>CM070012.1:28111772-31054272 GCA_036247105.1 Cirrhinus mrigala | reverse complement strand
CTGATACCCACGACGAATACTGAAAAACAAAGCCATTGTAAAAAAAATGTTTAAAAGCAGTTTACTAAACCTTTAGACAAAATCTACTCTACTTTTGATGAGTATAATATTTGATACATCAGGCTTTTATGGCTCATATAATATGATATAGTGAGAATATGGGACTTGAGGGGGAAGAGAGAAAAAACAAAAGAAAAAAAAAAAAAAACTTATCTAAATTTTATTCAGAGGCCCAAACTAAGCAAAATTATTTTTATAACATAGCTCAGTTGTCACTCTATAGCTCTCAGTAATGCTTTAGTAAGATGGTATTTAACGCTTATGCTTTGTTGTATGATCAAAGCTCTGTAATTTTTATTGTAGGGGACAAAACATATAATGCAACATAATAAAAAAATGAAAGATGAGAATAAAAAAGCTTGATGCATCATATTCAATATTGGTCATTTTAACATGATTTGTCTAAAAAAAAAGAAAAAAAAAAAAAAAAGAAAAAAAAGATGCATAAATATACCCCAGTTTCTTCAATCCAATAAATGTTCTTTTATAAATATTACTAACAATATAAAAGTTACTCGTATGTTTACTTTATAAAAATCAATAAAAAAAAAACAAAAAAAAACATGAGTAACATGGCCTGAAAATTGATATTTTTACAACCATACTAAAAGACCTTTTACTTGCTAAAAAAAAAAAAAGCATGAATTATCCATCAGACAACAGATGGCATGTAGTAGATTGTGTACAACAGTAAAGTTTTCAGTAAAGTTTTGATATGTTAATCATTTAGAGGCCTTTGTGCATCAAATAAGAAACAGTAAGCTGTATTGGATTTCAGTTTAAAAAAAAAAAAAGTTTAAATTTAACTTTTTCATTAAACAACTTTTGGGACGAGACTTCATGATGCAGATGTGTAAACTGTTCCGAAAACCTGTTTTCTAAAAAAAAAAAAAAAAAAAAAAAAAAAGAATTGTTTTGCAACTCTGGTGCCGTTAGTCATCATGCAGAAATGGCACACATGACCTTTAACGTACTGTTACTACAACATTACTACACACTTTGACTATCTTGTATGTCCTGGTAAGATGGTACTCTGATATGGGATGTGGTACCTGGCATGATCAAGGGAGGACAGCATGCCGTTGTGGCTCCAGGGGTAGGACGGTGGGTGCAGCTCCAAATCAGAGGCCTTGACCGACTGCTGCAGCATCAGAGCCAGACCTGCTCCTCCTGTCGTTAGCACTCCAATCGTGGTCAGGGCTATCTTCCTTCCCTTCGGCAGGCTAGCGAATGACATGTTGGCCTACAAAACAAAACAAAAAGTTACCTATGATTGCATTTCTGATGGACAACTCTGCATAAATGCAGCTTATGATTGCACAAACATGATGAGCATCATTCAAACATGTAAAGACGCAAGTCACAATTTAAATATGGGAAGGGACAAATGATTACATTGCAAAAAAATGAGCAACAGAAATATTGACATAATCATAATCACATACCAAGTTATTCATATGACACTCAAAAGGTACAAGCAATCATGTCCCAAAAAAAAAGAAGAAAAAAACATTAAAACTATTCCTCAGATAATGATAAAATCTGCATCAATGAAGGACAGACTGACCTTAAATGCCCATTAAAGCACCTTACAAATACATTAATCTCTATTAACTTCTATTACAAACACAGTGGCATCCAAAGGTTTGGAACCACATTAAAAATCCAAATTTAAACCTGTAAATGAAGTTGTAGGATTCTGAGAAATTTAACACAAGAACCATCAAGATATAAAATGACTGGGAAATATGAATGATACCTAGGTCACTAATCATCATAGCAAGCAAATTTGCAAAATACAGACAAAATGACATCAGTAAAATTCTATAATCATGTTAGATGTCATTGATCATCTGGTTATACACAAACTTGAAGTTTATGCCAGCTCAAATGTCCTGAAATTAAAACAAGTACTAAGACATTATGACATTCATGCTCACTTTTCAATTGGAACAGTTGACATGTTTTGTTAAAACTATTGTATGTATGTATTATATGCCTTGGATGTCAATGACCAGTGATGTCACCCCCAAGATAAACCCAAGGAATGGCAGCTCGCATCTGTTATTAGACTACAAAGTGATTTTTAATCCAAATATAAATGTTTTGTCCCAAATAATACTCTTATTAGATAGCCAATGCGTTATGACACCAATATAAAACCGCAAATATCATGATGCGAATGTAATAAGAGCCACATCTGCTGTGACCTTGCTGTAGGTAATACACTGTACGAGACGCCGGGATATGCCAAAGAAAAAAGCCTTATATTTGCATCCTTCACACTCCAGAATTTGAAAATAAAGCAAATAAGAAAGCAAACACATTATGTGTCCATACCCGTGGAGTATGAATGGTTTTGGATGTGTTCAGGAGGGTTCTCCCGGTGCCGGAGAACACGACCACACGGAGCGCCGCCATGTTCTTGACTCTGCGGATAGAAAGACGCTTCCACCGGATGAAAGCGATACTGCCCCCTCCCATCCCTGAAATTACACAAGGTCTTACAAAACTTATACATTACACAATTAAACATCATATTTTATAATTACGAATAATATATGTAAATTATTTAGAGAAAAGTGAACTAAAGTTGAACTCAACTGAAGCGTTATTTTATTTTAACAGCGTTATTTAGATTGACGCGAGAGTGTATTTTATTTAATATAGCGCTACCTAGAGGTTGGAGGTGTGTTTAGCAGCATACAAAAAGATGTCAAATGCAGTGATGATGAGAGGAACGTTAGTGTTTAACACCTGGCGTAAATGTTGGATGGACGATAAAGGTACTAATATTTGGTCAAGGTAATCAAATCACAACATAAAATGCGCCTCACGCCAAATATACATCCACTGACAAACTCTGTCAAGTTATTTTTGCTAGTAAAGTTCATTAATTACTTTGGTTTGAACTTGAGGCCCTCGTCGCTCGTTGACAACGCTGCGTTTATTATATTTGCTAGCAAGGTGTACATTTTATCGCGGTACTATAACTTCATTTATGTAACGTTACTATAATACTTTTTACATGGTATTCCAGTGATAATTTTTAACAATATTAAAGGAGAAGTCCACTTCCAGAACAACCGTTTACAGATAGTATACCCAACCCCTCGTCATCCAAGATGTTCATGTCTTTCTTTCTTCAGTCGTAAAGAAATTGTTTTTTTGAGGAAAACATTTAAGCATTTTTCTCCATATAATGGACTGATATGGTGCCCCGAGTTTGAACTTCCAAAATGCAGTTTAAACGATCCCAATTGCGGTTGTAAACGATCCCAGCCGAGGAAGAAGGGTCTTATCTAGCGAAACGATCGGTTATTTTCATAAAAAAATAATACAATTTATATAATTTTAATGTCAAATGCTCGTCTTGTCTCACTCTGCCTGAGCTGTTTTTTCCGGTTCATGACAGTTAGGGTATGTCGATTGTTTGAAGCCGCATTTAAACTACATTTTGGAAGTTCAAACTCGGGGCACCATATCAGTCCATTATATGGAGAAAAATGCTGAAATGTTTTCCTCAAAAAACATGATTTCTTTACGACTGTAGAAAGAAAGACATGAACATCTTGGGTGACAAGGAGGTGAGTACATTATCTGTAAATTGGTGTTCTGGAAGTAGACTTCTCCTTTAAGTGCTACAATTTAAGGTTCTTTGTCAATCGCAGGAGGTCAAACTAAATAACATAGCTATTTGTTTTATTAATGTAAAATGAGATTAGCATTTTTAAAACCCTGTAACCAAAGTTTATCGAAATACAGTTTAAAATGCTGATTTAAATTTGAAGTTTACTTAAATTTAAACCTAAATAAATGAAGTTTAAATTTAAGTACATTTAATTGTTGTTTATTTAATTATAGCAAAAACAAATACAATTTTTTCTGTAATATAAATATATATATATATATATACACACACACTACGGTCAAAAGTTTTTGAACAGTACGTTTTTTTTATGTTTTTTTTTTTTTTTTTTAAAGAAGTCTCTTCTGCTCACCAAGCCTGCATTTATTTGATCCAAAGTACAGCAAAAACAGTAAATATTTTGAAATATTTTTACTATTTAAAATAATTGCTTTCTTTTTGAATATATTTTAAAATGTAATTACTTACTGTGATTTCAAAGCTTAATTTTTACTCCAGTCACTTGAGCCTTCAGAAATAATTTTAATATTCTGATTTGCTGCTCAAAAAACTTTATTTATTTGTTTATTATTATTATTATTATTATTATTATTATTATTATTATGTTGAAAACAGCTAAGCATAATTTTTCAGGTATCTTTGAATAAAAAGTTCAGAAGAACAGCATTTATCTGAAATAGAAAACTTTCATAAAACTTTTTGTTATAAATGGCTTTATCATCACTTTTGATCAATTTAAAACATCCTTGCTAAATAAAAGTATTAATTTCAATAATTTCTCCCCCCTCCCAAAAAAATCTCTTTCTCTCTCTCTCTCTCTATATATATATGAAGAGTTCAGATGCAAAAGCCTCTAAATCCATCTGACGTATTTCCTTAAAATTAGCATTTCTTTCTAGCTATTTTGTATAGGTTTCTGTGTAATGGTATAGTGAATAATGTTACAAAAGTTTTTCATTTCACATAAATGCTGATCTTTGGATCTTTGATAAAAGAATCCTGAAAAATATACTCACCTGTTTTAAATATTAATAATAAATGTTTCTTGAACAGCAAATCAGCATATTAGAATGATTTCTGAAGGACTGTGACACTGAGACTGGAGTAATGATGCTGAAAATGTAGATTTGATCACAGGAATAAATTACATTTTAAAATATATTCAAATAGAAAGTAGTTATTCTTAAATAGTAAAAATATTTTACAATATTACCACTTTTGCTGTATTTATCAAATAAATACAGGCTTGGTGAGCAGAAGGGAATTAAAAAACATAAAAAATCTTACTGCTCAAAAAACTTTTGACTGGTATTGTGTGTGTGTTGGTGTTGTTTTTTTTTGTTTTGTTTTGTTTTTTTGTTTTTTTAAATAGTTTTGTTACTTGTGTTTGTATACTTACTGTCATTGGTACTATAATAAAACTGTGTGGCTTGGTGTGGAAAACCGTTGTAATTACGCCTTAACTCCTGTAGATGGCACTGTGCAACAAGTGTGCACAGACAGCTGTCCAGCTCCAGTGAGCCCTAAACAGTCAATACAAGTAAAACGTAAATGATTGATGGAATACAACACTTATCAGTGACATCTATTATACGTCAGCTTTGGTATCTTACTGTGTTCATACCATAATAATAAGTGTTATTATCTAGAATAGGCATTTGTTATGCTCCTTTTAAAGGTTCATGAAACCCCAGACTACTTTTTCTAAAATTTGAACAGAGGTGTTTGTGTTGCACATCATATATGACAATGTTAGCATCCATTAATTTTAATTGTTGGAGAAATCTGGTTAATTTTGAGCTTTTTTGCTCTATTTTCATCTTCCGGGTTTAAAATCTGCATTGTGCTGACGTCACAGTTTGTGACGTGGCAATGGACTATAGTACATCGATGACGCGTCGGTGTCTCATAATTCATGAGGCTGCGCGTTCTTATCCTATGAGAAGACGCTTCGTCTAATTATTCACAACAGCGCGTGTTGATTTGCTATGACAGATGCTTCAGACTGTGAGATTGCTTACAATAACTGAGAAAAACGTTAATGGATCGAAGGAGACTGTTTTTGTTTGCTTTGTAAGTAGAGTTCGGCACAAACGCGATTCATTCATAAGGTGAGCCTAATAGCGGTTTTTACAACTCATTATTAAAATTATAAATTATAAATGTTGCAAAATAAGCCTTAAAAGTTAATAGAGGTGCAACAGCACGTTCAAATATATGTTTATTTCGATGCAGAGTGCAAATGCCTGTGCATTCGTTTGTGTTGTTAACTCAATGGGAGCGAAATGAAACTGTTTGAACCTGAAGTTGACTCTCTCCTCTCTTCCCCCTCCTCTCCGCAGGGCACCACGCCCACTTTTGCAGCATTTTTCAAAAATACGTTGAGAACTAACCAGCACTGAAACAGGGGCGTTTCATGACCCTTTAATGAAGTAATTTCAAAAGATAAATGCAAGTGTGGCTTTTGTGGATCATGTTTATTAATGCAGCAGTACAAAACTAAGATTTATTCAAAGCATGTGCAGCATCAGGACTCAGGAGTATCATACATCTCATAGCTCTTTTTTTAATTGGCAAGAAAAGATACAAAATGTGCAAAAGAGATGCTAACTGCAATCTTAAGTCAGTATTAGCTGACTGAAGAAGCCATCAAGGACTTATTTTTCGGTAGTTAATATTAAAGAGATTAACCAAGATGAAAATTAAAAAGACCTAATCCACCATTTTTCAAAGTTGTAAACAAAACAATTATTGCAGTAGCCTGTGTTTTACAATAAAGTACTATTTTAGTTTTTCAACTTCAAAAATGAGCGTGCTACATATTGGTTCTTTGTAATTAATTGTGGCATTTAATAGAAATTTGTGACTGAAATTTGTTTCTATTCTATTTTTTTTTTAGTGTGGAAAAGAGGCATTCCTCATTTTGGGATCACATGACGTGAAGGTGAGTAAATGATAACAAAAATTAAATTAAACATATTCTTTACTCTGGAGCATCAACTACAAGGTCATCAATTTTTAATTTAGGCCCTTCACTGTATCCCCAGAACCCAAAACGGTCCCAACAAACGCAACTGTCCCCACCTGTGTTTGTAATATGGGACCATATCTCAAAAAGCCAAGCTGCAAAAGGGCCCTAAATTGGCCACCTTGGCAAGATAAGCCTGTGGAAAATTGAGCGTGTCCCACAGGACGGGAAGGAGGCTGCAGAGAGCGAGTTCAATCAGGTACAGCAAACAAGCGCTTTCAGAGGCCAGGCATTGGAATTTTTATACAGCTTTATCTGATTGTTTGGAAAATAATAGAATTTTGATTCCTACTGACACTTACAATATAGCCAAGGCCGTAAGCCCTGATATCACAATCGATTTCAGTTGATACAGCCTTGTTACTGCTGTACAATGAAAGTATATCTCAGATTAGACATTATAAAACGTACTGCAATGAATGCACCGTGCATTTCAGCGCCGGTAGGAACAGTATGCAATGTCTCGATTCTATAAATGTGCTTTAAAGAGATTTAGCTTAACTGACATGTTTCTTTTCTCATTCCTCTTTTCTTGCTGGCTGCAGTGTAATTTAAAAATGAAAACGCAGAATATATAGGGGTCATTCTGCAGCTAGATAAGATGAAAAGATTTGATTAAATCTCTGAAAATACAGCTTCAAGCACAAACCGGCAGAGAGAGTAAGGTCTTTGTACTTGATGATGAAAGTGTCATCCCTAAACCTCTACTGGAGAGTTTTAAATACAGTTTGCATTGCAATAAACCTCTATAGCTATTTATGGCTCCATTAAAAGGTGAAATACACTGTGTACCTGCGTCTGACCCGCGATCCTCTGGGGTGAGTCTAAATAGACGCTTTACCCTTGAAATCTCCCGAGCCCAGCCTTCAGCTTTGCTTGTATGCTCTCAAATGCTGGGTTAAAATGCTGCCTGCAGTCATAGTAAACGATAAAACCTGTCCCCATCCGCTCCCTAGGGGTGAAAGTTAAGGGACATCTGAAAGAAAGGCAATGTTTCTCTGAGATGGTGCGATATTAACTCCCCTTCAATAATAAATAAAGTTAAACATCTCCCTTTTTTGGCTTGCTCCAGATAAATCTTTCCCAAAGGAAGATTTTATTGCTCAGAGGTTATTCCTTCAAAGCTCAGGAGACCTGTTGGTACTTTTCACAAACAGGGTACAAAATAGGGCATGAAACACCTGAAAATGAAGTAATGTTTGTTTTTTTTTATAACAGATGATTTGGAACGATGCTGCTAGACCTTCAGAAAATGTTGTTTACCAACCTCAGAAGGTCATATTATATGTTATTTGAGCTGTTTTATTTTCTGTTCATTTTATATGGGATTTGCATTATTTTTAGTAGTAGTATTATTTTACAGCCTGTTGCAAAAAAGTAAGTACAGTTTAAAATCTTGATTTGCTTTTTTTTTTTTTTTTTTTTTTAATTGTAATATAATTGAATTTTATATAAAGGAATATGAAACAGTTATCTTAATTATTCAAAACGTTTAATAAATCTAACAGCAATCTAATAAATAAATAAATAAAATACAAAGATAAATATTGTAAATAAATTGCATTCAAAAATTAATGGAACACCAACACATGCTTTATTTGCAAAATATATAAATAAATAAATACATTTAAAAAAAGGTTAATAAATTGCATTCAAAAATTAATGAGACACCAACATGTGCTTTATTTGTAAAAAAAAAAAATAATAATAATAATAATAAAAAAGAAAATAAATAAAATAAAAATATCTAATAAATAAATAAATTAATTAAAAAGTTAATAAATTGCATTAAAAAAATTAATGAGACACCAACATGTGCTTTATTTGTAAAATAAATAAATATATAAATAAATAAATAAAAAAGTTGTTTAATTGCATTCAAAAATTAGTGGGACACCAATGTGTGCTTTATTTGTAAAAAAAAAAATAAAATAAAATAATAATAATAATTAAATAAATAAAATCTAATATAAAAGTTAATAAATTGCATTCAAAAATTAATGGGACACCAGTGTTGGTTTTATTTGTAAAAATAAATAAATAAATAAATTTTAAAGAAATTAATGAATAAATAAATAATAAAAAAAAAACATTCCAACATGGTAAAAAAAAATGGTTGTTTCTCCTTAAATTCCCTTAGAAAAATAAAAAGACACATGGGGCATTTTTAACACAGTAAGAATATATATAACTAAAGTTGGATTGGATAACAAAGATTATTTTTTAAATTAAAGGAATTTAATTATAAATATTTGCGTTCATTTTGAAGCCACTGACTTTTGATTGCAGAGTTTGCTCAGTTTAGGACACTGCTAGAAGAGAGATCTAGAGAAGACATAGGAGAAATATCTGAGAAACCAGAGACTTGAGCAAAATTCTCCAATTGGACTTGTAACTGAGATGTTTTTTCATGCCCTTATTCACTTAATGTATTCACACTTTTGATGCAAGTATGAATATTTGTATGATTTGACAGCGATTGCTTTGATATCAGCCATTGCAGTTCTCAAGAGCCTATATTTGTTATGCCATTGTGACACGCCATTCCCATTTTTCATGGATGGAAATTATATATATTATTTGCTAAAATGTCAGGCTTGGACACACTGTTGTGGAGGGGTTATTAACCCAGGCAGTTGCTATAGTAACCTCCCATCTTGGGGGCAGAGTTGATGACAGACTGACGTGGTCATACAGACAGGTTTCACTTGTGTAAAGCTTTTCGTTCTTTCCACCTTGGAGAAGTAGGAATGTCTGGTTGTCCTACATTTCATTGTACCACCACCATGCCTGACGACCTGTCCTTCAGCATTCTTTCAGTTATAGCATCACATGACAGAAGCATAAAAATGGACTTTATATGTGCTACTGCATTCTCGAAAAACTACAGAAAGTATTATCTTTTTGCATGCTGATGGAGATCAGTTCCACTTTCTTGAAACTCTGATTTCGATATAAATAAATCATTGATGTGTTTTGATAATGCACTAGTCTTTGCTCACAGGGATGTGTTTCTAAATATGACATCTGTGTTGTTGTCTTTGAAAGTAAATGGGAAAAGAGGAGCCAAAAATCTGATGTAAACAATAAGTTTATGTAACAAGAGTTACAAATACGGAAAACTCAACATCATGATGTTAAGCTGTTGTAGATGACAAGCAGTTAATAGGGTGTTCTGGACAGTTAGGGTGATTCTGATAGGTTTGATGTGCTTGTTTAGAGCTGCACAATTCAGCCAAAATTAGATATAATTTCAACATAACATAATAATACAATAATAATAGTGATAATAATATTAATAATAGCCTAATCGTTATTATTTTTTCTTATGTTTATTAAATATGTTAAATATAGCCAATTTCCAATTGTAATAATTCCAATAAAACCAACTGAAATTTTACTTTCACTATACCATACAACGTTTAAAAAAGTACAATAGTCCAAATTTTGTCATTTTCAAATGTCAAACCATCAAGGGACATTTATAATACTTCTCATTATGCATTATGCATTTATTTTTTTAATGCACTTCACGTTTTTTTTTTTATGTAACTTCAATGTCTTCCAGTGCATTGCCTTCAGATCATTTTAGCTGTACAAAACAGCTTGTAGCAATTATGAACACACTGGTTTGTAGGGCTCTATGAAATCAGTTTTATTTTTTTCCAACTTCCATTTTTCTCTTTGAAGTTTTCTGGATTGCATTTTTGTTCTGTTTATTATTATTATTTTTTTCTGTTTCTATTTTTTTGCAAAATTTTCTAGCCTATTTTAATGGTTACATTTTAAAAATGATCAAAAAGCATGTCTAATTAATCGAAATCATGAAACTTACCAAATTTAACTGCAATCTGTTCAAAGTTTAACAAAAATTAATTTTTAAGGCTTTATGGAAAGTTTTTTTTTTTCCAAATTCAACTTTTCTTAACTCCATTTTAATGGTTTCATTAAATTTTAATAATCAAAAGGAACTCTAATTAACTGATTTTTAATTTTTTAAAAATTACTTTTATTTATTTTTCATTTTTTCAGAAATACTGCATTGTTTATTTGCATTTTTTTTTTGCTAAAAAAATTCTGATAAACATTTTTTCTGGTAAATATTATGTGTTCATTATGTGTTCATGTACTCATGTTCATGTACTCATGTGTACGTGTTCATGTGAAAACACAACGAGCGCCACACATTTTTCACTTTGTGTATAGTAAACAAAACTATTCATTCACAGGGAGGATGCAGGATTCATATTTAAATAGTATTTTTGTGGCATAATATTCACAGACACTATCCATATCGTGATTTGATTTAGGTGCACTGACCTACTTTTGATTTATTCACCCAAAATTTGCCAAATTCCGTGATATTCCGCGTTATACAGTAAATTCAATTTTTATGACTGGATTCTGCAATTCCATCAGCATTTTCTGCTGTACAAAACAGCTTGTAGTAATTATAAACACAATGGTTTGTAGGGCTCTATGAAATCAATTTTATTTTTTCCCAAATTCCTTTTTCCTGGATTCCATTTTTTCTGTGTAATTTTTTCTAGACTCTATTTTTTTTTTTATTTGTCTGATTAATTGAAATTATGAAACTCACAAAATTTAACAGCAACTTATTAAAAATTTAACAGAAATACATTTTTAAGGCTTTATGAAATACTTTTTTTTTTCTCAAATTCAGTGTCACAATTTCTGTATCAATGGCATGTTCGTAGCATGGCATGAAAATTTTAGTTTTAGTAGTTTTTTACGACAGCGAAGATGCACTGAGGAAGTCAGGCAAACTTATGAATGCATGAAACTTTTTTTTTTTTTTTCTTTTTCTTTTCCTGAAATGCATGTCATTTAACATGGCCCCCATGCTAATGCCCCGACCGGATAGGCCACTCCAAAATCAATCAGCATAGTGTCACCAAAGGTACATCTACAATGACAGGCGTGTTTTTTCAGCTTGGTGGGAATGCTTATGCATCCACGCCGACGGCCTGCAGCGGCATTCGTATACCAATATGAAAGCTTATTATTGGTGTGAGTAAGAGCTGTTGGCAGCATGTGATGGAGTGGCCCTGGTGCGTGCGCCGAGGGAGGCTTCCGGCTTGTCGTAACAAACGTTGGCAAGTAATCCATGAGAGTTCTCAAACACATTCTCATTTTCTCCCTCTCTTTTCCTCTGATTATTGTGGCGGAGGATATGAAGTGTTGCATGAACGCTCTCTTCCATTAAGCGGTCTCCTGTCGCTGTCTGCCGCTATGACTCTCTGCCTCATCGGCGCACCTGTCTCCTAGTGTCAGCCGGTGCGCCGCTTTCTCGCCGTCCTCCGTGCGGACAGCAGGAAGCCACGCCCGCAGATGTCAACAATGATTAACGACAATCGCTTCAGTGATGCCCGTCCTCCCCAGGCTGGGATCCGGGTAGAGTAGGCTGTGAGTTTCTGAGGTTATCAACACCTTAGGCGGCTAAATTGAGCTTGAACGAAGGCTGCCACAATGTTGCGTGGCTGGGCTGCACGTATTCTAAATAACCACAGGCAAATGGTTTCTTTACTTTTTTTTCAAATAAGCTGCGAATAGAGAGAGCAGACACATGCCTCGAGATGCCACGCATAATATACTCCGCTTAACATGCAGAAATGTGTGTCGAGGCACTAAAGCATTAGTGTTTTTATAATTAAATGAAAATTCAAGGTTCAGTACGAGTTAAGCTCAATGGACAGCATTTATGGCATAATTACTGCAAAAATGAATTTTTATGCTTTATAGTACTGTTAAAGTTTACATAATAAAAGCTATTAAATTATTAAATAATTATAATAATTAAATATAATAATGCAAACTTGCTATATTACCATATTAACAATAATATATATATAATAATAATATATATAATAATATATATATATATAATTTATCAGTATATTTAAAAAGTACCTAGCAGTTACCACAGTTTTTGAAGTTTTCGCCAGAAATCAGTTATGACATTTTGATTCAAAATTACAGGGTCAAAAACATAAACAAAATGAAACATATGGATGAATCATTCACAATAAGATCAGTAACATGCTTTTAGGAAAAGGATAGGGTGACTTTTTATTTCATGCTGACTTTAAAATACTCAGTTTCAATATAGCCAGCAGCAATAAGCAATATGCATGCATGCTACTTTGATTATTAATGCATTGCTAAGAACTTCATTTGGACAACTTTAAAGATGATTTTCTCAATATTTAGATTTTTTTTTTTTTTTCTATTCACATATAATTATAACAGTCAAATTAAATAATGCAACCTTGCTATGTTACCATATCAACAACATAATGTATCAATATATTTAAAAATGAATAAGAATTACTTTGGAATTTCTAGTTTTTGAAGTTTTCACCAGAAAATCCAGTTATGACATTTTGATTAAAAATTACAAGGTCAAAAAAATAAAGAAAATGAAACATACATGGCTGAATCGTTCACAATAGGATCAATAACATGCATTTAGGAAATGGATAAGGGTGACATTTTTTATTTCATGCTGACTTTAAAATACTCACAGTTTCAATATAGCCAGCGGCAATAAGCAATATGCATGCTAACACGATTGTGGTGTGAAAATTGTTTGCTAACCTTTTTCTTTAGAACGTTATATCCAATTTTACAACTTTGTTGCCATGACAACACAACACCATAAACTCTAGAATGACCACAAAAATGATTTAAACAGCAAATAATGCACAGATTTTAACAGAATACTTAATATATGTGACCCGGGGCCACAAAACCAGTCGTAAGTAGTGCTTAATATGTGCTTAATATGTGTTACCCTGGACTACAAAACATCGTAAGTAGCATGGGTATATTTGTAGCAATAGTCAACAATACGTTGTATGGGTCAAAATTATCGATTTTTCTTTAATGCCAAAAAATCATTAGAATATTAAGTAAAGATCATGTTCCATAAAGATATTTAGTAAATTTCCTACCGTAAATATATCAAAACGTAATTTTTGATTAGTAATATGCATTGCTAATAACTTCATTTGGACAACTTTTAAGGTGATTTTCTCAAGTTTGTTTTATTTATTTATTTATTTATTTATTTATTTTTTGCACCCTCAGATTCCAGATTCCAGAAGCTTATTTATTCAGCTTCAGCTGGTTTTGTGGTCTAGGGTCACAGTGCTTTAAAGTCCTCCAAATTGGCCCCATTTACTTTAAGTGTAAATGTCCTACTGTAACTTTTTTTTTATGTATGTTTTGGGGGCTTGGGGTAGTCAAAATTCTGACTATATAACTACAAAAGCTTATTTTCGCATGGTTGAATTGCTGTATTGACCAAACAGCATCAAAGGCAATTTACTCCCTGTTTACTTTCAAGACAGCTGTACAGATGTCACATACAGAAGTCACAAGGACTCAATGGCATGCTTTTTCATTAAGGACTTTCATTTTATCAGGCATCTGCCAGAGCTGCTTTGAGGTGCATGTCTTCACATATACAGTAAAAACTGGTTCACAGTCGTCCAGTTATGCAACATTTTTTGTTACACAAGTGCACTTCATAGAAACCCAGAGGAAGGTTTTCTTTTTCAGAGGTTGTTCTTTCACAGCTCTGGAGACTCTGGGTTCTCACATATTCATTTAAGCATCAACTTCATCAAAACCTTTGGAGAAATTAACACAAAAACAAGTGAGAAATACAGTAAATGTATACAGCGATACATTATAGCTCATTCAAAAGGCAGTCAAGTTTTAAAATAGAAGTTTGGTTTTTATTTGATGGAGTATATGTTTGTGATTGTGCTGTATGCATTTGATGTTTTATATGCCATCTGGCCTAGTAAAGGGGCGACTGATATAGCGTGCATTCTGGCTAGATTCTGTCCAGCTATAAAACTGCTGTGACATGTGACAGTGGTTCAGATGTGGTCCTGTTGTATCAAGGGAGATGTAGCTGTGTCTTAGCACCATCAGTTTGATTTAATTTCAGGTGCCTAGACCAGGGCCAGCACATCCCCACCGTAATTCATCTCGACCTCAGTCACAACTGACACCCGGATGAGTGCCAGGAATTTTGATTTGGTTGAACCAGATCTGCTACTAGCTGGATATCAATCGTCCATCTGTGTAACATCAGGAAACACTGTAAAAAAATACAGTGAATTTAATGGTAAAAATACTGTAAAAATGCTACAGTAAAAACCTGTTAAATGGTTAAAAAGCAGTAAAAGGCCGTAAAATTTACAGTGAATAACCGTAAACTGACATTCCCAGAATTCCGTGTTACATTTTTTTTTAAATTTGATGTTTTTTGTTGAAATAAGCCTTTCTTCTTAGTTTTTTCTTAGCTGTTTTGTACATTAGGGTTCTATGTTACATCTAGTGTTGTTAAATTAACGTTTATGCATTATTTCAGTTTCATGTGTGTTACCATGATGGTTTTTAGTGTTTGTGTGAATGACACTGTGCACCTTCTATATGTTAATATTTAAAAGCTGTTTGTGATGAGCTTTGGTTTGGCTTTCTCATCACCACCTGCTTTTGGTGGTTATCAGTGTATTACAAAGGTACAAAACAGATTTCAGTACTTCTGTAGGTTGGTACATTAACATTATATCAATTAATGAAATTACGGTATTTACGTATTTATGTAAATTAAAGTGAAAACCGCAAAACATAAAATGTTGCTACTGTATTTTTTATGGTAAAATTCCGGCAAACACAGCGGCCGTTTTTTTACTGTAAATTTTATGGAATATTAGATAATAGAAAATCGATGTATAATCAAGGTTAATAAAGTCCATTGGTTACATGTCTGCTTGGGACTTTAAAGGAGAAGTTCATGTCCAAAACAAAGATTTACAGATAATGTACTCACCCCCTTGTCATCCAAGATGTTTATGTCTTTCTTTCTTAAGTCGTAAAGAAATTATGAAATTATTTTTTGAGGAAAACATTTCAGCATTTTTCTCCATATAGTGGACTTCTGTGGTGCCCCGAGTTTGAACTTCCATAATGCAGTTTAATTGCGGCTTCAAACGATCCCAAATGCGGTTGTAAACGCTGAGGAAGAAGGGTCTTATCTAGTGAAACGATCGGTTATTTTCATAAAAATAATACAATTTATATACTTTTTAATCTCAAACACTCGTCTCATCTTACTCTGCCTAAACTTCAAAATCATCCTATATCGCTGTTTTATCTTTTTTGTTAAGGGTGTTTGATCTTCTTTGCATGTTCATTTTGCAAAGACTGGGTCGGTACTTCTGCAGCGATGTAGGATGATTTTGAAATGATTTTTGAAGTTGAGGGAGAAAATACGATTGGAGTTTCAAACATATGCTCTTGTAGGCTCAGACACGTAAACTTTTAAATTATTGTTTTAGTATGTTTTTGCAGTTCTTTTGCCTACAGAAATGTATAGGCAGAATCATGTATATCCACTGAGCCTGGGCTGCAAACAGTGGCAATGAATGATTGGTTTTAATTTTAAATAAATAATCACATTTTTAAGGAATTATTTAAAAGGAGTATAATTTAAAGTTACATAATTAAGTTAAATAGTTCATTCAGCCAGGATGGAAATAATGAACTAAAGTCAGCCATTCAAAGGTTTGGGATTAGTAAGATTTTTAATGTTTTTTTTTTTTTTTTTTTTTAAAGAAGTTTCTTCTCATCAAGGCTGCATTTATTTGATCAAAAATGCTTAAAAGACCTGTAATTTTATGAAATATTATTGCAATTTAAAATAACAGTTTTCTATTTTAATATCCTTGTGCGGTCTTCGCGTAGGGTTGTACACTCATGGTCTTTGGGGTCATTTTTGACCCCACGCAACAAAATTTAATTTTGTAACAAAATAATAGTTTTTTTCTAAAAAAAAATTCATTTTTAAATATATATAAATTAATAAATAAATATTAAAAAAAATAGGTTTTTATGCAAAAACAGCTTTTTGTGTAAAATTCACTTTATGAAAGACCCACATTTTTAACTTTCATTCATGGTATAACATGGACCATTTGACATGGTTTGGTGTAAGATTTTTGCCCATCATTTGTAAAATGCCCGTTTAAAAATAAAAAATTATCATTTTTACCAGTAGATGGCTGCAGAGCTCCACTATTTACTATGTGCTATTTGACTAACATAAGTCATCTTTTTTTCAAGTTTTTCAGTGGGAAAGGAAAGGGTGTGATGTGTGGCCAAGTATGGTGACCCATACTCGGAATTTGTGCTCTGCATTTAACCCATCCAAGTGCACACACACAGTAGTGAGTAGTGAACAAACACCCGTCGTGGTATTGAGGGTGGAGAGAGCACTGATTATTCACTCCCCCCACCTTCAATCCCTGCCGGATCAGGGACTCGAACCTGCAGCGTTTCAGTTGCAAGCCTGATTCCCTAACCATTAGGCCACGTCTTTTTTTTTGTTTTGTTTTTTTTTGTTTTTTTGTTTTGTTTTGTATTGGATTTTTGGATTTTATCTACATATTATGAAATCACAATAATAAAATATATTTGTCAAAGTAATGGATGCATTGATAAACTTTGAATGGATGAATTTTGAATCAACATTTTGTTGGTTTGATTCTAATCATAATGTAACATTATTGAAAAACTGATTTTTTTCAGTACAAAAAATATTAAACTTTGACAAAAAGTAATTTTTATTGTTATAATTGTGATTTTTATTATATGTAGATATCAATCCGACTGAAAAAACTTGTAAAAAGATATCTTTTAGCTGGTCAAATAGCACATAGTAAACAGTGGAGCTCTGTAGCCATCTACTGGTAAAAATGATAATTTTTTATTTTTAAAAGGGCATTTTACAAATGATGGGCAAAAATCTTACACCAAACCATGTCAAATTATCCATGTTATCCCCATGAATGAAAGTTAAAAATGTGGGTCTTTTATAAAGTGAATTTTACACAAAAAGCTGTTTTTGTATAAAAACCTAATAAAAAAATATGTATTTATTAATTTATATAAATTTAAAAAAATATAATAAATGCTCCAAAAATGGCACAAATGTAGTAAAAACATTAATAAACAGGAAAAAAATATTTGTTTAAAGAAAAAAACTATTACTTTGTTACAAAATTAAATTTTGTTGCATGGGGTCTCTAGAGACCCCAAAGACCATGAATGTTACTGTTTGTTTAACACTAACATAAAATCAAGATATCACTCCAATTTTTTTTTTATTTGTAGATCTAGATAGTGCTGACAGGGTCAGAAAGTTTCATGTCATTTCGACAAAGAGAACATTTTTTAAAAATTAAGCGAAAGTCATTTGCGGGTCAAAAAGACCCCGAAGACAGCATGAGGGTTAAAATGTAATTTATTCCTGAAGCAAAGCTGAATTTTCAGCATCATTACTCCAGTCTTCAGTGCCACATAATCCTTCAGAAATCAGTATGCTTATTTATAGTCATTGTTGGAAACAGTTGTGCTGCTTAATATTTTTGGGACCTGTGATGCTTTTTTTTCAGGGTTCTGTGATAAATAAAAAGTTAAAAAGAACAGTGTTCATTCAAAATAGAAATTTTGTGCTCTTGCTGTTGAAAAGTTTGGGGTCAGTACATTTTTTTTCTTTCTTTCTTTTTCTTTCTTTTCAAAAGAAATTAATATTTTTATTCAGCAATAATGTGTTAAATGCATAAAAACTTATATTGTTAGAACAGATTTTTATTTTGAAAAAAATGCTGTTCTTTTTCATTTTTTTGAAAAAACATCACAGGTTCCCAAAAGATATTAAGTAGCACAACAGTTTCAACACGGATTATAAATCAGCATATTAGAATGATTTCTGAAAAGACTGAAGAATGGACTAAAGGCTGATGAAAAATCAGCACTGCGTCACAGAAAAAAATTATATTTTAAAATATATTAAAATAGGAAACAACTTATTATCATCATTTATTATCATCATATATATTTTAATATTAGCTGTTGTTTTCCCATCAAAATGATGTCAGCTGTGGAGTATTATTTGTTAAAATGATGTTAAAATGATTAAAATGAAGATACACATTTCTTAATAAATATTATTTTTTTTCTTTTTTTATTGCAAAAATGGCAACATTCTCTCAAAACAAACTAGTATTTTTTTAATCATTATATACACTTAATTAGTTTTTAGTGTTTCATATATTATATACAAACACTTAAATAAGAATTACTTCAGTTATATTAAAATAATTAAGTTTTAGCTGACTCTAGTGGATTGCAAAACAATCAAATTGAATATTATGAATTATGTGTACATCTATAGGCCTAAGATGATGATATGCACGATATGTGAGAGATGAACGACAAGTATGTAAAAATGCTATCACATCACTCAATAAAAAGGTATGTATTCACCCGTCAGCTTCCCTGATAATTATCCTCTCAAGTTTAAGATATAACACATTTCACTTAAAGATTAAAAGGACTAATGTCTCATTGATTTCTTTCTGCTTGAAGCATTAAACACTTGCATGTTAATTATTTATGAAGAAGAGACAGAACAGAGCTCTTTGTACGCTGCAAGAGAAAAGTGTCTCTTTTTGAAAATCTCTGAAAAACCGGCTAACGTGACTTCTATGCCAAGCACATATCATTCAGAGTGTTTTAACATTGCTCTGCCAGTTCATGGCCGGTTGCAAAAGGCTGAATGAATAAGAATAAAGAAGAATAAAGATGTATTTTCACATTCACATTCAGAACTGGGAAAGGCCATTGCTGCTTTCTTCAAATCACTTACCGCCAGCAAAATGATTTTGCGTTTTTTCATAGGATGTCAAGGCCATGTTATGTGGGGTAATTGTGAGGTTGTGTATGTGGGTGTTGTTATTAGTACACCCACTGTCACACACATTCCCATTTTATTTGTGTACCTCAAACTGATTTACATTCATATACTAGAACTATAAAGTTGTACTACAGTCGTGACCCAAAAGCATGTCGCAGATCTGCCTTTATAGGGGCGCAGAAAGCAGGGAAAAATCTATATCGAATGCATATAATAAATCGCTGCTCTCCATATAACCGTCATTAATTAGGCTAGCACCATAAATAGGCAAACCTACAAAAGGGAAGAGAAAAATCGACACCATAAAATCAGGAAAATCTGAGATCCTTCAGCATGCCTGAAATACTCATGCCATTATGCAATGAAAGAGCAAAACACTTAAACAAATCAAACTAATGGCAGATCTTGCAGAAATCAAAGCACATTGGCTCCTGATTTTGTGTTCACACAAAAGGCTTCATTCATGGTGCTTTTAGTGTAATAACCAAAGTGGTCTGAAAATGGCTTATGATGATTGTGCAAGAATCCTGTGCCAAAACCGTTTGAAGATAATAACTTCACTTTTATTTCGAGCCCCTTCAGATATAACAAAACCAATATTGTGGAGGCCCTAAAAGTGTGTTTTTTTGTTTTTTTGTAGTTCTAAGTGTATCATATGATTATTTACACAGCCACAGAAATGTGTTGCTTTTAGTCTAGATGTGAGGCCATCTACAGTGAGAGTGTGGTCATAAAAAGGTGAGAAAGTAAACTTTTTGCAGATAAATGCATGCTTTCTCAACAATAGGTGAAAAATATTGATAACTGGTCTTGTTTGTATGGATGGTTTTATCTAATAAACACTTGTTTTTTAAAGGGGTCATCGGATGCCCATTTTTCACAAGTTGATATGATTTTTTAGGGTCTTAATCAAAAGTCTATAATATACTTTGGTTAAAAATTCTCAATGGTAGTGTAAAACAACACCCGTTTTACCTTGCCAAAATCAGCTCTGCAAAATTAATCTCATTCTGGTCGAGGCTGCTTTAAATGCAAATGAGCTCTGCTCGCCCCGCCCCTCTCTTCTCTGCTGCTCTGAGAGATTGTTTACTTTAGCCACATTTAGCGCGTTTAGCCACTAAACTTGCTAACTAGCACATTATTAGGAAAGGCGATCGCAAAGATTCATAAAAAAAACCCTGGAAGCTGGATCACGAATGATTGACGTGAACAAAGACGGATATATGTAGATCGGGAGGCGCATTCCCTTCACAAACAAACGCAATCCACTGCATCTTCTGCGGCTCAGATGTCGGGAGTGAATGACGACCACTATGTTCATTATTACATCCAGCAACACAACACCTCAATTGCTCAATCAGAGATAACTTACATCCCTGCTCCGGCATCCAAAACAAAGAGGGCGGACTGTTACAACTGATCTAAGGTAAGACGTTCATGTCAATCAACTATTGTGGGAGCGGCCTCTGTCGGTGTGACGCCACAACGACAGGCATCTGAGAATGGCTCGATTTGAAAAAGGGGATATTATTTTTACAGATTAATTAAAAACCACTGCATGGATTTTTATCATTATAAGGTAGATTTGTACATACACTGCCAACACACATTAATGTTCAAACAACATATAAAAGTGAACTTAGCATCCGATGACCCCTTTAATGGCAGTTGACTTAAATTAATCAACTGTAATTAAAAGTTTGAAGGGAAGCCTGCAGAGCAGGTTAGTTAAAGTTAATTAAAGGAGACATCAGATGTAAATGTAAGATGTTTGCATATAAATGTTTTTCTGTGCACTATGATGTCATACTGCGCAAGCCCCACCCACAACCATCCCATATTAGCATATCCCCGCCCATACGCTCTCTGCCATTTTTCCCATACTCAAGTAGCTGTAGCAACCAGTGTTGGGCAAGTTACTTTTAAAAAAGTTTAGTTATAGTTACTAGTTCTCAAATAGTAACTGAGTTAACTGAGTACATCATTATAAAAATAACTAATTACCAGGGAAAGTAACTATTGTGTTACTTTTTACAAAAATGTTGAAATATGTCAAATAACTTGGATGCTCCCAATATTAAATGGTAAATGAATGAAATTCAAATTAAATGAATTACATTTTTAGGTTACTCACCAGACTTTAGTAATTAGAACTTTAGTATTTAGAATAATCATGTATGAATGCATATTTGTCATGTTGACTGAACTTAGGACTGTGGTGGTGCTTAAGAAATTGTTTGTAATTTAGTGTTTCTATTTTAAAAAAAAACTACAAATAATACTTATAAGATAACAAAACTACTATGAATTCTAGTACAAATAACAATATAAAATACACTAAGCCCTGTTGAAAAAAACAGCATATGCTGGTTAGGTAGGTTTTGATGCTGGGATGCTGGTTTATGCTGGCTCTTTGCTGGATCTTAGCTAGTTTAAGCTGGTACTGGACCAGCACATGACCAAAGGACCTGCATAAACCAGCTAAAACCAGCATTCCAGCATCAAGACCTACCTAACCAGCATATGCTGGTTTTTTCAACAGGGAGGATTGTGTCCATGAATGTTAATCACGTTGTCTGCGTTCGCATGAACTGATTTGCTGAAATCAAAACAGGGACGATAATAGGTGAGCACCAGCCAATGAGATTGCCGTTTACACATTAGTTCCGCCTACTACCAGAGAAACCAGCCGTTTTTAAAAGCTGAAGAATTCCAGTGGAACTCTGTTAATATTATAATAAATTATAGTAACGCCGCATTTATTGTCAGTAACGGTAACGGTGTTGAAACGGGTAAACTGTAATTCGTTTGATAACTCGTTACTGAGAAAAATAACACCGTTAGTAACGCAGTTTATTTATAACACTGTTATTCCCATCACTGGTAGCAACAACAGTTTCTCATAAGCGATGCAGGTGTTTTATAGTTGAAAGTAAAATTGAAAATAAGAGTCTTCATTTTCTCCCGACATCAGAGCCACTGAGGACGCAGTGGATTAGCTTTGTTTTTGATGGTAACGCACCACTGACTACACAAAAAAATTGCAGAGAGGTGCAGGCCAAGCAGCTCATTGCTGTGAACGGAGCTGTTAAAAGGTAAAAAGGGTACTGTTTTACACAACCATTGAGGAATTTTAACCAAAGTATGTTGGATATATTATTATTATTATACATTTTATTTATAGGCACCTTTCATGGCACTCAAGGACACCTTAAATAGTCCATAAAACAAAGTGAACCACTAACAATGAAGACCCTACAGAATTATACCAACTTGTGGAAATGGCATCCGACGCCTCCTTAATGCTGACATTTATATGGCATCAATTTAATGGAACATATATTTAAACATAACTTGAACACCCCCTTGAGTCATAATAACAGTAACATAATAATGTATGGCAGGACTGGATGCTTAAAATGTGTTTGCCAAGTGCAAACATCTGCACGCTTGTGCAGTATGTTTCTGCCGTATGTTTCAGGCTATTACGTTGCATCAGCATGCAATAAATACAGTCAAAGGCGGCTGTTTACTTTTTGATTTTTTTTTTTTTTTAAGCCAGCCAAAGAATAATGCTTTCTAGGAAAAACTCAACAGTTATTGCTTAGATGAATATTTCATTGTTGTTTTGTGCTGTTTATAAAACGCGGATGCCTCACTCGCTTAGTCAAACCGTGAGCCGGATAATCAATGCTAAGGCACAGAGCTGTGAAGTTGACTACAAAATACAACACCACCACCAAAAAAAAAGGAAAAGAAAAAAATATGATCACCGTTATTCCTGCACCCCCTCATTCAATGTGTTCATTACACCATATCCTGTTATTTACGGTGATAAAAGAACATGGAACATGCAAACACAAAACTATCCAGATTGAAAAACAAATGAGTTGAAATTACCACTTAGAGTTGTTTCCACAATCCTTTTTATCCATAAAAGCAAGCTGTCTGGAGAGTTATTGGGCCTGGAGTCACAAATGGATAGCTTTTGAAGTGCAAAGGATGCTGAAACATCAGACGGTTATTTCTTTATTTATTTATTTATTTGCCGTATTTGGTTGCAGATTGCTGTATATTTTCAGTAGCTCTTTGGCTTATTTCGTTATTATTAGAGTAAAGAACATTCAGATTAGAGTAGGGGCCTCTTGAAAGCACTGTTGTAACGAAACTCAGCTACTGCTATGCAATATCAATGCCTTTTTGTCATGTGGCCATGTTACTGCTGTTTATATAGACCTGGAAAAGATGCTAAAAGACCTTTTTTTAAAAAAAAAACAAACAATTTACACTACTCAGAGATCAATGGGCATCCATAGGAAAATGCATCACTCCTAGTTAATTATTCTGTGTCAAGGATATTTTAGTCAAAGTTTACTGGATTCAGTCTTTTGTCTGTTTTCTTTCAATTAGAGCCGGTTTGTATTTCTTTTTGGGACCGATTGATTGTAGACCTCGTTAAGATCAGCTTTGTTTTGTGAGGTGAATAAGATTGAGTGAACTTTTTTCACTCACATTTTGCAGTGCATAATTTCAGATCAATGAGGTGTGCAATCAGTCCATTCCAAAAAGAAATATAAAACCTGCCTTAATTGAAAGAAAGCAGATGAAAAGATTGAATCCAATATTTTGCAATAACTAGAGATTTATAAGAACTTTTTTTGTAGGCACCACAAGTGTAACAAGGTGGAAAAAGCCTACCCAAAAAGCAGAAAAGGAAGTTGTTATGCCCTGTGTAAGCAACGTCAGTAAGTTTTAGACCAATATCTTGATGTTTCCACCCAGCAAATGTTATTTAATATAGCAAAATTTGCATGAAGGTATGTGGATTAAAACCTGGCTATTGAGAATTATAACACATACTTTATCCACATATACATATCCACATACTTTTGCCCATGTAGTTTGCATAAAATTGAACCCAAAATCATTTAAATGATCTAAAAATAGGACACAATGTTTGGTATTAATATGTCGTTTTTTTTTTTTTTTTGTCAATCAGGTGTTTTACCAATATTTTAATGTTTTAGGGTTAATGGAAATGTCTTTAAAATTACTGGATCATGTCCTGGCAGAAAATTACATTTTCCATTGTAGGGTCGTTTTGCATTGGTAAGGTTTCTTTTAAACACTGTGGAAATTAATGTTGATAGCTCAGAAATTAAATAAAACAAAGGTTGCCTCATAAATAATGCCTAATGAGTGGGAGGACCACACAGTCAACAGAATTAATAAATCACTAAATGCAAAACACTATTTTGTCAAAAGTTTGTGGGCCTTATAATTACAAGCGTAGAATATTCCAGTAATTTGTGTGAGGGTGAATTTTAATAACAAGGCATAAAGTTATTATTATTTTTCTTCTTTGTTAAATAGCAGGTGACATCCAAATACTTTTGCCCTTATGGTTTAGATTAAATTGAACCAAAACACTAAATTGCAGCTTTTTACCATTTGAATTATTTGAAATCAGTCAGATTTTGCTAAATACACTGTAAAAGATCCATAAAAATAGGACACAATATAGTGTATTAATATGTAGAATTTGCACTTTGTTGTGTGACTTTTTTAGGTTTAATGGGTTAGGGTCAGTTTTTTTTACACTGTAGAAATTAATGTTGATAGCTCAGAAATGAAATAAAATTAATGTTGATAGCTCAGATAATTTGATAAGAAATGTTTGAGCTCCGATTGAGATTTGTTGGCAAACCTGAGTACAGTTGTTGATATATCAAACTTCATAGGAGATGGATTTGAGATTATTAGGGACTTTTTTTGAAGCAGATGAAATCTGAGAAGTCTCCATTTGATATCACTGCTCTCTAGGAAAAACGAGACTTATTATTCAGATATTTGTTCTCTCTACAGGCATGGATTTGTGAAAATGGACTAAGATGTCAGGTTAGATAGAGGTGTGTGTGATTTGATGTTTCTTAAGTTTGCATATTCATGCCATGTGAAATTAGCGGTAATGTTTCTGCTCCAGTAATGCATCTGATGGGCCTCGCTGCCGCACGAAGCAGCGACAAGGAGTGAGATAACAGCGTCTGACTGACTCCAACTGCCACATCAGATTTTCTGACATTGCTTTGACCCTCAGACGATGTCTGTCTGATCCAGTGGCCCGTCTGCGTTTTGCGCATTTGTTTGACAAACACTTGAGGGGAGACGTTGATAAGAAACATTGGTTGGACTGCTCCACGGACTGATCTTTTCTGATTTGCTTTGCTCTCGGTGAGCCTCATCTCTTCGTGTTCTCTATCAGAAGGGAAAAGGAGCATCGTACACTACATTTTCTTAAACTAAGATAAAAGAGACTTGAGAATGTAGACTTCATTTCGCACTGTCAGTGATTTGAGAGGTAAAATCCATTGATTCGCTCATCCGCTGACATCTCGCAGAACGAAACGCTTTGAAGTAGCTTGTTGTTGTTGTCAGAAATTGTGAGCAGAACACAAAAATATATAAAAGTATGTACAGAAAGATATATGATGTTCCATCTGAGTGTGTGTACACAGGCTGAGGCTAATAAAAAGTGCAAAGCTTAATTAACTTCTATTATTATAAATTTTTAATGTGCCTGTCCATTTGAAATGTTACTATTCTGGCACTGTGAAGTTGAGGTCTTTCATCTCTTTCTTTTACAATCAATAATTTTGCTTTGAAGAGACGGGCCATATCTTACAGCTCAGACAAATGTGGCTCATTAGCAGCAGGTTTCTGAAAGTAAAAACAGTACGGACTGAAGTAATTAAAACGCTTCGGGCAAATCAATAGAGATTAATGTTAGTTTAATAGTCAACCTCCTTTCTCTTCTAGGCTGTAGTATGGGAACGTCGCATTATTTACTGCAGTGGATTTTGCTGCAGAGTTTCAAAATATCACACACTAGAGCAGTTCAGTCATGACGTCAATTTGTAGGCCAAACCGGGAGGCTAATTTGCCGCGGATTCCCTCGGGAATTCCTAATGGGTTTTTAAGAATAGCAGAGTTCGATTTATTGCAAAGTAAGAGAGTTTACAGGCCATAAATTACACGCAGTCACACCTTAAATGTGAATTTTGAAACCTTAAAAATACACATTGCTAAGAAGTTCGTACAGAAGGACTTGACAAAATTGAGGTTAATTAGCAGGATGTCATAAATGGCTGACAGTATCATTGTAACAGAGTTCCTTTGCAGTTTGGAAAAATATGGAATTTGATTTAAGAAATTTCCAGGTTTGCAAAAGTATGGAACTTTTGCCTCTATTTAGTTTTTATAGTAGACATTTAAAGGGGTCCTATTATACTTTTTTACAAAGTCTTGATTTTGTTTTGGGGGTGTATCAGAACATGCTTTCATGCTTGGTGGATCGAAAAACGCATGGTTTTTCACATAATTTACATTATTACAATACCTTTCTTCCCAGGCTGGCACAAATGGCTCGATTAGTTCTGGGTTTAATGAAGGCCCGCCTTTCGAAAAATGTAATGTGTTGTGATTGGTTAGCTGTCCCACTGCGTTGCGATTGGTCAAGTCAAGTCAAGTCACCTTTATTTATATACCGCCTTTAACAATACAGAATTGTGACAAGGCGGCTGTACAGTATTAGATAGGAAACAGTACATCAACAATGCCAAAGGCAACAGTAAACACTCACATTTTAGGTAAAGGTAGTTTGGTAGATTGGTGAACAGCTTAGACGATGTTTCCGTCCTGCTATGCCCCTTGCCAAAGCAGTTAGCGCAAGCTAGATTAAAGTGATTCTTACGTTATAAATATAGATGTTTTTTTTTTACAAAAACGCATCGATTCGCTACAGGAGGCCTTTATTGACCCCCCCGGCACTTTTTATTATGGATGGATGCACTTTATTGACTTGTTTTGGACTGATGAAAAGAAACACATGTGTATGCCGTTCTAAAGCTTGGGAGTGCCAGGATAATTCATAATATAACTCAGACCGCATTCGTCTGAAAGAAGGAAGTCATATACACCTAGGATGCATGGAGGGTGAGTGAATAATACACTACAGTAGTGTTGGGTCCTATCCTCAGCCTGCGAGATTGCCAATACATGATATTATCGTGTTAATTTATTTAATTATTTTACATACTTAGTTTCATTGCCTGAAACCAGCTCCAGCATGAGGCTAAAAGCAGCCTAACATTATCAAAGAATGTCATCACTGATTAGCCTAGCCTATTCTAGCTATCTGAAGCTATCTACTCTGAATGATGAATAAATCTCATACCACACACTGCACATGTTCTGCGGCGCATTACAACCGGAGTAGAACGCGGCCTCAGCATGTGTTTTGACCCCCTATACTGAAGCGGCCACTCTAGTCAATGCTTGTATTTATATCCGCTGCGCTGTGGCTCATTGAAGCGGCTCTTCGCGCTGCATCGCTAAAGTTAGGCTAATCCTCCACCTCGTCCCTACCCACCCCCCAAAAATTCGAATTTCCGTAGGTGGGATTTATTTTACTGATATTCTAATGGACCACGTTGTGACATCATAGCATATGGAAAACAAACGCTGTAGTCCAAAGGAGACATTCGTTGTAGTTCTTGAAAAGAGATTGTTTAAAAACGAATATCTCGCTGTGGAGTGGATGAGATTTGTAACATTTTAGATCTGTTTTATGCCCAAAGATACATACCACACTTTCAGAATTTATTGAAAATAAATTTATCATACAAGAAGCTTAGTGATTCTTTAGTTATTGTCAAACATGACTGAATGAAATCAAGGTGCATTTATCATAATGCAATATGCAGGTTCTAAGCATTTTGGGCACTATATTACATAACCTCAGGGACCTTATAATATACAGACTTTTATGTGTGCATGAGAAACCATTAAAGTTGGCATATGTGACAATGCACACTGAGCCACCTATTGTGACAACATCCCATTTCGCAGTGTGATTTCTTGGCCTCCACAGAGTATGCGTTAAAGAGACCTAAGGCCTTGAAATATGACTGTTCTGATGAAAGCCAATTTTTTTCATATAGGACAATACACAGAGTCATACTATACCATCAGCCTATTTCGTGCCATGGTTTCTCTGCCGCCACAGACGACATGTTAAATTGGACATTAGGCCTAGATATTAGAGGTACTACCATAAGAAAAGCCTAATTTTGAGCAAGTAGATCTCTATTAATTCATGTGCATCCATGCTCTTGTTTTATTTATAGTAAGATGGCAGTGATATACTAAGGTAATAGGTTATATAAAACTAGAAATTGTAATGCGTAAACATGCAAAAAATGCCCATGCTTTCCTATGTGTCTGGAGGGCACAAAAAAGTTTCTTGTGTACATGCAAAAGTCTGTATTTTTTAATTATTATTATGTCACAGTTATGTTTAGTTCAGTTTCTTTTGGTTGCAGCTTCTAAGACTTTTAGTTTGTTCTTTGTCAGTTTCCTTTTTCCTTTGTCTTAGTTTCCCGCCACTAATCTCTTTCCATGGACACTAATTCAATTATCACAGATTTTCGTTATTAGTTCTTCATCACCATGTATTTAAGTTCCTGCTAGTGCACTCTTCAGTTGTCTAGTATTGATTGTACAAGCCACATGGTTTTACTGGCCTTTTGGATCTATTTGTGAGAAGTTAGTTAAGACTTTTGTTATTTGAATTCTTCATCATCTTCATCTGATTCAAAGCATGACATGTTATTTTCATGTTAGGGGCTCTGTATGTTGTCACAGAAAATCAATAAAAAAACTGTTTACAGATGACCATACATGATGCATCCCAAATATAAAGGTGAAAATAATGCTGTGTGAAACATTTATGTTAAATATGGTCTGAAAATTTACTTAAAGATTTGCAAGACTTCATGCAAAGATTATGCAAATATTTTAGAGATGTACAAATCTCTTTAGGTTCATACACTTAAAAATTTGGTGAATAAAAATGTTTCGGTCATAATTTTCTTGTAAATTCCACAATGAATTACAAAGAAACAGCAAGTAACACAAAGAATTAACAATACACCATTTATTAATCTTAGTTAACGTTAATTTCAGCATTTACTAATGCATTATTAAAATCACAAGTTGTTTGTTAACATTGCTTAACACACTGTGAACTAACATGAACAAACAATGAACGACTTTATTTTTCTTAACTAGCATTGACAAAGATTAATAAATAATGTAATAAATCATTGTTTGTTCATGTTAGTTAATACATTAACTAATGTTGAGAAATGGCACCTTATTTTAAAGTGTTACAAACATACTATAATAATACAATGTTTTACAACTTTGAAAAATGTTTTTTTAACCGTATAGAATTTTTAGAATGATGTAAAATGTTGCTTTTATTGTATTTAGATAATGAAATGAATTAAATGTTTAATGCCTTGACATTTACTTCATGCCTTTAGTTAAAAGTTTCATTCTGTTCTCTGTAATTTCTGATTTCATCAACCAAGCATAAATTTTAAAATTTATGTTAAAATTAATAAACATTGTCAATATTTAACAAAAACATAATTTAATTTCAAAAATCTCTGTTTAGTAGTAAAATGTAACTATAGAAAATATATTTATAGTATAATGCATTCATTACATTTGATATGTTTCTAAAGCTGTGCATAGAAATACTTTTACATTTTGGATGCTGTCAATATGTCGTTATTGCACGTGTGATCGTATATCTAAACATACTAGTATTCGTATTAGTAAACGTATTGATAGCTGTATGTTAAATTTACAGATTTCTTTTTAATGAGATATTTAATAGATCAGGCTGGATGGGATGGAGAAAAAACAGACGTAAAGGGACAAAGCAAAGAATAAACAGCTTTGTAGTAAATCTGCTTTTAGCATCAGTACGTGTCAGTATAAAGTCCACGACCACTGAGATGAAGAAGAGCCAGTGAAACTACACTTTTAATATATTAAAAAGCAATCAAGATTTGATTTTAGGCCCTACAGCTCATGAAACTTGCATGAAACAACCAATGCTGCCATCACTTTTAGTATGCAAAGTAGATGGCACTTTAGAACAAAATGAGCCCCAAAACCACCATGACAAGTGCACTGAAAAGTGAGATTTTTTTGATCGGTTCCCCCTGCAGACCTCTCAGAACTCCTGACATGTTTGTTTTCCCCCTCCAGCAACTATCAATAGCGCAATAGATGTAAAATCGCCCTGATAGACTCGTCAGATGCTCATTTATGATGCCCTGTGGGTTTCATGATGGGCTGCAGCTGAACAGATTTAGAAGCACATGCTCGCTTCACAATGAAAAAAGATCTGCCAGAAATGAACGAGGGGTTTAGAACCACAACCGTATCTGTAAGGCATCGAGCATTAATTGCTGGCGTGTACATGTGGGATGTTTCCTCAGCAGCAAACTTTCTTTTTGGCAGATCATTATCTAATCCCTGGGCTTTTTGCTAATCAGTTTTTTCTCAGGAGCTCACCATCTTTCCCAAGGGGACTCTTCTCTTCTCTTCACCTCGCTAATGATGTTTTGAATGATGAGGGAAGAGCACAGGATATCCAAGCTAATTACTCAGAAATAAATGCTGAAATAAGCACTTGGGGAGGTTGCTTGTGTTCTGACAGCATGAGACAGTTAGCAGAACACTGCAGGATAAAATATAATACAGGTGAATATCTTACGCTGCATTTTTTCAGATGTTTTTAACAGAGCCACGATGGATTCATTCACTGCGTAAGTGCGTATCGGTGCATGAAACCTGTGCGCGTGAAATTTATACTCCCTTTAGAATGTGTTAAGCCAAAATATTTATTTACATACACTCAGAAAAAAGCTATAAGAGTTGTCACTGGGGTGGTAAAAGGTACATTATTTTGTACATTATTTACCCCAAAAGGATTCATATTTGTACCTTACGAGTACATAATAGCACTTTTTGAAAAGTTACTGCTCCACTGACAGCTTATGTCCCCTTTTTTTCTGAGAGTGTATATTAATATGAAATGAATATCCAAGTGACTTTAAAGGAGAACATCCAAGATGTTTATGTCTTTCTTTCTTCAGTCGTAAAGAAATTGTTTTTTGAGGAAAACATTTCAGCATTTTTCTCCATATAATGGACTGATATGGTGCCCCGATTTTCCAAAATGCAGTTTAAATGCGGTTTCAAATGATCCCAGCCAAGAAAGAAGGGTCTTATATAGCATAACGATCGGTTATTTTCATAAAAAAAAAAAATAATAATTATATACTTTTTAATGTCAAACGCTCGTCTTGTCTTACTTTGCCTGGACAGTTTTTGTTCCGTTTCATGACAGTTAGGGTATGTCGAAAAACTCCCATCTCATGTTCTCCCTCAACTTCAAAATCGTCCTATAAACATAAAATCTCAAAAAACATAATTTCTTTACGACTGATGAAAGAAAGACATGAACATCTTGGATGACAAGGGGGTGAGTACATTATATGTAAACCTTTATTTTGGAAGTGGACTTCTCCTTTAAAGGAATAGTTCATCCAAAAATGCTAATTTTTCTAAACATTTACTCACCCATAGGCCTTCAAAGATGTAGATGAGTTTACTTCTTCATCAGAAAGATTTGGAGAAATATATCATCTCTCTTGCTCACCAAAGGATCCTTTGCAGTGAATGGGTGCCGTCAGAATGAGAGTCCAAACAGCTGATAAAAACATCACAATAATCCACAAGTAATCCACACCACTCCAGTCCAGATTGTTTTCGCTTGTGACAGTGCTTTATCTATGCATATTTCTCTCCTGATTCAGATTAGACAACTTTTTCACTGTAGAAAGCAATATTACACAAAAAATGCCGGGAATAATAAATGTTCATGTTTTGATTATTGCTGTTTTCTCTATAATTCTAAGTGTGATTTTTTTTTTTTTTAATTTCCAGCCCATTTTCAGCCAGTAATATAGTCGTTTTAAACAATAGTTGACTTTAAATAAAACAACCCAGCATGTTGGTTAAAAACATGTAACTCAACATCCTAAGTTGAGTTGTTTTTAACCCAGCATTTTTAGAGTGTATGAATAGAGGACTCGTAGTTGATAGATTTGTGATAGATTTGTTTATTGCACACATGCAGCTTGTGGATTACTTACGTTACTTGTGGATTATTGTGATGTTTTTATCAGCTGTTTGGACACTCATTCTGACGGCACCCATTCACTGCAGAGGATCCATTGGTGAGCAAGTGGTGCTAAATTTATATCTTGGAAGGCCTGAGGTGAGTAAATTTCATTTTGGATGAACTATTCTTTGAATAGTCTATTTTACTGTAACAGAAATAATGATATAACTCCTGCATTAAAATCAGCCTGTGTAAAATGTGTCTTATGTTTTCAAAAGGTTTTGAGAGAATTTAACAAGTAACAAAAATGTTACAAAAATGAAGTTCCCCCTCTTGTAAATCATAACATTTTGAATAAGAATCTTTAAAAGACAAAACATAAAAAGTTACACTTCAGTCTGACTGGGCAGAAACAAAACAAGTACACAAGTACTTGGATTGTCTGAATGTGCACATCTGCTGCAGAAGTGCCACTTCCAGGATTTCACACAACAAAATTATGTCCAAATATCATGTAGTGAGTCACACAAGTGAGTAAACTGTTAGATAAAGGTCAGAAGCAGTAAAAAGCAGACTTCCCAGACTAGATGTCGGGAAAATGACAATTGTTCCTTTTAGAAAAATGGAGAGAAAGTGGAGACTTTTTCCTAAGTGACTTGCTTCTTATTTTTTTTCACCTCAGAATTTCAGAAGAGATCTCAACAATGTCACAAACTATGCTTGTCATGTATTTCTTTTTGATTTCTAGTAAGAAACTTTAAGGGAGACTTCTGAGACAACTTAAAAAAAAAAAATGAGCTGAGAATAAATGATAAGAAAATAATGTATATCCTTACAGACAGTAGATGGCACACCTACCTTTAAAGTGCTAATCCTATTAAAATCCATAATCATATAGTATCACTCTGATTTGTATTATTAAACATATTTAACGATTAAAGGTTCTTCTGTATTTTCCAGCTTCTCCGCCATTCAGATGAATCCATTAATTCTAGATGCCTAATTTTCTATATCAGGACAGAAATACCAAACAAAAGAAGAAAAGGCCTCAGGCTAACTCCGTGTGTCAAAATGGCTAGTTAATGAGCTCTGCAGTCTGACCTGGTTCATTCACAAGATTTGCGGCACAACTCTGGCCTTTTCCATTAACCAAGCTGGTGTTGGCAAACAAAGCAACTTGGCAAGCGTAGCAATTAGCCATTAAACATCTTCAAAGACTTTATGCTTTTAATCTACATCGTCAAAGTCACCACCTCTTACCAACAGATGCCCCATCATATTTTTGAGCCAAGTTGATTTGTATGCAGCTTCCATTATGCACACTATACAAGAATATTTAGTATACAAGTACATTTGTGTAAAGTATTGTAGGTCAAATAAATTATACCCTGATAATAGCTTGTTAAAAATAAGAGTGAGTGTGCAGTAAAAATATGTTTTTTTAGAAAGTCTTTTTACCTAACTTTTACCTCCAAATGTGTGCATTTAATTTAATTTAATTTAATTTTTATCCTACTTTATTCTGTTTATTTTATTTTATCTTTGGCTTTCACTTTTTAGCTGTATGGCATGGAAAAGCATTACTAGATTGCATTGGATAACATTACTTTCTAATGTAATTCAATGAGCACATTATGTAGATTAAGACACAATCTACTTCAAGTTTTATGAAGCATATAAATTTAAAATGCACATATACCATTGTTTGAATATTATACTGTTTTTTTATGTCTGGCCATGTGAGGCTGTTGTCTTTTATCTCTTCTCTCTTGTCTTGTGTCGCAGTGACCCTGAGAGGGTGAATGAATCGAGTCCACTGGCATAACTGTCACTGTCCGATCCAGTTTACTAATTACCCCTCTTGTGCTGACTGTGTCCTTTTCATGTTGCGTGCGCTGTCTGAGCCAATTTGTGAGTCTAAATGAGTAATCAATATCAAGTGTGGCAGTATTACCTGGTCAATAAGACATATCCAAACTATTAACATTGTCCGAGAGGCTGTTTGCTTGCTTTTTCATTTTAGTAAGGAGGTAGGTTATTGTTTTAAAGGTGCATTGAATATGTATATTGATATGTCTGGATTGTGTGCTGCTGAGAAATGAATTGAGAAAGCCTTCATAGGAAATTTGAATCAATGAATTGAGGTTACAAACAGGAAGCAGGATAATAATTTGAATTTAATTCGCATTTTAGTATCAAAATGGAAATTTAAAGGTATTCTTATGCTGAGAAATGAACTAAGAATGCCTTTATAGGAAATTTGAATCGATGAATTGAGGTTACAAACAATAAGCAGAATAGTAATATTAATTTAAACAAGTAGAATTAAAATAGAAGTTTAAAGGTATTCTTGTTGTGCTGTAAGTTGCTGTAGTTTTGAATAATATTTTTTTTTCATTGTAAATTAGCCATAAATGTGCATGTACACAACGTATAGGGTATGCAGAAATTTCTATTCTATTCCATTCTATTCTATTCTACATTATTGATGATTGTGCTGTGGAATAGATAGGCATTGCATGTCAAAATTAATGAATAGTAGAATTAATAAATTTAAAGCATTCTTTTGCTGAGAAATGAACTTAGAAGGCCTTTATAGGGAATTTGAACTGATGAATTGAGGTTACAAACAGGAAGCAGAATAGAAATTTTAATTTAATTTTAATTTTAGAATTTAAAATGTAAATTTAAAGGCATTCTCGTGCTGAGAAATAAATTGAAAAGGCCTCGATAGGGAATTTAAATTGATAAATTGAGCTTACAAACAGGAAGCAGGATAGTAGTTTGAATTTAATTTGAATTTTAGAATTAAAATTGAAATTTAAAGGTATTCTTTTTCTGATAAATGAACTGAGAAGGCCTTTATAGCAAATTTGAATCAATGAATTGAGGTTACAAACAGGAAGCAGAATAGTAATTTGCATTTTCGAATTTTAGAATTAAAATGGAAATTTAAAGATATTCTTGTGCTGAGAAATGATTTGAGAAGGGTTTTATGGGGAATTTGAATCAATGACAAGGTTATAAACAGAAGCAGAATAGAAATTTGAATTTTTGAATTAAAATGAGAATTTAAAGATTCTTGTGCTGAGAAATTATTTGAGAAGGCCTATATAGAGAATTGTGGTTATAAACAATAAGCAGAATAGAAATTTGAATTTAATTTGAATATTGAAATTAAAATGGGAATTTAAAGATATTCTTGTGCTGAGAAATGAATTGAAAAGGCCTTCATATAGGGAATTTGAATCGATGAATTGAGGTTGTAAACAATAAGCAGAATAGTAATATTAATTTAAATAAGTAGAATTAAAATAGATGTTTAAAGGTATTCTTGTTCTGATGTAAAATAGTTTTTTTTTTTTTTCATTGTGAATTAGCCATAAATGTGCATGTACACAACATATAGGGTATTTACAGAAATTTCTATTCTATTCTATTCTATTCTATTCTATATTATTGATGATTGTGCTGTGGAATAGATAGGCATTGCATTTCAAAATTAATAATAGATAATACTTAGATTTCATATTCAAACCATTTATTTGCTTTCTTGCTTTTGTTAAAATCCTAAATAAATTCCTTGGTTTTGTGAATGTTGAAATGTCCTTTGGTTCATGGCCAATTCAATTCAAATTCATTCTCATCAGTCGATACCCAGCTAACTATTAAATTCAACACTACTCTATATGAATTGTCTGTGTTTTGTCAAGTTAAACTCTGTACTACAACATCCAGTTTTATTAATAATTGTGGGAACTATGATTCACTGGCTATGCATCACATTATGTCCAAATGTAAAAGTGAGGCATAACCAGCCACTATAATGCAGCAAGGTACACATACTGATTCATGTTATTGTTGCTATAATTTTTTTCCAATGAAATGTCACATGCATCACAGGGCTGCACTTACGAAAGGTCACGTCGGGCAGTATAGGTACATCATCACTCAAATATTTTACGACTGACTTTGACCACAGCTCAGAAGAACGATGGGCTAGTAAACTCTTATACTGGTCTGCTTGACTTCTCTTGTTATGGCTTATGTCAGTAAGTTTTACTCTATAATGCAGGCAGCACCAGTTCACAAATTTTGTGACCTGCTTTTTTTTATGTGAACTGCTTTTGTGAGCTGATTTTGCTATTTAGCATGTCAAAATCCACAAATTTTGTAGCACTTATCTGGCTAGTTTCTGTTGAAATTTAAGCATATTTTGTACAACAATAATGTGAAATTTTCGAAACACCATTTTAATGAGATCAGTGATTTTTCTTGATGCATAAGTTATTAAAGAAATAGTTCACCCAAAACAAAAATGTACTTACCCTCAGGCCAAACTTTGATGTAGATGAGTTTGTTTCTTCATCAGAACAGATTTGGAGAAATTAAGCATTAATTAAGCTCACCAATGGATCTTTTGCAGTGAATGGGTGCCGTCAGAATGGGAGTCCATACAACTGATTAAAGCATGTCTCCAGTGTATCAGCTAACATCTTGTGAAGTGAAAAGCTGCAAGTTTGTAAGAAACAAAGTTAAAAAGTTAAAAAAAACTTGAAAAAAGGCGTTTTAACTTTAAACCATTGCTTCTAGCCAAAATATGAGTCCATAATAACACTTCCTTCAGTGAAAAAGTCAATCTCCTGTTGTCCTTTCACATCAAAATCCACCGACATATTTGTTTAGAACTATTTTGGACTGTTTTCACTCGCAAACAGTGCTTCATCTGTGCATATTTCTCTCCTGATTCAGATAAGACGGCTTTTTCACTGGAGAAAGCAATATTATGCATAGAGGACTCATAGACTGGAGTGGTGTGGACTATTGTGATGTTTTTATCAGTTGCTTGGACTCTCATTCTGATGGCACCCATTCACTGCAGAGGATGCATTGGTGAGCAAGTCAGGTAATGCTAAACTTCTCCAAATCTGTTCTGATAAAGAAACAAAGCCCTGAGAGTGAGTACATTTTCAGCAAATTTTCATTTTTGTGCGACCCATTCCTTTTCTTTGTTTTAATCAGAAATGCACAATAGGGATGTGAAATGCATTGCAAATGCCGTTTCATGTCGCCTTTAATTGTGCATTCGTCTATTGGGATGTATAATTTGGTTTTGTTTTATCCAAAAGAGAAACTAGTACCTTTTATCCTTTGCATCCTTAGCAATTCTTAACAACGTATAAATATATTAGCGACAAAGTGTATTTTGTTATTTGTGTTCACAAGTGTGACTAAACTAGTTTTGCTATTTAGCATGTCAAATTCCACAAATTTTGTTGCACTTATCTGGCTAGTTTCTGTTAAAATCAAGCATATTTGGTGCAACAGTAATTTCTAAACAGGATATTAATGAGATCAGTGACACAGTGATTTTTCTTAATGCATAAAATCAAGTGAAGTTATTAAAGAAACAGTTTAGCCAAAACTAAAAAACACTGAAAATGTACTTACTCTCAACTTTGATGTAGATGAGTTTGTTTCTTCATCAGAACAGATAAATTAAGCATTACATAACTTGCACAACAGTGCATCCTTTGTGGTGAATGGGTGCCGTCAGAATGAGAGTCCAAAGATCTGATTAAAAACATCACAATAATCCACAAGTAATCCGCACCACTCCAGTCCGTCAATTAACATCCTGTGAAGTGAAAAGCTACATGTTTGTGAGAAACAAATCCATCAAGGCGTTTTAACTTTAAGCATTGCTTCTAGCCAAAATACGAGTCCATAATAACACTTCCTTCAGTGAAATGACAGTGCTTGATCTGTGCATATTTCTCTCCTGATTCAGATGAGACAATTTTTTATTATTGTGATGTTTTTATCAGTTGCTTGAACTCTCATTCTGACGGCACCCATTCACTGCAGAGGATGTATTGGTGAGCAAGTCATGTAATACTAAACTTCTCCAAATCTGTTCTGATGAAGAAACAAACTCATCTACATCTTGGATGCCCTGAGAGCGAGTGCATTTTTTTCGGGTTTAATTTTTGTGCGACCCGTTCCTTTTCTTTGTTTTAGTCAGAAATGCACAATATTAGGGAAGTGAAATGCATTGCAAATGCAGTTTCATGTCGCCTTTTTGTGCATTAGTCTGTTGGGATGTATAATTTGGTTTTGTTTTATTTTTGCATCCTTAGTAATTCTTAACCATGTATAAATGTATAAGTGACAAAGTCTGTGCAACCACTCTTTATTTTGTTATTTGTGTTGTCTAGTTCATTATATCTTAACAAACACAGAGTACTTTTTAAATGAGGATTTTGAGATCTAGTGAGTTTTCCCGCTTTGACGTGTGAAATTTTCATCCAGACTTGGTTGCAGATCAAACAGTTGAACTCTAGTCCACCCGGAAAACTTTAAGAAGTCCGTTTATGAAATAGACCCCCAGCGTCCTGGGGTCAGCAGGATTTAGTTTATGCCAACATCTTTCTACAGAGGCCGAGGGACTGATGAAGTACCAGCCATTCCAGTAAGTCATCCACTAATAGGATAGAGATCAAACTCGGTGATCCATTTGAGATTCCCGGAAGTTCAAGCTGAACCCCGGGCTTCCATTGCTCATGGGCAACAGGATGACAGACTTGCTCACAGCCAGGTGCTTCATCAAATCTATATTCTCCTATGTAGAAAGGAAGCAGATGCTGAGGTCTTTAACAGCGAGAGACCAAGTCTATCACAGCCTATCTATGAAACTGACTTAGTAAATATCTCTGAAACTCTTTCTCTTCTGATGTATCTGCACTGCTGAGCAGAGAACTTCTTCACAGCTCTCGCTGCTTCAGATGGCAGAGTAGCAATGATGTAAAACGACTTTCATCTTATGCAATTCAGTGAAGAGCTTTCACTTTTCTCCTTATGACATAGTATATTTGACTAATCTAAATGCAACGTGAACTGATGTCCAGACATTCTCCTGCTGTGTTAGTGTGAAAAATGACTGCACTGTAAGAAGCTGTAAAAAAGATTATTGGAATACATTTTGCAAGAAAATATTAATTTAGTTTTTCTACTTTAAAATTTTATGTTTAATTCAGTGTTACGTGCCATTTCTCTGAGTAAAAATAATTATATTTTACATTATATTTTATACTTTCACTGCATGCATTCAAAAGATTTTTTTTTTAAAGTTTTAGATAACACTAATTATGTTTTGCAAGAAAGTATCACTGCAGTCTTTCTAAATATCTAATTGCCATACCTAAAAGAAAAAAAGAAAAAAAAACAGTTGCATATAGATTTTAGCAGAGTAAAAACATTCAGAATACTAACAGCTGGGTTTGCATAAATGTATTCATTGCATTAATTTTTGGCAAAATACTGGCATCATATGTGCTCACAGCTTAAAGGTCAATAGCACAGCTGTCTCAGTCATATGCCTGGCACATAATATCTAATCAATGACCATATGCTTATGTGGCATGAAACATATTTTGTCAGGATGCACAGCTGTAATAAAAACCGCTTATTGAAGCACTGATCTTTGCAAAGTTGAAACAAGTTTTCACTAGTGCAGTGCTAATACTTTATGGTGGCTGCATTAATTCCAATTTATTTATTCAGAAACCATCATGATTTGGAATAGAGTTGATTTCAATTATTTTTTGAGTTCTTTGATGCATCATTTATCAGTTTGAGGAGGTTTTAGCCATCTTGAAAGTTGTAAGACGTGGATTTTTGTCAAATTTAGGGCTGCTTCTACTGCCATATCATAATGCGTAGTATTCAGCATTACTGTTGGAGTACAAGTGAGCATAATGATGAAACCATTTTCTTATATTTACATGAAAGGATGCATTTCTTAAAAAAGCTGACTGTGGTCAATCAAAGAAGTCGTATCATTTTAATTGCTCTTTTGAAACTGAACAGTTTGATGTATAATGTGTAAACATAATCTAACTTTCTAACTCAAAACTCCCATTGTTACTTAATTCTAACTGTCAGAGAGAGAGAGAGAGCGAGAGTGTAAAAAAAGGTCATGTTCATCTAAGTTACAAGTGTTTTTGGTGCAAGAAACTTTGACTAATATTTTAAGTGGACCCTAGAGGAAAACATAAAATGATAAAAAGCAATTGTATGGCCATTTTAAAAGCTCTATTACTCCTTTAAAATGACATACGGTTGAACAGTTGCAAGGACAGACTCCCTAGAGTATTTTATGGACAAATGTTATCCATTGAGTTTCTAGCAGGCCTGAGGATATGAAGAACATCGATAGCTTTGAATGCTATATTCTTATGAACTTTCAGCAGTGCTAACATGTCGGTTGATCAGTGAATGTCAATATTTGCACTCTTAAGTAACCTGTGTACCACTGTTAGATCACTGAAGGGAAATGTTTTTGCTTCTATAGTGTTTCTTCTTAAGGCAATCATTCTGACTTGGGTCATTTTGAATAGAATTGTCAGATTTGTTATGAGAACTTTGAGACAAATTAAAATAAAGCATCTGGAATCTTAAATTTATTGTCCATGTGTGTTGTATAGTCTATGGTGCTGAGCTTGGAAATGTCAGACAGAGAATGCTTTGTGAACTTTGGCTCATTTTCCAAGTTAATTAAACAAATTGCAAGCTACCGCCGGCTTCCACCGCCCAAGTTCTTTCATCCACAAAAGCGGCGACAGACAATGCGCTGAGATCAAACCCATTGTTTCCATGGAGTCCTCATTTTGTGTCATTTGCAGAGACATCATAATCACGGCAGAGCCAATCAGAATTCACTTCATCAGGCTCATGCTGGACGAGAATTTCAGCCAGTGTAGTCTGACGTGTTCAATTTCCAATATCAATTTGGAAAATTATGTCAAGATTGTTATGAATTAAGTGCACTTCCTATATGCTTGGTCTCTGTCAGATATCTGGTCTTTTATTTTTACTTTAGTCTTTTAATAATGCATTGAAAAAGCATGTGGGTGAACCACACAAAAACATGTCCAGATCCATTTCACCCCAAAATCAAATATCTTTGCATAAAGAAAATGAGGCATATTTTTGAGACCATTTAACATCCTTTTTATTGCATTGAGGTTTTATTTTCATGACAATAACATTTTCCTGCTAATTGCCATTATTATTGCCTTAGTTATCATTATGCATCCACATTTTACTTTTAATTTTAATGTTTTTTTTTCTCTGTAGTTTCTTCTCTTGATTATGGAAGACCATTTACATATTGCAATTCTGTCTTTTTTTCTGAATTCTGAGTTTACATCTAGCAATTTTTTGTTTCCGCCACAGAATGAAAAAATAAAAAAGGTCATTTGTAGACTTTTTATCTCACAGTTCTGACTTTTTTTCACAAATGTGTTTATATCTCACAATTCAGACTTTTTCTTTTCTGTTTTTCTTTTTCATTTATATCTCAGAAATACAACAACAAAAAAGGTAAAAAAAAAACTTTTTTTTTAATCATTTTTTTTATTCTATACCAGAAACAAGTTTCCAAACAAGGGTGGCAATACATAAAAATTAGGCTATACAACAATGTGAACATTTTTTATATTATTTATTTATTTAAATTTATTTATATATTTAAATATATTTTAAAATTATATATATAAATTCCCAACATATTATTTTGATGCTTAATTTTCATTTAAATAATGTAGTTATTATAGTTAAAATAAAGAAAATGAGGCATAGTTTTGGGACCATTTAAAGTCCTTTTATTGCATTGAGGTATTATTTTCATGACAATTAAAAACATTTTTAAAAACTTTTACTTAATTATCATCATGCATCAGTATTTTTCTTTTGACTTTTTTTTTGTATGTCCTTCTCTTGATTATTCTTTTTTTCTGAATTCTTATTTACATCTAGCAATTTTTGTTTGTACCACAGAATAAAAAAATAAAAAAGGTAATTTGTAAACTTTTAATCTCACACCTCTGATATATTTTTTTTCCACAAATATCACTAATCAGACTACAACTTGTCAAAGAATTGTGAGTTTATATTATGTCTCTGAGTTTATATCTCAGAAATATGAGGAAAAAAGTCAGAATTAGTCTAAGATAAGTCAGAATAAACTTTATATAAAATATAAATTGTGAGGTGAAAAGTTACTTTTTTATTATTTTTTTATTTCCATAGCAGAAACAAACTTCCAAACAAAGGTGACTCAGCAGATTCTTATTGCTAATCATCATAAATATTAGGCAGCACAACAAACATTATCACAGTGTGTAAGTTTTTTTTTCATTTATTGAAATATATAATTATATATTTAAATTTAAATATTTAGATATATTTTATAATTTAGCCTGAATATGTATTTTTCCACATAATAGTTATATTTTCATGCTTAATTTTCATGAAAATGATTCTAAACAGGCCTCATTTTCTTCATTTATTTGTTTTGAATTTATGAAGAAATATGACTTGCATGAAGTTTCATCAGATTCCTGCACATACCAAAATAAGACCACGCATCCAAATTAATGAGCATAGATGCTTATTAGGTGTATAAACCCGAGCCATGTTAATACAACCTTCTCAACTGTAAATACAACAATAGCATTAAACCAGTATCTCATTTGCATAATTGGTCTGTGCATTGATTGTGAAGTGCATCTCAAAGCACGCACTGATCCAAGGTTGCTCTGCGACCATAATCCCCGGCACGTGGTTCTCCCGCCGCAGTACGTACAACACACAAACTTATCATATGCAATACTCCTCCGACCTGGGAATCCACCCAGCAGTACCAATTACAATCACCGCCTCTCTCTGGCTCGCCCACGCCTAGCATGGGCCCGAGGGAAACAACTGCAACCATGTCAGTGAACTAGATGAGAGAGGTGTATCCGTTAATGTGCTCGCTCTCTCTCTCTCTACCGCTCTGTCCCTAGTCCCTGTTTTCCCTGCAGGTAATGTTGAGAAGTCTCTATTAGCTTTAGAGCTGATTTAGTCCAAGGTTATGATCCTGTTTACCTCTTGTGGTGTGGCACCACGTAATGTTAAACATTCCTGCTATACTCCACAACATTAGACAAGCCAAACAGGGATGAGTGGTGTGTGTTTACCCTCCTGTAAATGGAATTGGAAGGTAAATGCTTGGGCACTCGCAAACAAAAACAGGTACTGGCTTAAAAAACATGCCAACATTGTAACCCAGAAAAAAGTATTTTGATTGAATTTTGGATTTTTTTATATACATTTTTTTTACACACAAAGTTCACACTGAATTTGAGCATAGTTGAGGCAACGCAACACCATCGGTAGTGAAAAATAAATATAATAAAATGTATGGCAGCGGCTATTTGCACTAAGTGTAAATAGCAATAGTTGGGACAATAAAGCATTCCCTACACCTAACCCTAACCCTACCTGATACTTTATTGTCAACTTTTCAATTATTTCCTTTATTTTTATTGAAAATAAATGCTTTTCTGATGTTATATGAGGTTTGAAAAAGGATTAAAAAAAAAAGTTTGGCGAAATGCGGATTCGAACTTCAGTCGATCACGTCAAAAAGGCTACCACACATGTTTTACCATCTACACCACTGGAGCTGTTGACAGACTATTGTCTTTTGTAGTGCTGACTAGCCCAATCACACATTGGTGTGACACAAATAGCCTCTGCCAACAAGGCGGGCTGTTTGCACTTAGTGTAAATAGACACACTGAAAATGAATTTGAAATGCATTATAAAAATGCATTTGCATATTTATGTACTTCATTAAAATACCCTGGCCTGCAGTTGTACTTTTGGTATACTAAACTGGTATACTTAAAGTCTGCTAAATGAACAGTGTGTAAAAATCAATAAAAAATCAGTGTTTATAAGGAATAAAATTGGCTTCTCTGCGAAATCTGCGAAGTCATCAACTAAGGTTGCTGCACTTCTAAATGAACAAATGGAAAAGATATCTAGATGGCTCCAGGAAAATAATCTTACAATAAATGTTAAAGGAGAACTCTTCCAGAACAACAATTCACAAATAATTTACTCACCCTCTTGTCATCCAAGATGTTCATGTCTTTTGGATTTTTCTCCATATAGTGGACTTCATTGGTGCCCTGATTTTGAACTTCCAAAATGTAGTTTAAATGCAGCTTCAAAGGGCTCAAACGATCCCAGCCGAGGAAGAAGGGTCTTATCTAGCAAAACGATCTGTAATTTTTTTCGGAAAATACATTTTTTTATACTTTTTAAGCACAAAAGCTCCTGTAGCACAGGCTCTGGGATGCGCGTTCATGGCGCTACATACTATTGAATCACGAAAGGTCACGCGGAACGCAGGCGGAAATACAGACCCAGTGTTTACAAAGTGAACGCGCAAAGACTAAGAAAGTGCAAGTAAGTTTGTAAACGCTGTTTACAAACAAAAAGGTACAACGATGTCCTCCTCTCAAGTTGTAGGAGAAAATAGACAGAGATTTTCGCCATACTCAGTACACAGACGATGAACTTACACGTGATTCGTAGTAGTGATGGGAAGTTCGGATCATTTTACTGACTCAGACCTTTGAGTCTCGTTCAGCAAAATGAACGAATCTTTTTTCGAGTCATTTCGTTCATTTTAGCAAAATATAATTAAAATGTTACGTGTTACTTCCCTAACACATCTATTGCTTACACAAACGTTGATCACACTACAAACAAGACAAAACTATAATGCTATAAGAAACAGAAAATATTCATTCATTGTTTGCCTGGGTCTTTAGTCTGTGATTAGCTCACCTCACCTCTTATCTGACAATTTTTCTGATTTGAGTTGTTCGTTCATCACGTGACAGCCCCATAAGATGAACGAACGACTCGAAAAACCCGGAGACTCAAAACAGGTGAACTAATTCCAGTACAGAACCTAATAGGATGTTGGGCATGCGCAACTGAAGAAACCACTCCCTAAAACGACTCGTTCTTCCCGAGTCACATTAAAGATTCATTCAAAATGAAAGAATCGTTCAAAAACAACTCATTACTAATTCGTAGCATCGTGGACGCGCATAACAGAGCCTGTGCTACATGATCTTTTGTGCCTAAAAAGTATACAAATTTTTATTTTTCGAAAAAAATGGCAGATCATTTCGCTAGATAAGGCTCTTCTTCCCCGGCTGGGATCATTTAGAGCCCTTTGGAGCTGCATTTAAACTGCATTTTGGAAGTTCAAAATCGGGGCACCAATGAAGTCCATTATATGGAGAAACATCCTGAAATGTTTTCCTCAAAAACCATCATTTCTTTACAACTGAAGACAGAAAGACATGAATGTCTTGGATGACAAAAAGTGAGTAAATTATTTGTAAATTGTTGTTCTGAAAGTGGAGTTCTCCTTTTATGTTCTTCTAATAGAAAGAAATCAAAATTAAGCTACTTAACGAAGAAATAGAGGAAGTGAATGAAGTTTTTTAGGAGTAGTTATAGATTCACAACTCAAATTTGACAAACATATAAATAGGCTGTTAAAAATAGTTAAGATGAACTTAAACTGTTTGAAACTTATTAGGAAATAAATTTTGACTGAGACAGCTCATCTGTTCCTGCATTCAATGATTTCAATGCAATGCAATGATGATGCAATATTTCATATTGTCTTACAGTGTGGTCTCAAACTAATGATTCTTTAATTAGAAAAACTGAAATGCTGTATAATCGGGCTCTAAAAGTTTTGGATAAAAAGCCAAATCATTGGCATCATTGTCACATCTTAAAGAAAGTGAATCTGCTTAATTTTATGCATTTTAAGAAAGTATCATACGTGAAATTGATTTTTAAATGTTTGCATAATAAGGCACCTTCTGTTTTATGTAGTTTGGTACAGAGACATGATGCTAAAGGTTGAACAGGTCGTATTTTCTACCTCAACTTCAAAAATCATTTCAAAATCATCCTACATCGCTGCAGAAGTACCGACCCAGTCTTTGTAAAGTGAACATCCTAAGAAGATCAAACACCCTTAACAAAAAAGGTAAAACGGCGATTTAGGATGATTTCGAAGTTGAGGGAGAACATGAGATGGGAGTTTTTCGACATACCCTAACTGTCATGAACCGGAAAAAAAACAGTTCAGGCAGAGTAAGACAAGACGAGCGTTTGGCATAGTATATAGGTATATAAATTGTATTATTTTTATTAAAATAACCGATTGTTTCATTAGATAAGACCCTTCTTTCTCGTATGGGATTGTTTACAACCACATTCGTGATCGTTTGAAGCCGCATTTAAACTGCATTTTGGAAGTTCAAAATCGGGGCACCATATCAGTCCATTATATGGAGAAAAATACTGAAATGTTTTCCTCAAAAAACATAATTTCTTTACAACTGAAGAAAGAAAGAAATGAACATCTTGGGTGACAAGCGGGTGAGTACATTATCTGTAAATTGTTGTTCTGGAAGTAGTACCTTTTAGTACCTTTATTTTTCACTAGGGAAGCGAAGTGCACACTAAAGATTGCTGCATTTTCATGTTTTCAATCTGTGACAAAAACTCCTAGGTTGTACCAGGCCATCTAGTGTGCTTTTGTGAAACTCCCTGATGTTATAACATTTCAGACTGGTTTGCAATCTGACTGTGTGCGCACTGTCCTGACTTGCGATGAACAGCATGAAATTACTAGATAGTAAAATAGCACAAAACACATGAGCAAGGCGGTGGGTCGGCATGGTATCACAAGACACCCTTATTTCAGTGATACAGACATTTTATGCTTGATATAAAAGATTTTGAATAGAAAAGCGTTTGTTTCCCATGCATATTTGCTGGAGTGTTTTGAGTGTGCTTTGTCCATTGCTATGTGGCTGCTAAGGCATTGTAATTGGTCTTGTCATGTTGCCGAGTGGTTGCTATGTGGTTCCTAATGCATTCTGAATTGTTGGGTGATTGATTACTGACTTAAGTCAGCTGGATCAGAAGTCTCTAAAATCCTGATATAATCACTTTAGAAAAACAATAACACCTCTTATCTTAAAGCTGCATGATTTGAGGTAGGCTACTATTTATACCAGCAGTAATATTGATGCTTGCCTTATAGGAAATGCCAATATGAGCAACAAATAATGAAAAGGCTGAAACATTTATAACATGCAATACTGTTCAAGGATGCATTCTTTTTTTAATAATTTAAATCTTTTTTTTTTTTTAATTAATGCATAGGAAATTGTTTTCAACATTAATAATAATAGTAAATGTTTCTTGAGCAGCAAATCAGCATATTGTAATGATTTCTGAAGGATCATGTGACACTGAAGACTGGAGTAACGATGCTGAAAATTCAGCTTTGCATCACAGGAATAAATTACATTTTAAAATATATTCACATAGAAAACAGTTATTTAAAATTCTAATAATATTTCAGAATATTACTGTTTTTTTTATCAAATAAATGCAGTCTTGGTGCACATAAGAGACTTCTCTGTTCTCTTTAAATGGTAGTAGCTGAAAATATTTTTCTTTGCACACCAGCACTGTTTTAATTGCAGAAATGAGTGCAAAGCTATAAATGAGTCCAAGCATGTACGCGTACCTGTTTATGCGTTCTTGTGTCAGTCTTAACCATGGTTGACTGCTTTCTTGAGGGCTGAATAAGACAAGCTGAAAGGTCACCCATAGCTTGTAGATTCAGGTATTACTGGGTGGAGCGAAGGGTGAGCAGTTGTTGCAGACGAGGGGGCAAAGATTATTGCAATATTCCTGCCGAACTGCCAAAAGGGTTCAAAATAAACCGTAGGTGGCCCTGGAAATCAGATAAGGCTGAGTGAATCAAAGCATAAATAAATAAATCTCAGCCTTTACCCTGAGACAGAAGCACTGATGTTATGAGGAAATGATAGATTCTTTCACCGTCAGCCTTCGACCTGCTTTCCAAAGGAAGTGGAGATTTCTGAAATCTAATGAGGTTCAATTTCACCTGTGCAAATGCGTCGAAGTGCCGTCGGTTATATTGATCTCGTTGTAGCTCGTAGTTGCGTTGATCCACGTGTAATTATTCCAGCTCGGATTCTGATTCAGCATCTATCAAGTCAATACACTCAGCATCTGCTCTCCTGTTTGATGCTGATTTGAATGCCAATATTGTCCCGCAGCAGCATTAATGAGACATGATATTCATTGAAAGATCATTTGAAAACTTCTCAGCTGTTGCGAGAGAAGAGTTTGCAGACACTGATTGCTCATAATAAGCATATGACAGGCAATTCATCATGTGTTAAGAAATGAGCTCCTCCACTCTGCTGTTGAACATTCTATTATCTTTAGAGCTCGGCCTCGTCGCGCTCGACTCCCGTCTATCCTGCGCCGCTCTTTTAAGCAGAGCCTAGTTACTGTTTTAATCAATATGCCGCTGTTCCACACTGAGCACAGGCTGAAATAAGCAAGTGACCAATGTATTGCCGTTTAGCTCCCCTGATCCTCTTTAAAAGTAGCTTGAAATTAGCTTGACTGTTTACTTTCTTAATGCACACTTATTGTAGGTATTCCAGTCCATTATATTACTAAGAAAAAACTGTTTGTCTTTGTAATCTTACATCAAAATGTAATATTTTACTTCAGCTGAATTTTTTGTGATTTTATTTGTATATATATATATATATTATATATATATATATATATATATATATATATATATATATATATATATATATATATATATATATAAATTACATATCTGTTTATAAAAATCACAATAATAATAATAATAATAATAATACAATTGTTATTATTAATATTATTATTATTGCTGCTACTACTAATATTATTACACATGATTATAAAAAAAATGGCTGACCTAATTTTTTATTTAAATGTGTATATGTACTTTATTATTATTATTATTATTATTATTTCCATTAATAATAATAATAATAATAATTATTGTATTATGATGATGATGATGATGATTATTATTATTATTATTATCAGATGTGTAATAATAATAATAATAATAATAAATTATTTAATAATAATAATAACAATGGCTTATTTAAATGCATATATAATACATTATTATTATTATTATTATTATTTCCATTAATAATAATAATAATAAACTGTATAATATTGTATAATAATATTGTATAATAATTGTATTTTTTTTTCATTTTATAATCAGATGTGTAATAATAATAATAATAATAATAATAATAATAATGGTTTATTAAAATGCATATATAATACTTTATTTTTATTATTATTATTTCCATTAATAATAATAATAACAATAACGATTGTATTGTTATTATTATTTTTTTATTTTACAATCAGATGTGTAATAGTAATAGTAGTAGTAGTAGTAGTAATAATAATAATAATAATAATGGCATTTTTTGACTGTTATAAAAATTTATTAAAAATGTATTACTTTAATAATTTCATTAATAATAATAATGATAATAATAATAATGGCTGACAATCTCTTGAGTGTTATAATCCAATTTTATTTGAATGCATATATAATACATTATTATGATTTTCATTAATAATAATAATAATAATAATAACAATTGTATTATTATTATTATTATTATTATTATTAATTTTATTATTATTATTACACATCTGATAATAATAATAATAATAATGGCATCTTTTGAGTATGTTAGAAAATGTATTGAAAATATAATACTTTATTATTTTCATTAATAATAATAATAATAATAATAATAATAATAATTTATTATAATCAGATGTAATAATAGTAATGTCTGACATCATGATTTGAGTATGTTATCATCCTTAATAAAAAAAAATAATAATAATAATGATTGTTATTTATTTTTTATTTACCTTTTTTATTGGGTATTTTCTACCCATTTAGACTATTTAGAAATGCCTATTTTTAGTTTTACATTTTTTAGCTTGATATAGTTTGTTTACATACTGTTAATATAATAAAGGTTATTGTACTAAAAGAAAATTGCACCTTTTTTCGAAACGACAGACTTGGGAAAAACAAGTATCAGCATTTGGATATGTAGAGATGGAAGTAAAATGGGTCACACAGTAAATGGGATTTAATGTTGACTTAACCTTAAGGTGACCACTATTCAATTGGACTTTCTTTGCACACATTCACTCTCTATAGTAGCGCTGTTTAATTGAATTTGAATGTGAATCTTTGAATGAATCAGTTTGAGTCAATGCTGCATCTTTTTAGTCCGACTAAATGTAAGATCGTTGGAGTCACGGCTTTCAGTCACGGTGAACTAAATCAAAACAGTATAGCATGTTTTTATTTTCTAATGTGTCAGTCACTTTACTTATTTTGAATAGTCTTAATTTCTCCACCTTTTCTGAAGCTGAAGCTTGAAAATGTGTTGATCAATCCAAGGAGGTTGGTGCCTCATCCACTACATCAATACTTCTACTGTTGTCAAACCGAGTAGAAAAGAAGCAAATGCAAGTGAAAATTGCCAGCCCCTAAAGAGGCATATTTCATACACAGCAGCTTTTATTTAGGCAAGAGATTTGCATTTGAATGAGTTACAACATTAACCTCAGACAGCGTGCTGCTGAAGTGTCACACATCTTGATTGCACTTTGTCAAATAAAAACAAATGAATGCACAACAGGGCTCTCCAATAATCTCCCTCTTAATCTTCTCAAAGCTGCCGTCCCTTAAAGGAGACACTTCATCCTTCATTTACAGTTCCGTTGTCTTTAACAATTGTCGAAAACAAGTTTTGTGGCGGCGCTTGTGCGATGCACAGAGCATTGTTTCCTCTTAAGATTGTGCCATCGCTGCGGTGCCAGCAGCTCATCTGTTATGTCGTAGGCTGGCTGCAGCCGTGTGTGGGGGCCAAGCAGTGATTAAACAGTGATCCTGCTCTAAGGGTGGGGTGAAAAAAAAGCAGTAATAGAGCGGCAGCCAGCCGTGATTGATGGTCTGGACTTCAGCTGACAATAACGTGTCAGGGCAAGACAGCACAGAAATTATGTTTTGCGCTTTCCAAAAGATGCCAGGTTGGAAGCGCATCAAAACTGCTGTGAATTACACTAGTTGATCATTTGGAGGAAATGTCAACATTAAAACGCATTTGTAATGCACTTCTGTAGTAAGTATTCAAGACGAGTGTAGGATGAGACTTGTTTTTATTAATTGGGAATAGCTTGGATTGTGAATGGACAAGAGCTGACTGGGTGTGAGCTTTATATGACAGATGCTTAAAGTTAAATGTTCTGAGAGTTTGAGATTTTGATGGTTATAGCATGGTTAGCACTGACATCACAGCTCAGTATGTTCGTTTTTGGGGCTGCTGCCGAATTTGGAATAGCGTACTAGCATGCTACTGTTACTATTTCTGCCATATGACGAAAAAGTAAAAGTAGTGTGCTAGTCCCACACAGAGAAAAATGTTAAATATATTTTCAAATATACAAAAATGGCCAAAAATATGTTACAGATTTTAAAATTTGTTTATATACATACAGTTTCAATGGGTTTTAGTTACTTGTTTTAAATTGTTACTTTTTTTTTTAGGCCATTTTTATATATTTTCAATCTTAAAATATTTATTTTATTCTAAATATATTCATAAAAATATATTTTGCATTTAATATTACAAAAAATAATAAAAAATATTAAAGTAAATATTTATGCCATATATAGAAACAGGAAGCATAGTATGCTAGTCCCATATAGAGAAAAAATATTTAAACATTTTTCAGTTATATAAAATGGCCAAAAATATGTTACGGATTTTAAAATATATTTATAAACATATAGTTTCAATGGATTGTAGTTACTTATTTAAAAAAAAAAAATCTTTCTTTTTTGACCATTTTTATATATTTTTTTCAGTCTAAAAATATTTATTTTATCCAAAATAAATTCATAAAAAAATATAAGTGTATCAGGATTGGAAATATACTGTATTTTCTTGGCCCAGTCTATAATCCTTTTTATAAAAACAAAAAAAAAAAAAACTTTACTATTATTATTATTTTCATTAATAATAATACTAACAAAAATAATAATAATACATTTTGTTATTTTTTATTTATTTTATTATTTTTTTATTGGGTAATTTTTACCTATTTAGACTATTTAGAAATACCTATTTTTATTTTTATTTTTTTTGTTTAATACTGTTTATCTGCAAAAATATGTTACAGAAATATGTCACAGAATTTAAAATATGCTTGTATGCATACAGTTTCAATGGATTTTAGTTACTTATCTAAAAAAAATTTTTTTTGGCCATTTTTATGTTTTTTTTTTTTTTTTTTTTTTTTTTTTTTTTTTTCAGTCTAAAAATATTTATTTTATCCAAAATAAATTCATAAAAAAAATCTAAGTGTATCAGGATTGGAAATATACTGTATTTTCTTGGCCCAGTCTATAATCCTTTTTATGAAAAAAAAAATAACTATTATAAATAACTATAGTTAAAAAATTAACTATTATTATTATTTTCATTAATAATATTAATAATAACAAAAATAATATTAATACATTTTGTTATTTATTTTTTATTTATTTTATTAATTTTTTTATTGGGTAATTTTTACCTATTTAGACTATTTAGAAATACGTATTTTTAGTTTTATATATATATTTTTTGTTTAATACTGTTTATCTGCATAATGTTAATATAATAAAGGTTATGGTACTATATTTCCAAATATACAAAAAATGGCCAAAAATAAGTTACAGATTTTAAAGTATGTTTATATACATACAGTTTCAATGGATTTTAGTTACTTATTTTATTTATTAATTATTTTTAAGGCCATTTTTATATATATTTTCAGTCTAAAAATGTTTATATTATCCAAAATGTATTCGTAAAAAATATATTTTGCATATCTAAAAGTATCAGGATTAGAAATATATTTTCTTGGCCCTAAAAAAGAACATTTTGTAATCTATTTTCGATTTGAAGTATCTGAAATGTATATATTTATTTGTATTTCTTACTCAACTTTTTGTCATTTTTATATTTTCAATCTAAAAATATTTATATAATTCAAAATATAATTGTAAAAATGTATTTTTTAATTTACCTAAAATGCATTTTAAAATTGCAAATCTATTTTCTTGTCCCTTAAAGTACATTTTCTGATATATTTTGGCATGTGAAGGGTTGAACAAGACGTAGATCATGTTTGAAAACTATATTTCCTTAAGCATATAAATGTTCCATAAATCTGAAATGTATTTCGACCAGATTTTTTGTTCACTAAAAATTATAAATTCATTTTATGTATTAATATTGCATCATTTGTTGTGGTTGCAATAACCAGTCACATGCTATTTACAGCTCAGGTGATTGGCTGAAAACAACCTGCCTGGAGAACTGAAATTTGTACCAGGACTGACATTGCACAAACATCATTGTCTTAGCTGTGTGTGAGACTAAAAATGAGATTGTTACATTATTGACAGAATAAACCATAATCCCAAATCAAGATGTTTGTTATTCTGTGGACATGTCCTCTGAGAGTCCAGGGTTTTGAACCGCTGCTACATTTAGGATGGAAATTGCATCAGATCATTTCTCAGAGTAATAGATCATTCCCTGTTTATATGGGCATGAAATTGGGAGAGAGAAGAAGTCACTTACAGTTTCCATTATGATGCTTTAGTAGCTGAACATGGAAAATCTGCATATCCAAACCCTTATCCACCCATCAAAAGACAAATAGCCATGAAGTGCAGCTATCACCCCAAATTCTTGACTTCTCCCAAGTATCACACAGGTCTATAAATTTCCTGCCGTTTCCTGTCACAGTGTCAGAGTTTGGATGAGCCTTGGGAATTGGTGCAATTGGTGGTACTGGTGGCATTGGCATTAGCGCTACCTCATTAATCCTGGGCCGCACATTGACATTTGCTGACAGTATTGAAGTCTGTAGAACTGAATGGAGCCCCAGAGACCACTCAATTACCCTGTCTTGGAGCAATTAGCAGCCAACCAATGCTAGTCAATGTCTGCCTCGTGACTGAGAGGCCAGACGGGACAAAAAAACCCTAGTATATGCAAAAAAAAAAAAAAAAAAAAAAAAGAACACATTCCTGCACCAGCAATACCAGCAGGCTACAACAATCCTGTGGTATACTGTTTTGTTAATATGATTTGGTTGGTTGGTTGAAGCATTTTTGAAGTGGGAAAATAGTAAAACAAGTAAAGACATTCATTGCATTTACTTTTATTTATATAGACTACCAGTCAAAAGTTTTTGAACAGTAAGATTTTTTAATGTTTTTTAAAGAAGTCTCTTCTGCTCACCAAGCCTGCATTTATTTGATCCAAAATACAGCAAAAGCAGTAATATTGTGAAATATTTTTACTATTTTAAATAACTGCTTTCTGTTTGAATGTATTTAAAAATGTAATTTATTCCTGTGATCAAATCAAAATTTTTAGCATCATTACTCCAGTCTTCAGTGTCACATGATCCTTCAGAAATCATTCTAATTTGCTGATTTGCTATTTAAGAAACATTTATTATTATTATTATTATTATTTTTATTATTATTATTATCAGAATTCAAAACGATTGACATTTATTTCAAGATTCTTTGATGAATAGAAAGATCCAAAGATCAGCATTTGTCTGAAATAATAAGTTTTGGAACATTATACACTATACCATTCTGTTCTTCTGAACTTTTTATTCAAGAAACCTGAAAAAATTCTACTCAGCTGTTTTCAACATCATCATAATAATAATAATAATAATAATAATAATAATAGTAAATGTTTTTTGAGCTGCAAATCACAATATTGGAATGATTTCTGAAGGTTCATGTGACTGAAATAATGATGCTAAAAATTCAGCTTTTAAATCAGGAATAAATTAAAATTAAAAATACATTTTAAAATATATTAAATTAGAAAGCAGTTATTTTAAATAATAAAAATATTTTCAAATTTTACTGTTTTTGCTTAACTTTGGATCAAATAAATGCAGGCCTGGTGAGAAGAAGAGACAGTTTAACTGAATCAATACATTTCATCGTAAGATGTAGCTATATATCTTACAAATATATATATATATATATATATATATATATATATATATATATATATATATATATATATATATATATATCACCTACTCTTCTGTGTCTTACAGAAATATGAATATATACACATTTAATTGCCAGTATTTTTAAATATGTCATAATAACATTCAAACTGAATTATTTCACTAAATTAAATAGTAAAAGTGAATGATTTCACTCAATTTAATATATAATGAATATGTAATGTCTGAAATGTACATCTAAAACTCATGAAATTATTAAATAATAACACCCTATAAATTCCAATAGTAACTCTAGTAACAACGTGTCACTTTGGACTGTGCCTTATATGTGTATGTGTGTGTGTGTGTGTGTGTGTGTGTGTGCGCGCTTGTGTGTCCCTCACAAATCCCTTATTTAACCTCAAAACTGACTATATCCTATAAATGTTGCCAATTAAGAAGAGTAAAGCTATTCATCAAATATGTTGAGATGAGATTTTGCACCGTCTATGATCAAAAGAAAAAATAAGGTCTGGGGGTCATCGTGCTTTGCTAGAAAAGCAGCATTTCTCCACTACTGTCACACTGAAGATGTGGTTATTTTAGTAGTGTTTCCCTGTTAGTAACTCCTCAGCGCTGTGCGGCGACCTGTTCTCTAAAGATTATTGACTGTCATACACATGAGGACTTCCTAGTATTTTAGTTACACCGAGTTGTTAGCCTGCGGTATGTGTGGGTGTTCTTGTCCTTTCTCAAGTTTCGTAAATCAATTGATTCCTCCTTAATGAACCCTAAAGTGGACTCAGCAGCCTCCGGTGTATTGTCGCTTTTTTCGGCTTTTTGCTGATTGTTTTGAGATAGGACTATAATTTTGACATGCCATGGAAAATCCATACGCCGCCTCTTGCAGGGCAATCAAAGCTGTTTTTATGACTCCACAGTGGTAGTTCACTATCTCTCTCAGAGTATATCTGTGTGTCTAAGTGCATCGACTGAATCAATACATTTCATCATTATAAGATGTTCACTGCTCCAATCCATGTGCAAACTGTATATTTACTTGTAAGTCCCCGTTCTCCCTTCCTTCCTGCTGCCACCGCGATGTTGTAATGTACCACTTTGTTTCACCAAAGCTTAATCATTGTCCAAATCCTGTCCCTTTTTGTATAATATATGAGAATGAACCGTAATCAGCAAAGTCAGATTCAAAAAGAGCCAAGCCCCATCACCCTCAAGCTATCCTAGGTGTATGACATTCTTCTTTCGGACGAAATATAATCTGAGTTACATTAAAAAATGTCCTGGCTCTTCCAAGCTTTACAATGGCAGTGAATGGCTGTTGAGATTTTGAAGTGCAATAAAGTGCATCCATCCATCATAAGTACTCCACACTTCTCCTCCGAAGGGTTAATAAAGGCTTTCTGAAGCAAATTGATACATTTGTGTAAGGAAAATATACATATTTAAAACATTCTAAACTGTATTCTCTAGCTTCTGCTAGTACTGTCGTACCTGCATTTATCTCAACACCCATTCACTGCCATTATAAAGCTTGGAAGAGCCAGGACACTCCAACTGTTCAAACTGTATTCGTCTGAAAGAAGAAAGTCATACACATCTAGGATGGCTTGAGAGTGAGTAAATCGTGAGGTAATTTTCAGTTTTGGGGGAACAATCCTTTTAAAAAATGCTTAATCAGTTTTTGTTGTTTTTGATGTTTTGGCTGATATATAAAAACACTGCCATGTTATCCCACTTAGTTTCTGGCCATAAATGTATTCTGTACAGTGCAATAAAATTAGTAATATTGTAAAATATTATTACTATTTAAAATACACGATTTGTATTTGTAAATATTTTAAAAACAATTTATTCCTGTGATGCAAAGCTGAATTTTCAGCATCATTACTCCAGTCTTCAGTGTCACATGATCCTTCAGAAAACATTCTAATATGCTAATTTGTTGTAAGTTTTTTTGTTTGTTTGTTTGTTTGTTTTAAAGGATTCTTTGATGAATAGTTAAAAAGAAAAACTTTTATTTTAAATATAAATTTTTTGAAACTGTGAAAATCTTTACTGATGCGTTTGATCAGTTTGCATCCTTTTATTAATATGCATATACATATTTATATTGATTATGGTTGATTTATTTGAAATTATTTTCAGTTGTAAAGGGATAGTTTGCCTGAAAATGAAAATCAGCCCATTATTTATTCACCCTCAAGGCGTTCTAGGTGTATATGACCTCCTTCTTTCAGACAAATCCAATTGGAGTTATATTAAAAATTATCCTGCCACTTCCAAGCGTTAGAATGGCAATAGGTGGGTGTTTCTCTTCATCAGTCCAAAACAAGTCCAACAAAATGCATCCATCCATAATAAAAAGTGCCTCAGATGGCTCCAGGGGGTGAATTGATACATTTTTGTAAGAAAAATACCCATATTTAAAACGTGAGAATCACTTTAATCTATCTTGCACCAACCGGTCGTACACAGAAGCAGCTCTGGGCGGATGATGTAAGACGTTGGCGTTGCGCACGCACCGCTCGAAAGTGACAAATGCGGACGTGCCGTGGAGAAACCAAAACAAAACAATGCTCACGAATTAGAAGTACAAAAACGAGGATTTGTAAACAAAAATGTCAGAGGATTTCGATATAAACCAAGAGCAGACTGGTTTTCCTTTGCTAAAGAAAGGAAACTTGACTTCCTTTGCTCCTGTAAACAAAAGTTGGTTTGTGCAAGACTTACTGGCGTATGCGCAACGTCGACGTCCAATGTCATCCGCCCAGAGCTGCTTCTATGTATGACCAGTTGGTGCAAGCTAGATTAAAGTGGTTCTTACGTTTTAAATATAGATATTTTCCTTACAAAAATGTACCTCGATTTTATTCACCCCCTGGAGCTGTGTGAAGAACTTTTTATTATGGATGGATGCACTTTATTGGACTTGTTTTGGACTCATGAAAAGAAACACCCACCCATTGCAATTCTAAAGCTTGGAAGTGCCAGGATAATTTTTAATATAACTCCGATTGGATCCGTCTGAAAGAAAGAAATCATATGCATCTAAGATGCCTAGAGGGTGATCAATAATGAGCTAATTTTCATTTTTGGGTGAACTGTCCCTTTAATTTGTATTTAACCTGGAGTATTCCTTTAATGAGCGCATATGCTTCAATACAACACATAGGCGTATTAATAAGGACATTAAACATCACAAAACCATCTGAGACTGAGTATAATGCCTACTAAAATGCATTTACTCCCCTTTTCCCTGAGCCGTTCGGCAGCGTAACAGATGGTAACAAGCCAAAACCCATATATCAAACTCTTAAGGAGTTGGAAATTGAAACTGTTAGTGAACCCTCCATTGAGGCATAAACAAGTATCAGAAAACCATGTGGAATAAATGCAATTAAGGTACATAGGCAATGCACAAAAACAAACATGCATGCAGTTAATGCTCACGCAATGACAGGAGGATATCCGGCAATACTTCATATAGGTAACCTCCGCTAAAAAAATCAGGCATGGAGAACGACAGCGTGCCAGCTTGTTAAATATTGCCCTTTTACCCGCACTCCTCCACGGTCTTCATAACTCCAACCTAACGCTTAATTAACTTCCAACGACAAATCAGCCCATTTTCTGGGCCAGACGTTTATTTTCGAGAGCTGGGACTCAAGGTGCGCGCGAGTGTAAAAAATGAAGCACATTTGTAAGGAGCTTGCCAACAGCTGTGAGACAGCCAGTTGGGTTGTTTCTCAATGTAATTAAAATATAAAGCTCATACAAAAACTCATTACTGTATGAAGCGAGTGATATAGCGCTCAGGCAATTTAGCCCTAGAGCATGTTACATAGAAATGGAGACAGTTCATGAATTAGATCTGTTGGTGGTTATTGATTTAGAAGCGTTGGTTGGTTTAAATATGTTGATGTAATGAATTCGAGTTGAAACTGTGTGTTCAAGCAGCACACTTTCAGTATTAATTCCCTTCTTTTAAGTTAGCATGAGGTTGCCACTCCTCTAGCTGCTTTTATGGCTTTTATACGGCTTGATTTGGCATTTGATTGAGCGGGTGGATGCCTACTGAGCTGGTTGAATCAGAAATGGGCCTTTAAGTGCCTCTCGTGGTATATGTTATTCACACCGCTATACAAGCTGATGAAGAATTTAAGCGGGTGTGCTGCTGTTCTCACGTCAGTGCTAATGGCTGTCCATTGTGTGCTGATGAGGGATCTGAGGTTTAACTGTAATACAGCTTAGTATTATAGGCTATTTCTATGACAATTTAAACAAGTCAGTCATTATGAGATGGATTTTAAGCTTTTTTTGTGACATACAGGTCTGCACATTAAGGTCAGATGTGAGGGGGCATATAAATCCTGAAAGGTTTTAAAACGTTTTAGTGCTGAAATACAGTGTAATCACATGCTACATAGGTGAAACCTGTCAAGAACATGTCTCTGTGTCATATTTTTACCTTACAGTCAAATGGTTGAAGTAAGAAGTTACATTTAGCTTGAATAGTTCACCCAAGAATGAAAATTTGCTGAAAATTTACTCACCGTCAGGCTGTCCAAGATCCAGTTAATGGGTGCTGTCAAAATGAGAGTCTAAACAGCTGATACAAACATCACAATGATCCACAAATAAAGCATCCATACGACATTTTTAACATCAAACCATTGTTTCCAGCTAAAATATGAGTCCTCTATCAGAAATTGCTTTTTCCAGTAAAAAAAAAGTTGTCTTGTCTGAATCAGGAGAGAAATATGCAAGCATCATTTACAAGTGAAAACAGTACGAACAGTTCTAAACAAGCTTTTTTATAGATTATGAACACATATTTTGGTCTTAATCAATGGTTTAAAGTAAAAAAAAAAAGATATTTTCTTATAGACTCGCAGCTTTTTACTTCACAAGATGTTAATTGATGGACTCGAGTCATGAAAAGATATATTATTTAAATGTAATTATTACATCATAGTACTGCACTACCAGTCAAAATTTTTGAACAGTAAGGTTTTTAATGTTTTTTAAAGAATTCTCTTTTGCTCTCCAATCCTGCATTTATCTGATTCAAAGTACAGCAAAAGCAGTAAAATTTTGAAATGTTTTTACTATTTAAAACAACTGCTTTCTATTTGAATATATTTTAAAATGTAATTTATTTTTGTGATTTCAAAGCAGGATTTTTAGCATCATTACTCCAGTCACATGATCTTTCAGAAATCATTCTAGTATTCTGATTTGCTGCTCAGAAAACATTTATTATAATTATTATGTTGAAAAGAGCTGTGTAGAATTTTTTCAGATTTCTTAGATGAATAGAAAGTTCGGAAGAACAGCGTTTATCTGAAATGGAAATCTTTTGTAACATTATAAATGTCTTTATCATCACTTTTGATCAATTTAAAGAAGCCGTGCTAAATAAAAGTATTAATTTCTAAAGTAATACAAAAGTTTTTTTTTTCCGACGCGAAGAGGTGCTGTTATCTTCATCTTTTTTCACCTTACCATATACCTTTTTTTAACTTTAAACCATCAATTAAGACCAAATATGTGTCCATAATCCATTAAAACACTTGTTTAGAACTGTTTGTAGAGTTTTCACTAGTAAATGTTGCTTGCATATTTCTCTCCTGATTCAGACAAGACATTTTTTTTTACTGGATAAAGCAATATTATGGATAGAGGACTCATATTTTAACTGGAAGCAATGGTTTGAAGTTGAAAATGTATTAATGATGGATGGATGAGTTATTGGGTGAACTGTTCCTTTAAGCAAAATGTGATTTCTTACTTCATGGGGCTTATTGCTTTAATTTCAGATAAATGCTGATTCTTGGTTCTTTCTATTAATCAAAGAATCCTGAAAAAATGTACTCAACTGTTTTAAGTGAAGATAATAATAATAAAAAAAAATGAGCATATCTGAATGATTTCTGGAGGATCATGTGACACTAAAGACTGGCGTAATGATGCAGAAAATGTAGGTTTGATCACATATATAAATTACATTTTGAAATAAATTAAAATAGAAATCAGTTATTTTAAATAGTAAAAATATTTCACAATATTACTGCTTTTGCTGTATTTTGGATCAAATAAATGCAAGCTTGGTGAGCAGAAGAGAATTCTTAAAAAAAAAAAAAAAAACTTATTTTTTTTATTTTTTTTTTTTTTAACTGTTTTTAAATATTAAAAAATAGATTTCTATAGAAGTAATATCAATCAATATTAAAGTTTCTCCCCTTCAGACTTTTGTTTTATTGTTCCACGTTGTCTAGGAGACAAGGTCCTGGGTTTTCGTAAAGCAACACTCAACAACAGTAATAATCATTATAAGGAATGTCTTTCCTTTGTATTGCTTTTTCAAAGCAACTATATGGAAATCAAGAGCAATAAACACTTGTCTTGTTGCATCTGTCCTTGTAATTGCATTCAATTTACAATTCTATACTGTTTTCTCATGCTGGAGTTTCTCCACATAAAAGGGCTCACATGAGTGAAAGCTGAATAAGGCGTGCGACACTACAAAATGAAGACGAAAGGTGTGCGAACAAAAGCAAAGCCTTGCTTCAACAACGTGTAGCTGAACCACAGGGTGATCTCTTTCATATTACTAAGTATAAATGTAGACAAGTTAGTGTTGTTTCTGATAATTAAGGCTATTAGAAATCATTTCCAGTAATTAAAATAAAGCTGAAATAAAATAAGATATAAATATTAGATGAAAAATACAAACCTATTTGATGTAGTTTATTTAATTTAATTTAAAAAATGCCATTTCAAGTGATGTTTAAGTAACATCACACTTTTTTTGTACCTGTATTTTGATTAAAATTTGATTAAAGTGGTCTATCATTAAGCATAGCTCAACGAATTAGCCTAATTGGCTGTTTTATTTACTTAACACTGTGCTTTTCAGTGTCTGTCCAAATATACAAAAATCTAAGTGCGAGAGTATGAATACTAATGAGATCACGTTGGAAATCAAAATGAATTATCACCTATTACACTAACTGAAGAGAGAACAGAATTAGCATTGAACACCTAGAAGTACTTTCTGTCTGCTGAAGGTGTTCTTTCACTGGCAGACAGGTTAATTATAAGCACGCTGATCTATAGTTAAGTAAAAAAAAAAAAAAGTAATGGATTTTACAGGTCATTTCATGTAATGAGCCATGCATTTGCATGTTTTTCAGAGCTAAAAGCGTCCGATCGCTTTTCTAATTTATTTTGACAATTCCCATTCTTAGCCGAGTGTCTCTTAGCGGCTCCCAGTTCCCAGCTCAGTGCATCGGTATTTAAAAATGGCTTTGTCTCCCAATAATCTGCTGTCTCCCCCACAGCTGTGATTTGTTTCCTCCGAGAAAACAGAATTTCCATATTATTCAATTACTTTCCCAACACATCACAGGCTTAATTGAATGAAGCATGTCTCCAATTTAGCAGCAAAGTCAATTGGGGTGGGACCAAACAAAACTAAAGTGGTTAAAGCTCTTGGTTACGGAGGGTCCCAGATGACTGAGGAAGCTAAGCAGGTTGTGCGGTATTGCTGCCATTAGCCCTTTTCCTATAGTGTGATCAATTATGGTATGTGATGATTCACCGCTGCGGCACAGGACGTCTTCCGGTGCCGAGGGCACGGCGTGATTATTTTTCTTCTCTGCAGACCTCTTATGATGACGGCTGGGATATGGAGGAGCAATTTGTCCGCACTGGTTTCACGGAACCTTCCAGAAGTGGTGATGACTTTAAAGTAAGTTCGGCACTGGTGGTCATTGTAAACTTTATAAAAGGAGTTTGTTCCCCACAGAACACTGATGAACCCAGTGACACTCTGGGCCATTTCAGTGATCTGCTGCCTGGCGATAAAATGAGCTTGTGCTGCTGCACTACAGCTCTGTTCTTTTGTTATGTCTCCCTGCTTTGGTTCACAGTGGTTGACTAGTGCAACAACTAACTAGTCGATTAATGAGGTTAAGTTTTTAAAATTAATTAGTTATTATTAGTAGCAGTAGTACTAACTAACTAGCTAATTAAATAAATAAAATATACATATACAGTAGTCAACATTTGAAGTGGATCAGAAAGGTTCATCAGAGTTGTCCTAAGACAAGAACGGGTATTGTTTTAATTTTAGGACAACTTTGATGAAAAGTTTTGATCCACTTCAAATGTTGACTACTGTATATATATAAAATATCACTAGTTAGTACATCAAAACTAATGCATAACACAAAAATTAATCAAAATTTTTTATATATAAATATAATATTTTTTTAAGTCACCAGTTTAAATGTAAATAAAAATGTTATTTAAATTTAAATAAAAAAAATAAAAATACTAAAAATATTGCAATTGTTATAAAATGAGTTTTTTTTGTTTGTTTTATGCTTTACTTTTGATTGACTACTAACTAGTGATCTTTGTGTGATCTAACAGTGATATTACACTTTTAGATTTAAAAAAAATTAATTATATATATATATATATTTTATTGTTATTATTGTGCATATTTATAGTGTATATTGTTATTATTATTATTATTATTAAAGTAATAATTTTTATTTCTAGTAGTAGTAGTAGTAGTAGTAGTAGTATTACCAATAATAAATAAACAATTGGGGTTAAAATAAATATATATATATATTTTTTTCAGAAGGACATAAAATAAAAAATAGTACTAACAAAATATATAAATTGTTGCATTTGTTTTATTTTTTGTTTTATGCTTTAGTTTTGATGTACTTACTAGTGATTTTTAACAGTGATTTTTAATATAAAAGAGTATAAATACTCTTATTGCTAGTTTTGCACAAACTAAAACTATAAAAGCTATAAACAAAAGTAAAATATATATATGTGACCCTGGACCACAAAACCAGTCATAAGTGTAAATTTCTCGAAATTTGTGTGTGTTAGGATAGGACAATATTTGGCTGAGAACTATTTGAAATCTGGAATCTGATGGTGCAAAAAAATCTAAATACTGAGAAAATTGCCTTTAAAGTTGTCCAGATGAAGTTCGAAGCAATGCATATTACTAATCAAAAATTAAGTTTTGATATATTTACGGTGGGAAAAGTACAAAATATCTTTATGGAACGTGATCTTTACTTAATATCCTAATGATTTTTGGCATAAAAGAAAAATCAATAATTTTGACCCATCCGATGTATTGTTGGCTATTGCTACAAATATGCCCGTGCAACATAAGACTGGTTTTGTGGTCCAGGGTCACATATAACGTTAAGTTGTAAGTTACAGTATGTTTGAACAGTACAGAATATCTGACTCTTATCTTAAAAGATTTTTTAATGGTATAAGCTCTTTAATATACGAACATTTACTATAAAAAGATGCAGTAAAATATTAATGGTAACACTTGAAGTATTTATATAATGCATTATAATAGTATTTTAAATGCTTTATGCTTGTAATGCACCTCATAATGCATTCTCATGAATAATTGTAACCACTTTTCTATTCATTGTTACACCTTCAGAAAGTCTACTGCATTAAAACATAAACAACCAATTTTAGATGTAACAAGTAATCCGCAAATATCATAATACATTTTAAGTGGTTGCAATTATTTGTGAAACGATATAATGCATTACAGTATATTTTTAAATCAGCAGACATTAAAGGCAAAGCAGCGTGTCCTGACAGAGAAGTAGAAATTCACCTATTAGTTTGTCACTTTACAGTAATGAGTTCTTCACTTTTCATTCAGATCTTTCAGCACTCAAGCAGTAATTTGTGAATGATGGAGCTGCTGTGTTCTGTTATTGTGTTTAAGGTTACAAACGGCTCTCCTGTGCTGCGCCTGTAGACTAATATGGATTGCTCACATTGGTGCTTCCCATAAATTAAGGTAAAACTCAGTGTTTTTTTCCTACTGCTTTTTTTCTTTGATTTAAAGATGTGTGCATCGTAGTCCCTCAGCTCTTGGCTAAAAGAGTAAATTGTGCTGGTTTAATAAGTTGTGAAAGCAAAGCTCCCTTTCTGCACATGATTAATAAGCTTATGGTAATTGGATTGGAATGTCCTCCGAGTAAAACAGATATTTTTCTTCTAATTTATAAGACAAATTACCCATCATCAATAATATTTGGCCTGAAGAAATCTTTGATTTTTGGCATTGTGTTCCTGCACTTTTAATCAAAAATACACATACAGCATTTTTTCGTTATTAAAGTCGTACAATCCGTATTAATTAATACATATCCCTAATGTCCGTGTGCAATGCGGAGATTTCATGTTTGAATGATTACATTGCTTGTGTTTTTGCACAAGAATAATGCAAATGGATGAACTAAGTGAAGTTTGCCTGACAATATGGATTAATGTTTGAACACAAACATCAATTATTTTTATTTTACAATTCAGAGGTTTATGTGAAATTTCATGCAGTTTCAGTTTCAACAGATCTGTAAGTAATGATAACTAGAGGGACTTATGATTATTATTAATATTAGAATATATATTCATAGTAGTGTATGAAGATATATTACCAATTGACTGTGAGTTTAGGGGAGGCTCATGATTAGATTTCAGTGTTTCTGTACTGTGCAAATCTTCACGATCTTCACGAGAGGGAGTAAATTATGAAAAATCTTGATGTATTTGCTATTCTGTTTGGTTCCGCTAGTGGCTCGCGATGTTTAAAATAACTTCCGGCACTGTAATTGAATTCTAGAATAAGCCAACTCATAATACAAACACTCTAGCATAGCTCATTATGCGTGTTGGGATTATGTTATTTACACTGAGAGTTAGTCTGCCCACTGACCTAAACAGACAACAGTGTTAGCTGAGCCTCAACACACAAATCTTGATGCAGACCTTGTTTACGACACACGCACACACACGCAAGCACGTATTTACTGCCAACTGACAACAAGTGCTATTACAGTCAGTATTAGAACAATAGAGAAACCATCTGCTGACCAGATTTAATCTGATCCAATTAGCATAGCATTTGCATTGATTAATCCACAGAAATATGCCGCATAATATAATTTCTGAATGAGTCGGTTCATGCCAAATAAAATCACTAACAGACAAATTGATGCTAAATCGCTGTCTGGGAATCATAACCCATCGCGTTCCATGTAAATTAGAGGTGGGAGTGAGAAAGAGACGGGCGGAGAAGGAGAGAAAGAGAGACAGTGACAGAGAGAGACAGAGAAAAAGAAATCAGAATCAGGTTAGAGATGGACTCCGGTCATTTTTCTTGCTGTCAGCTGTTTGCTTTGCAGTGGTGAGAGTGAATGACAATGCTGGCTGTGACATTCTACCTCACGCGGAAACTGTAAAACTTGCATGCATGCGGTGGAAGAGTGAAATGCATCTGGCAAACCTACAATACTGTATGTTGCAATTGTCCTCCTGTTTTGTCTCTCTCCAGGCTCTACAGTTACGCTAATGAATAATAACTTAAATAAATATTCATGTGCATGTATTTATTTAGATAAGGAGCCTTGTGATTGTACTGTAGTCAAATCCACATCATTTCCATCTTTGGGCTCCGGAGCACGTAAATGGTTTCAAAATCAGCCTTGCTGCATCCTAAACATTATAAAACCTCATCAGTGACTGATTTGGGACAGACTTAGACAGCAATTTCTGTGAAGCACACAGAAAGTTAGTTTCACAATTGCCTCTAGTAGAGTTTGATGTTTGATCTATGTGGTTTTATAACAAAAATACACAAATGTTTGGAGTCTGTAAGATATTAATGTGTTTGAAAGAAGGCTATAATGCTCACCTGCATTTATTAAAAAAAAAAAAAGTAAAAACAGTAATATTATAAAATATTATTACAGCTTAAAATAACTGTTTTCTATTTGAATATATTTTAAAATGTAATTTATTCCTCTGATGCAAAGCTGAATTTTCCGCATCATTACTCCAGTCTTCAGTGTCAGACGATCTTTCAGAAATCATTCTGATATGCTGATTTGCCACTCAAGAAACATTTCGGTCACACTGTTTTTTTAAGGTCCAATTCTCGCTATTAACAAACCATTAACTATGACTTTTGCCTCAATGAACTACTATTTGACTGCTTATTAGTAGTTAGTAAGGTAGTTAAGTTAGGGATGTAGAATATGGTCATGCAGTTTTATTAGTGCTAATAAATAGCCAATATGTTATGAAGAGGCATGCTAATAAGCAGCTAGTTAATAGTGAGAATTGTTCCCTATATTAAAGTGTTACCAACATTTTTTATTATTATCACTGTTGAAAACAGTTGTGCGACTTCATATTTTCTTGGAAACAGTGATATATTTTTCAGGATTCTTTGATGAATTCTAACAGCATAAACAGCATTTATTTGAAATAAAAATAGGTAACACTTTGCTTTAAGCATTTATGTGTAATGCATTATAAAGGTTCTTTTAATGCATTAATTATGCCTTGTAATGCACCTTGTAATGCATTGTACAGTCTCATGAATAATTGTAACTAGTTATAATACACTATACAATAACACATCAATTCACTGTTACACTATGCATTTTAAAAAATTTATTTTAATTATTTATGACAAGATATAATGTATATATATATATATATAGTATGAATAATTATGAAGCATTTTTCCCTTTAATAACCCTTTATAATCCATTATACATAAAGGCTTTTAGCCTGTGCTACACGAGCTTTTGTGTTTAAAAAGTGTATACAGATTTTTTTTTTCCGAAAAAATGACCGATCCTTTCGCTAGATAAGACCCTTCTTCCTCGGCTGGGATCATTTACAGCCCTTTGAAGCTGCATTTAAACTACATTTTGGAAGTTCGAATTCGGGGCACTAATGAAGTCCATTATATGGAGAAAAATGCTGAAATGTTTTTCTCAAAAACCATAATTTCTTCACGACTGAAGACAGAAAGACATGAACATCTTGGATAACAAGGGGGTGAGTAAATTATTTGTGAATTGTTGTTCTGGAAGTGGAGTTCTCCTAAAAATATTTTGTAACAGTCTGAAGTCTTTACTGTCCCTTTTTAACAATTTAATGCATCCTTGCTGAAAAAAGTATTACATTTAAAAAAATAATACATTTCTGGCCGCAAATGTTTGAACAGTCGTGTATGTAGCACTAAAAAAACTAGCTAAAACAGTCAGTTTTAACTATTACATAGATTGATTAAATTAAAGGATTAGTTCACTTCCAGAAAAAAATTAACGTTTTTGAGGTAAACAATCCAGGATTTTTCTCCATATAGTAGGGCTTCAGTGGTGGCCAATGGGTTAAAGGTCCAAATTGCAGTTTCAATGCAGTTTTAAAGGGTTCTACACAACCCCAGCCGAGGACTAAGAGTCTTATCTAGCGAAACGATTGGTCATTTAAAAAATAAAAAATGCTATACTTTTTAACCACAAATGCTCATCTTGCACTAGCTCAACTTTACCTATAATCATGTTGGAAAGGTCACGTGTGATGTAGACGGAAGTACCAACCCAGTGTTTACAAAGCGAATATGCAAAGAAAGTCAAACGCCCTTTACAAAAAAGGTAAAACAATGATGTCAGACGATTTTGAAGTTGGAGAAGAAAATGAGATGGAGTTTTTCGCACTACACTCCCTTTTTGAACCGAAGTACACAGACGAAGAACTAACTACACCTGACCTTTCCAACATGATTATGTAATGTGTGAAGACACACATTGCGGAGATAGTGCAAGACAAGCATTTGTGGTTAAAAAGTATATTTTAAAAATGATCGATTGTTTCGCTAGATAAGACGCTTATTCCTTGGCTGGGATTGAGTAGAGCTCTTTGAAGTTGCACTGAAACTGCAATTTGGACATTCAGCCCATTGGCTTCCATTGAAATCCACTATATGGAGAAAAATCCTGCAATGTTGTCCTCAAAAACCTTATCTTTGTGACTAAAGACAGAAATATACGAACATCTTGGATGACATGAGAGTGAGTAAATTATCAGGAAATTTTGCTCTGGAAGTGTTACTAAGTTATCCTTAGTTATCCTTATCCTTAATTAGTTCAATTGACCTTTTTATCTATACTGTTTGGTATTGAATTAAATTATCAATTCACCCACCAACTTTTCACTGTGCTTGTCGCAGTGCATTCTTGGATTGTCTTATCTGCTTTCAGTAGGCAGCATAACCACACAGCTACTTTCTAGAAAATCCTTTGTGCCGTAAAGCACCTCGAACGTCATAAAGCACTCACTAGGTTTTGGAACAGAGTTACAGAGCCATTTATTTTTATTTCCATATATGCAACTGATTTTAAAGAGGTTTTACATTTAGTGGACACACTAGTACAGAATTCCAAAAATGCATACTGGAGTTATTCATTTGAACATCAGCTTGAGCATTGCATTATTTATATAAGCATTACATTGCTCCTCATTTTCTCGTTAAGTGCAACTAACTGTACATTTTTATAGGGACAATACTCCTGGAGCAGTCTGGGCTTACGTGTGTTGCTGAAGGCCACTGTGGCGGTGTCTTGTGAAACCACAAGTGCTTATGCTGAAGTACATGTAGGTAAGCCAATCAGATGACTTCTGCTCCAACTGTATGAAAATGCCTCTCACTTCCAGTAAACTCTTTTTGTGCACAACAACCCTGACATAAAGCCATCTTAATGCACTCGAAGAAATATACTTCAGCAGACTGTCACAGTACAAAACACAAAACCTCGCTCCGTCTTTTTCAATAGTTTGTTGTGGAGGACACACAACAGGACACAATGGCTTTGTCCCACTCACAGGCAATCTAGAAGTGTACAAATGCCCCCAAGAGCATCTTGGTATTTCTTATGGCTCCCCTGCAATAGGCACAACTTGCAACAATAAAAAAACAACCTTTAGCCAAGGCTGAGGTACTTAAAGCACAGTCATTATGCAACATTTCAGCAGCAGATAAACACATAAACCAACCATTTGGTTCTCATTGGAACACAATTATTATAAAGGTCGTTTTATATGAACTTATTAATATTAGGGACTACAATGCAAGTACATAACAACATCAGCTAGTGTAAAAGCTGTTTATTTGAAAGTTGAAAGCAAAATGACCCTGGTTTTTGAGAAGAGGCCTAACAATCAGACTTTAAAAGTTTCTCTATGGTATTTCTTGAGCAAACTTTTGTGCTATAAGCCTTTGTAAAACCAAAAGCTGCAAAGTATAGCAAATTGTTAGCCAACAAAAAAAATCAAAATAAGAATATAAGAAAAAATGAAAAAAATGTAATGGGTGGCTACCAGTTGTTCTGTTCAATAGCACTGCAATTAGTGTTTTTAGTAGGTCCATTCAAGGTGAAAGGCACAGGAAGAAGCGTAATACTACTGCTATAGCTTTTTAACGAGATTTCTTTCAAAGAAATTTGCGTTTTGTTATTTTTGCACTTTAAAAATCCTGCAAAAAAAGAGCTATTTTGTATTGCATTTAGTTGAAAATTACAATGAAAGCAGCTCCACCTTTTTACTTTAAATGCTTTTGCTCGTTTATCATAAATGAAGCCATTTGTAAGAGTGAATAGAATGGTTCCTGACATTTCTACAATGCATTCCCTATGGCACTTCTGACCTGGATTAATACATTAAAAGCGTAAAAACATTATATTGTACATTAGGTGTTCATACTGACACTGGTCCTACATTAGAAATGCTTTTGAAGAATTTGTCAGTAGTGTTTTCATGATGGAGTGTAGTGAAGGGTCAGTTGTAATTGTAGTGTTTTGTGCTACTGTAATTAAATATGACATTGATTGAATCTAAATTGCTAGCCTGACCTAGTTGTTCAAGGTCATTCAAGGTTTAGAGGAAATTTAAATTGCGTAATAGATTAATGCAGTTCTCATCGGCTGTGAAATGATTTTAGCAACAAGGCAGGCTAGAGTGTTTTCTTGAGCTCTTGACTGCCAGGTGTGCGCAAGCATTTTAATTCAATTACATTAAATGCAGTACAGATGATTACAGATTAGTTTAAATTAATTAATTAATGCTGGTGCTTGTGATTAAATAAAAGTAATTATAGGCACATAAACTATTTATTTTACTACATCTGTTGCATAAACACATGGTTAATGATCATGGGAATAAACACTCCTGAATTAGTCATAACGGATAACTGGCTTAAAGGGACAGTTCATCCAAAAATAAAAATTCTGTCATCATTTACTAAGCCTCATGTCATTTAAAACTGTATTTAATGTCTTCCATTGACACTAATCACATCCTTTCACTTTTACATTTATGCATTTGGTAGATGATTTTATCCGTTGCAGTCATACTGAAATTGTAAATGTATTTAAAATACATTTATTTCATGCTAAGTATACTACAGATACATTTGCATATTATGTACTTAATAAAAATACCCTGCAATTGTACTTTTAGTATACTAAACTGGTATATAAAGTCTGCTAAATTGGAACAACTAATTCTGTACTTAAGGCAATTTAATTGTGCGGAAGTAGTGCTGAAATTCAACTAAAGATATACTTAAGTATAAAATGGAACTATTGCAAGTATACTTTAAATGCACTTTAAATATCTTGCATTCAGTCCTCATCAAAAGTGACATTAAAACATATTTTATTCTTGATATTAAGAAATGTGGATTGTGTACAAGTAGTTCTCCATATAAAGTTAAATTACAACTTTTATACCAGTAAGTCTCGAGCGATTAGAACTATACTTAGTATAATATTAATGCATTTTGGATCTATTACTTTTTTACTAGGGATATATTTTATCAGTTTTTGCCAGCAATGTCACTAAAGGGAACTTCAAAAAATGACCTGTTTACAAACAGGTTCCTTTGAACATTCCACCCCATCTGCCATTGGTGGAACAAACGGATAGTCCCGCCCCCAATCTCACACCATTGGTTGAGCCAGTGTCACTGTGTTGGGCTGGTTGGGAAGTTTTGAAAGATTGTTTTTCAGGAGTTGTCTGGAAAATTTTAACATGATAATCACCTTTTTGGACACGCATAATGTTTTCAATAATCTGGTTGGATGTTATTTTTAATTGTCGGTTTCTCATTTTTTTTTTTTTTTTTTTTTTTTTAATTGTAATTCAAAATAGGCAATGCATTTTGGAAAAAGCTTCTTCCACCTTGGTCTATACAAGGTAAACTATTAAATATGATAAAAAAAAAAATGTAAACAAAAAACTTTTTCTTCTGTGTACTTTTCTACTTGATTCCTGTTATAATTTCAATAAATTTTAGATCTACTTCCTTACATATGAATTTGAATTGCAATTTTTATATTATTGTTAGTGCTATTGAAATAGTCTTCACTGTTAAAAAAAAAAAAAACTGTGGAAGCTGTGGTTGCCATAATTTTACTGTAAAGAATACAGTAGTGACATTTTAGGTTTTACGGATTTAACTTAAATTTAAATTTAAATACAGTCATTTTATTAACTGATATAATATTAATATACCAACCTATGAAGTACTTAAATCTGTTTTGTACCTTTGATGAGAAAGTCACATGATGACCCAAAACTCATCACAAGCAGCTTTTAAATACTAACACATATAGAAGGTGCACAGTGTCACAAACACTAAACACCATCATGGGAACACACATGAAACTGAAATAATGCAATAAACATTAATTTAATAGTATTAGATGTAACATACAACCCTAATGTACAAAACTTTTGACTTTTGAAAGTTATTTCAATAAAAAAAAAACATCAAATGTAAAATATAACACAGGGAATTCTGGGAATGTCGGTTATTCACTGTAAATTATACGTTCACTTACCGTAAAATTACATGTAATGTCCAATACAGTTTTTCACTGTATGTAGTAAGGGAATTTACCATTGACCAATTAATAGGTTTTTACTGTAGCATTTTACAGTATTTTACTGTTAAAATCACGGCCATTTTTTACAGTGTAAAGATGAATATACAGTATGGACATGCACCTGTCCAGACTGACGCATGAACTCTCACCTTCGCCGGATCCCCTGCACAGTTACCCTGCCCGTGAGCCGTGTTTACCTGTTCCAGGACATTAATACAGACACACTGATATCTTCCCACTGTGCCGTGCAGCGAGTCGGAGCAATCAGACATACACGATCATCCTTTTGAAAAATCAAAGCTGGGCTTCCAGCTGAGCCAAGTTTGATATCCAAAGGCAGGCTGCCCAGCAAGGCTATCTCTGCTCTGTTTTGATGAGGTGAAGTCTCACACTGTTACGACAGATGAATATTTATTTTGGGTGACACTTTCTAAATTTGCTTCTATCATTTGATGGGCCAGGTCTCTTTTTTTTCTGCCAGCAACATTCATAAATTTGCACAATTTCCCTGTGATTTGAGGCAACTCGAGGATGACCAGCGGACCGCTGTGGCTGGAGATCTTCAAATGCGTGCGTGCAATGACAAAAACAGCCGTATGGTGCATGGCTTTTGTATAGCCTGAAATTTCAGCTAAATAGCTCTCTCTGTGGAACAATGCAACAGCACAGTGAGCCGTGATGGAGTCTGGAGTGCATAGCTTGAGGTGTTTGATAAGACCTGCACAGGCTTAGCTCTGAGGGGTTACTGAGGTGGGCTGACAGCATTGTGCGAATCCTCAGGGACTCTCTGCCTCTATGATTACAGCTCGCTGCACTTTCTCTCTCTCTCTCGTTCTCTCTCTCTCAGCTGTTTGACTCTTAAAATAGACCCTCAAGGTCTGGCTGGCTGCTATTCCCAGCTGTAACTCGAGAGATTTCTAAAACAGAGTGACCACTTGCTCTTTTGTCCACAACCTGCGGAGTGTGAGATGTGGATGGTGTCCAAGGTGGAGGACAAGGGTCAAAAATGCCACTTCTTGTCTTTGGAACATTTTTCAACCTTACCTGATTTTTAGCACGGTAGAATGTGTTTCTCGATCAATAGTGCCATCAAACTCACAAAATTAAATTTACGTGATTGGTTGATTGAATTATTGTTAAAAAAAGTCCACTTCCAGAACAAAAATTTACAGATAATGTACTCACCCCCTTGTCATCCAAGATGTTCATGTCTTTCTTTCTTCAGTCGTAAAGAAATTATGTTTTTTGAGGAAAACATTTCAGCATTTTTCTCCAGATAGTGGACGTCTGTGGTGCCCCGATTTTGAACTTCCAAAATGCAGTTTAAATGCGGCTTCAAACAATCCCAAATGCGTTTGTAAACAATCCCAGCCGAGGAAGAAGGGTCCTATCTAGCGAAACGATTGGTTATTTTCATAAAAATAATACAATTTATATACTTTTTAATGTCAAATGCTCATCTTGAGCCAGAATACACAGAGTTCAGGGAGAGCAAGACAAGACGAGCGTTTGAGATTAAAAAATATTTAAATGATATATTTTTTAATGAAAATAACCAATCATTTCGCTAGATAAGACCCTTCTTCCTCGGCTGGGATCGTTTACAACCACATTTGGGATCGTTTGAAGCCGCATTTAAACTACATTTTGGAAGTGCAAATTCGGGGCAGTTGTGGTTGTAAATGATCCCAGCTGAGAAAGAAGGGTCTTATCTAGCAAAACGATCAGTTATTTTCATAAAAATAATACAATTGAAATACTTTTTAATGTCAAACGCTCGTCTTGTCTTACTCTGCCTGAACTCTGTTTTTTTCCGGATCATGACAGTTAGGGTATCTCATGTTCTCCCTTAACTTCAAAATCACCCTATATCGCTGTTTTACCTTTTTTGTTAAGGGTGTTTGATCTTCTGGTGTCGTTCACTTTGCAAAGACTGGGTCGGTACTTCTGCAGAGATTTTTGAAGTTGAGGGTGAAAATACGAAAATACGCTAACTACATACCCTAACTGTCTTGAATCAGAATACACAGAGTTCAGGCATAGTAAGACAAGACGAGCGTTTGAGATTAAAAAGTATTTAAACTGTATTTTTTTTTTAATGAAAATAACCAATTTGTTTGTTCTGGAAGTGGATTTCTCCTTTAAGAAAGTTATTGAAGCTCTTTGTACTGAAGTACTTTGTGCCAGAACATAAACACAGCCATTGTTATGCATCAATTCATAATGCAATGCAAGTACCTGTTGAATTCTCAGCATTACTGTAGATAACAGTAAAGAAAGGATTAGCATTAAACAGCCGGTTTTCTCTTTCAGGTCATTGTGGTGCAAGAGCTTGAAGAACATCTTGCTGAGCAGGTTAAATCTGATTAAGCATTTTTGTAGCTTGGTACCTCTAAAATAACTGTCAAACTCTCCAGTATTGAGTTTTTTTTCCAGTGCATGTTAAATTTGTACAGAGAGTATATTTGCTGTGTGTTGGATATGCAATCACATCTTCGTTTGCCCCAGAGTATGTTTCTGATCTAATTTAAACCCTAGACCTGACCCTAAAAAAACACTGCTGTACCAACAGCGAATGTCAATCCTTGAACATATCCTACTTGATAAATCAGGTTAAGCAGCAAGCTCAGTGAAATACTGTTGTTTTAGATTACAGGTTCTGCTCTGATTGTTTGAGAATTTTATCAATTCTGTGTTCCATTCAAGTTGAATGTAGATAATTCCCTATTTGATATCACAGACTCTGACTGAGATAAATGCATTGCAGTGACTCTTGGAGGATGATATATGGAAACAAAATGGCAAAGCTTTACAGTTGCGCACAAAGAAGTCTCCAAACAATCAAGCACAGAATAAATGAAATTTATTATTGAAAAAAATAATTAGAAAAGCATTTACCATTGGTGAATATTTATCATAGCCACAGCACTTTTGAAAGATGTTTTTTATGCTCACAAAGGCATTTTTGTGATAGGAAATACTGTAAGTATTATTGTAATTTAAAACAAGATTTTTCTGTTAATATATTGTAAAATGTAATTTATTCCTGTGATCAAAGCTGAATTTTCAGCATCATAACTCCAGTCTTCAGTGTCACATGATCCTTCAGAAATCATTCTAATATGCTGATTTGCTGCTCAACAAACATTTCTTCTTATTATCAATGTTTAAATCAGAAACTGAATTTTTTTTTCAGGATCCTTTGATGAACAGAAACAAAACCAGCAATTATTTCATGTTTAGCATTCTTCATAACCCTTGTGCTAACTAAACAAATGTGTTTGCATTATTGTGGTAACAAAGGCTAATTGTGACCCTGGACCACAAAACCAGTCATAAGGGTCAATTTTTTTAAATTGAGATTTATACATAACATGAAACCTGAATAAATAAGCTTTCCATTAATGTATAAGTTGTTAGGACAGGATGGTATTTGGCCAAGATACAGCTATTTTAAAATCTGAGGGTGCAAAAAAAATCGGAAAATTGAGAAAATCACCTTCCAAATGAAGTTCTTAGCAATTCATATCACTAAATAAAAATTAAGTTTTGATATATTTACAGTAGGAAATTTACCAAATATCTTAATGGAACATGATCTTTACTTAATATCTCTATGATTTTTGGCATAAAAGAAAAATCAATCATTTTGACCCATACAGTGTATTTTTGGCTATTGCTACAAATATACCTGTGCTACTTAAGACTGGTTTTGTGGTCCAGGGTCACAACTGTGTAAAATTAGAGATGGGACATATGAGACTGGCCTTTCTCAGGTATGAGTCTGAACAAAATTCATGGACTTTGTTCAAGGGCTCCTCTTGAAAGTGTGCATTTGCTCTATAAGTGATCAACACCTCCTCTACTGAAGGAGTGTTTTCATTGTAAAGGCACACTGAAGTCATGAAAATTGTGGTCGAAGACATTTTGCAACAACCTTGAAATACGTTTTAACTGGCAAGTGGTAATAATATACTAGTGGCACTGAAAGTCATCAACAGTTTAACCTGCATTCAGACTACTTGTTTTCAGGTATCATGAAAAGCGTTTTCGTAATGAGTAAGCACACAGTGAAGTGGATAAGAGGGCCACGCTTAAAAGAAAATGAGAGGTCCGAGCTGAGAGTCGCTTTCACCGGGATGCTTGTGGTGTGGCGAATGCTGTGTCTGCGGTTGATGCGTGGGAAGAAAGCACTTCACCATCCAACTTCATGCAAAAATGCTCCTGTTAATCCCCCGCAGCGCCAGAGAAGGTACAACTTCCTGCAGAGAGAGAGACACACACACACACACACACACACATACGGTACACGGATGCACACGCACACACTCATAGTTTCATAGATGGTAAGCTGGCTAATGAAGCCGTGGAATTAATCACTGTGTAAAATGACGGTAAGTGTTTTCAGTCTTCTGCACTGATGGCCACTGTGGGGAGTCATTCATAAAACAGCAGGTGGGGATGACACTGTGATGTCACTTCTATACCTGTTGTTTTATACGGCAGATGAGAACATGTTCATCTATGCTCTGCAGAAATCACTATATGAGCTCTTGATATGATTAGCTGTCCAAGTCTGATCTTTATAGATATCTGTTGTATTACGAAAGTCACAACCTTCTTCAAAAGTTTAAAACTTCTATGTTTGAAGAAGTTTCCTACGCTCTTCAAGACTGTATTTATTTGATCAAAAAGACAGAAAAAAATGTAAAATTGTGTAATATTATTGCAATATAAAATAACAGTTTTCTATTTGAATATACTTTAAAATATAATTAATTTCTGTGATGCAACGCAGAATTTTCAGCATCATTACTACAGTCTTCAGTGTCACATGATCCTTCAGAAATCATTCTAATATACTGATTTATTATCAGTGTTGAAAACAGTCGTGCTGCTTAATTTTTTGCAACCTGTGATACTTTTTAAGGATTTTTTGATGGATAAAAAGTTAAAAATAAAAAGTTAAATAACAAAAGAAAGCTTTTCTAATAATACACATCTTTACTATCACTTTTTATCAATTTAACAAATCCTTTCTGAATAAAAATATCTTTCAAAAGAAAAAAAAAAAATTACTGACCCCAAACTTTTGAATAGTAGTGTATATAATTACAAAAAGATTTCTATTTTAAGTAAATGCTGTTTTATTTATTTATTATCTAAGAATATTAGAATATTAGAACAGCATATTAGAATGATTTCTGAAGTATCATTTGACACTTGAAGACTGGGTTAATGATGCTAAAATTCAGGTTGGACAACAGGAATAAACTATATTTTACAGTATATTAAAATAGAAGAATGTTATTTTGAATTGTAATAATTTTTCACAATATTATATTATTTTTTCTGTATTTTTGATCCAGTAAATGCAGCCTTGATGAGCAGAAGAGACTTCTTCAAAAAACATTAAACAGCAGTGTAAATAAAAAATAAAAAAGTTTTGTTAGTTTGGTTGAAGACTCACTGTTGCCAACATACTCTTTGAATGTTAAAGAAACATGTTTTTTTAAATGTTTTTTAAAGTTTCTTGCGCTTATGAAGGCTGCATTTATTTGATCAAAAATACAGAGAAACAGTAAAATTGTGAAATATTATTGCAATATAAAATATCAGTTTTCCATTTGAATCTACTAATATAATTAATTTCTGTGATGCAATGTAGAATTTTCAGCATCATTACTCCAGTCTTCAGTGTCACATGATCCTTCAGAAGTCATTCTAATATGCTTAAAGTATATTGAAATAGAAAACTGTTATTTTAAATTGTAATAATATTTCACAATATTAGTTTACAGTTTTTCTGTATGTTTGATCAAATAAATGCAGCCTTGATGAGCAGAAGAGACTTCTTTGGAAAAAAAAAAAAAAAATCTTACTGAATGCCAGTGTAAAAAAAAAAAATAAAATGTAGTTTTGTTAGCTTGGTTGATCTACCTGCTTCACTGATTTATTTGTCTCTGTCGTCGGAGATGAACCTTCACTTTGCATTGAAGAAGACGCTGAAAATGTGTCACTGTTGCCAACATGCTCTTTGAATGTTAAAGAAACACACGTCTTCTCGGTGAAAGCCGGAGGAGAGATCAGTAGCATGCACTGACCCATAGATGAAACCTGTCCTGCTTTCTATTTTCCAGAAGGAGGGTTTTCAAACCCAACAAGGCCTGTAATACCTGGAGAGAACTATCCGATAACATCCCCATTCATCTCAATGGCAGTTTGTTGGCTGGTGCAGGGACCCTCAGAAATGTGTGACCTGCTTTCTGGCATCTTTGCATGTGGGCAAAGATTGTGAGGGCTGAGTCTATTTCACACATGTAAGAGCTCTCCAAATAATTTGTTACACAATAATGTAATGTCTTTAAATATTTTAAATTGACTTTTGATTTGTTTCAGTTCTAAACAAATATGTTGGTGGATTTTGATGCGAGAGGACGACAGAGGATGGACTTTTTCCACTTCACTTCACAAGATGTTAACTGATGTTTTTATACACTGCCATTCACTGCAGAGGATCCATTGGTGAGCAAGTGATTTAATGCAAAATTTTTCAACAAACTCATCTACAGTTGAAGTCAAAAATTTACATACACATTGTGGAATCTGCAAAATGTTAAATTAAAAAGAAAAATGAAATAAATAAAAATAAAATAAAAAATGCATGTTATTTTTTATTTAGTACTGACCTGAATAAGATATTTCACATAAGACGTTTACATTTAGTTAAACTGCCTGATGTTCTTTAGAAAAATCCTTCAGGTCCCACAGATTCTTTGGTTTTCCAGCATTTTTGTGAATTTGAATCCTTTCCAATAATGACTGTATGATTTTGAGATCCATCTTTTCACACTAAGAACAACTGAGGGACTCATATGCAACTATTACAGAAGGTTCAAATGCTCACTGATGCTTCAGAGGGAAGTACAATGCATGGGGGGTGAAAACTTTTGGAATTTGAAGATCAAAAATTTAAATATAACTAATTTTGTCTTTTGGAAAACATGTAAGTATCTTCTGTAGCTTCTGAAGGTCATTACTAAATGAAAAAAAAAATGATATTTAGGCAAAATAAGAAAAATTTGCACATCTTCATTCTGTTCAAAAGTTTTCACCCCTGCTTCTTAATGCATCGTTTTTCCTTCTGGAGCATCAGTGAGTGTTTGAACCTTCTGTAATAGTTGCATATGAGTCCCTAAGTTGTCCTCAGTGTGAAAAGATGGATCTCAAAGTCCTATAGTCATTGTTGGAAAGAGTTCAAATGCACAAACATGCTGAAAAACCAAAGAATTAGTGGGATCCAAAGGATTTTTCTGAAGAACAGCAGGCAGTTTAACTGTTCAGGACAAACAAGGGACTGATGAACAACTGTCACTAAACAAAAAAACACAGCTGTGGATCATTCAGGTAACAACACAGCATTAAGAATCAAGTGTATGTAAATTTTTGAATGGGGTCATTTTTATATTATTCAATTCTTCCATGACAACTCTTATTTTATCATGGTAATGTATATGACAATGTTAATGTATTTGGTCTTGGCGGAATAGATCTGCTACGCTGCTGTTGGTTATTGCTATAGTTGTAGATTATTGCTGTTGCTGCTGCTGCAAGCAAGTACAGGAACTTGCTACTGCCAAAGCATATGGCAATACGGTGCTGTGAGTATTTAAGACATACTGCTGCTGCACAATAGCATACAAAACAACCCGTAGCAGATCTATACAGGTGGAGCTGGGGAAGGTGGAGGGTTTCAGAGGAACTCAAAACGCGCTGCTGCGAAAGGCTCAAGTGAATGCCAACCAGTCTTTTAAAGGTAAAGGTTCAAACTCATTGGCTGCGTGCGTGACGTGACCCAATCAGCTTGTGCCAAGTGGTATAAGGCTGCGCATATTATCAGTTACGTTAACACCCGTCAACCTGCGCCATCTAGAGTTTCATGGAAGAACTAGGCATTTATCGTTTTCTCTTGTGGACTATATGTAAATGTCTTTTATGTGAAATATTTTATTCAGGCCAGTACTAAATGAAAAATAACATGCATTTTGTACGAACCCTCTTATTTTTAGCAGATTCTGAAAATTGTATTTAATCTTTGACCTCAACTGTACATCTAGTACATTTTTAGCTAATTTTAATTATTGGAGTAAACAATTCCTTAAATTGTATTTCACAAAAATAATTATAAATATACTTTTAAATCCCTAACAATGTATGATAGGATTTCTTTCAAAAATATATTATTAGATCCTGAAAAAATAAATGATGACTTGATGTGAATGCAAAGTACTCCCACAGCTAGCGTGTTTTTTTTTTTTTTTTTAAACAGCACCGGCATACTTGTATGCATCCTTTAATTTCACAAGCATCACTCCAAACAACTGATCATGCATGCAGCCCATATGCTGAACTGACTGCCTTTGTGTCAAACAGCTGAATAGGCATTGAGAATGTGAATAACATCGTGCAGCATTACAAAAAAGCCATGTTGTTGATATTGAATCTTTTGTTACAATGCTAGATAAAGCAAAGCCTTATATTCTGCGAATATATATTCCGAGAAACTCTGAATCAGTGCCGAACTGACAGTTGTAGAGGTTGGATGCGAGCATGACAAATGTGTTTAGAGCTTATGGGACAGCGCACAGCAACACGGATGCCTTTGTTTCCCAATTTCAAAATTTTAATCACAAAATTGGAGTATGCCTGAAGTACAGTTCCGCTATGTCTTCCAAATACGGTGGCGGCACAAACATGCTAATAAGTAACGGCACGGAGCTGTTGGAAGTTGGAAACTAACATGAATACTGATAAAGACGCTGATTGATAATGAAGTATTTGCGGCATAAATATTCAGCACTTGCAGATCACTATGGATTAGCGCAGATCTTTCAACACTGTGACTTCAAGGCATTGTGGGAATTGCGAATTTCAGTTAGGTGGCACTTTACATCAAGTCAGCCAAAAACTTTATGTGATAAGTCATAACAGAACGGCGGTGGAATAATATGAATGGAGGTACATGCATGCATATCTATAAACATCTGAAAGCGCTCAACAGATGATTAAAAGGTGTTTGTGTCTTGATGATATAATTACGCTGTAAGGAAAGGAACATTGTGTCATAAAGAGCACTTTGAGCTTAAGTGCACTAAAAGTGGAAAACACAAGTACTGTAAGTAGTCAATTATCAGATGCTTTTATCCTAAGCAACCCACAGTATACTTATTGCAGTGACAAGCCCCTGGAGCTCCTGCTGTTAAGTGCTCTGCTCAAGGCCACAATGGTGATCGCTCAGACCAGAAACGTTCAAGTGTAGCAGCCCTGAGCTTTAGCCATTAAGTCACATGAAATCTACATATGGCCAGATCAGGGTCCCGACAGGGCACGTCTTTGCAGCCTCGGGTTGTACATTACAGCACATTGTTATATTGGTTACAATCATAAACAGATTGACCATTTTAAAATCTATTATAGTATATAGACTACTATTCAAAAGTTTAGAGTCACTAATATTTTTTTTTAACAAAATTAATGGTTTTATTCAGCAAGGACACAAGAAGTGACAGTAAAGACATTTGTAATGATACAAAATATTTCTATTTCAAATAAATGCTGTTCTTTGGAACTTTCTATTCATCAAAGAATTCTAAAAAAATCATGGTCACCATGTGACACTGAAGACTGGAGTAATGATGCTGAAAATTCAGCTTTGCATCACAGGAATAAATTACATTTTAAAATATATTAAAGAAGTCGTTCATAACAGAACAAAAATTTACAGATAATGTACTCACCCCTTTGTCATCCAAGATGTTGATGTCTTTCTTTCTTCAGTTGTAAAGAAATTTTGTTTTTTGAGGAAAACATTTCAGGATGTCTCTCCATATTGTGGACTTCTTTGGTGCCCATGAGTTTGAACTTACAAAATGCAGTTTAAATGCAGCTTCAAAGGCCTCTAAAGGGCTCCGAGGAAGAAGGGTCTTCTCTAGCAAAACGATCAGTTATTTTTTTTAAAACATTACAATTTATATACTTTTTAACCTCAAACGCTAGTCTTGTCCAGCTGTATGTGAACTTTTTCCGGTCATGACAGTTAGGATACATCTAAAAACTCTCATCTCATTTTCTTCTCCAACTTCAAAATCCTACATCGCTGCAGAAGTACCAACCCAGTGTTTACAAAGTGAACATGCAAAGAAGATCAAACACCCTTTAAAAAAAAGGTAAAACAGCAATGTAGGATATTTTGAAGTTGGAGGAGAAAATGAAATGGGAGTTTTTAGACGTACCCTAACTGTCATGACTGGAAACAAATAGAGTTCACACAGAGCTGGACAAGATTAGCATTTTAGGTTAAAAAAAAATGTAAATATAAATATATAAATATAAATTGTAAAGTTTTTTAAAAAAAAATAACTGATCGTTTTGCGAGATAAAACATTTTTTACATTTCACCTTATTACTATAAAAACCATATGTTGTCTTTAAAGTCAAATGCTTAAATTTACCCAGTTACTTCAATCAATGTTCTAAACTGTTTTCAATAAAAATAGACTGTTTAAAATCATATTTAAATTATACATGTAAAAAACAGGAGCTCATAGGGGTGCAGTATTATGACAAAAATTATTATTGTAGATTATTGCTCTTTATGTTGTAATAATGATTATTAATATCGATATAGAAAGCAGTATAAAAAGTTTCTGTTCGTTTTGGGCACGTCACATTCTGGCTTCATAGAGGAAAAATGTGGGGCCATGACGTTAGCCAATTCTAGCACAAGTTATGCAAAAACTCCCGTTATAATCACTGAAGCTACAAAAGTAATCTTTTATTCACATTGTATCTACCCTGTGTTGTTTATGACACGCACTCATCAACAGCTCCGGCGTTTTCAGCACTGACTAATCTAAGTGCCTCTGATTGGCCAGTGTGTTCCTAAATTCAACAGAAACAGGTTTGATTGGTTGTAAGGCTCAACGCTGCACAAAACAGTGCATAGAAGCAATCTAATGCAGTGTAAGAGAGTCTTATGTAATTCTGCAGATTGACACTTTTCATTCATTTTCACATTTCATTTTAATCACGACAGCCATAATGTTTAATTGTGCAGTGGCATTTTTTGCCCCCTGTCTTGAATTTATGGGGCATTTTTGTTGCCATTTTTGCCAGAAGCCCTTGTTAATTTCTGACCCTAATTTACATTACACTTTTCACAATCCAGTTGAAGGGTTAGTTCATCCAGAAATTCAAATTCTGTCATTGATTACTCACCCTCATATCGTTCCAAACCCGTAAGACCTGCATGCATCTTCGGAGCACAAATTAAGATATTTTTAATGAAATCCGAGAGCTTTCTGAACTGTTGCATTGCTGTCTATGCAGGGTCAGAAAGCTTGGATTTTGGATTTCATCCAAAATATCTTAATTTGAAGATGAAAGAAGGTCTTACAGGTTTGGAACGACATGAGGGTGAGTAAATAATGACAGAATCTTAATTTTTGGGTGAACTATCCCTTTAATTCCTGATTGATAAAATTGCCAGGCATCATTTTTCCAACTGATTATCCTGTTTTTTTACTCAGAAATATGCATTTGTAGCATGTAAAAAAACTGAGCTCAACTCATACCATGCACAAAAAAAAATTCAATTTTAAATTAATTTCTTGTCATTTCTTTTGAAAACAGCTGATTCAGTACTTTGCATGTGGCCTTAAGTTATTTTTCATTATATGATTCTTTTTAAGCCGTGCGGGACTTTCAACCAAACGATCAATCCGTGTTCGTTCTTAGCAGATCAGAGAAGAGGCTAATTAGGCAGATGGCCTGGACTGCAGGCACTTTCAGGATCTTAGTCACATACTTATTCTCTGTACTTGTAGACCTATGCATACAGAATTATTAATGATGATTAATGCATGAGTTCACACCTACTATTCGAGGTTTCATGGCTGCACATTTGCACACCATTCCTGAATGGTGCTGAGAGGATGAAAGCGGTTCACGAACGTGCCGCACTCTCATGTTCAGTCGTGCATGTGTCTTCTTTGCCTTGCTTTTATAATGTAAAATGTGCTGATGCACGATAACACATCACAGCACGTATCGCTAACATCTCCATCGTTTCTGATTTCTGCACTCCATGTCTATGAATAACTCCATTTCTCCAGGGACAGTAACACAATCAGCCGCTAATGCTATTTCATTAGCTGTCCCCTCATGTGGGCACAGCCGCACATGCACAGATAGAGAAATCCACAAACATACAGACGCTGCACATAGTTCTCTCAATTTAGCTTTGCACCAGTTCACCGCAGAGACATTTGAGAGTTATAAGTCACATAATCACAGTTTGATAGGTGAGGAATGGTTTATTTTCCAATTTCCGCTTTTATGCTAACGAATTTTGACTTTTGTGATTACTTTTTCAATAGCAATAGTGACCATTATGTACATCATTTTATCTGTTTTCCTGTTTCCTATTTAATCTGAATTGGAGTTTTTCCGCTCACATGTTTTAGCTTCTAGTGTGCTACTAAAAATGAATTATATATTTATTCATGTTTTTTTTTTTTTTTGGAAATCTATATGTGACCCTGGACCGCAAAACCAGTCATAAGTAGGATGGGTATATTTATAGCAATAGCCAAAAATACATTGTATGGGTCAAAATTATCGATTTTTCTTTTATGCCAAAAATCATTAGGATATTAAGTAAAGATCGTGTTCCATGAAGACATTTTGTACATTTCCTACCGTGAACATAACAAATTTTTTGATTAGTAATATGCATTGCTAAGAACTTCATTTGGACAACTTTAAAGATAATTTTCTCAATATTTAGATTTTTTTGCTCCCCAGATTCCAGATTTTCAAATAGTTGTATCTCAGTCAAATACTGTCCTATCCTACATCAATGGAAAGCTTGTTTATTCAGCTTTCAGATGATGTATAAATCTCAATTAAAAAAAATTACCCTTATGACTGGTTTTGTGGTTCAGGTTCACGTATAGCCAAGAAAACCACATTTATGATGCAGACTGGCTGTGAAAATCAGGAGATCTGTTGCTGTTTTTTAGAAATGATTTTGTAAACTTCAGTGAAATAAATAGGACCTTATGAAATTCATTTGATTTTTTCTGTTTTATTTTTTTCCAAATTTAATTTTTCTGTTTTAATTTTACAGGATTCCATTTTTTTTTTTTTTCAATTTTATTATTTCTAGACTCTGTTTTAATGGTTAACTTTTAAAAATATTAATCAAAAAGCATGTCTAATTAATTGAAATCATGAAACTTACATAATTTAACAGCAGTTTTACTTAATGTAGGCCTGATGATAGTTGCCAATTATTATTAAAACAATATTTTTAAGGGACTATTTTCCAGAAAAATCTAAATACACAATGCAGCATTTCTGAAAAAAAAAAAAACTAAAATAAAAATAAAATAAAATAATAATAATATATATATATATTTTATAATATATATATATATATATATAGAGAGAGAGAGAGAGAGAGAGAGAGAGAGAGAATTTGGTTAAAAAAAATAATAAATACATTTGAGAAAAAAAATTCATAGGGCCTTAGGGCCTGCTGCATTGTGTATTTACATTTTTCTGGAAAATAGTCCCTTAAAAATATTGTTTTAATAATAAGTTAAAACAAACTTTTATTTTGACGAATTGCTGTGAAGACCTTTAAGTTTCTGTTTGTACATGATGTATAAGATGATAGTAAAATTCTCATGATCTGTAGTTGTCTACTTTTGATTTATCTATCCAAAATTTGGCAAATTCCATGACATTCTGCAGTTCCACTGCAACAACCACTTTTCCGCATTGCGGAAATCATAGGGCACTAAGGAAAGAACCAAAAGTTATTGGTGCATACTGACCTTTTGGATCTTTTTCCTTTTGTTTTATTTTCTGTTTTGTGTATAGTGTCAGTTGTTTGGTTTCAGCAGTATATAGAGGAAATATGGATTGACGGCAGCTCTGAGACACACAAAATACCATAATAAATAAACAGATTTACATTCACTTTTATGTACTATTTCTTGTTTTTATATTCAATTTATAAGTGTACAAAGCTACACTTACGATGCAGTTTCATGGGGTCTCTGTGCAAACCAAAAGATCTGTTGCTGTCGTTTAGAAATGAGGTTGTAAAGTTTATTGAAGAATAGAAGTGAAAGTTATTGGTGCATTGCTATTCTTTTTTCTTTTATTTCCTGTTTTGTGCATAGTGTCAGTTGTGTGGTTTCAACAGTATGTAGTGGATTGACAGCAGCCCTGAGACACACTAAATGCCATAATAAATAAAGTAATATACGTTGACATTTGCTTTCATACTGAAGCAACATACTCACATTGTATTTGCAACAATTACATAGGCAGTTAGCCAAGGAAGAAAAACATCATGTACAAAGGGAAGACCTTGATGCAAATAAAAATGACACATCAACACAATTGCAATAGTAAAAAAGTGTGCGTAAAGTTCTTAAAGACACACAGTTTTTCTTCCAGGCTTTTTAACTGACACCAGTTGATGCACAGTTGATTTCCCACTAAATCTGTGCTGCGATCATCTTTTGTTTTGTTCCTCTTGTCCTCTTGTTTTAACTAGGTCATCTAGTGGTCATGTGATTTCAGCATGTCTGCGACCATCTCCATGTGGAATAAAACCGCTTTTTCTAGATGTGCATGTGAGTGACCATGATTTTAATGATGTTTCTCAAAAGTACTATTAATTATTCAGCGTGTGGAATATGAATGCACCATTCAACCACAAGGTGCCAATAAAATTATTACGGTATTAAAAAGAAAACAGGAGTTATCCTTCATGTAGTTAGTAATGGTCAAACTGGGTTATTATTTAATTTTAATTGATTTTCGTGACAAGCTACATGACTTGTTGTGGAAAACATTGTGCTATTATGGTGCCAATTTACCTGCAAGACAGATGATAGGAACGATAAGTGATTGAATTGTCCTGATGAGTCAATAAGACATCTGACTCTGAGCATATGTTTTAGCTTCTATCTAATTCAGCGCTGTCTAACTGAGTTATTGTATTGAGCTGTTGTGTCCTTGAAACGTAAATCCACATCAGAGTTTGTAGATTTTATTTTTATCGGTTAAAGCATCACTTTTATTATTGCTCTTACTTTAGGGTCAGGGATTCAAACAAAACCTATTTGCAACCCAGTTGCTTTAATAACGTGACATGCTGTATCTCTAAGTGAAAAGACTATTTAATGAGGGGAAAAGGGGATTTTATCTATCAGAAATTCATTAGAGCGTGAAAAATTGGTGTTCCAGACCTAAATGTGAATTTGCAGCCAGAAAACACAAAAATTCACAAGTAATCCACATGACTCCAGTGCATCAGTTAACATCTTGTGAAGCAAAAAGCTGTGTGTTTATAAGAAACAAATCCATCATTAAGGTATTTTAACTTTAAACTGTCGCTTCTGGCCTAAATATGAGTCCATAATCCATAATAATACTTCCTCCAGTGAAAAAGACCATCCCCTGTTGTCCTCTGATATTAAAATCCACAGACATATTTGTTTACAACTGCTTTGGCCTGTTTCTGCACGCAAACAGTGCTTGATTTGTGCATATTTCTCTTCTGATTCAGACAAGCTGACTTTTTCACTGGAGAAAACAATATTATGGATAAAGGACTCATATTTAAGCAGGAAGCATCTGCTTGTTGTCAAGTTAAAAATGTCTTAATAATGAATTTGTTTATTACAAACACACAGCTTTTTGCTTCACAAGAAGCATAATTGTGATGTTTTTATCAGCTGTTTGGACTCTAATCCTGACGGCACCCATTCACTGCAGAGGGTCCATTAGTGAGCAAGTGATGTAATGCTACATTTCTCCAAATCCTTCTGATGAAAAAACAAACTCAACTACATCTTGGATGGTCTGAGGGGGAGTACATTTCTGGCAAGTTTCCATTTTTGGGGGAAATATTCCTTTAAGGTCTAGTTGACCCCTCCAAAACGTCTCATTGTATTCCAAGGATAACACCTAATGTAATTTAAAGTTTATTATTGTCAAGATTGTGAAAGCTGTAAACTATAAATCTGTCACTTCTACTGTACTGAGAGTAGGAGCTATTTAATTTGACACAAATTTCATGATTCGATTCTGATTCACAAGCTTGCAATTCAAACTTCCGATTCGATTTGATATCTGTTATTTTGACATATATCAGGTGCAGTAAATGTTTACATGTTTAAGTTATTGTAAAACCAGTCATTTTCTGTTGCCAGCAGGTGGCGCTATTATTATAACTGAATATCGGCCTTTAGATGTGTTCAGGCCAGGACTCTTATCAAATGTATGAAGTTTGGGGCAGATCGGACATTGTATGGCTGAGCTACAACACCTTCGAAACATCAAATTTTGTCAGGCCGCCACGGACACACCCTTAACGAAAAATCGAAATCTTCGCAATTTAAAGGAGAAGTCCACTTCCAGAACAACAATTTAGAGATAATGTACTCACCCCCTTGTCATCCAAGATGTTCATGTCTTTCTTTCTTCAGTCATAAAGAAATTGTGTTTTTTGAGGAAAACGTTTCAGGATTTTTCTCCATATAAGGGACTGATATGGTGGCCCAAGTTTGAACTTCCAAAATGCAGTTTAAATTCGGCTTCAAATGATCCCAAATGTGGTTGTAAACGATCCCAGACGAGTAAGAAGGGTTTTACCTAGCGAAACGATTGGTTATTTTCATTAAAAAATATATAATTTAAATACCTTTTAATCTTAAACGCTTGTCTTGTCTTGCTCTCTCTAAACTCTGTGCATTCTGGCACAAGACGAGCATTTGACATTAAAAAGTATATAAAATGTATTATTTTTTATGAAAATAACCAATCGTTTCGCTAGATAAGACCCTTCTTCCTCGGCTGGGATCGTTTACAACCACATTTGGGATTGTTTGAAGCCGCATTTAAACTGCATTTTGGAAGTTCAAAATCGAGGCACCATATCAGTCAAATATATGAAGGAAAAATCCTGAAATGTTTTCCTCAAAAAACATAATTTCTTTACGACTGAAGAAAGAAAGACAGGAACATCTTGGATGACAAGGGGGTGAGTACATTATCTGTACATTATCTGTTCTGGAAGGCCTTCAGAGTAGACTGCCCAAATATAATGTTGGTGTCATTAATTCTCTATGAGTTTGTTAGAGCGTAAAACATGCCACTTGCTGTTGCCAGCAGATGGCGCTATGGCTATAACTGAATATGGTCATGGGCATGTGTTCAGGACAGGACTCTTATCGAACATGTGAATTTTGGTGCAGATTGGACATTGTATGCCATTTGGACATTGTATGGACATTGTATTAATTATAACAACTTCCTTTTTCATTGTGAAACATCGAAGTTTGTCAGGCCGCCACGGACACGCCCATTAACAGAAACTCAAGATTTTCGCAATTTAGTGTCACAAAGGGCTTTAGATTACACTCACCAAATTTGGTTTTGGTCTGTGTAAATCTCTAGGAGGAGTTTGTTTAAATACAGCACCTGAAAATGGCAAAACGGCACAAAACTTGCTGAGAACATTTTTTGTAGGTATTGGTGCGTTACATGTCTTCTGAATTTCGTACATGTATGTGAAACAGCTTGAGAGGTGCTTCATTGAAATTTTATGGGTGGCGCTATTGAGCCATTTTGCCACACCCACTTCTGAAACCCATATCAGGTGTAAATTTTCACCACTTTTGGTGTTGGTGTGAGTTTTCAAGCAAGTTTAGGCCCTCAAAAATGCGATTAATTTTGGAGAAGAAGAATCTGAGCAATTCCAATAGGGCCAATAGGGCTAATTATAATGAATATGTTATGTGATGCATATATTTAGTAAAATGCTTCTATCTACAGTTCATTGTTTTAACTGGCTAACGGTCACTGAATATGTTTTTTTTTTCTGAGGTAAATGTGGCATTACGTGACATTGTTTACAGGCTGTTATACACTGACGTATTTGCGCGGTTGAAACACTGACTTAGTGACTACATGAGACAGGATACAAATTTTGGTAAGTTGTACTCTTTCTTTTGACATATCTTCGGATGTTTATTAATTTTTATTTCGTGCTGAATCTGATTTAAGTCGAAGGACAGGATCAGCTCATGCATGCTTCACACTGTCACTTCACTTAAACTGAGACGCTACAGCGATCTGTCACTCCATATTAAACAGCATCAAAATGGCATTTATTGATTGAATACTGTAATAAAATGGACAGAATTTGAAATCTGAGACTATATTAAAAGTCACAAAGCACAAAGCTTATTGCAATTTATTGGATGGGAGATGCACTATAATGTTCTGTTCATTAACTGAAAACAAGATAGACTAGGTTAACCAATTCTTGGATGGATATCATTTCGTAAAAATGAGAATCGATTAAAATCGAGAAATTACTATTTTTTTTAACCAGCCAAAGTAGAAACTGTATTTTGTATCTTTAATGGAATGAACAGTCAATAAAAAATTTTGTTTAAGGCCTGTTAAATATTATCCAGGCCCTGGTCTTTTTTAAAAGACGGGTCTTGCAAAGTTTAAGAGCGAGCAAGGGAAGACAAGAAAAGCGAGAAGCGATTCCTTGTTCTTCTAGACCGTTTGATTTACTCTCTTTCGGATGTTTTTATGGATGGCAGAAGGCACTCCCTCACTGCACGCTATAACGGTGTAGTAATTGCATCCACTGCATGTCCTCCAAAGTGCTCAATTACTCTTTCCTCATCTTCACCCGACCTGGAGGCACACACAACAATAACCTTGTCATGAGCTGGCTGTTTAAATGTCTCATATATATCTCTTTAACATCCCCCTTCTCCCACGTCAGCACAGAGCCAGAACCGTGAGAGCGGATGGTCGTTTCAATAGCATACGGGAAGTTTTAGCGCGTGAATGCAGCTGTGTGCATCGCTTTGGCTTATTGAGTTTGTGAGGTTGTCAGTAGCCATCATATTTGCAAAGAGAGTTGTTTACTTCAATATGTAGTTTGGACAATGTCGGATAATTAATAAGACATCTTAACAACAGCTGACCATCAGACGGACTTCCTGACTCACTAATAATATCACCTATTTCATGCAATTTTTCAAAACATTTCATCACTCAGCATGAATATGATTCTGCACTCAGTATGTGTAATTATATTGTTCTCGGGACTGTTTTAGATGACGCAGATATTCGGTTGTGGTAAGGTAATACTTTCACATCTGTAATATGTGAAGAGATAAGAGATTTGGAGATTATTTCACGCATGAATTCATGAATTCAAAGACTGGGAAAGTGAATGTTCCCATTAAAATGGGTCAGGAGAGTTTGATATGATCCAAAAAGCTTTCTGGGAGGTTATCATTGATTGAAGACTGGTTTTGGATATAGAAAGAGACAATCTGTTCTATGCAACTAATGCATATTTGTATAAAACATTAGTGCTTAAAATTTGAAAAGATTAATAGAAAATTGTTGATTTTTTTTTTTAAGTGTGCAGGGAGCCAATCATGAATTTGGTACATGCATTACGGTTTAAAAGTTTGGGAATTTAAATAAGAAATTAATTCTTTAATTCAGCAAAGGTGCATTTAAACCGATCAAACTTCATAGCAAAGACATTTAGAATGTTACAAAAAAAATTAAATATTAATCAAATATTTTTTGACTATAATTTTGGACTTTCTATTTACCAATGAAAAATCCTTAAAAAAAAAAAAAAGTTTCACAGTTTCCACAAAGACATTGCAGAGCACAACTGTTTTCAACATTGATAATAAAAATAAATATTTCTTGAGCAGCAAATCAGTGTATTAGAATGATTTCTGAAGGATCATGTGACACTGAAGACTGGAGTAATGATTCATCTTTGCATCACAGGAATAAATTACATTTTGAAATATATTCAAATACAAAACTGCTATTTTAAACTGTAATAATGTTTCAAAATTTTACTGTTTTTTTTTCTGTATTTTTTATCAAATAAATGCAGCCTTGCTGAACATGCAAGACTTCTTTATTTCCCAATTCATGTTCCTGTTCTTGTTGGGCATGATTTACTGCTGCACATTATTCTCCTTCCCTTCAAGCATCTGTCGAGCACTTTTCACCATCCAGTGAGTTGCTGATGGATAAATTTAAGCTTTTTGTGAGATTTATTCTCTCCGTAAACAATAACAGAACATGTATTTTTAATTGGCAGCTGCTGAACAGGTTTGTGTCATTGCTGTTACATTGTGCATCATAGCTTGGCCTCTGTCCAATTAGCATTCAAGGACCAGAACCCTATGGATTTGTGTACATAGATACAACATAGTTTATAACATACAAGTAGGATTGATACTCATTTCAGTTTTTTTTTCAGTCCCCTGAAGCTGATGGGAATCTCTCTCAGTGGTTTCTCTCTTTGTCTCCCCCAGAAAATCGTGCATCAAAACGCAGATCCATCCATGGGAACGGAGTGGAATGGCTGCTAGCTTCATGTGTAAAATATTAAGACTCCTTGACTAAATCTAATCCACATCTCCCTCTGCCTGTGTGTATGTGTGTGGGTCTTTCTTCCTCCATCAGCATAGTTCATCTCCCAAAAGATGTCCCGTCAGCAAGACCACCAATACATTAGACAGTTTACTCCACTTCTCAGTATTTTCTTCATAATCTCCCACTATTTTTCTGCTACTTCGCTGTCAGCCAAATGGCAGTATTTTTGGAGCTGAATTGAGAGATTTCAGTCGTTTCGATCGATTTAATTTATAAAAAAAAAATTATTCCAACACAAAGTGTCATTTATAAGAATGTAGATGCACTACCAGTCAAAAGTTTTTGAACAGTAAGATTTTTAATGTTTTTTAAGGTCTCTTCTCACCAAGCCTGCATTTATTTGATCCAAAATACAGAAAAAGCAGTAATATTATGAAATATGTTCACTGTTTAAAATACCTGCTTTCTATTTGAATACATTTTAAAATGTAATTTATTCCTTTATTCCTGATTTCAAAGCTAAATTTTCAGCATCATTACTCCAGTCTTCAGTGTCACATGATACTTCAGAAATCATTCTAATATGCTGATTTGGTGCTCAAAAAACATTTATTATTATTATTATTATTATTATTTTTATCAATATTTAAAACAGTTGAATACATTTTTTTCAGGATTCTTTGATGAAAGTGGGGGGTGAGGTGGGGAGTTATAGAAATTAACACTTTTATTTAGAAAGGATGATTTAAATTGATTAAAAGTGACGATAAAGACATGTTACAAAAGATTTCTATTTCAGATAAATGCTGTTGTTCTTAACTTTCTATTCATTAAAGAAACATTAAAAAATTCTACTTAGCTGTTTTCAACCTAATAATAATAATAAATGTTTTTTTGAGCAGCAGAATATTAGAATGATTTCTGAAGGATCATGTGACTGGAGTAATGATGCTAAAAATTCAGCATTGAAATCACAGGAATAAATTACATTTTAAAATATATTCAAATAGAAAACAAATTTTACAGTCTTTGCTGTACTTTGGATCAAATAAATGCAGGCTTGGTGGGCAGAAAAGACTTATTTAAAAAACATTAAAAATCTTACTGTCCAAAAATGTTTGACTGGTAGTGTATGTCTGTGTCTGTGTTTATGAATGTCTGAAAAGTCATACATTTAATTTAATTTAATTTAAAAAGTAATATGGAGATGACTAAGCTAGTTGTCACAATTTTTATTCCAGTCAATATTTCTTAGGATTGCTTTATTTTGAAAGTCAATTTTAGTATTGACATATTCTTTAAAGCACTGGCTACAAAAAAAGTTATTGATCTTTTCCAGCATTATTATCAAGGGAAAAAGAAAATTGCAGCAGTTTATTGGCACAGGTTTGAGAAGAATACCCTCTTTTTGAGAAATAAACTTCAATACCTCTTACCAGTATTTATAGTGAATTGTAGGCACATTTTTTTGCTAATTTGAAACTGAAAATGGAAAGACTAACGTAAAATATCCAACCATTGTTTTACCCAAAGGTAATTAGTAAAAACTGCATAAAATTACAACCACATGGGATAATAAATATGGGAAACTGTTCTAGTAAACACTGCAAATGTTAATAAGCGCCAAAAGATGCAATTAAACATTACTTGGACCGTATATTAGTTAGCCTATTGATGGTTTAGTGTGTAGTCGGACAAACCAGGATACTAAAAACGCTCTGCCAATAAGGCCGGGCAGCCTTTGCAGGAGCTAATCACAGAGGAAATGCTACGCTGCGGCCATCATTGATTAAACCTCCTAGAAATCAGCATGATTGCGCATCACCAATTAAAGAGATTTGAGAAAAAAGATGAACTAGCAATATTTCTCTGTCTTGCATCGCTTCAGAGTCTCTTCTGCTCTTCTCATCCTGTTTACTTTAGTCTGAGCATGACTCGGCTGTTGTTGTTTTTGTTGTGTCTGGTTTCAACCTGTTCTCCCTGTGCTAACATGCTAAGCTAATGTGCTCATTACATTTGATTCAGATGTGTCTTGGCAGCGCAGTAGTGGGTCAGCAGGCATTGGCGCGAGCGAGGATAGATGGTAATTAAAACGCACTTGGCGTGGCCCGCTATCTGTCCGCTCCAATACGCAGCACATGTGGAGCAACAGAAACCTGTGGTGTGTACGCTTGTACCATTTGGAGTTTTGATTAAGGACGTGGAGATGCAGGCAAGTGTGGGACAGAATGCACTTAATGACCTGCAAGAGAGAAAATAATAATTGCTCCTCGACTACATAACTTCATAAATTTTGATGTTATTTGAAATGCAAGAGTTAGTTCTTCTCACTAAATTTGACAGGACTAGAGACGCTAACAATGGTTGATAACAGTGCTGAGTTGTTTCACTGTCTGTATGTTGCTTGTGACAGCCAAAGCTTGATGCTTTGACCTCTTTTGGAACTATTTTTACAAACTAAGACAATTCTTGATATTTTTATATCTTGCCAGTAGAACGTCTGCATCATAAGAAGGCTCAAATAATTGGAATCAGACTTAAATACTAAATGAAACTAGTAAATAAAAGGGATTTTTTTTATCTGCATTATCTGAGGAAAAGATGATTGGTGGCACAATGATTCAAAAGTTTGGCGTCTAAAAGATTTTTAATGGTTTTTGGAAAACATCCTTTATGCTCACCAAGTCTGTAAAAACAGTAATGTTGTGAAATATTATTAGAGTTTAAAACAGCTGTTTTGTATTTGAATATATTTTAAAATCTAATTTATTCTTGTGATGCAATGCTGAATTTTCAGCTGCCATACTCTTCAGTGTCACATGATCCTTCAGAAATCATTCTAATGTGCTGATTTGCTGCTCAAGGAACATTTCTTATGTCTTGGGTGGTGCTATTTAATTGCTTAAATGTTTTGAGTGTTTTTTTTTTTTTTTTACTGTGTTGCTTGAATGTTCTTAGGGTGTTCTCATTGGTTGCTTACAAAACTTAGCAAAAATATAGCTGCAAGCAGTGATTACTGGGGTTCAAGAGCTTAAGGCATTTAAGCACATAAGGAATATAAGCAATACATATTATTTAGCAAGGCTGTACCCATCTAAACCAATGATTAAAAAGCATTTTTGGCAAACCCAGGTCATTTACTATAGAAAGACTGTGGTTTTGAGGCCTTGTTAACTGGTTTAGCGCCAGCTGTGGTCCGATCTCCTTAAAACTTTGCATGCTTGTTCAGAATCACCTGTCTCATGTGCTCACCAGGTTTTGTGAAGTTTTGAGTTTTCCTTTAGACTTAATAGGATTTTGGGTAAATTTGGACAGGCCACTTTTCTAAAGACCCACTTACTGTATAGCCTCCCAAAGGGTAAATTTCAACATTTTTTATAAGTATTGACCTAGAGAGTCCAGAGAATTGTATTGCAGTGTTTTTTCCAGATTGAGCAAAAAAACTATGACTAGTTTGCAAAAGTAGGTTTTTGACATCTTCACATACGCAGATGTCCTTATAGACACTTGTGCCACTTTGGACCAAGACCGTGCACACCAATTTTCATGTTAAAAGGACAAATGGTTGCCAGTTATAGCTATTTTTACGTTTTTTCCCCCTCTAATAGCGCCACCAAGTGGCCAAGCTCCGCATTTTTTCCTGTGACCTCAGATTGAGCTCTTACATAAGTGTTTGATGAAGATATCTCATTCCATTCAGGAGATAAAGGCATTTTACTAAAAGTTGCCCTGCCCCTTTCAAACGTTTTGGCGCCCCTTTGCGACGTTGAGTCGAAAGTTCAACTTTTTTTTGATAATTATGGATATTCACTCTCCAGAGAATCTTTCTGCACTGGTTCGGTTCCGATTGGGCGAAAAAAGTAGGTTTTTCAAAAAAATGCAAAATACCTAAAAATTTCACCAGGATCAAATCTCATTCCAATGACATAAGACACTTGAGCCTGAGACTGAAGGTTTAGGAGTTATGAGCAATTTCGCACTTTTGATCACTGTTGCGCCCCCGTCAGGCCAGTTGGGGAGAGCCTTGCTCACATTGTAAGCGGTGTGAGTACTACCATCCCTCCAAGTTTCAAGTCTCTGTGACTTACAGTTTGCTCTGCACGATCAGTTTTACGTGGAGATCGCTGATCTGTGACCGTTCTAACAATTACAATAGGGTTTCAGCACTAAACGCTTGAACCCCTAAAAAAAAAATAAAAAATAACAACCCCTAGTCTCTGATACTGTGACTCGAGTTTCCTTCAGGCCCCAATAAAGAAATAATGCATACAGATAATTCATTAGCTCTGCAGTATATAACCGCTGTCTCTACTGTTTACATTATCCTTTCTTGTAAACAACAGCAGGAATGGATTATCTGATTCAATCTCTTTGTGAGTGAGATATGAGGAAACAGAAAATTCAATTAGATCATCCCTAACCAAACAGATGAGCACTGTGTTTAATTTCTGTAACACGTCGGACGTCTACCAGCTGTCACTGAGTCAGCCTGAAATTAAACATTGACAGGTTATCTGAGATAACAAGCCTGTTTGACAGATACGTGGCATTTGACCAAACATCCACATCTGTGACAAAAATACAAATTTATTCGGAGAGATGAAATGATAATGTGCACTGCTCTGGGCTTGAGCTTTCTAGTTGTTTATCTAATTATTGTATTCTACTTTTGTTAATTAATGTGTTTTCTTTCTCTACTGTGTTACAGTTTTTTAACACTACGAATGATGCATATTAATTTGAGAAAGATAAGGGGTCAAAACAACTATATAACCTGGACACCTGAGATAAACAGACCCCGTTTAATGCTACAGGATTGTAAAAAGTCTACATTTTCAACCGTCTTGAAAAAGTGCAACAGAATTGCTGGTTTAAATTGCATTTCCAACTCACGCAGAAATCCACAGACCAGTGATTTGTAGGTATGCGAGTTCAATGTTTGCAGAAACAGGTGTGTAACACTTCAAATTATCCTTTTTGTTGATGTCCGTACACCTGCAGAACAGATCATCTTTGCATGTTTATTCAATTTTAGCTGGAACATCTCACAAACCACTTTTTAAAAATAGAGTGTAGCATAACATGAAATCAAAATTTACATACCCATTTGGGTTTTAAAAGACAAGGGTGAGTAAATGATGACAGAGTGTTCATTTTTGGGTGAGCTGTCCTTTTCAGACACGAACTTTGAACAATTTTAATGTGTTTTCGTAATAACCAACACTGTAGATGGATGAACTTGAGTCACACTTGAGTTCATGATGAGTCTTGATTATTAGTCTGAAAATCACTATATTCAAATGTCAAACCACTGTTAAATCATCTGCTGCTAATGTCTCTTGTTTGCAAAACTCAATTAAAAAAGCTAATAAAAGAGTTTACTTTCAGAATCTGAAATGGAATTGGATTTTTTCAGAAAGTATCACAGTGTCCACAAAAATATTGAGCAGAACAGCTGTTTTCAGCATTGATGATAATAATAATAATAATGTTTCTTGAGCAGATCAGCATGTTAGAATGATTTCTGAAGGATCATGTGACACTGAAGACTGGAGTAATGATGCTGAAAATTCAGCTTTGCATCACAGGAATTAATTACATTTTAGAATATATTACAGTAGAAAACAGTCATTTTAAAATGTAATAATATTTCACAATATTACAGTTTTTACTGTATTTTTCATTAAAGAAATGCAGCCTTGGTGACTTCTTTCAAAAACTAATTTAATGTTGGATAATTCAATCAGCGGCCAAATACCCCAAAAATTTAAATCTTGCTCAACATTTCTCCATTGAATGTTTCTCCCGGAAATGTCACAAAAATGCAATTAATATTGACTTTAAAACCCAATTAACAAACATTCCAATTAATTTTAGGATCAATACGTAGCCTTCCCTACGTAGACTGACCGTGCTGAATCTAGATTCATGTCGTGGCAGTTTGCGGTGGAACAGTGCATCTCTTCACATTAGCTTACAGAACTAGCAGTGTCCTGGTCAAGGGCTCTCCCAAGGACAGCTGTTAGTTGAGAGCCTGTTGATGAAAGGATGCTGTGATTGAAAATTGTACCTCAGATTGCCGCACACTTGGGCATGTGGAGAGTGAAAGACTCTCGATCGGGCCTGTTGAGCTCACCCTGTGGACTCGTGTGTACGTATGAGGAATTAGGAGATGGGAGATCAGTAGCGTTTCATTTTGGAAGGAACATTAGAGGGGACGTGTCTCCACCCCAAAAAATAAACAACAGAGGAGATTTAAAATGGGCAGCCAACCTTGAATACCCTTTTGACAATAATTGTGCAATAACAGAGGGATACATATTAGCGACATGCCTTGCTGTGTGAACTGAGCAGAAGCTGCACAATCATTTTCAGCTTTATTTATGTTAGTAAAGCCCAGTTTGATTTGCATGTAAATGGCTTACGAAAGAAAGAGAAGCTTTTTAGTACATTTGACTTTGTACTGTTGCTAAAACTAGGATGTTACATAAAATAAACTGACCCTTCGCCTGGAGTTTGATTGACAGGCGATCTGACCAATCACAATGCCGAAACGTCCACTTTGACAAACAAACCAAACAGGAGAGTAGATTACATTGGTGGACTTGAACTTGAAAAATGGTATGTATTTATGTCCACGGTTGAAACAAGATACCTTTTGATGTTCCTTCATGTTTATTTCACTCTTTAACTAGTAAAGCAGAAGAGGTGGTTGGTTCATGTGCAGCTTGAAATGATGTGGCTATGATGATCTGTCGCAATGCATCAAAGAGCCACAAAACGGTATTTATTGTTTGAATTTTCTAAATTTGAAAGCTGAGACGTTTCATACCAAAAACAACCTGCTCTGTCATGTCTGTCGACACACTGTAAGTTTCCTCTTTGCTCTGCGATGTATTTTTCACTGCGTGAGAACATGATGTGTGATGTGAGGCTTGTCGGACGAACCAACAATAACAAAAGAGGGCGGGTCTTTGCAAAGGGTCAATTGTAATTATGAAAAATAAATCGGCATGGTTTGTCCTTTGATATTTCATAAAAAAAAAATCATAAAAATCGCACTTCTAATTGAGGTAAAACATTTGAAAATGGTGGGAGAATCTCATTATGAATGAAATATATATTCCTCCACAATTATTGGACCCCTTTTATTCAATACTTTTTGTGACCTCCATTTGCCAAGATTTTTTTTTGAAACTGGAAGACTTTCTGAAGAATTTCTGCAATTTCTGCAATCTAGATGTGAACCCTCTTTCTGACCACATAATAAGACAATATAGACAAATGTCCTCTTTCAGGCTGATTTGTAAAATCTCAGGTTGATTGGAAATTGCTGTAATGTTGAAAATGGGAAATTTCTGTGTTTTAGCTGCTTTCTATTTTGTGAAACTCAACCATTTTTTGTTGCACGTCAGAACTTTGTTCTTTCACCGAATGACTAAATGAATTTGGCCTTTGTACTACTGTGAAACAAGAAGTCATGGTTGGACAATTTCATTTTCCTAGTCAACCTGGTGTGCTAAAAATGCAAATATGACTGGGAATATACATCAGAGATATTTTACTCTTACGAATTTCTAGGGGTGCTAATAATTGTGGTCAGTGTGTATTAGAGAACATTTATATCATGAAGTGATTTTTCCCTCCACTTTCAATTATTTTACATCTATAAAAAAGTTACATTTTGTGAACTGAATGAAAGATTAAAAGGATAAACATTTGCTCTTATCAATTTTACCAATAATTATGACCAAGATTGCCTTCTAAAGCTATTTCATTTGTAATAAAATAATTCAGGTTTTCAGTTATTGTTTTCTGCAACAATAACTTTGTATTTTGGATTATTTTAATTAAAATTCTAATTATTTGTGACCCTGGACCACAAAACAAGTCTTAAGTAGCACAGGTATATTTGTAGAAATAGTCAAAAATGCATTGTATGGGTCAAAATGATCAATTTTTCTTTTATGCCAAAAATCGTTAGCATGTTAAGTAAAGATCATGTTCCATGAAGATATTTTGTAAATTTCCTACCGTAAATATATCAAAACTTAATTTTTGATTAGTAATATGCATTGCTAAGAACTTCATTTGGACAACTTTAAAGGGATTTTCAGATTCCAGATTTTCAAATAGTTGTATCACGGCCTATCCCAACAAATCATACATCAATGGAAAGTTTATTTATTCAGATGATGTGTAAATCTCAATTTCAAAAAATTTACCTTTATGACTGGTTTTGTGGTCCACGGTCACATATCAGTTTTACCAAAGGTGCCAATAATTAGGAATAAGTTTGCTTTCTAAAGCCATTTCATTTGTAATAAAATAATTCAGGTTTTTAGTCATTTTCTTCATGCAGATGTCATTCTTCTTCATGCAGATGTGTTTTGTTGACGTTCACATCACACAGCAAATATTTTATATTTTCTCATTGTTTATCATACCGCTTTTGTAAGATGGTCGCAATTTTCTCTCAAATGCGCCAGCGGTCCATCTCAGCACTTAAGCTTTTGTTTGGCCGTCCTCATTGTTGGAAGGAAACGTTGAGAGCTTTCACCTTAATTTACTGAACACCTGAATGGATGGATGGAAGGCAGATGAATGGAAGTTGGTGAGCGTTTAGTCGTGGTAGACGTCTAGTCTAGGGTAAAGCGAGCAGAAGTCTTTTGAATTATCGCTGCAGTCTCTTATGCTTATAGAAACATTTTTCTATTTATTCTGTTCCTGAGACGCACAGTAATTTGCTTGTGCTGGAATATTGCATCACTGAGACAAGCATGTTTAAGAGTTGAATATGCTTTGTCTTTATCATTCATTACTTAATAGCATTCATGTCTGTAGTCATGTATTCTGACTGTTCAGCATGCCATTGTGTATTAAATGGCACAAAATACAATGTTCCTGTGCTTGATTAGAAGACAGAGTGTGTCCTCTGCCTATTGTAGCTTTTTAAATAATAGAAAAATCATGCTTTTTTGAAGAGTTCTGTTTTTATTAGAGCTGAAATAATGGTAATAGGAGAGAGCAGAGATTTTAAATGTTTGCTCTTTTACCCACTGATAATTTTTTGGATTGTACCTCAGCCATTTTTGACATGTTCAGCAGTCATTACCAAAGTTAATTCAATTTAAAACTTAATCAAGTGTGCTAGAAGTGCACAAAGGTCAATGTTATATTTATTCACTTTAGCTGTACAATAAAATGGACTCATCCTCAGATTAGGAAAGACAGACTTGTATGTAAACACAGCATGGAAATCAAGTATGGAAAATGCATATTTTAATAAACTTCGAACAAAAAAAGAGAGAGAATTTTGTTCTATATGAAGTCTATTGTGATAGCAACAAATACGCAAAATTGCTTTGTCAATGTCCATCTCTTACTTCTTTTATTATTTGAACAGTTAGGGTTTGTTGTTTGCCAAGTGCATGGGAGAGTACCTAATCTAGATGTATAAAAGTAAGGTTTAAGAGTAAAAATGAATGAGAACCCCACTTAAAATACAAAAGTGCCATTATTACCTCAAGGAGCCATTTCTGCCTGATCCATAAAAATGACTTTAATTTATCAAGTATAATGTAACCCAGTGTAGTCAGGTTTTATTTGGTGTGTTAAATATTTAAAACAGTTCATTTACATGTTACAACATGGAATTTAGTACTGCCTTTTCTTTTAGGTGAATTGTAGATGATTAGCTTTTTTTTATTATTACTCTGCTCTACTGACCTGCTTTTCTGAGTGCATATATAAAAGTCAGCATGGGTTATTTTTCAGGAACTTGCATCAAAACCAACTGTTTTGGATTTTTCAGTACAGCAGCTTGTGCTCTTATGTCTTATGATGGGAAATCCCTGGCATTTAAAGACATTTGAACACCGGGGTTTCATGAGACTTGCAAGCACAGCGGGAATTGCCTCCATGAAGGTGTGAATTGGGAAGGAAATGCCAGGTTTAAGATGTTACAGAGTGCAGATGTTACTGTGTGTTGTGAGTAGCTGACAAATTGGCTCAACATTAGCTCTTTTGAATTATCAGTTGTGTCTAAGATCTATACAGTACTGTCCTCAAATGCGTGACCCTCTTTAAATGCCAGGGACTCCCCGCTATCAGATAACTGGACAAGCCATTCAAAGGAGGGGCAGGCGCTTCTCAGCAAATGCCAAACAAAGTCCACTAGAATCAGTTCGGTCACATGTCTGATGGACTACGTTCGTTTGTCTTTTTTAAACGAGAAGTCCACTTCCAGAACAAAAATTTACAGATAATGTACTCACCCCCTTGTCATCCAAGATGTTCATGTCTTTCTTTCTTCAGTCGTAAAGAAATTGTTTTTTGAGAGAAACATTTCAGGATTTTCCTCCATATAATGGACTGATATGGTGCCCTGATTTTGAGCTTCCAAAATGCAGTTTAAATGCGGCTTCAAACGATCCCAAATGCGGTTGTAAACAATCCCAACTGAGGAAGAAGGGTCTTATCTAGCGAAACGATCGGTTATTTTCATTTTAAAAATACAATTTAAATACTTTTTAATCTCAAACGCTCGTCTTGTCTTGCTCTTCCTGAACTCTGTGTATTCTGCCTCAAGACAGTTAGGGTATGTTGAAAAACTCCAATTGTATTTTCTCTTTCAACTTTAAAATTAATTTTAAAATCATCCTGCATCGCTGCAGAAGTACCAACCTAGTCTTTGCAAAGTGAACATGCAAAGAAGATCAAACACCCTTAACAAAAAAGATAAAACAACGATATAGGACTATTTTGAAGTTGAGGGAGAACATGAGATGGGAGTTTTTTGACATACCCTAACTATCATGAACCGGAACTAAAACAGAGGTCTGGAAGAGCGAGACAAGACAAGCGTTTGACGTTAAAAAATATATAAGTTGTATTATTTTTTATGAAAATAACCCATCGTTTCGCTAGATAAGACCCTTCTTCCTCTTCTTCCTCATTTACAACCACATTTGGGATCGTTTGAAGCCGCATTTAAACTGCATTTTGGAAGTTCAAAATTGGGGGAACATACCAGTCCATTATCCTGAAATGTTTTCCTCAAAAAACATAGTTTCTTTACAGCTGAATAAAGAAAGACATAAACATCTTGGATGACAGGGGTGTGAGTACATTATCTGTCAGTTTTTGTTCTGGAAGTGGACTTCTCCTTTAAGCTTGAATTTTTATTTTGGGATGAACTTATAGGGACACAGGGACCCTATAATTCACTTTTCCATTCACTTTTTGGTCTAATTTAAAATGTCTTTTAAAAGAAATGTAAATAATTTAAATAAAAATATAATACAATGATAAAAATTCTAATAATTCTAAGAATAATTAACTTTTATTATTATAATAATTCTCAATTATAATTAACTATATTATAAAAGAAACGCTAATATATATATATATATATATATATATATATATATATATATATATATATATATAAACCTATAGCATACCTAAAGCATACTTTTCAATTCAGATACAATACATTGTATCGGTCAAAATTATTGACTTTTAATTTATGCCAAAAATCATTAGGATATTAAGTAAAGATCTGTTCCATGAGGATATTTTGTAAATTTTCTACCATAAATATATGAAGTGTTAATTTTTGATTAGTAATATGCATTGTCATTTGGACAGCTTTAAAGGCGATTTTCTCAGTATTTAGATTTTTTGCACCCTCAGATTTCAGATTTTCAAATATTTGTATCTTGGTCAAATGTTGTCCTGTTCTAACAAACCATACATCAATGCTTATTTATTCAGCTTTCATATGATGTATAAATTTTAATTAAAAAAAAAAAAAAAAAAGATGACTGGTTTTGTGGTCCAGGGTCACAAATATCCATTCAAAACATTTGTGCTGATAATTTCTTATGAGGTGAAATAATTCAACTTCTTTTCTCAGGCAGAGAATGAGTATCATCACTTGTTTGTGCTTGAAGAAATTTAGTGTGTTACATTTGCCCTCTTCCAGTAGTCCTTGTTCTAATTCTCTCCTGCCGTTTCTGCATTTTTAATTTTTTCAACCTTTCTCTGAAAGGTTTTAGATAGAGAACAGATATGCTCAGATATGCAGTGCATCATTTGATGCCATAACACTGTTAAATCTCAGCCTGTACCCTTGGACTTCAAACTCCCATTCAGGTATTAGAAATATTTGCTTTAGTAGGAAGGAACGGGCACAATAAATCACATAGACGGGTGTGAGCTAACGTGCATTATATTTTAAGGTTATAACCTCTGACTCCATGCGTCATTGAGATAGATCCTTGTGCAGCACTGACCTGAGGAAGATATCAATACATTATTGAGTGGCTCATTAACCTAAAGTTCAACCCAGCCACTGTTCTATTGAAAAACATCATATGAATGCAAACGACATTGTATATTTTCATACTCCTTGAGCTGTTTGTCTCTATGAGGGGTTCATAAAAGGACTTCAAAAGCTAAAAGACATGGACTAAAAAGCCGCAGTTTTGTTTTTGTCATATTGCTCAAATACGTTAGATACATTAGGTAAAAGTATCACACATTAGTGTGTATTCATAATCTCATAAACCCATCAATAAATTCAAATGTATTAAGCTAAATCCAGGTAATTGAGATAAAGCACAGAGATTTTCAGAAATAGCATCAGCAAGGTAGCCATAGATTTTTTTTTTGACCCCTTAGGAAAAGGTCACAGAGATACGGATGAGCAGCTTCCGTCAGACTGACGTTATTGTGCTAGCGGTATGCAAATGCACACAGATGCATTGCATTTTAGTGTTTAAAATTCTCAACAAATGCCTGATCATGTGCCATGCTACACTGTATAAAAATATTTTTCAAAGCCAAAATTAAAGCAAAAATTATTGGAATACATTTTACAGTTGTAGTAGTTTTTCTACTTTAAAATTTCACACTTATCATTATGGTTATTTTTTGTAATTGTGAGATTTACTGGCAATTTTGAGTCAAAATTCAGAAAGCTTTCAGATTTCATCAAAATATCTTAATTTGTGTTTGGAAGATGAATGAAGGTCTTACAGGTTTCTTACAAGTTTCTTACGGGTTTCACATGAGAGAGAAATAATGACATTATTGTCCTTTTTAATTCCTTTAACCACTTTGTAAAATGTCCATTGTCTTATTTTATTCCATTTGTTCTTTCAGTATGTTGCTGGCCTTGTTTTGTAATTGTTTGTGAGATTTACTAGCAATTTTTGAGTGGGAATTGTTTCTACACCAATTTTTCAGCGCATTAAAGACTCATTATCCAAAAAAGACAATTTTGTTATGATTTAATCTTCTATTTAGAAATTAATTTTCAAAATGTTCACTCAGAAACTACTAGTAAATTTCACTAATAATTACAAAGACACAGCAAAAAATATGCTGAATTAAAAGGATAGTTCACCCAAAAATTACTCATTCATGCCCCCAGAAAGGTAGTAAGGACATCATTAAAATGGTCCATGTGACATCAGTGGATCAACCGTAATGTTATGAAGCTATGAGAATACATTTTGTGTGCAAAGAATACAAAAATAATGAATTTATTCAACAATTTCTTCTCTGCTGTGTCAGTCTTGATAGTATTTGATGCATTCTTGGACTATTTTAACGATGTCCTGACTACCTTTCTGGACCTTGAATGTAGTAGTTGTGTTGCTGTCTATTTAGGGTCATAAAGCTCTCAGATTTCATCAAAAATATCTAAGTTTGTGTTCCGAAGATAAACGTCTTATTGGTTTGGAATGACATGAGGGTGAGTAATTAATAACAAAATTGTAATTTTTTTAAATTCCTTTAACCATTTCTTAAAATGTCCATTGTCTTATTTTATTCCATTTGTTCTTTCGTGTTCTTTCTTTTTCTCAGAGCACAAAAGAACCTGCAGAGCAAGCCTGGACATCTGGCATTTTTCTCGACCGACTTCACCTCCATCACACCATCCGCCTTGTGTTTGACGATGTGCTAACACATGATCTCTGGGTGCTGTGGCATCATTCGACCTTTCATTTTTCTACATGCCCAGGATTGTCCTCATTTAAAAGGTCCCTCAGTGTTGACTTGAGGTGTTCACTGCAGCGTCCAAGAATTATTGAGACTCCCGATTCGTCAATATGTTTACAGTCAATGAGGGGCTGTATTAGTTAACAGCTGGCAATCGCTCTACATAATTACCTCTGGATTGACGAGTTAAAACGGCCAAATTAGCATTGGATATTTCCACCTGAATTTTTAAACAAGAACAATGTAAGAGGAAGCATCACTGTCATGCTATTGACAGTCCAGACCTCTCTCAGCCGGTAATATTCAGTAGAGTGAGTAATGCGGCCATTTATTTTTCTGCAAAAATGTCAAACACCCTCCCAAACATTGTGTATTTATGATTCTGGCCTTCAGGCTGAGTTTCAGGGCTACAACCACCTCAGGTTTTTTGTTTTACCCAAGTTGTTGCCTTTGAAATAGTGTAAAAGCATTAGAATTGCCTTTGTGACTGATGACTGGCTGGAAGAAAAGATGTTGGAAACAACATCCAAAGCAAAATTCTTTCTTTGTCTTCTTTCTGTAATGGTCTCTTTTACAGGCGGGCATAAAATCGAGGCTCTTTTTGATATTGTTGTGCTGTTTTCTCTGAGGACCTGTGTGGCATTTAGCTTGTGTTTCTTTTGCATCGCATTTGAAATAAGTAAATCACAGTGCAACAAATCCACACAGATATCCAGCCCTTTGTCTACACCAGTCAGTTTTAATAGGATCTCTTCTTCAGGGCTTTTTTCCCCGTTAACAGGATTCAACAAATCTTGAGAGCACTATGGAGAGAGTTAAACTCTCAAGGGATGGTGTGAATCTGTGAATTTGGAGGAGTTTCAACTGGAGCAGATGTGCAAGGACTAATGTGCGTTATTGATGCTTGGATTTTTTTTCTCTCTCCACCGCTCTTCTGTCTTGGGGTAGGTTGTTTCCTAAATCCTCATTCAGTTGTTTTCTCACTTACTGGCTTTCCTGTTTCTTTTTCTACTCCGGCGCACTTGCCGTTTTCCTCCCACACTCCCTCAAAGTGCCACCTGTGCCTCTCACCTCCCGTGTTATCATTAATAGTGGCATATCTATATTTGTTCGCCCTGATAAATTTTTACTTCCCTCTGAGGAATTGAATTAAAATCTCGAGCTTTCAGTTTAATTTTATCTTGTAGCTCTGGGCTCAAGGCTAAGCTGTTGCTTGCACACAGTATGATGTCTCCATCACAACGTAAACAAAAAAATAGATGTGAAATGGGCGCATAAGCCCCACGGAGATATGGTAAATACTCAAGAAAAACATCTAGGTAATCCTTGCCCTAAGTGTCGCTGTCTGGCATTGTCTCATATCTTTGAGAGAGGCATGGCTGCCTGAGTGTGTAGTGCTGTGTGTGTGGTGTGATGTGAACTTTTGATATACAATTTTTCCTAAGAAACTATATAATAGATATGAATGCAGTCTGTAATCTCTTAAGATATTTGATGTGCACGCAAATGACCCAACTGTTTTCTTAGCCGGAGGTAATCTGACATTGCTTGCATGCAGTGAAATGAGCTGTAGCTACAAACTGAAATTACACATAAAGTTGCACATAATATAATAGGCCTTCTTAATGTTTTCAGTAACACTGCAATACACTATTAAAAATTTTTCAAGTTGATTTGATTCTTTAGGGTCTCACTGAAAAGTCTATAACATGCTTTGGTTAAAATTTCTCAATGGTAGTGTAAATAATACCTTTTTTACCTTGCCAAAATCAGCTCTGCAAAAATCATCCTGTTCCGGTCGAGGTTGCTTTAAATGTTAATGAGCTCTGCTCGCCCCGCCCCTCTCTTCTCTCTGTGGAGTGACAAGCATGTTTAATTTAGTCTCATTTAGCTGCGTTTAGTCGCTAAACTTGCTAACTAGCACATTATTAGGAAAGGCGATCGCAAAGATTCATAAAAAAAAACCTGAGGAAGAGTTATTTGCGTAAACATAAATGGATATATGTAGATCGGGAGGTGCATTCCATTAACAAACAAAGTTAATCCACTGCATCTTCAGCGGCTCAGATGTCAGGAGTAAATGACGACCACTATGTTCGTTATTACATCCAGCAACACAACACCTCAATCCCTTAATTGGAGATATTCTAGTCTAACTTACATCCCTGCTCCGACATCGAAACAATGGAGGTCAGACTGTTACAGCTGATGTAAGGCGGGTCTGAGGTAAGACGCTCATGTCAATCAACTATCGTGGGAATGACGCCACACCGACAGGCATCTGAGAACGGCTCGATTTGAAAAAGGGGATATTATTTTTACAGATTAATTAAAAACCACTGCATGGATTTTTATCATTATAGGGTAGATTTGTACATACACTGCCAAAACACTTTAATGTTCAAACAACATGTAAAAGTGAACTTTGCATCCGATGACCCCTTTAACAAAAAAAAAAGGGGGGGGTTTTGAATTATTAAAATGTCCTTTACGCTAAGAAAGGAAATGATTCTTTTCGAGAACCTTTTTTGAGAACCAATAATGGTTCTTTTATGGCATTTCTGCATAGAAAAACTCTCTTTGGCACCATTGTTTGACATGTTTTCTGCAGCATTCAGTATGCAATTTTAATTTCTGCAGAAATAATAGTGTATGCTGTTGTAGACATGGTGTATTATTTCACATTATATTAAAAAAAAAATTCCAGCAAACACAGGATGTTGTTGCAACATTTATGACAACATGCTGAAATGGTTGACATTATTGTGTGAAGGTTGTCACAATGCTGTCAAAATGTTTTTATCACGGTTCTGAACCATTAATTAAAATTCTACTAAGGTTACCTGGACACCCACTGTACAGCATGTACACATCAGTGAAGCTCAGATGTCAGACTTTTCTGACATTACAGATATAAATATAATATGTTTGTTGGGTTTGAGCACAGGACAGCAGCGCTATAGGAATACTTGACAGACTGTTGAATTATTAACATGGTCAATTGTGTGCCAGGTCAACTCGCCATGTAAAATAAAACATGGTAACAACAACACCACACTAAAAATAAATTGGTGTAGAAACACTTTTCACTCAGAGATTTCTAGTAAATTAGCTCACAGTTGTATTTTCTGTTGTAACCTATAGAGGGTTTGCACTTAAGTCACGATTCCGTCAGTTACCCGGATGCGCGGACATATTGGCGATACTCGTATGTAAACAACAGCATTGCATGGTTAATGTACTACTGAATAATTTGTTCTGCTAATTTGTGCTGTCTAAAGCACGGGAAAATGTGTGGAAGCTGCTAAATCATATAGAAAAGGACTTAATAAGCAGGAAAGGGTGCAATATGTTGACAAACTAAAGTTAATAGATGGTAAAGATACATACGAGCAATATTAATAAAGATATTAGCCTAATATTTCACCTACCTGACTGGAAATGATAAGAACAAACACAACTGTTGTCAAGATTCTTGCCCTGGAAATCCTGGTTCAGTTTGGTACAAACGCCTTTTGTTCCTTAGTTTTTTTGCACTCTTCTCCTTGATTTGTTATAACTTTTGGCAGTCTATAGTACTCCAAATGTTTTTCCCGGTCCGGCCAATTAGTACAGCTCAAAACATGACAATAACTGCCCGTTTTCAGCAGTAGTAATCTGCAAAATATGTGAGTTTCGTTCAGTTCCGTGGCATTGCTTACATTTAGTGTGGTCGATTGATGACGTGTGGTAAAAACAGCAATAAACAAGAATAAAACAGCTTTTTCTGGAAGGCTCCTGTGACTAAATTATTCATCTCATGCGGGTAAACATAATTTCTCAAAAATACTTTTCCTTACTTAGCCACGAAACTTTTTTAATTAGCAAATTACTGAGTTTAATTACAAAATTACCGAGTGCACCTTTAAGCAGACAGATTGTGTGTCTCCCCCTGCGCAGTCGCAATGGTTTGCTCCACACCAGCGCTGTTTATACTGTTGAACCGCTGCTTTCCTCAGTCATTGCGCCGCTGACAGCTCCTCCTCACACTCTCTCACTCTCTCTTGTTGCTCTTTCCACATTTTTGCTCTCTGACATTTTCACCGGTGAGTACTTTCTTCTTATTTTCTCTTGTCTTCATCTTTACCTCTTTTCTACGTCCTCTTTTGATTTGGGATGTGCTTGCATTTTGTTCTTCTTCTGAATTCAACTGACAGCCGGTTTTTAATGTTTTACATTCTTGGAGAGGGGAAACGTCAGGTTTTGGTTAACTTTGGTTAACGTGAGACAGCTCTTGAGTATGCTAGTTTCTTTATTTTGTACAATATCCTGTAAAGGAGCAAGTGGATACGATTTTGTTTTGCTTTTACATTTTTTTTTTTCGTTCTTTGCATTTATCAGTTGGACATTCACACGTTGTTCCTGATGAATTACATCAATGAGAAAAACATTTTTCTTTTTTTTTTCTTTTTTTTTTCTCAGTTTTGAAAGAACAGTTGTGTTTCAAAGTTGTGGAGCGATTTTCTTTTTTCTTTCTTTTTTTTTTTTTTCAATTGATCAAAATGATATTTTTTGTGTGTGAGGACTGATGTGATGTTTGTGTTTTGGAGCGCTTGTCAATGCAGCGCAGCGCTCGATTATCCACTGCAGATCCTGCGAACATTTAAACACGTCTGGACTGTTGAATAACATCCTAGATCTGCTATTCCACCGCAGTTACCCATGCTATGCTACTGAGACACCGAGACACGGATGTGGACAGATACCTTGACTTGTTTTAGTTTACTGGGGTGTTTTCCAGGGTCATTCATTCTACAAAACATGTCTTTTCCATTTTGAAAAGGTGGTAAAAGTAAATATCTTTATTATCTGTTAGATACAGATTGCAGTTACTGTATGCTTTTATAAAAGTGACAGATTTGAAGTTTCTTTAAAAGAACTGTGTGGAGAAACAGGTCTGGATACAGACAAAATAGAAAAAAGAAAAGAATTTTCTTGTTAATGAGCTCTGCAACAAAGATTTTGTTGATGGTGTCAAGTTTTTCAATGTTAAAGACAATGTTTACATATATTAGCACTAAGGACACCAAAGGCACCCTATTTGTGGAATGACCCTCCAAGCATGTTGTGAAATTGCTTCCTAGTGAGCTGTCTACTTAGGCAGCATTTTAGGGCATCTGCAGCAGTACAAAGCTGACTGGAAACGTATTTAACGATACCAAAAAGGCAGTGAAGGTGGACCACCTTGTTTTAAGCTGGTCTGTTATGCTGGTCTCGTACAAAGTCTGTTATTCTTGCAAGTCAGCTGTATCTTTTTAATTACATCTAATTACAAAAGCAACAGTTTGATCTGTAGAAGATGCAACTGGAGTGTTTGTGATGTGATGGTTTGAAATGCAATGCCACTGAACGAAAATAAAAAATATTCAGAACTCATCTAAGGTTATGTTTGTTGGTCATGTCTGGACTGAAAGAGCATGAGCTGAACACACACACATGCAAAATGTTTCGTTAATGAAATGATGTTTGATAGAGAATATTGGATATTTCTTCCTACGCTGCTGCTTCATCTGCCACAAGACTTTATTTTGAGGTCATGGCAAACAAGTCAAGTCTTCTCCTCTACAATAGACATATATGTACTCACATGCTTCTTTTGAAAGTCCTCCATGACTCCATATGATCTTCGGTGCATGCACTTTCACTTTAAAACTCCATTATTGCCAGTATGTGGCCAGGTATAGATTTTAGTATTAAGAAAAGCATACAGTTTGACCTTCCAAACACAGTGAAGCACTTTAAGCCATTTGTTCGTACTTTTTTACAGTAATGCTTTGTATTACTCATGCCCTTCAATTTATGTGCTTCTGTTTTTATTTATGAAAGAGTTCGAAGGACTTATTTTCTGTTTACTGGCGTACCATTAAAGGAATACACCGGGATATGCACAGCTTAATGATTTTGTCATTAAATAACACAGAATATTCCTTTAAGGCAGAGACATGACTGCGTGACTGGGGTGATTTGTTTGTTGCTGTTGTTTATATTGGTTGGTCCATTACGGTCTTTTCTCGGCTTGTACTGCCGTTAGCTTATCTAGGGCATTAGTTGCCTACCTCAAGGACAGCCAACTCAAGTTGACCACTTACAGCTACTGAATTCAAATAACACACTACAGCGCCAGCACTAAAATTGAGGCTTTTATGAAATAATGGCTTTATGCATTAAAATTAATTTGTACATTAGGACAAAATCAAGTTTGTGTGTATGAAAGCCTGTAAAATAGTTAAATATGCCAAAACAAAAGAGGATGCTCTTTACATTTTTATCCAAAGCATATATTTCAGAATTGTGCAAGTGAATAGTCTAGAGAGAAGACAATGCAAAAAGAGGTGCTAGCATCAGATTTTAATGATCTTGTGGTTAGTGATTTATTCAGAAACTTCACACTTGTCAAAAGGTGGTTTTCTATTGCTATTAATTATTTCCTGACTTCTAGAAATGTGCATATTGTTAAGGTCATATGCTGCGTCTTGTGATTTCCCAATGTTTGAGATACTAACTATAACCCTGCTTTAAGTAGTTAGCACCACTGAAGTGACATTGACATGGCATTAGGATATATTTGGATTAGCTTGCAGCTTTGTCATGAAAAGTTCAGATATTATTAGTCATTGTACTGTATTCTTCCATCACAAGCCAGTGGCAAAAATTACTCTAAGCCAGCTAAATGTCAGGAATATTAAAATCTTGTGGGCATTTTTATGTTTTCAAACTTTTTCTGCAGTCATATTTTGTGAAATATCAAAAATTAAAAAGGCTTATCAGACTAATTAATTCTTTTGGTCAAATCAAGCATCATAAATTAGAAATTTAGATTACATGTACTTGAAAATTTAATGAGTAAATTGGCAGTTGTGCTGTTAACACACTGTATATCTCTGTTATGTGTAATGAATTCAGTCAGTTAGTCAGAGGAAATCATAACCTCTTTATTTCACCCACATAAACCAACACACATAGTGCTTTTGTAGTTAAATGTGGATGTAAAGCATTACTGCCAGCACTGTTTCCATTATAAAAATGCGTGTAATTTTAACAGAAAATAATCTCAAAGCATTGATTTATGGGTCATTCTATAATTAGGGGTACATTTAGAATTTGACAATGTGAAGAAAAAAGTTTTCCTTTTTCCCAAAAACCCAAACATGACCTTATATAGCTGCTTTGAATAAATCTTTATTGTATAAAGTGCTATATAAAGGTGATCTGTAGGAATATGTGCATAAAATGTTTGCTACTGTCCACGATGTTACCTTTTCTGGGTAACACAGTTGACTGGTAACTTAGTTGACATTATTAGTGTTTTGGGCCTATACTCAACATGGAAGCCTAGAACTACTGAGCATATTGTATGCTTAGAAATGTATTTTTATAAACAAAAATTGTCCTGTTAAATTTTGCAGCGATAATACTTGTGTAACACTGTTGACAGTGAATTAATCCACTCTTGACACAGGTTTGTTAGTTTTTTAGCCAATATTAGGGGAAGGAGAGAGAATATAACTTCTAGTGTTTCATCCATGTGATTCTAGAGGAAATATCATCATACTGTGCAAATAATGCGAGAATGGGACAAACCATTCCTTTTTGAGGGGGTGTTTTCTAGTGGGTAACTTAGTTGACTGGTTTTTCGGACACAAATAAAACAAGTTATAACACAATAAACACTTATTATTTTTGACGTGCACATCCAAATGTCTTGATAACCTTGTCTAACTGAAGGCAAAACTATGAAATTAATTTATATTTGAAGTTATTTTCATGCTTAAATGCAGAGTAAAATGAGCAACTTTACAAAATCGGACATCGGACAGCAATTTAAAAAAAAAATATATATATATGGGTTTTTCAACATAGAGTAGAGTGATTGGGAAAAATATAATGGTGTACTAGAAAATTAAGCATCTGAGCTTTATATTGATGAAAATATATTAAAAATGTACTTCACGGACATGAGATGTACCCGCAGTTATAGAATGACCCTTATGTATGTTATGGTAAAATATTTTTACATTTGTAAAACTTAATGTAAAACCGCACTTTGTTCTAATTTTCCTAAATGAAACATCATATTTGTTTGGGTCATAAATTGTCTACAGTGAAGTGTTTTATGTGCAATTTATGTTATTTAGTTAAAGGTTATTGCAATATCGCAATGATATTTGTTGTTGTTTTTATTTATTTATTTATTTTGTTTTATATATTATATAATATTCTATAATTTCATATTCAGTCACTAAAATGCCATCTTTTAATGTCTGTAATTTTACCACTTTTTGTGTGTGTGTGTGTGTATGTGGTTTTAAAATTTTTGCCAACCATTTTATTTATTTATTTTTTTAAGAATTAGGCTATTTGATCCTAGACATTTGGCATTCTAACACCAGTGTTTGATGTGGTCTAAAGTTTCTTTTTCAGTTAAAGTTTCTGAGTGATGTTTTGGGGAGGATGTGTGGCGTGTCTGTCAGTGCTTATTGCAGCAGGGGGCAGTGGCTGAGTGGACGGGATATTGTATGACTGGAATGCTCCTCAAATGTCAGTGGCTGCCGCCACCCAAACAACTAATCCCTCGATAAAGCCCCTGCGACACATTCAGAATTAAACATCAGAACTGTGCTTAGTCTGATCGTCCTCCACTCGACTCTCCATTTGGCCGGCCTTGATGTGCAAACAGGCTTATGTTTGTCAGCATCTTCATGACTGAAATGGTGGAATATCTCAAGTTACTCACAAGTTATGCTGTCAATGGAAGTTTCCATTAAGCGTCACTGCTGAAGAGGAGGCTTACAGTATGATGAGGGTCAAGAGAGAGTTATTGAGATTTGAAATTAAAATATCACTTTTTTTCTCAAATTGAGCTTCCACTAGAAAATGAAAATCGCTGTGCACTATTGGAGAACAAATTTCATCATGCATTATTATTACTCATACTGTACACCCTTAATATTAAGCTTCCAAAAGGTTTTTTTTTTTTCAGTGGTGCGATAGAAGTGAACCAAAAATAGTTCTTCTATGGCATCACTGCAAAAACACCCCTTTGGAGCCTTTATTTTTAAGAGTAGTTTGAAAAACATTCAAAAAAATGTTTCCAGTATAAATAGCGTTTTGTGGAATGGAAAGGTTCTATGAATGTTAAAGGTTCTTTATGGAACCACAGATGCCAAAAAACCCTAGAAACTGCATAGCAGCATGATTTAAAAAAAAAAACAAAAAAAAAACACACACACACAAACCACCTGTGACATTGAGGCAGTGAAGTTTGCACCAGGAAGCACCTCTCATTTTTTCCTCTGAAAACGTAAAGATGTCTTACTCTTATGCACTGCTGAAATCCTGCTACTATAAGTATTTGCTTTGTTTTAAACCACAGGATCCCTCACGCACTCCAGGTCACAAGCACTGGGACCAAGCAGTATATCCGCATCCGTCTCCTGGTCACAGAAGAGATCTGAGAGGTACGTGCAACTTCGGTTCCCAAGCCTGAGTCTCTACAAACAGATTTAGCGGCGTTTGATCTGAGCGGAGGTGTTAAAGTTCAGTGTTTATACTGACAAATGTTAACAGGGCTTTTGTGCAGAACTCTCATTGGGTGCAAAACAGCACACATGTTCTCTGCAAACACTGAGAAGGGATTTTAAAGCCACTGCAGATTTTCACACACACATAAGGACTGGTTCACACAGAACGTTCCCCTGCGTGGCTTTTTAATTGTCTTTGACTGTTGCACTGTTTCTGAGTGCTTTCTCATGCATCACGTTTGTAGTTAAAAGAAGAAAAATGCATCTGAAGACCTTTCTGCAATTGGATGCTATAGTGCGGCATCCCATGTTTTTAAAAGCAAACACATTCTGTGTGAACAGCCTCTAGGATTGTTATGAACTGGTTTGATGCAACTTTTAGTGATTGGTTGATTTTGTTCTGTTGATTACAGCAATTTTCCATCGCTGTTTTTATCTGAGTTGGTTTTTTGAAAGCATTAAAGGAATAGTTCACCCCAAAAAAATTTATTAATTTTTTTTTTCTGAAAATGTGCTCACTCTCAGGCTATCCAAGATGTAGATGAGTTTGTTTCTTCATTGGAACAGATTTGGAAATTTAGCATTACATCACTTGCTCACCAATGGATCCACCAGGATTGGAGGTTTGATCTTGTGGTCATAAATGCGACTTTTCTGGGCCTGGGTCTCAAAAGAAAAATCTTGTTCTCTACACTTAACTAAATTTGAAAGGTGGCAATAAATGTAGAATTTTCCCGCTTTTTGTACTTTAAAATAGACATTTTGGTTCTTGAATTGACATGACTTGGCCTAAATCAGGGCCTTAAAGCAACAGTTCACCCAAAACATAAAAATGTACTTAAAAAATGTACTCACTCTTAGGCCATCCGAGATGTAGAAGAATTTGTTTCTTCATGGGAACAGATGGAGAAATGTAGCATTACATCATTTGCTCACCAGTGGTAGTGAATGGGTGCCGTCAGAATGAGAGTTCAAACAGCTGATGTTTATCACAATAATCCACAAGTAATCCACACCACTCCAGTCCATCATAAAATCTGTCTTCAAACTGTTGCTTCTGGCTAAAATTTGTTGTCTGATTCAGGAGAGAAATATGCACAGTGAAAGAAAGCACTGTTAACAAGCAATAGTTCTAAATAAATATGTTGGTGGATTTTGGTGTAAGAGGGCAACAGGGGTTGGATTTTTCACTGGGGGAAGTGTAATTGTGGATTATGCACAAGTATTTTAGTCAGAAGAAATTATTTAAGGTTAAAACGCCTTAATGATGGATTTTTTTCTTACAAACACACAGCTGTTCACTTCACATGACATTAAGTGATGGACTGGAGTGGTGTGGATTACTTGTGGATTATTGTGATGTTTTTATCAGCTGTTTGGACTCTCATTTTGACGGCACCCATTCACTGCAGAGGATCTATTGGTGAGCAAGTGATGTAATGCTACATTTCTCCAAATTCTGATTAAGAAACAAACTAATCCACATCTTGGATGGTCTGAGAGGCAGTAAATTTTCAGAAAAAAAAAAAAAAAAATGGGGGGTGGACTTTTTTTTTTAAAATGTGAAAGGCATTAAATATCAGAAAACCAGACTGTGCAAATCATTTGCAGACAGAAGTTGTTTCTCTTTGACTAAAAGTGCTCTTTGCAAAGCCTAGGGCTTTCACAGAGACAGGTGTTATTTCTCAGGACACCTATTTCTATGGGGTTATTTTTGTGTCTTTATTATTCAAACAAAAATACTGTGTTTGAGAGTAAAACTAAGTATTTTGTAATTAAAAAATAAAAGTTTGCAAAAAAAGTCTTCTTAAATCTCAAAAATAAAGAAATTGATAACAAAAGTATTTGCAGTGCATGTACTTTTCTTTACAATCTTTATTTTTCTTTGCGCACTTCAAACACTTCTCATCGCGAAACCACAAGTTTTGCTCTCCTTTCTGCTTTCTTTTTTTGCGAGTCTAAAATTTTTTTTTGCGAGTTAAAAAGTTTTGCTTGCGAGTAAGCTGTATCTCAGTGGGCGGTCTCTACCTACCAGGATGAAAGGCCTTTTTCTATTGGTCACTCTCGATTGAAGTGACCACGCCCACTACGTTGTGCCGCCAGGCGCCAGTCTGACTGAGGAGCGAGCGAGGTTCAGCCATGGCGAACAACAGCAACAACAGGTCGTTTACTGGGTGAGATAACCAAGTTAACGTCTTAAACTCAGTGACAAGTGAACTTATGTAGTCTCTCTTCTCATGCTCACATATTTAAATACGTAACGTTAGATAAGCCCGCCTGTAGTTCGGCGATACCGTTAAATAGAGGGGCACGAGATGACTCGGATGACGATTGTAATCAAGGTAAAGACCATTATGACATGCAAGAGTCATACAGTTGCAGTATTAACATTAAGTGACATGGCATTTGACACGCGGAAGGTGCAGGAGCAGTGACACTTTCAGCAGTGACACAGTCCATCGGGATATGTCAAAGAAAACCGTATGTGTCACTGGCACTGAGCAGTGGCATGCACCAGTGGCTTCCGTGCGTCAGATGCCATGTCACTTAATGTTAATACTGCAACTGTACGACTCTTGCATGTCATAATGGTCTTTACCTTGATTACAATCGTCATCCGAGTCATCTCGTGCCCCTCTATTTAACGGTATCGCCGAACTACAGGCGGGCTTATCTAACGTTACGTATTTAAATATGTGAGCATGAGAAGATAGACTACATAAGTTCACTTGTCACTGAGTTTAAGACGTTAACTTGGTTATCTCACCCAGTAAACGACCTGTTGTTGCTGTTGTTCGCCATGGCTGAACCTCGCTCGCTCCTCAGTCAGACTGGCGCCTGGCGGCACAACGTAGTGGGCGTGGTCACTTCAATCGAGAGTGACCAATAGAAAAAGGCCTTTCATCCTGGTAGGTAGAGACCGCCCACTGAGATACAGCTTACTCGCAAGCAAAACTTTTTAACTCGCAAACAAAAATTTTAGACTCGCAAAAAAAGAAAGCAGAAAGGAGAGCAAAACTTGTGGTTTCGCGATGAGAAGTGTTTGAAGTGCGCAAAGAAAAATAAAGATTGTAAAGAAAAGTACATGCACTGCAAATACTTTTGTTATCAATTTCTTTATTTTTGAGATTTAAGAAGACTTTTTTTGCAAACTTTTATTTTTTAATTACAAAATACTTAGTTTTACTCTCAAACACAGTATTTTTGTTTGAATAATAAAGACACAAAAATAACCCCATATATTTCAATGATATCTGTCGAATACCGTAAAAAGCACATTTTATATGTGTTATTAAAAAACATTGCTTACAGCACCTTTAAAGTTTAATAGCCAAGGAATAAGGAAAGAAATATCACAAATGAGATCTGTAACATCTCAGTTGTTTCACCTAGACTCTGGACAGAGATTAAAAGCAATGCAAATGTAGAGTGTTGCTAAAATCTCCTCCTTTGAGACATTTCCCATCTAAAGACTCCCCTAGAGTATCAAAAGGGATCATAGTAAGTGCTCAGGTTACCAAAGTCTGCAATCAGTTATCACATATGAACTTTGAAGACCGAATTGTCTGAGCTATGCTAGCTATTTAGTATTACTGTCTCATTTATATCTAGACCTATTTTTTTTCTCTTTCTTGAGAAATTTTAAAAGAGGTACCTGAGATGAAGTTGATAATGAAATGGAATATAATAGAATTCCTAAACTTCTGTTTTTACCTCTAAGCAAGTTAAAGAGTTTTGTTTTAATAATACAGCATGCATATACTTTTATAAACTGCGTATATTAAGCCATAAAGTGTTTTTTTTTTTTTTGTGTGTGTATGAGATTTTGTGTTTATCACATCTGTGTAATATCTGTAAATTTGGAGCAAATTAAATTTTGATCTTTTCAATGCCTGTATATAAAATCACTCCTCTTTCAGTCACTAAACAGCAAACAATCTTGCAATCTGGGGAATATGATTTGCAAATTTGTTTTGAATGTGGGTGGGCTGAGTATTTTTAGACGAACTGAACTAAATGTGTTTGGCGTGAAAGTCTTGAATGAGCATTAATTAGAGGAAGCACTGCAACAAGGTCGGCCTCGGTTTGGCATTTTAGACGAGAATGTCTGGAACGAGGATCTTGATGAAAATGTTTTGAATAGTAAATGTGCATCAGAGATGCGGCGAGCAGATCCCGGCAGTGATTCGAGCATCTCTCTCTAATCAGCGCTAGCTAAGAAAGGGCATGTGAATTATAGATACACCTCTGTGAAAATTTCATGAAAATGTTATTCATGCGTTCAGATATGTCAAACACCGACCGCAACATTGGCCAGGGAGCATGGCGAATCCTGCTTACTGAGAAAGAGAGAGGAGGTTAAAGGAAACCGTGCACCGTTACACTTTAAGTTAAATTAGCAGTGTGAATTCAGTCATATCTGCGGAAGAAAAGACAACAAGTTCTTTTGAAGTCAATTTCGTGAGCTATTTCCATCACCTGCCTCACCAGGACTGCAATTAGACTCATGCTTTCCCAATCAGACACAATTATGTGCGTTCAGTAAAAGCACATTTTTTTAGAGTAAGAACTAAATGAGCTTGCAGTGAATATATCTCATGTGTTTCATGGAAATGAGTAAGCTTTTCCTTGGAACTCAACCCACATGCCCAGAGGTTAAATTGAGAATTTGAAAGTGGGCAAATGCATTATTATGAATGCTTCCATTCACAATTTTGCGGTCAGTAGGATATTTTCAGAAATGAAATTGGTCAAAATTAACAGTAAAGCCATTTATAATGTTAAAAAAGATGTCTGTTTTGACATTCATTCTGTTTTTTTTTTTTTTTAGTCTTTGACGTCATAGAAATAAATTACGTTTTAAAGCATATTAAACCAAAACGTATGAATACTAAAACTAAAACTTTTTTCTTTTTATCAAATAAATGCAGCCTTGGTGAGCATAAGAGACTAATTAAAAATAAATAAATTTCGCGATTGTGTATAGTAGGGCTGCACGATTATGACAAAAATCTTAACTGTCGATTATTCCCTTGAAATTGTAATTGCAATTATTAATTACGATTATCACAATTTACATTGAGTGATGTTTTGAATAGCTTTATACCATTGTTTGAAGTAACTGCATGCCACATTTTTATATAGTTTCTTCTTTAAATATAAAAAAATTAAAACAATGAGAAAAAAAAAACCTTAAGATAACCTGTAGGAAAAATACACATACTCTCTCTCACACACATACACACCCACACATCTTAAGAAAGCAGAATACTGTAAGTGGATTTTTTTTTTTTTTTTTTTTTTTTTTTTGTATTGTGCTTTTGAACAATTACATAATTGTGGCATCTGTAATTGTAATCACAATTAGAAATTTGATTAATTGTGCAGTCCAAGTGTATAGGGGTGGGCGATCTAAACACAATCTTATATCATGATATGAGTAATTTTATTTCACGGTAATGATATATATCACAATATAGTTATTTTTTGCTTTAAATAAGGTCTTTATGATATCAAAATACTATTACTAGCAATAGGACAAAAAAACAGTGGAACACATAAATAAGACATGCTACGTATATTGTATAAAGCCATTAAAGGTATAAAAAACAGCTCATATTCTTCACTGTGTAAAATAAATATCTTATTCTTATTAAAGTTAAAAAAGTGATTTAGTCAAGAGCAGTGAGAGATTTTCTCTCTTTTGTTGTTTGATTAACATAAATGAAAGATAGGAGGAATTTTAGACTGCTGACACATTGACTTACATGTTTTCTTTCTCAGCTGTTTGCTTTCCCTTAAGACCTAAGTTACTGTGGATAAATTTAAGACCTAAATTTACGAGAATACTTGCAAAGACGGGCATTTTGACACATACAAGTGTGTGTATTAAACCGTTCAAGGCCTATAAAGCAGTACAAATAACTCCCACACTCTATGAGCACCATCTTCATGTGCATATAGTGAAATGAGTTTTCTTTTGCTGCTGATTGCATTTCAACGGCTTAAAATTACTTGTTTTTAAACCGCAATGCTTAAAATGTTTTTTCGTGACCAGGCAATGTCACACGATCATGTAAAGATGATAGTCTAAAATTTCTACTGGTTAACAAATTTCTACCGGTTAATTGTGTCTACCAGGATATCACCCACACCTCACCTTTGTTATTATAACGTATAGGGTGTTTACAGTAAATTAGTGCTTTTTTTTGCATTAAAAAAGAAGTTTAACTTCATAAAGTTAAACCGTTTCTCTCCAGAGTGAAGAAACGGGCAGGAAACATCATCCAAGACCCTTCTCAGCCCGGACACAACCTGTTTGCACTTCTCCCCTCAGGCAGACGCTACAGATCCCTGAGCACTAAAACATCTAGACATAAAAACAGCTTTTTTCCAAATGCCATCTCCAGCTTAAACAGTTAAACATGAATCATTACCTGGGTTCTACAATTCATTTCTGTATTTCTTTCTCCATTTCTAATTATTGTCTCTTTCTGTAGTATTATTATGTAAACTTCTGTAGTATTATTATGTAAATACACATGCACATCTCTTATTTATATAGCTGTATACAGAGAAAATAATACACAAATCTGTACATAAATCTTCTGTTCCAGATTCATACATTATTATTTATTTTTAAGTTTTTATTTTATTTCAATGTTTTTTCTCTGTTCTCATGTCAGTTATGTATGTATGTATGTATGTACCAGGAGCACCTTAAAAAACCACAACAAATTCCTTGTGTGTTTGCGCACACCTGGCGAATAAAGTGAATTCTGATTCTTATTTTGATTCTGATTCTAAAGTACAAGTTCATATCAAAATGCACATGCATTTTGTGTTTTTCAGTTGAATAAAATACTATTTTTCCCTATATATTTCATAATTTAGGATTCTTTAAAAAAAGTTTAAAAATCTCGTCTCATCTCGTTCTTGTGAACCCAGTCTCGTGTCTCGTCTCGTCACATACCTATAGTGTGCAACTTTAGTACCCTACAAACATTTGTTGGAAAACAGGACTCTTATCGAACACGTAAAGTTTGGGAACATCACAAAGACCTTTAGATCAGACTGACCAAATATAATGTTGATGTCATTAAATCTCTAGGAGAAGTTTGTTAGAGTGTCAAACATGAAACTTCCTGTTGCCAGCAGGTGGCGCTATGACTATAACTGAATATGAGCATGTAGATCTCTTTAGGACAGGACTCTTATCAAACGTGTGAATTTTGATGTAGATCGGATATTGTATGCCTGAATTATAACGTTTTCATGGCGAAACATCGAAGTTTGTCAGGCCATCACGGACACGCCCTTCAACGAAAACTCAAGATTTCCTCAATTTAATGTCACAAAGCGCTTTAGATTATACTGACCAAATCTGGTGTTGATCTGTTTAAATCTCTAGGAGGAGTTCGTTTAAAAACAACACCAGAAAATGGCAAAAACGGCATCCTGGTTTGGACTTTTTGTAGGTATTGGTGTGTTACATGTGTCTACTGAATTTCATACATGTATGTGAAACATAGCTTGAGGGGCACTTTGTTGAAATTTTATAGGTATCGAGCCATTTTGGCACACTCACTTCTGAAACCCATAACAGGTGTAAATTTTCACCACTTCTCGGGCGTGTGCAGTTTCTTGAATTTTCTAGCATGTTTAGCCCTCAAAAATGCAATTCATTTTGGAGAAGAAAAAGAAGAAACTCAGCAATTCCAAAAGCACCCATATGTAATCAATATACAAATATTACTCATCATTATTAATATATTTGTCTGTATGTTGGCTTGGCTCAGTTTAACCCGGCCTGCGGCTTATTTACAGAAGTGGTCTTGTTCGTTGTACAAAGCTCATGACAGTGGTCAATATTGCTAGATGAGGTGTAGGGTCTACATTCATTTGATGGATGAAATTCTAGTGAGCTTTAAGCCAAGTCATCTGTTTATTATATATTGCTGTGTGTTTTTCTATCAATAATAAATGTTCTTCTCCTGCAGCATTTGCTGAAAGGAATATTTTCTATATAAGAAGGCCTGACCCCTGCCATGAGTTATGGGTTAATTTAGGCTTCCTCTGTGTGTGTGGTGATGTATTACACAGACGGCGCAGCCCCGCTATCTCTCACTCTTTGCACCAGCTTGTCTAAAAAAAAAAAAACACAGAAAACACACAAAAAAATTCTAATGAAATATTAAACATTTTGGCACCTAAGGGAAAATGCTCCAAGAGTTAGACTTTATAATAAGAACATAATTTCCACAAATATTTGCTGTGTTCTCGTGTAATATTCTTGCTCATTTCAATTCCAAATCACTTTAACTTTTGTTTTACGAACGTACGTTCTCCAAGACATCAGAGGTATCTTGTATTCAGCTAGTACAATAGTTCAAAAGTACAAGATGAGTAAGAGTCTCACAGCCAAAGTGAAAGTGTTGGTTTTGTTGGCACTGAATTATTGCATGAAGCAAAATACCACAAATGCATGTTTTTTTTTTTTATATTATATCATTGCTATGCAAAAGGACACAGTCAACATTAATATTTTTTATTTTTGAGTTTCAGATCTCAGTGTAAGCTCAGATAGTTCTCACCAAATTATATTTTAATGCTATAGCTCTGTACTCTTACTGTACTGTACATCAACAGTTGACTCATTTGGTTTCTATTTGCATTTCTCCCAAGAATAATCAAAGACAAATTGATATTTTAATAAAACTGAATGAAGTGAAAACTCAATTAAGGTTAAAGCCTCTTTTCCTGAGCTATAAAAGAGCAACCTCTGCACAACAACACTCTGCGCATGCAACAATGGCTTATATAACGTTTAAGAAATGCTAGAAGCTGTGATTACATTTGGCATGATGCAATTGTGATGTATTTTCCATTCTTTATCTTGCTTAGTAAATGCATTACTGCCAAGCTCTGCTGGTGCACACTGGTGTCAGGTTCTATAGTTCATGAGTCGTTGCCCGTACCCCCAGGGGTCAAGCTTTTGAATTAATGAAGGAACCCTTTGCTGCTACAATATGACATCTGACAAGACTTTTCCCACTGCATGCCAAAGACCTTTAGTCTCTAGCTGCTGCTTTTCAGCTCTTAAAACCATAAGTCAGACATGTGGTCAGCATTATATGTTTTTTTTTTGACTAGGGAGCTATTTATCTTGACTATATGGCAAAAAATAAATCAATGAATAAAATAAAGATTTTTAGTAATATTTCGAAATGGTTTTATATATTGGTGTATATATATATATATATATATATATATATATATATATATATATATATATATATATATATATATTACTTAAATTTTCTTCCCACTTTTTAACATTTAAAAAAATAGGCAATTTTTAATATTTTGATTTTTATATTGTCCATTTTTTTTAAATAAATATTTTTACATTTTATTTATTTATTGCCTTTTAAAGCACATTTTGTAATATATTTTGGTTTATTTATTTATATGAAGGTTTATTGAAAATATATTTTCAGTTTGAAAAATATATTTCCTTGAGCTGCACAGTCTATATACTTATATAGATATTACATAGATATTTATAAATATATTTATATATTTAAATTAGATTTTATCCAGATTTTTATGATTAATTTTAGTGACATTCTTTTTTTAATAATTCATCAGTTTGTGTATATAGTTTTTGAACAGTAAGATTTTTAATGTTTTTAAAGAGGTCACCTTCTGCTCACCAGGCCTGCATTTATTTGATCCAAGGGACAGAAAAAACAGTAACATTTTGAAATATTTTTAATATTTAAAATAACTGCTTTCAATTTGAATATATTTTAAAAAGTAATTTATTTCTGTGATTTCAAAGCTGAACTTTTGGCATCATTACTGCAGTCACATGATACTTCAGAAATCATTGTAATATTCTGACTTGATGAATAGAAAGTTCAGAAGAACAGCATTTATCTGAAATAGAAATCTTTTGTAATATTATTTACAATTAACAATTTAAATATAGAATAATTTATATATATACTGACTCCAGACTTTTGAATGGGATAGTGTATGTTACAAAAACTTTTATTTCAGATAAATAGCAATCTTTTGTAACATTATTTAAAATTAACAATTTAAAGCATCCTTGCTAAAAATGAATGAATGAATAAATAAATGCAGGCTTGATGAGCAGAACAGAATTCTTTAAAAAAACATCAAACTTTTGACTGGTAGTGTAGGTTGGAAAGGCTGAGGTACAGCAGTTAAAAAACAATGCCTCAATGCTGAGTCTTGGTTTATCTGTTTTTGACTGACTTTTTGCTGGCACAGCCCAAGTCATAAACCATCATGCCTTTCTTCTGGTCATTGTGTCATCTTGTCTGAACCAATTTGGCAAAGAATGGAGCATTACAAGCTTTTATCATGCGTCAGATAAAAGCTTGCTTTGCCATCTACAGTATCAAACATGTTGGAAGCCCACTGTTGTCAGTCAGCTTCAGCGGGGCTCAGAAGTACACAAGCTTTCCATTTTCTCCAATATCTCTGGCTCAGGCCTAATCAGGCATGACTGATCCTTGAATCATTTACAAGAGGAACCGTTCCATCGCATAGAGTTCTGTTTTTCACCCGCTTGATTCCGCCAACAAACGACACGCACGGATCAAGAACGACCCCTGAAAGCCTCACATCCACTTCAAGAGCTGCTTATGTGGTCTTGGGTAAGAAAAGACGCATCAGTGTTCAGGCCTCGTCTTTGGCACATAGATTCATTTCGGGCTATTCACCAGATGAGAGACGTACTGAGCTTTAAAATCTCTTCTCTTCAGGAACATGAACCCAGCGGCTTCACATCTCAGACTTCGCTGTGTTCTGTCTGGTTGTTAACCAGGAGACTTACAGGGTCATTCCTCTTCTGCAGTTCTTTTTGAAGTCTGTACCTCATAAATATTTAATATGCGTTTGTTGAAATTTAAGTATTTCATTAAAATGGTATATCAAACTTTCAGGAATATGATCTGGCCACTTAAAAATTGTAATTAATAAAGTTTAATTGTGTGAACTTGTCTAGAGCATATTTTTATATTTTTAATATTAATGTGTTATTTGAGGCGGACAGTAGTGGAGTTGTTTTACTCTGTTGTAAAAGCACTTTTTCGAGTGTTTTTCTTTAGAAAACTTAACTTCACAACATTCCAAAGCATAATATTGTACTTTTTACTGCGCTACATTTCATATCAATTATCATTTAATGCTTAATTGCATTAAAAATCTATTACTTTCTTACGTCTACTCAAGTAAAAGCAATTCAAATATTTTTTTGAGTTAAAGAAAGTACTACATTTTTAATGTAGTGTGTAATCCTGGAGGAGAATGAATTCTACATCAGCTTTCAGGTGATGTATAAATCTCAATTTCAAAAAATGGACCCTAATGGTTTTGTGGTCCGGGGTCACATATGGTTGATGAAAAAGTGTAAGACTAAAATGTATTTTAAAATGATATATAAAACTCTCTATGGCCAAATCTATAATTTCTTTAACAAAAAAAAAAAAAAAAAAAAAAAGGAGAAAAAGAATATAGAACTCTTGAGTTTTCATGCTTAGGGTTGCCACATGCCAAGAGTTTAAATCCTTATTAGAGTTGGTCTCTTAAAATAACACTGTTTTCTGCTCAAGGTTTTCCTTAATCTATTCAACCTGGCAACCCAACACATATGCATGGTATTACCTAAAGCTTATATTAAGCAATGCATGAAGAAGAAAATAGCGCTGATGAGCTGAAAACATCGACAGACACGTAAATTGGAGTTTAATGCCTCAAATGAAAGTGTAATACAGCCAGCCTGTCTTCTTTTACACGACCGTTTGCACTGCATAAATGCCATCAACCTTATTTAATAATAAAACCAATTTAAACTGTACTAAATCCAAACATGGCTCTTGACTACATTGTTTGTGAATGTGGTTGCCGAATAGTTTTTTGTTGTTTTCATAGAAAACATGAATAGAATTTGGAATTAATATTAGGAAATGTTCTTAAAGGGGTCATCGGATGCCCATTTTCCACAAGTTGATATAATTCTTTAGGGTCTTAATGAAAAGTCTCTAATATACTTTGATTAAAAATTCTCATCTCATCTCATTCTAAGGGATTGTTCCTTTAAATGCAAATGAGCTCTGCTCACCCCGCCCCTCTCTTTTCTCTGTGGAAAGATGTTGTTTACATTAGCAGCATTTTGCCGTTTAGCCTCTAAACCTCCTAACTAGCACGTTATTAGGAAAGGCGATCGCAAATATTCATAAAAAACGCTTATACTCATTTCTGCTGTAAGTGAAGCTGGATCACGAATGATTCGCGCGAACATAGACGGATATATGTAGATCGGGAGACGCATTCCCTTCACAAACAAACCTAATCTACCACATCTTCAGCGGCTCAGATGTCGGGAGTAAATGACGACCACTATGTTCATTATTACATCCAGCAAACAACACTTCAATCGCTCAATCGGAGATATTCTTGTCTAACTTACATCCCTGCTCTGGCATCAAAACATGGAAAGTTACTGGACTGTGACAGCTGGTCTAAGGTAAGAGCTCATGTCAATCAACTATCGTGGGAGCGGCCTCTGTCGGTGTGACGCCACAACGACAGGCATCTGAGAACTTGTCGATTTGAAAAGGGGGATATTATTTTTACAGATTAATTAAAAAACCACTGCATGGATTTTTATCATTATAGGGTGGATTTGTACATACACTGCCAACACACATTAATGTTCAAACAACATGAAAAAGTGAACTTACATCCGATGACCCCTTTAAGTATTAAAGGTAAAACAAACAACAACTTTTATTTATGAAATGTAGTGCACTAAAAATTATGACATTATGTTTTGGAATTTAGTGAAGTAAAGTTTTCCAAAGAAAAACACTCTGATAAACTACAGATACTTTTTAAATTTACTTGAGTAAAGTACTGTCCTTAACTTAACCACTGTCCGCCTCTGACATTCACATTAAGTAATATAAAAATATGCTCTAGACAATCTCAGCTGGTTAAAGTATAATTATGGCTTGATTGTTTGCACAATATAGAAAGAACCATTTTTTAAATAACAAAAGAGAAAGGAAAAACTTATTTACCAATTAAAACAGTATTTGCAAGAAAAGAATTTGATTAGAGAAAGACCAATTGAATTGCCTATTTTTAACATTTAAAAGCTATTCTTTTATAAATAAATAAAAAGTCACATATCTAATGTGATTTTCGTCTCTAAAAATGTGAATGTAATATTTTATCCGTTACATTCAGCCATGCATGATGAGGACATCATAAATGAACAGAATAATAGGGACAGTCCATCTGTGCTTTGACTGACCAAGGTAGTTCACATTAGGTTTCTGTGGGTAAAATGTGTGCAATTATGAACTGATATTATAAAATGTGTCAATCTGAGTATACTGGCCATCTGCAGTCCAATCATAAATTGATTTAGGAATAGCACATTACATCAGTGCAGGAAAAAAAAAAAAAGATTTCCCTCTGTCCTCGGGTGTAGTGTGTAATCCTGGAGGGAGAATGAATGAGTGTGTGGTGCTGTCCTGTTATCACTACTGGCTGTATCTGATAGGAAAATCACCACTTAATGGGAAGATAATGTGTCAATTAATTCTCCCTTAATGACAGCGGAAAAAGGTGAAAAGAAAAGAAGATAATTGTGTTACTTTGGGCTCCGCTCCTTTATCCTTGTCAAAGACATCCAAGTCATGTGTTTGTGCTGCTGTTTAGAGTGCTGTTACTGAGATACACCTGTTGATTTATTTTCTACTTCATTCATTCCTTAATAAAAGCTTTAGTAAATACCAGAGGCATGTCTAGCTGCTGTTCATTCAGTTAAAGCAGTGTATCCTTGTTTTATAAGGATGTCCCTAAATAGAAGTTTTAAAGGGATAGTTCACCCAAAAAGTCCTGGCTCCTCCGAGGTTTATACTGGCATTGAATGGGTGTTGAGCTTTTAAAGTCCAATAAAGTGCATCAATCCATCAAAAAAAGTTTAAAAAAAAAGGGTTAATAAAGGCCTTCTGCCTTCGATGCGTTTGTGTAAAAAAAAATCCATATTGTTCATCATCTGCATGAACGTGCATGTGACAGTTAATGTAAGCTAGAGATTACGGTTTATAAAATTTGAAAAATGTATATTTTTCCTACACAAATGCACTGATTCACTTCAGAAGGCCTTTATTAACCACCCAGAGCGATGTGGAGCTCTTTTTATGATGGATGGATGCACTTAATTTTGTTTCAAAATCTCAACAGCCATTCACTGCCAATATAAAACTTGGAAAAGCCAGAACACTTTTTTTTAATATAACTTCGATTGTATCCATCTGAAAGAAGAAAGTCATATATACCTAAGGTAAGTAAATCATGGGGTAATTTTCATTTTTAGATGAACTATACGTTTACTAGTGTTAATTTTGTTAATGAAATCTATGATGAAAAATATTTGTTTGACTGAGATGAAATGACAGCGACTTTATTAAACACTAACTGTGACTGGAACATGAAATATGGTTAATTGAAAAATTATATAAGACTAAAATGTATTTTAAAATTATTTTAAACTCTCTATAACCAAATCTATATTCTCTTTAACAAAAAAACGAGAAAAAGAATGTAGACCTCTCAATTTTTCATGCTTAAGGGTTGCCAGATGTCAAGATGTTAAATCCCCCCATTAGAGCTTGTCTTTTAAAAGAACACTGTTTTTGCTCAGTATTTTTACTTAATCTTTGCAACCTGGCAACCGAGCGCATGTGCATGGTATTACCTAAAGCTTATATTAAGCAATTCATGAAGAAGAAAATAGCGCTGATGAGCTGAAAACATTGACAAATATGTAAATTGGAGTTTAGCAATCTCCACTGAGATTTTCTCCTCAAATGAAAGTGTAATACAGCCAGCCTGTGTTCTTTTACACGGTCGTTTGCACTGTTTTGCACTGCGTAAATGTGCCATCAACCTTAATAATAAATCCAAACATGGGTCTTGACTATATTGTTTGTGACTGTGGCTGCCGAATAGTCTTTTTTGTTGTTGTTTTAATAGAAAAACATGAATAGAATTTGGAATTAATATTAGGAATTTCACAGTTTTAGCTTTTGAGAGCTTTTGAGTTTCTCCAGTTTTCAAAATGTGAAAATGAGTGTGTTAGTTTATATGATGATTGAATACATCAGATAACTGCATGAGTTGACATCCTATTTATTTGTGCTTTATCTGTGCAGTGAATTTCTCAAATAACAATCATAATCACTTTATTTTGAGAAAAATAATTGTGGTTATCAGTTTAACCCTTATGACTAAGTTTCATTGAATAAAACTTGACTGAAATTCACAGTAAAGTTTTGAAGAGTCTAAAAACAGATCAAAGTATTGATTGTTTCTTGTTACGTGACGGTTCTCCTTTTTAAATTACGCATAAGGTGGACCACGGTCGATAGGTCTTGAGCTTTATGGACACAGAAGCGGTCTCTCGGTGTAATTATTCTGTTCTTTTCCTCTTGAATAGATGATTGGTTACTTGACCCTGAGAGGTCTCCGTTCTGAGTGGTTCCTTGAAAAGCGTCCTTGCAAATGAGGCTCACGATTAGTAGAGCCTTCCACGACATCAAAATGCACAGTGAATGAGAGCTGAAATTGAATTAGATTCAATTTTTATTAAAAAAAAAAAAAATTAGTTGAAAATTCAATATCCACTTGCATAAAATGGCTGAAGGTAAAGCTTCAGAACTAGTCAAAGGGAATTTCGTGTTAGATGTTAATATGATTATTGAAGCTTAAGACTTTGAGTCTGTCCGCCTTTTGAATTTGTACAAGCTTAGAGATGTAAAGATGGGACGTTAATGACATTTCTCTACATTCCTCGCTTGAGTTAATTACCATCGGTTACAAATAGTGATCCTTCACCTTATGAAATCACTTCGGCGTCTTTGAACGCTGGCTGTAGTCCTTTGATTCCCACCGCTGTTATTCGAATTCATTTTTGAGTTAGACTTGCAAGATGGAAGTTTCTGCATAAAATCGTAACATCTCGGTGGAGCATATTTTCAGTCTGGCTTTTAACATGATAAATCTGAGCGTAATCCAGCTAGCACATCTTGTACCCTACAGCATTTACACTTAGCCTCTTTTAATGAGTGTCTCTAAGGGTTTACACTAATCCTGGTTAATCTCTTTTAATGGTGTGATGTATCCAATAACCAATTCAGCCCTTCAGGACCGGATAGCCAGAGGGTCTGCATACTGGACCGCAAACATGAGGAGGAACTTTGGTGAAATCTGGGGCATGTACTTTGCATGCACAGCTTCCTTTTGGGGGAAATCATTTATGTGCATTGAAAACGAGCTCAGAGAAGGTGTATGGTCCTGATAGACATGGATATGGCGTGCATTAGATATCCATTTTAGATGTTGAGATGTTATAAAAGCAGCATTTTGGTTGGTGCTCTGGTCCTTCATCCTTTATCCATGAATGCTACTGTACTAGACGTCTCCAGCATCCAAAAAAGCTCTGAATTGGCGGTGAAGTGCATGAATTACAGATGTTTTCACTCGGTCTCGTTCGACTGTCTCTGATGATATGTCAGCGCACATTTCTCCTGTCAAGCCTTCTGTTGCTCAATTAAGTCCTTAAGTCAGGATGTCAGGCATTCCTCCACTGAACCTTTTAAGCATTGAATGACACTTGGAGACGACTTGGCACGTATTCTTGATACCATAATTGATAGGCGCTGCATGTATGAAGACACCTTTGAAAAATAATGAGCAAAATTGTTCATGTCAGACGCTTTATTTAGCGGTTCCTCACACCCTTTTCAGTGGCTCCAATTGAGATATCACCGCCGTCATTCATACTGTCCCTGTGACTCGGGCTGAAGTCTAAAATGCAATCTTGACCCATTTATAAACTCTTGTCAACTGAAAACCCACAGTTGGCTTCGCTTATGGGCTATTTTGGGTTTGCTAATGAACCACGAGGCCCTGGAGGGGCTGTATTATCGTGTATGTTCTGCGCGTTGTTATTGAGCGTGAATTTGATAACTGAGTCATAAATTTAAATTAGACTTTATGGAAATCAACATCTAAGTGACGGATTCAGAACAGTGCCTCATTGCTTTTCTCCTCAGATCTCAGTCCCACACTTAAAAATAAAGGTTTTAGGAAAGAGTTAACAGTCTGACACCTGGAGAATGTTTTTACTTTTATACCATGCCGTTGCAGAACCTTTTTAAGCTCTATGGTACTTTAAAAAAAATATATATATATATGTATTTTTTGGCATTGTATATTTAATGTTTATATATACACACACACATTGGTATCCCAAATTATGCATAATTACAATTTAAAATAATAATATAAATATATATTGCATTATATATTTATATTGTTATTTTAAAATGTAATTATTTGTTTAACATTTCATATTTACACTTGAGGTCAAAAGTTTACATACTCCTTGCAGAATCTGCAAAATGTTAATTATTTTACCAAAATAAGAGGAATCATACAAAATGCATGTTCTTTTTTTATTTAGTACTGACCTGAATAAGATATCTCACATAAAGACATTTACATATAGTCCACAAGAGAAAATAATAGATACATTTATAAAAATGAACCCCTTCAAAAGTTTACATACACTTGGATCTTAATACTGTGTTGTTACCTGAATGATCCACAGCTGTGTTTTTTGTTTAGTGATAGCTGTTCATGAGCCCCTTGTTTGTCCTGAACAGTTAAACTGCCTGCTGTTCTTCAGAAAAATCCTTCAGATCCCACAAATTCTTTGGTTTTTCAGCATTTTTGTGTATTTGAACCTTTTCCAACAATGACTGTATGATTTTGAGATCCATCTTTTGACACTAAGGACAACTGAGGGACTCATATGCAACTATTACAGATGGTTCAAACGCTCACTGATGCTCCAAAAGGAAACACAATGCATTAAGAGCCGGGAGGTGAAAACTTTTTGAATTTAAAAAGCAGGGTAAATGTAACTTATTTTGTCTTCTGGGAAACATGTAAGTATCTTCTGTAGCTTCTGTTGGGCAGTACTAAATGAAAAAATATGATATTTAGGCAAAATAAGAAAAGTGCACACATTCTGTTCAAAAGTTTTCACCCCCAATGCTTAATGCATAGTTTTTCCTTCTAAAGCATCAGTGAGCATTCGAACCTTCTGTAATAGTTAAATATGAGTCCCTCAGTTGTCCTCAGTGTGAAAAGATAGATTTCAAAATCATAATCATTGTTGGAAAGGGTTCAAATACACAAAATTGCTGAAAAACCAAAACCACAGCTGTGGATCATTCAGGTAACAACACAGCAATCAAGTGTATGTAAACTTTTGAATGGGGTATTTTTTTTTTTATAAATTCAACTATTATTTTCTCTTGTGGACTATATGTAAGCACCTTTTATGTGAAATATGTTATTCAGGTAGGTACTAAATAAAAAATAACACACATTTTGTATGATCCCTTTTATTTTGGTTAAATAATAATAATAATAATAATAATTAAAAAATAATAACATTTTGCAGATTCTGCAAGGTGTATGTAAACTTTTGACCTCAACTGTATATAATAACATTTTCTTTATTTATTAATGATTAGCTTGTTTATTAGTTTATTATTAATATTTCTTATTGTGTTTATCTTACATAATTTAGTCATGTATTAAAATGTACTAAAATTGATAGTTAATTGTATTTGTGTAATTAGAAGAATAGGAAAATAAGTAATACATAAAACAAATAATAAGTAAAATATCTGGACTCAATACAGTAATATTTATATATACACTATTTTTCTTACACACGCACACGTATCTATCTATCTATCTTTATTTATTTATTTAGATTTATATATAATGTCCATGGTTTAATTGTCATTGATTTTTGTATTTTTTTTTTGTTATCCAAAAAATGCAATATGTATTTTTATTATTATTATTATGCAATATATACTGTTATTATTATTATTATTATTTATTTATTTATTTTTATTTGGCATTAAATGTAACTTCCATGTTAATGAATGACATAAATTGTTCCTGCTTAGAAAGTGGGTCTTTGCTGAAAGAGTGAAGTGATCTTTGTCTATGTGATCACAGAGTGCATGCAAATTGACATCTGGATATTTTTTTTCCCAGTAGACAGTTAGGGTGACCTTGACACAGACTGTATGAGGAGGAACTATTGTGCCAGTAACCTTTCAGCAATTTCCAAGCGTTCGGATCAGCTAGAATATTCAAAAACAGTTCACATCAGATTAGAGGGGCAGAGTGATCCAGACGAGTCCCGGTGGCAAGTTCCGACACTAAAATGTCACAGGCCAAGGGGTTCAGAAATGTGGATGGTGATGTATTTTTACACTGGCGAGTCAGAATTAGCACTTTCCTTCAGCAAGATGTGAAAGTACACAGCCGCTGATAAGAGACTGCACTTGCTGCACTCTATGTGGGCTTTTATGTGTTTTATTGTCAATTATGTTTGATGGAAAGCCAGGTATATAGTCACCTCACCATATGGCTGTCGGAAATGGAATTGCCGTGTGGATGTCACATTCATTGCCATAACTGGATTTGTTCAGCCGACCAGCTTGCAAAGATGACCCCCCTTCGGCCTCATACACCTCTTAAAGAGAGTCAGAATCCATGCGAATGTTTCGCCAAATGGATTTCAGAGGCCGCTCCGCATATATCTATCTCCACAGCGCTCATTTTGCCGTTATGACAGCTGCACTAAAAATGACATTACGAATTTTATCTTCATGAGATATAAAGGATTGTGATCTAATTCACCAGCATTACTACATTAGAGTACAGATCACAGCCGATTGGATAAAAAATTCATAATGCTTAATTTTAATGGAACAGATCATCCAAAAGAATACAAGTTCTGTCGTTTACTCTAAAATTCTGTCTGTTCCTAACACAGAAAGCTGTCATATGACTTCAGAAGACTTAGTAATATGTTTTATTATCAAATAATACAGACTCCTTTTATCTGTCTTTTTATCAAGTCCACATTTTCCATACAGTCAGAAAGACTGTCATATTGGTTTGGAAAAACACAAAGATGAGTAAATAATGACAGAATCATTTATACATTCATTTCAGTAATTTCTTTTTAATTTTAAGAGCCATCAATATTTATAGTGGCTAGACTTTTCTGCTAGTTTCAGTTAGCCTATTCTTACTAAGTCTTACTAACTCTTATTAAGTCGTTTTTTGCCCGATTTTACATTACTTTAAGGGCTGTCACGATGTAAAAAAAAAAAAAAAAAAAAAAAAAAATCCTGAGTACAGTTTGCTTGTGAAGTCAAGTAACCGGCAAAATACCGGAAGTGGTGTATTCCAAAGACTAGAATCCACGAAATGCATATTTTTAGAGCATAATTACACTATAATGCTATTGTGAATTCACAAACGCTACGATTCAATTAAATACCTATATGCGCTTTATTTATTTACATGCGTGAATGTTACGTACATACGTGTCAAAACGGCTTCATTCACAGTATGCTAACTACTCCACAGGAACTGTTATCATTTATATGTGTGGAGCTCTCAAACTCCATCTCTGCATGTTGTTGTGAGTTTGGGTTTATCATAACGTTCATCCGGGAACGCAACGTGTGCAGTTTCGTCAGATTTATAAGGTAAATCTTTTATAAACCTACGTGCTAACTGTTCATCGCGATTTCAAAATAAAAGCTCAAATCCTTATCCTGAGTTTACACGTTTTGATATCCACATGTTAAAGAAATTACAGTGAATTTAGCATTTTTGTCATGAAAAAATGCCTCAATATTAAACATTAAGTGGATATTTAAATTAAATATCGTTTAGCCAATATTAAGAACTAGATTGGGCAGTAAAGTGTAAAAACAATCGTCAGACCGTTGGCGCCCTCTGCAGGCATGTTATAATGCGAAATGTACATTAGTTCTTTTGTTTATAATACATTGTGCATTTTAGGTTTTGTTCAATAAAACCATCTGATTACTTGCTTTTGGTACTTTGAACTAATTATCATTGCTATTATATATGTATTTAAGTCATTTTAAAGTCTATTGTTTACTTAAGTCTATTTTTATTACCATAAATAATTAATTTATAATTATCCGATTACTCGATTAATCTTAATCTCAGAATAATCAACTGATTAGTACAAAATTACTAAAGCATGTCTTTTTGATCATAAATATGTTAGCATTTTAAAAAAATTCCCAAGATAATGTATTGGAAAAAAAAAATAAAAAATCTATATCACAATATATTAAGATATATAGATGTAGCTTGCCTTGTGGATATTTAGTGTTACTTAAAAAATAAGACATGGAAGCTAATTAAAAAATAGTAAATTAGTTCATACATCTTCCTTCCCATTAACGTGCTCTTTCTGCCTCACTCTCAATCTGTGTCTCAATTTTTCTTTTTTCTTTTCTAGGCCACATTTCTCGTAGGCAATGTGTCTTAATGATAAAGACCCTGGGTGAAACACAGTTAACATGGGAGTGAAAAGCAGCATTGCTCATGAAAAACATGCACTGCCAAATATCTTATACAAGCAATCAGATGTTTTCAGCCCATCAGTCTCCCCTTTATTGAATTCTGTGTGTTTTTCTATACAGGCAGATTTCAAGGACATCCTAGGCATTTTGTATAGCATTTCTTTGACGAGACACTATACTGATCTGCAGTTCTGCTAGTTTGCTATGAGCTGTAATCGGTACGGCTTGGCAGCGTCTTGTGGTACAACTTTCAGAGGTATCTTTATTTATCAACATTTCTTTACTATTCATCACTGGTTAATCTTTACAATCAAGCTCAGTTTTAAAAGCAACATATTTATTTGCACATTTGAGTTTATTTCAAATAGTTTTCTGCATATTTGAAGTTTGCATTAAATTGCAAACTATTTTTTTTTGTCTGAAGACAACATGAGTGATGCTTGCCAATGCAGAAATCACCTCCACTCTGCTAGGAAGCTGTGGGTGGTTTGCCAAATCTCTGTGATATTCTGATCTCCGGTTTTCTTTCAGTGCAAGTCTGTGGATTTTTTTGGCCTGTTTTATAATTTGCCAGGTATATTTAGTCTGATGTACATTACGTCTTATCATTAACAATAGTGAATTGTTTTTGTGTGTCTTATGCATGTTGGTGTGTTTGGAAAGATTGTTGGCTTGTGATTTATCCTTGACTTTATATGCTTTACATTGCAGAATGTAAACATTGTGCTTTACGTTGTACTTTATCTATAGCAAACAATATTGGAAAAATTAAGCTAAACTGCAGAGGCCTTTAATTAATGGGTAGATTTGGGAAAAAAAGTCCAACTTACAGTTTATTCCAAAACTAAAAGAAAAAAAAAATAAAAAAAAAAAATATATATATATATATATATATATATATATTATATATATAATGTATTTAAAACACATATAACAATATATAAATATATATAATAAATATATACATAAAAACCTAGGTTAATATTAATCTTAAAAAAAATAACTTTTTACAGTGTAAAATAATTATATATATATATATATGTATGTATATATATATACACACATACATATTCTTAAAGGATGTTTTACAATGAATTATTTCCTGTTTACTTCAATTATGTTTCTTTGTAATTAATTGTGAAATTTACTAGCAATTTCTGAGTGACAATTGCTTCTAGATCAGAGAATTAGAGTGTAGTTTTTAAGTGTAGTTGTGTTTATTTCACATAATTTGCTCATGTATTATAATAAAATCATAATATACTAATTAATGTAATTACTGTAATTAGAATCATCATTAAAAATAATTGGAAAATACATAATACACAATGCAAAAATAATAGGGCTGTCAAACGATTAATCGCATCCAAGACAAAAGTTTAAATAAATAATAAAAATGTGTGTATACTGAATATATTATGTTTATATATTAAATATATTAGGACTGTCAAACGATTAATCGCGATTAATCGCATACAAAATAAAAGTTTGAGTTTGCCTAATATATGCGAGTGTACTGTGTGTAATTATATGTGTAAATATATGTATATATAAATACAAACACATTCATGTATATATTTAAGAAATATTTATAAGTATATGTATTTATTATAATTTTTACATAATTTATATTATATATTAATATAAATATTTTGTACATAACATATTTCTCTTTTACATATATAACACGCAATAATCGCGAATAATCTTTTGACCGCCCTAAAATATATATAATATAAATTATATAAATATAAATGTATACATGAAAATATTTTCAAAATATATACGTGCATGTGTGTGTATTTATATTTACATAATAAATATACACAGTACGCACGTACATTATGTAAACAAAAACTTTTATTTTGGATGCAATTAATCGTTTGAAAGCACTAAAAAATATATAATAAATAAAATATCTGGACGCATCATGGTAATATAAATTAAAAAATATATATATATTTATTTCTCATCAAACTATTGTCACAGTGCAAAAAAACCTTTAGTGTTCCTAAAAACACGCTTCATTTTCTTTATGGAAAATATAATTTTTAATGTTTTCTTTTTTATTTTGTCAGTGCAGCATGACCCAAAGATGTTCTTGACATGTTTCACATGATTCATCCAGATGCTGACATGTGCTTGAGCAGTGGATCAAGCGAGAGAGAGACTTATTGTGTATGTGAGTGAAGAGTGTGATTGTGTCTGAGGAGCTGGTCCAAGTCATGTAATCTTGCCCTGTGTGTATTCGTGAGTCTTTGTGAGTGTGTGTGTGGAGTACACAGTTGAAGAGGGCTTAACAGATTGCTTGCCCATTGAGGTCTGACCTTTACTGTCAGTAGAACACTATAAACCCCAGCGCTGTACCCTACAGTCAAGCAGAATACTAACTAGGCCAAGTCCAGCTGTGCTCGCCATATCTCTTTGCCCAAGGTGGGGATGTGAAACTGAAGATTTCACAGCCATGTCAATGTAATGTGGAGATTTTGAGGGGCCTTTGAACTGGCCCGAAGGATAACCTCCTGGCAAAATAAAATCTAGTTTTCATCACACAGCTGGGAAGACGGATCAGAGTACTGAGACAGAAAGTATGGCCCGGAACTGATCACTGGAAAAGCCAAAAACAATGGAAAATAATGGACTGGCTTGGGAAAACACACAGTGCACTACTAAACTCAGAGAGTTAAGAATGGATCAGGAAAGCTGACTAGTCATTTAGTGAGTTTGAAAGCATATTTTTTGTGGTTGCGTGTCTAAAATCATCCACTCTAAAGTCAAGTTAAACGGTGACTCATTTTATAGTAACACTTTGTTTTACAGTGTCCTCTTAAAGGTTACATGTACGTACTATAGTAATAACAACAAATTATGCATAACTGCATTCAACTAGGGCTCAAACAAATCATAACCATAACCCTATAGCAAGTAAATGTTGATGGAAAAATTATGATTATAGCATAAGTATGTGTCAGTTTCAGTTGCACTTAGCAAATATATAAATTAGGGCTGTCAAATCGATTAATCGCATCCAAAATCCAAATCCAAATGTGTTTACATATTATATGTGTATACTGTATATATTTATATATGCATATACAAATACACACATGCACGTATATATTTAAGAAATATATGAAACATATTATATATAAAAATGAATATATATTATATTATATATAAGTTTAAAACAAATGTGTGTACACTACCAGTCAAAAGGTTTTTAAAGAAGTCTTTTCTGCTCACTAAGCCTGTATTTATTTAATTCAAAGTACAGCAGAAACGGTAACATTTTAAAATATTTTTACTATTTAAAATATGCTTTCTATTTGAATATATTTTAAAATGTAATTTATTTCTGTGATTTCAAAGCTGAATTTTTAGCATCATTACTCCAGTCACATGATCCTTCAGAAATCATTCTAATATTCTGATTTGCTGCTCAAAAAAAAAAAAGTATTTATTATTATTATTATTATTATTATTATTATTATGTTGAAAACAGCTTAGTAGATATTTTCTCTTTAAAGAATAAAAAGTTCAGAAGAACAGCGTTTATCTGAAATAAAAATCTTTTGTAACATTATAAATGTCATTATTATCACTTTTCATCAATTTAAAGAATCCTTGCTAATTAGAAGTATTAATTTAAAAATAATAATATATATAAACAATTCTTGAACAGCAAATCAGCATATTAGAATGATCACAGAAATAAATTACATTTTAAAATATATTAAAACAGAAAGCAGTTATTTTAAATAAAATATTTCACAATAGTACTGCTTTGTCGTATTTTGAATCAAATAAACGCAGGCTTGGTGAGCAGAAAATAATTTTTTAAAAAACATTAAAAATCTTACTGTGCGAAAACTTTTGACTGGTAGTCTATCTTCATTAATTTTACACTTAATTTATATTTTGTATTAATATAGATAGATGGTTATTTTAAAAAAACTTTTTTTTTTTAAAAATAAGCAATTAATATATAAAAATAACAAAAAATATATCTGTAAAAAGCGCACCTGATTGTTGACTAGTCGTTCAGATATTTCACCAACTAGCTGGCTAGTATGTCATTTTGCACATTCTCAATAAAGATGGAGTGAAAATAGGAAATGGGTGCAGTGAGAAGGGAAAATGACAGTATGACAGCATCCTAACCACCTTGCGTTGCGAATAACAAGGCATATTGTGTCATACATAAGAATGTCGGAACATACATATTTGTATGAATGTTATTTTCAAGTCACTGTATTTTATTATTTTTTGGTGGTCCCAGACATCTGTTGTCAGTGCTGACAAGTTCAGATTGCGTCTGTCACACCGCAGGCTGTTTGAGCACCAAATCTTTTCCCTATCTCAGAGCGCGATGACGCTAAAGTGGTGTTTAGAGCACTAGCTGTCCTCAGTTTGCCCCCTGTACAGCGGCATCAGCAGCAGCAGCACCCGTTTAGTTAAAGTCACAGCTTTTTCAAATCTCCCATGCACCGTGGTGCACATGAACAATAAAGTATCTCACTGCTCAGACTATCAAGAAGGTGTACGCGTGTGCGTTTGTGTACCAGAACAATCCCTTATATGAATTTGCTCAGCCAGTGGTCAGTGTCGGGTTGGATTCAGCCTTTTTTAATTCAGAGCTCAATTCTCTGTTAAGCTGCAATAAAACCTGGTTTTGCTTCAGGACTTTGTATTACAAAAGTAAACGAAAAATCCCCTCGAAATGAAAGCCGCACATTTCCACTGGGTTTCACCATTGATTTCTCCATGCCACTTGCTATCTCAGCAAATTCTCAGTGGTTTGCAATGCAAATGCTGAGACAACTGTGCGTACATCATCTAAACTTCAGCAAAGCAAGGCAAATATGTGATTGCAATGTGTACTCGCCGGTATTACAAAGTCTGTTTGTATTGTGCTGGGTACCAGCGCTCCACTGGAGTTCCCTGCATGCGAAGCCTTTAGTGCGTCTTCGCGAGGTTCAAAGACTTTCAGAAATTATGGATGTAAATGGAACAACACAAATGTGACATGAGGAGAATCATACACAAGCCTTCCCCCCGCTGCGAGAATCACTGTGCAGCGTGACTGTCTTTTATGTCGAATTGTAAATAAATCAGTCAGCCTGGCTTTGAAAAGTTACTGTTTAATGAATACAGATTAGGTGTGCAAGGAGTTTCAGATAACTGTTATTAATGCTCTGACACCGCTAAATATTGTTTAGCTTTGCCGCTTTTTCATTTTTTATTTGGATTAAGTTTTTATAACCTGCAGATAAAGTCGTATGATAGAATTTGAGGATATTAGGATGTGATCCTGAACTGTAAAATCAAATTTCCCTTGATCTTTTGACATATACACTCTTAAAAATAAAAGTGCTTTAGAAGGTTCTTCAAGTGATGCCATAGAAGAACCATTTTTGGTTCCACAAAGAACCATTCAGTCAAAGGTTCTTTAAAGAACTTTCTCATTCTTACGTTTTTATAATCTGAAGAACCTGCTTTCACCACAAAGAACCTTTTGTGAAACAGATGTTTAAGGTTCTTCATGGAACCATATAGAAAAAAAGGTTCTTCTATGGCATCGTGAGGCACCTTTATTTTTAAGAGTGTAAGAGGTCATTGTACTATAAAAACATCTTGCATCATGTAAGTTTCAGAACTCAAAACATTCTCGTAGGGCTGTCAAGCGATTAATCGTGATTAATCACATGTAGAATAAAAGTTTGCCTAATATATGTGTGAGTACTTTGTGTAATTATTAAGTGTATATAAATACAAACACAATCATGTATATATTTAAGAAATATTTACAAGTATATGTATTTATTATAATTTTTATATAATTTATATTATATATAAATACAAAAATTTTGTACACAAAATAAAAAAAAAACTTCAATCTATACATTAATTTGTGTGTATTTATATATACATAATAATTACACACAGTACACACACATTTATTAGGCAAACTCAAACTTTTATTTTGTATGTGATTAATTGCGATTAATTGTTTGACAGCCCTACGTTCTTGTTAGTCCAAAAACAGCTTATATATTGATACCGATCTGCCAAAACAACCGACTGTGGAATGTGCCACTCTATGATGTAATAGTGTGACTAAACTCCTCCTCCACTGCCTGTCTAGCCCCGCCCACCATGCAAGTAGTGTAAATAGCGATAGAGGTGAACACAGGTCTATACAGAAACCAGACGCTAAAGATGACTCCATAAAGATGACACAGTCTTTGCATTGCCTTCCTTCTGATTGCAGTGTTAGGAAAGAGTGGCTGAACTTTATTTTTCATGAAGTTCCAGACCGCGTCAGTAAGAACTTGGTCCTTTGTTTACGTCAATTTACTGTGGATTCATTTACAAACAAAGCACAGTTCGACCCAGCATTTTCAGAAAGATTGAAACTAAAAGACAGTGCTGTGCCAACTATAGCAAAGTCCTTTTAAGAACATTTTTGAAACGCCTCCTGGGCAAGCAAGTGCAGCTCCTGTCTCTTTGAATGGGCGGTTATCTCTTTGAAACATCAAATTTTCCAAAACTGTTCACTAAGCCTACATTTACTTTTCATATTTGAAAACACCAATGAAATTTGACAACAACAGTCTCATAAAGCTTGTTTTTTGTTTAGATATCTTTTTAAAAACCTTGTTTTTGATGCTAGACCAGCCAATGCACATGCGCAGTCATGAGCGCGAGTTTTCTATATAAACCAGAGCTTCTAACCGCAGCTGCAGTGATGCGATGACTTTACTAATCAACAATTGGCCCTTTCATTTAGAAGGTGGGGCTTATTCGCCATATTGGGCATTGCACTTTCTCCCATTCATAAGTAATAGGAGTGCAGAGTCTTCTTATATACAAAGTCTTTGACTGCATGTGACCCTGGACCACAAAACCAGTCATAAGGGTCAATTTTTTGTAAATGAGTAAATGAGTATACATCATCTGAAAGCTGAATAAATAGGCTTTCCACTGATGTATGGTTTGATGTATGGATTTGTTAGGCCGAGATAAAACAATTTGAAAATCTGGACTCTGAGGGTGAAAAAAAAATCTAAATATAAAGAAAATCACCTTTAAAGTTGTCCAAATGAAGTTCTTAGCAATGCATATTACTAATCCAAAATTATGTTTTTATATATTTACGGTAGGAAATTTGCTAAATATCTTCATGGAACATGATCTTTACTTAATATCCCAATAATTTTTGGCATAAAAGAAAACTCGATCATTTTGACCAACACAATGTATCGTTGGCTATTGCCACAAATATACCTGTCCTACCTAAGACTGGTTTTGTGGTCCAGGGTTACATATTGGATCCAACAGTGATGTCGCATCACAGAAGTGTGAATAACTGTTTTTATTATGTCGTCACTACTGCTTTGTCTGTTATTACAAATCATTTGATATGTACTGAGTAGGGCTAATAGTCGGCTTACCGATAGTCAACGAGAAGAGGTTTGGTCGACCAAAATTTTATTAGTCGCTTAGTCACAGGAAAAAAAAATACCACAGGAAATGGCAAAGTCACGCAGTCCATGACAGACAGATGGTAAAAGGAGAAGTCCACTTCCAGAACAAAAATTTACAGATAATGTACTCACCCCCTTGTCATCCAAGATGTTCATGTCTTTTTTCTTCAGCCGTAAAGAAATTATGTATTTGAGAGAAACATTTCAGGATTTTCCTCCATATAATGGACTGATATGGTGCCCCAATTTTGAACTTCCAAAATGTAGTTTAAATGCGGCTTCAAACGATCCCAAATGCGGTTGTAAACGATCCCAACCGAGGAAGAAGGAGCTTATCTAGCATAACAATCAGTTATTTTCATTAAAAAAAAATACAATTTAAATACTTTTTAATCTCAAACGCTTGTCTTGTCTTGCTCTCCCTAAACTCTGTGTATTCTGCCTCAAGACAGTTAGGGTATATTGAAAAACTCCAATCGTATTTTCTTCCTCAACTTCAAAAATCATTTCAAAATCAACCTGCATCGCTGCAGAAGTTCCAACCCAGTCTTTGCAAAGTGAACATGCAAAGAAGATCAAACACCCTTAACAAAAAAGGTCAAACAGCGATATAGGATGATTTTGAAGTTGAGGGAGAACATGAGATGGGAGTTTTTCGGCATACCTTAAATGTTATGAACCAGAAATAAACAGTCTAGGCAGAGTAAGACAAGACGAGCGTTTGACATTAAAAAGTATATAAATTGTTTTTATGAAAATAACCATTCGTTACGCTACATAAGACCCTTCTTCCTTGGCTGTGATCGTTTACAACCGCATTTGGGATCATTTGAAGCCGCATTTAAACTTCATTTTGAAAGTTCAAAATCGGGGCACCATATCAGTCCATTATATGGAGAAAAATGCTGAAATGTTTTCCTCAAAGAACATAATTTCTTTACGACTGAAGAAAGAAAGACATAAACATTTTGGATGACAAGGGGGTGAGAACATTACATGTGAATCTTTGTTTTGGAAATGGACTTCCAAATTATTATTTTTTTTAAATATATTTTTTAAAATATTAAATACTACTTTTCCAAAAAAGCTCTAAATAATATGTGAGAACTTCTGTATAATATGTGTTCAAATATAATACATTTTATTGAGGGTCTCAGACTTGGTTTAAATAAAAAAAAAAAAAAAAACAGTTACATTTTTTGATGAGCATTGAATAATACTCCTGCAAAAATGTTTAACTTCTACATAATACATAATATGTATTAAAAGATACATCTCTCAGAACATTGGAAGCTAAAATAAAAAATCATTTTGCAGTTGTGTGTCCTGGATATGTGGCCTTGCTTGCTTATTGTCCAAGAGCATCCTCTCCATTCTCATGCTCCTTGAGTGAGAGTTGCTTTCGGCACTTTTCACGGTCCCACACAGCTCCCACTCAAGACCTTGAGACTTCAGATTATCAGATTCAGGTTTTAGTGCACACTACCTATGAAGATGATACTGTCGTGGCCTTATTTTGGATATGTTGTCATTTGAAGGTCAGTTATTGACAGAACAAAAAGCTTTTACACAATGCTGCAAAAATTGTATTTGCAGACGAACCAGAGACACCATAATAACACAAATTATTAAATAAATCCATACACTGTTAGTTGGATTTATTTATTTATTTTGTTTGTTATCTTAGTTGTTGAAAGAGTTGAGAATCTCACAAAGGCATAATCAGGTTACAGATCAAAAACTTTTTTTTTTTTTTTTACTGGGCAGTCAAATTATTTATTTGGGTTTAGGTGGTGAATAGAAAAGTTAAGTTAGAAAAGTGAATATAATATAAATATAATATTAAATTAATAAATAATAAAAATAAAACAATAATAAACTAACAAACAAACTCCAAAAATTTGCAAGCAGTGAATTGAAGAATAGCATTATAAATAAACGGCGTTACTAACGGGGTTATTTTTTTCAGTAACGAGTAATCAAACGAATTACTGTTTCCCCGTTACAATGCCGTTACCATTACTGACAATAAAATGTGGCGTTACCATAATTTATTATAAAATTTTAATTTAATTTTATTTTTCAGTTAATCTGAATGGATGCGCAGCATACCTGTATTTGACAAACTCTAGTGTGAAGGCACACGAGCAGTCACTTTGTCTCACCAGGGCTCTCAAGTTTTGAAGACAGGCAAGAGTGACATCTCATCCCCCCCCCCCACTCTGGGGTGTGGAATGGGGGTGTTCCATAAAAACTGATGTTAATTATCTGGGAAACATTCTCTAACAGCTGTCAAGTGGTCATAATATTGTTTGTGTCAAACAAGTTGTGAATTTGCTGTAACAGGAGATCATTACTTACTTTGTGCTCAAAGTGATGCTCGGGGCTCCAGTGGTTACCTCTGTGGGTGAACGAGGAAGATGGTGAACAATTTCAGGATGCTTTTTTTCATTGGTTGTTGCGTTAAATCTTACCCAGATACAATAGTGCTATTTTCTGATTGGCTATTGTGTAGCCTATTTCTTTTTTTTGATTGGCTGATAAGTGGCAGGCGCGACTAAGAACTCCAGGGGAGACGCGCTTGAATCCTGCCGGTTCCATAGCGAGAGCGGCGCGGCCAGAGAAATGTTGGGCGCTGCGGTATATTAAATATATTATAAATAGTTTTTTCTGCCTGAGAAATACAATGTGTAGCGGGAGTGCGTGACAATAGACCGAAATGAGTGACTGTCACGCTCAATGCGTGACACTTGAGAGCCCTGTCTCACACACGCAAAGAAAGATACAGAGCAAGACTTATACCATGCAGAATTGACACACTACATGTAAACGATATTCTTAGTTGTATTTTCCTCTCAAAATAATGGCGTTTCTTTGGAGTTCAGCTTTTAAGAGCTGCCGGTTTCTCTGGTAGTGGGCGGGACTAATTTGCAAACGGCAGTCTCATTGGCTGGCTCTCACCTACTATCGTCCCTGTTCTGATTTCAGCAAATCAGTTCGAGCGAATGCAGACAACGTGATTAATATTCATTAACCCAGCAGCTCATTAATCCTTAGTGCGTTTTATATTGATATTAATAGTAGAACTCGTAGCAGTTTTGGTATCTTATCAGTATAATTTTTAGTTTTTTTTTTCTTCTTTTTTAATAGAAACACTAAATTACATACACTATCTTAAGCACCACCACCAGTCCTAAGTTCAGTCAACATGACAAATATTCATTCATACATAGTTATTCTAATTACTAAAGTTTAATGCTAAATTATCATAATGTAATATTATATGCTTGACTGACTGATGCTAATATATATATTAGGTCGCGTTAACCGAAAATTGTCCGTCACTGACAGATTTTTTTTTTTTTTTTATCAGTGAAGGAAAAATCTGAAGGCCGGCCGTCATTTTGACGCATTACACTGAGGGTGATCTATTGTAAAATTGTAGCTGTAATTCCCACCCCTGTCCAGTTGGTGGCGAGTGCGCTCTAGTGTAGCAGCAGAGCACTGACTCAAGAACAAAAACGAAACTGTCACGAATGTTTTCCTATGCGTTTGATTACGCACAGACGATATAAACGATATATCACGCCACATTGAAGAGTGCAAAAACGGTATTTATTGCTTGAATTTCCTAATGAAATTGACAGAATTTGAAATCTGAGACTTTGTTTTATATCAAAAGTAACACAATGCCTAGTCTATTGCTATTTATTGGAAGGAAGACGCACTATGTACTGTTTAATCATCAACTGCCCTGGTGAAAAAACAGCATATGCTGGTAGGTATGTATTGATGCTGGGATGCTGGTTAGGTATGTTTTGATGCAGGTTTAAGCTGGTCTTTAGCTGGTTTATGCTGGTCCTTGACCAGCAACATGACCATCATAAACCAGCAAAGGACCACCTTAAACTAGCATCAAAACATACCTAGCCAGCATCCCAACATCAAAACATACCTACCAGCATATGCTGTTTTTTTTCACCAGGGTGAAAACAGCATAGACCAAAAGATCGATTTTGATTTAAAGAATCAATATTGGTTCATTAAATTGAGAATATATTAAAATCGAGAAATCGTTTTTTGTTTTTTGTTTTTTGTTTTTTGTTTACCCTCCCCTAGTATATTTTGTTGTTTTTAAACATTGCACTGTCGTCCTGTAGGTTCATGATTAAAAATGAAAAATGTGGAAAAAAAAATAAAAAATAAATTAAAATGTGTTATTCTAATTAAAATATGAAAATTAAAATTAGGGTAATAATAGATGACAATGATAAAGTCTAGCACAACCTCTCTCTCTCTCTCTACATAATAGTATATCATATTTAATATTATCATTTAATATTAGTCTGATGAGTAAACAAAAAATGTAATTAATTTAAATTTCATTAATTTAACATATTTAATATTGGGGGCATCCAAATTATTTGATATGTTTAAACTTTTTTTTTTTTTTTTAAAAAGCAACACAATAGTTACTTTCCCTGGTAATTAGTTACTTTTATAATGATGTAACTCAGTTCACAACATTCTCAACACTGTTAGCAAGGTATATTTTGGGGTGCAATTATTAACTGATTTTGTGAGATTCATCCTAGCAGACTGGACCACATGTCATGTTTTGTAAACCCAGTGTCCCTTGAATGAACCTCTGTGGAGGTGTGAATGAAAAGTGTGTGTCAGGACTGGCGGTTGCTTGACCCTGTGGTCATTTGAGTTTTTTATTGGTCAAGCCATAAAAGCTCTCCAGCACACTTTTTTTAGCACTGGGACAGAGTGAAAAATGCAATGCTGAATTCAAGTACACGCACACAATAAACTTTTTCTCATACATGCTGTAAACATTTACCCAGAAGTCAAAGAATGGTGAACTTAGTCTCACCAGTGCAAACCCTAAAGGTCAAACGTCTCCTGGTGTTGTATGCTCACTATTCGACAAGCCAAAAGAGAGAGATGTCAGTGTTAACTCCATTTGATCTCATATTTTATAATATTTTCCTTGCGTTATTGTGGTATCATCGATTATTTTCTCCTCCAAATGATTTTGAGGAGGCGCTGCTTCTCTAAACACCTCAGAGAAGCCGTCCCTGGTTGAGAACTGTCTGGATATGCTTGTTGTACCTGCTTCGAACAACAATGAAGAATTTCACAGCTGGTCTGCAGTATAACTGCCCAAGACAGGAACAATGTATTATTTCCTCTCTGCGTTATAGGCAGAACATTTACTGAATAACGCAAGATAAAACATAGCTACCTTTGACAGCTGTTAAGGCATGACATTTTTTCATTTCATTTCCTTTCCTTTCCGCTTTAAAATTTTCTTTCCCATTTCAAGTCAACATGAAAACAAAATGGATAAGGCCAGGAACATGCATTTTTTGGTCTTCTAGTGCAAAATTCATCAGTGCACGTTATTTTATACAGACAAATACATACATTACAAAAGTACAATGTTATTTTGTGTTGACTTTAATGTCTGGGTCTGTCCACATGTACTTTGAATGTCTTATGCATGCAGATATTGTCAAAACAATACCCTCTCGACATTTGCTTTGATGTTATTGTGCAGGTCCCTCTTTTCATATAGCAGTGATATAATTTCACCACGTTGATTTCTGTTTTCATCTTGGTTTGAGGAGCACTTCACAGCAAAGGTTTTGTAGACAATCTCTTCCTTAGATGTTTTTATACATATTCAACTCAGTGAATCCAGTCCATATGTTGTCTTTTTTATCTCAGGCACTGTGCTGGAAAAAAATATGAGAATCTACTCAACGTGCATCAGAGAACCACAATTCAATATAGAGGCACCTCAGTTATGATGTTTGGTTCTGATTCAATTCTGGGACGCCGATTGTATAAATACATTTCCGCAGGTTTCCTTTCAGATTCAGTGTTAGCCTTTGAAATGTCTGAAGTGTGGACTAAAACAAGCATGTAAACAAACAAAAGCTCCGTTTCGAAACCTAGTGTGTTGCCTCATTGCCTACTGCCCGCATAATCAGTGGTTTGCAACAGAATACATTGCCGCTCTGCATGACGGACTCGATTCAAATGATTTCAGTGGAGTTTGGCATTAGCATGTTGGCATAATATTCTAACGTTAGCACATAACACATACTATTATTCTAATTGAAGTATTACTATTGATACTTTTTTAGTGCCATCTTGAATTTCTTTCTTTCTTTCTGTTATAGAAATTAGTATTTTTATTCATTAAAGGGGTCATAGGATGCAAAGTTCACTTTTTCATGTTGTTTGAACATTAATGTGTGTTGGCATTATGTGTACACATCTACCCTATAATGATAAAAATCCATGCAGTGGTTTTTAATTAATCTGTAAAAATAATATCCCCTTTTTCAAACTGAGGCATTCTCAGATGCCTGTTGGTGTGGCATCACGGCCGCTCCCACGATAGTTGATTGATCTTACCTCAGACCCGCCTTAAATCAGCTGTAACAGTTCAGTAACCTCCATTGTTTCGATGTCGGAGCAGGGATGTAAGTTAGACAAGAATATCTCCGATTGAGGGATTGAGGTGTTGTGTTGCTGAATGTAATAATGAATGTAGTGGTCGTCATTTACTCTCGACATCTGAAGATGCAGTGGATTGCGTTTGTTTGTGAAGGGAATGCGCCTCCCGATCTACATATATCCGTCTATGTTTGCGCAAATCAATCGTGATCCAGCTTCACTTACAGCAGAAGTGAGTATAAGGGTTTTTTGTAATGAATCTTTGCGATCGCCTTTCCTAATAACGTGCTAGTTAGCAAGTTTAGCGGCCAAACGCAGCTAAAGTAAACAGACTCGTCACTCTACAGAGAGAAGAGAGGGGCGGGGCGAGCAGGGCTCATTAACATTTAAAGCAACCTCGACCAGAACAGGATGAAATTTGCAGAGCTGATTTTGGCAAGGTAAAAAGGGTGTTGTTTTACACTACCATTGAGAATTTTTAACCAAAGTATATTATAGACTTTTTATTAAGACCTTAAAGAATCATATCAACTTGTGGAAAATTGGCATGACCCCTTTAAGGATGCATTAAATTGATCATAAGTGACAGTAAAGATATAACACCTGGTTTTAGATCACAATTAGTATGATATTGGGCCTCCTTTTGCAGCTAATACAACATCATTTCATCGTGGGAGTGACAAATACAAGTCCTGCAAAGCAGCCAGAGGGATTTTGAGCCATTTTCCTCTTGCAGAACAGTGGCCAGGTCACTATGTGATGCTGATGTGGGAAAACGTTTCCTGACTCGCTCCTCCAAAACACCCCAAAGTGGCTCAATAATATTCAGATCTGGTGACTATGCAGGCCATGGGAGATGTTCAACTTAATTTTCATGTTCATTAAACCAGTCTGTCACCAGTCTTGCTGTGTGTATTGGTGCATTATTATCCTGATACAGAGCACTACCTTCAAGGTACAATGTTTGAACCATTGGGTGCACATAATGAAACTTTACGCTCTGCTCTAACTGGTGTAATGTACAGTAAGTGAAGATTGGGCACCAGACAGCGCAAATATAGCCATGAGACCTCCAATACTATATTGGCGAGTGTTTCAGTTTCATTGTCCAACCCCTGTAATGTTGTAATGTTGCAATATATGCTGATCTTTAGAACTTTCTGTTTATCAAAGAATCATAATGCTTCATGCTTTTTGCATATTAAGCAGCACAACTGTTTTCAACATCGATAATCATGACAATCAAAAATGTCTCTTGAGCAGCAAATCAGCATATTAGAATGATTTCTGAAGGATCATGTGACACTGAAGACTTGAGTAATGATGCTGAAAATTCATGTTTGCATCACAGGAATAAATTGCATTTTAAAAAAAAAAAATTAAAATAGAATATTGTTATTTGAAATTGTAATAATATTTCACAATATTACTGTTTTTGCTGTTCAATCAATCTAGCCTTGGTAAGCATAAGAGACTTCTTTTTAAAACTTAACAAAAATATATATTACAACCCTAAACTTTTAAATGGATAACATAATTAAGATGCCTGCTGTTGTGTATGGGGCGCACCTACAGTATAATGAATTAAAATGTTGTTTAGATTGACAGCTCACTTGTTTTTTAGAACAGAATGAATGTGTAAAAAAAAAAAGGAAGAAAGGACGAGGATGACAAGTGCAAGGAATAAAGAATAATGGATATTTAATGACATTTTCAGCTTTTCAGAATCCTTCGGAATTAAAATGCCGCTACTTCAGCAAAAGAAGACATCAGCAGTTATGTGAAAGTGAGCGTGTGCTCATCTAACAAAGAGTTTTCTAAACACAGCTGTCAGAGTGCCAAAACTGTGATTAATTCTACTGTAAATGTTGCTGCTTTTTTAAAAAAAGGCAGATTTAAGTTTATTTGTCAAAACTATTCTTATTACTGTAAGTTGTCATGCATAGGCTGTTTTGTTAACTGTCATTCTGTTTATACAGTTTATATTCGATGTGGTGTTTTTAGCATGGATTTAAATATGTGATCCTGGACCACAAAAGTAGTCATAAGTAGCATGGGTATATTTGTAGCAATAGCCAAAAATACACTGTATGATTCAAAATGATAGATGTTTCTTTTATGTCAAAAATCATTAGCATATTAAGTGAAGATCATGTTCCATGAAGATATTTTGTAAATATTCTCCTGTAAATATATCTCAAATTAATTTTTGATTTGTAATATGCATTGCTAAGAAATTCAGGTGGGCAACTTTGAATTTTCGCAACTTGCGATTTTCTCAATATTTTTTTTTTTTTCATCCTCAGATTCCAGATTTTCTTATCGAACCACACATCAATGGAAAGCTTATTTATTCAGCTTTCAGATTATATACATTTTAAAAAATTGACCCTTATGACTGGTTTTGTGGTCCGGGGTCACATATGTACATCTGCTATATCTTGTTCATTTGTGCAGCAAGTTGTCCTGTTATTAAAATTTTTTTGTAAAATATGGTGTTTATCACATTTCTGATAGGATGAGCCATACTCAAAGTCATTATATATATAATGAGGCATGTGCCAATGTTGCTTACATTTAATTAGGTTAGAACTGTATTATTTTGTTATTTAATTTATTTAGCTAAATTATAATACTCACCAAAAAAATGAAAATTTTACTCATCATTTACTCATCCTCGTGTCATATTTCGAAAAATATTGTGTGCCAAACAACACTGAAGCCCTTTGACTTTCACTGAATGGACAAAAAAAAAACAGTAAGACATTTCTAAAAATATCTTCCTTGTGTCCACAGAAGAAAGAAACTCATACAGTTTTGGAATGACATGAGGGTGAGTATATAATAAGCAAATTTTCATTTTTAGGTGTGCTATCCCTTTAAATTAGGATTTACATAAAATTCTGATACATTTAACTATTTACTGAATGCATTTACCATTATGTTGTTGGATTAAAGCAAATTAAAAAGACTTCTTGCTTTGCTCAGAAACACCCTTTACTTGGAAAAATCACCGTTCTGTGTGTACATACTTTGTACTTAGTGTAGCAATTACAATAACTGGGTAATAACTAGGAACCTACCCCAAAATGTAATTTTAACCCATGTAGTTACCTCATATTACAGTACTTTCTTGGGTAAGTGCACTGTAAGTACACATACTGTACTTACTGTACAAAATGTACTAATATGTACCGTTTAGGTACTAGTATGTACACTTTAGCTACAAATATGTACTTTAAAGTATTAAAATACACCCTTTAGGGGTAAATAAGGTACACAGGTGTACTTTTCGAAAGGGTACCGGCCCAGTTTTTGTGCCTTTTTTTTCCTGAGAGGTTTTCTACGAGCATTTCTGCAATCCAGCTTGTTTCTTTTCCTGACCCTGCTTCCGTCTCTCTACAAATATAGGTAGTGGAAAGGTCAAGAAAACACTTATAGAAGGAGAAAATTTAAAATTAAATTTTGAAATAATTGCTTTTATAACCTGATTCTGAAAAATAATAACATAAGATGACCTTTTTGCTGATGTACAAGCTGTTGAGGGTGAAGAATGACATTGTGGGTGGAGCTTTAATTCAGCTTTTCTGATCGGCCATTTATGAGGTATCCATCAGTGGAGCGTATATATGAGGGCGATAAATCTGGCACTGGAAGGACGTGTGTGTTCTCGCCCTCCGAGTGGTTTGTATTGCCTGACTGTCGGCTTGATGGATGGTCTTCCGTTCCTGGCGGGTTCGCCAGGTCTCACGGCAGCAGCAATGTCAGCATGTAGCTGGCCAACAGCAGCGCCATAAACAAATTTGATTGACGGGTCAGACACGCCCTTTCTACCGGACCTGGACGCTGAGGGATTTCAGGGACGTAGACACTTGTTGAGAAGAGCCAGGGAAGAAGAACTACACATTAGTGTCACAAAACAACGACACGGGCTGCAACCCGCCATTATTGCGGTCTGTTGTTGATGTGGAGTGTTTGTGGAGTTTGACGGAAGACAGCGCGGCCTGTCACACAAACCCACTTCACTAAATACGTGCGGTGTGCATATTAATGGACGCCATTGATGGAGATGGAGAGCTCTTCCAGATATCATAAATATGCAGATTCCCATTACTTTGCTCGGATGGGGTTTTTAATTTTGGTGGGGGTAATTTATGTATTTAGGCTTGTGAAATGAACGGAGAACAATAGGCAGGTGTCTAAAGTGGGTGCAGCTCTTTGTGTTATTAGTGCATGTGAAAACAGGAATAGTGACATGATGAACTGGGTTGGTGAAAGCATGCAGATTGAAATGTAAATGAAAATCGATCAGTGGTAGTAGGGCCCTTAAATTGTGACAGACTATGGAAATGTGGGATTGTTGCTCGTGCAATAATCTAAATGCATTTCACTTATATTTACTGTGCCAGGAGTTAGGGCTGAGCAATGCAGTGTACAAAAGGCTGTTGAATTTGTGATGTTTTTATTTGGCAAATTTGCTTTCTAAATGAACATGTCACTTCGACTAGTTTGGCAATCTTTCTTTGTCTTTTGATTCAGAAGCGCATTAGATTAGATTTTTTGTTTCAACTGAATCAAACGATCATGCTATCCTTTAGCAGCATCATTTAAATAATAATAATAATAATAATAATAATTAATTAATTCATAATTAAAAAAACGATTAAAGTGGTGAAGTATTAAAGTGGTTATTCTGCATAGCAATTTTCATACTAAAGACATAGTAAAAATAATACTATTATTACTATTATTAATTATTTAATTTTTATAGTTATGTTTAATGGCTCACACTCCTATTTATATATATATATATAATATATATATATATAATGCAAAAATAATAATAATATACTGAATCTATATTATTTTACATTTATTTTTGCATTTTTAATAGGGCTGGCAAACGATTAATCACAATCAATCGCATACAAAATAAAAGTTTAAGTTTGCCTAATATATGTGTGTGTACTATGTGTAATTATTATGTATATATAAACACAAGCACATTCACGTACATATTTAAGAAATATTTTAAGTATATGTATTTATTATAATTTTTATAGAATTTATATTATATATAAATAAAAATATCCTGTACATAACATATTTCTCTTAAATATATACATTAATTTGTGTGTATTTATATATACATAATAATTACATTATAATTGCTCCTTCCTGTATCTTTCCACTAGTTTCAGCACTGTTCTCATCTAATTGTTTTGTGAACACAAGTCTTTGTGGAAGACTACAGTATGTTTGGCATGCGATATCAGTGAGGAAACAGCACTTTCTGCCCTGCTAAACATCCTTTGCGGTTGTTTAGGTCTGGTTGTTTGACTCTTTATAAAGAGTTACACTGGTGTTCCCCCTGAGAGGACGGGCGAGCACGGAGATGAGAAGAATGGCTGCTTTGCAGATTGCTTTGAGGATAGATTGCCAGTTTCAAACTGCCATAGACACAATCAAAGTCTCATTGCAGCAGAAGTGATTTTCTACATCCCCTACTTGTCGCATCAATCAAAATGCGTCTAATGAAATAACACATTAATCCCTGATGCACAATGTCTGAGAACAAATGTCATATTCTTTGCATTGTACTACCATTGACATTGAGGTCTTGTTGTTGTTTAATCTTTGCGTATTATCTTTTAGAGGTGCCTAAAATTAATATGTGTATTTGTGCTGTTTTTTAATTGTTCCTCAGTGTGCTCATGTGTTAGATGCATGTCTTTGGCTATTGCGTCATTTGTTGTTTTTTTCTGGTGTGTCCCTTGTGAGCTTGTTGTGTAACAGCAAAGCAAACTCCAAAATTCATCTCGAGACCCCTGAAATCTTTTTTGTTGTCCTCTGTTTTTTGTCAGAGCTGCAAGTTTATATTTCACGATTTCCAAATTTATATCTTAAAATTCCAAGTTTTTATCTCACAATTATATCTCTCAATTCTCAAGCTTTCTCAATTCTTGCAATTCCGAGTTTATATGTCAATTCCAAGTTTATATCTCTCAATTACAAGTTTACATCTCTCAACTCGTTGACTTTATATCTTACAATTTTGAGATTACATCTCAGAATTCCAAGTTTACATCTCAGAGTTCTGAGTTTATAACTCACAATTCCGCGTTTACAACTCACAATTCTGTTTACATCTCTCAATTCTAAGTTTGCATCTTGTAATTCCGAGTTTGTCTCGCAGTTCTGAGTTTATATCTCGAAATTCTGAATTTTTATCTCTCAATTCCGAGTTTTTATCTCACAATTCTGAATTTATATCTCACAGTTTCAAGTTTATATCTCACAATTCCGAGTTTATTATCTCGCAATTCCAAGTTTATATCTCTAAATTCTGAGTTTATATCTGAGTTTCAATTTTATATCTCACAATTCCAAGTTTATGTCTCACAATTCTGAGTTTTGATCTCACAATCCCAAGTTTTGATCTTACAATTCTGAGTTTTTATCTCACAATTCTGAGTTTATTATCTCGCAATTCTGAGTCTATATCTCTAAATTCCGAGGTTATATCTCGCAATTCCAAGTTTTAATCTCACAATTCTAAGTTTATATCTCGCAATTCTGAGTCCTTAACTCTAAATTCCAAGTTTATATCTTACAATTCCAAGTTTATATCTCAAAATTCTGAGCTTAAACCTTGCAGTTCCGAGTTTATTATCTTGCAGTTCTGGGTCTATATCTCTAATTTCCGAGTTTATATCTCACAATTCTGAGTTTATCTCGCAATTTTGAGTTTATATCTCGCAATTCTGAATTTATATCTCACAGTTTCAAGTTTATATCTCACAATTCCGAGTTTATTATCTCGCAATTCCAAGTTTATATCTCTGAATTCTGAGTTTATATCTGAGTTTCAATTTTATATCTCACAATTCCAAGTTTATATCTCACAATTCTGAGTTTTGATCTAACAATCCCCAGTTTTGATCTTACAATTCCGAGTTTATACCTCGCAATTCTGAGTCTTTATCTCTAAATTCAGAGTTTATATCTTACAATTCCAAGTTTATATCTCAAAATTCTGAGATTGAATCTTGCAATTCCGAGTTTATATCTCACAATTCCGAGTTTATTATCTCACAATTCTGGGTCTATATCTCTAAATTCCAAGTTTATACCTCGCAATTCCAAGTTTATATCGCAATTACGCGTTTATTATCTCGCAATTCTGGGTCTATATCTCTAACTTCTGAGTTTATTTCTCAAAATTCCGAGTTTATACCTCGCAATTCCGAGTTTATATCGCAATTCCGAGTTTCTATCTCACAATTTCTGAGTTTATTATCCTGCAATTCTGGGTCTATATCTCTATATTCTGAGTTTATATCTCACAATTCCGAGTATATCTCACAATTCTGAGTTTATATTTCGCAATTCTGCGTTTTTATCACACAATTCCAAGTGTTTATCTCACAATTCTCAGTTTATTATCTGTTATATGTATATCTATTATCTTCATTATTATTATTTTGAAAAAAAAAAAACAGAATTGTGAGATATAAACTCATAACTATGAAATAGAAAAAAAGAGTTGAAAAAGCCTTAATTGTTGAGGAAAAAATGTAAATGTAACATGTTAAGTAGAAAGACTAAAATTTTATTTTCTTGTAAAACATCATACTCCAATAATCTTCAAAAGAAATGTACATTTCATAAAGGGATTCTTATTGATGTCTCTTTCTCTTGAATCTTCCTTTCTTTGTCTCTCTCCATTTATCATCCTTCCACGCTTTTCTTACCTTCGCCAAAAAGCACAATTCTTACCTTCACTAAAAAGCACAATTGTTGTGCCAATTAGTTTGAAATAGTAAGACCCCTCCAGCCTCTTGTAAATGATTGTACGCAGTGCCAGAGCTCTCTGCAGGCCTAATTAATTTATCCCAGATGCAGGTAGGAGTAAATTATCACAGGAGGACACGCTATCTTCGGGGGTGGACACACTCCTGTGTTCTGTATGACGGCGCGTGTGTATCCGTGTTGAGGTTGAGGTCGTTGCGTGTTCCCTGTCTCTATTTCCAGAGACCTCAAAAGGTGGTTTGATCTCTGCTAACAAGTAGCTAGAGACCGAAGAACCATTGATTCCTGGCATGATAAATTCAAGAGGCCAGTCTTTCTACTGACTGCTCTCTTGACTTCTCTACTCCCCTGAGAGACAATTGGCAGGTTAAATCAGACTCTTCGCTTTATGTTTTCACCTGGATATGTCAACATTTTCACGCTAGTGTGTTGTTTTAAAGTCATGCAATCATCAGCTCCTTTCACAGATTTATAGATCTGGATATTTTATTATGATGCCACTTTTTTAATGTTATTGTCTTGTTTATTTTCATTTTAATTTAATTATTTATAATTATTTTTATTTATTTGATTATTTTACATCGTTGTTTTTTTATTTTACAGCATTTTGAATGAATGTCTCTTGTGTTTAAATGTATTTTAAAAATGCATTTAGATAAAACAAGATAGATAGATTCTCTCATTGTTTTATTCACTTTTTTAATGTATGCAATTATTTATTTATTTATTGTCCACTAATACCATTATTTTATTTTATTTTATTTTATTTTCCACTAATACCATTGCTTTTATCTTACTGTTCTTCGCTTTGGCTGAATATTTGTTGTAGATGAAAAGAGGTTTACCTCAGTCATGTTTTAAATTTGATACTGTTTTATATTATTCTTATTTATTATTTAATTTTATATTTTCATAAAAAAAATATTGTCTGCATGGATGGATAGACGGATGGATCAACAGGCTGTTGCACGAATGTTGCATGTAAATCTCGCAAGATTTTTCATAATACAAGTGTTTCCATCTAGACATGATTTCATGGCTCGTCCTGAGTTGAAGGACAGGGAGAGGAGGAAAATATAATAGGAGGGGGATGTTATTCACCCCATCTGACCACATGCCATATATCCTGGAAGGTCCTGCCGCATTAGCATTGGTTTACCCTGAGCGCTGCTGTACAGTGGAGCAGGATCAGCTCCTGACTAATGAATACCACGGGGTGTTTCTCAGCCCCTCAGTCTCATACATCTGTGTGTAGAGTGAATGGTAAGTTGGCTTAGTGTTCAACATACAGAGGGCACATTCTGCCTGTAAAGACGTCTACATCTCAGCCCACTCAGTCTTGGACAGATCTGAGACGACGCAGCTAAAGAGGAAACATTTGGGGCAAGGGACTGATAATGTTCCACCAGCCCAGGAGAGCCTCTGCTTGCTTCTTTGTGCGTGAGTGCTGTGTCTGATGTTTCAGTGTGATTAAAGTAGACTGTACATTTTCTGAAGAAAATTTAAGTGATGGTGAAAACTATGAGGTTACGGTGTAATGGGAGGTTGCCAAGGTGCTGCTGTATGAAAAAAGTTAAAATCCTGAGATAAAAACTCAGAATTGAGAGGTACAAACTTAGAATTAGATATAAACTCAAATTCTGACTTTTTTTCTCAGATTTGCAAGTTTGTATCTCGCAATTCTGAGTTATATCTTGCCGTTTTCACTTAATTGTGCATTTAGAGAAAAAGTCAGAATTGCAACATGAAACTCAGAATTATGTTTTTTTTTTCTCTGAATTTTGGTTACATCAATTCTCACTTTTTTCTCAGAATTCTGAATTCAAATTTAGCAAGTCTACATTTTGTAGGAGTTTACCTCCTACAATTATGACTTTTCTCGCAATTGTGGGTTTATACTGTATCTCACAAATTGGATTTCTCAGAATTGCACATTTTTCACAATTGCACAACTTTTTTCTTATGAATTCTGAATGTTTTTCTCCAAATTCTTAACTTAATTCTCATAATTCTCACTATTTTATTTTTTAGAATTTTGCAAACTCCAAATTCTGAGTTTACATTTCACAATTCTGACTTTTTTTCTTCAAATTCTGACATTTTGTAATTCTGACTTGCGAGTTTTTATCTCACAAATTGGATTTCTCAGAATTGCAAGGTTTTTACAATTGCAACATTTTTTTCTCAGAATTGTGAGATGAAACTCATAATTGCAGTGTATTACCTTGCAAATCTGAGAAAGAAAATCAGAATTGCAACACAAAATTCAGTTTTTTCAAAATTAATTTATATCTCACAAATTGGAAGTTTTTCCCAATTCAGCAATTTTGACTTTTTTTCTCAGATTTGTAAGATGTAAGTCAGAATTGACACATTAAACTCAAAATTAAGATTTTTTTTACACTTGACAATTCTCACTTCATTTCTTGCAGTTGTGAGTTTAGATCTGACACATTTCTCAGAATTGCAACATTAAACCCAGAATAAATAATTGTTCTCTAAATTATAAGTTTACGTTTCGCAATTCTGACTTTTTTATCCCACAAATTAGATTTCTCAGAATTGCTTTTTTTTCTTAGAATTGAGATGAAACTCATAATTCCAGTGACTAACTTGCAATTCTGAGATAAAAATCGAAATTGCGACATGAAACTCAGAATTATGAATTTTCTTGCCGTTCTGACTTTTTTTCCTCAGAATTCTGAATTTCTCAGAGTTGAAAGTTTCTCACAATTGCACAATTCTGACGTTTTATCAGAATTCTGAGAAAAAAGTCAGAATTGCGACATTAAACTCAAAATTATGATTTTTTTTTATCCAAATTCTCAGTTTACATCTCACAATTGCCACTTTTTTCTAAGAATTCTGAGTTTACATTTCACAATTCTCTTTTTTTTCTCACAATTTCAAGTTTAAATCTTACAAATTCGATTTCTCAGAATTGCAAGTTTTTCTACAATTACACAATTCTGACTTTTTTTCTTATAATTTCTCAGAATTCTGAGTTTACATTTTACAAATTTCTTGCAATTGCGAGTTTATATCTCACAAATTGGGTTTCTCAGAGTTGCATGTTTTTCACAGTTGTGCAATTATGACTTTTTTCTCAGAATTGTGAGATGTAACTTAGAATTGCAATTCTGAGAAAAAAATTCACAATTGTGACATGAAACTCAGAATTATGATTTTTGAATCTCAGTTCTAACTTTTTTTCTCAAAATTCTGAGTTTACATTTTACTATTAACTTCTTTCTTGCAATAGTGAGTTTATATCTCACAAGTTGGATTTCTCAGAATCATCTTTTCTCAGAATTACCTTGTTTATTTATTTTTTTTTTATCCCAAAAAAACTCCATAGAAAACGGTTATTTTAATCTGTAATAACATTTCACAATATTACTGTATTTTTAATGAAAATTCTACAGTGCTACTGTATGTGCAGTGAAAATGTGTGCGCCACATTCTTGCACTCTGAATCAACACCAGCATCAGTGCAGCAAACCATCGGGAATTCATCCGAATATTTCTGCAGGTTGCATGAGTTGGTGTTGTTCTGGAAATCTATAATGTAAAGCATGAACAGAGCAGTTCCCTGGGATGCCCCATTGTTCCTCAGCATCTCCTGCCAGCAATCCGAGAACCTCACAGACTGCCGGCTGTCAGCCTTTGATTTGGAAAAACTGTAGATATTGCCCAGAACACTTGATACAGAATACCACTGTAAATGATTTATTCATGAATCGCTTTTTTCCTCATGCTGCTTTAGGGAAAAAATAATGTTGACTATGCAGTTGGTCAATATTTTTCCATTCTGTAGGGTCACATACCAGGCAAATGATTGCCTTGCCTGACATTAATTAACTCGTATTATTATCAGAGACTGAATTAGCGCGTTGATTGCCGTGTAGAGGAACACCGGGGTGATGTTTTATTAAAAATGGCTTTCCGTATCACCTTCCATTTTCGTCATTCCTCTCCATTGTATGTTTGATCACATACTATAGTATAAAACAAGGTGCCCTAATTTTTAGAGTTGAAATATGAATTTAATATGGTGACAAACTGTTCCATGTTAATTATTAAATGTGTTTGGATTCATTTACATACCGCTGAGGCCAAGAAGTCACTAGGGAAGGTTGTGGTTACACAGCTTGATAGTTTAACACTTCAAACAGCTCATTAAGATTCTGAAAAGAATCACAGGCGTACATTAAGATGTGATATGAATAAGGGACTTACGTCCCTCCGAGGACCAAAAATGTGGTTCATATTCGAGCACGCTTCGAATAGAAATATTAAAAACCGTTATGGAGTTAAATAGGAAGGAAATAGTTAACGGCAAACAGAAAAGTGTGTTTTATGTTCAACAAACGTGCGATTTTAACCCATTTACTTGTCACAATTCCACAATACATTTGCATAATCTGAACGCCAGTTCTACTTCAGAGATGAACCTAACTGATTTGTTTTGTCATCGGATCCCTGTCCGTGCATAATTATCAGAATGTCTCAGACGTCGCTGCCCTTTCAATGTCATCACACATCGATTCACATTCTGGCGCCGTGGGTTCATCCGACTCTGATATGCTGTGATTAAGATAATTAATCTGAAATAAGGATCTTCATCTGGATTTGGCGAGAAGTAATTATAGCGATGATTTGCAAGCTATCAGAATGACCGCGGCATTATGGCCGTATGGCACCGCAACCAAATCAACGCAGTGTTGCAATCAGACACGCTTCACTTGAACCATTTCTATCGCTCCCCCTCTCTAAACAAGCGCCGCAGCTTTTGCTCTGTGTATTATGAATACCCTGTTATTTCATATTGCGGGTGGATCAGCGTTCCACCGAGTTCAAACAGAGAGAAAGATAATTGAGTGGATAATCATTCGTGTGGTTTTGCGCCCGAATTTAGCCGTGAACTTTTGAAGCGAGGATTCTGATACTGCCCTGGCTCTGAATTAAAGGCTTTGACATTTATTGTGGGCAAATGTGATGCAGTTTGAAATCGTTGATAAACAATATGGATTTCCTTTTGCGATGAAGCAAGGTCAGTGTATTGACACAGAGGTTATTAAATAGTTCATTGAGCCCTCGGATGGTCGCGTTTGAGCTAATTGATAGCTGCTGATGCTGTAAGTGTTAATAATGCTGACTAATGCCAAAGCGTAAGGGTCAATGTAATTATGTAGGTTTTTACTGTATTAAAGAACATCTGTATTCAACATGCATTGAAAAGAAAATGCAAATGCATTTTTTCCTCCATTCTGATCTGTTTATGATAATCTAAAATTGTCTGTGAGGAAAAACAGGTTCTTTAAATTACTATTGAATTAATAGAGCCGGTAGTCAAATAACCACCATCTGCAGTGCAGTTACACAATGCGCTGACTGTAATTCATACATGAGAAGGACATTTATACCAGTCATTTACATTTAACCATTTAACATACTAAACGCTAAGACATTTTAAAATTAATTTAACAATTTCAAGTCAAAACCATTTTAGTTTTATATATATATATATATACACTGTGTGCAGAATTATTAGGCATGTTGATATTCTGGTCATATTTTTTTTCCAAACACATTTTACCAATTCCAAACCACATCAGTCTTAATAACTACTATTAATTTTGTATTTAATCATTTGTAAGTGATATATAATTGTCCGTGAAGGCTGGAAGTGAAAAACTCCTTATATTCAGGTGTGCAGAATTATTAGGCATGTTTTCGTTTACAGCTAAAATGAGCCAAAAAAGAGATTTAACCCAGACTGAAAAGTCCAAATTATTAAATGCCCATGAGAAGAATGCAATACTAATGCATTACAAGAATTTGCAAAGTTAAGGCTTGACCATTGGACAGTGAAATGCTTGTTGAGTCTGCATGGTCAGAAAAAACAGGTGGAGAAGAAAAGATGCATGTTAACTGCAAAAGAATTAGGAATTAAGGTGAAGAATTAGGTGTGACACCATCAGGAACCGTTTCCAGTTCTCCAGCGCCACCATTTTCCAGAACTGCAACCTACCTGGAATCTTCAGAAGTGCAATGTGTCAGGTTCTCAGAGACTTTGCTTGGTAAAAAATCCTAAAAAATGCCCCTGACTTAATAAGAATAACAAGCTGACGTCTTGTGAAATACATGAAGACAGTTTTTTTATATGCTTTAGAGACAGATAAGTTGAGAGTGACTCTTGAAGGACAAGCATCACATCCTCTTGTACCTCTGATTCAAGAATTTATCTTCCAAAATCTGGCAATAAGTTTTGGGAGTTCATTTTAGTCCATCTCTGCAAGTCAGACTTTTCAGGATAGGAGACTAAACATGAACTCCCAAAACTTACTGCCAGATTTTGGAAGATAAATTTTGCCTATTGCCTAAACATGCCTAATAATTCTGCACACCTGAATATAAGGAGTTTTTCACTTCCAGCCTTCACGGACAATTATATATCACTTACAAATGATTAAATACAAAATTAATAGTAGTTATTAAGACTGATGTGGTTTGGAATTGGTAAAATGTGTTTGGAAAAAAAATATGACCAGAATATCAACATGCCTAATAATTCTGCACACAGTGTGTATATATATATATATATATATATATATATATATATATATATATATATATATATATGTATATATATATAATTTTTATTTTATTTTTCATTTTTCTCTTACTTTTTATTAAATTCCTGACCATACACCATACACGAGAAGAAAATTTATATCAGTCATTTACATTTAATCATTTGGGACCCTGGACCACAGAACCAGTCATAAGGGTCATTTTTTTTTAAATTGAGGTTTATACATAATCTAAAAAGCTAAATAAATAAGCTTTTCCATTGATGTATGGTTTGTTAGGATTGAACAATATTTGGCCCGAGATACAACTATTTGAAAATCTGGAATCTTAGGGTGCAAAAAAAATCAAAATATTGAGAAAATCGCCTTTAAAGTTGTCCAAATTAAGTTCTTAGCAATGCTTATTACTAATCAGAAATTAAGTTCTGATATATTTATGGTAGGAAATGTACAAAATATCTTCATGGAAGATCCTCCATATCCTAATGATTTTTGGCATACAAGAAAAATTGATCATTTTGACCTATACGTAAAATGTATTTTTGGCTATTGCTACAAATATACCCGTGCTACTTAAGACTGGTTATGTGGTCCAGGGTCACATTTAACAAATCAATTGATAAGACATTTTAAAATTAATTAAAAAATTTCAAGTGAAAACCATTTTTTTTTTATATATATATATATATATATATATATATATAATTTTTATTTTATTTTATTTTATTTTACATTTTCCTTGAAGGTATTCCATGGAGTCTGTGGAGCTCTAATATACACAAATTAATTTTTTTTATGACATTAGCTATTATGAATTATTATTTTTATGAATTAGCTAATGATCTGTTAAGCTTTAAATAATGCAGTTAAACAATGCACTGCGCATAAACTATACACAAGAAGTACATTTATATCAGACATCTTCATTTAACCATTTAACATACCAAATGCTAAGATATTTTAAAATTAATTTAACATTTTCGCAAAACTATTATATATTTTTTATATTATTTTATTTTATTTTTCTTGAAGGAGTCTGTGGAGTACATAAAATTTGTACACTTTTTAATATTACATTTCTGTTTCAGTTTTAATGAATTGGCTAATAATCTTTTTTTTTTGCATTAAATAATGCATGGCCTGTCAAGGTTAAAACTTCTTTATTAGACAAATCTGACCCACTAATTAGTATGCCTAGCATACAATGACTGACTAGAATGTGGGCATTTTTATTTTTTGCCACCTGAAAACTTCTACACCATTATCACAAGCCAAAATATTTTGTTACAAACCAAAAACAGATATTTTGGGGCAGCATCATCTCTGCATTCGTCAACACTTCATCATATCTAATTAATAAATCTTGCAAATACTCGTGCTTTCACACTTTTTTAAACATGCTGCAGGGTGAATTTCTACTAGCAATTGTTCTATGCAAACTCAAGTTCAGTTTGGATTCAAAAAGCCTTTTGTAGTCGGAAAAGTCTTATTCCAGAAGCGCATAACGTCATCACGTTTCTTTGCCGTGTTCCTTTCCTCTGCTTTTTCACTTTCGTATTCTGACTGTATATGTTTGAAATCACAGTTCTTTGTTAATGTGGGTTAAAGTCTCTTTTCATTCTTCTGAGGCTCAGGAGCGCAGAGACAGAGTAAACAATTCTTTGTACCTCTCCTCTTCTTCTTTCCTCATACCTTATGTCTCTCCCACTTTCAGCCTGCTCCCTCTTCCTCCTTCTCCCAGAGCAGTGTCTTTTAAGCATCTTGCCGTCTTCTCTTCTCTCCTCTCTTCGGGTCACAGACATCAAAGAGAAGTGCGCAGAATGCCTCTTTATTCTGACAACAGCCCGAGAGAGTATCTGACTGCAGAAAACGGTAGCGGCGCTGGCTCAGGAGAGGAGAGGCAAGCGAAAAGCGTTTAATGTAAGCAAAAAAATAGGATACAGTTTAATTTAACGGTCCATTAACAGTCTATTAATTTAATAAATATGCATGTGTGTGATTAAATGAAGAGGTGGTATTGTGACGCCGGTGATTGAGATCTAAAATGCATTTTGTATGCACGTCTGCGAGCTTGTAATGAACGGCCGTGACGGGTCTGGGCAAGGTGACGTGACAGGTGTCAATCAAAAAGACAAAAGTACACTCAGTGTTGTCAATGCGATCAGTCAGTGCTGTCATTAAAATTGGCTCAGATCGCATAATTCTGGGTGGTCCTGCTGCTGCTAGATGAATGCAAATGCTAACCGATCGCTTTTTTGAGGAATAATGCACCTCCTTGTGTTAACAAGCATAATTAAAAAGACAGATCACCCAAAAATTATATATAGAGTATGCTATCTTCATTTACACACCCTAATTGCAAGCCTCTATGACTTTCTTTCAACTGCAGAAGATATTTTGAAGAATGCTGCTAGTAACCAAATTTTTTTTTTTCTTTTCATTGACCTCCATTGTATTTTTTTTCTATGCAATTGAAATCAATATGAAAACAAAACTGTCTGGTAACCAGCATTCTTCAAAATATCTTCCTTTATGTTCCACAGAAGAAAGAAACAACATTAGCGTAAGAAGACAAAATTTATATTTTTTAATAAATGATCCCTTTAACCTCAAGCTATTGTTACTCCCCTTTATTTTTTTTCTCTTCACATCATTGAAAAGAGTTTCTGGATCGTTCTGCTATGAAAGCAGCACAGGTAGCTTCGCTCTGATGGATGATCCACTAAGCTGAGCAGAAACCTTGAGTGTCAGCCACAAAACCTTGAGACGGAGAGCACATAATGAACCTCCCCTTCAGCAAGCCAAGGAAAGAAAGAGAGGCAAGGATGAGAAGAAAGACGAGATAAATAGACAAGGCTTGGAGGAGAGGCAAGCATTAGCATTAGTATGGCTGCATCCCAATTCACACACTTACACTTCACACCAGAAGTGCACTTTTCTGAAAGGAAAATGCATGGTTTTGAGCAGTAGTTAGGGACTGGAGGGTCACGACTACGTTAAATATGGGTTCACTTGCGATGAGGATAAATACACGTCAGCTTTTGGCAGTTCACTCCAATAATGAGTCAAGAAAAGATGTGCAACGCTTCTGAATACGCCTACTTCCCTAATATAAAGTATGTCAAAGTGAGCTGAGGAGCCATCAGATTGGAAATGCTAAAATATTAAAAATAACTGAGTGGCTATTTTAAAGTTTGAGTTCTTCGAGTACCATGTTAAATTGTTCATGATATAATATACACTACCATTCAATAATTTGGAGTAGGTACGATTTATTAAACGTTTCTGGACAAAGTGTCTTATGCTCACCATGGATCCATTGATTTAATCAAAAATACAGCAAAACCAGTAGTACCATGAAAAATTATTACAATTTATGATAACGGATTTTTCTCCAGTCACTTGATCCTTCAGAAATCATTCTAATATTCTGATTTGCTGCTAAAGAAACATTTTTTATCAATGCTAAAACAGTTTTTGATGCTTAATATATATGTGGAAAGCATGATACATTTTTCAGGATTCTTTGATAAATAGAAAGTTTAAAAAACAGCATATTTTGGACCGAAACCATAACATTATAAATGTCTTTACTGTCCCTTTTGATCAATTTAATACATCCTTTCAAAATAAAAGTATTAATTTAAAAAAAAAAAAACGGTTGCGTAATTTAAAGAGAAATTGTAATAATGTTGGTAATTAAACAGTTTCTAGTCCTATTTGACTTCCATAGTATAGATGTCAATGGCTATCAGCAACTGTTTGGTTACCAACATTTTTCAAAATATCTTCTTTTGTGTTCAAGAGGAAGAAAAAATCATATGTGACCCTGGACCACTAAACCAGTCATAAGGGTCAATCATATTGGACAGTATTTGGCCGAGATACAACAATTTGAAAATCTGGAATCTGAGGGTGCAAAAAAAAAAAAAATGGAAATACTGCGAAAATCACCTTTAAAGTTGTTCAAATGAAGTTCTTAGCATTGCATATTACGGTCCAACTTTATATTAAGTGGTCTTAACTACTATGTACTTACATCAAAAAATAAGTACAATGTCATATTGTATTGCAAAACACTTTTGCTGCTATTGAGGTGGGATATGGGTAAGGTTAGGGACAGGTTTGGTGGTGTGGGTAGGTTTAAGGGTGGGTTAAGGTGTAAGGGATGGGTCAGCAGTGTAATTATGAATGTAATTACAGAAATTAATTACGGATGTAATTACATGCAGGTATTTTTAAAAACTAAGTACAATGTAAATACATGGATATACACAATAAGTGCATTGTATCGTATGATTAATTTCAATGTAAGTACTTAGTAGTTAAGGCCACTTAATATAAAGTGGGACCCATATTACTAATCAAAAAATAAATTTTGATATATTCACAGTAGGAAATTTACAAAATATCTTCATGGAACATGATCTTTACTTAATATCCTAATGATTTTTGGCATCAAAGAAAAATCGATAATTTTGACCTACAGAATGTATTTTTGGCTATTGCCTTAAATATACCCGTGCTACGTAAGGTTTGGAACAACATCAAGGCGAGTTATAGGATTAGTTCACTTCCAGAATAAATATTACCTTATAATCTACTCATCCTCATGTCATGCAAGATGTCCAGTCGAAAAGGAATTGAGGAAATTAAAAAAGATTCCTTCAACCCGTTGGCTCCCATTGAAGTCCATATACGGAGAAAAATCCTGGAATGTTTTTCTTCAAAAACTTGAATTTCTTCTCAACTTAAAAAGAGAAAGACATGAACATCTTGGATGACTTGGGGGTGAGTAAATTATCAGGACATTTTTGTTCTGGACACATTTTTTTGGGTCAGCTATCCTTTTACTGTAATTTATCTGAGTAAATTATTTTATAGTTGTTGATATTGCATCACAAGTCCAAGAGCATACATGATGCACACCTGTATAGCAAAATAACATACAGATAACATCGCAACAAACCAAAATTTATTCACCATATCATCATCAATGTTTATTCACTATAGTCTACAGTAGAAAAGTTTTGTTCCACTTCAAATGTTGACTAATGTAGAAAATGCTAATAAAATATGACAAGAACTCAACAAGATCAAATTCATTTTGATAATGTCAGACAACTTTGATAAAAAGGTATGCAATGGATTACAATCAACCAAAAATTCTGACAACTGTTAGTATGACAGTGTTTACAAAATTATTTTTTTTATATTTTTGTTGAGCAATTACCAAGCAATGCTTAATTTTGTTCAGTCTGTGGTGTAAAAAGGTCACATTAGCAATTAAAGAAAAAACATTTAAGCAAAACATGGTCAGGTCAAAGGGTCTGAATACGTAATTTTTGGTCCCAAAGTTTTTACTGTTAGTCCACTGTATGAAGGATTTTTGGGTATAATATGTCACAGTTTACTTTATTTTGCTATCCTCACTTACATAAATGAACTATAGTATCCTAGTACAAAAATATAAAAAATTATACCTGTTGTCTGAATATTTTTGGTTTGACTGAAAAGCACTAAACTACGGTGGCCAAAGAGCTCAACACGCTGCAACTTAAGAAAACACATGCAAACAGAAAAAACGACAATAAATTAAGAAAACATCTTCATCAGTTTGACAACACAGGCGCTGCAAATCCTCGCAACGCAAACACAAATACGGAAACGCACTGCAAATTCTCACAACACAACCAAACGTGCTGCAAACACACAAATGCACTGCAAACACAGAATAGTGCTGCAAATAGCACGGACCACAACGGAAATGTTTCAGGGGGACCTCAAAAAGTGACGAACCCAGCTGGGACCTGATTATTTGTTCAGTGGCTTTTGGTCAGAGCAGAGGTGTTGTCGGTCACTAAAAGGTGAGTTTATTGTTTATTTTAACATCCTGATCATACGATTCCTTTTTTTTTCGATATTAATAGACTAATCTGATGAATTACACACTTACAGTATCCAAAAGACCAATGAATCGTATGATCAGGATGTTAAAATAAACAAAAACTCACCTTTTAGTTCACCGACAACACCTCCGCTCTGACCAAAAGCCACTGAACAAATAATCAGGTCCCAGCTGGGTTCATCACTTTTTGAGGTCCCCCAAAACATTTCCGTTGTGGTCCGTGCTATTTGCAGCGCGTTTCTGCGTTTGCAGCGTGTTCCTGTGTTTGTGTTTGCGTTGCGAGGATTTGCAGCGGCTGTGTTGTCAAACCGATGAAGATGTTTTCTTAATTTGTTGTCGTTTTTTCTATTTGCATGTGTTTTTTTAAGTTGCAGCGCGTTGAGCTCTCTCGGCCACCATACTAAACCACTAGAACAGTGTTATATATTTTGTTGACTTATATATGACTTATATATTTTGTGTACTTACATTAACCCAAATGTTTCCAAGAAATAAGCCATTTTAACTATTGGTGCATTCCGTCTCATTGCATCACCTGCCAGTTTTTTGCATACTGCATAAACAGTAGAGTGTGACAGTAAAAGCTATTCTGAACAAAACCTTTATGTTTGTACTGTAAATAGAGCAGGTAGTGTGAGAATTGGGATGCAGCGTGTGTGTCTGATAAAGAGAAATAAAGAAATAAAGAGAGATATGGGTGCTTACAAAGCATGTAACGTCCGTAGCTGGCTGCCAATTGGAAGTAACGTACTGCCTGCAAAAGCAAATTAGCCTCCAGGGAGTTCTTCACCTCAAATTGAAATTGACAGCAGGTGACACTTGCAAACTCATTAAAATACCTCTGGCAGAGGTCGGCCTTATGCTGGGCCAGCGCAGGCCAGACAGTCTATCAACAGGGGGGAGACAAATTAAATATTTCATCCAGGGCCGGAAACGGGGAGGAGTTTTGTTTCTAGCCTTTCGAATTATTGAACTCAGTAACTTTGTCCAGAGAGTTCAAAGCATTCTGGACGGTACGACCTGCTAAGTTTATACGCTGCGTGTTATTTATCGCCAGTAATGTTTTTATAGCTGCTTGGCCAGCGCATTTAGAGGCGAGCGGCGAGTGGCTGTGATAGATCTCATTTAGAGAATGCTCACCTGATGTTCTGCGTAAATTTGGCCACGTATAGCAATTTGCGCACCGCTTTTGAGGCATTTGGCTTGAAGAGCCTGCTATGCGGTCAGGTTTTGGATGAAAGCATGTGCCTCAGTGTTCGTCCCACCCATATGGCAAGTTCTGGTCATTAGCAGTGATTTCTGTTTCTTTCTCTCTCTCTCTCTCTCTCAATTCATGACTGGCGGCACAGCTTGTGTGCGCCAGCCATTTAGCATTTGCAATATCGACTGTTGATCTTTTCTGATTCGGTTTAATCCACTCGAGTCGGGCGGCGTGCGGTGTGTGGCATGCATGAAGGGAATTAGGTGTCTCTCAGGCAGGACTTCAAATTCGCTTTCTAGCGCTCATCCAAAACTGTGACTGTGATAGCTTCCTAACTGTGATGAAACTTAATGTGTGACTGATATGAAACGCTTTACATGGGTAGCAACTCGTCGCACAGCCTCCATTGGAATCAGTCGTGGGTTTCATGTGAAGATCGCTATTGTCTTTTTTATTTATAGTGCCTTTGACACGTTCAGACGTGTTTACAGAAAATAGATTTGTACACTTCTGAAACTGTGTGAATCAGAATTGACTGCAGTAGATGTTTGTGTGTTTCTACACTAACAACCCAATGCTCTAATAAGCACAAAAATACACAGTACATACATACAGTGTATACGGTAAAATAATGCATTTTAATTTAATTGAACTGGGCTTTAATATGAAAAACATCTGCTATATTCATCTGTGTAAGTGTATGTGTTTATGTAGATTTATTGAGTCTGAACTATCCGTTTTATAATATTAGTTTTTCTAATGCAAGTCTTTAATTTTTACCTCAAATATTATAAAATGAAAAGCTATCTTTTTTGCACTGATGCAAGGCTTATTATTCGTTATAAATAATCATATATTTTGGCCATCAAGTTGAAGTGATTTATTTTGTATGGGAATTTAATTAACTTTATTCATTAGTCAACATTATTGTATGTATTGATATATAAATTAATATATAAAACAATTTTGGTTGAATGTGCTGCATTAAAACCTATATTGTGTGATTATTTATTACTGTGATATAAAATTAATTTGACATATGTAAGATATAAAAGATTTTAGTCATAACCACCATCCATAAATTGAATTATTATTTTTATTTATTTATTTTTTTAAGTTTTGAATTAAGTAGCATTCAAAAGTGTTGATGTTGGAAGATTTTTTTTATTATTCTCTTCTGCTCACCAAGGCTGTATTTATTTGATGAAATATACAGTAATATTGTAAAATATTATTACAATTTAAAATAGCTATTTTCTATTTTAATATATGTTAAAATGTAATTTATTTTTGTGATGCAAAGCTGAATTTTCAGCATCATTACTGTAGTCTTCAGTGTCACATGATCCTTCAAAAATCAGTCTAATATGCTGATATGCTGCTTAAGAAACTTTTTATTATTATTATCAATGTTGAAAACAGCTGTGCTCCTTAAAATGTTAGTGGAAACAGTGATACTTGTTTTCAGGATACTCTGATGAATAGAAACTTCAAAGGAACAGGAAAATATCATTTTTTGTAGCATTGTAATGTCTTTACTGTTACTTTTAATCAACTTAATGCGTCCTTGCTGAATAAAAGTATCTTTTTTAGTATCTTACTGACCCAAACTTTTGAACAGCAGTATGTAATTCAGCATTACATATTAGATTTTGGCATAAAGAAGGTGCTTTATGATGCAATCTCAGTAGGTTCTCTCTCTCTTTTGCATCGTCATTCCTTCTGCTTTCTTCATTCTCTTTTTTCTTTACACTTTCCTTTTTTTTCCTTAAATACTAGGTCAGGCTACCCTTTCCTTATCCTCTCCTGGTCAGTCCTCCTTTTAGCCTCCAAGCATCCTACATCCTCTCATATACTCTTCCGTTCACTACCTCATCACCCTCATCTATGTGTGTGGGTTAGATGTATAAGAAGGAAAAGGCCTAGGCTTGTAGAAGGAGAGGCCTAATGAAGAATGTATCGATTTCCTATAAGAAGGATTTAATCAAAGTCCCACGACACATCCACTGGGACAGAAGCCTCGCTACAGCACCAAATTACACTTCATACACCATCTATTTTTCAGCCACGGCGATAAATGGAGGTGCCGAGCAGATAGATGAGAGTCCCTCCAGCTCGTTCATCATACCCAAACTAGAGGAGGAAAGCAAAGTGATTGAGACGGGCAGCAACAACAGCCAATGATGAATAGACCGGGAGGTGTCGACGGGGCGGGAACGGCATTCACCATTGGACAAGGGAGCTTTAATTGAATTCGGGAAGAGAAGGTTATATAATGAATGATTCATTTGATCTATAAAAAATATATGACATCGTGTCAGAGAGTGCTGTGTTGTTGTTGCATAGAGCATTTATAGTTTATTAGACAGTAAAGATAAGTAATTCAATTGACTGAACTGTTACTATGGCTCATTACGCACTACAGTGGAGGAAAAGTTTACGAGCACAACAAATCTGATGTGGATTTACATCAGCAAAATGCTGTTTGTCAGCAAATACAAGGATTAGCGCTTGGATTTGAATATGCAAATTTTATCCAAACACAAGCAAATTCTATATTTGGCCAATTAATACCATAAAACAATGCCCTCTAAGTGTAAATATCCCTGATTTTGAGGAAATAAAGAAAACAAATGTTATTTCAGTATACTAGATTTATTATTCTGCTTGAGATAATGATTCTTTAAACAATTACATACAGTGTTTCTGCTTTTAAAAGGTCTTTAATAGTCTTTATTTGTCCATCCACAAATCAAAGTCTATAAAGGTCTTAAATCGAAGGAGAAAGTCTTTAGTCATGGTATTAAAAAATATCCCTCAGTATTTTTTTATTTTTTTTCTGGGTAAAAAATATTGATTTCTCGATTTTAATCTATTCTCATTTTTACAAAACAATATCAATCCCAAATCCCAAGAATCAATTAGTCTAGTCCGTTTTCAGCTAATGAACACATTGTAGCGCATGTCCCATCCAATAAATCGCAATAAGCTTTGTGCTTTGTTATTTTTCATATGAAACAAAGCCTCAGATTTCAAATTCTGTCTGTTTTATTACAGTATTCAAACAATAAATACTGTTTTGGCACTGTTTGATGTGGAGTGACAGATCGCTGTAGATTCTCAGTTCAAGAGAAGCGGCTTATGAAATGATCATCTCCGTTTTAATACCAGTTTCAGCACAAAATAAACATGAATGAACATCCGAAGGTATGTAAAAAATGAAATTTTCACTAAACTCTGTATCCTGTCTCATGTAAATGCTCAATCAGTGTTTCAACCGCACAAAGACGTCAATAACAGCTTGTAAACAATGTCACGTAACGTCACATTTACCTTGGTGACTGTAAACTCGTTGATCAGCTAAAAAAAATCTACTCCAGAAAGGAGCATTTTCTTAATAGTATTAGTATTAATGCACCATAAAACATATTCATTATAATTTTTACTGTTCTTCAATATTTAATTTATATTTGAAAAAATCCATCAAGTTTATATGACGCCACCATTTAAATGTTTGTTTCAAAAAAAGATTATGTAACTTATAACTTATAAAGTAATCGATATTGAATCAAATCAAAACAAAATTTAATCGAATCACAAGTTTGTGAAGCATTAACGAATTGAATTGTGAAATTTGTATCAAAACCCAGCCCTAGTAGTTTTGTTTTTTTTTTAATGAAAATATTGAAACATCTTTAAATCAAGATACTTTTACTTGAGATAAAAACTGAACATATGAAGTCTTGAGAAATTGAACAAAATTAAGATAAATGAGAACAAACATCGGTCATGGGGAATGAAAACTTGTTTTACAGTTACATTTTTTACAATCAATTTTGATCAGTTTCTCAGCAAGACTACTTGTCATTTTGCTCCTCAAGTAAATATATCTTGATTTAAGATTCTTTAGACATTTGCTTGGAGAACAAGACAAAAATAGTGATGAAGAGCATCAGTTTTTTGTAGTGTGATCAGAAGGTAGTGAAGGTTATTTCCATATTCTAGCTGAAACAAAAAGTAATGGAGAGATCTGTCAGAAGCAATATTTTCAAACTATCAATCGCTGCTAATACAAAACATTTATAAAAGACCATATTTATGTACATTGCAGAAACCTGTACACATAAACAAATATAATTTAAAAACTTAATATTTTTTTATTGTGCACAACTTGCCTTTTTTTTTAATAGCTTGCAATATCTTGCATTGCTTCTGAATCATATTTTTCTCTAACGTCACCAAGGCCGTGCATGCAGGAAAAACATTTTTGTCAGTAATACATGATACGATTAAAGCGATATAGTCATGACAATAGCAGCATATAATGATAGATTTGATAAAGAAACCGCAGATACCTACAAATAGAAATGCTCTGAAGAATAAATTAGAGCTTTTGCCTCCACACCCCGCATAAAAAGCCTCTTCAATAGGGGTGTTTCAGAAGAGTAGACCTTCACAATCCAAAATCGCATTCAGGTTCGGCTTCATTCTGATATATTCTTTTCTCGCTCCTAAATATGTTGCATTACTGAAGCGAAATGAGTTGCAAATGCCGTTGGCTTCAAAGCATTTTCAATTAAAAGGTACACACATTTTAGAGACTTTTTCTTCCCCTTTTCTTATCAGGCTACAAATGAAGGGCCTTTTATGTTTGTGTGTTACTATGGTGACCAGTTATCCTGCACACGCTGGGCTCGAAAGACCCCCACTGGTAAAGTATGCTGTAAATAGTTGTACAATAGTTCATCTGCATAGCTACTCCTTGATTGGAGTGGCTGCAGCGCCGTGCCACTCGGCCGAGAGAAGTGAACCTAAATTGTTTTGCCCCAGAAACATTGCCTAAATCAAACCTGTATTGTTGTGTGAATACGACACAGTCACAGAAAAACAGCACAAGTCTGCTGTTTGCCTTGAGAGGTGTGGAAAAAAGCTAGAATTAAAGGTAGTCTTTTCTGGGTGATTCATGCATTGAAATCTGATTGGGAACTTATAATGTTTTCTGATGCTATTGAAAAGATGTCAACTTTTGATTGCCTTTTAATGCAAAGTTTGGCTTTTTCTCCCTCTCTCATTCTGCGATTTGAGGGAAAAACACTTCAGGTTGTGCGATTTTTAAAATATCTACAAAGACGCTCCAAACAACAGATGGTTTTATATAGGCCGTTGTGCATTATTTACGATATCCTAATCCAACAGAATAATAAACACCTTTCTAACGAAAAAAATAAAAACGGGCAGCACGGCTTGTAGATGCTTTCTCAAAATGTGGATTTGTTTGTTAGAAACTATTCCTGCATCTCATTTGTGATTTTCTCTCGCTCAACAGCAGTTAGTCCCTCTGCGTTAATCCACACTTGGATTGTCACATCCTGACAAATGGTCCAGCAGTCAACACATGCTATATATAGCGGTCTGCTGGGTGGTCTTTAAAATGCTGCTCTTTTAGTCTCTCTGGCAGTCAAGTGAATTGCATGAGCTCGGGTGAATGTTACTGTTGCTTGTCAGACAGAATCGCTGTGCTGGTCTCGTGTGGTCTAGTTAATAGATGTGTGTGCTGATGCACTTGTCGGGTCAGTGCTTTCTGCTTGGGTCATCTATGATTCTTTGACCTGATGTTTACTCTTAAGGTTATGAGATGTCTGGTTAGTTCAACAGTTGTTCTGGACAGGTCCCTCTGCTAATTCCATTTACTAGATACTTAACTTTTTATTTCAAATAAATGCTGTTCTTTTTAACTTTCATTCATCAGAGGATCCAAAATGTTAAGCAGCACAACATTTTCAACATTGATAATAATCAGAAATTATTAGAATGATTTCTGAAGGATCATGTGACACTGAAGACTAGAGTAATGATGCTGAAAATTCAGCTTTGCTTCACAGGAATAAATTACATTTTACAATATATTCAAATACAAAACAGTTATTTAAATTTTTTTAATTTTTACCTTTTTTTTTAGGTCTGGGTAAAAAATAGTAACTTAATTTTTAATTAGTAATATGCATTGCTAAGAACTTTCATTGTACAACTTTAAAGGTGATTTTTCTCAATATTTTGATTTTGTTTTTTTTTGTTTGTTTTTTTTTTTTGCACCCTCAGATTCCAGATTTTCAGATAGTTGTATTTTCTAAATATTGTCCTATCCTAACACCCCATACATCAATGGAAAGCTCATTTATTCAGCTTTCAGATGATAAATAAATCTCAATTTAAAAGAAATTTGAACCTTTTTTTGTGGTCCAGGTTCACATATTCCCTTGCATCCATTCCAAATATTGTGGTGCAACTTACTAAGATGCCAATATGAACAGGTTGCATAACATCCTTGTTATATTTTAGTTGCTAGGGTGTTTTGGGTGATTGCTATAGAGTTGCTAGGTGGTTACTAGGGAGTACCTGCAGAAAGAGTTGCTTAAAAAAAATGCTCACAGCATCAAGTGGAGAGATAAAAACAATGAATAGTGCTGTTAGACTATCTGTTGTATAAATCAGTATTTCAACCATGCATAGACGTCAGTATTACAGCTTGTAAATGATATGTCACGTAACGTCTTATTTACCTCAGAAAAAACATACTTGGTGACCATAAACTCATTAGTAAGCTAGAAAAATCCAGAGAGGAGCATTTTGCTAAATATATGCACCATATGACATTCATTAAAGCAATAAGCCCCGTGAAGCCGGGGTTTACAGTGAATTTATAACAGCTAAGGGTCGTTGTTAGGCAAGACATGAAATGGTGTGAGTAAAACCCCCTTAGCTGTTATAAATTTACTGTATACCACGACTTCACGTGGCTCCTTTAATTTTTTTTTTTTTTAAGATTTATTTTTGGCATTTTGGCATTTTTTTTTGATAGGACAGAATAGCAATGACAGGAAACGAAGTGGGAGAGAGAGAGGGGGGTCGACGAGCCGGGACTCAAACTCGGGACGCCTGGAGCGCAACGGCGCTACATGTTGGCGTGCTGCGACAGGGCTATCATCACCAATGGCTTATTGCTTTTATAAAACGGTTATTCCATATACATAGTAAGGTTTCACAAAAGAATACGGAGCAAATAAAGTGTAATGATATTAATAAAAACATTATTCTTCCACCAAACAGTGTAGTTCCTCAGAAACAGTTGTGGTTGCAACAAAGTGGTTGCTGAGCAACACACAAATGTAAACAAAGGTGTATGTTTGTAGAGTAATTTACAACAGCTTAGAATGAGGCTCAACCAATCAGAATCAAGGACCGGAACTATCAGTTTTATCATATAATTTTTACTGTTCTTCAGTGTTTATGTTTGAATAAATGAATAAATGTTTGAATATATATCCAAAATAATCAATATTGAATATAATCTAATCGAATCTGAAATCGAATCGTAATATTTGTGCCAAAAACCCAACCCTACACAATATTACAGTTTTTACTGTATTTTTTTTAATCAAATAATTGCAGCCATGGTGAGACTTCTTTCAAAAACGTAAAACAAAATCTTTTAGACCCCTCAAAAATCCCTTTTATCGGTATTTTTCTCCTACAAAAAGGGAGAAAACACTTTCCATATATTTTAGTTGTTAATATCAAATGTGACCCTGGACCACAAAACCAGTCATAAGTAGCACAGGCATATTTGTAGCGACAGCCAACAATACACTATATGGGTCAAAATGATCTATTTTTCTTTTATGCCAAAAATCATTAGGATATTAAGTAAAGATCATGTTCCATAAAGATATTTATCAATATATAAAATATATCAAAACTTAATTTTTGATTAGTAATATGCAATGCTAAGAACTTCATTTGGACAACTTTTAAGCTGATTTTCTCAATATTTAGATTTTTTTGCACCCTCAGATTCCAGATTTTCAAATAGTTGTATCTCGGTCAAATATTGTTATATTCTAACAAACCATACATCAATGGAAAGCTTATTTATTTAAAAAAAAAAAATGAGCCTTATGACTGGTTTGTGGTCCAGGGTCACAAATTATCTTGTATACATTCCAAATACTGTGGTGCAACTTACTTAGATGCCAACATGGACAGCTTGCATAACATCCTCGTTATGTTATAGTTGCTAGGGTGTTTTGAGTGATTGCTATGGAATTGCTAGGAGGTTACTTGCAGAAAGAGTCGCTCACAGACAACTGGCGTGCTGTTAGTGCTGTTGGACTACCTGTTGTATAAATTAACACTCTGTTCTATTCAAGCATGGCAGTTGTATTGATATTTAATTCTTTCCATTGGTTTAGATTTAAGATGTAAATTCAATGCACAATTACCTGCCTAAAGCTGTTGCAAGCACATTTCTGTTTCAAAAACCGTGGAAAACTCTTAAAACAAGTTTCCCCCTAGTCAAACGGATAGACCCGCTCTGAATGACGTCACTGGCAGAGAGCCGGCGTATTAAAAAAAATGCTTACAGCAGCTTTAAGTCTCATTCATGCACAATATATGCACTTTCATATCAGTCGAGTACGAAGGTGTCTGCCAAGATTTTTCTAAAATGTGGTTTGTAGACATTATGTTGAACACTAAAAAATGCTTAAGTGCATTCACCATCATAAACAACTAAACTAACAATATTTAAAGTATATAACTAGAATTTTAGCCTACATCTTCTAAAAAAAATGCTTACTTGTGCAAAAGTTGCTACCAGAACTCTGTAGTGTTTTGGGTGGTTGCCAGGGCATGTCTGTATGTTGATTACAGTATTCAGTATTTAGCTTGTGGTTGCTATGTTTATGCAGATGCTTTTATCCAAAGTGACTTACATTGCATGCAAAGTTTACATCTTTTTAATGCATGCATTCCCTGGGAAACAAACCTATTGCTAGTGCCATGCTGTGCCGTTTGAACTACGTGAAGGCACAAATGGTGCAGGACAAATTATGCACTGAAGTTTAGTGTTTTTCAAAGCCCCTAACCCTGATTATGAGTAATATTATGCAATATAGTAAGTAACTTAGCAAGCATCACCAATTACAATACTCTGCTTTGTTACAGAAGCGCACAGCCTTTCTTGTAAATAAAGCAAGCAAAACGTTCTCTATTCTTACCGAGACACAACGTTAAGCATATTTATAACTAAGCCGCGTCACTTTAAAATAAAAGGCAGAGATGCAACATGATTTCTTGTTGCTTTGGGTAATTTTGCTGTAGGCTAATTTGTTTTGAATCCGCAGAGTGAACATGATGCTAATGGAATTGGTTGAATTTGTCTTATTATGTACAGTCTGAAGCACGTCTCTTGTTATAAAACGCGCACGCATACGGAACGAGAAGGGGAGGGAGTCTTCGCAACATTAAATCGGCATTAACCAAGGACCGGCTCCGGCAACTTGAATAAAAAGTGCCAGAGGGTCCAAATCTTCCCTGGCGTCTTAGTGATGGCATGCCCTCTGGCCTAGCTAGTCTACAAAGGCCACAGAAGTGCTGCTGCTTTGTTGATTTAGTAGTGTTCAGCTGAGGATGGGGAAAGTCAGACTTCCCAAAGGAACAGCCTGCGGAGTCCTAAAGCCCAATAATTTTATGATATATCTGGTTGGAGGAGCCACTGCAAGACTTTATCAGCAATACCAGATGTAGCCCGGAGCCATTTAGAGCTGTCTCGGGGAAAAGGTCTTCTCTGTCTCTGGGCATACTTGGATGAGTTTATGTAAAATAGGAGTCTTTTTATTAATATTTTTGTATGTGCTTTGGTTTGATACAGTATATGTTTTGCACTTATCCATGGGGGGTGAAAAGAGTCTGCTTTTGCCTTAGGAAGGCAGACAGATTTTTTTTTGTCCTTTTTTCTCTATTTGACATCACTTTTAACTTCTTTGGTTGTCCTGTTCTGACTCCTGTCCTGTATATAGTCTCAGAGTTGGAGTGTGTTTTTAGCAACCCAGGCTCATTCGAAATCTGTGCTTGTGATGACGTTTCTGCAACACATATATTATGTACTTTATTGCACATTTCACTTTAGTTTCAGAGTGAAATGTCTAGTGAGTGGCTCTAAAACACACGTTCATTAAGTGACCGTGACATTTTATTATTGCGATGATACATGCACAAATTGTCGCATTGCTTCAGGTACGTATTGTGGTGGTTCAGAATTAAAATGTCTAGTGAATGTCGCTAAATGTTAATCTTCTGTCATGTTGGAAATACCCAGAGACCAACCCAACCCTAAACTTACACGATAATGTTAAAGGAGTCCACTTCCAGAACAACAATTTACAGATAATGTACTCACCCCCTTGTCATCCAAGATGTTCATGTCTTTCTTTCTTCAGTCGTAAAGAAATTATGTTTTTTCAGGAAAACATTTCAGCATTTTTCTCCATATAATGGACTGGTATGGTGCCCCGATTTTGAACTTCCAAAATGCAGTTTAAATGCGGCTTCAAACGATCCCAAATGCGGTTGTAAACAATCCTAGCCGAGGAAGAAGGGTCTTATCTAGCAAAATGATCAGTTATTTTCATTAAAAAAATACAATTTAAATACTTTTTGCTCTCTCTTAACTCTGTGTATTCTGGCTCAAGACAGTTAGGGTATGTCGAAAAACTCAGATCGTATTTTCTCCCTCAACTTCAAAAATCATTTTAAAGTTATCCTACATCACTGCAGAGGTTCTGACCCAGTCTTTGCAAAGTGAACATGCAAAGAAGATCAAACACCCTTAACAAAAAAGGTAAAACAGTGATATAGGACGATTTTGAAGTTGAGGGAGAAAATACAGTATTTTGACATACCCTAACTGTCATGAGCCAGAATACATAGACTTCAGGGAGAGCAAGACAAGATGACCGTTTGATGTTAAAAAGTATATGAATTGTAAATCCTGACATGTTTTCCTCAAAAAACATAATTTCTTTACAACTGAAGAAAGAAAGGCATGAACATCTTGGATGACAAGGGGGTGAGTACATTATCTGTAAATTGTTGTTCTGGAAGTGGACTTCTACTTTAACAAAGTGATATAAAAACGCATTTGCTTATGCTACCATGCTAATTAAATTTCTGTATAAATGAGTTTGAGCTGTTTTTTGAGCTGCAAACCTACTGCATTAAAAAACCCCAACGCTATTTTACAAATAATTTGTGCATATTGTATGAGCTGGCTAATGTACAAAATTGTACAAAATCATAGGTTTAGGGATGAGGTTAGGGATGGTCACTTGTACTAATTCCTATGAATTTAAACATGTCGAAAAACTCAGACCGTATTTTCTCCCTCAACTTCAAAATCAGCAATATCGCTGTTTTACCTTTTTTGTTAAGGGTGTTTGATCTTCTTTGCATGTTCACTTTGCAAAGACTGTGTCAGTACTTCTGCAGCGATGTAGGATGATTTTGAAATGATTTTTGAAGTTGAGAGAGAAAGTTGAGTTTTTCGACATTCCCTAACTGTCTTGAACCAGAATACACAGAGTTCAGGGAGAGCAAGACAAGACGAGCATTTCAGATTAAAAAAGTATTTAAATTGTTTTTATTTAATGAAAATAACCGATCGTTACGCTAGATCAGACCCTTCTTCCTTGGCTGGGATCATTTACAACCGCATTTGGGATCGTTTAAAGCCACATTTAAACTGCATTTTGGAAGTTCAAACTCGGGGCACCATACCAGTCCATTATATGGAGGAAAATCCTAAAATGTTTTCCTCAAAAAACAGAATTTCTTTACGACTGAAGAAAGAAAGACATGAACATCATGGATGACAGGGGGATAAGTACATTATCTGTAAACTGTTGTTCTGGAAGTGGACTTCTCCTTTAAAGTCTGCTAAATTGGAACAACTAATTTTGCACTTAATGCACTTGTGGAAGTAGCGCTGAAGTCCAACTAAAGACATACTGAAGTATATTTGATTGCGCTTAAGTGAAACTATTGCAAGTGTACTTCAGGTACACTAAATATTTTGCATCAGTATGTTATTCAAAGATCATACAGTCCTCATCAACAGTAACATTAAAACACATTTTAGGCTTAATATTAAGAAATGCACATTGTGCACAAGTAGCACTCCAAATAGTTTAAATAAAATGTTTAAATCAATAACTTTAGAAAGATATGACAGTAAATATGTTAATACTTAGTATGAATTAAATGCTATTACTTTTTTACTAGGGTATAAATATCTAATATACATTTTGTTAATATATTAAAGCATGCCATACGCAAATGTTAATCAGCTGTATTTAAATTAAATAATATTTCTTTATTAGCTACAACTGGATGCTGTCCTGCACTGGCCATTCTTGTTAAGTCTCTCACAGTCCTCCTTGTTTCATGATTTTCATTCCTACACACCAACATCCAACTGCACACGTATTGAAAAAAGAAGCCGTACTACACAAAGGAGACAAAGCTGTTTCCTTCTCTCTGCTTTTGTTTTTATGACTAATCACAGTGAACTTGACATATAGGAGCCTGTAGCCCAGAGGACCCATAAACATATATAACCGCACGTATATACGCTCCAAACACAGCCGGTGCCAGCCGTTAGAAGCATATTTCCCAGTGCTGCCAACCAGCACATGCAAGCGCAGCACCGATCCAATAACTCAAAGCAGAGAAGAAAAATAATCAATACTGTCATCCGTTCTTCTGCAGCCCCCCCCACACCCCAAGTCCCTCGTCATGCAGCTCACAGTGAAGAATGACACCCAATGACCTTCATGCATCCGTGGGCACCCCGTGTTTATTTTCCTCGGCTAATTATTCTGTGGATTCAGAGGCCATTGGTAATAAGCAAGACATCAGACGCTGACGGGAAATTAGCGAAGTGAGATAGAGAAAAGGAAAAGGAGGGATGAGAAGGGACCTCATCATTACAAGCACACTCGTTTATTCTGCGTTCTCTTTTATCTCTGGCAACACCTGCCCTCAGAGTCGAGAAAAAAGAAAATAGAGAATTTGGAGTGGATGCGTGCTTGTGTTTTTTTTTTTTTTTTTTGGAGGAGGAGGGAGTAGAGATATAAATTTGACACAGGCAGCCACCAACCGTGCGTATATTCCTCAACCGGCGTGCTGTCTGACTTAAAGGGATAGTTCATCTAAAAATGAAAATTCTGTCATCATTTGCTCAGCCTCGTGCTGTTGCGAACCCATTTGACTTTCTCTCTTCAGTGAAACACAAAAGAAGAAATTTTAAATAATGTTTTGGCCATTGTGTGTAGCATAATGAGACTGTCAAGCTCCAAAATGACAATAATGCACTGCTAAAATATTATAAAAGCGCTCCTTATGACTTGTGCCGCATGATAGTAGTTACAGACTACTTAATGATGCCTTAGATGTTTTTACATCTTTCTGAAGGTTAATTTTGAAGCATCCTGTTCATTCATTGCAGCTGCATGTTTTTTTTAATACTAATGGCAGATCTTGACTATAAATACTTCTGTGTGTGTGAAGTTTTCACTTGCATTTCCCAAGACGGTGTGAATATGCTCTTAAATGCTACTTAAGACTGACTTGTCTATTCATGATGCGCTGAAATGGTGTTGTAACTTAAGGCTTACAGGTGTTTGCTTTCTATTTGTAATTTACAATTTGTAAATATTTAAAGTTGTTTTCTTAACTGTTCAGATGAATTTTCTGCACATATACTACCAGTCAAATGTTTTTGAACAGTAAGATTTTTAATGTTTTTTAAAGAAGTCTCTTCTGCTCACCAAGCCTGCATTTAATTGATCCAAAGTACAGCAAAAACTGTTTTGCTATTTAAAAAAACTGTTTTCTATTTGAATATATTTTATTATGCAATTAATTCCTGTGATTTCAAAGCTGAATTTTTAGCATCATTACTCCAGTCACATGATCATACAGAAATCATTCTAATATTCTGATTTGATGCTCAAAAACATTTATTATTATTATGTTGAAAACATAATAGAATTTTTTCAGGTTCCTTTGATGAAAAAAAGTTCAGGAGAACAGCTTTTATCTGAATAGAAATAATTTGTAACATTATAAATATCTTTATCATCCATTTAAAGCATCCTTGCTAAATAAAAGTATTACTTTCTATAATTTCTTTGCCAAAAAGAAAAAAAAAATTATACTGACTCCAAGCTTTTGAATGGTATAGTGTATAATGTGAAAAAAATTTACTCAACTGTTTTAAATATTGATGATAATAATAATAATAATAAAATGTTTATTGAACAGCAAAACAGCATATTAGAATGATTTCTGAAGGATTGTGTGACACTGAAAACTGGAGTAATGATGCTGAAATTTAGCTTTGATCAAAGGAATAAATTACATTTTAAAATATATTCAAGTAGAAAACAGTTATTTTAAATAGTAAAAATATTTCTAAATTTTACTGTTTTTGCTGTACTTTGGATCAAATAAATACAGACTTGGTGAGTAGAAGAGACTTCTTTAAAACCATTAAAAATCTTACTGTTTAAAAACTGTTAGTAGACTGGTAGTGTATACATAACCCTTCAAAAGTTTAGGGTCCGTAGAATTTTTGTTTTAATGTTTATGAAAGAAGTATTTCCTTCCCACTAACATTAGTACAGAAAAAGTAGTAATATTATTACATTTTAAAATAACTTGTTTACATTTAAGTATATGTTAAATTGTAATTTATTCCTGTGATGCAAAGCTGAATTTTCAGCATCATTACTCCAGTCTTCAGTGTCACATGATCCTTCAGAAATTATTCTAATATGCTGATTTGCTGCTTAAGAAACATTTATTATTATCAATGTTAAAAACAGCTGCCTAAATGTAATTAGTTAAATAACATGATGAATAGAAAGTAACAATTTATTTGAATTAAAAATGTTTGATATTATTATAAATGTCTTTACGTTTAATTAATTTAATGCATCCTCACTGAAAAAAAAAAAAGAAAATAAATTTCTTAGAAAAAAAAAAACATACTGACCCCAGCGTTTGAACAGTAGTATGTATTTGTTATTATTATTTGATCATTTTTTTGCAGAACAATCTATTTTTCACAATAAGCCTAATTGCAAATTGCATTTGCAGTGTTTAATTTTGATCTGTGGGTCGAGGTGTAAGCTTTCCCCCAAGACCCGGTGACTGATACTGGCAGTGACATTCTGAGCATAACGAGGTTCCAGTATTGAGGTGCACAATAGGGAGGTGAGAGCTACGCTTGAGGGACATTCACCAATCAAGCGGTGGTCTGCTCTTTACTCCCCGGAGTGATAACGGTGACAGCGGTGCTGCACAACACTGCGGTGCCAGCAAGTGCGCCCTTGGGTCTCAGAACGGAGGTTGAAGGCGAGCCAAGATGTGCTATAAATGCCAGTTTTTCCTCTAAATCTTATTTATACAGTCTGCAACAATCTTGTTTGCACCAACACAAATTAGTTATTTATACATTCATGTATTTTAATGCATTTATTGAAAAATATATGTAAGGTGTGCAATTAGAAATTCAGAAAACAGATAAAATACCTGTAAAAATATGAAAAAAAAAAATCATTAGATTTTATAGATTTTTGTTTTGTTTTTTTTTTTATTACAGTGCAGTGTTTCTATATATATGTATATATGTGTGTGTGTGTGTGTGTGTGTGTGTGTGTTTTGTTTGTATCACTACGTTTGCAGTATTTATCACAGCGAGTGTCATGGTGGATGCCCAAATCCACTCTCATTTTATAAATAATACTGTTTTTGTGTCACGGAATGTCATTTCAAGAATTTTTAGGCAAGAATGTAGTTGTTTAAACTTCAAATATGTGGTTTGTTAAAAAAGATAACGTCTATTTGAAAATTTGCATCATTGCTTTCAGAGATGTGAGCTTTCAGAGATTTGCCGCTGACTCTGATGTCTCTATAGTGGTTAAACGTGAGATATAATTTGTTTTGGATAAATCTAACAGGCAGTCTTTGGTCTTATTAATCTATTACTTGTTCCAGAGCAAATCATTTTGGCTCATCATGTTATATTATATGTAAATGTAATGCTATATATTAAAGCGTATCTTTGTACTTCTGACTTTTATGATCCGTGTTGTTGTTTATTAAGTATTATTATTCGATTAATTATAATTTAATAGTACTAGTAATAGTATTTAGTATTGAGAAACGGGGTGTGTGTTTGCGATTTTAGTTACATTATTATATATTGAAAGAGACTGAACTGGAAAAAGTGTTGGAAGCAAAGACGTTATTTTTTACTTTAAAGGGCACCTATTATGCCCCTTTTTACAAGATGTATTATAAGTCTCAGGTGTCCCCAGAATGTGTCTGTTTCAACTCAAAATACCCCACAGATAATTTATTATATAATTTTGAAAACGCCTATTTTGAGGAAAAAAAGAAACAGGCTGTTTTAGTGGCATGTCTCTTTAAATGCAAATGAGCTGCTGCTCCCCACCCTCTTTTCCAGAACAGGGTTATGCTTTTTTTAGCTCATATCTCAGATCTCTGCCAAAAAACATCTGTTTGGTTTTGATTATCATGTATATCGTGCGTTTTAAAGTTATATCAGTTTAAATTTCTGATACACGTTTTTCTGGACGCACACATCCGAAGCACACTCCCATCTCATTTTCACCTCCAACTTCAAAATCGTCCTAAATCGCTGCAGAAGTACCGACCCAGTGTTTACAACATGAACATGCAAAGAAGTTCTGGAAGTGAACTACTCCTTTAACAGATGAAAGGATAGTACGACAAAGATAGATTTCCTCAAACGAATGTTTTATTGTGAATATGAGATTGAGCTGAAGAATGAATGCTGTATCAGATGCAGGTAATCACACTTGCTCAGTCCATCTCTTTCTCATAATACTCTACATAATAAATTGCACTTTTAATATAGTAATATAAGCTTTCAATGATATGTGAAATAATGGCGCAATTTTCCATTTCCGTTTAGGTTTAATTTCGTGGTTGTCACATAATTTTCAAGCATTATCTAAGCTATGATGCTTTGGATAAGATTCATACAGTCATTTTACAATCTACTTTTTGAAAACTCACTCCTTAGTATCTCTTTGTGTTCCACAGAAGAAAGCTAGTTGTAAGAACTTGTGGTTTATTCCTTTAACAATCAAATGCCTCAGAAATCTCTTTAGATTCCTGCTCGCACCACAATTGTGCACGCTGCACCGGGTACAAAGCGTCTGTTTGAGGAGCTGATTGGCTGATGAATTGATGCTTTCCTCAACGCTCAGACTCTGATTTAGTTGCCTTGGGCAACAGTGGAGGAAACCTAATTCCCAGGCTGCTGTTTCCAAACAGAATTTGATGCTGTTTGATCCCAGCAGAGGGCTAGCAACGTCTCAGGGAAGGGTAGCAGACAGTTTCGTGCTTGTTCCAGTAACATCTGTGGTTTGTATGTGTGGTGGGGGGGCAGGTGCTCTCATTTCTAATGAGCTATTAAGTGACCTCCAAACACATTTGCCTGTCTGTAAAATACCATTACTGACAGGGATGATTTTGGCACAAGCTCAAATAGAATATAAATTATCCCCAACAACCACATGTAGTACTCAGTACTGTGTGTGTGTGTGTGTGTGTGTGTGTGTGTGTAAGAGAGAGTTCAAGCACACGACTTTGTAAAGTCAAGCAAAATTTAATTTGCACTGCATTATGATCAAGGGTAGTGTGTATGTATAATTGCTCTTTGTATTTTTACTGTAATAGACTCGTGGATATGCCAAGGTTTCAGTTTACTTGTGTTTTATATGCTCCTATATATTATATTATATTATCATACAAATAATGAAATCATAAACAAATAATGCATATTATTATATATGTTATAAGAAATATATTTTTTATATGTTGAAAAGATTAAATACCTAAATGCAAATTATTAACTGAATTATTAACTAAATTATTACTTATACTTAGTATTACAATAAATGCAAAATTTGGGTGTTTTTTATGTGAATTAATGTGTTATAAGGAATACATTTTTAATATGTTCAAAGGACTAAATACCTAAATGCAAATGACTAAGTTATTAACCAATTTATTAATTATTACTTAACTATTACAATAAATGCAAAATGTGGGTGTTTTCATGTAAATAAATGTGTTAAAAGGAATATATTTTGAATATGTTCAGAAGACTAAATACCTAAATCCAAATGACTAAATTATTAACAAAATTATTAATTTATTATTACTTACGTATTACAATAAATGCAAAACTTTGGTGTTTTTAATGTAAATAAATGTGTTATAAGGAATATATTTTTAATATGTTCAGAAGACTAAATACCTAAATGCAAATTACTAAATTATTAACAAAATTATTAATTTATTATTACTTGAGTATTACAATAAATGCAAAATGTGGGTGTTTTTTAATGTAAATAAATGTGTTATAAGGTATATATTATTAATATGTTCAGAAGACTAAATACCTAAATGCAAATTACTATATTATTAATTTGTTTTTACTTAAGTACTATAATAAATGCAAGCTTTGGGTGTTTTTTTATGTAAATAAATATTTTAACATTTAATATATTTAAATATATTATAATAAAAAATATGAATACATATATGGGAGTGTATTAATGTTTTTTAAGGTGATTCATACTTACCAAAACATATATTATTTGCATCATATATTACATAATAATTTTATTATATAAAAATATATTATATATTTCATTATATATTACAATATTATAATGTTAATACATATTTATATTAATAAAATAAATAATATTAACAATAGTAATAAAAATAAACATGCATTTAAACATGCATTGTCTTGTTAATATATTTAACTGTATATTACAACTAACCAGTTGACATGTTAGCATGCAGCAGTTTCTCTTTGTTTTACAAAATTACTAGTATTTTCTACAGTGTAGACCGAATTCTTTGTTTTAGTTTCAGATGCAACTTTACAGCAAGACTTACAGTAGATTAACCATCAGTCAATGATCCAAAAATAACTACACTGTAATTTTACAACTCAGTTGATCTTGTGTTCGTTAAGAAGTGTTGAATGAAGTACTCGTGTGAGCACATTATCAGTATGCTGAAAGTGCTGAGAGTTCGATTTAAGATGCAAACCTCCAACACACTTTAACCTGGACTGTTACTACTAAATGCAAAACAGGTTTCAGGTCAGCAGTAAAGGCCGATGAACATTCAGCCCCCCGGACATTTTAATAACCTGGTATTAGTGTGTTGTGCAATGCAAGCAGCTGCTTCTGGGAAACTTGTGTGGTGGGACAGCACTGCCAAATCTCTGGCGAGTCAAACATTTGCGTGCCAGAGTCACATGCTCACCCCACAGCGTGGCCTGAGAGAGAAAGAGAGAGAGACAGAGAGAGAGCGCCTGGTGTCTCTATCCCTGACGGATCGCTCCACTGTTTGCCCTGGACTCTTTCCAATCCAATCTCTGCTCTGTTAATTTCATCCATTACACTGTTAAAAAACAGTTCCCTCTGCTCACCACATTACTGCTAATTAAATATGTCAGCTTCTCTTGTTTTCAGAGATGCCTTAGCCAACCATATATTTGCCAATTATTAATCAAATCCATGAGCATGAAAATGCTTAAATCAATATAAAATGTGTACATTTAATAATTAACATTATTAATAATTAATGTTGTTTTATTAATAATTTATGAGGTACATGTATTGAATTGTAGGTTCTATATTGTTTTTTCGTCTCATAATCTAATCAGTGAACACAATGCAATCTGCAAATGAAAGGCATTTTAGGTGTTTCTAGTCTATGTGGTGTATTTACTATCAATATTTATTAGGATGCCTAGTGTTTTGTTTTGTTTTGTTTTTCTGTAAAATATATGTAATATATTGCTCACATTAAATCACCAAAACAAACATCTAAATATTTAATATAAGCATATTGCATATGCTGCAAATGACATACTCTGAAAAAAAAATATTTGAAAAAAAAAAAAAAATTTCAAAAACAATTTTAAAGAAATGGCAAATAGCAGATTGAATTCAACAAGAAATATTTTTTTTTCTTTTTACTGTGGAATGATCAGCACTGTTTGTAAAGTAGAACTAAGAAAAACAGCAAATATTTAATTATCAGATATATATTTTTTATAAAAATGATGCAACATACGGTTTCATAGCTGGTAAATTTTCTTATTTTTAACTCAGAAAGATTCATTTGGATCATGGATGTGTCTTAGAGAATACATAATAAAACAAACAGACTGAGCTGTGAAAGAGTTTTGTTGTAAAGAGAAAGCTTTTAAGTTACCTGCACCTCTGAAGTCTTTGTAATGTGTGTTTTGTTCTTTTACATGCATTTTTAATTGTAATTTTAAAAGTAAAAAGTGAGATTTATTGTTTTGAATTGCATACACCATAATATTTTTGATATTCATTAATAATTTTGTTCAACAAGGCTGTATTAAATTGATGAAAAGAGGCAGTACATTTATAATGTATTATGATACAATAAAAATACATTTCAGTAGTAATTTACATTTTGATATATTTGTAAATATATATATATATATATATATATATATATAGAAATATTAAAATAGAAAACAGTTATTTTAATAATAGTATGTAATAATATTTCATGTAATGTTTTTTTTTTTTTTTGAAAGGTGTTTTTTAAAGAAGTCTTTTCTGCTCACTAAGCCTGCATTTATTTGATCCAAAGTATAGCAAAAACAACACAATTTTGAAATATTTTTACTATTTAAAATAATTGTTTTCTATTTGAATATATTTTAAAATGTAATTTATTCCTGTGATTTCAAAGCTAAATTTTCAGCATCATTGCTCCAGTCACATGATCCTTCAGAAATCATTTTAATATTCTGATTTGCTGCTCAAAAACATTTATTATTATTATGTTAAAAATAGCTGAGTAGAATTTTTCAGGTTTCTTTGATGAATAGAAATCTTTTTTAACATTACAAATGTCTTTATCATCACTTTTGATCAATTTAAGGCATCCTTGCTAAATAAAGGTACTGATTTCTATCATTTCTTTCCCAAAACCATATCCTATTATATCCCAAACATATCCTATTAGAATTATTTAAATGACATTATTTTCAAAAAATATTATTCAAAACAATAAATCTTTTAATATTAGAATTAAAAATGCATGTAAACAAAAAAATACACATTACCAAGACTTCAGAGATGCAGGTAACTTAAAAGCTTTCTCTTTATACAACAAAACTCTTTCACAGCTCAGTCTGTTTGTTTTATTATGTATTCTCTAAGACACATCCATGATCCAAATTAATCTTTCTGAGTTAATTAAGAAAATTTACCAGCTATGAAACCGTATGTCACATCATTTTTATTAAAAATATATATTTAATAATTAAATAATTGCTGTTTTTTTTTAAGTTCTACTTTACAAACTGTTATACTGACTCCAATCTTTTGAATGGCATAGTGTGTAATGTTACAAAAGCTTTTTATTTTAGATAAATCCTGATCTTTGGATCTTTTTATTCATCAAAGAATCCCGAAAAAGAGATACTCAACTGTTTTAAATATTGATAATAATAATAAAAATAAAAACAAATGTTTCTTGAACAGCAAATCAGCATATTAGAATGATTTCTGAAGGATCATGTGACACTGAAGACTGGAGTAATGATGCTGAAAATATAACTTTGACCACAGGAATAAATTACATATTAAAATATATTCAAATAGAAAGCAGTTTTTTTAAATAGTAAAAATATTTCACAATATTACTGCTTTAGCTGTATTTTGGATCTAATAAATGCAGGCTTGGTGAGCGGAAAATAATTCTTTAAAAAACATTAAAAATCTTACTGTTCAAAAACTTTTGACTGGTAGTGTATGTAAAAAAAATGTGTATTTCTAAAGCAAAAAAAGGAGTTCAAATTGGAAACATGACACAGTTTGAGTATCACCGTGTAGTTTTATCTGACAAAACTATCCAAACTGATGCATCCTTATTTTTCTTTTTTGGTCTCGCTTTACTTAAACTCATCCAAAATAATACGCTTGAATGGGTTAATTGTGTGAATGACATAATGAGGAAAAATGGGAGCGCTGAAACCCACAGCTCATTAAGTTAGCCGGAGGTAGTGTGAGTCGTTCAGCCGCATGAATGCTTTCTGTCAGGATGCTGTCCAACATGGCATGATGCAGGAATCCGGTCCAGTGTTTTCCCAGTCTAATCGATCATTTAATTACAATCCATGATCCCTAAACCTTCTGACGTTTTCAACAACCAAACTCTTTAGAAACTCTTTAACAGGTACTAATGGGCCCCACGGAAGCAGACGAGTCCGAGCAAAGCTAGTTATTTCTGCGAGCGGGATGATAGCGTGCGGCAAAAAGCACAGTTCAAAAACCTTTATTGCCCAAGTCATTATAACAAGAAGGAAAAAAAGACAGCACATGCTTCAAAGGCTTGTACAATCCCCAGCAATGTGAGATGTACAGAGCCGCTAGTAATTAGAGGAGAAACGTCTTTTTTGCACTAAATGACCTTCCTGTTCGATTGCTCCGAAACTATTGTGCGATTAGCAGACACTGTCAGAGGGGAGCCGCGGTCTTGAACGGCCCTCACAGTTCACCTTATTTCTGTCATACCTGAGACACACTCAATTGACCCCGACAGGCTTGCAGGTTTGGTCTGATTTCACGTTCGGCGGCACTCAAACGCTGCTAATAAGGAACAGCGGTAGGCCACTACTGCGGCGGTCAGAGGCACCACGTCTTTTAACCTCACACTACTTTTCTGTCCTCATAATAAGGTCCAAATAGTCTTATCTCCTCCTGTTTCTTCACTAGAAAATGTATGAAAAGCAAAGCAAGGCTTTTTCAAGGGAAAACTATTGATTGGAGGTTGATCTTTTGAAATGCAGTTTAATTTACCTCTATGTAATTTATCCATTGATTGGATTGAGAATAGTGGGAGTCATACTAAACATTATGTGGCTTGCATTGCTCAGAAATGAGAAATGTTTGAGTTCATATTGAGATCTGTGACTTAAATTGGATTGAGATCTCTTCTGAATGTCTAGAGGAGCCTTAAAACAATTTCTGTCATTATTTACTCATCCTCATGTTTTGTTTTTTTTCTTCTGCTGAACACAAAAAAAATGATTTTGAATAATGTTGGTAACCAAACAGGTGATGGCAGCCATTGACTTCCATAGTATGGAAAAAAACAATGGAAGTCAATGGCTGCCGTCAGCTGTTTGGTTACCAGCATTCTTCAAAATATCTTAATTTGTGCTTTACAGAAGAAAGAAGCTTACTCAGGCTTGTAGGACCCTATGATATCCGTTTTATTTTTTCTAAATTCCGTTTTTTCTGTTTTAATTTTTCTGGATTCAATTTTTTCTGTTTTCATTTTTCTAGACTGTTTTCATTTTTCTAGACATTTTTCTGTTTTAATGGTTAAATTAAGAAATATTAATCAAAAAGCATGTCTAATTAATTGTGATTATGAAACTTATAAAGATTTTAAGCAGTTTATTTAAAGGTTAACAATAATTCAATTTTTAAAGCCCTATGAACTTTTATTTTTACCAAATTCTGTTTTTCAAATTTTATTTTTTTTAAATTCCATTTTAATGGTTTCATTACATTTTAATTATCAAAAGCGTTTCTAATTAATTTTATATTTACAATTTTACATTTATTTAAAAGATCTAAATAATCTGTAATTAATTTTATATTTAAAATTTGTAAATATTTAAAATGTTATATTTATTCAAAAAAACGAATTTATTATTAATTTATAACTAGTATTATTATTATTATTTATTTTATTTTTTACAGAAATACTGTGTTGTGTATTTACATTTTTCTGGTAAATAAATTCTAGCAAATATTTTTTTCTGGTAAATATTCCTTAAATAAATGTAAAATATTTTAAATGTTACATTTATTTTAAAAAATCTAAATCATCTATAATTAATTTCATATTTAAAATTTGTAAATATTTTAAATGTTATACTTATTTAAAAAATATTATTATTATTATTATTATTAATTTATTACTAGTATTATTACTATTGTGATTTTTTTTTTTCAGAAATACTGTGTTGTGTATTTACATTTTTCTGGTAAATAAATTTGAGCAAATATTTTTCTGGTAAATATTCCTTAAAAAAAACAATGTTTTAATAATAATTTTAGTAGTAGTAGTAGTACTGTCAGTACATTAGGTAATATATTTCTGTCACAGTTTCTTTAAGTTAAACCAAACTTTTGTTTTGACGGGTTGCTGTGTAGACCTTTAAGTTTCTGTTTGTATGTATATCATATGTTAGGTTTTCTCACAAGAAACGTTAAAATGTTTATGAAGTGACTCTCAGAGCAGTTCTAGAGATTGTGTATGTGTTCATTTACTCATATATTTAGGCGGCAGAAGGTAAAAACACAGTAAGTGTCAGGCATGCTTCAGTATGTGTGTAGTAAACAAAACCACGCGTCTGCGCAAAACATGCAGGATTCAGACTTGATATTCACAGACAGGCGTTAAGTGTACTGATCTAGTTTTGATTTAGTAATCCAAAATTCATCAAATTCCGTGACATTCCGCGTTATACAGTAAATTCCATTTTTATGACTGGATTCCGCGATTCAGTCCACAATTTCCGCATCGACAAAATCATAGGGGCCTAGGTATGGAACAACATGAGATTTTTGGGTGAACTGTCCCTTTAAGAAAAGTCTCACTTTTCTCTCAGCTGAATTCTATTACAGCCTAAAAGAAACAACTGAAAAACTATGGCGATCTCAAGTTTGATTGTTCTTTTTTATGGGCTGTCATTAACACTTTGATCAGTGTGCTAATTACAGTTCTGTCTGATTTTACTGCGTAGGGCGTAGCCGGTGTTGCCCGTGAGAAATGGAGTACATCAGACGTGCTGTGCTGGTGTCAAGAGAGCTTTGATCACTTATTCATTAATTAGGCGATATATAGGTCAGGGCGTGTCTGTGTTCAGGATGATTCATAGGGTAATGTTTGCTCAAGGGCAAAATCAGCACCTTTAAGGCCCCAGATATACTGGAGGTCTATCTATTATGGCTCTCTGTGGATTGTCTGGCTTGGGAAGTAATTATATTACCTGACAGAGGATTTATAAAAATACATTTTAGGTGATTTATTATTATTATTAATATAGAAGTTGTAACATAATCTTTAAAAATAAGGTATTTAATATTGCATATTGTTAATGTAGTAAATAATAATAATAATAAATAAAAATTGTTTATATAACTTGTTTTAGAGTTTATATAAATAATTATTCAGAATATAAATCATTTATATTTAATATTTAAAATACAATTACATTTTTAATAATATAATAAATAATTATTAATATTGCTATTCAACAAGGCTGCATTAAATTGATCAAAAGTACATTTATAATGTATAATGCTACAATAAAATATATTTCAGTAGTAATTTACATTTTGCAATGTTTTTTTTAAAATAACGGAAAAAAGTAAAGTGTTGTAGTAAGTAGTTAATAGTATGCAATATTTCATGTAGTGTTTTTATTGCATTTTTTATTAATCTTACTGACCACAAACTTTTGAAAGGTGTAAGTTTATATATTATGATAACATTATGTGTTTATTTAAATTTATATTTCTAATATAAATAATTAATATTAAATATTTTTAAATAAAATTACGTTTATAATAATAATTATTAATATTGCTATTCAGCAAAGCTGCATTAAAATGATCAAAAGTGACGGAACATTTATAATGTATGCTACAATAAAATATAATTTGGTAGTAATTTATATTTTATTTTACATTTGTTGATTTCTTATTATATAATAAATAGGTGACTTAATAATAATAATAATAATAATAAATAAAACTTGATTAAATAATTTGTTTTAGAGTGTATATAAATAGTTTACCAGAATATAAATAATGTATATTAAGTATATTTAAATAAAAAGTTTTTTTTAATAATCATTATTAAAATTGGTATTTAGCAAGGCTGTATCAATTTGATCAAAAGTGACAGTAAATTTATAATGTATAGTGCTACAATAATATATATTTTAGTAGTAATTTACATTTAAATTTTTTTTTAAATAACAGAAAATATTTAAAATATTAAAATTAGAAAAGTTATTTTAATAATAGTATGTAATAATATTTCATTTAGTGTTTTTATTGTATTTTGTATTAATCTTACTGACCCCAAACTTGTGAAAGGTGTATGTTTATATATTATGATAATATTAAGTGTTTATTTAAATGTATTTCTAAAGCAATTTATTATTATTATTATAGAATTTGTATTTTTTTTAAATAATACAGGTAATTAATATTGATTATTGTCAGCGTAGTAAATAATAATAATAATAAATAAAATTGTTTAAATAATATGTTTTAGAGTTTATATAAATAATTTACCAGAATATAAATTATTTATATTAAGTATTTTTTAAAGTTACGTTTTTAATAATTATTAATGTTGCTTATAAATAATGATTTTAAGATCATGTTATTAATAATAAATACCAATAATGCCCATTTTACTACTAATAATAATTATCATATTAATAATATTAATTATTATTTAAATTAGTTGAAAATTAACAGTTTGTCATTTGAATTTGTTGACAATTAACTATTTATCTTTTATTTCTATATTTCTGTTATCCCCGTTTATAAAAGCAAGCAATTTACCAAGTTAATGGAAGTTTAATCACCCATGGCTTGTTGTTCTAAGTCAACTTTTCTACACAATTGGTCTATTTTTGTCTGTTTCAGTCAGGAATATGGTTTGTTCATTCCACAGTTTCCAAAATGTACCTAATTATACAGCTATTGGCCTAAACACCTGTTTTTTTTTTCCCCAGATTGCCGTTCACATTTGAACCAAGATGTCGCTGAAAGTCCAGACGAGCAACATTACCAACAAAAATGACCCCAAATCGATCAACTCACGTGTGTTTATCGGCAACCTGAACACAGCGGTGGTGAAAAAGAGCGACGTAGAGACCATCTTCTCCAAATACGGCCGCGTGCTTGGCTGCTCGGTTCACAAAGGCTACGCCTTCGTTCAGTACGCTAACGAGAGACACGCTCGCGGAGCCGTCATCGGAGAAAACGGACGTGTGCTTGCTGGACAGACCCTCGGTGAGTTGGACAAGAATATGAGTCTGTATCCCATCTGAATAACGTCTCTCCAAGGTTAAATAAAGTGCACAACACTTGCTGTAGGAGCAAACTGACTTTTTAAGCGCCCCGTAGAGTGTTTGGTTAGCATGCGCTATGACTGCTGCCAAGAGCGAGCCCCGTGACACCGAAGCAGTTAAGATTAATATCTATTGATGACAGTTTCCTGTGGCCATCACTGTGACGGGGTCAAAGCGAGGTCAATATAGTGCAGTGCGAGTAGATCAACATTATGAGGAGGCCAATGTGACATCAGCACCATTCTCCGCTCTTCAGGGTTCTTGACCTCAGTATATTTTAAGTTTGTATTGAGCTTTTTCATGTAGTTTTTGAACGCTGGTACTGTAATAAAAGTAGGGTACTCACTAGAGGATATTTTGTTGGCATGCACTATGCCAGGAGATCAGTGTGCATATGTTTGGAATGAAATAATAGCACACTGATTACTGGATACTGGGTAACTGCCCACTATACTTTAAAAATAGTTTGGGAAATAGTATGTATGCAATGCTAAACATTTCAGACAGTAATATGATGCCTTGCAGAAACATCAAAAACAGTTACCTATCGTTTTTAATTCTCTATAATCTATAAAGGTATCATTTTTAATGAATCTAAATAAAAAATAAATAAATAAAAAATAAAATTATAGATTTCTGTAATATTTATTGTTATTACTATTTTTGTTATATTTATATGTCGTAAAAATAATGATTAATTTATTTATATAATTATTAATCGGGGAAATTATTTATTTAATACTAATTTTATCATATTATTTACTGGATACAGCTTACTGTTTTTTAAAACCTGTCAAAACAATTACTTAACATTTTTAATTCAGATTTTTAATAATAATAATAAAGTAAATTTATATGATGATGATAATAATAATAATAATATTTGTTGTTGTTGCTATTTATGTACAGCAAAAATAAAATAATATAATTAATATTATTATAACATTTTTTATTCAAATTTGTAATAATGACAATAATAATAATTATAATAATTTATATGGTAATAATTGTTGTTGCTATTTACGCAAAGCAAAAATAGTAATAACAAAATATAATTAATATTATTGTATAATTAAAAATATAGAAAATTAAAATAACTAAAATAGTAATTATAGATTTCTGTAATATTTATCATTATTACTATTTAGTTATATTTATATACCATAAAGATTTATATAATTATTAATTGATAAAATTAGTACATTTATATGATAATAATAATAATAATAATAATAATATTTGTTAGTTTTTGCTATTTATGTATTGCAAAAATAATAAAATATAATTAATATTATGTAATTTAAAATACAGATAATTTAAGTAATTAAAATTTAAATAATTATACATTTTAGTAATATTTATTATTATTACTATTTTGTTATATTTATATACCAGAACAATTATGATTAATTTATTTATATAATTATTAATTGATAAAATCATTTATTTATTTATATAATACTAATTTTATACTATTAATTACAGCTTACTGTTTTTTAAACAGTCAAAAACAATTACTTTTTTAATTACATTTTATAATAATAACAATATAGTAAATGTATGCTATACAATAATAATATTATTTGCTGCTGCTGTTTTGCTATGTAATAAAGTAAAAGAATAAAAATATTTTTATAAGTAATATAATAAAAGAATAATAATAATAAAATATAATTAATATTCTATAATAAAAAAAATATATAAAATAAAAATAATTATAATAAAAATTCTACAAAAGATTTCCGTAATATTTATTATTATTACTGTTTTGTTATATTTATATACCATAAAAATAAAGATTTATTTATTTATATAATTATAAAATTATTTATTTATTTAATACTAATTTTTATACTATAATTTACTGGATACAGCTTGCTTTTTTATTTTTAATTTTTTACATTTGTCAAAAACAATTACTTAATTTTTAATTGATATTATTATTACATAATTCAACAGTTATAATAATGACAATATAATAAATGTATATAATAATAATAATTGTTATTGCTATTTATGTTTACAGCAAAAATAAAAATAATAAAATATAATTAATATTATATTATTATAATATATAAATAAAAATAAAGACATTTAAAATAATTAGAATAATAATTATAATGAATAATATATATTTATTTGAAAACATAAATATTTAAGCAAGTCCACAAAGAAATGTTAATAGTTCTACAGTTGATATTATGGTTCAGCCGTCGCTCTGGAAATGAAAAGTCAAGTTGAGTGTGCTTAATTGTGTGATACAGTATTCTGTGTGCACTATGCTTTGTTGTACACTTCACAGTTTGCCATAAACACTATTTTACTGGAAATAGCAAGAGTGATATTGTAGTATGTCATTCTAAACATAGCCTCAGTGTTCAGACAGACTCATTACAGACTAATAAACAATTCCTTTCATGCCCTAGAGTACACACTAGCCAGTTTCCGTGAAATCTATATACAGTATGTATGTCTTTAGCGTGTGCCACTTCAAATGAATTACGCCCAGTCAACGTGGGGTCGTATTATCACGGCGCTATTTCAGTTATCAAGTCGTTTTAATCCTCGTCATACCAGCCAGTAATGGTGCGTCCTCTACGAGGTGACCTCTAGACACTGATTGGTTTCTCAGCTGTGCCGGTATCCGGGCAACCGACGGCTGATGCCCCGCCCCCCTCAGATAAATGAGGAACAGGACAGGTGTGTCAGCGGCAGGTGTTCGTGTCACGCTGAGGACATCAGACAGTTGTTCATTTGCTCGCTTCCACCTTTTATGTCTCTATCTCTCTGGCCGCGCCGTCCCGTCTTTCCCTCGATTTAGTTCGATCTCTGTCTCCTTCGCTTTCAATCTTTGTTTCCCCGTCTCTCGTTTGCCCTCTAGCCCTCCGCAGCTGCTTGATGACATACGTGTTTTTTTTCGGCGGTCAGATTAGCCGCTGTTTCGCGCTCCACGGAGCCTTTGGCTTCCACTTGACAGCCCCGGTGACCTGTCAGTCACACGGCCCCGCTCGTTCCCCACTGGCCAATCAGTCCCGGTGCTGAAGGAAATCATCACGGCTGACATCTCTCCCTCAAACCCTGGCGCGTCTCGCTGTCTCAAAGCTCGCTTGAGTGTTGGAAATATGAAATCGGGTGACAGAGCCATGTCTTCCATTGCTTCGCGGCGATCCATTATTCTCTTTCTGCTTCTCCTCCTGTCATTGCTGTTATAAAGTGGAAGCCGAGGAGGCTCTGGAGGCTGAGGTATGGGGAAGAAAGCAGACGCCGGATCTTTCTAAACCCGGTTGAGTGGGTGTCGAGTGCCCTCTGGTGGATGCGTAGAGCATGTGGTTAATGCAAATCAGAGCACTCCCACTTCACGACAAGTGTCCGTAATGTCAGTGCACCGTGATAATTACATAGTCATTAGATAACAACCTCAAGTGCGCCCGGTAACGTACAATTATCAAAGAGCTGCAGATGTCACTTTGAAAGGCTTCCTCCATCTGTCATTGTTTAATACGCATGTCAGATAATTACTCTGCGCTTTTTAAAATCTGCATTTTATGTCAAAATGAAACTTTAGATTGAATGTGTTTTCCACTTCTGTTCGCAGACATTAACATGGCAGGTGAACCCAAACCCAACAGGCCTAAAGGACTAAAGAGAACCGCAGCAACATTATACAGGTGATTGCAGAACAGATTTAAAAAGAGTGGAGTGTATTATTAACGTCAAAAGTTTTTGAACAGTAAGATTTGTAAAGGTTTTTTTTTTATTTATTTATTTTTTTTTTTTTTAAGAAAGTGTTTTCTGCTCATCTATTTGATCCAAAGTACAGCAAAAACAGTAAAATTGTGAAATATTTTTTACTATTTAAAATTACTGTTTTCTATTTGAAAGTATTTTAAAATGTAATTTATTCCTGTGATCAAACCTGAATTTTCAGCATCATTACTCCAGTCTTCAGTGCCACATGATCCTTCCAAAATCATTCTAATATGCTGATTTGCTGTTCAAGAAACTATTATTATTATTATTATTATTATTATCAATATTTAAAACAGTTGAGTACTTTTTTTTTTTTTTTTTTTTTTTTTTTTTTTTCAGGATTCTTTGATGAATAGAAAGATCCAAAGATCAGCATTTATTTGAAATAAAAATCTTTTGTTACATTATACACTATACTATTCAAAAGCTCGGAGTCAGTCCCTTTTTTTTTTTAAATTGTATTAATTTTTTTTTTTTTTAGGAAAGAAATTATAGAAATGAATATTTTTATTTAGCAAGGATGCTTTGAATTGATAAAAGTGATGATAAAGACTTTTATAATGTTACAAAAAAATTTCAAACAAAAAAATTCTCAACATTTTCAACATTTTCAAGTAATGTTTCTTAAGCAGCAAATCAGAATATTAGAATGATTTCAGAAGGATCATGTGACTGGAGTAATGATGCTAAAAATTCAGCTTTGAAATCACAGGAATAAATTACATTTTAAAATGTATTCAAATTAATAAAAGTTATTTTACATGGTCAAAAATATTTCAAAATGTTACAGTTTTTGCTGTATTTTGGATCAAATAAATGCAGGCTTGGTGAGCAGACTCCATTAAAAAGCATTAAAAATCTTACTGTTCAAAAACTTTTGACTGGTAGTGTAGCTTGCAACACATTTAGATGCTGTATAGGAGAGACTGGGGTAAGTTGTCACATGTGTCATAACAGTGGTTTGATGTTCCTCTTGCCTTTTCCAGTTGTTGTTTGTTTTTGTTTTTTTTTTTTTATAATTTTCACTGCTTGAATATTAAGAAAGGATTCTGAATAGTGTATAGTACATTTTAAGTTAAAATACACTAGCATTCCAAAGTTTTGGAGTCAGTAAATCTCTGCAAGGATGCATTAAATTGAAAAAGTATGCGTAATGACATTTTATAATGTTACAACAAATTGTATTTCAAAGAAATGTTGTGTTTTTGATCTTTCTGTTCATTGAAGAGCCATAAAATATTATGGTTTATTCAAAACCATGCAGCTCAGCTATTTTTAACATTGGTTATAATAATAAATGTTTCTTGAGTGGCAAATCAGCATATTAGAATTATTTCTGAAGGATCATGTGACACTGAAGACTGGAGTAATGATGCAGAAAATACAGCTTCACATCACAGGAATAAATTACTGTTTTAAAATAGAAACATATGTTTGTGTGTAAAATGTTTGAAACAGTAGTGTGTTCTAGTGCCTTTTATGATAAAAATATCATTTTCAGATGTGTAAATGACATGTTCGCAGTGTGACAACTTGCCCCATATATAGTAGTGTGGCATGTAGTGTCTATCTTTTTCCTTTTCAATAATGGTGCAAATGTTCAATTGCTTTTTATCTAGTGAAAACTTCATAGTATCCAAGTTAAAATTAATTGGAAGTTGCTTTTTTTTTTTTTTTTTAATCACTTGTAAATGATGTCTATTTTTGTTAATCCCTGCAGCGGTTATGATTTTGACTATGATTACTACAGAGATGACTTCTATGACAGGTGAGTCCATGATCATTTATACATGAAATATAGAAAATGCACCAAAGTTACATCCAGAATGCATAAACTCACTGTCCAGGTGGTCCTCTAATTTAGCCATTTTACTGCTTGTATCACTACTTGTGATACAATAACTTTTACATAACAGGATATATATATATATATATATATATATATATATATATATATATATATATATATATATATGTGTGTGTATGTGTAATTAATAATAATGATAATAATAATAATATATCTTTTTCTCTCTTTTTTTTTTAACGATAACTGTATTAATCAGATTTTTCTGCGGCTTTATATTTGGAAGCCATCATTAACATTCAGTGTGTGTGTGTATATAATCACACTTCTGTTTCTTCATTTATGAACTGTGATGCAAAGCTGAATTACTCCAGTCTTCAGTGTCACATGATTTTCAGAAATCATTCTAATATGCTGATATGATGCTCAAAAAACACTTATTTCTTATTACTTCTAATACAAACAGTTTAATGCAAAAAGTTGTGCTGCTTAATATTTTTGTTGAAACAATGAACAAAGTTCAAAAGAATGATTTGAAATGTACACTTTTGTAACGTTTATAATTTAACGTTGTCACTTTTAATTAATTATTATAGCATCGTGATTACCTTCGACTGCCTGTGACTGCTGTATAAAATCATCAAAAAAACAAAAGCTTGTCACGTGCATTGAGTGTCACACTAAATGCGTTTATTAAAGAAAAAAACACTGATTGAGTACGAAAGCGCCTTTTGCTCGTGCTGAAATCGACTGACCTGAACTCGTAACCCAGCAGTCAGGCTTTATACGGACTGGTTTTTAGTGTAGTAACCCAGCAGTGACTCATAATGAAGTCAGGCACAGCGTTCTCTCTCTAGCACGGCTCTTCCTGTCATAATACATTTTCTCACAACTTGGCAGAATGTAAAGGAACCCTCATAAAAACACTCACACACAGCTGTAAGCTGCAGAAAGAAAGACGGAGGGAAAAAATATGCGTTTCACAAGAACTCCCTCCACGACCCGTTAAGCAAACTTTGGCTGGGCGAGCGTGCGCTTGGCCGGCGTCCCTTTTCGGTAGCTATGGAAACCCTGCTGCGAGACTCAGCTGGACGTACTTGTTTGCAGATGTAAGGGATATTGCGTCCATATGATGAGCTGACATGTTTATTGATATCTCTCTTGTGATCTCTGCTCCCTGACTTACAGCCGTCTTAGGGCGACGCTGACTCCAGTCGATATTTTACAGCAAACGTATCCAATAATTTAGATCTCTAGGATTGCGGATCAGTCGGTGAAGCCGCGTAGATGGCATGTGGGAAGCCAGCTGGTTGCTTTTAGATTCCTGTCTGGGCAGCAGACGTGCTTCGCTTTGAAGGCCAAAGTATCTTCTTCTCTCACTTCATTCATGCCACATCACCTCCTTCATCCCTGACAAGCAGAGCTCTAGGACTGACTTGGATCGCAAACTATTCGCTTTCAGCCTCGTTTCAGCTCGTTTGGACACAATGCAAAAACGTACACCGTCGGTTTACGATTCTCCTTTGAGTCGGCCGCATCTCCTGCTCTGTTTATGAGGAGGTGATGGAAAGCAGGTATGCTCTGAAAAGATCACACTTTACTCTTGCTTTCCCCAACAACACGTGAGCACAACGCTACAATAAAATCCGATCAAGGCATATGTAAACAACATGAAGAACAAACAAGATGACCTTACAAAAAGATGACTGCATTTAAAAAAAAGAGAGAGATAACACCAGTGTTATTTATATAATTTTAAAGTATTTGTTAATATGCATTTACATTTAGTCATTTAGCAGATGCTTTTATCCAAAGTGACTTACAAATGAGGACAACAGAAGCAATCGAACCAACAAAAGAGCAATAATATGTAATTGCTGTGATGAGTCTAAGGCGCTAAATGTAGTTTTTTTTTTTTTTTTTTTTTTTAATAACAGAGAACGCTAGTGTTAGAGGATCAATTTTGTAATATTTTGAATTACCTTTTATTTTATATTTTGAGTTTTTATTTCATTTCTTTGGAGTTTTTTTTTAATATTTCTATTAATCTTTATATTTATTTTAATTTGAGCTATTTTAGTAATTAAAATGTGCAGCATTTATAATTTTCTAAGTTATTTTATTTCATATTTATTTCAATGTTTAATTTTAGTTTTAGTAAACGATAACAACAATGGATAAGTGTTTTGAAAAAAGTATTATAATATACGAAGTAAAAGTATAGAAGTATTAGTTATACATTTATTATAATTATTTTTATTTTATTATAATTAACCTATTATGTATTTTTCTACATTTCTTTTAACATTCAGAATTCTTTTTTTTTTTTTTTTTTTTTTTTTTTAAATCATTTTATATTTCTCACATATACATCACATGTGAGAAATATACATTGGTGGTCATATTTTAATTTTTAGTTTTAGTAATTTTAGTAATTAAAATGTACAATATTTATCATTTTCACTTGTTTGTAAAGTTTTTCATCTTCTATTAATATTTTATTTCATATTTATCTCAATTATTGAAAACAATTTTTAATCATTTTAATTTTAGTAAACAACAACAATGGATAACAAGTGTTTTGTAAAAAGTGTTAAATATACAATATAAGTAAAAGTATAGAAGTATTAATTATGCATTTACTATATTTAATCTATTTTTTTTATTAAAAGTCTACATCTATATTTTTCAAAAATTCTTTTACCCTGCTGAATTTTTAGATTTATTTGTTTATTATTATTATTAATATTATTATTATTATTATTATCATTATTATTTTTTTTATTTTTTTTTTAATAATGGAAAATGTTTTTATATTTCTGACATCACATATTATTGGTCATATTTTCATAATTTTGTTTTAGTATTAAAGTATTAAAATGTGCAACTATTTTGATTTTTGGTTTTTTGTTTGTTTTTTTTTTTTGTTACATTGTTACAGTTTTTCATTTTCATTCAATATATATTTTTTCATATTTCTGTCAATTAGTGAAAATAATTTATTAATTTTAGCTTTAGTAAACTATACAATGGATAACAAGTGTTTTGAAAAAGTAATAAGTATTATAATTAGCCTATATATTTTCTAAAATTCTTAACATGCTGAATTTTTTTTTTTTTTTTTTTTTTTTCTTTAAATAATTTTATATTTCTGACATCATCACATATGTTGGATTGGTAGTCATATATTCAGTTTTAGTTTTAGTAATTAAAATGTACAATATTTCTACATTTGGCTTAAGTTTTTCATTTAATATTTATATTTTATTTTATTTCATATTTTAAATTATTTATATATATATATATATATATATATATATATATATATATATATATATATATATATATATATATATATATATATAATATAAATTTTTATTTTTTTTTAATTAATCATTTTAGCTTTAGCAAACATGCATAACAATGGATAAGTGTTCTGAAAAGGTATTAAATGTACAAAGTAAAAGTATAGTATTAATTATACATTTATTCTAATTATTCTGATTTTATTGTAATTGGCCTATATATTTAGCCTATATATTTTTCTAAAATTCTTTTAAGATGCAGATTATTTAAAAAAAAAAAAACTTATAAAATGAAAAGTCACAAACACTGCAGTTTGTTGGGCATGACCTATAAACTCACTGATAGACGTCATGTGGTTGCATGAAGCAGTTTGCGTCTTCATATGTCTCTTTCTGTCTCCAGACTGTTTGAGTACAGAGGCAGAGTATCTCCGGTGCCAAGAGCGGTTCCAGTAAAGCGCCCCCGTGTGGCAGTGCCGGTTGTCCGCAGGGTGAAATCATTACCTGTCAAACTCCTGACCAGATCCACTATACTTCCCAACAGTTCTGTCAAACACAAGTGTAAGTTCAGTTTCTTTTTTTTGTACCAGTTTTCTTGATTTTGCCATGTTACTGACCTACACATACTGTATGTTAGATGCTGAAACATCAAAAGATCCTTAAGATGCACTGATCTTTAAGCGCACTGAGATGATTTATGGACTGCTTGAACTCTTGAACTGGCCTTTGGGCCATTTGACAGATTACCATGCCAGGTTTAGGATTTAGGATGTTTGTAATACAGCAGCAGAGGAACCTTTTGTCTTGGGCAGTGCTCCATTATAGTTCCACTACCAAATACCAACGCCTTGCTTTTATTTCTGGTTTTGGTTTTATGGCTATGTATAAACCTGATTTATTAATCTATAACATTGTGTTTTTTTATAAACCTTGTGTGTACGTGCGAACAGTGAAATCAACCGAGCTGCAAGCTATCAAATCAGAACTGACGCAGATCAAGTCCAACATCGACGCGCTGCTGGGACGTCTTGACCAGATCACAGAGGACAAATACTGTGCCACAGGTGTGATGTTATGTGTCATGTATCTATACATCTGTTATACACACTATATATTTATTTATTTATTTATTTATTTATGGCTAATAAAATTAAATTATTCAGCAAGAATGCATTAAATTGATCAAAAGTAAGATATTTATAATGATGTAAAAGATTTCTATTTCAAATAAATGCTGTTCATTTAAACTTTTTTTTTTTTTTTTTTCTTCGAAGAATCTTAAAAAAAATTAAAAAAAAAAGTGTTTTTAATTAGTTAAAAAAAAAAAATTAAAGAAAAAATGTGATTTTTCTTTCATTAGTTTTTAGCTTTAGTTTTAGTTGATGATTCCAACCCTGGATAAAAAAAGGGATAATCAACGGCTTGCCGTGCATTAAAGGATTTTAAACGCACAACGTGGAGGCAAAGAACCACCCGAAGCAAAGCACATTTGCAAATCGACTTGACTGCACTAATAATATTGTTTTATATTTTAGTTGTGCTGCTAAATACTTTTATTTTATATGCGGTTTAATTGCAATTAATTGATCTGACAGCACTAATATTGTTTTGCATATTAGTTGTGCTGCTTGACACTTTTATTTTATATGCGATTAATTGCAATTAATCGATCTGGCAGCACTAATAATATTGTTTTACATTTTCGTTGCGCTGCTTAATACTTTTATTTTAGATGCGATTAATCACGATTATTCGATTTGATGGCACTAATAATGTTTTGCATTTTAGTTTAGCTGCTTAATACTTTTATTTTGGATGTGATTTAATTATTTTGACTGCACTAATAATATTGTTTTAGATTTTAGTTGTGCTGCTTGACACTTATTTTATATGCAATTAACTGCAATTAATCAATCTGACGGCACTAATAATATTGTTTTACATTTTAGTTGCGCTGCTTAATACTTTTATTTTGGATGTGATTTAATTATTTTGACTGCACTAATATTTTTATATTTTAGTTGTGCTGCCTGTTACTTTTAATTTGGATGAGATTAATCACGAATATTCGATTTGATGATTATTCGATTTGATGGCACTGATAATGTTTTACATTTTAGTTGTGCTGCTTAATACTTTTATTTTATATGCGATTAATTGCAATTAATTTATCTGACAGCACTAATATTGTTTTATATATTAGTTGTGCTGCTTGACACTTTTATTTTATATGCAATTAACTGCGATTAATCATTTTGACAGCACTTATAATATTGTTTTACATTTTAGTTGTGCTGCCTATTACTTTTATTTTGGATGAGATTAATCACGATTATTCGATTTGATGATTATTTGATTTGATGGTGCTAATAATGTTTTATATTTTAGTTGTGCTGCTTAATACTTTTTTTTTTTTTTATATATATATATATGCGATTAATTGCAATGAATCGATCTGACAGCACTAATATTGTTTTATATTTTAGTTGTGCTGCTTGACACTTTTATTTTATATATGATTAATTGCAATTAATTGTTTTGACAGCACTAATAATATTATTTGATATTTTAGTTGTGTTGCTTAATACTTTTTCATATGTGATTAATCACGATTAATCGGTTTGATGGCACTAATAATAATGTTTTATATTTTAGTTGTTTAGTTAGTTACTGCTTAATTCTTTTGTGGAAAGCAACATACATTTTGTTTCAAGATTTGAAAAATAGAAAGTGCAACAGCATTTACTTTTACTAATCTTTTGTAACAGTGGGAAAGTCTTTACTGTCACTTTTAATAAACTTAATGCGTCCTTGCTGAATAAACTGACTCCAAACATTTGAACAGTAATATGCATATATATATATATATATATATATATATATTTATATAATATATATTTGTATGTATGTATGTGTATATAAAATATATATATATATATATATATATATATATATATATATATATATATATATATATATATATATAATATACAGTACGCACTAGAGGTCTTCACGGGTCCAAATATTCGTACCCGAACCCGAAGAGACCCGTAAATTTGTTGCACGGAACCTACCCGGACCCGTATTTAATTTGAAAGTGGGACCCGAACCCGTGCAGACCCGACGGTTATTCGTAAATTGGACCCGAACCCGGCTGGGAAGACAGAGACCCGAACGCACCCGGTCGGCACATATTACACAGCAAAATGCTAACAAGTCAATAAATAAGTTGCGAAAAAACTTTTTGGCTTACCTACTGTTAGTAGCCCAGACTGTGATCAATCCTCCTTGACACTAACATTTTCGTCCATGTTAAGCTGTTCCTCTCTCTTGCCGAGTGAAAGAATCTTCTTAATTTATATATTATTGCAGCTTGGAGCAGTTTTTTTTTTTTTTTTTTTTTTTTTTTCAAAAAGCGCACAGAACAAGAAGTGCATTACACTTTACTGCGTGAGCAGTGGTGTAGTGGTGTCTGGAGAAGTATACTCTTAATTTATTCAAGGTATTGTTTTCGTTATAATGTACTGATTCAAATTAGTAATCAACAATTAATTATCATGTTACCACTCTGAGTTACATGCTCTCGCGCATTTGCTGTCACGAAGCAGGACGAAGCGGGCGTGGGCGCAATCATATTTCAAAGGAAGCCGGCGCCAAGGTCTTGCTTTTATTGAGTATTTGCATTTATTCACTCGCAATTGGATAAGATATTATGTGGTCAACTGTCATGATTTTGGCTAATGCAAGACACTACTGAATGATGCGCATCAGAGTGGATTTAGAAGTGGGTTGCACAAAGCCTACTGCACTGCACCATCGTGCGTGTTCAATAGGTGCGTCTCTTCTTCAGTAAAAGAAAACAATGCAAAACATATGCTTAAAGCTCCACCTGGTTAATCTTATGAAGCTTAAAGGAGGAATTCACATGAGAAAGCTTGGTACTGTCCGCTTGCAGTACTAGCGTTAACTTCGCGACACGCATGTTTTTTTCCCCACCTTATTTCCCGCTCACACTTTTCTTGTCCTAATTTTACAAGTTGCAAGTTACAAAACACACGCAAAGTGCTGACCGTCACTGATCACTGGCGGGTGGGGTGTTCTCCGATCGATTCGGGTATTACACACAAATGTTAAACAGACCCGGGACCCGAGGTAATAGATTGGGACCCGACCCGGACCCGGCTGACCATTTCAAATATAGACCCGAACCCGTACGGGTCCCGGGTCCTCCGTGAAGACCTCTAGTACACACACAATACTAGTCTGGTTGTTTGATGATAAATCAAGGTTGTAATCTATTAGAAACAATTTCATCAAAAATGCCTGTTGTGCCTTCCTCTCAGTAATTATTTTTTGAGAAAAGCTTTCAAAGGGCTTTTTTATTAATATGGAAACCCCAGCAAGCAGTTTACTCTCCACACAAACACGCTCAGCAAAACGCTGACTCAGCGCAGCACCACCGCCGTCACACGAGCCATTCACGGTTCAGCACTTTTACGGCTCAGTGGCTCCAATCCAACTTTGCAGATTTGTCCCTCTGTTTCACATCAGCGATCAATTTGACAAGCATTACCACAGAACGCAGTACGCCTCCCGCGTTTATTTACACACGGAAACCAGCTTCGTTCTCCTTCATCGTCTGTCTATGAATTGTTATGATGTGGCTAATGGTTTGTGGCTAATCAATGATGATGTCCCCCAGAGTGAAGCACATTTCTGTGCATGTATGCAAGTGTTGCTGACTTGAGCATGAGACGCTTTAAAAGCCCTCGTGAGGGAGGAAAGTCGACTAGCACTTCTTTTGGCCTTCTCACAACTTTTCAACTGGGCTAAAGTGTAAATCAAAGCAAGCTCCAAGTGTTTCTTTACATTGGCAAGGCTTTTTTACATGTCTGCTCGTGAAATGTGTCCCTGCAGAGGTGTCTTGGTTGTTTAGGATGTGAGAATTTGGACCGTGGTTCGCCCAATGCTGAGAAAACGTATAATGCCTAAGACATACTGACATACTCGATGTGTTGAGCAGTGGAAAGAGAGAGTGTTACTTCAGTACAACAGCTGAAATCGCTCACAGCATCTTTAACTCTGTAAAGCCTGCTATATCATGTTTGATATGCAAATTTCTAAAAGCATCTAAATTAACATATCAAAACTTTTCTGAAAAACACATCTACTACTGCCCTCTGATTGATATTTTAAACTTTTTAGCAAGTAAAACTGGGTGTAAAAACAATTTTCACTCAGAAATGAATAGTAAACTTCAAAAACTACAAAAAAAATGGAACATATCACAATTAAATGTGAAATTCTGAAGCAGAAAGACTGAAATGGCCTAGTATTTTCTTGTAAAATATCCTCTAGCAATATTTGTTTTATTATTTACAACAAAATAATTTTTAGTGTGAAAAATTACAGTTCATAATTGTAAACTAGGGTTGTCAAACGATTAATCGCGATTAATCGCATACAAAAATAAAAGTTTGAGTTTGCTTAATATATGTGTGTGTACTGTACAATTATGTATATATAAATACAAACACATTATTAAACACTTTATTTTACATTTTCAGACTATTATTTTATGTGTCAGGCATTGCAGGGTTAAAAAGCCTGATGACAAGTTAAAGCACCAGTTATGTAAAAACACACTTCCCCATATTGCTTAAAGGGCTAGTTCACCCAAAAATGAAAAGTCTGGGATTAATTACTCACCCTCATGTCGTCCCAAACCCATAAGACCCTTTCTCATCTTCAGAACAAAAATGAATATATTTTTGATGAAATCTGGGAGCTTTCTGACCCTGCATAGACAGCAACACAACTAATGTGTTCAACCACGAAAGCATGTGTTTATTTATATATTTAAGAATTATTTACCAGTATATGCATTTATTATGTTTATATAATTTTTATTATATATAAATAAAAGTATTTTGTACATAAATTACATATTTCTCTAAATATATATTATTATTTTTTGTGTATTTATATATACATAATAATTACACACAGTACTCTCATATATTAGGCAAACTCAAACTTTTATTTTATATGCTGTTAATTGCGATTAATCATTTAACAGCCCTATTGTAAACATGTCCACATTCAGGTCATGATTTACTTTAGTTTTTTTTTTTTTTGCTGCAAAATTTTTATTTTATTTTTTTTATGAAGTAAACATAAAGAGAAACTTTTATTTTGTTAGCAATTTTAAGATGAACATTTCCTGAACTGAAGAAAGCAACTTATGTTTTCTTGATTATCAATTAAGGCTATCAATTTAACCTGTTAGTCTAATTAATTAGTTAAGGGGTAAAAAAAAAACAATAACTAATTATTAAACGAATCTGTGTTTTGAACAAATGATTCAGTAGCCAATTCATAGAGTAATTTACCTAATTCCTGAATGCATCAGCTGTTTGAACAACTCAAATGAATTAATTATTCATTAAGACATTTACTGCCACTTACTGGCAATTTTAATTTCTTATTTAGAGTATTATTTCAGAAAAAATAATTTCACATGCACGTTAATAAAAAATTAAAAAAAAAAAAAAAAAAAAAAAAATATATATATATATATATATATATATATATATATATATATATATATATATATATATATATATATATATATATATATATATATATATATATATATATATAATAATAATTAAATGGATAGTATATGTATGATAAATGTTTAATAATGCATTAGTAAATGTTGAGATTAACATTAAGATTAATAAATGCTGTAGAAGTATTGTTCATTCTTAGCTCATGTTAACTAAATTAGTTAACTAATTTTAACTAATTAACCTTATTGTAAAGTGTTACTAAAATTTTTAATCGATTGACAACCCTATTATCAATATTTAATTTTTTAGAAAAATCTTCATTAATTGCATCAAATCAGGTTTTTGAGAAACATTTATTTGTTCATTGTTCAATCATCATGTTGAATATCATTATACGTTTTGCCCCTCACCAATAGTAATACAGCTTTGATCATAAACCTAAGCATTTAAATATCATCTTCCTAAGATAGTACTCTAGTCAACATTTGAATTGGATCAAAAGCCTTCATCAAAGTTGTCCTAAAACCAAAACAATACCCATTTTTGTCTTAGAACAACTTTGAAGAACCTTTTTTGATCCACTTCCAATGTTGACTACTATATAATTGTGAGATATACAGTGACAACTGATATTTATGCACATTTTAAGTATCTCCTATACTGTTATAAAGATCTCATTTATTTACATTACAAGAATTGCAGAATTTCATCTTACCTGGCCATATAAATATCAGCGTCTGTACCAAATTGAATGTTTTTGCTTAGTACGTGCTTCTGAATAAAATTGAGTATGAGCTTTATATTCTCAATATATCATACTATATGCGCTTAAAGTATTAAATATGATTATCAAAAACACGTATGCAAATGCAATTTTTTTTTTTTTTAGATTTAAAATAATTACATTTTCAGACTATTATTTTATGTGTCAGGCATTACAGGGTTAAAAAGGCCTGATGACAAGTTAAAGCACCAGTTATATAACACACTTCCCCATATAGCTTAAAGGGCTAGTTCACCCAGAAATGAAAAGTCTGGGATTAATTACTCACCCTCATGTCGTTCCAAACCCGTAAGACCTTTTCTCATCTTCAGAACACAAATGAAAAGATATTTTTGATGAAATCTGAGAGCTTTCTGACCCTGCATAGACAGCAATGCAACTAATGTGTTCAACCACGAAAGCATGTGTGTTGAATAAAGTTGTTATTTTTGTTTTCTTTGCGCACAAAAAGTATTCTTGTAGCTTTAAAACATTACGGTTGAACCATGTTGTGAGACTATTTTATCGATGTCCTTGCTACCTTTCTGGGCCTTGAACGTGTCAGTCGCATTGCTGTCTATGCAGGCTCAGAAAGCTCTCGGATTTCATCAAAAATATCTTCATTTGTGTTCTGAAGGTGAAGGAAGGTCTTACAGGTTTGGAACGACAAGAGGGTGAGTAATTAATGACAGAATTTTCATTTTTGGATGAACTACCGCTTTAATTGAAGATGTGTATGTAATGTACGTAAATCTACATAAACCTAAACATCTGTCTGTGTGCAGAGTTGCAGAAGGCAGATGAAATGAAGAGCGAAATGTCCCAGGACGACTCGGGCTCGGAGTCGGAGGAACTGCAGCACAGTGATGTGGAGGAGGGCGAGGAGCACACACACGAGGAGTGTGACGAAGACATGGTAAGAGACCTATATGAGAAATGGAAATGATATTGTAAGGTCAGAAGACCAGAGACTATAAGAGTAGGGAATATGTTCTTAAAAACAACATGACATATCAGTTTTTAAATCATCAAACGCTCGCACATTGTACCATATGAATGTTAAAGTTTACAGTGTCCTAAAAATGATTTATTTTCTCTTTTCTCTTTAGGAAAACAATCACATATCTGAAATGGATTCCATTCTTCAATAAAAGGCAAGAACTCCGAGCTGAGACAATGGCTTTTCGCATCACGTTGATAATTCAAACCATGAGATGTTTTACAAGCTTCTAATCAAGATTGTTCTTCATCCAGAAAACGGATTGTAAAAATGAAGTTAGTGAGTACAAACCACTAAATCTGGTTCACAGGGTAATTCATTCAGTTCAATTTGCTGTCCCTAAAGATACATTAAAGGGGTGCTATTATGCTTTTTCACTTTTTGAACTTTAGTCAGTGTGTGGTATGTATCTTTGGGCATAAAAAGATCTACAAAGTTAAGAATCTCAAAACCCACTCCAAAAGGAGATATTTCATTTCTAAATGATCCCTTTTCAAGAACTACAACAAACGGCTCCTTTTTGTGTTCCGCATGCAATGATGTCACAACGCGGTTCTTTAGAATATCGTTAAATTAAATCCCGCCCACGGAAATTCTAATTGTTGGAGGGAGGGTAGGGATGAGGTGGGGGATTAGCCTAACTTTAGTGATGCAGCGCTGAGAACTGCTTCAACATGTGTAAACACAAGCATTGACTAGAGTGGCACTGCAGACGTGTAGTACAGGGGGTCGAAACGCATGCTGAAGCCGCAATCTACTCCGGTTTACTCACCCTCCATACATCCTAGGTGTATATGACTTCCTTCTTTCAGACGAATGCAATCGGAGTCATATTAAAATTTATCCTGGCACTCACAAGCTTTAGAACGGCATAGAAGAGTGTTTCTCCTCATCAGTCCAAAACAAGTCCAATAATATGCATCCATCCATAAAAAAAAAGTGCCTCACACGGCTCCTGGGGGTTAAGAAAGGCCTCCTGTAGCGAATCGATGCGTTTATGTAAGAAAAATATCCATATTTAAAATGTAAAAATCACTTTAATCTAGCTTGCGCTAACAGTTGTACACGGAACTTGCGTCTTTGTCAAGGGGCGTGGCAGTACTGAAACACCGTCTAAGCTGTTTGCCAATCGCAACGCAGTGGGACAGCTAACCAATCACAACACATTTTGTTTTTCGGAAGGCATGCCTTTATTAAACCCGGAACTAATCGACCCATATGTGCCAGGCTGGGAGAAATGCATTATAAAATCAAGACTTTGTAAAAGAGCATAATAGGACCCCTTTAAGCGTGACAGCAGGACTTTTGAGTGTTTTTCTAATAAAAAGCATACTTTTCAAGATAAACATCTCACCAAAAGGTGATTCTTATATATAGTGTATATATACATATACTACCATTCAAATTTTCATTCAGAATTTTTTAAAATGGTCTTAAAATAAGTATCTTATTCTCACCAGTGCTGAATTTATTGGATGAAAAATACAGTAAAACAGTGAAATATTATTATAATTTAAAATAACGGATTTCTATTTGAATATATTTTAAAATGCAGTTTATTCCTGTGATGCAAAGCTGAATTTTCAGCATCATTACTCCAGTCTTCAGTGTCACATGATCTTTCAGAAATCATTCTAATATACTGAATTGCTAATCAAGAAACATTTATTATTAATGATGTAAAGAGAATTCAAAAGAACAGTATTTATTTGAAACGCAAATGTTTTTAACATTATAATTGTCTTTACTGTCACTTTTGATCAATTTAATACATCCTTGCTTAATAAAAGTATTACTTAAAAATAAATAAAAATCTTATTGACCCAAAAACTCTTGAATGAAGGTGTATACTGTTCAAAATAAATATAAATAACGTTTACACATTTGCTCAAATATATTAATGAACCAATTAATTAAAAAAAAAAAAACAGTTTCACACAAAAATAATTAAACTAAATGCCTGTTGATTTCTAGTCAGATTTACAGTACAGATTGGCACACGTACTGTGTATGTTCATAAACTGACTGGCAACAAAAGTTCAGTTTTGCACCCCAAAATACATTTTTGTAAATTCTTCAAAACAGAGAACACAACAGGTTTTTGCAATGCAAATGTCAGAACAGTTTGGTTCTGATTGGAGAATTATTTTAGCATAGCTTTATCAGGTCCGTCTTTGGTGGTCCGAGCGAGTTTCACGTACAGCGCCATCCCCGTCTGTGACCTATGAGCATAAAGTTTATCAAAATGAAGGGAAATTGCTGTGGTTATTATTATTAATCTGTTTTCAAGGTGTAGTGGCTCAACTTCTGCTGTTTCAGTATAAACACTGCCATATGTTTGGCTACATAAACGCACAGGACAATGGGCAATCTGATGGCGGGTTCCACCTGATCCTTCTGTGTGTTGGTTGTGGATCACCGCTCTGTTTGTTCGACTAATCTGCCTGACCACACTCTTACTGCCACCACTAACAGAGCTTCCGCCCTCTGCTTATTCTACCAGCTGCAGTTGCCCTGAAAGGCCAAATCAAAGTTAAAATCACATTGAGCACAAATTAGTTATTGGTCCCTCTTGCCTCTATGAAGCTGCACTGGGACTCTTTCAGAGGTACTTTACAGTGGCTGTCATGCTTCTGCTTGAATCTCACAAAATAGCACGCAGGTCATATTCAGAAGAAGAAAAGAAATTATATTTCGCATTAGGAAAATGAAGCCCATGTTTAGGATATTTTTTTACACTATTGCATTACTTTCAGGGCAAGTAAGCACATTTTTCCGCCTACATTATGTATTAGAAACGTTGCCTTGGCAATAAGCTGAATTTAGATGAATTTTAGTATTAAATTATATTTTATTTTAAGTAATATATATTTTTTGAATGGTCTTAGAGTATTATATAGTGTTTATTTGTTGTTTTTTGTATTTAAAAATACTATATAAAAATTATATATATCAGAGAATTTTCGTTTTTATGGTTTTGGATTTAGTTAACTATAAAAACTATTACTTGATAGAACTAAAATAAACTAGATAATTTTTTTTTTTAAAAGATAAAACTAACAAAAATGACAACACAAAATTACTATAATATTTTACTTCAAAATTATAATGAAATCAGAAGTACTATGCATGTATGTGTGTGTGTATGTATGTATGTGTGTATATATATATATATATATATATATATATATATATATATATATATATATAATACAATAAAAATTTTCACATTACAATAGTGAGAATTGTATCACTTAGCTTGACTTGAACCAGTAAAATGGCTAAAATTGAAATAAAATGTGTGTGTGTATATAGACAAAAAGATAAAATTAATAAAAATAACTTACTAAAACTTCAAAATTAGTAACTCAGTGACATGCATATATAGTATGTAAATATACACACATCTGGGTTATTAAAGTTAACTAAATCTAAAACCATAAATATATTTACTTTAATATAATTACTTGGGGGGAAAAAAATTAATACTAAACATCATCTAATTTCAGCTAATTGACAACATTTCTCAGTTTCATTTAGTTTGTTTTAAAGGAGTAAAATAAAGACAATAAAAATGACAACGCAAAATTACTAAAACTTTAAATGAAAATATGAAAAATACAGCTTATTTAAAATATAAAAAAGTGTGTGTGCATATAATCTGTCTATCAGGATTATTATAGTTAACTAAATCTAAAAATCTGAAACCATAAAAAAAAAATATTATTTGAAATAAAATATATTGTAATATTACATTTCATCTAATTTCAGTTAATTGCAACATTTCTCATTTTCATTTAGTTTGGTTTGAAGCTTTAAAATTAGAAACTGAAATAAAAATGAATAAAAAAGCTAGATAGACATTTTTAATAAAAGATATGAATAGATATAGAAATGTTATAGAAATATATTTTTAATAATATAGAAATATTCTAAATATATTTTAATGAAAAAATATTTCTCACGTTTCAATAGTGAGAATTGTCAAAAATGTTGTCACAAAGAAAAAAAAAGTTCTCATATAGTTCTTGACAGGCTTTGTGAGATTCATCCACATGGTTTCATGGTTTTGCGGTTCAGTGAATGCAGTGATTTAGATCATTGAGTGCATAAGGAGACTAATACATCTTGAAAGTCAGATAACCCTCGTTCTGGACCACAGAGAACTTCATGTTCCCCGTTTAGAGAAGCTCAATCGATTTCACACTTTCTGAGTGGTAATTGGTGCAATAAAAGGTGAAAGATACCAGAGACTTTGAAAAGACCATTTAGTCCGTTTGGGTCGTAGTTTCTGTACATTTACTACGATACATTGATTTCTGACAGTGTTTTTTAGATGTTTCTGTATTAGCTGTCATTGAATTTCAACAAAGCGTGCTTTTACATTGGGGTTTTTAGCTTTAAAGGCAGTTGAGGAAGAATAAAACCACATGCGAGTATTGACGGAGATCCAGCGAGCTCTTTTGATTTCAGCCCCCCTCCTTTGCGCGTCTCTTGTCATAGCTGTTTTTCTCCACTATCACATCTTAATGCTCGTCTTCCTTTTTTGTGTATTTATTACAGCAGGGAGTTGAAAGACACTGTCGACTGGAAACTTTTTTAATACCACAGACTCAGCGGGAAGACACTGAAACCAATAGGCGCCGTCAAACTCCAGCATCAGCTGTCAACGAGACGGACAGCTAAACTAGCTGTTTGGTAGGAGGAGGGGACGTCCCCAAAACCAGGAATCCATTACAAAAAGGCCACAGTTCCTGAGAGCAACAACCTCACACACGCAACAGCAGAAGGGGATCAATTTCACAGACGTTCTGCATTCATGCTCCCCGCAAAACACTATTAACATGCATTTTTTTTTTCTACACATTTGGGCGCCTCATATGTAAATAGCCTCATCCTATTTCCGTCCTTCCTTCTTTCATGTCTGTTTGTGCTTTTCGGGAAATGTTTTTCATTTTATTTATATGCCAGTCGGAATCAGAAAGGTTGGCTATTTTTAATTACACGTGCATATTTCTTCTGCTTGCACTTTCAAGACTGCAAGAGATATTTACAGATGTAAATAAACTATGATGACTTGTGAAACGTCTTTCTTCATGTGTTTAAATGTTGCTTGCTAGGAATGCTAATATATAGGCTAATCTTTGTTGAATATACTCTCTACCTTCAAGACAAGAGATTTATTCAGACTAGATTTGCCACTACTTGAAATACAGGCACAACTCGCTCTGAGGTCTGAATGGAAGAGAACATTCAGTCTGTAGTAGTACGACTGAAAAAAAGAAGCCACAAACTGCAATCACTGAGGCCAAAAACATTTAAAAGAACACCACAATTGCCTCATTAGAAAGAGCAGATCCAGTGGATGCTGTTCATACAGTCAGTAGTAAAGTTAAGCTTTCTCCAAGTAGGCCTGAGTCTGTTTTCTAAATGCATGTTATAGATCTTATTGTGAACAATTCATACGTGTTTTCTACTTCTTTTGTTTCGTTCTGTTTTTAAAAATTGACTTTGTAATGTTTAATCAGACTGTCAAAATTGGACATTCATGTTAAAACAACACTTTTAATCTGCTTATAAAGACATTAAATTCTTTTGCGTTTCGCAAAAGAAAAAGTTTGGAAGTTTGTTTCCACCACAGCCAAAAAAAAAAAAAAAAAGTAATGGCAAAAGTTTTTTCAAAACTTTTTCTTGCTGTTCAGAGATTATATCTCAAAATTGAGACTTTTTTCTTTCACTTACTAGAAAAACTATTTGAAATATCTGAATTGTGGAATAATGATCTTTTTTCTCAAAATTGTTTTTTTTATCACAAGTCTGATTTTTTTCTCAGAATGTGTGCAAGTCTAAGGAAAAAGTCAGAATTTTGAGATAAACTCAGATTTGCATTTAAACCTATAATATAAAATTGCAATTGTGAAGTCAGACTTGTGAGATTTACCTCAATTTTACCTTTTAAAAAAACTTTTATTATTTTTCTTTTCTTTCCTTCCTTCCTTCCTTCTTTCCTTTCTTTCTTTCTTTTTTTTTCTTTCTTAATTTAGTCTGCATATAAAAACCTTAAATTATTTTGTTCCGCAAAAGACAAATTGTGGGGAAAAAAAGAATATATATTTACTTTTTATTTTATGATTTTTTTTTTCAAAACGTTTTCTTGCTGCTGTTTAAACCTTTTTTTTCTTTCACTTACTAGACAAAAAGTCAGAAAGCAAGATATAAACTCATAATTCTGAAAAGTCTGAATTGTGAAATAATGAGCTTTTTTCTCAGAATCGATTTTATATCACAATTCTGACTTTTTCTCTGTGTGCAAATCTAAGGAAAAAGGCAGATTTGTGAGATTCACAATTACCTTTTAGAAAAATAAATCTTTTTTTTTCCTTCCTTCCTTTCTTTCTTTTTTTTTCATAATATTTAATGTCATAATGGGACCTTCTGATTAAAACTTCAATTTAGTCTGCATATAAAAACAAAAGAAAAATTGTGAAAACTAGTTTCCGCCACAGCAAAATAAAAAAGAAAAGAAAATAAAAAGAAAATATTAATAATAATAATTAATTAAATAAATAAATAATTGCAACTTTTTATCTTACAATTTTTTTTTTCAAAACTTCTTGCTTTTCTGAGTTTAAAACTTTTTTCTTTCACTTACTAGACAAAAAGTCAGAAAGCAAGATATAAACTCATAATTCTGAAAAGTCTGAACTGTGAAATCATGATCTTTTTCTCAGAATTGATTTTATATAACAGTTCTGACCTTTTCTCTCAGAATGTGTGCAAATCTAAGGAAAAAGCCAGAATCACTGAGGTCCAAAACATATTTAAAAGAACACCACAATTGCCTCATTAGAAAGAGCAGATCCAGTGGATACAGTTAGTAGTAAAGTTAAGCTTCCTCCAAGTATGTCTGAGTCTGTTTTCTAAATGCGTGTCATAAATCTTATTGTGAACAATTCATGAATGCATGTTCTACTTCTTTCTTCTTTTCTTATGTTTCTTTCTTTTTTAAAATTGACTTCATAATGTTTAATCAGACTGTCATAATTGGACTTTCTGGTTAAAACAATATACTTTTTGATTTAATCTGCTTATAAAAATCCTCAAATTCTTTTGAGTTCCGCAAAAGAAAAAGTGTGGGGGGAAAAGGTAATAGCAACTTTTTCTCTCACAATATCTTCACAAATCTTCTTTTTTTTTTTTTTTTACTTTTTTTTTCGCTATTCTGAACATATCTCAAAATTGAGACTTCTCTCACAATTCTGAAAAGTCTGAATTATGAATGATATTTTTGTCAAAATTGATTTTATATCACAATTCTGACTTTTTTCTCAGAATGTGTGCAAAAGTCAGAATTAATAATAAAAAGATAAGATAAACAAGATAAACTTGCAATTCTGAAGTCACCATTACCTTTCTTTTCCTTTTTATTCTTTTTTTTTTTTTGATTTCATAATGTTGAATCAGAATGTCATAATTTTACCTTCTGGTTAAAACTACAGACTTTTTATCTTAGAATTCTTTTCTCCCCCCAAAACGTTTTCTCACTATTTTTTTATATTTCAAAATCAAGAAAAAAATTTTCTTCCACTTACTAGAAAAAAAAAAATCTGAAAGGTCTGAATTGTGAGATAATGATCTTTTTTCTGAGAATTGATTTTAAACCACAATTCAGAATTTTTTGCAATTCTAAGGAAAAAGACAGAATTTTGAAATAAACTCAGAATTGCAAGATATAAACTTTAAAGATGAAAACTGTGAAATAGTCACAATTACCTTTAAAAAAAAAACCTTTATTTTCTTTTTTTTTTTGTTTTCCTCTATATCATAGTCCACTATATCATAATTGGACCTTCTGGTTAAAACTACATTTGTGTTCAGAGATGTATGACTAATATTTAATTTAGTCTGCACATAAAAACTTTAAATTATTTTGTGTTCTGCAAAAGAAAAAGTGTGTAAGCTAGAAAAGAATTGCAACTTTTTATCTTTTCATCTATATGATTCTAAACTTTTTTTCACAATTGAGACTTTTTTTCTTGCTAGAAAAACACATAAACTTGCAATTCTGAAGTCAGAATTGATTGTCACAATTACCTTAAAAGATCTTCTGTTTCTTTGCTTTTTTTTTCTTTTCCTTTTTCCGTCTTTTTTCTTTTTACATTGAGTTCATAATCTTTAATCAGAATTTGCATAATTGGACCTTCTGGTTAAAACTACATGCTTTTTCAGACTTTTTATCTCACTATTTTTTCCCCAAAAACTTTTTCTCACTATTCTGACTTTTTTTTCTCAGAATGTTAGCAATTTTTAAGGAAAAGCCAGAATTTTTAGATAAATTCAGAACTGCACCTTGCAATTCTAAAATCAGAATTGTGACACGGTCACAGTTACCTTTAAAAACACCTTTTCTTTTCTTTTCGTTTCCTTTTGTTTTGTTTTTGTTTGTTTGTTTTGTTTTATTGATAATGTTTAATACTGTAGTTAAAACTACATACTTTTTCAGAGACGTATGACTAATAATTATTTTATTCTGCATATAAAAACCTTAAATTATTTATTGTTCCACAAAAGAAAAATTGTGGAAGCTAGTTTCCACCACAGCAAAATAAATAAATAAATAATATCAACTTTTTATCTCAGAATTCTTTTTTTTTTTTTTCAAGGCTTTTTCTCCCTATTCTGTTTATATCTCAAAATTGAGACTTTTTTTCTTTCAGTTACTAGATTAACTAGTCTGAAAAGCCTGAATTCTGAAATAAAAAAAAAAAAAAATTTTTTTTTTTTTTAGAATTTATTTTATATCACAATTCTTACAATTTTCTCAGAATGTGTGCCATTCTATAATAAAATATAAACTTGCAATTCTGAAGTCAGAATTTTCTTTGTTTTTCACTTCCAAACTTTTTCCTTTTCTTTTTTTTTTTCCTTCCTTACTTTCTTTCCTTTTTTTAATGAATTCATAATGTTTAATCTGAATCTGAATGGACCTTCTGGTTAAAAATGCTGACTTAAGATAAACTCAGAACTGCAATATTAAACCTTAAATTATTTTATGTTTCGCAAAAGAAACATTGTGGAAGCTAGTTCCCACCACAGCAAAAAATAAATGAATAGAATAATTGCAATTTTTTTATCTTACAATTCTTTTTTTTCAAAACCTTTTCTCGATATTCTGAGTTTATATCTTACAATTCAAACTTTTTTTTTCACTTACAAGACAAAAAGTCATAAATCAAAAGATATAAAATCATAATTTATAAAAGTCTGAATTGTGAAATAATAATCTTTTTTTTTTTTTTTACTCAGAACTGATTTGATATACTTTTTTCTCAGAATGTCTGCAGTTCTAAGAAATTATCCTGCAATGCTGAAGTCAGATAATTACCTTTTACAAAAAAAAAGTGAATTGCCAGATAAACTCAAAATTGCAAGGAAAAAGGTCTCAAAAAATTCTGACTTTTTTCTCATAATTGCGAGTTTTTACAGTATATAGAATTACAAAAAAATCTGAAGCGTTAAATAAAAAGTCACGATTACCTGTTTTATTTTATTGTGGCAGAAATGGGCTTCCACAGGAAAGTCATAGAGGTTTGGAACATGTAAATGACGACAGAATTTTCATTTTCGGGTGACCTATTGGGTAAAGTATTAATATAATGGCTGTTTACGCAACGTGCCTCTGAGTTTAGAGAAAAAAGTTATTAAGACATCATTTTAGAAGGAGTTATAGATGAGCGGTTGGGATTTGGCAGGTGATTTACAGTATCTGACATCCAGGCTGTTTAGACATAAGAACGCCCCCCTATAATTAATGACAATACAGAGAAATATCTGAATCAGTTCAAGGCATTAAGCATGTCAAGACTCAAACATCTGGCAACAAATAAACAACTAAAACATTTTGGCATCAGCTACGGATTTAAAGTTCAGCTTTGGACGCACAGAACTGCATTGCAGCCATACGGACTTTACTTTTATTGCACTCCAACCCATTTCCTCCCATGCAGCAGAGACGGCCATATCCGGGTCAGTCCAGAAACCATGGTCATTATTCATCCCCATGTCACCTTATAAGTGAGTGATGTAGGATGTTAACCAGAAGCCGCTGCTGTGACTCTCCTTCCAGTCCCTGGAGCCGGTAATGCCTTTAATCATGACCAAAACACAAAAGCTGCATGGATGGAACTACTTTAACACACACAAAAATAACTGAAAATAGCCAGGTACAGCAACAGATGGCAATTAATGCAGCACTTGCATTAGGAAGCAATTTAGCAATTTTACTGGTGCTAGTGATTTCTCCACAACATGAGAAGAAAAGGACTTCACACAACATCCTTCAACATACTTGATGTGGTGCGAAATATGGACTGTGCGCACTGATGAGGGTCGTGTTTCATATTTACTCTTTACCAGTGTGTTTTGCTCCAGGATGACTGACTGACTGACTGACTGACACATCAAACTCTCATTCGGCTGTCATACTTTGAGCAGTCGCATAAACAAGTGTGTTGGTTTACAGAAAGAGGCCCGCGGTGCTGAGGGTATTTGGGTTAGAGTATCACATGTATAGGAATACACTGGAATGCTCTGTGTCAGAATAACATTCCTTGATTTATGTCAGTGGGATTTTGAGGCTCTATGGAGCTTAAACAGCCAAAGGCTGGATTCATTTGGACTGAGGCTACAGCTCTTACAAAAGCATCATTTTATAGGAATACTCTGGAAAAACACAATAATGTCCTAATGAGAAAATTAAAATAAAAAAATCCAGACAAAAATGCATTTAAAAATTCAAACAAATTAACTTTTAAAACAATTTTTAAATGACAAAGCGGTTATTTTATTTTTTTTTTTTTTAATTTTTTTTTTTTTTTTTTAACAAATAATTGACCCTGGCCAACAAAACTAGTCATAAGTGTCAGTTTTTCAAAATTAAGATTTATGCATTATCTGAAAGCTGAATAAATAAGCTTCCACTGATGTATGGTTTGTTAGGATAGGACAATATTTGGCCGAGATACAATTATTTGAATATCTAGAATCTGACCGTGCAAAAAATAAATAAATAAATAAATCTAAATATTGAGAAAATTGCCTTCGAAATGAAGTTCTTAGTAATGCATATTACTAATCAAAAATTACATTTTGATATATTTACAGTAGGAAATCTACAAAATATCTTCATGGAACATGATCTTTACTTAATATCCTAATGATTTTTGGCATAAAAGAAAAAAATTATAATTTTGACCCAAACAGTGTATTTTTGTCTATTGCTACAAATATACCCGTGCTACATAAGACTGGTTTTGTGGTCCAGGGTCACAACTGTATAATACGGAGTTCAATAATATAGGGTAAGTGTACCCTTTAAGTCCACTTTTAACTTTGAAGTCAAATTTAAAAAACGTTGTTAACAAATCCACTGATTTATTAATTCCCTTTTTTATTGCATACCAATCACATTTGGCAATGTTGAGTTAGTCCCACTCATGTGCGTGCTGTCTCAGGGTACCTCATGCAAAGACACCCAAAAAACTTTTGTGTTTTGGGACCCTTTTCAACACATTTAAGTACATTGATATTATGTCAAATAGATAAATGTATCGTTTTTTTTTTGTGTGTGTGTGTGTGTGTGTGTATGAACAAATAGTACGTTATCGTTTTACATAATGTTTCTTTAAATGGAAAGATGAGTTTTATTGGCTTGTGCACAAAGCTAAACTCAAAGCTAAGATAAAACCATTAGCCTTACTGACAGATGGACTGGATTTCGGAGTGTCTTTAAGTAAACAAGAAGCTAGATTATGTTATATAAGCTAAATGTAAAATGAAAGAAACAAATGTGAGGTGAGGTGATTTACAGGCTAAGTATAAAAAAAAAAAAAAAAAAAAAGGAAAAGGTGAGATGAGGTGAGGTGATCTAAATGTCGTTAGACTGTGTTTTTGTACAGTCCTTACAGGTCCTGTGTGGCTGGGGTTAAATGTTATTAGTACGGGTGATGAGTGCTAGCAAACATTAGTAAAAGGACTTTTTAAAACACTTCTGTGTCACTGAATAAATATATGCATGTATTACTTCTTTAAAATCAATATTTTGTAAATAAATTATGATGTGGGCTTAAATGGTGAAAAATTACCATTTAAGCCCATGCCGGACTTTTGACTTTATTCATAAAAAATCTTAATTTTATATTCTAAAGTGTACATCTGCTAATTAATACATTTTTCAAATGAGAGAGAAATCTTGCATTTTAACATTAGCTTTTTCTTATAAACCATGGCAATATCTATGAAAAACACTTGAGCTTAGATTTTGGTGGGCTTAATGGGTACGCTTACCCTAAATTTGAAACAATTCTCTTCAAAATCCTTTTTTTAGATCACAAAAAGTGATTCAAATGCACCCAATGCAGTATCCACAGTACCCACATTCACCAAAAAATATAAATTGTGTCATTAATTAACGTTACTCACCCTCATGTCGTTTCAAACCTGTCAGACCTTCGTTAATCTTCGGCACACAAATTAAGATAATTTTGATGAAATCCGATATTTTTCTGACCCTGCATAGACAGCAACGGAACTTAAAACGGCCCAGAAAAGTAGTAAGGACATCCGTAAAATAGTCCATGTGACATCAGTGGTTCAACCTTAATGTTATGAAGCTACGAAAATACTTTTTGTGCGCAAACAAAACAAAAATAATGGCTTCATTCAACAATTTCTTCTCGCCAGTGGAGGCGCGTTCACGAGAGTACCACGACGCATACGTGCGTCCTTACGTAGAATTCGGATGCGCTGTGCTTTGTTTACAAGCAGAATGCGACGCAAACATACATAAACGTACATAAAACAGTCTTCGTAAACATGTCTGAGGCTTTTGACAGAGAGGATGATTTGCAATTTGCCCAGCCTTACTTATTGAACCAGAATATACAGAGGATTAACTAATAGAGATGTAGACAGACGTTTGACGTCAGAACCTGCTTCATTTCATCAAAAATATCCTAATTTGTCTTCCAAAGATTAAAGGTCTTACGGTTTAGTAATTAATGACAGAATTTTTATTTTTGGCTTAACTCATTAAAATCACTTTTTACCAATATCTATAATTCAGAAGACAGAATTATAACTAGATTGGCAACAATTCCTTTCAATTTGCATTTTAATCCATACTTCATGAGATGAGATCACTTTCCTCAGTTGCAGAAAAAAAAAAAAAAGCATTGAATCTAGAGAATGAGAAAAATAATTAGTTTCAATTATGAAAAGGTACAAAGTAGATGCATTTTTCTTAATTTAAAAAAAAAAAAAAAAAAAAAAAAAAAAAAATAACACTCTTCCTGTTCTTCTAAGAGATGTTCAATCGACATTCATCCTTCGTTTAAAGCACAGAAAACATTAGAGGCGGAAATATTAGCGTCTGTTCACATAATCATACAGCAAATTTCAGGCCAATTAATGCTCCTTTCTTAATCACATCGAAACTCTTGAAATGTAAGCAATATGTCCTCCCAGAAACATACACTGCACGTGTTTGCCCAGCTGGTATGCATTTTATTTCAATTATCTTTCTGAAGGTAATACAGCAACGACAAATTTCACCAACAGTTCATTCATGAAATCCTCCAGGCTCTGCGCTCTCTCTGCTCCACAGCCATACTGAACAAATCAACACTCTAACACACAAGGAGCTGAAGGAAACTAAATGATGCATTTGAGATGGCTGAGAACTCGGTTCTACATTTCAGACTTCCTGAACAGATTGCGTAATAAGCTGCGTGAGTGGATTTGTTGAGTTTGGTGGTGGAGTACAGGTGTTCAGATGGGCCGTGTAAGATGTGTGATGATGGAGGAACAGGCGTTAGTTGGCTTTGGCACGCAGCTGCGCTCTCTTGCCCGTCACGGCCTGGAATCCGGTCTTGATGCTGGCGACGGAGCAGCGGGAATGACACGTCTCACACTGCAAGAAATACAGACGTGTGTCCTTCTGCAAGATTGTGTCAGGAGACCTACATGTGTGGCACGTCACGTACTCCTCTGCAAAACAAAAATGCATTGCTTAGGTTTGTTTTTCCCCCTATGTAATGCATATTAATAAATATATATACACTGTATGCACAATGCATATTGAATTCTTGCAATAAGCTTTTAATTATTTTCATGCTACATGCAATATATAGTAATTACTTACGATACACACATTTATATATACACTACCAGTCAAAAGTTTTTGAACAGTAAAATTTTTAATGTTTTTTTTTTTTTAAAGACATCTCTTCTGTACACCAAGCCTGCATTTATTTAATCCAAAGTACAGAATTGTTTTTTTTTTTAAATGTTTACTATCTAAAATAACTCTTCTATATGAACAGATTTTAAAATGTAATTTATTCCTGTGATTTCAAAGCTGAATTTCCAGTCAAATTATCCTTCAGAAATAATTCTAATATTCTGATTCACTGCTCAAAAAACATTTATTATTATTATTGTTGAAAACAGCTGAGCAGAATTTTTTCAGGTTTCTTTGATGAATAGAAAGTTCAGAAGAACAGCATTTATCTAAAATAAAAGTCTTTTGTAACATTATAAATGCCTTTATCACTTTTGATCAACTTAAAGCATCACTACTAAATAAAAGTATTAATTTCTATCTTTTTTTTTTTTTTTTCTTCTTCTTTCAAAAAAAGACTATTATATGATTAGAATGATTTCTGAAAGATCATGTGACATTGAAGACTGGAGTAATGATGCCAAAAATGTAGCTTTGATCACAGGAATAAATTACATTTTAAAATATATTCAAATACAAAGCAGTTATTTTAAAGAGTAAAAATATTTCACAATATTACTGCTTTTGCTGTGTTTTGGATCAAATAAATGCAGGCTTAAAAAACTTTTGACTGGTAGTGTATAATTATTCAGTGAACATCATATGCCATTTAAATTTGCATAAACTTACATAAACAGCATAAATACTGCATTTAAAAACATTTTTATACTTTAGTTAAACAGACACTCACTTATATATCTTCTTAAGACATTCTCTATCTGTTTCTGCTGGAATCTGCCTTTGATGACGAGTTGATTGTTTCCATCTATCGACCCGCTGAAAAATTAAAACAGTGGTTAGATTTAAATACATATAAAAACAAACAAAAAAAAAACAACAACAACACTTCAGTGCTTTAATTTTAGAAAAACACGACTAAATAATTTCTAGAATCTTTCCAAATCACAAACTTCCTGTTTCCAGCTACAGAAAGATGATGTATAAGACTGATCTTTCTCAAAACCAAAATCATCTGTATATATCCAGGAGGCAAAATCAAGCGCTTTCCTTTCATGTGTCTACTGAGGTGCATGTGGGCGAACTCAACGAGGTGTTGAGCACTGAAATTGTTCTGGTTATGTTTTAATAATGCCTTCTGAAAGCATCACAGGGTTAGTCGCTCCCTGTAGAGCAGCAATGCCTTTCTCAACTGATTCAGGTTTCTCTCTGACATCATGCGAAACGCCTGAAAATGAAGTGTTCTGGTGGAGGGTTTCAGTCGCACAGAGACACTGGAAAAATAATCCGACAGCTTCTCAGGCATTGAGACGATATTTTGCAAGGTTAATGATCATCCAACGAAGAAAAACCACCACTGGTTGAGTGGTGCACCCCATAAAACAAAATAATAGTTCACCTACAGATCACATATGGATAGAAGAACATAATAAGCTCATTCCACACACAGGAAACAAAAAGGCCTGAGCAGATGAGCATTTTGCATTTCTTCAGCAAAGAGCTAAGCTTGACCTTTACTTTACTTTAATTTTAAAACAAACATTTTTAATTTCAAAACACTTATTATTTAATTTTTTTTTTTTTGAGATTACTGGAGGTAGAAAAATAGAGTTAAAAAATGCAGAAAATAACAGAAATTATAAGATACAGAAATTTCAGGTGCTGAAAACTAGCTACATTTCATGCGATGTTAACTGTATGCTAGGTAACTTTATCAAGCATATCTTAAGGTCAAAGCATACTTCAGTTTTTATGCGTACGTAAGGGTTCATGTATACTGTGCATGATGCAAATTTCATTAACAATAGTACACGCACCGTCTGATTTTTGCAACTGCACATACTTTGTATAGTGTAGCAACTTCAGATTAAAAGAGAACAAAGACATTTTATCGGTAACTTCTAGAGAAAATAATAGCGCAGACACAAAGATGAATCTTTCTAGAGCACGTGTAGACCACCTGCATTCATGTACACCTCAAACAGACTATGCTTTAAAAAGCTACAAGCGTACTGTGCATAGAAAAAACAAAGTATGCTTGGGCCTTAACAGTTCTCATTTAAAAAAAAAAAAAAAAAAAAAAAAAACCTACCTTGTGCCCAACTCAGCCAGCAAAAAAGCCAAAAGATGTTTTGGCTGTCGATGCAATCTAGGGAGAGGAAAGAAAAAACAAAACAAAACAAAAAAAAGTTAAGAAACATATAAAATAAAGGTTGTGTGTGCAAATATGCCATTAAATTGTTTGTTGGCCGAAACTGAAATGCCCAACAATCAATTTTATGAATGCAATGAGTGGTGAACATTCATAAATCCAAGGACTTTCCAGTTCCTTAGAGCAAATCAAACTCAAAGTCAACTTGGAACATTACGGCTCTATAAAACAGCTTGACAATTTAAAGTTTCGACTTACAGTTTGCAGATGTCTGTGAAGTTTACGAAGGAGGTCTTCTTTGTGCCGACCCTGACAACCTGAGGAGGCTTCATCACAAACTTTCTCTTCTCTCCTGCCACCATGTCCGGATTTTTTTCCCGCATGATGTTAAAGACTCTATTCAAAAGCTAAAATAATGTGATATTATCAATAAGAGCAGATAAAACATAGGGGTCAAACTAAAATTAAGACACTACAAATATCAAACATATTGCGGTCAATGCATATGCTTAATATTACAATCAGAATGAAACAATTCACATACTTAGATACAACCACTTCATTATGTCAAAATAAGACTTAATATAGCATGAAAACACAATCTGTGGGAGTTTTAAGTGAGCAATCAGCTTGGAGAAAATTTAAGCATATTTTTAAGTCTGTGACCAATATTTACCAAGCTCTGACAACTGAAAAATTAGTTAAAAGTTAACTATTAAAAAGAATAGCTGAACATAAGTTCGCAAATAAAATATATTGTTTAAAGTGTTACTGCATTGAATTATTATTTGGGAATAAATTTAAAATGGTTTTAATAAACAGAATATTGATTACACTGTTGATGTAAAAATATAAAATAGATTTTTTTTTCTGATAGTGTAAATAATGTTTAACCAAGAAAATGTGACTGGGACAGAATAAACAGAATAAAACGTTGAGGACTTTGCCTCCTCATTTTAGAACACCACCACACCACTGTAATGAAGAAAGGACTCATATTTTAAGTTGGAAGCAATGGTTTAAATGTCTAAATGATTTGTTAAAATGATGGATTTGTTTTTCACAAACAGGCAGCTTTTCACCTCAGAAGACTTTAATTGATGGACTGGAGTTGTGTGGATTATTGAGATGTTTTATCAGCTGTTTGGACTCTCATTCTGACCGCACCCATTCACTGCAAATGAGCAAGTGATGAAATGCTTAATTTCTCCAAATCTGATCCAAAGAACAAACAAACTCATCCACATCTTGGACGCCCTGAGGTTGAGTAAATTTCTAGCAAATTCTCAATTATGGGTGAACAATTCCTTTAAATTTACAGTGAATCCAAAATGGACTTGGACAATTATGACATACCTGATGTAAGCCTTTCATTACATAACACAACACAATAGCAAAACAACTGCCATGTATGTTAAAAAACAAAACCAAACACACACAAATGCACAAGCTATTGTTTAGAATGAAGACATCGTGCGTAAGTATTGTGACATTCTGGTTGTCAAACATTACTGTAACATATCCACAGTTTACGTGACAAACTACACCTGTGTGAACTTGACGAGAACTGACTTCATACATCTAATAAATATCATCTTGACTCCAGCTGTAGAAACTCTAAACATGAGAAGTTAACAGAGAAAAGCTGCTCTGCCAACAAACGTACCAGATGGCAGCACTTTCAGGCTCTTTATCAAGTTATCACCTGAAACAAGCGCACATGTTCTGCATGGCAAGTTTGGAAATAAATGTTCCCATTTACCTCATCATATGTGTAATCTCTCTCTGACCCTGCCCAGGCAGGGCCTGTCTGTGTGCTGAATGTGATGTCATCGATGTTTTTACTGTCTTCATCTTCGACACCTTTCCACAAACAGCACAAATTAGATTGCCGAACATTACGTTATAGTTATTTACAAAGGAACATCCTACTGAGACACTCACCATCATCTTTGCTTTGACTGTCTGTGTCCTCTTTGCCTTTCCGTGATTTCTTCTTCTTAGCAGGCAGCATTAAATCATCTTCCTCTTGTGTCTCTGACGGCTCCGTTTCAATCTTCAGCTCCTTTTGGAAGTTCGCAATTTATTTAGTAAAAGACGATGCATGACAATGGCTGTCAGAGGGTGTGAGATGATGCTGAACAGAACCAAACTTCAAATGCAAAGAGAATCTGATGAGTAGGCTCAGATATCAATTTATTTTTCAAGGGAACTCAAGGCCACCGAAGGATAACGCTTTCATGGTCAAACCATCTTTCAATGAAAAACCAAATCAAAAACAATCGAACATCTAACAACTACACATGTGCCAACAACCGACTGACCTTCATTCCTTCTTCAAGATCGGCATCAAAAATCTTGTCTTTTTTAGACTTCTTTTTCTTTTTCTTCTGGTTGAAGAAGTTTAAGTCATCCAGGTCATCCGATGTTTCTGGAACATTAAAATAAAATCAAATAAGCCACATTTTTTTTTGGATATTTCACATTTCAATAAACATTCAGTGTGCAAAGAAGAGCTGGGCAAAGTACAATAAATATTTATTAAAAGTATATTCTATATTATTTGTTAAAGCAAAATTTAATATTTGAAAATTGCTGTGCAATATAGACAATTTTGATTTTAAATCAACACTTTGAATTGATGCATTTCAGTGTTAAAAGCATTTTTCAAAAGGAAACAGTATTTTTTTTTATCAAAAAGTTACATGTGTCTAGAACAGTCAAAACAATGCCAATATGGGAAACATCAATGCCTCTGGTTAGCAGCGAGCGTTTAATCTATGCTTTTTGATGCACACAGGCAATATAATCATTATATAACAAGCTATTACGGTTGGAAAGATGCAAACTTTGTTTCTGAATGCCCAAAGTAAAGAAGATACAGTGTAATCTTAATAAACAATTAAACAAAGCCAGTCGATTCATAATGAAAGTGATGGAATTTTTAACATGCACATGACAACTTTAATGTGTCCAATGTGTAAACATTATGATTTAAGCACTTAAACCAGCAGAAATGTGAGCATAATCAGCTAGTTTAAACACTCACAGCACTAGCTGCTTAAAACTGCGTTTTTTTATTGATATTTGCAGTTGAGCGTTCCTGAAATTTTAAGCCACTCTCAGTTGCTCTCAAAGCTCAGTTCCCACAGGATTGAATAGAAAATGCTCGCACCGCTCCACTTGCTCGGCACCAGTGAACAAGCACCGTAAGCAATTATGCTTTCTGCAGTTTAGAGATTGCATTCTTGAAACATGATTTTATTAAAATTTTGATTAATTGCACAGCCCTAGTTTTTAATGCTTTTTTATGTGGCCATTACATTACCTAGACCAGTTTTACACCCCAGAAAAATACAGAAAATTTCGTTTTTCTGTAAAAATCAGTGTGAATTGTTAAAAAAAAAAAAAACAGATTTGAAGAACTGTTGTTTAATTTTGCATGCAAATGTTGCTGTTTATTACTATGCGCTCTTATACTGTTGCAAAAAAAAAATTAAGATTAAATGTCCTTGTTTTCATTTTGTAAAAACAAACCTTGGTTTTGTGCAAAAAATGTTCAAACTCACTTTTAGAGAAATTTGTGGCTGCAATTTATTGCATTTTATTTTTATTTTTATGGCCACTTAAAACTGCCTTTAAATGTTTGTTTAAGTATACATTAAGTTATTCTGAATATTTTATAGCATTTTAATTCAAAAAAACAAAATGGCTTGTAGTAAAAAAAAAAAAAAAAAAAAAAAAAAAGAGAAAATAAAGATAAAATGCCCTTTTTTTATTTGCATTTGTAAAAGTTCACGTTTGGAGTAATTTGTTGTAATTTATTGCAATTTATTTATTTGTTATTATTGTTTTGTAATTGTATTTGTATTTTTGGCCACTCAAAACTGCCTTTAAACAATTGTTCAAGTTCAAATATACACTAAGTTTATATATTTTAATTTTTAATATTTTAACGTATCTGAATTACAAAAATACAAATGGCTGATAGTGAAAAAGAAAAAAAAAAAGGGGGCATTCCAGGCTGGTGGAAAAGCTATTTAACTAGGCAATCAAAAAGCAACAGCACTAATGCAGAATACAACTACGATGTGCATTACCTTTCTTCCTCCCCTCATCTTCATCAAGATCAAACTCTTTCTCCTCAGGCACATCAGGCTCTGTCTCTTTCGTTTCTACCTGTTGGCCTTCATCTCCTTCTCCACCTTCTTCCTCCAGCATGAAAGGCTTCTTCTTTTTCTTCTTCTTCTTGGTCATAGTGGGATCAAATATCATCTGGAAGAACCATAGCGCGAGTTTAATAATGAGATGACACTGAACAGAGACTGTCAACAGAGTGAACAGACATCAAAAAGGGTCAAAATGAAGCTTGAAAGCAATCATCTACTAATAAGACTAGTCACAACTAATCCTACTAAAGCTCTCTAAGATAACATCAACCATGATTAGTTTCAAAAACACAAAATGCTGGAGCTTTCGGTCCTAATTTTGGTTTGCACAGAAAGAATAGATTAATTATATGGAGTAAATAAACAAGATTTAATGTACAGCATCTGTTACAGCAATCATAAAAAAGTTCAAATGTTATTATGTAAGATTTGCATACATGGATGCTTCTTTAGATTGGTATGACATGGTAATACTACAGTACTTTGACATATACCATGGTGATGTACCATAGTATTTGCATAGTACTCAAAGAATATCATGATGTTTTACTATTTTGGGGTACTTTTTGTAAGTGACACCGCTTTATTAAATAATCACCATATAATTAAATGATTCTTCAAGAACACCATGGTAATGTTTAAAAAAAAACCATAGTAACGTAGTAGCAAATGTCCAGAGAAACCATGGTAGTCCCACAGAAACCGTATTACAAAGCTTAGGACCAAAAAAACATGGTAGTACCATAGTAAATGCCCCAAAATATGGTCATATAATGGCACCGGTCCAAAATAACCTGTCGTTGCTACGTGCAAACAACCATGGTATTACCATGGTAATGTTCAAAGAACATGATATCGTGTAAATTTCAATGTCAGTACCAATTACGCTTTGTCAATAGAACAGCAAGACAATTAGAAAAACGTACGCTGTTTACTATCTAACGTTAGCTGACAAACAACAAAAAGATCTAGAAAAGACGAGCTGTGCACATGTGTTTCCTCACAGCCTTTACTGGTAGGCCCAATTGTCCTTCTCTTTTGACTGCTTAAATAAATTAATATTAACAGATAATCTTGCTAAACAACGATCGTTTACTAACCTCGTCTCCTGACATGCTTTCGGCTTGTTGTGAAAACGCAGGAAGAAAAAATAAACGTTATTATAGGCTATTCTTAACGAACACTCTTCTTCGAAATGCGCGTTGCTTGCGACAGGCCGGGCGGACCTTAGTACGCATGCGCGTTAGATTGGGCTAGGCGCATTGCATGCTGGTTGTTGTAGTTTTGGTCTGCAAGACTACGTAGGGGAGGCCAGGGATATTTTTAATTTCAACGTTTGTTACGGAATGTGTCTCAAACTGTAATATTACCTCATTTAACTAATACAATTGTGGTGTAAAAATTGTGGTTTCTATTGCTTCTCAGCAGGCATGTATGATAGGGTTTACAGAAATCTCCAGTCCCTCCATATCATGTTAGATCGGTTTATTGAAGCTCACGAAAAACCCTTTATGCTGACAGAGCCTTGAAGATGTTGGCATGAACAAGCAGATGTGCTGGAAGAAAGATTCTTATGTGATACAATGAATCTTTGGAAATAATACCTAAATTGGTTTCTAAACTGCTTGCTTGAGGAGGTGAAAACATTGTGACTCTGGAGGGTTTTACTCACCCTCATGTTCTTTGAATCTGTGCTATAATATTCTCAAACCCTTCCTCCAGAGATAAACCAGACCCGGTGCTTTTTCTTTATTGTTCATAATGGCTTCCAAACCATTTTATTCCTGTAATCTGTTTAAAATTGCAGTGGGATTTCTGGCTCCCAGCAAGCTAAAACCCCTTCTTGCTTCCTCCTTTCTGGTCTGCTTTTTCATAACAATGTTATTTGCAGTAAGTATGTTACATCTTTTAGTTATAGTGCAAATAAATGTGAACTTTTCACTTTTTCACTTGTAAGATCAAATACAGCCCCGGGAGTAAATGATCAGTTTGACCATGACTAATTTTCTCTCCATAATAGGACTCTAAATAGCAACAAAAACTACCACAGTACTTTCCTAAACACCTGTTTGAACTGAAACGTTTCCTGATACATCATCTCCAATGAACGGTTTCTAACATCTAAGGATATTTAAAGGAGGCAAGGGAGGCAGTGTCTCCTCAAAAATATTGGATGAAAATTGCAGTACAAAAATAAAACAATGCTAATATTACAAAATATAATATGACATTAAAAAGTGTATAACTAAAAAATAAATCCCGCACACTATCCGCACATCAGTTTTTTGGAAATATACACGCCTATCAATGACTTACAGGTGTGTGATGGTGATTGTTGATTCATTTTTCTAATGAAACATTGTCCAACATTGTCACCAGCAAGTAAAGTTACTGCTGAAATCTGTGTCTCTCTCGCCTCCCCTGAGCCCATTGAGTTTTAACAGACCCCCTAAAACACGCGGTGAGTTTGGTGGGGGGGTAACTGAGAATTAATGGGGGAAAGTAATGTGAGAGGAGGCAATGCCAACATCGCAATATGACTGGATATGACTGGTTATGATCGGCTGTGATTGGTTTATGTGATAAATCCCGCCTCTTGTGTTTGTGCGCATTCCGCATGAACAATATAATGGTGTTAATGGGAAGACTAATTTTAAAAAGTAAGTAAACAACTCACACACACACTCACAGTTATAACCACATTGTTACATCAAAATTAGACTTTAAATGACCTGAAAACATGATCTGTGGAAGTTTTTTAGTGCATAATCAGCTTGGTGAAATTTAAAGTAAATCTCTGTTTCTGTCACCAGTATTTACAGAGCTTTGATGACTGATGATCCAAATAATTCAAACATAGTTATTGCATTGAGTTATTATTATACATCTTATACATGTAAAATGCTTAAAAACACTAACTTAAAGAGATTTATACATGGCTTTAATAAACAGAACATTGATTATATTGTTAAAGTAAAAATATTAAATAGAATCTTTAAAAAAGAAAAACAAAACTTTGAGGACTTTGCCTACTACTTTGCCGTACACCACCAAGAACACCACCGAACAACACTGATATATATATATATATATATATATATATATGAAGAGTTCAGATGCAAAACCACACTGTTAAAAATAAATGTACCTTTACATGTAAATGTCTGTATTTTTTTTACAGTATTTTACCTTTTTTTCATTATACAATGAAATACTGTTGTTTTACAGACATTTTCTGTATTTTAAAGTTCCACCATTAAATTTACAGATAATTGCTTGTATTTTGATATTACATACATTTTCTGTTTTTTAAAAGGAAGTTTTCTGTATTTTTACAGCGTAATGTGTAATTTAACATAAAATGTCATGTAATAATTACAGATTATTCCTGTAAAAATAAGAAAAAATTGAACCACATATCATTTAGTCAGAGTGTTTTTATTACCATTGAAGGTCGTTAATTATGTGAAGGTTAATGTGAGGTTTTAAGGTAAAATAATAGTATTTGTACATACAGTAGCCTACATGTGCTGTTAATTGTTTTAAAATACTTTTACTACTCTTTTAACCTTGTCTTGCAAATATCCTCATTTTAATCAAATTTGGTGTTGTTTTTTGTCATGGTAGGTTTAAAGAGTGTGTGTACGCGCGCGCGCCCGCGCACAATCCGCTCATTCAAATTTGAACGCAGATTCAAATTTGCCGCTAGTTTAGCTCTGCCCACGACGATTGGCTGAGTTGTTTCTGTATTGGACAACAAGGATAGAAAGGCGCGCGGGAATGATTTGAATTTATTTCAGGCCATCCACTCGGTAATGTGTGAGAAAATAACGCGCTCTTTCTTCAGTGAGCCTGTTTCACCAAATACAACAATCTCGGACAATGCTACAGCAGACATCATGCCAACCACTGAGGTAAGTCTTTCATACAATATGTAAACGATATTTTTATAGTGTAGCTGCGCATTTGTGTTATTTAGTTTTGAAGCTAACATTAGCATTTTTAAACAAGTTTTAGTAAACTTGTTATTTGTATCAAAATCCATTCGAGTGTATATAACGTTAAAGTCTTTGCTTATCCGGAAGTACCCGGCAGTTTTTCAAACTCTTAAAATGGCGGGACATTTTGAAACGCTGAACGTGGCTAACGTTACCTAAGTTGTATCAAAAACGTTTTAGAGCGAATTCAGTAGGCTGTACACTTTATTGATTATGAATATGAACGCAGCATGATAACGTTAAATCGCAAGGTAGGCGCTTTCCCCCTTTCATACTCTCCTGTACATATATATATTTTTTAAGTAATTACTCAGAATTTGGTCCTCCATTGTCACTAATGTGTTGAGCGTTTTACAGTGGTTTTCTATGGGAAAACGCTCAATCTAACTTGCAATTAAAAAGCGTTGCATTCACATTCTGGGCGCATTTGCTCGTGTACATCTATATTATGCACGTGTAAGTGCATATTTTTGTCTTATAAGTAATAATAATTGTTATAATCTTTGTGTTCTGATTAGGAATAAAACGCACATCTTGAGGCCTGAGGCCGAGTAAACTGTCATTACATATGGGATCGTTGATTATGAAAACTGCATCCATCCTGGACAGTTACACTGCTACTGTAGCTAGTAATATGATGCAGCTAAGTCAAAGCAAGTAATATAAGTTTACTTTCTATAAATTGAGCTAAAGTCACATGGTGGACCAAAACATCACTGTTAACCTTTCCTGATCAGCTTCCAGATCATTGTCTCAGTGGAGTATAGGCTGTAATGTCTGAATGAAATACTAAGTATTAAATTATTATTATTATTTTTTGTTTCAGGTCGTGTGGAAAGACTGGAGATCTACAGCAGATAAGCATGGCAATTCAGGTGTGGAACTTTGGTTATTATTGATACTATTATTATTATTATTGTTGTTGTTGTTGTTGTTGTTGTTAAATCTGTAATCAGCATGGACAAGTTTTTTCATGCCATATGATAATACAACAAATTCTGTATTTTCTTTTTATGCAGCTTGTTTGTTTTAAATGGTTCTTTGTGTATTATTTTCAGCTTCTATGTGGTAAGGGGTGAATAAATTAACCATCAGTGTAATTAAAATTAGTGTAAAACGGCTGTATCGTTTTTTGATACTTTTCAGGCACTCACCAAATTGCCTCAAAACTATTGAGTATCAAAAAATGTCTTGTTGTTTGAAGTATTAAATGTCAGAATGCTTTATGTGCCCAAATCAAGTGCTGGTCACTGGCTGTGGCAAGGCATCAAGGGCTTTAAAATTCATTCAAAGGTATCGTTATTGATATTGAACATTTTTGAATGTTTACATTAATTTTTGGGTTAACTAGGACCATTAAAACATGTCATTTGGGCCTAGAGTTAAAAATAATTGGGTCTGTCATTCAGAAACATGGCTTTTCATGTTACTGCTATTGTAGTGACATACATCTCTCCCTTTCATTCCAGCTGGATTTTCTGACGGTTACTGCTCGCATCTCTGCCTCCTGAACAGAAATGCCTTGCTGAATGTTGAATGACCATCAACTCAACCTTGCCAGACAGAACAAGACATGTTTTCAGCCATCCCAACCTTTGTGTTACAGTGGACACATATGAACTTCACTGACCACATTGCAGTGGCCCGATCCTGCAGATTTGCCCTTATGGGGCATGCAACAGAACTCCTTGTCCAAGCTCTTATTTTCTCTAAACGGGACTACTGTACTGCTCTCTTAGCAGACCTTCCAGCATGTCCTACAAAGACTCTGCAACTAATCCAGCATATGGCACTGAGTGCAGTCTTTAATGAGTTGAAGAGAGTGACGTCACACAAATCATCACTTTGCACTGGTTGCCAGTAGCCGTTCATGTCACATCCCAAAGAGGTACAAATTCACTTTCACAGACCTTTACTTTGACTGTTTGTCGCTGTTGTAATAAACTGCCTAACTCTGCCCATTTTCAAGAAATGGTTAAAAAATTATTTTTTTTGTTTGTCATGAACGCTTGACCAATTAAAGGGATAGTTCACCCAAAAATCAAAACGAGCCTATGATTTACTCACCCTCAATCCATTGTATGTGTAGACAAACACAATTGGAGTTATATCAGTAAACATCCTGGCTCTTTTAGGCTTTAAATTGGCAGTGAATGGCTGCTATGAGTTTGAAGCTCAAAGTGCATCCATCCATCATAAACATACTCAACATGGCTCCGGTGTATTAATAAAGGCCTTCTGAAGCGAAGCATATTTTACACCTTATAAAGTAAAATAACTAATGTTCAGGTCAAACAGCCATACAGAGTCAACTTAAACATAACTTGCATGATGTAGGATTGTAGTTTAGCATGTCATGTCGTAGCATTTTGCCGGTAGCAAGTTTTTTTTTTTTTTTTTACTTTAAAAAGTGTAAAATATGCTTCGCTTCAGAAGGGCTTTATTAACCCCCTGGAACTATGTAGAATACGTTTATGAAGGATGGATGCACTTTTGAGCTTCAAACTCATGGCAGCCATTTACTGTCATTATAAAGCCTGGAAGAGCCAGGGTGTTTATTGATATAACTCTGATTGTGTTTGTCTGAAAGAAGAAAGTCCTATACACAGAGACTATCCCTTTAATACTAACACTTTCTGTTTATTAAAAAACTGCTATGTCTACTGTGTTAGACTAACTGGGACTTTGTATGTTGCTTTGGATAAAATGTCATTTTAAATGTATACAGGTATACAGCAGTTGTCTCTTGTATGTAGGTATTTTTGCATGTTCTAAATTACGTACTAAACATGTTTCCTATAATTTTATTATTCATTTAACTTGACATGCAATGCTTCTCTACAATGACTAATACTGTGACTGTAGAATATGTTGTTAATTTTACAGAAATTGGCTGAAAATGTTGCTGTTGTTTTTATGTATTTCTAAGCACTGTGCTGTTTTCTCTACTGTCCAAACATTTTAAACTGTAATATTTCTGGAAAATGAATAATTAAAATGTATATCTACAGACATTGCCTTTGTATTACGAATTTACAACATTTATGCAACATTTCTTGATTATTGTAGTTAATAATATCTGTATTTTAATAAAATGATTCCAGGTAGACATAAAATAACTTCTAAATACCTTTTAAATTTTCTGTAAAAAGAAGGATTAATCCTTTAAAAAAATGTTTACTGTGTTTTTATAAATGATTTCTTAGTTATTGTACATGGAAAAGCGGTAGTTTAAAAGTAAATTACTGTAGATGGACAGATCAGTTCTATAAAATAACTAATTAAAACCTTAAATTTATGGCAGTTAACCTGAAAGTTGATTGTTTTTTTATGTAATTTAACATAATTTTTTGTATATTATCAACGATAATATACTGTAATTTAATGAGTTTTGACCATAAAGTTTATTCTGTATTTTTACAGTTTTTGCTTGTAATTTTGAGAAATGGTGATTTTTCTGTAATTTAACGGAATATCTCTGGAATCCCTGCTGCCAGTCTTTTTACCGTTTTTTTTACAGGATTTTTTTTACAGTGCAGCTAAAAGCCATCTCGGTCAAAAATGAGATGATGCTGAGTGAACGCTCCTGACACATGGTATACGTCCAGCCTCAGCCCAGTCAGAAGTATCAGTACTTACATAGAAACCTATACAAAGTAGCCAGAAAGAAATGCTAATTTTAAAGAAAAACGTCAGATGGATTTAGAGGCTTTTGCATCTGAACTCTTCATATATATATATATATATATATATATATATATATATATATATATATATATATATATATATATATATATATATATATATATTAGGGCAGTCAAACAATTAATCACATCCAAAATAAAAGTTTGTTATTATGTTTATGTGTGTACTGTGTATATCAATTATGTGTATATAAAAACTCACACATGTACATTTTACAGAAAAATATATTCGATTTAAAACAAATTATTTAGATTTACATATAATCTAAATTATATACAAATATAAACATATATACATATAAATATATATATTTAATATATACACATGTATGTGTGTGTATTTATATATACATAATAAACATACACAGTACACACACATTTGTGACCCTGGACCACAAAACCAGTCATAAGTGTAAATTTCTCAAAATTGAGATTTATACATCATCTGAAAGTTGAATAAATAAGCTTTCCGTTGATGTATGGTTTGTTAGGAAAGGACAATAATGGCCGAGATACAACTATTTGAAAATCTGGAATCTGATGGTGCAAAAAAATGAAAATACTAAGAAAATCGCCTTTAAAGATGTCCAAATGAAGTTCATAGCAATGCATGTTACTAATCAAAAATTAAGTTTTGATATATTTACAGTAGGAAATTTACAAAATATCTTCATGGAACATGATTGTTACTTAATATCCTAATGATTTTTGGCATAAAAGAAAAATCGATAAATTTGACCCATATGATGTATATTTAGCTATTGCTGCAAATATACCCGTGCAACATAAGACTGGTTTTGTGGTCCAGGGTCACATATAGTATGTAAACATAAACTTTTATTTTGGTGTGATTAATTGTTTGACAGCCCTAATATATATATATATATATATAGAGATAGATAGACAGATAGATAGATAGGTATGTATGGGTGACCCTGAACCACAAAACCGGTCATAAGTAGCACAGGTATATATGTAGCAATAAGAAAAACACATTGTATGGGGCAAAAAACAGATATTAAATAAAGATCATGTTCCATGAAGATATTTTGTAAATTTTCTAGCGTAAATATATCAAAACCTAATTTTTGATTAGTAGTATGCATTGCTAAGAACTTCATTTGGACAACTTTAAAGGCGATTTTCTCAATATTTAATTTTTTTTGCACCCTCAGATTCCAGATTTTCAAATAATTGTATCTCGGCCAAATATTGTCCTATCCTAACAAACCATACATCAATGAAAATCTTATTTATTCATCTTTCATTATTCTGTATGAATCTCAGTTTCAGACATTTGACCCTTACGGCCAGTTTTGTGGTCCAGGGTCACACACACACACACACACACACACACACATATATATATGTATCTTGGTAAGCAGTATTGTCTAGCGGTATAAACAGTAAACGGTTTTGTTTAAAAAAATACTTCAGTACTTAAATTACAATGCTTTTAACGCAAAACCTTTGCAAAAAGTCCTATAATGTTTGGTTTTAGTTGTGCCGTTTTAAGGCGTTAAGGTTTATGACTCCAGAGTATTAAGTGTCACAGCTATGGTCTCCCCTGCGTAATACTGTATCACAGACAGTATTCATGCTACTAGAGGCCAGCGGTGGATCAAGAGTGTGTTCAGGGTATGTATAATTTACTTAAAGGGGTTATCTAATCTATGCTAATCTATGCATTCTCCATACTATATTTGCTCCACGAGCAGCGCGATTTTCAGTAAAAGCGCTGTTGCACTCTTACCACAAGCCTTGAAGTGATAGAAAATGTATTCATCTGCTTAGGAAGTAAGTACTGTAGTTTATGCTTTTTGAGCATGGGAGGGAAGACAGAAACCCAGACAAGTATGTGCAGAAGGTAAAAAATGTCTTATTCCTCCTCTCTGACTCTTTCTCTTTCTCTCTCTCTGTCTAAATTTGAGTTATTTTCATGAAGGTTACATGAGACCTCATTTGAACGTACATCTAGGTTATACATTCAGCTAATCGCTTCACAAATTTGACATTATTGACATTTTGACATTTTGAGGGTTGTAAAATTACAAATAATGTAATAAATCTCTTTGTTGTTACTTTAGTTCTCGTCGAGCCCGAGCCTTGTTTTTCGACTAGAAAAAGTACATATACACATCACTAATCAAAACACTGAAGCTATGCCAAGACGTCTTAGTTTCATTATAGGCCCATTTCGTGTTTATATGTATAACATTAGCACTGGTGAGGCTGAAAATATACACAGTGTTGCTGGCTTAGCGAGAATAGCGAGAAGTCTGCAAAACCTTAAATCAGGTAGACAGATTTGACAGATAGTGAACATTGCTGCTATTTGGAGTCTGTGGGCACTTATTCAAATGCTGGGCAGTTTTCCACTCATCTCTGAGACATACTGTTCTGTGATTTCTGAAACTGGATCGCAAAAAGGCTTTGAAACTAAATGTACGTTGTTGAAATCAAAGGTTTCTTTACCCATGGTTTTACCAAACAACATAATAGCTTCAACTATATGCTGAAAATGGAAACACATGTCGAATCACTCATCACAGTTTATTAATATACTATGTCTTTTCTGTGATGTGGACATTTCTGTTTCATATATTGTACTTCATTTTCACAAATTAATATATATACTTTATTATTTATCTATTTATTTATTTATTTATTTATTTTTATTTATATATATATTTGCCTTATTTTATCTTGTTATCTAAAAGAAAAACATTTAAAAGTCTTTTTACAAAATCTTATATTTTAAAATCAGGCTCCAGATGTATTAAACAATGAATTACAAACTTTTATTTGTTGTAATAAAAAAAAAAAAAAAAAAAACTTTGTTTGATATATATATTTATATTCATTTGTGAAATAATCTCATATTTCGGTGAGAATATGGGATTTACAAAACTAAAAACACAATAACAAAATATTAAATAAACAAAAACAAAAGTTTTTATTATATTGCTTATTTCATTTATTATAAGAATCAAATTTTAATTCTGATGTCAAAGTTTGTGACTCATTGTTTAATACACTCGGATCCTGATTTCACAGTAAAAAATACTTAAATATACATTTTATTAGAATAATATATCTAATTTTATATTAGATGGAATTTCAAAATCATACATGTGCAAAGCACATTTTCTGACTATAGAAATATTAAAATATTAATCAAAATGTATTTTAAAAAACTTTCCTTGAAAAGCCACGTTGTTAAAACATATTTCAAATGTTCAAAATTAATTTTGCATAAATAAGAGCTCATAATACTGAAATGATTCGGCTCTATGCTCTTTAAATGTTATATTATAAATGTCAAATGATAAATTTTAAATCTGATCTCTAGTTGTAAACTTAGAACGATTACATTTGCGATAATCTAAGATTGAAAATGCAGCCAAAATCACCTCCAATAAATAACAAAAATGAATCATTTTAAGCATTACCTTGAACAAATTATTAGAAAAGATTGTACATGCTGCAAATCATTTCGTCCATATAAATTCACTGCATGTTTAACCAGACTGCCTTATAACAGACTTGAATTGTAACCATGTGCTCCAAACTATTGTTCTTGGGGGGAAGATAATGATCGTTTTGTAATGCCATTTATTTTATAACTAGCTTTTCTTTAGCAACTAAATCAATCTGACTATACAACCGGTTAATCACCTCAGCAATTTAGCACCAAGCTAATAAAACACGAGACATTCGTGATTCACGTGGCGAGAGGAAAAAGATCGGTTCAAAGCCTGATCTCTTTCTCTGTCTCAAAAAAAAGTAAAATAAATACATTAACAAAAGCAAAATCACTTGATACCCAGTGATCAGCATGCATTTTCACTTTATAGCAAAAGTGTGTTTGACATTTTTAGAATAATATAATATCAAAACATCTTTAAAACAACAATAAATTACCTGCGAGTCAAGACTAGCATTTTTTATAAACAATTAGCACATTGTTGTTCTTGTTTTAAGCATTAATAGATTAATACTAAGTATTTCTGTATCACTGAGATTCTATTGTAGTTTTTATTAATAATTAGAATGTTCTATTTTTATATTTAGTTAGTTCTAGTAATTTTGTTGTGTGTTTTGTAATTTTTGTCTATATAGTTTTCATTTATTTTTATTTCAGTTCTGGCTTTAGTATTTTAGTACATCAAGATAAAGTAAATTAAAATGAGAAAATGAGAAAGGCTGCCTTGAGAATTAGCTGAAATAAAATAACTGTAAAAATAAAAATGTTTATTTCACTTCAAGCTTGTTTATTTCAAGTAACAAAAATTGTTTCATGTTTTCAGTTTAGCAATTATAAAATAAACTAAATATACAGTCAAGATACAGTTTATTCTCAAATGTTTTAAAACAATACAAAAATAGTAATAAAATGTTTTGTTTTTCTCTAGTAAATGTAATTATCAAAGCTACAGTTTTTACAAAGTCCACTCCGCTTAAAGATCTGCCTTACAATTCAGGAGAGCCAAAACATGATTATGGTAATTGAAGTAATTTGCACGAGATGTTAAAAACATCCAGCTTTTATTTTTTTTTCTCCCTTCAGGACCATTGTGGGGTGGTTAGGGTTCAGCTTTTGTTGTTGTGCTTTTGTTTGTACAACCCATCTGGTGCTTTTTCGCCATGCCGTATGAATTCTGTGGTGCAGCCCAGAAGACAAAGCTGGTGTTAATGACGGAAAATGAGTGGCTAAGAAACACATGCTTTTCTTAGCTTGTCCAGACCCTGTCAAGTCAGTCTTTACAACATCTCTTCATTCTGGACCATTTAAAGGTTTCCCGAATCCCCTGAGAGCAATGTTCGGCACTCGGTTGGCTTTTCCACTTCCATGGCTTTGATTTTACAACCAATGTCCAAGTCTCTGGCAGCATCCAGATGAACAAACGATGGATGTAATTACCTAATGGACTTGCATGCTTTGGCGTTGAATATGTGAATGTAATGTCACCACATTGAGCCAGCCAAAAAACAAGAAAAAATCAAGACTGACATAATTGTTTCTTTGAAGCATTTTTTAAAACTTGACTTGTCACTTCAGAGTAAACATAAAATAGCATTCACGACCCATTTTACTTCCAAAATGTGACATTCAACAATAAAATGTACACTCTCAGAAAAAAATGTACAAATCTGTCACTGGGCCAGTACCCTAACGAAAAAAGATTATTTGTACCTTAAATGTTACATATTAGTACCTTAAAGGTACACATCAGTAGTTTTGGGGAAAGTACTTTTGATGCATTACAATATGTGTTACTCCCTAAAAAAGTAACTAATTGCATTACTTACTTTTTATAGAATGTAACGTATTACGTTTCTTACTTTTCTCATCTGTGCTGATCTTGCTTGTTTGTTTTTCATTTTGGCAAATGTAAAAGCCTTTGACACCAAAAAAGAAATGAATAAGCTTCATGCTGATGGATTCATCAAGATTCACGTCTGTAAAGAAAAGTTCAACACTCTTCAGTGATTAAAAAAAATAAAAAATTAAACACAAATGTGACCCTGAACTACAAAACCAGTAGTAAGTAGCGCGGGTGTATTTGTAGCAATAGGCAACAATACATTGTATGGGACAAAATGATCGATTTTCCTTTTATGCCAAAAATCATTAGGATATTAAGTAAATATCATGTTCTATGAACATATTTTGTCAATTTCCTACCGTAAATATATCAAAACTTAATTTTTGATTAGTAATATGCATTGCCAAGAACTTCATTTGGACAACTTCAAAGGCGATTTCCTCAATATTTTGTTTTTGTTTTGTTTTTTTGCACCCTCAGATTCTAGATTTTCAAATAGTTGTATCTTGGCCAAATATTCTCCTATCCTAACACACATCAGTCTATTCAGTATTCAGATGATGTATAAATCTCAATTTAAAAAAGGGATAATCCAGGGTCACAAATGTTATGCTCATCCAAATTCTTTTTATGCTTATTAATAGGGTTGAATTGGATCATCGAAGGTCAGCAGCAAAGACATCTGTAAATAATACAGGTTTAAATGCATGAAGAATATTTGTGCTCCTCGACATGTTTAAATACTGCAGGTCTGCACCTAATTTTTTATTCTAAGTTAGCATTTTACTGTTTTTAATCATTTTGAGGAATACTGAATCTGTTTTTGTCCAAACAAGATCAGTAAACGCATGTTCACATTTAGTCTAGAACTAGTTTTCACAACACCTCTGCACTTACTCCCGATTTCTCTCAACATTGGGTCAGGAAAGTCAGTCAATAAATGGGAAAACTGGCGTTACTTGTTTAAAAAAGTTACTCAGATATTTTCTTGTAAATTTAAAAGTAATGCATTACCTTACTAGTCACTTGAAAAAAGTAATCTGATTACATAACTTGCGTTACCCCCAACACTGCGCACTAATACTTCAAAAGTACATAATATTACCTTCTGAAATGGAGCCACAGTGTGATACCTTTTTTATAAGAACGTAGGGCTGGGCATGTTATAGAAAAGCTTCTAAGATTCATATTTTACATTCATTCCATCGCATTTATTGAGATGTAGCTGTGCATTTGTGACGATCCAGGGGTCGTAACACGGGATTGTATCTGTGGGTGGGCTTTTCAAATGCAGCCTAAAGCACATGGAATCAGCTCATTTCTGTGTTTATCACACACCATCAGTTCACATTGAATCTATTTGTAACATCTGGGCCTTTTCCTTGGAAGAATCTTTGGAAAATTATGTTTACCAGTACATGATTTGGTTATGAGCATTTGCTTCAAAGGTCAGAGAGTCAGAAGTCAGAAGTCATTTAAAAATTTTACTCTAAAGAGAAAAAGGTTTTCTAATGGCCAAATGTGATTTGAAGCTCAGTGGACAAACTGGACTCAGAAAAGTAATTATAGCGTCATCTGGTGGTCAAAACATTCCTTCCCAGTTTAAACGTGTGACTGTTCATTTAGCCTCTTGATATTGTGCAATTGTGCTGGAACTGTTGTTGAAGGTGTAATAAAATAGCTTAAGCTTAACAGTGTGTGGAAGACAGATAAAAGAGCATGCATGCAACAAATCCACATCAAATAAACATCCAAATGAATGTTCTTTTAAGCGTTCAGATATGTGATAATGTGTTCAGACAATCATGCAACAATCATACCTGCCCTGAGAGAGAGAGAGAGAGAAAAAAAACACAAAGAAAATTCCTGTTGTTTTCTGTGTGTAATTATTGATTATGTCATGTGCCTGCATTGGAGCTGATGAATCACAAATCAAAAACAGGCTCTGGTGTGTGGGTGAATATCGTTCACATTCCTACCTTTTTATTCAAAAAATAAAAATAACTCTCAGGACGTTCTCTCACAAACACACACACACACAGTCTTCCTAAAAAGTGTAGGGACACTTCATGTCTGAATGTCACTGCATTAGACAGCAAAATATCAAAGTGAGTGGCATCTGTGAACATTTTTGTGCAGCTGGTGTTTTGATGATTTATATTAAGACAAATGCTTTAATTTGAACAGTATACCTACTGTTTATTCATTTTTGTTCAGAAAAAGTGTGTTTCTAATATTCATTTTGTGTCCAAATATTTTTTCGGACTGCTATATACACAAACACACTTGCTCTCTCTGTACACATACTTATCGTTCACCCTTTCTCTTTTTTACGTCGATCTCTCTCCCTCTGTCCCGTCTGGGCGTGTGGATCCGCCCCTGCTTAATTTTATCATTTCGCCCCTTTCTGAATTTCCTGACTACAAAAGTCTGTCTGACATTTCTCTCTCAGTCTCAGCAGGGGAGCGGGGAATATCTCAAGCCAGCTACACAAAGAGAAAACAGGGGGCCCCATAACTCACCAGGACAGGTCAGTTTGTAAATTCCCAACACCGACTCCTGAAGATTACCATGGGTAGTATCGCTTTTGAATGCACCCTGAAAGAGGATATAAAGAAAACACGAGATTGTCAGAAACAGGAGGTTGGACATGGTGAGAATTGATGAATTGTGATCAAATGCCACTAGAAACACTGTAAACTGGAACTGTAGCTTTACTTGTGAACTTGTAAGTGTTTTGTCGGTGACTTTGTTGATTGTTTGAATTAATATTGAACTTACTGCACAGGAATATAACATGTTTTCTTGGTATATGCTACTTGGCCTACTTCATAAAAAAAAAAAGACTCCGCTGCCGGTTGGAGATTTGTTTTTGTTTTTTTTTGTGTGTTTTTTTTTGCAAAATCTACAGGTTATAATTCTAACTACTATTAAACTGCTCTTATAGATGTTTTTGGTATGTGTATTTTGTGTACGACGACACGATATGTCAAATTTCCTTGCATTTACACAATTTAAGCTTCGCTTTGGATAAATTTTACTTTTTAAAGCAAATTCATAAAGGCTAGTTCTGTCTATCGTATGTATCTCTCTCTTTGTTTAGGTGTTTAAAATAAGACAAGCCTTTAAAGACTGAACGTCCAGTTTTGCAGCGAAACATATAGCTAATTCTGTATGTGTTATGTGCAAAATGTGCAGCTTTTGTTTTTGATGTTTGTTTGAAACTATTGTCTTGTGCAGGGTGAAGTCTTAATATGAATCCGTCATTGTTGCTGTGCTGTGTGCTGCTCTGTTTAGCCTACTGCGTTACGGTACACACACACATGATCATGGAGGAACAATACATCTCCAACCAAACAACCATCAGCTTGCAAGTAAACAACCAAACAGATGCACCTTCTGTGCTCATAGTCGGTAAGGCTTCTTTCTCTTACAAAGAAAGTATATGAAACATCATTCTTGAACAAGAACAGTAAATAAACTGCTTAAAAATGGTGAACAGAAACTTCTAGCCACACAAACATCATTCTCCATTTTACACTTTTTTATGCTACTAATTTAATAATTTTACACTAAAGTGATGTATGTTTAAATGCATTTGTTTTCTGTTATAAAAGGGCTTTCAAACACACCTAAGAGGAACAAGAAAACGGAAAAGAAACCAAAAAAGGTTTGTACAGTTGTCATATTCATTTATAGTTTAACCGCTTTAATGCATTTGTTCCACACAGATATAATGATGAGAAGCTGCAAAATCACAAACAACTATTTCAGAGTGTTTAATTTAGTTTATAGTGATTTAAAATATGTTTAAAACGAATATACCTACAAATATACTGTTTATTCAATCTACAGCCTTGTATCAGTCTTAATACATTTTAATTTTAGGATTAGAAAATTAATCAGCTATTTGTTGATCTAATCTCTGTGTTTAGGGAAATATAGATATAGGTTTATTAAAATATTTAAAATCGATTTTATTATTGGGCTCAGTGAGATTCTGTGGCGGAAATTACATTTTAAATATTTTTTTGGTTTGATATGTAGCCTACTGCCTCTTTGTTTTGCTAACGCTAAGTTCGCAGCTAGCATATAACACCATTAAATAACAATCTCCCACTTTAAAAAATATGACCAAATTGATTAGAAATTACGTGATATTTACCTGGATTTTTGTTATATATACACATCACGCGTCAGGCTCTTCTCTGGCACTTTTCTTTTCTCCTTGGTGACCAAGTACACGAACTGCTGATAAAAGTTTAATAACACGTTAGTTGGCCGTGGTGAAAATGACGCCTTTGCTAGGGTACGGTAGTAATTTGTGCTAAAATGTGAAACACTTTCGCAATAAATAATGAATTGGTTCATGTTTATTTTGTTAGGCCTAATTTCATGGACAAATAAAAAGTGCCCGAAGCTAAAGAACCACATGTGAACGTTAACCTTCATTTGATGTGTTTCAGAAATTCACCAGCAACCGTGTAAAGCGACCTCCGCCCCCGCCGAACTGCGTCCCGCTCTGGAGCAGTTGCAAGACGCCGAACGCGGTGTGCTGCGATCAGTGCGCCTTCTGCCACTGCCGCCTGTTCAAGACCGTCTGCTACTGCCGTATGGGCTACCCGAAATGCTGAACACCCCTTGACAGGGGGCATCAGTCCCATGGAGGATGATGATGGGACTGTCCCGATCTCAGAGGCTTGTTTATAAAACCCTGTGGGATTATGACAACCGAATATCAGTGCACTCCATCATATAATCGGAGAGTTCCTGGCCAGATAATACCGACAGCACGTCAGAAGCGCACGGGAGTAATGGAGAGCCACCTGGGTGATTACCAAAGTAAAGCACATTTCAGTTAATTATAAGTGTATTGTTAAAATGCTCACGTTAATGGAAATAATTTTAACGTTTGTATGAACACTTTATTTTTGTAAGCACTTTACAGAAAAAAATGTTAAGGCATCCGGTTCTGACATGTAACCTGTTTAAGCTGCTATAAACGAGAAAAGGGATCCGCCAAACAAAACCAAAAAAAAAAAAAAAAAAGGAAAAATCACTATGACAACCACGATTGCCGCCAAATATAGCTGCCGGTGTTTACTACAATGAAACCGGCAACAATCTCAACGACAAATAGAACAAAACAAAATAAATATATAATTAAACAAAACGACAGATTCCAAGAGTTTATTTAATAAAAATCGTTTGAAACCGTTTTGGCAAAGTTATGTCTGTATAATTAGGTGAAGACTGTGGTAATTGTTTTAAACTAATGGAGAATATTTTTTGTTGAAAGACGGTTTGATGAAAGTGGATTTTTTTTTAAATGTAGGCTATATTTCTGTACATTAATGTATATATATCGTCTTAAAATCGTGCAATGTATATCATCATTATTGATTTAAGCAATGAATGACTCAAGACCAATATCCAATTTAACTAGTTAAAACTAGGAAAAACGTTGCAGAATGTCGCGTTTTTCATTGTAAAATTTCAACATTGTAAATTAAAATAATAAAGAATTAAACGTGTTAATTTGTCTGCTGAATTCTGATTTATGAAAAGGCTCTCTACATATTCCTCTAAAGTTTACTTGTGGTGCAAGGCTCTTTCTCAAAAGATAACTAGTGAGTGATTTTCACAATGATTAAGACAAACCACTGTAATTCCTTGTATGGAAACAGTAAGACAGTAGAACAATACTTTGAAGTAGTATCCACCTTATTATTTTTCAATGCGGAAGTAAGCTGTTGTCTGTGAATGTGCGAGACTTCCGCTTCGTTAGCCGCGGTAGCGGGAAGAATAACAACAAACTGCAATAAACGGAAAACTGCTTGTGCTACAACCTAGTGTGTTTCTAAACAAGACAACACATTAAAATAATATGGTAAGACACACCATTTTGCAATATCAAGCAGCAAAACGAACTTTTTGTACAGGTAAAAATAGCTGATATAGATGACACCGGAAGCCAGACGCATAAAATGTACAAATTTCCGCGTATGCTCTTATGAGAAAAAATTAAAAACAACTTTATTATAATAATTGTTAGGCTATTATCACTTGTACCCATGCTATACACATGCATCTTTGAAAAGTTTTTATTATTATTTTTGAAATCAACATCAAGGAAAATGTGTATTTTGAGTACTGAGTTCACAACCTGTGGATACCAAGTGAACTATTTTTGAAATAAAGTCATTAATATATACAATTTAATGTACATGTGTCCGACGTAGTCTTTCATTTAATGAGGTCATTAAAATGCATGCAAAAAGAACAGATAACCAACAAAATGCTGTTTAAAAGTTAGAAACTACAACGAATCTATTTTAAAGGTCTTGCCTTAAAGACAACTGATTATGCAAAGCAAGATCAAAGCGTAAGGACACCAGTTCCCAACACCTCAATTATCGGTCCAACACAGGTAATAAAACGCACATTCAAACACACGCACAGGGTGACACTAAAGGCTCCAGACGCCACAGCTGGTTCACATTGAAAAGGAAGCAATGGGTGAGAGAGGAGGAGAGGAAAAAGAACAACTCAAAAAGATAGGCCCTTGTTATGTCTCTCAGGGGACACTTTGCAGGCATTATAGGGGTCCAGTACATCTAATGGCCTACAGACTATTCCTTTAGCCCACAAACACTAACTACACCATTTTACAGTTTCCAGCTAATAAGGGCCAAATTAGATTGAAGCCATGTGTCTGTGAGGCAGCTTGCATTACTAAGGCATTGCTTATCTATGAAACGAACTAGTTTGGATTCATTAGTTAATGTCTCAATGAGACCAAATACTGATTTTATGGATGCGGGCCCAGTCCTTCTGCTATTTTTCATGGCTCCTCTCAAACGCTTTGTGTCGCCGACCGCATATTGCGGCCTCGTTTCTCATTGGGGAGATGTCATCATTGTCACAAGTCTGTCAGTGGATGCCTCAGCATGATGTTTTTATCAAGCAATCGTTGCAGGACACAAGTGGAACGGTTTTAATTTCATATGTTTTGGCTTGCGATATTAAGATTATTTATGGGAAATGTCATAACTCAAATGCTGTGAAGAATCTTGAAATCGCTTCACATTATTCTGTTTAACATCAGAATGGAAATATTGCACATCAAGATCTGTGACCCCAAATCTTAGTGCAATAAGTCATTTCAGGAGTATGCGAGATGGTTAGCTTTAAAGGGACAGTTCACCCTAAAATTCAAGTGCAGTCATCATTTTATTTCTTTACAGCGAAATTACATTGGACTCTCATGGCATGGGCCAAAAACCCCCCAGTTACATTTTTAAATACCTTCTTGTTGTTTTGCAAGGAAACTCATACAGTTTCAGTAAAACATGAGAGTAATAATGGCAGTATTGTCATTTTTGGGTGAACTATCCCTTCAAGTTCACATTAAAGCTGTTTTTTTGTTTTGAACAGCCACAAGAATGACTTTTCGTTGCCAAGAAGACCTGAAATAACAATTTTAAGAAACCACATAATTCTGACACTATTTTGCAACAATTATGGAAGATAAAAAATGACAAGGAATAAAAAGTGCATATTCAACCCAAACCCTTTTTTTTTTAATCAAATGGTTGACTACATGATTCGTATTGTCCTTTTATTTCTTAAAACATTAGATAACAACTAGAGTTTACATTTACCTACTACTGCAATTTCAGGCCGTTGCTAACATTGTCTTTAGTGCGTGATTATGCAATTACCAGTATTTATATAGTATTTATTAATATTTTAAATTAGCTTTTATTTTTACATCTTATGTTTTCATTATGATTTTTAGTTTTAACAGTTTCAATTATGTCCACCTTATACTTCAATACAGAAATAAGCTTATAGATTAGACTTTTGGTTCATTAGGGAAACAACGAGAATAACAACAACGTGCAGTAAATGCAGTAAAACTGTTTGCAGTACAAACCAGTGTGTTCATAATTAAGATAATACATTAAAATAATATGGTAAGACACACCAATTTGCAATATCAAGCAGCAAAACGAGCCGTTTTGGCCATGCCTGCTTTACAGGAAAAATAAGGTGGATACTTTTGTGATTTTTATTAGTTTTTCTGTGTGTGTTTTATTTCTAATTAATTTTAAGCAACATTTTTAATCTTAAAGTTTTTTTTTAAAAAATCCATTTTGTTTGTTTTATTTCAATAAATAAAAATGCTTAAAAATGAAGTCAAAAACTACAGAATACCCAAGACGTGTTGCAAGTCACGGTTGCAACGGTTGAAACACACAGTCAGCATTCCGAGACGTGTGCTTAGGACTGCGCATGTGCACTGGCTGGTCTAGCCTGAAAAAATAAGCTTTTTAAATGCTATTTGAACAAAAGAAACAACATTTATGATACAGTTGTTGTCAGATTTCATTGGTGATTTTAAATAAGAAATTTAATCGTAAGCTTGGTGAACAGTGTTGGAGAAGTTGATGTTTCTCCATTCAAAGGGATTGGAGCAGCACTTGCATGCCCAAGAGGCATTTCAAAGATGGCCACCGAGTGAAATGACTAAAAAGGGACTTTGCTTTAGTTAACTGCAGTGTTTCCCATGCCATTATATTAGGGGGCACAACAAAAGTCATTTAAGGTTACCTTTCCTATAGAACAGGTCTATACCTTGTTCTTTTATTAAACAAACTAGATGGTCTTATGTTATTTATCTTATTTACACGACGGCATGTCAATTCTGTCTCTACATGAACGCGCGTCTACAATTTCTCCGTGAAAACGCGGACGGGATCGCGGAGTCAATTCATAAAAACGGAATTTTGTGATTTTTGGATGTATAAATCAAAACTGGGTCTGTCAGTTAATTCGAATCGCGATATGGACTAATGTCTGTAAATATTAAAACGGAAAAACACGGTTTAGATATAAATCCTGTATGTCCCGCTTGTCTCTGTATGTATGAATGGATGAAAAAATAGGTTGTTTTCTACACAAATACTGACGCACACGTGAGGCTCGCGGTGATTTTCGGCCTCTGCGTCTCATTAGATGACAACATAAACACATGAACTTCTCCAGAGCTGCTGTGAGAGTCATTTCATGTGAATTTTACCGTTTCATTTGCGAAAACTAGAATTATATCATACTGTATACACACGGAAACTTCACGACAACCTGTCAAAATAAAAGCACGGATTAACGTGTAACAGAAATATATAACTCCTGTATTACTTTTGTGTAGTATAATGTACATCTTTATGTGTTTATATTTCTGGCCAATTTAAATAAATGATAAAAATAAATATTACAACCAGATTAACCACTTAACTGTAGAAAAAAAAATCTATAATTATTATTTAAACTTTTAAAACAGAATATTCACATAAAATTTCTTCCATGTATTAATTTTAACAGTAAACCTCTGTTTGTTTGCCAGAAAATTAAAGGGTTTAATTTTCATTTGATTAAAAATAAATAAATGTTTAATGCCTTTTTTTTTTTTTTTTGGATTATCAAAAATAAAAAGGAAAAATAAATAAAAAAAAAGAAAGAAAGAAAGAAAAAGATTGTATGACCATATTGTTCAAAATGTTGAAATTGAGTTTTGGACTTTTAAATGACTCTGTTAATAAATGTTTTGTTATTATACAGAGAGTAAAGTACCAGAAAGTACCGGTTATTGCATCGGTTGCTTACTAGCCCTCGAGTGAGGGGAAAAAAAAAAAAATAAAATAAAATAAAAAAAAATATAAAAAAGCCTCAAATCTCTGTAAGATCCCAAAATAGATCAATTTCATCAATTATCACAATCATGTCTGTAAAAACATTTACATACTTCAGTTTAATACGTGGGCTTGGGTGTTCATTCAAATGTGCAACAGCAATACTGATAAAATTACTACTCATTTTTCTAGATCTAACCAGTTGAGAACCACAGTGCTGAAATGAAGGATTAACAACTGAACGTGTTACAGTCAAACACCACATTTATTTCATCAGGTCTTCATGAGTGGATGTAATAAAACAGGACAAGCTACCCAGACCCACTCAAACTCACAGCCTGCTTACAGAGAAACTATGCTTTTTTTCCAGAATGGTCATTACTTTTATTTGTTTACAAAAGTATGCATGGGCAAAACGGGTAAAACTCACTCAATTTAGTTACCTGACAAACTGGAACTCTTCACAATAAACCGTCGTAGGGGCATCAATTAACTGACTTAATGAAAGAATGGTTTTGTTTTTGTTTTTTAACATAACCGTGTAATAAAACAGGGAATGCAAATGAGACATTGACAATGTGTTCACAAGTTGCACTTGATGTCATTGCAAAAAGGCGTTGGTGAGAGCTCGCAGGCACTCGTGATGAGAGTGAGAGACATGATTAAGCACATCACAGCCGTGTAGTCCGTCTTCATCCACAGCTGAAGCTGCGATTGGTCAAAGCTACTTAGTAGCGGTAGTGGTCCGCTTTGAAAGGACCGTCGCGGGGCAGACCCAGATATTTGGCTTGCTTCTCTGTCAGTTTCGTCAGTTTGACGCCAAGCTTGTCCAAGTGTGCGGCAGCCACCTCCTCATCCAGCTACACGTGCACAAAGGACATACAAATATCATCTGTAAAGCTTCTCTGCTTCAGTTTGCATGCATGCAAAACATCTACATCTTGTTTTTAAGTAAGCTTGTAAACCTTTTATATTCATGGATAATGTGCATGTTAATGGACAATACCACCTGTGTCTGCAATTAGAGTTTACATTAAGCTACTGTACCTTCTTTGGCAGGAAGTAAACACCCAGGGGGTATTTGCTGGTGTTGGTCCACAGCTCAATCTGGGCAAGGACCTGGTTGGTGAATGAGTTGCTCATCACGAAGCTCGGATGGCCCATGGCACAGCCCAGGTTCACCAGACGCCCCTCAGCCAAAACGATGATGTGACGGCCATTTTTCATGCGATAACGGTCAACCTGAATAAAAGAGTGGAGAGTTGGTCATGGGTCAGAAAGCAGGGCTTTGGTGTTTGGTAGGAAAAAAAAGCAAATACATACATACATACATACATACATACATACATACATACACACACCCTATTTCCCTTTGTTGAAAAATTTGACAGTTATTATAATGTAAAAAGTATTTAAAAATGTAATACTTTCTAATTTAAGTAATTAAAAATAATAATAATAATATAAAAGTTTTTATAGCAAATTAAAAATTACATTAAAAAAAAATTAACAAACATTAAAATATACATTTTACTTTCTTCTACTCATTATTAAATCATTAAATATTTAATTATTATTTTATATTAATTATTATTTAGTACATTAAAAAAAATATTGAAAACACTTTATTAAAGTACTGTAATCTTTCCCCTAAAACTAATAAACCATTAAATAAATTAATTATCATTAATAAAACCTTGTGCTGGGCAACAATTAATTGTGATTAATCGCATCCAAAATAAAAGTTTGTGTGTACATCTTATATGTTTGTGTACTGTGTATTATGTATATATAAATACACACACATGCATGTATACATTTAAGAAAAATATTTTAATTTATTATTTATATATATATATATATATATATATATATATATATATATATATATATATATACACACACACACACACACGTAAAAATTAAAAATAATAATAATAATAATAATAATAATAATATTATTATAACAACAACAACAACAACAACAATATACTGCATGTGCGTCTTTATATATACAAAAAAAACAGTACATGCATATATTATGTACACAAAAATGTATTTTTTGATGCGATTAATTAATTAATTAATTTTTGCCCAGCACTAACAAAAATCAAAATCACTTATTAAAAAGTAAAAAAAAAATAAATAAATAAACGTACCGTGATCCTTCTCTTAAAACAAATACTAATCATTACAATAATTATCATTTTTAAGTATTTATAAATAATTTTTAAAATATATATATTAAACAGATTTTTGTAGAAGTAAAAAAGTAAATTTCCTAGTTTAAAAAAAAAAAAAAAAAAAAAAAAAAAAAAAAAAAATCTAAAAAACACATTACTGCTCACCATTCAAGTCATTAATCTCGTACCTGAGGTTTGATGTTGATTTTCTCTGCTGCATGTTCATTGAGCCACTTCATGTCAATCTCGCAGTCAAAGTGACCAATGTTGCAGACAATGGCGTCATCCTTCATGTGCTCAAAGTGTCTGCGAGGAGACAAAAAAAAAAAGAAAGAAAAAAAACATACATGATGTTTACACTACCTGACAAAGATGAGCAACATTTCTAGTCGAAGCACCATTTCAAACTTTTGGCACAAAATTCTGTTCACAAGTAAGTAAAAGCTGAAACAAACCACCACAAGAACAATGATCTAGAACAACCATGTGGAACCAGCATTAAGTAAATTAGAGATGTTTGCCTTGGCATTTTAAAGGAGCTGCTAACCGTAAGATTACATTTGACAAGTAACTCATCCAGCATCTTTTATTCTTCAGCCAATGAATGATCCCAAGTCATGCGGCTTTTCAAGAGGAGGTGGGCAATTACATTTCTAGGCAATCAAGGCTGAAGCAAAAATGTAGGTTCAAAATATTTCACCTCAACCATTTCTGGACTGCATTTTCTTAACTGGTGCCAGACAGACATATGCAGATTGCCAGCCTTTAAACATGTCCCATCAGCTCTGAAAACTTCCAGAGAATCTAAGACACAGTTTGCACATCTGTAGATAATCCCAAACAGCAGCTGTGCTCCACTGGCCCCTGCGTGTCCTCATCCCGACCATTTATCACAGAGGCCCACACCCCATCAGAACCCACCAGCCCGCTCACCTCCGCCTTTAAGCATCAGATAAGCGCAGAGCGGCGCGCATATGCGCACGAAACTCAAGCGAGCGCTGCATAATGTAGCAGGCTTGGGCCAGATCTCACGCTGTGCGTGTTTGATCGCAGGCCCGGGGGTCCTTCCACCGCACATGAATCTCCCAGCCTGTTACCAGCAGAAACCCCATTTCATCATGTTGAAAGGATTCATTGTTGACTAACTTTCACGCTGTGCCGGATGACATCCTTATATGCTGTTGCCGCACAAGTGTGAGAATTCAATTTGTTTTTAGCAGGATGTCCAATCAGTCAGACGGTGTGTTTGAATGCTGGAGTGTGAATACCGTGTGTAGGGCCCTATGAAATCAGTTTTATTTTTTCCCAAAATTAAGGTTTTTTTTTTTCTGGACTCCTTTTTTTTTTTGCTTTTCATTTTTCTAGACTCTTTAAATTCTAGAAATTGTAAAAATATTATTCAAAAAGAATGTCTGATTAATTGAAATCATGAAACTTACACAATTTAACAAAAAATTGTTTTTTTTCTTCTCAACTTCAGTTTTATTTTTACTAAATTCTGTGCTTTCCATTAAATTTTCATGGTTTCATTAAGTTTTCTCTGATTGACATTTTATTTAAAAAAATAATTTAATTAATTATTATTTGATTTTTATTTATAGAAATACGGTTTCATTTTTCTACATTTTTCTGGTAAATATTCCTTTTAAAAAAAAAAAAATCATGCTTAATAAAAATTTTTATAACTATTATTAGGCCTACATTACGTAATACATTTCTGCCACAGTTTAAACCGAACTTTTATTTTGACGGGTTGAACAAAAATTCTGAAATTATTTTTTTTCTTCTCAAATTCAGTTTTATTTGTACTAAATTCCGTGTTTTCCATTATTTTCTGAATTCCATTTTAAGGGTTTCATTTAATTTTCTCCAATTAACATTTAATAAAAAATTTAATTATTATTCTATTCAGTTCTTTTTTCAGAAACACTGTTGTGTATCTACATTTTTCTGGTAAATAAATTCTCATAAATAATTTTTCTGGTAAATATTCCTTAAAAAAATCATGTTTAATAATAATTTAATTAGGCCTACATTAAGTACACATATTTCTGCCACAGTTTCTTCAACATAAACAGAACTTTTATCTTGAGGGTTTATGAGTTTTATTTTTACTAAATTATGTGTTTTCCATTAATTTTCAGAATTTCATTTTAATGTTTTCATTGAATTTCTCTGACTAATTTTATTTAAAAAAAAAATAAAATAAATAATAATAATAATAATAATAATAAAAAAAAAGAACTGAATAAATTTTTTTTTTTTTTCCCCCAGAAGTACCGTGTTGTGTATCTACATTTTTCTGGTAAATAAATTCTGGTAAATAATTTTTCTGGTAAATATTCCTTAAAAAAAAAACAAATAAATAAATAAATAATAATAATAATAATAATAATAATAATAATAATAATAATAATAATAATAATAATAATAATAATAATAATAATTTTTAATAATAATTTAATTAGGCCTATATTAAGTACACATATAATTCTGCCACAGTTTCTTCAAATTAAACCGAACCTTTATTTTGACGGGTTCCTGTGAAGACCTTTAAGTTTCTATTTGTATACGATTATAGTTTTTCTTAAAAGAAACTGTAAAATGCTCATGAAGTGACTCGGAGCTCTAGAGATTGTTCATATGTTCATGTACTCACATATTGAGGCGGCAAAGGAAGAAAACACTGTGAGCCTTACACATTTCAGTATGTGTATAGTAAACCAAACCACGCGTCTGCGCCATTCATTCACACGGAGAGACGCAGAACATGCAGGATATACATTTAAGTAGCATTTTTGCAGCTTAATGTTTGTAGATACTTTGATTTATTCATCCGAAATTTTGCAAATTCTGTGACATTGCATGTTATTCAGCAAATTCCATATTTAGATTTTGCGATTCCAGCTGCGCTTTAATTCTATTATGCATTATCTTTCTTGTCGTTCCACCAGTTCACATTTGATTTGGAAAAACATGGGTTGATTTTCGCTTTGGTCTAAACAAAAACAGGTTTATTAGAAGTCATTCTCTGCCAGCAGGTGGCGCTTTCGGAACGGCAGAAATATAGCGGTTTCTTGGTCACTGTTGTACACAAAGCTCCGCAGGACTTGACTTCAAAACGTGCAGCGCTCATATTTATTCAATCAGACCAGTGCCTTTTAAAGTTTAATCGTCACAATAAGCCATATTGCAATTCTTGTCCTTCCGTCCCTTTGAAAGAGACTTCCTGAAATCATAATTAAGACCATCTAGAACCAGACTTTTTATGGCCTTAAATTTGACACATTTAAGACTTTCTGAGACAATTTAAGGACCCGCGCAAACCCTGAAGACAAGCACCACTATCATTAAACACACGACTGGTGAGCACCAAAAACCCACTTTACTTTATATTTCACACCAGGATGGAGCCAAAACTGTGTTTGTCTGCCGAAGTAGCTATTTGGTTACTCGTAAACATCCAACAGCCAGGCTACACTTTGACTGAAGATTACAACCATCTTTTTTCCCTTCGAAATAACATGTACAGGTGAACCGTCTACAGTAAACCACACTTTTTGTATTAGGCAAAATAAGTCCAAGAGGCTAAGGCAAGATGAAGACATTAAATGTTGTTAGATGCAATAAAATGGATTGAGTAATAACCTGTTCTACCATAAATAACTATTGATTCATTACTTTGCATTACTGGTCAAAAGGCTGCTGAAATTGCTACAAGAATCATTCTTGAAATATGATCCATCTGATCCAACTTAAAACAACTAAAAGTATTATTTCGAAACCGGAATTGAAATTGGAAATAGAATTTCCTCAGTTCTCGAGGGGACAATACAACCAGTACAACACACTCTAGCTTGACATCTGTTAGTTGGTTCATGTTTGATTAATGCTACACAAACCTGCCAAGGATAATGTCCTCACAGCCAGTGGTGGTCACAAAGATGTTTCCTTCTTTGCAGGCCTCATCCATGGTGGTCACCTCATAGCCTGTGTAACAAGACCCAAATGCAGGGCAATTAGACATGCAAAAAACAATCCACTTTTCTCAAACTAGCCTGGCATGGAGATACAACAACTTTTCAAATACAACTCCCTAAAAAAAAAAAAAAAAAAAAAATACGGTTTGGCTTTTTGACACCGATGTGGATAAATTACGTTTCTAATATAGTTAGACAATAGTGAACAGGGTGCCTATGTATAAATGAAAACATCAGAACAACAGTAATAATAATAAATATTTGACAAATATGTCATTATTACTATTAATAGAATAATGTAAAAATGATATAAAATATATGAATATTTTAAAGTGTACACACACACACACACACACACACACACACATAAACTAATACTATTATTACTGATAATCAATTATATATAGTAGCACTGGTATATTTTTGTAGCAATATTTTTGTTCCATGAAGATGTTTTGTAAATTTCCTACCAAAACTTTGATTAGTAAAATGCATTGCAAAGAACTTCATTTGGACAACTTTAAAGGCTAATTTTTTTAACCCTCAGATGCCAGATACTGAAATAGTTGTATCTTGACCAAAGACCCTTAAGACTGGTTTTGTGCTCCAGGGTCACATGATTCTAATATGCTCCTAATAAAGCAAATAAATAAATATGTGTTTAATATACAAGGGTCAAAGACAAAAAGGGCATTTGAAACATCAAATCAAGTTTAAAACTTATTTTTTTTTCTCCATATATTGGAATGCTTCCCTTTTTCTTTTTTTCCTGGTTAAAACTAATAAATATAAGGCATGGTAAAAATGGTATAATAATAAAATGTTGTAAGATCACTTTTTATTTTATATGTTTTAGCAAGTACAGGTCAGAATAAGTGGTTTTAATGTTGTTTAATTTTTGCATAAATGTATCCGTTATGCTGAATGACCATGGAACACGATTTCATATTTTATTCCCATATTTTGACATTTTATTTTCACAAAAGTTCATTTAAATTAGACACTTTACTTGCATTTAATATGCTTTGTTTATATAAAATCACTTTTGTACATTTAATTTGATGCGCATACCATAATGGAGTGTCTCGTCTTCAACGAGAAGGAAAGAAAAACACAAAGACACACTGTTTCCATTTTGTGTGGGGACATTCCATAGGCATAATGATTTTTACACTGTACAAACTGTATTTTCTATCCCCCTTTCCCTAATCCTGCCCCTCATAGAAACCTTTCTGCTATTTTAGATTTTCAAAACACTTCATTCCAAATGATTTATAAGCTGTGGACCAAAAAAAAAAAAGTCCCAACAAGGTCAAAATTTTATGGTATTAATATACTTCTGGGGATATTTGGTCCTCGTAATGTAGGGAATACCAGGTACACACAGACACAGACACACACACACACACACACACACACACACGTTTGTTTTTTTTTTAATTGTGGGGACTATCCATAGACTTCTATAGTTTTTATACTGACCAAACAATACTGTTTATCCCCTCATCCAACCCCAACCCTAAACCTACCCCTTACAGAAAACCTGTTTGCATTGTTACATTTTCAGATAAACATCATTTACTATTTTTAATAATTTTTTTTACATTGTGGGGACTGGCCTGCAGTCCCCACAATGTAAAGACATGATTAAAAATAGTGTAATGTCAAAAATTTCAGGTTTTACTATCCTTGTGGGGACATCTGGTCCCCACAATGTAGCAAAAACAAGTACACACACACACACACACACACACACACACACACACACGTTGTGTTTCCATGTTTTATGGGGACATTCCATAGGCGTAATGGTTTTTATACTGTACAAACCATATTTTCTATCACCCTACACCTAAACCTAGCCCTCACAGGAGACACTTTTTGCACACTTTTACTTTAACAAGTAACACTTTTACCCCCTTGTGGGGACATTTGGTCACCATAACGTGACAAATACCAAGTACACACACACACACACACACACACACACACACACACACACACACACACACACACACACACACACACACACACACACATATGTTCGTTTTTGTGAATTGTGGGGACTTTCTATAGACTTCTATAGTTTTTATACTGACCAAACGATATTGTCTATCCCCTAACCCAACCCTAACCCTAAACCTACCCCTTACAGAAAACCTGTTTGCATTGTTACATTTTCAGATAAACATCATTTACTATTTTTAATAATTTTTTTTACATTGTGGGGACTGGCCTGCAGTCCCCACAATGTAAAGACATGATTAAAAATAGTGTAATGTCAAAAATTTCAGGTTTTATTATCCTTGCTGGGACATTTGATCCCCACAATATAGCAAAAACAAGTGTACACACACACACACAAAACATACCCTCCATAGCCGCCTGCAGAGCGTTGATGGGATCGATCTCTGTGACGATGACTCTGGCACCAAACCCTCGCAGGGCCTGAACGCAGCCCTTACCGACGTCACCGTACCCAGCCACCACTGCCACCTTACCGGCAATCATCACATCTGTGGCGCGCTTGATGCCATCAATCAAAGACTCACGGCAGCCGTACAGGTTGTCAAACTTACTCTGAAAAGAGTGCAAGAAGAGTTGTTCTCAAATAAATATTTTTATTTACAACAGCCATATAATATTATAACCATGCATAAAGTCAACAAAACAGATCATTAAATGATGACGGCGAATAACCGGACAACACCATGTAATGACATAATATGCTGTTAATAAAAGGTCACCTTGGTAACAGAGTCGTTGACATTGATGGCAGGAACTTTGAGTTCCCCGTTCTTCAACATCTTGTAGAGGTTGTGAACTCCAGTAGTGGTCTCCTCAGAGATGCCCTTGATTCCTGAGAGATAAACCACAAAGAAACATTTTGCAAATGTTAAAGACCCAGAAAAATCCTGCTCTGTGCATCTGTCTGGAAGGAATATTGAACTTAGTAGCTGGCCCGATAAATGTAATTTTTTTTGTGTAGGTTAGCTTAACCCTCACTGGTGTAACTGATGAGACCGAATCCAAGACATTTCAACCTTCTACTTAAGGAAAGATTAGTGACTGTCAAGACATCTCATGACAACTTTAGCTTTGGTGGAAAATATACAATATCTCAAGAAGCCAAAAGCATTATCATAACTCCATGTGGAAACATTTCTGGCATTAATCCACACGAAATGAAAATACGAGGAGCAAAGTCACTGCAGGTCTTGATTTTTGTGCAGTTTCACAGAAAACTGGCTATTAAGTTATTAAGTTTAATGCTGCTAGAGACACAGTGACGTGCGCCGTCTCCTGTACATATGCAATGGAAAATATTAAAAATAAGCACCATAGTGTTAAATATAAAACACATTCCGGTCAGTACAGCATACAGGCATGCCAAAACTCGACAAAGTAATAGCTAAGATGTGAGTTTACATATCAGAGGCAGTACTTTAAGTAATAAAGTTATTAAATGAAACAAATGTAAATGTTTTAAACATTTAAAAAATTGCTTATATACATTTTGTAGCATATATTCAGGTTTCCTGCACCAATAAATTTACAGGATTTTCCATGACTTTTCTAGGTACTTGCAGTGACTGAATTTTCTTTTCTAATACTGTCATAGATATCACACTCACAAAACCAAAGAATACTGAATATTATATATATATATATATATATATATATATATATATATATATATATATATATATATATATATATATATATATAAAATTTATTTATTTATATTATATTATATTATATTATATTATATTATATATAAAATTACAAATTATAAAATTGTATTAAATCGAAGAAATTTCCATGACTGCACAGGGGAAAAAAAAACAAAAAAAACAACACTTAACATTCCATGCCATTTCCAATCTTAATTTTGCAATTCAGCAATAATCCCATTGCTTAATTTTGGATAATTTCATGGTCATTAAAAGTAATTATGGACTGCAAATTTTCTAGTCACCTGTCATAGGCAGGACTAGCAGAAAGTCCCATTTTAGGCCCTTAGAAACAAGAGGAAGCTTGTAGGGTTTATTTTTCCTCTTTATAATATTTAAGGAAGTTTACCTACACTAGTTTTTGAAAAGTAGTTAATGCTCCCCAAGGCTGCATTTATTTGATTCAATATACAGTAAAATACAGCAATATTGTGAAATATTATTATAAATTAAAACAGCTATTTTCTATTTGAATAGATTTAATTTATTTACGTGATGCAAAGCTGAATTTTCTTCCGTGTCTCCCGTGTCACATGATCTTTCAAAAATCATTCTAACATTTCAAATTATCAATGTTAAAAACAGTTGTGTTACTTAATATTATTGTGGAAACTGTGATGCATTTTTCTCAAGATCATTTTAAGAATAGAAAATTCAAAAGAACAGCATTTATTTGAAATTCAATAAATATCTGGTAACATAATTAATGTCATTAATGTCAGATTTGATCAATTTAATGCATCCCTGCTGAATAAAAGCAATAATTATTTAAAAAAAAAAAAAAAAAAGAGCAGATAACAGACCTTTACTTGACAAGCAACATTTAGCTTTAGTTTTATATCTAATGCCATTTACAGTTCACTAACTGCAGAAATCCATGAGCAACCTGTGAAATGTCTTCAGTTCACTGGTCCCTACACAGAATCAGAGAGCTGACCTTTGTGTTACTAGCCCAGATTCTTAACCCTACCAAAGGTCAGAGGTCAAATAGAGCAGCCTCATAAATTTGACCTATTAAAATTTGACAACATTTACAGGATAAAATTAACACCACATGACCTCCACTCTCTGTTAAATAAAACTGATACCTCTAAACCTCTTAGTGAGCTTTCCTTTCTAGACTAAGACTGCTGATACTATATTATAATGCTTGCTTGCTTTACTAGGCCAAGAAAGGAACAGCTTGATCATGGGTTATCCTGCCATCTAGTGGCCATTAAACAGCAGTACAGTACAACTACATCTGCATGATAAGCATCAGGAGGCCAGAAGTGCTGTTATTACTAGCTAAGGACATCCAGACAACGATAGTAAATGAGAGAATGAAATTAAACATTACTTATATGAGTTGTCTAAATGACTATTTGACCTCTGGCTGTTCAGGATGAGAGTAAGTAGATGATAACAGAACAAACACATACTACATTATACCTGCAAGCAATTTGGGGTATTTCTGGTGCACCAGATTGGTCAGGTCTCCACCGTCGTCCAGGATCATGTTGAGAGGCTGACCGTCCTTGAAGTAGATGGTCTGCTCTATGCACCACACATACTCCTCATCAGTCTCTCCCTTCCAGGCATACACTACAATACAGCACAAACAACACACGCATTAGACACTGATATAAGCATCACAATTGTGTAACAGGCTGCTACAAATATTACAAAAAAGGATTAACTGGTCACTGGGCTTGCAAACTTTACAGTTTGCTTACTTTCATCTTATTTTTTCGAAGTTACATCTTAACTTATATTTATTTGGCTCACATACCAAAAATAAATGTGATGTATTTTTACATGTATAAATGTAAATCCAAGTAATAAATGTTACAAGTAAATGCCAGAATAAGGTGCAAAGTGGACAGAATGTTATCAATAGCTAATAATCTGCTCATTTCAGAACCACAAGCAGCTCTAAATATGTTTAAGTGTTAATGTGGCGTTATTTTCGAGCTGGTATAACAGTTGAGAAAGGCAACTACATAAGCAATGGATATAAGTAACAACCACCTACTGTTATCACTCTAAATGAGATTGATAGGTTCACATGAAATGCTATAAAAACCAAATTACTTCCAAGTATGGAAAAAGTTTAGGGGTCAACCAATAAGTGTTTTTCAGGGCCGATGTCGATACCGATTATAGATAACCGATAATCTGAACAGATATATATGCAAGTCTGGTGTAAAAAAAAAAAAAAATGAATGCCAAAATTGTGGATAATAACAAGGGGTCTGGCAAGAACTTTCATTAAATGCTTTTAAATTATTTTAATCAGCAAATCTGTTTTGAAATTTACCAATACCAATCGGTGCCGATAATCAGTTGACCCCTAGAATTAATGCAAAGTCACCCAATCAATTAAAAAGTTTGGGGTCAGTCATTTTTTCAAAGAAATGAATAGTTTTTGTTTAGCAAGGATTCAGTAAAATTAAAAGTGAGAGTAAAAATATAAGGTTACAAAAGATTTTGCTCAAATATATTATATATATATATATATATATATATATAAAAATTTACAAATTGATAAAAAGAGTAAAACTGTTTCCAACATTGATAATATTAAGAAATGTTTCTTAAGCAATAAATCAGCATATTACAATGTTTTCTGAAGGATCATGTGACACTGAAGACTGGAGTAATGATGCTGAAAATACAGCTTTGTCATCAGGAATAAATTATATTGTTTTAAATTTAAAAGTTTAAAATTTGTTTTAAATTGCAATAAATTTTTTCTAAATATTACTGTTTTTACTGTATTTTTTAAATCAAATATATACAACCTTGGTAGGCATTGGAGACTTATATTAAAAACTAAACTTTACTGACCTCAAACTTTTAAAAAGTAGTACGTTACTCATGCCACGGTCACTGTTTATAAATATTTGAATATTTTTCCCCAATCAAAATAAGTCTGCATTAACATTAATTTAAACCTATAAACTGCATCTGCAATTTAATCTCAAAAACCCCAATGTATAAAGGTCTAAACTCATTTTCTAATGTAATTAGTAACTAATAACTAATGTATGGCTCTGTCCCACAACCTAGTGAGCTAGTAAGCAGTATGTTATTGCATCAGTCATGCTCCCAATTTAAAAGCGATTACAGAAGGCTGTCTGCATAATTATGCTGCTAACTAAAATACCTTCTTAAGGCCAAGTTCTTAGGCAGCACTGCATTTAGGCTTATCCTTTGTGGAGAAAGCAATCTAATAATGAACAGTGAGCAGTGAAAAACAAATCCACCCAAGACAGCAGACAAAGAGAGAGACATGTCAATTATAAATATATTTAGAGTTCATTTTATCCTTAAAAGTATAGATAAAACATTCAATTTAACTAAAAACAGACCCAATATTATAATACACTACCAGTCAAAAGCTCTGTTTTTTAAAAAATTATTTTCTGCTCACCAAGCCTGCATTTATTTGATCCAAAATACAGGAAAAGTAATATTGTAAAATATTTTACTATTTAAAATAACTGCTTTTATTTGAATATTTTAAAATGTAATTTATTCCTGTGATTATTTCATTAATAATCACATTTATTTTATTCATTACTCCATTAATTTATTCATTACTCCAGTCTTCAGTGTCACATGATCCTTCTGAAATCATTCTAATATGGTGATTTGCTGTTCAAGAAACATTTCTTATTACTATTATTATCGTCAATATTTAAATTTATATTTTCAGGATTCTTTGATAAATAGAACGATCCAAATATCAAAATTTATCTGAAATAAAAAGCTTTTGTAACATTACACACTATACCATTTAAAAGCTCGGAGTCAGATTATTGAAATTAATAGTTTTATTTAGCAAGGATGCTTTAAATTGATCAAAATTGATGATAAAGACATTTATAATGTTACAAAAGATTTCTATATCAGATAAATGCTGTTCTTCTGAACTTTCTATTCAAAGAAACCTGAAATAACATAATAATAATAATAATAATAATAATAATAATAATAATAAATGTTTTTGAGCAGCAAATCAGAATATTAGAATGATCATGTGACTGGAGTAAAGATGCTAAAAATTCAGATTTGAAATCACAGGAATAAATTACATTTTAAAATATTCAAATAGAAAACGGTTATTTTAAACAGTAAAAATATTTAACATTTTTACTGTTCTTGCTGTGCTTTGGATCAAATAAATGCAGACTTCTTAAAAAAAAAAAAAAAAAAAAAAACATTATAAACTTTTGACTGGTAGTGTTGCCTAAGAAGAGACCAGAAAACCACAGACTAAAAATCGTTCTATGTTGTTACATAAACTTTTTGCAATCTTTTATAAAATGTTTAACCTTTTTGTAAACTAAAAATCATTCAGCTTGTACCTTTTTCAAGGTTTTAGTGCTTACAAACTGCATGGGGAAAGTCTTTCATCAACTAAAAGCTGTAATGATGAAGTTGATTAAGTTATCTTTGCCTGCATGCCCTTGCATGTTAGTCCTTCAAAAATGTGGAGTCAAATCTAAAGATTAAACCCATTTGTGCTGATTCTAGGTTTACCCACATGCTTTAAGCTGGATGTGTCTCTAAACTCTGAGTTCTCCTTATCTACATGTGATTACGCAGCTTTAGAGCAAACAGTGGGCAGGATTACAGCAGAGCACAGACAGTCTAGCACACAAACACATGTTACCTGGAACACCAGTTTTAGCAATGGCTGCTGCTGCGTGATCCTGGGTAGAGAAGATGTTACAGCTGGACCACTGGACCTGGAGCAGACAGAGAACAAGGTGCAGGAATGAGATCATGTGACCTGTACAAACGTCATATATTAGTTTCATTACTTTTAGGATAAAATACGGCCTTGGGCTGGGAAATTCCAGGTTGACAGAGGAAATAGGGGATTAGAGGAGCAATGCATTTCAGAAAGATTGCAAAGTTAGGCATCTAGAAATTTTTTATTTTTGTAGGTAATAACCATTTTTTCAATGGTTTTGAGTTTGCATCCTCACCTCAGCTCCGAGAGCGGTCAGGGTTTCGATGAGCACAGCGGTCTGTAGAGTCATGTGCAGGCAGCCTGCGATGCGAGCGCCTTTCAGGGGTTTCGTCTGGCCGTAGAGCTCCCTCATCTTCATCAGACCCGGCATCTCATTCTCGGCTATGTCGATGGCTTTACGTCCCCACTCAGCCAGGCTGATATCAGCTGGACAGAGAGAAAATGACAACAGATTATGCATAAAACAAGTGCTAAAAGCAGGAAACAGAAAGAATGATTAAATTAAATGGTCAAAGATTGGCTCAAGCATTTGAGAGCACAGTTAAATAGTAACAAGAAATCTCAAGAGACATACATTTCTATTATAACATGTAAGTGCCAGTCTCATATTTGGACATCTAGAAGAGGAATTCAACAGATGACATCCAAAACCACATACCTAACATGTCTTGAACTGGTTGAGGAGATGGTGCTTGGTTTCATATGCACACTTAACCAATAGGCAACTCTTAAGATATTCATTTTCTTGTCTGCACGGATTAAATTTTACTAGCAGGGTTAATACCAAATACACTACCAGTCAATTTTTTTTTTTGAAGAAGAAGTCTCTTCTGCTCACCAAGCCTGCGTTTATTTGATCCAAAGTACAGCAAAAACAGTAAAATTCTGAAATATTTTTACTATTTAAAATAACTGCTTTCTATTGAATATATATTAAAATATAATTAATTCCTGTAATTTCAAAGCTGAATTTTTAGCATCATTACTCCAGCCTTTAGAGTCACATGATCCACCAGAAATCATTCTAATATTCTGATTTGCTGCTCAAAAACATTTATTATGATTATTATGTTGAAAACAGCCAAGTAGATTTTTTTCTGGTTTCTTTGATGAATAGAAAGTTCAGAATAACAGCACTCATCTGAAATCTTTTGTAACATTTTGTAACATTATAAATTTTATTATATTTATGAGAACTTTTGATCAATTTAAAGCATCCTTGCTAAATAAAAGTATTAATTTCTATAATTTCTTTCCCCCCCAAAAAAATAAAAAATAAAATAAAAATTATACCGACTCCAAGCTTTTGAATGGTATAGTGTATAAATGTTACAAAGCTTTTTATTTCAGATAAATGATGATCTTTCTATTCTATCTTTCTGTTCATCAAAAAATCCTGAAAAAAAAATGCATTCAACTGTTTTAAACATTGATAATAATAATAATAATAAATTTTGAACAGCAAATCAGCATATTAGAATGATTTCTGAAAGATCATGTGACACTGAAGACTGGAGCAATGATACTAAAAATGTAGCTTTGAAATCACAGGAATAAATTAGATTTCAAAATATATTCAAATAGAAAGCAGTTAGTTTAAATAGTAAAAATATTTCACAATATTACTGCTTTTGTTGTATTTTGGATCAAATAAATGCAGGCTTGGTGAGCAGAAGAGACTTCTTTTAAAAAAAACATTACAACTTTTGACTGGTAGTGTATTTAGCAGTCAAACAAATGTGTAATTACCAAAGAAAATGGTATTTAATCAGAAAAGACATTTTTATTGACATTTTAGACAGCAACCACTAACCTACAACAAGATCTAGATAAGTATTTGTTCAGTTTAACATGAAGATGCTGTTTTAGCTAATCGAAATTAAAAACATTGAGACAAACTCATTCTCATTCTCATCATTTTTCTATTTCTTTGATTTCTATGTTTTCCAGTGACCATGGAAACCTTGTAAGATGTCTTCAGAATGGACTACTAATAAATTAGTGTGCAGTACTAGTGCACTTTGACATTTCATTAACTGATGTTGAATGAACTCTGAACTCTTAAGACCATAGAGTAAAGTCCAGCTGGATTTACTATTGAATTACTTCAGCTTATCTGCTCTGAGAGAACATCAGAGAAGTTTGCTGAAAAACAACAACAGACTCTGGAAATGCCTGAGAAACAGGTGCCAAGTCCGGTCAGCATTGACTGTGCTGACGTGTGGCTAAAGGCGATGCAAAATCAACATTGAAGATAGAAACGTGGTGTGTTTAATCTGTCTTAAAAGTACATCGTTTAAGCACCTAACGTTCATTTTTGCCCATAAAAAAGAAGGAGAAACCGTTCTTTTGAGCTGGACGGTTTCAAAGATTCGATTCAACTGATTCACAAATCCATTTGGACTAAACCGAGGGTTTCACTGATTTGAACTGGAAATATATTTATTAGCAAATTAGACTTTTATTAGCAATCAAACGAAACGTAGCTAGTTTTATTAAAAAATATTTTAACAGAGTGCAATTACTGTTTAGTCAGGAGATTAATTCATCAACCCGAAAATTAAATCACATTTCGGCTCTAAATGACTATGTTCTAACTAGTCATACATAAAGATACATAAAATTACTATTAACAGTTATTAATAAAACATGATTGAAAAACTCTATTAAACAGCATTATACCGTGTCTTTATTTGAACAGAATCAAATGGCTGAGCCAGTCTACGATCCGAGCAAACTGTTCAAAAGAATCGATTCGCAAAAATGAACGACTGCGAGCCGCTAAAAGTGGCGGCGCGTTTGACAACTGCATTCTGGGAAATGTAGTTCAGTAGTGCAGGATCTCTCATTCGCAGGAGCTTCTACAGCGCACGGAAAAACTACAACTTCCAAACTTTCTTCTTCCCGTCTACCGAATGGAACCACGCTAGCTTTTTTGACAGGTGTTAGCTATAAAATCATATATCCCACTTTGTGAGTCAGCATAAAATGGCTATAATAATAAACTAGAGATGTTAAGTGCGCGAACTGTGATTTTATGGCCCGGGTTTGCAATAGTGCTTCTCGTGCAATGTAGCGCTGACAATGACGCCTCCTCTGCCATGTGATACATAAGCAGTAGCAACTAAAGATTTGCAACAATTCATGTTCGGTTAAAAATACAACCCAAAAACCTTTTGCAGAGAATCGTATGCTTTATCGATCTAACAGAGAGCTTATTAGAAATCACCAGAGTGGAATTAGCCAATTAGCATTGGCGGTAAAAGCATGATTGCGTGATTTTGTGCAGAACAGCATTGAGCATGATCTAACGTGAATAATCGAATAAACTTGTACTAACCAACTTTGAATGGAAGCTTCTCTGACATTTTGATGTGGTGTCGTTAGGTAAGCCTGACGTGGGTTGTCTGGAGCCCGGCTGTGGACCTGAGTGAGTGCAGAAGGAGGTAACTTGTTATGTGAACTTCAATATAACTGTGTACAAACCGGTCGTTGTAATATTCATGAGATCATGCCCGACTCTCGTTTTTCATTGGTCGAAATATTCCCCGCCTCATCTCTCTAAATGAACTACAGTGGGCGTGTTCTTTTGATCCTGCGATAGCCAATGAAAATCCACGGTGGTTTAAGGCGTGTAATATCATTTGGAATGTGTAAAGTGCTTGATTAATATACAAGTACAAGTTTCAACTGGCTTTAGTAATATTTAACACCATGAGGACGGATCTGATCTTGTGAAGACGGGTGCTTTATGGATTTTTATACAAATATTTAAATTTAAAACAAGTTTTAAAAAACAGAATATGTTGACAAAACCAGTTTGAGCTGCTTTTCGTTATAAACAAATCAATATGGAATGAAGGAAAAAATGTTTTCCGTAAAATCCTTATAAATTACAATCATCATGAACATTTTCATCTGAACAGGGGTTATTTTGAGTTATTTGGATAACACTAGGGCACCCTGTGTAAAGTCCATTCAGTATGTCCTGAAAATATGCCATGTGTTTAACCCCATATCTTAAAATTGTCTGGTTTGTGTGATGAAATTAAACCTGAAAGACTGAAGATTTACTAAACACCCTGTCAATCATAAAATGAATATGTTTTAGTGGACAGTATGAGTTCAGAATTGTGCAAATGTCTAATCTGATTGAGGCAGGTTATTACTTTGGGGCTGGTAAGATTTTTTAATGTTTTTGAAAGTCTCAAGCTCACAAACAGTACCTTTATTTGTTTAGAAATACAGTAAAAACAGTAATATTTTGAACAGAGCTGGGTGGATCACTCAAAATATTTTAATCCGTTACTGATTCCAAATTACGTTTCAGTTACGTGATAACGTAATCTATCACATTACACATTTTAGGTAATGCAATCTGACTACTTTGTGATTACTTTCGACCTAACTTGTTTATCATATTGATTTAAATAGGATAATCTTGTACCATATTAAGATAAAAATGCAAAGAGAAAGAAAATATATTACATTTGTTGTTATTAACATAATTGGTGCATTAAGCATAAAGGTTTCCTAAACTGGGATTCATATAGGACCTGCAGGGGGTTCGTAAATTTATTGAAAAGCTAATAATTAATTAAATCATAAAAATGTAAAATTATAATAAATAATTTAAAAATAACATCAATCAAAATAAAACACTTACAATACAAAATTAAATATTTAATTTGTTTACCTGCATGCCATGTGATCATTAACCAACAACACAGAACTGTATATAAGAAATAATGTGAATTTAATAATTACAAGTACGTAATTTTTGGAATCTTATTACATAATCAAGATTACATGTAATCAGTTTATGATTATGAAGCATCATTTTAAATATATTAAAAATAACTATTTTTATTTTAATATTTTAAAATGCCTGAATTTTCAGCATCATTACTCGATCCTTCAGAAATCATTCTAATATGCTGCTTTGCTGTTCAAGAAACATTTCTTAATATTATTAATGTCGAAAGCAGACAAGCTGCTTAATATTTTTGTGGAAAAAAAAATTAAATACTAGAGACTCAGTCAAAATATTTTAATAACAATAAGTGAGCTTATAATGATATAACAATGATAAATCCAGCACCTACAAGATAATGAAAACATACAAATGTATTAAAGCTTTGCCTTTCACATCCTGTACAAATCAGTTTTCATTACTACAAACGGCAAGTTGCTTCAAAGTCTTAATTTTCCTTTCCACTGCAAGAAAGACACAGACAAGCACCATAATATTACTGACTGTATGCATGTAATGGACCACTGGGTATTTTTAAATAAACAGACATTCACTACCAGCCAAAAGCCAAAAGTACGATTTTTAATGTTTTTTTAAAAGAAGTCTCTTCTGCTCACCAGGCCTGCATTTTTTGATCCAAATACAGTAAAAGCAGTAATATTGTGAAATATTTTAACGATTTAAAATAACTGCTTTCTATTTGAATATATTTTAAAATGTAATTTATTACTGTGATCAAAGCTACATTTTCAGCATCATTACTCCAGTCTTCAGTGTCACATGATCCTTCAGAAATCATTCTAATATGCTGATTTTGCAAGAAACATTCTTTATTACTTTCAATATTTAAAACAGTTGAGTACATTTTTTTTAGGGTTCTTTGATGAATAGAAAGATCCAAAGATCAGCATTTATCTTTGATCAGCAAAAACACATAAATGTTTTTTGAGCAGCAAATCAGAATATTAGAATGATTTCTGTATGATCATGTGACTGAAGTAATGATGCTAAAAAAATCAGCTTTGAAATCACAGGAATTAATTACATTTTAAAATATATTCAAATAGAAAGCAGTTATTTTAAATAGCAAAAATATTTCAGAAATTTACTGCTTTTGCTATACTTTGGATCACATAAATGCAGGCTTGGTGAGCAGAAGAGAATTCTTTAAAAAACCAAAAAAATCTTACTGTTCAAAAACTTGCTTACTGTCCTTCTGTCTGGACACCATTTCATTGTCAGTATTCAATGGTCAAAACCACATTTTCAAACTGAAAACTAAAGCTTTGAAGTGCATAAATAAAGAAATATTAGCTAAATAATGCAAAGAAACATCTAACGCGCAAGTAAAAATACAGAGAGGTGTTAATTTGGCAAAACTTTAATGTGAGTGTAAGGTTGAAAGGCAGAGGACAACATAAACGAGTGTCAAACAGACAAACAAACAATAAACAACGGAAATGAAACGTTCAAAGTCTGATAAATAAACAAAAGTTATGTGTTTAGTGCGTCTCTCACCTCTCAATATATAATACTCAAATGTTTTATAGACTCTCAAAAGAGGAAAATGAATAAAACCACTGTATCAGAACATCATAATAGAGCACTCTGCAAAATAAAGCATGATATTAAATTAATCTGTGCGGTCTGATTAATTGAATGCATTCACGCCTCAATAAGACAACAATCTGAAATCTACAACAAGCCTTGTCAGGTTTTTTCCCCCTAATGCAACACTCATTTCAAGAAACCACTTCTAGTGTAAAGACATCTTAGAATCACGAGCCAGTATTTCTGAAATATCTCAAATACAGTACACGTTTCTTAAGTGAGATCGTAAACCGTCCTGCCATTGAAGTCATGTGCTATATACATTTGCAGCAGCACTCAAACTTGAGGTGGATCCTGAAACCTTTATACCCACCTCAGTCCCGAAACGGAGAGCAAGTCTTGTACTCATAAAGCCTAAGTGCTGATCTAGGATGTCCCGTGGGGGCTACGGATATCGTACATGGGAAGCACCTGCGCTGAAACGCTCGATGCAAAGAATCAAACGGGGCTTACAGTGCTTTTAACAGAACTTGCAAACAAACAAACTTGTAATATGCCACATGTTCTCTCCAAAAACACAACAGATCATTACAGACAGTTTCCCCTGCGTGCAAAGGGTTTCTGTGTGTATTGGTTTCTCGGACCAAGCGGAGGATTCCTCGTGATGGAAGTGACTACTTTTACAGGTAATGGAGTGCCGAACACACAAACACTGATCTACAACAAGCCTTTTTCGTGTCTGAAGAGTCCAGAGATGAGGAGAAACGAGGCAAAATCTCAGACTTGCTTAGATGAGTGTGTTGACCGTAAGCTTGGCGGAGATTTATAATTTTTTTTTTTTTTGAGCAATTGCATTTATGTTTTTGTTTTCCTCTTGTGTGTGTTTATATTTTAACCTATATTAGACACAAAGACGTCATACTGTAACATACTGAAGAGTCCTTCCAGGTCCTTTAGTAACAGGTATCGGAGTGAGGTTTATGCCTTGTGTAGTGTGTATGGGTTTCGGGGAGCATTAATTTGCAGCCCACGCCTCCAGGTCTTTCATGTCATCCTCGTCCTCTTCTTCTTTCTTCTTTGCTGCATTTACAAAAGACATTCAAGAACTGCATTTAATCCAAGGCCATTCTAAACACATTTGAAGGAGTATAAAGGAGCAATCTGCAGCATCATCAACTTATGTGTCCAAACATGTGTGGGAATGTGTGTGTTTAGTACCTGGTCTGGCAGGTAAGGACGTAGAGGGCACGTTTGGCAGTGGTACATTGTCTCCGATCTCCAGAAGGTTCTTATCCAACTCTTCCTGCTCCAGCTCCTCCAGCTCAGCTAACAGCTCATCCTAAAATAACACAACATCTGTTTATATCTAGTATTAACATGCATATTTTATACAGTTGAGGTCAAAAGTTTTGCAGAATCTGCAAAATGTTAAATATTTTACCAAAATAAGAGGGATACAAAATGCATGTTATTTTTTTATTTAGTACTGACCTGAATAAGATATTAGGAATTTATAAATATGACCCCGTGCAAAAGTTTACATACATACACAGATTCTTAATACTGTGTTGTTACCTGAATAATCCACAGCTGTGTTTTTTTTGTTTAGTGATAGTTGTTCATTAATCTCTCGTTTGTCCTGAACAGTTAAACTGCCTGCTGTTCTTCAGAAAAAACCTTCACGTCCCACAAATTCTTTGGTTTTTCAGTATTTTTGTGTATTTGAAGCCTTTCCAGCAATGACTGTATAATTTCAAGATCCATCTTTTCACACTGAGGACAACTGAGGGGCTCATATGTGACTATTACAGAAGGTTCAAACACTCACTGATGCTTCAGATGGACAAAAGATGTATTAAGAGCTGGGGGTGAAAACTTTTGAACAGAATGAGGATGTGTACTTTTTTCTTATTTTTACCTAAATATCATTTTTTTTTTTCCATTAAGTACTGCCCTTCAGAAGCTACAGAAGATACTTACATGTTTCCCAGAAGACTGAATAAGTTAAATTTACCCTGATCTTCAAATTCAAAAAGTTTTCACCCCCCAGGCTCAATGCATTGTGTTTCCTTCTGAAGCATCAGTGAGCGTTTGATGTTGTAAGTATCTCGGTTGTCCTCAGTGGGAAAAGATGGATCTCACAATCATACAGTCATTTTTGGAAAGGCTTCAAATACACAAAAATGCTGAAAAACCAAAGAATTTGTGGGACCTGAAGGATTTTTATGAAGAACAGCAGGCAGTTTAACTGTTCAGGACAAACGAGGGACTCATGAACAACTATCACTGAAAAAAAAAAAAAAAACACATACACAGCTGTGGATCATTCAGGTTTTATAAATTCAACTATTATTTTCTCTTGTGGACTATACGTAAACATCTTTTATGTGAAATATCTTATTCAGGTCGGAATTAAATAAAAAATAACATGCATTTTGATAAAATAATTAACATTATGCAGATTCTGCAAGGTGTACTTTATGTAATCTTTTGACCTCAACTGTATATACAGAAAGAAAAGAAAACACATTTAATCAGCAAAGATGCATTTAATTGATCAAAAGTGATGGTAAAGACATTTATAATAATTTATTTATTAATTCAACAATCCTGAAAAATATAGTACGGTTTCTATAAAAATATTAAGCAGCACAACTATTTCAACATTTATAATAATACGAAATGTTTCTTGAGCAACAACTCAGCATATTAGACTGATTTCTGAATGATCATGTGACACTGAAGACTGGATTAATGATGCTGAAAATTCAGCTTTGCATCACAAGCATATTAAAATACAAAAGCAGTTATTTTAAATTGCAACAATATTTTACAATATCATTGTTTTTGTATTCTTGATCAAATAAATGCAGCCTTGGTAAGGATTAATGACTTTAAAGGATTAGTTCACTCTAGAATTACAATTTCCCCCTTGTCATTCAAGATGCTCATGTTTTTCTTTCTTCAGCCAAAAAGAAATTCAGGTTTTTGAGGAAAACTTCCAGGATTTTTCACCATGTAGTAAACTTAAGAGGGACCAACAGGTTGAAGGTCTAAATTACCTAAGTTTCAATGCAGCTTCAAAGGGCTCTACATGATCTCAGCTGAAAAATAAGGGTCTTATCTAGCAAAACAATCAGTCATTTTATTATATATATATATATATATTATATATATATATATATATATATTATATATATATATATATATCTCATAATCTATATATTACATATATTACATAATCATGTTGGAAAGGTCACGTGTGACGTAAGCAGAAGTACCGACCCAGTGTTTGCAAAGCAAACGTGCAAAAAAAGTCAAACGCCCTATACACAAAAAAGACGCAAAACAACGTTGGACAATTTTGCAGAAAATCAGATGGAGTTTTTCACCCTACCCTACCTTTCTGAACCGAAGTACACAGATGAAGCACTAGCCGTGTGTGACCTTTTGACCTTTGCAACATGATTATGATTAAGACCCTTATTCCTTGGCTGGGATCGTGTAGAGCCCTTTGAAGCTGCATTGAAACTGCAGTTTGGACCTTCAACCCGTTGATCCACAATAAGGAGAAAATCCTGGAATGTTTTCCTCAAAAGCCTTAATTTCTTTTCGACTGAAGAAAGAAAAACATAAACACCTTGGGTGACATGGAGGTGAGTAAATTCTGGAGTGAACTAATCCTTTACATTAAAAAAATCTTGCAAACCTCAAACTGTTTTGGGACTTTTTTCCCTCAAATTAAGTTGCACCCAACAGGTTTAAAATGTGTCGTTGGCACAGACAATGTGTGTTTAATGAGTAAACGTATCTATGATGTTGAGGCATGAGCATTTATAACACAGTGTGAAGATATGCCTTTCTGAGCACCTTATAATTAAACAGCGGATGTAAACATCACCTTTGTAAAACCAGATGAAAATCTCCCAAAAGCTCAGCAGGTGTAGCTTCATCATGGCTCTGGGGTTTGCATGTTTTAATCTTACCTCATCGAATTCCTCAAACCCGACAGGCTTTGAGATTGCGTCTGAAATTTCTTGTGCCAGCTCCTGCTGTTCTGTGATGTCCTGCATAAGTTCGTCCACTTTGTCGATGTCCCTAAAAGTAATGTAGATATATCCCATGTCAATCACAATACCTTGCACTGGTAAACTAATCTTGTTTACAATCTCATAAACTCAAAACCTTGCCACAGAGGGGCTGACAGAAAGAAAAAGCAAAGAAAACAAGCTCCTCACATGTTGTCATGGGCAGCTTTCATAGCCTTGGCAGCATAGCCCATATTCTTGATGACTTCGGTGTTGGTGTGAGCGTTCTCTAGCGCCTCCCGCTGGAACTCGATGGTAGAAAGGGTGCCGTCAATCTGAGCTAACTGCTTCTCGTAGCGCTTCTTACGCTTCAGGGCCTGCAATGCAGCTGTTTCAAACAAAAAGAAAGGTAAATTCAATTAAAGCGCAAAATAAGATAATTTTAGTATTGCATAACATTAAGTGTGGTTTTATTTAAAAGAGTTTAATAGAACATCATGAAATTATGAGTTAATTGATTTAATTTGAAGCCCTTTCTTTCAACTACGATTTATCTCAGCAAGCGCCATGCATTTTCAGTCCTCTGCCAGACCTGCTGTTAATGTGGTTTGTGCACTATATTGTCAGGTCGTTTTCGTAAGAATGTGTTTGCATGGAAAATTAATGTTCAGTAAAGGCAAGATGGAAAGCCCACAGGGTAAGATTCTCAACACCAGATTAAAATTAGGAGGACTCCACTCCACCACTGATTTGATTAGGGTTTTAACCATGGAAAGTAAAGTCTTCTACTGTCATTATTTCTCAGCAGTGGTGCAGAGTAAGGACCCCTAAATGAGGCAAACTCACCAAACTTAATCAGGCAAGTGAGCTGGTAAAAAAGAGAAACAATGTGAAAGAATGCTTTCTAGGAAGAATGTGGTTGGCAGCATAATAATGCATTCATGACACACAGATCAATACTGGCGTGCTTTTCTTGTTAAATCTGAATCCTACAAAAAAAAAACTCTGTAATGATTACAAATAGATGCTTTTATAATATTTACAATAGGAAAAATATTACATTTTACAATTATTAATATTACCAGGGGGTTCTATATAAATAAAATTCATTTTGACAAATTTTATTACATTTTTACTTGATTTTAAACTATAATGCAGTAGGGTTTGAAAATGTAAATACAAAAAAAATCTATTAGACGAAGCCTTATTATTAATATTTAATATTATTGTTATTATTATTGATCGTAAGTATATATGAACAATAAGCATCGGGTGATATGAAATCTTATGCAAGCCAACTGCAACGGTCAACGTCAGTCCGGGCATTGCTACAAAATAAAAAACGCTTCTAATTTAAAACAACAATTAGCAAGACAAAGAGTAACAAGGTTAAAAGCGGTGTTAAAAAACATTTTCATTACTTTTTTCAAATTTTAAAAACAATAACCGTACTAAAATAAAATACTTTATTTTTTACTTTATAAACATTTTATTTCAGCTAGTTGCCATTTTGATTTAGTTTAAGTACTAAACTAGCTAAATAACTAAGTAAACTAAGTCTTACAACTAAGATGTATTAAATACTATAGACCTATTTAAAAAAATATAATAAAATATATGTAAGTCATAGAGGTAGTTGCCTATTTAAGGACAACAGATATCAAACAGATATCATAATGCAAGATTAAGATTTTCAATGTTTTTTTAAAAAAGTGTCTTCTGCTCACAAAGCCTGCATTTATTTGATTCAAAGTACAAAAACAGTAAAATTCTGAAATATTTTTGCTATTTAAAATAACTGATTTCTATTGAATATATTTTAAAATGTAATTAATTCCTGTGATTTCAAAGCTGAATTTTTAGCATCATTACTCCAGTCACATGATCCTTCAGAAATCATTCTAATATTCTGATTTGCTGCTCAAAAACATTTTTCAGGTTCCTTTGATAAATAGAACGTTCAAAAGAACAGCATTTATCTAAAATAGAAATCTTTTGTAACATTATAAATGTCTTTATCATCACTTTTGATCAATTTAAAGCATCCTTGCTAAATAAAACTATTAATTTCTATCAATTCTTTCCAGAGAAAAATTATACTGACTCCAAGCTTTTGAATGGTATAGTGAATAATGTTACAAAAGCTTTTTATTCTAAATGTTGATCTTTGGATATTTCTATTTATCAAAGAATCCTAAAAAAAGTACTCAACTGTTTTAAATATTGATAATAATATTAATAATAATAATAAATGTTTCTTGAACAGTAAATCCGCATATTAGAATGATTTCTGTAGGATCATGTGACACTGAAGACTGGAGTAATGATGCTGAAAATTTAACTTTTGATCACAGGAATAAATTACATTGTACAATATATTAAATTAGAAAGCAGAGATTTTAAATAGTAAAAATATTTCACAATATTACTGTTTTTGCTGTATTTTGGATCAAATAAATGCAGGCTTGGTGAGCAGAAGAGACTTTTTTTTAAATAATAAAAACTTTTGACTGGTAGTATACCAAAACACATTGCATTTTTGCTTACTACAGATTTGAATTTTAAACACTGACAAAACAATGATTTGAGCTGTCAATTTACATGTAGAAAATTAAACAGCAGCTGTGTTTGTGCAATGTATGGAATGGAACCTTGATTTATCAGCTTTACAATACAATAAAACGCTTGACAGACTCTTACGTCATGTGCACGTTCAAAGGGACCATTCCAAAGATGTCACCTGACACAAAGGTCATGCAAATTAAACACTTTTTCCATGAACGCATTGGAATTGTAATCTACGACAAAACATCAGTCCCGTACCCCTAGCAGTGACACCATCAGTGCCGTCATCCGTCGTGTCCTAGCAGCCCTCATAGGATAATCAGATCAATTATTGATTACCTCTGTTCTGGGGACTTTAAATGTGGAGTTGTATTACAGGCCTCACAACCCAGACGTCTCTTTAATGTGCTCCTTACGTTGCCCTGAAATTATTTATGGAGCTATCTCTGGATTTGGACAACACTTGTAGGATCGATGGGATTGGAAAAACAGACTTATAAATATAGTTTTTGTAACTGCATTACGTCATAATTTTTACAAGGTCTGAAAGTAGCACTAATGGAAAGCATGACAAAGTAGGATTTAAAACGTTTTTTCCAGGTTGAGCAGATGGACAGTTTGCGGGATTTCTTATGCATTTAGTTCAGAAATAACAGTCAAATACAGAACGAAAAAGTAGAAAGCATTATTTAACACTTCAGAGAATGTCAAATAAAGATCATTTTAAAAACCATACAACAAAAAAAGTTAACATTTGGACAGTTGCATTAATTTTAAAACATTCTTATGTCTAAAAGGGTTTTAAAGTATCCTATCACTGTTAAAGAAGATAATATGCGAGTTTTTAAGTTATTCTTGACTTGTGAATGCGCAATTTTACTAAAATTACTAAAAGGTTAAAGATGTGATTTTATTTTTCAGAAAAGTTTGGTTTTACTTCCTGAGTTAACCAACATGACCTACATGTTTGTCATCACCATGGGTACCAGGATAGGTCAAAGGTGAACTGATGGAGAGCTACAACATTTTATCTGTCTGTCCAAAGCATCCTGAAAGGATTAATCAAATTATAAAGCAAACTATCCTCCTATAGATAATTCCATAGCCCAGTTTTGTATGACAGCTCTCAACGACCCATCACGTGTTTTAGAAAACGTCTAACCCTGTTAATGAGTCCATTAATTACCTTATTTCAGTTACAAGATACGTTTTAAATCAATTTCTTTGTATAACACACCAACATAAAATAACGCTAAAGCACAGTGGCAACCTAACCTGAGTTAACCAGCTAATCTACACCAGGTAAGTTCACTCAGCTCATCGCTTACCTCTTTTGTTCTTCGTGCCGTTTCTCTTGGCCGTTACAAGCTCCTGTTCGATCTTCTTCTCCAGGAATTCTTGTTTCTTGGTCAACATTTCTTCTGTTTCTCGCAGTCGCTGGATAGCCTCTTGGGGGCTTGCAGATTTACCCCCTTTGCCACCGCTACCAAAAAACTTCCCAAACAAAGACATCTTGCCCTCGGGACGACAGCAAGAACTGATATTAGACTGGTTTTTGACTACTAGTCTAGACGGGTCACCGCAGTGTGGCTTCTATCTGTCACCGACACAACAGGCTTGTTGTTGTTTTTTCTGCTTCCTCCTCTCTAACCCAGGCCGCATGACATCAATCACGTCACAGGACCATGACTCACGTCATGATGCATCGAACGTCTCCACTCCGTAATGATTACAAATAGGCGCTTTTATAATATTACAATAGGAAAAAGATTACATTTTACAATTATTAATATTACCAGGGGAGTTCTATATAAATAAAATTAATTTTGACCAATTGTATTACATTTTTACTTGATTTTAAACTATAATGTAGTAGGGTTTGTAAATGTAAATACAAAAAAAGCTGTTAGACGAAGCGTTATTATTAATATTAATATTATTGTTATTATTATAGGTCGTAAGTATATATGAACAATAAGCGTCGGGTGATATGAAATCTTATGCAAACAAACTGTAACAGTCAACGTCAATCCGGGCATTGCTACAAAATAAAAGACGCTTCTAATTTAAAAGACATGTTGGTGTGTCTGTAAATATTAAATTAAATTAATTTATGTATAATCATCAGATAATGAATAGCATTGTTTTATAAGCAATAAACGAAAATGTACATTTTTTACCTTTATTAACATTATTGTTCAACACAGTTAATCCAAGTATGGGGATTTATCAATATACATTGAGAATGAGAAGGAGAGAAAGAGAGAGATATTAATGAAATATTTTATATTTAATAAATATCATAATATATAATGAATCATTTCTGAATCCTACAAAACTTAAAGCAACTTCTGCATTTATGTAATTAAAACGATAATTCAAAAATTAATACACAAAAATTCAACTTTTTTATTTTGACATTTTTATGGTTAATGTAGATTTTGTATCATTAAACTGCGGTGATTGGTTCAATTCCAGTTTTTTTATTATTTTTTTTATTTATTGCAGTTTTTAGAAAAAATAAGGAACATACAAGGGCAAAACATATAAATTATATCAAAACAAATACAATAATAAACAAAAACAATAAACAAAATAAAGAAAATAGGGAAAGCAATAAGAAAATCACGTCTGTAAGCAAATACAAATAATTACTAATTATTCAAAGAATAGATTTAAAGAGGGGTTTTTTTCACTTCCCAATTACATTGGTGAATAAAGAATTTACAATAAAGAAGTTCACAATATGCCAAATTTTGAAGTCAACAGTATACTCATAAAAAAATATTTTTTTAAATCTTTTTATTTGAGTTGCAATTCAATATTAGTACTTTAACAAACAAACAAAAATACACCAAAATAATAATACAATCAATAAAATAAATGGGCAACAATACTCTCATTTTCCTCTTTACAGAAAACACACTTCAAGTCAATGTCTTGTCTGTTTTACAGGATAAATATGATGAACAATCTTAAATGATACCTCTCTCATTTTATTGGTGATGCAAAAACATCTGGAGATCTTAAAAGTCTCGTTCCAATGATATCTTGAAATTGTGATCTCCAAAAACCAATGGCTAAAGAAAAGTTGGCAATTTATTTATTTATTTATTTATTTTTGTCTATATTATTTCCTAATGGCATTAATTAGCATGATATACTCCTTGACAGGTATATAAAATAAACATTTTTCTAAAAAACTCTGAATAGGTAAGCACATGACCAATACTATTCAAAAGTTGTGAAACCAACAAAACATTTTTTTTATAAACCAGTTTTTATAAACTAAAAAAGAGATTTATTTTAGTGTGTAATGTATTTATTATTTCGAATTAAGCGTTTGTGAGGAAAAAAAATATATATGTTTGTATATAATCATCCATGATAGGTTCAATTCTATCTGACAGTGTAATGATTGCCATGTTTGTCAGCCAATAGGATTGTACGTTGGCCTATGACGTATTTTCCGGCGAACGTACAGGCCTTGCTCTCGTCCTTGATCAGCGCGAACTGCAGCATTTGACGGACGCAAGACACACATTCGTGCGGAAAAATGGTTGCTTATTGGAGACAAGCAGGACTGAGGTATCAGAATGACAATTAACAACTTAAAAGGCTGTGCAGTTGTTATCTTAATTATTGTACGTTCTGTAATCTGTGAGTTGTGTATGTGTTGTAACAGCGGGTCTGGCCTTACTCTGTGTAGCTGTGAATTTGACTGTAGGACTAGCGTCATGTTGAATTTGAGTCACTCTAGACATATACGAGCAATTTTGTTAGAGTTTTTTTGTAATTTAATATTTGTCTTATCGTTTCAGTTACATCAGGTACTCAGCTATCTGCGCCAGGGTCGTGCGAGCAGCACTGAAGCCACAGTTGAAAACTGAGGCGATTAAAAACGCAGAATCCAGTGTGAAGGTCACTAAAATAAAGACTGTATAATGTGAGTTAAACTTTCAGCTGTTTATCTGATCTGTACTGCACTTGTAGAAAGTTAAACATGTTGTTAAAATTAATTAATTGTCTTTTCTGTTTTTTTGCAGGATCTGTAATTAAGCCCTCAGTCCCCACATCTCCACATACATTCTCAGTCGGATTTACAACAAGACCTGCAGTTATGATGATTGAATGGAAATAGCCCTGTTCTTTTGATAATAAATTATGAAGAGTCTCAAACTAAAACAGCCTTTACTTGGTGTGTTCTTGTTCCAGAGAGTTTTCTGTTTAGCAGGTGTTCATTGGGCTAACTGGGTGTATTGTTAATACTGGGGGTATTGTTAATATGTCAGATCAGTTTTACATGGTTTAAGTAGTACTGGTTTTAGAACATCTACTGGTTTGCAATCCAGTAGTTATTTATGTTGCAATTTAATGTGTTTTCTGCATAAAATTGTAAGCAAATTTGGCTTATGAATATGTACAATGCTCTTTTTATGTGCTTAATATTTCTTAGGCTCTGCAAAAAAGGATGTATATGTTAGATTTAACTATGTAGACATAATGTTTATTTTACATAAACAAAAAGCAAGATTTTCAGAAATGAATGTACTTATCCTTATTCCATTATGTAAAACCCATCAGATTCACAAATTGAATAGTTTAGTCTCTGTTGCTTACTGAAATCCAAAAAAGAGTGATTGTCTTATTTTAATGCATTTTGTAAGAAAACTGATGGGTGCATGACATAAATGACAATGAAATGGTAAACACATGAAAGTTCTTAGCATTATAAATACTCAACAATGCAGATGCATCAAATATATACTGAAACAATTGCAGTTTATAAAGATAAAATAATTTTATTTTTTATGCTTTTAAAGGCAAAGCAAAATTAGCAAAAAAAAAAAAAAAAAAAAAGTAGCATTTTGAATATTGATGACAAACAACAACAGAAGAATTTAAGCCTCTATATAGCACTATTACACCACACAAAAGAAAAAGTAGCACTGTGTTTGTTTTTTCCTATATTTTTCTATAGGTATACAGTAGTCAACATTTGAAGTGGATCGAAACCTTTTATCAAAGTAGTCCTGAAACAAAAACAAGAACTGTTCTTGTCTTAGGACAACTTTGATGAACTTTCTTGATCCACTTCAAATGTTGACTACTATTAATTTTATTATTATAGAACATAAAGAAATTTTTTTTTTTAGTTTTTTTGTGTTACACATCAATATAGATTTATTTTTTAATATCTTTATGTAAAATAAGCTTTACAAGAAACTATACACTACCGTTCAAAAGTCTGGGGTTGGTGAGTTTGTTTCTTTTATGGAATTAATACTTTTATCTGATCAGGATGCATGAAATTTATGATATTACAAAATATTTCCATTTCAAATAAATACTGTTCTTTTGAACTTTCTGCTCATCAAAGAATCCTGAAAACTGTTTTCAACATAAATTATTTTTTCTTAAAGTTCAGCTTTCTGTCACAGCAATAAATTACATTTCATAATATGTGACCCTGGACCACAAAACCAGTCATAAGGGTTAGTTTTTTTTAAACTGAAATTTATACATCATCTGAAAGCTGAATAAATAAGCTTTCCATTGATGATGGTTTGTTAGGATGGAACAATATTTGGCCGAGATACAACTCTGAAAAATCTGAACTCTGAGGGTGCAAAAAAAGAAAATATTGAGAAAATCACCTTTAAAGTTGTCGAAATGAAGTTCTTAGCAATGGATATTACCAATTAAAAATTATCTTTTGTTATATTTACAGTAGGAAATTTACAAAATATCTTAATGGAACATGATCTTTACTTAATATCTTAATGATTTTTGGCATAAAAGAAAAATCGATAATTTTAACCCATACACTGGCTATTGCTACAAATATACCCGTGCGACTTATGACTGGTTTTGTGGTCCAGGGTCACATATATGTTATAAATAATATTCACAATATTGTTTTACTGTATTCTGATTTAATAAATGCAGCCTTGGTGAGACTTTCAAAAACATATCGACCCCAAACTTTTGAAAATATATAGGAAAGATAAGAAAATTATATTTGAATTTTGAATGCTCCTATTTATTTTTGTGTAATTCACAAGTTTATCCTGGAGGTCAAAAATATTTCACAATGAACAGTGGCTCCAAATAGTATTTGAACACGTACAAGGCACATTATCATTTACTTACATAAAATATATATTTTTTTTAAATAATTTAAAAGCACATCTTTTAAGCCAAACATTTTTTTCTAATGCATTGTAATTGATTTATTAATTTTAACTGTATCTCGAGTGTCTAAATACTTTTTGGGGCCAGTGAATGTTCCCACCCTTCACACAATCAGATCCACTCTTGCTATATTCACTATAGCCCACGCGTCATTCGTTGACAGAAGTTTCAGTGACCACCTCAGTCTTAATCTCCACTTGAGTGCTGTGCGCTGTTGATGACAGACCCTCCTCTTCTGTCACTTCATCTTCTGCATCGTAATCCATGTCGGCGGTGGCATCCTGATATTGCTGGTACTCTGAAACCAAATCATTGAGGTTGCTCTCGGCCTCGGTGAACTCCAGCTCATCCATGCCCTCCCCCGTGTACCAATGCAGGAAGGCCTTGCGTCGAAACATGAGCGAGAACTGCTCTCCTATGCGCTTGAAAATCTCCTGGATGGCGGTGTTGTTTCCGATGAAGGTGGAGGCCATTTTGAGGCCTCGTGGTGGGATGTCGCAAACGGCCACTTTGACGTTGTGAGGGATCCAGTCTACGAAGTAATTGCTGTTCTTCTGCTGAATGGCTAGCATTTGCTCGTCGACCTCTTTAGTGGACATGCGACCGCGGAAAATGCCTGCCACTGTGAGATAGCGCCCTCGACGCGGGTCGCACGCGGTCATCATATTTCGGGCGTCGAACATCTGCTGGGTGAGCTCAGGCACCGTTAGGGCACGGTATTGTTGGCTACCGCGTGCTGTGAGAGGAGCGAAACCAGGCATGAAGAAATGGAGACGCGGGAAGGGCACCATATTGACGGCTAGCTTCCGAAGGTCAGCGTTTAGCTGACCTGGGAAGCGGAGGGAGGTCGTGACCCCGCTCATGGTGAGGGATACAAGGTGGTTGAGATCTCCATAAGTTGGCATTGTGAGCTTAAGAGTGCGGAAGCAGATATCGTACAGCGCTTCGTTATCAATACAAAACGTCTCGTCTGTATTCTCAATCAGCTGGTGGATCGACAAGGTCGCGTTATATGGCTCGACTACCGTATCGGAGACTTTTGGTGAGGGCATTATGCTGAAACTATTCATGATGCGGTCAGGATACTCTTCTCGGATCTTATTGATAATCAGGGTACCCATTCCCGAACCGGTGCCACCGCCCAGAGAGTGGACAAACTGGAAGCCCTGCATGCAGTCGCAGCTCTCGGCTTCGTTACGAACGCGATCCACGACCTGCTCCACAAGTTCTGCGCCCTCAGTATAGTGACCTTTGGCCCAGTTATTGCCAGCTCCAGAACTGCCTTTACATTTATGGAGAGAAAACAGGATCATGAATGATGTTATGGCATATGAGTGGCACTGTGTCATGAGCCAACTCTACTATCAACCAATCAGATTTCAGAGTTTGAGTTCGGGTTCGCTCACAACCAAAGACGATAAAGTTAACTGTAACTATAAAGTTTTAATAATCATTGTAATTCTATGAGGATAGTTAAGTCCACATCATAACAATAACAATAATTACAAAGAGGATCAATATTGTTGCAATCATTTTTTCCAACTGAAGAATGATAAAAACATTGACAGCCAGTAATGGTGTGTGCACACCAAAAGTGAAGCAAATATTTGCATTGCGTATTTCTCGTGAGATGTTTCTTTCGTGTCACTTGTGTGAATAGAAATATAAAAACAACAATAAAAAAATCCTCAAACAGCTGGACGTGTCAAATCCTATGTGTCATTAAGCTGTTTGCTGAGTGTCTTGTGCGACAACACACCATGCGAATTTTCAAGCTGAAATTTGTCACCTGCCGCAAATTTGCGTCTATTCGACAACGTTCACAAGAAACGTGTCATCCAATTCGCCTCATTTGCGTCGCCCATCACGAATTTGCATCTATTCATGTCTTTGCATTGGCTTTTTGTATGCACTTAACTCACACAAATAATTAAATTCGCTTTTGGTGTGCACAGACCACAATGCATAATGCAAAGCGAATATTCTGAGCGCGGTGGCGTTATTGATGTTTTTCGTGTCACTTGCACCAATGAAAACACAAAAAAAATATAAAAAACATTTTCTGATACTGCCTGATGTGTCAATAAGCTCTTTGCTGATTGGCTTGCGTGACATGCACCATGCGGAATTTCCGCTTGAGTTGAAGACGCCATCTTTGACGCCATTGAGGCGAATATCGCAGGTTCGCAGGAAATGTGTCGCCCAGTTCGCCTCATTTGCATTGCTCAGCGCAAATTTCCATCTACTTGTGATTTGCATTGACTTTGTATGTACTTTACTCGCACAAATTAATTAAATTCGTTTTTGGTGAAGGAAATATTCAGTAACACGAACTTGCAAATATTCCGCTCAATTTTAAATTTTTCACTTTGCACGTAAGACATGAATAAGGCGAATATCAAGCATCCGCGGCAAACGTGATACCAAATTTGCTTCATTTGCGTCGCCCAGCACAAATTTGCATCTATGTGTTTGTATGTACTTTACTCGCACAAATAATTAAATTCGCTTTTGGTGTGCACTCACCATAATGCTGTGCGCACATCAAACGCAAAGCAAATATTCTCATCGCGTTAGCACTCTAGACTACTCGCAGGATGTTTTTCGTGTCACTCGTGCAAATAAAATCATCGCGTAATGCTTTCCTCCATTTTCTGATACAACCAGATGTGTCAAACTGGACGTGTCAATAAATTCCTTGCTGACTTTTTCAACTTGCGCGGAAGACGCAATTGAGGCGAATATCAGTGCATTTACACGGGGCACTGGCGTTACGCTTCTCATTTACTTTGAATAGACGATGTTATGCGTTGCCAAACTAAATTGTAGATCTACTGTCGCGCCACTGGCATTGCTGGTGGCAGAAGTTGGAAAACTTTCAACTTTTCAAGCGCCAACGAAGGCATCAGCCAATTAGATTGTCTTATGCAAATACCCTAGCACAGACGGTAGCCAATCGTGTTCATGCAACACAAGAAAAGTAATGTGATTGGCTGTTCTCACTATGACGGTCGCGTCAGGACCAAGCTTCAGGCACGCCCTCCATCAAGCGTCGATGCCGACGCCTCGTATAAATGCGCCGGATCTATTCGCATCTTTGCATTGACTTTTTATGTACTTTACTTGCGCGAATAATTGAATTCGCTTTTGGTGTGCACACACCATAAGAATCCATTAGACTAGAGAACATTATTGTGCACTGGTGTGGATGCTAACACATATTCATGGTTGTTTATGTATACTGATTCATGGATAGGAAAAAAAAATATTTAAAAATGTAATCCATCCATTACATGCACACATTTGGCTTACACCTTTACCTGAAACTGCTCAAAATGCATACAAGGTATACATTTTATAATTTCATGCACTCTCTGAGAATCAGATTCATGACCACTGATAGTGTAATGTGCCACTGTTTGAGCTGCTTATTGTAGAATTAGGCTAATAAACTAAATAATGTTATATAATAAAAAAACACTATATTGCATATTGTATGATACACTTTTAAACATAAAAGTTCTGTATTCACCTTATTTTTGCAGTAAAAGCGGGCGCAACCACTTGTGAATTTTATGGGTGTGGCTTCCGGTCTCATCCGTGTCCAGCTATTTTTAGCTGTACAAAACAATTTGTTTTGCTGGTTGAATTTGCAGATTGGTGTTTCCTACCATATTATTTCAATAGATTATGAACTTAATTATGAACACACTGGTTTGTGCTGCAAACAGTTTTACCATTTACTGCACATTGTTATTCCTGTTATTTCCCTATAGCAGCTAATGAACTGGAAATCTCGCCCATAGGCTTAATTCTGCATTGAAGAATAAGGTGGATTGATGTCTGTGGTTTCATAAAGAACCTCTAACATCCATGGAAACTTTCCATTCAACAACAGGTTCTTTATAGTGGAAAAAGTTTCTCTTTTTTTCTTTCTTTCTTTTTTTATGTTTTTCACACTAAGAAAAAAATGGTTCTTTTAAGACCTGAAAGGTTCACTGAAAGGTTCTTTGTTGTTCTTCTATGGCATCACTGCAAAATCCCCCTTTTGGAAGCTTTATTTTTAAGACAGTATGCTTCAGAAGTGAGAAAACCAACCCTATTTATAGTTTATAGAAGTAAACTCATGTGGTTCCTAAATTAAATGCACCTAAATTGCTGGCTCACCGTGTATAAAGTTATCCGGTCTGAAGAGCTGTCCTATGTGACTGCCCCTCACGCTGTCCATAGTTCCTGGCTCCAGGTCCACTAACAATGCTCTTGGAACATATTTGCCACCTGAGAGACAATAAAACATCTCAGTCACTGAGAATTTGCTATAGGAAGTTACTGTGATCCTCGACTCCGCACATTTACCAGATAAAGACACCTGCAGCTGAGTACTTTAGTGACAATATATAACTCCCACAATTTACAATGATAACAAAATTACAGATTAGATATAACTCAATCAAAAATGCAATGAAAAAAAAAAATATAAAAACATATTTAAAAAAATATATATAGGGCTATATGATTATATACAAGTCTACATTTTAATTAAATAACTGTATAATCTGATCTGCATTTAAAATTTTAGGTACTTTAAGTAAATATTTTATATCTAAGGGTTTCAGCTGAAAAAAGTTTGGGGAATCCCTACGCATATGCTAATAGCCACTGTAGAGAAACAGAAACCATGAACGTAATGTGTAGGTTTGCATACCATGTGCTTCATTGAAGTAAACATTGACCCTCTCCAGCTGAAGGTCCATGTCGCCCTCATAACCTCCTGCTCTGTTAATACCATGTTCATCACTGATCACCTCCCAGAACTGCAAACACATAGAAACATTTTTAGCTTGAAAATTAGTCACCATACTTTCTCCCATATGACCTGCTCAATCCTCAGTACTGAATGAATGACAAAAAACTGTCATTTTTAACACAGAGCCTTAAATAACTGACTTATCTGTTAAGTTTAAGCGACTTTTTTTTTTTCCGGATGCTCTTCAGTTTTGACCACAAAACTACTGCATCTGTCATAAATTCACAGGCCGCTGAGCTCATTTCCACGATAAAGAAGGCCCAACCCGTCAGAGGAGGCTCTGTGTCTCTTATCTTACATTTTGACCACACTGGGGTGAACACCCTTGACTGCACGTATCATAATTTTAAGTATTTATTCAGTTTAAAAATATGTCATACTTCAACATAGTAGTAAAGAAGTTGTTGCTATTGCTTTTAACTGAAATGCACATTACTGCAATATTATGCTACAAACAGAATACAGTTCAAAATGAAAGCAAACTCCAATAATAATAATAATAATAATATTAAATATTAATAATATATTAAATATAATAATGATAATATAAGAAATGCATGAAATAAACTTAAGTAAATAAATAAACTACTAACAAATACACATAATAAAAAAAATGCATGCTCATTTGTCTGCATCAGATTCTCTTGCTTGAATCAAGTTGAGCTTAACATAATAATGCAGCTGCTAATCATAAAAATACACATAAAAACACGCAATTTGAGCCATCGCACCTTTGAGCCGATCTGATTCCCACACTGTCCGATCTGTAGATGAACGATCTCCCGCATAATGATAGATTCGGCACGTTGAAAGAGTAGGAATAGCCTTGACCGTGAGTCTGAGGTGCCCACTGTGTGTGTAATACCACTGATGACATCATCAAAAGGGAGTCACCCATATGGCACATAACGTACTAGTCAGTGTGACACTGAATTAGCCAGCTAGATTACTACATTTCAGTCAAGAACAATAATTGTGTTGTAGGGTTAAAGTTTAGCACACTATGAATGATCAAACTGACGATGTTTATGAAGAATTTAAGGGTTGTTGAAATATTTGAATATTTAAAATTCAAAAAGCCTATCATCATGAGTTTGGATCAGTTGCTGTCTCTCTGGCGTGCATGATAAGAGCCTTGCAGGCCCTATCTGTCGCAGTGCAGTGACACAGGCCGTCAGAAAGACAGACAGACCACATGCTCATTGTCTAAGTGTTTCCTGCAGTGAGAGTTTGTTTATAGCCTATATGTTGAAGTTGGCACTTCTGGACAGTATAAACTTTTACATCTTCCTGGTCTGGAATTTCAGTTTGGAGGCCAGCATACCCAGCTGACAAAAACATGTTTTTGCTAACTTTCCCATTAGGTTATAAACAGTTTTTCTGAATGCCCCAGTTTTTCAAATGTTAAGCGAACATTCCAAATTTCAATTATTACTGGAACAAATAGTTACATTTAAACATGTTTCAGGAAAAAAAACATTCCAGACCAGATACTTTCAACAACATTATATTAACATTACTGGAAGAACGTTAGTAGAAACTGGGTATATGCAGATTTATTTTTTACCAACAGATGACACTGTTGTGCTCCAAGTACTTTTCACAAGAACTGTTTATTTTATGCCTACATTTTAAAAATGGACTCGATCATTCATCTTCCCTGTTATTTATTAAGTTGATTCTGGACTATCAAGATCCCAAACAGCCATAAATAATATAAGTTACGGTAAACCATAAGTACCGAGTGATTCAAAAGACCCGAAGTGGAGGGAATGTGTGAAGTGGCGGCACTCTTGTTGATAATGTCAATGCATGAGGCATGCTGTAGGACAGATTAAGAACAGAAGGCATGCTATTGTGCGCGTTATTTAACCTTCCAAGAAACAGGAGAGCGTTCGTATATTTAGCAAAGCACTGTGCTTTTTGTACAAACTGTGTCAGATCTGTAGTTACAATGAGGGCTTTCATGATTTCAGGTCATTTTATTAGGGGAAATTAAACAGAAAGAGCAACAAGAGGGGGAATGAGAGAAGGCAAAAGAAGATAAAGGGCAAGAGAGTCATCTTCACTTTTAATTTAATATGTGACATCGTTAAAACCTTTTTAAAATTCATATGATGACACACCCTTGAAAATGATTAGAATATTTGAACTTTCTACCCTGTCATACCCATACAGTATGTACCCTATACGTGATATAAGGCATATAAAAAGTTTTGAAAATATTTGTCGTTTTTTCTTACATAAGCGGTACATTTTTTTCAAAATGCAAAGAGATGCGGGTTCAAATCCTGACCTACACTACCAGTCAGAAGTTTCTGAACAGTAGGAATTTTAATGTTTTTTTTTAAAGAACTCTCTTCTGTTTACCATCCTGCATTTATTTGATCCTAAACACAGCAAAAGCAGTAATATTGGGAAATGTTTTTACTAGTAACTGCTTTCTAATTGAATATATTTTAAATATATTTATTTATTCCTGTGATCAAAGCTACATTTTCAGCATCGTTACTACAGTCTTCAGTGTCACATGATCCTTCAGAAATCATAATAATATGCTGATTTGCTGTTCAAGAAACATTTATTATTATTATTATTACTCAATATTTAAAACAGTTGAGTACTTTTTCCAAAGATCCAAAGATCAGAATTTATATGAAATAAAAAGCTTTGTAACATTATTTACTAAGAAAGAGATTATAAAAATGAACTTTTATTTAGCAAGGATAATTTAAATTGATCAAAAGTAACGATAAAGACATTTATAATGTTACAAAAGATTTCTATTTCAGTTAAATAGAAATAGATAAATAAATCTTCTGAACTTACAGCAAATCAGAATATTAGAATGATTTCTGAAGGATCATGTGACACTGAAGACTGGAGTAATGATGTTAAAAATTCAGCTTTGAAATCACAGGAATAAATTACATTTTAAAACATATTCAAATATAAAACAGCTATTTTAAATAGAACAAATATTTCAGAATTTTACTGTTTTTGCTGTACTTTGAATAAATAAATGCAGGCTTGGTGAGCAAAAGAGACTTATTTTAAAAAAAAAATTCTGAATGAGCATGATGCTGTCATGTCTGTCATGAACTTGCTTGTTGATGTACAACAACGCCACCCACAGGATATTATTATTGCAACTGTTATATTTTGTTCACCCTGTACCCCCAAAAGATGTAATGGCTAATAACAGACACAATCCTAAAACTGAGCTTTAGGTACCAAAAAAATAAATAAATAAATAAGAATGTCTACAAGAATGTCTAAAATAATAAAACATTTACACTGTGAAATAATCTAAAATCAAACAGATTTAACCCTAAACCGAATAAGCTAAATAAATCTTAACATGCATCATAAAATAAAATTAAAAATAGATAAAAGGAATACTTGGGTTTACAAAACTAAAATTGTGCTATTTTTTCCGTATGACGTCACGGACTGACCTTTTTTTTACTCAATGAACAACAACATTATACAACACTATGAATAACCACCGAGATAAAATTGCCGCCAGGAGGAAAACTTGAAATAAACACGTAACTTCACTCAGTAAGTGTATTTTCTATGAGTACATTCATTCCTTAATATAAATATTTGTCTATGTATGTATGGAATGTAATCAAATAATGATAAGATTAATGAAATCAAATTGTTTTTCATCTCCCTTAGGATAATTTGTGAAGCCACAAATATTTGAACAACGTCACGGAGTGAGTGACCTCCCCCTGCTGCTCGTGAAAATTTAACGCTGTGCAAAAGTTACGACGCAGAACTGATCCCAGGTCAGCCCGTGAGAGCGAGCGGAGCGGCGAGAGCTCCAGCGGACAAGGAGGGACTTGGAGCGGCGGCCAGAAATAGTAGAGAAAGAATAACAAACAGTGAAAAGTACGCTATGCGTGTCAGGTCAAAGTTCACTCTTGTCCACTCGTGAATATCAGAAACTGAGGGAAAACCCGATGAGGCTAACTGACACCTTGGGAGAGCCTTGAGCGATAAGGCTGTAAGGGATAGCGAGCCTTCTCTCCACCTGACCTGGATAACCATCATCATCATGGTGTTCTTATCCTGCAAGACTTTTCCAGTCGAATGTTAAACACCTCAAGGATCGATCCCAGCATTGGCCATGGGGATGTGTCACAGCTTCAGATCTAGGTTATCCCAATCGGCGATCTCATACACCGGCGGGCGGACCGGTGCGAATCCCGGGATCGATGTCGAGTCCGGCCACTCGGACAGCTGTGACCCGCAGCTCAGAGAGCGCCGGCGGGTGGAGGAGAGGGCGCGGGTCAAAGCGGAGAACAAGCGCAGTCGAAACATTGACAAGAGCCTGGAAGCGGAGAAGAGAGCGTACAAGCAAACGCACAGGCTGCTGCTGTTAGGTAAGAGCTGACTTTCTAGGACGGGGCGACTACTTTATCTGCTGTCAGGGTAAATGAGAGCAGCCACGAGCCGATGCATCCGACGGAAAGTTTGCGTCTGGCCCCTTAAAACACGTTACCATGGTAACCATCGTTTCCACCTAAATACTGTGGTAGCTTGTTAAGCGTTAGAGGTGATAATGGCGTGGTTTTAATGAGTCAAAAAAGTCAAATGAGCACAAACAAGTTTTAAATGCATTAAAGTTGTTTAAAATTTCGAGTCCTGTATCACTTCAGAGGTCTTGACCTTTTCGACTGTGTAACAATTAGAATTCATATAAACGTTCCATATAAAAAATGGTTAAAACTTAATTACCATCTTTACTAAAGTATTAAATTGAATGCTTTAATTAATTACATTTCCACTGATTATAAAATTATACTTTTTACTTTGTTTGTCATTTACACCTGATACAAATGTGACCCTGGACCACAAAACCAGTCGTAAGAGTCCATTTTTTGAAACTGAGATCTGTACATCGTCTAAAGCTGAATGAATATGCTTTCCAATGATGTATGGTTTGTTAGGATAGGACGATATTTGGTCGAGGTAAAACTATTGAAAATATGGAATCTGGGGGTGCAAAAAATCTAAATATTGTTAAAATCGCTTTTGAAGTTGTCCAAATGAAGTTCTTAGCAATGCATATTACTAATCAGAGATTAAGTTATGGTATATTTACGTTAGGAAATTTACAAAATATCTTCATGGAACATGATCTTCACTTAATATCCTAATGATTTTTGGCATAAAAAAGAAGCTAATTTTGACCTATACAATATATTTTTGGCTATTGCCACAAATGTACCCATGCTACTTAAGACTGGTTTTGTGGTCCAGGGTCACAAATGACATATTTTGCAGGTCATCATGACTAAAAAGACCATTTGTGACCCTGGACCACAAAACCAGCCATAAGGGTCAGTTTTTTTAAATTAAGATTTATACACCAGAAAGCTGATTAAAACAAGCTTTCCATTGATGTATGGTTTGTTAGGATAGGACAATATTTGGCCAAGATACAACTATTTTAAAATCTGGAATCTGAGGGTGCAAAAAATCGAAATATTGAGAAAACCCCCACAAAATATCTTCATGGAACATGATCTTTACCTATTTTCGACATAAAAGAAAAATTGATCATTTTGACCCATACAATGTATTGTTGGCTATTGCTACAAATATACCCGTGCTACTTACGACTAGTTTTGTGGTCCAGGGTCACATTTTGGGTTAAAAGTATCTATGGACAGCATTTGTTACCAGAGAATAGAATTAAGACTCATTTAGTTATATTTACTAAATGAGTCCTAATTCTGTTCTCTAGTAATCAACAGCAGGCTACAGATGCTGCATGTATGTTGTTATTATATAACATAAAATGCATTTACAATAAATAATACACTTACAGTGGAAGCCAAGATATGCTTAGATATGGTATAATTACAGAAATGTGCAGCTTTTATTATCAATTAATTAATTAATTAAATAGATTTATTTTTTAGGAAAATGCATTCTAATGTTCATGTTTATAATTAGTGTGTTGCAGATCATATAACACTAATTAATGCTAAAGGTATCCAGATCCAGGTATATCATTTTCAGTGTATTTTAGAAGTTGAATCCATGCATTAGAAAAGGAGTTAATTGTGGTGTCTTTTTTTTTTCAGTTGTTTAAAAATAGCATTAAATTGTGGGTAGAATTTTTCTTACCCATGCTCTCATTCAAAGGTTTATTTATTTACGTATTAAAATCGAATGTTCATTTAATGTTTACTAACCATTTGTTGAGAAAGAAAATGAAGTGATTGGATTTTTCTTTTTAAGTTTCAGGTCGTATTTCGTACTTTGTCCATAAAAATGGTTGTTTTGGTGGAAACGATGGTTATCCTGATTTTCGGTCGGCCACTGAGAAACACATCGATTGACCACTATTCTGAATATGTCTATAGTGCAAAAAGAACATTTACATTTGGAGTGAGCTCTTTAACTCAGATTAAACCTGGTTTCTGTCATGGACTGTCATAACAATGAAAACATCTGGTCAAGATCTAATCTGTGGCAGGAAAACTGTCCCTACTTGTTTTTTTGTTTTTTTTTTTTTTTTTTTGTCAAGCAAAGAATGAAATAATAACTCAGACATATTTTGCAGAACATAAATCTAGACATTCTGCTGATTCCGGTCTAAAATTGTACAAAAGTGAAGTGAAACCATTTTCCGAAGGCCGTTTTATTTTCTAAAACCGCAGCGCTATTCTTGTGGCATATGTTTGATTTTTTTTTTTTTTTTTATCTCCTTGCGCCTACATTTCCACTGGTCGCGTGGCTCAGCTTCACCTTTGGATAAAAAACAAGGTGCTGCTGAATACATTCTGTAAACCGAGATGAGATGTAATGTATCTATGGCCATCGTTTTTGAAGAAATTCCTGAAGAACCACTGGCTTTTTTCTTTTTTTTTTCCTTCCTCTCAATTTTTGGACTTCCCCTTCGGCCTGTCTTGGAGGTGTAAACAGCGTTAGAGCAGACTTGGTTTGATAAAGTAGTATTACACAAGGCCTCATATGTCGCTACCTTTATGAGAGCTGTTCTTCTTTTTATTAACAAGTTACACAAGAAAAGGAGGGCAGTCTGACGACACAAACGAAGAAACTGTTAAGCTCTGTGACCAAAATACTCTAGTCATGCGGGTGCTCGGTTCAAAAACAGATGACACACACATACAAAGCTGATTGTTGCAACCTTAGAATGTAGGAAAGCGATCTCTGTGTGTGTTGTGTGTTTTATGGGGCTTGGCCGGTAGTGTTTGTGTGCGCTCGCCTAAAAAGGAAGTCTGCTTATGAAGTGTGTCCTTCTTTCTTAACAATTTGTCATTTTAGGGCAGAATCAACCTCAATGAAAATGTTTGTAGCTTAACTTGGTGTCTTTTGATGTGGCCGCTTTTGACTGCCGCCTCTGTTGTTGAGGCTGGATCTCGCTGCTCACAGCTGCAAGCCCACAAGTGTAATGTCTTATTTTAAGTGATTGCATGCTGTTATTGCTCACTTAAACAGAATCACATCCTCTCATGAAGGATGAAATATTGCATGAAATCAGATGAATGGACTCATAAGGAGTCCACTGTTGATCATGCAACTTCATGCAGGGCATGACAAAAGACATTCAACACATACCGCGTCCAGTTCTAATAGAATCAGTGGCTGTTAACCTCTGGTTACACACAACTAAATTAATCCAATTGGTCCATAATGGATGCCGAAACTTCATCATGTTGATTGTCACTGGTAACAATAGTTTTTTTTGTTCAAGGTGAAATTTTGAGCAAGGCATGCAGTTCTGAATATAACATTAGACAAGGAGAAGGTGACTAATTCCCCGAATTACCTCGTTCCTTGAAAGGGACTGTCTTATGTAATGTGACATAACAAAAATGGGTCCTGAGTTAAAGGTTGGACTGTATTAAACCTCATTGTGTAACAGTGCTATACTTCTTATTGTCAGGCGAAAAAAAAAAAAATCCCATGGAGCATTAAAGGAGCGACCTAACTCATCTACAGTAAGGACACGAATATCACAGAGACTTATGGGAAATGCCCCATCAAACACTACTCACATATTCTTTAAAAGGATTAAAATGTTTGTTAAATATTAAATTAATAAGCTTTCTATTTTCTCAGAAAATTACAAAACTTTTCATTTTTTTTGACACACACCTTTCTGTCCCATTTCATTTTTGATTATTCATCATGCAGACTCAAAATAATATACAAAAGGGGTAGGTTAATACATAATATAAAAATCACGGCTAAATAAACAAGAATGATACATAAAACTAGGGCTGCACAATTAATCGAATTTCTAATCGTGATTACAATTACAGATGCCACAATTACAGAAAAAAAAACACTTACATCATTCTGGTTTCATAAAATGTGTGTGTGTGTGTGTGTGTGTATGAGAGAGAGAGAGAGAGAGTGTGTGTTAAGTTTTTTTTTTCCTCATTGTTTTCAATATAGAAGAAACTATATATAAAAATGTGGCATGCAGTTGCTTCAAACAATGGTATAAAGCTTTTCAAAACATCATTTAATGTAAATTGTGATAATCATAATTAATAATCGCAATTACAATTTCAAGGGAACAATCAACAATTATGATTTTTGTCATAATCGTGCAGCCCTACATAAAACAATTAATTAATAATTAATTTTGGCAAATAAAACAAATACAAACTTTACACTACCAGTCAAAAGTGTTAATGTTTTTTTTAAAGACGTCTCTTCCGCTCACCAAGCCTGCATTTATTTGATCCAAAGTACAGCAAAAACAGTACAATTTTGAAATATTTTTACTATTTAAAATACTGTTTTCTATTTGAATATATTTTAAAATGCAACTTATTCCTGTGATTTCAAACCTAAATTTTTTACATCATCACTCCAGTCACACGATCCTTCAGAAATCATTCTAATATTCTGACTTGCTGCTCAAAAAACATTTATTATTATTATTACGTTGATAACAGCTGAGTAGAATTTTTTCAGATATCTTTGATGGATAGAAAGTTCATAAGAATAACATTTATCTAAAATCGAAATTTTTTGTCAAATTTGAATTTGAAAAGTATTCATTTTTATAATTTCTTTCTCCATCGAAAAGCTTTTGAATAGCATAGTTTATAATGTTACAAAAGCTTTTTATTTCAGATAAATGCTGGTCTTTGGATCTTTCTATTCATCAAAGAGTCCTGAATGTACTACTTTAAATATTGTTAATAATAATAAATGTTTCTTAAACAGCAAAACAGCATATTAGAATGATTTCTGAAGGATCATGTGACACTGACGACCGGAATAATGATGCTGAAAATGAAGCTTTGATTACATTTTAAAATATATTTAAATAGAAAGCAGTTATTTTAAATAGTACAAATATTTCACAATAAATGTAATAATAAGTGCTGCATGTTGGATTCTGAAATAAAGTTGTGTTGCCATACTAAATATGTCAGAGCATTCTGGCCACAAAAATAATGATCTATGACTCCTTAATATGTGGTGAAACAACACAGTTATGGATAATAAACATTACATAAAATGAAAAACAAGAAACAGTATCCAACAATATTCATCTACTGTAGAACAGCCTTCATACAGGGAAGAGACTTGAGACTTGTAAGAAGAACAAACTGTTTTCCACAACTGCTAAATCATTTTATTTGGATGGGCATTTCTTAAATAGAAAGGTTAACAACTGTGAGATTAAATAATTATTATTGTTAGAGAATGTGCATATGTAATGGATATTTTGTGTTTTGCGCTCTCTTAAACGTATTCTTCATCAGAGACTGTGTATATTTTGTCTGATTATCCTCATTTAGAACTGTTTCATACTGAGTTCGGACACAAATAGTTTCACAAAAACTCGTCTGCTGGAGATCATTGTTAGAGAAATGCTGCCACCTTCTGGTGACAGATCATAGTGTAGTGTCCTCAAACCCAAGAGTCATCTCATCTTCCATACATTATCCATGCATCCTTTCATTTAAAGGTGATAACTTTGGTTTTATGTCAGTATTGAATTTAACTGTATATGGATGTGACCACTGAGGAACTTGTTAACTTTGTGTCTGTTCAGGCTTAAAGTTTTAACACTCTCTCACTGTAAAGCATACTTCATCTTGTTTCCAAATGAGTCTGTTTAGTCTCTGCCCCTGAATGCCACACAAAGATTATAGGATCAAAAATAGACCACAGGGTGTCAAAAAATAGCTCAACGAAACGTCATTTTCCTATTCGGTCACTGTCATACTGTAGTTTATCTCTCATGTGTTGACATCACGTTGACTTTTGTATGATCTCTTATACTAGAACTATGTGTCTGGATTCTTTTGTTTACTGTCTGACTAGCAGCATGTTACTATTTTAAGCCTTTGTTTGGAGTTGCATAAATATATGAGGAAAATCAATGACTTAAGTTAACACATCAAGGCACCAGATATAGACTTCATTTATGTTTGGGTTTAGACTGTTACTATAGCTTGAATAAAAAAATATCAGTGGCATGACTTTTCTTTTTTAGCTGAAGGAAAAGAATAATAAAACTTCTAGATTAAAATTCACACCGACCAACGCATGTGATGTATTAAAAAAATAATATAAAGTACAAGTAAAGTTTATTGCCAGATGTATATCAATATACATTTTCTTTCTAGCATGTCTGATTAATATATAATGTGTGATATTTGTAAGTTTACACTGAACAAGTAATATTTTGAGTATATGCTCAGACAGGTTTCATTAAAATAATTTTGTAGAAAACCTAACTATTTAATTTCACTTTAATTTTGATCGAATGTAGCATTTTAAAAGAAGTCTTTGGCATTCTGTTTAGTCTAATGAATGTAGTCATTAATTGCCAGAATAGAAGATATATGCTGGTGTCACAGATTGTCATTTAGTGTTTCTTATTTATTTTGCCACATCATTGATTTATTTCCTGATTTATATTACACATGTAATACATCACGAAGGCTATGTCTGTGGAGATTCTCAGCGGGCGGATCAAAACGTATAATACTTTTTCAAGCTAAGCTTACTTAAAAATACTCGCAGGAGGACCCAGCAGTTTTCAAAACAGAAAATACTGTTGTAGGATGTTTTTAATTATTAAAATCACTTTTAACGATTCAAATGAACATGAGCCTGGAGTCTATACACCTTTGGCTGGTGAATCATTCTGTGACATGGCTTTCAGCATATGTTTTACTTCTGGTTGCTATGGTTGTATGCTGTTGCTATATTGGAAAACATTATGGCTTAAATCAGTGGCCGTAAAAATATACCTTCAAAATATTTGCACTTTTAATGCATTAAGAAGTAACTTGTTCTTCTATTTGCACTTATTTTAGTGCACACTGCAATGATTCATAATTAAGTGTCAGTTTATTAATACAATAATTGTTACTTAAAGTTGATAAGGGGTAGTTTTAAGTAACATCCACTTAGACTAGGAGGTCCTCAGCATTAAGTATATATCAGCAGACAACGAACACTTAAATTCAAACATTCTTTTAGTAATTTTTTTAATATTTACTAATTATGTGTTAGTTATTTTTAAATACTTGTAAAGAAGAATTGTAGCTTGTATTGCATTCACTTCCCTCAGACGTCTGGTGCCATTTCAGATACAGAACAGATATAACAAATCAAAAGTAAATTAAATACAGTTCTTACAAAAGATGTGCGGACTTTTCAGACTGCAGTACAAATAAATGGTCCTGACTAACTGTTTTTATGTAAAATACCAAACAAACATTTATAAAAACCACATATTAGTCTAAAACATTTTTTTCAGTAAGTGCTCCGTGTGATTCGTAAATGTTTTAATTCGCTAAAAAGAACCGACTCATTCGAGTCATTCGTTCGGGAATCGGACAGCGCTTGTCGCGCTGTATGTTGGTGATTCATTACAAAGAACCGACTCAAAAGAGCCATCCGTTCGGGAGTCGAACCACAGTGGTCAGAGTATTTTAGTCCTGTGTTATTTGTGCCTCGGATGCAGAATGTACATTCAAAAACCAATAGCTGATTGAAATGATTATTTCATTATTATATTATATTCATATATTATGTGGCATATGTTAACGGAAGCAGTTATCGGACCCCAGTCCAATTTAAAACAAGCGCATTAACATATTTTCAAATTGAAGCTGTGGTTCAGAGACCAGTATGTTAAGATTATATCGGACTCCCCTGCGTATAAGCAGGGAAAATGGTCAATAGTGAAAGATGGATCGGGTGGAATCGCGAACTTTATCACGTATGAATCATGTCTTCAAAGAGGGCGCCTCGCTCCGCAGAATCGCCGCTTGCTGACGTTTTCGGGCTGTCATGTGATTAGCAGGGTTCAATGAGAGCTGTTTGCCCCACCCATCTCTTCAACGCTGTCTATCTCAATGTACAATTCACTGAGAAAAGGAAATAATCGCTAAAAATACACCCTCGAAAAGGATTCATTCGCCACAATTGGGGATTCAACGCGCTCTGTCCGTAGGGAATCCATCGCTGTCGTTGTGGTATCGGATTTATCTTCACGTCTCCAAATGCACATGATCTACCACCCGAATTCAAGAAGGATACAAAGCGTAGCCTGACAGCGGACTCGGACTGCGATAACCGGTAAAATATCGACGGAATCGGTCGCATTTGCATCTGCGGTTGAAAGAACCGTGAGGATCGCCGCTCGCGTCAAAGCAAAGCCTACGGATGTGAGGAGAAATTCAAATTACGGTAACGGAGAAGACGGCGAAGGGCCTCGTTTGATTTGGACGAGCCGAGAAAAAAGCGATCAGTCACCAGAAGCAGAACAGGAGGGAAAATAGCGTCAATCTGAGGGGAATTTTTCAGCAGCACCACCGTATTTTTCTCGCAGACAACGTCGTTTCGTAACGGAGTTAAAAGGTTCATGTCGGCCACGGCGCAGGGCGGAATGATCCACATGCCGTCATTTTGGTGGAAATATTTATTTTTTTAATTTGTAGCCACCCTTTCTATCTCGTTCTGCCCGTCTCGTTGCATCGGCCGACGGATTCGACAGCGAGACACCGAAAACAATCGCGTTTTGTGGAGCTATTCATGATTTTAATAGGAGTCGCTCGTCATTTCGGGAAACCGACCATGGATTCGCGACGGGAAATTTGCTAAATCGCCGTCGTGGGAAAGCCCAAATCATTCATGTAACGTCGAAGGCTTCGCTGGATGCACATCCATACACAGAAATCTCATATTTTATAGCAGCGAGCGCTCGACAGGACTCGGCCGTCTGTAGGCCGGCCTAGTGTTTTCACCACCACCACCACCACCACCACCTATTCTCGCCAGTACTAGTCACCCATAGCTTTCATATTTCCCCGTGCTCCCCTGCCCTTATCAGCTCAATCCGGGGAAGTTATGTGCATACGAGTATAAATGTCCCGCTTTTCCATCAAAGTGTTCTGATCGGAGGCCAATCAAGGGATTTGGATCATTTATTCATACGGTAGATACACCTCCCCCCCCACCCCACCCCAAAACTTTTCTTGGGTTTTTGGGAAAATGGGTTGTTTGGGCAACAGTAAGACTGAGGACCAGCGAAATGAGGAGAAGGCCCAGCGAGAAGCTAACAAAAAGATAGAGAAACAGCTCCAGAAAGACAAACAAATCTACAGAGCAACTCATCGACTACTACTGTTAGGTAGGTTGGTCTGAAAGCTGCCGAGGTTCTGTCACTGCTGCAAATACTTTCCTGCTGGACGCTCTCAGAGTCTGACTGACGCGCGTGACGTCACCGGGGCCTGTCACACGTCGCGTTTGGGGCGATTTTGATTCATTTGTTCGCGTAAATGATGTGGGTACACACGCGTTTCGATTGGGATTCCTGTGCCGTAGTAGTGGACACCTTAGGGCTTAGCTGGTGGAGAGGCCTGTGGTGCTTCATCCGACACCGCTCAATCACTCCATTCATTCCCATCTGATTTATGTTGAATAGGTTTTGCATTATGTAAATATTTGGCCTCCCATGATTTTATAAGTCATTCACAACAATCTCATGAAGATCCTACACTCACAAGCATACACTTACACATGCATATGCAGAGCCCTAAACACGTTACGTGTTTCTGTAGGCTGCTGTTCGGGGAGTTTAGGGTGTTTTCGGCATCCTGCTGAAGTAGCAGTGTGCTTATTCCTGTACATACAGATAGCAATAACTGTTTGGGAGATCAGTGCATCAGTTTTTGGTTTAGGTATTATTTATGTATCCAAGAGCTGGTAGGACTGTTTGCGTAGTACTATTTTATGGTTTGGCATTCTGGGCATCCCCAAAATGATAATGGCAAAAGATGATGCATACATATTTTGTGCTTTTCATTTAAAAACATAAACTGATTAAATCAGTTAACATTTTTTTTTTCCATGCCTTTAATATTCATAGTTTAGTTCAGCAATATTAACCAAGCCAATTAATCTTATTTTTTTTGTGAACTAAGTAAATAAGGTGAAAAATAATTGTAAGTTTGTATGACTTATTTGCTTTCATTAAACCGTAGTGTGTTTATATCGGCATTACGCCGGTCACCCTGTTCTCAAGATATTGGCGCTGGTGTTACTGGCTATTTAAAAAAAAAAAGAAACACGCACACACACAAAAAACACATATTGGTCTACCACCTTACTCCCTTTAGATAAAATCTGCAAGCATTTCAATTTCATGGATCTTTCGTAGCACGACATGAAGTTGTTTGAACTTCAGTTTGATTTGATTTAGTCTCTGTTTAAGAGACGTGCTAACTCTGATAAAACCCAGTTCTCCAACAGCCTATTTGTCCAGATATACACATGGCCTAAAAGTACCCTATTCTAAATCAAAATCCCATGTATTCAACATAGCGAAGCACTCTAAATCATAATGTCTGGTGTTTAAGGGATATTTCTAGATACCCATGGTTCAAGTGTGTCGTAATGATATATGATTTAGGGATGTGTACCAGTGTAATTGGAGCACAAAAGTGGAATTCCTGTATGCAAACAGGCCTATTTGACACAATTGGAGCCTGGTAACAGAATACGTGTTGTGATAAAGAAGTTCCCATCATACGTCTGAACTGAGAGCCTAAATCTGAGGTGTTTCGGTGCTTATGTAGTTTGTGCTTCACATCTGCAGGAGATAAGTTAACTCTATTCTCATATTTAGCACTTCGATGCTTGGACAACTGTGCGCTGTTGACCAGAAATTGTAGAACGATTCAGCTTTGTCAATGTTTGACAACTAAGCTCTAAGAGACGTTAGGTGTTGTTTCTAGATAGTTCCTTAATGTTTTGTTTTGCATTTCACTATTTGATTTGATGCATAGCTAACCAGTTCCTTTTTAGTTGAGGTTTACTTACAGTATTGTTCCTAATTAAATGAAATATTAGAAGCATATTATTGAAATCTCATGAGGTATGAAATATGGAAGCAACTGCTGAATAGTCATAATTTTGAAAATTTGAAATTGGTGATGTATGGTATTCCATATAACATTCTGTGTGTTAGTACTGGTGAAATTATTATTATTATTATTATTTCTTTTTGGTAACTGTTGCACATGTTTGCAATGGTAATATAATTTATAGACCATTTTAGATTCTTAGCATGACATTTCTGCTAGGGGTGCATGTTTAGTTTGCCATTAAAAAGAAATGCTACTGTGAAATTTAATTAATTATTCCTGTTGAATCAGGTGATATCTGACCCCCCCATCCTCCCACATCCCTTGTGATTTATATCTTTCTTTTGCTCGTCTCTCAGGGGCTGGAGAATCGGGGAAAAGCACCATAGTCAAACAGATGCGCATTTTACATGTCAATGGCTTCAATGCTGAGTAAGTATGGCTTTCACGTCTATGGACTTTTTTGATTCCACTTAAGTCAAACGCAAGCTAGGTTTTTATTCCGTCCATAAGCATAGCCTACAGTCAAGTTTGATACAGAGTATAAACAAACCCTGTTTTCATTCATCGTGCCATTTTGTTGGCAACATCATTGTGCTGTAATGTTTTTCAGTGAAAGTCAGTGAAAGTTTGGGAGGATGTTGATATCCAAAGTCATTGCGGTAAAGGCGAGCATTATGTCATTGTGTTGTTCTCTTGATGTAGTGGGACATTCCAGAGTGTTATATTTGTAACCTCAATGTATATGTATTTATTGTAGTGCTTTTTGTATTGTGACAGGACTCTTTTATTAATGTAGCTTGATTACTGCTCACTGAAAGTCCCATTATAATAAAAAGCGGACTTTTATTCAATAAGCAGTAGTGTTTACCATCAGAAAAAGGTCTAAAACCAGTTTTGTGATTAAGTTGTTACAATTTACTATACTATAATCTAGTCTTCGAACAGTGTGGTAAGGATCTCCAAAAATACTACAGAGGTTACAGAAATACATTACCGCAGACATTTGAATGCTTAAAATAAGACAAAGGCAAATTATTATTGCATGAATTTGTCAATTAAAAAGATTGTGATTGCAGCATCTGTACAACACGTTCTAATTTGATGAATCGAAAGCAGGAAGAGTCCAGAAAAAATAATTAGTAATGCTAGGGCTTGGTAGTATATGCTGTGTAATTTTAGATATTTATGTTATGTTACGCAGGACTCTTTATCTAATATGCGCTATGCATGCATTTCATATAGTATTCAGTTAATGTATGGGAACATGTTTGTATTTTGGCTGTTTTACAACGATTTGAAGCAAATGCAGCTCCTCCAGTCAAAATTTACAAATTGAACTGTCAGTTTTATAATGCAAGTTATGTTTTTTGTTTTTAACTCCAGTCTTATGTGGTATGAGGCTTAATCATGACTTAATTGTACAGAGTCATTAATTGCGATGATATGCTTTCCGTTTGTAAAGTATTTACAGGATTATGCAAACACAGACTTAAAAACAGTTATTTAATTATTATAAACTATGTAAAATAATATAAAAACTTTTTGTTGAATTTCCAGCAAAAATAACCATGTTGTTATAATATATTAGCATGATGTACTGTAAAGCAATTCATTTTGTTATATAACATTACAGTTATTTCATTTCATTATTATTGCCTGAAAATTAATCGATCTGAAGTAACCACGCATTATTGTTTCACAGAGAGAAAAAACAGAAAATTCAAGACATCAAGAATAATATAAAAGAAGCTATAGAGGTAAGCGTTGAAGCTTTTTGAGTTGAGTTGATCTAGTAACCAAGCATGTAATAATGTGAATGCAATGAAACTGTAATCATCTTTTTTTTTTTTTTTTTTTTCCCCCCTTCCCTCTACAGACTATAGTGACGGCAATGTCCGTGTTGGTACCTCCAGTCCAGTTAGCCTGTCCCGCAAATAAGTTTCGAATTGATTACATCCTCAATTTAGCCAATCAGAAGGACTTTGAATTCACACCGGTGAGTAGAAAAGTTATTCTGTCACCCCATCGCCCCTGTTTCATTATGCCATTTTTTAAGCTGGACATGCACAAGACGTATTTAGTTATGAAAAACATGACATTTTAAAAAGACAGATCAAGTTAAAAAAGAAAAAATTGTGTGTCGTGGATGTTTATGTCAGGCCTGTGTGTGTTTTGATGGTTTTCCTCAGTCGTAGAGCCTTGTGTGGTTTGTGCAATTATAATTAGCAGCTATTCTTTGCTTAGGGACAACACATAGGTGAATTGAAAAGCGCCCCACCTGAGGGAAATGTGGGTGTGTGAACGTGTGACTCTCAGGTATAATGGTGTGGCGTTCATTACGACTGATTACTTGTAATAACCTCTAAACTCTCCCTTAAGAGAGCCTCACCTGAGCCACACACCTTGTCACCCAGGACCTCCCTGCTCCCTCATCACCTAGACAGGTGCTCTGTGTCTAGGGAAAGGGGAGTGGAGGGCCACCCTGACCTGCGCCAATGGGCCTGCTTAAGATTTAATTACAGGTGATTCAAACTTGGTGGCCCTATGGACTTAAAAATAGAGAACACGAAGAGCTCATCTGCTGGTTTAGACAAGGTTTTAAATAGTTGCCCGCATCATTACGTAAACAATGCTAGAATTATTATTTGATTATGAATACAAGAAGTTGGAATCTTTCATACCTAAAAAAACTGGATAGATATGACTTTCACACAGGAAGCTTGTTTTTCTACAGGATTGCCAGGAGAGCTGCGTGATGCGGATTTGATTGTTAACTGTTAAACTTCAGAATTAAGTGCAGGAAGTGGTTGTAGTTTTAGCATTACTACAAAGAAGATACTGCCCCACCCTCTCTTGCTCTCTCTCTCTCTCTCTCTCTCTCTCCCTCCCTCTCTCCCTCTCTCTCTCCCTCTCCCTCGGTGGCCCCAGGGCCCGCTGGGAACCAGTCTGACTGGTTGATTGTGTTGCAAGCGAGAGACAAAAATAAAAAGCAAAAGCAATTATTGACATTTATAACTCAGTCATGCCACTTTAGGATATAAAGACCCATTGAAGTTTATAGACGACTGCTATTTCAGCACTGTTACATGGCTGAGTTGTAATATTTCCATTCAAAAAAAAAAAACTTCTGTAGCTGTGAAGCTATCGAGCTAGGAGGAAACTGGTGAACCTTATTAGCATAACGAATTTTAAATGGAGAGAAAGACGGATGTAGAGAAGATGAATTAAAAAAACACATTTAACATGTTTTAATATTACCATTCACCTGAAATGGTAGCTAAGAATGTTTTTTTTTTTTTACTTTTTCATCATGCATCTCAATATTTATTTATATAATAAATATGAAATAGAAAAATATATAATTTGCTCTGAAATTATTTTTTTCAGTCAAAATGCATGTAAGGCACAACCTTTTTTTTGAAATCAAGATATTGTTTTCAGCACTGTTGGTATTAGTCATTTTTATTTATATAATGATGAACGGCAGTTTTAACCTACATATATATTTTACTGTCATATTTAATGCCTCAAACAGCAAGTTCAAAGTTCAAACAGAAGCTTATTTATCAAATAAATCTTTTGAAACATAAGGTTTAAACTGATGCACAAAGTGAATTTGAATGACAAACTCTGCTGCTGTTTTAGCTACTAAATTTTTTTAATTTGAAGCACTGTTATAATGTATGTCTTAACGGTTCTTAAAATACTTTTTAAATACATATTTTTTTCATGCATTGCTTTGATTGAAATCACTTAAATATTTATTATATTGCCCAGCCCTACCATAAGCATTTTGTAAAAAATAAAATTGAATTGTTTTTATAGTTTCAAACATCTTTATCCACTGAAAACTATTTTCTTATGTCTTGCACTTATGTTGTTTATTTCATTGAGGCATCTGGTAAAGGTTCTGTGCAGTGAACATTCTTTAAATTCCAGTCATTATTTTGCATTGGCTTCAGATTTACATTTCAGGTTGTTTAAAATATGTATATTACTTAGTATATTTATATTAGTACATTTTAATTTTTTGCTTGTAAGTTGCTTATCAGCTTTGAAGCTATGTTTTGTATAAAATATTTGCAAAAATAATTTCATTATTTGTTGTAAATCGTCATGTTTTCCCTAAAGAATTAACTTATTTGCTTACATAATAGCATATGCAAGACCGTGTCCTACATATCACAATATACTGTTACGATACAAAAATTCAGATACCCATAAAATAAATATTTAAGGGAGAAGCAGTGAGAGCTGGTGGGTGGCGTGATTCTCAAGTGTGTGGCTCTTGTCCTACACATTTAAAAGCGTAGTGGCACTCCTTTTTAAAGGAGCTGTGCCACAGCGAACGCTACCGTTTCCAAACACATCAACAAAGATCAAGTGAGACAAAGCCCCGTTCCCTGTCGGGACCACGGTGCCGGTCCTCCTTTGTCCCGTGCTGAGCGCACCGGCCCGTTTGCAGTTTAGGTTCATGCCATCACATATAAACAGCTTTGCAAGGTGTGTCCCGGTTCATGTCATATTGGCTCAGATTGGAAGTTTTTCATTTCAAACGCTCATTCATGCTTCACCACCATGTCTGGATTGCAGTGGGCGGTCAGAATCGTTTAGTTCTGTCTTGAACTCCATAAATGTGGCTTTTGTTATACATGAACTGTGTACGTTGTTTGGCGTTTATGTATGTTATCAAAAAGGAGACAGCAGAGGAGCTGAGTTGATGTGTGTAATTGTAATATCCACCACACAGTCCTTTACAGCTTGTAAAATAAAGTTAATTTTGGCTTTATATCTTTTTATTTGAAGATTAATCCTAAATCAGACACAGGATTCCTCCTTTTGGTTGTAAATCGATCATTTTTTAGTGGCAAGCGCCCTATAATATATACGCAGACACGAGTCACGTTACATTGTACATTGGTAATTCTGTGTGATTTATTTGATTCGTGATTTATTGTTCTGTTGAAATCCTGAAATTTGTAACAGTTTTACACTAGAGTCTTTCAGAATCATTAAAAAACGATGTAATAGAATCATTAAGGATTTAAAATCGTTATATTGAATTTGAATTCAAACCAGAATCTGGTATGCATGCATGCAAAAATCTCAAATCAAATTCCCGATTGGTTGTCCAGAACCAATCAGTGGTGGTGTTTTTTATTTTTATACAGGTTAGCATGCACTAAAGAGTCTGTGCAAAACATGATATGTAGCCAAACTACGGAGGTGTAAAAGATTTGCCTGGATTCCGACATCTAGTTTATGGGTTTGTCCTCTCTTCCACTTGTCTTCCCAACAGGAATTTTATGAACACACAAAGACCCTGTGGCAGGATGAAGGGGTGAGAGCTTGCTTCGAAAGATCCAACGAATATCAACTGATCGACTGCGCACAGTAGTGAGTATTTGCTTTCTTTTAAATGCTGGGTTTGACTTGTGCACGTTAACGCTTTGGAATATTCTTGGTCGGATTTGTTGCGCTCGACTCGCTTGACTTGTTTGTGTGACTTTCGTAGCACATTGCATGTACCGGACTGATTTATGCATTCAAGAGGGAGGGAAATAGAAATGCGATGAGTGCAGAAGTGACAGAACGTGAAAAAGAGAGACTGATGAGTGCTAGACAGATAGGCGCTTTCAGAAGACACGGGGTATGAATGTTGGATATACGTTGAAAGGTTTCCTGCATTGTGGCGCATATGCGTGTGTGTGTCCTGTCCTCTCCCACAGCCACTGGTGGTTGTTGTGGATCAGACGCTGGCCTGAGCCGTTTAGACCGGAAGTGGCCCCCCCCCACCGCTCCCCGCTGCACGCTTATGTAAACGTAGAGCAGAGAAAGAGAGAGAGAGCTATTTTTAACTCGCTGGTTCACTCACTTGCAGCAGAAGGAGACGGTTTGAGAGAGGCAATCCGCAAGTATCGCAAATAATGCATCTCTCCTTTTGAAGGAGAAAAATGAGCTTGACGTGATAATGGTGGCTACTTGCGAAGGTTTGGAGGGCAACTCCCAACCTCCCCGACTGCAAAGAGGGACGGAGGAGAATGACAGTGCTGTTTCGAGCGCGCTCACGCACGTACGCGCGTTCAGCAAGAAACCAGCGTCGTCAAGCGCTCGTCCTGTTATGAGCTCATTTTTCTGTCTGAGCGTTTTCAAGGCTCTTCCTGTCACATGGCCAGGTGTCCATATTGAACGTGTGCGTGTGTGCGTGCATGCGTTCGTGTTTTCATTCACCTCCGTTTCTTTGTACGGTCGAGCTACAGAAGTATTGTGGGCTCAATAATGTTATCATTGAGACAAGCACAAGAACGGCTACGTAAAGCGTGAAAAGAAATCTGACGTATCGCAGTTTGTTTTTGTTCATCCCGCAACTTTTTCCCCCCCCTCTCCTGACTAGTTCTTCCTGCATCTGCTAGTAGCGTCACTGCAGTGACAGAAAATGGCTGAGATAGAAAAAAAAAAAAACAGAGAATAGTTTCATTAGGGTTATGCCTTTTTCACAGGAAGCTTGTGTGTGTATTATTGAAGTATGTTGTACTGCATTTGTACAAGCTTTCCATATATTTGTAGCTAGAGAAAAATAAACGTTTACTTGGGGTTATATGTATGAAGCAATATTTTCTGTTATGGTGTTTTCTCTGTTTTCATATACTAGAGATGTTGCATTTCCCCTCTTTTGCATTTTGTTTGCATAAATTTAGTGTAACGAGAAAAGAAGAAATGTTTCTTTGAAATGCTTTCTATATTTCCATGAACTGTCCAATTCCATATTTCAGTTTCCATGAAATGTTGCTTTCCTGTCTGTTAACATTTTGTAAATGCAAATCAAGTGCAAGGATTTTTTTTTTTTTAAATTTCTGACAAAGGTGTCATGACCGAAATGTTTCTATTCCTCCTTTTTTGCATTTCGTTTGCGTAAATTCAGTGTATTGAGAAAAGAAACATTTGTTTTTACATGCTTCCTATATTTCCATAAACTTTCCAATTCCTTATAGGAATCCTGTTAATGCAAATCAAGTGTGTTAATTTTTAATTATTTATTAATTTTTTTTTACTTTTTAAAATTCCTGACAAAGGTCTCATGACCAAAATGTTGCTACCTCAGGAAATATTTAATTTCTTGCAGGCTACAGCAGTATGCATTATTTCCTGTATTTAACGCACCTGCCTGCAACCATTCAAGTGTGCAAAAGGTGTTTGAATAGAGAATGTTTCTTTAGGTAGCTGTTATTACAGAAGGCATGTGTGTTTAATGTGGACAGTAATTTCTTGGAGCTTTCTATATTTTTGTAATCCAGAAGAATTTTCTTGTTGTTTGCATTTCGTTAGCATAATGAAAGAAGGGTTTAGGATTTTCAAACAAAGAGCTTTCTAAATTTGTAAACCAGAAAAAATCATTAGGGTTATGCATATGTAAAATATATATATTTTGTATAATACAGAAAACATTTTCTACAAGCTTCCCATTTTTTCTGTTTAATTATGTGTAAAATTAAAAGAATATATATTGTCTTGGAGTTGTCTATAATTTTGTAAACCAGAGGTGCCTTGTATGCAAAAAAAAAAAAAGAAAAAAAAAATCTGTTTTCAGAAAAAGACTTTTTTTTTTTTTCTTTTTTTTTTTTGTTTATTAACCCAGAGATATGTTGCATTCCTGGTGTGCATTCCATAAATGTACAGAAATGTTTCATTATAACTGCCTGTTTTCAGAATGGCTTTTCACATTTGAGTTGGTCATTCTAAACCCTGGGTAAATGGAATCCTGGGTTATCTTGCTTTACATTTCACACTGCTTATACTTTACCCAGGGTTAAAAGTTAATGCTGGGCATTCATAATCTGCCGTTTCGCACTGCACATTCCTAAACCCAGCGTTAAAGTCCTTATTTGTGAATTTGCAGTGTCATTGTCACTGATCGGACAAACGCAGCACGCAACCCGTTATTATCCTGTCAGTTAAAAAATGTCACCACGTAGGTCTTCCTTGGCAGGTTTCATTGCTAACGGTACATTTACTGACAGTGACCGGATGCGCCACTTTCGAATGACAAACAACAGGGCTCGACAGTGTGCGTGTTCGACTGAAAATAGATGTGTGTGAAATGTAAAATGTATTTAGAAGCAAAGAATCTTAATTTGGTCCAACAGACGTCTTCAATTTAATTATTGAAAAAACAACGATACAGCCTAATATGATTATTAAACGTTAAAAGGCAACTATTTGAACTAATAACACATAATAGAAGATGCACTGAATGAAAATACACATTCACCTTCTGACAGCAGATGGCGCTGATGGAACAGCAGAAATGCAGCTGTTACCCCATAACCAAATCAGCTAATACTTTGTTTCTGAATAGGATATAAATGTTTCAAACAGCCATTCAGATTTTTGTATTCGCAGTGGTGTTCATAACACCACCAAACAACTAAAGGGTTGCATTGTGGCGAATGGGCATTGAGAAGAAATTGTTGAATAAAGCTGTTATTTTTGTATTCTTTGCGCACAAAAAGTATTCTCGTAGCTTCATACAATTACAGTTGAACCACTGATGTCACACAGACTATTTTATCAATGTTTTTACAACCTTTCTGGGCCTTAAACTTGGTAGTACTAGGGCTGGGCGATAATTCGATAACAATAATTATCGCGATATAATTTTATTCGATAAAACGATATGAAGAGTTCGATATAATTTTTATGTGCCTAAAGTGGAACGAAACAGCGCCACATGGACCGTTGATCCGCTTGGACCACATTTTAAATAACGAACTTGAGCGTGCAAAAAGTGCGATTTGTGAACTGCTCCGTCACACAAGCACTAAACAGTGAGATCCAGTGTGAAACACTTGATGAACACGAATGACTCTGTGATTCAAGTTAAGTTTAAAGCTGTGTGCAACGAGACAGACAGAAGGCTTTTCAATACACATCGCCATCATTTACCATGGATTTACTGTAGTAACACTCACTGGACCATGGTATTTTGGCAGCAATGTGGGATCTTCACATTGAATTTTAGGAGTAATGGTACATAATTATAGTATGTATGTATTTGTGATCAAGCTAAAGCATGTGTGCATTTATACTGAATGTTTTTAGACTACCGTTTTTCATACAAATAGGCTACCTATAAAACTATGTAGTTACATTTTTACCATGGTATTGAGGTACCATTATGTGTGGTTTTAACTGTTTATCATAATTAAAAATGTATGCTTGCTACTATGGGAAACCAATGACCAATGCTTTAAAAAAAAAAAAAAAAAAAAAAAAGGTCAGAAAAAAATGTAACCATATAAAACTGAGGTTGCTACAATTTTTACAGATATTAGAGACAAAAAAGTGATATTATTATTATTTTTATTATCATTATCAGACAACCCAAACCTGTTTCTTGATTTGAAAAATTAATTTTTCTATTTAGATATTTATTTTAAGGAAAATTAATGGTCTGGTTTGTACAACTTTCACTTTGGAGCAAAAATCTGACTTTAAACTTGAAAGAAATAAAGATTTGACATTTATCGTGATAATTATCGATATCGACTGATATGAAAAAAAGTATTGTGATCATTTTTTTTGCCCATATCACCCAGCCATAGGTAGTACCATTGATGTCTATGCAGGGTCAGAAAGTTCTCGGATTCCATCAAAAATATCTTAATTTGTGGTCTGAAGATGAACAAAGGTCTTACGGGTTTGAAACGTCTTGAATAATTAATGGCACAATTTTCTTTTGTGGTCAACCTAACTTCTTAAAGACTTAACAGGCTATTTATTTTCGAACTTAAACATTTTTACATTTTAATATGACCTAAAAGTTGCCCTGGATATTGACTGAAAATATCTGATTACTTATTATTGATCGTTTTCATTTTACAGTGAAGCTCCATTAGTTGCGCTACGCTAGTTAACATGAAGTAACAATGGAAAATACCTATTATACGTTTATTAATCTTAGTTCATGTTAATTGTAACATTTAACTATTACATTATTAAAATCAAAAGTTCAAAAGGCCCTATCTGATATTATGTAATGGACTTAATAAAGCATTACTAAATGCAATAAAGCATTAATAAACATTATTAAAGAATAATAATTACTGTAACAAATGTAGCTATTAATTATTGTTAGTTATTGTTAGCTAACATTAATATGACCTTTTTGTCCCATTGATATAATACTTCAATGTGTTTGAAACATTTGTTTGCTCTAATTTTTTTTGCACATTTCTTTATTGTATTTAAATGCTCAGGTTTTTTTTGTTGAGAAAAAAGGGTAACTAAGGTGTCATTTAAGTAGTTAGTGTATTAACTTGCATGAACTAACAATAAACAATACATTACACTATTTATTAATCTTTGTTAATGTTAGTTAATAAAAATACAGTTGTTGATTATTTCATGTTAGTTCACAGTGCATTAACTAATGTTAACAAACAACTTGTGATTTAATTAATGCATTAGTAAATGTTGAAATTTACTGATATTAATAAATGCTGTGGAAGTATTGTTCATTCTTAGTTCATGTTAACCAATGTAGTTAACTAATGCTAACTAATGAACCTTATTTTAAAAAGAGTTAAACCTGTTAGGAGGAAAAACACTTTTTTCCTAACCTAAATTAATATGTGATGCCATGATAAAAGCTTCAGATCTGAAAATTTGATAGTCACATGCCTAGTATATATACAGTTTAAAGTAGGGCTACAAATAATTACATAATTATTAAAAACAGAGGCAGAAATATTTAAAAACCTTATGTAACTTCTGTATTCTCCTTATTATATTACATCCCCTTGTTAAGCTAAAACGCATTATTTGAAAAATTTGCATTAACTTTCATATTTTTCCCTCAAACGCTTTGTTTACACAATGCGCAGACCCTGTTTCCAACGGAGCCATGAGCTAAGCTGCTCAGTTAACCCTTCGCAATAAGTTTGACTGACAGGCGATCTGACCAATCATAATGCAGAATCTGCCATTTTGTCCAAACAAACCAGTCAGGAGAGTAGATTAGCATCGGTGGACTTGAATTTGAAAAATTGTGTGGATTGACGTCTTTCACGTGCCGCTTGAACTGAGGTGCTACAGTGATCTGTCACGACACATTAAAGAGCCACAAAACTGTATTTATTGTTTGAATTTCTTACAAAATTACTAATTTTGAAAGCTAATGCATTATTAAAACCAAAAAAATAACCTGCTCTGTCTTGTCTGTCGGCGCATTGTCAGTTTCCTCTTTGCTCCGCAATGTATTTTTCACTGCGTGATAACGTGTGGTGAGTGCTATGGCTTGTTGGACATAGAAACTGTAACGAAGAGGGGCTGGACTTTGCAAAAGGTCAATTTCTGATTGGTTGTCAGTTGCTAAGTGCCTAATCGTAAACATTCTAACACCACTCCGTTTCACACTGCGCACTGCTAACCCCACTACTAAATTACGAAACGTTTCTTTACCCGGGGTTAAAAGCGGTGTTTAGAATGACAGTGGGGTTAAGCGCAGTCTGATTCCTGTTTTTCCGTAACCGAATAAATGTTGCATTCTTGCGTGCGTTTCAGAGGGTAAATTTTCATTAATGTTTTCTGTTTCAAAGAAACAAAAAACATTTTCTCCAAACGTTTTTTTGTAAAGCAGATAAACGTAGCATTCTTGCTTGTCCCGCAGTTCCTAAACGTTAGCCCAGCGCATGGAGAGAGAAAATTCCTAAACCATCCGCCATGTTTCTTTCTGTCTCTCTGAGCGCCTCTCTCTTTCTCTCTCCCTCTCTCTTTTCTTCCCCCATCCCTCTTTTGCGAAACCAGACCTGTTTTTTCTCTCGTTCTCTCTTTTTGCTTTCCCCTCTTTTCTGACTGGCCCTTCTCCACCTTTCCCTCCTCCCTCTCTCTCTCCCTCTCTCTCTCTCGTGCTCCACTCCCTCTGTCTTTCTTTTTCTCTCCACTCTTTCTCTTTCTGTCTGTCTCTCCCTCTCTCTGGCCTCTCTCCAGTCACACAAGATTTGGAGCTGATAGTCTATTTATAGCGCCTGTGGTTCTGTCGCTATGACAACCGAGCTGGAGGCCAGGGCGCCAGGGAGCTATTTTTGGAGCGCCGCTGTAATGTCAGACACAGCCTTCTCTCTTTTCTTTCTCTTCCACCGCTCCCTCTCTCCCGGTTTCTGCTGCTTCCTTACTCTGGCGTTGCAGACTTACAGAAGTGTGTGTGCGTTCGCGTGTAAAAGAGAGAAAATGCGGTGGAGGCTCCCGAATAATTCGCGATTTAACATATTTGGAGATATAAATATAGCTAGCTTTTTTTTGCAAGTTGCATTTCATAAAATGCTGAACTTCAGATCTGACCGACCCTGTAGGATGTCACGTTTTTATTTTTTAAACGAGATCAAATAAAAACAGGCACAACCAATGCAACTACTATTTTTTATTTTTTATTTATTATTTATTTTTTTTAAACAATAAACTCTTGTTGAACGGCACTGTTGTTTCTGTAAGGCTTGCCGTTAGATATCCCCGGTACCGTATCGTGCCACGCACACACACGCGGTTCACTCTGAGCCTAAACAGTGTTTGCCGTATTGGCCCCGGAAGCTGCCTAATCCACACTCTTAATACTCTACTGTTAACTAGATGAGCTGTAACATTAACCAGATTAGTAAGCGATGAGGATATTATCAGCTTTTCCGTGCTAGTACACCATCGGCACAACGGCTTACTCTTCTCTCTGTGAATAGTTTATTCTCTCTGCATGCTTTTTCTTGGCTTTTCTTTTTTTATCTATAAAAATAAACTGTTTTTTTAATTTTATTTTCGAAAGAAGAAACGTTAAATCAGCTATTAATTTTTTTGTATTTGTATTTATTTCTACTTATTTTTAAATGCTCCATGCTGTGGTTTATTGTAATGTAAATATTTTTAATATTTTAAATTATTAATAATAGTACTCAATTGTTCAGTTGCATAAATATTTTAATGATTTTCTGGTAACACTTTACAATAAGGTGTCATTTGATAACATTAGTTAATGTATTAACTAACTTGAACAAACAATAAGCAAAACATTTATTACACTATTAATCTTTGTTAATGTTAGTTATTAAAAATAGTCGTTCATTGTTTGTTCATGTTAGATCACAGTGCATTAATGTTAACAAACAAGTTTAATTTTAATGCTAAGAGTAAATGCTAAGATTAATAAATGCTCTAGAAGTGTATTGTTCATTCTTAGTTCATGTTAACTAATGTAAACTAATGAACCTTATTGTAAAGTGTTAAGATCGTCTTTTTTTTTGACAGTTGCATATTTATAATCTTTGATTTATATATAAAACATAGTGTACATAATACATACATTTTGAGCATTTGTTGACTGCAGATCACTTCAACTTAACGTGCTTGCTAAAAAGATAGTTTAATACATAATTAATAACTAAGTCTGATAATTAAGTGTTAATTATCAATAAAGCTTTTGTTTGTTTGGGATAATGTTTGCCATTGTTGTTTGAGACACTGTTTGCTATCTTTTATCAGCTGTAGAAGTTTATTTATATGGGTCTGTATAATTTTTAGCATTGTGACCGCTTAACACAGCAACACACCAACACACCAAAAATATCTTATTTTGGACCTTTCCTCTGGATAAATGACTAGATGGTGCCATCGGCGTCTCCCCCAGAACAGCTGTTTGGCTCAAACTCTCAGTCTTCTGTTCGGTGCAGAACGCGATTGTAAACTGAAAAGGCGCTGAGGATCAAACAAATACCTTCACAGTCATAGACGGACACTTTTTGTAACTTGATTTACTTTGTTTTTATGACTTCATTTAAAAAAAAAAAAGCAACAGAGACGATATGTGGGTAAATGTTTCTGATATTTTGAATTTGTGTTGGGAAGTTTGGAATGTTTAAAAAAAAAAAATTGTAACTTGATTTTGACAAACAACGTAAGTGGATATGTAATTCAAAAACCGCATTTTCAGAAAACTGCCTTTTAAGTAGAAAAAATATAAAAACTGCAATTTGGAAAAGCAATGTTTTATGTGCAAATTGTAATCAAGCAGTTTTATTCAACCATACTCTTTGCTGCTATATTTATTGATACCATCTTAAACTTTTCAATATTTTTATGATAAAGTAGTAATTGGTTTTGACTTATGAATTTTTGGTGATTATATTTTTATTGTCCACTTACTATTTAGGAAGATGGAATATTGTAGGTAATAAAGCAGTTTGATCGATCTAAAATCTTTGAGATTTTAATATTGTACTTTTCTTAATGGGCAACATTTCAGGGCTATATTTGAGAATAAAGTTAGTTGAAGTGACAGATGATATAAAAACTTTTAATTGTTCATTTAAAAAAAAAACCTGCACTTTTACTTGCTTTACTTGCATTTTTACTGCAGTGATTTGCTTTAAGCGTGAGTGAGCTGCATACTTTTTTTTTTTTTTTTTTATATAATAAATAAAGGGAGCTGAACAGAAATTCTGTGTGGGCCAAGTCATATGACTCATGTGATACGTTGTGTGTGTGTGTGTGTGGCCAGACCATCCATTTACTGCTTGAAGTGTTTTTACATTTTTTTTTATTTTTTTTTTTTTTATTATTATTATTATTGAAGTTGCTGCCCAATCATATCTGCACTGCATGTTTAGAACAGCTCGAAATAAAATGCATCTGCATACGCGGTAATATCCATCTTGTGTGTTTTTAAGACTTCTAACATCTGTTACACACTTTCAAGCCCCTTTTTATTTTTTTTTTATTTATTTTTTTTTAAAATCTGTGCTATACAGTGTTCCAAAGTAGAACCTCCACAACTGCTGGCAGACGTCGACACGCAACTAGAATTTCACGAACTTCCTGCCGTGCGGCCATTTGAATTCTAGAATTCCACTTGAGTTGAAGCTGGATTTGGAATGCGGGCCTAAATATACTCGGTCGCAGCTATAGCTGTCTCTTCTGCTTGGCATTACGACAGTGGAGGCTGTATGTGTTCTCAACTATTGTACCCAGAGGGGCATGAGTTGTATTATGTCTGACCAGCGGGCTGGGCTATTGTTGGAATCCTTCTATTAATAGGAAGAAAGGCAATAATTGAGATATGGTGTTAGACAACGACTGCGGTCACAACACAACTGTCTGTGGAAGCCTCCCCCGTCCGTCTGTCTGTCTGTCTGCATTTTATCCTGTCTGTCTTTCATTGTTTGCTTCGTTTTATTTCTATTTATGCCCCCTCTTCCACGTGATGTGCCACACTTTCATTTGTGCGGCCTGCTGTGCGTGTTGCATGCATGCACATACACACACTAGTGCGGCCCATGCCGCTGTGTGTGGGACCTACAGCCTTGCTGTCACATTTCAACCCTGTATGTCACATTCCTGTTGGACTTGGACAGGGGGGATGCACATGCGCGTCCGGCCTGCGGATTTCTCTCGCTTTCTCTCCGAGTCCCTTGTGCTTTGATTTAGGCGTTACTCTTTTGCAAGCATTTGTGAGGAATTTATATGGTGTGTATATATATATATATATATATATATATATATATATATATATATATATATATATATATATATATATATATATATATATATATATATATATATATATAGTGACCCTGGACCACAAAACCAGTCTTAAGTCGCTGGGATATATTTGTAGCAGTAGCCAAAACTTTAAAGGTGATTTTCTCAGTATATTTTTTTTGCACCCTCAGATTCCATATATTCAAATGGTTGTATCTCAGCCAAATATTGTCCTATCCTAACAAACCATACGTAATTGGAAATCTCATTTATTCAGCTTTCAGATTGTGTATAGATCTCAGTTTTGTAAAATTGACCCTTATGTCTGGTTTTGTGGTCCAGGGTCTCACACACACACTCACACACACACACACATATACATATATATATATATATATATATATATATATATATATATATATATATATATATATATATAATGATTCAATTTCATATTGTTAAAATGTTATTTAGAACAAATGATGTTTATGATCTAGTTATATTTATTTATGTATATAATATAAAATATATAATATAAAATTTGTGTTTTTAAAAAAACTAAGGGTCAGATAGTTGAAAATATTGTATTATGGTATCAGTTCTAAATGAGAAGTATTTCCATGTATTCTAATGTTAAATATAAATATAATATATATATATTAAATATAATATATATATATATATATAATATATATTGTAGAAGTTGTAGGTATATTTATTAATATGATTTGTATATATTTATGAATATTAAAAATTTACAATTAAAAACTGAAATTGTACAAATAAAAATTGTGGGTCAACTACTTGAGAGTATTGTATGAACATTATATTGTATTTTATGGTCTTCTGATTTATAATGCCAGCATTGACATTATTATAAATTATATGCCTATGATATTCTGTAAAAGCAGTTTTATGCACATTTATTTATATATTATTAATATACATTTATAAATTGTAATGTTTCAACATTAGAAAACAAGCTTAAATACAAGTTGAGGGACAACTATTTGAGTATATCATTTTTATAGAAAGAACATTACACTATATTGTATTGTATTACATGGTCTTCTGATTTATGTCAGCATGGACATTATTATAAATCATATGCCTATGATATTCTATAAAAATTGAACGAGTTCTGAATGAGAAGCATTTTGAGGTATTCTGATGCTAAATATTAATATATTTTAGTAGTTTTATGCATATTTATAAATCAGTATTCTAACATTTAAAAAAACAACAACTTGAAACTAAAATAAAATACAAGTTGATTATATTATATGGTCTTCTGATTTATAATGTCGGCATGGACATTATTATAAATCACATTCCGTGATGATCTATAAAATATGAAGCCAGTTTCAGAAGAAGTGTTTTGGTAGGCACATCGATTGTTATCAGCCACGCTTTCTGCATACGTTTGTTTCTGATGAGCGTCTTTAAGATCTCCGCTGCATGCATAAAGGACCAGGAGGCGAGTTCGAGCCGTCCCACCATCTTGCAGCCGTTTTCGCCAGATAGCAGCTCGACTAAGACAGCGTTTCTTGATCCCCCTCCCTCCCTCTGTTTTGCCCTCTCTTCCCCTCTCTGTTTCCTCCCACTAGAGCCGATCCATTGACTAGAGCAGCGTCTGACTGAGCGCTCTCTGATCACTATGACTCAGAACCCTGCCTGCTTTGATCTCCAGCACAAACACGCGCCACCTGCTGGCTGATTCCGCAGCTGCAGATTGTGTCAGCGGCCTTTTTTTTTTTTATTATTTTTTTTTTTTTCCCCTCCATGGCTGACTTGTGTCGTGCGGTGATTTGAAAATGTGTGTGTGAAAGTTTTGATGATGCTTGCTGGGGCTGTGTGAATGCAGGAATATTTTATTTGAATTTTTTATGTTTTTCAACAGATGATTATTAGGGATTGACAATATGACACATGGCACAATATGGTTTATAAATAAAGTAGTCCTGCTAATGCCTTTTTAGGGATGTTTTCCAGATGTAAGGTGATTGTTCGGCAATGACTAAACATTGTGTTGTGCGTAACGACGTTCTTTAATTCCTTGTCTTGACTTGTTTGGAATAAATCCAGCTCTGTCATTGCTATACTCAGTGTTTATTTGAGTAACCCTATTAATTAAAAGGAAGTGTTGAGACATACTGGACAGTTGTTAATGTTATTTCTCTTTCTTTTTAGTTTCCTGGACAGGATCGACACTGTGAAACAGAGCGACTATACTCCCACTGATCAGGTGTGTAAATATCTCGATGATGGGCTTCAGACATTGATTTTGAAGCATATATCTTTGGGAGCCCTCTTTTTTTTGTTCTTATCTTATTGTGTCTGATTTTAAACGTGTCTTTTATTGTAAATGTAATTTTTCCGTTTGTTGCTTCTGTATCTCAGGACTTGCTCAGATGCAGAGTTCTGACTTCCGGGATCTTTGAGACAAGATTCCAAGTGGACAAAGTTAATTTTCAGTGAGTTTGACCGGGAGGTCTCATGAAACTTTTCACAATTTCTCAGTGCTACAAAAGATATTTGCATGTATTTTCATAACGACAGTCAATAATTTTTACAAATTAATAGTAGTAAGTGCTTGATGTGAACCAGTCCATGTCAGGCTGTCTGTGGCCACCTAACTAATGAGTTTCCTCTTTCTTTTTTTTTTTTTTTTTTTCTTCTTTTTCTGCAGTATGTTTGATGTTGGCGGACAGAGAGACGAACGCAGGAAATGGATTCAGTGTTTTAATGGTAAATGTTGTGCTTTTATTACTTATTTTATTTTGGCCATTATTTTATCTTTTTAATCTAAGGAATGGGTTTTTAAAGTTGTTCTAAGTATACGCTTTCTCCCTTGTTACAGACGTGACAGCCATCATTTTTGTGGTAGCCAGCAGCAGTTATAACATGGTGCTCAGAGAGGACAATCAGACCAACAGACTCCAGGAGGCACTTAACCTGTTCAAGAACATCTGGAATAACAGGTACCCTTTAGACGCTAAAACAAGCTTACACATGTAAAAAGAAGAGGGCTAAATGAGAGCATACTTCTGCGCCACTCGCATTTTCTTCAGAAAATGTAAAAAACTTCTAATCTTTTTCTCCTCTTGCTTTCCAGGTGGCTTCGAACTATTTCTGTCATTCTGTTCCTAAACAAGCAGGACTTGCTGGCTGAGAAGGTCTTGGCGGGAAAATCAAAAATTGAGGATTACTTCGCTGAGTTTGCACGCTACACTACACCAGATGATGGTCAGTAAAATAGAGAAATTATTTTTTTTAGCCTGTTTAGTTGAAATGAATACAACTTCTTGTATTGATATATCACACCATTAGTGTTTTTAAAATTATACTTTCTTTCTAATAGCAACACCAGAGCAAGGGGAAGATCCACGAGTTACGAGAGCAAAATATTTCATCCGAGATGAGTTCTTGGTGAGTCTGGTTCTTCTATGGCACTAAAATCATCATGGCAACCCATCACCCTGTGTCCTAAACTATGGCATTTGTTTCTTTAATAGGGCAAATCCAGCATTATGGAGTTGACATTTTTCATTATGGATGTGACAAATAAATGCTTAAAATTAAAATACACGAATTAAAATACACAAACCAGACTTAATAATACCCAACGAAAAGAGAAGCGATGGCTCTTCACAGAACATACAATTGTTACTTACTTTTAATTTTGATGTGTCTATTTATGAGGAATATGTACTGTTATGGATGTGACAAGCCTGAAAATAGCACTTACCAGACTATGGAAAATCATGCAGTAAACGTAAAAATTGCTTTAAAAACTTTGAGAGACCTCACATAAATATTTGAACCACCAGATGTTAAGATCTGTGCTATCAGTATAGTAAAAACCTTTTTTCAAGGTAAGGTTGACTTTTGCATGGAATTACCCAATATTTAAAAAAACACTACCATCCAAAAGTTTTCAAGAATCTTTTCAATTCAAATCAGTAGCAGTAATGTTAAAATATTACAATTTATACATATACATAAATAATTATGCATAAAACAGCTAATATATATTACTATTTATCATCAGAATACATCAATATGCTTCTCACAGAGAACTGGCTCAATTTTGTAGAATATCATAAGTATGTATGATTTATAATATAATAATAATGCCCGTGCTGACAAATCAAAAGACCATATAATACAATGTAATACAGTATAATATTCTTTTTTTCTGAAGGATCATGTGACACTGAAGACTGGAGTAATGATGCTGAAAATTCATCTTTGCATCACAGCAATAAATTACATTTTAAAATAAATTCAAATAGAGAACAGTTACTTTAAATTGTAATAATGTTTCACAGAACATCACTGTATTTCACTGTATTTTTAATCAAATAAATGCAGCCTTGGTGAGCATACGAATAAGATGGATTTTTAAAAATCTTACTGATCCAAATCAGTAGTGTATTTATGAACTCATATAAAGGGATATTAATTAAAGTAGATGTTTTCGAATTTTCGAAATTTGAATTTTGAGAGACTCACTCATATTGCAATTTAAGTCATGTCATGTTGCCAGTCCTAAAAACCTTCTGTTTTTTTGTTGTTTTGTCTATGTAGAGGATCAGTACAGCGAGTGGAGACGGACGGCACTACTGCTACCCGCACTTCACCTGCGCCGTGGACACGGAAAACATCCGCCGAGTGTTTAACGACTGCAGAGACATCATCCAGCGCATGCACCTACGACAGTACGAACTCTTGTGATCGCAGCAGGGATGACGGGACGCAAACTCACCACCTGAACTTTCTTTAGGCCCCCCTGCCCTACATCACGCCCCAATATCAAACCACGAACCTTCAAACTGATGAGTCCCCACCTCTTACACACACATGCATATTATATATATATATATATATACATATGCGTATGTATATATATTCCTATATATACATACAGACACACACACACACACACACACACACACACACACGGCCTTTCTCCATCCTGAGTGACTAGGGGCTGGGGCAAGGGGACGCACTGTGTTACTGATGAAAGCGTGGCTGTGATATCTGGCAAAAAGACTTGTTAACACAGCCAAGGACTACCGATGTTAATAAAAAGAGAGAGAGGAAAACAAAACATGTGAGAGGGAGAGGGAGGGGGGGGAGAAAAGAGGGAAGAAAAAAAAACTGTCCAGGACTGCTCAGGACAAGGAAGCCATTTCGTACACAAACAGACACATAATGCGTCCAGCTAAACTCCTGACCCGCAGTCCTATGTATGTTACACGTCAAACTTGTCTTTTTTCCCATCATATGCCTAAACACACGTTACTTATATTGATGCGCACGCACAAGACATACACACACTATTCTTATCCTCCACCGTTTTGGTCCTGTTGAACGTTTAGTGCCTGTGCAAGCCTGGCGCGTCCCCCTAACCTTTTCCCCAGTTCCCGATTCCCAAAACCCCCCCCCCCCCCCCCCCCCCCAAGTGGGAGAGCAAAATTACGGACCGTACGTTAAAAAAAATCAATACAAAACAAAAAAAACAGAATGTAGAGCAAAATGTCTTTTTTTTTTTTTTTTTTTTTTTTCCTTTCCTCCCCCCAACAAAAATGGAGGGTTTGGAGCATTTACTGCCCCGGGCTGCTTTACGTGTGGAGCAGAATGACTTGAACACAAGACCCATCACATGACTCGCTTCTCAAGATGCATCACAGGAGAGGCGAGCGCATGCAATGCTAGATTCATGCAGAACAGTGAACTAAATGCAGTGCAAAAAAATCCAAACTATATATATATATATATATATATATATATATATATATATATATATATATAATATATATTATATATATATATTTAATATGATATTCCTGTAATAATACAGCCTTTGTTAGTTTCCCCAGTTTGTGTGTTGGCGTGTGCGAATATGCACCATTTTAAACCTCCTGTTTTCCCGGTTGCTCTCTCCTTCTGTTTTCCGAGTGTCATTCCTCTCTCTCTCATTCTTTCTCCTCCCCTTATCTTTCTCTCTCTGTCTGTCTTCTCCCTGCTGCAAAAATCTTGTACACTGACACGTGGGGACTTCATCAGACCGAGGGTAAGACCGAGTAATGACGCGAGACATGAGAAGGACGTCTAACGGATGGCCTAGTCGCTCTCTCTCTCTCTCTTTCTCTCTCTCTGCCCCCCTTCCTCCCCTCCGACTTCCTCTCCTCCCCTTTAGCCTGGCTTTTGGTCTGTCTTTTGATTTCTCTGCTGGATCATTATTCTTGTACAGACTGTAAAATGTATTATTTTGTACAACTTTATTGAAGAAAAAAGTAACTTGTAGAAGCTCCCTGTGCCTTGATCACGACTGTACGTGTAAAATGAGCTAAGATGTAAGTAAGATATGTTTCATTGCGCTGTTTGGCTCTGCCCTGCCTCTGTCGATTCCCTTGAACTCTGATCCCTCGACCCCCTCCCCGATTGCCTGTTTGCTCATCAGACTCTGGGTGGAAGTCGCCCCCCTCTTCCAGTGCCGATCTCGAACTGGCCTCCCCGTACAACTTGCGAACGAAAACACATGATGCCGGTGTCAGATCGGCGACCGAGTGCAACTTTTACTGGGGGGAGCTGCTGTCTGTCACGTCCCTCTCCCCCCTCTGTTTTTTATTTTCATTCGTTTAACCTGCCTCTGGTTTGTTTTAGGATCAAGACGAAACGCCTGATGCTGTGTAGTACAAAGCAAGAAACATTATATACAGTATATATAAATATATATATTTATATGTGTAAATATATTATTTATATATATTTGTTTGCTTTTTACAGGTTTTCTTTGCCTTTTTCGATCCATGACAACAATAGTCAACTTTTTTAGAGGCAGGGTGTGGGGCTTTTTTTGTTTTCTTTTCTTTCTTTCCTTTTTTTTTTTTTTTTTTAGCTTTAACTCTGTTGAAGGAGAAAATAATCCAAATGCAAAAACATTGCTTGTCTCTTCGTAAAAAACCAAATTCCTTTGCTAAAAAAGAGTGAAAAAGACAGCAAATCTGTCGATGTATTAAGTGTACAAATTGTTTTGATAGCTGCACAGTCAGATATTGGGTTCATATCCCCCCTCCCATGGTATTCATGTTTATTTCTTTATATTAAAAAAAAAAAAAGGAAAAAAAAAGAAAAAGGAAAAAAGAAAAGAAAAAAGCTGCTCTACAAACTGACATACTAACAAAAAGAGGCCGCCCATCACCGGACAATGACCAATCGTAACCCTCTCTGTACCACACTTCCTGTCCTGCTACCCAATCACATGAAAGCAGGGGCCAGCTTTTGGTGCTCTAATGGTCCACTTTGTTACACAAACAAAGTATTTATTTTTGTTTTATTTATTTGTCATTTTATACTTTTTTTTTTTTTTCCAAAACGCCATAATTTGAATCAAAAACTCTAATGTCTAACCGGTTTGATCCGGTTGTGTTTTCTGCAAAATGTGGTACAGGTGTTTTTTATATATATATATATATATATATATATATATATATATATATATATATATATATATATATAGAATTTTTTTTTTTTTTTGGTTATGGGCATGGGATGGAGTGGGGGGAAATGTTAAGCTATGACATTTTACTATGTTTACTTTTTTTAATTTTTATTTCTAGTTCAGACTCGCTGCAGCAATAAGTGAGTGAGATTTGAGTACCAAACGCCCCCTTGCCTGACTCTGTCTCTATAAGAAGTGTTTTCAGTGTATATGTTGCTTTTTTCCATGTCTCTCACACTTACTGTACATTTTGTACAAAGATTCAAATTACAGCAGTAAAAGAAGAGTGTAACACTGTCTGAGTGACACACACATGCACACACTCTTTTCACAAGGCTAACTCTGTTTTTTGGCCCAAATCAAACTATAAAGGATAATGTAGTTGCTCTTACAGTGATGGTGGTTCTTAAAGGTCTAATATACCATTTGCTACGTGTTTCTAAAGAAGCGAAATGAAGTTATCATTTGCTGCTTAAACTGATGGTTTCAATAGCACTATGCATTGCATACCCTAACATGATTTTGGAAATCATTTTGTTTTGCTTAAACTACGCTCTTATGTTTTGCCACCAGGTACATGGATAATCATGACTTCTATACATTTTTCAAGCAGATTTGCACCATTATCATTTTTAAAAGTAAATAACAAGCCTACATTAGTGTGCGGTTCTGGGTGCTATAACAAGGTTCACTTTAAAAAATAGTGACTAGACTGGGAAAGTATTAATTGTAGTGTTTAAAATGGACTAAATGAACTTAGGAATTTTATCATCTTGCAGGTGGTAGATGGTTTGCATCTGCAAAGACTGAGTTTCCAGTTTCTGCTTATTTTATACATTTTGTACTACTTGATGTCAGAAGTCCCTACTTTTTAATGAGAAATCAATTCCTGTTATGACACCACGTGTTTATGATCTTTAAACCAAACAAAAGAAGCTATTTTTTTTTAAACATTAGCTGTTGTCAGTGTCAGCAGTTCAAACCACAGACATCAGAGAAGTGTTATACAGTAGACATAATAAATTTGGAGTTGCAATTTAAAACGTTAGTTTATATAGTAAAACGTAAGAGTCTTTAGTTTTACACTTCCTAATGAAATCTACTGATGTTAAACATGAAATTAAACAGTTTTGGGTGTACAGGCAAAGGCAACCCATTAATGTCATTTAGATTTATATTTAGAGTATTTACAGCCTAAATTAGTTTAAATCAACTGAGCATTAGATTATTACAATAATGAAAAACGGATATCTACAGTTAAGGTCTGCAACAGGAGTAAAATTATTCTCGACTTAAGATTTAGGGTTGTTTCTACACATTCTTAGCCACATTATTATTATTGTTATTATTATTATTATTATTATTATTATTATTATTAGGTTTATTATAACCTGATAATGACCTACACATATCCTGAGTTCATTACACATTTCTATATGACAGAAGGTTGTTTTTGTTTTTCAAAGAATATTTCAGATTTAAGTCATTGGACATTTATTTATTTTGTCGTCAAGTTTTGTTATTTAAAAGAACACTCCTTTTGTAGGAAGCTTTTTTTCAGTGTTTTGTCACTCTGAACTCCCCATAAACCGCAGGGACACCTACTGGACTGGATGTATTTCTCAATACACTCACATTGAGCGCCACCTGCTGGACAGAAATCGACTACATCAGCTATATGAGGAACTGCGCATATAAAAGTTAACCTTTTTCTTTAAAATGTCAAAAACATTTAACAATAAATATTATACAAACCTTTTAAATCCCATTTAATTAACATCTTATGCTGAGTGCATACCATTTTATTGAATGTTTTTAGTATTTAGTATAGATTGCAACCTATCCAGTTTTCTCAATATTAAATATACAGAGTGTGTACAACATCTGGATCTAAACTTGACTTTTGGATAAAATTGTTATTGGTTTGTGTGAACAGTATGATTTCAAACAGCGCTGCTCAAAATGGCTCTTCTGACAGTTTAGGAGTTTACAGCACTCCCATTGGGTGGCACACGTTTATAGCAAATAACTTTTTCTTATGGGACACAACGCCGTTTTCCTCCAGAGGGCGCTTGACGGCCCAGAAGGCAGAAACCTGCATTGAGTCACATGGAGAATTTTTGTTTGTCTTACTAAAGACATTTAAATAGGTAAGTATAATCAATTTAAATAACTCGAAATCTGCCCAAGCAATCCCTCTCTATATTTATTTTTATACATTATTTAACCAGCAATAAAAACCGACCTTGATTGGTGCAGATGGAGCAGCGCTGAAAAAAGTATCACATATCACGTGACAAAGCATATCTACACGCAGATTTGTCTGATTACAATAATTACACATTGTTCGACATTGTTTTTAAATCACACATTTAAGAATAAAACAAGGTAATTATTATTTATATTTGTAATCATTGTAGTTACAGTCAGCTACACATTATCCTAGTGTGTAGTTCACGCCAGTCCAGAAGGAAGCGCTCTATTTCGTTTTCAAATGACGTATTATGTGCGCGCCGTTCGGTGTTCACGCACGTATTTTGTAAACAGTTGCTTCTCTGGATTAAAGAAATAATTTTTCTCAATGGACGAAGAATACTACAGCAATGCTGGAGAATGGGAGGCACAAGACGGCAACATGGTAGTTACTGAAATCACACCACAGACACCAACACAATGAAATTAATCTGATTTACCAGTTACAAATTTGAAATCAGAGGTTGCTTTGGTTTTTATATACTCTTACAAAAAGTACTGTCGTGGTGCCATACTCGTATACTATATTATTTATATGGAACTCCAAGGTAGTTAAAATAACAACATGAAACATGCGCAAAATCCATGATTGTACCATGGACAAAAGCATGGTATTACCATGGTACCATGTCTAAAAAACTGAGCTAGTGCTGTCGTAGATGTCCATAACACACGACAGTGTTCCAGATGATTAATTATCATAGTTTAATACTAAGAGTTAATATGTTGGATGGAAATATGCACAAATACGATCTTGTTATGCCTCTGATTCGCCACTAAAAGATTGCTCCTCCGTCTCCCTCCTTTCTGTCGCTCCAGGAGGATGGATATGCGGATGCTGAAGCTGATGGAAAAGTTCAGGAGGAGTGTCTGCAGAAATTTTCCAGCAGAGACTATATCATGGAGCCTACCGTGTTTAACACCCTGAAAACGTAAGACACCCAAATGGATAGAGGGTGATTTCAATAGATTAAAAAGGGGACGATGATTCACAGCAACTTCAGTGAGTGCAGGTAAATTTGTGTCCGTGTCTCCACAGGTATTTCCAGGCAGGAGGTTCACCTGAACATGTCATCCAGTTGCTCTCAGAGAACTACTCCGCTGTCGCACAGACGGTCAATCTACTGGCGGAATGGCTTATTCAGATGGGTCAGTGAATATGTTGCCCAAAAATCCTATATAAATGCGTTTATACTTGAATTTCTGCAAGTTTCATGACTCCCTATATGACCTCATTCACACATTAGCAGAATACGGCAGGTTGTCCATCCGGTATTTGAGTTCTTAATAACGGTTACGTTCACACACATTTCGGTTACTAAAGTGACAACCGCATTTGATAGCCGTACGTTTCACGGACTCGCAGACGAATTTTCGTGAACAGGAACGCACCGGACAACTAAGTTAATATAAATAACTAGTTGAACTAACGTTAGTTGTTTGTCATGCCATACAGTGCGAAAGAGCGGCGAGTGTTTCTTTTCGTGTGTTTCGTGTTTTCATGTGTGTGGTTTTGGTAACTTACAGAGATGTAACGTTAGATATCAGCTGTGTGTCATCTGAAATCCAGTCACTTTTGTCCTTCGAAACCGCTTTCGTCAGTTTTGTTGTCTTCACACGACTCACATAACGTTACTCAAACACAAAAATAAAAGTTGCTGTAGATTATTTAACGGACGAACTCGTGTTCTCATTGGACGCGTCAGTGTCACCATGGTTACAGATGTGCTATTTACCGTTAAGGCGCGAAAAATTAATAAATAAAAACTAAAAGTGTGTGTAAAACTGTATATATAAACGTGAACGGGACCGTTTGAGAGTCACGCCTGTTATAAAATTGGTGTCAGTTCGAAGCACTGACTTTTGTGTGTTTCTCCTTTTTCAGGTGTGGAGCCCGCTCAGGTGCAGGAGCGTGTGGAGAATCATTTAAAGAGTCTCTTGATTAAACACTTTGACCCTCAGAAAGCAGATTCTATTTTCACTGTTGAGGGAGAGGTGAGGGTTTTTTTTATATAAAAATGAATGGCGTATACTGGCGTTCAAAAGTTTTTAAAATGTTTTTAAAGATGTTTTAAATTGTTATGCTCTTCAAGGCTGTATCTGTTTGATCAAAAATACAGAAAAAAATAATTATTTTGTGAAATATTATTGCAATTTAAAATAACCGTTTTCTATTTTAATATACTTTAAAATATAATTTATTCCTGTGAAGCAAAGCTGAATTTTCAGCATCATTACTCCAGTCTTCAGTGTCACATGATCCTTCAGAAATCATTCATACATGCTGATTTATAATCAGGGTTGGAAACAGCTGTGCTGCTTAATATTTTTTATGACCTCTGATACTTTCTTCAGGATTCTTTCGTAAATAAAAGCTAAAAAGAACAGTGTCTATTTAAAATAAATATTTTGTGTTACAATTTAAAAGTTTTGGGGTCAGTACATGTTTTCTTTCTTTCTTTTTTTTAAGAAAATGAATACTTTTATTCAGCAAGGATGTGTTTACTGGATAAAAAGTGATACTAAAGACTTACGTTGTTAGAAAAGATTTCTATTTTGAGTAAGTGCTGCTCTTTTGAACTTTTTCTTCATCAAAGAATCAAAAAAAAGTATCACAGCTTCCAATAAAATATTAAGCAGCACAACTGTTTCCAACATTGATAATAAAGCAGCATATTAGAATGATTTCTGAAGGATCATGTGACACTAAAGACTGGAGGAATGGCTGATGAAAATTCAGTGCTGCATCACAGAAATAAATTATATTTTAAAGTAAATTGAAATAGGAAACCAATATTAGAAATTGCAATAATATTTCACAATATTACTGTTTTTTTTCTGTATAAACACAACCTTGATAAGCATAAGAGACTCCATTAAAAAATATTAAAATCTTACTGATCCCAAAATTTGAATAGCAGCATATATTTATTTTTATTTCAATAAATTCTAAAGTACATTTGTTATTTCTTCATAATTTGTTAGAATATAATTTTTTTTTCTTCATTTTAGGAATTAGCAAATTTTTTTTACCTTTTTAAGATTTACTAAGTAGTTGCAAAAATGTAAAAAAAATCATTTACATTTCGTTTATAAAGATTCTATTTGTCCTGCATTAATATTGAAGAGACTGTAGACTGTTATAGCCTGTTAGTTTTTGTCCAAAATAAAAATAGTAGTAGTCATTTTCACAATGTATATTTATCTATTTTGTTAATGCATGTTATGGATCTTATTGTGAATGATTTGTCTGTGTGTTTAATTTTATAAAATACAATTTTATACATTTTATACTTTTTTTTAAACCTTTAACATTTTTAAACTGCCTCTCAGATTCCAAAATCTCCATTTTAAATTTTCAGTTAATTGCATTACACTTGGATGTATGTTACAGAAGAAAAGATATTTTGCTACTTATGGTTTGACTTATCAGGCTAATGAGCTTAATGTTCATATCTGTTCAGACACCAGCATGGTTGGAGCAGATGATAGCACACACAACATGGAGAGATCTGTTCTACAAACTGGCTGAGGCTCATCCAGACTGCCTGATGCTCAACTTCACTGTCAAGGTAAAAAATAAAAGAAATGGGTTGAACTGAATTAAAGATGCTCATATTGCTGAAAACAGTTTATGTAGTGCTAAAACATGTTTCTTGATAGCGTATGTTGTCTGTAGTTGATTTCAGATGCAGGATACCAAGGAGAGATCACAAGCGTGTCCACAGCCTGTCAACAGTTGGAGGTTTTCTCCAGAGTCCTACGAACCTCTCTCGCCACACTGCTGGATGGAGGAGAACAGAACCTGGAGAAAAATCTCCCCGAATTTGCCGTGAGCATTGCAGATACTTTTTAAGGCCGCTGTATTTATGTCTATGGTTGCATTTTTGTAATTAGATCTTATCCTTGTGTGTGTTTTGAGCAGAAGATGGTGTGTCACGGTGAGCACACGTACTTGTTCGCTCAGGCCATGATGTCCATCCTCGCTCAGGAGGAGCAGGGTGGCTCAGCAATGCGGCGAATTGGCCAGGAAGTACAGAAATACGCCCATGAGAGGTGCTTTTGTGTAACACTCTCAGTTGTTTGATCTGCTTTATTGATCTGATAATTAATAATAACCATGTTATTGATTTGTTTGCGGTGTTTAGGGGACATGATGCCAGTCAGATAACATTAGCACTGGGCACAGCTGCTGCATATCCACGCGCATGCCAGGCTCTTGGTGCCATGCTGTCCAAAGGGGCTCTGAACCCAGCAGACATCACAGTCCTGTTCAAGATGTTCAGTAGCATGGATCCACCTCCTGTAGAGCTGGTCAGAATCTAAAATTTCATTTTCAGATTAAACAGTCATTAATTACTCACCCTCATGCTGTTTGTTCATCTTCGGAACACAAATTAAGATATTTAAATATTTAAATATCCATTTAATTTAAAACATAAGCAATTAGTCACAAACTTGTTCGCAGCCAATAATATTTGTAGTATACAATTGCAATTTTTTTTTAGACAGCTACACTACCAGTCAAAAGTTTTTGAACAGTAAGATTTTTAATGTTTTTTAAAGAATTCTCTTCTGCTCACCAAGTCTGCATTTATTTGATCCAAAGTACAGCAAAACAGTAAAAACAAATTGAAATCTTTTTACAATTTAAAATAACTGTTTTCTATTTGAATATATTTTAAAATTTGATTTGTTCCTGTGATTTCAAAGCTGAATTTTTAGCATCATTGATTTTTCCATGTTTCTTTGATGAATAGAAAGTTCAGAAGAACAGCATTTATCTGAAATAGAAATCTTTTGTAAAATTATAAATGCCTTTATCATCATTTTTGATCAGTTTCAAGCAGCCTTGCTAAATAAAAGTATTAATTTCTATCATTTATTCCCCCCTACAAAAAAATAAATAAATTACACAGACTCCAAGCTTTTGAATGGTATAGTGTATAATGTTACAAAAGCTTTTTTATATCAGATAAATACTGATCTTTGGATCTTTCTATTCATCAAAGAATCCTGAAAAAATGTACTCAACTGTTTTAAATTTTGATAATAATAATAATAATAATAATAATAATAATAATAATACATGTTTCTTGACTAGCAAATCAGCATATTAGAATGATTTCTGAAGGATCATGTGACACTGAAGACTGGAGTAATGATGCTGAAAATTTAGCTTTGATTACAGGAATAAATTACATTTTAAAATATATTCAAATAGAAAGCAGTTATTTAAAAAAAAATAAAAAATATTTCACAATATTACTGCTTTTGCTGTTTTTTTTTTTGTTTTTTTTTAAATACATTAAAAATCTTACTGTTCAAAAACTTTTGACAGGTAGTGTATATAAGGAAACAAGCCAATGCAAAGTGAGATGCAGAGAAGAAAAACGTAATACTTCTAACCCATTGTATATTTACATTTAAGTTATGAAAAACTTTTGTTTCTAGCTTAAAGAAATAGCTCACCCAAAAATGAATCTCTGCTGAAGATTTACTAACCTTCAGGCCTTCCAAGATATAGATGAGTTAATTTGTTCATTGGAACAGATTTGGAGAAATTTAGCGTTACATCATTTGCTCACCAACGGATCCTCTGCAGTGAATGGGTGCCGTCAGAATGAGAGTCCAAACAGCTAAAAAAAACATCACAATAATCCACAAGTAATCCAAACTACTCTAGTCCATCATTTAATGTCTTGTGAAATGAAAATTTGCATGTTTGTAAGAAACAAATCCATAATTAAGGCATTTTAACAAAATTTCAAAAGTTTTCCAAATCTGTTCCAAAAAGAGACAAACTCATTTACATCATGCATCATCTGAGGATGAGTATTTTTTCCATTTTTGGATGAACTATTCCTTTAACAAATACCTATAGAAAACTACATTGACTAAACTAATGTTAACCAAACTGCTCTTCTCTCTACGTAGATCCGAGTTCCTGCCTTTTTGGATCTATTCATGCAGTCACTATTTAAACCCGGAGCTAAAATCAACCAGGACCACAAGCACAAATACATCCACATCTTAGCGTATGCTGCTAGTGTTGTGGAAACATGGAAAAAGGTGTGTATTAAAACATATATATATATATATATATATATATATATATATAACATACATATTTCTCAGACATCTTGTGTATTTTATATTACATGAAATATTACTTGTTTCTAGAACAAGCGTGTGAATATAAATAAGGATGAGCTGAAGTCGACCTCAAAGGCCATTGAGACGGTTCATAACCTCTGCTGCAATGAAAACAAGGGAGCTACTGAACTAGTAGCAGAACTCAGCACATTATACCAGTGCATAAGGTAAGAACAAACACATTTGTATATTTTTCAGTGAATAGAAAGTTCAAAAGAACAGCATTTATTTGAAATGGAAATTGTCACATTATAACTGTCTTTATTGTCACTTTTGATCACTTTGATGCATCAAGTATTTAATTTGTTTTTAAAAACCTTACTGACCTTTTGAATAGTAGTGTCTTGTAAGCAGTATTGGGGAAAGTTACTTTAATAAGTTAAGTAATGCATTACAATATTCAGTTGCTCCCTAAAAAAGTAACTAATTCCGTTACTTAGTTACTTTTTATGGAAAAAGAATGAGTTACTTTACTTTTGCGTTACTTTTTAAATCTGGGCAGGGCTTGCTTGTTTGTTTTTAATATAAAAAGTTCTATTTTTGGCGAATGTAAAAGCCTTTTCACACCAAAAGCCTCAGGTTTTGAGAAAAGTAAATTCACCTCTGTACAGTAGACCGCAGAAGAAAAAAATATCAACTCTTCAGCAATAAAAAAGGAAAACAAATGTTATACAAATTAGATTATCTTGAGTAATTTTTGCTTATTAGTATGGTTGAATTGGATCATCGAAGGTCGGCAGCAAAGACATTGGTTAATAGAAGGGGATTAAATGCATAAAGGATGTTTGTATTATTTAACGTATTTAATTATTGCAGGTGTGCGTCATATTCTGAGTTGAATTTCACTGTTTTTATTCATTTCGAGGAATACTGAATCTGTTTTTTGTGAGTGAGATGAATTAATGCATGTTCACATTTATTCTAGAACTAACATCTTATTCCCGATTTCTCTCAACATGGAGACAGGAGAGCTTTTAATCAATAAATGGGGGAAAGTAACTGCCGTTACTTATTTGAAAAAAGTAACTCAGATATTTTCTTGTCAATTAAAAAGTAATGCATTACTTTACTAGTTACTTGGAAAAAGTAATAATATTACGTAACTTGCGTTACTTGTAATGCGTTACCCCCAACACGGCTTGTAAGATTACACATTTCTGGATTTGTGTTGCAGGTTTCCAGTGGTAGCGATGGGAGTGCTGAAGTGGGTCGACTGGACGGTGTCTGAGCCTCGTTACTTTCAGCTACAGACGGACCACACTCCTGTCCATCTAGCGCTGCTGGATGAGGTAAACCTAACCTCCATCAGAGTACGAAGTTGTCAATAGTCAAACCATTATACATGAAGATACTGATTCGCCATAGTTTAAGAATAAACATTTGTCTTTATTTCTCAGATCAGCACGTGCCATCAGCTTCTCCATCCTCAGGTGTTACAGCTGCTCATCAAACTGTTCGAGACAGAGCACTCGCAGCTTGATGTCATGGAGCAGGTTTGTAAAACTGCACCTTTATCTGCACCTCCAGGTCTCAAATTTATAGCTAAATTCTGATTATTACTTCTCTCTTCTTTTTTTCAGCTGGAGCTCAAGAAGACCTTACTGGACCGTATGGTTCATCTGTTGAGTCGAGGTTATGTTCTTCCAGTGGTCGGCTATATCCGCAAATGTCTTGAGAAGCTCAACACAGATATTTCACTTATCAGATACTTTGTTACAGAGGTAAGGCTCAGGTCTTTGTTTCAGCTGAGTGACACAGTTTCTTCATAGATGATGTCAGTATCATTATTGGGTCTGTGGTTGGTTTTCTCATCCCCATTTTATTTCGGACAGGTTCTAGATGTGATAACACCTCCTTATACCTCAGACTTCGTCCAGCTGTTTTTGCCCATCTTAGAAAACGACAGCATAGCAGGGACAATCCGTACTGAGGGAGAACATGATCCTGTAGCTGAGTTCATTGGTGAGTCATTTTTAAAATTAAAACATGCTTGAGGAGATTTGAGTGAAACATACAGTTGAAGGCAAAAGTTTACATACACCTTGCAGAATTTTCAAAATGTTATTTTACCAAAATAAGAGGGGTTGTACAAAATGCATGTTATTTTTTATTTAGTACTGACCTGAATAAGATATTTCACATAAAAGATGTTTACATATTGTCCATAAGAGAAAATAATAGTTGAATTTATAAAATTACCCTGTTCAAACATTTACATACACTTGATTCTTAATATTCGTTGTTTACTGAATGATTCACAGCTGTGTTTTTTTTTGTTTAGTGATAGTTGTTCATGAGTCCCTTGTTTGTCCTGAACAGTTAAACTGCCCACTGTTCTTCAGAAAAATCCTTCAGGTCCCACATTTTTATGTATTTGAAATTTTTCTGACAATGACTGTGTGATTTTTGAGATCCATCTTTTCACACTGAGGACAACTGAGGGACTCAGGATCAAGGTAAATTTAAATTATTTTGTCTTCTGGGGAACATGTAAGTATCTTCTGTAGCTTCTGAAGGGAAGCACTAAATGAAAAAAATATGATATTTAGGCAAAATAAGAAAAATGTACATTCTTTTCAAAAGTTTTCACCCCTTAATGCATTGTTTCCTTCTGGAGCATCAGTGAGCATTTGAACCTTCTGTAATAGTTGCATATGAGTCCCTCAGTTTTTCAGTGTGAAAAGATGGATCTCAAAATCATACAGTCATTGTGGGAAAGGATTCAAATACACAAACAACTATAGAATTTGTGGGACCTGAAGGATTTTTCAGAAGAACAGCAGGCAGTTTAACTGTTCAGGACAAACAAGGGACTCATGAACAACTATCACCAAACAAAAAAAAAACACAGGTGTGGATCATTCAGGTTCCAACACAGTATTATGAATGAAGTGTGTGTAAACATTTGAATGGGGTCATTTTTATAAATTCAACTATTATTTTCTGTTGTGGACTATATGTAAACGTCTTAACATCTTTTTCAGGTCAGTACTAAATAAAAAATTACATACATTTTGTATGATCCCTCTTATTTTGGTAAAAATAATTAACATTTTACAGATCTTGCAAGGAGTATGTAAACTTTTGACCTCAACTGTACATGTTTTTTTTTTTTTAGGGCTGTCAAAGATTAATCGTGATTAATCGCATAAAAGTAAAAATAAAAGTTTGAGTTTGCCTAATATATGTTTGTGTACTTTGTGTAATTATGATGTATAAATAAATACAAACACATAAATGTATATATTTAAGAAATATTTACAAGTATATGTATTTATTATAATTTTTATAGAATTTATATTAAATGTGACCATGGACCACAAAACTGGTCATAAAGGTCCATTTTTCGAAATTGAGCTTTATACATCATCTGAAAGCTGAATAAATAAGCTTTCCATTGATGTATGGTTTGTTAGGATAAAACAATATTTAGCCGAGATACAACTATTTCAGTATATGGAATCTGAGGGTCCAAAAAAAATCAAAATGTTGAGAAAATCACCTTTAAAGTTGTCTAACGTTCATGGCAATGCATATTACTAATCAAAAATTAAGTTTTGATATATTTACAGTAGAAAATTTACAAAATATCTTCATGGAACATGATCTTTACTTAACATCCTGATGATTTTTGGCATAAAAGAAAAATCTATAATTTTGACCCATACAATGTGTTTTTGGCTATTGCTACAAATATACCCCAGCGACTTAAGACTGGTTTTGTGGTCCAGAGTCACACATATATATATATATATAAATATTTTGTACTTAAATAACATATTTCTCTGAAATGTATACATGAATTTGTGTGTACATAATAATTACACACAGTACACACACATATATTAGGCAAACTCAAACTTTTATTTTGTATGTGATTAATCGCGATTAATCGTTTGACAGCCCTAGTGTTTTTTTCCCTGTCATCTCTAAAGGGGGCATATTTTTATCTAGAGTAACCATGACTTTTGGGGGCATACAAATCCAATTCAGAATGATGTAGATTTATACTTGTTCTTTGTTAATAATCTTACATTTTACATTGCAGCTCACTGCAAATCCAACTTCATTATGATGAACTAACATTCAAAATTAGTGGGACGTTTGATCAACTTGTAGGACCGGAGCACTCTTCATGGACGGACAGCCAATTTCAGTGTACATAACTGTTGTGTCGACCTTTTCAAAGACAATACTGACATGAATGCTGAACTGTGAAAGTGTGTTTTTGAGGTCGTATTTTGTAGAGCTTCTATTTTGCTTTGAAACAACTTGTGATGTTGGGTTTCCTTTTTGTACATTGTAATCATTTTTATTAAACATGATTGTACTAAGTCTATGTGTCATCATTTCAAAGTTCACAATGTACACTATCAGTCAAAAGTCCGATTATTAATGTGTTTTTCTGCTCACGAAACCTATATTTATTTGACCCAAAGTACAGCAAAATTAGTAAAAAATTTTTATATTTAACTGAACTGTTTTCTATTTGAGTATATTTTAAAATGTAATTTATTCCTGTGATTTCATAGCTGTTCTTTAGCATCATTACTACAGTCACATGATCCTTCAGAAATCATTCTAATATGCTGTAAAAAAAAAAAAAAAAACTTACTTTTTATTATTATTATGTTGAAAACAGCTAAGTTTTTCAGGTTTTTTTGATGAATAGAAAGTTCAGAAGAACAGCATTAATCTAAAATAGAAATCTTTTGTAACATTATAAATGTCTTTACCATCACTTCTGATCAATTTAAAGCATCCTTGGTAAATAAAAGTATTCATTTCTAGAATTTCTAAAAAATTTTTTGAATGGTATATTTCAGATAAATGCTGATCTTTGGATTTTTCTATTCATCAAAGAATCCTGAAAAAAAAAATTTACTTAACTGATTTAAATATTGATTTTAATATTATTTCTGAAGGATCATGTGACATTGAAGACCGGCGTAATGATCCTGAAAATGTAGCTTTGATCACAGGAATGAATTACATTTTAAAATATATTCAAATAGAAAGCAGTTATTCTAAATAGTAAAAATATTTCACAATATTACTGCTTTTGCTGTATTTTGGATCAAACAAATGCAGGCTTGGTGAGCAGAAGAGACTTCTTCTTTAAAAAACATTAAAAATCTTGGTAGTGTAAGTGGTGAGATGCATTGTTGATGTGTTTCTTTCAAGGTGTTAGTCTTTAGTAAATTTAATTTGATGCAAATGAATCTTCTGCATTGAGAGGCAGCTTTACATATTTCTTCAAATGATTTCCAAACTAACGTAACTTAAAAAATGACTAAGAACAAATGCAACTTGAGGTTCTTATTTGATAAAATCACAGATCCACAGCTAGAACTGAATACAAAGACACATTTTAGGATGTTGGTAATTAACTTTGACGTACTGTTCCACTCATTTTAAAATAAATTAGAGCATTTGACCAAAAATACCCACACTAAAATGCCACAAAGTAGGACTTGATAAGACTTTTATTGAAGAATGTGACTAAAAACAGTGCATTGATTAGACCGATCCATGGCTGCATGTGTCGACATGGTTTGACAGATGCATTAAAAGCAAAATCAAAAAGACAAGCAAATGATGTACTTTTGCTTTTAATACAATATAGCAAACCTCAAAACCTTTTCAGCACACAAGGTCGTTAGATGACCATTTGGCCCGAGTTCGGTTCATTTGAAACATCCTAAAAAGGCTAAATGTCCTATGTATAAAAAACAATGGTGGACTACTTTTCCCTTTTCGTTCTTTAAGTAGTGTAGAAAATCATCAAAAAGGAGGCCTACAAATGCAGAATTACAGAAACAAATCTGTACAATTTCTGATGAAACATTCCTGAGATTAAAAACGATTAAAACCAAACTTCTGCAAATAATCTTAGGCAGCATCAAAAAAATCATTTTTGGCAAATCTAAGACTGCTTTCTCTGTGAAGAACATTAGAGCCATCTACACGTAGTTTTTGGGTAAGATGGGGTCTCCGTACATGCAGTCATCTTCGATGGCGAGGTTGTACTGGTTCCCAGTGCCGCCCTTGTATGCGCTGGTGACTATTCTGAGCCAGCCTTTCTCTCCCTAAACAAGAGGAAAACATACATTCAACACCTTAATTTGTTCATAGGGCTACTCAAGTCTAACTTTTCAGGTTTTTCATGCTTACCCATGGCTCTCCCCAAGAATTACGGACGACCCAGTATTCTACTCCATTCTCGTCAACGCCCCAACCGGCTACAGATACGATGTGGTTTATATAGGGTTCCGGTACGTACTCACTGTACAAACCACCTGTGTATGCATCCAGCTTGTCTGTTGCCATGATGCCACAACTAAAGGCAAAAGAGTCAGAGTTCAAATCTTGGTTCAGCTATAAGACCTGATCTTTCGAATCCATAACCAAGGAGTTTGTATACCTGATGGGTCCTCCAGAGTAAATCTCAGCTTTCATTTTGTCCAGGCCGCTGACTGAGCCGTAGTCTCCGACTTTCCAGAGAGTGAAGTTCTTTACTACATTACACACGCCAAAGGTCGTGCAGGTTCCACACTGATTGAAGTAGTTACAGTCTGAAAAAAGCAGAAATGCAAACTAATGCAATACAAATTTCTAGCCAAGCGAACTACCAGATGCTCCACCAAACAACTTTCTTACCCTGATCTTTGGCTTGATAGTTGTTACAGGTTTCATCAGGAATGCCTTTATCGTGCGCATATGCCCAAACGCCAGAATGATCTCCACCATGGCAGGAACCTGCGTTGCCACAGTCAATCACGTTCTGGACAGAGAGATAGGCGGATGGCCATGCTGCTTTCCGCTTGATGTTGATACGATCTAAAAATAAAAAAAATAAGCTGCACAGACTGACAAAAAAAAAGAGGAACTTTAGCATTTATCAACTTCATCAACAAAATGTCAGTAAAAAGGACATGCTTCACCTTCAGATTACAAATTTTGATTATCAAGGTCAAGCAGTCAAATAAAAAATTATATGAGTGGTTTTATTTATTTATGCAATTTTGACATCAAAAGAGTCACAAATATATAATATTTTTAGATTAAGTATTGGGACAAAAGTGTGTGAAAAAGTGTATGAGTGGTTTTATTTTTAATTCATTTTATTTAATTATTGTAATGTATTTATTTATTGCAATTTTGACATCAAAAAATGTCAATATATATATATAATTTGTTTTAAATTAAGTGTTAGTGAAAAATAGGTGCTTCACCTTCAGAAAATATTGAATATCAAGGGCAAGCAGTCAAATCAAAAGTTATATCAGTGGTTTTATTTTTAAATCATTTTTTATTTATGCAATCTTGACATCAAGAGAGTCAAAAATACATAACATTTTTAAATTACAGTATGTATTAGGACAAAAGAGGTGCTTTACTTTCAGAAAATATTGACTATCAATGTCAAGTGATCAAATAAAAAAAATTATATGAGTGGTTTTATTTTTAATTCATTTTATTTAGTTTTGAAATTTACTCATTTTTGAAATTTATATATTTAAAAAATATATAATTTTTTTACAATTAAGTGTTAGTGAAAAAGAGGTGCTTCACCTTCAGAAAATATTGAATATCAAGGTCAACCAGCCAAAACAAAAATTATATAAGAGGTTTTATTTTTAATTCATTTTATTTAGTTTTTGAAATTTATTTATTTTTTAAATGTATATAATATTTAATTTATTTTATTTTTTTTTTAATGTAAGTGTTAGTGAAAAAGGTGTTTCACCTTCAGAAAATATTGAATATCAAGGTCAACCAGTCAAATCAAAAATTCTATGAGTGTTTTTATTTTTGAATCATTTTTTTATTTGTTTATTATTTCTTGTTTATTTTTACATCAAAAGAGTCAGTAATAAAAGTAATAAAAAAAAGTAATAAGAAGTAATAAAAAAAAAAAAAAAAAAGGTGCTTCACCTTCAGAAAATATTGATTATCAATGTCAAGTGGTCAAATAAAAAAATTATACGAGTGGTATTATTTTTAATTCATTTTATTTAGGTATTGCAATGTATTTATTTTTTGACATAAGAGCAAAAAAAATACATATTTTTTATGCTATGTGTTAGTAAAAAAGAGGTGCTTCATCTTCAGAAAATACTGAATATCAAGGTCAAGCAGTCAAATCAAAAATTATATGAGTGGTTTTATTTTTGAATCTTTTTTATGTATTTATGCATTTTTGACATCAGAAGTCAAAAATATTTTGAATAAATTTTTAATAAATACTTGTAATAATATTTTTAAATGAAGTATGAAAAAAAGAGGTGCTTCACCTTTAGAAAATATTGATTATCGAATGGTCAATTAAAAAGGTTTTATTTTTAATTTATTTTATTTAGTTGTTGTAATTTATTTATTTATTTACTTATTTTTATTGCAATTTCAACGTCAAATTAGGTGTTAGTAAAAACTTGGTGCTTTACCTTTAGAAAATACTGATTATCAAAGTAAAAATTTTTAATTTTAATTTTTATAAAAATAATTTTATTTATTGTGCTTTATTTTGCAAGACTGTCATAAAAATAGTCAAAAATTATATGTATATATATATATATATATATATATATATATATATATATATTTTTTTTTTTTTTTTTTTTTTTTTAATAAATAAATATGGTTTTTTACCATAAACTGATAGTGAATCTAACAGATTCTCAAAAGTATGACACTATCAAATGATTTTGATTGTTAGAGTCAACAAGGCCCTAAGCAATTAGATGCATTTACTGTTTATGACACTCTAGTTAAAATTGTATGTTATAATACTGTAATAGATCATCTAAGATGTACTTTTATCACACTATTTGTTTTGGAAATACTTTGGAAATACTTTCATCACACTGTTTGGAAAGTTTCACAAATCTTTATTAAGAGGAAGTGGCAAGTTCACTGATATGTTGAAGTGGCTGATCTCCAACATGTACAAACTTGCAGATCAGAAAAACACCTGCACATCAGATGATAGTCAGGTGGTACATAAATGTCAAAAGTCATACTTGACATGACTGCATATAACAGAACCAGGCCATAGCATTTTTAATGATTAATCAACTTTGTTAGTCATAAAAGGCTAAAACAGGCCTGGTGTCTTCAATGTGTCTTCCGTTACTCACTGTCATGTGAATATCATGGGTATTTTTTTCCAGCAGAACACAAAGCGATATTTACCAGAATTGTATGGAAAAAACAGCCAGGACATTTTGCTTAATATTTCCTTTTGTGATTCACACACAAACCAAAAAAAAAAGAGAACAAGAAAAAAAAAAGGGTTGAACTACCCTACATTTTAAAAATATCTTCCCTCACCTGCGAAAGCACTAGTACTTCCATGCGCCCAGCAGGAGCCGCAGTATTGTGGTATGTGTTGGTTGCGTGTGGTGCTGACGTAGTTGACGCCGTTGATGTTTCTCCAGTCCCACGCTTTGGGGAGCTCTTTTAAATTCATTGATTCATAAGGACGTGGTCCAGTCCTGGAGAACACAAGAAAAAGTTATTGAGCCATCTGCGTACACTGTTTGCCCACAAACCTACTTCTCTCTTCACTGACCACAAAAACACGAAAAGGCATTCACAGCAAGCAGCAAGAGGCCATGAAGGAAACTCCAGCAAATAACCCATGCACAGGCCATCTGTTCTTCAGTTAACAACCAAAAATGGGAAATGGGAAACCTTGAGGGCATGACATATATAATAGTAAAAAAAGCAGGTGTCAAACGGTCTCATGATGGCTACCTTTTCACCACTCTGCTGTGTTTTTCCCTTAATAATTTCATGTGCCGAATAGCCATGACGTGAGTCGCCTGCAATACACTGGGCGACAATGGAGCCAAAAAATTAAAATGAGATGACCAAATAACTTGGAAAAATGACTCATGCATTACAATGGAAATCGCAAGTTGCACTGTGGGATACAGTGTGCTCAATACTGTGCATTTTGGCAAATCAGTTCAAAACAAAAGATTCACATATTTTTTTACAACAAAAATACTAAAAGTAATGTACTAAAGTAATGCACATAGCCCATATAAGCCAAGATAATTAAAGGAAATTACATATACACTACCAGTCAAAAGTTTTTGAACAGTAAGATTTTTCTGTTTTTCTAAAGTTCTAAATTTCAAAGTTTTTCTGTTTTTTTTTTTTTTTTTAAAGAAGTCTCCTCAGCTCACCAAGCCTGCATTTATTTGAAGTACAGCAAACAAACAGTAAAATTTTGAAATATTTTAACTATTTAAAATAACTGTTTTCTATTTGAATATATTTTAAAAAGTAATTTATTCCTGTGATTAAAGCTACATTTTCAGCATCCTTACTCCAGTCTTCAGGGTCACATGATCCTTCAGAAATCATACTAATATGCTGATTTACTGTTCAAAAAACATTTTTAATTTTTAAATTATTATGATCAATATTTAAAACTGTTGAGTACTTTTTTTTTTTCAGGATATCTGAAATAAAAAGATTTTGTAACTTAGTGCACTATACTATTCAAAAGCTTGGAGTCAGTATAATTAATTTTTTTAGGGGGAGGGGGGTATAGAAATTAATACTTTTATTTAGCAAGGATGCTTTAAATTGATCAAAATTGATGATAAAGACATGTTGCGATGTTACGAAGGATTTCTATTTCAGATAAAAGCTGTTCTTCTGAACTTTCTATTCATCAAAGAAACCTAGAAAATTGTACTCTACTCAGTTTTCAACATAATAATAATAATAATACATGTTTTTTGAGCAGCAAATCAGAATATTAGAATGATTTCTAAGGGATCATGTGACTGGAGTAATGATGCTGAAAATGTAGCTTTGAAATCACAGGAATAAATTACATTTAAAAATATATTTAAACAGAAAACAGTTATTCTAAATAGTAAACATATTTTAAAATTTTACTATTTTTGTTGTACTTTAAATCAAATAAATGCAGGCTTGGTGAGCAGAAGAGACTTCTTTACAAAACATTAAAAATCTTACTGTTCAAAAACTTTAAACTGGTAGTGTATCTATATATAATTAGATTGTACCAAAGCTCAGCTTTGTTAATATCTAACAGACGCCAGAACACCATATTACATTAACTAACTATAAATAAATGGCGAATAACAGGAAATACATTATAATACAGAACAGTACAGGAAATAACTTCAAAATATAATTTGCATATTTCTCAGCATGATATTATCATTTATTTTTTGCTTATGAACTTACAAACCCAGAAGGGAAAAGAACCATTACTTATTTTATTTTATCTCTTTTAGAGCATTAAGTAGGTTAAGTAAGATTAAAACCCGCTAGTAAAAACCCAACATGGATAGCGTAACCTAGACAGTATTTTTAGCCTTAAAAGTGTGTATTACTCCCCTGACTTGGCAACAAACATCTGATACCCCAAACTGTTGTTTAGTTAGACAGCTCACTGTTTGAGACACAGCCCTAGCGTCACATTTCAAGCATTACTCAGGAAAACATATAAATGTTCATGTGTAATTTGAGCTCTATGAAGTTTAGAAAAAACGATAGTTTGACATACTTGAGTCCTTGTAGGTTTCTCCTCGGCTGGGGTTTGTAGCAGGGCTCATTTTCATTAAAAAAACGCCCGGCGAAAACACCGGATAAAGTAAACAGATAAAAGAACAGCAGGCGAGCCATGTTGAATCTCAGGCGGTCATATGATCATCACACGAGTCTGCACTGCGGTTTTATTCTTCGTGTCTGCATGGAGGCGTGGAGGAAACATCGAAACTAACTCTCTTATTGGACATCATCTAAGAAAAATACGTTGTGTTTAGACGACGCTTTCTATCCTCAAAATACCCTATGACAGTGCATTATTAGGTGAGACCGGGGCTAGTTGTCACACACGGAAGTAGTCAAAAACTTACCTAAGGAAAGTCCAACTGCACAAATGCTCGTTTTCATAAGCTAAGTGTCAGTAAACAGTTCTGAGTAAGCAGTTGTTTCCAATCGTTTTGTCACAAACGGTCAGTGTGTTACACGGTCAGAAATTAATGAGGGCTTTTAGCAAAAATGCCACGAAAATTACCTAAAATATCCCATAAATTCAAGACAACGGCAAAAAAATGCCCCTGCACAATTAAACAATTTATTACGGCTGTCGCGATTAAAATGAAATGTGAAAATGAATGAAAAGTGTCAATTCGCGCTGTTTGTGCAGTATTGAGCTTATAACCAATCAAAAGCGTTTCTGTTGAATTTAGGAATGCACTGGCCAATCAGAGGCGCTTAGATTAATCAGCGCTGAAAACGCCGGCGCTGTTGTTGAGCGCGAAAGCTGGCGAATTCCATCATCATAAACAACACAGTGCAGATACGATGTAAATAAAAGATTAATTTCGTAGCTTAAGTGATTATAATTGGGAGTTTTTGCATAAATTTAACTAGACTAGGCTAACCGCATGTACTGACTTGTTTGTCTGTGAAGCCAGCCCAGAATGTGACGTGTCTAAAATGGAACAAAAATGTTTTATATTGTTTTCTATAATATTAAGAGTAATAATCTACAATAACTATTTTTGTCATAATATTGCAGCCCTACGAGCACCTGTTTTTTTTTTGTTTTGTTTTGTTTTTGTTTTTTTTTACATGCGTAATTTAGATACAATTTTAAACAATCTATTGTTAAGTTTATAATATTGATTAAAGTAATTGGGTAAGTTTAAGTATTTGACATTAAAGTCCACTTCCAAAACAAAGATTTACATAGAATGTACTCACCCCCTTGTCATCCAAGATGTTCATGTCTTTCCTCTGTCGTAAAGCCATTATGTTTTTTGAGGAAAACATTTCAGCATTTTTCTCCATATAATGGACTGATATGGTGCCCCGATTTTGAACTTCCAAAATGCAGTTTAAATGTGGCTTCAAACGATCCCAAATGCGGTTGTAAACGAATATCTAACGAATATCTAGCGAAACAATCGGTTATTTTCATTTTATAAAAAATACAATTTAAATACTTTTTAATCTCAAATGCTCGTCTTGTCTTGCTCTGCCTAAACTCTGTGTATTCTGGCTCAAGACAGTTAGGGTATGTTGAAAAACTCCCAACGGTATTTTCTTGCTTAACTTCAAAAATCATTTTAATATCATCCTACATCGCTGCAGAAGTTCCGACCCAATCTTTGCAAAGTAAACATGCAAAGAAGATCAAACACCCTTAACAAAAAAAGGTAAAACAGTGATATAGGACGATTTTGAAGTTGAGGGAGAACATGAGATGGGAGTTTTTCGACATACCCTAACTGTCATGAACCGGAACTAAAACAGTCCAGGCAGAGTAAGACAAGATGAGTGTTTGACATTAAAAAGTATATAAATTGTATTATTTTTTATGAAAATAACTGATCGTTACGCTAGATAAGACCCTTTTTTTCTCGGCTGGGATCGTTTGTAGCTCCATTTAAACTGCATTTTAGAAGTTCAAAATCGGGGCACCATACCAGTCCATTATATGGAGAAAAATGCAGAAAGGTTTTCCTCAAAAAACATAATTTCTTTACGACTGAAGAAACCAAGACATGAACATCTTGGATGACACGGGGGTGAGTACATTATATGTGAATCTTTATTTTGGAAGTGGACTTCTCCTTTAAAGACAACACAGTATGGTGATTATAATAATGAAGTGATTATAAAAATTTTTGAATGTTAAAATGCCCTTGGGCAAATATTACCTCTTAATGGAAAAATTTCTGACCCTAGTGTGTTGATCTTTTTTAGGCAATACTGCAAAAATGCAGTCAAATGACTTCCAGCTCCACCTCTCTGGACTGGAATAGGGTGGAGGGATTCCAGAATAAAAAGTGCAATAAAGAATCTCTATTAGGGCTGTTCTTCTGCTTTCAATACTATTTTCAGATCATCACGTTATATAATACATGTTTGCATTTCCTGTGATGGGCAAAGTCCATTCCTAATTTTTACGAGGAGACATTTGAATACAGGTAAGCATATTCTCTGCTATTCTTTTACAGAATTTTATATATGGATATATACATATACAAATATATCGACTGTTACACCAGCTGAAGCACTGTTTTTTTAGTGAAACAAATGCTGTGTTTTTAGAAGTGGTTCGCTGTCAGCTGAACAAGCTGTTATATGGGTTGCATAACGCAGTACTGCACAAAAAAGTAGGCTATGATATATCAGTATGGTAGTTATCAGTATCATGGATATTTTTCAAAAAACGTGGTATTTCCATCTGATACCATAACCGTTTTGTGGTATGACCACAATAGTTTTCTGTAAGAGAAACAGGCTAAATAAATAAAAAAGTAACAATAGTGGCTCAATGTGCATGATACTGTACACTTTATGATATTCATGTTTTCATTAGCTAAATTTAAAATATATTTTTTAAATGCAGAGTTGCTTTGAGTCAGTTGTTATCAATGTGTTTGCAGGCATGTTTGTGTCTCCAGTAGCAGTGATAAAGAGCCTGATGTACGACTTAAATAAACACCATTTAAAGGAAACAGTTTGTAATTGGTGGTAAGGACTAGAAACTTGGAAACCAAAAGAAAAATGTAAAAAGAAATTTAATTTCCTGTATGTTTGCTGTATGTTCATATGTCTCAAGTGCTCCAATTTAACAGCTGCTATCCATGTGATCAGACATGGCAGAACAAAGTCCAGCCAAAAAAGTAAGGAATCAGGTCAAGGGATTCCTTTGCGACGTCAGCCCCTTAAAAGACACATATTTTGATGCCGTTCTTCAACATGAAGGTGAACATAGCAAAGTTGTGGTCTTCAGACCACAAGATCACATGCACTTCCACAACGCTGAAAAGACCCGGTAAGTCTTCTTTCATAAAAACAAAGGCATTTTATTTTTCTAAAGTTTCTAAAATGGGCCATCCTGTTCATCTCTGTTTCTAGACTTATTGCAACTGTGTGTCTAAACCATTAAATCTTTTGTGCAGGAGCCTAGTTACACTAGAGGATGTGGTTTTACAGCCGTCTAAGGAGTCCAGCAGAAGAATGAACATCTTCTACACTCACAGCTCCAAAATGTCTTGCGTTCGTGATCTCGGAGAGGCGTTTAACAACAGCTTGTCTGCTGGACCACAAACTGTGCAACTGTCTGAACTCCTTAACATGGATAAAAAACCAAAGAAAGTAGGTAGTTTATAATAAATACTGGTATCACAAACTGCTATGGTTGCAGATTTACAATTTAAACACATTCTTGGTGAACGAAGCCTACATCCCTTTGTTATATTGCTATAACAGCAACTTCATTTAAATAACTAAAATTTCACTGAGCTACAAAATATAATAAAATAATTATCTACAGTGTCAACTGGTTTAAAAAAAAAAAATAAATAAATAATGGTCTAAAATAAAATAAAATATCTACAGGGTCCACTGGTATAAAATAAAATAAAATAAAATAATAAAATAAAATAAAATAAAATAAAATAAAATAAAATAAAATAAAATAAAATATCTACAGGGTCTGCTGGGCTCCTTTCTCTGATATATTTTTCTATTTTACGTTTTTATTACATGACAACATTCTGCATGTTGTTTATACCATATTTTGATTTGACAGACAAATTCCATATATGAATAAGTTCCAAACTGCTTTACTGATTATTTAGAAACACAATTATAAAAGATTATGTTCAACTATTAATTACATTTTTTTAATTATTATTATGTATTCTTAATTATTTTACATATATTCTGTATTACAGTTTCTTGACAGTTAAGCCACCTAGATGTTTTACTTATTCCCCCACAAACAAATAAAATACATACATACATAAAATATGAGATTTAGTAAAAAATTAGAACAATGAAGAGGGTGTATTCAACCCATTTTGTTCTTATTTAACTGTATTTTGTAAATAACCAAGCTGGGTGTCAAGTCACTGAGCTTTATGCATGTTTGTTTTCTGCATATTGCACAGGTCAGCATTAATGCGAAGATTATCCAAGAGGTACGCAAGGGAGACGGCTTTGTATGGGATAGACGGTATCTTCCAAAAACAATATATACTGTAGCAGATACCACAGGCTGCATGAGTTTAACAGTCTGGTGTGAGCACAGCATTACTGTGGGTGAATGGTACAACATCACAAATGTCTCTTTGAGAGACTTTGGGGGCAAAACAACCTTATCAACTACCAAAGACACACAGATCATCAGCATCCCATCTCAAGGTACAGCGGCTGCTGTTCAAGTGCCGACAGAAACTATTAAATGTGACATCATTGGTACAAACATTAAAAATTTCTTCATTTGTCCACATAAGCACAAACTGAAGAACGTGACTCTGTCAAACCCAACTATACATTGTGTCTCATGCAACACACAATATAAAAGCACTGCCATCATAATGAAGTTAAGTGGTCACCTGGATCTTAAAACAGAAACAGGAAATGTTGTGAAGGCAAAGATTGAAGACGAGGTCATAAGGTCAGTGCTCACAGTCAATCCCAGTACGCCACGACAAGACATGATTAAGAGCTTTATTGCTCTTCCACCCATGCAGTTTACAATTCGCGAGAACACCATTGTAAAGATAGAAGATGTTCCTCAGAAGACCGAAATCAAATCTGAAGACAAGATTAATATTAAAGTGGAACCCGTGGAAGAATCTGGAGAGTTTTACTCACCCCCGGATCATGGCTTTCTGTTCAGTTCGCAAATCAGAAAAAGAAAATCTACTGACTGACTCTGAACTTCCCATTACTGTACATTTCAAGGACAGTCTAACAAAGACAACAGAATGTGTAGTTGAAAAATGAAGCAACACCAATATTGTAAAATATATTGTAATGTATAAATCAGTCTTTGTCTAAAGAAACATTGTCCAACAGCGACACCAGCAGGTAAAGTTACAGCGGGAATCCACTCGCAATATGACTGGATATGACTGGTTATGCTCGGCTGTGATTGGTTCATGCGATAAATCCCGCCTCTTGTGTTTGTTTGTGTTCCGCGTTAGTGAATCAGTCTGAATTAACTATATCATGGTGTTAATTTAAAAAAAGAAAGTAAAAAAAAAAAAAAAAAGTCATACATTTACATGTAACCACTGTTACGTCAAAATAAGATTGTGTGAGTTTTTAGTGAGTAATCTTCTTGGTGAAATTTAAAGTAAATCTCCGTGTCTGTGACCAATATTTACGAGCTCTGATGACTGACGGGTTTGTACTTGTGTCACGATTTGGTCAGTTACCTGGATGCGCGGCCATATTGGCGATACTCGGATGTAAACAACAGCATGGACTGCACGGTTAATGTTCTACTGAATATGTTGTTCTGTTAATTTATGCTGCCTAAACCACGGAAGTGGAAGTGTGCAATATCTTGACAAACTAGTGTTAATAGGTAGTAAAGACACATACAAGCAGTATTAATAAAGATATTAGCCTAATATTTCACCTACCTGGAAATTATAAGAACAAAAATGAAAGTTGTCAAGATTCTTGCCCTGGAAATCCTGGTTCAGTTTGGCCATCACAAACGCATTTTGTTAGTCGGACAGTTTTTTTTTTTACACTCAGCTTTTTGTGTGTGTGTGTGTACATTTTGATTTGTTTTAACTTTTGGTAGTCTGTAGTACTCCAAATGTTATTCCCTGTCCGACTGATTAGTACAGCCTAAAACATGACAATAACTGACCATTTTAAGTGGCAAAAATCAGCAAAATAAGCAAGTTTTGATTGGTTCAGTGGCATTGGTTAATTTCTATGCCACCAATATGGCTGATTGATGACGCATCTTGAATACACTTTTTTAAAAAGAATAGTTGAACATGAGCTGACAAATAAAATATTTTAAATTGTTACTGCCTTGAGTTCTTATTTTGGTATAAATGTAAAATGCTTAAAAACACAAACTTGTTAAGATTCATAATTGGCTTTAATAAACAGAATAGAGACATTGTTAATGTAAAAATATAAAATAGATTTTTGTTTCTTTTTTTCTGATAGTGTAATCTTTAACCAAGGGGAAAAAAAAAACTTATATATATATATATATATATATATATATATATATTACACAAGTCAGCTACTGTTATTACATACCATTATGTTTTACATGTCAGTTTTAACCTAAGTGAATTGGTGGCGAGAAAGTGATATTTTTTGATGATGTCACAAACTGTAAATTTTATGGCAATCACAGTTTGAGTAATTGCAGACATGTAGCAGAGAAAATGAATGTGGACAGACTTTTTCCTTCAACCATTTACTCGGAAAAGATTTTTGTCATTCACATTCCATATTCTTCATTTGCCACACTTACAAAATTGGCATCAAAAGTGAATATCGTCAGCACACATTTAGTGTCAAAAACATCACTTATACTAACATTGTGATCGTGTCGTCATTTACGTTTGGAATGAAAATCAAATGATTGCATTTTAAACACTTTCTGATTGAAAAAGGAAAAATGTTGAAGACCTTAGTACACCATTTGCTGATAGTTATTACTCCTGCAACAATCCCTATGGCAACTGTGAGGAGATTCACATGTACATTACCAAACACTGAGACAACATTGTACTTTTATTTAAATTCATAACTGTGTATATAATGTCAGCTTTACTGAGAGAGGGTATCAGTACAGGACGGGGTAGAGCAAGGTGTGTGTGTCTAATGGATGCAAGTTTTGTGAAAGAACATGTACAAGGCGTGACTTATAGTTAATCGTTTTAAAGATTAAGAACAGTTTGAAATCATCTTAGACGAGCCTCCTCCTCTTGCAGTCCCTCTCCATCTGGTCTTCAGAGGCGTTTTTGGCTGTGGCGGCACCCAGCGGGGACACTGAGTTGAGCAAGGGCTCCTCAGACGCCTGGCCGAATAGAGCCATGAGCATGGCCACACCGAAACCAGTGGCTCGCTCCCCCTGTTCACAATCCACACTGATGAATTATTAACAGTTCTTGGAGAAACAGATTATTTCAGTTCATGCTCAGACTATACTCACAGCATGGACTGGTGAAGCGATGTCCACATGTACCCAAATGCCTGGCCAATCAAAACCCAGATGAGAGCCAATGAAGAGGCCAGCACAGGAGCTCTGCGCATTCTCACGGTCCTGCAGACACACAAAATAAGCACAGTTGTTAAGTAAAATGAAATTAAATTACTATTAAAGTTCATTTAAATTTAATTTTGTCCTGGGTTGTGAAGAACTGAAAATTACAATTCAGACAGTAATAAAAAAAAGAAATAAATAAAGTTACTATTAAGTAAATAACATTTAAAAAGTAAAATAAACGTAAAATAAAAAAATTAAATCAAAAAGTAAAATATAAAGTTTTTTTAAAAAAAAAAAAAAAAGGTATGAAAAGTAAAACAAAACTAAACTAACTAAAAAAGTAAAATAAAACAAGTACCACTAAATAAAATAAAGGGTAAAATAAAAGAAAAAGTAAAATAAAACAAAAGTAGTAAAATAAAAAAAATGTAAAAAGTAAAAAAAAAAAAAAAAAAAAAAAAAAAAAGAAATTAAAATAAAACAAACTAAAATTAAAACAGAGTAAAAAGTAATGTAAAATAATTAAAACTACATAAAACGTAAAAATGAATAAAATAAATTAGAAAATAAAATACAATAAGTAAAGCTAAAATAAAGTAAAGAATTAATAATATAAGTACCATGAAAAGTGAACTAAAAATAAAACAAAAACAAATTAAAGTAAAAAAGTAAAAAATAAAATAAAATAAAAAATAAAATAAAATACAAGTAAAGCTGAAATAAAACAGTATTAATAGAATAAGTATCATAAAAAGTAAAAAGTAAAAACATTAAATAAAAGGTAAAAGAAAACGTAAATTAAAATGTAAAATAAAAATAAAAAAAAAGAAAAAAAGTAAATAAAACTAATTAAAAGTAAAATAATGAAATAAAAAGTAAAAGTAAAAAAAGAAAAAAAAAAAAAAAAAAAAAAAGTTAAAATAAAACAGAAACCTAAAACAAAAAGCACAACTATTAAAACTAAAAATAAAAATGGTAAAAAATAATAAAATAAACAAAAAAACAAAACAATAGGTAAAGCTGAAACAAACAATTAAAGAATTTTAAAAATTAATAATAATAAAATAGAATAATAAAAAGTAAAAACAAATATTAAATAAACTAAAAAAAATAAATAAAATTAATTAAAATAAAAAGTAATATAAAATAAGTAAAAAGAGACAAGTAGTAAAATAAATGTTAAAAAAAAGATAAAAAGCTTAAATAAAACAAAAGTAAAGTAAAAACAATGATTAAAACTAAAAATAAAGTAAAAAAAAAAAAAAGAAAAAATATAAAAGATCAAATAAAATAAAAGTAAGTAAAGCTGAAATAAAAATATAAAGATTAATAAAATAATAATAATAATAATAATAATAATAAAGTGGAACAAAAAAGTGAAGTAAAAAGTAAAAACTAATATTAAGGCACAAAAATTCATCGAATGCAAATTAAAATACAGCAAAAAATAAAAAGCTAAAATAAGCAAAACAAAAGAAAATTAATAATAATAAAAAAGGAAAAAACAAAAAAAACAAAAACACACTTTCACTCACACTCACACACCCATCTCTTTCCTGTCTTTCCTGTTTCCTTACCGCCACAGAGTTCTTCATGTCGGCCACAGCTGAGGTGAATTCACTGAAGTGAAGCTCGGGGCAGTAAACCAGAGGATGTGCCAGATCTCCGCTGCTGCGGCCCGCTCTCACACAAGCGGCTTCCCACTGCTCATTGTTGGTCATCACAGCAGCGTGATACTTCCCTGTGGAGATTCCCTGCAACGAAAAAGCAGGATTAAAGCAAACAGAAAACAAGAGACAGGATGTTTGAGTAGTGTGGGACTGGATTTAGAAATATCATCATTTAAAATAACAATTCAAAGCTCAATTTTCAGCATCATTACTCCAGTCTTCAGTGTCACATGATCCTTCAGAAATCATCATTATATGCTGATTTGCTGCTCAAGAAACATTTATTATGATTATGGTTGAAAAGAGCTGTGCATGTTTGATCGAAGGGATTTTTTTAGTCAGCACCAGTGACTAAAATGCATGACAAAAAACAAAGAAGTGATTCAGCAGCCACTCTACAAAAAAAAAAAAAAAATCTTCCATCACATGATTATTAACTGTTTTTTGCGAACATCCAAAGTGCAATAGCTATAAAGCAGTTTAAAACCGCAATATGTGTTAGTTGATAAACAGAAGTGGTTTAATCCTCCAGATCTTCCTGATATCATATAACACCCTAAATTCTCTTTTTATACTTAGCTTGAAAAAAAATCTGGCCCAGAAATCCTGTCTCAAACACTTCATATCAAAATACAGGATCTTGTTCTCAATCAGAACCTGTGAAGACTTGTATTCAGAGAAGACGGAATGACTGCACTGAAACTGAATATAGAATTACTAGTGCATTCAGAAGATCCTCATACGTCAACACAAACGCACCTGAGCGCCGGTCAGCGTGGCCATGTCCAGTATGATGTCCGCAGAGAGATCTTTGCTTGCATATACAACACCATCAGAGAGCACCAGCCTCCCTTCAGCATCCGTGTTGTTGATCTCCACTGTTCTAAGAAACAATAGAAACACACTTCCATTACAGGCAAACTGCATTGTTGGATAGGACGCATGAAAGATGTTTTAACTGGCATGCCAAAACTTACTTTCCAGAGTAGAGAGTGTGTATATCATCTGGTCGAGTGGCTGTAGGTCCCACTGAGTTCTCAGCCAGGCAGAAAACGGCATGAAGATTGTCCTTAAAGCCCTAAAACAAGCAATAGAACACAACATTATAGCTTCAAACATGCATTAAAGGTGACAATTCATGAAAATCTGACTTTTTCCATGTTTAAGTGCTATAATCGGATCCCTGGTGCATCTGCCAACCCAGAAAATGTGAAAAAGGACAACTTGGAAGCGTGTAAAACAAAAAAACGAGTGCATCAGATTTCGCTTCCCCCGGGACTTGGTAAGGGAGCTGTCCCCCTGTAGTCAAAATTTTATCCCTTAAAACTGATCTCTGATCATAAAAATGACATATTTAAATGTTTTTTCTTGTGAAAATAATTTTCTCATGCCTTAAAACAGCTTGAATGTAACTCTACCCACCTTGCCTCATTTACTATTCGCGGATCTATGCATATGCAAATTAGCCCCGCCCCCATGCAGTCACACCAGCCAGAGCCCCCTGATCCACAAACAACTGTAGTAAACGCGATATAATTGCGAAACACGGGTAATGACTGATAAAACTATGTTTATATTAGCGGACAACTACAGTGGATACTGTAACATTTGTTAAAGTTACGTACTTGACGATGTTGTGCCCTCAAAATGCCTTAAAGGCTCGAATGCAGCCTAGTTCGTGCCCGCGAGCATATGCGAGTGAAGTACAGACGGCAATGCGGGAGAGGTGCGTCTCACTCCGGGCTACTTTTACACTGTTGCCGCGGGTTATTTTTCAAGATAATCCTATTGTGCTCTATTTAGCGCTCTATATGCTCTATTTAATATTTGGTTTTGTGCTGATAATCCTATTAGCATCCACCTTGTTTTTCCCATAAGAGTGGGTGCAGCCATTTGTAAATTTTTTGTCTGGCTTTCGGTCTCATCCACTTTCAGCTATTTTTAGCTGCACAAAAAGCTGGTTTTGCTGCTTGATATTTTAAACTGGTGTGTTGTACCATATTATTTTAATGTATTATCTTTATTATGGACACACTGGTTTGTAGTGCAAACTGTTTTACCGTTTACTGCACTTCGATATTCTTCTCGTTCTTTGCCTATGGCGGATTATGAACCGGACGTCTAACACATTACCAGAAAACAGCTAACTTCCGCATTGAAAAATAAGGTGGATATTTTGCATGCTAATGATAGGAATCTATACTTTGACGTGGTTGGTTACTGACGTTTGTGAGGTAGCAAAAAAAGGGCTGTTTCAAACCGCATTTCTGGGACAGCCTGTAGTTTCCCAACTGTAGTTGGGAAACTACAGTTTTAAGGAGAAAATACTCAGCAATGGTGTTGATTAATGGACTGGAACATGGTTTGTTTAAAAGCATATTAAAAACACCACAGATACAAATAAACAACATAAAAAAATCTTGATTTTCACTACAGGGGGACTTTAACATCCCTTTTCCACCCTCATCAGCGTCATTTTGTTTTTCACAAGCGACAACGGTGTACCAGTTTCAACAACATGGCAAAAGTTTAAGCAACGCATGCTAACTGTTCTGTCGTTGGCTGCACAGATGACCACGGAACACTATTTAGAGTCCCAGCTTCAGAGGAGACAAGAGAGCAGTGGATTTATTGATTTATTTACTGTATATTACACTGCTGCCACACAGATCTAATATAAACATGCAATTTCTTCCCTAGCTGTTTACCTTCAGACATAACCGACTGTTGTGTGTTTTTAACATAAACTTGTGTGTATTTGACAGTTTAAGCGGAATAAGACATGAAAGAGAACTTAGTTTAGTACTAACACACTTGCGCCAACCGCTTTCTGTGTGTCTGCTTCGGAGGGGTGCATTTAGAAAACAGTATATCAGAAGCTTTAAAACAATTTAAATGATTTCAGCGTGACAGACATTATAATTAGGGCTGCAAGGATTCCTCGATTCTATTTGAGTATCCGATTCTGGGAAAGGGGGCAGGGAGCAGCACTTCATTTGCATTTAAAGAGACATTTAAAGAGACAAAAACAGTGCATTTCCGCTTCCACACAAAATAGACACTTTCAAAATTACATAAAAAATAATCTGTAGAATATTTGGTCTGAAACTTCACAGACACATTCTGGGGACACCTGATATATTATTTACTTCTTATATTATACACTTGTGCAATGTGATCACAAATACAGATCTAAACCGGTTACAACACGTATCCTTCTCGCTCATACCACATTCAGATGTTCAGAACAATAACCGAGAAAAATCTGAAACGCTAAAAACAAACTACAGTTTAAATGTTTGGGGGTCTGTAAGATTTATTTTAGGGACATTATACTTTTATTCAGCAGTTGTTTTCATTTAAATAGTTTTCAACTGTATTTTTTAATCTGTATTTGGTGAACTGATGTCACACACACTTAAATGTATGCAGTCATGAAATGAGACACTCTCCCATAAACAAAATACTAGATGGTGACTGTGGATGCATATTAATAACAGGTGTAAAGTACAAGCTGTCTTGGCTGCCTACTTGCGATCAGACCACCAGAGACCGGGGTTAGGACCTTTAATGTAGATAAGTTTAGCAACCAGTGATCTACTAGCTATCAAAATAATTAGTACCTGTTTAACAGTAGCTTTAAAAGCTCCTAAAATGGCTGCGGCTCCTCCACAGTCTCTCTTCATTCCTGGCATTGTGGTCTATGAAGGGAAGAAGAATAAATTGTACAAACAATAAATAATCAAATCCAGATAAAGTCTGGTGTTTAACAGTGCAGCGTGTCATTTCTGTGCTCCTAGTGGCACCAAAAAGCATTGCAAAATATCTGCCTTTGGTCTCACAAAGTCCACTCTGATGCCATTTTTTGTGGAAATCAACCAAAATATTTCTGGAATGGGTTCCATATTAATAAAAAAAAAAATAATAATACAAACTTAGTGCACTATTTACTTTGCCCTTGATGCTGAGACCGCCAGTGTCGTAGACAATGCCTTTGCCCACCCAGGCGATGGTCTGTGTGGCTCCTGAGGGAGTGTGGCTGAGCACAGCCAATGCAGGAGGATGCTGGGCAGCTTTGCCAACTCCATAGATGCCTAAAGAGAGGGTGATTTTGCACACATGAACATACGCACAGGGGTAACAGATGCTGTAAAACAAAATGCATTTTCAAGTTTAAAATGACATGCAGGTTTTTTTCTTTACATGCCAGAAAAGCTTCAACTGGAAGAAGAAGCACTAAGTCAGCAGTTCTAAAATAACGCATCCATTCACCCATCTTGTGATGAGAATGCAAGCTCATCTTTTTCATCACAGATCAGAAAATGTTGCAATCTGCTGACTTTTTAAGAGAAGAAACTCAAGATTACCTCCAAAGTTCTTCTGTTTCAGTTCTTCTCCTCGAATTATAGTTGGAGTGATGCCCAATTCATTCCCAACTGCCTTGATTTCCTGCAGAAGATTGCACAACGTATTGTAAGCGGAAAAGCAATTTTAGCATGCATTTCTCACAGCAGTGGTGTTTGAGTTAAATAAAACTATTAAAAATTGTTTTTGTTAATTGAAATGACTATAAACACTAGATGAAAAACTTAAATGAAAATGAAAACATATCTCTCCATTGACAGATTTTTTTTTCTTGTTTTAAGCATAAAAACTGAAATTTGTTGGGCTTTAGAACTAGAGTTTACATTTGCATCTCAATAAATATATCTTGATTTAAGTACATTTAGGTTATTGTATTGAATACTGTGGAAGATATAAGATGTATGCCATAATGCAATGAATTTAAGACTTTCTGCTCTAGCTTTAATTTCTCCTTACAGTGGTGGCCAAAATTATTAGAACACTAGTATTTTCGCCAGCTTAAAAATGATTTTAAGTTAGTTATTTGTCTTTTTCGGTAGTGTGTCAGTAGGAAATATCAGTTTACATTTCCAAACATTCATTTAGCCATTGACTGTAATCCAGTGAGATTTTTGTTTGCACAAGGAGTCTGACAACAGCCAATGCTCCACACAGAGATCTGATCTCATCATCATCATCATCATCATCATCATCCAGTCGGTCTGGAATGACATGAAGAAACAGAACAAACTGAGACAGACTAAATGCAGAAGAACTGTGGTAACGTTTCCAAGATGCTTTAAGAAACCTACCTGCAAAGCAACAGTACTGTTAAAAGTTTTAGGAACTTGATACTATGTTTTTTCTTAAATTGGAAAAGGTTAGATGTTCCGGGAAAAGTAATTTCTTTAAAAAGTGGCAATGTTTTATTACTTATTTTAAGTCTCTCAACATCTTGCCTTCTATCTAATAAATGCACCCCCCCCCCCCCCCTCCCCCTTTTGTGTAATGTAATTTTATTTATTTATTTTATCCTATCTTTTTTAATTGTACAAATGTCATCAATGGCAATGTATTTCTGGATATATGATTGTGGTTGAGTGATAGTATTTTTATATTCAGAGGTTTGTTTGTATGTACATTTACCTGACCATTATTATTACTCTTGTTTCTATTTCAGTTTTCTGTTAATTTTTGTAAGAAAAATACGATAATTTGTAACAGTTTGTTCTGTAATAGTGACTGTTTTGCCATAAAAAAGTTTGAACCTAAAAGTTTTAGGAACTGCTGTAAAATGAGGGTGCTGTCAAAAATAATGGCATAAATAGATTTTCTTTATCAATTAACTTCTATTAACTAAATTTAAATCAACATTTGGTGTGACCGTCCTTTGCGTTTAAAGCAGCTTTTGCCCTAGGTGCATAGTTTTTTCAGGTAGCTTTGCAGGTAGGTTTCTTGAAGCATCTTGGAGACGTTCTGTTTCTTCATGTCATTCCAGACAGACTGGATGATGATGAGATCAGATGTGGTCAGACAAACAAAAATCTCACTGGATTCTTACAACTAATGGCAAAATGAATGTCTGGAAATGTAAACTGATATTTCCTACAGACACAGTACAGAAAAAGATAGAAATAACCGACTTAAAACCATTTTTTAGCTGGTGAAAATACTAGTGTTATAATAATTTTGGCAACCACTGTACACTCAGTTGGACAGAATTGTATCTGTCAGTTTCAGCATGTTAGAGTACAAAATCAATCAATCAACTGATGTAGGTACATGTACTGGTGTTCCTCAGGGATCTATTCTGGGTCCATTGTTCTTTTGCTTTACATATAAATGATCTTAATTTTGCATACAAAATGTATGCAAATTGCATATACAAATGTATGCGGATAATACTGTAATGCATTTACGTCGTAATAGTTTCATGCAAGCTGCAAATGAACATAATGTGTCCAAAACAGTATGTATGTATTTCTCCAAGTCAAACAGTATCAGTAAAGAAGCTAACAAACAAGAGAAACAATGTACGCAACGATACAGTCAGAAGGCTTTTTAATCTACAAATCGCCATCATTTATCATAGATTTACTGTAGTAGCACTAACTGCATCATAGCATTGTGTCAGAAATGTGGGTATTCATGTTGAATTTTATCATATTATTAATGTAGACGTGTATCAAATGTATTGAAGGAGGAGTAATGGAATATAATTACAGTTTTTTTGTGATTAAGCTATAGCGTTTATGCATTTATAGTTAATGTATTTACACTACTGTTTTTCATACAAATACCTAGAAACCAAATTACATTTTTACCATGGTACTGAGGTGCTATATTTGTGGTTTTAACTGTTATTGTCATGATCTAAATGTATGCTATTATGGAAGAGCAATGGTTAATTAAAAAAAAAAAAAAAAATCAGAATAATTAAATTTTACCATATAAAAATAAGGATGCTACAATTTTTACAGATATTTTGATAATGAACAAATCTACATCTGCATCCTTACTCAACCTACTATCAAATGTGTATTTCTAAGAGACAAAAAAAAAAAAAAAAAAAAAGTTATATTATTATAAATATTATCAGGCAACACAAACCTGTGTCTTGATTTGAAACAATATTACTTATTAAAACATGCAGAACTAAGAAATATTTTTTTTCTATTGAGATATTTATTTAGTTAAAGAAAAAAAAAAGTGACTGAAAAAAAAAAAAGTGTAAAGAATTAAAAAACAGTGTTAAGTTATGAACGCATGAAGTGTAAAAATAATTTAACATTTATTGTGATAATTATCGGTATCGACTGATAAAAAAAAATATTGTGATCATTTTTTGGCCATATCACCCAGCCCTACTTGGAATACTAATTGATTCTAAACTTACATTTAAAGCTTAGACTGAACAGGTTTGTAAGCAGGTTAAGTTCAATCTATATAATTTTATGTTTACTAGAGATTATATGTCATTAGAGGCAGCTAAGATGTCCACGCATTATATGGTTCTTTCTCATATGACTTACAGTTTAACAACCAGGGGCCGGGTTGCATAAAAGGCTTAGACTAGTCTTACAAGTTAGCAATCTATTTTTTTTCTTTAAAACTGATCATAATTGTTACAAATTTGGTTATATAAAAACATAAATTAGTCTTAGTTTAATCCAAAAAAATAAGACTGATTACCCCTTGGCTAACTGCTTGTCAGTCAGACTAGTTCTTAAAACGCAGTCTTAATGTAGAGGACATGTTTACGCATCTGGCCTCTGGTCTGGTGAGTTCAGTGACCCTAAAACTATTGCAAACGTACACCTAAAGTTCTTGATAAGAATCTTAATTAATCAGCTGAGTTGGGAAAAATGTGACCCAGGACCACAAAACTAGTCATAAGTAGCACAGGTATATTTGCAGCAATAGCCAACCATAAATTTTTCTTTTATGCTAAAAATCATTAGGATATTAAGTAAAGATCATGTTCCATGAAGATATTTTGTGAATTCCCTACCGTAAATATGTAATATGCATTGCTAAGAACTTTATTTGGACAACTTTAAAGACGTTTTTTCTCAATATTTAGACTTTTTGCACCCTCAGATTCCAGATTTTCAAAAAGCTGTATCTCGCCAAATACTGTCCTATCCTAACAAACCATACATTAATGGAAAGCTTATTTATTCAGCTTTCAGATGATGTATAAATCATCAATTTAAAAAAATTTGACCCTGGTTTTGTGGTCCAGGGTCACATATAATTAAGTATACAAATATATGCTTGATGTATCATAATTTATGGATCATTTATGATCAATTTATAAGTGTAACTTAAAAAATAAACTAGAATGAAAACTGAATTCAAAGCATTATTAAATACTACAACAATACATACATAATACTAAAATTAAAGTGTTTCACAGAAACTGAGTAGAAATGCTTGCCTCCAGGAAGTCATCAGTATTCATTTCGCTGCATGGAGTGTCCACGATTCGAGCGGCCAGGCGAACTCCATCGGCCGCATTGGCAAGACACTGGAAAAAAAAAAAAACACTTGCGCATTCAAATGGATGTAAAATAATGATGCATAATAATAAATTACCTAGTAACAAACTTAAATTGAGGCTCAATAAAGTAGCTGTGAACACTATCGCTTTACCTCCAGTGTGGAAACCTCCAGCGGGCCGTTGTCCTGACCCACAGTCACAAACTCCACAGTGACGTGCTTCTTTTCTGTCCTGCGAGAAGATGCTGAACGACGGGTGAAGAGTGGGAAAGCTCGAGCAATGGCACATGCTGACGCAAACACATCAGAGCGCTCGCACACCATCTAAAAAAAACCAGATTAATTAAATTTAATTTAAACTAGAACCTTAAAGATTAAGATTAAAACAATTAATGTAATCAAAATTCTATATTTATACATAATTATATACATATTTATTTTAAATATATTTTTTATATTTTTATGTACATTTTTAAAAATTTTTTAAAAATGCACTAGCAAGGTTTGAATAATTTATTTGATCAAAAACACAGTAAAAACAGTAATATTGTGAAATATTATTACAATTTAAAATATCTGTTTTCTATTTTAATGTTTTTTGTAATGTAAAATGTAATTTTTTCATTTGATGGCGATGCTGAATTTTAAGCAGCCAGTTTTAAGTGTCAAATGACCCTTCAAAAATCATTTAAATATGTAATTTTATATGAAATATTTACAAATAAAAAAAAAAAAAACATTCATGGTGAACATGGTGAAAAAAATTATAAAATTAACTAATGGTATTTTGAATGAAACTGTCATCGTATTTATATGAGATAGAAGGGCATCCACAGATTGTATGCATCACATAGAAGTTATGAGCAAGAGAAAAGGGAAATGAAGACTAACCATTGCAGTATGAAACTGCTGAAATATTTTCAGGCCTTTTTGAACAAAATTAAAGTTCCATGAATAATGCATATTAATAATAGTGAGAAACCAGACTGACCACAATGCAGCGGTTGTTGCCGGCAGGCAGGCAGGTTCGGACGAGGCGGGTGAGGAAGTGTGCAGATGATGGGCTGTTGTGACGACTGACTCGTGAAGGAAGGGCCGCCACGGCTGCCAAACTCAAATACAGTGGGCAACTATCTGTAGGATTGGGATTCAGAGAAGCCAATGCCGCCTGCCATATCTAAATGCAAAAACAGGCACACATAAACAAAATTTGCAGTAAAAAACATAGTAGCATGCTTTTATTATTTACTAGTGCAACATTACCTGAAACCTAATTCACAGTATTGAGAAAAATTACATCATGCAGATCAAACACGATCAATAATAGCAGGAAAGCTAAACAATCCAGTTTATCAAGTCTATCAGGTAAATTTGCGCTTATGATCTAACATCAGATTTAACAAAGCGTTTCCTTTAAACTAATCAACATGTGGCTGACAAAGGACTGCTGTGACTGTAATGATAACAGATTTATGTAGCTCTCCAAAATATGTTAATGAATATCACCTTATAAATAAGGTAACGTTACTGCAATGGTAAAACGCTTAAAATACCATGATATTGCTATGATATTTTTTGTTAGTGAAAACACATTATGACTACAAAAAGTGTAATTTTATTGAAATATGTAACAGTCTGTGTAGAATAACACTAATTCATTTCGTCAAACTGATTTTGTTATCTTGACAATTCCATCAGCAAGTGCAGATTAGCGGACTGTTACACAACACTGGACAGAAGAGGCAGATTTCTCTCTAACTTTAGCCGGTTAGCTAACGTCCATATGTGTTTACATGCTGAGTGACTTTTTATTTAACATTACGTACCTCTTTGGTGACCACCGGCTGCAGTTTTCCTTTCACATGGGTCCAGTTGAGCTGTTGCAAATTGGCGAGCTGGCCGACGATGAGGACCGGGCGGCTCTGCGGCTCCGAGTCCCCGGCTGAAGCCTTGAACTCGAGCAGTACGTTCGCCATCTTCCGCCCGAATGAGAGTCTCTTCAGAAGGAAGATGCACTTTGACCTTCCGCTTCTCCTCCTGCCCGTCTCGCGAGCCCTCGTGCTGACCGCGTCATTTAATTATTTTTTTAAATCAAGATATTTTTGGGGTTTTTGACCGAGAGAATGCTTATAAAACGGCAAAACGTATTACTGTACTAACACTACAGAAGTATCTTGGAGTACCAATGGTTTGTGAATATGATAATAATTCATAACAATACGCACCATATTATGTTTTATCACATAGCAACACGCAGTTTAACCCTGTAAAACCTGACCGATGAAAAAATTATCTGCAAAATCTTGAAAAAAAAAAAAAAAAAACATTTTTTTTCCACAAACTTTGTATGTATGCAAATTGTATAATATCCACTCTCAGAAAAAGAGGTACAGTTCGGTCGCTGAGGCGGTACTCTAAGGTACAAAAGTGAAAAGGTACATCTTTGTACCTTACCTACCCCTAAACAGTACATATTAGTACCTTAAAAGTACATATTTGTACCCCAGCAACAGAACTGTACCTTTTTTTAAAGAGAAGGTACATATTTCTAGTAACTGTGCTGTTAATTCTCATATTGTATTTTCAGAAAGTTTTAGAATATTTGTCACTACCAAAACACAGTAATATATAATTTAATAAGAAGGGTTATAATGACCTACTAAGATTTTATTAAAAAGTTTTCAGACATAAATCAATAACAATGACAATTTTAACAATATTTCAAGTGTAATTTATGAGATTTGTTGTATTTTGAATCCACTCTTTCGTTGTAAAAAGGATAAAGTTGATCACACGGATTTCAAAGTTAAGTACACTGAACCAAAAACGATCATAACATCTTAGCTGATAATTCAGCATACTTTTTTTTTTTTACAAAAAAAAAATGTTTTGGTAGTGACAGTAATGTTTTGGTAGCAACTACATAACATTACAGAATTTTAACACTACTAAGACATACTAAAAATACTAAAAATTTGCATAAGTGTACTAAAATGTTGTGTTTTCAATGTGTTTCCTTTTGTCACAACCGAAGCAATGATGACGTTTCGTTCGTGACTGTGACAACAGTCGACAATTTTCTTTCAAAGATGCTAATCAGCAAACAAAAACTAAATTTTATGTAATAACACCAAAAAAAAAAAAAAAAAAAAAGTTGTCACTACCAGAACTTAATTAAATGTTTCGGTAGTGACGATTTTAGATACTTCTGATCCCAGCTCAAAGATGCTAATCAGTTAACAGTTAACAGATGCTAACAGTTAACAGAAAAACACATAAAAAATAAATACATTTTATGGAATGACACCCCAAAAAACAATGATGTCACTACCAAAACTTCACCAAATGTTTTGATACTTTTGAACCTAGCTCAAAGATGCTAATCAGCACATGGTTACTAGCAGTTCTGAACAGTTGTATACATATAAAACCTAAATTGTATGGAATAACACCCAACAAACAGATGTCACTACCAAAAAGTCACCAAATGTTTTGGTTGTGATTGTTATGGTAATGTTAATTCTATGGGATAACACCCAAAAACAGATGTCGCTACCAAAAACTTCACCAAATGTTTTGGTCTTGACTCTTTCGGTAGTGACAATTCTATGGGATAACACCCAAAAAAACAAAGATGCCGCTACCAAAAACTTCACCAAATGTTTTGTCGTGACCGTTCCGGTAGTGACCATTTTAGATACTTTTAAACCTAGCTCAAAAATGCTAATCATCACATGGAAACCTTGCACAGTTCTGAACAGTTGTACACGTATAAAAGCTAAATGTTATGGAATAACTCCCCAAAAAGTGTGCTTAATTGCAGAAAAAAGGGGTTTGGTAGTAACGTTCGGTTACACACAGATTTTCAGACTTTTGAACACATTTACCTCAAATGATGGGGCTTATCTACTTACCATGTAGCTATGATAGAGAGTGACACAGATATTTCCTGATCATATGTAGGGGTTTAGTTAAAATCAGTCTTAGCTAATGCACTAAAACAAACACTATTTCGGTAGTGACATGAAAATGCGGGACACGTTTTTTTTTTTTACATAAAGTTTCATAATTTACAAAGAAAATATTAAATGTCACTTTTTTTCATAATCAAAAAGATATTTTTAAAAACAACAATGGGATAAAACGCAAAAATTATTTCAGTATCATTTTCATAAATTTAGTGTTCAGGACAGCCATCTTCCAAATTGAAAGTACCCACTAAACGATGATTTTATACATATTAAGCTTATTGACATTTTAAATATTACTGTGTGCTTCAGTAGATAATAGAAGGATCTTAATAAACATCTGAAATTTGAATACTTAATGCTTTTTAAAAGTGTTTTTTGGTTGTGGGACAGCAGTTTGCACCAATTCTGTAGATTGGCCCAATTAAGATACGTGTGCATGTGTGTGTTTTTGTATCATATTTGATATACAGTATCAGGCTTTTATGGCTCAAAGTATGATGTAAGAGGCTAAAAATGCTAAAAAAAAATTAAATATTCACATTCTAATGCATTTATAAAATACCACACAACCTGCGCATTTATATATATATATATTTGTTTTAATTTCATTAAAAACCTGTTTAGCGTTTACAGAAGGTTCAGATAGCATACAGTAGTACCGTAATGGCAGAAAAAAAAATATTATATTCACACTGGGTTTCACGCCAAAACCATGGAATAAATCACACGAAATGTATTTTAGCCTTGAATGTGCGATTATACTTTTTCAAACCTTCTAAAATAAAATAAGAATAAACAGTCTCTGTATTTATAAAAGAATATGGTCAACTTCATGATTTTACCCCATCATACAGTAGTGGTGCAATTACCCTTCACAAAAGCCAACAGGAATTGATTTTTGAAAGGACAGGAAAAAGGTAAATCATCATTACAATATACAAAGAAAAAAACTTTGGACTACCAACGGACGACATTAGAACTCCATAAACTCTGTACACATATTTGCATCTAAAATAAATAATTTCATCTTGTACAGGGAACAGTAGTTGTACAGCCTGACACTGAAGGTCAAAGTTCAGTTTAAGTTCAAAGGTCAGACTGAACAACACGGTAGTGACAACACCAGCCAGTGAAACATGGACAAGGAAAGCTTTAAAAACATCCAAGTTCAGCGCACAAATGTTCACTCTTTAAGGCAAGGAACAGAGTGAAGCAAAAAAAACGAGCTTGATGAATCACTCTTGCTTTTCACTGAAATTATACTGATATCATGACCACAACACTGCCATTAAAACATAGACAAACACATGATGTGCAGAGGAACTAACGCTCAGTTATGGACGCTCGTAAAGGACAATGTAACATTCAGTTCATTCAACACCTCTCATAATCCCGATACACATTTTAATCACATAAAAAAAAAAAAAAAAAACGATTAAAAACTGAACATGGTAAATGAGTACACCTTCCTCATTCCTCAGTCGTTAAATTCCTCCATGGTTGACTGGAGTGTCAGAGCTTCTCTTCTCACACACACACTGGAAAATTTTCAGATTAAATTACAGGAAAACATCAGTTTATGATGTCATCTTGGGCTCGAGCCTACAAGCGAGGTCTGATTCAAAGGCAGCTTATGACAGGTTTTCACTTTTCAATGCTCACTTATGATGTTGAATGAAACCAAAAAAGTGGGTGAATCTTTGGAAAACATGTTCAGGTGACATTTAACCCCATATTCAAACACATATATATATTAAGAATATTCATCATTCTTAAACCCATTCCCCCTAAAATCTCATTTACTTGAACATATTCTAATTTATTTTACATTATTCGCAACAGTGACTCCTATTAGATTTGTACCACTGTCATACAGTAAAAAACTACTGTAACACTGCAATGGTATTTTTTTTTTTAATTTTGATTTAAAATAATTTAATTCTGCATTACAGGAATGAGTTAAGAAGGAAATGTGCAAAGAAATTAAGAAATAAATAAGAAAAATATTAACAAGGTTTTTAGGATGACTTCAGAATTTGGGAGTAAATTATGACTTGGACATTTTTTTGAAGAGATTCACCCAAAGATACATTCTTCCAAAGACACATTATCTTTTACCACCATCTTCCTGTTTACTCTTTAAATTAGATGCCAGGGGCGGTTGAGATGAACATGCTGCCATTTCACATCCACGCTGCTGAAATGAAGAAAAATGGCCCTCTGAAAGGAAACGGAGAACTAACACTGCCTTTCATTAAGAGTTAAACACACAAATGTCTCCAGACACTGCACTCGGTGGCCAGCAGGGGCCTTATCGGCTTCACTGGTCAATTAAAACGTAAGCACCTTCCAAATTTGACAAGTTTTCCACCCTTAAACAATGGTGTTGAAAGTTAGCATGCATACCCACTCACACACACATCAATTTCTCTCATACATACATACAGGTAGATCCCTCCTAGAGGCCATGGAATGATTCACCTAAATTTTGTCCCGAACAGAATAAGTATTAGAACAACAACTATGACGAAGAGAATTAAAATGACCAGCATCTTGCGGTTTTTCTTCTGGTACTGTTCAGCCTGAGAAAGAAAAGAGTAAAGTTGAGTGTGCTTTCTATTTCTACTATGTAATATTACTTTTTGTAAGTGTCATCTGGATATTACATATTAATATTAGATTTTACACAACGAATGACTGAAATTGTAAGTGTAAGCATTTACAACCTTTGATATGTTGCCTCACACATAATCAGGCTTGATAAGAGCCTCACCTTCTGCAGCTGCTGCAGTCCCTCCTCTGTTTTAACACAAGCTTGCTCCACATTGAAGTCGATTCTGTCGAGGACTGTGCCCTGAATTGAATTGACATTAATAATGCATATTTTAAAAAATATATTTTGCATATTTATGCAATAATAATTTTATTCATTCTGTGTTTGAACCTAATTTAAAATTATTTAATTTAATTATTTATTAATTCCTATATAGTTAATATTAAATCAGTTCTAAATACATAAAGGAATTAAATATTTAAAAACATACACTACCAGTCAAAACAGTAAGATTTAATGTTTTTTAAAGAAGTATCTTCTGCTCACCAAGCCTGCATTTTTTTGATCCAAAGTACAGCAAAAACAGTATAATTTTTTTTATTTGAATACATTTTCAAATATAATTTATTCCTGTGATCAAAGCTAAATTTTCAGCATCATTACTGCAGTCTTCAGTGTCACATGATCCTTCAGAAATCATTCTAATTTGCTGGGGTTTTTTTTCAGGATTCTTTGAAGAATAGAAAGATCCAAAGATCTTAATTATAATTTTTTTTGTTTGTTTGTGTGTTTTAGTAAAGAAACAATAGAAATTAATACTTTTATTTAGCAAGGATGCTTTAAATGGATCAAAAGTGATAATAAAGACATTTATAATGTTGCAAAAGATTTCTATTTCAGATAAATGCTGTTCTTCTGAACTTTCTATTCAAAGAAACCTGAAACTACATAATACAACATAATAATAATAATAATAACAATAATAATGTTTTTTGAGCAGCAAATCAGAATATTAGAATGGTTTCTGAAAGATCATGTGACTGGAGTAATGATGTTAAAAATTCAGCTTTGAAATCACAGGAATAAATTACATTTTAAAATACATTCAGATAGAAAACGGTTATTTTAAATAGTAAAAATATTTCAGAATTTTACTGTTTTTGCTGTACTTTGGATTAAATAAATGCAGGCTTGGTGAGCAAAAGAGACTTCTTTATAAAAAAATCTTATTGTTTAAATACTTTTGACTAGTAATGTAAATGCAAACACATCTAAAGAATCTAAAATAGTAGGTTAATAGGTTTTAGCACAGGACCTGCTCTGTTAAATATTTTTTTCCCCATTAAGCAGCACACCGACCTGTTCAACAACCATTCCAGCAAGATCTCTAAATATCTCATTAAGGTCAGAGATAGACTGAACAATCTGTCGAATTTCTCGCTCTCGCTCTTCTACCAGCACTGTGTTCTGCTGAACCAGCACTAGTTGGTCATCTGTAAATCCCTGAAAGAGTGAAAAAGACATCAGTCAGTCAGATGTCAGCCATGTACTGAAAATAAAATACTACTAAATAACAAATGTTGCAATTAAATGTACATTAAATCAACTAAATTAGACATAATTAATTGCAAAATTTAACAATATGAAAAAAATATTCAAACTTGATTAAAAAAAAAAAAAAAATCTATATAATTAACAGATGTACATTTGACCAACTTCTTGATTCTATAATCCTATTATATATTTTCATCACAAATAAAGAAATAGTCAAATACATTAATAAAAACACTCTAATCAACAGTGGACCCAGTAAATTTATCAGCACTGCTTATTGGCCAAGCAAAAACGTATTAACCAGTGCCACTAGTTTAAAAAAGCCAAATATCAGCTGATATATCTGTTAATTTAACTCATTTTTTTGTTTGCTAAAAAAAAAAAAACATCATGAATTTTATATTATGGCCCATATTTAATATAAATTTATACAGTGTTCACTCTAAAGATCTGGAATTTAGAATTTACATGCTTCAAGGGACATTAAGAATCAAAACATTACAATATAATTGCAACTTTAATAGTTTTAGCATAAAAGTATAATGTTTAATCCATTATCTGCTTCCAACAATAATGCCGAAAAATTAAAAGCAACAGGCTTAGTCATCAGTATAGAAAAAACATGTGAATGTTAGTATTTGTAAAACAGTCTCACTCTGTCATATAGCGCAATGTCTTCATCTTCCTCCACAAGAGGACCCGAGTCAAAAAAGTGCTTGGATCTTTCTTCACGGTTTTTCATACCTATAAATGAAAGTAAGATGCATCATAACGATTTGTCATAAAATAAACACCACAAGGTAAAAGCTAATGTTCCTTTATTGATTAACATCTATTGTTTGTATTTGCATACACTTACGTTTCAGGTAGCTTGATTGTGTGTGTCTGAAGTTGAGTGACAGTTCTTGAAGGCTCTGGGCCAGCGAGGAGACCACATTAGTCAAGAGCCTGTTTTCTTGCTCTGTACAATGACGACTCTGAGTCTGCAGGCCCGTCACGGCCCGCTGGCACCTGTGAAACATCTACACACGCATATCAGACTCACTACAGATGAAAATTCAGTTTTATGATGTGTGCAGTGATTACTCGCTCTAGTTTTTCTGTGTGTCCACTTCAACCTCTTTAGTTATAACAGATGGCACTGTAATAAAACAATTCTCTGTGTGTGTTATTATACCTGTGTAATTTCCTGTGTAGTGATCTCGATGGCGTGCTCTTCCTCACTGCTATCATCCAGCGTGGGCCGGTTCATGTGTTTGTCGTGCAGACTGGCCAGTTCCTTCATCTTCTGACGTATACGTGTGATTTCATACTGAATCTGTGAGAACAAGGAATTCACTGTTCACTCTGTTGACTATGGATAGAGGTCTTATTTGAGCTATGACCATGTACGCGAAAGTCAAATATCTATCCACCTTTTTTTCCTGCAAGAAAAGGCTCTGCCATTTGTAAATTTTATGGGCGTGACTTCCAGTCTCAACCGCGTCCAGCTATTTTTAGCTGTACAAAACAGCTTGTTTTGCTGCTTGATATTGCAAATGTTTTAATGTTTTTGGAAAAAGACACTAAAAGTTGCATTTATTTGCTTAAAAAAAATCTAGTAAAATATGTAATATATTGCTAAAAAATTACAATTTAAAATAACTGTTTTCTATTTGAATATATTTTAAATTGTAATTTATTTCTGTGATGCAAAGCTGAATTTTCAGCATCATTACTCCAGTCTTCAGTGTCACATGATCCTTCAGAAATCATTCTAATATGCTGATTTGCTGCTGAAGAAACATGTTTTACTATACATTTTTTCAAGGTTCTTTATTTATTATTACTGTTATTTTAGATATTGTAAATGTATTACTGTGCATGTTGTTTGCTCATTTTGTTCAAACGAAAGGATGAGTTTACATATCTCTGGTAATTTATATCATGCCACAGATACAGGCAGTAGAGCTGATCTTGTTTTGAAACTGAAACATTCCTTTAAATGTCACTGATCACTTAAAACAATCTTCTAATTACCTCATCAACTCCCTCCACCCATTTAGGCGGGAGTCTCTTCGTGACACCGATAGCAGCCTCTGGATCCAAACTGATGCCTGACACCAGAGCCATACGGTCATCGGCCAACTAAAAGAGAAAAATGACATTACAAACATCACATTTTTTGATAAAATCGGTGAAATTAATTTAAATATAATAAATCATAAAGTGTAGCTGTATGGTATTATTACTGGAAACTGAAAGCAATTTTGGACAAGATATTTAATGAAAGCTGAAAAGTAAATAGTGTAAAAATGACAAGTGTTCAAATTTTAAACAAACTGATCCTTTACTAAGCCCCATCTTAAAAATGGCACTAATCAATCCTAATTTATCCTTCTATTGTTCCACTGTTTTATCAGACAAGCTCTTGCTCTTTTCTAATGCAAGTCTTTTTTTGGTTTTGAAAGCAATTTTATAGAAAAATACAATAAATGTTGTTGGGTCAGTTAAGTGTAAAACAAGAGGAAAGGATACCTTAAAAAAAAAGTCCATGCTGTGGCTAAAACTATGTGTTGCATTCGTTCGTAAATGAACACACAGAACTATGTTTTTAATCGTTTGTAAATGCTGAGTTCACTCAATAATGGTAATTCTGGCAATAATTACTCGACTCATGTCGTTCCAAACCCATAAGACCTTCGTTCCACCTCAGAACACAAATGTAGATATTTTTGATGAAATCCGAGAGCTTTCTGACCCTGCATAAACAGCAAAGCAACTACCACGTTCAAGACCCAGAAAGGTAGTAAGGACATCGGCTGCGTCCGAAAGCTCTAAAATGCTGCCTTCGGAGGCAGCATTCCAAGGCAGGAAGGCATCAAGGCACGTCCAAATTCTACTTCACTTCCTGTCTCCGGAGGTCTTCTGATCGAATTTTGAAGGCAGCATAGATGTATCCTTCGCTGCCTTCGATTTCCCACAATCCTGTGCGTTTGCGTCATATAGGCTATATAAATAAAAATATTCTGGTGAAATTAAACTTTTTACTTTATATAATAGATGATATCTTGACCATGATATACTTCATGAATAGTAATAGTGTAAAAACATAATAAATAATATCGTTTGTAATAATAGTATTTCATAAAAATGTTAAAAGGGTTCAAATGAGTAGTAAATAAGAATAATGTTTACAATATACTACCAATAATAACGAAACAGCCACTAATAACAACAACCTGTTCTGCAATAATACTTGCAACAGTGCCTTTATTTTTTTTAAGCAAAAAATGCCATTCTGTGCCATCTTTTCTGAAGCACAGACCTTCAATGACAATGACATTGAGGTCTTTATGTATTATTAAATCATTTATACATAACTGTTTAAGATCGTTTTTCTACAAAATGTACAACTTAGCCATTCGGTAACCTAGCTAACAACGTTCTGCTGCCTCTGAAGTCTAGAGTTTCTAGAGTTGCCTTTGCAGCCTTCGAAGTCACTGCCTGATAGGGCAGCGAGGCAGCAAGTCAGCTGACTAGGCTTTCGGACGCAGGCATCGTTAAAATAGTTCATGTGACATCAGTGGTTCAACCTGAATTTTATGAAGCTAGGAGAATACGTTTTGTGCGCATTTAATTAAAAATGTGTATTTCATCAAAAATCATCTTAATTTATGTTCTGAAGATGAACAAAGAAGGTCTTATAGGTCTGGAACGTCAGGGTGAGTAATTAATGACAGAATTTTCATTTTTGGGTTAACTATCGCTTTAACATTAATTCCAATGACATTCTATAAAGTTCATCTGACTTAGCAACAGTAACCAAGGGGGGCAGAGCTTAGCAAAGGAATGCTAAAACATCAAGGTTACCTCATCAAACTCCTAATGTGATTGGAAGAGCCCAGCGATGTCCCATCCAATGAGAGGAGAGATAGAAGAAAAGGTGAGGAACATGAGGAGTGAGAGCAGAGGAGCCCAAGACAAAAAGCAGTGATCAGCATCAAAAAGACTGACAGCAGGACTTGGACAGAACTGGACAAATCAGGAACAAAAACCAGTAAATGCAAATTGTTCTAAACTGAAGATTATATGCTAATGTAGAAGACAGAAATACACAGATTCAAAATATATATGTGCATGTGGCATCATGTTGCTATAATGTAAGATTTGTCCATTCCAGCCCAATAACTCTAACATCTCAATCCTACTGCATAATTGTGCTACTGATTCATAAATTCACTAAATAAGATATTAGGGTTTGGAAAAACAAAGTACTTTCAGATGTTACAGAATTTATAAAATGCAATAAAAAATTAAGCTGGAAGATAAATCCTATTTTTAAACAAAAGCAACACTGGCATGATTACTGTAGTTCTGAGCAATGCACAGCAGAAGATTCTGTCAGGACTTTGCAAGGCAGAGCAAGAAGTGCTTAGCTAGACCACAATACATGCAAACAGGGAAGGGAAAAAAAATAAAAAAAATCAACATGCAAGCAGATGGTAAGGAATGGAGCCACTACACCAGACAAAACACAAGCAGGCATGATATATGACTGATATAGGATCAGAATGACGCCCGTGCTAGTAACTTTCAGTTACTTTTTACAGCTTCAAATACAAAATCAGTCTGTCAGGACTCAATCAATACCCTATAAAGATACAGGACTATTTAAAAGCATGCCAGATAGCGGGTCGCCCACCAGCATCAAAGAGAAAGAAAAATGTGATGCATAGCTTATCGGTAGGAAAGATCTATGGAAGACTGGGAGACAAAACATACTGCCTTTCTCTGGAGTCTCATTTTAGAATGAGAAAAACATTACTAGAGCATCAAAGAGTCTCTGAAAAAAATATTTAGAAAGGTAGCAATAAAACAAACTAGAGCTATGTTTGTAAATGCATAAAAATAAGGTATAACAGCTTAGAGACATTTAATGGAAAGTGATACATAGAGGCATAAATTATTATTTTAAAAAGATTTAGTAATTTTAAAATTCCATTCTATTTTACAACTGGCGAACAATTCAACACTGACAAATATTTAATTAAAATAATTTTTGTATAAGCAAATTTCAGGATAAAAGCTAACCTACACTATCAATCAAAAGTCTGGGGTCATAACAATTTCTGAAAAAGAAATTAATTATTTTATTAAGCAAGCATATATTAAACATCAAAGTAAAAGTGAAAACTAAATATTTTTTATTTTAAATGTGGTTCTTTTGAACTCTCTTTTCAAAGGATCCTGAAAAATCAATGTTTCCACAAAAAAAAAAAAAAAAAAAGATATTAAGAAATGTTTCTTAAGCAACAAATCAGCATATTAATTATGCTGGATCATGGAGTAATGAAATGTTATTGTAAATTAAAATAATATTTCACAACTTTACTGTATTTTTAATCAAATAAATACAATAAACACTAAACCCAATATATTGAATTTGACATTACTTTCTTATTCGGTTTTCTAAAGAGTAGTTATTAACCCTGTTATGTCACTAATAATCATTATTTTATTCTACTGTCATCCATAGTTGAAATAAATCACAATTACAAAAACGTGCGAATGTTTCTCTTCAGGTTTAGTGAGTAGATGAAACGACTCCTAATATTTTTATCACTTATTTTGGCCACAATGACAATACAAAAGCCAATTAACTTATTTTATAATATAATGCTTAATTTTGTTCCACTCACAGTATAAATGGATCTCCATACACTAAAATACACAACTGCCTTCATATTTCAGAAAGAGGCTCATCATATTTTAGGGTCCCTGGATGAATTGATAAACTAAACGTCGGCAAAACTAGCACGATCATCACCTTTTAGTAATTTCATGGCAATTCCCGTGTGTTGAGGTAAATCAAAAGAATGCGACTGTATGAGAAGTGTTTGATGAACAGCTAGCCGGTGTGCACAGACCTGCCAGCTCCTCACACGGCAAACAAAACAACTGACGTTTGTTGGACAACCGACTGGACCGGTTGACATCAACAAACACCACTAGCTAGGGTTGTTGTCTAGCTAGCTGAGAATCACACACACACACACGCGCGAAAACAATCAATTCAGACAATGAACGTTAGACTCACCGCAGCATTGCTACGTGTATTCAGAGTACGACGGGGGTCGTATGTACTCACTTGCTCAGCCAAAATCTGCCGGTTTTGGATTGCATTGTTCCGCATTAATAAGAAGGCATCGGTCAGTCGCCGAGTTGCCATGGCTACGCAATACAAGGCGACAGTAAAATGAAATAACCGCGAGCTGCCTCGATGGCTGTCTTGAGATTAGTTACTCAGCTCGTCGCCAAGGCAGCTGGCTACTTAACTAGCGAGCTAGCCTGCAAAACGGCAGGCAGGCTCGCCCACCAACTCAACACCTCCGGTTTCGAGAGGGTTCGGCTCTCTTTTAGACCGAGACCGTCCTGAGTCTGTATCCTGTAAAGTACCGTAACATTACAAGGCCGATAACCCAAGTTTTCAGCTCGGTTTTAGGACGCTAATGGATCATCTCTGTGACTTCCGTGACGTGGAATACGTAAACGTGACCTCACAATGAAACTTCCGCTTTGGGCAATGAATATGCAAAAATTAGAGACGTTATTATTTATTTTAACCTTTTATTTTGAACAGTACGGTTTTATTTAATAAATATCATATCATAGAAGCAATTCTGTAATATTTTAACAATTTTATAACTGACTTATTAGGTTAAGTTGCAACGTAATATATTAATAATACGAAAATGTATTTTTGTTTTTATTTTATTTTTATACGGTATCAAAAAAATCTAATAATAAAAATGTTATTTTTTTGTGAAACTATACATTTTATGCATTACGGATATCGGGTTTGTATGTTGTTTTCCATCAATAATGGAAATAATGGATGTCATTTAGTCATTTTTATTTTTTGAACCTTATGATTTTATTTAGTAAATGATATATAAAAGCAAACTAGCAAATCTAAACAATGTTTATTTATCTGCATAAGTTTGCTTTATTTATTTAAAAGCTTAAATATATTAATAATATAAATCTGTGCTGCCATTTTTAGTCTTTTATTTCACTAAAATAGTGCTGTCAAATGATTAATTGCATCCAAAATAAACGTTTGTGTTTACATGATATAAAAGGCCGTCTACCTCATGAACAGTTAAATGTTCCCCCACTGTGCAATAAAACGTGCAATACCCCTATCCATACTTATATTTATTATACATGTTATTGCTTTAACATATTCTTAATTCAAGTTTTAATTCATATCTTCCTTACATTCAAATTCCCTTCATAATTTGTATATAGCACATTTGTACTTACATTATATTGTCTTTCACATATTTGTTCTAATCACTCGTTTATTTGTCTATTGTTTGTGTCTTTTCATATATTTATTCCAATCACTTGTTTATTTTTGTTATCAGTGTCTTGTCACTTGTGATCCTGTCTGTGCACTGGAAGCTTTTGTCACCAAAACAAATTCCTTGTGTGTATAAGCAAACTTGGCAATAAAGCTCTTTCTGATTCTGATAGGTACATGTACTGTGTATATTTATTATGTATATATGAATACACATACATAATGTACACTACCAGTCAAAAGTTTTTGAACAGTAAGATTTTTTATGTTTTTTTAAAGAATTCTCTTCTGCTCACCAAGCCTCCATTTATCTGATGCTTTAAATTGATCTAAAGTGATAATAAAGCCATATAATATTACAATAGATTTCTATTTCAGATAAATGCTGTTTTTCTGAACTTTCTATTCATCAACGAAACTTAAAAAAAATCTACTCAGCGGTTTTCAACATAATAATAATACTACCTGTTTTTTGAACAGCAAATCAGAATATTAGAATGATTGCTGAAGGATCGTGTGACTGGAGCAATGATGCTAAAAATTCAGATTTGAAATCACAGGAACAAATGACATTTTAAAATATATTCAAATAGAAAGCAGTTATTTTAAATAGTAAAAATATTTCAAATTTTTACTGTATTTGCTGTACTTTGGATCAAATGACTGGTAGACTCTCTCTCTCTCTCTCTCTCTCTCTCTATATATATATAAATTAGCTTTCCATCAATGTATGGTTTGTTAGGATAGGACAATATTTGGCTGAGACACAATTATTACAAAAATAGGGTACAAAAAAATAAAAATATTGAGAAAATCCCCCTTAAAGTTGTCCAAATAAAGTTCTTAACAATGCATATTACTCATCAGAAATTAAGTTTCGATATATTTACAGTAGGCATTTTACAAAATATCTCCATGGAACATATGGAACATGATCTTCACTTAATATCCTAATGATTTTTGGCATAAAAGAAAAATCAATCATTTGGCTATTGCTACAAATATACCCCAGCGACTTAAGACTGGTTATATATATATATATATATATATATATATATATATATATATATATATATATATACACACACACACACAACACACATTTAATATTTTATATATAACACTTTTCTGAAATATATGCATGCATGTGTGTGTATTTACATATACACATAATAAATATGCATCAGCACTAAAATATAATAATGAAAATAAGATATCTTAGACAATATATTTTCGTGTTCTGCCTTTGCTTTGTATGTTGTTCTTCATCAATAATGAATATGAATAAAAATAGGAATAGGAAACATACTTAAATTGTAAACCACTTTGTTCTTAAAATATGAGCATAAAAACAATTTTACCTAAAACCAAGATAAGCGATAAGGATTTGGGATGTTTACTGTTTAATTCTTTACTGGCGGTAATTGAAGAAAAAATATATGCATAAAAACAGCGAGGTCACGCTTGGGTCATAGATAAAAACAACAACAGCAACAACTACTGAAGAATAGAATTTTAATCTATTAGCACAACTTCTCATTTGTTTAATTAGCATAAGTTACCGCTCCTGTAACGTTACTTACGGCGGCTCAGAAGCGCCATTTACCATTTCCAAAACCTGCATTTACGAAACTGGTGTGTCACCACACGGCGGCAGTGTTTCCTACCTGAAAGATCACTCAATCTCGACGTTCACAGGGAAAACGTATGTGTGAACGCTTTCAGAAAACGTTTTACTGCAGATGTAGAAAACGTATGGATGTCGATTAGCTGGGGACCTGTTGAAGGGATAACTATGATAAAATAGCTTGCTCCAATGGCTGGGTGGGAAGTGACAGACTTTGAGCATTTCTGCACTGCTTTTCCTCTTCCCATCTGGGGCAACAGAGGAACTTAGTCATTTATCTCACTTAACCTGACAGTGAAACCCCATCTGTGAAAACTGTAAACATGGTTAGTTGTCGCCAGTTCTATCTATCTATCTATCTATCTATCTATCTATCTATCTATCTATCTATCTATCTATCATTTGTGGTCACAGTATTCCATACTTCCATTTGGGTTTGTTAATAGTTTTGACTTTACTATTACTCTAAAACGTGGAAAATAGTCATAATAAAAAATCAGTAGGTGTGTCCAAAGATTTGACTGATAGTTACAGAAAGAAAGAGTTTCCAGTTTTACTTTCCATGTGCTAACCAGTGTGAGGTGCCAAATCTGCCGGGTTTACGTAAGACAAACCCACCCCTGTTGACCTGCTGTCTATATAACTTAGAAGCATGCATCTTAGGCCGACCCTTCAAAGATGTTCTGAAGTACTGTTGAATTTATGGTTGCATACTGCCAACTTATAACAACCTTAAAAAGCGCATGCTACATAAAGAACCGTGACTCACTGCCAAACGAGCAGCAGCAGCAGCCAGCCCCACAGGAACATCATTTGAAGCCTCCAGTGATATGTGTGAGTGAACGTTTGGACTTTAAACTACAATAATAGATCCAAGATTACAGAATATTCTGGAATAGAGTATGCATAATAAAATATTGAATAAAATATAAAGGCCTAATAAAACAAAGTTGAGGTTGCAGAATGAGGAAAGACAGATATAACTGGAAGGTTTATATAACATGAACAGACAACTACAGAATGTGTATTGCATATAAAAGTTCCTAAGTGGAGAGCACAGTAATGTTAGAGAGGTTAACTGGCACTATAAAGCAGACAAAACCCAGCAGTGTTTTTACCTCATCTGGACAGTAACAAAAAATGGAGGTTGTGATCAAGAGTAACTAGCAGGTATTTCACAAAAGGAGCAGCTGTGTAACCAAATCCCCTTCCTAAACCGTTCAGGACACTCAGTATGGGTTTCTATCATATTATACAATACATTACAGGATTTTTGGGGTTGTTAAGTTTTTTATTAATGTTTTTTAAAGTGAACTCTTTGTTCACCAAGGCCGCATTTACACTACCAGTCAAAAGTTTTTGAAGTTTTTTTTTTAAGAAGTCTCTTCTGCTCACCAAGCCTGCATTTATTTGATTTCAAAGCAGTAATTTTTTTATTATTTAAAATAATGGCTTTCTATTTTAATTTATTTTAAAATGTAATTTATTAATGTGATTTTAAAGGTGAATTTTAAGCATCATTACTCCATTCTTTAGTGTCACATGATCCTTCAGAAATCATTGCAATATGCTGTTCAAAAAAAACATTTAATATTATTATTATTATTATCATCAATGTTTAAAACAGTTGAGTACATTTTTTCAGGATTCTTTGATGAATAGAAAGATCCAAAGATCAGCATTTATCTGAAAAAGCTTTTGAAACATTATACCATTCAAAAGCTTGGAGTCAGTATTTTTATTTATTTTTTTATTTTTTGGGGGGGGAAGAAAATTATAGAAATCAATACTTTTATTTAGCAAGCATGCTTTAAATTGATCAAAAGTGATGGTAAAGACATTTATAATGTTACAAAAGATTTTTATTTTTGAAAAATCTTGTTCTTCTGAACTTTCTATTCATCAAAGAAACCTGAAAAGATTCTACTCAGCTGTTTTCAACATAATAATAATAATAAATGTTTTTTGAGCAGCAAATCAGAATATTAGAATGATTTCTGAAGGATCATGTGACTGGAGTAATGATACTAAAATGCAGCTTTGAAATCACAGGAATAAATTACATTTGAATATATATTTAAATAGAAAACAGTTATTTTAAATAGTAAAAAATATCTCAAAATATCTATTTCTGCTGTACTTTGGATCAAATAAATGCAGGCTTGGTGAGCAGAAGAGACTTCTTTTAAATACATTAAAAATCTTACTGTTCAAAAACTTCTGACTGGTAGTGTATGTAATTAACTGTGATTAAATGAATTAATCGGCATACTAATTCAATCAAAATTTGAAATGGATTGCCATCCTTAGGTAAAATTAGAAACTTTTTCCTCTAGGATTTTTTTTGTCATTCTTTGACTTCTCACACTCTTGTCTCTCCTCTCTCCTCCACTTTTTCCATCACTCAGCTACATTCTCTCTCTTTTCCCTCACAGTTCAGTGTGAGATTCTCCTCTCTGCTTCATTTTAACCCTCACGCGTACCCAAAACCCAATGGCTGTCCTCTCACACACGCATTCACACAGACCCCGGCAGCCACATTCATCACGTTCTTTCGGCCCATTCATCACATCCCCCTGAGCCCCCACAGTCCTCTTAGACACAGGCATGGGGTTAGCAAACATCTCATGGAATTTAGGGCTGTGGTTGGGTTTTTAATGTTTTACAGCGAGTCTCTCGCAAGTTCACAATTCCCCACAGCGCGGAGAACTCACGGGGAATGGAAGGAGAACGCATGTGTACGTAATAGGAATGATGTGTGCTCAAGTGCAGAAAATCCCACGGACTGTTTACGGGGTTTTCATACTTCATGGCTCTGAGTGATGACATTTATTTGCCCTTGACTAAAGAGGAATCTCTTTGATTGTGTTCAACCTGAACGCCTGATAAGAGTGACAGCACCTAGTGTTGTGCTCTGTTTGCTAATATGCCCCTCATAGATAATAGGGCTTTTAGCAGAAGATTTTTTCACAATCTAAAGAAGGCCAAAGTGGATACAATCCATAAAATATGTTCAAAAAAACTTGGAAAACCTGCTTATTACATAATTTACCAAACTGAAACACTTTACTATAAGGGTTTAAATAGTTAACATTATTTTTTAATTTACTATAAATATACTTTATTAATATAATAATAATGATTATTATATTATTTATAGAGCTTGAAATGTAAAAAATGTATTAGCAGGCTGTGACAGATTTTAATCATTGATTCTAATGTTTAGAACCCTATGGCTAAATGTTTATAAAGATATATAATAATAATTTTTAAATATATATATATTCATTCTGTTATATATGTTGAATACTTATTACTACACTACCAGTCAAAATATATTTTAAAATGTAATTTATTCCTGTGATTTCAAAGCTGAATTTTTAGCACCATTACTCCAGTCACATGATCATACAGAAATCATTCTAATATTCTGATTTGCTACTCAGAAAACATTTATTACTATTATTATTATTATTATTATTATTATTATTATTATTGTGTTAAAAACCGCTGAGTAGAATTTTTTCAGGTTTCTTTGATGAATAGAAAGTTCAGAAGAACAGCATTTATCTGAAATAGAAATCTTTTGTAACATTATAAATGTCTTTATCATCACTTTTGATCAACTGAAAACATCCTTGCTAAATAAAAGTATTCTAAAATTTCTTTCCCAAAATGGGTTTTATTTCAAATAAATGCTGATTTTTAGATCTTTCTATTCATCAAAGAATCCTGAAAAAAAATCTACGGAACTGTTTTAAATATTGATAATAATAATAATAATAATAATAATAATAATAATAATAATAATAAATGTTTCTTAAAAAGCAAATCAGCATATTAGAATGATTTTTTGAAGGATCATGCTTTGATCACAGGAATAGAATATATTTTAAAATATATTTAAATAGAAAACAGTTATTTTAAATAAAAACATTTAACAATATTACTGATTTTGCTGTATCTTGGATCAAATAAATGCAGGCTTCGTTAGCAGAAGAAAAACGTTACAAATCTTACTGTTCAAAAACCTTTGACTTATAGTGTATTTTTGCATGTAATGCAAAATAAAAAATATTAGCATTTTTCAATTTGATAATTTTAATGACGCGGCTGACCAATAAGAATCAAGTATTCAAGCGCGCTGTGTAAAACAATAGAATACGATCTCCTTTTTGTCTTTTACCTACATAAATATCCACATTGGCTTCTACTTTATTATGACTCATCAACACAAATAAGATAAGATGCGTTGATACGACCAGGAAAGCGTCGTGTCGATGCTGCTAACGGTGCGCCACCCGCCGCGGCCTCTCGCAGCACCTGTCATGCAGCAGCGCCCGGGAGCGGAGCGCGGAGCTCCGTAGACATGTGTTCCTCAAACATTCCTTCCACAGCGCTCATAAATCACCATTACCCGGACACTCAGCTCCGCCAGCTGGATCTCCCCGCTCAAACGTAACGCTTTTCAACGACACTTTTACAGGAGAAACTGTATACGACAGTTATTTTTGATGAGTGTTTGTATTATCTCTAGTGTATTTGGTACATTTGAGCTGTGCTGTCTTTCTTAAAGTGAACTCACGTATTTGTTTTGTAAACGTTTAGACAGTGGCTATTTAGACACTTTGATATGAGAGGGGTTAAAGGTGATTGATGACCGAAACGAATCGTGTTTCAGAGCCAGACGAAACTCAACACACCTGCCACAGTCCATGAATCATCTTTAAACGGTCATGTTTTCTCACTGTAAAAATTATAATAGTATACAAACGTTTGGGGTCAGTAAGATTTTTTGAAGGAAATTAATACTTCACACTTAAGAATGGAGTAACGATGCTGAAAATTCAGCTTTGCATCACAGGAATAAACTACATTTTAAATTTAAATTTTACTGTATTTTTGATCAAACAAATGCATTGGTGAGCATTAAAAATGACGTCTTTGAAATCATAGCTGACCCCAAACATTTCAATGGCAATTTAATGCAATTACAATTTTCGTGAGAAGCACAAACTTAAAAACATGAGAATTTCTGTCATTTAGATGTCACCAATGATAAATTACTCTTAACTGTAATGTAGAAACATTCATTTTCTGTTAAGCTGCTTTCCAGCGATGTGTATCGTGAAAAGTGCTATACAAATAAACGTGAGTTGAATTGAATTTGTGCCATTTTTTAATGAACATAGCATGTTAGACGCTAAACAACGCCTTTTCAATAATATTTAGTTTACTTCAATGGCCTTAATCAGGAGGTTAAACACCAGTCCACCAAGTCTTTAAAGGTCTCTTATTTTTCCATCTCGATTCCTCAAACACCTCAGCAATAACATTCTCAGTTGTCTTTTGTTTTCTTTGCTTGTCATAGGCTATTAGCTTTGATAAAACATCCATTACTCTTTTATGAGCTACTCTAGATGTTTGGAAACCTCAAACTCTGACATGCACTGTGTCCCATAAGCTCGCACCATGCTACATAGGCTGGTGGATCAAATATCAATGTGAAATTCCTCATCGCTTAGCTACCTGGCCTGTCTATTATTGGCCCACATGCCACAGAGGGGGCGCAGTAGTGGCATGATTATATAGGTGTTACAGACTGGATGGAATCTGAAGGGCAGAGGTTCAGACTATAAAGAATGTGAGGTTTTGTGTGTGTGTGAAAAACAGAGGGACAAAGGAGGGAGAGAAAGGACACAGAAGTTTAGAAATGGATGCAAAGCCACAACAGTGGTACTCAGCTGATAATTTACTCACCCCCATGTTATCCAAGATGTTCATGTCCTTCTTTCTTCAGTCGAAAAGAAATTAAGGTTTTTGAGGAAAACATTCCAGGATTTTTCTCCATATAATGGACTTCAATGGGAACCACCGGGCTGAAGGTCCAAATTGCAGTTTCAGTACAGCTTCAAAGGGCTCTACACGATCCCAGCCAAGAAATAAGGGTCTTATCTACAGCAAAACAATATTTATATACTTTTTATCTACAAATGCATTACGTTGGAAAGGTCACGCATGACGTAGGCAGAAGTTCTGACCAAGTTTTCACAAAGTGAACGTGCAAAGAAAGCCAAATGCCCTTTACAAAGAAAGGATAAACAACTATGTTGGCTGATTTTGAAGTTGGAGGAGAAAATGAGATGGAGTTTTTCACTCTACCCTACCTTTTTGAACCAGAGCACACAGACAAAGAACTAACTGTACGTGACTTTTCCAACGTGATTACGTAATGCATGAAGTTGCAGATGTGCATCGCAGAAAGATTTTTTGAGAAGCATTTTTGGTTTAAAGTATATACATTTTAATTTTTTTAAAAATTGACCAATCGTTTTGCTAGATAAGGCCCTTATTCCTCAGCTGGGATTGTGTAGAGCCCTTTGAAGCTGCAATGAAACTGCAATTTGGACCTTCAAACTGTTGGCTCCCATTGAAGTCCACTATATGGAGAAAAATCCTGGAATGTTTTCCTCAAGAACCTTAATTTCTTTTCGACTGAAGAAAAAAAAGACATGAACATCTTGGATGACAAGGGGGTGAATAAATTATCAGGAAATTTTTATTCTGGAAGTGAACTAATCCATTTTAGGATCCAGATTTTACATCGGACCTTTCACGGTGGTGACCCAACACCGATTGCTTATTACCAACACTGAAATGTATTAATACTAAGCCAAACACTTTGATAAATGATTAGAAATTGTTTTGTACTCAAAAAATATTTAGGCCTAAATTTATGATTTATGCATTTGAAATACATACAAAATTTCCATGCATTTAATAAATGTAACCCTGGACCACAAAACCAGTCATAAGGGTCCATTTTTTATAAACAATATTTGGCCGAGATACAACAGTTTGAAAATCTGCAAAAAAAAAAAAACACTGAGAAAATCACCTTTAAAGTTGTCCAAATGAAGTTTTTAACAATGCATATTACTACTAAAAAAGTATGTTTTGATATATTTATCGTAGTAAATTTACAAAATATCTTCATGGAACATGATCTTTACTTAATATCCTAATGATTTTTGGCATAAAAGAAAAATTGATCATTTTGACCCATACAATGTATGGTTATTGCTACAAATATACTCGTGCTACTTAAGACTGGTTTTGTGGTCCAGGGTCAATGAAACAAGTACATTTTTTGTACTTAAAAAAATCATGGCATTTTATAAATATTGATATTTTTATAAATTATAATATTTTCAAAATGCATTCATTCAAATAGCTTAGAATCAGCATGAATCAGTTCATTGTGAAAATTTAATTTATTAAGCAATATTCACTTTGCTAAAAGTATGAGATTGAAAAAAGTGGATTTAATAATGATAAATGAACCTGGTTATTTAAAACACATTCGGTTTATTAGTACTATTACGAGAAATCTCACCTGTTTCATTTCTGCATCACTGACAAATATTTTAAATGCAATTCAAACACTTAAATCTTAAACTAATGCCTTTTTTAGTACTGTGGCATTTCATCAAAATGACAGACTGAAATAAAGAAATAAATTCACCTGTAGTGAAGAGACTATGGAAGGTATTTTCCATGGTGAGAAAAAGTACATTAAACTTAGCTTCTTTTTATCATCATCCATCAACGTTGAAGATCAAAGGAACGAAACTGTATATGAACACACACACTCACACACACTCCATTAACCACAGACATACCACTCTTAACACAGGCAAGTCAAGCAGCAAGTGAAACAGTGTGATCATCTACCAGATAAACCTTCCTCTATGTAGTATGGTACATAATATGCATTCTCATGTGTATACAATGATGTGTGTGCTCGCACTCACACACACACAGGTTTTTGTGAATTGTGGGGACTTTCCATAGACTTCTATAGTTTTTATACTGACCTAACAATATTGTCTATCCCCTAACCCAACCCTAACCCTAAACCTACCCCTTACAGAAAACCTGTTTGCATCGTTACATTTTCAGATAAACATCATTTACTATTTTTAATCATGTTTTTACATTGTTGGTTCCCACAATGTAGCAAAAACAAGTACACACACACACACACACACACACACACATATGAATTCCTCTGTAGAAGAGGAGTCTCAGAATAAGATATTCAGTTCTTTTGCCAAACACAACAGATGTTTTGCGTGGTATGTGTGAAACATCTGGGATTACCAGATTTACAGTGCTGCTTGTTTTTCCAACATCTAAAATGATCTCTCATCACTAGATTAATATACTTATCAAACTTCAGTGTAAAGTAGCATTGTTAGCATGAATTTAAACCAGTATAAATGATATATAAATACTTCATTTAAACTCAAGGTTTTGAAGACACCAGGGACATAGAACTATATAAACTTCATCAGCATGATATTTTGCTGCCAACACTACCGTTCAAAAAGCCTGCAGTTAGTAAGATGTTTTTCTTTTAGAAAGTAAGCATTAAATTGATTGAAAGTGATAGTAAAACCTTTACATTGTTATATTCAAATAAATGCTGTTTTTTTGGAACTTTCAATTAAAAGAATCCCAAAAAATATAAAAAAAGAAAACAATAAAAATAATAAAATAAAAATTAAGCACCATAACTGTTTTCAACATTGATAACAATAAGAAATGTTTCCTAAGCAGGAAAATCATAGATATTAGAATGATTTCTGAAGGATCATGTGAGACTGAAGACTGTTGAAAATTGAGCTGTGCCAACACAGAAATAAATGACTGAACGTTGTGAATGTTTTTGCACAGAAACGGAACAAGATGTTAAATAACGTGGTTAAGAATGAGGAGGTTTTCACATATGCATTTAAAATGAACTGATGAATTCAAAGAGAAACCACACGTCTCATCATTTTTCTTTGCCCGTTTTTTTTTTTTTTTAAGTCACTTTGATTGAGTTGTTTGATGTTTTTCATCACCAGCACTTCTCTGTGATTATAAAAATGTCTCTGAAGGAAAGTGTGTGCAAACATCTGCTGAAGAGATGGACTACTGTGGCACGGTAATTAAAACTGATTTCTGGGTGTTTTGTGAAGGGAGAAAAGTCAGACACACATGAACATATTTGATAGTGATTCATGAATGATTCATGCACTGAGTAGTTCACAAAACTCCAGTCCATCAGTTAACATCTTGTGAAGAGATGGACTAAGTGCGAGTATATTTTCAGTAAATTTGAAAAATGCCGGCTCCTGCGTCAGCAGCACCACACGCATACGTCACGTCTTTGCGCATGAAAAGTATTCTCATAAAATTACAGTTGAACCACTAATGTCACATGGACTATTTTAACATTGTCCTTACTACCTTTCTGGGCCTTGAACGTTTCAGTTGCGTCGCTGTCTATGCAGGGTCAGAAAGCTCTCAGATTTCATCAAAAATATCTTAATTTGTGTTCCGAAAATGAACGAAGGTCTTACGGGTTTGGAGCGACTTCAGGAAAAGAATAAATGACAGAAATTTCATTTTTGGGTGAACTGTCCCTTTAATTCTCTGGCATCCATCACTGCTATATAGAGAGGTCCTGTATGCTACTCTATATCTGTTCTACACCATTTAATTCTGTAGGGATGAGTTGAAAGGTTGTGAGGAGGAACAGACCATTAGCTGTTCTCCTTGCTACACTGAGTTTGGAATCTTGGGAATTCTACAGCTCATATCAAGCAGAGAATTCTCCATTCTGGAAATGAACTTGGCTTAAGGGTCACGGGTTCTGGAGCTTTCTCTGTTAATCGTGGGCTCAAGAGCGCTCTTTATACATAGTACAGTATGTAGACAAACATTAGAGAATCCTGGGATATAGAGGGACTAAAGGGTCTTAAGCTGGCGGATCAGGCACCTGTGGGTTCGTCCGCAGGAGACGCCTCATACCAGTGGCTCTGAAATGACCCTCCCCCCGCGTCTGACCTGTACATGGCCTGTTTGATCTGTCTCCAGTTCCCACAGTCAATAAAGAAGAGCTGCTCTGCTTCTGTAATGACGATTATGGACAATGATTAACAGTATGTTCTACTTAGATCAGAAATACACTACCAGTCAAAATATTTTTTAAAGAATTTTCTTTTGCTCACCAAGCCTGCATTTATTTGATCCAAAGGACAGCAAAAACAGTAAAAATTTGAAATATTTTTTACTATTTAAAATAACTGTTTTCTATTTGAACATATTTTAAAAACATATATTATTCCTGTGATCAAAGCTAAATTTCCAGCATCATTACTCCAGTCTTCAGTGTCACATGATCCAGAAATCATTCTAATATGCTGATGCGCATTGCTGTTCAAGAAACCTTTATTAAGGTTCTATTCTATTAATAAAAAAAAACTGAAAAAATTCTACTCAGCTGTTTTCAACATAATAATAATAATAATAATAATGTTTTTTGAGCAGGAAATCAGAATATTAGAATGATTTCTGAAGGATCATGTGACTGGAGTAATGATGCTAAAATTTCAGCTTTGATCACAGGAATAAATTACATTTTAAAATATATTCAAAAAGAAAACAGTCATTAAAAATAGTAAAAATATTCAAAAATTTTACTGTTTTTGCTGTACTTTGGAACAGATAAATCCAGGCTTGGTGAGCAGAAGAGACATCTCACTGTTCAAAAACGTTTGACTGGTAGTGTACAGTGAAAAATACAGTAAAATACTAAAAAGATGTGAAATATTATTACAATGTAAAATAAATGTTTTCTATTTGAATATATTTTAAAATGTAATTTATTCTTGTGATGCAATGCTGAATTTTCAGCATCATTACTCCAATCTTCAGTATCATTCAGTAAATCAGTAATCATTCTAATATGCTGATTTGCTGCTCAAAAAACATTTCGTATTATTATCAATATTGAAAACAGTTGTGCTGCTTAATATTAATGTGTAAACCATGATACTTGTTTTCAGGGTTGAATAGAAAGTTCAAAAGAAGGCATTTATTTATAGTATATATTTTAGTAATATTTTAAAGATCACCTTTGTCACGTTTGATCAATTTATTGCATCACTGGTAGATAAAAGTTTTTTTTTTAAAGGTTTGTCACTCATACTCCAGTCCCACAGGTTCATATAAGTATTTTTTTTGTGGCTGCACGCATGACCCGACATGAGCAACTCTCATTTCACTTGTTCTTGCAATGCTGTTTTTATGATTATTCCTCCAACCATTTCCAGAAGGGGAACTCCACATAGGAGAGGTAAACCAATCCAACAAGGGAAGCCTTTCTTTTAAAGGATCACTAAATCTTGAACGTAATTCTATTCCCACAAACTCTCTGTCCCGTATCATTGCCGGGGCGTCCCTGCGGTAAGGATGTGATTGTAAATAATTATGTGCATTACAAGCCGTTACACTCGGTTGTTATTTCTATACAGCACAGAGAATTGTAAACCGGCTGTTTGTCGTAAATTCACCAAGAAGCGAGATAAAAAAGTTACAGATGGAACTTCATGATCTCGAGGCGAGGGAGTGCTTCATAAATCACACATCACAAAGTGATGGAAATAGAATGTGTATTGTTGTAAATGGTAGCAGAGAGACTCTTTAACGAGGAAGGGATGGAGATGACAGCTTGCACTGGCGAGCATGTTGGATCGATTACTATGAAGATAGAATGACACCATAACCAACATGCAGTAGATGCCTCTGTTTGTCAGCATCTTTAAATCAGGTCAAGGTAACAAACATAAAGATCAATGGTCTCTCTATACGGTTGACTCTCAGTAAACCTGTCAAGAACATATCTGGCTCATATTTCACCCTAAAATCAAACGAAAGAAAAAAGACAGTATATCTTCCCAGGCATCTTAATGGCAAAAAGTGTCCCAATTTACCCAAATTCGCCTATATATTAATATAAAAATTTATTTATTTGCCATAAAAACCCTAGTGAAAAATAAATATATTAAAGTGTATTTACAATACATTTATTTCATGCTAAGTATACTACAAATTAAAAATACCCTGCAATTGTGTTTTTAGTATACTAAACGTCTGCCAAATTGGAACAACTGCTTAATGTACTTAATTGTGCGGAAGTGTGAAGATGTACTTAAAGAAGAACTCTACTTCCAGAACAACAATTCACAAATAATTTACTCACCCCCTTGTTATCCAAGATGTTCATATCTTTCCATCTTCAGTCGTGAAGAAATTATGGTTTTTGAGGAAAGCATTTCGGGATTTTTCTCCATATAATGGACTTCATTGGTGCCCCGATTTTGAACTTCCAAAATGTAGTTTAAATGCAGCTTCAAAGGGCTCTAAATGATCCCAGCCGAGAAAGAAGGGTCTTATCTAGTGAAAAGATCTGTCATTTTTTTTGGAAAAGAAAAATTTGTGTACATTTTAAGCACAAAAGCTCGTATAGCACAGGCTCTGGGATGTGCGTTCACGACGCTGCGTACTATTAAATCAGGTCAAAAGGTCACACGGAACGTAGGCGGAACTACAGACCCAGTGTTTACAAAGCGAACGCACAAAGACTAAGAAAGTGCAAGTAAGTCAAACGCTGTTTACAAACAAAAAGGTACAACGATGTCGGATGATTCTAAAGTTCTAGGAGAAAATAAGATGGAGTTTTTCACCATACTCTATTTTTTGAGCCGTAGTACACAGACGATGAACTTAGGCATGATGGGAAGTTCGGATCATTTTACTGACTCTGACCTTTGAGTCTCGTTCAGCAAAATGAACGTATCTTTTTTCGAGTCATTTCAATTATTTCGTTCATTTAACAAAATATAATTAAAATGTTACGTGTTACTTCCCTAACACATCTACTGCTTACACAAACGTTGATCACACTACAAACAAGACAAAACTATAATGCTATAAGAAACAGAAGATTAATCCATTGTCTACCTGGGTCTTTAGTCTATGATTAGCTCACCTCACTTCTTTCTGACAAGTTTTCGGGTGTGAGTCATTCGTTCATCACATGACAGCCCCATAAGCTTTAACCAATGCAGTGTGAGCCGGAAAAATAATTGATTGGGTTATCTCTCGAGTCTTCAAAGGTTCGAGTCGTTCATTCATCACGTGACAGCCCCATAAGATGAACGAATGACTCGAAAAACCTGAAGACTCGAAAAAGGTGAACTAATTTCAGTACAGAACCTAAGAGGATGTTGCGCATGCACGACTGAACAAATCACTCCCCGAAACGACTCGTTCTTCCCGAGTCACATTAAAGATTCATTCAAAACGAACAAATTGTTCAAGAACAACCCATCACTAATTTGTAGCATCGTGGACACACATCCCAGAGCCTGTGCTACACAAGCTTTTGTGCTTAAAAAGTATACAAATTTTTTTTTTTGTTGAAAAAAATGACCGATTGTTTTGCTAGATAAGACCCTTCTTCCTCGGCTGGGATTGTTTAGAGCCCTTTGAAGCTGCATTAAACTACATTTTGGAAGTTCAAAATTGGGGCACCAATGAAGTCCATTACATGGAGAAAAATGCTTTCCTCAAAAACCATAATTTCTTTACGACTGAAGACAAAGACATGAACATCTCGGATGACAAGGGGGTGAGTAAATTATTTGTAAATTGTTGTTCTGGAAGTGGAGTTCTCCTTTAAGTATATTTGATTGTGCTAAAGTGGAGCTATTGCAAGTATACTTTAGGTACACTTTAAATATTTTGCATTTAAAGACCGATATTATTTGAAGATCATACAATCCTCATCAATAGTGACATTAAAACATATTTTAGGCATAATATTAAGAAATGTGCATTGTGCACAAGTAATACTACAAATAAAGTTTAATTACAATTTTTATATCAGTAAAGTCTCAAGCGATATGTCAGTAAATATGTTAATAGACTTAAACTATACTTAGTATAAAATAAATGCATTTTAAATCTATTACTTTTTACTAGGGAATACTGTCACAATGAGTGATGATGTAAACCTAATGGTTGTGGTAACCTGACAATGAAGTTGCGGTGACTTCACAGTTTGCATTTGAAGATTTCATCATGTAAAAAAACAACTTTGAAAGCACAGTCATCAAAACTTCTTTGATAAAGATTCAATGTTTACTGGTGCATGATAACATCCTTCCTCTGATAGAGGATGTTTGTAGCGTGAGGGCGGAAGGGTGTGACTACAACTGTCCTTGATCCTCTCTGTGACTAACCCTTCATTTTCATACTTTGCCAAGCACCTGTCGGCAGGTATGAAATGAAAGCAGCGTCTACCTGTTGCTGCAAGACTCCTAAACAGGCCGTTTACCTCCCATGACCACCCAGCCTCAACCTTTTCCTCTCCCTCACAAAGTGGAGTTTTTTTCCTCTGCAGCAAGATTCACAATTTTTGTTGCGTGCACTGAATGGTTGTCAATGGAGAAATGTGCATATGTAGTTCCAGCATCTACCAGCAGGGGCTAAATACTAAGTTAATCAAACCAATGAAGCCAAACAGCAATTAGCCACAGCTAATTATGGCCCTGTCCCTGACCTCTTCCACCTCCCAGCTCCTCTTCCACCACCCTTCTGGCTCCCTCTATAATCTGTTCAGTTAAAACCAACAGACTGCTGGGGGACTTCAAGAGGAATACCACAGTCATGGGACATTTCTGTTTCAAGATACATTTCTGTGAGCAATTAAAAAAACATTTTTAACATAAGCAGCATGCTTGATCACAATCACCAACACCACTTACACAAGTAAATATCCCATATATCCAGTTTGTTTACCCTGGGTGGGCAAACAAATTATACACTATCTGGCCTTTCTGAGTTTCTGAAGGAGATTCAGACATATTAAATTATATGTACAGTTTAATTTAATTTAATAATGTATAATTTAAAATAATTTACAGTTGCAATCAAAATTATTCAACCCCATAGAGACTGAAGTACTTTACAAATACAAGCTTTTCTAAATTTCCAGGACTTTATAAAAATTGCATCTGCAACAGTTTACTGGCATATTAAAAGTGATAATGTATAATGTAATGTTTTTTTACTTTTGACTGGATTTTTTTAATAACACAGCTATGTCATAATTATTCAACCCCTATTCAACATTGCTGTTTTTAAGTCACTTGTTTTTACGGTAGGGAAAAAAATTGTCTTAAAACACAATTACGCCTTTAGAAGCTCAAAGAATGAGCTTGGGCTGTTACACATACATACATTTAGGCCATGCATGTGCTAAAATTGAGTAGCAAATATGGCAAAGTCAACAGAGCTCTCACAAAAGCTAGAGAAGAAAGAGTTTCATTATATTAGAAAGTCTAAGACTATATAAAGATTTCCAAGAAATTAAAAGTTCCTCTAGACACACCTGGCAGCCTTATTCCTTAGTTTAAAGTGTGTTGTATCAGAAAACCTTTGAGGGTGTTGAACAAAAAAAAAGCACAATATTATAAAATGTTTGATCAGAGCAACTGAGAAAAACCTGCAATGTACAGCTGAAGACTTGCAAGATGACCTGACAAAAGTTGAGGCATCTTGCAGAATACCACTCCTGACCAAGAAGAACAAAAAGGACTTGAACATGCTAAAATTCATTTGGACAGACCTATGGAGTTTTATGGAGCGATGTGACCAAACTGGAACTTTTTGGACCTATGGATCAGCGGTATGTCTAGTGCAAAAAAAGCAAAGCTTATAAGGAGAAGAACACCATCTACATGGTCAAACATGGAGGTGGGCCACTCCTGGGTTGTTTTACTACAGCAGGAAGTGGAAATCATGACCCTTTGAAGGATATTTTGATATTTTGAAGTATCAAGCCGTTTTGGCAAGAATTGTGATGCCTTTGATGCAAAGACTGAAGCTAATGATCAATGGATTTTCCTGCAGGACAATCATCACTCTTAAAAATAAAGGTGCTTCACAATGCCATGGAAGAACCTTTTTAGTCTAAATGGTTCCATGAAGAACCTTTAACATCTGAAGAACCTTTCTGTTTCACAAAAGGTTCTTTGTGGCGAAAGAAGGTTCTTCAGATTATTAAAAGGTAAGAAAGAAATGGTTCTGTGTGGAACCAAAAATTGTTCTTCTATGGCTTTGTTGTGAAGAACCCATTTTTAAGAGTGATCCCAAGTTTACATCCAAATCTGCTTTTGCTCGGTTCAGGGATCAGTCATAGAATCTTCTTGAGTGTACTGATGCATTTGTTAACTTGTTTTCATAAAATTTTGTTCTCTGCAGTAAAATGTCTTGCAGGTCAAGGGGTTGAATAATTTTGATTGCAACTGTATATACATTATATATATATATAGTAAATCTTTTGTACCCCCCATGAACCCTTAGTCACCACCACTAACATACACATGTACAGTAATATCTATGGTGTCAGAATCTGTAGGGCTCATGTTACAGGCCACATAGAGTTCCTGCTTCATTCTGGCACTTTGGACAAGTGGGAATGCAGTTATGTCAACAGACTTGTCTTTAACGGACATCTGACAACACATACATGGCACGAAAAGAGTCATGTGGGAATACCGGAAAAGGAAACAACTTTATGACCATGCTAAAATCAAGGAGGTCTATAACACCTGGAAAAAGCTGTCTATTAGCATTCCCATTCATCTCAAAGCCAGTTGCCCAGCTGACACTGGAGGACATCCAAAAATATGCAATTTAAAAATCAAGATCCAGCTGACAAAAAGTCCACTTCACACTTTCAAAGAGTGGTTAACTGGTAAAAGATCTACAATAATGCAATAAAAATATACTACCATTCCATTTTGGAATCTTTAAGACTTTTTAAATGTTCTAAAAAGTCTCTTATGTTCACCAAGGTTGCATTTATTTGATTAAAAATACAGTAAAAACAGTAATATTGTGAAATACTATTACTATTTAAAAGAACTGTTCTGTTGTAATATATATATGCAATTTCTTTTTATTTTCAATTCTGAAAAAAGTTTTTCTTTTTTGTGGAAGCTAATATACTACCATTCAAAAGTCTGGAGTAAGTAAAGTCTCCCCTATCCCGTAATACATATGTTCATGTTGCTTTAAAAAAGCGTGACAACAACTAGGCTTGTTTTTGGACACTTGGCTTCACAGTTGGGACAATTTTAGATAATGCTGTCTGAACTGTAGGCAGCTCATTAGTCAGCCATTGGTATGTTAATCTTTGTATCTGCAGAGCGCACTGATATCTCCAGCTCTGTAGACGCAGTGAGAAGTGATGTGCTGGAGATACATTCCTCTGCTGATATGAGATGTGTTTTGATGTTTCTTTAACACAACAACAACTGAGATCTGGTTAAGGTAGCTGGTCTCAGATCAGCGCACGATGAAGTGATGAGAGTGAGATGCTTAGCATATCAAGCCACACTCATGTCAAGAAGCGCTAGCAGACGAGAGGGCTGCTGACTTCAGAACAGGCTAATCTTCTCAACCTCCTGGCAACAAGTCTTATCACTGAGACTAGACAGCAAATGCTAGATGGAGAGAGCAAAAGAACGAAAGACACAAAGAAGAGACAGAGCAAGCAAACATGCCACAGGGGTTTGTATTTTCCAGGCGTTTGCTCACAGAGATTAATGATAAAGTCAAGGATCTCGGGTTTTGCTTTTCGCGTGTTCTCACTTGGGAAATGTCTTTGAGCCAAAGTGAGGAAACTCCGACATAATAAGAAATGTGTTGTGAGTAGAGCTTTCAAAAACATTTTCCATTTTCCATTCTGCTAATCCCACATTATTACAGAGATCCTATGTTCTCGCAGAAAACATGTCCATCACCTCTAGTCCTTCAATGTAATCTCCTTTATGGTAATGTGTTACAATAACTTGTAACAATAATGAAACATAAGTTATTAAATTTTATTAGACATGTAGCTGCCAGTGGATTCATTGCTATTAAAGATTTAATAACAATAAAACTCTGTAACCAATACATGTTTTAACATTATTTCTACATTAAAAATAAATTATATACACTATCAGTCAAAAGTTTTTGAATGTTTTTAAGGAAGTCTCTTCTGCTCACCAAAATACAGCAAAAACGGTAAAATTTTGAAATATTTTTACTTTTTAAAATAACGTTTTTTATTTGAATATATTTTAAAATGTAATTTATCACTGTGATTTCAATGCTGAAATTTTAGCATCATAGTCACATGATGCTTCAGAAATCATTCTTATATTCTGATTTGCTGCTCAAAAAACATTTGTTATTATTATTACTATGTTAGAATTTTTTCAGGTTTTTTTTGATCAATAGAAAGTTCAGAACAGTATTTACCTGATACCTTTTGTATCATTATAAATGTCTTTATAATCACTTTTGGTCAATTTAACGCATCCTTGCTGAAATAGAAATAGAAAACAGTTATTTTAAATAGTAAAAATATTTCACAATATTACTATTTTGCTGAATTTTCGATCAAATAAATGCAGGCTTGGTGAGCAGTCCTTTATGTCAATTTAAATGTGAAAATAGAAAAAATGAACAAGCACAATTAAATATCCAGTACTGGCCAAAAAAAAAAGAAAAAAGAAAAAAAGAGAATCATAATATCAGATGATAGCCAGAATCATAGCTACATAGCTATATGGTGCATCCATAGACCACCCAGTGCTGTGTAGTAACTGATTACATGTAATCTGGATTACATAATCAGATTCCAGAAATTAAGTACTTGTAATTTGATTATACTGCATTTTATAAAATACTTGCAATTAGACTACAGTTACTTTTTTATGGATTAATTTGGGTCAGAGTTAGAGGCCGAAAGTATCTGTAAGCAATATGGAGAATTTGTGAAACATCTCAGCATCATTATTTGTTATTTATTTTAGTTTCTGAATCACTGAAAGCTGCAGCTGTTGTAACCCCTGGAAGAAAAAGCGGGGTCCTGCTGACAGCACTGCACTAATGAGTCACTGTGTGCGTGTCTACATGCCTGTTCCTCTGCATGTTTGTGCATACAAATGTTTATTTTCGTGCCTCACACACACACAGAGCCAAAGAAACACACAAGGGGTCAGAGGTCACCTGGCTAATGTATCTTCCATGTGGCATCGGAACAGGAATTGAAATATTCCAGGCTGTGTGGAATTCTGGATGAAAGAGGGGCAACATTGCCGGGATGCTTCCCAAGTTGTTCTGCTCTGACTTGTTTGGGCATCTGTTGTGCTCTGATTATGTAAGAAAGACATGCAGATAAACATCATTGTAGATAGAGAAGGACTAAAAGCGACATATCAGAAGAGCAAAGGCAAAATCTGCTCTGTCCAAGACCACCACTGAGGGAATCCATAGCAGGAGGTCCACATACCCAGAAGGCGACTTCTCCCCGTCTAGAAATAGACACTATTAAATGTAAATAGAAACAGCAGCAAACTGTTGACGCAAGTATTTCAATTAACAACCAAAGAGCAAACATGCTAAAGCTAACCAGTTCAACCACAGTCACAGCTTGTTTGAATATTGAAAAGTCAGCTGTGGGTATAATGCAAGGATATTTACGAGTCATTAAGCAGACTATATATAGCCTAAATGTCCTGTACGTGTTTTAGGAGTAGTTCTTGTGAAAGGAGTCACCAACTTTCTTTGAAAAATAAGGAATGCTCTCTTTTTCATACAACACATATTTGAGATTGATGCCTACATCAGAAGAATTCCTGTTGAGGAGAGAATTGTTAATGTAAATAGTTATATATTATGGAAATAAAATGTTTCTTGTTAAGCACATATGAAAAAAGACATAACATATTATTTAGCAAGCCTATAACCACCTAAATCAATGATTAAAACAATTTTTTTAGCAAATCTAGGTCATTTACCATAGAAATATAATGTTTTTTTTAATGTTTATGACTGTTTGAGTGCCACCTGTGGTCTGATCTCCCTAAAACTTTGCATGCTTGTTTAGTATCACCTGTGGCATGTGCTCAGCAGGTTTCGTGAAGTTTTGAGTTTTCATTTTAAGCTTTATAGGTTTTTGGGTATATTTCTAAACGGCCCTATTTTAGCTTCCCGAAGGGTAAATTTCAACCTTTTTTTTTTTTTTTTTCAAAATTATTGACCTAGAGAGTCCAGATAATTGTACTGCAGATTTTTTTTTTCCAGATTGAGCGAAAAACCTAGGAATAGTTTGCAAAACTATTTTTTTACATTTTCTTAATCATTTAACAAACGATTTGATTGACAGCAGTGGTTCTAGAGGCAAAGTTGGTCGGAATGAGGATGTCTATCATATGATTCGAATATCATGTATATACAGTCGTTTACGCCCTTGAAAAATGCGATATCGCATCCCCCAGTGGCTGATTCCTTTTAAATTTCTCACAGACCTTTAGAGTCCTGAGTCAAACAGGCCCACTGAGTTTTGTTATGATCAACCTCCGTTAACCCAGTCTAATAGGTTCTCGAAATTCAACGGACTATGGCGGCCATGTTTCTTGAGGTATGCAAATGTCCTTATAGTCGATTATGGCACTTTGGACCAAGACCGTGCATACCAATTTTCATGTCGATAGGTCAAGCGGTTATGTAGTTATAGCCATTTTTATGTTTTTTCCCTCTTATAGCACTACCAAGTTGCCAAGCTTTGTAACTTTTTTAGATTCTGCTATTCCATACGTGTTCTGAGTTTGGCAAAGATATCTCATTCTGTTCAAAAGTTATAGCCATTTTAGTAAAAGCAGCCCTGCCGCTTTTAAACGTTTTGGTGTCCCTTTGCGACAGTGAGTCGCAAGTTCAACTTTTTTTGGATAATTATTGATATTCACTCTCCAGAGAATCTTCCTGCACTGGTTTGGTTCCGATCGGGTAAAAAACCTAGGACCAGTTTGCAAAAGTAGGATTTTTCAAAAAATCTAAAATACTTGAAAATTGCATTTTGTCCGCCATAAGCCAACGACTCCAATGACATAAGACACTTGAACCTGGAACAAACGGTTTAGGAGTTATGGGCGATTTCATCCTTTTGATCACTGTAGTGCCCCCGTCAGGCCGTTTGGGCCAAGCCTTGGTGACGCTATAGACTGTGTGAGTACTACCATCTCTCCAAGTTTCAAGTCTCTGCGATTTACAGATTTACAGATTTACAGACAATCAGTTTTACATGGAGACTGTTGATTCTTGAATTACAATAGGGTTTCAGTGCTATGTGCTTGAACCCCTAAAGAAGAATTTTTTTTCAAAGTGTGAAGAATATATGTATAAAGAAGCTTTTGTGCAATGGAAATGTTCCATGGATGTCAAAGGTTCTTCATGGAACCATGCCAATAAAGAATCTTTTTTAAGAATGTAAGGGACACTTGGCAACCCTAACAGTTTGCGTTTAAAGTAAATGTTTGTGTCGTATACATTTGCAGTCACCCAGCTGCCCGATAGCAAGGGATACGAATGTGTGATGATTAGAGAGTGGATCTTATCTTACGCACAGGGGCACAATTCTGTTTTCGTTCCGCGCCAAAGCCCCTTCTCGCCCACCTGGGCTGGGCTGGACCTCCTGCAGCTTGGACGACCGCCACGCGTTAGACTTCACTGGCTTGGAACCACTGCGGCATCTCTGGTTTAAACTGAGGAAGCGAGGGGGAAAAAAAAATACTCTCTTTCATATCTCAAAGCACCAAGACAGAATTACGCACCAAGCCAGCACACACACTAAAGCCACATCTCCACATGATCAAACAGATGACTGATTGCACAGGCCTCAGGGGAACGAGAGAAAGGGGGGGATAAAGAATGAAATGGGTGGTGGTTTTCCAAAGAAGCTTTGCACCTCAATGACATCAAATCTGTGTGTAAGAGTGTGTGACAAAGAAGGCAGCGAGACAGAAAGGTTTTGATTAGAGAGCTGTTTGTGGTTTTGGTTGCATGGGTGTGTTAGATTGGAAGCTGCCGCCATCATATGGAAAAGTCAGAGAGTGTGTGTAGAAACTAAACAGGCCCTGTGGGGGGCGCTGTAACCACATCTTGGGAATTTGATGTGAAACTTATCTTCTTATGTCATATGAGCTAAATATAACAGCTTCTTCCTGATAGAATGAATGGTTAAAGGTCAAATGTAATTTGGCGCCAATGTTGTTACCAAACGAAATTGGAACAATAATGATCTGACACTCTGTCTCCCATTGGTTGACAAACGGATAGCCCCACCTCCAAATTCATGCGATTGGTTGAGTTGCATTTTTAGGTGGGTCTTGGTGTTCAAACCAAAAGAGCAATGCTTTAAAAGTGCAAAAGACGCATGTTGGGGGTTTCTTTAACTATTCATCTTTAACTATTCAGATTTGTTTTGCCTACATGCTGAAATAACAATAAACTGCATTAAATAACTCTATTTATAAACTTAACTCAATTCTACAGTCATGCCAACTCTCATTACTAGCAAAACCACTGGTGAGCCTTATGAAACATGAACTGTACTAACCTTTACCTTTGGTTCTGAAATTCAGCCGTTATTTCCTCAAATAAACTCTGGAAATGTGAAACGCTGAGTTTGTGCAGCTTGTCTGGCAATTAGACACTGGATTTTATCATCACAGCAAACCACAAGTGGTGAAACTCAGAAACATGGTCTGGCGCTCCTCAGGGTTATGTCCGCGGTCCAACTCTGTTCTCACTCATCACTTCTTTTCTGCAACAAACACATTACTAAATGAATGACTGATCGACACAGCAGTCACAAACAGTTATGAGGCTGTGGCCAAAAATGACATCACAGAAGTCTTAACAAGAGGTAATGAGTTCACACACCAGTTCATATGCAAAGAGACTTCAGATTTAATTTACCTTACCTAGTCCACAAAAAACACTCTAATCCATCTAATTTATATGCATCTCTGAATCCAAACATGTAAGGTAACTCTTTAACTTGACCTCATGAACATAACACAGAATCCAAATCACGCAGGTCATAAACTCTTCAATGCATTGGCCGCTGAAGCACAAAAGTGCAGTTTCAAGGCATTTTCAACACATTAAACACCATTAATGTTTGACTTGTACTCATATTTTACCTCGCATGCATTAAACCCATTTAATATATCATCATAGTATACATTTATTGTTTCAAGCAGCTTTTTTTTTTTTTGCTATATGGGGTCATATGTAAAAAATTAACAGATTTATTTTGTTGGACTGCATTTCCACTTTGTTATCTCTACTGTATTGCCTTTCAAAATCATAGCAGCTGAGTGAAGTTAGAATTGCAATACACATAAAACGGCATATAAACTCTTTTCTTGGATGGCACCGCGCCATTGCTTTTTAACACCTACTATGCCCGAATTATGTGTGTATATGAGGTAAATGGAGAAAAGATTTAAAGCATTACAAAGTTTATGCAGGAAACCTTCTGCTTACTTTGCATCTGTCAAACTGTGTTTATACATAGGTGTGTGTGTGTTTGATTAACACATTTATGTTTAATCTAATATTGCAGGCAGGTTTCTCAACTTTCTGGCTTTGATTGTGCCCTTTTGCACCTTACCCTGAGTGCTCCTCAGAGGGTTAATGCTGGGAGGTTACAAGTTCCCTCCTCTTTTCTCTCTCTCTCTCTCTCTCTCTCCCTCCCTCTTAGATTCTCGCTCCGATCTCTAGCTCCTCTCAGCTGAGTAACCCAAAGACAGACTTATACAAGCACCACACAGGTTTAACATCACCAGAGAGAGCACAGAATCACCAAGGGACAGATTTTCAAGCACCATCAAGAAAGGAGATCTTGCAAACTCAATGAGTCCTAGAATGAATGGAAAACTTCATGTTTGAATATGAGACTTGGATTAAGTGGATTAAATTGATCTGCATAACTGGCCCTCTCATCTGACACGCTTTCATTGACGTGAACATCCAGGAGAGGAGCATTTCCAAAGCTTTTCGTTCCTTAACCCTACATATTTTAAAGTGATTGGAGACTGTAAGTGCCTGATCATGGCTGAGGTGAGACTTATTCACCTGTTGAAGACAACTTGGATGGTATTTCTCATGCAAGGTTAGTTAACTTTTTGTCTTTGACTCTCTTTCTCTCCATCTTTCTGAATGAAGCAAATGGTTTTATCCATTTCAGGACAGTATTTAAAATACTAATAAATATTTAATTAAAAAATGCATAATTATACGCCTGATACTTTTGAAACATAAAATGGTTTTTATATTGTGCTGCCACTAAAAAAACTTTTGAAGTCATACAAAGGGCTTTTTATTCTTTAGTTCTTTAGAAAACAAACTTCTGCTTTAAAGCAGTGGTTTTCAATCCTGGTCATTTTGAATGTCTCCCTTATCTGACACACCCAATTCAGGTCTTGGAGCCTCAACTAATGAGCTGATGATATAAATCAGGTGAGTTAAATAAGCATGCAAAACTTGCAGTGCTTCAGAACCAGGACTGTAGTAAGGAAACCAAATATGCTTATCTGAAGAACCTACAATGCAAATGCATTAACTTTTTTAATCAAAAAGCACCACGTAGCAACTCAAAAAACTATACAGCCAAAAATGTGAAAAGTGTTCTTTGCTGAACCTGAAGGACCTTTATTTTTCTCGTATTTGTAAAGCCCACATCTGCATTTATCACAGATCCAACCAGGAAAAGAAACATAGATATAATTATGTTTTGTGGCACATCTAAATAAATGTAAATGTATTCATGTAAAAAGGTATTAATGTAAATGCAAATATTTACAAATATGAATTATGAGAATCTATAAGCTTAAAGTATAGCTTAAGAGTGGCTTATTGTTAATGTGTGAAAGTATGAGAGCTGCCAAGCGAAACACCTTCATTATTGAGACCGACAAGTCTGAGCATTTTCTACTGTATCAAAGTTTTTACTGCGTTTTTTTTTTCGTCTGGATTTCACAAGAGTAATTAGGATCTAAAGGATGACGGGATGAAGTTTCAGTTTAGGAGGTAATTCCAGCTTTAATTAATATAATAAAACCTTTGACAAAACTAAACTTGTCCTTAAATTGTTAAAAGAAAGCACGTAACTCATGCTTGCACCTTTTTTTGAATATTCAAGACGTAGTTCATGCCTTGCTGTTGATATCAAAGCTGTTGGCGGGACATTTGTGCATGTGTAAAACATAAAGTGGGGTACAAAAGTCTAGGTTTGCATGCAAATGATAAACTCTTAAAACTAAAGGTTCCAAAAGTGTGTTTTTGCAGTGATGCCATAGAAGAACCATTTTTGGTTCCCCAAAGAACCTTTCAGTAAACAGTTCCTAAAAGAACCATTTTGAAGAGCATTTTAAAAACCTTTTTTGAACATTTTCTGCATTTAAACGGTTCCATGGATGTTCAAGGTTCCTCATGGAATCATCAATGCCAGTAAATAACCTTTATTTTTAAGAGTGTATAATAAAAATACGAATTTAAATCGAAAATGTTTTAAAGCCCTCAAACTATTTTCGCTGTGTATGGTCTACAAAGTTTTTTGGAGATGAAAAACATTCTTGATGTCACATTTATAGGTTCTTCAGATCAACATATCAGTTTCTGGCTTTTTTAAAGCATCACACAGATGGTTTTCCAACAAAATAAAGAATAAAAGTCAGTTCAGGAACTTTAAAAGGTTCTCCAATGGCATAAGGTTATAACTTTCATTTTTAAGAGTGCACAAGTAACAGAAATTTGGCTTGTTCTCCAGGAAAAATCACTGCGAGTCAGTCAGGTGAAGTTTAAAGAGCTTTAAATATAAGCGGCAAAGAGTTTGGCTCGACACTGTGATCCTACTCTCACCTTTCCCCATGTGCTGCTCTTTTCACCTGTCAGTCTGCTCCACGGGCCCCGGACCCCCGTTTTTGTTCCAGGCTCTTTTAAAGTTAGCAGGAGGCCATTGTTTCCTGTGAAAGCAGATCACAGACGTGGAACTAATGCCACCATTAAAATAATGATTAGAGTAACAGGCCAACGCCATTAACGACCCCTTCTATTCGTATGCCATTTACTGGCTGTTTTTCTTCTATGCTCTCGTTCCTTTCAGTCAGGGATGGTTAGGGTGATGAAGAAAGCAATAGGCTTCTGTTCTCACTATCAGGCCGCCTACAGAACGAGAGAGAGAGAGGGAAAGACTGGCGCAATTACACCCGCCCCCCAATGACTCATGGCAGTTACCCATGACCTCAGAGGTCAGTGTGTGTGCATTTATGCGCCTGTACTTTCTCTTTTCTTACAAAACATGGACTTCTTTCATCAAACAGCGGAATTAGATCTGCGAAAATGATTAATGTCATGCCCATGTGCTTGAGTAATCTGCCAGAACAGATACTGAACGCAACGCTGTATTGTAGTTGGCTGTTACACTTCGTCTACTTTGATTTAAAGTGGAAAATTATTTAACACAATTTTACAGGATTTTACAGGAAGTTATGCCTCAACATTGCTAAAAAAAAATTGTGAAGGCTTCCAGTATTACAAGGAATCGCCACCATAATTCTTCCAGCTGTTTCCCATTGTTTGTTTCTCTTATTCCACTATTTTTAAAAATACATCTGCTTTGAGATGCATGAGTAATATTCATAAGCAGATGACATGAGAGAAAGCCTGTCAGCCATTTATAGATAAAAGGAGGCACAATGCATTTCAGACAAGCTTTGACTGATGTACCACTCTTTAACTATCAATCAGCTATAGGAGCAAAAGATCACACCAGTTACTAACTGTCATGATAACTGATTTGGTATGTGGTCAGCAATGGGTCGGATTAGTGCTATCTATGGTTGACTAATGCTGGTGTACAGAAAAAAAATGTAAAAAAAAAAAAATTAAAGTTTTCACATTTTGACATGACATAAGCCCATATACATGATTTGTAAAATATACAATACTATTTATTTATCTATTTACTTTGAGGTCAGTAAGATTTTAAATTTTTTTAATTCAAAATTAATTTATAAAAATCTAAGAATGTAATATGTTTATCTATTGCATTAAAAATTAGGAATGCATTACATTTATCAAAGTACAGATATTTATAATGTTATAAATGACTTCTATTTCAAAAAAAAGGACTTCTATTTACATTTTTTTTAGCTTTCTAATTCTTAAAAAATTCTGACAAAATTCTAACATAATTTCCACAGAAATATTAAGCAACACAATTGTGTTCAACATTAATAATAATAATAATAATAATAAATGTTTTTTTGAGCAGCAAATCAGCATATTAAAATGATTTTTAAAGGATCCTTAGACACTGAAGACTGGAGTAATGATGCCAGAGATTCAGCTTTGCATCACAGGAATAAACTACATTTTAAAATATATTCAAATACATTTTTAAATAATCAAAAAAAAAAAAAAAATGAAAAATAAACTTTTCTTTTAAAATTGTAATATTTTATAATATCACTGTTTTTACTATATTTTTTAAAATCAAATAACTGAAGACTTTGTGAGCATTAGAGACTTCATACCATCATACCATGTCAAAGTGATATTATTAAATATCACTAAAATATTGCATTTTTTTTTAATTAGGATGGAATTTGGCATGACACCTCCTGAAGTTAAATTTAGTTAATTTAAGTTTTTTTTTAAGCAGATCAAGGTCAGAATTTCATAAAGTTTACTGCAATTGTGCCATCATTTGCCTTAACACTCACTTAATAACCAAATACTAGTTGTTTTTTGGTTAGGTTAGCAAGATATTGATCCAAATACCTAATAAACCTCAAAAGAATTACAGTTAAGTTACTCATGAGTTCTCCTGGTTAGTCACTATCAGTGATGTTGAGTTAACCCTAGGGGTAACTGTTAGTTTGCGGGAGAAACTTTCTCATAATCCTTATCTAAATGAAAACAACTGCTGGATTAAGCAGGTTTAACGTTCATGAAAAGACAACAATGCTGCAAAATTGTAAGGAAGTTGAGTGATGGGATTTTTTTTGGGGGGGGGGGCACACTTACACTATTTCAAATTTAGATGGTGATACAGCTGCTCTGTTCACATTCACTTGCATGCATCAACAGACAAACATATTCACCTATTCTTTTCACAAACATATGCACATGCACATAAGTGTTCACACACCTTTGTTGTCCCTAGCGCTTGTATGCATGCACACACATGCAGACTTGACTGTATGAAACTTTACCTTTCTGTAACTGTACTTCATCAGACAAAAAGAGTGTGACAGAGGGAGAGGGAGAGGAAGCGAGGAATCTGAGCTCTATCCAAAGTAAATGAGGTGTAAATGGGAGTTTTTTCATCAGGGAGCAGTTATCAAAGCAGGGGCCGGTGGGAGAAAGAGGCGGACGGGAGGCACAAAGGCAGTTAAACACTGAAAAGGGGCCATTTCATGCATCTGGCTGTACTGTAGCACAGTGATGATGGTATCAGATGGAGATACTATGGTGCTTTGATATATGCAGTTGTTCTGAATTACTGCCATATTCATATACCGTGATATGAACAGTATGATCCAAAAAGTCTGAAAACACGTAAAAAATCTTTTTTTTTTCTATTTAAACATGGACATAAATGAATAAATGTAAAATTTCCATTAATTTCCAGCTTGAGTGCATATATATAAATACACATATATTATGTAAACCAAAACTTTTATTTTGGATGCAATTAATCGCGATTAATCGCTTGCCAGCACTACTTTCAAATGATTAAAAAATTATTTAGATTAAAAAGAATGCAAAATTCACTCATTTAAGCTTATTGGCAAGGCAACATTTCTCATTTGATTAAGTTGCAGTAGCCTACTAAATTAACCAAAACTATATACAGAAACTTAATAAAAACTACACAGACGTGTTTTAATATTATTCATGTTTTCATGTTTAATAATAATAATAATTACTAAATTACTAAAACTTTATAATTGAAATCAAAACAAAATATAAAAATAAGGTTTAGAAGTGATGACATTTAAACTGAAAATGGAAAACAACTGCTAAAATTGATTATTATATTAACAAAAAAAAGAATAATCACTGATATTAAAACAACACTGGTTTGACTTAGATTAAAATGAGGCTATACGTACAGTCTGTTCAATATTTTAAGTTTTTTTTTGGCACATATAATATTCATAGCTGGACTTTTTGTCCTCTGGAATAACATGCTAAATGTTTTATTGAACAAGTGATCAAAACTGAACCTCACGGTCTCATTCTTATTCACATTATATTAAATAAGCAATGGCAAATGGCGGGAGGAATAATGGTGGAGAGGAAAGGGGATATTTTATTTTTGGCCACTCTTCAGTAATGACGCATTAGGGGTGAGAGAGAAGCTGTCCAAATTGAAATGACAAATAAAAACAAATATATGAAACCAGTCGGAGGTACTTTTGCTAGCCTCACTTCTTCTATAAATCAATGTCTCCAGTGTGTGTGTGTCTGGGGGTGTTGAATGGTTGGAATATTAGGACAGGTAGTTTACTTTGGCTCGCACTAAAGGGAATTGCCTGTAAGCAAAGAGACCACACACATTCTACCACAGCGCCCTCTGCTGCTCAATGTCACGTACTGCCACTATGACCAGGACACACGATCGCCTCTTGGCCAATTTAAATGGCAGACAGAAAGGTAAGAGAAAGCCAGAGAATGAGATTATAACATAATAGATAGGATCTCGCTGTGAAATCCACAAAATTTACACCATGTCTACCCTGAGAGCTAGTCATATAACGCAACAAAACCACAGCGCTTCCATTAACCAATTAATGGGGCGTTTCACTCACACTTACTCTCTCTCACACACAAACAGAGAAAATAACTCACCGTGAAAAGTTATCCAAAGGCAGACATTTTCGAAAAGGATGGCTGATTTAATGCGACATTAGCGACAGCGACGGTTAGCGCTAACTAACGTTATATGAAAATGAGCAGGAGCGCGATACAAAAAATATTAACGAACGATACAATAACTTCCAGCGACTAAAGGCTTTTAAAACATGTAAACGTCGCGTTTACATACAGGTTTAGCACTTTTACTTTTTAAAATGAAAAAAAAAAAATCACAGATTTGAACCCACGTTTATAAAGCTGCTCCAGAGGTTTTGCAGCAGGCAACCAATCATAAACTAAAGAGCGCCTGCCTCATTAAATATTCATGAGCTTGGAAGTCTGAGAGAAAGTTTAAATAGTAAAACAATGGCAAACGCAAATATATTTTCAAAATTAACAGTGTCAAATCTGACTACACATAGTAAAATATGAAAATATGAAATATGCAATAAACTGGTTAAAACAAATTCAAATGTGAAAAGCCCAGAAGCTATCTACACTTTAAGTATGTGATGTTAAAGTGATCCACATGCAGATAGTAACATCAAACAAGCTTGCATTGAGGAAAAAAAATATACAGGAGAACCTCAGCTTGATTAGAGGCTGCTGAACCATCAAAACAACCGTAAACAGGCGGCTGAAACACACACGCTAAGTCTATCTAACATTATCACTTTATTGTGATCGTGAGCAACAAGCCTGCTTTCACATTGGCTCCATATTGGGGGGAAAAAAAAAAAAAAAACTTTAAAAAGCAGAGCCTGGATCTCTCCCAAACAGCATGAGGAAATAATTCCCTTCTTTAGGGCAAACAACTAGACCCAGCCTGACATGCTCAATAAATGCTCTGTAATTATGCAATCAGAGAAATTTTAGAGCTACATTGAACAAATGGGAATAAAAGCTATTGTGTTTAGTGCTTCTCTGAGAGCAGGTTTATCTGATTAGAAGGTCCATCGAACTGATTAATAAACTTTTAAACTGTAAGCTACTACAAGGTAACAATGTTCATTTTTATTTGTATATTTTAAATTCTAGCTCAAATAAAAAGAACAGGGAACAAAAAACACTACTTTTTTTTTTTTCATAAATGCTGTTCTAATAAATTATTCATTAAAGAGCCCTTAAAATCCAATCATGGTTTTCACAAAAATATTAAGCAGCATAACTGTGTTCGACATTGATAAGAAGAAACGTTTCTTGAGCAGCAAATCAGCATGTATGAATGATTTACGAAGGATCATGTGACACTGACTGGAGTAATGATGCTGAAAATTCAGTTTTGCATTTTAAATGACATTTTAATACGTATTTAAATTGTAATATTTTATATTACTGTTTTTAATGTAATTTAAAAAAAAAAAAAAATGCAGCTTTGTTGAGTGTAAGAAACCTCTTTCAAAAACATTTTAAAAACACTCTCCCCAAGCTTTATAATTTTAAAATTATAATTATTATACATTTTCTATATATATTTGTACTTAAAAATTTAATTTAAAACCTCTAATTTATCATTAAAGTATTTCCAGAGTCTTGCAAGCAAATTAATTATCATTAAATAAGCTTCATTTTCTTTCGATTTCAGGGTGAAATGTTTTGAAACTTGTTTATATCTGGAATAATTATCTGACATTTGGCAGAAGAGTAAATTAAGTCCCAAAGCTATTTCTCTCTTTCCCACTTTGAAGCAAGTTTGATTGAAAAGCTCATGTTTTTGTGTCCACATAATGTGCAGGACTTCTCATCATGCAACTGCCCAAAGTTCTCCTTTTGCTAATCAGGTTTACTACACCATATATCTACAATGTTCTTACTCAAGGACAGCTCTGTGGTGAGGCCAACGGCAAGGAGATTTACAGATCAAACAAAGATGCCCAGTGCCATGTTGACAAATCTCACTCCTCATGAGCTGGAACCTTGTTTGCTTTTCTGTCTGTTTAAAAAAATTGTCAAAAATTGTTGTTTTCATTGGCCAGCGCCACATATCCCTTCCCATTCCCTTGAAGATGGTGTCTGATTGAAGTGACATGCCAAACCTCTGGCCTCACCACAAATCGAGGATTGGGATCTATATATGGCACTAATAGACCTCATCACATTTCATTACACGGAAAATTACAGAAATGCAAAATCCTTCAACCACTTCCAGTTCAGCAGAATCCTGTTTATGGACCGTAAAAGACCATGAAGTGAAAATGCCCCTCTTGGAGGTTTTTTTTTTTTTTTATTGCTGGAGGTACCAGAGCTTTTTGAAGTGTCTGAGGGTTTTTAAAGGTTTAATTTATTCGGAAATGTGGTGACAGAGTCATGAAAAGAAATCAGCACATTATTGCAAACTTAGACCTTCTGAAGCCCTTTGGATTTATTATATTGGCAGCTCTTATAAGCAACAACAATCCACTTAAACTTAATTAGGACTAGTTAAAATGCATGACCTGCAAACACTTAAGCAAATGTTTTTATTAAAAAACATTAACATATAGAAACTTTCTAGGATTTAACAGGATTTAAAATATATACTATTTTTGTAAATAAAAACATTTTTTCAATATAACTTATGTACAGTAATTCTCAACTGCAAAATGAAAAGAAAACAAACACTTAAAGGAATAGTTCATTCAAAAAATTAGCTAAAAATGTACTCACTCTCAGGTCATCCAAGATGATAAGATTGTTTCTTTATCAGAACAGATCTCGAGAATTTAGCATTAATCATTTACTCACCAATGGATCTTCTGCAGTGAATGGGTGCCGTCGAAATGAGAGTCCAAACAGCTGATAAAAACATCACAATAATCCACAAGTAAACCACACCACTCCAGACCATCAATTAACATCTTGTGAAGTAAAAAGCAGCATGTTTATAAGAAACAAATCCACCATTGAGACGTTTTTAACTTCAAACCACTGCTTCTAGCTAAAATATGAGTCCTCTATTCATGATATTGCTTTCTCAAGTGAATCTTATCTGAATCAGGAGGAAAAATATACGAAGATGCAGCTTTTCACTTCACAAGATGTTATCTAATGGACTAAAGTCCATTATCATATATTATTGTGATATTATTTTTATCAGCTGTTTGGACTCTCTGACGGCACCTATTCACTGCAGAGGATCCATTGGTGAGCAAGTGATTCATTGCCAAATCAGTTCTGATGAAGAAACAAACTCATCTAAATCTTGCATAACTTGAGGGTGAGTCACTTTTTAGCAAATTTTTTTTGGATGAATTATTCTTTTAAGCCCCTTATCAAGATAAGTAACTTGCCAAAACCTAAACAACTTTTTGATATCAACTAAGCTTGCACACAGACAGATATAACAATGCAATCTCAGCATTAAGACACATACAGAATGATAATATCCCTGTCTCTCCTCAGTTTTGTGTGTGAGGGGCAGTAAGCTATGGGAAGTGCCCACCGCCCCGCTCGTACCCCATGCCAACCTCAGCACGAGACTGTTTTGGGAGCCACAGTGCCAGACTCAGCTACGCCATCTACAGAACGAAGCCAGAATTACAGCCACCATACCACCCAAACTGGAGGGCCACTGGGTGTCAAGCAGGTAGGAGACCTCTAGAAACACTTTTCGACTTTATAATCAACATGCATTTAAATTTGACACAATTTAGGTTTAGCGTAAATTACAAGCGTAATTTAAAGTCATTTTGTCTCATTGAATATCCTTGACTTGAAAATTGGAATAGGAATTAAAATGGTTTGCAATTGCTATATTAAAGGCTTAGTTCACCCAAAAATTAAATGTTCCAAACCTGTAAGACCTTTGCTCATCTTTGGAACATAGATTAAGATATTTTTGATAAAATCCGAGAGCTTTCTGACCCTGCATAGACAGCAACACAACTGACACACTCAAGACCCATAAAGGTAGTTAGGACATTATTAAAATAGTCCATGTGACATCAGTGGTTCAACCGTAATGGTATGAAGCTACAAGACTTTATTCACCTTTTGACTTTAGATATTGCTCTTTTCTTCTCAGATGTGAAGTGCGGCCCGGTCCAGAATTCCTCACTCGATCCTACACATTTTACCAAAGCCCTACGCGTCTCTTCAGGGCTCTCCAGCACTACTACTCTGACAGCGAGTGCCACATCCCAACTTACTCTCTTGTGATCAGGGGTAAACTACGGCTACACCAGGCCTCGTGGATCACCCGTGGAGCCACTGAAGCAGAGCACCACCTCCATAAAGTAGGAATGGTCATTCACAGCCAGAAGGCCATCCATCATCTCTCTACCCGCCTGCCCTTTTCCTGCCTGGGGCTCAAAGCTGGAGGACACCTGGTGCCTCATCGCTTTTATGAACTATACAATGCCAAAGCAGAAAAAGACTGCCTGGGCGCTCTTGGGTTCACCATGATGGAACTGGAGTTGCTGCGGGTGGAGACCCATCACCATCCACACAGCAGGCCGGCTCAGGAGTTGTTTTTAGGGGATGTACACACAGACTGGGAGGAAAGAGTGCACCATAGACCGACAGGTTACCAGGAGCCTCTACAAAATGCAATGGTGAGAGTTAAGACTACAATACTTTTTTTTTTTTGCTTGAAGGAATAGTTCAACCAAAAATAAAAACTCTGTCATTAATTACTTATTCCATGTTGTTTTAAACCTGTAAGACATTTGCTCATCTTTGGAACAAAAATTAAGATATTTCTGATCAAATCCAAGAGCTTTCTGACCCTGCATAGACAGCAATGCAACAGACACCTTCAAAGCCCAGAAAGGTAGTAAGAACATAGATAAAGTAGTCCATGTGACATCAGTGGTTCACTGTTATGAAGCTACGAGAATACTTTGTGTGCAAAAAAAATTAAAATAACTTTATTAAACAATTTCTTCTCTTCCATGTCAGTATTCGTTGTGCGTTCACAAGAGTACCACGACATATGTGTGTGGTGCTGCGGATGCAGGAGCCAACGTTCGCACTATTTTTTATAGATGCTAATAAAGAACCTTTATTTTTAAGAGTGTGGAAACTTTACATTGCACAAAAGGCTCTTAACAGTGGAAAAAGGTTATTTAGATTATTAAAATGTTCAGTGGTTTTCTTGAAATTTTTGCAGAAACTGATCTTTTTTCAGTATTCTTTGATGATTAGAAAGTACAAAAGAACAGAATTTATTTGATTTTTTTTGTAACATTATAAATGTTTTTACTGTCATTTTTGAGCAATTTAATTGTTGAGGTCAAAAGTTTACATACACCTCGCAGAATTTGCAAAATGTTAATTATTTCACCAAAATAAGAGAGATCATACAAAATGCATGTTATTTTTTTTAGTACTGACCTGAATAAGATAATTCACATAAAAGACATTTACATATAACCCACAAAAGAAAATAATAGTTGAATTTATAAAAATGACCCTGTTCAAAAGTTTACATACACTTGATTCTTAATACTGTGTTGTTACTTGAATGATGCACAGCTGTTTTTTTTTTTTTGTTTAGTGATATATTTGAACCCTTTCCAACAGTGACTGTATGATTTTGGGATTCATCTTTTCACACTGAGGACACATGCGGGACTCATATGCAACTATTACAGAAGGTTCAAACACTCACTGATGCTCCAGAAGGAAAAACGATGCATTAAGAGCCAGGGGGTGAAAACTTTTGATCAGAATGAAAATATGTACTTTTTTTTTTATTTAGACTAAATATCATATTTTTTTCATTTAGTACTTCCTTTCAGAAGGTACAGAAGAAACGTACATGTTTCCCAGAAGACAAAATAAGTTAAATGTACCCTGATTTTCAAATGCAAAAGTTTTCATCCCCGGCTCTTAATGCATTGTGTTTCCGTCTAAAGCATCAGTGAGCGTTTGAGCCAGTTTAACTGTTCAAAAAAAAAAAAAAAAGTGTATGTAAACTTTTGAATGGGGTCATTTTTATAAATTCAGCTATTACTTCATTTTGTATGACATGCATTTTGTATGATCCCTCTTATAATGGTAAAATAATTAACATTTTGGAGATTCTGCAAGGTGTGTGTAAACTTTTGACCTTTGTCAATTGTATGTCCATGCTGAGAAAAAGTAGTAATTTTTTCAAAAATTAACACCAAAGCTTTGAGCAGTATAATATAATTATTATAAAATTAATAATATCCTTGTTTTTACTCTCAGCACCACATCCACCCATGCCCAGTGTGCGCCGTGGTATACCGAGCCTCAGAACAGCAACCACCCATCCTTCCTCCATCCCCTTCCATCCCCCTGGATCTAAATGGAAACTGGGTGAGCCAACGCTGCGAGTCCCGTCCATCCGTCCTCTTCCTCACCCGCCTTTTTGTTTTCAACGAGGAGCAACGGATTTGGGAGGGCACCTACCAACATTACACCGACCCCATGTGCCGCCAACCCAGCTTTACGCTATTGGCATCAGGTCATTATGCTAAAGTGGGACAGTCCGTTAAAGTACGTGGGGCCACCGAGCTCGTCTTCAAGGTGACGCGAGCAAAAGTGATCGTGTATGACCAAGCACTGTTGCGGCAATTGAATTCAACGCGAAATGGAAGGTGTGGGCAGGCGGGCAAGTGGGAAACAGGCGCCGAGCAAGACGTAACCTGGACGAACGGATGTGATGCATTGGGGATACGGCTTCCGCACAAAGAGTACGAGCTGTTTAAGATGGGCATGGATCATAAAGGGCGCCCCCTGTTGTTCAATGGGGAAAGGCCCACGGATGGATCCAACCCGGATCGACCTGCAAAAAGGCCAACGTCCTTTCAGACACCAATGGTGCAATGCAGCACAAGGGTTGCGGTGGAGCCACGCTACAGTTCCTACAAAGATCATTCAACGGGAGATAAGATGAGCTCTGCTAATACACTGCACTCTTCGTTGATTCTGCTGACCCTTCTGAATGCATGGTGCTGGAATATTTATCTATTCTGAAAATATGGTGTGCCATTCATGTTCACTGATCAAATTCTGACCCATTTATTACGGGGACTGTACAATCTGATAGACTGGAAAAGGATTGTTTACTTCGGTGCTATAATAAAACGCTTGCTGCAGATGCTCTGAAATATGACACTTTTTTTTTTTTAATCTAAGATGCTAAATTTTACATAGAAACCTCCTTTTAATCATATAGTATATCAACATTTTTGATGTCTGTCATTTGGAGCGTTGTTTCATAAGAACTCCAGAAGAATGCTATATTTGCCAACATTCCAGCAAGATAAACAGTTAAAGGTCAAGAACTTCAAAATACTTACCAGTGGTGTGAGTTTGGGGCGGGACTATCTGTTTGACCGACCAATGGGAGATGGGACTGTTTAAGGAACCTGTTTGAAAACAATCATTATGATTGCAATTCTTCAGCTTTAAAATATATGGGAGATACAGACGGACATTCAGTTTCCCTTTGGGAAAGAAAAAAGAAGAATTCCAAAAAATGTGTCTTTTTCTGATCTTGTATGTCCTGATTATTTGATCTGAAATGCATATATGGACTACATTCAACATAAACTACCCTGTATTCTTTTAATATTAGGCCGTTGTCTTCAAGACAAGGAGACATAGCCCATTTTTGCCATCTAATGAATTTTATGTAGCTTTAATCTTCTAATAATGGTGAGGGTGAACATATTTATTGCTATCATTAAAGTAATTTTGATAAGAAACTCTTTGGATTCTCTATTTGCACCTCTACAAAATGTAGACACGTTTGCACGTTAAGCGAGCCTTTGCACAATGCTTCAATTCACATCCAATGTCGAAATACATGTGCAAGACATTTGAACGGAGCTGTCATATGGCTTCCACATTATACTAGCGCTCGCCAATATCTGAAGCGCAAGTTCTCAGAACTCTGCGTACAATTCACTCCCACTGTTTATTTGGAAGAACAGGAAGCGTTCAACTCATTCAGTCTTAGTTTAGCAGAGCGTGCAATTTTCTGTTTTTACAGAGTGGAGTGATTCCTTGTTCTGGAGGCAATCTTTGGAAGCAAAAAAAGAAAAAAAATTTCCAAGATGTCCAAATGAATTTGTCAAACTTAAAAATTTAATATAGCTGCAAGCAGCGATTACCGGGGTTCAAGCGCTTTAAGGTATTTAAGCACATATGAAAAAAGACATTATTTAGCAAGCCTGTAACCACCTGAATCAATGATTTAAAAAATAATTTTTGTTAAATCCAGGTAATTTAGAATAGAAATACAATGTTTTTTAAATGTTTATGACTGTTACAGCGCCAGCTGTAGCTTGATTTCCTTAAAACTTTGCATGCTTGTTTAGAATCACTTGTCGCATGTGCTCACCATGTTTTGTGAAGTTTTGAGTTTTTCTTTAGGCTTTAGTGGATTTGGGGTAAATTTGGACAGGCCCCTTTTCTAAATGAGCCTATTATAGCTTCCCAAAGGGTAAATTTCAATTTTTTTTTTGGATAATTATTGACCTGAGAGTCCAGAGAATTGTACCGCAGTGTTTTTTTAAGATTGAGTGAAAAACCTAAGACGTCTTTTCAATCATTTAACAAACGATTTGATTGACAGCAGTGGTTCTAGAGGCAAAGTTGTCTGGATGAGTTTTATCATGTGATACGAACATTGCGTGTATGTGCGAAAAACCGTGCAATGTACAATCTTTTATGCCCTTGAAAAAGGCAATATCGCCCCCCCCAGTGGCCAACTTCTTTCGTGAGTCGAACAGGCCCACTGAGTTTCGTTCTGATCAGCCTCTGCTAATCTTGTCTAATAGGTGCTCAAAATTCATTGGCCAATGACAGCCGTGTTTTTTGAGATACACAAATGTCCTTATAGACACATGTGGCACTTTGGACCACGACAGTGCACAGCGGTTTTCATGTTGAAAGGCCAAATGGTTGTGTAGTTATAGCCATTTTTTGTTTTTCATTCTAATAGTGCCAACAAGTGGCCAAGTTCCACGTTTTTTCCCTGTGACCTCATACTGAGCTCTTATATAGGTGTTCAGAGTTTGCCGATGATATCTCATTTTGTTCAGCAGTTCAGGCATTTTACTAAAAGTGGCCCTGCCCCTTTTGAACGTTTTGGCGCCACTTTGCAACGGTGAGCCAAAAGTTCAATATATATATATTTTTTTTGATAATTATTGATATTCACTCTCTAGAGAATCTTTCTGCACTGATTTGATTCAGATCGGGCGAAAAACCTAGGGCTAGACTGCAAAAGTCGGTTTTTCTAAAAATCCAAAATACCCGAAAAAAAATCCAAAATACCCACCAGGCTCACAATCTAATCTGCGCTACGTGCTTGAACCCTTAATATTATTGTTATAGTTAGGCATAGTTTCCACCAAAATCATATAAACCAATAAATAAACATGGGACATAAAAACAGAGAGAAATACCAAATTGGTTTATATGGTTCAGAAACTTTTTGTTTTGGTTCTTCATTTTTTTTATTAGCAACTATGGAATCCTTAGTTAAATGTATAAGCATTATTGCATCAATTATGAAATAATCTGAGATGCTAGGCACTTACTGCATATGAAATCATACAGCTGATGGTCAAATATGGTATATAGCAAAATCCCATTATTTTCTACATTGAGAAACCATTTTTAGAGCAATAATGTGAACCTTTCAAGATCCTGTGCTGCTTAATTATTTCCTGTGGAAACTGAGACATTTTCCAGTATTCTTTCATGACAAAAAAAACTCAAATGAAAACCAGTTATTTGAAATAGAAATGTTGCAACATGATAACGGCCCTGGCTTTCATTTTTGATCAATTTAATGACTAAAAGCAATACTTTCCATCAAAAAATCTTAACACTGTAATCCCAAACAGTGAACAGTAGTGTATCTGCTACAGAAAAAATAAATTATTCTCTTACTTTGACTTTATAGAGTTTCAAAATGTTTTGTGAATTCTAATGGTTTCATGCTCTCAGGAGCCAGTAATTCACCACATGGTGTGCTTTCCAAGTTCGCTCTTTGAAAGTGAATTTAACACAGTCTGGGTCGTGTTTTTGTTCACCTTGCATAGTTCTGTTTGCGGTTTTTGAGGATGTCACGCTATTCCACCATTGGCGGATACGCACGGCCTTTGATGTCAACAACAAAAGACGTGGTAAATGTGTCTCCTCCCTTTCTAAAAGTTGATAAGCCGGTTTATTTTGTCATCCTAGCTCCTCATGACCCGTTTAGAACGGCAGCTCTAGAGTGGCGTTTCTGATCACAAGAGCCAATGATCAAAGCCGCCCATCCCATTAGCAATCATAATTGGAGCAGTAGAGCATGGCGCAAAGACGTTGTAACTAGGACACAGTCACGCTGTTATGCTTCGCAACTTTTCATTGAACAGTGTAAAATAGGCCTTGTGTTAAATCTTTTTATAGATTCTTTTGACAAGCAAGAAGCGTGATTACAAGCCGAAGGCTTTTCTGCAATATGATCTTCCGACAGTCGGCTTTTATTAGTTTAACTGTAACCACAGAAAGACCATTGTAGATTGTCACTTATTTTTAATCAGCTTTGCAGGACTGCTAGAGTTAGCTTGGATCCATCCTGCTGTTATTGGCGAGCTCGCTCTATGCGACTGTCTGTATGGAAATGTGACTTGTTCTCCCTCTATTTATTATTTCCAAATTCCCAACCGTCGGAACTCTTGTTACAACCAAGAAAGCATTACCTCATGGCACCCAGAGCCACCGTCATACACACGACTTAATACGAACAATCTGCTGCCTTTTGGATGCGACTCGCCGACTCGTTTTGCCCTCCGCGCTCTCTTCCGTTACGTCCCTCGGCCAACGACCATTATTTCATTACTTTTAACAGAAAAACCACAAACTCCATCGTTTCATGATTCCAAAAGAGTCGTTTAACAGGAATACGCCTGCAGATGGTTTTAATGACGTAGTTCTAAGATAAGTAAAAAGAAATGGAGTAGAAAGCGGAAGTCTCTTGAGTATTTTGGGTAATGGCTGGCCATATGACATTGCTTATTAAGGTTTTGTTATGATAAACAATACAAAATGTTTTTGTTTTTTTTTCACTTCTACGGGTAGGTTTGAACTGTTCAGCTGTTAAATAGTAAGTGCAAATGCTGAGAACATCTGTGATTAATAAGGCGCTATAATATTGTCATTGTTACATACAAGCAGTCCCCCCCCCCCCCCCCCCCCCCACCCACATAACGCAATAAGTATTTGTGCCATTTATTTTCCCCATAGGGACTTCTTTAATTGGTACAAGCCATAAAACAAACCACCCATATATGAGAATCACAGTGTTTTTATGTGATTCAAGATTTTTGGAAAAAAAAAAAAAAAAAAAAAAAAAAAGAATTTAAGAGAATTTAAAAACCCATGAACTCTATGTAAAAATAAAATAAAAAAACACTGTACAATATGAAAGTTCATAGAAATTGATTATTACAAAATATTTGGATACATACAAAAATATATGCTGAGTTCTCTTGCTGTAATTTCATGATAACACTGACTCGTGATTGGTGGCCTGTTCAGGATTGTTAATGCAGTTCTTTACAGAAGCTTTTTACACTGATAATGACAAGGAATGTTTCTTGAGCAGCAAATCAGTAGATTGGAATGATTTCTGAAGGATCATGTGACACTGAAGACTGGAGTAATTCAGCTTTGCTGTAAGAATTTGGTTGAAGTCAAAAGTTTGCATACACCTTGCAGAATCTGCAAAATGTTAATTATTTTACCAAAATAAGAGGGATCATACTAAATGCATGTTTATTTTTTATTTAGCACTGACCTGAATAGGACATTTCGCATAAAAGACATTTGCATATAGTCCACAAGAGAAAAGAATAGCTGAATTAATAAAAACGACCCGGTTCAAAAGTTTACATACACTTGATTCTTAATACTGTGTTGTTACCTGAATGATCCACAGCTGTGTTTTTTTTTGTTTAGTGATAGTTGTTCATGAGTCCCTTGTTTGTCCTGAACAGTTAAACTGCCTGCTGTTGTTCAGAAAAATCCTTCAGGTCCCACAAATTCTTTGGTTTTTCAGCATTTTCGTGTATTTTGAACACTTTACAACAATGACTGTATGATTCTGAGATCCATCTTTTCACACTGAGGACAACTGAGGGACTCATATGCAATTATTACAGAAGGTTTAAATGCTCACTGATGCTCCAGAAGGAAACACAATGCATTAAGAGCCAGGGGGTGAAAACTTTTGAACAGAAGATGAAGATGTGTACATTTTTTTTTTTTAATTTTGCAGGAAGATTTTTTTTTTTCCATTTAGTACTTCACATCAGAAGCTACAGAAGATACTTGCATGTTCCCAGAAGACAAAATAAATTAAATTCAAAAAGTTTTCACCCCCGGCTCTTAATGCATCATTTTTCCTTCTGAAGCATCAGTGAGCGTTTGAACCTTCTGTAATAGTTGCATATGAGTCCCTCAGTTGTCCTCAGTGTTGAAAGATGGATCTCAAAATCATACAGTCATTGTTGGAAAGGGTGCAAATTCACAAAAATGCTGAAAAATCAAAGAATTTGTGGGACCTGAAGGATTTTTCTGAAGAATAGCAGGCAGTTTAACTGCTCTGGACAATTAAGGGACTCATAAACAACTATCACTAAAAAAAAAAAAAAAAAAAAAAAAAAAAAACACAGCTGTGGATCATTCAGGTAACAACAGTATTTAGAATCAAGCATATGTAAACTTTTGAACAAACACATTTTTATAAATGTAACTATTATTTTCTCTTGTGGGCTATATGTAAACATCTTTTATGTGAAATATCTTATGCAGGCCAGTACTAAATAAAAAAATAACATTAATTTTGTATGATCCCTCTTATTTTGCTAAAATAATTAACATTTTGCAGATTCTGCAAGGTGTATGTAAACTTTTGACTTCAACTGTATATTAACATATATTAAAATAGTAAACAGCTCTTTTAAATTGCAATAATATTTCAAAATTTTTAGATCAAATAAATGCAGCCTTGGTGAGCATAAGAGACTTCTTTAAAAAAAAATCCCAAATGTGTGAATACATTACATTAATGATTCGGAATATTTTAAAACTATTTTTATTTTGAAACTTCAGTAATAATACATTCCAAAATTTGAAAAGGCCATTTAAAAAACAACATTTTTTGTGTTGATTTGCCACTTGATGGTTAATTTAATATCAGAAATAAATAAATTAATAAATAATGCACAATAAATGTTCCACTTGCAAGTGTTTTGCAATCATACTAGTTGCACTTACGCAATCTCAAAAACCTGGCCTGCTTGGATTCAGAGTTGTGGTAAAAAGTCCAATGGTGTTCAGTTCCGAAAAACTTGAACCAAACAATTAAATCAACTAGACTTGACATGCACAGTCCACCGGGGTGGAGTGATCCGTATGTGGCGGCAAGTTTGTGCATTCGCAGACGAACACGTTTCTGGCCACCAAACGATATTAACAAAGGTACAACAATATAATGCAAAAGTAAAACATTTTCCTTCATCAAATTGATGAGTCCAAACCTCAAAATCTTTGTGGGTTTGTCATAATAATTCCCTAGTAAGGAAACAATGTGAACCAACTTCTTAAACAGACTGATGAAATCCAGCCTTCAATGCAAAAATTATAAAAGTACAAAGATAACATTCCATACTTAACAGCGGCAAAAAAATCCCTTCGGTCGGCCAGACAACTGACAGAGATGCTTAAAAAAAAAAAAAAAAGTGTTATTGTATCTCATTACAAAAGTATTCTTCACACATGGTAAGCATTTGCACTATTTATAAGAGTCATTATTTGATGGTAGTCTTTCCAAACCATCATAAAACTGATTTCATTCCACCGTGCTCGCTGGTACAAGCAAGTTGCTTCATAAAAGTCTTCCAGAGTACAGTAACAGCCTCAATATGTACATTTCATTAATACTCACAAAGAGTTACGTCAGTCGCCCTCTTATATTCTCGACTACAGACCTCCACTCACAAGCTCCATTAGAAACATCCATTACAATGCTGTAGAGTTGAGTATATGAGCTCCAGCTGTCTAATAAAGTCTCAACATCAGCTAGACCCTCTGGCTAAACCACTGACAAGAGGAAATATTAAAAGACATTACATATCTATAAGGTCTCGTCTATGGTGTCTGTTTTCAAAGTGTAAGTGTGAGGTCCTGTAATAGATCAGATTACATACTTAATGAAAAACCAGGACAAATTTCCCTAAGACTGACCTCATTCCGTTCACATCTAGTGAAAATGTTCTTTTTATCTATTTGTATGACTGTTTGTTTTGGATTGAGTTGTGGACTTTAGGAAGACTAGCAACCACTTTGTGGAAGCTAATGGGGATCCCAATAAACAAACAATAAAAAATAAACCAACCAAAAAGGCATTTATTGTTCTGCTTTGTGAGATGCCGTTAATACTTTTTACCTGCACAGAAACCAAGACTTGAAGCTAATAAAATAATGAAGCAATTTCATCATATGCACAAACAGTGCAATACTTCACTGTACTGAATACTTACCTTAAAAACAGTCATTTATGCATAAGTCAAAAGTTTTTTAATGTTTTTTTTTTTTAGAAGTCACTTCTGCTCACCAAACCTGCATTTTTTTTGATCCAAAGTACAGCAAAAACAGTACATTAAAAAAAAAAAATATATATTTATATATACACATTTCTTTTATTATTTAAAACAGGGCTGTCAAATGGTTAATTGCGATTAATCGCATACAAAATAAAAGTTTGAGTTTGCCTAATATATGAGTGTGTACTGTGTGTAATTATTATGTATATATAAATACACACAAATTAATGTATATATTTAAGAGAAATATGTTATCTATGTAAAAAATATTTGTATTTATACATAATATAAATTACATAAAAATTATAATAAATACATGTACTTGTAAACATTTCTTATACTTGTGTTTGTATGTATATATACATAATAATTGCACACAGTACACACACGTTTATTAGGCAAACTCAAACTTTTATTTTGTATGCGAGTAATCGCGATTAATCATTTGACAGCCCTAATTTAAAATAACTATTTTCTATTTAAATATATTTCAAAATGTAATTTATTCCTGTGACTTCAAAGCTGAAGTTTTAGCATTATTACTTCAGTATTCAGTGTCACATGATCTTTCAAAAATCATTCTAATATGCTGATTTGCTGTTCAATAAACATTTTTTTATTATTATTATTATCAATATTTAAAACAGTTGAGTAAATTTTTTTTTTAGGATTTTTTGATAAACAGAAATATCCAAAGTTCAGCATTTATCTGAAATAAAGAGCTTTCGTAACATTATACACTAGACCAGAAGATATAAATTGTAAGAAAAGAAATTTTAATTAATTTTATGCTTTAAATTGATCAAAAGTAATTATAAAGTCATTTATAATGTTACAAAAGATTTCTATTTCAGGTAAACGCTGTTCTTCTGAACGTTCTATTCATCAAAGAAACCTGAAAAAATTATACTCAGCTGTTTTCAGCTTAATATTAAAAAATATTTTTTGAGCAGCAAATCAGAATATTAGAATGATTTCTGAAGGATCATGTGACTGGAGTAATGATGCTAAAAATTCAGCTTTGAAATCACAGGAATAAATTACATTTTAAAATATATTTAAATAGAAAGCAGTTATTTTAAATAGTAAAAATATTTCAAAATTTTATTGTTTTTGCTGTACATCTTCAAAAAAACATTAAAAATCTGTTCAAAAAACTTTTGACTGGTAGTGTATAGGTCTCTAAATGTCATTTGTATTGCATTATTTAACCAATAAAATACTTAACTGTAATAAAATGTGTCTGTGTAATTACAAACCAACATCTGTTCTGTATTTTTTCAAAATTTAATAAAAACATTAAGGTGGGATCATGCATTTTATAGCAAAGACCAAACTGAGGTCCATGATCCTGCAAGGTCAAATGTGTAAAATCCAAATAAGCGTAGTAAGCTAGCTAGAACAGTCTTCATTTCTATTTTTTTTACATTATTTTTGTAAGTTATGTATACATTTGTGCAGGTGTCCTGTCATTTTCTGTAACTTGAATGTCTACTTGTGGATACAATAACTTTTAAAGTTAACATCAGAAGCAATGCGGTAGACCTGTGGTGGAGTTTAATGATGTCACAGGTCTTTAATAAAGGTTTATAAGTTTTAAACCACAGCCGTAATGTTTGAGAAAGTGAAAAGTGAAACTCCTAAAAGGTAAAGTGTGCAATCTCACAAGTCATATGAAAAGTCTCAGCTGACACAGAAATCTCAGAAACAGGAAGTCCATTGGCAGGCATACTATGCATCATTTTGTTGTCACTACTTTAACAATTTATCAACATAAAAACATACATCAGCCATACAATTCACAATACACTTAATGTATTTAAAGAACAGTTCAGACAAAAATTAACTGGCTGAAAATGTACTCACCCTCAGGCTATCCAAGATTTATATGCGTTAGTTTTTTCATCGGAACAGATTTGGAGAAATTTAGCATTGCATGCACATCCTCTGCAGTGAATGGGTGCCGTCAGAGTCCAAACAGCTGATAAAAACATCTTAGTAATATTTAAAAAAAGTCCATAATCCATAATAATGCTTCCTCCAGTGAACAAGTCAATCCCCTGTTGTCCTGAAATGTTTACACTAGAAAACAGTGCTTGCTCTGTGCATATTACTTTTTTTTTTTAACTTGAAAAAGCAATAGTTTAAAGAAATTTGACTTTAAAAATGTCTTGATGGATTTGTTTCTTAAAAACAGCTTTTTGCTTTACAAAACTTTACCTGATGGACTGGATTTGTGTGGATTACTTTTGGATTGTGATGTTTTTATCAGCTGTTTGGACTCTCATTCTGACGGCACCCATTCACTGCACAGGATCCATTGGTGAGCAAGTGATTTATGGCTACATTTCTCCAAATCTGTTCTGATGAAACAAACTCATTTGCATCTCGGATGGCCCGAGGGTAAAAAGACCACATTTTCAGGAACTTTTGAACTATTCTTTTAAAGGGGTCATCAGATGCCCGTTTCCCACAAGTTGATATGATTCTTTAGGGTCTTAATGAAAAGTCTCTAATATACTTTGGTTAAAAATTCTCAATGGTAGTATAAAACAACACCCTTTTTACCTCGTCCAAATGAGCTCTGCAAAAATCAACCCATTCTGATGGATTGTTCCTTTAAATGCAAATGAGCTCTGCTCGCCCCGCCCCTCTCTTCTTTCTGTGGAGTGACGAGCCTGTTTACTTTAGCCGCATTTAACGCGTTTACCCACGAAACTCGCTAACTAGCACGTTATTACCACTATTTTCATTATTACATCCAGCAACACAACCCCTTATTCGCTCAATCTGAGATATTCTCGTCTAACTTACATCCCTGCTCCGGACTGTTACAGCTGATTTAAGGCGGGTCTGAGGTAAGACGCTCATGTCAATCAACTATCGTGGAAGCGGCCTCTGGCGGTGTGACGCCACACCGACAGGCATCTGAGAACGGCTCGATTTGAAAAAGGAGATATTATTTTTACAGATTAATTAAAAACCACTGCATGGATTTTTATCATTATAGGGTAGATTTGTACATACACTGCCAACACACATTAATGTTCAAACAACATGAAAAAGTGAACTTTGCATCCGATGACCCCTTTAAGTGGACAATGGAAACTGGACAAAAGAACAAACATCACCAAAAGTTTTGGTCTGGGGCTTTATTGATTTAATTTATTAAGATGCTACATAGTCCAACAAAGTTGGGGTTTCTTTATATACCATTATAGACTACTTGACTAGGAATATCAACCTTAATTTTCATCTTAGACTCATTATTTATTTTATTTATATACATACAAAACGGTCACCTTCATGTTTACATCATATGTGAAGGTTTGGGGCACTATAATAAGGTTTAGGTATAATTACGAGCCAGCTGATTGGCTGACAGGCCCCCAAATCCCTCCCTCTCCATGGCAATCATACTCCTCGGTGAACTATACATAAACCGCAGTCCAAAAAAAATCACTATACCCTGAACATTTCCTAAAGTTACTTACAAAGCAAAGTGTTGCCGTTTGACAATATCGTAAGCTCCTCTGTTCTTAGAAATCCAATATCAGCCAAAGATGATCAACTGAAACAAAAGCTTCTCAAGGACGGGGGGCAGAAGAGAAACATGAAAGAAAAAGACACCCCCCACAACACCAAACTATGACACAAATACATATCAGGTCACAAAATGGTCCCCTGTAGGAAGAGTCTCTTTTCTGATTTCGGTTAATTCACAAAGATCAGACCATTGTGCATGGGAAGATGACATTCTTTATATGTAGTGCATTTTTAATATAAACAGTTCTGTGCAATAAAAGCTTTATTCATAACTTAAATCCAAACAAAACAACTAAATTAACATCAGAGGACAGCAAAGAAACAGAGGGCTCAGGAAAACAGTGCAGAAATGTCAGGAGTGTTTTTTTTTTTGTTTTTTTTTAAAGCCTTATGCTGCGAGATAAACCAGTGTTGTGTACATTTCAGACCACTGACAAGGCATATCGAAGCCATGCATTTATTTGGAAATGAGGTGTAGGCTTGGCATGGCTAAAATACAGGTTACAATACTCACACGTGTCAGTTTTTAAAGGAATAGTTGCCTCAAGAATCAACATTTTGTCACCGTTTACTACACCGTAAAAAAACAACTTAAAAAAAATTGTTTCAACTTAAAAAAAAAAAAAAAAAAAAGTGTTCGTGCTGCCTTCAAATTTTAAGTTTACTCAACTCAAATATCCACGTTTTCATGTAGTACAACTTAACATTTCATGTTGACTAAACTTAAAATTTTAAGGCAGCACAAACACTTACTTTTTAAGTTGAAACAACTTTTTTTAAGTTGTTTTTTATTTTACAGTGTACATGTTTCAAACTCATTTTATTCACTTTCTTCCATGAAACCTAAAACGAGATGCTACGCAGAATGTCCAAGCTGCTCTTTTCCATAAAAGTGAATGGAGATTTTTTTCTGAAAGGATTGAAAAAGACAAAAAACACCATAAACGTGATCCAAACAACTATGCTAAAATCATGCAATAGCTTTGTGTAGAAAACGGAACAAAATTTACATTTTGGAGCTCTCATACAGTATGTCAACATAGAATATTAAATGCAAAATAAATATTTTATATTGTATGCCAAATGCAAACACAAAGCTATTTATATGGCTTCAGACAAAGATGTTTGGACTTTGTATGCAAAAAGAGCAGATTGTCCTAGCATTTCATTTTGCGTTTCACAAAAAAAACAAAAAAACAAAACTGAAACAACATGCACATTATGACAAAACGTTTAAGTTTGAGTTAACTATATCTTTAACTACTTTTTGTTCTTTTTTGGAGGGTCAAGTGAGAGGGGGTCAGTGTTTATGGACCTGATGGTAAACTCTCCACGTGGCATCTTCAGATAGAAAGTTCATAGGGAGAGAGACCTTCAACCAGTTGCATGTACATGGTGCATCAAAAGTTACGCTTAGCAGCTGCACTATTACTGTATATAATGACTTGATCAATAAATTAACTCTGGTCTACAGGCTGTGGCAGAATGGAAATGGAGGTGTGCTAAAAGGGCCTGAAAAGGAGATTTCACCTATGGAGCAGCTTAATAAAATATAAAGTATTTTTTCGCTCTCAACAGAGCCATGCATTCAAGCACATATCCCTTACCAAAAGAAAACGACAATAAAGAAAGGTGAAAAATCTATTCTGATTCTGGTTTGTGCAAAGCTTCAACAGAAGTGTTGGCTTCAGAGATGTCGGCCCTACACAGCTGTTCATAGAGAAAATTGTTTTGAATGCTTTTTGGAGTGGGTAAATGGGCAAATGCTTCCCCAGTAACAGCAGATTTTAAATATCAGTTATTAACAGTCCATTTCCTCCATATCAAATAAACGTTTAAATTCCAAAAATTCCAAAATGTATCACCCAAGCCACTTTATAGTGGTTTAGGCGCCAATTGGTGACTGATTGCATGATTTGCATGAAACAGTGATGGCTTTGAACAAAAATGCATATATTTATTGATATTATCTGATTTGCCGAGGAACTATATGTTGAATCATAGTACCTGTTGGTACTCAAACATATCAGTTGGACTGAACGGAAGTAGATGGAAGATTTATAACGCATGTTATTTTAAAACCGGTGTGACTGGGGAAGACACCAGAAGGCTTGTTTTATCATTTAGGAGAGTGATTGAAAATATACAGGCTGAAGTTCAGTGAACTGCTGCTTTAATGCAGGATGTTTGGGTATGCATAAATTAAATGCACATGTGACACTTCAAAGACGTTTAACTATTGTACACAGATTCAGTTTGCTTCTGACCCACTGAGAAAAAAAGATAAAGTGATAAAACAACATTCACTCTACACAACTCAATCGCACATCTGGTGTTAGAAAATCCCTACGACATTTTTAGTGGTTAAAATCTATGACATTTGTTATCCATTTGAACTTGCATCAGAAATGATTAAGGAAGAGGGGCCAGAATGATTTCACAATTTTGAGGCAAGAGCTGTGTCAGATTATTGTTATAATTCTTTTTTTTCTTTTTTTTTGAATTTTTGTTTTCTTTGCACATAACATGATGAAATTCCTTGATCTCTTTATTAATTTTACACACCTCGCTAATCCAAAACTACCCAAATGATATGGCATTCGGATTAAACGAATTCTGCATTGGTTACTTGTCTGTTTTGTTTTTGTTTCATCCGCAATGCATGCTTGAAGCGCCTCCCCTCTTGGATTTTTACAAGGCCAACTTGCCTACGATGACACCCACGACAAAAAACAGCACAATTAGAGCGATCACCCTGGTGCTCAGACCCTCCTCCTTCACTCTCACCGCTGGAGATGAGTGCGGAGCCGACATTACTGTGCTCTTCCTCATCCGCAGACCATCATCTTCCTGCTGGGGTGGGGACGAGTGGAAAGAGAGAGAGAAAGATAGTTAGATGGCAGAAATGATCTGGAGAGTTATGAAAAGTGCTTTTGGCTCTGTGGTAGTCTTATTAAACAAGCAGCGGTAATGGTCCCCAGCTGCAGCTTCACACAGCGCTGATGACTAAGACCAGGTTATCGTCATTTCCGTCTCTCAATATGTTTCACATCCTGTGGCCATAACAAATTTAAACAATATGTGAACGATCAGTATGGCACGCATGCATAGTTAATACCTAGACAGCAGGGTAGCAGATATAAATATGGCATTTTAGGCAGCCTGAACATTGCCAAAGTTGTCACGAAAAACTCTGTTTTTGGCACAACAAAAAATTTTAAGTGGACATCAGAGGAAGAAAATGAATTGAAATGGATAATAACCACTTTAAAGATACAACAAAATTCCTGTAATTAAATTTAACACAGCATTTAGAGTAAGTGCACCCGTAAATGCCACTTTCAACCTTATTTTGTCTCAGTCTACTGGTAATTTAAGCATCATTTTCTTTGCCTCTAAAATCAAGTAAATGATGTGATCGTACAAGAATTGACCAAAAAGCATTAGTGTGTAGAAACTCACATATAATTTCTATTTCCAGTGATTTGTTATTTGAATTATACTTAATCTAAATTTAAGAGATTACCGTTTTGTTCTATATATATTCTATCGTTCAAAAGTTTGGGGTCAGAAAATCCTACAAAAAAAATTATAGTTTTTACAAAAATGTTAAGCAGCACAGCTGTTTTCAACATTTTTATTTTCTTTTTTAATTGCATGCCAGCTTCTATGGGCCAGGTTTAGCGGTTTTCAACACTTTTAAAAATAAGAAATGTTTCTTAAGCAGCAAATCAGCACATTAGATTTCTGAAAGATCATGTGACACTGAAGACTGGAGTAATGATGCTGAAAATTAAGCTTTGCATCACAGGAATAAATTACATTTAAAAATATATTGAAATAGAAAATAGATATTTTAAATTGTAATAACATTTTGTAATATTACTATTTTTTTTTTTTGATCAAATAAATGCAGCCAGAAACATTAAGACATTTTACACCCCAAACCTCTGAACTGTAGTGTATATATTGTAATACTACTCTGAAAATGTAATGCACTTTGTACACTATCAGTCAAACATTTCTGAACAGCAAGTTTTTTTTTTTTTTTTCTTCTCTGAAGTACAGCAAAAACTGTAAAAATTCAAAATATTTTTACTGTTTAAAATAACTGTTTTCTGTTTGAATATATTTTAAAATGTAATTTATTCCTGTGATTTCAAAGCTGAATTTTTAGCATCATTACTCCAGTCACATGACCCTTCAGAAATCATTCCAATATTCTGATTTATGTTGAAAACAGCCGAGAAGAATTTTTTCAGGTTTCTTTGATGAATAGAAAGTTCAGTAAAACAGAATTTTATCTGAAATGGAAATTATTGGTAACATTAAAAATGACTTCATCATCACTTTTGATGAATTTAAAACATCCCTGCAAAATAAAAGTATTAATGCCCATAATTTCAAAGAATCCTGAAAAAATAATAATAAAAAGAATATAAAATAATAAAAAATGTTTCTTGAACAGCAAATCAGTATATTGATTTCTGAAAGATCATGTGACACTGAAGACCAGAGCATTGACGCTGAAAATTCAGCTTTGATCACAGGGATAAATTACATTTTAAAATATATATTCAAATAGAAAGCAGATATTTTAAATAGTAAAAATATTTCACAATATTACTGCTTTTGCTGCATTTTGAATCAAATCAATGGAGGCTTGGTGAGCAGAAGAGAATTCTTTAAAAAAACATAAAAAAAAAAAAAAAAAAATCTAACTGTTCAAAAACTTTTGACTGATAGTGTACATTTGAATTTTGAGTTTCAAAGATAATAGCAAACAAATATTTGATGTTTTACTAATACTCCTGACATGTAAGAATGCAATTAGCGAACATACTCACCCTGATCTGTTTGTTCTCCTCTCGTAGCCGCTGCACCTCCGTCTGCAGTCTTTTACATTCCTCCATGATCTTCTTCACCTCTCCGTCATCCAGACTGGAGGCCATGGACTTCATAGACAATGTGGATGATTCCGACTTTGAGAGACTGGAGGCTATCTTATTGCTTTCCATTTCATGCTGGGGCCACAATCAGGGTTACACACAAACAGAGAGAGAGACTCATGAGCAAATGCATCCATGAAAAAGCCAAGAATCTGTTTAGCTTATTACTTTTAGGAGAGAGCGTTATGCCTGCTGCCATTGTCATTTCACAAACTGCCTAGAGAACATGAAAAACCTTCCACTCACTGTTTTCTCATTTTCAGCAGGCATCTCAAAAACACATCTCAGCTTGGAATCCATCAGATCCTCAGGCTTGGCGTCCTTCCACTGCATGAGAGAAGAACAACATATGTAAACATGCACATACATATGATTATACACCAAATAAACACCTCATGAGCTGTTTACAAACCCTAGCGTCCTGCTTACATACACAGCATTTTTAGGCTCATTCCTGACATGAACGCCATGGAAGATTTCCCACAAAAAGATTACTAGAAGTACTACAGTGTATTAATAGAAAAATTATAAATGCTTATTTACTGCAATTTACTATTATGTTTGAGTGTTACTTATTTTTCATGCATTAGCTTTGCCACATGCAAACATATCTTAGAAGGTATACGCTGCAGAGGCAGTTTGCTTAGTTTTGGAGCCGAGCTTTAGAGCCATCAACAGCAATAGTGGAAATAGCTCAGGACAGTGAGTAAGTAGCCAGATCTCTGCTCTACATTTTCTTTCTGCTTCTCCATTCCTGACATTTTCATAACCTATTTATCATTACATCTGCACATGCACGCTCATGTTCAGTATGCTCTATTTGGGGCGTCATTCAGAAAGCTTCAAAAGAGTTATGAACATGAGATTTGGATCATGCTCTTAGGCCCCGTCAAACACCACTGGAGTTATATGACATTTGTTTGTATTACTTGAACAGCAAACTCACACCATTTGTATCATATGTTGTTGCTCTATGCTGGAGGTTACCATAATATTATTGCCTACTGACACTGAAGCACAATGTCTATGAATCTTGTATACTGAAACACTAATATAATGCAAAATACTGTTTTATGACCAGTGCTGTTATTGTTAAAGGGATAATTCATCCAAAAATTAAAATTCTGTTATTAATTGTCATCCTCACGCCGTTCCAAACCCATAAGACCATCGTTCATCTTCAGAACACAAATTAGGATATTTTTGATGAAATCCAATAGCTCTCTGGTCCTGCATAGACAGCAACACAACTGACACGTTCAAGGCCCAGAAAGGTAGTAAGGACATCAGTAAAATATTAAATAATCCAGGTGACATCAGTGGTTCAACCGTAATGTTATGAAGCTACAAGAATACTTTTTGTGCGGTAGGGCTGGCAAAAAATAAATGAAATATATAAAATTAAAATCACAATTTTTTTCAGAACGTTTGACCGATTCTTGATTTTTTACAATTTTCAACTAGTCAACTTGAAAGTGAAACTTCAACATGACTCAAGTAACTTTTTCTTTATTAACCCTCTAGTTAAAGAAAATAAAATTCTATTCCAAGTGCACCACACATGGTGTCAGCATGATGTAAATGTTAAACAAATCACTTGTTAAATATCTTTGCAGAAAAGATGCATGAACTACAACTACATCCTGTACAAACATATTATGTATCTTATACATATTATGTGTTAATAAATAATACTAGGAAAATGCTTTTAAAAAAAAAAAAAAAATGTGGTTGGATCGTTCTTTTCTCTTTCCTGCTATCACTGGCATACTGTCAAAGAGTCTAATTCTAACATTTAGTAATATTTCTGTTCAAAACCGCAATTCCTCGATTTCTAAAAAATTGAATCCTGGCAAAACATTAAATTCGGAACAATCGATAAAATCAGAAAAAAAATCGCCCAGCCCTATTGTGCGGAAAGAAAACATTTCTCGTACCTTCATTATATTATGATTAAACCACTGATGTCACATGGACTACTTTAATCGATGTCCTTTCTGGGCCTTGAACGTGTTAGCTGCGCTGCTGTCTATTCAGGGACAGAAAGCTCTTGGATTTCATCAAAAATATCTTGATTTGTGCTTCGAAGAAGAATGAAGATCCTACGGGTTTGGAACGATGTGAGATTAATTAAATAGTGATAGAATTTTTTTTTTTTTTGGTAAACTATCCCTTTAACAAAAAAGTAAAACAAATAAAAAAATTTTTTGCTAACTGAAAAAAATGAAAACCAAAACCTTAAATTCATTGAACGCAAATATTAGATGAAAAATGTTAACTTAAAAAAAAAAAAAAAAGAAATGTCTCGGAAACCAAGTGAAATAAAAAAAAAAAAAAAAAAAAAAAAAATTCAAGCTAAAAGCACTAATATTGTTAAAAATAAAATGAATTGAAATACTAATAAAAAAAAATCCTAATAAAAATTGTAAAAGCACATAAAATTACTAAAACTTAAAATAAAATGTAAACAAAAATAATTAAAAATATTAATAAATACGGTGACACTTTACAGTAAGGTGCCATTTGTTCACATTAGTTAATGTATTAACTAACATGAACAAACAATGAACAATACATTTATTACACTTTTCATTAATCTTTGTTTATGTTAGTTAATAAAAATACAGTCATTCATTGTTTGTTCATGTTAGTTCACAGTGCATTAACTAATGTTAACAAATACAACTTGTGATTTTAATAATGCGTTAGTAAATGCTGAAATTAACATTAACTGAGATTATTAAACGCTGTAGAAGTATTGTTCATTTTTAGTGTTACCATAAATACTATAAAAGTACATACTTAAAACATCAGCTTTTAGGAAATCCGCAATGGTTTTATAATACCCCTGCCGACAAAAACAGCTAAAACCAGCCTAAGCTTTTAGGTCATCCAGCCTGGTCTTAGCTGGTCAGCAGGCTGGTTTTAGAGGGGTTTTGGCCACTTCCTTAGCTGGTCAGGCAGGGAGACCAGCTGGAACAACCAGCTAAAACCAGCTTAACCAGCTTAGGCCGGTTTTAGCTGTTTTTTCAGAAGGGATCACATATACAGGCTTCATAGTGTTACTAACAAAGGAGCATATGCAACTGAAAGGAAATGCTTTTGAACAAGTGAACGAGTATAAACCTTGAGAAAACAGGTGGCAGGGATCAGTACTCACCACTCCCTCAGTGTCGGTCATGTCAGGCGGGGCCAGCAGAGACTGTACCATGAACTTGTGTTTGCTTTTCTCATTCGGATCATAATCGAACGGTTGCAGCATCACTGTAGAAACAAACAAGAACATAAATACATACTGAACAAATAATTTAGAATTTTCCAACTTTTTATTGACAGGATTTGCCATCATTTCCTGTCCAAAAGAGAACAGGACATAATGGGTGGATGGAGGAGGAACTAATTTGGGAAATGAGCCAGATTCGAACCTGTGCTGCCTACATAAGCACCAAGCGCTAAGCCATGGTTCCAACATAATTTCATACATTTTAAGGAATAAGAAAACAATAAAACTGCATACTGTTAGTATTAGTATGAGACAAGGGTGTCTCAACAGTCCAAATGTGATAAAATACTTGGGTGTAGAGCATCAATGTTTCAAAAAGATTTACCTATTCATTGCATATAATCCCACAACAAACGTTGCTGATAAAACTCCAGTGACCCCAGAAGGGTAATTTTTCTTACAGCTCCTAAACAGTGTTTTTCACGTTAATAATAACACATTCAGCCCTTAACTCAAACCAGGTGTTGGTGTGAGGAAGTTCACGTCTACAACCCCATCAGCACCATCCAAAAGAAGGCCATGTTATTTGATGTCATTCCAACGAGCAAAAGCTAATTTAGAGCTGTTACCATGATTTACAATGATCACTTTCTTATGCCTGGCGTGCGAGGGCTCTGGCACGGTTGAAATCGGTATTGAAGGCCGATTTCACCCCCATCGCCCTTTTTAAAAAACACAATTCGGATTCAAAAGGGTCTTTTTTTGCATAGGGGGTGAATGTGTGCGTGATTTTGGAAAACTGCTGCTAAGTTTCATAAAAAACAAATGATCTCTTAATTTCAAAGGCGCTCTCAGATGTGGCTACTACCGCCGAGCTTGCAGAAGGTGCACGCCAACTCCCCCGCGAGTTAAAAACCTCGCTCTGGTTTTCTGCGCCATTATGGCAATCAAGCACCGTCGATATTGCAAACTGAAAACAGACGGCTGAGACAGATTGGGAATGTCCTGTTTTGTCAGTCCCAATCTTTCCGACGGCACTTGAAAGAACGGTGTTTCACCGTCAGCACCAAGGGGGTATTTTTACACTACAGAGGAAGAGGGTTTAAATGAGTCTTGACATGGCTTTATTTGTACAGCTCACATCATTAATATTTCTGAGAAGAAAAAAAAAACTGCACTGTGCAAATATTCAGATTTCTCACACATAACTGTTGCTATCTTTGACACAAGAAGTCGGTTCAAGTACAAGCTATGATTTGTCGCTGATGGTAGCAATGTTATATTTTTATATGGACATACAGGCTTTGATCAAACTGCATAGAATCTGTTGTCAAAGTCAATCTTTAGGACCAGCCGTCCACACTCTCAGCAATGAAATCTGTGATCTGTTTGATTTCCCAAAACAGTTGTCATTAATTATCTTATATATCAGCACTTTTGTTCAAAGGTTTGTGAAAGAACACTTATGCAGCAGGGATGGATTCCATTGAATAAAAGTGACAGTAAAGACATTTATAATGTTACAAAATATTTCTGTTTCAAACAAATGCTGTTCTTTTAAATTTTGAATTCAAAGAATTCTGAAAAAGTAATGGATCATAGTTTTAAAAAAAAAAAAAATCTCTGATAAGAAGAAATGTTTCTTAAGCAACAAATTAGCATATTAGACTGATTTCTGAAAGATAATGTGACACTGAAGACTGGATAATGATGCTAAAACTTCAGCTTTGCATCACAAAATTACATTTCAAATAGAGATGCACCGATTGCAATTTTCTTTTTCCTTGAATTTTCCGATTTTCTTTCTAAGAACTATAATTGACAGCATATACAAAAAAAAAAAAACCTATCCTTTTTTAATTTTTTTCAATGCAAAAAATGTATTTACATACAAAAAAAAAAAGATTAAACATTACAATTCCCCCTATCTAAACTAAGTTACAGATATTTTCTATGAACGCATTTACACTGCCAATTTTCAAATGCATAAATAATTTTAAAATATATATATTTTTTTAAACAATTTTTAAACATACAAATAATAAAATGTTGGGAGAACTACAATGATGCTTCTAAATATGAAACCAAACCACCAGTAGGTGGCGGAAAATGCTATTTAAATGAGTAAGTCATTTAGTCATTCATTCAAATGATTCGTTCAAACTGCAGATTCAATCAAAAAAAGAGGGTAACCCTAACCCTAACCCAATCGTTTTACAAGATAAGACCCTTCTTCCTCAGCTGGGATCATTTAGAGCCCTTTGAAGCTGCACTAAAACTGCATTTTGGAAGTTCAAAATCATGGGCACCACTGAAGTCCATTATATGGAGAGAAATTCCAAAATGTTTTCATAAAAAAAATAATTCCTTTACAACTAAAGAAAGAAAGACATGAACATCTTGGATGACAACACTGTAAAAAACAAAAAACTCAAATTGTTGAGTCAACTTAAAATAATTTGTTACCCTGCTGCCTTAAAATTTTACGTTCAGTCAACTCAAATAAGTTTAGTCAACTTGAAATGTTAAGTTGTACTAAGTAAAAACTTATAGAAACTTAAAAAAACTTAAAGATATTTGTGTTTGTTAAACTTAACAGATGGGTAAGTAACCCAGCTGCCTAAAAGTTGAATAAACTTTATTTGAGTTGACCGAACCTAAAATTTTAAGGCAGCCAGGTTACAAATTATTCTAAGTTGACTCAACAAATTGTTTTTTACAGTGAAGGGGGTGAGTAAATTATCTAGAAATTTTTGTTCTGGAAGTGAATTTCTCCTTTAAGTGTGACATCAAAACAGACCGGCTCAGAATTGGCAGACTGACCGGCCGGTCACTGGTCCCTAGCCAGTCGATCGGCGCATCTCTAATTTCGAATGCATTTAAACAGAAAATTACATTTCATAATATTACTGTTTTTACTGCATTTCTGACCCCCAAAAAAATGCAGCCTTGGTGCAAATAAGAGACTTCTTTCAAAAATCCAAGTTTTTGGACTGCATTGTACGTGGCGTAATATGCACAATCCAAATGACAAAAAAACCTTACTGTTTAGACTGAAACAATTAGATGTAATTAGATTTCAAACCACATGTGAATTTGAAAAACAGATCTCCCGTGTTCTTCTGATGTTGAGACTACAAATAACTGAACAGATTTGTGTTGGACACACCAAAAAAATCTGATTTTTGCTGCCTGTCCAAACAAAGAGACTTTATAGTCTAAGAATGAAGTGTTCTTGTTCCGAACAATGAAATGGGCGGCTCCCTGCTGACTATGATTGACAGTCCTTTCTGGCAGTTCACTGCTGACACTATCCAACATGAACGAGGCAATGATTTAATGATTGTTAAAGCAGGAGAGCATTCCTTCTTTAACAAAGAACATCTTTATGTGATGCTCAGTTTTGTTAAATATGGAAAATGTTAGCCTGAAGATGGTTGAAAAACAACCAATGCAATTTGAAATTAATCTCATTATATATATTTGGCTTTGTGATTAACTTATGCTCTCAGGAATGCGCACTATGAGGTCTCTCTAATGTGAAATGTGGACATATGAGAATTGCTCATGTACAGAAAGGTCTTTCTGAATCTCCTTTTTGTTTTGAAAGCAACCACGTTTGGCACAATCTCTGTCTTTTACACAAATTGTATGAGCTGTCTGCACATGCTGTTCTTTCTTGTAGTCATAGAAGAGTACTATTTCTAATCACTCTGAGCTTGTGTGGTCATCTTTGGGGCCGCTGTCTGGGGATGGGACAGCAGCATAAAAAAGTTTCCCCGGGCTGTGTGAATTCAAGCGACGGCCTTGGTCAACTCAAATAAAAACCACAACGAAACACCTGACTGCAGACAATCATTCCTCTGCGTAATTAACTGGATCCCTGGAGATAAAAAGCGAACAACTCCATTAATTATGAAACATGACCTCGGAATCCCCTCGGCAAAAACTGTGAAGCCTTAATGGAGAGAGGGAGAAGATGTGAGGAAATCCAGACAACACTAATGGTTTGGAAAAATGCACTTAACTTGCTAAGCAAAGGTTCTGAGTCACAGAAAGGTATTAGCAAGTAAAATCAACATGTAATTTGATATCATCATGACAAGATTAACAATAATAAACTATATTTAGCTTAAAATATACTGGTGTCTCCACCTTGTTGTTAAAAAACAAACAAACAAACAAACAACAAAAAAAAAAGTAATATACAATGCCGTTCAAAAGATTTTTAATGTTTTTTTTTTTTTATGTTTAAATGTTTTTTAAATCTTATGCTCAAAGTTCCATTTATTTGATCAAAAATACAGAAAAAAATAATATTATGAAATATTATTGCAATTTAAAATAACAGTTTTCGAATTTAATATACTTTAAAATATAATTTATTTCTTTACTATCACTTTTTTTTTTATCAATTTAACACATCCTTGCTGAATAAAAGTATTAATTTCTTTCAAAGAAAGAAAGAAAGAAAGAAAGAAAGAAATAATAATAATAACATACTGACCCCAAACTTTGAACGGTAATGTATATTGTTCCAAAAGATTTCTATTTTAAATAAATACAGTACTTTTTGACGTTTTATTCATCAAACAGTCCTGAAAAAATATCACAGTTTCCAAAACAAAAAAAGAAAATATTAGACATCACAACTGTTTCCAACACTGATTAGATATCAGCATATTAGAATGATTTCTGAAGGATCATGTGATAGTGTCATGGAGTAATGATGATAAAAACTCAGCTTTGCATCACAGGAGTAAATTCTATTTTAAAGTATATTCAAATAGAAAACCACTATTTTAAATTCCAATTTCACATAATTTCACATTATTACAGGTTTGTGTATTTTTAATCAAATAAATGCAGCCTTAATGAGCAAAAAAGACTTCCTTAAAAAAAAAAAAAAAAACTTTAAAATCTTATTGATTACACACATTTGAATGGCAGTGTATATAAAATAATTAAATATTTTATATTAAAATATATACAATAAATAATAAAAGATAGATAGATAAATAGGATTAAAATAGGACTAAAAGATAAAGATCAAGACTTAAGATCAAGATTAAGACTTAAGATTAAAGAATGCTTAATAAATAAATAAATACATTAATAAATAAATAAATAAATTAATTAATTAATAAAAACCTGAAAACTATTTCCAAATGTGTCAACAGGACAAATGTTGACATAGTTTATAGTTAAGATAATTATATAAAATATATTTAAAATCATTTATAATTATTATTATTATAATATTACAGAATTTATTAGACGGTAGGGGAAGAACAAAAAAAAAAAAAAAAGTAAAGAAAAAATGTTTTCTGTCAAACTAGTTATACCAGTCAAACCGATTTTTTCTCGTAACTGACAGCATGTCACAATCACAATTACCAGTAAGCCCAAATATTCTTTACATTTAGTTATTTCACTTTGAGCAGATAAAAAAAAAAAAAGTCATAGAAGCATTATATAAGAGTGACATTTTTAGAAGTGTCATTTAAAACACCTAAGTGAATGTGCCGTTCTCCGGCAATGCTGAAGTGGACATTTACCGTATACAAGACTCAACAGAGACAGAGTTTCTTCAATCACAACAGATTACGTGTGGGATTCAAAGTTTGGAGCTGTTGCTTTTGAACTGTCCACAAATAACTTGTGATGTGTGAGAACGGGTGGAGATGTGAGGCTCATCTCACAGCCCTGGATAAATGTCAAAAGCACATTAGATGAAATCCATTGTGTATCCCCTGCGAAAAACACGCCAGGGACGAGTTAGCCTGTCACTGATTCAAATACCAGTCAAGGAAAACTGTGTGAGTCAGAGCTATTGTCCATATTGACAGGGACCAGGCATCTCACCATGGAGAAGAATCCCAAAACATTGGAATCAACATGGAATAATGAGAGTAATTTAAAAAAGTCAGTGAGATTCCAAGAGGCTCTGAGATTTCAGATGAGTTGAGTTATTAGGAAAACTCTCGAAGGCCTCAGACACCAACAACTGTTGTTACAAAAATATCTCTTGGTTATGTAAAGGCTTCCGTCATGCACAAAGAGCAGTTGGGTAATAGATATAAAGGTGCTGTAACATAAACGTCTCCTTCATTTGCCAACTGCAGTATCTCACAGGAGACGCTTGTACTCCAATGCCTTCACTATCATTAGCTAATCTGCAAGAAGTCAAACTATTTTCAACTTTGCTGCAATGATGGACACAAAAACATCATATCATCAACAGTCACTGTTGCTCATGGCACCAAAACCGAAAATTACAAAAAAAAAAAAAAAGATTCTGACTTTAAGTCATTCAGTGTTGTTTTACTTTTACTAATATCATTTTATAGCAGACATGCATTAATATTTGGAATTAGATTTCATTTCATATTTGAAATTTTCATTTGAATTTGTTACAGGTTTTATCATTTTTTGTGCTTTTGTCATATATATTTGTCATATGTATCTGGGTCAAAGATGTTAAGATGTCCATGTCAAAAGAAATTTACAAAAGTGATTTTATGTCCATAGAAAGCACATTAAATGCAAGTAAAGTGTCTATTTTTAAGCTTTCAAATAAGTTTTTGGAGAATAAAATTTGGTTGAAATAATGTTACATTGTCATTCGGTGTAACACAATATTTATGTCAAAATTCAAACATGCTTATTCTGACTTTTCCATATTAAAATGTATATATAAAAATAGGGGAACATATCAAATTTTATTGAGTTTTAAATGAGTAAACAATTCTTACTGACAAATGGGCAAAACCTAGGATAGTGGCAAATTTTAAAAATGTAGAATTATGACTAATTAGTATTTGGGGTGAAAGTAATTTGTCTTTTAATATGTCATAAATTGACTTGTGTTGTAAATATGCCTGACACGATTGTTGTTGGTTGCCTTCTGTAAATTAGGGGAAAATGTATGATTTTTTATTTTTCGCTCTGAAAAACAAAAACAAAAATGCAATTAAACTAAAAAGAAAACTTTTTAATTTTTTTCTGGGGGGAGGGGGGGGGGCAACAATTTAAAGCAGTAATACAATAATTGTTTTTATGCTTAAACCCTGGGATTGGGATTTGAAGGCTTATTCATAGTATTTTTTGCGTCATTCTCAGCCTTCTGATCAAAAACAACAAAACAAAAGGTGTTTCTAATGATTCCTTGTACGTTCACACATAGAGATGCATCACCTTGTTACTGAAACCAGGACGTGTGAGAAATAGGGTGTCTGCAAAAAGGGGCAACACTTCTAACAGGGACAGGAGTCTAGATCCACACAGATACAAGTCAAGCTGTTGAGCTCGTACAAACACGTTCTGTGCCAGATCAAAAAAAAAAAAAAAAATCAGATATGATTCAATATTAAACAATGGATCTAAATATCAACTGCAAATACAGATCAATTACCTATGAGAGCTAATGAGCATTTGAAAGCAGTGTCAGCTTGAACATTTAGTTCTTTGAAAGACTGCTGATGGTTTCATTCCAAACATCTGTGTCATGACACACAATACTGACTTCATTATCAACGTCAAAGTGTTTCCTCCACACTCTAAAGACTTGAAGCAGATGAGTCATAGCACTGTATTTAATGTAATGAAGCTATATATGGCTCTGCATTTGCAATATTAAAAAAGAAAAAAAAAAGAAAAAAAGGTCAAACAGCGAGTTATTAAATCGGTCTAATAAAGTAAATGTGAAAACGGAGAAAAACACTTAAGTTTGGTTTAATATGAATATTAATAATAACAGCTATTATTATTGTTAATTTTGAAGCAAGTAAAACAATAATTATTAATAATAAATATTTTTAATTATATAAATATGTACAAATAATATTAGTAAAAACAATATTATTATTGTTAATTATGAAGCAAGCAAAACTATAAAATAATAGTCATATAAATAATGAACATTTAATGCATAAACATCTTATAAAATTATTATTAGTTATATGCATAATAATACTATTATTTACACTACCAGTGTAAGATTTTTAATTTTTTTTAAGAGGTCTCTTCTGCTCACCAAGTCTGCATTTATTTGATCCAAACTACATCAAACATTGAAAATTGAAATATTTTTACTATTTAAAATAACGGTTTTCTATTTGAATATATTTTAAAATGTAATTTATTCCTTTGATTTCAAAGCTAAATTTTTGGCATCATTACTCCAGTCACTTGATCCTTTAGAAATCATTCTAATATTCCGATTTGCTGCTCAAAAACATTTGTTGTTATTATTATTATTATTGTTGAAAACAACCGAGTAGAATTTTTTCTACTTGGTTTCTTCAAAAAAAAAAAAATAAATAATAATAAAAAAAAATAAAAATAAATAAATACTGGCTCCAAACTTTTTAATGGTATAGTGTATAATGTTACAAAAGCTTTTTATTTCAAATAAATGATGATCTTTGGATCTTTATATTCATCAAAGAATTCTGAAAAAATGTACTCAGCTGTTTTAAATATTGATAAGAATAAAACTAATAATAAAAATTCTTGAACAGCAAATCAGCATATTAGAATGACTTCTGAAGTATCATGTGACACTGAAGACAAGTAATGATGCTGAAAATGTATAAATAAATTAGATTTTAAAATATGATTAAATAGAAAACATATTTTAAATAGTAAAAAAAAATATTTGGATCAAATAAATGCAGGCTTGTGAGCAGAAGAGACTTCTTTAAAAAAACATTAAGAGTCTTACTGTTAAAAAACCTTTGACTGGTAGTGTATATTAATATTATAAATTATTATTATTATTATTATTATTATTATGGTACATTAAAAACAGAAGAACTATGAAAAGCTATGAAGGCAACAACATTCTTGTGATTTTGGAAGCATTTGAAAGTTCTTTATAAATCAAGAAAGATCAATGGTTTCAAAATGCTAATTTGACAAACCATTAAAGGCTCATCGAGAGCTCAGATTCAATTCTCAAACTCTCCTCAACCACACATCAACAAATGGTTTGAACTTTACAACATGTGGGTTTTGGTATTGGTATTTCCATTGGTAGGGTTGGGTCGTAGCTCTAAAGGCTTTCTATTATTGTGAATAACATCAACAAGACAAATGAGGTGCATTTACCAGAGACGTTGATCGAGGTTCCGGCATCAATCACTCCGCTGTTTGGCCGCACACAGTATCGGCGCGGCGCAGTCGTCTTTACTTTAAAGCACACATTTCTGTCTGTGGGATTAGCAAGCTTTAGGGTGGCGGTCACCACATCTGTAAATGGACCTGAGGGGAGAAAAAGAGGATGTTACTGTACATTCAAAACGCACTGAAATGATTCAAGTATGTTTAGTGTAGTTGTTAGCGCATTGCTATTGAGTTTCTAGGGTGGTGGCTTTGCAAAAACATCTCAAACTGATCAAGAGCAATATCTGCAGCCAGACTGCTCTAAGTGACCACATCGATTTACAACCTTGTAACTGATTTCACCCCACCTAGACATAATGATTCGAGACAAATCGAATTAGTGGCACATTACAAAATTAGCGATACATCAAAGGCCAAAAGATCACTTGTATTTATTCTCAACCCTGGCGCTCGCTTTACACTGCGGCAAAGAATAAGGGTGATTTTCAGGAAAATAGAACAAACAGAATTTGTTCTGCCAAAGGCTGATGCTAATCATTCCACATCATAGAAACAACCTAGGTGTTTATGGTGAAAAACAAAGAGTGGAGACCTAAAACAATATGGTGACAGAGAGAATCCAAGGGTCAGTAAGATTTTATTTTTTTTTTACGTCATTGAAAGAAGTCTCTTAAGGCCAGGACACACCGAGCCAACGGTCGGTCGTCAGAATCTGTTGGGCTAGTTTGTTTGGCGTGTTCCACATGTCGGTTCTCATCAAGCTCATGTTAAACATGTTGAATCGGCGTTCGGCGGGGATAGTGAGAAGTCTGATTGGATGCCTAGTTTTGCAAAAGTCAGTGCCGGAGAATTAAAACCAAAGTGACGAAGATAAGTAAATGAAGGCAGCACAAACAGAAGACTGTTCTAAATTTACTTGATCTTACCCAAGCATTCCAATATGTGAATATTATCATAACAACATGAGCTGCTTAAAACGTTGAAAGTTATCAACATAACTGATATTTAAAATCATAATTTTCAGCAAAGCAATGCTTTGTTTAACGTTTCGTATATCTGCGTTTAGCTTGTATATCTTCGTTTCGGTTTCTCCTTTTGAATGACGAATACATACTATTTAAAGCTGTTGATATAGACAGCTAAATGTTCTCAGGCAGGCGCAGAACGCACATGTTAGTTTGGAGTCAGCTGTAGTCTGTGCAGTGCGTTCAAGCTCAGCTTTTTGTCCAGATGCCTGAATTTTCAGCATCATTACTCTAGTCTTAAGTGTCACATGATCCTTCAGAAATCATTCTAATATGCTGATTTGCTGCTCAAGAAACATTTCAGAGTTAAAAATAGAAGTGCTGCTCAAATAAAAGTATTAATTTCTTAGCGACAAAAAGGTAGCGCATTTCGCACTCCAAAATGTAACTTAAAGGATTAGTTCACTTCCAGAGCAAAAAGAGCAGAGCAGAGCAAAATTTTCTCCCCCATGTCATCAAAGATCTTCTTTTTTTTCTTTTCTCAGACAAAAAGAGATTGAGTTTTTTGAGGAAAACATTTCATAATTTTTTTTCCATATAGTGGACTTTAATGGGAGCCAATGGGATAAAAGTCAAAATTGCAGTTTCAATGCAGCTTCTTATTCCTCAGCCGAGGAATAAGGGTCTTATCAGCCATGATAAAAAGTATATACTTTTTAACCACAAATGCTCGTCTTGCACTAGCATGACTTCTCGCATTACGTAGACGCGTTGGAAAGGTCTTACGTGATGCAGGCGGAAGTACCAACCCAGTGTTGACAAAGCGAAAGTGCAAAGGAAGTCAAACGCCCTTTACAAAAAAAGGTAAAACAATGATTTTAGACAATTTTGAAGTTGGAGGAGAAAATGAGAGAGTTTTTCACCCTACCCTACCTTTCTGAACCGGAGTACACAGACGAAGAACTATCCGTGCGTGACCTTTACGTGATTACATAATGCGTGAAGTTGCAGACATGCATCGCAGAGCTAGTGCAAGATGAGCATTTGTGGTTAAAAATATATACATTATTTATTTATTTTTTGAAAATGACCAATCGTTTCACTAGATAAGAACCTTATTCCTCGGCTGGGATTGTGTAGAGTCGTTTAAAACTGCACTGAAACTGCAATTTGGACCTTTAACCCGTTGTTCCTTATTAAAGTCCACTATATGGAGAAAAATCCCGGAATGTTTTCCTCAAAAGCCGAAATTTCTTTTCAAGTGAAGAAAGAAAGACATGAACATCTTGGATGACATGGGGGTGAGTAAATTATCCTTTAAAAGGGATTAAAAATTGACCCTTGTTAGCCAGTCAATTTCTGATCAAATGAAGTGCCATCCGTCAACATCTTGCATGTTTCACTCGGAAATAGGCGACTGTTCTGACATTAAATCAGTGTTCAAACATTTCTAATCAGAGCGAGCTGAAAGATCAAAACGCCGATATGGCTGTTCAAGACATGTTTTTCTCTGTTAAAACAAACAAAAAATAAATAAATAAAATAACAAAAATGCAGAAAAACAAATAAATTTAATACTACTATAAATATGTTTGTAGCAACACTATAAATCCTGAAGTCCAAGGATAACACTGATCAATTTGTTTACCCACAGTTTAAACCAGAGAAATGAATAACATATGGTATGACATTATTTTGAAAGTTTTGAATGGCAAATGATTTGGCTTCCCCTTCATGGTGCAGCGGTTTCTCTTCAAACAGGAAGAGAAGATAAAATCTCTGACCATCAAAGATTAATCATCCTGCCAAGATGTTGTCTCATTCACAAAGATTTCTTTTTCTCCTAATGTATTAAAGCCAACATAAAATGTAATTTGCAGCATTTTTAATTCCATAATGTGACATTTCCGTGCAAAGCAGGATTTTCAGCAAGAAACAGGACTATTACAATTGATTACAAAGGTAAACAATGAGATTGTGCCCAACATAACCACATAAAAATGTGTTTATTTTTGATTGAAAGGATCATCGTTGAGTTCATAAATGCTAGTTCAGTCTCAAACATCCCTCAACCTTTGTGATGCAGCAGCGCCACACATCAAGTATGCAACACCTCATCTGGGTTAATTCTATTAAACCAGTTAAATTATTGAGAGGCTGTGACACTTGAAACCCATAGTGAGCCTTATGTTGTTTGAGCCTTTATGTTGTGTGTCACAGAGGAAAAGATGCAGATGAACTAAGCGCCTTGGGCCTTTAAAACCTTTACAGAGAGACAAATATTGCACAAGGCCTAACAATGGACTATCCTGCCCAAAGGCCTTATGCTCCATGTATTTCTATTCATACAGACCAGTATGGAGAAACTGATACAATTAGGCCATAAGTAATTGCACAGCATGAGTCATGCAGAAAGGCATCATTCTCTGTATTAATTTCATTAGGTAAATCATAACGTCGCCAATCAATACCAACCGCCTACAAGGAACAAAACACTCAATTTATGAAAAAACAACCCTATATAGTAGGGATGGGCATTTTTGTATTTAAATACTTATAAAAGGGTACATTTATAGCTTTATTTGCAAACATTACTACACAAATAACAGATTAAAATACACAATATGCATTAATAAATAAACATAAAAAATGGCTGCTATCGAGTAATGCATACTATATATAAACACTACTTAGCCATGTTGTCTCACTTAATGCATACATGTTTTTTTCCAAAGAAGATCCTCAGTTTGACCTCTAGAGCTTCAAGAAAGTTCTGGGATATTCTGCAAACACAAAACATGTTCCTTTGAGAATCTTTAAAAAAATCATTGTACACATCATTTACTGCTGAAGAAGTTTTTCTGCCAAACAAGGTACAGCGGCGGAAAAGCCTCAAGCGATTATGCGTGCCTTTCAAACGGCTCGGAAATACCCAACACATCTGTCTGCAGTGATGCAGCGTTCATCTGCACAGAGAGATACTTGGCATCCGCACGTGTGCAGATGTGAATCGTCTTTCCAAGTCGGCATTTCAACATCTGCCTCTCATTTGCACCCTGCTTTATAGCCCTAAAACATATTTATTACAGCACCGTTTCATGATCATTATAATAATTCAGTTATCCAAGGTCTAAATCAATGAGCACTTATGTAATTTCGCCACGTAGGTCAAGGTATTAGTGAATCTGAACAGAGAGAACGGGCCAGAAAGGTGCAGCCCTGTTAAATCACACAGACATCCCCGTATTTTAACAGCTATGCTCCATTACTACTAACGATTGGGTCACCTTAAAATCTCAGAGGGATCAAATCACCTTTTAAATTTCCCAAAATCACATATAAGTACTGGCTGGGGTTTTAGCTTCAGATGCTTTAAATATAAAGTGGCATGCTGGGACGGCTGAGTTATTGTTACCTGAAGTTACCTGCTACCCTGATTTTTCAATGAAGTGTATTATAGTGGGGTGGAGTCTGAGGCAGGAGGTGTGGTGTAACTGTAAAGTGAATGAGAGGTAAAGTTGCTTTGGCTCCTTTATGGCGTACAACCCATTCTAGCAGCCTCCTCAGGGGAGAAAGCCATGTCCAGTGCTGAGAAATAAATGCATTGTGCCTCATTTATAAAACATACGCTTGCAACCGTGCTTTGGACTACACCTAACAATTATACAGTGGATTTAACATCTCCACAGCTTTGTTCGAAAGCCTTAATGTAAAGTTGGCTACATTAACTCTAGATGAGCACTATCTTCAATTGTGCAGTACTTATAGCTTCAATGTAGAATTAGTTTGAATTATGGCTATGAATTTAATGAAATTAATTGTAATTATTAAATTAAATTATTTAAAATGCATGATTAAATGCATGATACTAATGTAACAGAACAGAAGGATGCATTTCTAAAAACTGTAAATTTTTCAACTTTACAAGGCCATGTGACTTTTATTGGGCAAGACGCTGAGAAAAAAAATCCTAATACTAAGATACCTAAGATGCTTGTCCAGTGTACATATCAGGAAATTTATATATTAGGTCTTTTTTTGGATAAATAAATTAAATGATGTTTAAGCTTATTTTTAAGAAAAAGAGAAGGGAAAAAAAAAAAAATTATATATATATATATATATATATATATATATATATATATACAAAAATCAAAACATTTATTCCAAAGCGGTTTAAAAAAAAATTAACCTTGCTCTCGTTTGAATTTACTGTTCTTAATCCAAACCATATTTTTTCTTATTTTAGGTGTAAACCTGACAAAATTATATATTATTTCTCTGAACACAAGACATATCATGTTATTTTGCTTTTCAAGTAATTTTATCTTTCTTTATGGCTACTAGAAATCAAAACAAAAATACTAAAAATGATTTTTGCAGCACAGCCCATATAATTTTTATATTTTGATTATTCTAGTCGGTGTTGCCAAGTCTGTGATTTTACTGCAGAATTGGGCTATTTTAGCACTGTTCGCACAGCGTTGTTTTTTTATGTCTGCAGGTCGAAGCGACCCCAATAACGTGATATTTAGCCCCTGAAATGCCAAGTTTACTAGGAAACAAAAACTAGAAAAAAAAAAAAAAAAATTGGGCTAGTTTTGGGCTAGTTTAAGTAGCAATTGTGCAGGTTTTGCTGTAAAAAACCAGCAACCCTGATTCTAGTGTCTTGCATTCATTGTCTGAGAAGAACACTAAGCAGATCTAAAAATCTGGAGTAGCAAAAAACTGCAACAATTTCACAGTAACTCTGCACCACCCATGAATCAGGACAATTTTAGAGAAGCGACTTAGGCTCTTCTTCCTCAATTTTAGTGTATGATTAAAAAGCAAAATGAAACCTGGAAGCGAATGATACTATTCCTGGCCTACACTTATTTGACATAAATAAGCATTCACACTAAATGAGCAACACTTGAAACTGCTTCGCACTCACTTGCAAAGACACTAACATTAACCAATAGCCCTCATGGCCTAGGTGAAACATCAATTGAAAAAGTTGTTTCAGAGGAATCGTACACAAGAACATTATTGTTCAACAAGCAAGATCACCAAAGGAAAACTAAGCAATAAAAAGGTGCAATGGTTACACACTCATTAGCCATGGTTATGAAAGGTTTGGCTATTGATGAGCAAAGACCAGGTACGGCCTGTCAGGCACATCTCTAACATAAGACGAGCTTTAGACAGGAACTAATAGATTAAACAGTTAGCAATAAGTATTCTGACTACAAACTAAATGCACTGGGGAGAGCAAATGGCATTGAAAGTTATCTGGCATCGATATAGAACTCCTGCAGCCAAGAGCATGTCTAATGTCACCTCACAGGCTGCTGGTGTGAACAAGCAGTAGAAGAACTGCTCTCATTTTTGAAACGCCTAAACAATGAACCAAAGACTGTTACGTCATGAACAACAATAACATTTACAACATGAGGTTTACAAAATGTCACGGTTAACACAAGACGATTTACAAGGTGTGTCCTGACAAATGACTAAAAAAGGAAGACTCTACAGAGAAGGAAAACAGATTCAGACACAACACTTTGGCAAAACTTTAAATTTAGAGCATTTTTCAGGAAATTAGCCAATGTGATATTTCCTAAATTTGAAAATAAATATCACAATTAACCATTAATTTTTAGGTTCCATTTTATTAGAAAACAAGTCAAGCATATTCATTTTTTACTGAGTTCAATGCATAATAAAGCAAAACAGGAATGGCCCAGGGATGAGAAATTCTAGATGAGAACAGTACAACAATGAAATGAGAATATTTTGAAATATGAGATCAACTAGCGTATAACATACTTATCTTCAGCATATACAGTTTCAGAGTGAGGAAAGCCATGTTTGCCAATTCCCAGCAATGCATGAACTAATAAAACATAGCTTAAATGCAATACCAGTCACTTTGTATAAAAGCTTCAGCCAAATGCATAACTGAAAACGTAAAGTCGAGCTCACTGTAGTTGCACTAAGCTCCTTAAAGGGACAGTTCACCCTAAAATTCTGTATATTCTGTCATAATTCACTCCAAACCTGTCTATCTTTTGTAGAACACAAATGATGATATTTTGAAGAATGGTGGGAACAAAACAACAAACAAAACAATCGTATACTAGTGGAAATGGACAGACTAACTAATTACTAACCCATTTGAGGAGGAGGTGGCTTAAGCAGGTTCACTTCCGTGCTTGAAACCACTGTTACACCTAAAGTGTTTACAAAGGATTTACTGACTAATGAACAGGTGACCATTAATAATAATCGCTTTTAATACTAGTAATTATTGATTGTTGTAGAAAAAAGGAAAAGTGCATACACAATGATTCTGTCTTTTGATATTAAAGTCATGAGGAAACAGATTTAGTGCTAAATCTGTAATGGTTTATAGAAAAATAAAAAATGTAGGGCGGGGATTTGGTTCATTCATTGAATATTGTTTGGATTTAAAGATGTGGGCGTCTTCATTTCATGCCAATTTTAATAAATACTAGACCTATGCTATAAACATACAACAATATAGAGTAACTGGTGATACCTATAGCTTCTATCCTGAAACTGGCTAAACATTAAATAGCACAGGAACATACATGCATGAACTAAGAGTGCCGGTTTGAATGAAACATTACTCGTTTTCACAAAAATGCCAACATAAGTTCTTTTACTACAAAATTATAATAATTATATCCATGTCAATGGAACTATGAATCATGGCAGTAAAATAATAGTACAAGTATTAAATATTTCTCAATGGTGCCAGAGACTTCCTGACTGGAAGCGGCTTCAACGTAGGAATCAGTGTTGCCAGATTTTGCAAGAAAAAAAATATGCTACCAGTTCTGACAAAATAAGCCAGAAATAATCAACTTGCCTCATTAAAGAAGCCGAAATACACGGCCCAGTTATTTGTGTTTACGATAGAAACCATTTCTCATTCTGATTATCTAAACATGAGGAGAAATAAAGCTCGACTTTGACAGCTCACTCAGCGGTCATTCAAACAGAGAAATAATGTCATGTAATGCCAGAGTAATGTAACGACATACACAGTTTGTTTACAAGCTAAACAATAATATACAAAAACACTCAATTGTTTTCTGGAAATAGTCTCGTACATAAACCACAACAGCCCATTTTTTATAAGCGACTAAAAATTAAAAATGCAACGCAACGTCGCTAATAAAAAGTGGACATGGCAACACCGGTTGCACTGCTTCATACTAACCGAATTAACCAGCCCACCAATAGAGCCTGTATGTCAAGGCCTAAAACAGGCTAGCTCGAGCTAACGTGCTTGTCAGTCCTATGCTAAACCTAGTGAGCACTTGATTTACCCACACATGAAGGACATTTGATGTCATTCAAACGAGTCTGGAGTGTAAAACGATTCACCATTACGGCGCTGCGCCATATTATTATTATTATTATTATTGCAAGGACTGAGGCCTGTCAGAAACGCCATCTCACCGCCTCTTTCTGCCCTTAACCCCAGCTAAATACGTCTGCTGACCCTCCCTCTTCGTGCTGGGCATTATAACCGCTAGTTCACGGCCGTGTCAGTCTTCCAACTCACCTCGGAACCTCAGTTCGTGCTGCGGTTCTAGAAGCAGGACCTGCTCTGGCCTGGCCATCTCCCACTGCGCTTCAAACGCGTCGACTGCTGCGCTGACGTCCGCTCGAACTGACGGTGACGGGCTTGACGGTTGAGGCTGTCGATGAGGACTTCTGTTACATTTATTGAAATAAAAACTCCACAAGGCAGTGGAAATAGCTCAGTGTTACCCGATCCACTAGCGACTGTTGTGATGCAGCAGGAAGGGACTGGAGGAGAGAGAGAGGCTGGCCGTGACGTCACTGCCCCTGCAGTATGCACTGAGTAGTGGCGATTGATGTGAAGAGAAGGGTGTAGAATGAGGGTGGGGGTGGTCTTTATGGGTCATTTTGTCTTCGACCATGTTATGAAAATGTTACGGTAACTTTGCAGTGGTGCATTCACATATGAGCATGTGTTATATTAACATACATTGACCACTAAAGAAAATGCAACTATTTTGGAGTTTTATAATTAAAAAGTTTTTTTAATTATTATATTATACTAATATATTAGGTTATATATTTTAAAAAACGCATTAAAACGGTTTATAATAATTATAATATAAAATAATTAGTGCTGTTAAATCGATTAATCGCAATTAATCGCATCCAAAATAAGTTTGTTTACATAATATGTGCGTGTGCTGTGTATATGTATACATAAATGTACAAACGTACAAATATATATATAAATATTTACATGTATTCAGATTTATATTATATATAAATTTAAATATATATTACATTTATTTCTTAAATATATACATGTGTGTATATTTATATATACATAAATACACACGGCACACGCACGTTATGGAAACACAAACGTTTATTTTGGATGTGATTATTTGCAATGAATCGATTTGACAGCACTAAAAATAATATAATAAAAAACTATTATAATATATAATATAATGAAGACACAAGAACTGCCATAAATATAAAGGGTTATTACAAATGTAATAAATATAAGAAGTGAAAATCTAATAGTATAAAATAAAATTTTAATAATATAAAATATAATTTTATGTATTTGTCCATAATTATTTCACATTGATTGACCTTATTTGTACGTCAAAAAAGTGAAATTATTTTTATTATATTATATATTTACATTCTATAATTATATAATTATAATTACATTAATAAACTTAAAACATTTATAGTTATAATTATTTTAATAATATAATTAAAACACAACAATAATATTAATAGAAATGGAATATTTGTAAAAAATAATAATTTGGCACACACATTTGTAAACGTGAACTTTTATTTTGGATGCAATTAATCGCAATTAATCGATTTGACAGCACTAAAAATAATATAATAAAAACTATTATAATACATAATATAATGAAGACATATTCAAGACATTTTTTCAATGCCATTAATAATATGAGGCATATTAAAAATTAAATAAATAGAAAAATAGAAAATCTAATAGAATAAAATAAAAATATAAAAAAATAATATAAAAATGTATTTCATTTATGTATTTTTTCATAAATATTTCACATTGATTGACCTTGTATTTAAGATACGTGGAATATTTGTACATAAAAAGTGAATTAATTATTTAATTATATTATTATGTATATGTATATATAATTACATTAATAAACAAAACATATTTATTGTTATAATTATTTTAATAATATAATTAAAACACATTAATAATAATAATAACAGACATTGAATATTTGTAAAAAAAAAAAATAAATAATAATAATAATTTGGTATAGCAAAAAATATTGAAATATTTGAAATAAATCTTTATGTTTTTTGTGAACGACCCCAAAAAAGGCTATATTTATGTAGTTGCAAATGCTCTGATACGTAAGACTTGGATTTGGAGTTGTATGTAGACTTGAGAATATGTTTTTGAATTTTGCTTAATCAAAAAAAATGTGATAATGTACCGGTCATTTGCATAAAACACACAAATAAAAAAGTTAGAGAAGAAAATCTAACCGTGTTCCTCAAAAGCAGTGAAGTAATACAACTAAATATCTGGAAATCTAAGAATTAACATGAATTACTTAATCCTTAGCCAAGTTTCTGGATCACATTGTACTTCCATCTGGTTGAATTAGGTGAGTTAATTCATGCTCAGCTTGGCAGCTGAACACAAGCTCTAGGAGGGTCGTTTTACTTTCCTCAGCACAATTAAAAGATCAGCAGGGACCCCCTGCCAAAGGAGACACATACCACAAGTGTCATATTTATATATATAGCCCATCGGCTAGTTCAGGAGGAACTATCATGGCTCCAAACAGATTCTCAATCCCTCTAAACCGCAAGCAGACATTTGCACCATTTTTATTTTTACCGAAAACTAGAATAATTACGAGTAACTTGTCAAAGGTCAGTGTGGATTACATAACATAAAAAAATGAAAACTGATTTTGAATACATTTATTACTAATAAAGAGCTCAACATTTCCCTTTTGCACATTCACAAATGAACAAATAAAATGTTATTTTCAAGCCTTCTTTGCATGACAAAATAATGAAAGAGAAAAGCTAAAAGGCAAAACACTTAATGATTAGGTTAAATTACTTCTGTATATACTGAATTACAATGGTAATTAGTGGTGATGTATGACATTGCCTGAAAGACTACATAACAATTAATTTACACAATTCATCCATTTGTGGTATATACAAGGACGTAAAGTACATAAGCAGAATTTCACAACTTTCTTAGGGCCAGCCCAAGACTGTTGGCATTGTTCTTCAACCTAAACACCACTGCAGACCACACCAGACAGCGTATTATGCTGTCTGACTCAAGTGTAGCATGTAGTTCCCTTCAAAAGCATTAATGCAAAGCCTGTGCTCCCTAGCAAGAGGACAAGCAAGTCCTTTGCAATTGGTTGAGAAGTCAAGAACTTCAACCGGACTGAATAAGACATTTGGTCTCGCTGTGGTTCACAGGCTTTGTACAAAATGAAAAACAGCTATTCTACAACATTAAGAGCTAATAATGCATTTTCCATACATTGTAAAGGCTTTTCAGTGAGTTTAACAACACAAGACATTAGTTAAGCTGTTTCCTTCTCCAATTAGTTTGACATAACAAAAAAATAAAAATAAAAAAGATACTGGTTTGAGTGAAAGATATTTTTACTTAGCAGTAAGGTATATTACAGTCATAGGAAGAATCAATTTAAATGTTTTTCTCTGTGTAAACATCAACAGAAACGGCTTAGGACTGCAATTTTTCAAGTTGTTCAACTAGGGCAAAAGACACACAGCAATTTTGAAAAAGTGCAAAGTTTCCCCCAAGTATTGTTTCCAAGTAATCCCTTTTTTTCCATTTAACAAGCACTGTCTTAAAGGAAAATATTGTTGTGCTAAAATTCAAGGATTAAATACAATTACTGTAATAAGTCTATAAATCTCTCTGCTATTATTACTGACAGCACACATTTTGGCGGGGAAAAGTGTTATTATTGCACTTGTGAATTCCGAAAACATCACGGCGCATTGGCATCACTGCATATAAAAATCACAGGATAAAGGACGGCAAATCACAGGGTAAAAGACAGCAAATGAAACGCAAGACTTTGACGAAGCCCATAATATTTTTTCCGATTCACTAAACACATTTTGTGACTCCTATAATGTGCTGAAAGCATATGCGATAATATTCGTGACAAAGTACCATCGTAAGACAAACTACAGAAGCCACATACTAACTTCTAAAAACAACAGAGATGGTGTCACGTGTTATACTGATGTCAATGAAACACCTTTTAACCACATTTTATCTCTAAAACTTTGTCATTGTGTGTACACTCTTATAAATAAAGGCTCTTTATTGGCTCTCTGAAGAACTTTGAACATCCATGGAACCTTTAAAGTGCTGAAAAGCTTTTTAATAGTCGAAAAAGTTTCTTTCGTTTTTTTTTTAATGTTCTTCAAAATGGTTCTATTAGGAACTGTTTACTGAAAGGTTCTTTGGGGAACCAAAAAATGGTTCTTTTATAGCAACACTGCAAAAACACCCTTTTGGAATCTTTATTTTTAAGAGTGTATACAGTTAAGAAATCATAACATAGTTATTCTATATTCACACATATGACAAAATTGTAAAAGATAATGTTCAGTTTTGGTTGAATAAACCTCAATGTAAATTCAACATGATGTATAGTGCCACTGAGTCACATTATTTTAACGATCTTGAATGAATAGTGTGTATATCAGTTCAAATATTTTAAAAGTAACTTTCTCAGATTGTCAAAAATAAGGTTGCAAGACTTTTTCTCCCAAATTAAGTGTACTTCTTTAACAAAACTCACAGTAGAGCTCTAAAGCTCAAAAACTGAGTGATAGCACAAAATTGCACAAAAATTAATTTGAGGACAGTTCAAAGCAGAATATTTGCTATAGTTTGTTCTTTCTGAACCAAGACTAGTTTCCAGATATGCTCCTTTTTTATCCCTGTCCAGATAGTAAAAGCATGTTGGATGTGTAGGCCAAAAGTTATTCAGTGCAAGAATGAGAAAGATGAAAAATGTTTATGAGACAATTAGGGCATTTGGCAAGGCCTCACAAAATCACTCAATCCAGTAAAAAAAATGTCATAAAATGGAACAGCAAGGGATCTGAAGAGACCAACTGCCAACTAACACAAATGGTTAAAATGCAATTTCAGAAAGTATTCGGACATAACGCACACTTCACAAAGTCTGGACGCAAGCCTAAACTGCACTACAGAATTCTGGCATTTGGCTCCTTCCCACTAACGTTAAATTTCTGATATGGAAAACATGTGAACGGTTGGAAAAGTTATCACATCTAACACTTTGAAACCGCTATTCTTGTCAGCATTCTAGAAGACTGGCCAACTTTATCTCAAAGTGTGAGGGTTGAACTTTTCGAATGACATGACTATGCACTGCAAGCAGTAACAACGGTCATTTACTGTACATAAAAGTCCATTCTAACTGCTTGTTAAGGCTGGATCTGTAGCTAAGTATCTGGCAACCCAAAATGCAGCTAATTGGAGCACAGAATGTGTTACTACTGTTATCTCGACTTGCAAACTGATTAAATATGCAGGATTTGTTGAACTCACATATGCTGCCATCATTATCAATGACCTATCGATCTGCTACTGCAAGATTCAACTCCTACTAAACCACAAAAAAAAAAAAAAAAAACGATTTGGCACATTCATATATAACTGCAAATATAATTTCATAAACTCATCTTAAAATAGGGCTCAGACTTCTCTTGCTAATTCTTAATACTATTGACCGAAAAAATCCCAGAGGTATTTTTATCTATATTTTTAGTACTACCACTGATTTTAGTTTTAATTTTTCATATACAAAACACACGAAAGTCAGAAGTGCACACAACCTCATGTCTGGTCCTGATCAACAAAAATACAAAAAATATCTTGATATTTATAATAGTAAATTTGCGTTTGAGTAAATCTCACGAAAACACGTCAGTTTTTTAGGAGAATTAATATTTTTGCATTGTTACATTATTTTTAGGACAATTAAGCACTTTGCCATACTGTATATCTGTATTTATCATTAATGCATCATTAACACAGCTGCATTTGTTACTGCTTTACAGTAAAAGTGAATTTTAAATGGTTACACAATAGCCCTAAAAATGGACTTTACCTTTACTTTATGCAAAATATAATTTATTTCATTTTTTTTTTCCCCCACTTTATTTCGTGTGAAATATGACCTGGATACGACAGCTTTCATGAGATTCACCCATTTATATATATTTTTTTATCATTCTTTTTTTATCATATACATCAAAAATGTGCAAAAATAGTGAGACAAGAATGCTGTGTTGATGCATTTGGAGTGCTGAAGCTCTTAAAATGTACAGACGGACAGCTCTACATGGAAATTTTATAGAGTTCTGCAGAGGTTGTTGCACAGAGAATGAACGAGAAACAGAGAGAAAGCAAGCAAGACAGCAAGACAGGACAGTATCTGATCTGTTAAGCAGGTGTTTTGGTTGCTGTCTGATTCTGGGCAGTGATCTAGAACAGAAATGGATCCCCGAAGACATTTGAACGGGGGCTGAAGAACAGGCAAGATAAGGTACAAATGTATGAGGGCATTTTCATCTTTTCTCAAAGAAGTGCATCGGGATTCAGACTATTTATCTCATCCCATTCTTAACTGAACTTCTTTTTTGGCTCCAAAAGGAAGTTTCGTAACTTCCCCTATGACATCACATTCTTTATCTGTTATTATTCTTGGTTGCTAATCGAAAATAAAACAAGAGGCTGGAGAGGATCTGGCCAAATTGTTTACGACTGTGTCAACAGCAAGCGCGTTCCCTGGTCGACTCTGACGGTTGGCGACGAAGTTTGAAGCCCTTGACTGCAGACCCGCCATCCGTGTCTAAAACTGGGATCCTTTGACCTGTAAAGCAATAAAATGAGCAATAAAACACCATGCATGAGAAATAAAAGCGCACAAATGATTTGCTGTTTCAAGTCACACGCATGGTGTCATGCACCCACAGGAACGCCTGTTCCTCAATGGGGCAACTGCCAAGCTCCATGGTAAAAGATCTGTATCCACTGTAACCCATCCACTGCCCTGGGTCCAAGTTGTGAGAACAAGTATCCACCGAAGCACTATTCTCACCACCATCAGAATCAATTATAGATCATGCATTCGTTATCATTTTAATAATAGATGGTGTTGGAATAAACAGCATTTATTAAAACTTAACCTGCTTGATTAAGAAGCTCAATCAAGGGTTTGTTAATGACACAAGGCACGGATGACTAGTTAGGATTTTACTCACTTATCTGAATGAAGATCTCATTGATGTTAATGGCATTTTTGGCACTGGTTTCAACAAATATGGCATGAATGGAGTCAGCATAGTCCTTGGCGTCCTTCTCTGACACCTCTCTGGAAAACAATAAGACAAAGCAAATGAAATAAGAGAGTAAAACTATTGAGTAACAGCCTATTTTACAACACTAATAAGTAATCAGATTCATACATGAACAATTCTAACGTGTTTAAAAACTCAAATAGAGAAGCACATTAGTGCTATTCTGGGTTATACAAGGATTTAAACTGACACCATGTGTGGGAGATTATTTGAGTGGGCCGAACCTTGTAAAACTCATGTATTTTTTTGTGACGGTGGTGTATAACTAGCACACGGCAGCATGTTGGAGGTAAACCATTGTGGTGGCTCTCTGTGCAACTGTCACCTGATCACAGGCGCTGATCAGATTGCACCATGCTACACGTATCAGGCCGGTCACACTGACAACGGATCAATTTTCCATTGACGCTTCGCGCTCTCTTAGATCAGCCACCCAGCTGGTGATGCTTTCTCTAAACATTTCATTTAACTTGATTTTTGTTGGTTGTTTGTGCAAAAGTCGCTGCTACCTTGCTAGGGTGTTGTGGGTGGTTGCCAGGGTAAGATTCTGGGTGGTATCTAGGGTGTTACTAGTGCATTCTGATTGGTTGTCTACTAGCCCTAAATATATGTAGAGTCCTTTAAAGCAATAGTTCACCCAAAAATGAAAATTCTGTTATTAAAGGAGAAGTTTACTTCCAGGACAAAAATTTACAGATAATTTACTCACCCCGTGTCATCCAAGATGTTCATGTCTTTCTTTCTTCAGTCGTAAAGAAATTATGTTTTTTGAGGAAAACATTTCAGGATTTCTCTCCATATAATGGACTTCTATGGTGCCTGTGAGTTTGAACTTCCAAAATGCAGTTTAAATGCAGCTTCAAAGGGCTCAGAAGGGTCTTATCTAGTGAAACGATCAGTTCTTTTCTTAAAAAAAGGTTCAAGACAGATAACGTCCTAACTTATCAAGACAGAAAAGTTAGGATGAAAAACTCCCATCTCATTTTCTTTTCCAACTTCAAAATCGTCCTACTGTACATTTACCTTTTTTGTAAAGGGTGTTTGATCTTCTTTGCATGTTCACTTTGTAAACACTGGATCGGTACTTCTGCAGCGGTGTAGGACAATTTTGAAGTTGGAGGAGAAAATGAGATGGGAGTTTTTCGTCCTACCCTAACTGTCTTGAACCAGAATACACACAGAGCTAGACAAGTCGAGCATTTGAGGTTAAAAAGTATATAAACTGTCAATTTTTTAAAGAAAATGACAGATCGTCTTGCTAGATAAGACCCTTCTTCATTGACTGAGATTGTTTAGAGCCCTTTGAAGCTGCATTTAAACTGAATTTTGGAAGTTCAAACTCGGGGGCACCATAGAAGTCCACTATATGGAGAGAAATCCTGAAATGTTTTTTCTCATGAACATCTTGGATAACAAGGGGGTGAGTAAATTATCTGTAAATTTTTGCTCTAGAAGTGGACTTTAATTACTCACCCTGTACTCACCCTCTACCACATGTAGTTTCAAACCTGCACTCTCAGAAAAAGAGGTACTGTTCTGTCGCTGGGGCGGTACCCCTAAGGTACAAAAGTGAAAAGGTACATCTTTGTACCTTACCTACCCCTAAACAGTGCATATTAGTACCTTTAAGGTACATTTTAGTACTTCGAAAGTACATATTGGTACCTTAAAGGTACATATTGGTTCCTTAAAGATACATATCAGTAATTTAAAAGTACATATTTGTACCTTTTCACGCCCCAACGACAAAACTGTACCTTTTTTTCTGACAGTGTGTATGAGTTTCTTTCTTATGCTGAACATAAAAGAAGATATTTTGAAGAATGCTGGTAATCGAATAGTTGATGGTTCTCACTGACTTCCAAAATATTTATTTCCCTAATATGGAAGACAATGGGGACCAACAACTGTTTGGTTCTTCAAAATATTTTCTTTTGCGTTCAACATAAGAAAGAAACTTAAACAGGTTTGGAACGACATGAGGGTGAGTAAATAATGACAAAATGTTCATCTGTGACCCTGAACAACAAAACCAGATATAAGGGACAATTTTTCCAAGATACAACTATTTGAAAATCTGGAATCTGAGAGTGCAAAAAAAAAAAAAAAAAAAAAATCTAAATATTGAGAAAATTGCCTTTAAAGTTGTCCAAATTAAGTTCTTAGCAAAGCACATTACTAATCAAAAATTAAGTTTTGATATATTTACAGTAGGAAATGTGTAAAATATCTTCATGGAACATGATCTTTACTTAATATGCTAATGATTTTTGGCATAAAAAGAAATTGATCATTTTGACCCATACAATGTATTTTTGGCTCTTTCTACAAATGTACCTGTGTAATTTAAGAGTTTTGTGGTCCAGGGTCATGGGTGAACTATTCTTTTAATAGAAGTTTATGGGATTTGTGCCCAGTTCCTCCACCAAGTGGGAAAAAAATACAATAAAAAAAAAAAAAAAAAAAAAAAAAAAAAAATTCACACATTCAATAAAAAATATAACCCAGAGTCTAAGCAAAAGTAATATTTTTTTTAGTTAAGCTTTTAATTTTTAATAATATTAAGATTTCTAAGTAGGGGTAATGTTATCAGTAGTGCTTGGATTCAACAGGTTTTTTCACATTTGGAGCAAAAAAAAGTAAAGAAACAATTAAATCAATGTTTAAAAGTGAAATAACTGATGGCTGTGGATCACTGAGAATAGGACCGGTTGTGCCAGAAAACGAAATATCTAAGCTTTATGTGCCAGACAGAACAATTGCAAGAATTTTCCCTGATATTTACTGCCTGAACGGCTTGCGGTGCGATCGCTATTCCTCAGATTCGATGTCTCGGTCTTTATGGTTTCGAAAAGTAAAATACAACCGCACTGACAGCCGACTAACACTGCCAAAGAAAGCAATGGTGAACCAAGACATATCATTGGACCTGTGGGAAGAGTGAAGCAATTTAAAGTGGAAAGATAAATTACAGACCGCTGAAGAGTGGATTTCTTTTTCATCACAAGTTATGCTTATGGTAACGGTACGTGTGCGAGCTTGTTTTCAATGAGTCGAGACAAGTTGACAGCAAATATGCGGGTCTTTTCCCGACGTCGAATTGAGTTGACAGCCACTGCGGGTGCATCCCTTCAAGCTGAACAGAGATGACAGGATGCGGAGTCTTTTGTGGCAAGGAACGGCGGAATTCACCTGGCATCGGAGAGGTCGCATTTGTTGCCAGCGATAGCCACCACTATGTTGGGTGGTCCGTGCTGGCGAAGCTCCTTCACCCAGTTCTTCAACGTCTGGAATGATTCCTGAGTGAAAGATGAAGAGATCTTTAAGACAAGCAATGCTGATACATCACAAGGCCATTCATGTTGCACATTTCTTCGGTTGAACACAAAAGGAGTTACCTAGCAGACTGTACAAGCTGCTCTTTTCCATTTAATTGAACATGAATGCTAACACCATAAAAATAGTCTGTATGACTTCTAAAACCATATGATAGCTTTGTGTGGGGAACAGACTGACACTTAACCCACTATTCACTGAAAGTCTTACCTTAGCCCATAACTCCTTTAGTGTTCCATGGAAAAAAAAAAGATCTTGTGTAGTTCGAGCGACATGAAGTTGAGTAGACGATGACAGATCTTTCATTTTTGGGTGAGCTATCCCTTTAATAGCTTTACCAGCAGAAAGATTTGTGTAGTAATAATGAAGAAATGTTTCAGTACCTCTTTAGTGATGTCATACACAATAATAGCTGCAGCAGAGCCTCTGTAGTACATGGGAGCCAGGGCACGAAACTAAGAGCCAAACAGATAACATGCAGATGTGAGAGAGAAATGATGACCTGCACATTTAAAAAAAAATACTTAATCATCACTGATAACATCCCAACATCCCTTCTTAGGGGCCGAGCAGCCTGCGTATGCTTATTATCAGAGCTTTGAAAGAATTTGTTCGCTTTGGCGGAGGTCTCCTCCGAGTTTCATGCCGAATTAAACGGACAACTGAAACACAAACAAATGTGTGTTATTCCAACTTGTTCCGTTCAAACAGAACTCGAGGCGGCGGTTAGGGAAAACCACGGTGAAAAGCCCTAGACGTGAGCCACCATTAAAACCTAAAGGAGAATTGTGTTTCAGGCGGCCATGCCAAGGGGGCTCGAGTTGAGGAACTGCACGGAAAGGCGCATCAACACATGTGGGAGCCATCAGGGGAAAGATGAGCGCGACGTGTCAGAAGAAGTTAGCGTTTAATCATTATAAAACAGCATAGTTGGGTTGCTCGACCCCGGTCATCAAAAATAGACAAAAAAGGCTCTGATTAATAAAAACAAGCTGGATCCAGTATGCCATTCCATTTTAAAAAAAAGAGCTTAAAGAGGGGAAAAGTGCATTAGAAAGTGAATGATTACGAGAGCGTAGGGAAAGCAGACATGGCAAGAAACACTGTCAGGTTTGTTTTTACATACTTTCTTAAATTTAGGCGTGTCTTAAAAATAAAACTTTTGCTTAGCCAAATTCACAGTTTTGGCAAATTATTGAGATCTCACAAATTAGCATTGATGAGCTGCAAATGGGTGCACAGCAATATATTTGTGCTCATTAACAGAATGTTTTATGAACTGCTATGCATAATTGTACATAATTTATAAATAATACCCAAAACCACATGGAACCTAAAGCCTGTAGTTCTTAACTGATTTTGCTGATCAATGCGTCAGTACTACGTGAGATCACTTAAAATAACATTTACTACTAGCTATTCTACAGATTCATTTGACGCCGTGCAAAGTTTATTATTTAATTTATGAAAACGCTGTATAAATCCAATATAAATTGGATTTAAGTTAAGAAAACAGGTCAGAGCTCTGCTTAATCCATCTTTTTCGCCAATAAAATGAATAAATCAAGTTTGACTGACATGGTTTCTCACATTTATAGCTGTTTTTGGCAAAGCTTGCTGCACAAGGAAGAGGAAATGCTTCAGTTTAGCTTTTGACTAAAATTGCAGGATGTCTCCTCAGACATATCCCAGGATTCCAGACTGTGTGGTCCCTCTCCAACTCTATTCCTGCATTTTCTCTCATCCAACTTCCACTAGTCATTATAACCTCCTCAAATTTCTCTTGCCATCAAGTCGATTCGTCAGTTTTAAAGATCTAATGAAATCGCTTTCCTAGCTATATGCGATTTTTCTTCCTGCCTATTCTAAAGAAAAGAAGTTTTAGAAAAAATAAAAAGAAGTCTCCTATGTTCACCAAGGCTGCATTTATTTGATCAAAATACAGCAAAAACAGTAATATTGTGAAATACTGTTACAATTTAAAATAACTGTTTTCTATCTGAATATTTTTAAAAATGTAATTTATTGCTATGATGCAAAGCTGAATTTTCAGCATCATTTCTCCAGTCATCAGTGCCACATGATCTTTTAGAAATCATATATATCGATATCATATATCTGTATTATCAGTGTAAAAACAGTTGTGGTGCTTAATATTTATAATGCATTTTTTCCCAGGGTTCTTCGATGAACAGAAATGTATTTAAAATATTTTTTTGTAACAATGTAAAGTCGTTTTTGTAACTTTTGATCAATTTAATGCACCCACGAAACCACTAAAGTCCAAAACAAGCCGTGTTTCTACAACGCTGTTCTAAAAAGCAATGTGCCGGATAATTATCTAATCAAGAGCTTGACAGCCAGTAAAAAAAAAGGCTGATCACAGCTCCCACTGGAGTACAGGAATCTGTGGACAAAACTGTCTTCTCTTTACAAAATCACAATAGACCTTGAAGTTCTAAAAGAAAAAAGAAAGACAATAAGAGTGACGAAGGGAGAGCGAGAGAGAGATTCTGGCTTTGATTGTTTTTTTGAAACAGCTATCTCCGACACGGCTGAACATTTCATCCTGTAAGGCTCTGGAGCATCCCGAACAAAGCCAAGCACAGAAAACCTGACCTTTTTAACCACTCAAAGGCCACGATGAAGAACTTGCACCATATTTACCAGTGGGAATACATCAAAGCGCTAAACAGGACCAGATGAGGGTAAAGAGGCTAGATAAGTCAGATTTTTCCATATGCTCATTCTTTCATAAGGAGTGGGATCCAAACATTCAAGGAACATTACTTCTATTTAGCATTTTTCTAATTTAATACAAATTTCATATATACACTACCAGTCAAAATTGTTTGAACAGTTTGTTTTTTATTATTTTTAATGTTTTTAAAGGGGTCATCGGATGCAAAGTTCACTTTTACAAGTTGTTTGAACATTAATGTGTGTTGGCAGTGCATGTACACATCTACCCTATAATGATAAAAATCCAAGCACTGTTTTTTAAATAATCTGTAAAAATAATATCTCCTTTTTCAAATCGAGCCATTCTCAGATGCCTGTTAGGGCGCCTTACCTCAGACCCGCTCTAAATCAGCTGTAACAGTCCAACGTTTCGATGCCGGAGCAGGGATGTAAGTTAAGACAAGAATATCTCTGATTGAGTGACTGATGTGTTGTGTTGCTGGATGTAATAATGAACGTAGTGGTCGTCATTTACTCCCGACATCTGAGCTGCTGAAGATGCAGTGGATTAAGTTTTTCTGTGAAGCGAATGTGCCTCCTGATCTACATAAATGCGTCTATGTTCACGCAAATCATTCGTGATCCAGCTTCACCTACAGCAGAAGTGAGTATAAGGTTTTTTTTTAATGATTTTTTTTTTAATGCAATCACCTTTCCTAATAACATGCTAGTTAACAAGTTAACAAGAGAAGGGGGGGGGTCATTTGCATTTAAAGGAACAATCCATCAGAATGGGTTGATTTTTGCAGAGCTCATTTTGACAAGGAAAAAAGGGTGTTGTTTTACACTACCATTGAGAATTTTTAACCAAAGTATATTATAGACTTTTCATTAAGACCCTAAAGAATCATATCAACTTGTGGAAATTGGGCATCCGATGACCCCTTTAAAGAAGTCTCTTCTGCTCACCAAGCCTGTATTTATTTGATTCAAAGTACAACAAAAACAGTACAATTTTGAAATATTTTTACTATTTAGAATAACTGTTTTCTATTTGAAAATATTTTAAATATAATTTGTTCCTATGATTTCAAAGCTGCATTTTCAGCATCAATACTTCAGTCTTCAGTGTCACATGATCTTTTAGAAATCATTATAATATTCTTATTTGCTGTTTAAAAACACTTATTATTATTATTAAATAAATATTTAAAACTAATTAAAATAATTTAAAATAAACTATTTAAAATAACTCTTTTCTATTTTAATAAATTTTAAAATGTAATTTATTCCTGTGATTTCAAAGCTGAATTTTTAGCATCAATACTCCAGTCATTTCTGATCCTTCAGAAATCATTCTAATATTCTGATTTGATGCTAAAAAAAAAAAAACTTTATTAATATTATGTTGAAAAGAGCTGAGTATAATTTTTTTCAGGATTCTTTGATGAATAGAAAGATCCAAAAATCAGCATTTATCAGAAATAAAAAGCTTTTGTAACATTCAAAAGCTTGGAGTCAGTATAATTTTTTTTTTGAAAGAAAGAAATTATAGAAATTAATACTTTTATTTAGCAGGGATGCTTTAAATTGTTGATACAGACATTTATCATGTTACAAAAGATTTCTATTTCAGATAAATGCTTTTCTTCTAAACTTTCTATTCATCGAAGAAACCTGAAATAATTCTACTCAGCTGTTTTCAACATAATAAAAATAATAATAATATTTTTTTTTTTTTTTAAGCATCAAATCAGAATATTAGAATGATTTCTGAAGGATCAGAAATAACTGGAGTAATGATGCTAAAAAATCAGCTTTGAAATCACAGGAATAAATTATATTTTAAAATGTATTAAAATAGAAAAGAGTTATTTTAAATAGCAAAAATATTTCAAACTTGTACTGTTTTTGCTGTACTTTGGATCAAATAAATGCAGGCTTTGTAAGCACTTTGTAAGACTTCTTTAAAAAACATTAAAAAAATGTAAAAAAAACTTTTGACTGGTAGTGTATATATATATAAATAACATCTGATAACCATCAAAACAATCTGAGTGAAAAATGTGAATATGAGGCAATGTCTATCTTTTGTATATAAGATTTAACGTCGAAATATTTATTTATTATATATACTTTTTCTGTGTTTTAAATTTACCACAATCCAAAAACTTTTTATTTTCCTGCTTTACATGCAAAAAAAGATTAGATCGTCAATATAGTTGCATAAAAAGAGAGAAGCAATTCCTTAACATTTGGTATGATACTATTTTTTTTCTAGCAGCTTGTGTGGGCCGCTTGGCATTCTACATTTAGCATCACATAACATCACAGACAAACTCAAGAGGAGATCATATTCCAAACAGCCTCAAGACTGCTGTCAAATCATGAGCGGCGATAAACATCTCAAACTATGCAATGTCAACCGTACGCTTCAGCTGTAAAGTGTTTTGCGAGAGAGGAGCGTAAAGATATAGAGCGTACAGAGATACATGAAGAAGACCAGCCCCCTCCCAACAACATTAACCCCTCTCTCCCTCAAATACTTGCGTGCATGCAAGAGAAATGCATGCAATACTGCCCCCTGTCTGAACTAAAAAGTCACTGCAAAAACAGAAGTGAAACAGATTAAACATTGTATTTAATGGCTGTCAGCTTGTGTATGTGTCACTGCAGTGCGTGTAGTGATTGTTACTATTTACCCTTTCTTGTCCTGCTGTGTCCCAGATGAGGAATTTGTGAAGCTCGTTTTGGTACTGCACGGTCTTTGTCATAAACGATGCTCTGAAAATAAAATTGGCATGATCAATAACAACATTAGGCATACAAATACAAACAGATCTGTGTGGAATCTGCTGATCTTGTTTTTTAAATATTAGGCCATTTTTACAATGCATTCAGCTGCCAAGTGTCTCAGCTTTGTTTAATATATTTTACAATATTTAAATCCAGACCGGCCCCAATCTAAAAGGGAAATGAGAAAAATGTGTAATGTCATGTGGACGGCATCTTTACAAGTTTACAAGTGTCTTGCCAGGTGCAAATACACACAAAACAAAGGCAAGACATGCAGAGCTCCATAACAAGGACAGCCTGTTGTTTGTCACTGTCTTCTGTTGTTTACATTTGTTGTTTTGCCCCTCCTTCTGTTATGTATTGACAGCTGTTGTGAATTATTGTGAGAATGAATTTGGTGTCTTGCAAGCATCAAATTATATGCAACTTTTTTTTTTCTAGCAAGAGTGTGTTCATGGAGTCATAGTTGAATTGTAGATGCATAATTTACAGGTTATATTGCAAATTAAAAACCGAATGAGCTAATTAATATTTTAAAAAAAAAAGTATTTTAAATTATTTATAATTATTATTTAAAATTGTAGTTATTTTAAAATGTATTACAAAAATAAAACAGCAATATTATCATCTTTTGTTGGCCAGAAGGGCACAAATCTGAATGACCGTCCTGACTGGGACAGCAGAAAAAAATCTTTACTGTTGAGCCCTGAAATGTGTGTCAATTAAATTCACACTTATGTAACTCAATTAAAAGGGGTCACAGTTTAAATCTTTAACACACTGTGATGCAACAGTATTATACAATCAATGCTATATATTAAATCAATTAAAGCAATTTGAATCTCATTACATTCACTTATCAGCACAAACAGAATAGCTAGTGTAAATAGTCCTAGATGCTGATTTACAGATTTTGTTTTCTTAAGATATTGAATTATTATTATCATTAAAATATTAAAACAATTCATCAAGCTTTCTGACACTAATCCTCAGGAAATTTCAAGACACTAAGTATCAATTTTGTTTTCTTGAAACATGTCACCACTCGCTGTGTTTGCTATGTGCAAATCCTTCAAAACTTGCTTGTTAGAAATAAGAAAAACCTGCATGACAGTCTGTTTGACCTCAATGTGAGTGTGTTTTTCAGTAGGCTTACCCAATTGTGGGATTAATGTTGGGATCAAAACTATCCTCCACAAACCTCCACACGATACTTGACTTTCCAACCCCTGTATCCTAGGACACAAGAACAAAATCAGATTTGAAATACTGTACAAATGTTTTAGCAAAAGTTTGGAAAATAAGGTCTATAACAAATCAAGATATAATTACAATAAATTATTTTAGATTAAGTATAAAATGCCACACAGCAGAAATCTGCTTGACCACATTAACTACAGTTACCCACTGACAGACTACAAAGCTAAAAGCACATATTTATCATCAATTATCTAAATAAATACAGATAGCAGTGAAAAATTGTGCCATATAAAATCCTCATGCTAGATAATTTGATTTGACAACATGAGCTGACCTATATAAATATATCCAATGTATCCACACAACAAGATGTAACTTCTCAAATTCTCTAGAAATTTGTCATCCACTTCTGAATGGGTGGTTAAATACGTCATCAGCCCAGAAATATTACTGTAACGCTTATCAAAGATTGCACAATAGGTAAAAACACTGGCACACTTTATTGCAAGTTAAAGCTTGCAATTACACTTATGATAAAGCATAAACACAGTGATAAAACATTGAATATGCACCAAAACTGCAATCCACGTCAAGTCATTAAAAGCGAATAGTAATCTTACCCCAAGAAGGCATACTTTCAACTCTCTTAGCGACATGTTGACCTCCAAACTAATGAAAACTTCCCAATCATTCCAAACAGCTTCATAAAGCTAATCAGCAACTATTTCTATTTGACGTAAGCTAAAAAAAAAAAACCAACACACACAGTCTCTCTGTACACACTAGTGTCGGATAGCCACTTCTTTAGGACGGTGTAAGAAGCTGATGTGAAATACTGACATAACGCGTATAGCTTATTATAGTATGAGGACTTAGATGTTATATTAATGATCGATTTGTTGCGATATTAGCAGCTCGCCGATCGCCATCTTGAACTCCGGTTGACGAGTCTAGTTATGGGAAGTCATTCCCGCGAATCGGTTCTTTCGAACGGTTCATTTCATCGACCCGTTCAAAAAACTGTTTCAACAAAGTGATTACGTCACCTCGTGGTTCCTAACATATAACGCGCATAAAAATAAAGTGAAAAAAAAACAAACAAATTATATATATATATATATATATATATATATATATATATAAACGCATAAAAATAAATAAATGCAAGTACGGCGATTATAAACCATTTCTAATTTTGAAATCAGAGGTTAAGCAATATCTAAAATCTATTTACAATCTGATAAACAAGAAAGCTGTTAAGTGCATATATATTTATGCAAAAATTCCTATCTATCCATCCATCCATCCAGCCATTTATTTATTTATTTATCAATCAATCAATCTTTTTTTTTTTTTTTTTTTTTTTCCTTGTCTTCACCCCCTGGCTGCTGAATATGAGTGATTCAATTAAAAAAAACAAAACAAAACATAAAAATAAGCCCTGTTTGGCATAAAAAAAAGGCATATACGGGCTGTTTTAAACTTTTCTATATGTAAATAAACTTTTCTATTATGTTTTATTGTTATCAATAGTGTTTATTGTATTTTAAATATATTTATTCCAGTTTATGATAATGGATGAGTTTCCAGGACACTTCAACAACTTTACAGATCAAAATATCTCTATTACTGAGGCAGGGTAAATATATAATATATATAGCGAGAATAATTAATTATATATACACTAACAGCCAAAAGTTTTTGAACAGTAAGGTTTTTATTGTTTTTTTTTTCTTTTTTTTAAGAAGTATGCTTCTGCTCACCAAGCCTGCATTTATTTGATTCAAAATACAGCAAAAGCAGTAATATTGTGAAATATTTTTTCTATTTAAAATAACTGCTTTCTATTTCTTTCTGCTATTTGAATATATTTTAAAATGTAATTTATTCCTATGGTCAAATCTACATTTTCAGCATCATTACTCCTGTTTTAATTGTGATCCTTCACATGATCCTTCAGAAATCATTCTAATATACTGGTCAAGAAACATTTATTATTATTATTATCAATATTTAAAACAGTTGAGTCATTTTTTTCGGGATTCTTTGACAAATAGAAAGATCAGCATTTATCTGAAATAAAAAGATTTTGTGACATAATACACTATACCATTCAAAAGTTTTTTTTTTTTGTTTTTTTTTGGAAAAGAAATTATAAAAATTAATACTTTCATTTAGCAAGGATGCTTTAAATTAATCAAAAGAGAAGATAAAGACATAAACGATTTCTATTTCAGATAAATACTGTTCTTCTGAACTGTCGGCAGCAAATCAGAATATTAGAATGATTTCTAAAGGATCATGTGACTGGAGTAATGATGCTAAAAAATCAGCTTTGAAATCACAGGAATAAATTACATTTTAAAATATATTAAGAAAGAAAACATTAATTTTAAATAGTAAAAATATTTCAAAATTTTACTGTTTTTGCTGTACTTTGGATCAAATAAAATGCAGTCTTGGTGAGCAGAAGAGACTTCTTTAAAAACATTTAAAAATACATATGAACATATATAAAAATACATATATATATAAGAATAATAAATATTATGTTTTTTTTTTATTAGAAAAAAAAGTCTCAGTCAGGATTCAGCTCATGAAAACGGTTTTTAACCAAAATGTGCATTTACATTAAACAACACTAAAGTTCAAAAAGTGGAGAACCGCCCGGATCTCAGTACGATTCGTTAAAAAAAGAATCATTCAGTCCGGTTTTGTGAACCGGTTCTACTGATTCACTGAAAAGATCCGACTCTATATGAACAATTCATTCACGAATCGGACGTCGCTAGACTAGTCACGTGATCGACATTGTCTTATTTTTTTCTCATCGAGCGTTCGGTTGAGCGATACGAATATTTGGGATATTTTCACGCGTAAAAGTGATTTGTTTCGATGAGTTTACGTTTGTTTTTTAAGTATTTGATATTCATATAGATGCCGGGATTGAAATAAGAGCAGGAAATCTTTTGAGGAAGTGGAGTGACAGCCCCGCTGTAAATCAAGATGGCAGGTAACGTGCTTTAGTACATTTATTTAAAGCTTTATGATGCGGTTTAAAGAGAATCGGCTCCGTTATCGCTGTTGACTTTAATTGCCCGTAATGCCTTTTAAAAATTTCTGATGTATTTTAAAACAAAGGTCATAAGACTGGTGAAATTTTAAGTGGATTAACACTAGTTGCGAGTTGTGAAGCTAGCAGGACAGACTGGGATGTTATAAAAGTACTGTGATAAACAACTACTTCAGGCCAACAAGACAGTTTATTTTGTATTAAATACTTTATGGTGGAAAATATATAGTACATTCAAGTAAATAATGAGGATAACATAGCTGAGCTGACAGGAGCTTGACTGTCAGTTTGTTAGCCGACCTGACCGTGGTCGATTCCGGATAACACGTTTGCTTTACCGGTCATCTTTAAAAAATGCGTTTCTAATGTGTCATAACTTAAGAACTCTTTGTTTGTTGTTGCACAATACGTAGAAAAGGTTTTTGGCAGGCATCTTCGCCTAGTAAGCGGGTTATTTGATGTAGTCAACCCTGAATTGACATTTCAGTGAGATAAAAGCTAACACTGCGATACATGCCAAGGCTGTGTGTCAAAATCTAGTGAACACCCTACCTAAGCAGCACTTGCACCCAACGTTCTTGCACTGAAAATACCAAAAAAGCTGTCTAGTTAGGTAGCTTACAAGTAGGTTGTGAGTCACAGCCAAACTTCATGTGTCACAGCAGCATGGCTTGAAACTGTCAGTTTATCCACTATACACCTGTGGGTCTTTGATCTGAAGTTTATGGTTTTGTTTCCCCAGGTCTGTCTTTGTATTTTGAAGATGGTCATGATGATTTGGATGACTGTGAGTATACAGAGCTCGTCAGCAACTTTACAAATCAATATCTCTCTGTCATTTTGACTGGGTGAATTTTTTAAAACCTCTCAAGAACATGTCCAGGTCATGCTTGGCTCAAAAACCTATATGTATACTGTAAGGGAATTGCCATTAAGAATAATATGAAATAAAAGACATTAGTACTTTAATTAAAAATTTGCTTGATTGTGAAAATAATGTCATAAAAATATCTTTAATGGACCTAAAATATGCCATTTTTAATGTAAAATTTCAGTGTGATTTGTGAAGTGGCATATTTTAGGTCCATTAAAGATATTTTGGCTGGCAGGAGTGGTTTGCATGTAACAGAATCCCTTTAATAACTGTTCTTGCTGTGAAGTAAATAACTTCTCATTAAACAAATTCCCTCTACTCTGTCACTCTGAATTTCTCTTCATCTTTTAAAGAGGTTCTTAGTTTAAATTTAAAGGGTCTCACATTTGATACCACCAGGCTGTACCAACAAACTCGACATTAAATTATACTCTGTTATTAAATGTCCATATGAATCTGTCTTGCAGTTGGATTCGATGACTATGGTTCAGAGTGCGATGGGATTCGGATAACAGCATTCCTGGATGCTGGCCAGGATAATCTCACCCCTCTGGGCCGGCTGGAGAAATATGCTTTCAGTGAAAACGTCTTCAACAGGTGAGATGTGAAGCGTGTGGTCTTCAGTATAAAACGAGTACGAGACATGTTGTGTGAGATGGATTTCAAGATTTTTTTTTCTCTCTGAAATGCAATATTCAGTGTTTTCTTAGGAGTAGTATAAGATTTTATATGTCCATCTTTTAACTATCACTTGAATATGAGTGAGATTTGATACAGAAAATATGAGGATAACTTTTTATGGCACAATGGTGGAACATAATTTTAAAAGTTTAAGGGTTTAAAGTGAACCTGATATGATGTTGGAACAGAAATACTTAGTAAGGAGCCAAACATGTCATCATAGAAGAACTTGGCTTAGAACTTATAACTTTCTTGGGTGACTTCTAATATTTTGGCTTGGAAACATTATAAACAGTATTATGGAAAAATTGTGTTAAAAATTAAATAGTCATTTTTTATTCTTCAAATGGTTTTATTCTCATAATTGAAAATGCCCATTATGGTGTGCTTGATATGTTTATTTTCAGGCAAATTGTGGCTCGTGGGTTACTGGAAGTGCTACGGGAGTTCAGTGATAATGAAAATGACTTCATCAGCGTTATGGAAACAGTTGCCAGGATGTCTGAGGATGGAGGTTTGTATGACTTTTGCCTGTATTTACCTTGTTTAGAGTGGTCAAACTGTACGTAATATTGAAAATGTAATGTGATGTTACAGAACCGACAGTGCGAGCAGAGCTGATGGAACAGGTACCCAACATTGCCATGTTCCTCCATGAAAATCGGCCTAATTTCCCAGAAGCCTTCTCAAGGTATCTGGTACCCATTGTGGTCCGGTATCTCACAGACCCTAATAACCAGGTGAGTTTCAGTTGAATTTTTCTTTTGAATAAGAGTAATGATGACAAATATCATTGTTTTTGAGTAGGGATGGGTTAAAAGTGTTCAATTAGCCAGCCAATAAGTAAGTTGTGAGCACTATTAAATAAGTGTATCACAAAAACAAAACAAAAAATTACAAATAGTTTTTTTTTTTTTTTCTTCTAATAATTATATTTAATTTTTAAAGTGCTTTCAAATCATTTTAAAAATCAATATTAATTATTTAATACTTTAATAATTGTAAAGAGAAAGAGAAAGGAAAATATATGAAATATTTTTACATTTTAAAAACTTGCCAAGGAGGTTTTGGTTGCTGACTGCATGCTATGCTTTAGCTTTCATTTTCAGTTGCATCTTTAAATTAGTCCTATTTTATAGTTTATTCTGTAATACAAATAGAGCCATCTTAAAAAGCTCTTTTGTAATAGTCACAATAAGTTTCACAATAATTATCAGATTGCTTGAGCAATGGTCGCATTATTATGCAACCCAGCGCTGGGTAAATTTTGAACACATGGTGGGTTATTCTCTTTTTTTTTTATGGTTAAATTAAATTGTATTAATAAAAAAAAGCATGTATAATTAATTCAAGTCATGAACCCTAAACAATTTAACATCAGTTTATTAAATGTTAAATATGACATGTTTAGGGCCCAATTAAATGTTTTATTTTTTATTGTTAACAAATTCTGTGTTTTAGCATGTGTAATTATTTCAATGCATAAAAACAAGTTTAATTAATTCTTACAAAAGAATTTTCATACAATTTTTTGTCTGCTTATCAAATGAAGGCATAAAACATGTAAGTTATCTTTTCATTAATGAAAATTAAACTAATTTTATTTTTTGGCAAATAAAGGGGACTTACTATTACAATTAAAACATAGGGCCGTACATTTGCTAGGTTGTGTTATCACATAGCGCTGGGTCAGTCAACCAACTGAAGCGTTTTCATTTTAAATAAAAAGAATGCATTCTAAAATCTATTTTATATAGGACAAGACCAGTATACAATATACAAAATTTTATATTCAATGTCAAGTCAATCGTAGGATCTTTTACAATCATAAAATCATCAAAAACATTCAATAAAGGTTTTAGGATCTGACAGGAGCAGCAAGAGCAGACAATGGAAATCTGTTAGTTACAGACCAGCTCAGTTACAGGAAAAATTACCCAACACCTGGGTAAAAAAATAACCCAATAAAATGACCTAACAAGCTGAACCCAGCATTTGGGTAAAAAAAAAAAGCCTATTGCTTTGTTAAATATCTGTCACTTCCATTTTTGGTGTCTGTACATCCCCCAAAAATACGCCTTGTAGCAATTAAAGAAAGCTTATTTAATTTCACGATTAGCTGTAAATATTATAATATTACTTGTTTAAACTTTGGTTTAATTGAATCTACCTTGTTCGGGAAAGTGAGCCATGTGAATAAGTTAGAGATATCATAGGAGGTGGGGAATGAATGGACCAGCATTAGGTCGGGAGATAATTCATTAAGTTTGTTGTATAGAAGTGGATTTCGTTTTGTATAAATTATATTCAGATTTTAATCAATGTTTCATCGACTAATTGCATGAATCCAATAAACAAGAAGCAGTTTAAGAATGTCAAGTGTAGTTTGAAGTGCATACCAAACAAATCCGCAACCATGGTTCCGTGGCCAAAAAGGCCGAATCACATCTGATCAGTATTAGGTGTTGTATTGATCCTGAAGCCTTATTCAGGGTTTCTTTAACACCTAATAATCATTTAGTCGTTCAGACAACCCATTGAGTCAATTTTGTCTGTGCTTTTTCCTGTAGGTGCGAAAGACGAGCCAGGCTGCTCTACTGGTGCTACTTGAACAGGGTCTGATGAGTAAGGCAGATATGGAGGGAAAGGTCTGCCCTGTGCTTCTGGAGCTCACTGAACCCAGCAGTGATGATGACTACAAGATCGAAGCAGTTGCGGTGAGTCTTTGTGTTTAAGAGAATGCTCTATGATTACTGGAAGTGGAAAATACTCATCATAAAAATATGTAAACCATGAGTGTGCATAGGACTGAAAAGATAACAACTTGTTATATTTCCTGTCGTAACTTCATTCCATCTATGATGGAATGCTAATCTGTTTAGTGTCTGCATTGATACTGTGTAAATCTGTTTAGTGTCTGTATGATACTGTGTTAATTGTTTTGTAGGGTTGGGTTGAACTTCCACGTGTTGGTCTTTGTGTTGATGGTGAATAATGTTTTATTGCAGATCATGTGCAAGTTGGTGACCATGTTGACTAAAGACACGGTGGAACACCTTTTATTGCTGCGCTTTTGTGAACTCTGCAGTGATGTCAGACTATTTCAAGTCCGTAAGGTAATGATAGTCTCAAAATATTTTATACTCTAGGAAGAGCTTAGACTGGTTTATGACCAGTCATATGTCTGCAGATGCAATTTGTTAATTTGTTCCTAATACACTGACATTTAAATTAGGGCTGGGTGATAAAGTGATATCGATCATTATCACGCAATATTAATTTCCTCAATAAATGATAACAAGAGTCTGATATAATGTTTATGCTGCAAAGGCGGAACAAAAGAGTGCTAGTCAAAGTGCGCCACTCTGAACGTTTATGCACGCGGATCAAAGTTCAAATGGCGACACTGCGCGAACTTACTAGAGCAGATACGGTCACTCGCTGATGAGTCTCGGTCACTAAACAGTGCTGTGAGATCCAGTGTGAAGCGCTTGAATTCAGTGAAGAATACAAATGAATCAGTTTATAGCCAGATGAAACAGCGCTGACAAATAAGAGAAACGCCGTTTGCAACAATACAGTCAGAAGGCTTTTTAATCTGCAAATCCCAATCATTTACCATAGATTTACTGTAGTAGCACTAACTGCACAGTGGTATTGTGTCGGAAATGTGGGTATTAAATGTATTGAAGGAGGAGTAATGGAATATAATTACAGTATTTTTTTGTGATTAAGCTATGGCGGTTATGCATTTATACTAAATGTATTTACACTACTGTTTTTCATACAAATACCTAGGAACCATATTACATTTTTACAATGGTATTGAGGTGCTATATTTGTGGTTTTAACTATTATCATGATGCATGGATGATACTATGGAAGAACAATGGTTAATTAAAAAAAAAAAAACTCAGTCAGACAAATTAAATTTCACCATATAAAAATGAGGTTACTACAATTTTTACAGATATTACTGATTTTGATAATGAACAATAATGAGTTAAACCCAAGCTACTATTAAATGTGTATTTCTAAGAGACAAAAAAAAGTTATATTATTAATATTATCAGGTAACACAAACCTGTTTCTTGATTTGAAACAATATTACTTATTAAGACATGCAAAACTAAGACATTTTTTTTAATTGAGATGTTTATTTTGTTAAGGAAAAATGACTGGAAAAAGTGTGAAGAATTCAAAAAACATGAAGTGTTTGTCAAGTTCTGACCATAAAGAATATTTTAAAGCCACTTTTAACCATCTGGTTTTTACAACTTTCACATTATAGCAAAAATCTGACTTTAAAATTGAAAGAAATAAATATTTGACATTTAATTGTGATAATTATCGATATCGACTGATATGAAAAAAAATATTGTGATCATTTTTTGCCCATATCACCCAGCCCTACATTAAATATGCACTACTGTTCAAAAGTTTGTGCTTGGTAAGGTTTTTTAAATGTTTTTGGAAAAAAAAGCACTTGGATGCTTCATGTGTTTAATCAAAAATACAGTGGAAACTAAAATATTGTGAAATAATATTACAATGCTTTCTATTTTAATGTATTTTAAGATGATTGCAATGCTGGATTTTCAGCAATCTTCAGTGTCACATGATTCTTCAGAAATCATTCCAATATGCTGATCCTTTAGAAATCATTTTAACTTGCTGACCCAAACTTTTGAACAGTGGTGTATTTCCTTTTTTACATAAGTGTGGAAATGCCAAGTCAATGCATTATTATATAATAGCAGTATCATGAGAAAATGAAAAAACATTCTGAAGAACACAATAGACCAAAACGACTTCCAAATAACAAGAAACCTTAACAGTCAAGTTTTATTCTGGTACATGTTTGTGACTGTTTTGTCATTCAAAAAACTGCAGTAATAAAGCTCAGGCGTACACTGTGTAGAAGAAGTTGTGAAGAATGTTAATCTACTTTTGCAACTCGTGCTGGGTTGGCAAGAAGCAATGTTGCTTGAGTTGCAACAGGCCTCTGTTTGCAACATAACAGTAGACTGAATTTGACCTCATTGCAAATGTCTAAACCCTCTATTACACTGTTTTTTTTCTCACCGTCAGGTTTGTGCTGCAAACTTCGGCGAGTTCTGTTCTATTGTTGGCCAGGAAGCCACAGAGAAACTTTTGGTAAGACCTGCTGCGTTCCACTTGTGCAGTCACAGTGGGCCAAAATGAATGCATTTAATTATATCTGACTGCTAGAACCAAAAAACACCTTTAATCTTATGAAGCCTCAATGTCTGTTTGTGGAGATTTTTGTTGACACGACATGCAAATGTGTTAACCAGCACCCTCTCTTTGTCCTGACCTTACTGTAGATGCCGAAGTTTTTCGACCTGTGCTCGGACAGTTTGTGGGGTATTCGGAAAGCCTGTGCCGAGTGCTTCATGGTTGTTTCAAACTGCACTTCTCCGGAGGTGCGGCGTACTAAATTGTCCCCCTTGTTCATCAACCTCATTAGTGATCAGTCACGCTGGGTAAGAGCAAAGACGCACACACACTAACACTGTGTTCTAACATGCCATGACTCAGCATGTAATTTCAGTTCTTGCTGAAAGTGAATGTGGTTATTTGATGTTTAGTGTGCGAATGTGGGATATGAAGTAGGATTGTGAATCATTTCTGAGTTTTTTTTTTTTTTTTATAAAAAGGAAGGGGACATCACATTATATTCTTCTCTCATTTTTCCTCTTCAGGTACGCCAGGCTGCGTTCCAGTCTCTAGGTCGTTTCATCTCCACATTTGCCAACCCTTCAATCACAGGATTGCATTTTTGTGAGGATGGAACCCTCCGTGAGATACCGAAGATCTCCTCAGAAAAGTAAATGCACATGGGTTTTATTACTGTTTGAATTTGACTAGTTGTTGTCGGGTTATCGATTTTTACTGGAGGCCTTGTATAATTAATAAAGACATTAATGATTTTATTCAGCAAGGATGCATTAAATTGATCAAAAACCTAAAATTATAACAAATTATAATAATATTTTTTTAAATAAATGCTGCTATTTTGGACTTTCTATTCAAAAGAGAATCTTGGAAAAAAGCAGATCAGCATTTTAGAATGATTTCTGTAGGATCATGTGATACTGAAGCCTGGAGTAATGATGCTGAAAATTCAGCTTTGTCATCACAGGAATAAATTGCATTTAAAAATACACTGAAATAAAAAAAGAAATAATAATAATACTTAATAATATTGCCGTTATTGACTATTTTTCATCACAAAATGCAGCCATGGTGAACATTAGACCATTTTTTTGAACGGTAGTATAGTTAGTTATAGTTGAGGTCAAAAGTTAACATGCACCTTGCAGAATCTGCAAAATGTTAATTATTTTACCAAAATAAGAGGGATCGTACAAAATGCATGCTATTTTTTTATGTAGTACTGACCTAAATACTGATATTTCAAATAAAAGATGTTTTTATAGTCCACAAGATAAAATAGTAGTTGAATTTATAAAAATGACCCTGTTCAAAAGTTTACATACACTTGATTCTTAATACTGTGTAGCTCCCTGAATGATCCACAGCTGTGTTTTTGTTTAGTGATAGTTCTTCATGAGTCCCTTGTATGTCCTGAACAGTTAAACTTCCTGCTGTTCTCCAGAAAAATCCTTCAGGTCCCCTTTTCAGTGTGAAAAGATGGATCTCAGAATCATACGGTCATTGTTGGAAAGGGTTCAGATACACAAAAATGCTGAAAAACCAAAGAATTTGTGGGACCTGAAGGATTTTTCTGAAGAACAGTGGGCAGTTTAACTGTTTAGGAAAAACAAGGGACTCATGAACAACTATCGCTAAACAATAAAAACACAGCTGTGGATCATTCAGGCAACAACACAGTATTAAGAACCAAGTGTATGTAAACTTTTGAATGGGGTTATTTTTATGAATCCAATTATTATTTTCTCTTGTAGACTATATGTAAATGTCTTTTATGTGAATTATCGTATTCAGGTCAGTACTACATAAAAAAATAGCATGCATTTTGTATGAACCCTCTTATTTTGGTAAAATAATTAACATTTTGCAGATTCTGCAAGGTGTATGTAAACTTTTGACCTCAACTGCACTACTTTAGATTGAATGCATTTCTGAAACTCTTTTGCGCAACAAAATTAATGAATACCTTTGAAATACACCTCTTCTGTCTTTGTAGCCATGGACAGGAAGTGACCACCAGCAATTCCAGTAACAGCCGCAATGCCTCCAATGGTGGTTCTCAAAACAGTTTCATTCAGCCCCGTTCAGAGCAGTTACGATCCACTTCAGATCTGAAGGGTCCACCATCACATCTACTAGAAAGCAGTTGCTCTCCCCAGCTCCAAAAAGATGGCACCAGCTTGGGTCAACCTGAACACTCAGCCCCTTTGTCCCACCAGCAACAGGACGAGTGCACAATGTTCAACTCTTTCAACTTCTGGAGAGCCCCTCTACCTGACATCACCCAAGATCTACAGCTACTACAAGGAGAGAAAAGTGATGAGGTGATGGAGAAACAAGAAGACACCACGAGAGAGACAGAAGGTGAGGGGAAAGAAGACGTGCCAAGTTTGGATGCACAAGGCCCGGCCACCAGCTCCCAGATCCAGATGGTTTTGGACTGTCTTCAGCCCCACCTGGATGATCCTGATGTGCAAGGTGATTGCAAGAGCCCATGTTCTTTTGCTCTTTTCAACATGAGGACATGGTTATTCATTTCCCTGTGTGCTTTTCACTCGCAGTTCAAGTGAAGGTGTTGTCCGCTGCGCTGAAAGCTGCCCAACTAGAGAGTCAGACAGAAGATGCGGATGAGTCGGTGTCAGAGAGTAACGGATCCACAGGCTCGCCGACGTCTGATGAGCTCAGTGCCATGAGTGAACTCTCACTGACAGACGCACAGATCTCAGACTCACCCTCTAGTTCACCAGTGCTGGTAGACGACTCTGAACATAGCAGTGGGGTGAGAGGACGACATTGTGGTTAAATGTCAAAGAAATCTTTTTGTCTCTGAGGAAGAAGTTTTTTTCTTTTTGTAGCCCTAATAATAATACAATTCTATACTAATTATAATATTTTAAATATTTTATCAAATATTTTAAATGTAAAATATGTGTTGACATTCAATTTAATTATTCAAATGCAAAATATGTATTAGTAAAAAATATTATAGTTTATATTTCATTTGTATTAATGTTGTTTATTGTTGTTGTTTTATTATTATTATTATTATTATTATTATTATTATTATTTAGACTGACAGTACATGTAATTAAATTCTTTAAAAATATTTTAGCTTTTCATAGCCGTAATAATAACAATAAAATTATATATATTAATTACAATAATATAAGTATTTTATCAAATATTGTAAATGTAAAAAATGGGTTATGACAGTCATTTTAATAATACTTCAAATGCAAAATATGTATTATATTTTAAGATTATAGTTTGTTTCATTGGTATGAATGTAATGTTATTATTATTATTATTATTATTATTATTATTATTATTATTATTTAGACTGTCATACATGTAGTAGTTTTTTTTTAATATTTATTCTTTTCATAGCCTTAATAATCACAGTGATAGTATTAAAATTATATATTAATTATATTTTTTATATTCTTATCATATATTTTATATGTAAAAAAATGTATTACATTAAATTTAATAATTAAAATGCAAAATATATATTAATTTAATTTCTTTTACATTTTAAGATTATAGTTTATATTTCATTGGTATTAATGTAATTATTATTATTATTATTTAGACTGTCAATACATGTAATTAAATTCTTTCAAATATTTTATCTTTTCATAGCCATCATAATAATAATAATAATAATAATAATAATAATAATTGAAATATATATTAATTAGAATAATATTTTAAATATTTTATCAAATAACACAAAAATGTGTTATTAAATGTAATAATAATTCAAATGCAAAATATGTATTAGATAATTTTTTTTATAAAAAAAAAAAAAAAAAAATTTCATAGCAATATTTGCTGAGAAAAGTCTCCAAATGAAGAATATTGTGGAAAAATACCAATATTCTGTGTAGTGTGCCAATTAATAGAAGGTCAGTACTGTTGTTTAAGTGGTTTTTGTGCTGCTGCTAGTGCTCGACATGTCTTGGCAACTTCCCATCTGCATTTTTATGTAAATCTGTTTATGCAAATGTCATTAAAAGGAAGTGCTGGTACAGTAACTCTACAGTAGAGAGTTCATTATACATGCATTTGTGTTTGTGCACACAGGAGTCAGACCTAATAGAAAATGTGGAGGAGGACAAAGATGCAGACACGGCTAAAACATGCGAAGAGGAGAAGTCTAAAGTACAGGTAATTTTTGTAAAATACAAGCAACTAAAATAAACAGAATCTAAAAAAGGAATTTTTGCATGTTTTAATATCTGTTAGCCTTTCACCGGCCTTGGGTTTCAGGTAGTTGTGCAAACCACAAACTTGCGTCATTGTATCAGCTGTTTATGTGCAATTGTTAATGACATTTTCATGACTTAAGCACAGTCTCCTTTTTAGAAATAAACAGACTAAATCTGACTGATCACATTAGTTCCCTAACAATCATTCTTTGTCATCTCAGAATGTAATTCCACAGCAGTTGTTGGATCAGTATCTGTCCATGACAGACCCCGCTCGAGCTCAGACCGTCGACACTGAGATCGCCAAACACTGTGCATTCAGCTTACCAGGCGTTGCCCTAACGCTGGGCAGACAAAACTGGCACTGCCTCAAAGACACATACGAGACCCTCGCTACAGACGTACAGGTAAAACTTCCTCTTAGAAAACCAGGGTTATCAAAACTCTATATGTATGTGTGTATATATATATATATATATATATATATATGTATAATTATTTTATTTATTTATTTTTTCTGTACCATGTTGTTATAGATCGTCTTTATTTTGTAAACATGTAAAGAATGAGAAATTGAGAGATAGACACAATAGCTTCAGTAGTTGTCAAACGAAAAAATACTGAATGTGTTACAGTGGAAGGTGCGGCGGACGCTGGCGTTCTCTATCCACGAGTTGGCAGTGATTCTGGGGGATCAGCTGACCGCGGCTGACCTGGTACCCATTTTTAACGGCTTCCTTAAAGACCTCGATGAGGTGCGGATAGGAGTCCTCAAACACCTGTATGATTTCTTAAAGGTGAGAATATGAAATTTCCCCAAATGAAAAGACAGAATATGTGTATTTTATACCAAGAGTTTTGAAAATTAATTGCCTATACTAAAAAAAAATGCTCTGAGGATTATAATTTCAGATAGTTTGTATTTTTTTTTTTTTCTACTATTTTTAATAGGGATTTTTGTTATGGTATGCTAATTTGTTAAATGCATTTAAAATGTGAAATATAAATTTTATGAGCATGTCAGGGCTCAAACAGTGTTATTTTAGTAGTTTTTTTTTTATATGGTTATAGTTTTTATTAGTAATTTGAGTTTTGTTTTTTTTTTTTGTTTTTCTCATTTAGGTTCTAGCCGTTTCATGTGCATTTGTCAGTTTTTATTTTTTTTAATAGCTCTGTATATCTTCTATTTATTTCAATTTTAGCCATTTTAGCACTTTCATCTTAAGCTTATTTATTTCAGTTAGTTGCTAATGCAACATTCTCATCTAATCACATTTTTCATCTAATATTTATATTTATTTTTGCTCTATTTCAAGTACTGAAAACTTTTTTTTAATACTTTTAGTTAACAATGGCCCCCAACAACACTGGCCCTAACAGATCTTTCTTTGTCTTCTTTTGCAGCTTCTTCATGCCGATAAGCGTCGGGAGTATCTGTATCAGCTGCAGGAGTTCATGGTGACGGACAACAGCCGAAATTGGAGATTCCGCTATGAGCTAGCTGAGTAGGTGCTACTTTGTTACATGCTTCATTGACAAAGTGCCTTTTGTTTCAAGTGTGATCTCATTCTTGTGGCATTTGTATGTGTCTGTGTATTTAGGCAGCTCATCCTGATCATTGAGTTGTACAGCCACAACGATGTCTATGACTACCTCAGACAGATCGCACTTAACCTTTGCTCTGACAAAGTGTCTGAAGTGCGGTGGATCTCCTATAAACTGGTGAGTCATGTGTTGTCAAAAATAGCAACATTACAATACTTGTAGTTACTACACTAGACTGTTTTAAACCTTAGTTTATATGCTGTTTACACCTGATATTATCATGCACACCTGTATTTAGTGCTGACGTTTTGTCTTGTGAATGTGTGTAGGTGGTGGAGATCCTGCAGAAGTTGTATGCCTGTGAAGCTCATGATCTGGGTTTGAATTTCATTAATGAGCTCATTATGAGATTCTGCCACTGTCCCAAATGGGTCGGACGTCAGGCATTTGCATTCATTTGCCAGGTAAAATTTATATCAGATTTTTACGGTATTATCCAGGATTTACACTCACACTATCTTAACAATATTTCACTCACTGTAATATATTTTTTTTTTTACTTTACTACTTTACTTTACTTCTAATCTCATATTTTGAATGCAGTTAATTTTAAGTTTCAATAAATATTTTGGATAAAGTAGTACAGTAGTGTTTTTTTGAGACATTGTGCTGAAAATGATGATACCAGAATAATAGACTGGTATGCAAATAACCAGTCAGGTCAAGACTCATGGTTGTTTCTTTGTTACTTTTTTGTTCACCCAAAAATGAAAATTACTCCATGATTTACTCACCTTCAAGCCACCCTAGGTGTACAGCCGAGGTCAAAAGTTTACATCCCCCTTTCGGAATCATTAAAAATGTTAATTGTTTTACCAAAATGAGAGGGATCATATATTGTTTATTTAGTACTGACCTGAATAAAAATATTTAAAAAATGTCCTGCCTCTTCCAAGCTTTATAATGGCAGTAAATGGGTGCTGAGATTTTGAAGTCCGATAAAGTGCATCCACCCATCATAAAAAAAACTCCACACAGTTCCAGGGGGTTATTAAAGCCTTCAGAAGTGAATCGATGCATTTGTGTAAGAAAAATACTCATTTTAAAAACTGTAATCTCTAGCTTCTGCTAACTGTCATACAAGCATTCACGAAAGAGTGGCGTTCCAGGGGATGACACAGGATGTAGGTGTATTATAAAAATAGACGTTGGTGTTTATAAAGTTTTAAATGTGGATATTGTTCTTACACAAATACATCGATTCGCTTCATTAACCCCCATTATCAGGCACTTTACCTGACTTCTTTTGGACTACTGAATCGTAACACCTATTCAGTGCCATTATAAAGCTTAGATGAACCAGGACATTTTTTAATATAACCCTGATTGTATTCATCTGAAAGATGAAAGCCATATACAGTTGAGGTCAAAAGTTTACACCCCCTTCAAAATCATTAAAAAAGTTATTTATTTTACCAAAATAAGAGAAGAATATACAAAATGCTAAAATAGTGTTGTTTATTTAATATTGACCTGAATAAGATGTATTTTAAAAAAAAATATTTTAAAAGATGTTTATATATAGTCCACAAGAGAAAATAATAGTTGAATTTATAAAAATGAGCCAGTTCAAAAGTTTACATCCCCTTGATTCTTAATACTGTGTTGTTACCTGAATGATCCACAGCTTTTTTTTGTTTAGTGATAGTTGTTCATGAGTCCCTTGTTTGTCCTGCAGTTAAACTGCTCGCTGTTTTTCAGAACAATCCTCCAGGTTCCACAAGTTCTTTGGTTTTCCAGCATTTTTGTGTATTTGAACCCTTTCCAACAATGAAACCTTCTATAATAGTTGTAAATGAGTCCCACAGTTGTGCTCAGTGTGAAAAGAAGAATCTCAAAATCATACAGTCATTGTTGAAAATGGTTTAAATACACAAAAATGGTGGAAAACCAAAGAATTTGTGGGACCTGAAAGATTTTTCTAAAGAACAGCAGGCAGTTTAACTGTTCAGGACAAACAAGGGACTCATGAACAACTATCACTAAAAAAAACTCCACAGCTGTGGATCATTCAGGTAACAACACAGTATTAAGAATCAAGGGGATGTTAACTTTAGAACCGGTTCATTTTTATAAATTCAACTATTATTTTCTCTTGTGGACTATATGTAAACATCTTTTATGTAAAATATATCTTATTCAGGTCAGTATTAAATAAACAACAATATTTATTTTGTATGTTCCCCTCTTATTTTGGTAAAATAAATAACTTTTTTAATGATTTTGAAGGGGGTGTAAACTTTTGACCTCAACTGTATATGGCTTTTATCTTTCAGATGAATACAATCAGAGTTATATTAAAAAATGTCCTGGCTCATCTAAGCTTTATAATGGCACTGAATAGGTGTTACGTTTCAGTAGTCCAAAAGAAGTCAGGTAAAGTGCATCTATCTTAAATAGTACTCCACGTGGCTCCAGGGGGGTTAATGAAGGCCTTCTGAAGCAAATCGATGTATTTGTGTAAGAACAATATCCACATTTAAAACTTCATAAACACCTACGTCTATTTTTATAATACGCCTACATCCTGTGTCATCCACTGGAACGCCACTCTCTCGTGAATGCTTGTGTGACAGTTAGCAGAAGCTAGAGATTACAGTTTTAAAAATGAGTATTTTTCTTACACAAATGCATCGATTCACTTCTGAAGGCTTTATTAACTCCCTGGAACTGTGTGGAGTTTTTTTTTATGATGGGTGGATGCTCGGACTTCAAAATCTCAGCACCCATTTACTGCCATTATAAAGCTTGGAAGAGGCAGGACATTTTTAAATATAACACCTGTTGTATTCATCTGAAAGAAAAAAGTCATATACACCTAGGATGGCTTGAGGGTGAGTAAATCATGAGGTAATTTTAATTTTTGGGGTGAACTATCCCTTTAAATCTCTTATGTTATATTTAACTGTGTGAGAGTGATTAATTAATTTCTTATGTTTCCATGTAGGCCGTTGTGGAGGAGGACTGTATGCCCATGGACCAGTTTGCACAGCACCTTCTACCCAGTCTGCTCAGCCTCTCATCAGATCCTGTACCCAACGTACGAGTGCTGGTGGCCAAGGCGTTACGGCAGAGTGTGTTGGAAAAACGTAAGACACACTAATACACTTTAAAGACAAGTTAGATGCATGCATTACAGGATGTTATGCATGCATCCACTATTTAATTAGGCCCTCCAAAGGCTTAAATTAAATTATTGGACCAGAATATTTATATATATCCTGCACAACATGTGTACTTATTTTTGTCTAGTGAAATGCTTTCTAGAATCATAATGTCCAAAGTGCAAGCTACTAAATGTAGTTGCACTTAAAGTAAAGCCTGTTAACTTTTTTTTTTTTTTTAATTATTATTGTTTTGATTTGTTTCATAATATATGTTTTACTTCAAGTTTTAATTTCAAAATTTAGTTTTTTTTTTTTTTATTTGATTTATTGTTTAATTTAATTTGTAATTTAATATATAATTTTTTTATTATATATTTTTAGATTTGTATTTTTTATATATATATATATATATATATATATATATATATATATATATATATATATATATATATATATATATATATATATTATATATATATATATATATATGTATATATATATATATGTGTATATATATATATATATATATATATATATATATATATATATATATATATATATATATACAGGGGTTGGACAATGAAACTGAAACACTCGCCAATATAGTATTGGAGGTTTCATGGCTATATTTGCGCTGTCTGGTGCCCAATCTTCACTTATTGTACATTACACCAGTTAGAGCAGAGTGTAAAGTTTCATTATGTGCACCCAATGGTTCAATCATTGTACCTTGAAGGTAGTGCTCTGTATCAGGATAATAATGCACCAATACACACAGCAAGACTGGTGACAGACTGGTTTAATGAACATGAAAATTAAGTTGAACATCTCCCATGGCCTGCATAGTCACCAGATCTGAATATTATTGAGCCACTTTGGGGTGTTTTGGAGGAGCGAGTCAGGAAACGTTTTCCCACATCAGCATCACATAGTGACCTGGCCACTGTTCTGCAAGAGGAAAATGGCTCAAAATCCCTCTGGCTGCTTTGCAGGACTTGTATTTGTCACTCCCACGATGAAATGATGTTGTATTAGCTGCAAAAGGAGGCCCAATATCATACTAATTGTGATCTAAAACCAGGTGTTTCAGTTTCATTGTCCATCCCCTGTGTATATATATATATATATATATATATATATATATATATATATATATATATATATATATATATATATATATATATATATATATATATACATTTTTTTATATATATTTTTTAAAAGGATTGTTTTTTTATTTGAAATTTGAAATTTATTTGAAGTTCTTGTAGCTCTTTAGTTTTATCTTCATGTAGGCTTTTAAACAAACTCTCTATTAGTAGCGCAAAAAATAAAATGCTTTCCTAATTAACTATTTAGTGTGTCACTGTGTAGGCATCAGTTCTGATTCCCCTGTGTCTATTTTTTGATCTCAGCTTACTTCAAGGACCCAGGCAGCGCTTACTCGGATGAGCTGGAAGAGGCTCTGTCAGAGCTTAGGATGGACAAGGACAGGGACGTGCGGTTTTTCGCCACACTGGATCCCAACAGAAACGTCATGGACACGGCAGCGCTAATTTAGCACCACGTTCTACCCGCACACATGAACAAGCACCAGCAGGAACAACACTAAATGGATTAAAGTGTTTACAAATAGGAACTACTGACCAAGACCTTCACACACACAACGTATCCTTATCCTCTGCTAACACGCTCCACATTTGACAGTGCATCCATATGCATTTAAACAAAAAACGGCCTCATTTGTAGAACGTTTATACTGATCTAAAATTGGATCCTTAAAATATGCAAATGTATGCGTATTTATGGTAATATGACTAATGCTGCCTTGCAAATTAATTTTCCACAGTGGTTTTCGCCATTTAGATGATTAAATTGTAAGATTGGCTTGTCAAGCTATTAAAAATGAATGCAAACGGTAGTTTTCATACATGAGGACCACTCAACCTCTCACTTACACCGCCTCACTTTAACCACACACACTCAAACACAGAACAACCATCTCACCTCTCTGAATGGTGCAAGATTTTCATTGCATCTTTGCGGCAGCAGAAAGTATTTGGAGACCTTAACGCCGGATTGTGTCGTTCCTTCTCGTCAAACCGTTTAGATGCTACCAGCTGCCCCTCCAAAGCTAACTGTACATTTGTAAGACTTCTTTTTTCCATTTCCTTTTCTTGTGGATTTCTTAAGGCAAAAAGGACTAAGAAGACATAAGCAGACTGACACGATGAAGTGCTACTAACTCAGGGAGACCTGATATTCAGATTTTTTTTTTTTTTAAAGCTGCAATGCCTCAAAACGGTATCGAGCTGAGCCCAAGTGATGCTGCAGAACTTTTGCTGCATTTACCAACCTCCTGTTTACCTGACCCTCAGGATCCACCCAGATTGTTGTGGAAAACGGTGTTTAGAAACAGCAAACGAGCGAATATTTTTTTTTTTTTTTTGCAGCTCAGGAGCTGGAAACTTCCCTCTTTTTTTTGCTCAAACCTTTTGTAGCTCACAAGAATTTGCTATTGTCTTTCAATACTGACATTTTAATGTACATGTTTTTTCGAGTGTTTCGAGTGTGATCCAGTCGTATGTAACCTCTTTGTCTTCCCTGATTGGTGGAGAGCGGTTTTATTCCTCGCCGTTTTATAAATTCAAGGGGCCAGTATTTTAGAGAGGTGTCGGGAGTTGCTTTCCAAGCAACCTTTACAGCCACTAAACGACGTATAGAAATTGTCCAGTTACAGTAAGACATTAATAGAATCTTAATTTGTTGATTCTGAGCTATGAGGGCCTGACCTGCAGAGGGCGCTGCTTGGTCGTCCATGGAAAATGCTGAAGCAAGCACACTGTTTAGTCAGATTTGTACTAATCAAAGCACGCCATGATTCGTCTGATTCTGACAGTTCCTAAATTTGCTTTAAAGTAAATAAGCTATTTTGTGCTTGAAGTTGATGTGATGGACCAGGCGTTTTTTATAAAGCATTGCCGTGCTGCTCTTGGCATCGGTTAACTTGGGTCTAGCTGCTGATCAGTTATCAGTATGCCTGTTTTTATGGTTTATATATTAAATTAGGAGGATCGGACCCACATCAGCATGTAAGGGCAAACTTTGCCAAGAGCACTTTACTGTTCATTAAGGGTTCAGTGGAAAGAAAATTACAGGTCCTTTTAAATACAGTGTGTATAATAATAATAAAAAGATAAATCTGGATGAATCATGACAAGTCGGCGGTTCAGATTTTTGAATAAGGCAACTTTCTTGACCAAACTCAAGTGGTGCTCTGAACCGGTGCATTTATTCTCGCAGATGTGTATATGGATTGTGTATATGGAATTGTTTTAAAAAAAATAGGTTTAGTCTAGTTCTGAAATACAGCCTGTGATCAAATTGAAAATATGATTTTATTGACAATATCTACAGGAGTCAAGGCCAGTCTTTTTTTTTTTTTTTTTTTCCTGTGGCGATGTTTGGAATTGTGTAAAGGGGGAAGTTGTTTTCCTTGTGTTCCCATGTGTGTCTGCATGCATCTGTGTGTGGCTGTGTCTTTTTTGTTTCTTTTTTGTTTCCCCTTATGGACCATGTTGAGAGTAGATTTCTATTTTGTTTGTTATATTTTCCCCAATAAATTCTCCTGTGTGATTTGCCTGAGGCACTGACATCACTGAAATGTCAACTAAACCACTTCATCTGTCTGCATATGTACTGATCCACTAGTTTTCTCGCAATGTTACAATATTAGGAAACAAACATCTGATTTTGATTCTTTTGCCCCCTTTTATTCTTCTCAGTGTATCATGTTCAAAGATTTTATATCCTAACCTTTCAGGTTACAACCTTTGTAATTTTCTGTGCATCTCTTTTAAATACATTGTATGTATTGTTATTTTTAGTATTCATTAATTAAAATAATATAAATTTGAAATCATTTCTCGGTTGTGATTTTATTCTGAAGACAGTTTAGCCAGAATTTTGTGGCTACATTTCAAATTGTGAACATCTATTCGAAAGTCTATTTCCATTATTATTATTATTATTATTATTATTATTATTATTATTATTATTATTATTATTATTATGTAGAAATTAATTTAGTTTTTATACATTGATCTGACCTAGGTTCTTGTGTATTTGATTTTGATTTTAACGCATTTTGATATTTGATTTTGCCAGTGTTGTACACTCCTTTAGTTTAAAAGACTTTATTATTATTATTATACTAAAAATAAACCCCTGGAACATGTTTTTTTTTTTTTTTTTTTTTTTTTTTTTTGCCACAAACAAAAAAAAAATTGCAAATAGTTCCCCATTCTATCCCCTTGATAAAAATGAATTAAACTCACTTTTAAAATCTCTTAATCTTATAAGGAATAAAACCCCCTAAGATTCCAGAAATATTAGAGAAGTATATAAAGAAAATCCACACATTTAGATGCTTTCCTTGTGTATGATTATTTGAATCTCATTGTAATGCCCCCCCCCCCCCCCCCCGGACTTCTGCCTAACTGACCATTATTATTATTATTAATAATAATAATAATAATACATTTTATTTTGTGTGAACATAGATTGTTTAGTCTGTGTCGTTCACATGACTACATGACTTTTACGCTGCCTTCGCCATCAACTCTACATGTCCCACTAACAGGTCTCCTTCCGCAGTAAACTAGTTCCTTATTATGACTAAATTAGCCCCCGTGTCATATAGTAATTTATATACTTAAATTGTAAATATATCGCATACCTCCATTAAATATTTACGTATACGTTTGCATCACACTAGAGCTGTATTTTTCTCCTTCGGTGGACTTTTGTTGTGTAGCGGAGAAAGATTTTACTTCCGGTTCTCCTTTTCCGGTCCTCTTTCCTGCCTCCCTTTCAAGATGGTGAGTCTCGAGTTTTCGCGATTGATCCTTGAATGTCTTTTAGTATATGAAATCTCTTTTATACACTCAAGAAAATTATGTGATCACTAAGTAGAGTTAGTAATATGTTTGGTTTTAATAAATGCGATCCACTATGTCGGATTTTTAGACAGTTTTAGTAAGAAGTTTGCGAAGATGGCTAGCATGTGCTGCCTCTGCTGTGGCACGCGGCATGGGCTGGCCTGCTACTCTGTGTATGTGAAGCAAAATACCGGCCTTTTATGTTTATTATCGCCGTTAGTTGTTCGATGTAATGATGCTGGTTGTGTTATAGTCGTTATGTTGCGTTTATATCATGACGCCCCAGCCTGTCATAGAGCTCGAGTGTAAACTGAGCTGACATGAAGATCGATGCAGAATCTAACTTGGCTTTGTAGTATCGCATGCAGTTAATAAATTATTTAAACGTTGATAATTTTGGTGCTTTTGGCCAATTAATTATTTTTATTGTTGCAAAAAAGAAATACACATTTTATATGTTTGTTTTTTGGAAATATAAATATCTGTACGAGGCTCCCATAGTAATAGAACATTCCTGTTATCGAAATATCAGGAAATCCCCATTTTTAAATAAGAAAAAGTTAAATAAAAATTAAATATGATTTCTGTAAGTGGTTGATCTTGAAATAAATGTATTTATTGCATATAAAAAAGGTAATTTTCTTCTTTTTCTTATAATTATTGCTATTAATAGTATTATTATTTCAAATTTCCAAAAGCTATTTAGAAAAGTAAATTAAACACATTTGAAAGCGGTTCCCATAGAAATGGAATTCCTGGGAATATAATTCTTTGAAACATGTAAACAGATTTTCTTTGAAACCACATACAGATTTTGAAAATTGCAATTTCCTTGTTTCCAGAATTTCAATTACAATGCAAACCACATACAACATTCATTCAACATTTAATTTTTTTTTTTTTTTTTTTTTTTTCAATTTAATACGTTTTGGAAATTTAAAAAAAAAAGTTTTTCTGAAAATTAAAAATAATAATCTTAATTTAATTTTAGCATAAGCAAGAAATTGCTCTCCTGGAAAGAAATTTGTGTAAAAATTAAATTGTTACTTATAAACAACTGAAAAAAACTATTGGTTAAAAGGTGTAGGGTTTTAATTTAATTATGATCTATATTTTTAATTATTAAAATATTTCTATTTTTAGATAGATTTTTCTATTTTTATTTTTACATTTATATTTTTATTTTTATATTTCTATTTCTATTTTTAATTGACAGACTAAGAAGAGAAGGAACAACGGACGTGCGAAGAAGGGCCGTGGTCATGTCCAGCCCATCCGCTGCACCAACTGTGCCCGTTGTGTTCCCAAGGACAAGGCCATCAAGAAGTTTGTCATCAGGAACATCGTGGAGGCTGCCGCTGTGAGGGACATCTCAGAAGCTAGTGTGTTTGACTGTAAGTGACTGCTTTAACTACCAAAATTGTCAAAAATGTGGCTGATTCCATATAATAGAATTGTTTTTTATATTATTGTTCCTCCTCCTCTGCAGCATACGTATTGCCCAAGCTGTACGTGAAGCTGCATTACTGTGTCAGCTGTGCCATCCACAGCAAGGTGGTGAGAAACAGATCCCGGGAGGCCCGCAAGGACCGAACACCACCACCCCGCTTCAGGCCTAGTGTAAGTACACTTGAATTCTGTTGCAGGCTAATTTATAATAATTAGTAGGGTTGCAGTGCATGCATTGTTGTTTTGTTACTTGGTGTTTATCTGCATCTCAGCATTTTCTTTTGTCCTCTCTTTCTTGCAGGGTGCTGCACCCAGAGCTCCTGCAAAGCCCATGTGAAGCAAATCAACTGTCACATTCTGTGCATTTTTATGCAGAAAAAATTAAAAAATATCTAAAACAGGTCCTGGTGTTTTGTTTTGATTGTTTCTTCATGACAGTCTGAGTACATTCGTTAATGCTTTGTATTTTGAGTTTAGAGGTCTGTTGTTTAATTCTAAATACTTGTTTCTTTTTATCTCTTCAAACTTAATCTCTGTTATAATAGGTAAAAATATCCCCAAGATTACTTTACATAAAAATGTGCTTGGTCATGAATTAATTAATATTTGGGTACATATATAAAAAGTTTTTAAATGTTTTTTTTTAAAGAAGTCTCTTCTGCTTACCAAGCCTGCATTTACAGCAAAAATAGTAAATTTTGAAATATTTGTACTGTTTAAAGTAACTTTTTTATTTGAAAATGTTTTGAAATGCAGTTTATTCCTGTGATTTCAAAGCTTAATTTTTAGCATCATTACTCCAGTCACATGATCCTTCAGAATTCATTCTAATCTAATCTCTCTTAATCTCAAAAAACATTTATTATTATGATGATGATGAAAACAGCTGAGTAGCTTTTTTAGGTTTCTTTGACAGAAAGTTAAGAAGAACAGCATTTATGTAAAATTGAAATCTTTTGTAACATAAATGTCTTTATCATTATTTTTGATCATTTTAAAGCATCCTTGCTAAATAAAAGTATTAATTTCTATAATTTATTTAAAAAAATAATAATAATAAAATACTGACTCCAAGCTATTGAATGGTATAGTGTATAATTTTATAAAAGCTTTTTATTTTAGATAAATTCTGATCTTTGGATCTTTCTATTCATCAAAGAATCCGGAAATTTTTTTTTACTCAACTATTTTAAATATAGATAATAAGTGATAATAATAATAAATGTTTCTTGAGCAGCAAATCAGCATATTAGAATGATTTCGGAAGGATCATGTAACACTGAAGACTGGAGTAACGACCCTGTAAATGTAGATTTGATCACAGAAATAAATTGCATTTTAAAATATATTCAAACAGAAAACAATTATTTTAAATCGTAAAAATATTTCCAAATTGTGCTGTTTTTGCTGTACATGTACAAGTAGGCTTGGTGAGAGATAAGACTTAAAAAACATTAAAAATCTTACTGTTCAAAAACGTTTGACTGGTAGTGTATATATGTATTTAAATTCAACACTTAAATTAATGACATATTCAAATATTAATCTAAATGTTAATTGTTTCTCAAATAAAATCACGTCCAAGGAATAATACTTAATTTGTTTAATACTTATTTTAATACAGTTAACATTTCCCTCTAAATGAATTATAGCAGAAGTGTGTAGTGATTATAATTATATGAAATAAATGTATTACAAATAAATTAATCAGCTGAGGATTTAAGATACTTCAATGAAATATATTATAAATTTATCATATTTTAAAGAGTTTTAAATTAGTGTTCCTATGGCAAATAAATGTTAATGTTTAAATCATTAATTATAATACAAGTACAGGACAGACTTAATGTTTTGATCATAACCCTATGCATTAGGTGACAATTTCAGATGTACAAAGTTCAGGTTTTGTACAACTGCACCTCTAACCTTGTTAGTGCAGTCAGGCCGAGTATGTCATAATCTGAAGATCATGACTTCAAAACAGCAAGTAATATACCCATATAATGTATACATATTTGCATGTGCACTTGTAAGTGCACATACTTGCATCTAAACAGCTATGGCGACTTTTAGACAGAATAAATACAGTTAAAATAAAGAAATTACAGAACAAATAATGTTAAAGCAACTATTTTGTCGGCATTGTGTAGCACTATTGTACTTATTTGCCATCTGTTACTGTAGGATTTTGAAAAGTGCTGAGTGTCGCTAAGTCCCAGTGATCTCCTTAGTGAGGTGTGAGTTCATAATCAGTCTGCCGTACTCAGTCAGACACGCACGGGGACAATGGAAATTAACCAACTCAATTTAAAATGGCTACAATAAATTAATTAGTTTCATTCAAATCATTTAACTAAGGCATCCTTTGTATTTCGTCAAACTTCAGGTATTAAAAAGAGCCTGAAAACTAATTAAGCTCCAGCCAATTCAATTACCTCAAGCTTTATTCTTCGCCTGCGCCCAGGGAAGACCAACAAAAGAGGACGTGTCGGGAAGAGGCCTGTCTCCACAAGTTGGAAACTTCATTACAAAAGCAATTTCCAAAGGCCTGACTTTTGGAGCGCATTAAGCAGGATGGCAGAAGGTGACGGAGCTGTGGAGGAGCGGGAGATGGAAACACAGGAGATAAACCAAGATGAGGAAGCCCTCCTCCATTTTAGCAAATACAGCGAGGCTCGAGCCGCAGTGCCGTGGGAGCAACGTACATTCAAAGAGAAAGTGCTCTACCACGTTGATCGGATCTTCTTGAGTTTTCTTGCACTCTTTTTGCTGGTAATCTTTGGAAATTTCCTGTATAAGATGTGGTATGTGACCAGCTGGAGGAAAATCTGGGAATTTATTCTGGAAACTGTGTCGTACCTCTTTACACAAGAGAAGGATGAAGAGCTAATAGAACTATAAACGTTTCTACATCAAGATGGAACTGGACCTGAATCCGATTCTAAAGCCCTTTTAACTATAGAAATGACCTGCACAAACCTGTTTAATAATCTGAGTCAATGTTTGTGATTGCTGTGTTTGACATTGTGAGTTTTTGTTCCTGTCAATAAAAAGCTTCAATATCTATTCATTTTGTATTCTTTTAATGTGGTTATGTCAAGACTAAAAAAGGTCTCATTCTTTTTATTCTTGCCTTGATGCAGTTAGTTAAACATGAGAAAGTTGTTGTGTATCAAGGTCAGAACTAAATGGGTGTTAAGGCCATTAAATGCCACCAAAAACGACAAATAACAATAATTCAACTACTTTTTAAGATTAATATTGTCTTTTTTTATTTAGAGGTTTTAGCTGTTCATAAAATCTCTTTACTGACTATATGAGGTGTTGTTTAATTTGTGGACGATAGGAGGGGATTTAGATTATTTTTTTTTTTTATTATTAAAAATAGAAATGTGGTAAAACCACAACATGACGATGGCATAAATGGATGGCATTATGAAAAAAACGCCTTCATATAGGTAAAATCAACAAATATTGCTCTTTATCAAACTCTAATCACTGATACTGATTCACACTACCACGGCTGTCACACACTTTGACAGGACGCCATAAACGAGCAAAAAATAGTAGCCAATCAACGTTCGCCATTTTGACAGCGCGCACCATGCAGCCAATCAGATCATCGCATACTGCGACATTCTTCAGCTATTTCCCTCTACTCGTCCTCTCTTTTCCGGAATTGCAGCGTGACCGACGTTTCGTGTCTTTCACAGACTTAAAGTATGTTTTTATAAACATTTGATCACTAAACCTTGCTTTGACGAATCGTTTATATGTTGAAAGTGTTAAAGCATGTTTAGGTAGTATTTGGAATTAAAGCTCAGCTGTATTTCCCTTCTGTAAGCACATGCTTGTCAAGTGATTTAGCCATACTCCATTTTGTGTTCCTTGCGCTTCAGAATAGAAATATGGTAGAATGTAATTATAATTAATAATAAGTCGTGAAGATATGAACAATGTTCTTTTTATTTGAGTTACGTTTTTAAATGTAAAAGTCTCGAACCCTAAACAAAGCATGTATGACACACTTGATAACCTAACGTTATTCAGCTGTTTGACAGTTCACATTAAGTTCAATTCCAGTAAATATATGGCATTGAGGGTTACTTTCGGTCTCTGCGACAATATAGTAGATAATTTTTATAATTTATCAGTAGATATCTTAATGTATGTTTTGTTTGTTTGTGTGTAATTTAATAACTTTTCCAAAAATGTAGTATCTTAACTGAGACAGTCTAATAATAGACAGTCCGATTTTTTTTTTTTTTTTTTGTTTAGGTATTGGTATTGGTATTAGGTATTGAAGCTGCTTTTGATATATATTAAAATATTAAATAAAATGTTAGCATAATTTAATTCAAAATTATAATAGAAATATTAAAATACTTAAAGTTTTTAATTGACTTTTTTTTTTTTTTAAATTGTTTTTTAACGAAGTCTCTTCTGCTCACCAAACCTGGATTTATTTGATCTAAAGTACAGCAAAAACACTAAAATTCTGAAATATTTGAATTATTTAAAATGACTCTTTTCTATTTGAATATATTTAAAAATGTAATTTATTCCTGTGATTTCAAAGCTGAATATTTAGCATCATTACTCCAGTCACATGATCCTTCATAAATCATCAATACTATCATTTGCTGCTTATTATTATGTTGAAAACAGCTATGTAGATTTTCAGGTTTCTTTGAAGAATAGAAAGTTCAGAAGAACAGCATTTATCTGAAAAAGAAATCTTTTTTAGCATTGTAAATGTATTTTTCATCACTTTTGAACAATTTAAAGCATCCTTGCTAAATAAAAGTTAATCTTCTTAATCTTATTAATCTTCTAACCCCCCCCCAAAAAAAAGAAACTGCAAAAAAAAAAAAAAAAAAATTATACTGACTCCAAGCTTTTAAATATTATAGTGTATAATGTTAAAAAAATGTATTCAACTGTTGTAAATATTGGTAATAATAATAATCATAAATATTTATTGAACAGCAAATCAGCATATTAGAATGTTTCTGACGGATCATGTGAAACTGAAGACTGTAGCAATGATGCTGAAAATTTTGCTTTGATCACAGGAATAAATTACATATTAAAATAATTCACTTATTTTAAATAGTAAAAATATTTAAAAATTGTACTTTTTTGCTGTACTTTGGTTTAAATAAATGCAGGCTTGGTGAGCAGAAGAGGCTTTAAAAAACAAAAAAATCTTTTGACTGGTAGTGTATAAAAATACTTAATACATTTTCTGTCAGTGTTTTTATATATTTGGTCAAAATTCTTCTTTAGATCATATGAATAGAAGATAACTATGAACTAACCCATTAATCAGTTGTAATATTTGTAACTTCTTTTCTAGAATGCGTTACGTGGCCGCTTACCTGTTGGCTGTTCTGGGTGGCAACAACAACCCATCCGCCAAGGACATCAAGAACATCCTGGGGAGTGTTGGAATCGAGGCCGATGATGAGCGTCTTAACAAGGTGGATGCTAGTTTGAATTTTCTAAATGAGTGTTTTATAATTACAAGCGTTTTTAATGGGTTTTACACTCTGTACCACAATAAATACATGTCTTGGGTATGTTCTACTATTAGTTATTATTAAAACGATTTCGAAACAGTTTGGGTGGTTTTGCACATGCAACTCTGTTGCCCTTATTTCCTTGTTCTTAATCAGTAAGATGGATGCTCACTAAATCCCCAGATGAATCAATCCTGCTGTTTTTATTGTTACTCAACAGGTCATCAGTGAACTGAATGGCAAAGACATTAATGAAGTCATGAATGCTGGTAAGGCTGCACTGCATTTGCTGCTTGACCTACATAATATTTAGATCATGTGAGCTATGAGTATTTCATGAGTCTCACTTTGTTGTTTTACTTTTATTTTGACACAGGCCTCTCTAAGTTAGCCTCCGTTCCAGCGGGTGGTGCAGTGGCGGTTTCTGCTGCTGCCGCCACTGGTGGTGGTGGGGCCGCTCCTGCTGGGGAAGCACCTGCAGGTGGGTAGTTTAAATAACTTAATGTACTTAACCTGATGTAAAATAACTAATACTAAAACCAAATCAAAACTATATTTAAAAACAAATAAATGACAAATACATATCAGAATGAATTAAATTTTAACTAGAATAAAAACAAATTATAAAAATAAAAACTAATAAAACTATATTAGTATCTTAATGCTAAAAAAATAACACTGCACTTCCTTGCACAATTTGTATATCTGTTTGCTTGTCTGAATGATCTATTTTTTCAGTAGTAGATGAACGCCTTCCATTACACACTAATTGGTTTGTAATGGATCTGATTGGATCGTAACATTCCTGCCTTCTTCTCTCTTGCTAAATTGGAGCAGTCCAAACTTTAATTACAGATTGACTGATCTGGTTCACTGATAAAATACTTTGTGGTTGAGGTCAGAAATAACCAGGAAGCTTTGTGATATTAACTTTCATATTTGCATGTTTACTTTTCAGCGGAAGAGAAAAAGGAAGAGAAGAAAGAAGAATCTGAGGAGTCTGATGAAGACATGGGCTTTGGCCTCTTTGATTAATCTTTCTTTTGTTCCTGTAAAAATACAATAAAAAAAGAAAATGTTTGTGTTTAAAGCTTCCTTTTGGTTATTTGTTTGCAAACTGGTAAATTGTTTTTATTTTTTGAATATTTTTTTGAATAGATCAACTCTGCCTTGTCTTTAGGCTTATACGGTTCATGGTTGTATTTTTTGTAATCTCTTGAAGGTGCAAAATGTTATGGGAAAACTGGTAAAGTTTAAAAAAATAAAGTCAGATTGTAAACAATTGTAAATCCACAGTTGTGAAATATGAAGGCATTCTGCAACAGAATTCACAATTAAGAAAAAAGTCAAAAATCATAGTCGGAATTACTTTGTATTGTTTTACTTTATGAAACTGGTCTTCAATAATAATGCTATTTGGAAATTTTTTGGTAAAAAAAATGTTTAACTTTCCTACTCCACTTGTCAATTGTCATGTCATAACAAATAAGGAAACCATGATCATTTAAAGCTGTCTCTGAACATTAAACTGGGATAAGAGAATAAATATTAAATCAGCCTGGGGAGGAAGGTGACTTTTCTAAAATAAGAAAGCATGTTGCTTACAGAAGGTTTGAAAATCACAATGAGTGACTGGTAAAAGCCTCTGAGCATGTATTGGGCAGAAGTCAATTGCATTATTACAGCCATCAATCATCACTGATGTATAAAAATAGGTGCAGGTGGCAAAATAGCATAAACCGGCAATGCCCTGTCATGCTGACTGGCCGCTGTCACCGTCTCTCTAAAATAAGCTTGAGCACAATTCACTGCTCAGAGAAAATCAGGGTTTCAGTAGAGCTTCTTCTGCTCTCCTCTCCCTCCCTAGACTTAAAAGGTGTTATGAACTATTATGTAAGTAAATTTCTTTACTTTCTCACTCTCTCAACTTTTTTGAAGTTAACTGAAATTAAATGGTGGTTTATATATGAAAAATGAAGAGCATCTGTACTTTTTGGAGGGCACTACTGTCTGCAATTGTAATAGGTGCCATTTAAAAGAAACATTTAGGCCTATAGTTCTGTAAAATACATGTTATAATGTATGTAATGTGATAATCAGGGTTTATGGTTTAAATAAAGTGGGGAAACCTAAGATAGGTGTTATTAAATTAAGTTAAAAGGGATGTCTAATGCCATTTCATGCATTCTAACTTATCTACACTACTGTTAAAGAGTTTCAAAGTTTCAAAAAATTAATTTCGGAAAGTTTTTTTGAATTTTTAAATTTTACTGGTTTTGCTGTACTTTGGATCAAATAAATGCAGGCTTGGTGAGCAGAAGAGACTTCTTAAAAAATTCTTACAGTTCAAAACATTTGACAGGTAGTGTATGTCGATGTCACAGTTTGCAGAGGACCGCGATGCAAAAGCTGCGTGTATTCATGACTCTTTAGCTCTGCCCACGGCCCTGCACGGTAATTACAATTTTTATTTTTAGGTGAGCTGTCCCTTTAAGATTTGAATATTTTACTTTGTCTGTCCTTATAAAAGACAACATGCTTGCTACAATGACATAAACTCCAGCTGTTTCAAGTTTTTAACATCATTAGATGTTGTGAAGCGGTATTTTTCCATTGCTATTGCTTGTGGTATAACAACACTTGTTGGATTTGTGGTCAGTAAACTCAGTAAACTTCTTGGCTGATAGAAGACTATAAAATACAGTTTTGGGTACCAAAAAAAACAAAACAAAAACAAACAAACACTGGTTTTGGGTACCAGACAAGACTTGTTGTTAAATGGTTTTGGGTATTAGACTACTTCGCTGACTAGTTGTTCTGTTACCAGACAAAACAGATTATTTCTGACAGGATCTAGCGTCTGGGCCTGGATCTGATATTTCTGGCATGGAGGCATGATCTAACACAATCCTGAGGAAGTGAAGATGAATAGAACACAAGAAGTCAGAGAAAATGAGATAAATGAAGAAGAAGAGAAAAGGTGGGACAAAGTAGAGCCTTCTGAAGAGATAAAAACAGATACAGAGTTACCGGAGGAGTACTATCATGGGCTTGAGGATCTACCCTGGAACCTGAACTCACTGGAGCAGTTACTGTACATCAGCCTGCCAACATGGATACAAAGAGGTGAGTAGCCCAATATACATAATCAATCCAGATTCAATGCACTTCTGACTTTAGTTAATGACACTCTCAGTATTCACTGGTGACTCTGGGGTTAAGGAAACCTTGCATCAGAGCTTTATGAGGGCCAGTGGGCAGCCCTCCATCACTTTTACCCTCATTACGCCCCTTATATCCCACCTGTTCTACAGGAGGATCATGCCAGTCATGTACAAAATACAGAACAGCAAATCAGAATGATTTCTGAAGGATCGTGTGACACTAAAGACTGGAGTAATAATGCTGAAAATTCAGCTTTGCATCAAAGGAATAAACTAGATGAGTAAAGTCTGAGAACAAACTTTAAGTTGGCTTGAGAAAGCCTAGCCTGAAAGTTTGAAGCAGTTGTAAAACTAAGCAGCTAGCATGATTCAACACATTGCTTACATGATTTAGCATGTTGTTAACATGTTTTAGCATGATTAGCTTGTTGCTTGTATTTTTATAGGCTGATTACAATGTTGTTAGCATGAATAGCATGTTGTTAGCATAATTTGCAAGTTACTAGAATGTTGTTAGCATAATTTGCAAGTCACTAGAATGTTGTTAGCATGATTTGCAAGTCAATAGAATGTTGTTAGCATGATTAGCAAGTTACTAGCATGTTTCTAGCCTGATTAGCATGTTGATAGTATGTTTCGTGCATGATTAGCATGTTACCAGCATGTTTCTAACATGGCTAACATGTTACTTGCTTGTTGTTAAGATGTTTCTAGCATTATTAGCATATTACTAGCATGTTGTTAACATGATTGGCATGTTGCTAGCATGATTAGCATGTTACTAGCATGTTGCTAGCATGATTAGCATGTTACTAGCATGTTGTTAGCATGATTAACATGTTGTTAGCATGTTTTTAACATGATTAGCATTCTGCTAGCATGATTAACAAGTTACTAGCATGTTGTTAGCATTATTAGCATGTTACTAGCACAGTTGCTAGCATGTTTCTATCATGTTTAGCAAGTTACTAGCATGTTGTTAGCATGATTAGTATAGCATGTTGTTAACATGATTAGCAAGTTACTAGTATGTTTGTAGCATGATTAGCATGTTACTAGCAGGTTACTAACATGATTTAGATAGCTAGATAGATTAGAAATATTGAAAAAAATTAGAGTGGACGCATAAATAAGTCTAAATTGATTAGAAATAGTACATAGAAGGGAAGCTTGATTGAGCCTCAAGGGATTCTGGGAGCTTAGATTTGAATTTTGTCAGTTGGAGTTTGAAGAGTGTTGGCTCATTTGAACATTCTGTCAATGTAAGTCTATGGGATTTTTGGTGGTTTTGATAGTCTGGTTTATGAAAACCGTAAGCCGGATCAGTCTGAAAAGATATAGCACACCTGAGTCAGACCAATCCTTTTTGGGGCAGCTGTACTATATCCAGTCTGATGCACAGTGATTAATAATATGATCATTACCAGAATGATGCTTTGATACATTGCTTACATGTTTGCACTGTACTACACTATAGTGCTTCACGATGCCATAGAAGAACCTTTTTTGTCTAAATGGTTCCATAAAGGACCTTTAACATCTGAAGAACCTTTCTGTTTCAGAAAAGGTTCTTTGTGGCAATAGAAGGTTCTTCAGGATATAAAAAGGTAAGAAAGAGATGGTTCTTTGAAGAACCTATGACTGAATGGTTCTTTGTGGAACCAAAAATGGTTCTTCCATGGCATCGCTGTGAAGAACCTTTTAAGCACCTTTATTTTTAAGTGTGTATACATGTAAAAATGCACACATCTCTCTCTTCAGCTTTGCTTTGCAACTTAGCTGAGCAGTTTGGCATCTGGACCTTTCACAACAACATCCTGCCGTGTCGTCTCATATCTTACACCCTACTGCCGTACACCCTACCTGCTACAGCTGTCATCTCATTCATCTATAGGTCAGACCTTTAGTCTAAATCTGTTGCTTGTGTCTCTCATTTCTGTCTTATCAGTACATGAGATAAAAAGACAAAATATGTAAGCAGCTATGTTTTTTTCCTTGTGTTTGGACACCAAACAGATTTTTGTACTGGGTGAAGAAAATTCCCCACCAGATTCTGAACGCATGCAGGGAATTCAAACAGGAAGTGATCGCACATCTGCGATTAGTCTTTGCACACTTGAGAAGACTTCTGCCGAACAGGTAAAACTAGTAGAACAAAGTTTTACATACATGATTGACCTAATCAACACGAAATGACATTGGCGACCCATCTAACTTCCATTGTGTGACATTTTTTCTGAATTAAGAACAATGTGAATGCATATTTAGATTGTAGATTTTAACCTTATTACCATTATTAGATGTTCCTAAATTTTTTCAGATCCCTGCTTTTGCAAGTTCCAGCTTTGCTCCCCACACTTGCTCTGTTTCTTGCACCCTGGTCCTGTTTCCCATCTCTTCCTTTTGCTTTCCTTCCCCGTTCCTCTTTTCCTTTACTTTCTCTTGCTTTGCGTTTTCTGCCACACCGTCTCTCCACTTCAACATCAAAGAACCAGCCGGAGTGCGGGAGCCAGACTCGGCCTCTCTGGTCTAGACAACGATCTCTCTTCTGCTTCCAGCTCACTGGATCCGGCAGTTTCTGCAAAAAGCCAGATATCATCCTTACAGATGCAGAGCCACAATCTTCAGTCTTCCTCCTGCAGCTCAACTTAGAGTTAGAAATGGACAGCCATCCTGAACCACGACAGTTTCAGAAAGACATGTTAGATTGTGAGGGAAGTTTATTACTAAACACAAAAGTAGAGGAGAATCTCTCTTCTCCTTTTATTTCTTACATGGATGTACAAGAGGAAGACTGAATGACTGTATTATATTGCGACAGAAGTCTGTAAAAAGTCTATACTGCAGAATATTTGGTTAATACTCTGAATATGGCAATGTATACATACCAGTGTAGTTATTACTATTTAATTGAAAAAGAGCTGAAATAAAATGCTATTTAATACTAAGTATTAACTTAAGAAATAAAAATAAGAAGTCTTGCTTTGGGAATGAACTGAAATGAGGTACGAAAGCTAGAAGTAATTTTTAAAAAACAAAAACCAATGAAAGTTACAAAAGCACAAATTTACTAAGTGTAGTAAGAATTTAGTAAAAATGTCACAGTGATATTCTGTTTTCTGTATGCAATACTGTTATAATAAATGCATTATCAAGTTGGATCTGGACAGACTGATTTCACAGTTTCACAGTTTATTAAAATTAAAAATAAATAAATTAAGGATGGCAAATACAGCAATGAAAATAACATTGCACGAATCAGCATTAAACTATATGTGACCGTGGACCGTGGATTTTTCTTTTATGTCGAAAATCCTTAGGATATTAAGTAAAGATCATGTTCCATGAAGATATTTTGTACATTTCCTACTGTAAATATATTAAAACTTAATTTTTGATTAGCAATTATGCATTGCCAAGAACTTAATTTTAACAACTTTAAAGGTGATTTTCTCAGTATTTTTTGCATCCTCAGATTCCAGATTTCCAAACAGTTGCATCGAGCAAATATTGTCTTATCCTAAAAACCATACAAAATAAATCTCATAATTTAAATTGATCTTTATTTGGTATATAATTTTTGTATAAATATTTAAAATAACAATAGATATTTTAAATAGAAAATGCTTGATTTTAAATGTTAATTTTAGAAGAAAATAAATTAAATAGAAAACACTTTACAAAAAATATTTATTCAATAGATTTAATATTTATGAAGTAAACATTCTGCATATGCCTGCATATACAGTTACAACATGTCTATATATATATATATATATATATATGCCTAGTGAGTAAAGCTTATAAATTTGAGAATAATAGATATAAAATTTCATTATGTAAATAAAAAAAATAAAAAAAACTAATGCAGTTGTGCAAATACATCATAATTTGTCAACATTAAATTAACATTTATAATTCTCTTACTTCATTCAGAGTTTTTGTGATGTAAAACTACATCACATTAATTTAATAATTTTGTATGATATTACCAACCCGGCTCTTTCTGGTGTGTGTTACTGTGCAAAATGAAAAAAAAAATCCTATAAAATCCTTCATCATGGTTTGTTTTGTGTTGCTACATTTCAAAGGTAAATCCAGCAGTAAAACTATTTCAGCTAGAAGCTTGCGCTTCTACAAGCTTATGAATTCTTGCTCAGAGTTCTGTTTTCTCTGATCCTCTAAATTAATGCCAGAGAAATGCGGATGGCTGTCGCTCATGTGGGTGAAGCGATCTTGGAGATATTGGTTCCCGAAGCCCATGATTTGGCCTGTGGCTTGGCGGTGCAGATTAGCCACTCTAGCTGTGAAGTCCAGAGTGAAGGCGAACTTCACCAGCTCCGGTGCCACAACAGGCAGCTGGGTTTTCTTGTTGGGAACTTCTGACTGCACATATTGATCAGCCATTTGCTGGAAGAGCCCATAGGTGATTCCATCCAGAAAAGTGATCACGGTGTTGTTCTTTATCAGCTGGGCGGGGAAGGAGATCAGAAAACATTAGTGATCAAAAGAAAATTGGTCCTTTAAATTATACGTCGCAAGGAATGGCAATACTTGCCAATACGTCTGCAATACTAATAAAATGTCTCAATAATATTTAGTGATTTCAAAAGAAAAGATGCACACTTACCTTGCCTTGCATTATGTCTCCTTCATGTTTTATAAGTTCTATGATTCTCTCGATAACCTCTTTTTGTAAGACTAATTGGAGAAATATGATAGAAAAATTAGCAAATGTTATAAAATAGCAACAAGAAAATCACAAGAAAAAATTACAACTGGACTTCATGGAATTTTTGTCTTTCATGGTCACTATGAATTGTTCTCCTTTGTATTCCACAGAAAAAAACAACAGCATATGGTTTTGGAAAAACATGAGTATAAGCAAATAATTATGGAATTTCTATAGAATTATAGAATTTCTTTAAATAATTAGTAAATGAAAAGTGTTTTTGTCTTTTAGGGTCGTTATGAATTATTCTCCTTTGTATTCCACAGAAAAAAACAACAGCATATAGTTTTGCAACAACATCAGTATGATGCAAATAATTATAGAATTTCTATAGAATTATAGAATTTCTTTAAATAATTAGTAAATACAAATATTTTTTGTCTTTCGTGGTCACTATGAATTGTTCTCCTTTGTGTTCCACAAAAAAAAAAAAAAATATGAGTATGAGCAAATAATTATAGAATTTCTTTACATAAGTAGAAAATGAAAAGAATTGTTGTCCTATGTGTTCCACAGAAAAAAATAACAGCATATGGTTTTGGAACAACATGAGTATGAGCAAATAATTGTAGAATTTCTTTAAATAATTTGCATAAGGATTATTGCTTAAGAGATTTTACTGAACAATAAAAATTACGTCAAATTCAGTCATTTCAAACTTGTATCTCTTGTAGAACACAAAAGAAGATATTTTGAAGAATGTCAATAATCAATCAGTATTGGAATGGAGACTTTTTTCAAAATATCTTCTTTTATGTTTCACCAAAGAAAGAAAGTGTTTGTAACAAGATGGCAGCGAGTACACGATAAAAGCATTTTAATTTTTGTGGTGAACTTTCCTTTTAAACTCATCCCTGTTCTGCTGTCTTGAGTAATTCAGAAATCGAAACACAACTAACCGAAACCTATACCGGTTTGTGGCGTTCTATGTAATATGTAACCCAACTGTTTTGCATCATTCAAATAGTCTATTATAATAACACTCACCATTTACACCATTCTGGTCTGTTGGTTGATAAGCAGCATTGTCATCGGCTGGACTGTCTTTCACTTCATGCACAATTTTCTCCAGTTCCTCTGACATTTTCTCATAGTACGAGGTAGTGGATTCCACAATCTCAACAGCTGTTAAAAATTAAACCTTATTAGAACTTTTTTCCAATGCATATTTAATAAAATTGCACATACATGGAGAAAATCTGAGATGCATACATTTTTCAGTAGACATATCTCCACTTCGCCTCCATTTTAATGATCTCCTGTGAAGCGTTTTCCTTTTCGAAGATTTCGAACGCCTCAGGTTGATATCGCCTTTTGATAAGGTGTCAGGTAAAGGCAAACAAGAGATTTGGGGTGTTGAGGGTTGGGAAAGAGGTAGTTGTTCTTCGGTTCTCTGATGGTCTTGTTCCTTTTCACTGTTTCCTTTGGAAAACCAGTTTAAGAAACTCTTCCATACAGTGGGTTTCTTTGTCTTCTTGCCTTCTTTGTCCTTCTTTTCCACTGTGGAAGTCTCCACATTTTCTAGCACATTTGAATGCATATCTCCATCAGCAAACACACTCGTTTCAGAGGGTAAAGTATCACTGCTTTGACCACCTTCCTCCTTGCCCTTATCCAAACGTAGCAACCGCTTCTTGGGTTTGCTATTGGACCTTTGCGACACATTCGAGCCATCGTTGCGACGCAGACTCCCTTTGACTCTCCACATTTTGGGTTTCTTCTCAGACGGCGTCTCCTTTTTGTCTAGTTGTGGTTCAACGACGGGCCTGTAACTTATGTCCTCATCTGAGATGGATGCTTGTGAAGTCAAGTTCAAAGATGTATCACTGGAATGTTTGCGATCTCTTGTCTTCTGCTCTGTGGCGGTGACCCATTTGCGTGCTCTTTGCTCCCGTCTCAGCGGAATTTGGGTTCCATCATTAAGGCTGAGACTTCGCTTCACATACACTTCCAGCAGCCGTTTCGTATCCTTTTCTCCCACTGACAGCAGCTGAGGTGTGTGCTGTGTATTCTGGTCATACGGAATAGACGCCATGCTGTCATACTGCAAAAAAAAAAAATACATCAACATTTCTATTAGTGGTTGACAAATATGTTTTGTTTTGTTTTTTTTTAAATCTCTAGCGCTGATATAAACATGCAATACTGCAGAACTGCAAAATAACACTTATTTTACAAAATTATTGACTAATAAAAAACAGAAAACAGAAAAAGTAAATAATCTTCTGACAAGCAAATCATCCAATGCTAAAAATCGGACAAATGTCGTTCGTTTAATCGCTACGGAGTACTGTAGGCAGAAAGTCACCATTCATTTCTATCGTATCAAATCCCCTTTTGTGTTCCTCGGAAAAACGTATATTATACCGATTTTCTCCACATAACATAAAGAGGAATTTACATTTTTACGGGAACTATCCCTTTAAGAAGGGTCGACCATGGTAACGGCACGCATCTATTCAGCCTAGCAGCGAAAACACAAACTCAAGACAATATTACAAGACGAACTTTACTTGAATGTATTGAAATTTTCGAGTAAACCATTGATTTTGTCTTACTATTTCTCGTATTCCTCGATGCCAGTCTACTATCCGGTGGCGACCGACTGTTTGGGCAAAGTCTCTGAGGAACCTTGGACGTGTAGACAACGTTAAAGACGCCCATTTTTGAAAGAAGCACCTATCAGCAGGCGCGGCAGCGGGGGTGACGTCATTCAGGTAACTTAGTCCGGGAAAAGGATCGTCAGGTGATGTTTACGGTTTCGACGTCGTTTGCATGTTAAAACGAATAAGGAAATGGCTCCACAAAATAATTTAAAATGACACTAATTCCCAGTTAGTTTGAATATAAGTAGTTAAACCGAGTCGTGCAATAATAATTCATTTGTTTTTTTTTTCCACGTCATGAGTGTGGCTTAAATGCATGTATGTGACACGAAGAAGAAATCTGTAGCCAGTAAACATTTTACTGTGGGTTCTGATGGATGACATGTACAATAAACTTTTTATGAGACCAAAAAAGTCCTGCGCTCTCCATTTCGGAGAGGTCAAAGATAAGACATGGAAAGTCTGATGCATAATGAAAATGAAATTAAGTCAAGACAAATGGGTTTGCAAAAATTCAGGTGTTGCGATATAAAGACGTGTTCTGGGAATGACATTTTGGATTTTGTAATGAGTAATTTATATTAAGGAATGCACTATAATGCAAGCAGACAAAATCAGCAAAAAGAAAGATGTCATACATTTAGCAAGATTTAAAGGTGTAGGAGATTAAAAAAATACCCATCAGTAACAGTTTGGACTAATTCTGTAGGACACTTCACTTGACTATAAATGTGACTTACCTCAATACATTATGTCATATGTTTTGCATTAAAATGAGACAGGGAAAATCCATTTAAAGTCAAACCAGTTTGTCAGCTGAGTTCTTTTGTTGTGTACAGGCTGCTTTTCACCAAAAAAGGACATTAGGTCTCTTTCACTATTTGCCTTTTTTCATTGTTATAGAAATGTATGTAGTTAGGTACTAATTATTTATATTTACTGTATTCACAGTAGCCATCTGAGTGCACTTATGCAAACACATTAACACACAAATACATACTTGCAATAACCACTTGCATATTACATTTACATCCTTAGCAGACACTTTCTTCAAACTTCAAAACATGCTGTGGGAGTGCATAGGTCTTGATGATTACAAGAGTATCAATGTGATTGCTTTTACTTTGTATACAGTACCAATACAGACAGTGTAGGTGTATATTACAGCGGTATCCAGTAAAATGATGACAGATACACTTTTTCATAGCTTATCATATACAGTACTCCTTGTATGGCTTACATATGCCATATCCTGTAAAGATATAGTGCCATTCTGTCTTGATTTATTTTTCTGCATACGCACATACATCTATTTCCATATATGTAAGATGAATTATGTAATGCATCTCTGGTGTATTTTCATTTCTGATCCATTTACACTAAACAGTTCAATATTATGACCACTAGAGGTCATCTGAAGGATGTGTGGGGGAAGACCTTGGCTGCTGCTTTACTGAAATCATGTAGACAGTTTCCTGGAAGGCAGACGATTGACTTGTTACCTTGTTTTCAGTGACGCCTACATTACTGCGCCCACATTCATAGCCTTTCAGACTGAATATGTCTTACTTCATAATTTTGGGGAAAGATGGCTTGTTACTCACAGGCAGAGTAATTGCGACACTGTAATCGATCAGCAAGTCAGGTCTGGCTTTCAGGTGTTGTTTATGGGAAATGCACCATGCATAACAAACAACACTGTATAAGGAAGTTTCACTTTTCATATTATTTGGAAAGGTGTGATTTTGATTTATGACTAATGTGCTGTGCTTTTATCTCTTGTACAAGGCACAAAAAATGTACTACATAATATTTAGAAGTTTATTTCCTTTGAAATGTCCCCGACTGAGCTATTGAGAGAAACAGGTATGTAGGCCATTCTAATGCAAATTCTGGTGTCAGCTAGATGTAATATAAAATAAGCATTTTTTTTTAAATATGACAATCTGTTTGAAGGCAGAATGTGAAAACTGTTGTCATTTTGGCCTTCAAGTGAAGAATGGTCCCCTCAAACCTAATAGAGTGTGCATGCAAACAGAGGAGCACATTTTTTTTCATTATTCTGCACATAGTGCATTTGTGATCTGAAGGTTTCAGTGTCCAGGCAAGGACATGTAGAGACATAAAGAAGATAAAGTATCTCCTTCATGGTTAACAATGCACAGCTGGCAGGAAGCTCACCTTCCAAACACACATATGTTCTTAGACAGATGATTAATGTTTGCTGCATTTTGCTTCTAAAAATACACATGCTTACTAGTGTTTTTCTTTAAACTCATCTGTAATGAAGTAGGATTTTTTAGCTAAACATGCAACTGTATGGACTGAATCTGTTCCTTTGATACTCCTTAATGATGCAAACTTAAAAAAACACTGAATAGTATTCAAAATCTTTGAAGGCGGTGTTGGTGTATGTACGTAGCTGGAAAATTATATGGGTAGGCTAATTAAGGTTAAAATTAATACAAATGTATAAAGGAAAGTGCATTCCCTTTTTATTTTATGTTTTAAGCATTTAACATTTTTAAAATGATAAATCTCACTTCATATGCATAGGATGTCTTACTTCAGGTCACTCAACATTGAGAGCGTCATCATAGTAATGTATAATAATATTTATTTTATTCTGAACTTTACTCCAGTTATTAGACCATCATGTGACCATTTTGAATTATTGAGTAAGACCAAAACATCATGTAAATAATGAATGAAGAGGGTGTAACAAAGCTGGGTAATAGAGAGTCAGAGGGACAGACGTAAAGCAACAGGGGAAATCCCTCATGGGATGAGTAACATTCATTAGCTGTTTTACAGTTTAATTGAGATGAGAGGATAGGAGAACCTGCACGTGCAACACTGAACACAGCTAGAGGATATTCCCATGTCATGTTACATAGTTTTACAACAATCTAGATCGTAACTGAGTGATCCACCTCGTCTGAGAGAATGAACATTTCTCAAGATATCAGGATATCCTATCTGTAATATTGTGACATAGGTAGCATATTTCGAATCTGAAAAGAAAATAACAAATATATATGAAAAGGCCTATATCCTGTATGCTAATTGGAGTAGAATGGGTGTGGCTCAACTTTATTTACTTTGCGCTAATGACGTTCTCAAGGACGCGAACGCGTTGCGCATGCGCACATGAGATGTATACGTGTGGAAGACGTAGGTGAGTTCTTTGTATTTCAAAATGACTTTGAGCTTTGCCTGAGAATCCGTGCGAATACTGACGCATTTGTGGGCTGTCATGAAACATTTTGTACTCTACAGGGCGTCATATTAAATCTAGTACACTTAAATTTCAATCGGAGGTAAGTTTGTGTCTGAACTGCAGGTGACGCTAGTAGTGAAAGACAGTATCTTGTTAAAGAACCAAACAAAACCCTTGTATTGATAAAAAATAGTTTGTTTTGTCATCCATGATCCCATCTTTCTTTCTTTCTTTTGTCGAAAAGAAATAAAGGTTTTTGAGGAAAACATTCCAGGATTTTTCTCTATACAGTGGACTTCAATGGTGGCCAGTGGGTTGAAGGTCCAAATTGCAGTTTCAGTGCTGCTTCAAAAAGATCTGCATGATCCCAGCTGAGGAATAAAGGTCTTATCTAGTGAAACAATCTGTCCTTTTCTAAAAAAACAATACAGATTTGTTTACTTTTTAACTACAAATGCTAGTCTTGCACTAGCTTGACCTTGCACATTACGTAATCACGCACGCGTGACGTAGGTGGTAGTAGCAACACAGTGTTTGCAAAGCAAAGATGCAAAGAAAGTCAAACGCCATTTACCAAAAAGGGGAAAAAATGATGTTGGACAATTTTGAAGGAGAAAATGAAATAGAGTTTTTTGCCTTACCCTTCCTTTTTGAACTGAAGTACGCAGACTAAGAACTAACCACGCATGGTTTTTCCAATGTGATTACGTAATCTGTGAAGATGCGCATCGCAGAGCTAGTGCAAGACGTGGGTCTGTGGTAAAAAAAAAAGTATATAAACATTTATTTTTTTTAAAGAAAATGACAGATCGTTTTGCTAGATAAGAGCCTTATTGCATGGCTGGGATTGCGTGGAGCCCTTTGAAGCTGCCTTGAAACTGCAATTTGGATCTTCAACCTGCAAGTCCCCATTGAAGTCCACTTTATGGAGGATAATCCTGGAATGTTTTGAAATTTAATTTCTTTGTGACTGAAGAAATAAAAACATGAACAGCTTGGATGACATGAGGGTGAGTAAATTAAAAGGAAATTTTAATTTCGGAAGTGAACTTCTGCTTTAATTTTAAGATGGACATCACTGAAAATAATGATGAATTGCAGTTCATAAAGTGAATCAAGTGTTGATTCGGTAACCACTCTGAAAGATTCAGTGTATTCATTTATGAAGTGATGTGACAAACTGATTTAAACACTTAACAGAGCTCTAGTACAAGTAGATGAGTCTTTTTGAATTAATTATTAAATGAACCGGCTCGTTGTTTGTGAATCGGACTTTACTGGTATTGCTGTTTGTTTGTTTTTTGTTTTGTTTTTTTTGTATGCATTTTGCATAATACTATAATAGATAAGTGCAATAATACAATAACAAACATGTTGTGGGAAACTTTTATTTGCTAAGACTAACTTTTGTTATGGTTTCATATTCACCACCTGCTTAGGCCATCAGTGATCAAATTTTCTGTAAACAGGTTTTATGATGATGAGCCTTTTTGTCAAGTCATTTTTATTTAAAAACTTTATGAGTCAGACTTGACTGAAAGTAGTTAAAAGAGTGAGTAAGTTATTTACTGTGATTACTCACTGAACAAGAAAAATGGGCATTATCCACTTGACAGGGTGATCAACCAAGCGATGTGGAAGCAATACTTCCTCTCATCTGATTTTTTTTGTTTTGCCTGTATATTACCAATGAACTGAAAACAGTCTGAAATCAAACTTTTTTCCTTTTTTATCACTGTTGGATAGTGTAACTTCAGATGAATTACAGTACATATTAGTAGTTTACACACTATATAATTTTGTATACTGTCAGTTTATTTTTCACAAAATAAGTTTAAGCTGTTTTCTGCTGTGCTTTTAAGACTCTGTAAATGCCCTCCTTGCATGTGTAACAGAGCTTCTTTCCTAACTTTGGGATCCATATAGATCTACATTATATTTGTTGTATGTATGTTAATTAAAATATATCATATAATAAAAAAAATATTACAAATATAATCTAATATATCCATTTATGTACAATATAGTTATTTTATTTTATATTTCTTATATATATATATATATATACGTGACCCTGGACCACAAAACCAGTCATAAGGGTAAATTTGAAATTTCATTTTGACATCTGAAAGCTGAATAAATAGGCTTTCCATTAATGTATTGTTAGGATAGGACAATATTTGGCCGAGATACAACTATTTGAATATATGGAATCTGAGGGTGCAAAAAAATCTAAATGTTGAGAAAATTGCCTTTAAAGTTGTCCAAATGAATTTCTTAATAATGCATATTACTAATCAAAAATTAAGTTTTGATATGTTTACAGTAGGAATTTTACAAAATATCTTCATGGAACATGATCTGTACTTAATTTCCTAATGTTTTTTGGCATAAAAGAAAAATCAATAATTTTGACCCATACAATGTATTTTTGGCTATTGCTACAAACATACCCCAGCGGTTTTGTGGTCCAGGGTCATATGTATATATATATATATATATAAAAGAAATATAAAATATAAAATATAATCTCATATATTGTACATAAATTGAACATTTAAAGATCAAATCTGATTTTTCATTATATGACCTTTAAAAGAAATTAAAACTCCACTTACATTACATTAATCTGAATTGAGCAGATTCTGCAGTAAAGATCACACTTCACATACAAGGTCATCTCACCTCTAAACATACTGTATACCAGTGGTTCCCAAACTTTTTCTGCTGGGCCCCCCTTTTGCAGAATAAATAAAATTCAAGCCCCCCCACCCCCTTCGTTTACACATAAACATAAACACAATTTCAGAAGGAATTATTTGGAACCTAATAATTATTACAATTATTATAATTCAGTGTGTGACAATTTACTGAAAAAAACTAAACGAGGAACTAGTTACTTTTAGAGTAGAAACATTTAAAGTAAATCATGCAGCTTTACTATGTACTTTTTTTTTTTTTAATATGAAACAGATTTTCTCAATTTTCTCATATTTTTATCTCTTTGTTGTAGTTGCGATCTCTGAAGTAGATTCATCATCTACCTCATCTACCATCTATCTACGTTTACCTGGCACTTGATGTCTTTTCAAAAACTTGTCCATGCTTAGAGCAGAACTACTATGCATCATTCATTCATAATTTTACTCGGCTAACCAGTTCTCATTTCTGATATCAATTGCACCATCTAGTGGTCTGTTATTTTACGACAAAAACAATTACAAACTGCAAGTCGTCTTGAGGTAATAAAATATGATGAAATTCATATTTTGTGTTACATTATTTACATGTGGCAAGTAGCCATATAATAAGCAAGATAATTTCACAGTGGGGTCTTGTATCACCCTATAAACGTTTCTTTTTACATAAAAATCTAGGGATGTACTGAAAGGAAAATTCTTGGCTAAAACTGAAACTGCTTTGTAATAATTATTTATTATTTTATTAAATAATATAGTCATTTTATAAGACTTTTTAGTTTAACTCAGTAATTTTAATGATACTGAATAAAAAATAATCACAAGGCAATAAAATAACCACGTTTATTGAAAGTAACAATAAAATTGGACAGAAAATATACGAATATTAAATCTCAAGATATTATTTTTTTATTCAGTTCTATGAAACGGAATTAGATATTAGAACATTTTTGGATTAATTATCAAAATAATGTATAGTCCTAAAAAGCAATTATTATCAGAGCATGTGATCAGAGCATACGTCACGAGAGGGTAGCGTCATTTTACCAGCGTTGTCCAGTACAGCAGTACTACAGCATGTTACAGCACAGTATGCGACACTATTGCAAACAGGAACAAGTACACATTGACATTTTCTGTCGGCGCGTTATTTGAGCGGACTTTGCTTTTCCGTGGAGCATAAGCGGTACACGAGTGGAGCATTCATATGGGCCGTGAACAACTCAACGGAACGCACATTCATAGAGCGGAATATTGAACGGTGCGCGCTGAATACTACTGGGCAGTGCGGCAGATATTTTCGGCCGTTGTTTCTTTCGAATCTATATAAAAATCGGCCGACTGTACAGTAGCATTGCCGCGCCCCCCTTATCATAACTCCGCGCCCCCCAGTTTGGGAACCACTGCTATATACACACTTGGCCATACATCACAGTAGACTTATCTCTGACATGTAGAATTATAAGTACACATAGAGTTCTCCACGTCATAGATAAGTGGTAACTAATGCCCCATTCAGACTTACAAGTGATAAAATCACTTGGGATCAGCAGTAGAAGTTGGCTTGCTGCTGGTTTCAAGAATGTGGCATCCAGTTGTACAAGGCAGCAGGGTCACTGTTTGGTTTCTCATTGATAGTTGGCAAGTTATTTTTCTGCTTATTTGCATGAAGCTGACCTCTGTTTGAGAGCCATTGAAAGTGAATGGTGACTGGTCACTTTTTTTTTTTTTGCTGTAAATCATTGTCACTCTAATCATGTAAATCCTTAAAGGGATAGTTCACTCAAAAATGACAATTACCCCTTGATTTACTCACCCTCAAGCCATCCTAGTGTGGAGCAATTTTTATGATGGACGGATGCACTTTATTAGACTTCAAAAAATAACACCCATTCACTGCCATTATAAATCTTGTAAGAGCCAGGACATTTTTTAATATAACTCCGACTGTATTCGTTTGAAAGAAGAAAGTCATATACACCTAGGATGGCTTGAGGGTGATTAATCATGGGGTATTTTTCATTTTTGGGTGAACTATCCCTTTAATACATAATATTGCAGTTTAAACAATGGCTGATGGCACTGCTGCCGATGCCAAGCTTGTGGGTTTCTCTGGAAATGCATGCATTGATAAAAAGTGTACCCGTAGTACAATATAAGTTGCTTGGATAGCAAATTCCTAAATGTGAATGCAAGTATTAACCTGGATGTTTAATTCAGCACTAAACAAATTTTCTCAAATATAACAAAACACAAAGTGTACTTTTATAGTTAAGGCTCTTGCAATGCAGTTTTATCTAGTATATTGAAAATATACATACTAAAAAAGGTGCAAATCTGTCACTGGGACAGTACATTTTGTACATTATTTACCCTAAATGCTACATATTAGTACCTAAAGTGTACATGCTTTTTTCCTGAGTGTGGGAATTGAACCCATGACTTTGGCATTGCAAGGCACAACCACAAACCAAACAATAAAAATAGATAAAGAAACTTAGTTTTAAGTTGCATGAAATGAAGCCAGATTTCCATTGTAAATCCTGGCGACTCGTAAGTAACCATAATCCCCAAATTAGTAAGTGTCACCTTTCTTTGATTAAAAGTGCAATCACCTCAAATATCGTCTGGTCTGCATACTAAAGTTACCGCAGTAATCAGGATTGCGTGAAAGTACAAATCGAGCCACGCTCGGGTTATAGGGGTCAGTTTCTTTCACTTTCTGCCTGTTGTAGATGTAATCAGTCTTACCCAGCTTTAACTTGCTAGTAACGTTTTCCAGCCGCAGAGCTAGAGAGACCTGAACGGTCTAAACAGTGCAAGACTAGAACAAAATGGCTGGTCATTAAATGTTTATAACCACGTCTCTCTCCATACCCTGCTTGACCTTACTCTGCACCTGACCAGTTAAGTATATATGAGACTGAGGGTATCTCCAGGGTATTAAGGCGATTGCCGGCTTTGTGTGATTTTTCTTTCCCCAATCTCCTAATTGGTCCTACCAGGGGTTATCAGCATAGTGTCGAGTTCTAGAGATAAACGCAGATAAAATTAAGGAACCATCATTAGGCGCCTAGTCCGGACTGTGGCGTGACCACTGTAACTGCTGAGGAGATTTTAAGTATATTTAATTATTAATGTTAATTTAAAATATATTATTAAATTATCTAAATTGCAATCTATAGCATTCCAAAAGAAAATGTGTTTTCCACTATTTTTAGTTTTTTTTTTTTAAGTATTTGTCCCGATTTTGTTTTCTTGTTTGACCGTACACATAATCAACTATTTGCTTAAATTAACATGTACTAAAATATATTTTCAATCTCTTTAATTGCTTTGCTTGGAAACTGTTCGCACAAACCTAAAAATACACCAAACTATGTTTTTATGACAAATATTGCGATATCATACTTCAGAAATGACACCACTCAAATGACAGTCATATAATACCTAGCATTCCTCTTACATAACCACAAAACACTAACGGCGTTCTCTTACATACTATATACATAGTTCGGTATTTGGTTGCTTTGCTGTCTCACTACTCAATATTTTAGAGTCTCAGCTGGACTCTCACCTTTAGACAATAGTGCTTCTTATGACTGCCTGTCAAATGACTTCAATGAAATCAATCATGTCTTGAAATAACGATAAAGCAAACAGAATAAAATGCTGATTCAATGCAATTTAAAAAGTGCATATATACTTAATTTATTCCAAATTCAGTTTGTCGTTAAAAAATTTTAAGAATATCTGCAATACGTGTAAATATTTTGGATTTTTTAAAAGTTTTTAAATAGAACAGGTATTATTGAAGTAGTTTTTACAAGAAAATACAATTTCAGTAATTTGCAGTTTCTTTGTAATTATTTATTTTTAAGATTTACTAGCAAATTTTCAGAGTTAAAAAAGTTCTTTCAATGTATGTTTTGAATCACAGCTCAGCTGGATAAACAGATATATATGCAAAAGGAAATTGGTATTGGGGCAAAAGTATTTGGCATTCACATTTTGCTCAAACCAAATACTCTAGCTTGCTGGATAAATATGGACATAGTGACGATCAAACCAAAAATTTAGATTTATATAAATTTTAAGTTGGCAGTTCAGAGCAGTTGATGAAAGTAAGGAAAGACAGTGAGATTACTGAGGAATGACCAACTTCAAAGCAGGCGCTCCATCTGCGTACTTTATGTACACACTATAACAACCCGGTCCAGATAGACTGGCGAGCGCTGAAACATTAATGCGCGCACACATACACAAACAAAATGGCCTTAAAGATTAATGTGCTCTCATTGTGGGATCTTGCACTGTGTAGTCTCTGTCCCCGAAAAACTCCACAGGTCGTGCCAATAAATCACAGTCGCTCTCTCACCTGTCTCAGTGGCCTGAGACGAACCTTTTAACCTCCCTAATACTGTATTAAAACCTTATGAACCACACACCACCACCCTCTCAAATTCTGAGAGTTGATATAATGATTTCTTTATTTATTTTTAATTGGTATTTTAACAAGACCATACATAATGTATTCAGTGAAAAATAAGAAATTACAGATCTCAATATAAACCTACTCAAAACCCTCCCACCCAAAAGACATTTGAATATAAAGTCAAGAGAAAGGAAAAAAAGGGACTAAAAAATAGATTAAATAAAACAAATAAAGATAAACAAATACATAAAAATAAATAAACATTCCTCTCTCAAAAATCAATCTTCCCTCTTTCCAATAGAAGTTAATTATTGTGTATTAGCGCTGGTGTCAAGAGAACAGAGTAATCTTTTGATGTAATCTAAAAAAGGTTTCCAGGTCTTATGAAAAGATTTAAGAGATACTAAAAGCGAGAACCTTAACTTCTCAAGTTTTATACAGGAAAAGATTTCTTTGACTGTTGACTGCCCAAATGCGAAAAGCCGTAACAGTGCAAGATGGGGGGAAAAATGATATAATGATTTATTAATAATAATACTGCAAAACCACAAAAGAGTAGAAAAGTTTGTAATGACAGCAGGTCTTTTTCTGGGAAAAAAAATAGTAAAGAAAAATTGACCAAAAAAACTGAAAATAAAAATGGACCCAAGCTACATTTAAATGTATGTTAAATGTACACTACAGTTTTTATGTTTTTAACATGTTTTAAAAAGTTTTTAATATGCTGATTTTGCTGTTCAAGATACATTTATTATTATTATCAATATTTAAAACAGTTGAGTACATTTTTTTTTTCAGGATTCTTTGATGAATAGAAAGATCCAAAGATCAGCATTTATATGAAATAAAAAGCATTTGTAACATTATACACTATACCATTCAAAAGCTTGGAGTCAGTAAAAATTTTAACATTTTTATTTATTTATTTTTTTTTAATTACAGAAAGTAATACTTTTCTTTAGTGAAGATTGTAAGGATGCTACAAGTGATAATAAAGACATTTCTATTTCAGATAAATGAAGCTAAACTTTTTATTCATCAAAAAAACCTGAAAAATTCTACTCAGCTATTTTCAACATAACAATAATAATAATTAATGTTTTTGAGCAGCAAATCAGAATATTAGCATCATTTCTGATGGATCATGTGACTGGAGTAATGATGCTAAAAATTCAGCTTTAAAATCATGGGAATAAATTACATTGTAAAATGTATTCAAATAGAAAGTTATTTTAAATAGTAAAGATATTTTACTATTTTTGCTGTACATTGCATCAAATAAATGCAGGCTTGGTGAGCAGAAGAGACTTCTTTTAAAAAAAACATTAAAAAGTGCAGTTTGTGCTGACCACAATGTTTTTGGGTGATGTTTTATTGGCTTAATAAATTTGATTTTGTGTTGGGTCGCCACAAAATCATACAATGAGAATGTATGCGTCCTTGTCAAGTCACACAAAGATGGAGCCGATAAATTTAATATATATTTAATAAAAGGCACTCAGAATATCATGAATAAAATATAGTGCTTAAACAATCAAAATATATCATACAGCCATAGCATACATTCATGAGATGCTAAATGCCATAATGACCACATAACACTGGCATTATCACCTTCGTTGGTGGGATAATTATAAAAAATCAAAATAGAACTCTCAGTATTTATTGAACAATGACTTTCAATATTGCTATTGATATTACACCATACTATGACATAAAATGCATGCGCAAGGGAATATACTTTTAAGTTTTTTCCATTGACGCAATGGAGGGTTGATTTAAATATTATATTCCTACCTCTATTCAAAGCATGATCATTTATCAAATTCTTTAATTGCATTGTTTTCATGCATTTTTTTTAAATTTACAACACCGTGATAAAAAGCATTTTAAGCTCTCTATTGCAATTATACATTAAGTGTCTGAAAAATGCAATGTTACCTGCTGGCATAAGGTCATTTTCAAGCTTATTGGAAAACTTATTTCAGCTTCCCTGAAAAGTGCTGTATTGCTTTGCTTTAGTCAGTGCTGAAATGCTACAATCAAAATTTGCTTTGGAAACATTTGTTCTCTGTATATTTTTTCAACTTTGCTTTTTACAAAAACATGCAAATGTGCAATATTTTTAATGCAAATAAAGCAGGAAATATTCTCTCATAAAAAGGGAATTCCTGCAATAAAGATGGAGATTTCTATAAGCATAGAAGTCACTGAATAAATTAAAACTGATGTCGTGTGATGAGCATAACAGATCTTACTCTTATTCCAAAGACAGAAATAATATCTCATAAGTAAAACAAAACATGTCATCTATTACAGTAATGGACAAAGACAGACATGTGTGCTCATTTGCATGATTGCATGACAAAAACATGTAATTGCTTATGAATGTTACTAATATGCTTGTAAGATATGGATTCCTCCTGTTCTGTTTATAAGATAAATCAACAAGAAACGTCCTTTACAGGTAATCCGTTAGGCTGGATTAGATGATATATTTGCTGCAATCTTTTCATCTTTTGCAGTGGCTGATTGTAAATTGATTTTACTATACAGTACATGCACTGTGCGATCATGCTTTCCGCCTTCATTGGCTGGTCAAGTCCGCATAAACTAGTGTGATACATGGAAATCTGCCTTTAAAAATAACACTTGTTGCCTCCACCAACAGAACCAACCCAAATTAAAGCTTTATGTGTGCTCCATTTGACCGACAAGTATAAATCCATGCTTAAATTCTTGTGCGTTTTTCCAGCCATACATATCCATGTGCATACCGAGTAAGGCTGACAGTAGACCAATGAAGCTTGTAGGTAAAGAAGTAAGTGCTGTGTAACCTACTAGCTATCATCGATGCTTTTTATATACATTCGGTCAAGCAAGAGATATGATGTACTATGAAACTAATTGAATGAAATTGCCAAGCAAAGGTGTGTACCAAAACTTGAACTCCCTCAGACTAAAGATAGAGTTTCTAGCATCTCATTCTGTGTGCATGTTGACAAGAATAGAAACAGCAGAAGAAAATGTGGGACGAGCAGCAAGCAGATGCTGCCACAGCACGGTGGGTCATCCAAATATAACATACTTGCATGCGTAGGATACTGTATTTAAATTCCAAACAGGCCTGATTATGTATGACAACAACCAGGGCTGTTAGAGGAGACATTCGGTGACATTGAAAGATGGATAACAGTTTGGCATAAGCTTTTTCTCTCACAAGCAGCAGGGACAAAAGGTGATGTCAGTGCAAAACTCTAAAGGAACGACAACATCAGCAAAAGGTGGTGCTGGGTGGATGCTCAGAGTGCAGATTCATGATTCCTCGGCATTAATTTGAGGGACTCGGCAACACAGGCACTTAATCGCGATTAATTAAATGCTTGTTTTGACCTCAGTCAAACGCAGCCGTTTGCCTCGCAAATGATGACATGAGTACTTTTTTTGGTCTTCTGAGGTTCATGTTATTTTTTCAGTTCAGTGCATTTCAGTTTGTATTACTGTAAAGCCTTAAAGGGACGTTCCTTACAATTTTTTTGCTTCCTTTTAGCAGACAGTGCTTCTGAGGTTTTATAGTCATCCATCAAGGGTGTTTTTAACAGCCTTTGGCTAAAACAGCGTCCTGCTTAAGGTCTCCCTTTGAAACAGCACGTTCTGCAAAGGTACTGTTGGTATATGCATAGCATTAGGTACGTATGTAGAACTCTAAATTAAGCAGTTGTCAAACCATAAAACCGAGAGTTTCTAAGTGCATCGTTGTATAGTCATTATTGCTAGTCATGCGAAATACCAATCCTCATGGAATGCCATTTTTCCCTGTCTGCCAATTCCCATTGCTCTTGTCCAGCGAGTAATTGCTTTCATACTTCTCTTCAAAACTGCTTTTCTGATTTGCAGCAGCCTCAGCAGCAGCGTCAATCATTTGTTTCTCCGCCTGCTCTGTTTCTCGATGGTAGAAGTAGTTGAAGTTGGAAACGATCACAGGAACGGGAAGCGCGATGGTTAGCACGCCAGCGATGGCACAGAGGATCCCAACCATCTTTCCTCCCAACGTGATAGGGCACATGTCGCCGTAGCCGACCGTCGTCATTGTGACCACAGCCCACCAGAAACCTTCCGGGATGCTCACGAACTGAGTATCAGGTTCGTCAACCTCAGCAAAGTAAATGGCACTGGAGAAGAGGATGACGCCAATGAAGAGGAAGAAAATAAGCAAGCCCAGCTCCCTCATGCTGGCCTTCAGGGTTTGGCCTAGAATCTGGAGGCCCTTGGAATGGCGGGACAGCTTGAAGATCCTGAAAACGCGCACCAATCGGATGACGCGTAGCGTGGCCAGAGACATGTTCTGGTTGGCGGCGGGGTCTTTGTCATGGGCGGCCATCAGTTCTGTTATGACGGTGATGAAGTAGGGCATAATGGACACAATGTCAATGACGTTCATGATATTGCTGAAAAACTCGCTCTTGCTGGGACACACTACGAAACGTACTCCAAGCTCAAAACAGAACCAAATGATACAGATGGTCTCCACCAAAAAGAACGGGTCAGTAAAGGCCGAGAGCATGGCCTTTGGATGAGGCGTAGGGGACAGGAGCGTGCCGTTGGCGTCACGGGTTAAGTTGACGGACGCGGGCGTAAATTCACGCTCGTCGCGGAATTCCGGGAGCGTCTCCAGGCAGAAGATACAAATAGATATAGTGATGACAAAAACAGACACTAAGGCCACTGACCTGGCAGCACTGGAGCTCTCTGGGTACTCAAAGAGCAGCCAAAATTGCCGGTGAAGCTCGCTCGTTGGGAGTTGAGGCTCTGGGTCTTTGATGAAACCTTCATCTTCCCTAAACTGTTCCATGACCTCGTGCCCCAGTCGATAAAACACGATCTCATCCGCAAACACATCCAATGGCACGTTCGCTGGCCTCCGAATCTTACCTCCGGATTGATAGAAATACAAGATTCCATCGAAGCTGGGGCGGTTGCGATCAAAGAAATACTCATTCCTCATGGGGTCAAAGTAGTCAATCCTTCTCATGGGGTCTCCCAGCAAGGTATCCGGAAACTGATTCAAAGTTTTAAGCGTTGTCTCGTACATCATCCCTGAGACATTGATAACCACTTTCTGTTCGCCCTCCTCGAATTTCTCCTTTTCCGCGAAATAGTCCTCGCGGCAATCCTTGGCTACTTTTCCCAGCAGAGCCTCGTTGGGACTGCCCTCGCTGCTCATCAGCACCTTCCAGTTGGAGATCAGGCTGTTGCAGCTTGATGTTCCTTTCTTGCTTAGTGTCGGTGGAGAGGCCGGCGAGTGCCGCAGCTGTCTTCCTCTCTGAGGTGAGTGTGTGGGTGAGTTTATGCCACGGGTCCCCTGGTTTGGTTCCGGGGCATCCGAGGTGGGTGAGGTCGGATATCCCGAGTCACTCGGGTCTCCCAGGTTGATTCCGATGTCATCCAGGTTTTCAAAGTTGACTAGAGGAACCTCCATGGCCTCCCTCCCCTCCTGGGGCTGAGCTCAGGCTCCTAACCCAGGATGAAATGACAGGCGGGCAGCCAAAAGCACAGGCCAGCCAGCCAGCCCACTCTGCACCGCAAAGTGCGAAGAGATCAGAGAAGATTCAGGCTGGTTCTGCAGCAGAGAGCCGAATCCCAAGATACTGTCACCTGATCTGCAGATAAAGACAAAGGGAACAAAACAGTTGTGTTACTGCATGGAAGGTAAGGTTGCACCTTAGGTTAGGAAGCAATTAAAGCAATCTAACGTAATAATAGCTCAGCTATTTTACTCAAAGAATAAAATCTAGGCTAACATGATTCCACCAAAAATACACTCCGTGCAAAATTAAGCATCAGGTTATAGGTTAGGGATTAGTTGGATCAAAAATAAAGAGTGTCATTATTTATTCACCCTTTTGTTGTTTCAAACCTGCTTGACCTTCATTTCAAGGCTTTCTAAACTACTGTTAAAAATATATAATGAAAGATGTGCTATATTCCAAATCTTGAGATGATAGCTTTGTATAAGGAACGCACTAAAATTTAACAATGACATGTTAACAAATCATTTAGACCTGTCTTCAACCAAATCAACTAATTCACATAAAATATGTGGCCCAGACCATAAATTGAGATTCATACATCATCTGAAATATATAAGAATAATTTGAATAAACAAGCTTGCCATTGATGTATGGTTTGTTTGGATAACACAATATTTGGCCGAGATACAACTATGATAAATATGACCCATACAGTGTATTGTTGGCTATATTTACAGGGGTTAACCCCTGCTACTTATGATTGGTTTTGTGGTCGAGGGTCTACAAAATGAATTAGTCGTCTCTTCTTTTCTCATGAACTATCATGCAATAAATTTCAGTGAATAATACTTCAAATTAACAGCATTTGTGATACTTTATTGGTAGTTTTTTTATGTTATACAAGTTTGGCATGGCCAATATCCTGTATGGAGTTACATTACAACTAACAGATTGCATTTAGTCTCTCCTTGAAAACTCCTTGAATGTGCCTAAACAAACATAAATAATGCATTCAAACTGAACATGTTTTCCTGTCCTCTCTGTCTGCTGCCAAGTGTGCTTGAGAGCTGAGAACTGCACTTTATCATCATTTCTCCCTTATGGCCTGTTGTAGCCGCACACACACACACACACACACACACTTTTTAATTCACATCTCCTGTATTGTAGTACAAGCATTTACAGCAATAGAGCTGTACCTACACTGTTGCATTTGAAATTAACGATACTCAGCAAAAGAGAACAGAAATTGTAAGCAGACACAAATACTTAGGTTACAGACACATTTAGCATTATTTCTTGTGGGCAATCAGGAAATATTATAAGATGCAAACGTCAAATTGTATGTTCCAGATGTAATATAAATTAAACTCATTTTAACAGCATATGACATAATTTCCTTCAGGCAGTAATTTTGACTCATTATTACATTTTTACAAACTAAAATGCATTTATTTGCAGACTCACATAATTTAATTGTTTCCATATAATGTTGTATAATTAGTTCTTTTATCTGTGCTCTTGTAGGTAGATTAACTTTTGGTTTTCTGTTACAGATGTAATTCCTTTAGGTGGAGTTTCAGGTAAGCAACACATTGCATCACTTCCTGTTCTTTTATACTTGCACACATTGAGTGAAAGCTACTGTGTTCACAAGCTTCACAAAATAAGGGTTTAATTTGCACAGCTAATTTTAGTAAGTAATTACACTAATCTCATGCTATACTTATTTAGAAATTATTACATTGCAATGCTCCATTAATTTCCATTTTAATTATGTTGTATTGTTCTCTCCTGCGCATTATGCTTTAGCGGAGTAGCAATCAACTGATGGAGCCAAATAGTTCATTAGTCACATCTGTGCAAATAGTGGGTGTTTTTTTTAGAATGTTAATGATTGTTATTTATATTTAATATGTGTTACAGTTTAATTTATGCAAACTTAAGTTATTTATTTCAGTTGGAAAAGAATACTGAAGAGATAATCAACAGCATCTGTGACAATTTAAGATATTTAACTTAGAATATTCCCATTTAATATACCCATTCAACGCACTGTATTCCACATCTAACTAAAGCATCTTTTGGATTCCTATGCCGTTCCTCTCAGGGTCAAAGGTGCAGGTCAAAGGTCCGGTTCGGGCCTCTTATCTACAGCGTTCTATTTTCCAGAGAGTTTAATGGAGACAGGTAACCATAAACTGAACAGAGGATTTAAACAGCTACCCCTCGTACCACTTGACACCATAGAACCCACAGCCGCCAAAAAGAAAAGCTTCTGGCTCCATGACAGCTTGTGTGGCTACACTGGAAGGTAACGCACACCTCTCACCTTCGCTCCGCGTTATATTCCATTGACCCTATTAGTATACAGCAGGGCCTATCTTTTCCATTGTCAGAGGAGTATTGTTGGATGGGTGGGTTACACGGGCGTTCTGTTTCATGTGGCCACATTTTTTACAGCATTGGCGAGATGGCCTCGTTTATATGGTAATTGCATGTCTTCAATGCTGGTGTTTAGTTTGTTAGGAAAAGTTGCCCAGTGCCCAAGGATGAATTACAGCATCATAATGCTTAAATTGTATATACTTAGCTGTGGTGGCCACATACTGTACACTCTCAGAAAAAAAGATGTAAAAAATAGAGGTTCTATAAGGGTGTTTTTGCAGTGATGCCACTGACAAACCATTTTGGTTCCCCAAAGAACCTTTCAGTGAACAGCTCCTAAAAGAACCATTTTAAAGAACATTTTAAAAATCTAAAGAATCTTTTTTGACTATAAAGAACCTTTTAGACTTTTGAAAGGTTCCATGGATGTTCAATGTTCTTCATAGAACCACTGATGCCAGTAAAGAACCTTTATTATTTTTAAGTGTACAGGGTGCGTATTAATACCTCATAGGTATATATTAGTACCTAAAGTGTACATATTACTACCTTTTGAATAGAAGCTGCCCTAGAGACTGCGTTTGTATCTTTATTTCAGAGAGTGTACAGTATGACTCAATGTCTGCATCTAATTTAAAGGGTTAGTTTACCCCAAAATCATTTATTCATCCCTATGTTGTTCCAAACCTGTATGCATTGCTTCTTCCTTTGGAACACAAAGAAGATATTTTCAAAAATGTGGGGTCTTTTAGAATCCAGTTTTCTTCAAGATATATTCTTTTATGTCCCACAGAAGAAAAAATAAAGGGTTTTGGCCAACTTGATGCTGATTTAATGATCAGAATGATCAGAATTTCTTTTTTTTTGTGAACTATCCATTCTATTTTAAAAAATATTTTGCATGGTTCTGCTGTATTTATTTGAAGTATACTCTTCTCAGAAAGACTTATGTTACACAATTGTAATATTTTGCGCAGCCTTTGTTAACTGTATCCTGTGCACTCTCCACCTTTTCTTTATTTATTATTTATTGAACTTCTTTATGTTTATTTATTTCCTACATTATTCAACCGTAACTGCAATGACCTTGTGAAAGCAAAGGAAACTTATCTCGTTTTACCTAAGTATTAAGTTTATGCTCTACATTTAAAGAAATTTTTAAGTTATAAACAATGTAAAAGTTTTTCTGCTTCAAAAATGAACATTTAATGTGTCACATGCTGTTTTTTGAAATCGTATGTAAAATTTACTTGCAATTTTTGAGTGAAAATTATTTCTACACTTTTTTTTTTCCCCCGCCCAGTGTATTATCAGCACAAAAGCAGGGTTTACATGAGCGCTTGAGGGTACAGTTATGTAGCGAGGGCACAATGGACAAAGGTTACAAGTGACAGGAGCTTCCATCCTTATCCTGCAGTGCTTCGTCTGGGGGAAAATGCTGAAGATGTGAAAATGCACCACGGACAGAGATGACATCTATATCCTTCAGCTGTGTGTGTGTGTGCTCGCATGTGTCTGGAAGATCGATCACCAATGTGTGGGAAAGTTTCCCCGCATGCATTGCAGGTACAAAGCCATAGTTTTGTATCAAGCACCTCAGGACATTAGCATGTGCACATGTAATAGCACATTATATAAGTTTTGTACTGTATGTGCTAGTTTGTGTGCATAATTCTGTGAAAATACGGTTTCGTATATATCCGAATCAGCACAAATGATTCCTCTGGCTTGAATCGCAGAAATGTTATTAGACAATATGCTATAGCCGCCTTAGTTTCCAAGTCAGATATTACCAGATTGGTAGCAGCAGAAGGTCTAACTTATAAATTTCATTTTAACTTAAAGTGACAGTTCACGCAAAAATGAAAGCTCTGTTATCATTTACTCACTCTCATGTCATTCCAAGCCTGTATTTAAATAGACAAATATAAAAAAATGTCTGCTTTCTCTGGTCACCGAAACATTCTTCAATATATCTCCTTTTGTGTTTTACATAAGAATGAGTCATGTAATTTGCAAAGACATAAGGCTAAATAAATGATGACAGAATTGTCTTTTCTGGGTGAACTGTCCTTTTAAATTGAAATGTGTGTTTCAGGACTTCTGTGCAACTATGAATCAGGTAATATCTGTCTGATAAAGGGTCACTATCCCTTTAAAATATTTGAAGAAATTAAAATTGAAATTGAAAAAGAACCTTTGAATCATCATTCATTCCAAAAATCAATATTAAATCAGACAACAAACTATTTCTAATATTTATCTCACTCCTCAGTTCTTAATACAGCTAAAGCTTAAATACAGTCGAATCTCACAGCACACACTGTACAAAACAATGTGGCTTGCCGGAGAGAAGAGATAGCAGCATCTTATTTCATCTTTCTAAACTTCTGTAACGGCTCCATTCACATCCTATAAATTCATTTAGATCCAAAGTCTTACTTTGATCCAAAGTCAGACTTCTATCCTTTATAAAACAGCACCCAAAAACACCAAAACGACATGCTTAAGCCGATCTATAAACCCAAACACGGACAAACGCTCAATGAAATACCCACCAGGGAAAACCTCTGGAACAGGACGGTCCTTCTGTGAGCGCTGTGATCCAGGATGAGTGGGGCTCCTCTTTTCGCCTCTGTCCCTTTCTAGCCTTGCTCCTCTTCTCAGCCTGCGTTACAATCAGATTTCTGCACACCCTTGTGTTCTGTTTAAGCTCTCTCTCTTTCAGTAATCTTATGCCTCCTGAGTAACTTGAGACCCACGGCTGCCATCAGGGAGACGCACACGCTCACACACACACCTTACCTTTCGCATCTGGCTTGGCTTTTTAAACCTTAGACCGGGTTCTCTTTACTCTCTCGCTTTCTGTCTGTCTCTCCTCAGGTGGTGAGGTGTTGGGGGTGTCAGAGGAGGACCCCACGGCGCCGGAGCCGGCAAGAGCTCTGCGGGGCAAACAGCGCTGAGTAAAGGACGGCGGGACCTGAGCTCCTGCCGAGTAAGCAAACAGAGCAACATCTCCAGGGCGCGAGAGCACGCACACACATACACGCACTCACAGACTCACAATTACTCTCACTCGCACTCGCAAGTTACAAAGACATATGCAGTTACACAAGCACTAAATCTATGTTAGTAGAATACTAATAATACTATTATAGTATATGTATAGTATGCTCTTTATGCATAGAATACTTGGAAGACAAACTTAAAATGTTGAAAATTTCAAATAGAAAAGTGCAATGGAACAACATTCATTGTTGAAGTCCATGCTGGCATTGAGAGAAATGAACCAGTCTTTGACTTTAAAGCACATATATTGTGCTAATAAGTTAAAGTTCACGCATTAGATAATATTTGTAGAGACAGATGAGATATTAAGTAGGATTATACCATCTATGGGACAAAGCATTTTTGTGTAGAATATTGTATCTCACAATGACTTTTTAAAAAATGTTTTTGAACGTCTCTTATGCTCACCAAGGCTGCATTTATTTCATCAAAAATACAGTAAAAATGGTCAAATTATCAAATATTATTATAATTTTAAATATGTGCTTTCTATCTTATTATATTGTAAAATTTAATTTATTCCTGTGATGCAATGCTGAATTTTCAACATATTTACTCCAGGCTTCAGTGTCACATGATCCTTCAGAAATCATTCTAATATTAATAATAATTAATATTAGATATATAATATATTATAATATAATTATAATCATTAATTAATAATAATAATAAACTTTTGTGCGGCTTAATATTTTTGCAAAAAATATATTTGATGTTGGATAATTTTTTTTTTTAAGGATTTTTTTGATAAATAGAAAGTTTAAAAGAACAGCATTTATTTAAAATGGAAATCTTTTGTTACATCTTTACTGTCACTTTTGATCAATTTAATGCAGGTAAAAGTATACATTTCTTAAAAAAAGTACATTTTAATGACCCCAAATTTAGGATCCTTTAATGAATATATAGCTCAAAAGAACAAGACATTTGAAATATAGATTTTTTTTTTGTAACATTATAAATGTTACACTTTTGAAAATTTAGTATATCCTTGCTAAGTCAAAGTATTAATTCAAAAATAAATAAAGTACAGTACAGACCTCAAACTTTTGAATGCCAATTCAAACCCACTCCCTGAATTTAACATAAGTGTATAAGGTCATGTGACACTACAGTTTGATACAGTTATTGTGGAATAAAGTAATATGTGACCCTGGACCACAAAACCTTAGGTCTTAGGTAGCACAGGTGTATTTGTAACAATAGCCAAACATACATTGTATGGGTCAAAAGGTTTTCTTTTATGCCAAAAATCATTAGGATATTAAGTAAAGATTATGTTCCATAAAGATATTTTGTAAATTTCCTACCGTATGTCAAAACTTAATTTTTAATATGCATTGCTAAGAACTTCATTTTGATAACTTTAAAGGTGAATTTTCTCAATATTTTGATTTTCTTCCACATTTTAAAATAGCTGTATCTCAGACAAATATTGTCCTATCAAATCATACATGAATTGAAAGCTTAGTTATTTGGCTTTTGGATGATGTATGATGTATTTCAGATGATGCTGTATGCCTGTGGTCCAGGGTCACTATAGTGCTTGGTAAGTAGTAAGCTATATTCTATTCTGAACATTGCCACACTTTTTAACGTGCAGAAAAACACACATACGCGAACATTTGTATAATGCACATATCACATATGTTTCATATCAGCTCATGGGACCTGAATTGGCATCACTGTCAAACACATAAGCACACACATTTACACACACTTTAACTTGTATAGAAACGCACAGAAATCACATCACATATATCTCGGGCTCCTTCCTCCCCCATCAGCTCAGGGGACCTGACTCGGCACCCGGTATCGCTGTCAAACACACACACGCGTACGCTCTCGCACACATACGCACACAAACATCTGCAGCAGTGCTCAGCAGCGATTCAGCTACGGGGCACAGTCCAGAACTTTAAACTGCTTATACAGGAGATCCAGTGCAATTCTGTTTAGGGTCCAGCGGCAGAAGTGAAAGGGGCCATTCATCAAGTCTTCTTTTAGCCTCTTGCTGATGCCTGGCAACTGCAAATGAGACATACAAAGAGGAAAGAATGTATCTAAGTGCTGTAGGACACTGATTTGGTTCCAGACAATCTGCATGTCTCTATAAATGTTCAGCAGGGCCTGAGTAAGGGTTTTGAGTAGGTCGCAAAAGTGCTGAATGAACCACTGTGGAACTCAAACAAAAGGTGAGGAGAAGTTGAATGTCACCCAGTTATTGATTGACGGAGGGCTATGAGACATTGGTGGCTTAAGTGTTCACTGTATCAGTTGATTGGATATGTGCTAACCCATCATACTTTGAACAATGTGAATTCATGTCATGCTTTAGTTTCAGGGACGACACATCCACGGATCGTTCGTGGACCGCCTGATGCATGTTGCATGCAACAATAGCTGGCTTTTCGCACTTTCTGAGAGTTCATGGGCGGGTTTTCAACGCTTCATCAAATGTTTACAAAGGTATGTAACAGGCCCTCACCTCACAGGGAACATCCTCTGAATGTTGGCTAACGTTCTGGCATGATTCTCTTAAAACGTTCTTCCAGTAACGTTAATAGAATGTTCGTTCAATAGTCAAGTCACGTCACATTTATTTATATAGCGCTTTATACAATACAGATTGTGTCAAAGCAGCTTTACAGTATTAAACAGGAAAATAGTGTGTCAATAATGCAAGAGGACGATAGTAAACAATCAATTTTACAGTTAAAGTCAGTTCAGCATTGATTCAGTGATAACACCGTCCAAACTCCTTTCAGTTCAAATAGTATCTGTGCAATCAAGTGGCAAGAAATCAAAACTCCATCTGTGACAGAATTAAAAAAACCTTGGGAGAAACCAGGCTCTCAATATTCCATAGTCCTTAATAATGTTCTCACAATGATGGCATAAAAACATTATTTATGCAAAGTTCATTAAATGTTTTTTCCCTAAAAACACTTTAGTTAGACATTAGTTTTGTTTAACATTGTGTTTTTTTTGTTTCTACTTGTTTCAGAATGTTCATAGAACACTAAAAAGTAACATTCCCATGATGTTTGCAAAATTATATCATGGAATGTTCCTTTGAACCACTGATGTCACGTGGACTATTTTATTGATGTCCTTACTACCTTTCTGACCCGTTTGAACGTTTTAGTTACATTGCTGTCTATGCATGGTCAGAAAGCTCAGAAATTTGTGTTTTGAAGATAAACAAAGGTCTTTCGGATTTGGGACGACATGAGGGTAATTGATGACAGAATTTTCATTTTTGTGTGAACTATCTCTTTAACATTATCATAACCAAAAATAAAAAAAAGATTCTAAAACATTTTGAAAAGTGGACATTTTGAACATTCTAAATAAATACATATGTAAAACTTAGTGGGAACATCATTTTGATAGCTGATCTGTTACTGCAATGGTCAAATTGTTGTCCAATTGTTGTTTGTAAAATTCAAAATTGTTAAAACTTAAAAAATAATTGTTCAAACTTTTCTTTTGTGCTGTTTTTGATCACAGGAATGCATTCTGTGTGTATGCCCTACTTCTTTTTGGTTTCCTGTAAACCAGTCTAAGTTGTTCATATAACCCAGGACTAGCTGGTTTTAAAAATACACCAGTTATTAATTTTCTTTTGCAGAGAATAGAAATGTACATTTGCAATAAATATTGTTCCTATGAACTTAGTTCATCAAAAAAAAAAAAAAAAAAAAACTTAAAATAATGTATCACAGTTTCCACAAAAAATCATTTTAAATTATAATAATAATTCACAATATTACTGTGTTTACTGTATTTTTGGATTCATGAAAAGTATTTAATGTATACAAGGTTATACAAGTATACTATAACATAAATGATGTCTCTTACTGAAATATGTAGTATAAAACCCATTAAAGATTTGCATTATTTAAAATTCCACATTGTTTTATACATATTTTGGACTATGGGGGCACCATTATTTCGATGACATGAAATGGTTGCACTTGGTGAGCTACTGCTGCTACCTGTTGCTATTGTTAAGGCAACACAACTCGGAAAATAAAATACTGATACGATGCTACATTGTGCGGCTGTTAGTTGTAATTTTCAGTCGAATGGCAGCAAGAGAAGCGATCTAAGTCTTCACTGCTTTTCCTATCAAAAAGAAGAGGAAAAAAGAATGGGAAGATGCCTGTGGACGAATAAAACTTCCTAAAGACCTGCGTCTTTGTTTTCTCCACTTCAGCCCTGATGCCTTTGAAGCTTTTAGTAGACCACGGCTACTGACAGAGATTACAAACGGCAGAGACAAGAAGCGCTAGATGCCATCCTAGCAGGATGTAAACATGCTGACGCATGTTTTTCAGCACAGATTTCACTCGATATTCGGGGGCGTTTAGACTCCTTGTGAGGAAAAATCAATGGTACGGCATTTGGTTTAAGCTTACGCTTATATCAGTCGCCACCTGTAAGCTCTTTCAGTAGCTGTGGTCATCATATCAGTATTTTATTTTCTGAGTTCTATTGTGGTAAAAATAGCAACATGTAGTGCCAGTTTTTTTTTTTTTTGTTTTTTTTTTTTTCAATTCAGAATTTCAAACTTTTAAAAGCCATTCTGTTGCACCAATGATAAAATATTTTCAAATATGTTTCTGTTCGGGTGCAAAATTTACCAAGTTGATAGTACAAAAGTCTCTCTATGCGAAAATACGTCCCTCAATTTCAGGAAAACATAATTGTGTCAGAATTACAATCAGTATTATTAAGAAAATGTCCTGTTTGTTGCCCTCTGCATTTGATGGACCACCCAGGCCTGTGTACACGAAGCATTAGAGAACTGATCCTTCCACCAGCACTAATTTTGTCACATAACACCAGAATTGATTCTGTAGTCTTGTCCTTGTTCACTATGTGCATATGGCTCAAAAAAGAGCACCATTCATCGTAAAGCTGAGGTTTCCAATTTTTGTTGTCGTTCTCGAAAAAATGTGGTTTAAAACAACGCATGACTTTTGTTTGCGGCACAATAACCACACCTGGGAAAAACAGTCATGAATCACATTTCGTCTAAGCTGATTCAAACACAGTTAGCAGTTTTTATGTCAACTAAAGTAGCTGCTGAGAATTCATTCAAGCTTGTCTATGCAAATGGTAATGGCATATAGAGGACTGTGAGGGGCAATTAGTGCAGTGTCATATTCCATATAAGAGTCAAAATCCCTCATTCTACATCCCAAGTTTCCTGCGCCGGAAAGGCTGACTGTAATTCATTCTTGACGTCCTTGCCAACTTAAGCAGAACCGGTGCCAGCAGGCGAGGGATCACCAGATTAACAGAATGAATGGCCAGTCATGAATTTGAGACGGGAGAGATAAAAACGAGAAAGAATGTAACCACAAATCTACTGCAATCTTGCCAGACAGAGGGAAAGGTGAATGTTTTTGATGCCAATCATAGCTGATAGGGAGTTAGACTGATGTTTTGTGAGGGTTAGAGAGTATTTTGATGTTTTCTGTCTTGAGATGATATGTAAAGGATTTTGGATATTCGTTGTTCTATTTACTTTTTGCATTTTTTTTTTTTTTTATTTCAAATATTAGTATTTATACAGTATTTTTAGGCAAATAAATGCAGCCTTGGTGAGAATAAGAGACTTTGTGCATATATATATATATATATATATATATATAATGTGTAAATAAAAATAAAAATTACAATTTTTATTAAAGTAAAAACAAATATTTTTATTAAAATTGAATTTTTATTAAAAGTTATATATTTTAAATGAACTGTGTTTTTTTAATTTTAAATGTTAAAATATCGCTGTTTTGACAGTATTTAAAACAAATAAATGCAGCCTTGGTGAGAATAAGAGATTCTGTATATATGTGATTTTTTTTTTTTTTTTTTTTTTTTTAATGTACTTTTTTTGTCATTTTTAAAAATTTCTAAATATTGCAGTTTATACAGTATTAGAGACAATATATATATATATATATATATATATATATATATATACACACACACATACATACATTTAAAAATATTTATTATATATTTTAAATTTAAATTTATAATATATATATGTACTTGTATTTTTAAATTTCAAAATATTGCAGCTTTTACAGTATTTTTAAACAAATAAATGCAGCATTGGTGAGAATAAGAGAATGTATACTGTATGTATAATTTTTGTTTAATTTACTTTTTTTTTACATTAAAAAAAAAAAAATATATATATATATATATATATATATATAATTTTTTTTTTTTTTTTAAATTTACCTTTTTATTTTTTTATTTTAAATGTCAAAATGTTGCTGTTTTGAAAGCATTTTTAAACCAATAAATGCAGCCTTGGTGAGAATATGACACTTTCTAAATAATTTTTTTTATTTACTTTTTTTTAATGACTTTTTTTTTTTTTTTTTTTTTTTGACAGTATTTTTAAACAATAAATGCAGCCTGGTGAGTATTTTATTTTATTTTATTTTATTTTATTTTACTTTGTTTTATTTTATTTTATTTTTCGCATTCTGATGCAGACACCACTTCTTTTTAATTGTCTTAAGTAACGAGGAGCTGGCTACAGTTGCTTCGTTTGCATTGCTGCATCACACCCATTAAAGGATTGAGCAGCGGGTTCCCGATGAGGCCAGAAATGATCCGCTCGCCCAGAGGGATTGAGCCTATAAAGGGTTCTGGATGTAGTCCAGAGCATCACTCAAGACAGTATAAATTAGCGAAAGCCCCTATAAATAGAGATAGAGGATGTTTTTTGTGTAGTGACTGTGGGATTGTCCTTCTACAGTAATTTATTCTCAAGGCTACTCGTCTGTTACAGCAGTGTCATTCCCTCAGCTAAAGACTTCTCAATAAAACAGACCATATTCACTTAAGGCTCCCACCTATTTTGGAAGCGATCTCTGCCTGAACCTGCCAGTTTTGGAAGCAGCCTGTTAGCGCAGCCACCCCTCTTAATTAGTTCCGCAACGGCTCTCACAGGTGCGCGCCAGCTCTCCGGAGTCGTTTACACTTATATCAGTCTCACACTGTGGAGCCATCTGGCCAGCCTATTGTACAGCAGCAGAGTCGCCCCACAACACTGGTGTTGTTTGCGTTGGTTAAGCAGAAGCAATCTGGCATGCAAAAAAGCGTATTAGAGAATCAAGGTTTAAACTGAGTTACATCTGAAACTAATGGGGCCTGAAGGTAGCCGTGCCCCTCCTGTTTGATTATTTATAGCTGGAAAGCATGGCTTGATATTTTTAGGGCACATTTCCCAGAACAAGCTGTTTCACACTAACGTGCATGTATTGCAGTATTCTTTCTGACTTGTTTCCATCTATAAACTTTTAACATTTATATTTGTGTACTCATTCTGTCTTTGTGTGCACAAGGAGTGATTAAAAATGTTGGCTTTTTTTTTTAACAGTGACCCCAAAAATAGTTCTACATTTACAAATATATGAATTGCATTGCATGTTAATATAAACTAAATGTAATGCAAAGCCAAATAATGGTAGACCTTCCAACTGACATTCAAAAGTTGTCAATATAATTTTTTTTTTTTATTTTTTTTTTTAAAGAAATTAATACCTTTATTCAGCAAGAATGCGTTAAATTGTTCAAAAGAGACAGTAAAGACACTTATTTCAACTATTTTATTTCAACTAAATACTGTTATTTTTATTTTTAAGAATCATGAAAATGTCTGAAGGATCATGTGACGCTAAAGACTGGAGTAATGATGCTGAAAATTCAGCTTTGCATCAAAGGAATAAATTACATTTTAAAATATATTCAAATAGAAAACTGTTATTTTAAATTGTAATAATATTTCACAATTTTACAGTTTTTACTGAATTTTTAATCAAATAAATGGAGCCTTGGTGAACGTAAAAAACATGAATCTTACTGACCCCAGTCTTTTTAATGTTAGTGTGTACTGTATATACAGTATGAACAAACATTTCACAGAAATAAGTTTGTTGAGCTAAATATTACACTACCAGTCCAAAGTTTTTGACCAGTAATATTTTTAAGGTTTTTTTTTTTTTTGTCTCTTTTGCTAACCAAACCTGCATTTATTTGATCCAAAGTACAGCAAAAACAGTAAAAATTGTAAATATTTTTACGATTTAAAAAAACTATATTTCTATTTGAATATATTTTAAAATGTAATTTATTCCTGTGATTTCAAAGCTGAATTTTTAACATCATTACTCTCCAGTCACATGATCCTTCAGAAATCATTATAATATATAATATATAGAAATATATTATATTAATATTTATTATTATCATAATGTTGAAAACAGCTGAGTATAATTTTTTTCAGATTTCTTTGATGAATAGAAAGTTCAGAAAAACAGCCTTTATCTAAAATAGAAAACTTTTGTAACATTATAAATGTCTTTATCATCACTTTTGATCATTTTAAAGCATCCTTGCTAATAAAAGTATTAATTTCTATAATTCTTCTGTAGTTCTTGAACAGCAAAACAGCATATTAGAATGATTTCTGAAGGATCATGTGACACTGAAGACTAGAGTAATGAAGTTAAAAATGTAGCTTTGATCGCAGGAATAAATTACATTTTGAAATATATTCAAATAGAAAACACTTATTTTAAATAGTAAAGATATTTCAAAATTTTACTGTTTTTGCTGTACTTTGGATCAAATAAATGCATGCATGCAATCGTATAATCTGGTAGTGTAAATTCAATTCATTATGGAGTATATTTATCGACATTCATACATTTTTTAAAGTGTGGCTTAAGTGTCCAAATACTGTTCGTGGCCACTGTAATATGGCTATGCCGTGGCGTGTCCAGGGTTAACGGTCTCTCGCCTGTGTAGTCTTACATGTGAAATGAGACTTGGCCTATTAAGGTCTACAGTTTGTCTATAGTATTTCACAGACCTGCCCACATTGAGGCAGACTGTCTATCACCTTAGCAACACTCTCCCGGACTCTCACAGACTTAAGGACTCAGGCCGGCCTGCTCTTTTCTGCTGTATGCGATCGATAGGGCTGAGAGTAATGGAATGGCTCCATTGATTTTATGCAGTCCAATTCACTTACAACGAGATGATGCTTTCTATAAACAAATGGGTTTTAACATTTACACCTCTTGGGTCTTTAGTATTCTTCGCATTGATTCTTTAAATACTAGTTTGTTTACGGGGTGGTTATGAAAATGGGTCAGATGGTAAATTTAACACAGCATTGAAACTCTGCTTGGAGGGCAGCGTTTGTTATATTACTTATATATGCTGTTCATTATTCAAAAACTTACTGTACGTCTTGTTACTTAGAGGGCAACTCCTTGAGAATAACCTGAGGTTAAGTGTCTTGCTCAAGGGAACAATAATGCTAGCTTATAAATTGCTCTTCTGGGGATCTTTTGCATTATATTAGATGATTAGATGATTAACAACACTGTAGAAGATTTTGGAGGTCAAAACTGTAAATATACACCACCTTTCAAAAGTTTGGGATCAGTAGGGTTTTTAATGCTTTTTAAAGTTTCTTATGCTCATCGAGGCTGCATTTATTTGATCAAAAATACAGAAAAAATTGTAATTTTGTGAAATATTATTGCTATTTAAAATAACAGTTTTCTGTTTTATTATACTTTAAACTATAATTTATTTCTGTGAAGCAAAGCTGAATTTTCAGCATCATTATTTCAGTCTTCAGTGTCACATGATTTTTTAAAAATCATACTAATATGCTGATTTATTATCAGTGTTGGAAACAATTGTGCTGCTTAATATTTTTTGGGACCTGTGATACTTTTTTTGGGATCATGTGACACTAAAGACTGGAGTAATGGCTGATGAAAATTCAGCACTCTGTCACAGAAATAAATTAAGTTTTAAAGTATATTAAAATAGAAAACCAGTAATTGAAACCGCAATAATGTTTCACAATATTACAGTTTTTTCTGTATTTTTTATCCAATAAATACAGTCTTGGTGAGCATTAGAATCTCATAGAAAATCATTAGAAATACATTAGAAAATCGTACTGATCCCGATCTTTTGAACAGCAGTGTATGTAAATTGGATATTGAATAAGTTGATTGAACTAGTTGAACCAGTGCAACTATCAACATAAAGCTTTTACTTTTGACCTCCAAAATCTTTTCCAGCGAAGAAAAAAAACACCCATTTTCTCTTGAAGATAATGAGCAAAAGTATGTATGCTGCTAGAAGTACCTCACTACAACATCGGGCTATTTTAAGCACGGTCAAGCTCAAATAGAATCTACACCCACAGAATTGGAATGTCTGTCATTCACAAAGTTCCAAACATTTTGCACACTTGCATATTCATTTTTGAAATATTTTGGATAATTTGATTAGGCTGTTAGCCACCAGATAAAATGTAGTGCTTTCCTTCTGTTTAACACTTGTTTAACCAAGAATACAACATGAAATGTTTTTGTTTGTAGGAAAGAATTTACAACATTTGCCTAATTTGAGACTTTAAGCTAGGCTAGACTTTTGCTAGAGCTTTAATGTAGCTTTTGATTCAATAGGTGCTAGATATAGGCCAAAAATCCCTAATGTATCTACCTTATTCTTCAACAAGGAAGTAGGTCTATGGGTGAGACTTCTGTTTTATTATCCGCTATAGGGAAATAACAAGAAGAATAACACGAAAACAAAGTGCAGTAAACAGTAAAACTGTTTGCACTACAAACCAGAGTGCTTGTAATTAAGATAATAGATTAAAATAATATGATGAGACACACCTATTTGCAATATCAAAAAGCACAACGAGCTATTTTTAGCTGGACGTGGGTGAGACTGGAAGCCAGACCTGTGAGATTTACAAATGGCCGCGCCCACTCTTATGTGAAGAAAAAGATGGATAGTATAGAAGGAATTTAGTTTAGAATTATTTATTTACTTATTTACTTATTAATTATTTATTATTTATTTGTTCACTGTTTAAACATTAGTGTGCGCTAAAAAGTTAAAGGGGTTAAAAACAACCCGGCGCTGGGTGAAATATGGACAAACCCTGCAATTGGGTTGTTTTAACCCAGCAGCTGGGTTAAATGTTTAACCCAACCTTCTGGGTAGTTTTATTTAACTCAACTATTGCTTAAAAATTACTATATTTCTTGCTTGAAATGAACCCAAAATAGGTTGGGAATGATCATTTGTGACCCTGCACCACAAAACTAGTCAGAAGTAGCACAGGTATATTTGTAGCAATAGCCAACGATACATTGTATGGGTCAAAATTATTTAAAATAATTTTTCTTTTATGCCCAAAATCATTAGGATATTAAGTAAAGATCATGTTCCATTAAGATATTTTGTACATTTCCTACCGTAAATATGTCAAAAGTTAATTTTTCATTACTAAGAACTTCATTTGGACAACTTTAAAGACAATTTTCTCAATATTTAGATTTTTTTTTTTTGCACCCTCAGATTCCAGATTTTCAAATCTAGTCAAGTCTATTTTCCTATCCTAATAAACCATACATCAATGGAGGGCTCATTAATTCAGCTTTCAAATGGTGTATAAATATCAGTTGACCCTTATGACTGGTTTTGTGGTTCAGGGTCACATTTATTAACCTGTTCAATAATTGAACATTTATTAGTTGAATAAATAATACATAAATAATAACAATTTTTAAAGTTGTTTATTAATAAATGTTCACCTTTTGATTATTAGTGATGCCTCTAGTAATTGTGTCTGATTTTTAATTTACAACCTATTTTGGGTTCATTTTAAGCCAGCCATATAGTAATTTTTAAACACTAGTTGAGTTAAATAAAACTACCCAGAAGGTTGGGTAAGACATTTAACCCAACTGCTGGGTCAAAACAACTCAGTCGTTGAGTTTGTCCATATTTCACCCAACACTGGGTTTTTAAGGATACCAGTTTTTTTAAGAACTGGAAGGTTTTTTGGGAACTCAAAATGGTTATTCTATGGTATCACTGGAGCTTGTATTTAAAGAGTTTTTGACCCGATTAGTCCTGTTATCTCTACCGACGTTCCCTCTGTAGTAGACATGCTGCTTGTACATATACTGTGTGGTGCTGAAACTCGATCTGAGAAGCACTTGTGTTATTGCACGCTGCCTCTAGTGGACAAGAGCAAAATCAACTATTTACAGGCAAAAAGTGTTTAAAATAAGCCACTGCTGTACTTTATTGGATGCTTTTAGATTACATTTAAATGTGAGACAAAGGCATACATGATAATAATGTTTTTATTATTTTAGGTAAATAATCCCTTTTGAAAAATAAAGGTTCTTTATTACATCAGTGGAATGTTTCCATTGCACAAAAGGTCATTTATAGTGGGAAATGTTCTTTAAATTATTAAAATGTAACACAAAGTGAAAAATGGTTCTTTTAAGAACAGTTCAGTGAAAGGTAATGGTTCTTCTATGGCATCACTGTGAAAACCCCCTTTTGGAATATTTATTTTTTAGCAGCGTAAACTATATATCTATAATCTCTGACTTTGATAAGTCTTTTATTAAAATTCCTAATTAGTACTTTAACTGATTTGTGTTAATATCTGTGACATTTCTGTTGGTTTCCATAGGAAAGATTCCCTGTTGGTGAGAGACGATGCTGAGCTTGCAGTTGGTGATGAAATATTAACTCATGAAGGGTATTTTAAGACTTCTCATATCTCTGGTAGCTTACAAGAATCACGCTTACATCAGTGGGCTCAGCAGGAAACACAGTTATACAGATTTACGAGGATGTTCATGTTTACAGAATGAAAGAAAACCTGATAAGAGTTCAGCTTTAGAGATTTAGAGGCTTGCATAAGTGTCCAGTAGTAACCCTGGTTTCTGCCAAACGTGTCATATTGACTCAGTTGGTTTTTGGGAAAGCCCTCAACTCTTCACCACATCTTTTGGTAACCTTTCTCATATCAGCTCGTTTATTTGTTAATACAGGACACTCCATTGACTTACTGTTTACATTTCAGTGATTTAGTTAATAAATCCCTGATTTTTCTAATAGAATAACTGACAGAAGCTGCTGAATTCAACAGTATGTGGCATATCTGTGGTAAACAAACACAGCCGGTCTGGACGGTGTGAGTGAAGTGTGCCCCAACCTCCCTCTGATCCGCCGGTTTTCCATCTCTCGGGGTGGAGGGTGTGGCTCAGGAGCCCGTGTTCTTGGATCTGAGTCCAGGCCATATGGCAACAGAACACTTGGGAGCAGAAAGGAGATTTGAAGGCTGAATACTAACTTATTATTAATATTATATTTTATTTATAGATTATATTTTGCATAATTAAAGTTACAGCTATTTTAGGTTAACCAGGATATTAATTTTTTTATTTTACCATTGGGACTTATTTTCATAGCATTTAGGCACAGCATCAACATAATATTTAAATTGTTAAGTAAATCTGTTAAGTATAGTTAATATACATCATAGTAGTGTCTGTTGTACTAAATTTAATTTAATTTTCAAATTTAATTTCATTTAAAAAACATAGATTCATAGACATTATAAACAGACTTTATAGGTAGATTTCCATTATTATAATGAAAATTTGGGTCAGGATGTGCTTAAATGCAATTTAAAATGCAAAATAAATAATAATTGTAAATTAATAATGAAAATATAAAATATTAAGAAAACATTTACTATTCTTAAAAACTGTCTTAAATTTCTAATGTAAAATATATATACAAAAAACAAAAACAAAACAAACAAACAAACAAAAAAAATTTTATTTGGATCAAATGATTTTTATTATAATGAGTATTTGGGACTTAATTGTAATTAAAAATAAAAAAATAAATAATAATTGTATATTAGTAATGAAAACCAATAAAGCACAACATCAAATTAATATTTAAGTTGTTTAGTAAATCTGTCACGTACGATAAATATACGTCATAGTAGTATCTGTTGTACTAAATTTAATTAATTTTCAATTTTAATTTCACTTAAAAAACATAATAGATTTATAGACATTATAAACAGATTTTATAAATAGATTTTCATTATTGTAATAAAAATTTGGGTCAAAATGTGTTTAATTGTAATTAAAAAAAGCTAAATAAAAAATAATTGTATATTAATAATAAAAATATAAATTAAAATACAAATTAGGAAAACAATTAGCACATTTAAAAACTGGGTTAATTTTCTGAAGTTAAATATCAGTTTTATCTTTCTTTAAAAAAAAAAAAAAAATGTGGACCAAATGATTTTTATTATTGTAATGAGAATTTGGGACAAGATGTGTTTAATTGTAATTAAAAATAAAATAAAATAAAATAATAATAATAATAATTGTATATTAATAGTGTAAATCAATAAAGCTCAGCATCAAGTTAATATTTAAATCGTCTAGTAAATCTGTCAAGTACAATAAATAAAGTAGTATCTGTTGTACTAAATTTAATTTAATTTAAAAAAACATAGATTTAATTATTGTAATGAGAATTTGGGTCAAGATCTGCTTAATTGTAATTAAAAATACAAAATAAATAATAATTGTATATCAATAAAAAATATAAAATAAAATAAAATACAAATTAAGGAAACCGTTAACATTCTTAAAAACTGGGCTAATTTTCTAATGTAAAATATCATTTTTATCTTTCTTTAAAAAAAAAAAAAAAAAACGTGGGACATTCTTAAAAATTGGGTTAATTTTCTAATGTAAAATATTTTATCTTTCTTTTTCGTTTCTTTTCTTTCTTTTCTTAAAAAAGCATTATATCCGGACCCATGAAATAATTCTTAAATAATTCTTATTATTGTAATGAGAATTTACGAAAAGAAGTGCTTACATGTAATTAAAAATAAAAAAATAAATAATAATTATATATTAATAGTGAAAAACAATCAAATAAAACAGACATTAAGAAAACAAATAACATTTTTAAAAATGGGCTTAATTTTCTCTTGTAAAATATAATTTTCATCTTTCTGGAATGAAATATTACCCAGACATTTCCTTGTGGGCTTTACCCATACAACCAAAAATATGCTCTTGCTAGACAGTGAAAATATATGTGCTTTATATTTCAGGACACTGCCTTTAGAGGGCATCTATGCTCTCCTTTTCAATGAAACATTACCTCAGGCAGCACCAGCACGTACTGAAGGACTGAGATGAAACAAGCTTGTAGAATTTTCTGGAATTTGAATCCGTATTTGCACCCTCATATTGAAACCAGCAATGCTTGAGTAAAACTATGCAAATAGAGTCTGTACCTTCTTAACCCATATGAATAATAAAACCAATCCAGAATCCTAAACAAAGAAATGCATCAGAAAAGAATCATTTAAACAGCTCAAAGCATTGTGATATGAGAGTGACACAAACATAATCAATACTCTATGAATAGCGTGGATTAGGAAGCGTTTGCCGCTGGACACAATCTTTCCCCTCTCCGTAAATATTTCACAAAGGTGTCATATTTGATCCCGCACCTCCCGCTCCCTGTCATCTATTCTTGTCTCTTCTGAACGTTCTGTCCTCCTCCTATTGTCACTTAGACACACACACATACTCTCGTTTTCTCGCCTAGCACGCCTCTAACTCTCCAGAGCTTATGCCGATATACATTGACAGTCTTTGTGTGCCGGCCTTGTCTATATCCTCCTCTCAGACACGCATACAGTTCCCCATCTATTTTGCTCCCAAAGAAACGTCTATTTTTAGCACAACCTCCTCTCCGCGGAAAGTGGCGAGGACTATAGGCTGAGCACTTAAAGCGGAGTAAAATCAAAGATGCCAACAGGCGCCTCTCCCTGAATGGTTTGAAGCTACCAACCTTTTCGTCTGGATGAGCTAATAATATCGACATCAAAAAGCTGCCGGTGTTCTGAAACCGCGTCATTATTTCCTTTTCTAAAATTATCTGCCAAATAGTAGCTCTGAGCATCTCGGTGACATTTAGACAATGCACGACAACATTGAAAGGAACGAGCAACACAGCTTTCGGGTTTCATGTATCATCTTTGTTGTATTTTGCAGTATTGATCATTTGGAAGGGATATATGCATGTCTCGGTCCATAGGTTGTCCACTGGTGGTGCTTGTAAAGTGCTTCTTTTTTTACATCCAGGACTGTTTTCCAGTGGTTACATCCTAAAAAACGTGGCTGCACTGTAGAGTGAATATTACAGACTAGCGGGATTGGAAAAGGTTCAGTGTCTTGGGGCTTGTCCTTCACAGCCGCAATGGGTTGAAACAGATTCAATTCAGCTTTCTGCCAACTGAAGTGTTTGTGTAAGTCTAGACATCCCTCGGTCTGTCTGTTGAGCACAGGCTATAGGGTCTGAAGAGCTTTGTGGATGGATATACACACATATAACACTTTATTGCATAACTAAGCAATAGGAGAGACTTTCTTTCTTTCTTTGCAGGCTTAACAACATGGGATGGACAGATACAGGGCTCGTCTCAATCACCACAGCCTACTCGTATACTGAAGGCCAAATGCAATCAAAGCATGGTATGACAGGCCTTGAAACTTAACTTTTTTTTTTTTCAAAACTGTTTCAGAATCTCATAACAGTACGTTTTTGCTTTGTGATTTGTTGAAGAAAAATGTGTTCTTTGAAATTATGTTCCTTTTCTAGCTGTTTGACTCTTGGCTAATATTAACCAATAACCAAATAGCTTATTAGTCATTGTTTTGGCAAACGTGCAATGTTGTTTGAATCTTTTCTGGTTTAGAACACCTACTTTTCATGATCTAGAATTTCAGATTAAGTATCAAGTGCTAATTTTTTTAAATGAAATGAAATTATTATTATTATTATTTTAGATTAAATTAAATATATATATTTTTAATTAAATTTAATTCTTAAAATATTACTGCTCTAAATCTGTGTGATAACTTGAACTGAAGTATTAATAGAAATATAAGTTTTCTGGAAGGAGACTTCATGGTTAAAATAGTTTTGATTGAATTTGGCCTTTAAGCTTTTTCTCTCTCTGTCATTGAATTGAATTCTTTTTAAATGAAATGAAATTCTTTTTTTTATTATTAAATTTAGTTCTTTTTGAAATTTAATTCTTTTTAATTAAATATTCTTCTTCTGAATTAAATTGAAATCTTTTAAAAATAAATGTAATTATTTTTTTAATTAAATTTACTAAAAAATACTCTGTAAAAATCTGTATGATAAATTGAACTCAATTATTAATAGAAATATAAGTTTACTGGAAAGAGACTTTAATATAATTTAATTATTTTTAACATTTAATTAACTTAAATTAGATCCTTTTTAAACTAATTGTAATAGTTTTTAAATGTAGGTCTTTTTTAATTAAACTTAATTAACAAAAATTTTACTGCTCTAAATCTGTATGATAAATTGAACTGAATTATGAATAGAAATATAGGTTTACTGAAAGGAGACTTCATGGTTATATGGTTTTGATTAATTTGGCCTTTAAGCTTTTTCTCTCCCTGTCATTTAATTTAATTCAATTTAATACTTTTTTAAATTAAATTATTTTTTAAATCAAATAATTTAATTCTTTTTTAAATTAAATGTAATTATTTAAAAAAATAGTTAAATTAAATGTAATTATTTTAAAATTAAACTTAATTCTTTTTAAAATTAAATGTAATTCTTTTTAAAATTAAATTTGTATAAAAAAAATAACATTACCGCTCTAAATCTGTGTGATAAATTGAAATGAATTAATAATAGAAATATAGCTTTACTGGAAGGAGACTTCATGCTTACATGGTTTTGATTGAATTTGGCCTTTGAACTATTTCTCTCCCTGTAATTTTTTTTTTTTAAAACAAAAATTTTGTGAAAACAAAATAGATTGCATAAATTAATGCACATTCTTCAAAACCATGGCAATGGACTGATTATAAGATGCTAACAAATGATTTTGTGACATTCAATGCTGTCATTTAGCATTTCAAATGACATTTAGAAAACCAACAAACAAACCAAAACGTGATACGAGAAACTGGTGCACCTGCAAGCAAAGCAATGACTGCGTATTTCCAGTGTCTCACAGACGTGCCTGTCCAACGATGAAAAAAAGAAGGCTTCAAAGAGGTACTGTTATAGCCCTGACATTTGACACTGCCAGGTCTAGCACCAAAAGCACAATATATGTTATGATTACACATTAAATATGAAGTTACAGTGACAACGTTTATATATATGTGGATTAAGATGATACATGTGATTCACCAACAGCATACTGTCCATTGTCATGCATAGAAAACCTGCTGTTTGCATTCATTAGAGCTGAAGTGGGTCATTTCTATCCCTCTAGTGTTTTTTGTAGAATTGATTTTCAAATTATTTTCATATAGTTTTGCCTTAAAATCACAGCACTGGTTGAGCCAATGTTGCTGTGATGTGCTGTAATGACTTTAACCCACAAATTACTTACAGAAGATTTTTAATATCAATAAAAGACTTCAGCTTTAAAGCATCCAAACATAAGTTTAGTACATTTCTTAGGCACTGGCTATGCACTGTGGGGCGTCAGCTTGGATAAATTGGTTTAACATTCAGGCTTTATACACTTTGTTAAACCTACCCGAATTGTGCGTGTTGCAGTGATGTCTATGTTCAGAATTTAAAAAAGAAAACATAATTAGCAGCAGCTGTGAAAGCAGTATCTGCTTCTAAATTAGCAGCATCAGCACATAAAGTTTGCTTTAAAAAATATTAGAGCTGAAGACAAAGGCACCTGCAGCCCAAGTGAGAAATTGGAATAGATGTGGGTCAGAAACCTTCAAATGGTACATAGTCATGTGCCACATCAAACAATACAGTCAAATCATCAATCCATCCATAAACAGTCTCAGGATTTCAGAGAATGAAAACAATGAGATTTTACTGCTAATGTTGACTTCCATAGTTTTTCTCTGTTGAATTGTTGTTTTTCATTATACAGTCTCTTGATCATAAGAGACTTCTGTAAGACTGTACGTCAAGGTCACCTGAAGCTAAGACAATCAATGTCCCAGCAATCAATGCCCTAATGCTGCACTGTCCATCCAAATGCACTGCTGAGTGTCTTGTTATACCTTCGCTTGCGAAACAAAACCTGAAACTGAAATCAGCACCTTTGGATCACAATAAAACTTTGCAGATAAAAATAGATGTATATATGTATATATATATACAGAGCAAGATACATAGTCGTAATATTCTAGCTAACTAGTTTCGGTACTGTATATCACTTTCTCTTGAGCTGAAAATCCATGCCATTAGGATTCGTTTTGAGGCCATGCAACACTATAATACAAGTGTTTTTCTTGATTAAAAAAGACAAAACATCGCAAGATCAAGGTTTTTCTAACATCTGATTTCAAGATGATAGACAAGCCAGTGATTAAAAAGTAATCTGACATCATTGCTACAAATTTGCTAGGGGACGTTAAAGTGTGAACTACAATATGGCTCATTAAGTGACAAAGTAATTTGAATATCAACTACATTTTGGACTATCTCTGCAGCTCGCAGCAGAAACAATGGGAATATACACTGAACAGTATGCTCTTACACAAAATACATCAAGCATTTTTTCTTCTGTGGCACTAGGGTGTTAGTTTGCTTATTTTATACTGTTTTGTACGTCCCTTATCCTTAACATCTGCAAATAAAAATTGTTTGAAAACGAAACAAACACCGTAGACTATAAATAACATAAAACATGACATGTAGAGACATTCATCTCGTCTTCAAAAGCTTTGCAGCAGGATAATCGTGAAGGAGTAGATACAAGTGTTGTCCATACATACATATTTTGGATCCACACACAGCTATCGACACAAAAGCAGGCAGTTTTCAATGACATTCCCAGCCTGGTCACTAAACGACGCTAAAGTAACACACAACTGTCTTGAATTTGTGAATATTGGTGTTCTTTTGACAGGCAGCAGCTGAGTGGACGAAACTTCTGGGAATATTCTTTCTATCATATATGTGACCGAACCTTTTTAACAGCAGATGAAGCACACAAATGACGTTTCTTTGGCGAAGCTTGGCTTTGAGAGTAAGATGTTGATGGAAATAAACCGACACTCATGTGCTGTTTGTGTTCCACAGTTCCGTATAAATACTTGGCTCCTGATCCAGATAAGGTGATGGATGATATAGACGACTCCATGCAAACACTGATGAATACTTGGATTTGGATGTAGGGTTTGACTTTTAATAAGGAATGTCAATAACTGAGGTGTTCAACCTCACAATCCCCTCGGACATGGCTTACTAGTCGTTTTATAATTGAATTCCTGCTCCTCGAGTGACTAGACATCAGTCAGCATTTTTCTGATATTAACATAATTTGTATTGGCTAAAGTGCAATTGGCTGTCTTAAGGTTTTCTTCCTGAAAGTCCTCGTTGCTGTTATTGACACCTTCTTGGATTTCCATGTAGTCCGACTTGCTGATAGTGGATCCGCTTCGACTTCCCTTCAGCTCTTCTTGAGAATCGGCTTTGGGGACGTTAACTTGGAGATACTGCGCTTGCTCCTCGCCTTCTGTTTCTCGATGGTAGAAGTAGTTGAAGTTGGAGACGATGACGGGGACGGGAAGGGCGATGGTTAATACGCCAGCGATGGCACAGAGGGATCCGACAATCTTTCCTCCGATGGTTGTAGGCACCATATCTCCATATCCAACGGTCGTCATCGAAACCACAGCCCACCAGAAGGCATCCGGGATGCTGTAGAACTGGGACTGAGGCTCCTCGGCTTCCGCAAAGTAGACTGCACTAGAAAAGAGGATGACTCCAATGAAGAGGAAGAAGATGAGTAGACCTAACTCTCTCATGCTGGCTTTGAGGGTCTGGCCGAGAATCTGAAGGCCCTTCGAGTGACGGGAGAGTTTGAAGATCCTAAAGACTCGTACGAGTCTGATGACCCTCAGAATTGCGAGAGACATGGCTTGTTGGCCTTGCTGGCTGTCCTCTGCCGTCTCGGCCAACTCTGTTCCCAGCGTGATGAAGTAGGGAATGATGGCCACCACATCAATCATGTTCATTATGTTCACAAAGAAGCTGGCTTTACTAGGGCAGGCAAAGAAGCGCACCAAGAACTCGAAGGAGAACCAGATGATGCATAGCGTCTCTAGAATAAAGAAAGGGTCTGTGAAGTAGGTGGATGTGTAACTGGTTGTAGAGTTGGAGACGACAACTGGGGCTTTGTGCATCTCCTTCTCATCGCTGCGGAAGTTGGGTAAGGTTTCCAAGCAGAAACTGACGATGGAAATGAGGATGACCATGACGGATATAATTGCTATAATCCTAGCCGGTCCAGAACTTTCTGGATACTCAAACAGCAGCCAGACCTGCTTCTGAAACTCATTTTCAGGCAACGGCCTTTCCTCCTCCTTGATAAAACCCTCATCCTCCCGAAACATTTCAATCGCTTCCTCTCCGAGCTCGTAAAAGCGTATCTCCTCTGAGAAAACGTCTAAGGTGACATTGACTGGGCGCCGTAACCTTCCGCCCGATTGATAGTAATAGAGGATGGCGTCAAAGCTGGGCCGGTTTCGGTCAAAAAAATACTCGTTCCTCAGCGGGTCAAAGTACCTCATGCGCTTCTTGGGGTCTCCGAGTAGTGTTTCGGGGAATTGCGAGAGGGTTTTGAGCTGGGTCTCGAAACGCAGACCCGAGATGTTGATGACCACTCGCTCACAGCACTCCTGCTCTGTTTCAGGGTCATAGTCCTGAGGAAGACCAGGGTGTGCTGCCGCCTCATCCGAGGGGTCGCCCGTGGCCACAGTCATTATGCAGGAGGGTGAGGCCTGCACTTTTTATGGAGGCAGGGCACCACAGGGTGGGAAAATGCAAGGAATCCACACGGACACCGTAGAGCACTAAGGGCCACAGCGTGGTACCGGGTGGGTCGGCTGAAAGACAACAAAAGATGTTTGAAGACAGCGTGCAGATATCTTAAATTTGGTGTCTACATTTGTAAAACTCCAGTCCTGCAGTGTGTAGCTCCAACCAGCAACAAAACACCTGCCTGGATGTTTCTGGTGTGTTTTAAGAGCTTGATTAGCTGGTTCAGGTGTGTTTCATTAGGGTTGGAGTTGGCTCTTCAGGAACTCCCTAGTCTAAAGGCTTTTTGCAACAGAAGTAGGGTGAATACGAGTCAAGCTGGACTTATATGTATAAGTACGTACAGTTGAGGTCAAATGTTTACATATACCTTGCAGAATCTGCAAGATGTTAATTATTTTACCAAAAAAGAGGGATCTTACAAAATGCATGTTATTTTTTTATTTAGCACTGACCTGAATAAGATACTTCACATAAAAGACATTTACACATAGTCCACAAGAAAAAATAATAGTTGAATTTATAAAAATGGCCCCATTCAAAAGTTTACACACACTTGATTCTTAATACTGTGTTGTTACCCGAATGATCCACAGCTGTTTTTGTTTAGTGATAGTTGTTCATGAGTCCCTTGTTTGTCCTGAACAGTTAAACTGCCTGCTGTTCTTCAGAAAAATCCTTCAGGTCCCACAAATCCTTTGGTTTTTCAGCATTTTTGTTTATTTTAACCATTTCCAACAATGACTGTATGATTTTGAGATCCAACTTTTCACACTGAGGGCAACTGAGGGACTCATATTCAACTATTACAGAAGGTTCAAACGCTCACTGATGCTTTATAAGGAAAAACAATGCTTTAAAAGCCGGGGATGTAAACTTTTGAACAGAATGTAGATGTGTACATTTTTCTTATTTTGCCTAAATATCTTTTTTTTTTCCATTTAGTACTGCCTATCAGAAGCTACAGAATATACTTACATGTTTCCCAGAAGACATAATAAGTTAAAATTACCCTGATCTTCTAATTCAAAAAGTTTTCGCCCGCCCCCGGCTCTTAATGCGTTGTGTTTCCTTCTGGAGCATCAGTGAGCGTTTGAACCTTCTGTAATAGTTGCATATGAGTCCCTCAGTTGTCCTCAGTGTGAAAAGATGGATCTTATAATCATATAGTCATTGTTGGAAAGGGTTCATATACACAAAAATGCTGAAACACAAAATAATTCGTGGAACCTGAAAGATTTTTCTGAAGAACAGCAGGTAGTTTAACTGTTCAGAATGAACAAGGAACTCAAGAACAATTATCACTAAACAAAAACCACAGCTGTGGATCATTCAGGTAATAACACAGTATTAAGAATCATTTTTATGAAGTAAGGTCATTTTTAAAAATTCAAATATTATTTTCTCTTGTTGGCAATATACAGAAATGTCTTTTATGTGAAATATCTTATTCAGGTCAGTGCTAAAAAAAACAAACAAAAAAAAAAAACATGCATTTTGTATGATCCCTCTTATTTTGGTAAAATAATTAACATTTTGCAGATTCTGCAAGGTCTATGTAAACTTCTGACCAACTGTAAATTTAAAAAAATCAGTGTCCATCTTTGCTACTAAGAAAACAACTAAGAAAACAAGTAAATCTTATGCATTATTAATCAAAAGTGTTTATCATAATATAAGTATGTCACTAGTATAACATTCAGGAGAGAGAAAACACATGCAGTACAAAATAGCAAAGCTTAGGCAGATCTTAAAAATATAGCATATTTAGTAAGCATTCGCATGCAAATCTGTTCCTTGGTCTTCTCAAAGAAAGCAGCACAAAATGAAGCTCTTCGACAAGCCCTGTCAGTTCTTTCTGTTGTGCTGCAATGGACAAATATCCATTCACATAAAACGGCATCTCTCACAGTGCAGTCATGTGAAAGAGGCCCTTCTCTTATGAGACATGCACATCCTACATAACCATGCTGTACTCATTCGGTGCGTTCCCTATCCCTTTCTCCTCCTTTTCCATGAAATCCCTGAACGTGCAAAGATCTGCATATGGCATGCTGTTGGTACATATTTGTTGGACGCTTTTCAGTGGAATGTTTCTTGTCCCAAACGGTGCCAGCATGCTTTAAAATATTCAGCAGAAGCAGCCTATGAAATATTAAACTGCAGGAAAATACATTTTAGGCTTAACAAGACTTGGTGGTCTCTCTTTTTACTCTTTAGATCTCTCCACATTATATTAAATATGATGCATAACTCAATATAACAGAATACATATACAAAAAAACAAATAAATCAATAAAGCATCCATGCATTCAATAGTCCAGACTACATAATCAGAGACATTATACCTGTTAGGATAAACTTCTATATCACCCCTGTGGCTCCTCAGGTTCACTGAAGTCACGACAGCCTTCTCGAAGTCAGGATAGCACTCCGGCGATGAAAAGGACAAACACACATCTGATTCCTTAAATCCCGGCTGCCACCGTCTGCCGTAGCTCTCGGCGCACCGGCGTATTGTGCATAACGGGGCAGGCAAGGAGGAGGGGCAGAGAGGTACAGTATGCGGGTGTGTCCTCGTCTACCCCAAAGCTTCCTTACAGCAGGTTGTTTGAGAAGGACAAGGAGGAAAGAACAGGAAAAAAAGCGAATGATGCAAAGGAAGGAGGGTCTCTTTATTCCACATTTAAGGAGGCATTAAGTAGTCCATACAGGTCGCCACAGCCTTTGCTGGAAAGGTTGCAACAAATGACGGTAGAGATGAATGTGAAACATCTGCAGTAGGCACAGCATTAGGCTTGGCCATTAAGTAAGTATTAGACTTTCGGCGATCACATCAATTAATTGGACAGCCAATTTGTTACGTTAATGGAGCTCTCTTTTAAGTGACTGATAAGCTACTGATAATAGTGCAGGGTCAATGACAAAGTATGTCAGAGATCAAATATTTTCTTTGCATCTTGAATACATGAGAATTTTTTTAACGTTGCAAACATTTTTCAAGTACAAACTACATTTTTTAAAAATAAATATAGAAATATAAAATATATTTTTATAAATATATTTTTTTAAAAACTTATTTGGTCACATGACAACAAAATGGCTGACATATTTCAGCCTTTTAATTAACCTTTTTGTCACTTCTTTTCCTCTGAACAGTGGATACCACCAAGGCTTTTTTTTTTTCTTTAAGCCTCGCAAAAATTATCTAAATTACATTTAATTAGTTGTATTTAAGTAATTGTTTGTATAAGCTTTATTTTGACATTTTTAACTTAATATATCCAGACTAATATGAACAGTACAGCAATGACCCTTGAGCCAATTTAATTTAAAATAAGATAACAATATATTTTTGCAAAGACATATCCTTTTAATGATAAGTTATACTATTAAATGCATCACTCAAATTACATATTTATGTTTTATTCGCCAAATATACATTTGACTAAATCAGTCAAGGGTTAGATCTAGTACAAAATGATTCTTACTGTGACAGCTGCACCTTACCACTTTCTACAGGGATTGCAAAACAGTACAAATGCTAATTCTATCAAGATGTCATGTTGACATGGGAACAGATGCAGAACATCATACATAAGTAGTCTGCAGCGACAGACGTCTCGAATCTCTTCCTACCTGTCTGTCTACCTCGCTCTCCGACGTCTCAGTAGTTGTTGCATTATGTTCACGCAACAAGCCATTAGTCAGTTAGTTAAAGCGTTAAATGGAATCTGCAGTCAATCGTTGCTGTGCATACCAAAAGACTTCTGGATTATAGACACGCGCTCCGTCCCCGCTACCACTCCTCACTTTATCCGCAGAGTGGGCAGTTTAAAGGGGACGCGTCACGAGTGATGTTTCCAGAATTAAATCACTGAGGGTGCTTCTGAAATGAATGGAGGGTGCTCTTGCCTTAATGCACGTCTATTTTCGAATATATTTTTGTCCTGTCCATTGCTATGTTTAGAACTGTGTCAATCCATGCTATTTTGAGAGTGAATCCCGCGCAAATAGCATGCGGATGTCATTCCCGAAACTTTGCAGGGTGGAGGAAAAACAAGTTTTATACACATTCTGAATGGATTATCCACCTTTTTCTTCCCGTAAAAGTGGGCGCGGTCATTTGTTAATTTTATGGGTGTGGCTTCCGGTCTCAACGGCGTCTAGATATTTGTAGCTGTACAGTCAGTTCGTTTTGCTGCTTTATATTGCAAATTAGTGTGTCTTGCTGTATTTTTTTTAATTGTATTATCTTAATTATGAGCACACTGGTTTGTAGTGCAAACAGTTTTACCATTTACTGCACATTGTTATTCTTCTGGTTATTTTCCTATAGTTTCATTAATCAGTTAAGTTCTCTACACTAAACAATGAATCTCCTATTTACATTGTGTTTACAGTTTGTTTTAATAAGAGGATTCACATACACTGAAGAAAACCCCCTGCATTTTGATTGGTGAGAGGATTAACCTGGACACCTCTGATTGGTCATTGCATTCAAGAAATCAGCAGGTATGTCTGTGATTGGTTACATTGCTTAACGCTACAACACACATTGTAAATACTAAAATTTGAGGTTCTCCTGAGCACAAATATAAATATGCACTGGGTAGTTTGCCAAGTTTTGCCAATGTGCTATTACTACAGCTTCAACTGAGGTTCCTTTAGCTTTCTTTCAAGGGTGCTTAGCATTCTCCTACCCCATATAACCGGGAATGTCTGTATTATACAAATGTGATTAATTTTAATGGAAAAAGAATGCAGAAACGCAAACATGTTAAATGTCAACTGTAAGTAACCTTACCACATGTGGTTCAAAATAAACGACAATACATTTCATTTTGTTACATTTTTTTTAGAAATATCAAATATTAACGACCTTATTTACACACAAGATTTATATGTAACAATGCAAAATTCCCTGTGTGAATCACCACACTTCAGGGTTGCCAGATTGGGCGAGTTTCCAACATGAAGGTAAGCGCATTATTATTGTTGTTGTTATTTTTTTCTTGTTGGATTATCGGACAGTATGTATCAGTGAATGACACAGCTTTGACTGTCGTGGTATGCGCGTGAATGAGTATGAAATATATTGAAGTAGTCTATATTTGGCACTTTATGCATTTAAATTGGCTTATTCTGACTGTTGACATTAAAAAGGATGCATGTGTTTTTTCGAGGGTATCTTAATTGCCGTTTTGATAGTGTCTTCTTGCATATTTTAATCATATTTGGTAATTCTCTTTAATGTATTTGCCCTGATTTGATCTGTTTGCCTGTAAATGTATTAATATTTATATTATTTTGTCATCATTAATTTGTTTTTAAGGAGTTGAAAACGGTCTTTATCAACCTTGATTGACATTGCAATATTTTATCACGTTTTTTTGACAGTTAAAGTTTTGGTGTTTTTTTTTTTTGTTTTTTTTTGGAGTGGGTGGGTTTTTGTGAGCTTTTGGGCTGGAAAACATCCAATCTGGCAACACTGTCACACTTCTGAAGATTTTGGTTAAAAGTCAGTTACGTGTTTGTTATGCACATTGGAGTGTATTTTGCATTTAAAGTCATTTATAGTATTATTTTAGTGTTTTGTGTGTCACTGCTGTAGTGGCCAAATTTGATGTTTTTAAAAATCTCAAAACTGTCTCCATGTGTGTATTTCCCTACTAGTACTATATGCAGTGCATCCGATAAGTATTATATTCCTCAAAATGTAAACATGTTTTTTATTATTCCATTATATAATTTTTTTTTTTTTACTATTCCAAAAAACACTGAAAACTTAAAATGGAATGCTAGTGCACTGTTTACTGCATTCTGCACACTATACTTGTCCAATTGTGGAATTATTTGCAGTATGCAATGGTGCACAAATCCGATACATAGGTCATGTGTGTATTTTATGCATGCCATAAATCTAAAACTATGCACAATATTCGTAATGTATACTGCAGGAAGAGCAGAAGTAGTATGGTTTTCTGAACTGCTGTAGAGTCAGTTTTTGACCTTTCTGTCTTTCCATGAAGCTGTGGCATTTTTTTTTCTACATTGATTGGATTGGAAGGTTGAGGCATGAAAATCACAGACAGAAAACAATACAGATAAATTGTCTCCCGTCTAACAAAAGCTACAGTTTTGCCCACTTGCTGCAGTGGTAAATCAGCAGGGCATACAAATTTGTGTCCCATAGTGTCAACAAATTAAATTAAAGTTGTCGCATTTCATATTTGACGTACAGATGATTAAGCTTGATCTCATGGCAAATGAATTATTTGTTTAATTTAATTGGTTGAATTCTGTGCTTTCAAGGGATGATTTTGAATACAAATTGTGCTGAGAGCTTTGTGACAGGCTGTTTGTTTTATAGCCAGAGCTTGCATGTCAATCATGCACACATGTGCAGGAAATCTCTCTGACAGCTGAGCCGTTACTCATGAAAGAAGCCAATACAAAGGAGTGTTCATGCACTTCGCCTTGCATTAGCTCACACTCTTTAATTAAAACGGAGAGGTCAGTGTAATTCTGTGCTTGGGTGAGATGTGTGTTTAAGACTAGCCAAAGAGAGGAAATGAAAGCGTGAGCCAAATCACATTGATCTGGACTTACACTCACGGTCACACAAATATACAAGTTCAGTCGCAAGGGACAATGTGATCAATGTATAGTAGTTAAGAGGAGTGGTACGGAAAAGCTTTTAAGACCGTTAAAAAGATTGTCCTGTCCTGTCCTGTCCTGTCTGCAATGGTGCTAAAGAACAGGACTAAGAGTGAAGAGAGATTAACTGTGATTATCAAATTTTCCCTTATCTTTATGTGTAATAGAGTGATAGAGTGATTCAGAGATCAGAATACGTCAAATCAAATATATGTATCAAAATCCATTGTTAATACATTGAAGTTATGGTGTAGAAATGATTTTCACTCAGAAATTGCTACATTTCACAAATAATTACAAAGGAATGGCAAGTAACACATTGAATTAACTTTTATGGTAAAGATTGAAATAGCATTTTTTTTAAAGGAGAAGTTCACTTCCAGAACAAAAATTTACAGATAATGTACTCACCCCCTTGTCATCCAAGATGTTCATGCCTTTCTTTCTTCAGCTGTAAAGAAATTATGTTTTTTAAGGAAAACATTTCAGGAATTATCTCCATATAGTGGACTTCAGTTGTGCCCACAAGTTTGAATGTCCAAAATGCAGCTTCAGTAGGGATCTAAACAATCCCGGCCAAGGAAGAAAGGTCTTATCTAGCAAAACAATCAGTTATTTTCTAAAATAAATAAATAAAAAAACTTATATAGTTTTTAACCTCAAATGCTCATCTTGTCTAACTCTGTGATGCAATATATATATATATATATATATATATATATATATATATATATATATATATATATATTTGTTTATTTTTTTTTTTTTTTAGCTGTTTTTTTTTTAGTTTAGCTGTTTCCATTCAGGTGACAATTTTAATTCAAGCAAAAAAAAAAATTAAATTAAATTAAATAATGATAAAAAAATTAATAAATAAAAAGATAAAACATGTAAAAATAATATGAGATGTTTCGAATTTCATATTTGCTAGCATGCTATATATTTCCCTGCCATATAGCAGCCAATCATCTGAGCTCACTCGCAAGTCACATGACTTGTCAGTTCACACAATGGAGGAAAAATTATAGAGCCGTTTTGTTCATTTGTGAGGAAAATTAAGTCGCTAAGCAGTTCTGTCGACATGCTCATTTTAATAAGGTAAGGCTGCAAGGTTTGTTTTAGTAGCAAACAATGCAGTGTTTTCAATAAATTAATCCAATGACACATATTATTTATAAAACTTGCACAAAAAAAACCTATACTTACATAAAGACCTGTAATCTGTAGAAATTATTACTGAATGAATCAGTGGACAAATCTGAACAACCTTTTAGTGAGCAGGCTCAAGACTTAATTTACTAGAGTATGACCTAAAAGTCCATGAATAACTGTAGGAGCAAAGTCACATGTTTATAAGAATTTAGTGTTTCAGTTGTAGTTTATGCACACTTCTTCTTATTGAATAAAAATATCCACCTCAATTGAGTGTGCGAGGTTTCTATGTACATTTTTGTCATCCAACCCAGCATTTTTAATGTGATATTCCAAAAAAATATGTAGATGGAAACTTAGCTTCTGATTTACGTGAATAATTATATCAGTTCCGTGATCATATTGATTCTTATGCAGCAAGTCTCACTATGCGTGCTTCCAAATTTAAAAAAAATAGTCCAGGGTTACATTTCTAACATAAATTTAACCACGGTAATAACTCAAAAATTCATAAATCTTAAGAGTCTAAATGATTCTCATTTTTTTCCCCCCTAGCGCTGCTTGAATTTGAGACGGGAGGTAGCAGACAGTGGCAGGAAGCTCAAGGTCACTTACTCACTGCAGCAGATCCATCTCAACCTGCAGCGACACACCCGTGCTCCAGTGAGGATAATGACATTATGACTTGTTTGATTTCATATAATAAAGATAAGAAACAAATTTTAAATTAGCAAGGGAATATTTGATTTTAAAACCACAAAATGTACCTGATGATACCCAGTCACCTTAAAATCACATCCAAGGCACTATTTTGTGAATAAATCTAGAATGTGAAAGCCAACATATACAGATACGGTCTCCACTGTTACATTCTGCCATCATTGGATGGTGCTCCTCTTGTTACTATGGCGACAGGCACCTAGAGCCCCTCCGCAGGCAGATTGGAGCTGTGATGACATCACACAGACTGAGGAATCACTGGCGTTGGGCCACAGATGTGATGTCATGCCTGCAGGATTTTCTAAGTGATCCACAAGTGAGGTGAAAAGAAAGAGGCATGAGTCAGCATTTAATGGACATCCTTACCAAGTAAGATGATTGTACTTAATAACCTGTGCTTTCTAAGCATCCCTTATATAATCGCTCATTCTTGGGGTTAGTGATTGGAATAAACTCCTAACTCTAAGTATTACGCTTTGGCATATAATCATTCCACACTATTTTTGCAAAGGACATGAATAATACCTCAGATTGACCGATAATAATACCTCATCCAATCAGCAATCAGATTTGCCTTTACTTATATTTATTTTTGCTTGCCAGTTAGTAAAATCAATGGAACAGAATTTTTGAAGGCGAGACCCAAACCACCATAATATAAAAACTTGATAGCAATTTTTGTACAATTCTGTATTGCTATTGAAAATCCTGAAAATGGTTCACCTTTGACATACGGGTGTGAGTAATGCCTCTTTATGAAACCATCTTGAAGGGTTTCCTTCATCTGACCTTCACATGAGCTATTTTACTGTTTATCTGTTGTTGCATTGGTCAGTGTTGACCTTCTGTTCCTGTGGTGTATTATAGGACCACAACCTTTTATTTGAAGTAAAGTTTTTTTCTTCTGTTAACTTCGGATCTCATGGATCACGAAGTCTTTGCTCTGTTCTCTCGGTGTACAGTATCATCAAGGGCAAACCCTGTAATGTTCTCTTGGAGTCTCCCTTCAATTTCACACTCCATTTCCTGTTGAGCCGACAGCCATAAATACCACTGTCTGTGACACCCTAGAAAATGAAATCCCATGTTAACAAAAGAAATGTCGTTTTGATATAGCACTATAATAAGAAACTGTCCTTAAACTAAGTTGATATTAACTTGCAACCGAAAGTTCAACGGCCAGACCGAGATTAGTAGAGTGAATCACACCAAACGGGTCATATTCATCTTAAAATCAATAGAAGGAAAGCTTAATAAGGAAAATTGTTTTTTTTTAATTGTTGTTATTTTTGCATGATGATTAGGAACGTTTTCCACCCAAATATTTATTACAGTAATGCAAAAAAAGTAATGCAGTAATAAAAAGTAATTACATTGTTATAGTCTTTAATTTATGCTGCTATAAAATGTGTTGCAGTAATTGTAACAGTAATGAATCATGGTCATTGAAAATATTGGGACTTACCAAAAACCTCTAGTACAGTAATGAGAATTTGGGTGGAGAATGTTTTGATATCTCTTAATGATCCTAAAATGTGACCCTGGACCACAAAACCAGTCTTAAGTAGCACGGGGGTATATTTGTAGCAGTAGCCAAAAATACATTGCATGGGTCAAAATGATCAATTTTTCATTAATGCCAAAAATCTTTAGGATATTAAGTAAAGATTAAATTCCTTTAAGATCTCCTATCATAAATATATTAAAAAACGTAATTTTTTGATTAGTAATATTCTTGACTAAGAACTTCATTTGGACAACTCTAAAGGCGATTTTCTTAATATTTTGATTTTTTTTGCACCCTCAGATTCCAGATTTTCAAATAGCTGCATCTCTGCCAAATATTGTTCTATCATAACAAACCATACATCAATGGAAAGCTTATTTATTCAGCTTTCACAAAAATTGATTTGTGGTCCAGGTTCACAAATAGTCTTGAGTTTAATAAATGTAACATTTTTAATGTAAAACATCTTCAGTTATGGGGTGAAATCTGAAAAGATTAACTCACAAACGGTGGAGGGAGATATACCACCGTATGCTGTTACGCTTATGAATCAGAACATAATGACAACAAAATGGCATGAAATTAGATAACAGGTCAGACTGCTGTTTTGACTGAATGTGATAAGCACACAACTTTATATATATGGCCAGAGGGGGTTTTAAACTGTCAGAGCTTTTATACTTAAATTGGTTATCGTACGGTCCAATCTCCAGCGGTTTAATAGCCTGTCGGGGAGAGTTACTGCAGTGCTAGAATGACACTATTCTGGGATGTGAGAAAGAGAGAGAGAGAGGGGGGAAGACCCCAGGCTTTGTGGAGGACACGTATGCTTATGTGCACAAACACACACGTAACATGCCTCATCTGGCCCCCCGGTGAGAGTGCTGGGGCTCAGCTGTGTCATTCAAGCAGCGAAGGAGGTTCTTATTATCACACATACACAGAACTACTGGGAATACACCTGCTGAGGCCTCTGCACACTCAACAACATCCTCATGTCATTTACTGTTGGAGGATACCTATTTCTGTATATTAAAAAAGGTGTAATAAATGCACAGAAATATTTTCTGCTTCCTACATGATTTTAGTCAGTGATCAGCATCAAGAATATAAACGTTTGTATGTTTTCTAAAAAAAAATGTGTGAGGATTTTTTCCATGCAAAACTCAATACCACCATGCTAGAATGTTCTGTTTGGTCACTAGGTTGCTACCAAGTGGTTGCTAGGGTGTTGCTATGGTATGTTGTTGTTAGGACGCACTGGATGGTCACTAGGGTGTTACTAGATGGTTGCTATTGGGTGTTCTGGGTTTGTTGCTAGGGTGTTCTGAATGGTTCTGAATTGTTACTAAATGATTGCTAGGGTGCTGCTATGGTATGTGGTTGCTAGGGTGTTCTAGATATTTGTTGTTGCTAAAGTATGTTGTCGCAAAGGTGTTCTGAGTGTTTAGGAGTGTTACTAGGTGGTAAGAGTGTTACTAGGTGAGTGTTACTGTGAGTGTTACAGTGTTACTAGGTGGTTGCTAGGGTGTTTTGGGTGGTTGTTATGGTGTTGCTAGGTGGTTGTTTTGGGTGTTGCTTTGGATGTGATTGCTAGGGTGTTCTGGGTGGTTGCTAGGCTGTTCTGGGTTGTTTTGGGTGTTACTTTGATATGTGGTTGCTAGGGTGTTCTGGTCAGGTGCTGAGGTGTTTAGGGTATTCTGGGTCATTGCTAGGGTGTTGCTATGGTATGTAGTTGTAACAGTGTTCTGAGTGGCTGCTTGAATGTTGATATGGTATGTGGTTGCTAGGGTGTATGTTTTGGGTGGTCGTTATGGTGTTGCTAGGTGGTTGCTTAGGGTGTTGCTTTGGATGTGATTGCTAGGGTGTTCTGGGTGGTTGCTAGGCTGTTCTGGGTTTGTTGCTAGGGTGTTCTGAATGGTCACTTGTGTGTTCTGGGTGGTTGCTAGGGTGTTGCTATGGTATGTGGTTTCTAGGGTGTATTGGTTGGTGACTAGGGAGTTGCTAGGGTGTTACTAGGTGATTGCTATGGTGTTTCGAATTGATGTTTTTATCTTGCTATAGTATATGGTTGCTAGACACAAGGTTGTGTCTAGGTTGTTGCTAGGGTATTCTGGGGGTTGCTAGGGTGTTGCTGGGGTATATGGTTACTAGGGTGTTCTGGCTGGTTGTTAAGTGGTTGCTGGGATGTTGCTCCAGTATATGTTTGCTAGGGTATTCTGGGTGTTTGTTAGGTTGTTGCTAAAGTATGTGCTTCTGGGTGTTACTAGAGTCTTACTAGGTGGTTGCTTCTGTGTTTTGGGTTGTCGTTATAGTGTTGCTAGGTGGTTGCATAGGGTGTTTCTTGGGTATGTGATTGCTAGGGTGTTCTGAGTAGTTCCTATGCTGTTCTAGGTTTGTTGCTAGGATGTTCTGAATGATCACTTGGGTGTTCTGGGTGGTCACTATGTTGTTGCTAAGGTATGTGGATGCTAGGGTGTTCTGGGAGTTCACTAAGGTGTTTCTACGGTATGTGGTGGCAAGGGTATTCTGGGTCATTGCTAGGGTGTAGATGGTATGTAGTTGTTAGTGTGTTCTGGGTGGTTGCTAGGGTGTTGCTATGGTATGTTGTTGCTAGGGTATATTGGTTGGTGACTAGGGTGTAGCTAAGTGGTCGCTAGGGTGTTTCTAGGTGGCCACTAGGGTGTTGCTATGGTATGTGGTAGATAGGGTGTTGCTTGTTTTTTTTTTTTTTTTAAATAAATCCTCTTTTACCTTCTCAGGTACAACTAGGAAGTTCAACTTAGTTGAAGACATCAGTTTCTGCATTAAGCCATGTTATGATTCTGCCTATAGTTAATATATTTTTTCAGATTAAATCATGACATGATGCAACATAAAGTGGTAATATTGTGTACAGCCAAATACATTCTCTGTTTGATGTGAAACACAGAGAAATCGTGCAGTTCTGAGGCTCTGTGGGTTGTTCTGGCTAAATCGCAACCATATGGGACCACTGTAGATCTGAAACTCGCAGACTCACTCAGTGACTCTTCAGGGGCCAAATGCTACTCCATTATACTCTAGTGCTTGATAAAATAAATATTTAGTCTTCCATATTTATCTGTCTTTTTCGTTTTAGATGTTTGAATATTGTTTATGAAGGATGTGGAAAGATCGTTTGGTTTAGACGTTTAGAAACAGTTCTGTTGTAAAGGTCTGTTGCACAACCAGGTGTCAGATTTGTGATATTATATATTATATATGTAATATATGTTTCAGTTTAATCATAACTAATTTTTTATCAACATCATCTTTAAGGCAGAGCCTGTGTAAAATTGAATTTGTCTGAGGTTAAGACCTAAGAAGTATTTGGACACTTAAACCACACTTAAAAACTCTGAATGTCATTGCATTATGTAACAAATTACAAACTAAGAGACATCTGCACTCAAATGCAGAATTATCTTCATTTTCCCAAGCCATTTTTGCTCAGTTTTAGTCAGCAGGTGTTGTGATTTTTAAAGATGTATGAATTCCGTTCTCCTCAAGTTTACACGGGTGTCCTAATGGAGTAACAACAGGTGTAGATCATTACATTAAAGGAGAACTCCACTTCCAGAACAACAGTTTACAAATAATGTACTCACCCCCTTGTCATCCGAGATGTTCATGTCTTTGTCTTCAGTTGTAAAGAAATTATGGTTTTTAAGGAAAGCATTTCAGCATTTTTCTCCATATAATGGACTTCATTGGTGCCCCGATTTTTGAACTTCCAAAATGCAGTTTAAATGCAGCTTCAAAGGGCCTTAAACAGTCCCAGCCGAGGAAGAAGGGTCTTATCTAGCGAAACGAACGGTCATTTTTTCCAAAAAATAAAAATTTGTATACTTTTTAAGCACAAAAGCTTGTGTAGCACAGGCATTTAAACTACATTTTGGAAGTTCAAAATCGGGGGGAAACCAATGAAGTCAATTATATGGAGAAAAATCCTGAAATGCTTTCCTCAAAAACCGTAATTTCTTCACAACTGAAGATAGAAAGACATCTTGGATGACAAGGGGGTGAGTAAATGATTTGTGAATTGCTGCTCTGGAAGTGGAGTTCTCCTTTAAGGCTTACTATAAAAATGTGTCCAGATGTACTAAATTATGTACTACAAACTAAAAAGTGCCCTTTGCGTTTTTGTGTATGGAAGTATTCACAAATCCACGAAAATGGCAAAAAACGCTGTATTATGCATACCAGGCCAATAGCTGTTGACCATGTTTTCAAAAATGTGCATTTTCACATTTTCAGGCCCCAAAAAAACACTGCTGTTGTGTAAATGAACAGCCAAAATGCATAAAGTGTTCCACTCTCTGGAAAAAAGGTACCAAAAGCTGTCACTGGGGGTGGTACCTCTTCAGAAGGTACACATTTTTGTACTTAAAAAGTCCATATTGGTACCTTAAAGGTACATATTAGTACCTAAAGTGTACATGGTATCTAAAATGTACAAAAATGCACCACAGTGACAGCTTTTGTACCTTTTTTCTGAGAGTGTCTAAATGTCCCTTTTTTCCTTTTGAACAGTTCATCTATAATTTTATCATTTAAAACCTACACTGTAAAAAGGAATAGTTGTTTCAACTAAAAATAATTTGTTACCCCGCTGGCTAAAATATTCCAGTTGTCACTTGAATTAACATTTAACACAACTTAAAATTTCAAGTTGACTAAACTAAAACATTTACGTCAGCGTGGTAACAAATTATATATATTTTTGTAAATTATATATCTTTTTTTTTACAGTGTAACAAACATCTCATTTGAGACATTTTGCTTGAAAAGTGTGCATGGTTTGATATTGTGTTGCAATATAGCGACATTCACAGATTTTTAAGTGTGGCTGAAGTGACCTATCTAAAGAGTATATGGAATATCATAGGATTATATAGGCAATATAAGACAAAAATATCTGTCTGACAATTTATATGGTCAAAGAGCAAGAAAGATTTAGTTTCCACATAGTTCTCACATCTGGCACAACAACAGCTAAACTGTAAATACATGATGGACACCAGAAAACAGCTTGATTAATATCTGCCAGATAGCAGAGGGCAGTGGTCTCCTAGATGATCAGCTCATGTCCAACAGTTCAACAGTTCAGTTCTCTTCGTATTGCTTTCTTCGTGTTAAAAGTGAACCTGCAGAATTTACCCAAAAAAGGCCACTTCTAGAGTGTTGCGGTTCACTGTGATTCAGCCAGACGTAAATGGGAAGTGGCAGTAGAGATATGCGGGCATCTTCTGTGCTGTTTGAAGGTGATTTCAGTTCTGTTTTGGTAGCAGAAAGGTTAACGGCCTCCGTTTCTATTGGTCATCGGTCCTAGGCACTGCGTGGATCTCCCCCTGGAGCCTGCAGAAACAGACGCACGCGAATGTATTACGCTGCTGGAATGTGACAGATGAAATGAAGCAGTTTACTCACATGCTCAAGTGAGAGGGAAACACATCTTTCAAGCTGAAAGACTTTTATATATTATACCGCCTACTTGAGCACAGCTCTGCATTATAATGTCTCTCTTTCGCGATTATCTCGCTCTCCCTTTCAGTCAACCTCGGTCTCCGGCTAATTAATGAACTGAAGCAGACGCGGCACCTCCGGTGACAATGATAGAACGGTTATATCACTCGAGCGAGTGCGAGATGACTAGAGGAGATTATTAACACGTTGTGAGCGCAAAGACACGCACCTAAAATGAATGCGGTGGTAAATTGCTCCAGTAACCCAACAACGCCGAGAGCTTTAAGAATCAAAGCAGAATTACAAGAGTATGTGAAAAGAATCTGCTCTGTTTACTGAAGCCTTCAAGGTTAAGTAAACAAAAACTTTGGGGTTTGTATAATCATCTGTAAAGGGGCTTTGATTTATATTTGTTTTCATATTAGAAGAGGAATAAGGTCTTGAAATCATACACCTGAAGGGTGTAATTTGTGCTAGAACAGGTTGGATATGAATCCGGCACCTCCGGAATTTGAGCTGGCAACGGATTTCTATAAAAGGAATTTATGATATGATCTATGCATGATTCATAAAAACTATAAATAATTGTTTGTTGTCAAAAATAAGTGACAAATATAAAATGTTTTTTTTTTTTGTTGACATTAAAAAAGTCTCTCATTCTCATCAAGGCTGCATTTCCTTGATCAAAATACAGTAAAAATAATATTGTAAAATATTACCTTTTTGTATATTTGAATATATTAAAAAAAAAAGTAATTTATGTGATGCAAAGCTGAATTTTCAGCATCATTATTCCAGTCTTCATTGTCACATGATCATTCAGAAATCATTTTAATATGCTGATTTGCCTCTTAGGAAACATTTTTGATCAATGTTAGAAACAGTTGTGCTGCTTTACATTGTTGTGGATGTACAGTGCATAGTTTTGAAATATAGCTTCACAGTTTTGATAATGCTCATCATGATAGAAACGATTATATATATTAAAGGGGTCATCGGATGCCCATTTTCCACAAGTTGATATGACTCTTTAGCTTCTTATTGATAAGTCTATAATATATTTTAGTTCAAAATTCTCACTGGTAGTGTAAAACAACACCCTTTTTGCCTTGCCGAAATCAGCTCTGCAAAAATCTTCCTGTTTTGGTGGAGGTTGCTTTAAATGTTAATGAGCTCTACTCGCCCCACCCCTCTCTTCTCTCTGTGGAGTGACGAGCCTGTTTACATTAGTCGCATTTAGCTGTTAAACTTGCTAACTATCATGTTATTAGGAAAGGCGATCACAAAGATTCATAAAAAAACCCTTATACTCACTTGTGCTGTAAGTGAAGCTGGATCATGAATGATTTACGCGAAGATAGACGAATATATGTAGATCGGGAGGCGCATTCCATTCACAAACAAATGTAGTCCACTGCATCTTCAGCAGTCGGGAGTAAATGACGACCACTATGTTCATTATTACATCCAGCAACACAACACCTCAATCTCAATCGGAGATATTCTTGTCTAACTTACATCCCTGCTCCGGCATCGAAACAATGGAGGTTACTGAACTGTTACAGCTGATTTAAGGCGGGTCTGAGGTAAGACGCTCATGTCAATCAACTATCGTGGGAGCGGCCTCTGTGGGTGTAATGCCACACCGACAGGCATCTGAGAATGGCTCGATTTGAAAAAGGGGATATTATTTTTACAGATTAATTAAAAACCACTGCATGGATTTTTATCATTATAGGGTAGATTTGTACATACACTGCCAACACACATTAATGTTCAAACAACATGTAAAAGTGAACTTTGCATCCGATGACCCCTTTAAATCTAATGTGAAATCCATTTGAGGTTGGAATTTACTTTTGCTCTGCAAATCAATACCATGCATAAATACGTTCCATTCACCACAATACAATCTCATGCCAAATAATCCATTCGCCATGACAGAAATGCCAATATACAGCATCCATCTGGACAGAATTAAAACAACTGTTATACGCCCTATATATTTTTATGCTTTTTGTTACCTTCTATTGGGTAAAATGAGTGTTTCCTTTTTTAAGGAAATGAATACTTGTGGCATTAAAAACATTTGTAATGTTAACGGAGGTTTCTATTTTAAATAAATGCTGTTCTTTTGAACATACTATTTATCAAAGACTCATAATATGTATGCATCACTCTTTCCACAAAAATATGAAGAGCTGCACACCTGTTTTCACAGTGATAATAAAAATAAGTGTTTCTTGAGCAGCAAATCAGCATATTAGAATGATTTCTGAAGAATCATGTGACACTGAAGACTGGAGTAATGATGCTGAAAATTCAGTTTTGCATTACGGAAATAAATTACAGTTTAATAATATTTCACAATATTACATTTTTACTGTATTTTTGATCAAATATAGAGGCGCATATAGATGCATTCAAATCTTCAGAGTTAAAGATTTTATTTTGTTTTAACAGTGAACAATTAAGGTTAAACAAGCTAAGCTAAGTTAAGATAATCATCTGTATTTTGGTGCACAACAATAATTTTGGACAGCAAAACAATCCAGAAAAAGTATGAGGTTTACCTTCTAAATCCTGTTGTTTTGCATTGTTGTGGAGCACGTCGCAAGCGTTTTATTTGCCTAATATCCGTCATCAGCAAACTTCAGGATTCCAGTGAACAGACGTCCTTGTTTCCTTTAAAGAAACACAAGAAGGCAGTTAATTTTGTTGAAGAAGCCACATTTATAAGCACCCTTTTTTGAGTTAATGGACTTGTGAGTCTTAGGATGCAGATGTCAACCTGAATTTTGAGAGGTGTCATGCGAGCCGCAGCACCTCAGACAGAAAGCTCTCTGTGTTAACACCTCGGATATAACAGCTAGCAAATGTGAGAGTCAGTGCAGACACCAAACTAACACACATACACTATAATAAGAAATCATCCTTCACATCTGATCATAGACGTGCCCTTTCTAGGAATGCTTGAATGTTTCAGAGAGATGGAAAAACAGTTTAAAGATCTGAGTATGGGGTAGTTTTTTTCCCCCACAAGCATTAGACAAGGGGTTTTCAAAGTGGGGTCCAAAGGGTCACAAGGGACTGCTGAGGGTTTTTGTGGAAAAGTTTAACAGAAAAACACTGACATAGTCACCACTGATAAACTAAATGCTAAACTCCTAAATGTACTGTAAAAACTTTTATTTTTTGTGAAGCTGCATGAACAACATGAACAAACAATAAACAATACATTTATTACAGTATTTATTAACGTTAATAAAAATATAGTCGTTCATTGTTAGTTCATGTTAGGCCACAGTTGATTAACTAATGTTAATAAATGTGTAACAAACAACTTTTTGTTTTAGTAATGCATTAGTAAATGTTGAAATTAACATTGACTAAGAGTAATAAATGCTGTAGAAGTATTGTTCATTTTTAGTTTATGCTAACTAAAGTAGTTAGTTAATGTTAACTAATGAAACCTTATAGTAAAGTGTCACCAAAAATACAAATAATTAATAAATATTATAAAATATTCAAATTAAATAAATAAAATAGATTAAAATAAATGCATAAAAATGAAATTAAATATGTAAATCAATTAATTAATAGTAAATGTAACAGTTCAGTGCTATTATTAGTAGAAATACAATCAAATAATGTAGCTTAATAGAAGTTAAATCTTTTTAAAAAAATATTTTACATTGTAAAAATGTGATTTAATGTAATTTAAGTTAAAATGACTTGTACAACCAAGTTTTTTTTTAAACTTGCAGCAAATGAACATGAGTTTTGTTGAAATAGGTAGAAATTTTTACAGTGTAGACATATTAATATTATTATTTTTTCCATGATATAAATAAGCTCTCTAAACAAAAAATATTGATGCCTTTTAAATTTCAGCACAAGGGTCCCTCACACAAAGATATATCTTATTTTAGGGTGTATGTCATCTAAAAAATAATAAAAAAAGCTTTTGCTGAGGAAAAAAATGGCATCCAAATAGCACTGTTGCCAGATATGTAATTTCATGATAATTTAATTGGTAACTAAAGTAGTTAACTAACGTTAACTAGCGAAATAAGGTTCGCAAGTTAACTTTAGTTAGCACGAACTAAGAATGACAATGTTAATTTTAGCATTTACTTCATTATTAAAATCACAAGCTGTGTTTGTTAACATTAGTTAATGCACTGTAAATTAACATGAACAATGAATGACTTTTTAATAATTAGCATTAACAAAGATAAATATTGTACTGTTCATTGTTCGTTCATGTTAATTAATACATTAACTAATGTTAACAAGTGACACCTTACTGTAAAGTGTTACCAATTAATTTATGTTCCTTCCACATTGTAGATGGCAAAGCTAAACCTGGCTTTCTCAGATTTGCACCGGAATATTTTGTCAACAAAGCAGTGATTGTTCTTTTGCACAGATGTGCCACTTGAGGGCAGCACTGAGCAAGTCAGGAAGTACCTATTTGATTCACACCACTCAAATGAGCATCACACATCTGGTGTTATGAAAGTGTACAAGTCATTAGATTAAATCGATTACTAAAAATAATTTGTACTTGTTTTCTTTATAAATGAATGAATGTAATAACGGTCATGCTTGTCTTCCGTTGCTGATCTGTTTCTAGTTAGTGTGAAATGACGACTAGAGCGGGAAGCGCAGATGACTGTGAGTGAACCGCACAGGTCTACAGGTTGAGAATGATTCTCTCTGACTGAGCGCTTGGAACGTGTCTGGCGGACTGCCGCGCGGCCTCTAACACCCGTCAACGGGAGTGTCAGCGTGAAACCTCCGGTAATCAGCTCACGCTGCACCTCGCGTCCTGTTTTCTCCACGGGAGAACCAAATAGGGAACGCCTGAGTGAGCACATAACCTATACACAATCACGCTTTGACGGCTACAAAGAAAAAGCACCCGAGCCACATGCAGGCGACAAGAGCGATCCACCACAAACTACTTCGCGCACTGGAGTCGTGCATGCATTTTGTCGCTCTGACGGTCGGTTTTGTCAATATCAATCATTTTGCACATGCAACACATTCAGTCGTTTGTAAAAGATTAAAAAAGGGAAATATGTGGTAGTGCATCAGCTCTGGATGGTTTGCAAAGCCAGGGTTATGCAAATTATTTGCAGAATCTGTTTTACATACTAGTACAAGGCTGCAAAATGTTCGAGATACATGCAATAAAGGATTGAGATAGCCTACAGGATCCTTTTCTGATCGCAATTCTCGCGCTCCATTTTGCCAGTCAGGCTTTGTGAACCATCTGGAGCGTTGCTCTGACAACGGGGGAGGATGTCATGGTAACATTAACGGGGGTTACCCAGGAAACTGTAGTCGCCATGGAGACTGCATCACAAGGCGGACTCAAGGCGTGATCTCTCAGTCTTTCAGTCTCTGATCTTGTAGTCTCCCATGCCATGGAGGCGATGAGTCCGACGTGCTTTTTTTTCCTCCCGATCCGAGCCACCTTTTCAGATGCTTCCTCTTTTTTTCCCCAGAATTCAGAACCGTTGTGACGTCTCACTTAGAGGGAAACCGTGAACGCTCTATTTTTAGGCTAGACGTGATTTGAGTTTTACATAATCTGGAGATGACTACATTTTCGCACACCGAGTAACTTGATCACAAAATAAAGATATATTTTCTTTCATTCAGTATTAACCCATTTCATTTGGTACAAGCGAGTCAGATTCAATAGACACACAAAGTTTTGATTACATTATTAACAAAACGAATAGTTTTTTTTTTCCACATTCATTGCGTTTAAATGAAGTCTGCACTGAGATGTTTTGGTGATTCTTCAATTAGGGAAACTGTTTTAATCTATGTTAATCTATATTATTTATCTTGGAAAAATATGACCTCAATAACCTCCAGAAAAAAGTTGAAATTAGTTGAACCAATTAACATAATTAATAAAAATACAAGAAACTGACTCTTTCAGAATAAAATATCTAATATAAACCTACTCTAAGGTCATGATTACTTCTTAATATTTAAAACTAATGATATTCTGTCATCTATCATCATAACCAAGTTGAAACATTGTCTTAAAAAACAAAACGAAATTAGTTAATTAATAATAAAAAAAGAGGGACAAGTAATTCTTTGTTATAAAATATTGGCAGTTTTTGTTTTTTAAATAGCAATTTTTTTTTTTTTTACGTTTTTTTTTTTTTTTAAATATCCCTGATTTCAACACACTTTATAAATTATTTCAGAAAATAAGTTAAAAAGTCTGGGTAGGAGACTGATTCTGGCAAATTTCAGCACTTAAAATACGGAAAAGCAATTAGATGCATTAAAAATCTGTTAATGTAGGATATGTTATTGTTTTTTTCTCTTCAAAACTATCCTAGATGACACAAAAGTTCCCCTAATTGAAGAATTGCCCATGTATTCAACAAAATACATATGATCAACACAGCATTATCTTCAGTTTGTTCACATTAACAGCGACACATATTCGGTTGTTTCACTTTTGCCACAAAACGTAAGATATTGCGAATACTAACGTATTATGATGATTATATGTTAACACTGATAACAAACGCAGACTTACGAGCACAATATTTGCAATGTGGGTGCTTCTTCTGTTTAGTCCCTGACCTGAAACTTATCCCTTTGTGCTGTAGACAAATGCAACACGTGAATCGGAGTTTGGCACCTTTCTACCAAAAAAAAAAGCGCCCTGCTTTAGTGTAATATGCTGGCTTGTCCATGTAGGGTACAACGGATCTAAAAGCCCCCCGGGGTAAAAGGCCCTTGTGATTTACACAATCCCAAAACACTAAATAGCAACAAAAACTACCACAGTACTTTCCTAAACACCTGTTTGTCTCTGTGCACTGCTGAACTGTCATGATTCATGAGGTGTGCACTGACAAAAGACTGGTTTTGAAGTTTTTTCTTCAGATGCTTTTCAAAATGCTTTTCTCAGATTTATGTAGCTGTTAGAATTCACTACAATCTCGAGACTTACAGATTTATGATTTTTGCTGAAGGGGATTTAGTCTGTAGTTTTCAGTACCTGTTGAATAGCCAAAAACTTAGTTAAGTTGGTAAAGGATGACGATGCAGACTGCCTGTAGAGCAACTAACTGTATTCTGTAATTAGGAGGGAATCATTTTAGCTATGAATGTGCAAAGTGGATTTATATTAACTCCTATAGTCACAATATGAAATCTGACTGCACTGTGGCTCCATGAAAGTGAATAAACAATCTGAAAATAGCTACACCATTTGCTGAAATATTTAAATGTTACTCTAAAAATATCAAAAGTATTTGCATATGGTGACAAACTCTTCCCTCTAGCTGCCTTTATATTTATTTTTTAATCAAAACTAACTACTTTTAGCATTTACTTTATACAAATTATGTATCTCTCCATCTATCATCAGCAAAAATAAATATCTTTTCAACCTCAACAAAAATTCACATCTTCCCTCAAACGGAGGCTTTTAGCCCAGTTGTACCCTAATAACGCAGCACCTCGCGTTCGCATCATGGTGCCATCATGGTGATTATTGTAAGACTGTCTGGCACTGTACATGATTTACACGTCTGTGAAAATCTTTTTAATATTCACGCAGTTTTGATTGTTCTGGTTGGAGTAGTTTGGCTGTTTGAAAGCACTATTTATTCCTTCCTCTATGACCATATATTCCGATTTACTGAGGGAGGACGTGCTCTGTGTCCGTTTCAGATCTTCTGTGGAGTTGAGATGCTGACAGCTGCCAACGTGGAGGTATTGTGCATGCTCTTCCCCGTCAGTCTCCCGGTGATAAAAGTAATTGAAATTGGACACGATGACAGGCACGGGCAGCGCAATGGTCAATACGCCGGCGATGGCGCACAAAGAGCCCACAATTTTGCCTCCGATGGTTACTGGATGCATGTCTCCATAGCCGACCGTAGTCATGGTAACCACAGCCCACCAAAAAGCATCAGGGATGCTGCTGAAACTCGAGGTAGGGTCATCGGCCTCTGCGAAGTAGACGGCGCTGGAAAACAAGATGACCCCGATGAAGAGGAAGAAGATGAGGAGTCCCAGCTCCCGCATGCTGGCTTTTAGGGTCTGGCCGAGAATCTGGAGGCCTTTGGAGTGGCGTGAGAGCTTGAAGATGCGAAAGACCCTCACCAGACGGATCACGCGGAGGATGGCCAGCGACATGGCTTGCTGGCCGTTGCCTTGCCTCTCGGCCAGCTCCGTCCCCAGAGTGATAAAGTAAGGAATGATAGCCACGATGTCAATGATATTCATGATGTTTTTGGAAAAGGTAGCCTTGCTGGGGCACGCGAAGAAGCGCACGAGCAGTTCGAAAGAGAACCAGATGATGCAAAGGGTCTCGATCACAAAGAAAGGGTCTGTGAAAGTGCTGGACACGAAAGGGCCAGTGCCATTCGCAATAGGCGAGACGGTAGTCAGGTCCTTGTCGTCCCTAAACTCAGGCAGGGTTTCCAAACAGAAGATAACAATGGAAATCAAAATGACCAAAACAGACACAATAGCAATGCCTCTGGCAGGACCAGAGCTCTCTGGGTACTCAAACAAAAGCCAGACCTGTCTCTGTAATTCGTGGTTTGGCAGCGGTCGCTCTTCCTCTTTGATAAAGCCCTCATCCTCGCGAAATTTCTCCATGGCTTCCTCGCCAAGTTGATAAAAGCGAATCTCCTCGGAGAAGATGTCAATGGGAACGTTGACGGGTCTCCGAATGCGCCCGCCGGATTGATAGTAGTAGAGGATGGCATCGAAGCTCGGTCGGTTCCTGTCAAAGAAATACTCGTTTCTGAGCGGGTCAAAGTAGCGCATCCTTTTCTTCGGGTCCCCGAGCAGCGTGTCCGGGAACTGGTTGAAAGTTTTCAGCTGCGTCTCGAAGCGCAGTCCGGAGATGTTGATGACCACTCGCTCGCAGCACTCGTGGTCCGGCTCGTACCGATCCAGCGACAGGTGACTGGGCAGCGCCGCGGTTTCCTCCAGCATGTTATCGCACGCCACAACTGTCATGATGTCCTTCTCCGTCTCCGCGTACCCGTGGTTGTCGGCGTTGGTCCCTCTGTGGCTGGCTGAGGGCGAGTCGATGAGGTTGTAGTGGTCATCCATACAGGTGAGGAGACGGAGCGGCAGAGGGCGACCCGCCTCCCCTACCTAACATCGGGTGAACTGAGGGTTTTCTCTGTCGTGCGCTCTCTCTTTTGCTTTTTAACACACTGTCGCCGCCCCACGGAGCTTTATAAACACATGTCTACTCCCGCCCACGGCGAGCATATGCCTGACACATTTCCACCACTCGCCCAATCGGAGCCCAACAAGACAAGAGCATCGATTCTGTGTTTTGCCTTGCGCGCACGACGCAAATCATTCACAAAGTGTCCAAAACACGACTCGAGATTCAACGCTTGCAACCTGCCAAGGACGCGCTCTCTCACACAGTTTGGGAGTTTTACAAAGAGTTTCTTTATTTGTGCATCCAAAATTGTTAGTTGCTTAATTAACAGTCATCTATCTTAAAAACGTTTTTGGTGATTATACTGAAATATGTGACCCTGGACCACAAAACCAATCATAAGTGTATTTTTTTTTTTTAATTGACATTTTGGTTTGTTAGGGTAGAGGGTGCAAAAAATCAAAATATTGAGAAATTCGCCTGTAAAGTTGTCCAAATGAAGTTCTTAGCAATGCATATTACTAATCAAAAAATAAGTTTTGATATATTTACGGTATAAAATTCACAAAATATCTTCATGAAACATGATCTTTACTCAATATCCTAATGATTTTTGGCATAAAAGAAAAATCGATCATTTTTACCCATACAGTGCTTTTTCTGGCTATTGCTACAAATATACCCATGCTACTTAAGACTGGTTTTGTGGCCCAGGGTCACATATAAATCTCGTTTTCCCATTCAATACTGAATGGGAAGCATACTGTTGCTATGGTTACCTCCTCAGGCAAAGACTTTCTGCGTTTATTTAGTTCGCAATGGTAGTTTTTTATATTCTTAACAGACTGCAAACCGACTAAACTGTCATTATCATTGCATATAACAAATGCAATAAATTAAAAAAGTCTTTTAGGTGAGCAATTGTGTCTCATGAGAATCTCAGGAGAACCTTAAAGACAGAAATTGTTTTAAAAACGTCTTTTTTTTAAATTCATATACTACCATACGTGAACGAATAAATAAAATGCCGCACACTGTATTTTTTTAAAAAAGGAAGAACAGATGATGCCATAATATTTGTTTAAACGACTCAAGTGCCATTTGTCACTTTTGCAAAAATAGCATAGCGTAAACACTTACTTCCCGTTTTTAAACAACAAACTGGTTATTGCCAAAGGCATGAATTGTTTTCGTGTGGCTTTGTCTGAGAAAAGCGTTGATTGGCTGAACGTTCCTATGAAGAAATCGGAGCTCTCCATGGTACTGAAACGGTGCGAGCGCGGGAGGGAGGGAGGAAAACATGAAGAGACTGACCTGTATCTGCTGAGCAGAATCACATCTTCGCAATTAGCCGTTTGTATCACGATGTTTTGTCAAATTATGAACGCATTCAGTCTGGCAGTGATTCAAAGTTTTCCTTTTTTTACGACCAGAGTCTTTTTTTTATTAAAGATAGGCATTACCTATTAAACCATAAGAAACCAAAATGTTTGCGCAATAAAATCACCGTGCAGTGTAAATATAAACAAAGTCTAAACTTTCTCCAAAGCCTCTTTATTTCTGCTTCAAGTGGTGTTCAATAGAAGAACCTTCACTACTGCAGAAACAATAAAGGCACATTTATACACTTATGAAAAATCTTTTTGCAAGGACACAGATAAATCCTTCAAACACTACTAAAATTGCTTTTCTTTCTACAGATTTGAGAAGAGTGATGTTGTGAGCCTTGATGTGTCCCTTGCACTCAATCTTATCTTCAATAAATGAGCGGTGGGAGGAGAGGGTGAGTAGTACAGATACTCTCTTCATATTCAGCCTCCTCCAAGCTGTTAAGATGGCAGCTCTCTCCTACACCAACAGCTTCCCAATCTCGCCCTCTCTCTTCATCTCACTCAAGCACGTACCGGTGCTCGACTTGAGAGGGAACTTGTGTCCGTAATTATATTTGTGTATGTGTGTCCTCATTCCTGAGCTCATGTTAAACAATCCCCCTTCCTGATAATGGAATGGCTTCTCCACTGTGATCTGTAGCTGATGTCTGTCATGATTGCACAAGCGGGGATTGGCCAGCCTCAGATTAAACAGGTTATTTGCACAGCGGCAGCCGTCAAGAGAGCACAGGGGTGATTCATCTTTGTAAAAAGAAGAGCTCGGGTAATTAAATATTCATGAGCATTTTTGGTCATGCCCTCAGTATGAGCCTGCAAATAGTAATGCATTATTAATCGGAATTTAAATTAAGTGAAACTGTTCTTTCAATGGCTGGCATTGGTGATGAATTCTTACACTCTAAGTGCAGGCGAAAATCTGATAAACTGTGAGGGGAATAAAATACAGATTAAGTACTTTGACACACTGTGTCTAGACGGCCAGCAAATATTAGCTTGGTGACTGCAAGGCCTCTGTGCCACTAATTTGCTACTCGCTGCTGAGCAAAAGCAGAAATCGATGGGGGTTTGGGGTCACTGATCAGGAAGCCACCGCCAGTGAAACGTGCAAGCTGGAGATCATTACATGCTCACATTGGTCAAGGTCAGTGCAGGATAGTAGAAATATTTCCTGTCCAGACAGGCCTAGTACTAACAAAAGAATGGCAATTGATCTGTGTGAAACTGATATCTGTTGAATGTCTGTTTTTGGAAACTACTGCCTTGGCATTGTGATGATCAGTGGCTGGTCAGTTATCATGTAGGCTCCTGCGTATAATGATAATTTAGAAAAAGAGGCTTATGCCAGAGTGTTTGACTTCTTGTTTTGGATTTTTGTCTTTTATGAAATTATTTTTGGTCATTTTGCTTAAAGGAGAAGTTCACTTCCAGAACAAAAATTTACAGATAATGTACTCACCCCCTTGTCATCCAAGATGTTCATGTCTTTTGTTCTTCAGTTGTAAAGAAATTATATTTTTTGAGGAAAACATTTCAGGATTTCTCTCCATTTAGTGGACTTCAATGGTGCCCGTGAGTTTGAACTTCCAAAATGCAGTTTAAATGCAGCTTCAAAGGGCTCTAAATGATCCCAGCTGAGAAAGAAAGGTCTTATCTAGAGAAGTGATCGGTTATTTTCAATTTTTTTTGTAATTAATATACTTTTTAACCTCAAGTGCTCATCTTGTCTAACTCTGCATGAACTCTGTGTATTCCGGTTCAAGACGGTTAGGGTAGGTTGAAAAGCACGTCCGGATTTTGCTGAGTTAGATGTGTTCCTGGGTCAACATATTTTGTTGACCCTGGAACAACATTTAAATCCAAAAATTTAATCTTGACCACATCCCTACACCTAAACCTAACCTTACCCATGAGTAATCCCTAAAATCAGAGGAAATGATAGGTGAATGACACTGATGTACAAGCACCAAACACTGATTGTAAGCCTAAACTTCACAAAAACTATAAACTGTTTTTTCAAATCTGATTGGTTAATCACCATGTTGTTCCAGGGTCAACAATGATGTTGATCCAGGAACATGTCGCACTTGGTAAAAGCAGGTTCTGCAGGTTGAAAAACTTCCATTTCATGTTCTTCTCCAACTTCAAAATCATCCTACGTCGCTTTTTTTACCTTTTTAGTAAAGGGCGTTTGATTTTCTTTGCACGTTCACTTTGTAAACATTTGGTTGGTACTTCTGCAGCGATGTAGGGTGATTTGAAAAAAAAAAGTGACATTTTGAAACATTTTTACTATTTAAAATAACTGTTTTGTATTTGAATACATGTTAAAATGTAATTTATTCCTGTGATTTTAAAGCTGAATTTTTAGCATCATTACTCCAGTCACATGATCCTTCAGAAATCATTCTAATATTCTGATTTGCTGCTCAAAAAATGTTTATTATTATTATTATTATGTTGAAAACAGCTAAGCAGATTTTTTTTAGGTTTCTTTGATGAATAAAAAGTTCAGAAGAACAGCATTTATCTGAAATAGAAATCTTTTGTAACATTATAAATGTCTTTATCATCACTTTTGATCGATTTAAAGCATCCTTGCTAATTAACATTATTCATTTCTATAATTTCTTTCCCAAAAGAATGGCTTTTGAATGGTATAGTGTATGTTACAAAAGCTTTTTATTTTAGATAAATGCTGATCTTTGGATCGTTCTATTCATCAAACAATCCTGAAAAAAATGTACTCAACTGTTATATTGATAATAATAATTAAATATTTCTTGAACAGCAAATCAGCATATTAGAATGATTTCTTAAAGATCGTGTGACACTGAAGACTGGAGTAATGATGCTGAAAATTTTGCTTTGATCACAGAAATAAGTTACATTTGAAAATATATTCAAATAGAAAACAGTTATTTTAAATAGTAAAAATATTTCAAAATATTACTGCTTTAATAGTATTTTGGATCAAATAAATACAGGCTTAGTGAGCAAAAGAGACTTCCTTAAAAGACATTAAAAATCTAACTGTTCAAATACTTTTGACTTGTAGTGTAGGTACACTATTTTCTTTAAACAAATGTATATTTCCCATTTTTTCCCCCCTGATTTTGAGTGAAAAATGATTTTAAGAGCGTTTACTGTAGCATCAGTACCTCAATAGGAAAACCCATTCCAAACTCATCTTCTCTTTTTGTATAGAATAAAGCCTACTTGTTTTTGCAGTATGTATGGCATTTTAAGCATCTTCTTTTCTTACCCCTGCTAATTAGGCAGTGCTACCAATCAGAACAGCTGCTGCCATGGTAATTAGAAAAACAAACACACGGCACAGACTTGGACACCTATTTCCATGGGAGTCATCGCTGACACCTCCTCAACCCTGCCAACCATTTCAGCCATGGGGAAATATGATATATACACACAGGTAATGTACACTTCCACATATGTACATTACAAGCATGCACATACACAGACGAACATGCAGTGGCTTTTAAAGACTGTAACGTCTCATATTTAAATATTGCAATTAGAAGAGAATGAACAAGCAAAATTAGTGCACTGTCCTGTGTAATTATGGCATTCATTTGTATCTGTTATTCTTGTTAAATGAGAAAAGCAAAACAAACTTTTACACATCAACATCACCAGTCTGACAGTGATGTGCATAAGCACTTCAATTAATTGCCAGTTGTGGGGTTTGTTGTCATATATAAGTTCAAATCAGCATATTAGAATGATTTCTGAAGAATCATGTGACACTGAAGACTGGAGTAATGATGCTGAAAATGTAGCTTTGATCACAGGAATAAATTATGTTTTAAATATATATTCAAATAAACAGTTATTTTAAATTGTAATAATATTTCATATTATTTTCTGTTTTTACAGTATTTTTGAGCAAATAAATGCAGTATCTGTAAGCGTAAGTCACTTCTTTCAAAATATATATATACATGACCCTGGTAGGGGATGAAGGGTGAAGGTCGGGGGAAAAAGAAGCACTGGAGATTAGTGGCTGTAACTCACCTCTCTTTATTTCTCTCTCTTTAGGGCTCTGTCAGTGTAATGAATGTACTGAGATTGGTTAATCCCCCTCCCGGCTATTAGGTTATATCCTGACATGCCCTTGGGGGGCCATGTGTGTATGCGACATGAATGCACCTCCCGTAATGTTGTCCTGACAGTGGGGTGCTGTGAGACACACTCCACAGATTGTCTGCATGCGTTCATCCATTCTTCCATCAGTGAGAGTTCTCTCCATGCTGCTGTTGCCAGAGGACATCAACTGTTTCAATTCATCAGCTGCAGATGGCTTCGAAGAACGCTTGACGTGAAGTTCACATCAGTCAACATACTGAACATGCTGGGAACACGGGCCGATGCGGATGAGATGCATTTGAACGTCTGGCATTAGGCATGTCAATGAGAATCATTCTGCGGTTAGTAGTATGAAAACAAACAGAAGGATGACATTTCCTTTATTCTGAGGCTTAGATAAATATTCATTTGATGCTATTTCCCAGAGAGCCGCTTTGTAGTGACTCATCATGACTGACGCTGACTTTCGCTTTCAACAGTAAATGAAAGATTCAGTTGAGTAACATTTTGACTGCTGTGTAATAAACATGCCAATTAAGTGCTAATATACGGTACAATTTCTACAGCAGAACAAAATGAAGGCTTTCCATGCTGTTTGGCATATCGAATGACAGAATTAGTTTTTAATGAATCTTACATACACAATAGACCTTAGTTGGAGTAGATGCTTCATTTGATTTGACACATTTACACTACCAGAGTTGGTAAGACAAGTCTTTTATGGTTGATCTGTTATGTTAATATTGTGAAAGATTATTATAAGTGGTCAGTGGTTCAACCGTAATTTTATGAAGCTACAAGAATACTTTTTGTGTTAAAAAACCCCCAAAAATAACGACTTTATTTAACAATTTCTTCTCTTCCGTGTCAGTCCATGTGCGTTTGTGATGGTACCTTGATGCGTATGTATTCTCATAGCTTTATAAAATTAAGCATGGTATAGAGCAGCAATATACCAGCATAAACCAGCCTGGACCAGCACTTTACCAGCATAAACCAGCCTGGACCAGCACTAAACAGCATAAACTAGCACTATACCAGCATAAACCAGCCTGGACCAGCACTATACCAGCATAAACCAGCCTGGACCAGCACTATACCAGCATGAACCAGCCTGGTCCAGCACTTTACCAGCATAAATCAGCCTGGATCAGCAATAAACAGCATAAACAAGCACTATACCAGCCTGGACCAGCACTAAACAGCATAAACTAGCAATATACCAGCATAAACCAGCCTGGACCAGCACTATACCAGCATAAACCAGCCTGGACCAGCACTATACCAGCATGAACCAGCCTGGTCCAGCACTTTACCAGCATAAATCAGCCTGGATCGGCAATAAACAGCATAAACAAGCACTATACCAGCCTGGACCAGCACTAAACAGCATAAACTAGAACTATACCAGCATAAACCAGCCTGGACCAGCACTATACCAGCATGAACCAGCCTGGTCCAGCACTTTATCAGCATCAATCAGCCTGGATCAGCACTAAACAGCATAAACAAGCACTATACCAGCATAAACCAGCCTGGACCAGCACTAAACAGCATAAACTAGAACTATACCAGCATAAACTAGCACTATACCAGCATAAACCAGCCTGGATCAGCACTATACCAGCATAAACCAGCCTGGACCAGCTCTAAACAGCATAAACCAGCCTGGATCAGCATTAAACAGCATCAACTAGCACTATACCAGCATAAACCAGCCTAGATCAGCACTATACCAGCATAAACCAGCCTGGACCAGCTCTGAACAGCATAAGCCAGCCTGGACCAGCATTAAACAGCATAAACTAGCACTATACCAGCATAAACCAGCCTGGATCAGCACTATACCAGCATAAACCAGCCTGGACCAGCTCTAAACAGCATAAACCAGCCTGGACCAGCATTAAACAGCATAAACTAGCACTATACCAGCATAAACCAGCCTGGACCAGCACTATACCAGCATGAACCAGCCTGGTCCAGCACTTCACCAGCATAAATCAGCCTGGATCAGCACTATACCAGCATAAACCAGCCTGGACCAGCTCTAAACAGCATAAACCAGCCTGGACCAGCAATAAACAGCATAAACTAGCACTATACCAGCATAAACCAGCCTGAACCAGCACTAAACAGCATAAACTAGCACTATACCAGCATAAACCAGCTTGGACCAGCACTATACCAGCATGGACCAGCACTATACCAGCATTAACCAGCCTGGACCAGCACTAAACAGCATAAACTAGCACTATACCAGCATAAACCAGCCTGGATCAGCACTATACCAGCATAAACCAGCCAGGAAAGCTTATTTATTCAGCTTTCAGATGATGTATAAATCTCAATTTCAAAAAACTGACCCTCATGATTGGTTTTGTGGTCCGGGGTCACATATTTGATTTAAATGTGGAAAGCAGTGAAGAAGTTATTGTATGGCTTCAGAATGTTTGCAACATAGTGCACAAGTTGCATGAGCTGTATTATTTTTCTATGTCTACAGCTCCAGTCATCATCATCAACAAGAGCACCCTGGACATTCTGTGAAATGTCTTCTTTCATGTCCAACTGAAAAACAAAAGCCATACAGGTTTGGAACAACACGAGGGTGAGTAAATGATGCCAGAATTTTCATTTTGGGGTGAACTATTCCTTTATATATTAAACAGGTTATATGAAAAGCAATCTAAAGTTGATACAAACCCAACAAGCAAACCTGTTCACAGGTGTAAACACCTAAAGCACTTTAATCAATGTGCTGAATGCTTCAAAACAACTGGATTTCAGCACCCTCCCCAAAACCCCACTGCGTCCTATAGGAGATGTCAAAGACAGGCAAGCCTAGACACACATGCAATCTGCTCTACACAGGGGGGAAAGGATCCCCTACCCCTGTCTCATTTATCACACCAGGCGTCCAGTAAACACACACAAACACATAGATGCACAGGTAGAAAACTTGCCCTCCATGCACAAAATGCAAGCCGATGGAAAAACAAGCACCCGTGGCTATTCGCAGTTGACATACATACTCCAACATTCATTTCAGTGCAAAAAAAGCCATGCACACACATGCATACTCCTGCATAATGCATGCGCGCACGCTCGCACACTTATAACCCATAATCCACCCACACAGAAATTGAGAAGGGTTTTCCCCTGGTGCAGAATTAAAGAGCTCACGCTTCCCAGCCCCCACTTCCTCTTACCTCTCTCTTCCTGCACCTCGGAGCTGGGAAACACTGGCAGCTGAGCGCCTCGCCGAGTCAGACCACGTGTTCACATTCATTATGTGGACAAAGATTACCCTGGACGCTCTTTACAGGCTTTAAGCCATAGCATAACAAATGCATGCACTGTTTATATGTGTATTGTATGTGTGAGGTTATTACCTTAGCCAATAAACAATTTCCTGCAAAATCCTCCAGTCTGAGCTCAACATCAATACTTGATTGCATAACATAGGGACTGCCATAACAAGAACACATACCCTATACAACAGTTATGGTATATATGCAAAAAGAGCACAAAGGGTTTATCATATAGAAAGCTAAGCGGTGAGCTGAGGAGACCTGATAAGAAAGGGTCAGAGTGAAAAATGCAAAATGCACCTGCAAAATCTACAGATTTATATCATCGCTTTCAGATAAACACGCTGCCAAAAGCTTTACATGTCAATCAGATGGTCTCTTCCTGTCTGAGTGGGTGGACTGTGTTCAGAATAAGCTACAATATGGACCGCGCTGTATCCTGGTTGCCAAAAATGTGGTTATGTGCGTCGATAGCAATTCTCTGAACTAATGAAACAAGAGCGCTCACAGCTGGCATCGGTTAGGTAACGTGTTAAAATTGGTAATTGAGGTGAGCTGTGTGAATTGTTATGAGAATTGACTTTTTCCATAAAGAAGTGATTGCACGGAGAACATCAGGACTCCCACTGGTTTCAGTTCCTGAACTAAAGCACTTAAAAAACAATCTCTAATCATCAGTCTTCAGGTTTCTGGTAATATAATGACGCACTTGAGATATGTTGTGCAACTTGGATTGAGCTGTGCATTCTTGCTGTAACATATTGGACTGCATTGACTGGCAGAGATGCTGTTGCATAATTCATAGCAGCTGTGTGTATATTATATTATATTGATCAAATGTGTCTTCATGTCTTCATTTACGGAGGTCTGAGCGTGTATGAATTTCAAAGTGATGTTTAAAATAACATGCTGTTATCACTGGCTCATGTTAAAGTGGATTCACCTGATTTTCTTTAAACTATTTCAGATTATACTGAAGTCAATCAGTTCATGGTATTAATAGCAGTGGGAGGAACCAAATTGCTTTTGAAAGGAAGGTAAGATTAACATTTAAGTGATTCAAGCTTTCATATCCTAACTAGGTCAGGGAGATGACATCAAATGTAGACATATGTTCACCATTTCTGTTTGTGACTTTGGGTGACATGTATAGACGCTGTGGTGTTTCCTGATTTACTGCATGAAAGCCCATGTTACGAGACCTGTAATCTAGATGTTGTAAACCTGTCAAATCTTTATTTATTACTTTTCTTTCTAGGTGTATTTCTAGTTGTATACTGTTCAAACGTATGTGGTCTGTAATTTTTTTTATAGGAAAAAAAACTTTTTTATACAGCAAGGATGCATTAAATTGAACAAGAGTAACAGTAAAGATATTTAAATTGTTGCAATAAATCAAAATGAATAATAATAAGAAATGTTTTCTTTTTGAGCAGCAAATAAGCATATTACAAGTATAAGCTTTGCATCACAGGAATAAATTACATTTTAGAGTATATTAATATTAGAAAACCAGTTATTTTAAATTGTATTAATATTTCATAATGTTACAGTATTTTTGATCAAATAAATGCAGCCTTGGTGAGCATAAGAGATTTTTTTCAAAAACATTTGAACAGTAGAGGTCAAAAGTTTACATATACCTTGCAGAATCTGCAAAATGTTAATAATTTTACCAAAATAAGAGGGATCGTACAAAATGCATGTTATTTTTTATTTAGTACTGACCTGAATAAGATGTCACATAAAAGATGTTTACATATGAAGAGTTCAGATGCAAAACCAGCTAAAAGCATCTCTGTCAAAAATGAGATAATGATACTGAGTGAATGCTCCTGCCACTTAGAATATATCCATCAAATACTTTTACTTCAAACTCGCTAAATTCCAGCCTCAGCCCTATCAGAAGTACCAGTACTTATATAGAAACCTATACAAAGTAGCCAGAAAGAAATGCTATTTTTAAAGAAATGCTATTTTTAAAGAAATACGTCAGATGGATTTAGAGGCTTTTGCATCTTAACTCTTCATATAGTCCACAAGAGAAAACAATAGCTGAATTGATAAAAATGATCCTGTTCAAAAGTTTACATACGCTTGATTCTTACTACTGTGTTGTTACCTGAATAATCCACAGCTGTGTTTTTTTTTGTTTAGTGATAGTTGTTCATCAGTCCCTTGTTTGTCCTGAACAGTTAAACTGCCTGCTGTTATTCAGAAAAATCCTTCAGCTCCCACAAATTCTTTGTGCATTTGAAGCCTTTCCAACATTGACTATGATTTTGAGATCCATCTTTTCACACTGAGGAAAACCGAGGGACTCATATTGCAACTATTACAGAAGGTTCAAACACTCACTGATGTTTCAGAAGGAAACACAATGCATTAAGAGGCGGGGGGTGAAAACTTTTTGAATTTGATCATTTAACTTATTTTGTCCTCTAGGAAACATGTAAGTATTTTCTGTAGCTTCTGAAGGGCAGTACTAAATGACAAAAATATGATATTTAAGCAAATTAAGAAAAATGTACACATCTTCATTCTGTTCAAAAGTTTTCATCCCCGGCTCTTAATGCATCGTGTTTCCTTCTGAAGCATCAGTGAGCATTTGAACCTTCTGTAATAGCTGCATATGAGTCCCTCAGTTGTCCTCAGTGTGAAAAGATTGATCTCAGAATCATACAGTCATTGTTGGAAAGGGTTCAAATACACAAAAATGCTGAAAAACCAAAGAATTTGTGAGAGCTGAAGGATTTTTCTGAACAACGGCAGGCAGTTTACCTGTTCAGGACAAACAAGGGACTCATGAACAACTATCACTAAACAAAAAAACACAGCTGTGGATCATTCAGGTAACAACACAGTAATAAAAATCTACGTATGTAAACTTTTGAACAGGGTCATTTTTATAAATTCAACTATTATTTTCTCTTGTGGACTATATGTAAACGTCTTTTATGTGAAGTATCTTATTCAGGTCAGTACTAAATAAAAAATAACATGCATTTTGTATGATCCCTCTTATTTTGGTAAAATAATTAACATTGCAGATTTTGCAAGATGTATGTAAACTTTTGACCTCAACTGTACGTCACGACACAAATTCACAGCATTTAATCGCCTTTGTGCCTTTACTACTTAATTTAAAATGGTCCTATGGTGTGACCAACTATTCCATGTAACCTCAATTACTATAAGGTCATAACACTGCGTATATATTAATTATAGAAGAAATTATTTTTAAGAGCAGTTTTAGTGACTTACAGCATGTCACACCACAGGATACTTCAGAAAATGCATGAACTATAAAGGAGGCTTTTGGATTTGGTGTTTCAGGGGCATGAAGAATGAGACAATTAAAATGATATGAGAGATTATGTGTAGTCATTGTTCAACCTATAAAAACCCAAATTCCTTTAAATTGACTGTAAGGCATAATCCTTCTCAAAAAGGAATATAAATCCATCTTTTTCAGTCTTACAAGAAAGGCACAATTGATACAAGCACCACAAATGATTTTGATTCCATCTTAATGATTTTAATCCAGTTCACATCAGCATCTCTCTCAAGTGGAAGAAAAAGTGGGTTAGATCTCATGAGTCGACTCCACGTTCTAGAAGCAACATGGATCTTTTTCTGGCTTACGAGTCTTGCGAGATGTTTATCTTCCGGTGGAAATAACACCGTGATTTAATGAAGTTCTGCCCTAAAAATGACGAAACCGGCATGAAGCTTTTGAAACTGCATGGCATTTAAATAATTCCAGCTTTGTTATTTAATTTACATTGGAGATGTATCTGTATAATGCATCAAGAAACGTTGCCGTGCACTAAAACCCAGATGCAAGACAGCAGCAGAAAATCTATACAGAATGATGCATTCCCTCCAATGTGAGGTGCATTATAAATGGTTTGCAACAGAGGGTTTTATAAACCTACAGCACTACGAGAATCTAAATCACATTATGACGCATCTGTTTTAACTTTGAAGTACATTGCAAATGCATGCGTTATGTCATCAAAACGTAATAAAAATAGAAAGTAGTACCAGGAGACATGTCTTTTCGATTCTAAAGATATAAACACCTTATTACATAAACATGTTTAATTTCTTAACAGCGTCAGCAGTAATTATAATAAAACAGCTGGACTTGTCAAGTTACTGCTGCGTCCTTAAATCACCAAACGAACAGTGCCATCGCCTCTGAAGTTTAACTAGAAATTCAAAGCAGAAAAGCACTGAAAAATTGACTAATAGTAACTGACAGCTTGGGCACAGTGACACAAATGCTTAGTTTGGTTCTTTTGAGGTCAGTGCGTGTTACCGCAAACCCGAAACTTTGAAGTAAACAGTTTTGTTGGAGAAAAGTTGAATTTTTCTATCATAATTCTTCATTCGAGTTACAGAAGCCACAGGCTACTTGGTAATTATTGCAGTCGTCTCACTTTCCGCCTTTGCTTGAGATACAGCTAAAGGGTGAGCTAACTAACTAGAGGCCACTGGGCTTGGGGTTGGATGAGGACGGTTGATTTTTTTGGGCTGTGTTCCATATACTATTTTGTTTCTGCTGCCAGTAGGCAGCATAGGAAGATTTGTTAAATGTTAGAGCAGAGCCATCATCTGACACCTGGAGTCATCAGGCACTGAAAGGTCAGCTCTGTCCGTCTGTTAAATGCCACAGAAATGTCATTAACATAAAAATGGATGGGAAGTAACGGAACGGGATCTAGAATGTCATTCAGAATTTCTGAACAGCTCACATGCCACAGGACAGGAAACATAAAATCATTTTACAAGTCTTTAGAGAGAAATATAACTCACTCTTCCTCTAGATTCTCATTCAGAAAAGCAGTTTTTAATTCTTAAAAGTAATTTGGCAGTCAGTTACCTGATCTTATTTTTTGTGTTTTTTATATTTTGATTTATAAAAACAGTTTTTGATATCAAAATAAAAATGCATCTCTTCTATAATAAATATGTCTTCAATTTCAGAATTGCAATTTTATTATGCTATTATACCTGGGTTATAATGTGAAAAATGTGATTAAAACAATTTTTGATATGTATAAAAATGAATAAATAAAAAATGCACCTCTTCTATAATGAATGTGTCTTCAGTTTCAGAATTACAGTTTTATTATGATATTATATCTGAATTATAATGTGAAAAATTTGAATATCCTAAAGTTCTAACTAAGAAAATTGCCTCATTAAAAGGTTAAAATAAAAAGTTAAAAAGTTATATGGTAAAATAGTTTAGTGCATCCTGAGAAATCAAAGAATAAAGTGGTCAAATGATACACCAAAAAATAAGATTTATAATATTTTAAATAAATAAAAAATACATAAAAATAAATAAGTAAAATAAAAAAATAAAGGAATAAATGAGTAAATAAATTCACAAATAAAAAAATGCACCTCTTCAATAAAGGATATGTCTTCAATTTTGTGATTAAAAGTCATTATGATAATATTTCTGTAGTAACAGTGGAAAATCTTAGCATTCTAAAATTGTAACAAATTAAAATGTCTTATTAAAAGGTTTGAATAAAAATTCTGGAGTTTTCTGGTAAAATATTTTAGCATTTCTTGAGAATAAAAAAAAGAGTAAAGTGGTCAAATGATACACCAAAAAAAATCATATTCATGATATTTGTAAAAAAATAAAAATAAAAAAAATAAATAAATAATTAAATACATAAAAATATATGAATGATTAACTATATAAATAAATTCACAAATAAAAAAATGCACCTCTTCTATAATGAATATGTCTTCAATTTTGTGTTTTGTGGAAAATGTCAACGTCCTAAAATTGTAACAAAAAAAAAAAAAAGTCTTAAATAAAAATTCTGAAGTTTTCTGGTAAAATATTTTAGTGTTTCTTGAGAATAAAAAAAGAGTATGGTGGTCAAATGATACACCAAAAAAAAAAAAATTGTATTTGTAAATAAAAATTAATAATAATAATAATAATAATAATAATAATAAATAATGAATGAATGAATACCTAAATAAATAAATTCATAAATAAAAAATGCACCTCTTCTATAATGAATATATCATTATTCATTAAGTTTTCTGGTAAAATATTTTAGTGTTTCTTGAGAATAAAGACAGTAAATTGGTAAAATGATACACCAAAAAACATATTCATGATATTTGTTAAAATAAATAAATAAATAAATAATAAAATAAATGATAATAATAATACACAAACATAAAATTAGATGAAAGAATAACTAAATAAGTAAATAAATTCACATAGAAAAAAATTGCACCTCTTCTATAATGAATACGTCTTCAATTTTGTGATTAAAATTCATTATGATAATATTTCTGTGGTACACTGTAACAAAGAACAAATTCTCATTAAAAGTTAGAAATAAAAAAAGTTTATATATAAAATATGTAATGTACAGAATATATAAATTACATACAAAAAATTTAATTAATAGGCCCTAATAATAATTCATAACAACTATGCAGTTACAAAGCTTGACATCTATGTAGTTATTAAGTCAAAAGCTTCGGTAAATAGGTTTATTAGGTCAAAAGCAGACGATCATTTGCTTATTTGTCACTGACCTAATAAGATACTTGCTTGTGAAACTTTGCTTCTTTTTCTGTTTTTCAGGTTACATGCTGACTGGTGTTAATCTGCTAGATTTGAGGGTCTGGAATTGCATTCTTATTGTCTAAAAAGGAACAAAGAAGAACTGAGGAGAGGAAGGTAGGAAAGCCCGGTCAGGGAATCCTAATGACTTTATTGATTGTGACGCAGGCGTGTATAAATGCCATCAGAGTTCATCACCGAAACAGAAGAGAAAATTGCCCACAAATCTCATCTAAACGACTCTGACAAATGACTCTTTACATACAAGTAGGAAGGAGCTCTAGAAGCTCACAGCACGCTACCCAAATTACTGAAGGAGGCATTAACATTGGAGGCATAAATTACTGTCTTTAAACATGTAGTCTGTTGCTCTGTAAACCAAATCTGCACATTCTGTTTGCTGTGAAACGACACAGGCGAGCAATGCAAATCTGGGATGTTTTTTTTTTCTAAATGTGTCAAGTCTAAAACCTAAATTTCCTCGCATCTTAGCACGCTCCTTTTTGAGAAACAAATGGGCGCTCTCATTTCTTCTCCATCCCCCAGTACAATCCCCCTCCCAGCAGTAAAATCCCATTCCAGTGTGCCTGTGTGCAATTGCCTCAACCCAGTGATTTATGAAAAGGAAGAAAAATCTCTTTTGCAGATGGGACTGAGAGGTTAGAAAGAGGTATAAATATTCCTGATCATGTATTCAGCTGCCCCCGAGGTCCCTCCGTAATAGACGGTATATCTTCTAGTGCCATTAACCTGTGAGATCAGACGTGGTTGCATGTTACAGGGACAAGGGAAGCAAATTACGCGCAACCGCTCGCGATCACACCTGTGTCCTATTCTCTAGCGTAACCTGGGTGTTGTTATTGTCACCTTCACCGTTAGAATACTGACAGTGGGATTGTTTTCTGAGAGAAAAGCGCTAGTTGAAAGCACCACTGGCCCTTTGTAGTGCGAATTGAGTCTTTGTTAGTGATTCTGTTTGATCATCTCTAATTGAAAAGAACATCCGTAACATATCGCAGTGTTTTTTCATTGTGCACGTGCCATAAAAATGAATAAAAATCAACACGCACGTCCTATGGCTGCAATTAATTGTACTTTTCAATCTATAGTATATTTCGTTTGTATTCCTATATCTAGTGAGCTGGTTCGCTGTCTCTAGCATCTGCATTTATATGCAATTTATCTAACATTCACTGAAAAAAAAATGGGTGTAGAAACAATTTTCACAAATATTGCACAAATATAAAGAAACACAAGTAACACATTAAATTAACTATTACATTTTTAGATAAAAAAACGGAAATAGTATTTTTTTAAGTAATTATGATCTTTTTTTTATTTAAACTATATTTATTTTCAGTTTTTGATTATTGTTACTATAATACATCACAGTTAACTAGAAATCATCTGATTCATCCATTGTTTTACAACTGATGCTGATCTGTGTCAAAAGTTGAGCTATTTTTAACTTGGCAGAACAAGACACACTGTATGTCTACTGCATGTTTAGACCAACAATTAAAAAATAGGGCAGATGGTAACGCTGCATTGTGTATGCAGCACCACAACTAAAGTGGGACACTCCTCACAGGCAGTTACCCCTTCTAAATTAGTTCAAAGTCACCATGATACCAAAACTGACAGTTTTTATTTCTTTATGGAATATTGAAGCGTTTATTATAAATAATTTATCCGTGCACATCATTAATTTGGCCTCATAATTCATGTGTCCTCATAATCTTTATTCAAAAACATAAACTTTAGCTTTACTTCGCAACAACCGGTTTTTAAGGGCAGGACAATAATAGGTGGTTTCTACCCAGGTATCACATTTAGGTTATAAAAACAATGTGGGAACATTGTTTTGAAACATTCTATTAACATTTTCACCCACAAAAGAACGTTATTTGAATGTTTATTTTTAATATTCTAAAACATTAAAATGTCCTGCTTTCTTGTTGTGATTAGAATGTTATTTAAAGGGGTCATCGGATGCCCATTTTCCACAAGTGGATTCTTTAGGGTCTTAATGAAAAGTCTATAATATACTTTGGTTAAACATTCTCAATGGTAGTGTAAAACAACACCCTTTTTACCTTGCCAAAATCAGCTCTGCAAAATTCATCTCATTCTGGTTGAGGCTGCTTTAAATGCAAATGAGCTCTGCTCGCCCCGCCCCTCTCTTCTCTCAGCTGCTCTGAGAGATTGTTTACTTTAGCCACATTTAGCGCGTTTAGCCGCTAAACTTGCTAACTAGCACATTATTAGGAAAGGCAATCGCAAAGATTCATAAAAAACCCTTTTACTCACTTCTGCTGTAAGTGAAGCTGGATCACGAATAATTCCCGCGAACATAGACGGATATATGTAGATAGGGAGGCGCATTTCCTTCACAAACAAACTTAATCCACTGCATCTTCAGCGGCTCAGATGTTGGGAGTAAATGACAACCACTACGTTCATTATTACATCCAGCAACACAACACCTCAATCGCTCAATCGGAGATATTCTTGTCTAACTTACATCCCAGCTCCGGCATCGAAACAAAGAGGGCGGACCGTTACAGCTGGTCTAAGGTAAGACACTCATGTCAATCAACTATTGTGGGAGCAGCCTCTGTTGGTGTGACGCCACAACGACAGGCATCTGAGAATGGCTCGATTTGAAAAAGGGAATATTATTTTTACAGAATAATTAAAAACCGCTGCATGGATTTTTATCATTATAGGGTAGATGTGTACATACACTGCCAACACACATTAATGTTCAAACAACATGTAAAAGTGAACTTAGCATCCGATGACCCCTATAAAGATTACAAAAATGCTTCTTACAAAATTCTTTTTTTCTTACAAAATGTTTATTTTTAATATTCTAAGAATGTTAAAATGTACTCTTTCTCTTGTTGTGATTAGAACATAATTTGTGACCCTGGACCACAAAACCAGTCATAAGGGTCAATTTTTTGAAATTGAGATTTATACATTATCTGAATAAATAAGCTTTCTAGTGATGTATGGTTTGTTAGGATAGGACAATATTTGAAAATCTGAAATCTGGGAGTGCAAAAAATCTAAATATTGAGAAAATCGCCTTTATAGTTGTCCAAATAAAGTTTTTAGCAGTGCGTAGTACTAATCAAAAATTAAGTTTTGATATATTTACTGTAGGAAATTCACTAAACATCTTCATGGAACATGATCTGTACTTGATATCCTAATGATTTTTGGCATGAAAGAAAAATCGATCATTTTGACCTATACAATGTATTTTTGGCTATTGCTATAAATATTCCTGTGCTACTTAAGACTGGTTTTGTGGTCACATTTAAAGGACCATTGAAGTGCTTTAAAACACACAACATTATTCTATGTGTTGACATAATTTTGACTGAAACAGGAAGGCAAGCAGTCGTGCCCCCTTTTTTAATTAGTGTTTTGTTTATATCACAGCTTGGGCCAGAGCCATTGAGCTGGGTAAAAGCCGTATTTGACAGTGTATGACAGCCACACAGCGCTGCGGCAGTTCGTGTGACACAACGTGAAACCAGACTTCATTCGTCCCAACATAATGTATATTAACAGTTACCATACAGAAAATACAAACAAGTGAACAAGTGACCGATTTCAGCCACAGCTTCAGCGTTTATTTATAGTGTAGGGGGTGGGATGAGTTGGATTCTAGAGAGCATTTGATTGGACAGAAAGTTTGATGAGAAGCTAAAGTGCAGGGTGATGTCATCAAAATCATCGATCCATATTGACTCTAAGTTTTGAAGCTTATATCTTCTAATTTGATATTATTTTCCTCTAAACCACTAGATGGCACAAAACCGTGGCGTAGCACTTTCCAAAACATGCGCTTTTCAAGATGCATGTGCAAATTTGTCTGATCCATAATGCGATTGCAGGCAGCAGCGCAAAGTTGATTCTGCGCTTACTTGATCTAATATTTAATGTTTTTTAAAATGTTGTAGATTTAAGTAGCTAATGAGAATCGTTTAAATGCATATATTTTGCACCAAATGTCTTCTTAATGATTTTCAGTTTTGTTTAAGATAATTAAAGCAACAGTTTTTAAATAACGAAAGAATATGCAAAAGTATGGTATTTGGGGTAAAAAAAAAACACCCCTGCTGCTGGGGCTAAAAGGCACAATAATTAACATGATAATTAATAGATGGCAGACTTTTCCATTTGTTGACATGACATGGTTAGATTCAGATGGTAAATATCATATATTATGTTGGGTGTCCATTTTAGAGATAATCACCATGTTTAGAATATAACCATCATATTTAAAACCATGCTATTAAGCATATCATATAATAAAATATTATTTGTTGTTACTACTATAAATCTACAATAAATTATTATGGGATCTCCTTCAGTGCTTTCAGAATCTTTACTTTTTAAAACTTTGCTAAAGTGGTTGTTTTGAACAAGTATTAACTTAAGACATTAATAGAAAAAAAAAATTTAGTTAAAGTATTTATATCAATACTGTGCCTTTTGCCCCGTGCTGCTGAACCCCCTTTGCCACCTCATACATTTATAAGATTTTAAAACAAAATAAACGACTTTGAGTGACTATGATTTATTGTCACTCAAAATCTGTTGCTCCATAATCGTTCAGTACAAACGCAGTGAACAGCACATGTTTTTGTGTGCCTAAAGTGTGCCTTTAGCACTGTTGTACCCTATTAGCTTGACAGCTAATTTGGTTTTGGTACTTAAAGGGTTAGTTCACCCAAAAATGAAATTTCTGTTATTAATTCCTCACCCTCATGTCGTTCCAAACCCCTAAGACCTTTGTTAATCTTCGGAACACAAATTTAAATATTTTTAATGAAATCCGAGAGCTTTCTGACCCTGCAAAGACAGCAATGCAACTACCACGTTCAAGGCCCAGAAAGGTAGAAAGGACATCGATAAAATACTCCATGTGACATCAGTGGTTCAACCTCAATTTTATGAAGCTAGGAGAATACTTTGTGTGCAATGAAAACTAAAATAATGACTTTATTCATTTATTCGAAGCGCATTCACAACAGGACCAGTATCTTAAAAAATAGATATAGAGCTAGATAAAAATAGTTTGTGTTCCGAAGGTGAATAAAGGTCTTATTGGTCTGGAATGACATGAGGGTGAGTAATTAATGGGAAAATGTAATTTTTGGGTGAACTATCCCTTTAAAACTGATCTGGATATCAGAAGGTTTCAGTCTAATGTATTTAAACTAAAGCATCAAGCGTATTTTCTCTCATATAACTAACACCATCACAGCGCGTTTGCTGCAAAGTGGACACGGGTTTACCATATCACATTATACACTGACCTGTAGACAGGCTGCAAGTGGAAGTCAAGCTTAATTAACTAATTAATTGAAACTTCCAGCTGCTGGTTGCAGCATCTGTTGTTGTAATCTTCTGCTGAGAGTCTCCGGTGAGAATTAATTTACTCTCCCTGCTAACAAGCCATTGGTGGGTCAAATCTGCTCCCTTCAGAGGACTTCAAAAACAAGATACATGCATAATTACGCTTTGCAAAGTATGTTCAGAAATACAGTCATCTGTTAAAATGAAACGTGCATCAGGCTGGTTGTGTTCATAGCATTGTCTAATTTATGTATATATTGCTGCCCTGGTAAACACTTAAATGAGGACAGTCCAGTGTCTAAAAAGCACCCTCTTGTGGTTGAGCATGGAGCCTGCAGAGATTGTAAATGATTGGGGAGGATTGGCTGCAGCTCAACTATTAGGGTGAAAAAAAATTGTTATTGACTTTTATTGAATGTGGAACACTCCAGCTGGGAGGTTTAGAGATAAGATTTGTTCTTGTATAAACATATTCTCACCACCCAGTAGTGTATTTCCACATGAACATTTATTGCAGCATTGTAGACACCAGAATATTTGATGGACACCACAAGGAGGCAGCAAATATATTACCAAGATAATGCTTCTGTGCAGAGTTTGCCATCCATCAGTGCTTTCTGTGTCAGTTAATTAGTGGTGCTTGCCAAAGCATCAATTATCACTTGTTTGAGTTTAAACAATCCATCCGACAATCACCTAGCGGTACCACAGCAACATACAAACAACCACTCAGAACAACTTGGCAACCGTATACCAATTTGACAACCACATGCAATACTGAGTTAATTTACTCAGTATTTCACGTTAAGAGTAATTAACGTTTGTGTACCACAGAATCAAAAGATAACTTAATCTCAGAGTATGTTAACCTAATCAATTTCTAAGTAACTGAACAGATGTAATCAGAAAACATATAAAGGTTTACGACACACTTCCAGCTAATACCAAATGTTTTCGGAACTTCTGTTCAGGTTCTCATTATGAATAAAATTATGAATAAATGCTCCTGTAATGTTATTAGAATGTTTGTTCAAAGGTATCTAGTTTTTAATAATGTTCTCAATATCATTGTTTACACATCATTCATGGAATGTTTAAGTGTTGAAAACATTTTTAAATGTTAATACTTATTTTAGAATGTTCAGAGAACTTTCAAAAGTAACATTCCATAATATTTGAAAAATGTTAAATGTTCTCACATTTCACATAATATAAAGTTACTCACTTTTATACTAAAGTGTTATTTTAATATCATTGAGATATTATTATATGTCTTCATTAATTTTGTGTGTTAGTTTTTATATTTTCTGTTTTAATTTTAGTTAAAGTTTTAGTAATTTTGTTGCTTTTTTATATGTATTTTCATTTTTATTTCAGTTTGAGTTATTTCGGTACATCAAGTTTAGTACATTATCTAAATAAAAATGAGAAATGTTTTTTTTAATTTGCAGTTTTTATTTTATTATTATTAAAGTTTTTCTAACGGTGTTAGTTAACTATAATAACTCTGACACTAAAAAAGCATATATTTGCAATTTTTAAGCTATTGTCAATAAATGCGTTTCAACATCTGACTTCTGAAAGTAGATAAAAAAGTCAAATGTCGAAACTAACAATGCTTAAGCCTTATAATCTGGAAATCATTTGACTTTATGAATGAGATAGTATTAGAGCGAAAGACAAAAACTTTTGCTTAATTTATCCAGCCAAGTGACCGTAGTTTTGCACCAAAATCCAAGACTTGTGTTGTAAGATTAATTACAAAGGAATTTTCCCCTCCTATTCTCCCCAGTGACGGAGGAGAACAATGAACAGAGAGGGCTGGATGGACAGATTGGAGAAGAGTGTAAATGACAGTGGGAGGTAAACCCAAGAGATGTCATGGGTCACCACACGTGCAAAAGAAACCTGCTGGATTTCCCATTGTCTATATAGATGAACAAACTATTGATTTTGCGAACGAAGTAACAATTATTCATTCTTTTTGTATTAGCATTTTTGACTTTTGGTTGTCATAAATATGGTTTAGAAACAAGCCCTCATCATTGTTTAGTCAGTACGTTATCAGTTAAATCAACTGAGGCAGTGCCTGGGGGTCATTGTATTCTTCGGGAGCCATGCGCGTTCATATGGAGAGGGTCTTTGTGTTAAATCCTTAAAAGATGGTAGCTTTTTGGATCGCTTCTTGGATTTCAAAGGTGAGAGGGGTCACTTGATCTGCTGGTGCTTATTAGGAGGGGCTTCATGACATGCAATAGCTTAGGAGCTCTTCTGTAGTAAAATGTCTGTGTGTGTGTGTGCACATATGCTGTGGGTGGGAATTGTATTTTGGCAAACTTAATCCTCTAACTGGTAATTCGTCTTAAAACTTGGACTTTCCAAATGATAAGCTTTAGACAAATCGGTGTGTTTTTAGGTTGCCAGAGAATTCTAGTTGATATTACTCACTAGTCAGTCAGATTGGAGAGGTCATTGTGAGCATTGCTGTGCTGCTTGATTTTTTTCCATGAACATTCCTGTTAATGTTTCTTGAAGGCCTAAGTCATCTAAAACAATATTTTGGATCCAAATATTTTAACAAATGTTAACAGAAGCAATGAGGCCAAATCCTTGATGGTTCAAATCATTCAATACCTAGAGTCTGGTTTAGATTAGATTTTAATCTAGATTCTATAGATTCTCTAGATTAAAAACTAAAGTGAACCACTTTAAATTAATATGTAATATTTTATATAATACTTTTTATTTGATTTGATTTTATTTTATTATTTTATTTGATTGTATTTTATTCCTCGTTTCGGTTCCTTTTCCTTTTGCTTCATTGTAACAGGCTGGCAGCCGTACTCAAAACAGAGTGGATTGTTCACCGCTATTCGAATCCAATTTGCTTTATGCCCTTCCATCATGTTTCACTTATCACCTCGTGTTGATAGCTTGTTAGTAGTGAGCAATATAAGCCTGTGATGTGGGCAGACAGGTCTAATCAAAGTGTTTCCTGTACAAGCTGATAATGTGTGTGGGCAGATGTTTGTAACGCGGCTGTTATTAAAGGTCACCGGAAATCTCTGGAACATCTGGAAAAATAGAATTATCTGAACTGACAAAACAGGTGGAGATATTATCTTTTTATTTCCTAGAAGCATCTCCCGCACAAGACTTTTCCCACTTGTTTTCTTTCTCAAATTTCTTTAAACATCCGGAGGGGAAGCATGTTAATTTGCCATTCCTTTTACTTTGAGGCTAAATATTAATGTAAAATGTCTGCATGTGTGGATCCACTGTATGAGCGAGTCATTGAATCATTCAGCTGAATCATTCAAAAGGGCTGATTCATTCGGGAGCGAAGCACGGGACTGTCTTTATTATTAAGTGAGTCACTGAATGATTCAGACTGTCAGTTCAAGATCTAATACATTCAGGAATGAGACAATTGATTGTTTTTTTGAATGAGTCATTGAATCGCTTGCTCAACCAATTTGTTTAAAAACCTAAATCATTCAGGAATGAAACTTTCTATTTTCCTGGGTAAAGTAAAAACAGATGGAGTATTGCAATATTGTGTCCAAAATGTAAGGTACTCAACATTAACTTTTGGTTTATTGATGTTCTTCTTTTGTTAACATGCATTATTAGCAGTGTTTGCCAGGTTTTCACAACAAAATCCACCCAATTGCTACTCAAAATTAGCGTTTTGAGGGGGGGCCCCCGTTAAAAATCACACCTTTTTGGTGAGGTTCCCTTGGTAAAATTAGCATTCCAGAGGCTAAATATTATGTTATTGGGGTCACTTCAACCCACGGCAACAGTGAGTTAAAGTTACAGTAGCCCAATTCTGAAGAAAAACTGCAGACTTGGCAACACTGATTATTAGCCAATTTTCCAAGCCAGCATGTTACATTAAATCCGTTTAGAAATCCTAGTAAAGCATAATGCTGTTGTGAATTCACAAATGCTATGATTCAATTAAATACATAAATATCATGCAGGTTTAATATATGCACTAAATTATTTACATCTCACAGTAAATGCTGCTCCACACAAACAAATATCATTTTTATGTGTGGAGCATTTTAAACAAATTGCTGTGGGTTTGGGTTTATTATAACGTTCATCTGGGAATGCAGTGTGTGCCATTTCATCACATTTGTAAGGTAAATGATTTATAAACCTAGGCAAACACAGGAGAATACATCAATATCTTTCTAAATATGCTAACTGTTCATTAGGTAAAATACATGTTTTTTGGAGGAATTCCCCTGGTAAAATTAGCATTCCAGGGGGTAAACATCACGTAATTGGGGATTGCTTCAACACGTGAACATGAAAAACAACCCGCGGCAACAGTGTTGAAGTCACGCAATTCTGTGGAAAAACCACAAACTTGGCAACGCTGTGCATAATGCATTAGTTCCATTTTTTATAATACATTATGTATTTTAATAATAATAAATAATAATAAAACCATATAGTTACTTGCTTTTGATACTTTATTTGAAGTATTATTGCCTTGTTGCTATTGTATTTGTATTTTAAATAATTTTAAATGCTATTATTCCCCCCAAAAAATGTATTAGAATTATTTGATTACTCGATTACAAAAATAATTGTGAGTGACAACCCTACTTTCAAAACAGTTGAACAATTAAAAATTGTAACTTGTAAAACATATAGACATTAAGGTTTTTTTTTTTTTCTATTTTACTGCCTTGCATCTCGCATTACACTCGAAGACACCATATGATGTGACTTTCCCTTTAAATAAACAGGAACAACAGCTTTAGAAAACAGTTTATTGACAGATAATAACCCTCATTCAGTCTAATTTTAGCCTAATTAAAAAATTGGACAAAAAAGATAAAACAATCATCAACACTTCCCTAGCAGTTGTTAAAATATCTTTCAGATACTGTATAATAAAGATATAGCATGACCTGTGTAACGCCATAAAGTGAAACACAACCGATTACATTCAATTCTTTTAACAACTCTCATGGATTCTCAAGGCATTCATATGAAAGATAAAGAAATTTCTGTCTGAGAATGTGAAGCACTGAACTTAACAGGAAATAATGCCTGCATTGAAGAAAACGAACAAAGGGGCGCCATGTGCAGATGGCGAGAGTGTGAATTAACACTTCTATTATTGTGGCATAAAAATACTGTTCCCCCTCAGGATAAAAATGCAAATTTTGTTCAAACCTCAAACTATGCCACATATTCATATAGAGCAACAGTATAGCTGCCAGTTTTGTTCATATTAAAGGCACTATTCATGTTAAAGGTCATTGAGCACTTAATGTGCTGAAAAATGCATTTTAAATGCGTATTTATCATAATAAAGAGAACATCCATCTCTAACAGCTGTGAAAAATAGAATCAGTTGCATCTAATCTATATGTAATTGCCTAATATGTTCTCAGTTTTCTAAATGTTTTCTTTTGTGTTACACAGAAGAAGAAAAGTCCGTTTTGGAGCAACATGAGTGTGAGTAAACGATGACAGAATTTTCATTTTTTAACGAACTTTCCCTTTGAAGCTGAAGTGTGTAAACATTATAAATACTCATTTTTCTTCCATTGTTCGGCAAACAGCCTCAAAGTAGGTATGTTGGTCTAAAACAAACAGAGCAATGAAAAATTACACACTTCAGCTTTAATACTGTAATGCCATCATAGTGTAAATGATGAGATTAATTAAAAGATTCCTTCAGCTTAATGGCTAAAGATGATTCTTCAGCATTCTCCAGAAGTTTATATGGTTATTAAGACTTGTCTGTTAGTGTTTAAGGTGAAAATGTTGGAAGCATTGAACAAAAAGAGTCTGATAGATCAGATAAGTATGCTCTGTTTTGTGGTCTGTTAATAATCTATGTCAACATGAAGAGTTTTCTTTTTAACAAGCGGTTCACATAGATTTCTAGTCATTATCACAATCATGGCACTAAAGCCGTGTTTTTTGGCAGTTTCTCACTGACGTAATAAGCCGAACACGTTCAAAGTCAATATTTTCAAAGAGGCGGTTGTCTCCTCTAAAGAATGTAAAATGGTGGGAATTTGTGCATTTCTGTCCACGTTGTTGTCCGGGAACTGAAAATCCAGCATGGAAATCGACCTTTACATCTGACACAACACAGATACTGTCTTTCCATGTGGCAGGAGCGAAATGATGTCCATCCTGATGGCTCAAGGAGAAGGTCAAAGGGTCTTTTGGCAGCAGATTCTGGGGCTTCGCAGTCTGAATTCCTTCATTCTGACTGTATGGCAGAGTCTTGAGAATCTGCAGAGATGAGGAGACTTTCTTCTCATCTTGTGAGCAACACTTGGCTCATGCTCGCGTAAAGAGGAAATGACTTTTCCTAGCCACTCTTCATCTCAAGTGCAGAATGGGGGGGTGGGTGCATAAGTTCAGCTTTCGAGTGCATAAGTTCATTATTGTTCACACTGCTGTGTGTTTGAGTTACATAAATGGTATTGTTGAGATCAGTATGCTGCTGCAGTACATCTGTGTGATTTTCCAATTATGGATCCCTTTTCTGTGTTGTCACAGCGAGTGCATTTGCATGTAATGTATAACAGAATGCCGACAGCCATAAGGAATGCATTTTTATGAGACTTTGAAGTCATTGTGTTTTATCTCCGGTTTTGATGTCAAAACTTATTGAATGAGCTGACAGACATATACAGTTGAAGTCAAAAGTTTACATACACCTTGCAGAATCTGCAAAATGTTAATTATTTTACCAAAATAAGAGAGATCATACAAAATGCATGTTATTTATTTAGTACTGACCTAAATAAGATATTTCACATAAAAGACGTTTACGTATAGTCCACAAGAGAAAATAATAGTTGAATATATAAAAATGACCCTGTTCAAAAGTTTACATACATAGATTTTAATACTGTGTTGTTACCTGAATGATCCACAGCTGTGTTTTTTTTTTTTTTTGTTTTTTTTTTAGTAATAGTTGTTCATGAGTCACTGAACAGTTAAACTGCCCGCTGTTCTTCAGAAAAATCCGTCAGATACCACAAATTCTTTGGTTTTTCAGCATTTTTGTTTTTTGAGATTCATCTTTTCACACTGAGGATAACTAAGGGACTCATATGCAACTATTACAGAAGGTTCAAACGCTCACTGATGCTCCAGGAGGAGAAATTTTTGATTTTTTATCTTCTGTAGCTTCTGAAGGGCAGTACTAAACGGAAAAAATCGGATATTTAGGCAAAATAAGAAAAATGTACACGTCTTCATACTATTCAAAAGTTTACACCCCCGGCTCTTAATGCATTGCGTTTTTATCTGGAGTTTCAGTGAGCATTTGAACCTTCTGTAATAGTTGCATATGAGTCCCTCAGTTGTCCTCAGTGTGAAAAGATGGATCTCAAAATCATACAGTCATTGTTGGAAAGGGTTCAAATACACAAAAATGCTGAAAAACCAAAGAATTTGTGGGACCTGAAGGATTTTTCTGAAGAACAGCAGGCAGTTTAACTGTTCAGGACAAACGAGGGATCACAAAAAACAAAAAAAAAACAGGAACAATAAAACAAAACAAAAAATGTGTATCATTCAGGTAACAACACAGTATTAAGAATCGAGTGTATGTAAACTTTTGAACCTGGTCATTTTTAGAAATTAAACTATCGTTTTCTCTTATTTATTTTCCACAGTCATGAAACCAAGTCTCTCATATTGATCTTTCTCTTCTATCTTTGTCAGTTCTTGCCTCTCTTCTTTCAGCGCCATCGGGTCTGTTTGTCCCTCAGTATCTTCATGTTTGACCCTAAATGCTTCTTCAATCCTCACGTCTTCATTCTCCTCTTTAATAAACGCCATCTTTACAATAGTATGTCACGTGTATCTCAGTTGCTTCTCTTGTGGACTATATGTACATGTCTTTTATGTGAAATATCTTATTCAGGTCAATACTAAATAAAAAATAACATGCATTTTGTATGATCCCTCTTTTAATCAAATAATTAACATTTCGCAGATTCTGCAGGGTGTATGTAAACTTTTGACTTCAACTGTATATGTATAAAATTGAGAATATGAATGTATAATAAATATAAAAATTTCCATGATTTTTTTTCTTGGTCTAGAAAGCATACTTTTTAAAATTCCCTCATATATGCAGGTATAATATTTGTAGCCTGTATTTGTTAAGACTTGAATTTAAGTCCCGGCTTAAGTGGTTCTTAAGCCTTGCAGTCTGCGCTTTTCACGCCTGCGTTTTTACATTATTTTTACTCCTTCCCCCTTTTTTCTTTGCCGTGTGCTACTGTACTGCCTTTGAAGTCTTTTGAAGATATTAATCCTCCTTTCATGCTTGATTTAAAATCCTTACTGATTATTTTCACAAAAGAAATTCAAACAAGCGAGGAATTTATTTTTCATCCACTCTGGGTGTATTTTTGAGGGGGAAATTAATAGGAAATGATCTTGTAATTCTTTTCATCTGACTGCGAGTCAGAGGTGCTTGGTAAATGCGAACAGATTGCGTCCATGCAAAAGGTCTGTTTGCACTTATTCCCCAAAACTGTGAAAGTTGAGCCGCTTCCTACATATCACATAATACGTGCACAAAAAAGAGATGTGGCTACGGAGATCCGTACACATGACGCAAGACGATTTGCCTTTGTTAGAGGTATGTTCAGTAAGTTCCTATCCAGTTACTTATTTCACAATCCTCTAAAGACATCTGATGACATTTACAGATCAAATGGCGATAACTGGAATTAACAGGTGGGTATGACACAAAACCTGAAAATTTGTTAAACACAATAGCCTTGATTACTGATATCAACCAATTTAAATGGTAATAATACACATTTACCTCCACCCATCTGTTCCTCAGGTTTGTTTACAGTACCTGTGTGTTTTTTTAATAGTTGCATTTAATTATGGAGAAAAGAATAGTTTGTTCCTGGCCTGAACAGGATGTTCAATGCTTTGTTGAACATCAATACTTGAAAATAAGCACCTTGTGGGTATACTTTACCCAAAAATGAAAATCCTCCTAATGTTTATTCACCTTCATGTCATTTCATGTCATTTCTTTTCATTGTGGAACACAAAAGATGATATTTTAAAGAATCGTTCAGCGTTTTTTGTCACTGAGATCCAAAAGAAAGTCATACAGAACAAAGTAAGTCATACAGGTTTAAAATAACATGAGAGTGTGTAAATGATGACTAATTTTTCACATTTGGGTGAACTATTCCTTTAAACCAGCCTAAACTTGTTTGCTGGCCTTAACTGCCCTGACTGGTCTTTTAGGAGGATTTTACTTCGGCTAAGACCAGCAAACCAGCTGGTTTAATTTTGGTCACTTGCTTTACAGTAAATGTCGGTCGGATAGTCTTCTGGATATTTCTTGGTCAGAATGAGCTTGTAGGTCATCCAGATGTGACCAGAAAGACTAGCTCAGAAGTAATATGATAAAGATATTAAAACCTAGACGCAATTTCCCACTTCAGCACGTATTTGTACTGCTGTCTGTTGTCATGCTTATTGAAACTACACCAATCACGCAAGACTATCTTCCAGACTCTTACTTTTTTTTCCCTGCTGTTTTTGTTTGAAAACAGCAGAGAAACAAGACTCCTGAGCCCATGCCAACACCAACAAGAAACAATACTGTTTGGAATGCCACGGCCTGCAAACCTCAAAAATTACATTTACTCAGTTGCATATGGCTTGGAGGGTTTTACTTGATTGCGTGTCCGCAAACATGACAATTTCCTATCACGTATAGCCTTAAATCTTTTTTATGCTGCAAGCAACATCATCACCCTTTGAGGAAATTTTATAAACTGTGATGTGCTTTGATTTTGACATAATTATGCATCACCTCATGTGACCTTGTACGTCTGTGCGGTTTGCGGGAATCCATTACTCCATCTCTACCAATGAAAAGCGAGACCTTTGTATAGCACCCTGAAGAAAAAAAAATGGAGTAGAAGGGTCATGTATTTGTTTGACAAACACAAACAACAAGCTGGCAATGACCTCCATCCTCCAGCGTAAAACTAAGCTGGTATTGAGCTGAATGTCTGTTGCAGGAAAATCTTCATAGTTAATTTTATTAGTGTGGTGCTTGCCAAAACAAACATCATTATTAATTCTGATGAATAAAAGTCAAACATGTTGTTAACTGACAAGCTGTTTAACTGGCAAATTGTTTCCTGTACCTCTATTTCTCTTGCTTTGAAATCCAGTGTTTTAGAGAGTGTTGCAATTCAGTCATCGGATGGAAAAACACATGTTTGTGAGTCTTTGATTGGCCCCTAAATGTAAACAAGCGTGCGTTGCTGGGCAGCTTCATCGCTGTGCAAATGAGGCTTGACGAATCTGGATATTGCAAAATGGCATTGAACTAACAAGGACTGACTTGCACTGGAATGCTTCGGCTAATGTACGTTATTATAGAAATCCCATTATAATTAGGTTTCGTTTTTTGGAATTACCTCAGGATGTAGCAAAGTCTTCGGAAATCCTGTGCAAGTACCTCTCTGAGTCTGTACGTCACAAGAGTAGTTTTAATTTGAGCAATATTGGAGTTGCATTTGTACAACAGAAACTAATATCAACCATATGCTATTTTGTAAAACAAAAAAAAACATATACAGTAAATGGAATTATGTACTGAACTATATTTATTCAGAGATGAGCAACATCTGCGAACAAAGGTTACGTTATTTGGAAAGAGAGTATACTAAAATATCAATGGCTATAAATGGATTGGGATTGGAATTGTAGTTATAAATAGCATTTTCTTGATGTTGAGGTGACGTCTCTGAGGTCGTCTGGTCTGTCACTGGGTTTGTGACTGTTGGCGTCATGTGAAATTCCTGTGATCGCTGTTGTGTCTTTGTGTTGTTTTGGTCTTCAGCTTGCTATTTTGAGAGGTTGACATGTGCTCTTTGCAATCCTTTTTCAACAAACACAAATCAAAGGGATACGACTAGTTGAGTCACTCTTAAGACAGACTTATGCAGACTCTAAAGTCCATTTCAAACAGTATGAGACAGGTTCTGTCGAGAAGTCTTAGTCACTAGCTCATGCTGTGTACTATGAAGCCATATAAATGTATGAACCGTTATGCTTTAAACTGTTTAACGTGCTTGAATTGGATTTGTTATTGAGACACTTTTCTATTAAATAATATTAACTAAATGTGGAGACTCTCCACCTGCTGAATTGTGATGCAGTTATGGCTGGTTCTTTGATACAACACTGCGTAACACTTTAGAATAGGGAACACATATTCGCTATTAACTAAGAGTTTGCCCCTAATTTGCCTTTAATTAACAGTTAGTAAGGTAGTTGCTAAGTTTAGGGATGTGGTAGGATTAGGGGTCTATAATATGCTCATGCAAAATGACATTAATATGTGCTCTTTATGTACTAATCAGACCCTCCAGTTTTTCGCGATTCTGCGATCGCTGAATCTAACACAAAATCAGCAACATGTCACATTTTTTAGTGATCCTGCATAATTTGCCATTTCACCGCTAAATAATCGCAAAAATGGTCTCACAAAAATAAATAAATAAAAACCCACTAAATTATAAATATTAACTGAAATATACCAAATTTTACTGAAGCTGTAATGTATTATTTTCAAGATACAGATATGAGCACGTGATTGGTGTGTGTGAAACAGTGAACAAAACTTTCGCTGGAGTCTGCCATTGAACCGGCAAAGCAATTTCCCTGAAGCATTGGCTCTGATCTGTCATATAGCCTATTAGGGCTTAAACGAATCGCAGTCGATCCGTGATACATACGGACCAGGTCAAGACCCCACTGTTCGTCATTTGATTTTGCAGATTAATTTGCCAATTTACACGTTCAAGTTATTTAAAACCACAAGAAGAAGAAAAGAAACAGAACTCGATTTATTACTTACACGCTGTTCTCGCATACATCTGAAGCTCGCCCAAAGTCCTACGTTTTTCTCCTTGAATATTTTGTTGTACTCAGAAACTGGTAATATCAAAATAAAATGGCTAGTTGTTGAGACCTAAAAAATAATTTTCATAGCATTCAAGTTTAAATGCATTTCTTTATGGCATGGCATATCATAATTAGGAGACTTGCAATACAGCACAAGAGTTGGATAAACTTTTTTTTTTTTTTTCTTTTTGTGTTGTAGTGTTACATGGAAAAGAGCAGCATGGACTTTCCACAAAACATCTCAGAAGAAAATCTAAATACAATTAAAAAAACAGTAATATCTGATACAAAAAAAGTAATATCAAAATTCTACATTTTTCTTACAGTTTCATATCTCAAAATTTGGACATTATTTCAGAATTATGAGACATAAATTAAAGATGAATTCTGTTTTTTTTTTTTTTATAAAAAACTACCAGTTTAAATCACATTATTCTGACTTTTTTTTATTTCAGAATTACCTGTTTAAATCTCATAATTTCAACTTTTTTCTCAGAATTACCTGCTTAAATCTCATAATTCTGAGTTTTTTTTAAATTTTAGAATTACCTGTATAAATCTCATAATTTCAACTTTTTTTTCTCAGAATTACCAGTTTAAATCTCATAATTCTGAGTTTTTTTATTTTATTTTAGAATTACCTGTTTAAATCTCATAATTTATTTATTTTTTGTTAGAATTACCTGTTTAAATCTCATAATTTCTATTTTTTCTCAGAATGACCAGTTTAAATCTCATAATTCTGACATTTTTATTTTAGAATTACCAGTTTAAATCTCATAATTCTGACATTTTTATTTTAGAATTACCAGTTTAAATCTTATAATTCTGACTTTTTTTTTTATTTCAGAATTAACCGTTAAATCTCATAATTGTAACTTTTTTCTTAGAATTACCAGTTTAAATCTCACAGTTTGACTTTTTTAGAATTACCACTTTAAATCTCATAATTTGACTTTTTTTCTGAAAATTACCAGTTTAAATCTCATAATTCTAACTTTATTATTTCAGAATTACATTTTTAAATCTCATAATTGTGATTTTTTTTTCTCAGAATTACCTGTTTAAATCTCATAATTCTGTCATTTTTGTTTTAGAAATACCAGTTTAAATCTCATAATTCTGACTTTTTTTTAAATTACCTGTTTAAATCTGTAACGCTACGCCAGCAGAGGGAGCCCTTGCCCATGAACTGACTGTTACCGCTCCCTCTGCTTCTTCTTTGGTGACTTCCTTTTTGGCAGCTATTTAAGGAGGGCCAGGCAAAACAGGACTTTGCCAAGTATTGTTTTCCCTGTTTCATTGCCTTGTTTTGTTATTTCCATGGTCATAGTTTTTGGCTTGTTTCGTTGCCTTGTTTATTTGTTACTTTGGACTGCTCTCTTGGATTTCAACCTTGGACTGCTTACCCTTGTTTATGATTGTATCGCTGCCTGCCTCAACCCACGCTAGTGTTTTGGATTACACTTTTGTCTTGTCCTTGGATGTACTGTTTGCTGGTGTCTGACCCTGCCTGTTTTGACCTAGATCTGTACAATCTAGGTCAAAACAGCACTTGGTTCTATTCACGCTGTCTGTTGAGTCCCGTTACGGAATACTTCGCCTACCACAGATCCAGCAGCTTTCTGAAAACAGATCAACCTTGGATCCAGCATCACGCCTCTTTCATCTTTACCAAGGTAACCGGCCTATTGAAGACTTATGTTGTGGACTTTTGTGGACTGTGTCATCTTGTGGATTTCAATGATATGGCGCTTAAGGACATTTTCCGCAATAAATCAAATGAACCCATTCGTTTCTGGCTGGAGAAAAAATACACTGGACTCTTGAGGAATATATTAATCGCGCTCTCTTACTGGCCCTGCAATCCCACAGTACCCACAACACCAGAGCATCTTCACACCCCAGCCATCATGTCTGGGGTGGTTCATGTCATGCCAGCCACTTCAGAGCCCCATTGCAAGGTGGCTGCCATCCTGCAGTCTACTCACAAGATGGCTGCCATTTTAGGGCCTGCTCACGTCATGTCTGCTGCTTCAAAGCCTGCTCACGTCATGTCTGCTGCTCCAAAGCCTGCCCACATCCTGCCTGCCGCTCCAGGGCCTGCTCTTGTCACGCTTGCACCTGTCATGGCCGCCCTTCCAGAGCCTGCACCTGTCATGGCCACCCTTCCAGAGCCAGTTCACAAGATAGCCTCCCTCCCAGAGCCAGTTCACAAGATGGCCGCCATCCCCAAGCCAGTTCACAAGATGGCCGCCACACCTGAGCCTCGCCATGCCAAGGTCATCCCGTCAGAATCTCATCCTGACATGGCTGCCATACCCAAAGCAAGACAAGTGATGTCTGATCTTCTGGAGTCAAGTCAAGTTACAGCTGTGTTTCCTGAGCCAAGTCAAGTTACAGCTGTTGTTCCTGTGTCAAGTCACGTTACAGCTGTTTCCTGTGTTAAGTCAATTCACAGCTGTTCTTCATGAGTCAAGTTACTCCTGGTGTTCCTGAGTCAAGCAAGGTCAGAACTGTTGTTCATGAGCCAAGTCAAGCCACAGCTGATCTTCTCAAGCTTAGTAAAGTCACTGCTGATTTTCCTAAGTCGAGTCACCGCTAGATCTTCCTGAGTCAAGTCAAGTCACGGCAGACCTTCCTGAGTCGAGTCAAAACACAGCTGCACTCCTAACAGAGCCTCTTCACGACATGGCTGCTATCGAAGAGCCTCGCCAAGCCGCGGCCGTCATGCCAGAGTCTCGCCAGGTTCCGTCTGACTTCCCAGAGTCACGTCACGTCGCAACTGTTCATCCAGAGCCTCGTCACGTCTTAGCTGATCTCCCAGAGTCGGCATGGCATGGCATGGCTGCCACTCCAAGGCCTCACCAGGTCTCATCTCATCTACCAGAGCCTCACCAGGTCTTGTCTCAGCTCCCAAGCCACATGCTCACAGCCTCCACACCCTCAAGCCCTGCAGGCATCCCACTGTCTACTGTGCTGCTTGTAATGGTGGTCACCATTTTGAGTGTGTGGGTGGTACACTGCACTCCTGAGGCCTCGCCTGACCACAAGTCTGCTCCTGAGGCCTCGTCTGTGTCAGAGGCCTCTCCTGTTCATGAATTTGCATCATTGCCTCCAGAGGTGTCCGTTTGCGCTGTAGAACCTCTCAAGGAGGCGGTGTCCATCCATGAACTCACTGCCTCATTTGTCCACGAGTCAGTTCCAGAGGTCTTGTCTGTCCTCGAGTCTGCTCCAGAGGTCTCGTCTGTCCTCGAGTCTGCTCCAGAGGTCTCGTCTGTCCTCGAGTCTGCTCCAGAGGCCTCGCCTGAACACGAGTCTGTGCCGGTGCCCCCGGAGGTGGCAGCTCTGGCTGCAGAACCTCCTAAGGGGGCGGCGTCCACCTACGAACTCTCTGCCCATCATGTCACAGCCAAAGAGGCAAATCATGACCTGTCCTGCTCTGTTCTGGCCAAGAAGGCCAGTCCCATACTCTCTACCTGTCCAGCCACGTTCAAAGGGGCCAGCTCTGAACTCTCTGCTCTGCTATGGGGATTCCTGCTCTCCTCTGCTGTGGTCGTCGTCTGCTTCTCCGTATAGATCATCTTCGGACTCGTCTGTTCCATTGTGGGGATCTTTGCTCCTGTCTGCTCTGCTGTACTGGTCGCCAGCTCCACCCGGGCTCCCTGCTCTGCCTTCCCCTCCAGTGTTTCACTATCTGCTACTGCTCCACGGCCCAGGTCATTTAAGGAGGGCCAGGCCAAACAGGACTTCAAAGTATTGTTTTGCCTGTGCGGACTCTGCCAAGCGTTTTCCCTGTTGCATTGCCTTGTTTTGTTATTTCCATGGTCATAGTTTTGTTTCATAGTCATAGTTTTGCCTTGTTTCTCTGCCATAGTTTTTGCCTTGTTTCATTGCCTTGTTTATTTGTTACTTTGGATTGCTCTCTTGGATTTCAACCTTGGACTGCTTACCCTTGTTTATGATTGTATCGCTGCCTGCCTCGACCTACGCTAGTGTTTTGGATTACGCTTGCCCTTGGATGTCTTGCCCTTGGATGTACTGTTTGCTGGTGTCCGACCCTGCCTGTTTTGACCTAGATCTGTACAATAAAGCTTGCACTTGGATCTATTCATGCTGTCTGAGTCCCGTTACAAAATCTCATAATTCTGACATTTTTGTCTTAGAAATACCGGTTTAAATATCATAATTCTGACTTTTAAATTGGCAGTTTAAACTCAGAATTCTGACTTTTTTTTTTTCTCAGAATTACTAGTTTAAATCTCATAATTCTGACTTTTATTTTTAATTCTGACTATTTTTTTTTTTTTTAAATTACCTGTTTAAATTTTTTTTTAAATACTAGTTTAAATATTATAATTCTTTTTTATTTCAGAATTACCAGTTTAAATTTCATAATTGTAACTTTTTTTCTTATAATTACCAGTTTAAATCTCATAATTCTGACTTTTTTTAATTTCAGAATAACCTGTTTAAATCTCATAATTTCAACTTTTTTTTTCTTCTCTGATTTACCAGTTTAAATCTCATAATGTTGAGTTCTTTATTTTAGAATTACCCGTTTAAATCTCATAATTCTGATTTTGTTTTTTTAAATTACCAGTTTAAATATTATAATTCTGGCTTTATTTCAGATTTACCATTTAAACTTTTTTCTTAGAATTACCAGTTTAAATCTCAAAATTCAGACTTTTTTTTTTTCTCAGAATTACCAGTGTAAACCTTATAATTCTTAATTTTTTCTCAGAATTACCTGTTCAAATCTCATAATTCTGACTTTTTTTTCTTAGAATTACCAGTATGAATGTCATAATTCTGACTTTTTTCCTAAAAATTGAGTTTATATTTCTAAATTCTAACTTTAGAGACAAAAATTACCTTTTTGTTTATTTTGTAGCAGAAACAGGCTCCCATACCTTTAAGAAGTGAAAATGACTTTCTTCCCATTGTAAACTAAAAGCTTGAACCTGTCAGGTTTTAGGACCTGTGGCTTCCCCATCCACAGAGGAGGCACTAAGACAGGGGACTTCTGGCTCTAACTACCACAGCAATCAATTTCTCAACAACAGGAGCTGCTTCGGACTGGGTGACAAGAGCATTCTGTTTCCCCATTCAGGATTAAACATTGGAGCAAAAGTGGAATACTGATCCATAAATACAATTAAGGCATCATCTGATAAACTTTCTGAAGGGATAGAGAGTGAAGAAGAGGAGGAGAGAGGTAGGACAGTTTGATAACACATGCATGCCTTTAATACTTTACAAGTGAAGTTGTGTTTATAAATTTTGTACTTTGTGCCCATAAAAAGGCTAAAACAAACTTGGTTTTATTAAACCTTGATCCATTTTTTTTTTTTCATAATCTTTTCTTGTTTTTATCTACATTTTCTATACCTCTCTCTTTTCTGTATGTACACAGAATCAGTGCAATCATTAGAACCAAAGTTTATGCATGTAATAGGAGAGTTTATGACAATACCTATAGGAGTAACTTAGTTCGCAGTCTTCAGGGCAACCAACAATCCCATTAGTCCTGTCTTTGGGGGGCTTAAAGGGTCTCCCCTCCCTTTAAACTTCAGGATCATCAGGTTACCATTGCGATACGGCCATAGCAGCGCTTTCAGCTGCAACACACATGCACAAACCTCTACTCACACATGACTCATATTACCTTCAGTCATATACTGCTGAGGATGTAGCATCAGGTCAGACATACCTTCCATATTTTTCATATCATGAAAGTGCACAAACTTTCAGCGCTCTGCTGTTTTTTTTTTTTTGTAATCATTTTGTAATCATTTTTCTCTGTTGTAAGGCAGACGTGACTGTAGCCATCTCAGTTACCTACATCACTCATTACTGATTCATGAGTACCAGTCATTACAAGGCATAATATGCGTGGTACAGTATACACATGGAAGCCATGAAAGGCAGCCTTTGACATTAGCATTCTTGTGAGGCACGCTGTGACTTTTTGTACCGACGGTGCAGCTTGCATACGTGCCGTAAAAAAAACGGCATAAAAAGGCAAAATAATTTTGAAGTGTAAAATTATGAGGTGTTTTATACCTCTGTGTTTTTTTCTCACATCATTCCAATCTTCTTTTAACTTCTCTCTTTCTTCCACGGAACACAAAAGGTACTTTTATAATGAATGGGAACTGGGGTTTGTGAGCTTCAAAATGGAAAAGCACCATAAATGTATCATAAAAAAAACTTGTGTGCTATATTTAAAGTCATTTAAAAGCTTTGTGTGAGAACTAAAATATAAGCCAATATTGACTCATAATTAGATATCAAGTGAATAATTTGAAATTTCTGTTCTTCGCACAAAAATATTGTGTAACATAAATAGACTTTTTAGTATAGCGCACTAGTCATACAGTATGGACTACTTATGTGGTACTTTTTACTTGCGTTTTATTGAATGTAGTGATCTGGATGATCTTCAGATATTCCCACGGAGGTTTGGAATGGCGTGAGGTAAGGGTCATTTTTGAGTGAACTATCCCTTTAAATATTTACTGTAAGTCTCTAAACTAACTTACATTTCACGCTGTTTAGCCAGATGTTTATTCGGGTCAATTGCCACAGAAAGCCAGGTTCATAGACCGTGATGTTCTCCAGACACCTGACACACTTTCAGCTTCAAACTTTGAACACAACAGGTTGTCTTTTGCCCTTTAATGATGATCCAAGTTCTTGTGCCATTTCTCTTTTAGAAAGGACAGTGTTTTGATAGAAGAAGGTGATCCGCTCACAGCCAAGTGATCTGTACTATTGGCCTACTCAACAGGCTTTTTAAGGCTACCAGGCCGAGCACACACACGCTTTAGGAGTGAGAACAGGAATGAAATGCAATTAAAAGTAAATTATTGTTCTGTGTGTGTACAAAATACAGGTTAAATTTGATTTTGGTGTTTTGGTGCACTAAAGTAAAGCACTATTAGATAATTAGGAGATGCTATTGTTCATATATATGAACAGTAGTATATCTTAATGATCTGTCTATCTATCTATCTATCTAGATAGATAGATAGATAGATAGATATAGATATAGATATAGATTTTTTAAGAAATCAACACTTTCATTTACCAGGGATGTAATCAATTAACCAAAACTGATAGTAAAGACTTTAAACTGTTACAAACATTTTCTGATGAATAAAAGCTGTTCTTTTGAACTTTCTATTCATCAAAGAAACCTGAAAAAAATGCATCTGATTTCTGAAGGATCATGTGACACTAAAGAGTGGAGTAATGGTACTGAAAATTCAGTACTGCATCTCAGGAATAAATTACATTTTAAAGTATATTAAAATACAAAAGAATTATTTTAAATTGTGATAATATTAACTATTTTACTGCATTTTTGATTACATATATGCAGCCTTGTTAAGCATATAAGACTTATTTTAAAAACATTTTAAAAATGCATTCATATTTAACTTTTTTCTGTATTTCTGATTAAATAGAAACTAAGTATATTTTAAAATAGGAAAGCTTTATTTTAAATTGCAATAATATTTTACAGTTTAACTGCATTTTTGATTACATCAGTGCAGCCTTGTTTAGGATAAGAGACTTAATTTAAAAACATTAAAAAATGCTAACTAATATTTCACTTTTTTCTGTATTTTTGATTAAATAGAAATAAAATATACTTTTAAATAGGAAACAGTTATTTTAAATTGTAATTATATTTCACAATTTTACTGCATTTTTGAATACATAAATGCAGCCTTATTAGTCATAAGAGACTTATTTAAAAAACATTAAAAATTGCATTAATATTTCACTTTTTTTCTGTATTTTTTATTAAATAGAATTAAATAGAATTTATTTTAAATTGCAATAATATTTCAAAATATTGCTGTTTTATATTATTGTATAATATTGTCCTGCAATATCAAACTGGTCTATTTGTTGTTGTTGTTGTAGTAACTTTTTACTTTTTTAACAGAATTTTTTCAGAATTTAATTTTTTTTTTTTTTTTTTTTAAAGGACCAATTTAGGTTGTAACGTGTCTGTCAGTTTTGTAAATTGAACTCTGTGTACTACAGAATGAAATTAAATACTCTAAGGACAAAGTGACAGCCGTAATTAGCTGCGATGTATATGTGGACATAGTAAAATCAAAAGCTGCTTCTCAATTTCTGTCCGTACGCTTTGAAATGTTTATCGGGGCCCGTCAGGTACTTTAAAATTGGCTGTAACTTTCAAATTTCAACATCTGCCAACACATTCTCGCAAAAGGAAAAAATTTCCATTTGGCCTGAAATTCAATAACTGAACAAAGGGGGAAAACTTGACTCGCTGTCTTGCCACAGACCCTCACAAGACATCACTCTCTTTGGGATTTTTAGTCCACCTGCCCCCTTTCCCACAAGCATCCGAGGCTTTTCAGAGAGGTTTATGGTGTCAGCCTTGAGGGGGTTATTGGTGATGACCCTGGGCCTTCCTCCTTTGAGCCAGGGATTACCTGAAGAATAACAAGAGAAATAGGCGAGAAAATCTGTGAAAGCAAACACCCCGAGAGCGAGAGGTGAAGGGGAACTGAGAGGTGATTATCAGGGCTCAGACTAAATACAAATTAACAGCTGGATTTGCCATGTCAAAATGGTTTCAAGAGGTGTTTGAAATATGGGCCGAAGGGCCACAGAAGGAAAAAAAAAACCGTATGATAAATTTTAAGCATGTGCTAAATGGGACTCGTGTGTTCTTGGGAGTTATCAGCGCCGAAGAGTGTACCAGGCAAGGGTAATTTCTGTCTCCTTCCCCTTTGAAGAACACAGAGACGGAGCTTTAAAGTGTCCTAACACGTGGTTTCAATTCAAAGGCACTCCAATAAATAGCGGTCTAAATGTATGCCGTCAGTCCCCATACCGTTCTAAATCTGATTTTTGATGTAAACTATCCAGCGTATTTACCATTTCTCCTCCAAATAGTTTCCAGAGATGCAGGTGTTTGCCCGTGAAATATTCTCTGACACATCCTTTTATGCCGCGCTCTGTAAACTATTGGAACGTGTTGGAGGCCTTTATCTCAGGCCTGGACGGCCGCCAGCCTCGCTCGCTCTTTTCAACCTGGTGGAGTCTCTGTCTTCAGGGAGCTGTGTGTTTTAAGGACTTGAACTTCTAATTCCCCTGCAGTTTAGCTCTCAAACCTGACATAACAAGCTCGTACTGTAGTTGCTGTAATTGCGGTGTCATGTCTTGTTCGGTGTTAATGATGTCAGTGGAATGCACCTGTAGGGATGGAATTATGTGGAGCATTATATCTGAGGAAGGCAAACCACTCACTCCTAGTAGTGGTGGGCGGTATGAGTACTTTAATAACATATGTCAAATTATAGTGATTTTTTTTTTTTTTTTACTAGATATTCATTGAAAATGTACTTTTTTGAATTTATGTATCCAACTTAAAAGTTTGGGGTCAGTAAGAGTTTTTGGTAACACTTTTACAATAAGGTTCCATTAGTTAATGTTACTCTCTTAAAAATAAAGGTGCTTCACGATGCCATAGAAGAACCTTTTTCTCTAAATGGTTCCATAAAGAATCTTTAACATCTGAAGAACCTTTCTGTTTCACAAAAGGTTCTTTGTGGCAAATAAGGTTCTTTAGATTATAAGAAGGTAAGCAAGAAATGGTTCTTTAACCTTTGACTGAATGGTTCTTTGTGGAACCAAAAATGGTTCTTCTATGGCATCGCTTGAAGAACCTTTTGAAGCACCTTTATTTTTAAGAGTGTAGTTAATGTATTAACTGACATGAACAAACAATGAACAATACATTTATTACAGTATTTACTAATCTTTGTTAATGTTAGTTAATGAAAATACAACCGTTCATTGTTAGCTCATGTTAATTCACAGTACATGAATTAATGTTAACAACACAACTTGTGATTTTAATAATGCATTAGTACATACTGAAATTAACATTAAATATGGTTAATAAATGCTGTAGAAGTATTGTTCATTCTTAGTTCATGTTAAAGTAGTTAACTAATGTTAACTAATGAACCTTATTGTAAAGTGTTACCAATTAGTTAATAAAAATACAAATATTAATTTATAGTTCATGTTAACTTAAGTAATAACTAAGGAACCTTATTGTTAGTTGTGTTAGTTTTTTTTTTTTATACAATAATTTAGAATAAAAATTTTTTTTAGACTTAAAGAAATTGATTCTTTAATTCAGCAAAGATTAATTACATTGCTTGAAAATTGTTACAACTTTCTATTTATCAAAGAATCCTAAAAAAAACTATGTCTGCTTCCACAAAAATATTAAGCAGCGCAACTTTTTTAGGCATTGATAGCAATAATAAACTTTTGTGAGCAAATCAGCATATTAAAATGATTTTTGTAGGATCATGTGATATGAAGACTGGAGTAATGATGCTAAAAAATTCTGCTTTGCTTCACAGAAATAAATTACATTTGAAAATATATTTAAATAGAAAAAAGTTGTTTTAAACGTTAATAATATTTCAGAATATTTTCTGTTTTTACTGTATTTTTTTATCAATTAAATGCACTCTTGGTGAGCGTAAGAGACTTCTTAAAAAAAAGTAACTTTTGAACAATAGTGTTTACCAATGCTTATTTTCATGTTAATTCACAGTGCATTAACTGATGTTAATATTGCATTAGTAAATGCTGAAATTAACATTAACTATGGTATAAAATGCTGTAGAAGTACTGTTCATTACTAGTTCATGTTAAAGTAGTTAACTAATAAACCTTATTGTAAAGTGTTGCTAATTAGTTAATAAAAATACAAATGTTAATTTATAGTTCATGTTAACTTAATAACTAATGAACCTTATTGTTAGTCATTACCAAGTTTTTTTTAAGAAATTAATTTTTTAATTCAGCAAAGATGAATTAAATTTCTTGAAAATGACAAGAAATGCTTAAATTACAGTGTTTTAACTTTCTATTTATCAAATAATCCTAAAAAAAGGTATTTCTACTTCCACAAAACTTTTTTAAGCATATAATAAACGTTTCTTGAGCAAATCAACATATTAAAATGATTTCTATAGGATCATGTGACATTGAAGCCTGGAGTATTGATGCTGAAAATTCAGCTTTGCTTCACAGAAATAAATTACATTTTAAAATATATTCAAATAAAAAACAGTTATTTTAAACGTTAATAATATTTCAGAATATTTTTATTATAAATGTTAATAATATTTCAGAAAATGTACTGTTTTTACTGTATTTTTTACCAATTAAATGCACCCTTGGTAAACATAAGAGACCTCTTAAAAAAGAGTATTTTTTAAACAATAGTGTTTACCAGTGCATATTTTGTATAATCTAATTAATCAAATATTTCATTCGTTTTTATTTTGGAACTTGATGGACACAAACCAAAACATGACATTTGAAGTATAAATTTTTAAAACTCAAATTACATTTTACTCTAATTCTGATTGGATTTATTTATTTAGTTATTTGTTTTTATTTATTTTTTATTAATTATTATTTTATTATTATTATTTGCCATCCTCACATGCATGTCTGTCCTGTACAGCTCTACCGTGTGCCCTGGTATTTATTTATTTATTTATTTATTTAAATGTGATATAATAATATAATAAACTGTACAAAACAAAGTAAAAATCAAGATATTTATTTCAAAATATTTAAGATAAATTTTTTAGCCACTGTTTTACTCAGATCGATTTCAATTCAGTCAGTACAAATCTAAGACAATGATCATGTGACTCTTTGTACATACAGTAAGGTTAGCTGTTATTACTATTACTGAAGCAAAAGATCCACACAGGAACATTTTTAATACACACTGGAGATTATAATAACATTTTTATACATTGTTAAGTTGGTTTTTTGGGGGGACCTACGATATTTTTATATGTCATAGTGTAAACATTTTTACAGTCAGAAATGTATAGCGTCACACCGCCCAGCCGTCACTCCCTCTTTAAAAGCCGGTTTTGTAGGCAAATACAGTAATTTGATCAGACTCTTCTTGGCAGGTGGCTGTTTACTGGCTGTAAATCAGCAATTCTTTTGTGGTTAACAATGATACTATTTTATAACAAGGTATGTTATTTATTGCAGGAAGAAAGCATTTTACACCCTCTCGCACGGTTCTGTCATAAAATGTTTTTATGTCAGGGTTATTATTTTTTTCGTTTCCTATGAACACGTCTTACATTTCCTGCTTCAGCTTCAGATACTGTAAGTGATTTTTTTGGAAGCGGCTCTTTTACTTGAGAAATCACATTTGTCTTAGCGATGAAGTCAACCAATCAACGTTTACGTGCCTTCATTTCCTGTGGCTCCAGAGTTGATTAGCCACATGACATTTAGCCCATAAGCAAAGATGGCAGATTTCAAATCACATACTTTCCAGACGGGCACGGAGCAGCCGAGCCACTCAAATTAATGGGATTGCTAACAAATAGCTTTCTCCAGGTATTACAATCCACCTTTCGTCCATGTCTTTGGAGGGAGGGAACGTGGTTGAAGTTCCCAAGATGACGGAAGTTAGCAAGACAGCTGAAATCGCTTACAGCACCTTTTAAGCCCTGTTTATTTTACTTGTAGAAGAATGATCTTTTCCTATGTGACACAGATTTATTTTCACCCTCCTAACATTGGAACAAATTTCAATATTTAGAGCGGCTGAGGACAGTTGTATACATCCACCATGAAGCACGGTGTAAATCAGAACATCTGGGAGGAACTGGGATGTGAAGAAAACAGCTAGAGCAGGGATTGGCCATAGGAGGAATTAACCACGCAGCCTCGGGCTCGGGTTTGCGCACCACAAAGCGAAGCCGGCTGTTTGATCATGACAGATTCACAACATCCTCAGCCCTTTTTTTCCCGAATGAGTTTTAGCTCGTGACTTGTTGATAGATGATATAACTTCACTATTCACTTGTCAGGGATGAAGAAACTTCACTTTGATGTCAAAAGGCAGCATATAAGTATATATAAGTTATATAATTTTTCATATATAATTGATTTTTATATTGAGTTAGTGTGTGTGTATATATACACATATATATTTGAATATATTTTAAAATGTAATTTATTCCTGTATTAAAAGCTACATTTTCAGCATCATTACTCCAGTCTTCAGTGTCACATGATCCTTCAGAAATCATTCTAATATGCTGATTTGCTGTTCAAGACACATTTATTATTATTATTATTATTAAGGTTTAAAACATTTGAGTGATTTTTTTTTCAGGATTCTTTGATGAATAGAAAGATCCAAAGATCAGCATTTATCTGAAATAAAAAGCTTTTGTAACATTATAATATATATATATATATATATATTTCACATCCTGAATAAAAGTATTAATTTCTTTCCGAAAAAAAGACAAAAAAAAAAAAAAATAAAAAATTTACTGACTCCTAACTTTTAAACAGTAGTGTAAGCTTTCTATTGTAAATAAACACTTCTGTTTTTTAATCACCAAAGAATCCTGTAAAAACAATATGTTCCAATAAATAAATAAATAAATAAATAAAAAAAAGAATAATAAAAATAAAAAATAAGCAGCACAACTTTTTTTTTTTTAGTGATAATAAATTAGCATTAGAATGATTTCTGAAGGATCATGTGATACTAAAGACTGGAGTAATGATGATGAAAATTCAGCTTTGCATCACAGAAATAAATTACATTTTAAAATATATTCAAATAGAAAACAGTTATTTTAAAAAATAAAAAATATTTCAAAATTTTACTGTTTTTGCTGAATTTTGGATCAAATAAATGCAAGCTTGGTGAGCAGAAGAGACTTCTTTAAAAAACATTAAAAATCTTACCTTTCAAAAACTTTTGACTGGTAGTGTATGTATGTGTATGTATATATATATATATATTAGGGGTCAACCAATTATCGGCTCCGATATTAAACATTTTTATGGTTATCGGTGTCAGTCAAAACCAATTTGCAGTTAAAATAATTTAAACATATTTAAAGAAAGTTTTTGTCAGAGCCCTTGTTATTCTTCATTTTAACGTGAATTTCCATTTTTACACCAGACAAATATATCAGTTTCAAATATCGGTTATCATCTATTTGATCTGTAATAATCGATATTTGTATCAGCCCTGAAAAGCACACATCAATAGACCTCTAACAGAAGAAATAGAAGAATAGAAGAAGAAAATACTGACTCCAAACTTTTGAACTTTTTTTGGTAGTGTAAGCTTTCTAATCCTGTAAAAAGTAACATGATCCAAAAAAAAATATGAGGGCTGTCAAACGATTAATCGCAATTAATCGCATACAAAATAAAAGTTTGAGTTTGCCTAATATATGCGTGTGTACTGTGTGTAATTATTATGTATATATAAATACACACAAATTAATGTATATATTTAAGAGAAATATGTTATCTATGTAAAAAAATTTGTATTTATATATAATATAAATTATATAAAGAATGATAATAAATACATATACTTGTAAATATTTCTTATATATTTACCTGTATGTGTTTGTATTTATATATACATAATAATTGCACACAGTACACACACGTTTATTTGGCAAAATCAAACTTTTATTTTGTATGCGATTAATCGCGATTAATCGTTTGACAGCCCTAAAAAATATATACTACTACTACTACTAATAATAATAATAATAACAATAACAATAAATAAGCAGCACAACTGTTTTTTGACAGTGATAATACATTGGCATATTAGAATGATTTTTGAAAGATCATGTGACACTAAAGACTGGAGTAATTATGCTGAAAATTCAGCTTTGCATCACAGGAACAAATATATTTGGACAAAAAGGCCTAATTGTTTTTATTACTCTTTTTGTTTAGTTTTGTTCATTTTTGTTCCATTTATTACATTTGTTTTATGTTATATATAAATTAAAATGTAATTAAAATTAAAAAACCCCAATAAAAGATTGACAAAACATACATATATTTTTGCACAGACACAATTATGTGGTCTTAAACCATTTGACAGCTTAGAGATAATACAGAAATGTCTTTCAGTTCACGTGCAGTGGATTTGGCTGCTGAGACGGTAACTTTGTCTCTTTCTATGGTATATTTCGAGTGTAGCCATAAACAGATCTGAGGCCAAATCTCACAAATCCCTAAGACCAAAGGTATCAGGTTTGCATACCAAAGCAGTTGCTGTTCTCCCACCCATGATAATTAGTCTAAAGAAGCATCAGTCCGTCTGAACCCTGTCACAGTAGATACCAAACATGGTTTAAAGCGAGTGATGAGACTGTCCAGGTGAAACCCGTGTGCTGCAGCAGTTTCTTTAAATACCATTCGTGTCTGTTCTCCAGCCATGGAGGGCTGTTTTCGTGACTGTAAGGGTTAGAATGTCGAAGTGTTTATTTCAGGACTGTTAACAATTCATACTTAACTGTTCCTGATGTCATTTCGCTCTTTTACTGGGATCCAGAGCCTTATTCAGGCTTGCTTGTAAAGTCACTTCTTACCTGCCAAAAGTGTTGAAGCAATGTAAATACTGTATGTCTTTTGTCTTCTGCATTGCTTTCAAAGACGAGACACTGAACTATTTAAAACGTTCGCGTGCTCATGTGCTTTTGCATTCATTTGGAAGTTGCTTTGGATAAATATGGAAGTGTCTTTCCACTATGGAATTTTAAAAAAGTGGCTATTTATTTCACAGTAATAATTTTTTATTTTACAATTCACCAATTTCTAATTAATTCTTAATTTTTTCAGAATTCTGGCTTTTTTCTTAGAATTCTAAGTTTACATTTCAGAATGCAGTTTTTTTTCAGAATTATTTTTTTACATTTTAGAATTCAGATCTTTTTGGAATTCTGGGTTTACATCTTTGAATTCTGATTTTTTTTTTTTTTTTTTTTTTCAGAATGATGTTTACATATTATAATTCTGACTTTTTCCCTAGAAATCTCAGAATTTTTTCCTCCTCAGAATGGGTTTACATATTTGAAATCTGATTTAATTTTGATTCTGATAAAAGTTTACATATTACAGTTCTGACTTTTTTTCTCAGAATTCTTAGTTTACATTTCATAATTCTGACTTGTTTTTTTTTTTTGTTTTTTTTTTGTTTTTTTAAATTATTCTGAGTTTACATTTTACAATTCTGCTTTTTTTGTCTCAGAATTCTGAGTTTACACCTTTGAATTCTGATGTTTTTTTTCAGAATTCTTAATTTACATTTCAGAATTCTGACTTTTTTCTTAGAATTATGGATTTAAATCTTTGAATCTTTGAATTCTGATTTTTTTTTTCTCTCAGAATTACGAGTTTACATATATGTCACTTTTTTTTTTTCTACCAATTTTGATTTTTTTCTCAGAATTTTTATTTAATATCTCAGAATTCAGATTTTTTTCCCCATCGGAATTCTGAGTTTACATCTTTGAATTCAGATTTTTCTTCCCCCTCAGAATTATGAGTTTACAAGAAAAAAAAGTCTAAATTGTGAGAAATAAAACGTATAATCACAAAGAAAAAAGTCAGAATTGCGAGATTAAAAAGTTGCAATTATGTTTTCTTTTTCTTTCTTTCTTTTTTTCTTTCTTTCATTTCCCCAGATATTCATATCTGCTAAATGAATAAATATTAAAAGGGACGCCTTGAAGTGATTACATTTTGCATGGCTTTAACGGTTGGAAAATGTACAGATGGATGTAATCCGTAATGTATTAACATTGTACATTAATACATTAGCAGCTTGGATTAACAAATTATAACCTACTTGGCTCTTGTATATATTCACAAATATAAAAAAATAAGGCCTTGAAATAATGTGTGGAGCCATTTTTGTCTCTAATTCTGCTACTCTAAGGGAAATATTTCAGCTTGTTCGTAAACCTACCAAGACCTCCTGATTCTGGTCAGAAGATCCAACACATCTGTTTTAGATTGAAATAGCCTGACAGAAGCAGTCAGATTTAGGTATCTTTGCCTTCATGCCTGCAAATTCCCCACAGTTACTCAATAGCAGTAATTCAGTAATTGGCGAGCTTACACCTCTACACAGATAAACAGGAAGGGTGTCAAGAAAATAGAACACTTGACAGTTGGTCTAAATTGCCTGCTATTATGCTTTTTAAGACAGCTTCTGCAAAATAGCGTCCAGAGGGCAAACGAGAGAAAATCTCAGGTTCTGGATTCCAAGCAAGCCGGAGCTAGCCGACAGCGTGCAATCTTACAGAAGCACTCGCTTGGCCAGGAGCGTCAATCGAGTGCAGTTATACCTTTGATCAACTCACCATGAGTACATTTTTTTTCCCTCAGTCATAGTTGTTGGTTAAGTAGCTGAATGTCAGTTTGTGCAAGCAAATTTACTAAAATAACATGATTTATAAGACTTATAAGAGATTGGTAAAGTATTTGAATGGATTCCCAGGCAAAAGCATTTGCTTTTGTTGTTTATGTTGTTGTTTTCTACATGATTCCTTATGTAAATTGTAAAACCTCATTGTAAATCCTTGTCTACGACATGTTTTTGGCAGCTCATACAAGCTATTTGATTAGGCCACGCCCATACCTAGTGACATCATGCATGATCATTTGTCTCAGGTGTAAAATAGTATCTGGTGGAATTTAAATAATATAAATAATAATAATGTTAAATTAAAAATATTAATATATTTTTATAAAGATCTGTTTTTTTAAATAATTAATGAAAATAATACAAATATTAAAAAAAATAGTTTTGTAAATCATAAGTCAAACATAAATATTTTATCATTTTAAATGGTTTATTATATGGCAAAAAGTAATGATATTAAATGAAAAATACTACTAATAATATAAATATAAAAATATAAATATTATTCTTTGAGTATTTTGCCATTTTGAATTGTTTCTTACATGGTAAAAAAAAAAATACGATTTTTTTTCAGTTTTTAAAAAATTGTTTTCAAAAAAATATATAAATAAAAAAATAAAATAATAATAATAAATATGTAGGGCTCTCGTAAGAATTTATCTCCAGTGTAAAAATTGTGTGTGATGAAGTTACAAAATTGTTGTAAATTGTTGTAATTGTAAAAAAGTAACATTGTGTCTGTAACATTACTGTAAATGGAAATGAAAAATAGAAGTATTTTTAGACTTATTTTTTTCTGATGGATTTGTAAATGAACTCTTATTCTTATTAATCTAAAAGAAACTTAAATAAATTAACAACCAAGTAAGATTATCATGCAGAATTTGTCTTAGATTAAATTATTATTATTTAATTAAATCTGATTAAATAAACATTCATACTTATACTTTATGATGAACTTTTTAATGGTCTCAAAGTTTATCAAATGTAGTCCCAACTCCCCCAATGATTTTTACTCAGTGATGTTGTTTTTGGCATTTTAATAAAATGCCTTCTCATACTTTTATGTACTGAAGTGGATTTGGATAATCTTTTTAGACCTCTTCATTTAGAATGTGCAAATCTGGCCAGCTTGACAAGAACATCTTGTCAACACTTGAGCATAGCTTTGGTTATGTGTAAATACATTTCGTCTGCCTCTCTGTCCTGCAGGCTTTGTTGCTTAGAAGTGGCTTTTACGCGGAGTGAAAATCAGCAAATTTAGTCATAACTCATAACACAGCGAGGGGGCCCCCGCACAGGGCTGTCCCAAACGCCAGCGCTCTCCCATTGTTGTCCAAGTAAATGATGTAACTTTTGTTTCTCATTGAGGGAATTTGTTGAAATACTGTAGTTAAATTACACAGCTGGTGGTTTGGAGAAGAGCAGAAAAGATCTGGCTTTACGCTTGGGAGATGTGAGTAATATTTTACATGAATGTCTTCACATTTCAGCACTCAGACTCTTCTTTTGTGGGAAAAGTCAACCTGTTTTGACATTGTTTATACTTTTATGTACATATTGTATTTTCTTTGTAACTGCTCTTAGCTTAATATTCAACTTATTTTTAACAAGGCATTGATGAGACAGATAACTTGAGAGAGTTTCGGGTCAGTTGCCCTATCAGGCCTTTGCTGTGTTTTGCTATATCCTCTCTCTAAGTTCTCTAACTTGAATCTTGTAGCACCTTTCCTTTTTTTTTGGCTCTCATTGTGTTTTATGCAAATATACACACATAATATGCTGATGTATTGAAGTGTTGTTGCAATTTTACAATGTCACCACAGTAACGTTATCTAGTTGGCTGACATAGATTAGGTTCTGTCTTAATGATTTGTGATAGTCTTGGAAGCATCATTTAGCATTGGTAGAACGTTATAAACAAATGTGTAATGTTTGGAATGTATGACCTCATTTTCCTGCAAAAATACATTTATAGAATTACAACTGTGTATAACTTATAACTGTCATTATATGTCAATTATAATGTAAATTCCAATCAATGTTTTAGTAAATTGATAGTTATTGATAGTGATATATGATTAATAATTACACCACCCATTCAAAAGTTTGGATCAGTAAGTTTTTTATATATATATATATATTTTTTTTTTGAAAGTCGCTTATGTTCACTAAGGCTGCATATATTTGACCACAACATACAGTAAACATGGTAATATTATTAAATATTATTACAACAGCAATTTATTCCTGTGATACAAAGCTGAATTTTCAGCATCATTAATCCAGTCTTCAGTGTTACCTGATCCTTCAGAAATATTTCTAATATGCTGATTTGCTGCTCAAGAAACATTATTAACTTTGATGAACAGAAAGCAAAAAAAAAAAAAAAAGCATTTATATGAAATAGAAATATCTTGTAACATCATAAATGTCTTTTAGTCATCATTGCTCAATTTAATATGGCTTTGCTGTATAAAGGTATTCATTTAAAAAAAAATAATGAATATATTATTTTAAAAAATAAATATTATATTAACAATTTATATATTCATTTTTTGTGAATTGTTAAAATGTTTTGCTAAGTTTATCTTTAAAAAAAAAAAAAAAAAAAAAATATATATATATATATATATATATATATATATATATATATATATATATATATACACTACCGTTCAAATGTTTGGGGTCAGTACATTTTTATTGTTTCTTTTTTCTTTTTTTTTTTTTTTTTTTTAAGAAATTAGTACTTTTATTCACCAAGGATGTATTAAGTTAATAATTAAAAGTTTATTAAAAGTTAATAATAAATCATTTACATTGTTATAAAATATTTATATTTTGAATAAACACTGCACTTTTTAAACTTGTTATTCATCAAAGAATCCTGAAAAAAAAAATTACAGGTTCCAAAAAATATTTGGCAGCACAACTGTTGATATTATCCAACATTGATTATTCTAATAATAAATCCGCATATTAGAATGATTTCTGAAGGATCATGTGACACTTAAGACTGGAGTAACAGCTGATAAAAATTCAGCTTTTCATCACAGGAATAAATTCTATTTTAAAGTATGTTAAAATAAAAAACATTATTTTATATTGTAAAAACATTTTGCAATATTACTGTTTTTTTTTTCTATATTTTTAATCAAATAAATGCAGCCTTGATGAGCATAAGAGACTACTTTAAAGACTATTACAAGTCTTACTGACCCCAAACTTTTGAACGGTAGTGTATATTATATATTATTCCTATCATTTTTTGGGATCTGAGCCAGAAAATTGTATATATATATATATATATATATATATATATATATATATATATATATATATATACAATTGTATGGCTCAGATATTTAAGTAATATTCATTTAAGTAAAATAAATATAATATTATATATATTTATTTTAGTATATTGATGTTAAATTAATAAATGCAACATTAACAATATATTATTAACGAAATAATTAATAATTAAATAATTAATCATTTAAAAAAACTAAAAAATTAAAGAATTGGAAGGACGGATCTGAGCCAGAAAATTATATATATATATATATATATATATATATATATATATATATATATATATATATATACATTATATTATACATTTATTTTAATATATTGATGTTAAATATACATTTTTATGAATTATTAAAATATTTTTGTTTTATTTTATTTATTATTTTGTTAAGTTTATATTTATTAAAGAATATATTATTAATTACATAATCAATATTTAAATAATCATTTTAAAAATACAAAGAGTTGTGAGGCCAAGTGACAGTCTGAACTACATCCCTGTGTCAGTGGACAAAAAGTTCTATTCATTATTGAGCCCTTCTACTTCTTTTGAGTCTCTCTTTATGTTATTCTCTGGAGCTTGTATAAACTTGATAAATAGATTTTGACTTGACTAAACTTTAACTGTCATATCTGTTCATCACTGCAAAGAGACAAAATGTAAGTGTTTTAGGCGGTCCCAGGAGAGGCCTGAGCACCTGTCTGTTACAATAGCCTGAACCTCACATTGTGTACCACACACATACAGCCTCTGGCTACTCGCTCTGACAGAGGAAGTGATGTGTGTGCATTCCACCGTGATGACCCATCCTCACAGGAAGAGCAGGTACTTCATCTCGATCATCTTGAGCTGCTGGGTGGCTATTTGCAGAACACTAGATGCACTGTTGTGTGTATTCAACTGTAGGATTTTGTAGGACTTGTGCTCACAGTATTCTTTTTAAGGTTATTTTTTTATATTTATATATTTCATATATTTAAAGGAATAGTTCACCTAAAAATTAAAATTTGATGAAGCTTTATTCACCCTCAGGCTATCCAAAATGTAGTGATCATCAGTGAGTTGCATGATATCTGTTGCACAAATGTTGTTACTCGCCAGTTTAAAACTGAGGGGGTCAGGGGTTTGATTACGTTTCACGTGTAAATCATACATGTATATTTACATTCGGTGAAGAGCTGATTATATTCCCCCATCTGGATTCATCATCATCTGTAGTCAATAACACCAGCGATAAGTCTTTCACAGCATCCCGTAACAGACCTCATACAGCCAGCCATCTGGATGTGTGAATGTGAGTGTGTTTGTGTGCATTATGTTTCTGGTTGGTTTTATTAACAATCATAAATTTGACAGGGAAACATTGACAAACTATGATGGTGGCAATGAAGTACTTCAGCCATTATTTTTAAGTGCTGTCCAACCAGCTTTGTCTTTGTGGCCAAGCTGCCTAAATAAATGTTCTTTATATCCTAACAAGTTTCCTTCTGTAATTATACAAGTCGTTATGCTAATACTGTATATATGATTTATGATTTCCTCCTGGCAGATGATCACTCCTTGGAAGGAGGGATCTGAGCCAGAAAATAATAGAAAATAGGGCTATTTAGACTAAGCAATATATATTATATACAATTAAGTTGAGTTCATTTGATTTCATTTGATTTCATGTTTTTTATTATTTTGTTAATTTTATATTTTGTTAAGAATATACCATTTGTACGAAAAATGAACTGTAAAACTAAAATAAGTGTTATATATAAATAAGTGTTATATATTATATATATATATAAAATAAGTTAAAAATATTTATTTTTTCATATTAAGTATATATATATATATATATATATATATATATATATATATATATATATAGATGCAAAACCAGATAAATAAATCTGACGTCTTTCTTTAAAAAATGCATTTTTATCAGGCTCAGATGTATAGGTTTCTATGTAAGTACCAGTACTTCTGATTGGGCTGAGGCTGGGATTTTAGCGAGTTTGAAGGAAAAGTATTTGATGGACGTATAATATGTGTCAAGAGCATTCACTCAGTATCATTATCTCATTTTTGACCGAGATGGCTTTTATCTGGTTTTGCATCTGAACTCTTCATATATTCATTTTTTAGGAATCATTTTTAATTTATTAAAATATTGTTATTTTAATTATTATTTTGTTCATTTTTTATATTTCTAGAGAATATATCATTTGTATCGAAAAAAATTATTGTAAAATTAAAGTAAGTGATTTTATATATATATATATATATATATATATATATATATATATATATATAAAGTAACAAACCTAACATTAACAATTTATATATTATCAAATTATTTTACTTTATTGCAATTTTATTCATTATTTTTATTATTTTAATTTTATATTTTTTTAAAGAACATATCATTTGTACAAAAAATAAACAAATAAATATAATTATAAACATTATTTTTTATTTATTATTATTATTTACATTTTACGTTTTGTTAATTAATCTCATATTATTTTGATTGTTTATTATTTTTATTTTTTATAGAATATATATATATATATATATATATATATATACAGTAGTCAACATTTGAAGTGGATCAAAAATAGTTAATCAAAGTTGTCCTAAGACAAGAACGGGTATTGTTTTATGTTTTATTTAAGACAACTTTAATTAAATGTTTTGATCCACTTCAAATGTTGACTACTATATATATATATATATATATATATATATATATATATATATATAATTTGTATGAATTTTTCTTTTATTGTAAAATGAAAATAGGTGTATTTATATATAAAATATTATACTTTTTCATTGTTTACATATGCGTGTGTGTGTTTGTCTGCATGTAAAATATATCTTAGAAAACTGCAGAAAAATAAGACATTTTCACTGTAATTTATATACAGCTAGGCTTCCCAGAGTTTATTTGTTTGCCACTGAATTGAACCCATGTTTTTCATCTAGGTATTTTTCATACTTTGAAGTCAAGTTTCATCTGACTAGTTCCTTTTTGCCAGGATGGTCTGAACATGAACATGCAATGATTCTCATTTTACCTAATTTCATGTGACAGCTTTTCATGAAGCTATGTAGACTCTAGCACAAGTCTTCAGTGCGAACTAAAGCTGATGCTACTAGTCCACAGGCCCAGATCCAGCACAAAGCCACGCTTCATCCCTGAGCTCTGCCACACATGAGTGCTTAGAGAAAGCCGCCCTCCAGCCGCTGGAATCCATAGTCCTGTGGAGGCTGCAGATAAGGCCGTGCATATGTGCGCTTTGGAAGGGCTCACGTTACACGCTGAAACCCTTGCCACCCAGGAACTGTTACCATATGAAAGCAGACTGTTTTGAAAGGAGAGCACCGCCTGGCTCGGCTCTTTGTGTCAGCGCGATAACACCGGCTATGCCAGACGGAACGTGTTAAATTGTCTCTGTCGCAGCTAATGAGTTTGAGGTCAGTGGCTGAGGATTTCGTAGACCACCTCCGCAAGCCACACAGAAAGGCTGCGATCCAAAGCAATTTGCTGGAGGCTTGTGTATGTTGTGGCAGTCGGATGGTTTGGGCGTGGGGTGTAAGTTGATGTGTGTTACATTTAGGCTTTGGTCTGTCTTGTTTGTCCGCGCGTGTCACGCTTCAGGAGTAATTTGACAGTGATTACTACATTACTCATAGAAGATGCTGTTTATTCACTGAAACATGGTCTGTGAAATCTGAAATGTGCAGCATTTCTCCAAAGGAAGGAATGTATTTGGAGTTGTTTCTCACTGTAGGAAAGGAATAAGTCATAGAAGATCTTTTTAAGATGACAAACATTTCTCCTTGACGGCAGTGAGATGTCACTGAGAGCAATTTTGGATTTTTGTCTTCAGAGAAAAAGGCCTAATCTAACACATCTCCTCTTCTTGGTCTGTTGAATCTTTTTTTGTAAATCTGCTTGAATGAGTCGATTCAGTAGAATCCCGCGCTGCATGAGTGATATGCGTGCGGTAAATGGTAATTATGTCAAATTACAGCTTGCTTCATACTTTTCTGTACCTCTCTGCAGAGGAGCTGGAAGCAGAAGATGCCACGCTGGGAGATACATGTACCATGAGGAGCACAGGAGAGCTACGCTAAAGACAGACGGGAGAAAACAGTTCACCTGGACACATTTCACAGGTAAACACGCTCTTTTTTTCCTTTCCTTTTTTTTAAGCAAAGGATTACCTGTGTAAAGCAAGGATATAAATCTATTTTCAGTTTTAAAAAGTCAAAGCCATGTTGTGCTAGTTTGCGGAGATTTGGGTTGTGCTGACACACATGTATGAAGGATTTCTACTGCTTGAATGACTGTCAAAGAATTATAATATATAATGCTGGCTCCCAGATTTAACAAAAAGTGTCAAAATGTCCATTGGCAAAAATTTAGACATGGTACTACCATGGTTTTGGACGTCTACTGCTCATGCTAAAGTATTCTTAAAGTATCATGAAATTTGCATTGTTTATAAATATGGTAATCATTCTGTATGATGGTATTTATCAAAATACCATGGTTTTACCAGTCTGATTTCATCAATACCTTCAAAATATCCAGTTTTGGAGACTTTTATGAATTTCTTGAAATTGATTGGTAGTTTTTATTTATGCACTAACAAAGAAGATAAAAAATAATGTTATGAAAATATTTTATATATTTTATTTCCGTTCTAAAAGTCTCTTATGCTTCTCAAAGTTCCATTTATTGGATCAAAAATACAGAAAATAAAGTAATATTATGAAATATTATTGCAATTTAAAATAACAGTTTTCTATTTTAATATACTTTAAAATAGAATTTATTTCTGTGATGCAAAGATGAATTTTCAGCATCATTACTCCAGTCTTTAGTATTACATGATCCTTCAGAAACTCTAATATGCTGATTTATTATCAATGTTGAATTTATTCAAAATAGAAATATTTTCTAACTTTTTATCAATTTAACACATCCTTTCTAAATAAAAATATTAATTTCTTTCAAAGGAAGAAAGAAAAAAAAATACTGACCTTAAACTTTGAACGGTAGTGTATATTGTTACAAAAGATTTCTATTTTAAATAAATGCTGTTCTTTTCATTTATTCATTTTATTTCATTCATTTTATTCATCAAAGAATCCTGAAAAAAGTATCACAGTTTCCAATCAAATAGAATAAAATAAAATAAAAACATTAAGCTGCACAACATTAATAATAAATCAAATAATCAATTATTCGAATGATTTCTGAAGGATCATGTGACACTGAAGACTGGAGTAATGATGATGAAAATGTAGCTTTGCATCACAGGAATAAATTATATTTAAAATATTTTCAATTGAAAACCACTATTTTAAATTGCAATAATATTTCACAATATTTCTGTTTTTTAATCAAATCAATGCAGCCTTGATGAGCAGAAAAGACTTCTTTAAAAACATAAAAAATCTTACTGATCCAAACTTTTGAACACCAGTGTACATATATAATATTTAATATTTTCATTTTTACATTTTTTTTTGTAAAAATGTACACATGACCATCAATAAAATTGAACTGACTGTCAGTAAAATAGAAAGTATTAAGTAGAAAACAATTTAATATTTATTTATCTAATATTTACTATTTATGTATCTAAAAATATTTTTATATGAAGTATTTTTAATATATATGTGCAATTATTTTACATATATGAATCAGCCAGTATTACAAGTAAATAATACTCTTATTTTTCATAATTAAACAGTACGCTTTTGTCTATGCAGTCAGAAAAAGTACTAAGTTATACATCTGTTCTATTGTACATTATAACGTTTTGATGCCTGATTTGACTACTTGAAAAGAAAAAAATAATTTACTCACCCCCATGTCATTCAAGATGTTCATGTCTTTCTTTCTTCAGTCGCAAAGAAATGAAGGTTTTTGAGGAAAACATTCCAGGATTTTTCTCCATATAGTGGACCTAAATGGGGTTCAATGGGTTGATGAAAAATCCAAATTACAGTTTCAACAACTGAAACAATGATGTTAAACAATGATATACATTTTAACTACAAATGGTCATCTTGCACTGTAAGTTCTTCATTTGTGTCCTTCAGTTTAAAACGGTATGGCAAAAAAACTCCATCTCATTTTCTCCTCCAACTTCAAAATCGTTTTACCTTTTTCGTAAAGGGCGTTTGACATTCTTTGCATGTTTGCTTTGTAAAGAGTGGGTCGGTACTTCCACCTACGTCACGTGTGACCTTTCCAACGTGACTATGTAATGCGTGAGGTCGAGCTAGTGCAAGACAAGCATTTGTGGTTAAAAAGTATAGAATTTTTTTTTTTTTTTTTTTTTTAGAAAACGACCAATCGTTTCGCTAGATAAGACCCTTATTCTTCTGCTGAGATCATGTAGAGCCCTTTGAACCTGCACTGAAACTGCAGTTTGGACCTTCAACCCGTTGATCCTGGAAAAATCCTCAAATGTTTTCCTCAAAAACCTTCTTTGCGACTGAAGAAATAAAGACATGAACATTTTGGATGACATGGGGGTGAGTAAATTATCAGGAAATTTGTATTCTGGAAGTGAATTAATCCTTTTAAACCTGTGTAGACCTACAGATTTCAACTGGGATTTTATTTGTCTACAATTCTTTGGCTCCCAAGAACTGCATACCTTTATCAGCCAAAGTGTCTGCGCTTTGTTATGCAGAAGAAAATCCAAAGAATTTGGCATCAAATTTGTTTGTATGCTACTGCTATTCTGTGTTATGAAAGCTAACATTAATCTCTGCTGTATTCAGGTCACGCTGAGCCCATGCGGTGGTCCATGCTAGCCCTGCTGCTCTTGTCCTGCAGCCAGATGTTTGCCCAGCGACCAGGTGACATCTGTCCCCAAAACGCAGACCGTGGACAGGATGATGTCACGGCCATCCCTGTCCCGACCGTGGATCCTAAACTCTTCAACAAGAGACGCTACCGCTCACCCCGCGTCCTGTTCAGCGAACAACCCCCCGACTCACAGCCAGCCGGGCACCAGACGAGGAGCAGGACGAAGAGAAAAGCAGGAGCGCCTCAAAACCGTGGAGTTTACTCCGTCTGCGAGAGCGTTAGCGCTTGGGAGGGAAATAAAACCAAAGCTACAGACATCTCGGGCAATGAAGTCACAGTCTTGCCTGATGTAATCATCAACAACTCCAAGAAAAAACAGTACTTTTTTGAGACCACCTGTAGCAGCGGGCGGACCGGAGGATCCGGGTGTTTGGGGATCGACGCACGCCACTGGAACTCGTATTGTACTAATTCGCACACGTTTGTGCGAGCGCTGACTTCTTTCAAGAACCTGGTGGCGTGGAGACTCATACGGATCAATGTAGCTTGTGTGTGCGTGCTAAGCCGAAAGTCTTGGAGACAATGACAAACTGGCTGCTTTTTTAGGCCAGCGCCGGCCTTATGATTTCAAACTTGATATTCCTCCATGTGATGGTGAACATTTTCCTTGTGCAAACCATTAATGACAACACAAGACATAAAACAGACCGTCTAAGGAGAATAACTATGATGTGTTTTTGTCACTACAATGGAATGAGTTGGACTTCAGAGTTTGTTTTTTTCAAGGTTCTTTTTTTTTTATGCATTTCTGTCTTTTGAAAATGTTTTCTTTTGCAGCAGTATGAGAACATGTACATACATTGTTGTGTGGTAATTGTTATTTATTAAACCGCATTATTATTGTCTAGTTTATTTTGTGCGTATCAGGAAACAAGGTCATTTTAAAGCAACATTTTGAGTTAAATACAACATAAAATTAAAAGTCTGTCATCATTTACTCATACTTGAAAACCTCAGTCTCTGTTCATTGTAATTGCATTGACCTTTCATCGTTTTTTTTATTCTGTAGAAGAAAAAATAAAGTCATACGGGTTTGTAACGACATGAGAGTGAGTAAACGATGACAGAAATGTCACTTTTGGATAAACTTATTGTTAATGTGACTTCAAAAGTAATCTAATTTGCTTCCTAATATCTTTGGCTGATGTCACCAAGCCCCTCCAACCACTTGTCAACAAATTTTCACAGACAGCTAGACAGTTAGCAATGATTCAAAAAGTCCTGAGCCCATTTACAAGAAGAGTATTGTCAAGGGTTTTCTTCACGGATTAGTTTACTTCCAGAATTAAAAATTCCTGATATTTTACTCACCCCCATGTCATCCAAGATGTTCATGTCTTTCTTCTTCAGTCGAAAAGTAATTAAGGCAAGGATTTTTGTCCATATAGTGGATTTCAATGGGACTAACGGATTGAAGGTCCAAATTGCAGTTTCAATGCAGCTTTAAAGGGCTATACATGATCCCAGCCAAGGAATAAGGAGCCAAGGAGTCTTATCTAGTGAAATGATTGGTCATTTTCTAAAAATAATAAACATTTATCTACTTTTTAACTACAAATGCTCATTTTGCACCAGCCCAACCTTGCACATTACGTAGTCACGTTGGAAAGGTCACACATGACGTAGGCAGAACTACCGACCCAGTCTTTACAAAGCAAACATGCAAATAAAAGTCAAACGCCCTTTACAGAAAAAGGAGGGAAAAAAAAAAAAAACAATGTCGGATGATTTTGAAGTTCAAAATGAGATGGAGTTTACGTATTACAATTACGTAATGCGTCAAATCATGTATGCACATTGCAGAGCTAGTGCAAGATGAGCATTTGTGGTTAAAAAGTATATCATTTTTTTATTTTTTTTTTTCAGATAGATAAGACCCTTATTCTTCCACTGGGATCGTGTGGAGCCCTTTGAAGCTGCATTGATCCCCATTTAAGTCCACTATAAGGATAAAAATCCTGGAATGTTTTCCTTAAAATCCTCAATTTCTTTTCACCTGAAGAAAGAAAGACATGAGCATTTTGGATAACATGGGGTGAGTTAATTATCAGGAAATTTTTATTCTGAAAGTGAACTTCTCCTTTAACCTTAGGAATTTCTTACAAACACCTACTGGCCTATATGTGCTTGTTGAATATCTCTGAAATACTGTTGAGGTCTAAAGTTTACATACACTTTGGAGAATCTGCAAAATGTTAATTATTTTTTACCAAAATAACAGAGATCATACAAAATGCATGTTATTTTTTATTTAGTATTGACCTGATTTCACATAAAAGATGTTTACATATAGTCCACAAGAGAAAATGATAGTTAAATTTCTAAAAAAATTACAACATTTTTTCTTGAGAAAAATCCTTCAGGTCCCATAAATGATTTGGTTTTTCAGCATTTCTGTGTATTTGAACCCTTTCCAACAATGACTAGGATTTTGAGATCCATCTTTTCACTCTGAGGTCAACTAAGGGGTGTCATCTGCAACTATTACAGAAGCTTCAAACGCTCACTGATGCTCCAGAAGGAAACACAATGCATTAAGAGCCGGGGGTGAAAACTTATTTGAAGATCAGGGTAGATTTAACTTATTTTGTCTTCTGAAAAACATGTACGTATCTTCTGTAGCTTCTGATGGGCAGTACTAAATGAAAAAAATAAAATAAAATACTTGGGCAAAATAAGAAAAATGTACACATCTTCATTCTGTTCAAAAGTTTACACCCCCGGCTCATAATGCATAAATTTTCCTTCTGGAGCATCAGTGAGTGTTTGAACCTTCTGTAATAGTTAAATATGAGTCCCTCAGTTGTCTTTAGTGTGAAAAGATGGATCTCAAAATCATACAGTCATTGTTGGAAAGTGTTCAAAATACACAAAAATGCTGAAAACCAAAGAATTTGTGGGATCTGAAGGATTTTTCTGAAGAACAGCAGGCAGTTTAACTGTTCAGGACAAACAAGGGACTAAGCAACTATCACTAAACCAAAAAACAGCTGTGGATCATTCAGGTAACAACACAGTATTAAGAGTCAAGTGTATGTAAACTTTTTAAGTTCAGCTATTATTTTCTCTTGTGGACTATATGTAAATGTCTTTTATGTGAAATATCTTATTCAGGTCAGTACTAAATAAAACGTAACATGCATTTTGTATGATTCCTCCTATTTTGGTAAAATAATTATCATTTTGCAGATTCTGCAAGGTGTATGTAAACTTTTGACCTTAATTGTACATCATCTTATCAAATAAAATGGATTGGAAATAGTAAAAAAAAAAAAAATGTTTCATGTTGACTTAGGCTCTTTCGAAAGCATTTGTGCTTATTGTGGTTACCACAGAAAATAATTTCACGTGAAAAAAGAAAATATGTTTTCCAATAAAGGCTAGTTGACAAGCATTCATTAATGTAAATATAAACACTTAAAGGGATAGTTTACCCAAAAATAAAACATTAATATTACATGCTAGCCTTCTATCTATGGTTTAATACAATTGCTTGTCAACCAGCTGTTACCTGAACTGGGTATTTGCACAATAATACCAGAAAAAAATGAAATGAAACCAGTAATTATTTTGGTAATGCAAAACCAGAGGTTTATCCACCTAAAAATGTTACAGGTCAAGTAAAGTTAGTTCATTGTCCAGATTACTTTCTGTGGTCATCAAGAGCATGCCATGCTGTTGACTTTAAATATCATCCATTGTGCTGTAAGCCCAAAAAAGCCATTGAACTTTACAGAACAGCCTCAGTTTAAGCTTTCGGGAATTAGTTGGTTTCTTTTCTGGTTCTGATGTTAAAAAAAAAGCCGTGACTCAGACACGACCTCCAGCCATGTGGCAGAAAAACTAAACGGTTGGGGCAAATTTTGTCAGACACTTGAAATAAGCCGGAATGTTTGTTGAAACTGTTGGTGGGATCGACCTCACGTCTCAACAGATGTGCCTCGCACACATGGAATCGGACCTATGCTGGAATGCATTAGATGTTCCCCTTCCAGAGGCTTCCACGTGACGCCACAGAGAACTAGCCTTGAGAGTGAAAATCGTTAAAAAGCAATTCTCACAACCACAAACAGGTGTGTCACTCCAATCAGACGTTGAATACATTTGTTTAGGCAGCATGTGGAAGTCTTAAAAACCAGATGGATCGCCGCCTGCGAGACCCACCTCAGGTTGGCTTGTGTAAACAGAGGGAGACCACATGCCAAAGGTCAGGTGCATGGCCAAATGATGAGGTCACGTCTGGAAGCCTGAAAGCCACAGGTCTGCCAGGTCAGACGTCAAAGTTCGGGTGGAATAATCAACAGGATTGTTAGGTTTATATATCACATCACATCACCCACAAGGTCCTTCATCAGCACGTGTTTGTTTAGCAAAATATAGTACGGGTCAAGTAAAGGGGTCACCGTTTCAAACAAAGTCACTTTCACACAACCATTTGCTCTCATTAGAAGAGGATGTTTTGTGATCAACAGTTATTTAAAGCAGTTCTGTGTACTGGGATGAAGAATGAGAGGTTTTTCATCCATGCTCATGTTAATAGAACAAACAAGCGTGTCTCTAATTGTTTGTAGGACAGCTCCCTATGGAGAATCTGCTGTGACAAATCCAAGAGAGCCCCTTTTGTTTAATTCACAAAGAATATTAACGAGATTAATGTACTGTGGATGGTACTGACACACCGTGGAGATTTCAAACAAGGCTACGGCCGCCCCTCTGAGCGCGTACTACAAATGTAGGATTTATCGTCTTCAGAAAGGTTTAAGATTTCCTAATTACATTCACATAAAAGTCTCAAAGTCTTAATCGAGAGATAACAGCGAATTAAGGTATCTGAAGCGATTAAGGTGTACAGTAAACACCGCTGAATAGACAAATTCAAAAACAAACAACTGTCGCCATCTTGTGGTTCATTCACAGGTCCACGGTTTACCGGTTGATGAGGGAATATTTAACGTAGGCATTCTCCTCTGTTACCGAATGAATGAGTGAGAATATTGTCCAGAAATGTGATTCCACATGTTATTTAACTCAATTTTACTTCGACTTTGGCTATTGTAGTACAATACTAAAGGTACACGTGTTTGTACTATACACATTTTATCACTAGAGGGCGCACTGCTCTTACAATAGCCTTTCCAGAACGAGTTTATCTCTGTTGTTTTAGTAATGTAACATAATTAATTGCTCATATACAAAATATATGTAATACCACATGTCCTGATAGAAGGCTGCTCATTCATTTAGGGGTTTGTTGATTCGTGGGAAATCATGTACTTGACTAAACCTGAGATAACAACAAACAATCTTTCAAAATAGCAGCATTTCCACTTTGAAATTAATCAGAGATGACCAAAATAATTCCCTTAACACAAATGTATATTTTATTTTCTCATTATTTATTAAATTCTGGCATAATCACCCCTAAAACTATCGGTCATCAGATCATAAGTACTTCATATAGATTAAGACTTAAGGGGCGACACTGCAGGGAAAAACAGTTTTTTCATGCACCTGACAAAATTTGAGATTTTGGGCTTTTTTCAGGGTTTTTTTCAGGCTAGTGGAAAGAAAACATACAAAAGACCCTGTTAAGTGTTTCTTTTATAGCACTTTATCTATTTGCGTCAATAGATTTCAATAACAATACATATTTTTAAAGGACATTTTCTCAAAATTAGAAATTTTCTCCTACACTGAGCTATAAATCTCCACTTCAGGAGCATTTACACACACCAAACTTTACATTTTAATTCATGTCTACAGGTTTTTACAGAGGGATTTGTTCATATATAATTTGCTTGATATTATATAACATTTTATTCCCCAAAATATGGTAAAAATATATTTTCTGTCTGATCTAAGTATTTTCTAAATTATTCAGTGACAAAATGAGATACCCAAAATTCCCTCTGTAAACACATTTAACTCTAATATGACAAAAAATGTAAACAAGAATTTGAAACTGGCTTCATCCAGTGTTTAGATTTTTGTGCCAGAAATGTATGCAAATTAGGGCATATTTCATTAAATAATGCCTCTTTCGCATACTTAAAACCTAACATTTTAGAAAACTTTTAATACATAAAATGTTTGCAGTTATCAATGTAATCAATCAACTGGGTAAGTAAGGTGATAACTATTAGTTTTTTTTTTTTTTTCTAAATTTTATTAAATGTACTGTGTCCTGTAAGCATATGAAAACCTACTATATGATCTTGAATTTATTTAATGGCCAAATAAGGTTACTCAAGCTTAGCAATGTTTTATAAAACTAAGCTGATAATTATACTTCCAAGAAGATAAGTTGATCTCTTCTTTCTTGGCAGAACTTGTGTTTTGACATCATTGTATTAGTATTTAAAAGTTTATACAAAAACAGGGAAGGTCAAAGACCACTACAAATAAAGTAAATATGTGACCCAGGACCACAAAACCAGTCATAAGGGTCAGTTTTTTTTTAAAATTGAGATTTATATATAAAATATCTAAATTTTTGTATTTATATATAAAATAAAAATGTGAAAATCTGGAATCTGAGGGTGCAAAAAAATCAAAATATTAAGAAAGTTGCCTTTAAAGTCACCCAAATGAAGTTCTTAGCAATGCGTACTGCTAATCAAAAAATAAGTTTTGATATATTTATGGTACTAAATTTACAAAATGTCTTCATGGAACATGATCTTTACTTAATATCCTAATGATTTTTAGCATAAAAGAAAAATCAATGGGTCATACATTGTATGACCCATACAATGTATTTTTGGCTATTGCTACAAATATACCCGTGGTACTTAAGACTGGTTTTGTGGTCCAGGGTCACATATAGTGTAACTATATAAATTAAATATAATATATCACCCTGGTTTTATATCTATACATACAGAAACACTCATGGGTTTCAATAAATATAGTAAAATAACAGTCTCTCTTGAAAATGTGAGAAAGATTATCTCAAGATTATCTCAGCATGTCCTGAGTTTGACCTCAAACCAGTAGACAATGGCATCCTCTCACCAATGAGATGACAGTGATTGTGACTGATGTATTGTGTAGTGAGACAAACCTTATGAAAGAGACTCAATAATGAATACCCTGAATGCCTCACCACATCATGAAGGCGTTGTAAATTACACCGTAGGCTCAAACATAATGCCTGAAAGCAATCCTGAACACTGGAAAACAATGTATTTTGTATGAGCATGAGCATATCTCATCTTTCTTTAAAAACAAAATTTTCTTAAAATTTTTAGATATATATTTTAACATGAAAAAATGTATAGAAATTTTTTAATCTTATTTTAATCTTAGAAATCCTTTTCTTTGCGGAAAAATACACCTATTCATTGATCTTTATCTGTCTACCTATCTATCTATTTATCTATCTATCTATCTAATAATTGTTATTGTTACAGGTCTGAGGAAAACGCGGGAAAGACGTGTTGCCCTCGCCCCCCACGTCCTGCTGGACCAATGGGCGGTGCTGAGCCGTGCGGGCGCGCTCACAGGCAAAAAGCACACGCGAGCAGCGCTGGTGTTGACGGTCCGTGAGTGGATTCTGCTTGAATAATATTACTGACCTACATCTCTGAGACAGGCCTGCACATTTGCGCAAACATTTTGGTCGAAACGGCGAGCGCGCGAAACGAAACGGCAGGCAGGATGAGCAAAGTCCAGGGCGGCATGAAATGTGTCAAATACCTGCTGTTCGTCTTCAACTTCATATTCTGGGTAAGTGCGGAAAGTGTTGATGATGCTACACATACATGCTTTCATTTAAAATGAAATGGACGGAAGAAATGTATGTGCATTTGCTGTCACCTGTTTGTCCTGGAATTGTTCAAAATCTGTATGATGCTTTTGGTGCAAATTTGGAATTGTGCAGCTCTCTATGGACTCTAGCAACAACAATAGCACTACATTTTGGATGGCGATGTTTTGGTCAACTAAATGTAGGTGACAGATGTTGGCCGTGTCTCTTATCTAGTGAACCTCCTACCTGGACAGCACGTCTGAGCATCATAAAAACGTGCAGACATTTTGATTATCGTACTTGCATCAGACGCTGTCTACTAGATAGATAGCCACCCTGTACCTTTGTTTTAGAGGAAGACTACATTTCTATTTGTATACTATCAAAAGGTTATTATAGGGGAGATTGGGGCTGGTTGTCATGCTTAATGTCACAATGGAAACTTTAAAATAGGGAAAGAATATCTTTATATATATCAAACCTAAATTTTCAGCATCATTACTCCAGTCTTCAGTGTCACACGATCCTTCAGAAATCATTCTAATATGCTGATTTGCTGTACAAGTAACATTTATTATTATTATTATTATTATTATCAATATTTAAAACAGTTGAGTACATTTTTTCAGTATTCTTTGATGAATAGAAAGATCCAAAGATCATCATTTATCTGAAATAAAAAGCTTGTATAACATTATATACCATTCAAAAGCTTTTCAGAAGCGTGCAGTACATTTTTTTTTATTTTATTTTATTTTTTTTATAAAGGATGCTTTAAATTGATCAAAAGTGATGATAAAGACATTTATAATGTTACAAAAGTTTCTATTTCAGATAAATGCTGTTCTTCTGATCTTTCTATATATTAAAGAAACCTGAAAAAATCTACTCAGCTGTTTTCAACATGATAATAATGATAAATGTTTGTGAGCAGCAAATCCGAATATTAGAATGATTTCTGAAGAATCACGTGACACTGAAGGCTGGAGTAATAATGCTAAGAATTCAGCTTTGAAATCACCGGAATAAAGTACATTTTAAAATATATTAAAATAGAAAACAATCATTTTAAGTAGTAAAAATATTTCAAAATTGTACTGTTTTTGCTGTACTTTGGATCAAATAAATGCAGGCTTGGTCAGCACAAGTGACTTAAAAAAATATTAAATATCTTACAGTTCAAAAACTTTTGACTGGTAGTGTATATATATCGTAAGATTTGTATTATTATTATTATTATTTTTTTTTTTTTAAAGAAATCTGTTATGCTCATTAAGGCTGCATTTACTTGATCAAAAATACAGAAAAAAAATGTAATATTGTGAAATATTATTATAGTTTAAAATAATGGTTTTCTATTTTAATATATTTTAAAATATAATTTATTCCTGTGATGCAAAGCTGAATTTTCAGCATCTTTACTCCAGTCTTCAGTGTCACATGATTGTGACTGTGATTCTTTTTTTCAAGATTCTCTGATGAATAAAACGTTAAAAAGAACAGCATTTATTAAAAAGAGAAATGTTTTCTAACAATAGGTCTTTGCTTTTTTTTTTTTTTTTTGGTGAATAAAAGTATTAATTTCTTTAAAAATAAAAAAATAACTTACTGACCACAAATAGAATTTGTGACCATATTAGAATGATTTCTGAAGGACCATGTGACAGGAATAAATTATATTTTAAAGTATATTAAAATAGAAAACTGTAGAAAACTGCAATATTTCACAAAATTACAATTTTTTTTTTTTCTGTATTTTTGATCTCTTACTGATCCCACTTTTGAAGTGTGTATGTGTGTGTGTATATATATATATATATATATATATATATATATATATATATATATATATATATATATATATATATATATATATGTGTATATATAATACACACACATACACATACACACTTAGTGTATTTTAATACTAAGATCTATGACTTTGATTGAATGTGGTTTTATTGTGTCCACTAAGCTATTACACAATAACTGACATTTTATTTTACAGCATATAATTTACTAAATGGTTCTAGTTTAGGGCAGTTTATCTAGGACGGCTTTTAGCCTTCCTGTTGCTAAAACAGAACATCATGCCATAATCAACAGCAAGGTTCGATTCCCAGGGATAGCAGTTACTGATAAAATGTGTACCTTGAATGCAATGCAAATCACTTTAGATAAAGGTGTTTACTAAATGCAAAAATGTAAATGTTGCTAGCCAACATAGAAAACAACTCTCATAGACAACAGGCCCAGTCTCTCCTGTATGTTGTGTATATATAATGCTTGAGTCTCAAATGGTTAAATGTAATCATTCCATACCATAGGAAAAACTGTTGCTTATTGTTTTTTTGGCTGTCTGTCAGTCCACTTGCATGTTGGATATTCTCCCAGTGTGTTTTAATTGGCTCCTAGAGTCATTTTCTAGTACTCCCCACCAGCTGAGAGTGACAAATGTTTAACAGGCTGTCAGTTTGTTGTGACATTTTCAACATAACTCATGCACGGCCAGATATACAGAATTACTCATTTGGGAATCGTTCGAGATTATGATTAGGGTTGGGTATCGAAAATCTGAATACTTAAAGGAACACTCCACTTTTTTTGAAAATAGGCTCATTGTCCAACTCCCCTAGAGTTAAACAGTTGAGTTTTACTGTTTTCGAATCCATTCAGCCGATCTCCAGCATAGATTATTGAGTCCGATTGGACCGTTAGCATCTCGCTCAAAAATGACCAGAGTTTCGATATTTTTCCTATTTGAAACTTTACTCTTCTGTAGTTACATCGTGTACAAAGACGGACGAAAAATGAAAAGTTGCGATTTTCTAGATCGATTATGGCTAGGAACTATACTCTCATTTCGGCGTAATAATTAAGGAACTTTGCTGGCGTACCATGGGTGCAGCAGGCGCAATGATATTACGCAGCCATCAACTCTGGCAGCTGCAACTCTGCATCTACACAAACTTAGTGCCGGTCACTTTCAGGCGTTGGATATAAAAGTTAATTTTACATTCCAAATAATGTTAAAGATTTATCAATTACATTATGTCAGTAGATGCCAAAAGGGGGTCTTTAATAATGGATTTGTCCTTGATCATTCATTCAAAAACACTGATTCATCCAGTAATAAACCAAGTAAATCTTGAGTGAATCACTGAATGATTTACTAATAAATTAGGCCTACATGTGATTTTGTTTAGTTGTCTAACGTTTTTTTTTCTTCAGAATCGTAAGAGAACCACAACTTCCATTTAAAAAAAAGAACAACAACCCAATTTATCCAGAATCACAACAGCTCTCAAGTGAATTTTGTTTTCATGTAGCCTGTTGATTTTTGTTAATGGTATTCAGCTGCAACTAAATGTTTAGCAAAAAAAGAAACAGAATAAATATGCTTGATATCATCTTTTATTCACATTGGAATCGATAAGCAGAATCGGAATCGGAATTGTAATGATACCCAACCCTAATTGTGATGTGATTTCCTTTGGAAAGCGTATGTTTAAAGCTGATTATGTAAGCTTGTTAATTGTACTTCCACATGAATATGACAATTTACTTACAACGGGATTCTTGATACTTCTTACAAGTACGTAAGAAGAAAACAACATGCATAATCCAACATAAGTGGCTTTGAAATTCCTCTGTGGCTGTGCAAACTGTTTTTAAGATGCAAGCTGCATGAGCAAACCTTCAAAGCTAGTCTTCAACCGGTAGTAAAAGATCGGGTTACTGTGGAAAGTAATTGAAAGTACCTCTCTTTTGTGCTGTTTTCAGCACTCCTTTATTCACCAGACTGCGGTGAATTCTGAAGGGCGACACTGAACTTTTTTTGGATAGTAGCGTTATCATTTCTTCAAAGATGCGGCCACACTGGCAATCATGTTTTTGTCACATGCATGGAAAGCGGAGAGATAAGTAATTAAAGACAAAGTGAAATCTTCTGATAATAATATTATCAGTTGCTTTTGACATTATTATTTGTTTGATAAAAGTGCAATTGTAGTGCTGTAAACACATAAATGAATCACTGTCTAAATGAAAGGTATCCTTGTTTTTACTGCATGCTGCTCGATCATCATAGCTCATCATAAACAAAACTCTCCCATATGTTATTATGACCCCATATTAAACACTGATTATTAGCACAGTCTATAAGTCAACTGATAACTTTGTGTGAGACTTAAAGCCGTTATTCAGTCGTCACCTCCTAATTTGGTCTTATGTTCAAATAAAAAAAAAAGTCACTGAAGTAAAAGTCATTGGTTTTCTTGTATCACGTGACCAGTCTATTAGTGAACAATACTTTAAAGAACCAGTTTTTATATTTTTGTATTTTGTACATTTTTGTAGCTTGGCAGTATAAGTCACTATCTTGTTTGATTGCATTGAAAAATCAAGCATAGACATGTTGTGCTTTTGTGTTTTAAGGTAAAGAAATAATATTACTTACATTGGACTTACATTGCATTGAAGATTTTTATTTGATCAGTTTATGCATTGCCTGGAAATCAAACCCATGACCTTGGTGTTTATAGTGCCATGTTTGAACTACAGGAATGAATTATTTGGATGCATATGTATGATTATAGATGGATTCAATAATATGAATAAAAATTATAATGTTTCCTACTTATTTAGTACATGAGCCAGCAGATGTTATAATTAGATTGGATCTGTGTTATTTTAGTATTATGTACTATTGTAGTAAGGGTTGGGTATCGTTGGAATATTATCAGTTCAGATTCCGATTCCGATTCCGATTCTTTTTGATTCCCAGTTTCGATTCCAAATACATTCCAATACATTATTAACATCCCCCATCTACTGGCATAACGACGTAATCGATAAATCTTTAACATTATTTGGAATATCAAATTAACTTTCTAAAGGATGATTTACTCTTTTTTGATCTCTACCGTACATATCAGAGTTTATATCCAGACTATGAACTTTTATCCCAGTACTTCTGCGATTATTTGAATGTTTGTAACACAGAAATAATGAACTGTGTGGTTGAAAAACTTCACATACATGACAGTGGCTCTCTTTAGGTCAGCACCAGCGCGAACGCAGATTTAAATGTTGCATGAGATAAAACAGGATTTCCTGCATTCTATTTTCCATTTGAAGCTCATGTGAGAAAAGTTATTTTAAAGCCTCTCTTCAATCTTCAGTCTTGATTATTTGAATCTGCACAAAGGTCATAGGAACCGTTCAAAGAGCACATGTAACTCCTCCTACTGCTCATCACACTGTGATTTTGTTACTGTGCTAATGGTCTCATTAGATTGGCTTAAACGGTTAGTGTAAGATGTAATGTAGGACAGTGGCGTCAGTCATTGGTTATCTGTAGAGTGGTCTCACTGCGCTGGACAGCAAGGCCTTTGTCTCTGAGAGGGCAGGCAAAAAAAGAAGTGGGTCGTTGTCCTGTGCAGTTTTATGTCCTGGTGTTGCGTAGGGTGGGTATGAGGGGGCAGGGGATGGCACCGGGGGATGGTGGATGCCAGCAGGGCAAGTCTGTCAGACTGGCACAGCCTGCCTGTTGATCATAGAGATGGGCATCATAGTAGACCTACAGTGGCTCTAAAACTATTTAAATACTCAAATTACACTAAAACAACATGCTAGACGTTTTCTCAAAATATTGCCTTTACAATAATAACCTGGTCCACAAAATCATTTTGGTGGATTTATGAAAATAACAGAAACAAAAAAAAACAAATAAGACAAAAAGGACGCTTTTGGTAAATCATAATTATGACACAGAAAGTTAACACAGTAAGTCACAAATTTATGAGATAAAAGTCCAAATTCTAACATAAGAAGTCATATGACGTAACATAATTGACACAAAAAAACAAAATTATGACAAAAATGCAGAATTGCGTAATAAAAAGTCAGCTATGATGACGTTAAAAGTCAATGTTATGAAAGTCAAAATAATGATTAAAAATGGAGACTTAATTTCTGACATTAAAAGTCAAGACTGACTTTTTTCATTTTAATATTTTTTAATGTCAAAATTAGGAAATTAATTATGACAGAAATGTAGCCTTTTGTGCCATAATTGTGACTTTTTATCTCTTAATTTTATCTTTAACATAAAAAGTCTTACATGAAAAGTCATATGAAATAACATAATTAACATAAAAAGGCAAAATTGTGACATAAATGCAGAATTATGTCAAATTTGAAGTTTTGAGAGTCTTAATTATGACTCAAAATTTAGATTTAATTTCTGACATTAAGTCATAACTGACATTTTTTTATTTTAATATTTTTTAAATGTCAAAATTAAAATATTATGACAAACATTTAGCCCTTTATGTCATAATTGTCTCATAATTTTGTTTTTGTTATAATTTCAACTTTCTGACATAAAAAGCCTAACAAAAATTCATGACATAACATAAATGACATAAAAAGACAAAATTCTGACATATATAAATGCAGAATTATGTCATAGTCAATTTTGATATTAAAAGTCAAACTTATGAGTCATAATTATGACTACAAATGTAGACTTAATTTCTGACATTTAACCTTAACTAGATTTAACCTTTTATGTCAAAATTGTGATTTTTTTTTTATCTCATAATTTTACATTTTTGTCATAATTTCAACTTTCTAACATAAAAAGTCTAACAAAAATTCATGACATAACATAAATGACATAAAAAGACAAAATTCTGACATACATAAATGCAGAATTATGTCATAGTCAATTTTGATATTAAAAGTAAATTTTGAAATGAAAACTCGGTTATGAGATTATTATATATTATGACTAAATTATTATATAATTATGACTAAAAATGTAGACTTAATTATATGACTAAAATGTAATTATATGACTAAAAATGTAGACATAATTAATCTCCTAAATGTCAAAATTGGGAGATTAATTATGACAAAATTTAGCCTTTTATGTCATAATTGTGACTTTTTATCTCATACTTTTAAGTTTTTATCATAATTTTAACTTTCTAACATAAAAATGTCATATGACATAACATAATTAACATAAAAGGCAAAATTTTGAGTCATAATTATGATTTAGACTAAATTTCTGACATTAAAACTGTTTCTTCATTTTAATAATGTTTTAAGTATTTTTTTTTTATTTAATCAATTATGCCAAAGATTTAGCCTTTTATGTCAAAATTGTGACTTTTTATCTTTTATACTTTTTGTCATAGTTTCAACTTTCTAACATAAAAAAGTCTAACAAAAAGTCATGACATAACATAATTGACAAAAAGATAAAATTCTGACTTGGATAAATGCAGAATTATGTCAAAGTCAAAAAGTCAATTTTGATATTAAAAGTCAAACTTTTCATAATTATGAGTCATAATTATGACTAGAAATGTAGACTTCATTTCTGACACAATTTTACTTTAATATTTTTGAATGTCAAAATTAGGAGATTAATTATGACGAAGATTTAACCTTTTATATCAAAATTCTGACTTTTTATCTCATAATTTTAACTTTTTGTCATAATTGTAACTTTTTTCATAATTATTACTATGTATTTTTATCATTTTATTTAAATTATTTTTTAAATATTTAATTTCACAAAACAACAAAAATTGTGAATTGTTATAATTGTGACAAAATGTAGGCTATTTTTTATAATTTTGATTTTATCTTATTATTTTGTTATCAAAAGTTAAAATTATGAGATAAAAGCAATTATGACAAAAATGTAGACTTTCATAATTGAAACTTTTTATCATAATTATGACTTTCACAGTTTTAATATTGCAGATTGAGACTGAGCACACATGAACTGTAGACTCACTGGAAATGTAAAATATTTATAAATAAAAAATGTCTAGGAGGTTTCCCTTTTATACTTGATTAACTAATTGGCAAAGTGACTTTCTGTTGTCCTTACAGATGGACAAATGGTTGTTTCCTGTATCACAATAAATCACTTTATCTTACAGAATTTCAATCAATGCTCTATTTTAGTCAAGGTTATCCCTCAAGTTACGACAATGGGCAAAACACAAAGTATCCTGTTCTCAAAGTCAAACCCAGCATTTGTGTGTTTGTACCTAAATAGACCTGTGCAGAGTGTGAAACCAATGACATGGAGTAAAGCAGCAAACATCACACAAACAGCGTTTTCCGTTTCTTAACAGTGATCTAATGAAGTGGTGATTTGTTTGACTTGTTTCACTCTTGTTTGCAGCTGTCAGGCTCACTGGTGTTGGCTGTGGGATTATGGTTGAGGTTTGACCAGGACACGGCCAGCCTCTTAGCCAACAATGATGCCCCTGATCACTTCTTCATTGGTGAGTTGGAAAAGAACGTTAAAGCCCACATCAAATGTTTACATAACAGTTTTTGTAGGTTTGATAAACCTGCATAAACCTAAGCCATAATATAATGTCATGAATGCAGATTTACAGGGGTTATTAGGAGGAAACAGGCCACATGTACATCTATGAATGGGAGAAGCTATAAAAAGGACTGTGTGACCAATGTATAAAATAGCCAGCCACAGTTCCCTTTCTTTTTCTGCACCATTTAGTAATGGATTTGTTTAAAACAGTTCATACCACAATAATAGACCGACAAAAAACATGCAATAAAAATAATTGCAGGGTTACTATTATAGTACTATTCTGTGCATTTGTCATTTTTATTTTTATAGCTATTTTTTCTGTTTCTATTTCAGTACTTGAAGTACTTACACTTAGTAAAGCTTACACTTTAAGTTAGATGCCAGGGCAATGTTTTTGAGGTTTTTAAGTATAACTTTTTCATTTGATACTTTTATAGCTATTATAACTATTTCAAATTATTTTATTTTATTTTAAGTTACCAAAAATTAATTTTAATAGTTTTAGTTAACAAAATGCCTTTTGGATGTTGCATAAAGCAGTGTTGACATGATCATGTGGCATTTATTAGTTCTACTATGGTACTTTATCTATGCTATCAATCACAAAGCACAGAAACCGTCATAAAGAAACAAATACCTCGCAGTTTCATTCACAGAAGCACAACACCAACACCCTGTTAACAAAGCAGTGGGCTCCAGCAGCCGTTTCAGGCTGAAATTTCCCATCTGCGTCACGGAGCCCTAATGGCTTCTGTAATGGCGTATCTGATATTGGTTTTAGCTGTGATGAATGAGCAGGGACACTGATAGATCTTGCTAATGGCTAAAGCTGATTTCTCATAGGAGAGGCTGTGTAACTGTGTTGGTGAATTATAAAAACGTTATTTCCCCTTTAGCTCTGGTTTAGTCCCCAGAGCAGGCAGTTGGTGAACCACCGTTGTTTGTAAGACCTCATTGGTCTTGTAGAGGATGTTTATTAAAAATGGTTAGGGTGTTGATAGGGGTCACTGTAATGTGGCATCCTGCTGTTTTTCTGCTCTTGGCAGCAATGAGATGATGTACATGGGCCTCTAGTGACTAGGCCGCGGTCCTGAGCTGCATTTAAGCGCTCATAATGGACAAACAACTACTTTGCAAGTGCTAACCACAATGATTATGAAACAAATTGCAGTACTCGGTCATTAGGTCTTGACATCATATGCTCGGATTCCCAGAAACAGCAGTGAGGTTAATCAACACTGGTATAACCTTAAGCAGAAATGTTCATTAATGTCTCAGCAAATGTGAAAAAGGAGAAGTGAGAGAAGCTCTGTGGATCCATATCTGACACACAAGATAACAAGCATTTCCTGGTAATATGCTTATACTTGGAACAAACAGTTTCTACCCAGAAACGGAAGAAATATCACTTGGCAAACAATATGTGCTGTGAAGCTAATGGAGCAGATACACAGAGACAAAAACAGGAAGCAAGATGAAGAATGCAGCAAAATACATACTTCTGTCTATCTACAGATAGATAGATAAATGGATAGATATCAAACTGAAATGTGATATTTGAATAGCTAACACTTTTATTTCCATATGAAACACAACTCAGCTCAGTCTTTTTTAACTAAAGATATTTCACATGCAGATTTGGGTATCATGTGAAAGGCAATATTTACCAGATGCAAATTAGACTTATTTTAGCCACAGGAGTGGTAGTAGGACGATTTTGAAGGTGGAGGAGAAAATGAGATGGGAGTTTTTCGTCTTGAACTGGAAAAAACAGAGTTCACGCAGACCTAGACAAGACGAGCAGTTGAGGTTAAAAAGTATATAAATTGTCATTTGTTTTTAGAAAATAACCAATCGCTCTTTGAAGATGCATTTAAACTGCATTTTGTAAGTTCAAACTCAGGGGCACCATAGAAGTCCATTACATTGAGAGGAATTCTGAAATGTTTTCCTCAAAAAATATAATTTCTTTGCGACTGAAGAAAGAAAGACATGAACATCTTGGATGACAGGGGGGTGAGAACATTATCTGTAAAATTTAGTGAACATCTCCTTTAAGACCTACAATTGAGGTCAAAAGTTTACATACACCTTGCAGAATATGCAAAATGTTAATTATTTTACCAAAGTAAGAGAGATCATACACAATGCATGTTATGTTTTTATTTAGAACTGACCTGAATAAGATATTTCACAGAAAATATATTTGCATAAAATATTTGCATATTTTTTAAAAAATGACCCTATTCAAAAGTTTATTGTTAATACTGTGTTGGTACCTGAATGATCCACAGCTGTGTTTTTTTGTTTTTTTGTTTAGTGATAGTTGTTCGTGAGTCCCTTGCTGGTCCTGAACAGTTAAACTGCCTGCTGTTCATCAGAAAAATCGTTTAGGTCCCACAAACCCTTTGGTTTTTCAGCATTTTTGTGTATTTGAACCCTTTCCAAAAAATGACTGTATGATTTTGAAATCCATCTTTTCACACTGAGGACAACTGAGGGACTCACATGCAACTGTTACAGAAGGTTCAAACACTCACTGATGCTCCAGAAGGAAAAATGACGCATTATAAGCTGGGGGTGTAAACTTTCTAATAGAATAAGGATGTTTACATTTTTCTTATTTTGCCTAAATATCATATTTCTTTCATTTAGTACTGCCCTTCAGAATCTACAGAAGATACTTACATGTTTCCCAGAAGACAAAATAAGTTAAATTTACCCTGATCTTCAAATTCAAAAGGTTTTCACCCCCTGGCTTAATGCATTGTGTTTCCTTCTGGAGTATCAGTGAGCATTTGAACTTTTTGTAATAGTTGCATATGAGTCCCTCAGTTGTCCTCAGTGTAAAAAAAGATGGATCTCAAAATCATACAGTCATTGTTGGAAAGGGTTCAAAATACACAAAAATGCTGAAAAACCAAAGAATTTGTGGGACCTGAAGGATTTTTTTGAAGAAAATCAGGCAGTTTAACTGTTCAGGACAAATAAGAGACTCATGAACAACTATCACTAAACAAAAAAAAAAAAAAACACAGCTGTGGATCATTCAGGTAACAACACAGCATTAAGAATCAAGTGTATGTAAACGGGGTTATTTTTATAAATTCAACTATCATTTTCTTTTGTGGATGTATATACGTCTTTTATGTGAAATATCTTATTCAGGTCAGTATTAAAAAAAATTACATGCATTTTGTTAAATCTCTCTCTCAATTTGGTAAAATAATTAACATTTTGCAGGTTCTGCAAAGTGTATATAAACTTTTGACTTCAGCTGTGAATTACGCTCTATGAGCGCCGTCTTCACGTGCACACCTCTCTGACAGAGATCGGAAACAGTCTGTAAGTCAGCGTGCTGTGCGCAAATAGCTAATGGAGTTCTCTTTCACTGCTGATTACGTTTTAACGGCTTAAAGTCACTTGTTTTTAAACAGCAATGTTTAAAAAAAGCATGCAGACAATACATTATTCATGACCATGTTGCACAGCGACGTCATGTGAGTGTGTAACCGCTTTAGAGATGATAGTTGAAAATCTCTTCCAAGTTAACAAGTTTCTACAGGTTAATCGTGTCTACCAAGATATCACCCACCACTGATAGGCACATGTCTGTAATTAAATTTTGTTTTTTACTTTTGTCTTATTATAATTTTTTTGTAATAATGCAAGTAAAATCAATATATGAAGAGTGTATTTGTGACCCTGGACCACAAAACCAGTCATAAGGGTCAATTTTTCCAAACTGAGATTTATACATCATCTGAAAGCTGAATAAATAAGATATGCTATGATAGAACAATATTTGGCCGAGATAAAACTATTTGAAAATCTGGAATCTGAGGGTGCAAAAAAAATAAAAATATTGAGAAAATCACCTTTAAAGTTAAAGTACTTAACATTGCATATTACTAATCAAAAATTATATATTATATATATAGTTTTGATATATTTAAGTAGGCATTTTACAAAATATGTTCATGGAACATATTTTGAACATACTTAATATGAACATACTTAATATCCTAATGATTTTTGGCATAAAACACAAATCAATAATTTTGACCTATACAATGTATTTTTGGCTATTGCTACAAATATACCCCAGCGACTTAAAACTAGTTTTGTGGTCCAGGGTCACATTTGCAAAAACAGATGACTCTAATTTTTTTTTAATTTTCAAAAATCATGTTTTTTATTATGTTATCATTTTTTTTTGGGGGGGGGGGGGGGGGGGGGGTTATTGGTTTTATTGTGCTATTGTGCTGTATTTTTACTTTATATCAAAATAACCCACCTGCGGAGTTATCTGTTTTTGCAAATAAACTGTTCATATGTGACCCTGGACCACAAAACCAGTCATAAGTCGCACGGGTATATTTGTAGCAATAGCCAACAATACATTGTTTGGGTCAAAATAAAGGTGTGGGGTTTTTTTTTTTTTTAATGCCAAAAATAGTTAGGATATTAAGTTTCATGAAGACTTTTTGTACATTTCCTACTGTAAATATATCAAAACAATTTTCGATTAGTAATATGCATTGCTAAGAACTTCATTTGGACAACTTTAAAGGTGAATTTTTTATTTTTTTTTATTTTGAATATTTAGATTTTTTTTTTTTTTTGCACCCTCAGATTCCAGATTTTCAAATGGTTGTATCTCAGCCAAATATTGTTCTATTCTAACAAACCATACATCATTGGAAAAATTATTTATTCTGATTTTAGATGATGAATAAAACTCCGTTTTGAAAAAATGACCCTTATGACTAGTTTTGTGGTCCATGGTCATGTCTACTTAGTGCACAGGTTAACAGGTTTTTTTTTTTTTTTTTGGCATATAGCAGCATTGCATCATATATGTTGCTCTATTCTGTATTTTAGCATCCAGGACCAAAACAGTCCATTTCATAATAACAATTGAAAGCTGCCAGCCTGCGATCTTCCAGTAAACATCTTTGCAGATGAGTCAGATCTTTCCATGTGCTCATCTTTTTGCTTTTCTTGTCATTGGTAAACAACAATCGCCCATTTTTCCATGCTCTCAAGTCAAGACCAACTGAATTGCCTGAGTCCTGGCATGTTTAAGAGAAAACCCTCTGCCCATTTAGAGATGTTCAGTGTTTACAGTATAAGGAGGGCAGGAGGGCTGTTTATATGAAGTGCCAGCATGTTTTCCATCCATTTGGCAATTAGGAAGTCAGAAGTAGTGAGTGCTTGGTGTTTTCAGCTTGCTGAACTCACAGGGGACTCGTGTCAAATCTCCTTTGTCCTGTCCTCGAAAACAACATTATTTTCTCCCTTGGGGATTAATTATTGTATGTTGTGACGATTGTCTTCCTAAGCCTTAATAAAACCTCAGGAAAGCTTCAGCACTGTACTTTTCGCCAAGCCTTCTTGACTCCTTTGAGGATATAAATGTCAGTGGAGTCACATCTGAAATGTAAACCTGGAAACACGTTTGAAGCTCCACATACTGTTGGCTGTTAATTCATAATCTGCCATTAAACAACAAGGATATTTAGCGCATTTAGCTTCACCAAGCCATCCGATTTTGCTCTAGTTAATTTTTTTCCATTAATTAGTTTGGCCCTAACTTGTCTGAAGTGGCTGTGAGATGGTGGCGAGGGAAAGCAGTTTCTCACGAGGGAGATTGCGCCATCCTAGCGACGGTCGTCTCGGGTGACTGTGACACACAGACGTGTTAGCGTCCTGCGTCTGGGGTGCCTGAAGTGTTGCTATGGTAAGTTAATTGGCAAGAAGAGCTGAATGACAACAAGATCATGAAGATCCCGTAATCACTGATGTCCAGAATAGACCTGAAATGTTATGTCTGCGACTATAGCTTTACATTTTGTCAAGAAAATTAAAGTGGAGTTGACACAATGCTAAAGTGTTGTTCCAGGGTATGGCTAGAGTATTTTTAGGTGGTTGTTTGTTTTTTCAGGTTTACAGGTTTATGACACGTTTAGTCTCTAAAGAAAAGCATGCAACAATGATATTCACAAGTAAAATAACTTCTTTACTGTTTTCTTTGTGTAATTAATGAACTTTTTTACATAACAGACATTCATTCTTAAAGGAGAAGTCCACTTCCAGATCAATTTACATATAATGTACTCACCCCTTTGTCATCCAAGATGTTCATGTCTTTCTTTCTTCAGTCGTAAAGAAATTGTTTTTTGAGGAAAACATTTCAGCATTTTTCTCCATATAATGGACTGATACGGTGCCTCGATTTTGAACTTACAAAATGCAGTTTAAATGCGGCTTCAAACGATCCCAAATGCGGTTGTAAATGAGCCCAGCAGAGAAAGAAGGGTCTTATCTAGCGTAACGATCGGTTATTTTAATAAAAATAATACAATTTATATACTTTTAATGCCAAACGCTCGTCTTGCAAAATCCAACAATTTTGCATGAATATATAATATGAATATATTATTGTTATTTATACAATTAATTATTATTTATGCAAAATATATATATATATATATATATATATATATATATATATATATATATATATATATATATATATATATATATATATAAATAATAATATAAAAAGATTATTTTATTATGATGCATATTGTTTTATTACTGATCTTTTATTTTATTTTATTTTTATTTTTATTATTTTTTAATTAGATTTAGTCTTTGATTTTGTTCCTGGGGTGACCGCATAATTTACAATTTCTTAGAGCATGAAATGATGTTAACAGTAAATAGTGTCATTTATTCATTCATTTATTTATTTAATTATGTTTATTTATTTACTTATTTTTACACACATCGGTTACATTAAAACTGGCCTGTAAATCCATATTTTTTTTCTGAAGTGAATCAGTAACACTTTATAACAAGGTGTCATTTGTTAATGTTAGTTAATGTATTAACCAACATGAATGAACAGTGTTCATTTATTACACAATTTAATTAATCTTTGTTAATGTTAGTTAATAAAAACACAGTTATTCATTGTTTGTTCATGTTAGTTCACAGCGCATTACCTAATTAACAAACACAACTTGTGATTTTAAGAATGCATTAGTAAGTGCTGAAATTAACATGAACTAAGACTAATAAATGCTGTGGAAGTATTGTTCATTCTTAGTTCATGTTAACTAATGAACCTTATTGTAAAGTGTTACTAGTGAATCCATAAAATCTGAACTTTTCTTCAAAGGTGACTCCATGATTGAGATAACCAAGTGAAATTTGTGCTTAACTGGTTCGGTGGAAAAAATCTCGCCGGTAAATACGATTATGGTCTCAGGGCACTGGTTGAGCTTGTGGTGTCTGTGTGTGTTTTGCACACAAAGACTGTTTGTTTCTGTTGAGCCGAGGCCTTTGACGCTCTGAGGAGACGCATTTCACACAGCCTCAAACTTCCCTGCATAGAAGATGCAAAACACAAGAATTGCAATGAGCTTGTGGGCCTTGTTGTGTTTTTGTGTGGGATTGTAGTTTGCATTGTGTGGGAAAGTACCGTAACATGTAAGGCTGATTTTGATTTTAGCCATCTGTCAGGAAATGCTCACAGAACCTATATAATTAGAATCAGCTGCTTTCATTCTCAATCATCTGAAAGTACACCTGTGTCCACATTCATAAACCACCATAAAATAAGAATGCGAAGATAGACTGCTCTTATGTCAGACATCCGAAAATACTGTAGAGTAACTGAGAGACTGATTGAAGATTAATAATGAAGGTTTGTTTATGTTTCTTTTAGTTGTATATATCAGTGAGTTGTCATCTTTTAAGGCCCCAAGTTGTCCAAGGCAATATTTGAAGGCACTTGTTGGTCTGAAATATTTTTATATTCCTGATACTTCTGCTATAATTATAGAGCAGCTTGTTTTTATTTTAATTCAGAGAAATGAAATATATTAAATGGCAATATATGAATAAAAATGTAATACTATAGTTATACATAGTTAAATTATATATTTAAGTAATTATTTAAAATTACATTTAAAACAATTACATAAGTACAAGTACTATTATGAACAATGAATATAGGATTGTTATTGTCAACTAAAAATAAAAAACATTTTGGTATAAATAAATAAGGTAACATTATATATATATATATATATATATATATATATATATATACATATATATATATATATATATATATATATATATATACATATTATTATTATTATTATTATTATTATTATTATTATTATATATATATATATTTTTTTTTTTTTTTTAATAAAATGTATATAAAATTTTACCTTGGAGTTGAAGCACTAAAATTACTAAATGAAAAAAATAAAATGTAAAAAAAAAACATTCTTGGTTATTTGAATTAAAGCTGGGAATATAGATAGATAGACAGATAAAGCACTAAAATTACTAATTAGAAATGAAAACTGTAACTGGAATAAAAATAAATTAAACTTAAAGAGTGATATTTTACCAAAACAAGAAAAAGAAAAACTAAGAAAAATGACAAAACAACAAATCAACACTTGCTAAAAATTAAAATGAAAACACAAAATATGAAAATAAAAGCTAATTCACAATAAAACTAGAAAACTACAACAGTATGTAAATAATACTAAAATAACACTGTTTAAGAGAAGTTGAAATTGTTTTTGTAGTTATGTTTGGTTTTACTCACAAACAGAAACAGAAATTTTCAGATAGTTTTCTACCTGAAAATAAAATATTGTATCTATTTATTTTTTTGGTTGGTTGGTTTATTTAGACAGGGACAGTACAAACATGAAATACAAGCATTTTACATAGAGAATATAGCATATTACATATATCTCAGAGTTTAGAGATACTGAAAATATATGAGCACTTTTACAGCTGAAAATAAGAAATGCTTTCATTACACAGAGCTATTCATGTTCTGCCATCATCTGGTGATATAGTGAACTGCACGCTTAAATGATGGAGCTGAAATTGGACTAATTGTAAACATTACAGTGTACTCTGTTCTCACCGCAGCAGTGTACATCCTGATTGGAGCGGGAGGCGTCATGATGTTGGTGGGGTTCTTCGGCTGCTTTGGGGCTGTGAGGGAGTCACAGTGTCTTCTGGGATCGGTGGGTAAGAACTACACAACAGTAAATGAACAAATGCAACAAAACATTGTTTCACCAGCCCCATTCACTGCCTATATAGACACTAAATGTTGTGACTGCTTTAAAGCACCACTTTTGTGGTTTACCTTAATCACTTTTTGGTCAACATTAAGTATTTAAAATTAAAATGAAGTCAAGATGGATCCTATTTCCTTTCTTAATACATATTCCTGGTCTGCTTGTGCACGACCCTATAGAAAAGCCCATTTCCGGTACTGAATAAAAATAATAAAAGGTAATTGCAAGTTTTTAGCTCACAATTCTGCCTTTTTTTCCCAATTGTGAGTTTACATCACAATTCTGAGAACATTTCAGTCGTTTCCCCCTTTCAGAATTAGACTTTATAACTCGCAATTGTGAGTTTATATCACAATTCTGAGAATTAAAGTCAGACTTGCAAGTTGCAACTCTGACTTTATTTCTGACAATTGAGTTTACGTCTTGCAATTCTGACTTTATTTCTCGCAATTGAGTTTATATCTTACAATTTTGAGGAAAAAAAGTCAAAATTGTGAGATACAAACTTGCGTTTGCATGAAAAGAGTCAGAATTGCAAGTTTTTATCTTGCAGTTCTGACCTTACAACTCACAATTGGGAGTTTACATCATATAATTCTGACTTTATAACTTGCAATTGTGAGTTTATATCGCACAACTCTAACTTTATTTCTTGCAATTGAGTGTTTATATCACAATTCTGAGAAAAAAGTCAGAACTGCCAAATACAAATTTGAATTTGCAATTTTGCAATTCTGAATTCATAGCTTGCAATTGAGAGTTTACATCACACAATTCTGAGAAATAAAGTCAGAATTGCAAGTTTTTATCTTGTAACTTTGACTTTATTTCTCGTATTTCTTGAGTTTGTATCACAATCCTGAGAAAAAAAAGTCAGTATTGCGAAATACAAACTTGAATTTGTCAGAAAAATGTCAGAATTGCAAGTTTTTATCTCACAATTCTAGCTTTATTTCTTACAATTTAGAGTTTATATCACAATTCTGAGAGAAAAAAAAGTCAGAATTGCAAGATGTAAACAACAAAAAGTAAGAATTGTGAGATAAAAACTCAAAACAATTATTTTTTTATTTAGTGGCAGAAACAGGCTTCCATATGATAAGTTTATTTATATATTGTATTGTAAAATATATATTATATATTTTATAAGATAAAACAAAAATAATATAAAATAAAATAAATAAATAAAAAAATTATATACAGAGAGAGAGAGAGACTTATATATATATTTAAATGATTCAAAAGTAATTTAATTCAAGTAATAGTTCTTTTGATATCCTGTGACATGATACTGTTGAATTGCAATTATTTTTAACAAACTAAAGTAAGTCTCTTTCTTGTCTAGTTCTTTGCTTGCCTTTTGGTGATTTTTGGTGCAGAGGTCGCTGCTGGAGTCTTTGGCTTTCTGAATAAGGATCAGGTACGTCAAACACCTTATCAGTCATTTTACTGAGGATAAATATGAAAGTAACTGTCATCTAATGATGTGATATGATCAAATACCCTCACATGTGTTTTTAGGTCGTTCAGGATGTCCAAGAGTATTACAAGTCTGCTATGAGCAGTAACAATGAGACTATTGTATCAGTGTATCAGAAAGTGGTAAGTACAGCTGTTGTTTTACAGCCACGCTCATTAGCAAATGATCTGAGGCTATAGTGACAGTATCCTCATCATATTCTGACGTATCTGTTCTTCTTTCACAGCTTGCGTGCTGTAGTCCCCCTGACCAGTCTGGGGAATGCTCTGGTGACAGTTCTAACATGGTATGTTAAAATGCAGTGTATTTCTTGTTATGTTAGAGGGTTCAAAATCATTTCACCTCTGCCACTTCATCTGCTTCATTCAAATTCAGCTGAGTATATTCGAATATGTATGTTTATTAATACGCCTGTATGGTTTTTATCGATTTTTATTTCAGTTTTAGTTGTTTTAGTGCATCAAGTGTAAATAAAAATGTGAAATGTTGCTTTCGCAGCTAGATGATTTAATTTTTCATAATCATTTTCAGGTGACACAAATGTTTTTTTAGTGTTTTAACTTTAGTTAACTATAATAATTCTGGTTCTAACCAGACTCAGTGCGATTTAAAAACAAACAGAAGTGTTTGTTCTAACCATCTCTGACCATAATGAGCAACAGGACCTGTTTTCAATCATTTTTCTATTGTGGTGATGTTGCATAGGAAGCCCCACCCAGCTTTACATACATAAAAACATTTCATAGGTCCAAAGTTCCACACTGTACGTTTAATAAACATCAGATGTGTTCTCACTGGTTAAGACTTGTTGTATCGCTCTGCGTTTTTGCTTTCAGTGTGGACAGCCAAACTCAATAAGGTTGGCCAAAAACTCACATTTTATTCACACACACATGGTAGCCTTCTTTTAAATGTTACTCTTTATTTGACTTTATTATGCGTTTCATTTAAACTTAAGGGCTTGTTGGCTTAAACAATGCCCTCTTAGACTCACGAGATGGACATGTTGTGTCCACATACTCAAATGATGAGCAGTTCTGACACACACCCTTAGATGGCAGCCACGTTATTCTGTACGGTGCATGAGGGAGTGAGGGAGGGGTGCGGGACACAGACCAGTGGAGTGAGGAGGTAAGAGGGGCTTAGAGAGAGAAATGAAGCAGACACTGGCAAGATGTCCCATGAGCCGCTTGATCCGATAAGCCCACAGGGGCACAAAGGCGCCAGTTTTTTTTTTATTTATAGCAAGTGGGAAGACACATTGATCGGTTGGGAAACATGATGTCACATTGTGCTTCAGTTGTCAAGTTCATACCGTCAGTTGATCCCAATCAGCAAAGCACATTAGAGAATAAGACATCGCAACAGCATGTTAACATTGTGTTTACAGTGGCTAAAGACTGTAGAAATGCACCACAGCTATTCAGTTACTATTTAAAATGTATTTGCTTTCTATTTTAGAATGTTTTAAAACGTAATTTATTCATATGATGGCAAAGCTGAATTTTCAGCATCATTACTCCAGTCTTCAGTGTCACATGATCCTTCAGAAATTATTCTAATATGCTGATTTGCTGCTCAATAAATGTTGTGCAGCTTAATATTTTTATGAAAACCAAAATGCATTTTTTTCAGGATTAGTTGATGAGTGGAAATTTAAAAGAAGAGCATTTATTTAAAAATAAAAATCTTTCAGTCTCAATGACTGCTTGCAAAAATGAACTTTTTGCAGTCAAATTGCTTATTATTCTCACTTTTATTTTAATTCATCATAAATCATTTAAACAATAAATAGGCAGTGCCCATATCTACATAATTTGGCAGGAAACACAATTGTGCATAATGATTTGTACATAGTTCAATTGCTTTATAACCAATTCATTAAGTAAAAACAATTGTTGGTTATAAAACATGCATATCTCTGCTATTTCGCAACTTTGATAGTGGTTCTTCCAATTAGGTTTAAGAGACAGAGCTGTTCATTTTATAGCAGTTAATCAGTAGATGTGAACACATGCTGTGCATGTATTAGACGTGTGCTAGTATCAGGTGATAACATGTATCACAATAATGAACATGCACAATATCACTATCGTGGGCACTTCAAACTATAAATTATATTTTTGAATGCATTTTAAGAATACTTTTAACATAAACTAATTAAAATGCACAAAACCGCTGCATGCTGAGTCAAAGACGCATGCGCACTCTGATGTAAACAAGCCCAACGCAAATGAGAAGCGCGTGGCGGAATGAGTCAAGAGGTGCTTTCTAAATCACATACTTGTGCACTGTTCTATAATGGTTTGTAGTATAGACCAGTTTGGTTTGTAAACATTCAGGATGAGTGCGCATCATGGTTGCAGAAAACCTGGGAGAGATAGCCTTTATGACTAGAGAATTACATGGATACGGTACAAAATAGCTTGATTTAAAAAGATTATAGATAATATTGATTAGATGTAATTATGAAAATGTTCTCTGCATATTACAAGCACTTGTCACCCAGCGATAAGCACTGTTATTCAACAAAATTGACGTTAGATAGTGGGATGGTCTTACAAATCCGAAGCAGGGATGACGTTTTTTGTGGGCGGTTCAAGTGGCAGTCTATGGAGCCGTGGAATAAATGAATAAAAAAAGGTAAATTTAAAATGTAATTTAAAAAAAATTTTATATTTCAAAATTCTGACTTTATTCTCGCAATTCCAAGATTATATCTCACAATTCTAATAAGGAAAAACAATTCGTCGTTCTCTCTTTTCCCCTCGGCTCAGAAAAGGAGTTTAAGGAAATTCACTAGTTTTGAGTTAAATCGAGTTATACTCGAGTCCGAATAAGGAGACATAAACTTGCATTTGCAAGAAAAAAAAAGTCAGAATTGTGGGATAAATAAATGTTATCTAACAATGTTAATAGTAATAGGTTTAAATAATATTTAATGTGGTTAACTGTAGGGCTAATACAATATGTCCCCTATGAACAGCATATGTGAATATTATGTAGACCTGTTGTTTAAATCAAATTTATGCTTTAAAAGTAGAGTAATCATAGCAGTTTTCATCCAAAGTCTAAGCGTCTGCGTTTAGCTTCAAATGGCGTCTTTGACAACAGTATTGTATACAGATATTTTGCATTCTGAATTTTTAACATCAAAAGACACAAAATATTTTTTTCTCTTATTACATGGATTTTACCCATTTACCTACACTTGTTACCAGTGTTTTTTCTGCAACCACTATGCGCGCACAGCTGCCAGTGACGTCCACTCGAAATTGGTCTATAAATAGTGCAAGTAGTGTGTTTGTATTGGAAATTCCAAAAATAAAAAGTGCACTTTAAATACCCAGATGATGCACTTAAATCAAAGACTTTATATATAGGAAGACTGTGCACTCCTTATACTTATGAATGGGAGAAAGTGCAATGCCCAATATGGCGAATAAGCCCCACCTTCTGAATGAAAGAGCCAGTCGTTGATTAGTAAAGTCATCGGGTCACTGCAGCTGCCGTTAGAAACTCCGGTTCCTATAGAAACAGGCAGCGTTCGCAAACCCGCGCTCATGGCTGCGTATGTGCACTGGCTGCTCTAGCCTGAGAATAAGCCTTTTTTTAATGATATTGGAGAATAGGAAACAACAGTTATGAGGCAGTTGTTGTCAGATTTCACTGGTGAATTCAAATATGAAATTTAATCGTAAGCATGGGGAACCGTTTTGGAGAGTTTTATGTTACCCCATTCAAAGAGATAGGAGCTGCACTTGCATGCCCGAGAGGCATTTCAAAGATGGCCGCCGAGTGAAATGACTTGCCTTAAAGGGACTTTAAATGGGAATAACGTAGAGAAGGGGGTGGGGGGGCTATCAGATTCCATTTAAGAATGACAAAATAACCTTATGTAATTCACACACTACATAGCTGAGTGTGTAGTGCGTCATTTGGACGCAGTTATGGAGACGCGCTGAATGAAAATGCACAAGCACTCTCTGACAGCAGATGGCGCTGATGGAACAGCAGAAATGTGGCCGTTACCCCGGTAACCCTGTAAACAAAGCAGCTGTGCTACTTTGTTTCTGAACAGGATTTAAAGTTTCAAAATGTTCCATTTGTGAAAAACTTAAATACTTAGACATAAAAGTAATATAGTTTTTATAGACAATTTTTTTTTTTTTTTTACTTTTTTACATTTTAATCTGGACCACAACATGCTCTAGATATTGTTTGGAAATGTTTTGATTCTTTATTGCTGTATTTTATTCTTTATTTGCTTCTAAATCTTTATTAATAACTGCAACATGTTTCAACAGTGATTCTATTAACAGCATTCATTTTGAAGCAGGTCATGATTTAAACGCTGGTTAGATTAATAATTAATTCAATATATATTTACAATGGAAACTGTAAACACCACAGACTTAATCAGAAAAATTACACTGATTACATACGGTACGGATTTGAAGACATGAAGCTTTATTTCCAAGATGATGCATGATAAGCTTTGAATTTCAAGGCTTGTATTGTAACATTTTTTGTATATTCACATTAATTTCTGATACTAATACCACATGTGAGCCTGGACCACAAAACCAGTCGCAAGGGCCAATTTTTTAAAATTGAGATTTATGCATCTTAAAGCTTGCAAAACTTATGTATCCTAAGGCCAAATAGGACAATATTTGGCTGAGATACAACCATTTGAAAATCTGGAATCAAAATATTGAGAAAATCGCCTTTAAAGTTGTCCAAACGAAAGTCCTTAGCAAAGCAAATTATTAATCCAAAATTAGTTTTGATATATTTTCAGTTGGAAATTTACAAAATATCTTCATGGAACATGAACTTTACTTAATAAAGTTGTTGATTTTTGGCATAAAAGAAAGATTGCTAATTTTGACCCGTACAGCGATTTTTGGCTGTTGCTATAAAAATACCCGTGCTACTTAAGTCTTGTTTCACAGTCCAGGGTCACATATATATGTCCATGTTTAGTATTTCCTGCATTTTTATGTACGTAAACAAATATATTTTATTTTGGATCAGTTACCTGTGTCGGCAAGTGCTCAGCTAACGCACCCACTTAAACAGTTATAAAATACTGCTTATCCTGCTCGAAAAGACCATAAACATTGCAGATAACACCTGAAGTAACAATTAATATACATACATACACATATCTTCAAAACTAATTGTGTGTGACTGATGCGCTTCAAATCAGGTGATTATTAGGTAAAGGTTATGGCTATCAGTCAGTAATGCTCTTTGCCATAGACAATAGTAAGATGGCGGCTCAAACTTTTTCGATAGCTTTGATAACACATTATTAAAATCAAACATTGTAACTATTTTTTAATGGATCCAGTTGTATTTTTTAACAAAGAATAATAACTTCTGTAACAAATGTAGCTCATTGTTAATGTAAGTGCATTAACTAAGGTTAACTAATGAGATATTATTGTAAAGCGTTACTTGTTCTTTATTGTGTATTGCTTTGTCTTTAAATGTTCTCTTCTTTTTGTTTTAAGAAAAAAAAAACTGTATTGTGACAACACTTCCTGTTGCAATTTTTTTAAATAACCTAATAATACCCCATACAGCGATTAAAATCCACAATCGCAACATGAAAATTTTATACGGTCACATGCCGTATCATAATTTATGTATGTCGTTGTTTTAACATTAAAGGAGAAGTCCACTTCCAAAACAAAGATTCACATATAATGTACTCGCCACCTTGTCATCCAAGATGTTCATGTCTTTCCTTCTTTAGTTGTAAAAAAATTGTTTTTTGAGGAAAACATTGCAGGATTCTTCTCCATATAATGGACTGCTATGGTGCCCCGAATTTGAACTTCCAAAATGCAGTTTAAACGCGGCTTCAAACGATCCTAAATGCGGTTGTAAACAATCCCAGCCGAGGAAGAAGCGTTTTATCTAGCGAAACGATCGGTTGTTTTCATTAAAAAAAAAAAAAAAAAATGTAAATACTGTTTAATCTCAAACGCTTGTCTTACCTTGCTCTGCCTGAACTCTGTGTATTCTGGCTCAAGGCAGTTAGTGTATATTGAAAAACTCCAATCGTATTTTCTCCCTTAACTTCAAAAATCGTTTCAAAATCATCCTACATCACTGCAGAAGTGCCGACCCAGTCTTTGCAAAGTGAACATGCAAAGAAGATCAAACACCCTTAACAAAAAAGGTAAAACGGCGATATAGGATGATTTTGAAGTTGAGGGAGAACATGAGATGGGAGTTTTTCGACATACCCTAACTGTCATGAACCGAAGAAAAACAGTCCAGGCAGAGTAAGACAAGATGAGCGTTTGGCATTAAAAAGTATATAAACTGTATTATTTTTTTTTAAAATAACCAATCGTTACAACCACATTTAGGATCATTTGAAGCTGCATTTAAACTGCATTATGGAAGTTCAAACTCGGGGCACCATATCAGTCCATTATATGGTGAAAAATGCAAAAATGTTTTCCTCAAAATACATCATTTCTTTACGACTGAAAAAGAAAGACATGAACATCTTGGATGACAAGGGGGTGAGTAAATTATTTGTAAATTGTTGTTCTGGAAGTGGAGTTCTCCTTTAACACACTACATCAGATTGTGTCACCTAGTTAATGTTCTTTTTAAATATTTTTAAGGACTGTGTCACAGCTATAGAAAACTTCTTCAATGAAAAACTCTTCATAATCGGATACGTTGGCATCGGCATTGCTGGAATTATGGTAACAAAATTCTAACAAGCTTATTTTTGTGAAATGTGCTTGAAAAGCCTAGTCAAATGTATTTGTATGGTGCTTTTTACATTAATCTTAATATTTTAAGAATATTTTAAGTATATATACACTGCTGTTCAAAAGTTTGGGATCAGTAATATTTCCAATGTTTTTTCTGCTCATCGAGGCTACATTTTTTTGATCAAAAACACAGACAAAACTGTTATATTATGAAAAATTTTTGCAAGTTAAAATAACGGTTTTCTATTTTAATATATCTTAAAATATAATTTATCCCTGTGATTCAAAGCTGAATTTTCAGCATCATTACTCCAGTCTTCAAAGTTACATGATCCTTCAGAAATCAAACTAATATGCTGATTTATTATCAATGATGGAAACTGTTGTGCTGATTAATTTTTTGTGGAACCTGTGATGCTTTTTTTTTTTTTTTTTTAGGAATCTTTAAGGGATAAAAGGTTAAAATTAACAGCATTTATTTAAAATAGAAACATTTTGTAACAATATATACCAATGTTCAAAACGTTAGGGTCTGTCCTTTTTTTTTTTTTTTTTGGAAAGAAATTAATATTCGGCACTGATGTGTTAATTTGATTAAAAAGTGATAGTAAAGACTTGTATTGTTATTCTTTTTTGAATAAATGCTATTCTTTTTTACTTTTTTTATTCATCAAAGAATCCTGAAAAAAAGTATCACAGGTTCCAAAAAATATTAAGCAGCACAACTGTTTCCAACATTAATAATAATCAGCATATAAGAATGATTTCTGAAGGATCATGTGACACTAAAGACTGGAGTAATGATGTTGAAAACTGACCTTTGCATCACAGGAAGAAATTAAATTTTAAAGTATATTAATATAGAAAACATTTTAAATTGTAATAATATGTCACAATGTTACATATTTTGTTTTTGATAAATATTTTTGAAGTCACATTTAGCAGATTAGAGCCGAGCAATAATATAGTTTGCATTTTGCAACAAGATATATTATTTGGTCCTGCATCTTTGTTTGTGAATAATACTTAAATATCCAATTTTTAAACATTTAAACTAAATTTAATAGCAATTTAATATAGTTATTGTAGTGAAATAAAACAATCAGTATTATGTAGAAAAGTTTTTGTAGTATAAAAAAGAATATACAAAATGTGCATGCATTATCTTTCATCAGGTAATTAAATGACCTTCATTGGTATGTGTGGCTTAAGTGTTCAAATGCTTTTTAGGAACATTGTAGCCTGTTTATCATGTATAACATTTGAACATTCCGTCACTGTTTGGACAGATAATTGGCATGATCTTCAGCATGGTTCTATGCTGCGCCATCCGGAACAGCAGAGAAGTTATTTAGGTTCCTAGCGGTTCCCCTCTCACCCAGTTGGACTGTTTCAAAGCCCGCAGTCTTTGACCTCATCAGACCATCACATTCAGACTCGGGAAGCGGGTGGAGGTGGAGGAGCTTCCATGAGGCAGTGTGGGTCTTGTGGTACTGTTTTGTGAACAGCGTTCTTGTTTCTGTCTTTTCTGTTCCTCGCATTGTTTGACGATGACCTCCACTGCATGGACTGCTACTGTAATCGCATTAACCTTTACATTTCTTTTCTTTTCTTTTATTTATTACTGAAGCTCATCACATTGGGAAATTTCGGTGTACATCTTGTCTTTTTCAAACTTAATAGAGAGTTCTTGAGTCCTTCAGTTCAGAAGGATTAGTTCACTTCCAGAACAAAAATTTACAGATATTGTACCCACCCCCTTATCATCCAAAATGTTCATGTCCGTCTTTCTTCAGTCGTAAAGAAATAGTTTTTTGAGGAAAACATTTCAGAATGTGTCTTCATGTAATGGACTGCTAGGTTGCCTCTGAGTTTGAACTTCCAAAATGCACTTTAATGCAGCTTCAGAGGGCTCTAAACGATCCCAGCTGAGGAAAAAGGGTCTTATCTAACGAAACGATCTCTTATTTATTTATTTTTTTTAATTACAGTTTATATACTTTTTAACCTCAAACGCGTGTCTAGTCTTGCTCTGTGTGAACTCTTTTTTCCGCTCATGACAGTTAGGGTACGTCTAAAAACTCTCCTCCTCTTTCTCCTCCAACTTCAGACTTGTCTTACATCGCGGCAGAAGTACGGACCCAGAGTTTACAGGGTGAACTTGAAAAGAAGATCTAACAAATTTTACCAAAAAAAGGTAAAAACAGCGGCGTAGGACGATTTTGAAGTTGGAGGAGAAAATAAGACGGGAGTTTTTAGACGTACCCTAACTGCCACTACCGGAAAAAAAGAGTTCACACAGCTAGATAAGACAAGCGTTTGAGGTTAAAAAGTATATAAATTGTTATTTTCTTTTAGAAAATAACCAATCGTTTTGCTAGATAAGACCCTTATTCATTGTTTGGGATCGTTTAGAGCTCTTTGAAGCTGCGTTTAAACTGCATTTTGAAAGTTCACGTTTGGGGGAACCGTAGAAGTCCACTACACGGAGAGAAATCCTTAAATGTTTTCTGCAAAAAACATAATTTAAGACATGAACATCTTGGATGACAAGGGGGTGAGAGTACAGTATCTGTATATGTTTGTTATGGAAGTGAACTAATCGTTTAATGAACTTGTTGATGTACATAAGCTCTTTGATCAGCTACTTTTCATCTTACTTTTTTAACGTTATTTATTGTGTGAACTAGACAAGGTTTTCTGTGCTAATAGATAATGGGTCATATGTTTGTGTTATGTTATTTTGCCACATAACTGAATGAAGCCAAGAAGTGGATTGAGTCAACATGAACTCAAAATGTTTAAATTTAATTCCATAGACCTTATTGTATAAATTTTATTAGTTGCTTGATTAATGGTAATGATTACAGCAATAATGGCAGAGTTGAACAAACTGTTAATGCTGAAAGGAAATTTAACTTTCAGCCTCCATGTTCCAGACAATAAAAACCTCAAAATTGTTTGATTCATGTTGACTTATTCAAGCGTCACTTGTTTAAATTTTTTTTTTTTTTTTAAATCTGGTTAATGTATATTACTTTTTTTCTTGGCTGATTTTGAATCTGTAATGTTCAAACCCATTTTGCAATACTGCTGTAAAATCAAAAACATGTCTTAAGTAAATCTTCAACCATATCCTCCTTTCTTTTGCTTCTATAGATCTGTTCAGGAATGTGACCCACTAGTTTTATTGATCTATGTGCCTTTATAACTGACAAAGTTCCATTATGAACATATTTGCAATTACAGTATGCACACTTAAGGTTTTTTTTAGTCTTTCATAGCACTGTGTTGCATGTAAATGGCTTTGAAATAAAATATGGTTCCAGGGCATGAAAGCCTGAGCAACATTAAAAAGATCTCACACAAACATTTGACGATTTTTTTATTCATTTTTGTACAGTTGAATTAGACCTTTTGCATTAAACTGAATTTAATACATGTTGTATTGAGGCATCATTGTAGGAAGATGTTAATAACACTGTCATCAAACATCACAGCACTTAAACAGCCTTTTAATCAAGGCCGGGTCCCTCAGACTTGTATAAGTTTGTCTTGCATGTTAATTTAAGGCAAACACATGACCTGAAAATAATGACCTACGCTTTAGGACTAAAAATCCTTGGAAGCTAAGTTGTAATACATGCTGGTCCATGTAATGAAGAAAAAATAAAATAAAATAAATGCATGTCTTTAAAGTGACAAAATATTGCATAAATACGATATGCATCCAACGTTAGTCTATTTTAGGTCGTCACTGCATACTGCATTTTAAACCACACCTTACGTACCTGCCTCAAAAGCAGATCAAAAACAAGATGTGCATCAGATGGAACGAAACGGAATGAAAGTCAATGACGTTGCCTAAAACTATTAACAATTTTGAGTTACAAAGTCTGAAGGCTTCAAAAGCATCGAGTAACCCAATTGTTTAGACACTGAAAACAGTGACAGGAACAGAAACACACAGAAATAAATGAATGCTGAGTTGGAAAAAAGAAAAAAAGAAAAAGACTAAAGTGTTTATACAAAGTGTACAGATGAGAAAAAAAAAGTCAAGAAAATCCTTAGTGTCATTTCAGCGACACCAGTCTCCCTCATTGAGGGGAAACCTTCACATATGCTTCTAGAAAACGTAAGCACATCTTAAGCGCTCTCCTCCAGATGTATCCTTACCAACAAGTGCAAAATGCTGGCCACAGCCCATCAAATAAGCCTGTAAACCATAGAGGAAGTGCGGTAAGGCTGGAAAAACTCACAGGAACTTAACCAGGGTAGAACTTGCCGTTCTCTCGACAACTCTACCCATCTTGATTAATGTTTATCTTTGCTTGTAAATGTACAGTTGGTTATGTAGCTGCCACAGTCTGAGAGGTACCAGTGGTCTGTTCAGTCAGAGATTAGCTTTAGAGGAGACTGGCTCATGATAAACTCTCCCACGCCGACGAAGTACATGACCTGCACGATACCGAAGAGCGGCGCGATGACGAGAGCCCTGCAGCCCGCGCCCTTCAGGAAAGCAGATGGGCCTTCTCGCTTCATGATCTTGCTGTAGGAATGAAGAAACAAGCAAAGGTTAAACACGGTAGATGATACACTCACATTCCAGAATGAAAAATAGGTTAAATCGTAACACGTTATAGGACTGACGCATTACCTGAAACAGTCAATTATGCCACCGTAGGTTTCTTCGTTGGCTCCTTTGCTTAGAGACTGCAGCCTGGTTTTAATCACTGCCAAATACAATACATGGTAAGCATGTGCATTTGCTTTTTAAAGTGCGCCAATGAAACATTGAAAACAACTCATACCATCGCATGGGTTAACGGCAACAGCAGCTGTGGAGCCCGCGACACATCCAGAGATGAACGACCAATAAAATGGTGCAGCCTCATCGGGGGAAGGCTTACCCAACTTGTTCATATTCGCAAAGAGAGGGAAGTAGACGATCGAGAAAGGTACATCTCTAAGAGAAAAGGAGAAAAAAAAAAATTTTGATTACTGTGAACATATGCATTTAGTGTTGTTAGAGTGAAGTTTCATCATGCATTACCTCAGTAGAGTTGCTCCAAGGCCTTTGTACAGCCCCTGAATGCCTTTAGTGTGCAGTAACTCCCTTGCGATCTGGGTTGCAGATATGGCCCTGGGTGAGGCGTTGGGCACCACATTGTAGGAACGACTCAACACCGTGTTTGTGGTCGCCAGTCTAGTGGCAGGAATGATGCCTGGTTTTCTCTGCTGAGCAGCTGTGATGAATACAAAGTTGTTAGCACAGCTAAATGACTGAGTGAGTAATACAACTACACTGTGTAATTTACTCCAACAACAACCCTGATCATAACCAAGAACACTCAGGCTAGATTGCATTGCTTCATTATAGGGAACATCAGGTATTAAAACTAACTCTTACTTTTGGTTAATTAAAAAAAAAAAAAAAAAATTACACGATTTACATTTAATTTAATTTTTAAAAGTCCACATCACTTTATACAGACCCTGGACCACAAAACCAGTCATAAGTAGCACAGGTATATTTGTAGCAATAGCCAAAAATACACTGGATGGGTCAAAATTATTGATCTTTCTATTATGCCAAAAATTAGTAGGATATTAAGTAAAGATCTTGTCCCATGAAGACATTTTATGCATTTCCTACCTTAAATATGTAAGAACTTAATTTTTAATTAGTAATATGCATTAAGAACTTAATTTGAACAACTTTAAAGGCAAAAGAATAGGAAGATGCCTGTGGACAAATAAAACTTTCTAAAGACCTGCATCTTTGTTCTCTCCCTTTTAGCCCTGATGCCTTTAAGGTTTTTAGTAGACCACAGCTACTAAAAGAGCTTACAAACAGAAGAGACAAGAAACGCTAAATGCAATCCTGGCAAGATGTAAACATGTCGACGCTTGTCATGACACCACAGCCACTGAAGGAGTTAGTCAGTCTTAGTATTAGTATTTTATTTTCTGAATTGTGTATTCAGAGTTGTTGCAAAATGGCACCCTCATAGTCCAAAATATGTATTAAACAATAACGTACATCTTTTATGGATTTTCTACTACACATATCAGTAAGAGACATCATTTGCATTTTTTAAGCCATACAAGTCTTAATACCCAGGATTCCCTTTAAGAACAAAAAGGAAGCCTACCTAGTCTCCCAGCATCCTGTAGCTGAATTTTTAGCATCTCCATTGGAGTAGTGATGATAACCTGGCACATGCCAGCAGCACATCCAGCCAACATCTCTCTAAATACAGTCAGCCCTCTCCTGTAACAAACAAACAAAGCATATATATGTATATTTAAAAAGAAAATGCATTTGAACAAACACCAAGAAGTGCAGCAATTGTAAACGTACCCATCTTTGGAGAGTTTGCACCGGAAGAAGTCATTGGCAGCCAGTTTGATGGCCTTCTCAGGAGTGACAAGTGTGAGATTAACCGCAGCACCTAAAAGACAAACAAACAGAGGGTTAAAGAAAACCACACAAGAACTGATCACAGATCAGCAAACGTTCATTCCCCACCACCATCAAAACAGAGATACGACTACAAGGTGACCTTATCAAGTACTATTCAAACAGATTATAACGTAAAAAATTCCACTAACAGACTGTAAGAATATAAGAAAAGCTTATAAGCTTGTGAGCTGATGATGGAGGGGGATTTTACATAATGTGAACACAACCAAAAATATTAACTAGTATATAGACAAACAGAGAGGACAGAAATATAGGATAGAATATTCAGATAAATGTAGTGAGACAAGAATGAATGCAGGCACATTCCAGAAAGAGACCGACATTAGGGTTGTGCAGTATCACACTATAAAATAGTATGGAAACGTGTCGGCAGGTAGATTATGTGCAAACAATAGACAAATACGGTCTATTCTTTAAACTATCACAAAGAGCCGCATTCATTGAAGCCAGCTTTGTTGTACTGCACATATGCTAACAGTAGCATTAATATTAATCCACTGATGTGAGGTCGTGGTTATTTTACAACAGCTTCAAATATTATTTAGAATGTGCTGCTATTTTACAGACGTATGCATTCATCAAGTTCACATTCTAAAGAAAATAATCAATTTAAAAAATAAAGAATTAAGCCTGAGCATCTTTAATTTGTAAATTATTCTTACTCATATAATTATGCAAGAATCATTTTGGGTTGACTATGGTCAAAAATGTATACATTTATACAGCAATAAGAAGCGTCATACTGCCCAGCCCTAATTTAAACCATGTTATTTTAAGATACCACTGTCTTTAAAGACAAAGCACAGCGCTCACATGATCAAATAAAAGATCTTAAAGACAGAGCAGATAATGAGCGTAAGTGATGATGAATATCCAACAAAACATTCTAGATGTTAACAGAACATGGCAAGATGGGTTAGTACCGAATGAGACAAGAGCAAGGACAGTGAAGAAAGTGGGGGAAGAAGGAAAATACAAAAAAAAAAAAAAAAGAAAAAAAAAAAAAAAAAAAACTACAAGAAACAAGAAGCAAAAAGTAAATATCAAAATTCAACAATTATGTATAAATAAAACAAAAATTGGTGCCTAATTATAATAGAGCAGAGTGAGTAAGAACCATGATAAATGATTTGCCTCCAGCGTGGCTGCGCCTTATCGGCTAGCCTTCACTATGCCAGCGGGGACCCATGTCTGTAACATGAAAAACACAGATGCAAACAACAGCATTCCTCACAGAAATGGAGACCCGGCACAAAACACCGACTCCAATCTCCTCCAAACTCTACAGATAACACTCTTAAAGGAAACTTACAGTGGTCTATGGAATAACTGCAGCCAAACAACCGATCTACCAAATGTAATAATTACATGTTTGGTTTGCTTCATTTAAAATTAACCCTCTGATGCATTAAGTATTAAATAAAAACGTAACGTTTTTCATACTTTAACACACTATATAGTCCTTTTCAATTTATTCAGCACATTTTCTTGAATTTAAAATAAAATATGTATTTTGAGAGATTGAGCCATTAACATAAGATACACAGAGGTACTTATGCAAGATATGTTGTCAAAAATAAGGACTGTCATGTAGAATTATGGCTGAGGCTCAAGTAAAATCACCTAGGGTAGTTTGGACGTCACACCCTGAATGGTTAAAATGCCACTGTAGTGCACGCCATGCATCAGAGAATTAAAAATAAAGGGTTATGTACTACTCTAGGCTTTTATTGTGTCCATTTACCAACCAAAGCATACTCTGAGCAGTCTACAAAATAAACGAAAAGAAAAAAAACAAAGAATAATTTAGATGTTGGGAAAGTGCTTAACTATTGCCATTTCAGTGCTACGAAAGGCAAAAAATTTCTTTGTATAACTACCACCAGCCAAGCTATTGTAGTTCATTCTCCAAAGTCATAAAGACTAGATTCCTCAAGTCTGTTCAGTTGTACCCATCATGCCATATAAGAGGCTAAACTAATTTTTCTACATTAAGGCACTTATGAATAAACAAAAGAGTGAATCTTACCTCTATACATGCCAAAGTATCCCTCAGATCGTACTGTTTTGATGAGGCAGTCAACCCTAAAAGACAAACAGTTATTTAGCTTACTTCCGTTTAAACAAGTTAAACTGTATTAGCAACACGTGTGGTATTTTCAGTACGTGTTTACATGCATGCGACATGGTCTGCCCTCAATCCTGATAAGGCTTTGTAGTAGCCATAGAGGTTAAACCCTCATGTCAGGCGGAAACTAACGCCTAACCATGCATCACACATTCCACTAGGATTAACTGCCAATGAAATCAAAGGAAGGAAGGACACAAGCAGGAGTATCTAATGTGTGAATTAAAATAGAAAGAGTAATTCTTAAGTAGAGCTCTTACATGCTCTTGTAGACTTGCTGGCCTTGTCTCTGGTTCTGGAGTCTGGTCTTGGCCAAATCGATGGGAAACACGCAAGTGACCCCAACGATGCCAGCAACGCCACCATTAATCAGTTTGGCGGGGAGGCTAAAAGAAAAATGTACAAAATGAATCAAAACATGCCAAAAGGTTTTAATAATCAACAAATGCATTTTATATATATATATATATATATATATATATATATATATATATATATACCCCAATATATATTATATATTGTATAAATATATATATTTTTATATATATATAACCTTAAAATTTATGATTTATAATCTCCTGTACCTGATTTGTTGAGACATCTTGAAATTTCAGGAATGAGATGAAAACTGAGTTTGATGAAACCTTCTTGCAGTGATCAGTGAATGAAGTTCAGACTTCGAGAGCAGAGACCTGGAGTAAAGACAGTGATAAATGTTACCGACTGACATAAGCCTGTCTACACGTACTCTACAACCGGTTAAAAATAAATAACACCTCACTTTCATTAAGCTCTTCCTACGTATCGCATGACGTTTTAACCCACCGGCCAAAACACTACTGAGCTATAAGGTCAAATGAGACTGACTCACTTCCGGCTAGTGTGTGCGCGCGCATGTAGACGACGCATGCGTTCAGTCAGGGAGTTTGGCTTTGTGGCGTGTAATTGTATCTCTAGCCTGCTGAGCGGAGATAACGGTAGCCTATGACGGGAAGTCCGACTCATTTCCGCGAATCGACTCCTTCGAACGGTTTAAAAGCGCGGGCGATTCTTTGACGTCGTGACGTAATTACGCAATCACGTGGTCTCCGACATCCTTTAAAACGTTTCGGTAAAACCAAATATATGCACATTATTCAGTTTATTTATACGAGGGTTTGTTGTTGACTCGCTAATTGCACGGAATGTTGAAGTGAATTCGTAAACGAATCTTTGTGAACCAGCTCAACGTATTTACCAAAAAGAGTCGACTCAAAAGAGTGATTCATTCACGAATTGGTAACTCGCTTCACTACTTGCAGGAATTTACCAAGACCTGACACGTTTCAGTGACATTCCTCTTGCACACGCCCACTGTTTTAAGCTTGCAAACAAGCTTTAGTTTCTGCATGTTATTTGGCAATTTTATAACCATTTTCACAAATACCGTTCTCCATTTTCAACATTTTTTGTGGATGTTGCATGAATCTTATACAGTATTCACAAGATAATTAAGCACATAGTGCAGTGAAAAAAACAAAACAAAAAACCCCAGCAACAACAAAAAAAAATCATACAATTATCAAAAGCAACCATTTACAAGGCGGTGAAAGAAATTCAGTCAGCATTTCTAGAAAAGCGGAAATGAATTACGCGCGTTCGCTTAACGGTCTAACAGCAGATTACTTAACGTTATACGGCAAACTAAAGCTGGTTTAAATAAATCAAAACACTTGAGAAAACGCACCTCCACCCACTAAGATAATAAAATATTATGTGTCAAATTACTAAATATTAACCTGACCGGTAAACGTTTGGGCGGCGAACAGCTTGCTATACAACGTGTCTATTTCTGCTACATTTAGCTACTTACACTTTTATATTAGTACTAGAACATAATTTATTTCCCCCCCAAATAAACACTTACCTCAGAAATAAGCCGAATTCGTTCAAATATTCTAATGAAGTTCCGTATACTAGAACCTTCCACGACGAGAAACTTTGAATGAACGTTTGAATGGAAAATTCCTCTCTGTTTTAAAATAGTAGGCGGGGCATTTGAGCCGGATGTATATTAACTTGTCCAATCATGCCTCAGTATATTTGCATATCCACGTTCATTTGCCAGTCAGTTCTAAGGACCTTCTACTGAGTCAAAGCCTATGGGTGCAAATGGACACGGTGTCAAATTACAGCGGTCATACGGCAAGAAGGGTGTTTTAATTCTGTGACGTTTCTAGAACAATAGTTCAGTTTGTTCTAAACACAATATATTAATTGTGCTAGAAAAAATATTTTTATGGTTATGGTTATATTATTTTTCATAAAAAATACAATAAGATGACACAAAGAAAAACATAGCATAAAATATTAAATACGACTATTATAACATATAGATTTTTCTTTGACATTTTTCTGTAATTTTAATTTTTTTCTGATTTTATATTAAAAAGATATTGTCAGTGTTTTTCCCCAAATAGTTTTCCCAGGTAGTTTCCCCAACATACAGAAACTATACTAAAACGATACTCTTTTGATAGCCCTGATTAACATTAGAATGCCTGTGTAGAAATGGTAAACATTGGAAAAAGCCCAATATGAAAACAAGATTTTTTCCCCCTAAAACTTTATTATAAACTGCGTCGTGAAACACACTGTGTTTACTTGTTAAGAAGCCTAACAGTGATTAAGAGATGTTGAACAGTAGTGACACCCTCTTCCTAGAGTTTGATGAAGGTAAGTAAGTAAATCTTCTTCTCAGTGAAACCCCAGAAAGATCAGTAATCAGTGTTCTAATCTTTGGTTCTCTGGTTAACAGTTCTAGTAATAGAGTTCTAAATTAAGTAAACAGTTGTCTGATATGCTTAAAATAACAAACATTGAACATACAGGTGTTATATTAAAACTGTCAGGCCAGCAGCTGATGGTTTTCAGTCACAGCTTTATTTAGCTCATTGACTCATAACACGTGAACTATTGATCAGCTCTAATTTAGAACAGTTTACTACACTATAAGGCTGTATGCTAGTGTCATGTTGTTAATTTATTTTCCAGATTTTTCCTAAACACAATTTTTTGAGATACCAACTTGTTGAGACCTGTATGAAAGTTATTTTGCTGTTTTAAAAGACCTGTTTGGAATGTAACTTAAAGACTCAAATTTGAACGCAGTATTGTTGAACTTCAGCAATTCAGCCTTGGGCTTCTCAACCTTTGGTTTATGTTTCAAGTCTAGCCAGTTTTAGCAAGAGGAATGCGGCACAAAAAATTCCACTGGACCCTGAACACATGGGGAAGGTATGCTAGTCCCACCGAGCCTGCAAAAGACTGCTGAGCAGCCGGATTCCACCAGCTTTATTGTTTGATGTATTATTTTATCAGTGCATTGGATTGTCACAACATAGACTCATGCACTATTGTCAAGAAAGCCTCCACGCCATTCTCATTTGATTGGTCGGATTGTGACCAAGCCGACAGGAATCCTTGAATAATATGCATGGGATCACAGTGGAATGGCGTCTCTGCATGTGAATGAACATGATGAAAGGAAAACTAGCATTGAAATAACATCTGAAAGTTGGAGAACAACTTTCATACTGTTATGTAATCCAAGGATGACAAATTAAAAATATATTGATTTGCACAGGAACAAAAGGAACATACAGTAATTATATCATGTGTAGTAGTTTTCCATGGTTAGGGAGGAGCAGGTCATGTTCGTACTGGTTGACAGGACACTGACTGAGAGGCGGTATCTAATATTGTTCATTTGTTGTCCTGCCATGAACCCCAAGCATGTGACCGTAGTGTCAGTTCTTGTCCTACCTCTAGGCAATTCTCTCACCAGACTCTTCTATAACTCTTCTTTGTTTTCTGCCACATAAAAAAGAAGAACGTATTATTGCGTGACAGCCATAAAAGAAAAACATGGTAACGGCTGGTTACAATTTCCCATAAAATACAATACGGCCCATAAAGTCAGTAACAAAAGGACTAGAATGAAAGCAAATTTGGGTTAACCATCCTCGGAGCTCGTAATATAAATAACCCACAGCTGCTTGCCTCTCTAAATATGCATTATCTGGCAATGAGTGCTCATTTACTAGACACAAACACACCACAATGACGACTATTTCTTAGACAGTTAAACGTCAATGACACTATATTGTTGTTTAATACAGAGGAGTTCTTTTAATGAACAACATTTACGCATAACAATGCTTTACCATGTGGCACAATTTCAGAATCAGTCGTTAAATGGCCCTTTCAACTTTCCAATCATGCTAACTCAGCTTAGCAACATTGGTTTAACGGATTGCATGCGTTTTAAGGCGGGATCTGTTTGATGACTAATGGCAAACAGGTTGACTATATCGGAAACCTGTTTATCTTTATTCAGTCATTTAGCTTTGCTGTTGAATGGCACAGAAACATACAATTCTTAGAAAAAAGTAAGCATTAAAGGGATAGTTCACCCAAAAATTAAAATTACCCCATGATTTACTCATCCTGATCAGAGTTGTATTAAAAAATGTCCTGGCTCTTCCAAGCTTTATAATAAAGGTGAATGGGTGGTAATATTCAATAGTCCAACAGAAGTCCAAAAATGCATCCATCCATCATAAAAAGTACTCTAAACAGCTCTGTGGGGTTAATAAAGTCCTCCTGAAGAAAATCCATGCGTATACTGTTCCTACATCATCTGCTGGAACGCCACTCTCTAACGTACAACAGTACAACAGTTAGTGGAAGCTATAGATTATGGTTTATAAAGTTTGAAATATGGATATTTTTCTTACAAAAACACATCGATTCACTTCGGGAGGCCTTTATTAATCCCCCCGGAGCCGTGTGGAGTGCTTTTTATGATGGATGGATGTAGTTTTTTAGACTTCAGGAAATAACACCCATTCACTGCCATTATAAAGCTTGGAATAGTCAGGACATTTTTGAATATAACTCCGATTGTATTCATCTGAAAGAAGAAAGTCATATACACCTAGGATAGCTTGAACCTGAGTAAATCATTGGGTAATTTTAATTTTTGGGCGAACTATCCCTTTACGGACCACCTAAAATCTAACTATTATTGGGATGTAAGGATATTGAATGGAAACAGACGAAAGGAATAATACAAATTCATATGATTTAGCCACCAACAGTGTTGGGGGTAACGCATTAAAAGCAACATGAGTTACGTAATAAAATTACTTTTTTTCAAGTAACTAGTAAAGTAACGCATTACTTTTGAATTTCTAAGAAAATATCTGAGTTACTTTTTTCCCCCATTTATTGATTCTACTGTCGGGAAATTGGGAGTAAACATGATGTTACTGTATTCTAGACTAAATGTGAACATGCATTACTTCATCTTACAGAAAACAGATTCAGTATTCCTCAAAATGAATAAAAACAGTGAAATGCAAACTCAGAATGTGAAGCAACCCTGCAATAATTAAATATGTAAAAAAAAAAAAATCCTTTATGTATTTAATCCCATTTTATTAACCAGTGTCTTTGCTGCTGACCTTCGATGATGCAATTCAACCATACTAATAAGCAAAAATTACTTTACTTTAAACTAACATTTGTGCTTCATTTTTTTTTATAGCTGAAGAGTGATCTCCTGCATAAATGTACATTTCTTTCAGCCTGAGGTGAATTCAATTCACTTTTAGTGTAAAAGGGCTTTTACGTTAGAATTGTTTTATATTAAAAACAAAGAAGCAAGCCCACCCAGATTCAAAAAGTAACGCAAAAGTAGCGTAACGCATTACTTTCCATAAAAAGTAACTAAGTAATGTAATTAGTTACTTTTTCAGGAAGTAACGCAAAATTGTAATGAATTACTTTTAAAAGTAACTTTCCCCAACACTGGCCACCAATTTCCTAAAATGCAAAATAGAAACAAATTGCCATGAGTGTGATGGTTCTAGGACTGAAATTACTATTGTGACACTGTACTACAAAACCTGTCATAAGGGTCCATTTTTAAAACTAAGATTTATACATAAGTAAGCTTTCCAATGATGTGTAGTTTGTTAGGATATGACAATATTTGGCTGACACACAACTATTTAAAAATCTGATGGTTTCTCATAATATTGAGAAAACCACCTTTAAAGTTGTCCAAATTAAGTTAGTAATGCATATTACTAATCAAAAATTAAGTTTTGATATATTTACAGTAGGAAATTTACAAAATATCTTAATGGAACATAATATCCTTAATATCCTACTGATTTTTAACAAAAAAGAAAAATTTATAATTTTGCCCCATACAATGTATTTTTGGTTATTGCTACAAATATACTCATGCTACTTAAGACTGGTTTTGTGGTCCAGGGTCACATTTTCCCTTTTGTTTTGTTTTATTCCACAACTAATTTTTGTCCTTACAACCAACTGGAAACCACAATGAAATATGAATGAATGATTTTGTATGAGTTTGTACAATTTAAAACACTGAAAATGTACAATTTCTAGAAAAAAAATAAAATAACAAATAAGCATGAAGATCTACTTCTATCCAAACCAATAAAGCTAACTATCGATGGGACATACGGTAAGATCATATGAAAATACAGAACGTATGAATGTAACAATTTGCCAAAACAGGGGTTGACACGAGAGCATGTTGGTTTTGGGATTCAAATGACTCACTTCACCTTTTGTTTTGATTAAATCCATTACATGACTAGCCTTTGTCCTACAACCAATTGGAAACCACAAAATATGAATTTGTACAACGTGATTCATACAGAAACACACTTTTTTTTCTTCTTTTTTTTTTTTTTTTTTAAGAGAAAGCATGAAGGTCCAACCCTAACCACACCTATAAACATAACCATTATGAAATTTAAGCAAATTGTAGGAAAATGTATGAAAGGAATCAGACAGATTAATTTGAATTAGCTACCAATTTGCCAAAATGTAAAATAAATACAAATCGCAATGAAAGTTTGTTGGTACTGGGACTGAAACTACTCAGTAACCTCTCATTTTGCTTTAATCTACTGCCATCTTTATAACCTACTGGAAACCACAATAGAGTATGAATAATTTCATAGACACAAACTGTTAAGCCATAAACACAAACAATAATGATAAAAACTCCTTTTTTATGGGTGGATTTTCACTCTGAATTTTTTATAGAAGCACTACCAATCAAACACTAAAACATTAAATTTCAAAGAATGGACATTATTATCCATAAAAGCATAAGTATTTGAACCCCATTAAAACCACACCTTCTTTTTAACCACTTTTGGCTTTTTTAAAGACATCATATGCTGGATGTTAAATACAGCAAACATAATGTGTTAGGTAACTTTGTGACACAAGGTTTACTCAATGATTACCTAAAAAACAACTTTCCACAGTCAGCTGCTACAGCATAAATACTTTACGTTTTCATCATGGACTAATCAAATATTATTCATACTGTTCCCAATAAGCCTGTATGTAGTTGTTCTCCTCGGGGTACAAATGACGGACAGGTTTGGAGCATTTGGTGTAAGCGTGGCTGGTTTTGTGGGCACATTCTTCACTGTGGGTGTTACAGGTGCTGCAGTGGCAACTGAGTGCTACCGGATAGGTGAAGTGAGGATCTGCATGTGAAGGGCAGCCGGGCAAGATGGCCGTCCGGTACTCTACTTCCTGATAGGTGCAGCCCCTCTGAACCAGGAAACGAGGACCCACCAACTCCTTCACATTACTGTCCTACAGAATGAATGTTTCGCCACATTGTCACTAAATCATTTCAGGAAACATGAACCAAGATATTCCAGTTTGTTTCTTAAAATAATAGATTGTAAAATACATTCACTCATCCTCATATATTTCCAAACCCACTCAACCTTTATTCTTCTGTGGAACCCAAAACAAAATGATATACAATGGAATTAACAATGTTATCTCTAACTGTGTTCTACAGAAGAATGACAAGTCACAAAGGTTTGGCGAACCATGACAGAATTATCATGGGTGGAAATCAGCTTGTCGTGCTGCAAGCTGGAACATTTCTCCTTGGACCCGGTTCTCTACATTACATCTTTTTCCCCACCACGTCCGCTTACCCTGGAGAAACAGAAGCCCATGCAGATGGTGGTGTTGACAGCCACGCAGTAATTGCACTCCTGCCTCTCGATGTAAATGGTATACTCAGTGGGAGCACACATAGGCATGGCTACCTTCATCAAAAGTCCTAGCATGCCAACCACATAAACAGGAGACATGGCTGGCAGATGTCTATTAAAGGGATACGAAGAGCCATAGTGAATATAATGAAAAAATAAACACTAAAAATCACAAAACTAGACAGTAAACCAGGCAACATGATTTTAAAATAATCTTAAACTACAGTAGATGTGACATTTGTCTGTGAAATGTAAGTGGTTGCACTTGTTTTGGGTGGTTCCAAGGAACTGTTCAGCTGTTATGTATGCTGCCTTTCAGTACCTTTGAGTCGGGCATTTATTATTGCAACACATTCATGTTGGAAACGTGTCATGGATGCATTATAAACAAATAAAATATACTGTGAACAATAAATCCGCATAACTACATCTGAATTCAGATTCTACATTGACAGGAGTGATGTAGAAGTATTCACTCTGAAAGAGAAAACGGATTTCACAGTAAATTATCTAATTTTCAGCAGTAAGAAATAAGTGTTTGCTTGTTGTTTTGTAGAACATCACAGTTATATATGATATGAAAACAGTAGGGCCTATAGACAGGAAGTATGTGTTATTTAATAAAAATATAATGATATATTCAGACTGACATAATTTTTTTCTCAAACATAGTCAGTGGGGTAAAACGCCCCCAGGAGGCAATGCGCAATTACTGTAGTTATTCTGTTCTGAATTATTTGGACTTTATATTTAAAAATTACCTTAAATTAGCATGAGGTAGTTATTTAGCTAGCCAGTTGGCATTAGCTAACAAAATTTTTTAAACAGCCTATTATAATTTTGTAATTCATAATTATTGATTATATTCTTTTCATAAATGTATTATGTATGTACATTAAACATTTTTCCCCATGTTGTAAATAGACACTCCTTGCAATGTCACAACTAGGCAACTGATCTATTTGTAGGGGTGTTCCAAACAAAAGTGAACACAAATCCCTTCACAAAGGGCCTTTCACAAGCCCGTTAGTGAAGAGTACAATTCAAGTAAGTACTTTATGGTCATGTGACTTGAATGGCGAGTTCTCGCGATTAATTTTAAAGCTAGATAGCAGTGGGGGGAGTAACAAATTATTAATCACGTTACTGTAATTAAGTAGTTTTTTCGGGTACTTGTACTTTCATTAGTACATTTTTAAGTCTTTATTTTACTTGTACTTAAGTACAAGTTTCACAATTCGTTACTGAGTACGCCTTCTAGGGTTGTAAACATGATCTTGCGATATTAAAATGTGATCTTAAATATTAAAATCTGCACAGAACCTATAGACCAATTTGGAGTAGATGTCACAGTTAAGTCACTTGCAGCCGTGTACGCATAGTGGTTGCAGAAAAACTGGTAACAAATGGAGGTAATTGGGTAAAATCCATGGAATAAGAGAAAAAAATATGGTATCCGTAAATGCAGATTGAGTGTCGCACAACTTTGAACTGAAATTCAGTGACACCAAGGCTGTAATGTGATTGGTTATCAAGGCACACGTGATCCAAGTTGACCGTTACGCTTTCTCCAATCTACCTTTTTCTGAACGCGGAAGTCTGGCCTGACTTGAGTGGTGCTTCATATTTCCGGATTCTGGTATTTCTAGTCAAATTAAGATATTTTTCAAGCCAACAATATAACGGTAAATCTGTGCACATTTTTATATCTAGTTATACTGAAAAAGTTTCAATTCAGTCGATCTTTTATACCCCGTTTTAACGTGGATCTCTATGGAGACCGGAACATGAGAGCACCAAACAGAAGTTAGAATCCTTCATGGGGCCAGTCATTGGTTACTCTGGAAAAAGTTAGATAGTAGGAAAATCTCTATTCTCTAAACTATTTAATTTCCCCCACATTCTAAGAACGTCTTCCTGAAGCTCGCAAATTAGGCTACATTCAGTATCTCCCAATATCAAACCTATCACAGGCTGGGCTGTGTAGTTGTAATCATTTCTTAGTTCTGTATCATGCTTGAAAATGGTCTCTATTTGCACCTTGATAGTACTTTGATTATGATTACACTTATTGTTTGCACATAAGACTAAGTTAAAAAGTTGTTTATTTTTGTTATTTATACTGTTTTTATTTCTATGTTCAATGTGAGAAAAGGAATTCAGTTAGGTAACACAGCTTCAATCAGAAGTTCTAGAAGCTCATAATTTATATACAGTTCTAAGGTCTGAAGTATATGAAATCGTACAGAGAGAAGCCAGTCAGTTGAGTTTGTGGCAAACCCTTTTATTGTGCTTAGATATCATTGTCTTTTACTGCATATAATAATTCATACTCCTAAAAAGACATTTACAAGATAATAAGTTAAAAGATTTCAAAATGCACCCGCAGACAATTTTTTAGTCATGTAGCCTATTTTTTTTTCAAAGAGCATTTTAAAAAAAAAAGTACTGTGTAAAAACTCTCGTCTCATTCTCATTTTGAAATCTTGTGTCATGTCTCATCTTGTGAGCTAATTGTCTTGTCTCACAGTGAGTGGGTTCTCCCAAAAATGAAAATAGTGTCATTAATTTCTCACCCTCATGTTGTTTTAAACCTCTAAGACCTTTGTCCATCTTCAGAACTCAAATTAAGATATTTTTGATAAAATCCGAGAGCTTTCTGACCTTGTGTAGACAGCAATGAAACTGACACGTTCAAGGCCCAGAAAGCTAGTAAGGACATCAAAGGTTCAACCATAATTTTATGAAGCTATGAGAAGCAAAGAAAACAAGAAATTGTTGAATGAAAATTATTTTATTATTTTTGTTCTGCAGGGTCAGAAAGCTCTCGGATTTTATCAAAAATATCTTAATTTGTGTTCCGAAGATAAATGAAGGTCTGACGGGTTTGGAACGACATCAGGATGCGTAATTAATAATTTCTGCCAATTTGAGCTAACCAATCAAAGGCTGTATATAGTTATATGTAGATATTTCTTTAACTTGCTTTAAGTGTTTTTAAGTAATAAATGGAAAGCAAATTTATGTTTGTATTGCTATATTCTATTTCTTCAATTTATCCAATTTTATGTGTTTTTTGTCAGTTCATTAAATATCAATGGCTAAAACGTACTAGCACTCCGAGTAGTTTTTGAGAAGAGTACTTTGTACTTACACCTCTACTTTTACGTGTACACAGTAAAAAAAAAAAAAAATTAAATTAACATTAAGTAACTTAAAATTTTAAGTTGACTGAACTAAAAATTTTAAGTCAGCAGGGTAACCAATTATATTTAAAACTATATAAGTTAAAACTATTTGAAAGATTTTTTTTTTTACAGTGTAATTGAGTATTGTTTTAACAATATAATGTCCACATACTTAAGTACAAATTTTCAGTACTCTTTCCACCAGTGTTGGAGAGTTCATAATAATCCAAGTTGTTTTGTTTTGTTGTAATTTCATCACACACACAATATACTGTAAGAACCTTTTATATTTATCAAAGTGCCATAGAACATTTGTTGTTGTTGTAAGATGTCGCACATGAGCACAATATTTTATCTACATTTATTGTATAACTGCTGTTTATTGCTGTAATTGCATGGTTTCGTAATTGTTTTGTATGTTTCTTCATGCCAGATTGATCAAGTGAGTTCTTCAACGGAATTGCATTCATAATATTTAACTCATGTTATTTATGTAGAAGAGACCGGGGATGAAAGTAACACTACACTCTTAAAAATAAAGGTGCTTCAGGATGCCATAAGAGAACGTATTTTGTCTAAATGGTTCCATAAATAACCTTAAACATATGAAGAACCTTTCTGTTTCACAAAAGGTTCTTTGTGGCGAAAGAAGGTTCTTCAGATCATAAAAAGGTAAGAAAGAGATGGTTCTTTAAAGAACCTTTGACTGAATAATTCTTTGTGAAACCAAAAATGGTTCCTCTATGGCATCACTGTGAAGAACCTTTTAAAGCACCTTTATTTTTAAGAGAGTATTTGTTTGACCATCAATAACTTTGTGGTTGTTTGTGCTAGATCTTTCAAACTTTGACGAACAGTAGCCACATTTGTCTCACTTGGATGTGTACTACACAATCACTGATTATGTGAGTTAATGTCAAATACAACAAGTTCATTTGTTACAACCTACCCCACTGGGGTGAACTGTAACACAGTCTAGGGATAGATGTAACAATGAGAGGTAATTTGCTAAAATAAGATATACACTCAAATTTATGCAAGAATTTCAAAACTGATCAGATTATTCTTTGTTCTTCAATAAAATTAACCATGTAAAGTGACAAAAAAATCTATTTTTTAGGACTTTAAATTTAGCATAAAAACTCCTGAGTGTTTGTGCACATGTACTGTATTCCTGTCACATAAGGGTTCAGTCACTAGCTGTGTTGTCATCTACCTATTTTTATATGGGATATAACAAAAAAAAAAAAAAGCTGGATGGAAATTTCACGATGAGCGTAAATTCTAAAAATGTGCACAAAACACGTATTTGCTTTTCTGAGGCGGATTGTTTTTATCCAATAAGGTATGCACATAATAAATTACGATGGAAACATATTTACCACATAAATCCCTTAATGTGCAACAAAAAACTCACATGACTGCCTTAAGAGAGGATGTGATTAGATAACTGGACTCATTGGAATCAGGAGTTGGTTGTAACATTTTTAATGAACTGTTACAACTATCCCCACCCCAAACAGCAATACCATAGCGTGTGGGTTTGAAATTATCATGAATGTAAAGCATCAAATTAAACTGGAGAAACGGCTACATTATGTTATGTACGTCAATTATTTCTATCTATAATACAATGATTGCTAGGCAAAAAATAATCTTAATAAGAAAATGTACTTTCTTTGCTGAAAATATTTTTTTTTCTGTTACTCACAGTCACATGCTGCTTCTCCTGTAAGCTCAAAAATACGATTGGAGTGTGTTTCATATTGATGAAATCACCACAGCTCTTTTCTGTATTATCAAACTGACAGTGTTTCAACTGATCCCATGTTGTAACAGTTTTTTTTTGTTTTGTTTTTTTTTTAATAAAATGTGACCCTGGATCAAAAAACCAGTCTAGCACTTGTATATTTGTAGCAATAGCCAAAAATACATTGTATGGGTCAAAATAATCGATTTTTCCTTTATGCCAAAATGATTAGCATATAAAGTAAAGATCATGTTACATGAAGATATTTAGTAAATTTCCTACCGCATTAGTAATATGCATTGCTAAGAACTTCATTTGGACATTTTTTTCAATACTTTGATTTTTTGCACCCTCAGATTCCAGATTATCAAATAGTTGTATCTCAGCCACAGTTTTATCTATAGCTTTCAGATGTTGTATAAATCTCAATTTCAAAAAACTGACCCTTATGACTGGTTTTGTGGTCCAGGGACACAAATGTAAATTCATGTCCCAGTTGCATTTTTCTTGGTTAAATAAACATTATTACATTTTTTAGAAAAATATTTTTTTATATATATATATTTTGTACATTAACATTGTAATCAGTATTCTATTTATTAAAGCCAATTATGACTCTCATCAAGTTAGTGTTTTTAAGCATTTTGCAACTATTCCAAAATAATAACTCAAGGCAGTAACAGTAGCTTTAAACAATATATTTTATTTGCAAACTTATGTTCAGCTATTCTTTTTAATAGTTAACTTTTAACTATTTTTCAGATGATCATTCATCAAAGCTCTTTAAATATCGGTCACAGATTTACTTTACCTTAGAACTGTATATAAATAATGAGCTTCTAGAACTTTTGATTGAAGCTGTGTATGAGCTCCTAATTGAACTTCTTTTCACAAAAAAAGATTTACTTTAAATTTCACCAAGCTGATTACTTACTAAAAACTCCCAATGATTATGTTTTCAGGCCATTTTAAGTCTTATTTTCATGTAACAAAGTGGTTATATCTAAGTGTGAGTTGTTTACTTAAATTTAGTCTTCCCAGCGTCGCCCTTAATACTGTTAATTCAGACTGATTTGTGAACACAGAACACACGCTAACACATATCCAATCATATCGCGATGAAAGCATTGCCTGCTCTCACGTGACGGGTCTGTTAAAACTCAATGGGCTCAGAGGAGGTGAGAGAGACTTGGACTCCCGCTGTAACTTTACCTGCTGCTGTCGCTGTTGGACAATGTTTCTTTAAAAAAAACAAGTGATTTATACACTTTCTAATTTTATATTTTGCCGTTGTTTTATTTTTCTACTAGAACTTTTTTTCTCATCTAATATTTTGAGGAGATACTGCCTCCCTTGTCTCCCCGGAGGAAACGCCCCTGCTGTTTCAAGACACATTTTAACTTTAACCTTTAACTCACGTTTAAACGTGGTGCTCCTGTGTGAGACTCCACAAGATGCGGGTGTAACAGTAAAAGTACAACAACAACAATAAAAAACAACAATGTTCCGTGTCCAGTGGCCCAAATCAGCACAGAATCATGGAAAAGACTCACTTTTTGGACTAGAGCTCAAAAATACATACTGAATCTTATAGCTGTCTGTTCATGTCTTTCTGAGCTTTCTTTAACTTTTTAGCAGCAGTATTATAGTAAATCAAAGGACCACTTACCTGGAGGATCTGGTTAAGCCTGCTTGTGTTGAAAGGCTTCTGTTCTTATATAGACACTGAACCTGATCTCCAGATGTCTCCGTCGTCATTCATTGTGCAGCATGCATAAAACTAATGCCTTCTAAGCATATCACCCACATACTGTATGGTCACCATTCGGGGCCCACTAAATATTCAGTCTGCATCTAAAGTGGTGAGGTTTTTCTCCCCAGAGGAGAGGCTGCTGCTGCTCCTTTTCATATCTTCAGGTGTTACGTTGAATATCAACTTGAGTCCTAGATGTTTCTTCTAAAATGACCTGTAAAATAAAAGAGAAAATTAAATGTGTTAAATGATAAATAATTAGACACAAATAGTCAATTAATATTTTTTTGTTTATTTTTAAAAATAAGTTTGATAGTATAGCTCTTGGTCTTAGAATAGCTTGTTGAGAAATATTTAAGTTATATTACATTATAATAAAATCTATGACCTTTGATCAGAGAAGTTGCATCTGACGACACTCTGAGACCTCAATTAATCTCATGAACAGATCATCTACAACTATCAGGGAAATCTACGAAAAACAACCAAGATACTAGAGAGATCTCTTTGTATTTTTTAGATCTATTATTATTTGTATTTATTTAGATTATAGATTTTTCTTTTATGCCAAAAATAATTAGTAAATTAAGTAAAGATCATGTTCCATGAAGATATTTTGTAAAATTCCTACTGTAAATATATCAAAACTTAATTTTTGATTAGTAATATGCATTATTAAGAACTTAATTTGGTCAACTTTAAAGCCGATTTTCTCAATATTTTGATTTTTTTTGAACCCTCAGATTCCACATATTCAAATAGTTGTATCTCGGCTAAATATTGTCCTATCCTAACAAACCATACATCAATGTTCAACATCAAAAGCTTATTTATTCAGCTTTCAGATGATGTATAAATCTCAGTTTTGAAAATTTGACCCTTATGACTCATTTTGTGGTCCAGGGTCACATATAATGCCACTTTCTACAATAATTACAGGATTGATTTAATACTTTTTGTTGTTCCTAAGATACCCAGTGTAGAAATATACCCCATGTCGATTATGTACACAAATTAAGATGTGTTATGACATGGCAACAAATGGGCCTCATCTAGTCATCTAGCTTGGCAGATCACACACCTGATCTTTAATAAAGCTGCGCGCTATCAGGTCAGTCAGTTTACCGAGCTTTCATCATATAAATCTTTCATGTCTTGTCTGGTGTACAAAGTTCACAGTATTGAAAATGGAAAAGTAAATGCATGCATCGTTTGCGTGCAATTCCTTCCAGCTGAGTGATACGCATCTCAACATGCTCAAAAAGGAGAAAGAATGCCATTAAAAATTGTTTTGCAGCTCGGAGAACCTGTAACAGCATCAAAACGACTAGATGTTTTGACAGCGTCACAGATTAACTACCCCAGCTGTCGCACAGCACCATTACTTATGTTGATTTACTGGAGTGAACTATAGGTTCATGTTCACAGTACACATGCAGGTGCCATTGAATAGCATCTATATGTGATTTTACAGCTATCTTTTGCTTACTCATATCTGACGACGTCCTATAGACCCCTGGTTTCACATGCTGTTAATAATTGCTTCATCTTATCACCTGTGATGTTTCTGTCAAGCTGTAACTGAATGGAAAACAGCACACTGTTTCTGATTTACCTGGAATCGACACTGACTGACACTGATTCAACAGGACTTGCGGGAAACATTTTAAACGAAAAAAAAAAAAAACATCTTGTTTCAAGTAAATTTCAAAACAGTACTGGGAACTGAAGAGTTTGACATGACCTGTGATGGAATGGTATGTTAGTCATATTCTGATCCTCTGATCTTCTGAAAAGAACATAGTTCTCACCTTGCTAGCTTATCAGTGGTGGGCAAATAAGTTGACTGACTAAGCGTGGTTAAAATCAGCACAAACGCCCTCCTAAATTCATTAAGCAATGCTGATTAAAATGTTTCTGCGAGATTAGGAATAAAAAACATTCACTTCCTTTTACAATGTAACTTGATATGTCTTCTGGCCTTGAGGGATCATTAACCCAAGTTTTTTTGTGGTTGGTCCAAGATTACAGAAGACCTGACTCCTTATCAGTTATTGGCACTGACAGGAGCTACTTGGTTTCATCCTCCTGTTGGCAAAAGCTTAGAACGAATTTCCAGCTGAACATCACTTCTGACCAGCGTGACACCGGCTATATAACTCTTTACGGTCTCTCTGAGCGCACTTTCCAAATCATGCCGGGGAGTGGAGGTCCAGTTGCATCGTTCTCAGTATGGGACTACGTGGTGTTCGCCGGCTTGATTCTTTTTGCTGCAGGCATTGGCTTGTTCCAAGCCATCCGTGGACGCAATGAGTCCAGCAGCGAAGATTTTCTCCTGGGCGGACGTCAGATGACCGCCGTGCCTGTGGCTCTGTCCCTCACGGCTAGTTTTATGTCAGGTATTACTGTTATTGGGACTCCCGCAGAGGCGTACTTATATGGCACGCCGTTCTGGCTCTTTGTCTTCTCCTACACCATTATGTCCATCATCAGCGCTGAAATCTTCGTGCCTCTGTTTTACCGGCTGAGCATCACCAGTACATATGAGGTAAGAGGGCAACACTGGGCACAAGGGGTTTGCATGAGGACAGAGACAGAAAACACCATTTGTGCCTGTGCTTGATAAAGAATCAATAGATGGAAATAAAATGAGGACCATGTGACCATGTGTGAGATTCGTGTGAAATTATAAGGACTAAAGGAAAGAGGATATGTCAGGATAGGCAATTTAGACAGGTCCATAATGAGAAGTGTTTTACTATGTAATCCAAAGTGCAAAAGCTATTCTTGGTTATTGTCCATGAATGATCTATAATCAAAGTATAATCAAAGTCATTTCAGGTTAAATTATATTAACCCTTTAACTGTCATTCCCATTTTTGAACACAGACATAAAAATGCATTATCCAAACTTAAATTATTATAGTTCATGAATGAAAACATTTTGTAATATGATTTTGATGTACATTTTCCATGGTAATGCAATGTCTGATTTTAAAATGCCTTTCAAAGGATGAATTTTGAGATAAGTTAAGTTAAGGACTGATATATAACTTCTTATGATTTCTAAAGTGTGATAGGGAAAAAGGCAATGAAGAAAGTCCTTTGTGACAAAGGTCAGAACTCTTTGTACTTTTCCTACATAATTTGTAACACAAAAATATGGTAAAATATCTATTTAGGAGTCTTAGACCTTTCCAACGATGTATAGTTTGTCATGATTAGATGAGGATTTATTAGGTAATATGGTGAAGTAAATTTAGGCATCCCACAGGGTGGATGGTGACAGTTAAAGGGTTAAACTGACTTAAAATTTGAATTTTAATTCAATTTAAATGATTGAAGTAATGGAAAAACAGGCTTCCATGACTAATTGATTGTATAATTTTGTGCCGTGTGGAAAAACAACATTTTAAAATAAAAAAACGTAAAATAAAAAATAAAATAATGTATATGTGTAGAGTTAAAATAGATCAATGTGTTTTTTCGAAAACGGCGAAACTAAAAGGGTTTCGATAATGTGACCTTTAACTACAAAATTCTTCTCATTAACCTTTAAAAACAACAGATGTTAACTGTAAGTAATAGTTGATCGTACAAACTGTTTTGTGTAATTATGTACATTATGTGAAGTAAATATGTTGTTTTGTTTGCTAATAAGTAATTGAATTGGTCACTTGTTTTTGCAGTACTTGGAGATGCGTTACAACAAGCTGATACGAGTAATTGGGACCAGCATGTATATTGCTCAAACCGTAAGTTGGCTTTTAGCTTCTCGCATGACTTTATACATAACTAAACCCGCGTTGCAATTGCGCCATCGTATATTGCTTTGGAAAAACAACGTCTGTTGTGTCTGTGCTTCTTTCACGTCATATTGTGAAATAAGTGTTGAATATATTGAAGAGAGATTTTTGTCCAATTATCTAATGGCTGTTGTTATCTCTCTAGGCTTTGTACACAGGCATGGTTATCTATGCTCCTGCACTCGCACTTAATCAGAGTAAGTAGAGATTTGCATTTATTAATGCTTGGATGAAAGAGGTTTCATATGCTTATCAAGGCTGCATTTGTTTAATTAAAAAAGCGGCAATATTGTGAAATATTATTTTATTTTTGACCCTTCAGAAATCATTCTGATTCTGATTTTCTACTCAAGAAACGTTTATTACTAAACTGATTTTTTCAGGATTCTTTGATCAAGAAAAAGTTAACAAGAACAACATTTATTTGAAATAGATACTGTTTGTAACATTATAAATTTCTGATCAATTCAATACATCCTTGTTGAATAAAAGTATTATTATTATTATTAGTTAAATCTTACCCCAAACTTTTTGTGTTTCAACAAAAATCATGGTTTTGAGAAAATATGAAGCAGCACAACTGTTTTCAACATTGATAATTATAAGAAGTGTTTCTTGAGCAGCAAATCAGCATATTAGAATGATTTCGAAAAGATCATTTGACACTGAAGACTGGAGTAATGATGTTGAAAATTCAGCTTTAAATCATAAGAATAAATTACACTTTTAAATATGTGACCCTGGACCACAAAACCAGTCTTAAGTGGCACGGGTATATTTGTAGCAGTAGCCAAAAATACATTGTATGGGCCAAAATTGTCGATTTTTCTATATGCCAAAAATCATTAGGATATTAAGTAAAGATCATGTTCCATGAAGATATTTTGTACATTTCCTACCGTAAATATATAAAAATATAAATTTTTTATTAGTAATCTGCATTTCTAAGAACTTCATTTGGACAATTTTAAAAGCGATTTTCTCAATATTTAGATTTTTTTTGCACCCTCAGATTTTCAAACAGTTGTATTTTGACCAAATATTGTCCTGTCCTCACAAACCATATATCAGTGGAAAGCTTATTTATTTAGCTTTCAACTGTATAAATCAATCAAAAAATTGACCCTTATGACTGGTTTTGTGGTCCAGGGTCACATATATTCAAACAGAAAACAGTTCTTTTCAACTGCATTAGTATTTCACAATATTAGAGTTTTTTTAAACAAATAAATGCTGCCTTGGTGAGCGTAACAGACTTCTTTTGACCAGTATTGTATATCAAATCAAATAAAGCTTAGCCTAAATGTAAATGCGTAAAAGTGATTTTTCAATTAGATGCACTTTTGCGTACCAAAGGATGATTTTAGCAAATGAAAACACAGAAATGTCTATAAACAAGCTGTTGTGTTGCAGTCACCGGTCTGAATCTGTGGGGAGTGCTAGTGGCAACAGGGGTCGTCTGCATCATCTACTGCACCCTGGTCAGTAACATGATTCAGTTAAATCGCAATTTCACACATTGTCTCTGGCTGCAAACAGTTTTGCACTTTTGGATAAACCTTCATGAAAAATGAAACCAATTTAGGCTGTGAAAAAAGCTCCACTTTTCATCTAGACTCGAAATGACCAACAATTCTATTTTTTATTTATTATTCCTGGCCTTCAGGTGCTCATCTAAACTATGATTTTGCACAACAGGACAAAATGTTATCCATTTGTGTTTTACATTAATTTTCTTGGGTTAACAGGGAGGGCTGAAAGCAGTGATATGGACAGATGTGTTCCAGATGATCATCATGTTAAGTGGGTTTGTGGCAGTCATTGCTCGTGGAGCTGTGCTGCAGGGGGGACTTGGAAATATCTGGAATGACAGCTACCATGGAGGACGTTTGGAAACATTCAGGTAAAGAAATCTGCTATAGATAACTACATTACATACAGTTCTGTTCAAAAGTTTGGAGTCGGTAAGATTTTCTTTTTAAGAAATGCATACTTTTGTTTAGCAAGGATGCATTACATTGATCTAAAGTGACAGTAAACACATTTATGATGTTACAAAAGATTTTGGTTTCAAATAAATGCTATTCTTTTGAACATTCTGCTCATCGAAGAATCCTAAAAAATGAAACGTGTCACAGTTTTTACAAAAATATTAAGCTGCACAACTGTTTTTAACATTGATAATAATAAGAAATGATTCTTGAACAGCAAATCAGCATATTAGAATGATTTTTGAAGGATCATGTGACACTGAAGACTGGCGTAATGATGCTGAAAATTCAGCTTTGCGTCACAGAAATAAATTACATTTTAAAATATGTTAAGATAGAAAGCAGTTATTTTAAATTGTAATAATATTTCACAATATTACTATTTTTACCATATTTTTAATCAAATACATTCAGCCTTGGTGAGCATTAGAGACCACTTTTAAAAATATAAAACAATTTTTAGACAGTCAGACAGATACTCTAACATACCTCTCAAATATTCCTTCAGTTTTGATCCTGATCCTTTGAGACGTCATAGTTTCTGGACAATCGTTGTTGGCGGCAGTCTGATGTGGGCATCCATGTACTCGATCAACCAGTCACAGGTCCAGCGCTACATCTCCTGCAAGACACAGACTCAAGCCAAGCTGTGAGTATTTTCTCAAAACATGATATGAGACTTTACTCATATTCCTACAGGTCCAAACACTAGTGTCCTGTCAACATTTGCCCACAGAGCTCTGTATATCAATATGGTGGGATTATGGGTCACAGTGAGTTTGGCCATGCTCTCGGGTCTCACCATGTACTCCATCTATAAAAACTGTGATCCTTTCACCAATAAGGATGTTGGAGCTACAGACCAGGTAATACAAGTCCTAGTAGTGGCGTCTTAATCTTTACTCACAATGCTTACATTTAATTTGACTGAATCTAATGTTCGCCAGCTCCTTCCGTATCTGGTGATGGATATACTAGCAGATTTCCCAGGACTGCCTGGATTGTTCGTGGCTGCAGCTTACAGTGGAACATTAAGGTGAATTAAAAATAAATGTCTGTCAGTGCTTAATGTGCGTTCACGCCATATCGGAATTCCCATAATTACGAGATTCCAACATGAAAAAAGCGTACACATCCTTGTAGAACTTGTGAACTGGGAGTCTTCTGAGAGCTACGACTTGTACCACATGACCGCTGTACCACCTGACCAACGTAGGCTCTGTTTAGGCGTTGATAGTGTTGCCATTGAAAACTAAAATATAGTGCACCACTGTACACTAAAATATATTAAATACCATATATTAAATAAATTATTTTACAAAATGTAATTTTGAATATTACTAATTAGTTTTTTTCCAGTTATACTGCTCTATTTTACACTATACGTGTACAGTTTTTGTAATTATTTAGTATATTAAAAATATATAACACAAAAAAAAAATAATATATAAAACACACATACCAGTTACATTTTTTTTTAAATTGTACTCTCTCGTTTGTGTGTATGTGTGTGTGTATATATATATATATATATATACACACACACACATTTTATTTTTTATTCATTTAGTTATATTAGTGAGATTTTTTTGTTTAGTTTTATATATCTAAAACTATACTAAACAACACATTAAACATATTGTAGATAAATTATATTTTTTCATTATTCATTATATTTTATTTTTTTCTAAGTTTTCTATATAAAGCTATATAATACATTTGAAAAATTAATTTAGTTATTTTTTCCTGTTACATTTTTTTTAATCGTACACATTCTCGTTGTTTTTAATTATTTTGTTATATATATATATATATATATATATATAACTACATTTTTTTATTTTTAATTATTCATTTAGCTACATTAGTTAGATTTTTTCCAAGTTTAATTGTTGATAAATTATTATTAATTATATATACATATTTTTTTCTAATAATAGTTTTCTATATAAAGCTATATTAAATATATTACTGTTAATATTTTTACAAATATTTTTATAACATTAATCTAAAGCTTAAAACAATTTGAAATATCAGAGCATACTTAAAACACTAATTTAAAAATGATAACATCAGAATTTAGCTGACAAAAAGTGTAGGATACTCGTAACGCTCATGACGTAACGCTAAATGTGAATTTTGTTAATGTCAGGTCATACGTCAGCTAGCATTAGTTATAGCTTATGTTTTTGGATTCAACAGTACGGTGTCGTCGAGTATCAATGCTCTGGTGGCTGTCACAGTGGAGGACTTTATGAAGCCAGCCTGGCCCTGGCTGACAGAGAGACAGCTGACATGGATCAACATGGGCATGAGTGAGTTTCAGTACAACAGCTGTATATACACTGACAACTGAAGCAGGGGATGGAGGGGGATGATGGACTGATGTGTAACAGTGTGCTGCTTATCTCTAGGTGTATTCTATGGAGGCGTATGCATCGGTATGGCTGGTATTGCATCCTTGATGGGCAATATATTGCAGGTAAATCAATTCTATACTCAAATTTGAATGTAATACTGCAATAATGTCCCGGCAAATGTTCCATGAGGTTTCAGTCAATCCATTGAGTTTTTCATTGTAACTAAAGCACCCTCTGCTGATAACAGACTGTAATGACAAGCTATATAACCCTTCCTCCACAGGCAGCTTTGTCCATATTTGGTATGATCAGCGGACCTCTCTTGGGCCTTTATTTGCTCGGCATCTTCTTCCGCTGTGTGAACTCCACAGTAAGAATATATATTTTAATGTACTCATTACTATTTTTCAAGAGTCATCTTTTTAAACAAATAACCAAACTGCACCAAATAACCATTTTCACAGCAAATGACAAACAGTAACCAATAAATATCTGCTTTTTACATTATACAACATTAACACCGTCTTGGTGTAAATTTCAAGATTACCAAAAAGTATGTAGAAGCATGTAAAATTTTCAAGTTTAATTCTGACATGCCACAGATTCATACAGATTAACTGTGTTTTCCTACAGGGAGGTTTAACTGGTTTGATTTGTGGCCTGGTTATAACGTTATGGGTGGGAATTGGAGCTCAGGTGTATCCTCCTTTACCTAGTAAGACCCTTCGGCTTCCCTTGAGTGTGGAAGGATGCGATGCACCGGAAATGAATGAAACCACTACTATCACACCATTCACCACAATCCTACAAACCACAACTCCAAAGTAAGCAATCCCATATTTGTACATATTTACATAATTCAAAAGGTTGGGGTCAGGGTCTGTCATGGTCACTAAGCCTGCATTTATTTGATTAAAATACACTGGCAAATTGAGTTAAATTGTTAAATATGATTTTTTAATGCAACATACTGACATCAGAGATAACCGTAACTTCTCTTCAGGCCAAGACCAGATTTGGCAGACAACTGGTATTCTCTGTCCTACCTTTACTTCTGCCCTGTGGGCATAATAGTGACCATGGTCACAGGACTACTAGTTAGTGCAGTCACAGGTAAAGTCACTCTTTCTCATCTTATTGTAGGTGATGCAAACAGTCAGAGATTGAACCTAAACTCTGATTCATTTTTATTTTTTTACTTTAGGTGGCTGTAAGCAGGAGAAAACTCGACCTGAGCTCTTTATTGGAAAATCAGATCTCATCTGCTTTGGATGCAGAAACTCAGACTCAGAGGTAAGACCTTTCATTACCAGTGTGACACTGTACCAAAAAAAAAAAAAATAAAAAATAAAAAATTCCCTCATAGAAATGTATTTTTATATAAGGTGTTTCCTACATCTGAAATGGTTGAAAATTAATGAGGGCTGGTGGCAAAAAATGCCCCTGCACAATTAAACAACATTACGGCTGTCGCAATTAAAATGAAACGCGAAAATGAATAAAAAGTGCCAATTCGCAGAATTACATTTAGATTCACTCACACTGCATCACATTGCTTTTACAAGCTTTTGTGCAGTGTTGAGCCTTATAGCCAATGAAACACGTTTCTGTTGAACTTAGGAATGCACTGGGCAATCAATCAATGCCAGAGCTGTTGAGTTTGCACACTCACGAATTACCTTATCATAAACAACACAGTGCACATACGATGTAAATAAAAGATTATTTCTGTGATTATAACGGGCGTTTTTGCATAACTTGTATTAGACTAATGTCATAGATCAGGGGTCATCAAACTTGTTCCTGGAGGGCCGGTGTCCTGCAGAGTTTACCTCTAACTTTCCTCAACACACCTGCCTGGCAGTTTCAAGTATACCTAGTAAGACCTTGATTAGCTGGTTCAGGTGTGTTTGATTAGGGTTGGAACTAAACTCTGCAGTACCAGTACCGGATCTGGTGACCCCTGTCATAGATGATATGTCTGTCTGAGAAGTCAAAATGTGATGTGCCCAAACCAAAGCAAAAATGTTTTATATTGTTTTCAGTAATGATATTAATAATCATTATTACAATTTAAAGAGCAATTAATCTACAATAATGATTTTTGGCATAATATTGCAGCCCTATGAGCTCCTGTTTTTAATTTAGATACAATTTTAAACAATCTATTGTTATTGACAACAGTTTAAAATATTGATTAAAGCAATTGGGAAAATGTAAGTATTTGACATTAAATACAACATAGTATGGTGATTATAATAATAAGGTGATTATAAAAATTGCTCTCAGAAATGTAAAAAATGGCCCAGGAAATCAGTTCCAGGGGCAAATCTTGCCCCTTATTCGAAAAGTAAATTTCTGACCCTGGTCTGAAATAATATTCTTCAGCTAAAATGATAAAAATATTTGTCTGCACCGGTAGCCTCGTGGTTAGTGTGACGACATATAGTGTGACTGTGCTTGTGGCGACCCGAGTTTGATTCCTGTCTCGAGGTCCTTTGCCAATTCCACCACCCTCTCTTCACCCAATGCTTTCCTGTCTGCTCTCTACTGTCCTATCAAATAAAGGCAAAAGCCAATACATATAACTTAAAAAAAAAATAAAAATAAAAAATAACATGCAATGAAATGGCTTTGCATTCAATTGCATTTCATTTTTTTCTTTTCAGGACTTCATTGAGAAAGACCCCAAAAATATCAAGGGGCTGGACAGTCCAGTTTTCAGCAGCAATGAAATTGCACTGAAAGAGAAAGACGGCAAAGAGAAGTTCACCAAGTTTTAGATGTGAAAAACGAACTGATTTTTGGTTATGTTGTAAATAGTAAATTATAACTGTATTTTTGTATGTTGAAATTCATGATACATTCAATTCTTTTAAACCTTCGCATAAGAGAAGCAAGAAATTAATATTGAACATGTTTTTATGCCAATAGGTTACATTACACTGTACTGTAAGCACTGTACTCATAAACTTTATCAAAATTCTGTGATTTTAATAATCAAGCTGTGAATATTTTACAATGGAATATTTAGTTAAATGTTTTGTATTAAATCTGAATTGTTTTAAAATAAAATTTGACAAACGATTTTGTGTCAAACTCACTGTGTAAAACTCCAAACGGAACAGCCACTGAAATAAAACATGTACACTTGGGTTACACACGGGTTAAACAATGGCTGAACACCTGCCTCCTCGATGCCGGTAAAGGAAGTCAGCCAAGGCCAGCCCCCTCTACCTGTTTGTTTGACGTGGAGCCGAGCTGTTTTTATCAGGGAGTGGAAAAAGAATGGAGCCTGTAGCAGGTGGGGGAGTGTATTAACTGCTGCCAGCCACTTCCTGCTTTCACTATAACCGTTTGTTTCAGCTTACAGGTAAGTTCTGCTCTTGTTGTCCTATATTAATTCTGTTTTTTATATAAACTACAACAATTACTCAAACAAGAGGGTGTAGGAGAATAAAAGTGAGATGAGAGAAAGACATAGGAGCCGGAATAGTTTTTTAAAAGATCAGTAACACAGCTTCTGTAACAGTAATGTATACCAGAAGCAAAGTTAACAAAATCGTCCGCGAAACAACGTTAGGAAGCCACTTTATATGGGTAAATCTTTGATGGGTGACATTTATAAAATGGGTCGCCCATGACTGTTTGTTTAGCCTATGCAAAACCATGTGGCTCTTTGTTGTCTTCAGTTTCATGTCAGCGCCATTTTAGACGTAAAGCCTCATGTTCCAACTTTCTGTATGTGTTCTTTGAAGTACACATTTAATTTTTTAATTCACATATTAAAAATTAAAACATCAAGTACAAAAAAAAAAAAAAAATTGAAAAAAATTGAAAAAGAAGAGAAAAACACAGTTTAAAAAATTAAATACAAAGGAAGTCATGATGCTGCCGATTTACGAGAAATAAAAGTACTAGGTAATTGGAAATTAACTTCACAAGCGCATAACAGGAAACCACATGCAACACCACACACAGATAAAAAACGATGAATTAGGTCATGAGCTGTATGAAAGTGCTGTGTCTTATCTCTCAACCTGGAGTGACTCACGATCTGTGTATGTGTGTTTTTTTTTAAGGAGCACGCAGTTGCATCAGTTATGGGTGTGTTAACTCTTCAGCTTTTGGTATGTGGCCAGCTAATATTGTATTCGCTGCTCTTGATTAATATAACCGATGCACAACAGAGCAGTGTGTCACCATCAACCCTGATAACTACAATAGCTCCACCTCTGAATGCAACAGGAAACCACACAGAAAATAATGTTTCATATTCAACAAGCTATTCAGAATACAATTATAACACAACAGCTCGAAACAACCTGACAACCCCGGCAACCACTGTTGCTTTCAGCAGTACTTTGAGACCCAACCTAAGCAATGCAACAGAATCAGCAGGACAGCCAAACGCAACAGAAACAGCTCAGACAACCCAACCAGCCACATCCTCACCATTCAACATCAGATCAACAGCTGTCACCTCTACAGCCAACACCACTCACAGCAGCAATGGAAGTGCTAGGACAAGCACTACACCAGTGACCAAACCAACAGCAGCTACTTCAACAGCTATTACTCAAAACAGCACAACTTCTTTGAATGAATCTCAAGGTAGGTCAGGAACATATTGTAGCATTAATAATGTAAACCAAATAATGAAATATGTTTCCCTTGCCTAACTATTCCTACCTCTATTTTTAAAGCAGGTGGTGGCATGAATCATTCAGAGAAATCTCTGACTGTTTTATTCAGCATTCTGCTTGGTGTAATAGTTGTGGTAATTCTGGTGCACTTCATGTACAAGTTCAGCAGGACCAAAGAGAGAAGTATCCAATATACTCACCGCCGTCTCCACAACGAAGATACAGGTAAGGAAAACGTACCGTTATTTTTTTTTTTTGGTCTATCAACCACTCACAAAACCTTAGAGATGGATTATAGTCTGCGAAAGTTGGCAGGTCAATTCCAACATCATGCCGATGCCGTCAAGTAGTGCGTGGGCAAGCACATTTAATCTAGCATATAGTTCACAGTAACCATAAAGTTAAGAGATAAATATTCACTGAATAGTATCATTGTCTGTAATTTCATTCACAGGTGAGCCGTTTGCAGTGACAGATGACACGCTGGTCATTTCAGGAGGACTCTATGACGGTCCTCAGATTTACAACCCCACCATGACAGTGCAGAACGAAGATTTCCAGACAGACGCATCTGGATTTGCTTCCAGACCCACTCAGTTCCGCTTGGAGTTTCTGAGAGAGGATCAAGACAGAGCATTCAACCATGATACCTCCACCTTTGAGACATTCCATGCACATGACCAAGAGCCTTAAGATATCAGCAACAAACCACTTTTTATTAAAAAAAGAAAAAAAAACTTCTCAAGCAGAAAAACTGTACTTTTACTTGAAGCTTCTATCGAAGAAGACCATTTTTAAATGGTTACATTTTTTAAACTTTGAAACTGAACATTTGAACTAAATTAGATAAATATAAATGTAAATATTTGTAAAATACACAACTGCAACCAACAATAACTTTACCGGGAACCAGCATCCTTCGATAAACATGTTAAGATTCTGTATTTTAACCTAACATACTACATAGAGAAAGTGTGTACTGAGAGCTTAGATTAAAAATATAAATACTTCTGCTTATTCAAACACCAGTATAAATTGTAAGCAATCAAAAGCTATTGTCTTAAAAGTTTGTGTACTCCAAGTTTTTTTTTTTTAAAGATAAATTTTTTGATGCTTCGATGCTTTTAAGCAAAGATCTTGTCTGTTACTTTTTTTTTCTTCTTATCTGAATTGCTAACGGTGGTCCATCCAGCATCTCGCATTCTCTTAATTGCAGCAAGTTTCAGCACTGTTCCAGGAGACTTGCATGGAAAAGAACTCTGCACCTGTACATCATTTGCACATGATGACAGTCAAAACAAAAACATGAAGGAATAAAACTGGGACAAAACTGGTCAAATGTATTTCGTTTTACCTTCTTGAACAAGTCCAAACTCCCTGTGTCTGCTTCTTTTGGTTGCATAGGTCTCTTTGATTTAACAGGTCTTGGAGAGAAACTCTGCACAACAGATACAGGGGATTAAGAAAGAGTTAACACAAACCACAATCTTAAGGAATGACTTGAGTTGGCTGCAAATAAAAATGCAGATCACTGAAAAATTGTTTGTATATAGCACAATACCAATGGTATGTGAACAGATAAAATTTACCAGTATGTCATTGCTGTCTGAGTTGTCTGATTTTGGGTCCAGCTTCAGAATGTCTTTCTTCCAAGACCCTTTAATCTCAGGTGTGGGTGGTGTGCGAATTCTGAATGACTGAAGCGGAAAATAAACTGGCTCACATAAATGCGCAAGATGAATGATGAGTAGTGCAAACAGTTCAGGTTGCCCCCATACCTTTATTTGAGGAGTTGTTTTAGTTGTTTTGCTCCATAATGGAGTATGAAGGTCTTCGTTCACTGTCCCCTTGCATCAACAACAAAAAAACATTTGTTGATAGATGTGAAAAATAAGAAGCCACAAAATGGACAAAGATAATGGGGAAAAAAAAACTTACAGCAGGAGTGTAAGATGCATTTCTTGATGGAGGTACATATTCATCCTCATATAAAAGTTCATACACATGCTTCTTTGTGGTGTCAGCTTTTTGCATTTTAGAGATCTTGTTTCTTCCTTTCTTTGGTTTGATTTCAGCTACCTAAAACAATATTTTCACAATGCACTGTCCATTTTAAATTGCCATGTATACTGTAAACTGACAGGATACAACACCTGTTGAAGTGTGTCTTTTTCAAGAGATGAAACTGGTGTCCTCAAGGCCATCTTCTCTCCTTTGAGCTTTTCAACTTGCTGTCTAAGCTCATCATTTTCCACTTGCAGGTGGGACAGCTCCAGTTCCTAAATGTATCAGTAATTCTGGCATTTAGCAAAGTTTTGTTTATCCAAACATTGTACATTATCAACTAAGACGACAAAGTGCTGCTACAGCAACCTTTGGTTAAATGTCTCAAGGACACAAAGGTAACTCAGCATCAAAACTTCCAATGAATGTAGAAATCATTCTTTTGGACCTAGGACTCTTTGATTACTATCTTAGGCATCTAATGACTCTGTATGATATTCAGTTCAAGCAATGGATTGCAAAATGTCAAGTTAAGCCATAGAAAGTTCAAATAATTACCAGTGATGCTTTGCTTGCACTGACTTCAGCTTCTCTCATCCGTTTTTCACTCAGCTCTGCATCTTTTTCTTCTACCATTTTGTCATACTCATGCTACCAAGAAAATAACAACATTAAAATGAATAAAGTGCTCAAAAAGCAACTGACAATATTGTATAATTTCAGAGGCAGCTTATTAAGAATGATAATGACCTTGTGCCTCTCCATCAAAGCAACCATGTCTGAGATCTTCTGCTGGCATTTGATTTCTGTGTCATCTTTACTCTTCAGTGCCTCCATGGCTGTTTGCTTCAGTTTTTGCACCTACAAAAAACATCCCCACCAAAAACATGATCAATTGTTTGCATGAACTTAAATGAATTTTTCAGTTATTGCATTTAATTAGGGGGGAAAAAACACCTCAAGGTTGAGCTGAGCCTCTGATGTTGATTTATCTTCGAGGTCAGAGCTTATTTTCTGAAGCTCCTCCTCGTGATGCTTCTTTATACTTTCTGAATCTTCCTTCAATTGAATAATCTACAAGAAATATTTCAAACACTGTAACATGACCACTGCTTCAGCAAGCATTTATTTACTCATAATTCAATTTTACCAGAAAAGCAGTGTATATGCGTGCTAAATCCTCTAAAAAAAACTTGTCACAGATCCTGTTTCAGGTTGACTTTCAACATAAACCTCATTTGATCATTCAAAAAAAAAAAAAGGTAATTGATTTACCTCTTTTAGGCATTCCTCATGAGCTAGTGTTTTGGTCTCTAGTTTTGTTTTAGTGTTTGTTAGCTAAAAAAGAGAAAATTTTAAATTTAAAAACATGTTTAAGAAGTACAGAGAACAACAGTGTAATGTATGCCACAATATCAACTTTTACCTTTGACTCCAGTGCTTTGATTTGTTTGTCTTTTATAAGAAGTTCTCTCTTTGCGGATTTGCTCTGTTGGGATGATTTAACATGAATTATGGTTAGATATGTGAGATGATACTTAGCTAAAGAAAGAAAAAAGTGAACGCACACTCTCTTTTAACTGTTGCTGAACATTTTTACTCTCTTCATCCTGCCCAGCAATTTCTGCAGATAACATATCCACCTTTTCCCTGGAATATGAAATTGTACATGTAAGACTAAACAAAACCATAAATAAAACCAAATTTGCAATGTTACAAAAGTCTCTTCTAATCTTACTGAAGCTGATGTTTCTCTCTCTCAAGTCTCTCTATTTCAGTCTTCTCTCTTTCTGCATTTGCACTGCATTTCTGTAAATAAATAAACCATAACATACAGCACTTGATGATCTTTCTGTCATATTTACAACATACAGAGGCTTGATTTAATTTACAAACCTTGAGATGAGACTGGAGGACTTTCTTCTCTAAAGCACCACTATCAACCTGTTGTTGAATGGTGTCCTTCTGCATCTGCAGGTCATTAAACTTCAACATCAGCTCCTCATAGCTCTCCCTTCAAGAAAAAAAAGGTCAATAAAATATTGAACGGATTTCAGATATACAATACCATACAAATTTTTTTCACACTTTAAATTTAGGTCACACTTTAATTTTGGGACCAGATTATTAATAGTTTCCACATATAGTACCTCCATTTCCATTTGTTACCTCCTTTACATATCTAACTACTTACTGTAGACTGTCTGTATATCTTGTGAAATGGTAAGCAATATATTAGAGGAGTAAATGGCTAAACAAATGTATATGAATTGTTTTTAACATAAGTGGTTCAGTCTGAGATATAAAGATTAGTGGTATAAAACCACACACTCTTACTTCTGCTGTTTTATGTCCTTCTCCAATCTTTCTACCTCTTGTGATGATTTACAACTGCTCTCCAAAGCTCCTGACAATTGTTCCTCCACTTCTTTTAATTTAGACTGGATGAAAGATGTACAGATTCAATGTGAGTATCTAAGTTCTTCGACTGTAATACTCAACTCAAATAAATACATATGCTTTGTAATATACTGAAAATAGAAACTTATTAACCTCTTTTAAAACTACAACTTCTTGCAGCTCTTCATTGTCAAGTCTAGCTTTAGTCAGGGCTTCCTTCATGTTGTTATTTTCTGTGGTGACACTCTCCATTTCATCCTGAGAGGGTTGAATGTTAGATATAAATCAAATGTAGCACTGAAATGACTATGCTGCTATGTCGATGCATGCTTAATGACCTTCTCACCTTCAAATGATTTGCCTCGTTTTTTTTCTCTTCAGCTGAGGCAATAAGCTGGAATACCTGAACCTCCATTGTCTTTAATTCCTCCTTTATAGACAACAGTGAGTTTGACTTCTCATCCTGTTACAGAAACAGTGTGAGCTTGGTTTCTTAAATGCATAAATCACAGGACGTGAATCCTCAAACAGAGAAAATGACATACCAACTCATTTCTGAGCGTCTGTATTTGCTTGTTATGGTCCTCTTTCTGTCCCTTGATAACTTCTTCATAAAGATAACCAAGTGTAACCAATGATTTTAGAATGGTACTAAACATGCAATGATATCATTATTCATTAACGTATACAGTTTTAACACACCTAACTCTGTGTTTTTGGCACTGAGTTCATTCACCAATGAGCTTATCTTTGTCTCAAGATCTTGTGTCCTGTGCAAACAACGAAAGCATTCAATAATGGGTTTTAAATGAATTATTAATGTCTCTGGTTAAATATTATATTTTATTTTACCTGTGATCCTGGTTTGAGATGTAAAAATTATTATGTTAGGTCGTGTACTTACACAGCCTCTTTAACCTACCTTTGTATCTCAGATGTTAGTGAGAGTTGCAAAGAATGCACTGTTAGTTGCATCTCTGAAAGTTGTTTTAACTGTTGCTCTTTGATGATGTTTAATTCCTGTAGTTCACTGTCTTTCGTTTGAAGAACTTTCTCATGGTTCTCCTTGCTTTGCTCCAGTTTGTAAGTTAGGTCTCTCTGGTTTTGCTATAAAGAGCAATACAACACATAACACAAATTCTTTTAATCTTTATGTACTATCCTGATATGTATGTATAACTGATTTAGGATCTTGCACAAGGACAAACCTCAATCTCCCTTTTGAGCTGCTCTGTCATCCTTAGTTTCTCCTCAAGTGCATCCCGGTCCTGTTTAACACTTTGAAGTAATTTCTGATATTTCCCTAAAAAACAACAAAAGTGATGGTAAATTACTTTTACTTTTTTAAAAATCAAGAAAAGACTGACACAAATGTTTCATGCATTCTTACTTTCTGACTCCTCTATTACACTGCAGCTTTGCTGTGCCTCTTTGAGTTTTAGTGAAACATCTTTGAGATCGTTTTCTTTTTCTTGAAGTTTTTCTTGAAGCATAGCAACCTCAACAAGTCAAAGTCAAGGAATACAAAATATACGTGTTTTAGTCACAATATGGAAAAAAAAGATAGGTAAATATTACTGTATGCAAGATCTTTCAAAATCAAGATTAAGCAAATGCTGCCCCCTTCAGGCTAAATGAGGTAAATGTATGGCACATGTGCACAGGCACTAACCTCCTTCTCCTTCACATGGCATTCACTCTCCAAGTTTACTTTAAGATCCTCAAACTGTGTGAGGCATTCTCTTACTGTAGAATGTTAACCAAACAATGTTGAAATGTTTCAATTCATTGTGTCAAATATACTACATGCTTCAAATTAATTCTCTTGATTAGTTAAAAAATAATTTGAAAATGAATAAAAACAGCACATTTCAACATATCTTGCTGATCAGCCTCTGCCTGCTTCCGAAGACCTTCAAATGCTGCCACCATCCGCTGCAAATTAACAAATTACGGTGTCATGAAATGATTGTCCTAATCTAGGGTTCGGTCTATTGCCAACACTTTACCCATCCTAAATAAATAAACAAACAAAAAGTCAATTATATAGTTACCTGAATATTCTCACTGTTCTGTATGAACAGGTCATGAGTTTCTTCCCGTTCAGCCTCAACTATTCACGCAAAATAATAAACACATTATCGTCTCATAATAATTGACAATGAATTATTTAGTGTTATGCTATGTGACATATTATAATATGCTCTCACACTTACACAAATTCATTTTCTCAGCAGATCTCTCAAATGTGTCCTTGAGTATGTTACACAAATTTCTGGTTGCATTACTTCTGCATAATAAAGAATATAATAAATTATAATAGAATAGAATAGAATAGAATGTGCTTCTATAAAAATTACCCATGATGAACATACTTATTTCTAAGGTCTTCATTTTCATTCAGTTGATCCTCTAATTTCATGCTCAGACTTTCATTTGCAAACTGCAAAGGACATAATTCCATCTTTAGTAAAGCAGACAAAATGTATAATAAAAACAAATGCACTACCTGCAAATCTGATTTACCTGAAGCTCTTGAATAGCTTTGCGTTGCGTCTCAATGGTTTTTCTGTTCTCCTGAAGCTTCCTGTCTTTTTGTGAAATCTCAGAATCCATTTTGAACTTCCAGAGTTTGATTTTCTCAGCTTCATCAAGCAATCTGGAGTACAGCTGGCTGGATCTTAATGATGTCTGTAATGCAAAAGCACAACAGCTATTAAACTGCTTAGATTTATTTATATTACGCGTTGCACTGAATTCATAATGTGGGCCATAAACCATTCTAGATTATAAAAAATAAATGAATAATCATTTAAGCAATAAACTACAGTGCAAAATGGATTTAACAGTGCATTTAATCGGACCTCCTCCTTTTCCATTGGCATGACTGCAGCCTTCTTCATACCCTCTGCAAGTACAAAGTATCAACATTAATGGATTTACAACATTAAAACCTGAAAAGCACACCTTTCCATTTAGACTAGAAATGTTACCAGTTCTTGATGTCTTCGTAGGAAGCGCCATTTTAGATGGAAACGGCAGGCTTGTCTCTATATCTGAACACTTGTTATAATTCTACAAAGAGAATAAACGTATCATCCAACAATTAATTTTTCACACGGCAGTTTCAGCAGCCGGAGGTCAAATAGCAACATTATAGCACAAACAGAGAATTTACAAGTTTGCCGACCTGGTTTGAAGGAAACAAAACAGAGTTTTCTTCAAACAAGCCTGTTTCCTGAGGCTTCACTGCTGAAACTTGATTCAAATGAGCTCTTGGGGGCACCAGCAGTTTGAAGTTGAATGGTTTTTGCATGCTGTGGAGTCACACGAAATATATCACTTCAGAAATCCTCAGAACTGTATACCGAATAGTTTTATTGTCGAGTTTCCCCCCTTTTTGAGACCAAAACGTTAGCTAGCTGAGAAACGTCAAGTCGAAAGTTGAGGCGGTTAAGCAAAGGTAAATATTCCTCACAAATGATCGATTTTCGTTACTTTTCCTCGTTTATTAACTACGTGCATGTAATTAAACTTAAGAAACATTTCTTTACCTTTAAGCAAATCACCTAGCACTTTCTGCAACGTTTTTATAACAAATACGACTCCGCTGACTAACGGTTTTTACCTGACGTCAGTTTGACTCACTCACTCCGATTTGAAATGGTTTGCGCGGGTCCACGCTCCGAGAAGAAAGCCGGAACTTCCGAAATTTTATATTTATTTCCCCTAGTTTGCTATAAAGAATGCTAATTATAAGACAAGCTTTAAGCTTTATATCATGCTTCAAAAATGCATTATTATAATTCGGCGCCTCAGAGACCAAAGCTAGCATAAAGGCCTTGAATTTTCACATATAATATTCTCATATTGGTGTAATGATACACTCCTGCCAGTTGTTTATTTCTTCTTTTATGAAAATAAATTTCTTTTCAAAACCATTGCTGAACATACCTGCCACATTTCTGAAAGGTGCATCCAACTAAGGGTTAAAGCTTCAATAATTTCAAATGGGTTTTGAATAGGTCATATGAACATTTTGCAAAAAAAAATGTCAGAAAATAAGAGGTAGGCCTATTTATCACATTGTTAGTTTAAAAAAAACACCAGGGTTAACCCAACACTTGATGTGAAGCTTTGTGAACATTTTATTTTAATGAGAATCATTTTTATTTTAACCATTTTCCATTTGCATTTTGGCTTATTTAGCATTTCAAGAACAATTTCCCATTAGGCTATACACAAACGCTTTTGCATTTACACAGTTTTAAACAAGTAAATAATCTTTCATCGCTAAATTGCTAGACTACACACATAGACACACATGCACAAAAATACACAAAACAACTGTTTTAACTTTGAAAATATTTACCAAATTATGTTTAATCTGTGCATATATTTAACAAGAGACACTATTTGCATATCTACTGCTTTCACATTTTTGTTAGAAGGCAACAATTGTTTCTTGTAGATTAGTTTTTTATATATTCACTGATTTAATCTTTCACTCACTGTCAGCGCACATACAATTTCCCAAATAATAACCACAGTTCTTGACCTACAATAAATGCATATGTTTTAAACTAAAGTTAAAATCTAAAAATAAAAATATCAACTGCATGAACATGTGCCCATGCAAGGCACTGAAATATTTGCATCACTGCCTCAGTAACCAGAATAGTCCAAGATGGATGTCTGTAATCAGATTCTCAATGTAGAGAGTGCCGAAATGTAAGAATCACCCGGAATAAAACCAGGATCAGCTAGTGTCACACAGCATCCTCTGCAGTACTGTCATCAGGTACTTTCAGTGACTCTACAACCTCTTTGCCAGGTGCCTCCTGGAGATTGGCTCTCTTGGATTCCTCCTTTGCTTCTTTATCCAGTAGCCTGTAGTTGATGCCCATTCCGATGAACAGAAACAAACTGCCAACCAGCAGGATAATTCCACAGGCCATGTATGTATACTTGTAGTCATGGTAGATGTCATTGAACTTCCCTGTGAGTGCAGACAATTATTATAAAGAAAAGTCAGTGATCCATCAATGCATTTTCAACAAAAAGTGATTGTAGGTCATACTTTTGCTTTCACTCACAAAACTCTTGCAAGATAATAATGCACAATGCATTAATCTATTCCTCATTATGCATTTTAATTTTGCAAAGGCACCCAAAAGTGTTTTCTTCTGGGACTGCATTGTTAATGTGTTTCCATGAATGTTTTTTTTCTTTTTCTTTTTTTTTTAAATAAAAAAGTATCTGAATGCATAAGGGAAAATTAACTTTTTTTTGTCATCACTAGCTTATTTTAAATGCTTCTGCTGTGTCAAACAGTTTTTGTATTTGCTATTTAAAACTGGGAAATTGCATTGAGTATAAGACATAAACACGCCATACTTACCTAGTAAAGGAGGCCCCAGTAACACTGGCCCACATTCCACAATCGTCACCAATCCCACAGCACTGGAGAAACGTTGAGATCCTACAAGATCCATTAGAGTCTCAAACAGCACAGAGCTCAGCCAGCCAAAGGCGAACCCGAAGAAGATGGCATAAATCACAAACCCTGTGTAGTCTGTGGACAAAGGGGCAAGCAGGTGGCACACACCATTAAGGAGAATGGATGCGGCGAAGAAATGTTGCACCCTTGGTCTCACCCATTTCGTGTTAGCGACCATTCCCATTGAAGGCCGTGCAACCATATCTACAAAGGCCAGGATAGAGAGTAGAAAAGCTGCCTTGTCCTTGGAAATTTCTTTACTCTTGGCGTAATTACTGAGGAACACAAGAGGAGTGAAGAGGCCGAAGAACATGACGACGTTACCCAGAAGGTAAAGCAAGAAGCCACGATGCTTAAAGAGTGTCAGATCGATAAAACCATTGATGATCTCTATCAGGCTCTTTCGCTCTCTGGCTTCGCTATTACTGTTAGCAGCTTTAACAGCAGGTTGGGGTTTGGGCCCAATGGGCCTCATCAGTGATCCAGCTACACAACAATTCAACAGAAGTCCACCCAGGATCAAAAAGCTCCCTCTCCAGCCAAAGTGGTCGAAGAACCATGTATTTAGGGGAGCCAGAGTAGACAAGAAGACCGGGCTACCAGCCATAGCGATACCATTAGCTATCGGGCGCCTCTTGTAGAAATATTTGCCGATCATCGTGAGAGCTGGGTTGAGATTGAACGCCAGTCCCAGACCTGGAAAACATCATAACAGTTCAAAATGAAAACAGGTCCCCTGGGTGATATTAAAATGTGTCAGAAGAGTGTAATATCACTAGGAGTGCTATTACTGTAAATTGCATGGGATAAGAGCAACGGTGTATGTTTAAAAATCATATTTGTTTTTAATCATACCTCCCACAACACCCACACAGAAGTACAAGCCTTCGACAGTATTGCAGAAAGAGGCAGCGATGAGTCCTGCTCCCGAGAGGCAGCCTCCTAAAATCATAATAGGCCGACTTCCATACTTATTGACCAGGATACTGCTAACAGGACCTGCAAATGACATGTGAAAAGAAAAGAAAAAAAATGTCAGAATTTGCACAGAACAGAGAAAAACAAATATTTCTTTAATATGCCAAAAGCCAACATTTTTTTCAGTTTTTTAAAAGCATTTAAATCAGTATGTATATATAATAAATCAGTATGTAAATATTTACTCATTTATTTATTTATTTTTATAACAATTATTTTGATATTACTGTAGTTTTGATCAAATACAGACTTAAAATTTTAAACATTCATCATGAAGATATTATATGTGATCCTGGACCACAAAACCAGTTTTAAGTAGCCAAAAATACATTGAATGGGTCAAAATTAACTGTTTTTCTTATATGCCAAGAATTATTAGGATGTTAAGCAAAGATCATGCTCCATGAAGATATTTTGTGAATTTCCTACCATAAATATATCAAAACTTAATTTTTGATTAGTACTATGTATTGCTATGAACTTAATTTGGACATTTTTAAAGGCTATTTTCACAACATAATTTCCTCAGATTCCAGATTTTCAAATAGTTGTATCTTTTTGTGTCATATCCAAACAAAACCATACATCAGTGGAAAGCTTATTTATTCAGCTTCCCTATGATGAATCTCAGTTTCAAAATACGGACCCTTATGACTGGTTTTGTAGTCCAGGGTCACATACAGTAATACAATCATAAACCACTTCAATACTTCTGTAAAATGATTTGGATTTATTTTTTTAATATTTATTAATAAATGATGACTCTTGATAAAATAAAGCTTTATCTGAAGTTAGTTTACTTGTTTACCAAGGAGATAACAGTGTGCTTGAGATTAAGTATAAGATATGTAGTGTGTGAAAAAAAATCAAGGTAATAATAAAAAAGAACAATGGTTCAAGCAACACCCAATTCCAAGTTATCAGGGAGTTTAACACAGAACTTGATTTTATCCATTGGGAATTGATGGGATTGAAAAAAGATGGCTTTGCCTATCACAGGAACACTGTTTCAGAGGAGCATGTTATTACATTATGATAAAAGATTACAAAGACAAACATCTCTCTGAGCATGCACAAATGAACGGTTCACAATAACACCAGGAATGTATACTGAAACAAACAGTCAATTTTGACTTCATGACGTAAAATGATGGTCACTGTTCAGACCACTAGAGGGCATTGCAGCTCTGTGGGGAAGAACAATAGAATTTGACATTGCATATTACTGCAGCAATCATCAAACTGCAGATTTTGCTGTTTCCCACCATCATCCAGCTAAGTGAGCAAAAGATGTTACCTGTAAAATGCAGAGGCGGAAAGAGCAATCTTAAAATGCTCTACTAAATCACATTCCAGTTCTGTTTCACCCTATGGCAAACTTTAGCCCTAACAAACCAAACTAATGTGTTCTGATACTCCCCTACAGTAGTAAACACAACAATCCCAAAGGTATTTCCAGTTACGTGCATGTCTTTAGGGCTTCCATGTACTGAGTCCAAATCCTATCATGAATGTAGGAAGGAGGCCTGCTAATCATGTGAAAACCAGGGAGTGATGGCGAGCGCCTGCATGTCTTCAGCCTCCCAGTACAATAGGCTGCCTTGTTTGCCTCTCTAATCCACCTCGCACAGCGGGGGAGCGAGTCACTGCGAACATGTACGCAAGAACATATTAACACATTTACAAAAGCGGAAATTCATTAGTGTCACGTACAAACCCTAGTTTACCCCATAACTACTAATACCAGAACTTTCACCAGATTTGAGCATTCATGCTCTAGAAGAAATGGTGAAACAGATACAGCTAGGTTTTCTGATAAACAAAACTATATTAAATAAAAAAAAAAAAAATAAAATCCAAATCCACAATTTGGCCAAAATGTTCTGATAAAATAAAATAAAATAAAATAAAATAGGGCCGTCAAACTGATCAATTACTCCAATCCAAAGTAAAAATTTGTATATATATATATATATATATATATATATATATATATATATATATATATATATATATATATATTATATATATATGTTAAATTCATATTTCTGTATAATTTATATTATATAAAAATACATATATATATTTCATATATTTTCTATATACACATATAAATATACATAGTACGCACTTATACACTATGTAACAAACTTTTATTTTGGGTGTGCTTAATCACGATTAATCGTTTTGACAGCCTCATATAAATGCAAATCTGAACATTGCTAAATAAAAACAAAACAAGAAATATTACTCCTAAAATATTTCATTCTAAAAATAAAAAATGAGTATTTTTTTAATGAATATAAATCACAACAATGGGAATTTAATAATTCCATTAAGCCACAACACAATTTTCATTTTTTTTTTTTCGTTAATTGTGCAGACATAAGATGTCAATAAATGCTCCTTACAAATGAGCTTGAATACTTGCAAAAGACCAGATCAAAATGGCAAACACTGTCGCAACCAATGGTGTGAGTCTAGGGCGGGCTATCTGTTTAACCAATCAATGACAAATGAGTGGAAAACCAAAAAAGAAAACCTGTATAAAAACAGTCATTATGTGACATCATAGGGATGCAGAAATGACACAGTTAAGCATTAACTATTGAACTAAGGGTAATCTGGAACCAAAGAAGACGAAATTAATGTGACTATAAATGTGGTACAAAAAAAAAAATCAAGAACTAGACTAAGCCCTTAGGTGACGTTAAACAAAAACTCACTCCTGACATATCATATCAGTCCATGTTCATGTAAATATCCTCATATCTGGTCCTCTCTTGCTTCAGGCAAACTACCTCTGGGCTGCCTGGGTCACCGACAACAAACTAAAATGCATTGGAGGTCTATGTGGGAAGATGTCTTAGCCTAGAATGCCAAAACAACACATCCCTGAAAAAGAAATGAACACCTTCTGACAGCATTTAGCTTAAAGGGCATTCAGACTTCTTTGCAAATGGTGGGTGAGACAGTGCCTGTATTCAGGGAGATGAGAGCAAAAGGGGAACCACAACACATGTCAGTCATGGACAGCTTCAAACTATACTAAAACAATGCCATTCTGATTTACTTGCAAGCATGTGAATTATTATGAATATGGAATATACTGCTACACTGACTCCTGATGTGCATAAGTCAGCATAAAATATTCACACAATTATGTCTTGCCTGCAAATATGTTAGTACAAACCAGTAGCACTGCATAATGCGTTTCTGTATATCATTGTCGTCAGAACAAATTGCTGGATATTTTCCACGCGTGGTTGGTTCTATGATCATCTGGGTCATGTGCTATGTATTGCCCCCCTGCATTACAGTAGGGAATTAGCTCTGCTGGGCCAGAAGGGCCAGTGTAGGAGTATGAGGTCAAATGTAAAGTCATGTGCCTCTCACATGCCTAGAGTTCCCATGGCCATAATGTCAAACCCACCGGCATGAACCGAAAGGTCTATTTTTTAAAAGATAGATCGACCGCCTTGTTTTTTTTCCATGACAAATGTGAGGGCAAAATGTCAAGTTTGACAGAAGTATGTGGGTCAATGACATATACAGCACAAGGGGGAAATCACATTGTACAACCTGAACAAAAAAAATAAAACAAAAAAATTATATGTCTTATAAAATGTATATATTTTATATTTTGTATTAAAAAACATAAATAAATAATATTATTTATAAAATAATATTATGATGAAATAACTAATATATATATATATATATATATATATATATATATATATATATATATATATATATATATATATATATATATATATATATACACACACACACACACACACACACATACATACATATGTATATATGTATATGTATATATTATCAAAGTAAATTGCTTTTTCAAATTTTTAAAAAAATTATATATATTTTTTTGTCCTATATTTTGTCATATATATATATATATATGACAAAATATAGGACAAAAAAAGTGAGTGTCACATCATCTACTTGCCATATTGTCTAATTAATTAATTAGATAAATGTTAATTTTGTGATTTTATCAGTTATCAGTTGATTTTTTATTTTATTTGGTTATTGTCTACAATACTGATATACAAGCAAGTAATTAAGTTCAATTTTAACTATTTCAGAGTATGTGGAAAACAGAATAAAATACTAAAGTCAGAGAATTAATCCATATTCTAAAGTTTTTTGTCTTCTTTTGGAGCTTTACAATCACTAGTCAATGTATGCTTTCACTGAATGGAAAATGGGAGCGTTAACTTTCTTCAAAATATCATTTTTTTGTGTTTCACAGAGGACAGAAAGTCACACAGGTTTGGAATGAGATGAGGATATGGAAAAAGATGAAAAGGAAAACAAAAAAATCTGATTGCAGGTTGGTTTATTTTTGCCTGTTTTAAAGGTTATGTGTAAGCATACAAGCAAACCATACTGACAGTATAGAACACTAATTGGCTTTTGCGTTGTAACCACAAAGTAGCACCATACTGTCAGAAACATTCAAGCCTTTATCTCTCATATCCGTAATGTTTTTTTTTTTCCACTCACGTTTGGTTTGCTCAGTAGCTTGAGAAGGCGAACGTGCAATTTAGTCTGTCTGTGAGTGCGCTGACATCATTTGGTGGTGCTCCACTTCCTGAGACAAGTTTGCTATTGACGCTAGTCATCACAAGTCTGTGTGACTCCTGAGTTAGGCGTCTCATCTCCTCATCTCTCTCCAAGGAAAACATCTGACACTTGCAGAATAAAGAGCTGACTGAGAAGAAAGACTCCAGAGGGAGATAGAGTTGCCCATTCAGAGCTCAATCTCTCAGCAAAGCAGCCGGTGGCTGATGTCTAAGCCTTGTCTAGCATGCTTCTCGTTTCTACAATTCAAATGAATAAGGGCCTTTCACTCGCACCACAACCATTGATAAACTGCGTCGGGATCTTCATTACCTGTGCCATGATCTCACCACTGGATTGAATGGATGAAAAACAGCTTGATTTCAAAAGACAGAATTATTCTATTAAACAACTCAGGTTTTGAATCAGTGTTAACGTCTGGTATGAGAGTAAACCATTATGAATTCAGAAAGAACATTTTATAGGAAAAGAAGGGGAACAACACTGCTTACCTCCTCCATACATGACAGCAAGCATGATGGAAGAGATCCAAGACACTTGACTGCTGGTGGCATGGAAGATCACTTCAATTTCCTTGAAGAACACAGTGATGGACTTTGGGAAGGCGTATGAGAAACCGATGGAAATGAAGGCACCAAACACTACGGCCCATCCCCAGCCACCTTCAGGAGGGGTGTATCCCACAGGACCTCCAACAGCAGGTGCCATGGCTCCAGGTGTTTACAAAGCTCTCTCTGTGAAGAAATAGGGACAACGGAAAGTGAAAAAAAGAAAAAGGTCAAATGTTTGGACCTTAAAATCTTAATATCTCCAAGGCTTATTAGAAAAACATTCTAGACTGCATATTTGAATGATGTCACCTAATTTAAACTTTAAAGAAACGTACAAGAGACATACATTGGCGTTCAAAATGTTGGGGTCTATAAGATTATTTTAATGTTTTTGAAAGAAGTCTTTTATGCTCACTAAGGCTGCAGTTATTTATTCAAAAAATATAGTTATATATATTTTTATATATTATTATTATTATATATCATTTATATATATTTTATATATTATATTTTTATCATAAATAAAAAACAATATTGTTAAATATTATTACAATTTAAAATAACTGTTTTCTATTTAAATATATTTAAAAAAAAAATGGAATTTATTTCTCTTGGAAATGTTTCAGCAGGCATTACTCCAGTCTTCAGTCTTACATGATTCTTCAAAAGTCATTTTAATATGCGGATTTGGCGCTCAGTAAACATTTCTTATTATTATTATCTTATTTGTGCTGCTCAAAATTTCTGCTCAAGAATTTTTTTATGATTGTAAACGAATAGAAAGTTCAAAAGAACAGCATTGTTACACTGTAAATCATGGGTTTCGGAACCACTGAATGTGGGTGGGACAGGACCCACCTGGGGGGTGGCTGCTTCCGACGCCCATGTTGCAAATGCTTTACTGTTTAATGAATTTGATATATTCTTGCATTCATTCTTGTCCATTAAACAATGCAACTGTAACAAACTTTTAGTTAAAGGAGTAGTTCACTTCCAGAACAAAAATTTACAAATAAATGTACTCACCCTGTTGCCATCCAAGATGTTCATATCTTTCTTTCTTCCGTCACAAAGAAATTGTTTTTGAAAACATTTTAGGAATGATCTCCTTATAGTGGACGTCTATGTTGCCCACGAGTCTGAACTTCCAAAACGCAGTTTAATGCAGCTTCAAAGGGCTCTAAACAATCCCAGCCAAGGAATAAGGGTATTATCTAGCAAAACAATCGGGCATTTTCTAAAGAAAAATAACAATTTACATACTTTTAACCTCAAATGCCTGCTTGCCTAGCTCTGCATGTACTCTGTGCATTCTGGTTCAAGAGAGTTAGGGTATGTTGAAAAACTCCCGTCTCATTTTGTCCTCCAACTTCAAAATCGTCCTACATCGCTGCAGAAGTACCAACCCAGTGTTTACAAAGTGAACGTACAAAGAAGGTCAAACGCCCTTTACAAAAGAAAAGGTAAAACAGCGATATAAGATGATTTTGAAGTTGGAGGAGAAAATGAGATGGGAGTTTTTCGACCTACCCTAACTGTCTTGAACAGGACTGCACAGAGCACACATGTGCATGGCAGAGCTAGGCAAGACGCAAACTCATGGGCACCATAGACGTCCACTATATGGAAAGAAATACTGAAATGTTTTCCTCAAAAAACAATTTCTTTACGACTGAAGAAAGCAAGACATGAATGACAAGGGGGTGAGTACATTTTTGTTCTGGAAGTGAACTACTCCTTTAAAAATTCATATATATTCATAGTATTTGCTGGTTCAAAGGAAGCTACAGAGCTAGGGTGTTCTTAGTTGTTTTACAATATTCTGGTCTCTAGATATGGCCCATGTCACTCATTCAGTGTAATTCTATAGCATTTCCTTGTCCATTCATCCAGCAGGTGAGAAATATCAAAAAAGCTCCTCAACCGCATTATTTGAGGTCTGGAGCACAAGTGGTGTGAGATAAGTTACACGCTGAAGTTCAATACCCTGAGTTGTCGTTTTCTTCAAATACTATCACTAAGTATGAGCAATAGTAATAGTGATGCTACCATCTCTAATGCTTCGATTCATGGCCAGGAAATACAAGATTTTCTGCACAACTAGTCCTCTAAAGGTAAACCTAAAACTTCAAAGCATCACACATCAATAAACATGAATCATACCTAACAGCTGCAAGAAATGATTGTGCATACATGTGGCAAAAAAGTGTTCAAAGAAAACATAGACGGCATATAAAGAGTCATGGTGCCTTTACACATTAAAGCCTCACAGCCGACCTGAGCGCATCGAGAATTTGTAAAGCCACAGCAGGAGGCTTTTAAAGTGAACATGCCCTCCAAAATGGAAATGTGACTTACATTATTTCAGGAGGATCAGAGGTTTATGTCAGAAAGAGGCACCTTACACCAATATCAGGTTATTTCCCCCACTGACATTTAAGCCTCTCTACATGTGCTCTTGGATTTGTTTTGCCAGCCCAGACAGCATGATCTTGAGGCATCAGGGCAACTTGCCATTAGCTGCTAGGTCGTTTTTTTAAGAACAACTTTCTCATTAAAACAACAATGTGCAGTCATTATCACAAAACAAATTCATACAAGAGAGTCTTGTATCACCCTAAAGAGGTTTATTTTGTGATAATGACTGGCTGGCTTTATGTTGTCCTCCATATTACACAGCAGCAACCCAGAACAAATGAATAAACAGACCTGAAATTATTTTAATACACTACAATTCAAAAGATTTGGGTCTGGAAAATGTTTTTGAAGCAATCTCTTATGCTCAGCACGACTGCATTTATTTGATCAAAAATAAAGTAAACACAGTAATATTGTGAAATATCATTACTAGTGATTGGTTACCTGCTACAGTGAACGTTTACACAAAAATATTTGACTAGCATGACTGACCAATCAGAATAGAACATTCCAGAATGGCATATAGTTTTTTTTTTTTTTTTTTTTTAAATATCATGTTTCACATTAACTGAATGAAAACAGGCTCTCTTAACTTTCCTAGTCATTGATATAATTTGATATTAAATTGCTACAAGATGTATTTTGATTTAGCCATTATTGCATCACTGGGCTGTTCACTTTGAATTTGGACCATCTGACAGTTTGATCGTGTTGGCAGAGTATATCGTTCCTTTCAGCTGAAGTGCTGTATGGTTTAAAAAGAAGTGAGAATGAAATGAATCACTTTACAGGTAAAACGGGTCCTTGACACCCCGTCAGCCTGGACGTTTTAGCGCATTCAAGCTTAGAATCACACATTGCACACAGAAGCGCTCCTACCTTTCTGGCACAGTCTATAAATTCTCTGCATAAAGTAGTCCAAAGTACTCTTCTATTCCACTGTGATGGCGAGCAGCATTTTAAGGGACCGGTCTGGGTCAAGGCAAGTGTCTAGTTATGTGAATAATCCTGAGGAAAAACACGGACGCCGGCCTGTGAAAAAAAAACAAAAAAACAACAACAAATGTTCAAACTTCTAGGCCTGTGAAATGGTCAGTCTTGTCAAACTGTGTTCAGCTGAGCTCAAGACAGCTCTTATTGGCTCTCAATGTCCACAGAGAATCCAAGGTTTCTATTGGCTCCTTGATGTCTGCCACCATGCCCACTTTTGTTCCTGCTCTGCTCCTCCTTGTTCTTTGTCTAAGCCACCCATTCAGGAGTCTGTTGAGGTCTCCTTTGGAGGATACAGGTTTCAATATGGGGTCTTTGAGATAGCATGCGCATTGCTTTTTGATTGTGTCAATGCATCCAATGTCAACAAACACCTATTATAGTAACAGGCACTGACGTTACTACACTTCCTGGAGCGTGTACATGCTAATTTATAATTAGATCTCATTCATGTAACTTGTCTTTCAATCAGGTCAAGGAACAAAAAACAATGACTGACAATAAGGATGAGCGTTCACAGTTGCACATGAGATGTGACACACACACACAAAAACATCACGCACACCCATACAGCCACACACCCACACGTACAGAGTTTCCTAAGGGTCAGATCCTTTCCTTTGAGCACAATAACTGGTTAAAACTGTTAATCTCTTTGACATCTGTGAGAAAGATTGCATAAAATGCTCAGAACAAGAGCTTTTTCTTGTTTCACCATGTGGTCCAAGAGAAATAACTGCAGTGCAAAGGCTAATGTCAGAATTAGACACAATTTTTTAGAATCTTACCTTACTATAAGCTGCATGAGACTGGATCTAATAAATCCTGCAACAAATGGAATTATATTAGTTACAGGTGGATAAACTGATCTGATACATATTTCATATATATTTCTCTAAACAAAGTCCAATACTGTATTCATATACCAATGTCTACCTATCTATCTAAAAAAGTTCAATACTGCACCCATATACCAAATCTATCTATCTAAAAAATTAAATACTGTACCCATATACCAATATCTATCTATCTATCTATCTATCTATCTATCTCATAAATATTTCTCTAAACTAAATAACTGTAATACTGTAACACACACATTATTGCTAATAACCGAACTTGAACTTAAATGAATTTCTTTGAATTTCATTTCATTTTAAATCTACGTCCTTAAAGGAGAAGTCCATTTTCAGAACAAAAATTTATAGATAATGTACTCACCCCCTCGTCATCCAAGATGTTCATGTCTTTCTTTCTTCAGTCATAAAGAAATTATTTTTTGAGGAAAACATTTTATATAAAGGACTGCTATGGTGCCCAGAGTTTGAACTTCCAAAGTAGTTTAAATGCGGCTTCAAACGATCCCAAATGCGGTTGTAAACGATCCCAGCCAAGGAAGAAGGGTCTTATCTAGCGAAACAATCATATTATTCAAAAAAAAAAAATACAATTTATATACTTTTCAATATCAAACGCTCATCTTGTCTTGCTCTGCCTGAACTTTTTTCCGGTTCATGATAGGGTATGTCGAAAAACTCCCATCTCATGTTCTCCCTCAACTTCAAAATCGCCCTATATCGCCATTTTACCTTTTTTATTAAGGACGTTTGATCTTCTTTGCATGTTCACTTTGCAAAGACTGGGTCGGCACTTCTGCAGTGATGTAGGATGATTTTAAAATGATTTTTGAAGTTGAGGGATAAAATATGACTGGAGTTTTTAGACATACCCTAACTGTCTTGAACCAGAATACACAGAATTCAGGCAGAGCAAGACAGGATGAGCATTTGAGATTAAAAGGTATTTCAATTGTATTTTTTAAATGAAAATAACACGATCGTTTCGCTAGATAAGACCCTTCTTCCTGGGCTGGGATCATTTACAACCGCATCTGGGATAGTTTGAAGCTGCATTTGAACTGCATTTTGGAAGCTCTAACTCGGGGCACCATACCAGTCCCTTATATGGAGAAAAATCCTGAAAAGTTTCCTTAAAAAACATAATTTCTTTATGACTGAAGAAAGAAAGACATGAACATCTTGGATGACAAGGGGGTGAGTACATTATCTGTAGATTTTTGTTCTGGAAGTGGACTTCTCCTTTAAATTCAAATTACATGTCTACATCCTATTTGCCACCCAATTCAAATCAAATTTAAATTCAAAAATTAACTGGAATTTAAAAGGAATTCTAAGTACAATTTGGAATGTTGCACAACTATAAAACCCAGATTGTCTTCATTCTCACCAATTGCGATTCAAGCATCTCAATTATAACCAATAATTTACTGAATGAATCAACATTAAGTTACAGAGGCTTTATAGTCTCTCATTCTAATCGAGCAGGCCAGGGACCAAAGAACCACGGTGACAATGTTTTAAGCCACATTTCCCAAGCGAGAATAAACTGAGGCAATCGTTACACAGTTTTTTTTAGGAAACTAGAAAATGCTCAGCTCCACGCATCAGCAGAGTCAAACCGTAAAACACGTCCTTCCCAATTCCCCTCTGTGACTTTCAAAGGCCTACTCACTCTTTCATTTCAGAGCGACTGTGTCCTGGACGTGACACCAAGCCAAAATATTTACTCTCTCCGTTTTGCGTAATAAAACCTCCATAAAACTGACATCAATAGATTTCTTCTTCATCTCAGGAAGCTTTGCACTCAGGCCAAACACAGGAGAAGCAACTGTGGCCTTTTTTGTGGCGCGTGTTCAGCCCTACACCCAAACAACTCAAGATCTGATGGCCATACATTCATGGTGAAACATGCATGTTACGTGGAGAAAAACGGCTGTCACAATAAACACGCCACGTGAAAGGCAGGAAAGAATAGACCGAGGCCGTGCTCTCCCGTCGAGGTCTCTATTGTTCAACACATCAAGGTTTAATGTGAAAGGAAGTGCTGCGTGACACTCCTAATGGGGTCATATATGGGGTTTATAGGAAAGAGAAGGTTCAAAAGACTGCCTTGTCTCTTTCAGTCTATTTTTTTTTTACATGTCACAGACTGCTGCGGCCGTCAAGTGTGACACTTCATAGCTAAAGGCTAAGATGAAGTAGGGGAGACTTTGACCTTCACAGCTTCTAATTAGCTTTGGTGCACACTGAGGTTAATTGTCATCACACTTGAGAAACACATTAGACTAAAATAGTGAGAATTTAAGAGGCGGTAAGGATTTTATATCACTCACCTGGACCATGTCTGGGTTCAGGGTTGGTGTCTTGATCTTGCGGCCTTGGCATCTTGGTCTAGGTCTTGGCTTGTAGTTTTTCACAACTTCTGATATCTTTCACTCTGTTTACACCTGAACACCTGCTATAAACATCTAGAGAGAGCCAATCAAAGGGTGTCAGAGACAGATTGGCATTTACACCTGGTATTTACAGTACATGCATCTCCTGTTACTACTTGTCAGTCTGATTTTGTTACTACATGCATCACTTACTATATCAATATGCCATTGCATTTCAATAAAGTAAAAAAAATAAAAAATAAATAATGTGATTTCATTGCAAACACAACGATTCTGGCAAAAAGATTTTTGTTATTTTAGTTGAGCACCAGCATTAAACTTTGAATGTGTGTTACTCCATGTTAATTTAAGGTCTAAGAAACACATGCATGCTTATATTTTGGTTTTCCTTTCAAAAGAGTAACCGGCAAACTTTTTTGTCTATGTTGCCTGGGATGCATCAGGACTGATTAGCATTTTTCACTACAAATGCAATGTGAGAGTGTGCATTTCTGATTATTTCTAAATGTGGTTTAACTGATTTTATTTATTTATTTATTTTAAAAAAGTGCAACAAGGTGAAAACATGTTCAGCATGCAATATGGAACTATGAAGGTTGGAATAATTTCCATTACTTTAGTTCATAAATCATCAGGTCTTGGTCTGAGATGTGGAGTCCGGTATTGATCTGTTTCAGGGTCTTGCAGTCAAATGCACAACATTTAAGCATGCATCAGTAATTGCGGGCAATGAAATGTAGTTTCCACAAGCCCTAAAGAAGACAATACCAAATCACAGATAAAAGCTAAGATTTAAAAACAAAACAGAAAGAGAATTTGAAGAAAACACAGAACATACAGAAATAGAAAATACAATATATAAAGGCTATATAAGAGCTCAAAGGTATAAGAGAGTCTAAAACTAAAACCATCTTATTTAATGTCAATGTACTTAGGACAGAACAGGAATGAATTTCATATAATTTCCTATACATTTCCTGCAGGATAAATTAGAGCACATATAGTCAAGTATTTTAAAACAATTCCACACGTGTATGTACGAACAGCACTGATTAAGCTCTCTGATTTGTCCGGCAGAGGAGGGCGGCTGACCTTGAAAGCAATGGAGAGAATTGACAGGAGGGAACACTGTTAACAAGGACTGGCCATATATCAAACAGCCAATTTGGATCTCTTAATCCACTGGGGGTCAATTCTGGCCACGTGGACATAGATCACAGCAGTTCAGGACATATGCCACCCGGCTAATGTCTGTCTGCTCAAGCCTCCCTCCAGCATTGCTTTGTATTTACGCAGAATGAGAAATAAAGCAGAAGGAAATGAGCCGCACAGAACACTGAAGCATGCACATAAATGTTTGATTGCAGAGCCAAGATTGCTTATTGTACAACTAAACGCAATGCACTGGGATAATTGCACATTCATCCACAAACAGATTGCATACATGCTGATGCAATCTGTGTATTCACACACAAGCTACATATGCAATAATTAAACACCAATGAGCTGAGAAAATAGATGTTGCTTTAGCGGATTCTGATGTATGATGTCTTTCTTTGTATCTCAGATTGAGTTAACAGTTCGGATGGTTTCGATGACATTGTGTTATTTGGAGTAACACTAATGGGCAGTCAGATCTTCTGAAATGTATTTTTGCAATACTCTTAAATTGCACCAGTGCTCTGGACGTGCACTCCCATCCTGCTTTGCTCTAGCAGGCAGTAATGTCACTGCTAATGGCTCTCACAGTGGAGCTGTGGCATTAGCTCTGTTTACTCATCGCACACTTCATCTTATGCTTTAGAAAGAGCTCTTGTGCTTTTATAGAAATGTCCAGCTACAATCTGGTTATATCATGTAAGACCTTAGTGTAACTATTATTTCATAGAGGTTTCTTTGCTATAGCTGAAGAAGAGAGTTAATGGAGCTCTCAGTTGTGCTTCCTTTATAAGGAATAGTTCATCCAAAAATAAAAATGGAACAGATTTGGAGAAATTTAGCATTCCATCACTTGCTCACCAAAGGATCCACTGCAGTGAATGGGTGCCGTCAGAATGAGAGCGCTAACGGACAATAATGTTTTGTGAAGCAAAAAGCTGCTTGTTTGTAATAAATCCCTAATTAAGATGTTTTTACCCTAAAACCATTGCTTCCAGCTAAAATATCTACACAAAATTAAACAATGCATGATCCATCAGTGTATGTTAACCAAACAAAATCTCTCTTCATACACTCTAAAAAATGCAGGGTTATTTTTTTTAACCCAAATGCTGGGTTTTATTGGGTTGTTTTTAAACTTTTAACCCAGGTGCTGATTTTTTTTTTTTTTTACCCAAATGCAGGGCTCAAATTGTTGGGTTATTTTATTGGGTTATTTTTTATATTTTTTACACAGATGCTGGGTAGTTTTTCTGAATCTAAGTTGCTGGGTCATATTTTTTTTTCTACCTAACCGCTGGGTTAAGCCTGTCTAAGGCGAAACAATCCAGCTGCTCAGTTACAGTCAGAGCGCTTGCTTTTTGGGTCCTCCACAGGAGAGAGCACCGATTTGGTGCACTTCTTCAACGAAATAAAGGTTTGTACACATTTTATTTAACTTCTAATGTCTTTACTGTGCTGTAGATTATTAATTATTTTTATTGTTATTATATATTATTTTACGCAACATTCAAAGAAAAGATGCTAGTCAGCTGCATTAGTAGTGGTCACTTCACATGATAGAAACGCTTTTTGTCCTGCATAAAAAAATGGGTTTTACTCGTTATAGTACAGAGTTTAAATTAATTTCATAGTAAAATATGTTCTCTAATGCCAGTACTGTTTGTTTATGGGCAGGTTTTGGAGTCAGTCACGGCATCTTTCAGCTTTGAGTGAAATGCGAAGGCGCACTCTGAAGTTCACAGTTACCCCGGCGAACCACAGCCCTTCACCGGCTCAGATTTCGAATTTCAGCGATATAATAATTTTGAAACAATAGTTGACTTAAATAAAACAACTCAGTATGTTTGGTAAAAGCATTTAACCCAACCAGCTTGGTTAAAATAACCCAGCATGTGTTCTGTCCAATATTTACCCAGCGCTGGGTTGCCAAATAACCCAAGTTGGGTTGTTTTTAACCCAGCATTTTTTAGAGTGTAGTTTAACACAACCACCCTACAATGATAAAAAAAATCTATTCACTCTTTTTTTAATCCTTTAAAAACACAAACGGTCTCAATTATCAAGCTGTTTTAATCTTCTGAGCAGTATGACATCATATTTCTTAAGCCCCGCCCACAGCCACTGACAGACTGCAGGTGTTTTTTAGTTGGATGTAAAATTGAACTTAAGAGTCTGCATTTTCTCCTGACATTAGAGCCACAGTGAATTAGTTTTGTTTTTAATGGTAACGCGTCGCCGAATACATAAAAACAGAAAGGGGGTTGAGTGAGCAGTAGCTCATTAGCATTTAAAGAGGTATGCACCGAAACGGGTCACTGTGAACATTGCTGTTTTTGACAAGGTAAAAAGGGTGTTGTTTTACACAACCATTGGGGAATTTTAACCAAAGTATGTAGCAGACTTTTCATGAAGACCCTTAAGTATCACACCAACTTGTGGAAAAGGCATCCAATGTCCTCTTTATGTAATACAGTCTTTCTGAAATCTTGCCAATAGTTAATGCAGCAATTTCACTGGAGCTTTAATGTAAAAAATGTGATGGCAAAAACAGCCAGTAATATCTGAATGTGAAAAATAAGTGTGTGTATCCGGATACGTCAAGATCCTCTCGAGGGTGAACTCTGGTTTAAAACCTTCTTCAAAGTCATTCACAATCCACTGCAAACTCACATTTAGGTTTGGTCCATTCTAGTATGGAATGGCCACTTTTTACAATCCACTAAATTCCTGATGGATAAAAATTTAGAATTTATAAATATATTTATATTCTGTTGAATATACTTACTCAAAAAATACATCACATTACATAAGCAAATGGCCTGTGAAAGCAGTTTTATGTTGACTTTAAGCAAAAGTTTTTATTTATTCTTCCTTGTAATCTTTTTAATCACTGTAAAAAAAAATTCAGATAAGAAGTGGTTTTTCATTGTTGATCCTCTTTCACTGTTTTTCTGAGATGACGTTGAACCACTGATCTCAGACAGACTATTTTATCAGTGACTTTACTACCTTTCTCAGCCTTGAACGTGGTAGTTGTGTTGTTGTCTATGCAGGGTCATAAAGCTCTCGGATTTAAAATATCTTAATTTGTGTTCTAAAGATAAATAAAGGTCTTACGGGTTTGAAACCACATGAGGGTGACTAATTAATAACAGAACTTTCATTTTTGGGTGACCTATCCCTTTAACTCGAGAGAGAGAGAGAGAGAGAGAGAGAGAGAGAGAGAGAGAGAGAGAAATCAAACTGATTTCACTGTGTATTTAATACTGCTTACACAACAGTGAATCCAAATGACAACACGTAAAACTTATATTGACCAAACACAGTCACTGGCAGCTGCATCTTCTGATGTTAAATATTCTTTAACACACAGAAGGCCCATGGCCCCTTGAACAGACACAAAATAGATGCTCCTAAACTTCCACATACTGCCCTCATTGTGTCAACACGGCAGCGAGTACATTCCCCTGCGTTATGTTGGATGAGGCCTGTCTCTGTGTAGTTCTAAAACCTGCACTCAGCAGATAGACCGAACAATTCTAGGATCCATTTAAGTCCCCATATGGCTGGGAGCTGCAGGGCTCTAGTGAGTTTACGTCAGAACTGTTTCGTTTTTTTTCCTTTCTTTTCTTTTTGCTAATGTGTAACCTCTGCAATATCTGTGGCTAGGTATGATTTGTATTTCTGTCCTTGTTGTAAAGACAAGCCAGATGGCCGGCCCGCTGAGTGGGTACAATCTGTTAGACAAGCGATGCGTCACCACCGCGAGGCCTCTGGTGGTGGCCGTGTGGATGAACTTTGAATTTTTATAATCCAGCTTTGTCAATATACTTTTCTGATATAGATCTAAAAGAGAGATTTTTCTCAGCTGGTCTTGCTTTAGATTTCAAGCTTGGCATCAAGTGGCCATCCCCAAATTTGAACAAAATTAAACAAAGAGTGCTTAATATCAGAAACTTGAGAGTGTTAATATTATTGCATATGCATACACTACCAGTCAAAAGTTTTTAAACAGTAAGATTTTTAATGTTTTTTAAATAAGTCTCTTCTGTTCACCAAGCTTGCATTTATTTGATCCAAAATACAGATTTTTTTAAAAAATATATAATTTATTCCTGTGATCAAAGCAAAATTCTCAGCATCATTACGCCAGTCTTCAGTGTCACATGATCCTTCAGAAACTGATCTGCTAATCTGCTGTTCAAGAAACATTTTTTTTATTATTATTATCATCATCAATATTTTAAAAAATTGAGTACATTTGTTCAGGATTCTTTGATTAACAGAAAGATCCAAAGATCAGCATTTATCTGAAATAAAAAGCTTTTGTAGTATTATACACTATACAGTTCAAAAGCTTGGAATCAGCATGGAGTATATATTCTTTTTTTGGGAAACAAATTACAGAAATGAATACTTTTATTTACAGTAGCAAGGATGCTTTAAAATGATCAAAAGTGATGACAAAGACATTAATAATAAAAAAATTCCTTTAAACTTTCTACAATATTAGAATGATTTCTGAAGGATCATGTGACTGGAGTAATTATGCAAAAAAAAATTCTGCTTTAAATATACATTCAAATAGAAATCTGTTATTTTAAATAGTAAAAATATTTCACAATTTTATTGTTTTTGCTGTACTTTGGATCAAATAAATGGAGGCTTGGTGAGCAAAAGAGACTTAAAAAGAAAAGAAAATATAAAAATTCTACTGTCCAAAAAATTTTGACTGGTAGTGTATATATAAAACATTACACAAAATTATTCATATATACTAACACTCAAAAGTTTGAGGTTGGCTAGATTTTGTGTGTTTGAAAGAAATCTCTCATGCTCACCAAAAATGAAAAAATATAGTAAAATCAGTAATATTCTGAAATATTATTATGATTTTAAATAGCTGTTTTCTATTTAAATATATTTTAAAATTTAATTAATTCCTGTGACGGCTAAGCTGAATTTTTAGCATCATTACTCCAGTCTTCAGTGTCACATGATCCTTAAGAAATCATTCTAATATGCCAACAATTTGGTGTTCAAGAAACATTTAATCTTATTATCATCTTATTATTCATCTTATCACTAGTGTTTCGATGAACTTCTTTTGAAGTTCAAAAGAAAAGCATTTATTTGAAACAAATATTTTGTAACATAACATATGTCTTCAATGTGACCATGGTAAATAAAAGTAGTAAAAAATGACCCCAAACTTTGAACAGTAGTAAATATTTCATCCAAAAAATACATACCAGAACAGTAACAGGGATTTTTCCAGGCTGTATGTGTTCCTAGATCCACATTATTATCAGCCAATTAGTCTGTAAGGTTCAGTTTAGGGTTAAAGGTTAGAGCTGAAGGCAGAACCTCAAAAAAATTTATCAGTTTTCATCTTATGTTGTTGTGACAGTAATATTATTCCAGTACCAATAACACATGTTGATATAGGAACACATCCAGTCACTTGTTGCTTTTTAATTATTCTACACTACTTGGAACAACACTATAGCGCCACCTGGTGGAAAGGGCTAAGCTGGTTCCACATGACTACATTAGGTTATTTTGCATTATTGTAGATGTCTACTGTTGATTTCAACAAATAACCATTGAATTTACCTAACAGAAAAATCCTTTCCTCAAACATAGGGACATGACAACAGATTTCACTGTTTGCACTCAATAAAATATGCCTTAGAGGGCCTATGGATTAAAACCTGTGATTGGCCGTGTTTGTCTATTAAACCGCATGAAACTCTGTATCACACACACCCTGTGGGTCTACTTGAAAGAGCAAGAGTAAATTACAAAGCTTGCAGGTCATATTTAAAGATTAATGCATTGTGCCACAATTTAACTGATGTTGTTTTTCCACACAGACATCCAAACCGGTGTAAACAAGCAGACTATATTAATTTTTAACAAAGCCGACGAGTGTCGAGAAAACTGTAGAACCATAAAACTTCCTACAAAAACAATGCATCTAAATGGCTACACTGCTATGAAAGAAAGCAAACTGAATTTTTCTTCAATCTATAAAGTTTTAAAGTTTTAAAATTAAGACATTTTAAAGGATGATTAAGACTGTTATAGCATTTAAGATGCAAGACTTACTATGATCAAACTGAATGCAAGACATTTAAAGACCCACAGGGACCCATAGTCTAACTCACACATGCATGATACCAATTGTCCAGCTAATTAAAAAGAAGTGTATTATTACTTCTCTAATGGGTCACGCTTTCAATTTTACTGGGAATTAAAAGCCCTGAACACCTTAGCAATGCCCTGGCAACCACCCCCAACCCTCTATTGTGGCTTTAAATTTTGCATGGGTAAGCACCGGTCATATTTTCTTCAGTAAATGCAAAAATATACTTAATAGATGCTGCCGTTGAGGAAAGAAGCTATTCAGGCTGCATCTGCCCCCCAACTCTATTCCTAACCTCGAGTTTCCCCGGCATCTGCAACATACTTATTCATGTATTCAGGCATTCTAATATACCCCTGCCTTGGCACTGCAATTACCAGTCCATCTTTTCCACCCGCTCTCCACTGCCAGCCTCAAAACGCGCCTCTGTTCGGGGAAAAGTATTCACCCCAGGGTCAGGGCATTTAAAAGTACTCCGGAGAACTCATTTAACCACTGCACTGCTCTTCTCTATTGGGACCGATTCTGTACTATGGCCCAGAAACCCTGACTAATTCCTAAATATTGGAAATTTGTAATTCCTGAATGAATTTATGCATGACTGGCATTTAAGTTTAGGCCAAGGTCTAAAGGATCAGGTTTAAATAGGGTGGCAGACACAGTTCTGATATGATTCTGAGCTGCTGTGACCCAAGACAAGCATGAAGTGAGAAATCTATTATGCGATATTTAGCAGCACATTGACATTAATCACATGGAAAGAGCATTTGCAACACACTCTCATTAGGCAACATCTCTCCAGCGGCTTTTAAACAAAACATCACACTGTAAAAAATTAGGTGTTCGCAGAACCAAGAAAAAAAGTCGATAATTTGCATGGCTTTTGAGCTGAATTAATTAAAGCAAATGTCTTGAGTGATTTTAAAATGTCAGAATGCCATGACTGCCATCATTATAACAATTACCTATTTAGATTACATAACATTAATTGTTCTTTTACTTTAACTAAAAATGATTCAATATTATGTTCTTATAAAAAGAATTTTTTTAATGAATTTAAAACTTGTATCCAGCAGGGATGCATTAAATTGATCATGTGACAGTAAAGGCGTTTATAAGGGAAGTAAAATTTAAATTTTAAACGAATGCTATTCTTTTAAACTTTCTATTCATCAAAGAATGCTGAAAAAAAAAAAAAAAAACTATCACAGTTTCCACAAAAATAAGCAATGAGCAATTCAGCATATTAGAATGATTTCTGAAGGATCATTTGACACTGAAGACTGGAGTAATGATGCTGAAAATTCAGCTTTGCCATCACACACACATATATATGCCGAGGCTTTGATAGAACTGGGGGTGAAAATGTCACAAGAGAAACATTTTGGTGGTGCAGTACTGTATAAAAGTTTCTACAGCAACATTTCCCTTGTGAGACTGCCCTGGCATTTGAGTCATGTGTGACTTTTAAGGTGTGCAAATGTTCTGTCGGTTTCAGAAGGAAAAGAAATGGATGCATCTGTGGATTTTTAAGTACCACACAAGTGCAGGATTTTGCAGGTACTCAAATCAAAAGCCTCCCATATGATCACTGATTGATTGCCAGGCCTGTCTCAAGGGTCCCTACTGAAGCTTTTAACATTAGGAGTCTCATTTCTGTTCATCTGAATCCCAAAAAGGCAGTTTTTTTTTTTTTTTTTTTCACAGAATGTTCCCTAATATGTAACCCTGGACCACAAAACCAGGCATAGGCAGCATGGGTATATTTGTAGAAATAGCCAACAATACATTGTATGGGTCAAAATGATAAATTTCCTCTTTTATGCCAAAAATCATTAGGATATTAAGTAAAGATCATGTACCATAAAGATATTTTGTAAATTTCCTACCGTAAATATATCAAAACTTAATTTTTGATTAGTAATATGCATTGCAAAGAACTTCATTTGGACAACTTTAAAGACAATTTTCCCAATCTTTTGATTTTTTTGCATCCTCAGATTCCAGATTTTCAAATAGTTGTATCTCTGCAGAATATTGTCATATCATAACAAACCATACATCAATGGAAAGCTTATTTATTCAGATTTCAGATAAACTGAGCTTAACATATATTCCTTTTTCCTACAGGGAAAACCTATATTCTTGTTTTTAAGTAAAAAAATTTTCCCCCATTTGTAATTTAATAATTCATGCATCAGATGTTTCAAAGAATGAAACCTATCTATTTTGACCTGAAACATGTGACTGGTAAAGAGGCAACTGTTATATGATTTGATTTACAGCCAAAATCCTTAAATCACATCCTACACACATTATCTGAGAATATGTGCAGCAAGCAATATCTGAGGCTCACGTGTCTCGTATTTTGCATTCCTTCTATTTTCCGCATGGCGAGGCCTGGAAAATTGACTCAGCGATGTTTCCATGCAAAGTGGGTTTACTTTTACATTAACATAAATAGGAATGTCTCGGGTCATCAAAGCGGGACGCAGGTGTAGCCTCAGTGTTAACATTGCAGCGATTGTCAACCCTCGGAAAAGACACAGAAGTATCTCTGATGCAAATGAACGGCACGCTGCCATTCGCCCCGCCGTTTTCTTCCCTCTGTCACACACATGCAAACACACCGTGTGATATGCCGCAACGTTTATGCTAATATAAGCTTATTGTGCAGCAGTCAGCCTGTGTTTGTTGAGTATGTGATGAATCTGGTGTCAAAACCGCTGGGAACCACTGTCAAAACATGTAACATGACCCTGAGGCAATGACTCATACAAAAAATAATCATGGAAGCAACAGTTTCTGCTAAAATATAGTAGTTAATAAAGCAAGTTACCTGAAAATAGATGACATGATGACAAGTGATTCTTTCACACTAGTCTCATTACAGAAGGTATATGTTTAATTGTTGGTTATAAATTATTAGACCCCTCTCTCGAATACTTGATTCTGATTGGTCAAATATTCAAAGTCCTTAGCAAAACTGCTGTGTTTTGACACAAATTTCACAATTCACAAGCTTGCAATTCGATTTGAGTTCTGATTCAATCATTTTGGATATATATCAGCTGCAGTACATGCCAAATTTTGTCAAGGAAAAAAAATCTCTCAACTAATGCTGTAAAATATACATGAGAGTCAGCTGGTACTACATTACTATAATACTGTTATTACTATAATATATATATTTTACCCCCATTTTTCATGAGCTGAACTCAAAGACTTTTTCTATGTGCACAAAAGGCCTATTTCTCTCAAATATTGTTCACAAATCTGTCTAAATTTGTGTTCGTGAGCACTTCTCCTTTACCAAGATAATCCATCCACCTCACAGGTGTGGCATATCAAGATGCTGATTAGACAGCATGATTATTGCACAGGTGTGCCTTAGGCTGGCCACAATAAAAGGCCACTCTAAAATGTGCAGTTTTATCACACAGCACAATGCCACAGATGTCGCAAGTTTTGAGGCAGCGTGCAATTGGCATGCTGACTGCAGGAATGTCCACCAGAGCTGTTGCCCGTGAATTGAATGTTTATATCTCTACCATAAGCTGTCTCCAAAGGCGTTTCAGAGAATTTGGCAGTACATCCAACCGGCCTCACAACCACAGACCATGTGTAACCACACCAGCATAGGACCTCCACATCCAGGATCCTCTGAGACCAGCCACCCGGACAGCTGCTGCAACAATCAGTTTGCATAACCAAAGAATTTCTGCACAAACTGTCAGAAACTGTCTCAGGGAAGTTCATCTGCATGTTCCTCATCGGGGTCTCGACCTGACTGCAGTTTGTTGTCGTAACCAACTTGAGTGGGCAAATGCTCACATTCGATGGCATCTGGCACTTTGGAGAGGTGTTCTCTCCACGGATGAATTCCGGTTTTCACTGTACAGGGCAGATGGCAGACAGCATGTATGGCGTTGTGTGGGTGAGCGGTTTGCTGATGTCAACGTTGCAGATCAAGTGGCCCATGGGAAGGCGGTGGGGTTATGGTATGGACAGGCGTATGTTATGGACAACGAACACAGGTGCATTTTATTGATGGCATTTTGAATGCACAGAGATACTATGACAAGATCCTGAGGCCCATTGATGTGCCATTCATCCACGACCATCACCTCATGTTGCAGCATGATAATGCACGGCCCCATGTTGCAAGGATCTGTACAGTATTCCTGGAAGCTGAAAACATCCCAGTTCTTGCATGGCCAACATACTCGCTGGACATGTCACCCATTGAGCATGTTTGGGATGCTCTGGATCGGAGTATACGACAGCGTGTTCCAGTTCCTGCCAATATCCAGCAACTGGACCAACATTACACAGGCCACAATCAACAGCCTGATCAACTCTATGCGAAGGAGATGTGTTGCACTGCGTGAGGCAAATGGTGGTCACACCAGATACTGACTGGTTTTCGGACCCCCCCAATACAGTAAAACTGCACATTTTAGAGTGGCCTTTTATTGTGGCCAGCCTAAGGCACACCTTAGGCTTGGTAAAGGAGAAGTGCTCACTAACACAAATTTAGACAGATTTGTGAACAATATTTGAGAGAAACTGGTCTTTTGTGTACACAGAAAAAGTCTTAGATCTCTGAGTTCAGCTCATGAAAAATGGGGGCAAAAACAAAAGTGTTTCGTTTATAATTTTGGTCAGTGTATATATATATATATGATATGACAGATATATATATGTAAAAGCGTAAATCTTTATATCACATCCAAACATTTCTTTGGCAAGATAACAAACTGTCAGCCGATCATTATTGCAAAATCACTTGCATAACAGTAAATTTAGTAATTAGTTTAGTAACCATGGATCCTTTGTAGGTAGGGTACATGCAAATAAATGCAATGCATTTGCATAATATTATAACTGATTAATAACTTCATCAACAGAGGGTTGAATTAATCGAATCCATCCTTTTAGACCTCATACAAACTTTAAAATCTCTATATATACTTTCTCATATGTTTACGATCAGCATTTTTAAGTGCAGATATTTTGCATTTGCTTATTTCAAAACCACAGATGATTTATTTGAGTCTGGTATCTCATGACAGTATATACCATATAATAAATCATAAGTCTAGATATGATTTGAACAGATAACGCCTAAAGAAATGAATTTGTCTTCTCAAGACTCCTAATCTTCACCATTCCCACTCTACCTGTGTCTCTTTTCACCTTCTCATAAAAGAATAAAGCAGTTCACCCTGCGGACAAAGGGCTACACTCGCAACCAAACAAAATGAAGAGCGCAGAGCAATAATCATTTGCATTTCCAACATCTGCTTTCTTGACGGAGACCAATAATTTGTTATTTTGCCGCCTGGAGGCCCGTCTTCATATGCAGGTCCCCTATCGAGGTGTTTTGTCACAAGAGTGCATTTTTATGACACCGGAAAAACTCCTGTTGGGTGATTTATTTAATCTACTTCCTTTCTTTGTGCATTTATTTATTTATTTATTTTATTAGTGGTTATAGGGGCTGGCTGGGTAATTTACCCTACACATTTCAGATTACATTATACACCGCTATAGCTGGCCGGTCAAACTGAAAGCCATGTAAAATTCAATGTGCATGATACATGGGGCGATTTTCTAGCCTCGGGATTTGTAAGGTGCAGAAAAGAAAAAATCTCGAGCTGCAACAACAATAACAACAGATCCTTCCTAGTTGTAAAGAGCCATCAGGACTAAGTCCCTGGGGCGGATTTGTGACAGGGTTTTTTCCAGGAAGGTCAAATGCCCCAAGAGCTCTAATAGTAATGCCACTTTGAGCGGGGTCACAGGGGCGGAGGTGTACTGAAGGCTGGTGGAGGGGAAGAGTGAGCAAGTTCTCACTTTCATGCTCCTTCACTTCATTTTCCATTTTGCTAATGCTGCCATATATCTCCCCGTAAGGTGGGAGGTGGCTTAAACCCCTGGGAAGAAAGCAATGATCTAATATACGCTGCCGTTTTTAGGAAGAAGAGATGTTATGTTTGAGAAGTGGTCCTCAACTGTTGGGCTGCGAACCAGAAATGGATCGTAAATGATCGTAGCAGTGAAGGACAGTTCGAATTACAAATAAAATTATGTAAAATAAATATAAGCAAGAATAAGCAGAGGTGAATGTATTTTTTGTGAACGTGTCAAAAGCCAGTTACTCAAAATTGAGCATAATTTAGTTTAAAAAATATAGCGTACAATGGGGTTAAGGGCACACCCTAAGAAAAAATGTGCTTTTCACTGCACCCAAAGTGTATGATTGCAAAAAAATATATACGTTTGTATTAAACATTTATGGAACAACACAGTTTGTACGAAAAAAAAAAATCATACAAGTTATTTACTTTGTGTAAAAATCTTGTAAATGTTTGAGGTGGCAAGGGGGGCCTTTTACCCCACACACAGGGTAAAAGGCACACCAGCATCGGGTAAAAGCCACACAGTATTGATACAAATACTTCAGCTAAATTTTATTATATGATATGATTAATAGCATGGATTTAAATATGATGGCTTCATTCTAAACATGGCGATTATGGACACCCAACATAATATATGATATTTACCATCTGAATCTAACCATCTCATGTCAACAAATGGAAAAGTCTGCCATCTATTAATTATCATGTTAATTATTGTGCTTTTTAGCCCCAACAGCAGGCGTGCTTTTTACCCCAAATACCATACTTTTACATATTCTTCCATTATTTAAAAACTGCCGTTTTAATTATCTTAAACAAAACTGAAAATCATTAAGAAGACCTTTGTCTCAAGATATATTCAAGAATTTAAGCAATTCTCATTTGCTACTTAAATCTACAACATTTTTAAAAACATCAAATATTAAAATCAAGTAAGCACAGAATCGACTTTGCGCTGCTGTCCGCGATCACGTAGAGGATTTATCTTGAAGAGAGGATGTTTTGGAAAGTGCTACACCATGTTTTTCTGCCATATAGTGCTTTAGAAGAAAATAATATCAAAGGCGCCTTTTACCCCGGGGCACCTTTAGCCCCGTTGTACCCTATTAGCCAGAATTAGAGCTGCGTGATATATTAAAATAAAATCATTGCTGTGAAACGGTTTAGTGTGATTGTCAAATCACTCAGCCTGCAATTTAAATAACTATATGCTTTATCAGATTCAAGCATGGCATTTACACGTGTAGTTCATGTCACCCCACTAACTCTTAAAATGATTCACTCTTTCTAAATATAGCTGTTGAAGTACTTCCTGTATTTTCATATATGAAATATACTGCAGAAAAACTAAATATTGTAATGCCAGGTTTGTAATGTTGTGCAGCCCTAACCAGAAATGCTGTTGAATTTTCTCATTCAATCTATGTCATGCTAACATTTTGCATATTGCTGGGGCAATGCAATTACAAATTATATTAATAATTGTGATACATTAATAATAATCAATTATATATTACTTTGCATATTAATTATTTTTATATTAGATTTTTTTCCAAACATATGTTTTGTTTTTGAACATTAAAGGGATAGTTTACCCAAGAATGAAAATTCTATTATTAATTACTCACTCTTATGTTGTTAATTAAGAAACACAAATTAAGATTTTTTTAATGAAATCCGAGAGCTTACTGACCCTGCATAGACAGCAGTGCAACTGACACCTTCAAGGCCCAGAAATGTAGTAGGGACAACGTTAAAATAGTCCATCTGACATCAGTGGTTCAACCTTAATCATCAGTGACATCAGTGGTTTGCACCCTCCAGGCATCCTAGGTGTATATGACTTCCTTTTTGCAGACAAATGCAATTGGAGCTATATTAAAAATTATCCAGACACTTCCAAGTTCTATCATGGCAATCGGCGGGTGTTTTTCTTCATCAGTCCAAAACAAGTCCAATAAAATGCATCCATCCATAACAACATCCATAAGTGTTTCACACAGCTCCAGGGGGTGAATAAAGGCCTCCTGTAGTGAATCAATGTGTTTTTGTAAGAAAAATGTCCATATTTAAAACGTAATAATCACTTTAATAACAGTTGTATGTGGAAGCAGCTCCGGGCAGATGAGTAAACAATGGGCTAATTTTCATTTTTGGGTAAACTAACCATTTAATGACAGCATTTTCATTTTGGGAGAACTATCCCTTTAAACAGTTTTGGTTCTGTGTTGGGTTGCCACTTGATGTCCAAAGTAAAATCTGAATCTTAAAGCAAAACCAGTTAAGAACCACCATCACACAAATGTCATAGATGCATTAAAAGATTATACCACCTCAAAACTCCTTTTTCGTTGACTTGTACATTGCAACTGTTTTCCATATCGTCTTTTTAGGGCTGAATGACCAAACACTACAAAATACAGACATGTGGTATTGTGCATAACGGATATAGAATGAGATTGTGGAATAACAGAGGTCTGCAGCATTCACGTCCTAGAGTCTTAACCTTGATTATTTGTTGACTTGGCCTGCATCAGGTATAAAGAGACAGGTGTTGAATGGTAAGCAGGGGCTTTACTTACACCAGGGCATGTTGATCCTAAAGCTCTGGGGGTTAACAGTCCAATCTATGACCAAGATTTTGATGTATCAACAACAGAACAGCTGTTCTTTTTCCTCTGTGTCATCTGCACTGAAAACAAATCATATCCATAATGAATATTTTGCCTTGCTTTTAGGTAAAAATAACTAAATATCCTGAAAATTTGCATGAAAGGCAAAACTGCATGAAGATTTGTTTTCACAGAATATCTCAAATTCTGTCATTGTGAATATAATTTACTCACCCATGTCATTGCAAAATGAAAATGACTTTCTTTCTTCTGCAGACCACAAAAGATGATGTTAGACAATCTGTTGATGTTGTAAAAAAGACAAAAAAAAAAAAAAGTCCACCATAAAACTTCACACTAGTGTATTTCAATTATAGAATTGCAAGCAGCGATGAAAGGGCCCTCGCACCCAGGCTCACCGCCACCCGGTGGCTTTAGGAAAACAGCGAACGGTGAGCAATTAAATTAATACATTTAAAGTGGTAAATGTAGGAGGAATATGTCAAACTTCCTGTTACCAGGTGGTGGCGCCATAACTGGATATTGGAATGTAGATGTCTTCAGGCCAACACTTTTATAAAACATATTAAGTTTGGTGCAGATTGAACATAGTATGTTTAAGTGCAAAGCATGAAGTATCCTATTGCCAACAGGTGGCGCTATGATTATAACTAAATATTGGCCCTTTGATTTTGATCTTTGGTCTTTAGGGCAGGACTCTTATCGAATGTTCAAAGATTGGAGCAGATCGGACATTGTATGGCTGAGCTACAACACCTTCTATTCCCCTGGCACAACATTGGAAACTGTCAGGCCGCCACGAACACACCTTTTAACGGAAACTCAAGATCTTTGCAAATTAACGTCACAAAGGGCTTTAGATTACGGAAAACGGAGGAGTTTGTTTAAATACAATGTCTGAAAATAGCAAAATCGGCACAAAACTTGCCAGAGAAAATTCAAAATAACAGACTTCCTGTTGGGTTTCGGACTTCGTAACACATGTATGTGAAACGCAGCTCGATGTGCACTTTATCAAAATTTTACAGGTGGCGCTATCGAGCCATTTTGCCACACCCATTTCTGAAAGCCATATCAGATGTAAATTTTCCCAACTTTTGGCATGTGTGCAGTTTCATGAGTTTAGGCCCTCAAAAATGCAATTCAATCTGGAGAAGAAGAAGAAGAATCTGAGCAATTTCAATAGTGTCCTCGCACCATCGGTGCTTGTGCCCTAGAAATTGTAAGTCTAACAATCAGTTATGAAACACATAAACAATGACATTTGGAATTACTGATGCCAGATCTGGCATGATATGTCTTTATGCACCAAATTTAAACAAAATTCATATGCAAACGAGTTAGACTAGCAGCTGGGAAGATTTATTTTGAATAATAACCTAAAGTCTGTTCCTCATACAAAGTTATTGGATAACTTCAAAAAACCTGGAACATACACACAATAGCTCCAAATGGGCTGTCAAGCCCCAAAAAAGACAAAAAAAAACAAAAAAAAAACACCATGAAAGTAGTTAATTACGGTGCTTTTTATCATTTTTGGTGGCATTGTCTTGTTCCACTGGTAGATTATTTCTCTTATTGTGAGCATAATCCTTATTAAATTCCTCATTAAGGTTCTAAAAGCTGCTTTTTAGAGTGAGGTTGATATAGCAAAACTCTCCTGTTTAAAAGTTATAAAAAAGTGCAATATTGATGGATTCTTCAGAAATTAGAATAATTATAGTCATTTTTCCTCGCTGCCACTGCAATGTTCACAATTCTTGTGTGTTTTAATTTTTCTGATAATCAAATGAAGGCATTAAACTTTTTTTTTTTTAATCAAATGAAATTTAAACCTTTTTATTTCTTTGCCAAACAAACAGAGGTTTACTGTTGGAAGAAAAATGTACAATTTTTTAATAATAATTGTAGTATTTTTTCTACTATTAAGTGGTTAATCTTGTAAATTAATCTTGTAATTTAAATTAGGCAGAAATAGGAATATATAAAGACCTACATTTTACTGTACAAAAGCAATACAAAACTTATATATTTCTGTTACATGTTAAACTGTACTTTTATTTTGACGGGTTGCCGTTTAGTTTCTGTTTATACAGTATGATATGATGCTAGTTTTCTCAAATGAATCAGTAAAATTCACATGAAGTAACTCTCACAGCAAGATTAATTTTTATGTGTTCATGTCGTCATATAGTGAGACGCAAAGGCCGAAAATCACCACGTGCTTCAGTATTTATGTAGTAAATAAAACCGTGTCTCTGCCATTCATACATACAGAGGCAAACGGAACATGCAGGATTTATATTTAAACCGTCTTTTTGCTTTTCAATATTCACAGACACTAGTGCATATCGCAATCCGAATTAAGTGACAGACCAACTTTTGATTCATTTGTCCAAAAATTGACGAATTCTTTGCATTCCACGCTATAGAGTAAATTCTGTTTTTATGAATGGACCGTGTTTTTGCGGAGGAGAAAATACAGACGCGCCTCCACGTAGACACAGAAATGACATGCCGTCGCGTAAATAAGAAAAATACCATAAGGTTATTTAGTTTGTTTAATAAAAGATTATAGACCTGTATAGACCTGTTCTATAGGAAAGGTAACCTTAAATGACTTTTGTTGTAATCTGGCGCTATATTGAAAATAAACATAACTTGACCTTCAAGGGGGGCGGGGCGTGTCGCTGGGGGGGGGTGGGACACCCCCCTAATATAATAGTAGGAGAAACACTGCATGTGCCAAAACTACAATTTGCAAATCGTCAGGTTAGCAAAGCATGTATGGCAATACCAGTAACAATTCAGAAAAGTAATCCAGTAGTTCTACTTGAACAACCAACACTTTCTCATACTAAAAATCTGTATGCAGGCAGAATACTGGAGAAATTGGCAAAGAAGCAAAAAGAATGAAATATTCATAAAATACTCATTATAACAATGAGCTGACATGACACTGGTATCAATTTCAAACTGGGTGAGGTGCTCCGAGCCAAGAGAGAGTTTTACCTGACATGATTATTGCTTCTGTTCAACACATCTATGCCATTGCAACATATGCTTCATAACAGGGCTTAACAATTAAAAGAGGCCAGTGCTGATGGGCCTGCTGTGAACGAATGCATTCAGAGGGCTGGGAAAGAAAGCTTACCTAGTAAACAACATGTAAATTGCAGGGTACTGCAATGCATCCATCTTTGATTAGAGTGGAGCCTACTTGCAACCTGAGGACAGGAAGAGAGAGGTTAGTCTTTAAGTGAAGCCACCTTTCCTCATTCTGCTTTAAAAGCTATTCCATGTTATCAGATTTTGGCCACCCGTGTAAGGCACGACATTTCTCCCAGATTACAGCATCTTTTATTTAAATGTCAGGGTCCTCTGAGGCTCTCCGGTGGAGTATGGCCTAGCACAGATGTTCAAAGCTGTTCTGAGGTCAGCACTGGATGTGCAGGGAGACAAGGGACTGAGACTCAATCTGTACCTGCAGCTAGAAAGGTCACGGGGGAAACTCATTCGAAAAGCACAGGCTTTAATATGTCCACATGCGGGTTAAACAAGCCTAACAAAATGTACTGTGCAGGTACAAGGTACTTTGATTTAAACCATGGTACTGGTACTATCATACTTATATACCAAGGTATTTACTAAAAGACAGGTCCTACCATGGTACTTTTTTTGTTAGTGCAAGAAAAAAACCCATAGTATATATTAAAATAGAATATAATAAAATTATTATTATTATTATTATTATTATTTTTTATTGTAATAATATATCACAGCATATGCATATATACACATATTGCAGTTCAAAAGTTTGGGATCAGTAAGATTTTGTATGTTTTTTTATAGAAGTCTCTTATGCACATCAAAGTTCCATTTATTTGATTAAAAATATAGAAAAAAAAGGTAATATTATGAAATATTGCAATTTAAAATGAGTTTTCTATTTTAATATACTTTAAAATAGAATTTATTTCTCTGATGCAGAGCTGAATTTTCATCAGCCATTACTTCAGTCTTCAGTATCACATGATTCTCAGAAATCATTCTAATATGCTAATTTATTATCAATGTTGGAAACAGTTGCTGTTTAAGATCTTTTTGGAACCTGTGATACTTTTTTCAGGATTCTTTAATGAATAAAAAGTCTAAAAGAACAGCCTTTATGCAAAGCAGAAAAAAAAAATATATATTAAATTAAAAAAAACTTTTCTAATTATATGTCTTTACTATCACTTTTTATCAGTTCAACACAACCTTGCTGAGTAAAAGTATTAATTTCTTTCAAAGAAAGAAAGAAAGAAAGAAAAAATTAACTGACCTCAAACCAAAGATTTCTATTTTAAATGAATGCTGTTTTTTTAACGTTTTATTCATCAAAGAATTCTAAAAAAAAGTACCATAAGTTCCAAAATATTATATAATTATTTATATATAAAATATTATATAAATATTATATAAATATATAAAGCAGCACAACTGTTTCCAACCCTGAAAATAAATCAGCATAAAATTATTTCTGAAGGATTATGTGACACTGAAGACTAAAATAATGATGCTGAAAATTCAGCTTTGCATCACAGGAATAAATTCTATTTTAAAGTACATTAAAATAGAAAAGCACTATTTTAAAATGCAATAACATATCGCAATATTTCTGTTTTTTTTCTGTATTTTTAATCAAATAAACGCAACCTTGATGAGAAGAAAATCATTCTTTAAAAAACATTAAAAATCTTACAGTTCCTAAATTTCTGAACAGCAGTGTATATTTAAAAATATTTCATAATTTGCTTACATTCAGCATTACATGTAGCTTTTCCTACAAAAGTAGCTGTTGAAATTCCTCTAAAACTTAAAAAAACTAAACAAAAAAAACAGGAATTTATTTTGTTAGAGATAGTTGCAAGTAAACAAGATGTCTGCTAAACTATCACTTTTGTTGCACAACTGCATGCCTCCAGTAAGATTCAGCAGTTAATGATACACACTCCGCATTTGATTCATCCGCCGAGAACACTGATTTACTCCTTGGAGTTAACAATAAGCCACAAGACACCTGAGTCACCGTGGTTATCACCATCATTGCTGTAATTCCTTCCTGTGATTTAAGCGTAACTCAAGTAAAGGTGGAATAAAGGCTTGCTTTGCCTTTGGCTGAAGGGTGTCCAGAAACTTTGTCACATTAATTGATGGCTTCATTAGATCGCAATCAGAGCACTTCAGTTTGCCTTCAGGGCCTGGCCAACCCATTCCTATGCATTTGAGAATAAAGCTGGGAAAATAGGGTTTTACTGCAGTGGATATTGCACCTGTCACACCACGAGAACCGGGAGAAAGCCTCTGTCTGCTACGAGCATAATGTAGATAAAGTAGAAGCAAGGTCGAGTTACATGGAGACGGATTGTGCCGTGATAGCATTGCGGTGAAAAATTCAATGACAAACTTTGGTCAGATATGGACTTTTTAGGCATGGCAAGTGACTTTGTTGTCCATAGTTTTTTTTAGTGTGAGGGATAAATTATACCTTTCAGGTATGGAGGCCAAATTGTTGTGACTACAAGGCCTGCATCATTATTTTCAGTCATATTTCACTCTGAAAAATCTAAGGTATCTGGTATGGGATCATCCACACAATTTTCCAGCGTTTTTTTTTGGGGGGGGGGATTTAAGAACTACAGACAATAGGAGAGTTATTGTGTGTGTGAGCCTTAAAAGATAACAGGCAAACTGCAGCAAAGTAACTACAATAACTGCAGACCTATTACTGAATTACAGCCACAGTGAATGGTTGTGAAAGAGGACTATTTCATCTAATGTGGGAGAGCCGAAAGACCTTTTTCGAAAACAATTGAATGCCTCAACTATACGCTTCGCTACAATTATGTAATCTTTTCCAGTAATAGGGTGCAGTTAAAGCGAAGCATGGACATCCGTTTTGGTGGTGGTAACTTTGGTGTCTAGAAATTCCTGGTTAACAGCAAAAGTCCCAAAAAAAAAAAATAAAAATACAACACAAAAGGCTAGATGCTAGTGTGCCCAACTTAATGGTTAACTATAAAGCAACAAGAAGCTAGTATGTTGTGTTGGTTAGATATGTCTATCAATAATGAAAGATGTTATCTTAAGATCTTGAGTTACGTGAACACAACCATCATGTTAAGACTGTTTTAAGAACTAGTCTGCCTAACTAACTTGTAATACTAGTCTAAGCTGCCTGAGCAACAGATCCCAGATAACTCATTTAATTAATAAGTCTAGATTTTCGTTATTTGAATACGCTAACACATCTGAAGAACACTAATTTAGATGTTACCACATGAAGCACAATTTGTATATTATATTACATTTTTACAGCGTACATATTTATATATTTCCAATAAAAAATCAATTCTGTCACGAATATTACACAACTTAAGTGCAGAGCGGAGTGCAGCAACTGATCACGGCCTTGTTGACATTATAAACCAACAGCAAATAAAGCTTTTTCTACATCAAATACAAGGATAATATTTTAAAACTTACATTTTATACACAACTGACCAGTTGCTATGTCGGTTCTGCGAGCTCCAGAGGAAAACAAAGCAGGCACAAAGACCGTCTCCCACAAACACTCAGTAGTGGCGTTTGGTTCATGAATGACTCAGTGTGTTTGAACGAATCAGTTGAGTAAATGATTCATTGACTCGCTCATAAGAACAGTTACATGTTTCGCTCTTGAATGAATCATTGCTATTGAACGAGCCGATTTAGTAAATGATTAAGTGACTCACTCATAAGTATTGTTGCGTACTGAATCAGTATTTCTGACTCATTCGAAATGATTCAATGGCTCGTTCGCTCGTTTCGTTTAGAATGAATCAAGTTTGACTCACTCATAAACACAGTCCCTTATCGCCATCTATTGGCGATACGATTGCATCTTCAGAAAGAGTGGCTAAACACCATTTATACGCCAACCAATTCAGAGAATTATATTTTATCCACCTTGTTCTTCGTGTAAGAGTGGGCGCGGCCATTTTGTAAATTTTACGGGTTTGGCTTCCGCTTTCATTTTTTAGTTGTACAAAACAGCTCGGTTTGCAGCTTGATAATGCAAAACGGTGTTTTTTACCATATTATTTTAATGTATTATCTTAATTACGAACACACTGGTTTGTAGTGCAAACAGTTTTACCTTTCACTGCATGTTATTCTTCTCTTTCCCTGGCTAGCGCTAAAAAAAACGGAAGTCTCACCCATAAGCTTACTTCCATGCGCTGAAGAAAAAGATGAATACAAGGTTACATATTTTTATTGTGATAAATGTATGTGTGTATATACACAGTATGTATGTTATCTAGCCTAACACGGTAAAAACTATTTAATCTTGTATAAAATATAATGTTATACCAACATTAATACATTAAAACAGTAATTAGTCAAATGAGGTAATATAATTTCAGCTGATTTAATTTACACAGGCAGGAAACATGTGCTATGTCTGTCTGATGACTCAAGAAAGAAAAGTAGCATTAGATTGTTTTAGCTAGTTTCATTATGATATTACTGTTTGACAGATAGTGAAGTAGTCAATTATTTCCTCTCTCCAGTGTCTATGAACAGAACAGAAATACTAATCCTGTGCGACTGTTGACCGCAAATGCCTCCAAAGGCATCTTAGAAGTCAAAGATTTGTAGTTTGAGTCTTGTCGCTGAGATCTGTGACAAATCTTCGATCCTCAGGATGAGAGGTCAGTAACACCTGCGTGCGTTGCCACTTTTTTGGTAATGACAACCTTGGCGCTTCTCTGAGCGTCTGCACAGAACTGTGGGTAAACACAGCATGCGGCTGATTGCTGAGTGTGTGGTTACTAATCTGCAGATGTGATGTGCTACGAGGGATAATTCGGGGTTGTTCGTTACTTTGTTGAGGCTTTGAAAAGAAAAGGAAAAACTCAAGCTGAGATGATCGCACGGGGAGCCGGGGAGAGGACAACAACAGATGGATTATACCTTGTGATTGTTATAGAAACAGCCCGAGTGTTTCTGCATATGAGATATAAAAGGTTGCATGGGCTGTTTGAGAGAGTTTTATCTTCTCTCTAAATCCGTTTTAAAAACTTCCAAGAATATTAACAGTCTTTTCCAAACTTATTATTTGACTTCTGTGCAAAAGCTGTGTGCTTTCGGTTTAACAATATACAAAAAGGCTTTCAGAAAACTATAGATAGAAAGAAAGAGAAAGAAAAGGATGGAGGAGGGGTTTAAGATTTCTGCAAGCAAAAGGGGATTAAGGCTGATTCGATGCCAAACAGCTCTTGGCAGATGGGGCCTGGTGCTTTTAGGATGCCAAAAAGAGTCAATAAGTCATCAGTGCATTCAATCCTGGAGATAATACATTTAGGAGAGGGGATTAACGGACACAATAAAAACAGGCCTTTTCATCCTCTTTGCACGACGAGGACATATTCAAGGAGATATTTGCTCCTCGTCACTCTGACGCAATTCCCTACTGTCTTTCAGTGCAGTTTGACTGTTCCGGCTCCAGACGCTTTGCACTGCACAGGTTCCAGTCGTACAGTGTGCCAAGGGCAAATGAGCAATGGACTGAAAAGCTTGCTGGAGACCAGAGGTGTGCATAATGCTGAGAGGTGCACAGCCTCATTTATAATCGCCTCCATTCAACGCTTTGACAGTCAGAGTGAATGTGAAAGCATCCCTTGAGTGTTTTAGCGTCTGTAAGCAGTGACATTGCATTTTATTCTTCACAATCAGATTTTGCACGCCTGTTTTGTCCAAATGCCGCAAAGCCATTTATCAATATATGTCTGTTATCCTGTGATTAGGTCAGGAGCATATCTGGCTCATATTTCAATCTGAAATCGAATGAAAGAAAAATATATTTTATATATGAATTATCACGTTATTTAAATTTATGGCTATCTATCTATCTATCTATCTATCTATCTATCTATTTCTTTTTTGTAAAGCTTTTTCTTTTTAAATATGCATCAAGGAATTTAACAAAATTCTACTGTATTTTTTTTTTTTTTTTTTTTTTAATTTTCAATTAATCAAAGAATCCTACAACTATTTGATACAACTATTTGAAAATCTGGAATCTGAGGGTGCAAAAAAAATTGCCCAAAAGTTGTCCAAATGAAGTTCATAGCAATGCATATTACTAATCAAAAATTACGTTTTGATATATTTACGGTAGGAAATTTACTATATATATTTTTGAAACCTGATCTTTACTTAATATCCTAATGATTTTTGGCATAAAAGAAAAATCTATAATTTTGACCCATCCAATGTAGTTTTGGCTATTGCTACAAATATACCTGTGCAACATAAGACTGGTTTTGTGGTCCGGGGTCACATATTAGAATGATTTCTGGAAGGTTTATCTTAGTATCTTAGATGCATTTACTAGATAAGCAAAATGACATAAGATATTTAGGCTTGTTTTTTTAAAAAAATACACTTAATTTAGTCCCCCCCACCCCACCCCCCACTGGGGTAAGTAAAATACTCTTATTTTAAGAATATTTTACTTACCCTACTGGCAGATAAATTTACTTGTTTTAAGAAAACTGCACTTAGTTTAGTTTATTTTCCCCTGGAAACAAAACTAAATATCTTATGTCATTTTGCTTATCTAGTAAATGCATCTTAATTTAAGAAATTTTAGATATTTTGACTGGAAACAAGACAGAAATACTAAGTAAGACAAACCTTTTTTTGTAGTGATGGAGTAAAGGCTGATGAAAATTCAGCTTTGCATCACAGAAATAAATGATTTTTGAACGTTATTTTTGAATATTAAAATAGAAACCTGTTATTTAAATTTGTAATAATATTTCACAATATTACAGTTTTTTTTTCTATATTTGTGATCAAATAATTGCAGCCCTGATGAGTGTATGAGACGTCTTCTAAAAAAAAAAACATTAAAAATTTTACTGTGCCAATTAAAAAAAAAAAAAAGATTAAAACAAAAGTGGACACATTGCAATAGTGAGGAAAAAATGTTGGTGGAATATGTGCTTGATTATCCAAAAAATAAAAAAATACAACAAATATTAAGAATCTTAAAATTTAATTTAATTTTCTTTTAATTAATTTTATTTATTTATTTTTTAATTTTAGGGTGAAACGAGACCTGTTCTTCATAATAGATCCTCAAAATATACAGGAAGGATCAGTATGTGTCAGTGACATCCACTCCATGCACCGCAAACCTGCCTGTCACGCTATAATCATCACAGGTCTAAATAGCACGTGAAATTGCTTCTACCTTCTCTTTTACTAATGACCAGGGTGTTAGAGCTCAAACCTCAGAAGCCATGTGAGCCGATCTACATCTTCTCTAAAGGGCAATTTGTCTGAGTAATTGCACTAGCAAAAATCTATCACTGTCACACTCCCTTGGCCAATTAACACTTGGGGAAGAAAGGAGAACAAGACGAAAGTGGGTGAGGAAGTAGAGGTGGGACTGAAAAAAACAACTTTAAGTGCATGACTTAAGCTACAGTGGTCAGAAGAGTTTACAGAGCAGTATGGGAAATTAATTGTCATAACTTTTTAAGACGTAAAGCTTTGGCAGGCAGCATATGCTGATTTGGCAGGCAGTGCTTTAGCAATTATACTGATCTTTAAATGGCATTAGCAGCTCATAGCCTATAATAAGTGTGACAGCATGAATGAGGTCCTATTTTATATACTGAGTACATATTTTCTTGCTGTGTTTGGCTGTAAATCGGATGTTAATGTAATATGTAGTGTATCTAATAAGCAATGAGCATGTGTTAATAACACTGAAACTAACAAGCCCTGCATGTCTGGGAAAAAAAGGAATTATTGATTAGGGCAGTATAAAAAAAAAAAAGAAATATATATATATATATATATATACACACACAGTATATGTATGATAATTTTATAATCTTTGTATTACAGTCCTTTTTAATGAAATAGTAGTATAACAGTAATGCAGTAATGAGAATTTAATGACAGTCACGAATGAAAAAAAAATGATATGAAATTAAAAAACAATCAAAAGTAAAATGTCCAGATGCATTACAGTAATGAGAATATCAGAGGGAAATGTACTTAATCATCCTGAAAATGAAGTCAAAATGCAAACAATCTTTAATGGTCATCAAATGAGCCTCATTTTCTTAATGCAAAATATATAATTTTAATGTTTTCAGACGAATTTCACCATTCAAGTGAAACACTTTTGTCATTATGTCTCAGTGACACTGTAATGCTTTAAGTGATTCATGTTTACTTATTTAAACTCTACCCTGTAATTATTCAGAGATAAAGAACATGTTGTTCCAACTTATAAACAGAGCTTTTGATTTGCCACGCTGGAAGGCTTTATAATTCTTGGCTTTCCATTATAAAGATGAAAAGACAAACAGCGTTCTCAGACATAATATCATGCCTTGCTGTTCTTCAATGAATTACAATGCGATCCATGAGTCAATTCACACGATCGCTTTACACGGGTTTCATTAACTATCAATTAGCAGGTGTCTGCCAAGCGGTGGGTTTTAACCACAGTGGAGAGCACCACGGGAGTGGACTTCAGAATGAGAAGAGGCGAAGCATGACGGAATTTTCCTACAGGACGATCGAGCTGCACCAACATTTCCTCCCTGTACTAATGAAAAGAGCTGACCTCTCACCCTCGATGGTTTTACATTACCAGAGAGGGAGAGAGAGAGCTAGCATTACTTGCACCACTGCCCCTGAGAGACAGACTGTGAGACCAAAAGATAAACTGAAAGAGAGAAATGTAGAAAGGCTATCTCTCTCCAGACAGTTCTTCTGCTGCCAGCGTGATCCTTAATTATACCACAGGTACAAAGCAGTAGATATCCGATTTCCCCTTCTCTCTCCCACAGACCTTCCTAATTAGATAGTAACATACTAAAGGAGGGGTTACCCGAGCCCATTTCTGTATTTAAATCAGAACATGAGCAATGGATTCTGAAACGATTCAATCAAAACCTAAGGCCTGCCATTCAAATTAAGACTTTATTAACTCGTTTTAAATCCTGTCAATCAAAAACCTGTCAAAAAATCCAACATATTTCGCCTCCTGTCAGAGCTGTGACCAACCACGTGACACTGAGCTCAATTCTAATACTCAGTGGAGTATATATAATATAATATATTACATATATGTCTTGCAGAGAAAGCTAGTTAAAGTTAGTTAAATTGTCAAAATGTTTATCACTAACTCTCTGAATATCATCTATCATCTTTTTTAAAGAAACAGCCTAAAATGAAAAATTGATGCAAACTTGCTCACCCTCAGGCCATGCAAGATGTAGATTAGTGTTTACACTGCAAAAAATGCTTTTCTTACATAAAAATTTTGTCTTGATTCCAGCCAAAATATCTAAAAATGATTCAATCAAGGATTTTCTAGACAAGTAAAAAAAAAAAAGTATTAAATAAGATGCTTATTCTAAGCAAAAACTCACTTTGACTTCGTTATTCTGAAAACAAGACAATAATTTTTATTTGTCTAGAAAATCCTTGATTTAACAATTTTTAGATATTTTGGCTGGAAACAAGACAAAAAATCAAAGTAAGAAAAGCATTTTTTTTGCAGTGGATCATTTACAGTGAATGAGAGTCCAAACCGCTTCTAAAAACATCATAATAATCCACAGGTTAATCCACATGATGAAAAACTGTGGGTCTGTAATAAACAAATACATTATTAAAACGTTTTAAACTTCAAACCATTTCTTCCGGCTAAAATATGACCCTTAAAATTGGTTAAATACTATCTGTAATATTGTTTTCTTCAGTGAAAAAGTCGTTTAGTCTGAATCAGGAGAGAAATATGTACAGATATGCATTGTTTACAAGTAGAAACAGTCCAAAAGAGTTCTAAACTAATATAAAAAGTAAGTGTTACTATGAATTAGAGACCCAGAAGTGACTAAAAATAAATAAATTAAAATAAATAAATTACGCTTTTCACTTCACAAGACGTTAATTGATGGATTGGAGTTGGATTACTTGTGGATTATTGTGATGTTTTCTGACAAGCATGTGCCAGTCCTTTCTTATAAATTGAACTGTACTGATGTGGTATCTTATTCTGTAGTTTAATTAAGGTTTTCATTTATGACTAATTAAATTGATTATACCCCCTGCAGATCCCAGCAGCTATGTAATTACGTGGAAGTTGTTAAGCAGGTGCTGTAATGAAAAATGTCTTGTTGAAGGATGCGATTGTGAATGCATCATATTAGTGTCAATGATACAAAACACATGCATGTATTGTAGCCAAAAATGTATGTGTAATCCAACATGTAAGGCAGCTTTAAAGTTAATCTTGTCCATTAAAAATTAGCAATGATTTCTTTAAAGCAGTCATATCGCAAGGAACCATGTTTTCATTGATCTTTCTAGAATAAAGACTTCATTGTACTATAATAACAAAATGTATAAAAAACTGAAAATTAAATATTTTTGAACTATTTATGATTAATTAACTTGACTATACACTCAAGCAACATTTGTCTAATGTCCAAACAAAATCAGACAGATGAATATTTGTACATTTGAACACATGAGCAACACCTAAGACCACAGATTGCAGGAGAGAGGTAAAAGAAAATGCAGTCTTTCTTGTGTTGTTCCTGACTTTGTCCAGCACCTACAGCTCTGCACATGCCTATGAAAAAAGTGGCTAAAATTTATTTTATACAAGATTGTCATTTGAGTCATGTTATGTTGCACATTTAAGCACTTTTTTCTGAACCCATCACAATGTAAAGTAAGTTTTCCTGTTAGTGAAACAACTGGTGGTTAAAAACTTTTTTTGTAGGCCAATCTGGAAGTCATGCTGCGTTCATGCCACATCGTAATTACCGTAATTTCGAGATGACAACATATGACGTTCTACTTGGAGCTGTTCACGTCCTCAGACTCGGAATTATGCATTTCTGTGGCAACACTATCAACGCCTACGTTGGTCAGGTGGTACAAGTCATTGCTCTTAGAAGACTCCCAGTTCACAAGTTGTAATTACGAGTTGTGCCAGAACGTGAATGCTTTTGTACTCTCTAATATTATGTATTATCTTGGTTCCCGTTGATAAAAGCCTATTGGGTTTTTCCGACGGCTTTCGGATTACCACAGAAAATAAGCTATGTGACCAGCAAACATTTATGATTCTTAGATGTTTTGTTCAACATGACAATCACAAAAACACAACTTCTATATATTTTGAAGCCTAAATACAACCGTCAGAACAACACGTTCTCACTCCCAACTCGTCACATTGATGCTAGGTCCTGGACCTACTTTTTGCCGCCCAGGGTACCCCTTTAGCATCACTTTTGGACGTGCAGGGTCCTCCATTGCTTCTATCTGTTTGCATTATGCGCCGCATTTAATGGTTTGCATGCATTTGCAAAAATCATTTTATACTTTCATAAATATTTTGAAGCACCTAACCCCATCCCTACCCTAAACCTACACACCTCTGAACAATATAAAACACGCAACAGGCAAATAAAATTATTATTTTTTTAGGCAATAGGTATTTATTGCAAAAGCTTACTATAAAAAGGAATATAAAATTATTACAAACAAGTCGCGTTGCATTCCAAGTCCTCCGATATCTTTATGCAAAGAACAGAGTAAATCATAAGGTTTTAATCGCTGAAAATGATCTGGCTCCCCCACATATCATATTCAAAAAAGATACTCCCAAATGTATTTAGCATGACGCAATCAGTCACGAGACACACTAGAGCCAATGGCATTTTACAACCAAAGCTGACGTAACGCTACTTCTGGCAGCAGTTTTTAAATTTGTGTACAGAAAAAAATAAATAAATAAATAAATAAATTTGTGTACAGACTGCAGAGCACTGTTGCCAAGTCCGTGTTTTGCCCTCGGAATTGGGCTGCTTTGACACTGTTGCCACAGGTTGTTTTTAATGTCCGTGGGTTGAAACAAACTGGAATGCTAATTTTACCAGGGGAATCCCGCTAAAAAACGTGTATTTTACCCCCGGAAGGGGGGACCCCGCCTCGAAACGCCATCAGGCTACTTTTGGCTAGTTTAGAGTAGTAATTGGGAGGGTTTTGTTTTCAAGACCTGGCAACCCTGCTGCACACAGGATGAGCTGTACAGCGGATTGAGACTGCGATCGCGTCTATTCCTCTCAGAAATCAATCGTTTTGCCTCGAAAGCCTTGAGATATTAATACTTTTAAAATAAATTGTGACTGTAGTTGTATCTTCCTGTTATATCCTGTGTTTTATATTGGCAAATGGTTAGGTTTAGGGGCAGGGGTTGGTTACATGTTCATAAATGTGTAAATAGTGTAATGTAAAAATAACTGTTTTGTCCATTTACATTGAAAAAAATAAATACACCCCATATGCAATAATGGCAAAATTATTACCCAATGTGTAATTTAATCATGATGATAAAATTCGAATGCCTTCGCATCAGCATATTGACGCCAAAGCTTTCTTATTTAAAGCAATGGAGGACCCTGCACGTTAAAAAAGGAGAATGTATTGGTCAGAAGTAAAACGCTTCCGAAAGTCTTTCGGTCTTTATTTAAAAAAAAACATTTTCCCTGAAAGTTTGAGTTAGAACAGTTTGCAAAAGCATGATTATAAACACAATGAGGCTGTAAAAGCGAGTGAATAGATGTGTTTACCTGTTCATTATGACGTTTAATTATGAAGTCACTTTTAGCCACTTGTTAACAACCGCCATTTTGAAGACAAGTAAAATCTTTAAAAATAGCTTTAAAGAGGGTATTACTGATGTATTTCATGTCATAGAATAAGATAGACCTTTAATCAGACATAAAACCTATTTAAAATCCCATTCATTTCAAGACGACAGAACCGGAAGTGTAAAAATGCAAACTTGTTTCTGCAGCACTCTATAAGAGCAATCTCATTCACATGCATGGAGGGTATTTACATATACACATATTGGTCTGTTTAATTTATGAGTCAGACAAGGAAGAAAACAGTTATACCAAAGTTTTGTCGCAAAAGAACTTTTCAAAGTGTAAGCTCAAGAAAACAGTCTTCAAATGCATTTCTGTTGAACGCATTACAAAGCAATAGCTCTTTGAAGTCAGACGCTAAAAGAATAATCTTAATATGAATTTGTGCAGCACACCGCAGATCCATTAAGATACTGTAATCCCTGGGTGTCTCCGCTCCGTTATGCTGCTGCTAAACAACCCTTTCCTTGGTGGAGTGAGCCTTTGTATCAAAATTAATTTCAGGACAATGAAGCTTTTAATGCGCTCATAACAGAAATGGTTGGATGAAGATGAATGAGTGCAGCTTGGGGAACCGCAGGTTTATCTGCTTTAGAAAGAGAGAGCGAGAGAGGGAGAATGAGAGAGAAACGAGCGAAGCAGCGTGCTAGCTGGTCTCTCAGGCCTTTGATTAATAGCCTTAGCTCGGCTCTGGGCCCTCCTCCCTGAGCTTGTGTAATAACTGCCCCGTGGCTGTGCTCTACTCAAGACGTTTTGAGGAGAAATGGATGGCTGACTGTTCGTCTTCCAGACAAGCATCAGCCGGGGCAATTAAACAATACAAACATGCAGGTCTTCACAATTCGTTACTCTGTTGGCTCTGACAGAACAAGAACTATGGGGAACAATCCGAGAAGGCTATCTCCAAGCCCAACCAATCATGTTTTGAATTACTGCTTAAGAGCACACATCGATAAAAAACAGAATGATGACATTGTCTCTCGGTGGCTCGGGATGCAGTTAACCAGCGGTTAAGTTGCGGTTTGCAGTACAAGATTGTTAGTGTCAGAAAAGGCTGAGTGCATGTTAGTGTGCTGAAACAAGTATGGAGTAGTATGAGTATCATAGCTCACCCTAAAATGAAACTTTTGTAATCATTTACTCACCTTCTTGTTGTTCTAAACCTGGAACTTCTTTCTTCTGCCTAAAGAAGACATTTTAAAGAATGTTGGTAACCAAACAGTTTTTGGTCCCCATTGACATCCATTGTATTTTTTTCCATGCTATGGAAGTCAGTGAGGATCAGCAGCTCTTTGGTTACCAACTTTCTACAAAATGTTTTCTTTCCTGTTTAGCAGAAGAAAGAAATTCAGTTTGCAGTTTGGTATCTTATGCACCGTATTCACACAGTTTTATTGTTTGACAAATTCAAAGGCAAATGTAATGTTTTGCAGGATATTTCAGGATATAAAATCCACAGTGAAGTTATGGAGAAAGAGCCATATCTGTAAATGTTACCTTTTAACAGTAATAACATAATAATGGTAATTATTCTTAAATTACTAATAAACATAGCCTAAATTATATTAAATTAAATTAAATATTGCATTTACTAAAATACAGTGGACTGAAAATAGAAATTAAATAAAATTTTAAATAAATTACATTAAATTTTAAATTAAATTAAATTAAATTAAAAAATTTAATTATATTAAAATTAAATATTGCATTTACTAAAATACAGTGGACTGAAAATGGAAATTAAATTAAATTAAATTAAATTAAAAAATTAAATTAAATTAAAAAATGCATTTACTAAAATGCAGTGGACTGAAAATGGAAATTAAATTAAATTAAATTACATTTTAAAGAAATTACATTACATTTTAAATGAAATAAATTAAATTAAATTAAATTAAATTAAATTTTAAATTAAATTTAATTAAAAATTGCATTTACTAGAATACAGTGGACTGAAAATGTAAATTTAGTTTAATTTAACTAAATTAAATTAAATTTAATTAAAAATTGCATTTACTAAAATACAGTGCACTGAAAATGTAAATGAAATTCAATTAAAAATTGCATTTACTAAAATACAGTTGACTGTAAATTAAATTAAATTTAAATTCAATTCAATTAAAATTTGCATTTACTAAAATACAGTGGACTGAAAATTAAATTATTAATTATTACATTAAATTAAATTAAATTAAATTGTGCATTTACTAACATACGGTGAACTGAAAATGTATAGAAGTAAAAAATATAATAATAATAATTGATCATACATTTTTATGACAAGAAGTTACGAAAATCATTCATGAAAAAATCATGTTATCATGCCAAATCATGTACACTGAAAACAAAAAAAGAAACTTCAAAAAGTTCAGATGCTGCCCTAAATTTTGGTTAAATTTTTCAATAGTTGAAATTGCTGAAACTGGTTTTGTTGAGTTAGGCTAATGTAAAAACATAAATTGCTGTGACTTTACCCTCTGGGGTCTGAGGGTGTTTTGGCGCCCTGGATAAATAAAAGTAAACCCTTTACAGATTCAGGTGATGTATTACTTTTATGTGACCAATCAAAATTGAGGTTCACATAAAAGTAACATTTAAGTTCATTTTGCTGTCATCTGGAAAATATGCAAGTACTCCCATTGTTACCTTAGCCGACCCCAGGCTGTTAATATATTTTTTACAGTGAAATCTCATTGGTTCGAAATCTTGCTGTATATCAAATATCTCATTTTGATTGGTCAGTGGCCATTGTTATGCCCAGGTGTGGTTCAACTATTATATCAGCATATAAAAAGCACATTTAAAATACAAATAAACTTTTCTGTTTGGATTTGCCCTGTTGCACTGAGATATCTCTTAAAGTTTAGCTGGATGAGTAATTTCACGCATATTCTTAACCACATTGACTCAACTTCACAGTTGCCATTTGAAATTACCCTACCTTGACTTCTTCATAGTAGCCGACATGCTAAATAATTTCTATTTGATTTCTCTGTGAAGGATCATTCCTCATGAATCCTCAGTTGAGAGTCTCCCTCCATGAACATCCAATACTCCATGAGCTCCATCTGGCCGTAATTAAAGAGAGGCTGTTCCTAGACACCAATAACTCACAACTAATTATACATCAATTAATAAATCCCCGAAAGCTTATTAAACACAGTGTAATAATTAGCTACACGCACCTGACAATTTATTGACTATTTATTGTACGAAGAATAATGAACAGAAAGAGGATGCTGTTGATAATTGTCTTCCTTATTAAAAGATAGGAAGGTAAGCAAGCAAGAAAGAGCAATAAGTGATGAGGCGGAGAGAGATTCTGCTTTAATTACTAGCTTTTATGACCTGTAATCCTGTTATTATGTACAGTCATTCGAGAAAGCAATGATAAGCTCATTATTCAAGAGCCATTGCGATATGAAAAGTGCACATGGCACTTGGTTGTAAAATACTCAAAGTATTAGTGCAGAAACTCCCACGACTAATACGCATGAGGGGTGACCGTGTTCGGACTAAGTGAACGTGTATGTCGTCGGTGGTTAGCGGGAGGAGACGATGTGGGCTGAATTGGATATTGATCCGTGTGTGTATTGAGCAGCATGTAATGAATGAAGACGACTAGGCCTGTACATGAGCTCAGGATGGTGACCCTGGACGTTCAGAATGAAATAGCTGTGCTTTAGTTAGTGCCCTTACAACCCAAAGTTAGAATACCTTGGATGTTGTTGGGCACTTTCTTTTCCCCCAACTGTGCATGTTTGTGTCCCATCGGTTGATTTTTATCTAGACAAGGAGATTTGAACTTTTTTCTTTTTGCAATATGAAAATCACAAACCTTTTTTTTTTTTTTAAAAAAAGTAACAATTTGTTACTTGCATTATTATTATTATTATTATTATTTATATTCCTTATTAATGCTAGTTTATTTTTAACTATTATTTTATTTAAAGTTAACACTTATTTAAAGTAACAATTTTTTTACTTGCATTATTATTATTATTATTATTATTATTATTATTATTATTATTTTAGTTTTAGCTGAAAATGCAAACTTTGCCTTGGCAACTGAAAACTGAATATTTTATTTTATTTGAAGTTAACACTTATTTCAAGCAACATTTTTGTTTACTTGCATTATTATTATTATTATTCCTTATTAAAATTATTTTATTTTTAATTATTATTTTATTTGATGTTAACACATTTATTTTAAGTAACTTTTTTTTTTTTTTTTTTACTTGCATTATTATTGCAAACTGAAATTACTGAAAATGCTAAACTTTGCTTTGGCAACTAGCTGAAAATTTTTTTTTAAGCTTTTTATTTTATTTTATTTTATTTTAACACTTCTTTTTTCAAGAAACAATTTTTTATGGTTTAAGTTTTGTCAAACACTGTTAAAGTTATAAGTAAAACAAAGATTATTGGAGTATGTTTTACAAGTAAATACCATTTCATTCTTTCCAATTCAAAATTCCTATTTAAAAAACTTTTAAACTTTTTTTTTTTTATTTCAAAATTTCACATTTAATTCAATATTTCAAGTAACAAAATGTATATATACATATATATTGGTTTTAGTTTGTTTGTCAGACCCAAACTTTTATCCTACAACATAAAACCTAAATAATCTAGAGAACTAATGATTAACATTTATTTCAAGAATAAAAAACATTTTAAAAATGTATATTAATTTTTAAAAATGTGATTAAAAAAGAAATCACATTTAATTCAATTTGTTAATGTTTCTTAATGTAATTATTTGTGAAACTGACTAGCAGTTTATAAATGAAAATTGTTTCGAATTAAATCCTACACCATTTTATTCAATGTATGCCTAGTGTTAGCCATTTTTAGACAAATAAACTAGTGAGAATGTGAAAACTTTTTATTTTCTAAATGTCTCTAGTGCCAAAAGCATCTATAGCTGAAGGACCATCCATCCGGTGATAAAAAATAAACTCATAAACTGATCAATAGATGCGTCAGTCCCTGACAATGAAAGGAACTGAAGCTAATCAAAGGTCAAAACAACAAACAATCAAAACCACTAATAGAGGTATACAGCAAACTAGTAATTTTGCTAGTGGTCAGAGCTCTAATTCAGCGCATTGATTTGTCACAATTGATGGTATTTCTTTGTCACCAAATGCTCAGACATTAATATGATTAATGCATGATAGTTAAGAGCACCGCCTGTAATCGGCTCACTGATTAATTTCTCGTCCTTCAGTCTGTCGGGATCGAGACTGGAAAAACTATTGATCACATGCTATCATCAGCGTTTATCTTGGTTAAGACATCAATTCTACTAACACTGATAGACTCGAACGTTCAGTCAATCAATGCCTCGTGTGAAGGCTATATGGATTTTACACAGGTAGGACAATATAGGGAGAATTCACTAAAAAAACACATTGTTTTTTTTATTTGCATGCATATCTTAATGCAAATCAAGTAATGCTTAAAAAATGTATGTTCATATAGGTACCCGAATCGGCTCTTTAAAATGCAGAAAGTGTGCTCCGCTCATGACTTTTATGAATAAGGCGTAATCTATTATACGCCTCATTTGCATAAAAAGGAAGCGTGTTACAGAAATGTAAAGAATGACAATTACTTAATTTAAATATGCATGACGATTAAAAAATGTGAACTGCAGATGGTTTTTGTGCTTAAATATCATGCTGAACTCTTTGCCTCAAAGTGAATTTATGGTGCAATAATTTAGTTGAGATAGGCTTCATGTTTGTTCATATTGTTGGCTGATTGCATTCGCTTCAACACCAGATTTGATATTACAAATTTCATTGTTAGTGAATATTAGAGCCCATAAATCATATCTCTGACCCAGTGGACTAGCTCACATTCATTAATAAACATGCGGATGTTTCGATTTTATCATCTAATACCCGACACTCATGCTGAGGAGAGGTTATTCCTGTCTGACTTCTGATATGGATTCTTAGGAGACCAAGCGAGGTCTCACATGAAGCACAAACACAATTTCTTTCGGCACGGTTCTCCTGACACAGAATGTGAGTTGTTCATGGTACTTTATTAGCATGGTAAGAGGAAAAGGCAGGCTAACTAATCAACGAATCTCCTGATAGTGGATTTCATGCCAGTGATGAATTAGGTGCTGTCTGCCAGTCGTGAAATGTATTTTTAATTGCTCTTTGTAATTAAGGATTGCCAGTGGAAGACATATTACAGGTCTGGGTGTGTGTGTGTTTTTGCTTTGTGTGTGTGTGTGCGTGACCCACGTTCTGCACTTCAGAGGTTTTGTTTGGTTTTAGGCAGTTAATTGTGAGATTGCGCATGTTGCGAAAGAACAATTCTCGGCTGGACAACCGCTGGGAATTAGGAGCAGGAACAGTGAAGTGAGTCACACATTGTAATGAGTGCCCTCACACACAGACAAATTGAGTCTCAGAATGCAGAAAAGCACCAAATTTTCGTATCACTGCGGAGAGGTGCAATCAGAATCTTGTGTATGCAGACAGACAGACATAGATAGATATAGAGAGAGAGAATGTACAAATACATACCTTTCATGCATTTTTTTTTTTCTTTTTTTTTGCACAGTATGGGGAGAATTCAGCCTAAAAAGCAGCCTGGAGCCTAAATTCATGCCAGACCTAGAACCTGTGCAGACCGGACCTGTGAATGATGAATGACATCATTAACTCGCTCAGTAAAACTCTGCAGCATCTCAGGTCTCCGGTTGGTGCAGAAAAAGCTGATGAGCCAGTTAGACACAGAGGAAAGAAGGTATGAAGCACACTAGAACACTAGACATGCCAGCAAAGAAGCACGTAATGCATGTAATGAAGGTGCATTTTTTTAAGGTTTCGTTTAGTTTGCTGTTTTATTATTCACACCAGGTCTTGGAACTGGCTTGAAAAATAGAATATATATATAGATATACACACAATACCATTCAAAGTTTGGGGTCAGTAAGTTTTCCTTTCTTTTCTCAAAAGCAATGGTAACTAGTGGAGGAAAACGGGTAAAATCCGTGGAATAAGAGAAAAAATGATCATATGATTTATGTTTTCCTTTGTCTTTGGAGTGTTACAAGCTGTCCATGCATATATAAGATCTGTAAAATTGCAAAGATTAAATTCTCAAACCCAAAGAAATATTCTTTAAAAAACGCCCCCAAAAATCTAAGTCACTTTGTGAGAAGATTTGCATTACACCGTCCAAATGTATACGCAACGATAGAAGGCGTAACTTTTATTTTCGCTGTAGTATTGTTGCAGCCGCCGCCATGTTGTGGAGATGCTGTGTGTTTCGTTGTTCTGTACACTGCAAATATTCGAGTGTGTGCAGTGCATTTTATGGAGAACTGTTTCCTGAACCTGCGAGAGTAGCCTACAATATTGGCTGTGCACAAAGGCTGTTTCTATAAAGTGGGGCAATTCCAACTTTGCAAGGATAGTCTGGTGCTTCTGACTCACAGCCTGTAAGTACGTTTTCATATTTAAAGAATTTGCTACTAGCTATTCAAATGTGAGTTTTGAGCAGTGTAGAGAGTAGTGCTTGTTGTTTGTCATTTCTGCGATCACATATGCAGACATGGTGTTATGTTTACGTGGCGACAGTATAAGTCATTATAATCAGTAATTATATCCACACCTGGATACAACAAATGGCTCATTTATAATGGATTTTATTGTTTTTGTCTCGTCGCGCCGGGAAACGGAATTGCAACATAGTAAGGGATGTAACAATTCTGTCATGCGCTTGAGGAATTTGGCCAATCAGAGCACACTCTTTTCAGAATGATGAGCTTTGTAAAAATCGGCACGTTTCAGAAAGGTGGGGCAGAGAGGAGCAACAAAAATGTGCAGTATGTGGAAAATAATGTGTTTTTTGAACCTCAAACACTTTGCATTACACCAAATAGGGGTGCTTGGGGCACAAACTAATGCAGGATTAATTGTAACACACGTGGTTATTCTACATGCATTACTGTGAAAACTCCTATTTACATCCTTTATTTTTAACGAAGTTTGATTGACAGGCAGTCTGACCAGTCATATTGCTGAATCTTTTATTTTTGTCTGATAAACAAACCAGACAGGAGGGTAGATTAACGTCGGTAAATTTGAAATTGAAAAATGATGTGTATTGATGTCTTTTCGTGGTTGAAACAAGATACCTTCTGATGTTCATTCATGTTTGTTTTGCGCTAATAAAGCCGAAGAGATGATTGGTTCACGTGCCGCTTGAAGGCGCTACAACAATCTGTCACAACACATTAAAGAGCCACAAACGGTATTTGTGACCCTGGACCACACAACCAGTCTTAAGTCGCTGGGGTATATTTGTAGAAATAGCCAAAAATACATTGTATGGGTCAAATTATTGATTTTTCTTTTATGGGAAAAATCATTAGAAAATTAAGTAAAGATCATGTTCCATGAACATATTTTGTAAAATTCTTACTGTAAATATATGAACATTAAATTTTTGAGTAATATACATTGTTAAGAACTTTATTTGGACAACTTTAAAGGCGATTCTCTAAATATTTTGATTTTTTAGCACCCTCAGATTCCAGATTTTCTTGGCCAAATATGATCCTATCTTAACAAACCATACATCAGTGTAAAGCTTATTTATCCAGCTTTCAGATGGTGTATAAATCTTAATTTTGAAAAATTTACCCTTATGACTGGTTTTGTGATCCAGGGTCACATTTATTGTTTGAATTTCTTAAATGACAACATTTGAAAGCTGAGACTTTGTTTGATACCAAAAGTAACCTGCTCTGTCTTGTTGTCCGTGTCCTTTTTGCTCCGCGATGTATTTTTCACTGAGAGTGTCACGGGTTGGCAGACGTAGCAAAAGTGATTAAAAGTGACAGTCAAGACATTTATAATGTTACAAATAGTTTCTATTTCAAAGAAATGCTGTTATTTTGAATCATTAAGAAAAAGATTGTGGTTTCCTCAGAAATATTAAGCAGCACAACTGTTTTAACATATAATAATAAGCAATGTTTCTTGAGCAGCAAGTCAGCATATTAGAACGATTTGAGAACTGAAGTAGCGTATTGGTTGCTAAAAATTCCGCTTGAGCCCCTTTATCTCTTTGATGATTCAAACTATCATTTGACAAATCCTTAAACCATTTAAATGACTGAGAGAAAATTCTAAATGAATCTCTGTTATCCACCATCAGAGCTCCTGAAGCTGGAATAGGCCACCTTCCTGACACCCTTTATTGAAGTGTGGCTATTTGAGGTCACTTGCATTTATTTAAATCAAATCCCAATACTCTTTCCAGCCAGTGTGACACATGCATTGGCTTCCCCAGCACGCAGGGCCTCTGACACTTCCCGGACATGCCCTTGACATTTCGGCAGGTTATTAACCTTTTGGGATGCGAGGAAGAGACACTGATAAAAAGAGAAGGGATGCAGGTGAAGCGCTGGAGCTGACAGACAATTGGTCGTGGGATGTGTGCTTTTGTACGTAAAGGTGTTGACAATAATGAATGAAATGAAAATGATGTTAAGGGAAACACTGGAGAATCCAAGTGGAAGACTGGGATTCCCTAAAAAAGCTGTAAAGAGTTAGCTTTTGGGATTTGGCACTAAACAGAATTGCAAACATAATGATTGTCTGCTACAAGTTTTTCCCATTACTCCCAATTCTCCGCTGTTTGTCCTCAAAGGGTTCAAAACACATAAGCAGAAAAAAGTCAAATCTGAGCTGAAGGTGGCGCTAGAGGGTTTGCCTAAGAGACTCTGAAATGCTGCAGAAGATTTAAATAAAAGAAAGAAAACAAACGAAAAATAGGGCTTTGCACCTATATGTGATCCCAGTAAAGCAGTGGATCTCAAATTGTGAGTTGAAACCCAAAAAAGAGTCACAGGTTTGTTCTGATTGAGTTAAAAATTAAAATATATATTTAATATATATTTACATACATTTAACATATTGTATATTAATATTTGAAGAGTTCAGATGCAAAAACAGCTAAATCCATCTGACGTCTTTCATTAAAAAATGCATTTTTATCAGGCTCAGATGTATAGGTTTCTATGTAAGTACCGGTACTTTTGATTGGCCTGAGGCTAGTATTTTAGCGAATTTGATGTAAAAGTATTTGATGGACGTATAATATGTGTCAAGAGCATTCACTCAGTATCATTATGTCATTTTTGACCGAGATGGCTTTTAGCTGGTTTTGCATCTGAACTCTTCATTTACATATAAGATATTTTATCAATATTTAATTGTCCGGTGTAAAATCTGAGTGCTGAAGCAGAACCTGTTGAAAACCAGACTGCTCTACTTGTATAGGAGCCCTCTTCTTATATTTAATAGCCAAACACTGACCTATCATTCCCAGGTCTTTGCATTACACAGAAATGTATGTTTCCCCTTAGCCTTTACATCTTTAATACACTCACCTCGGTCTCGTGGCGCACCAGGGAGTAACAAAAGAGTTCCACCCTGAATAGAATAAAGGGCGAGAGTATAGACGAGAAAGAGAAAATCTGAGATGGTGAGGGAGCGTTAGTTTCATTATTCATCTCACACCGGATTGGCCGGCTCATACTTTTTCCCAAAGGAAGGCATATGAAATTTCAATTGGCATCATTCTGTGTGTTGAGTTTTAATGTCAATATCATAGACAGGCTTTCAGCGGCCTTGCAGCCACAAGAAACAGGAAACTTCAAAGGAGCAGCTCTGCAGAATCCCTCAGTCTTGAATTAAAAATGTTAACCTTGGAGACATGTTAAGTACAAGGCAGGTAATGTTGTAGAATTCAAATGAACAGCTCAGATGGTGCTCAGCGATCAGGAGAGTGGGGAATCATTTGCAGTTTCTGCTTTTCTAAATGTGCTTTTAATTCATGTTCATTTTGTGTCAGAGTTTAAAAATACTCCGTGTCGTTACAGACTGAAAATGCTCTTTTGGTGCAACACATCAAAATAACCGGCAAGACATTAGATGTTGAAATGCATGCAGAAGCGCAGGGCAAAAGCGCTGATAGAGGCGCACTCAAGTGCTGAAATATGCATGTGTGATTGAGAAGTGTTGAATGAGAGTCTCGAAACGACGACTGATTGAGAGACAACACAGAAGCGGAGAAGTGGAATTAGAAAATTAGCTCTAACTATGTGCGTAAGACTTTGGGCTGTCAATTTATGTTAATGCTAATTTGATACCATTAATTATTTCAAACATAATGAGATATAGAATAATTAACACAAAATTAATTCTGCCCCCTTGAAACCAATATAAATTCTAACACCTAAATGCAAAACATATTTCTGTAAAAATTACATGTGCACCAAGCAACACTTGGTCTAATTTGCTCAACTGGTAGATCATGATGCTAGCAAAGCAACCACATGGCCATGGGTTTGATTCCCAGGGAAAAGACATACTGGGAAAAATTTAAAACTTTGAACACCAAAAGTAATGCATGTGACCCTGGACCACAAAACCAGTGATAAGGGTCAATTTTTTTAAATTTATACATCTTCTGAAAGCTGGATAAAAAAAGCTTTTTTTTTTTTTTTTTTTTTTTTTTTAGGATATGATAATATTTGGCCATGATACAACTATTTGAAAATCTGGAATCTGGAATGCAAAAAAAAAAAAAAAAAAAAATCTAAATATTGAGAAAATCGCCTTTAAAGTTGTCCAAATGAAGATCTTAGCAATGCATATTACTAATCAAAAATTAAGTTTTGATATATTTACGGTAGGAAATTTACAAAATATCTTCATGGAACATGATCTTTACTTAATATCCTCCTTTTGACCCATACAACGTATTGTTTGCTATTGCTACAAATACACCGTGCGACTTATGACTGGTCTTGTGGTCCAGGGACACAAATATAAACAATTAAAAATCACAAAGTCGTCAATGGCTGCTACTATAAGTCTACCTCAGACAAATTGACAAACTCAGTGGCAAAATGGACTAATGTGGACTGTAAATCAGTGACAGGCTTATGATCAATGGTTTGAAAATAAAACAAACAATATACTGAGTTCTACATCCATTTTTTGTTATGTGTTTAGTGTTTTAACCCGCCACAATAATGTATCAATATCTTTGAATTATTGATATCCATTCATCCATTCATCCATTCTCCATATCGCTTATCCTCTGGAAACTATCCAAACATCTTGGGCAGAAAATATTGATATACACTTAAAATTAAAGGATTAGTACACTTCTAGAATAAATATTTCCTAAAAATGTACTCACCCTTATCTCATTCAAGATGTTGATGTCTTTCTTTTTTCAGTAGAAAAGAAATTAAGGTTTTTGAGGAAAACATTTCAGGATTTTTCTCCATATAGTGGACTTCAATGGGAGCCAATGGGTTGAAGGCCCAAATTGCAGTTTCAATGCAGCTTCAAAGGACTCTGCATGATCCCAGCTGATGAATAATGGTCTTATCTAGCGAAATGATCAGTCAGAAATAATTTACATACTCAGATCAGATAAAATAATTTACATACTTTTTAACCACTAAATGCGGTTCCAAAATGGGGTTTTCACAGTGATTCCGTAGAAGAACCATTCTGGATTCCCCAAAGAAACTTTTAGTTAGCAGTTCTTAAAAATAACTGTTTTTAGTGTGAAAAGAATCTTTTTCTGTTACAAAGAAACATTTGTGCAATGGAAAGGTTCCATGGAATCACTGATGCCAATAAAGAACCTTTTTCAGAGTGCATGCAATTATTTTTAATTATTTAACATCTCATAATTTAAAAAAAAAAAAAAAAGTATCCATTTTTTTTTATTTATTTAGACAGTCCAAGTAAGAATAAATGCTTAACCCCATACTGACCTGAAAATAAAAACAGAAACGACTGGTCCTCTCCGCGGTGCATCTCGCCCCAGGAATACAAGTGCATAATGGCTGGCAGATGCTGTTGGGTGAGGGTGCCAAGGCTCGGCATCCAGACTCAGGCTGAGGTCCTGCTTCACTGGGTAGAAACACCTAGAGGCCTGTGCAGGCCTGGGGCTCAGCCAAGCACATGGTAAAACAGAGTAGCCATGTTACATATGAACATATACAACACTCCACACATCCACTACTTTCCCCTCCTCTGTGCTTTGTTTCAGTTAAACTGATTTGTAAGTCCTGGGGTGCGTGGACAGAGCTGTTGAGTCCCTATTAAAGGCTCTGGTAATAAGATTTGTAGCTTTGTTGGTTTGTAAGAGCATTTGGTTTTGGGTTTTGAAATGTTTAGGAATGAAAAGAGCCTGATTAGCTTTACAACTAATAACATGGAATAATTATCCTGCAGTGTTTTTTGATTTGGAAACCTTGGCTTAATTGACTCCTGGTCCCAAATGTTTGGGTTCAATCCTTAGACTTAAAGACCTCATGCAAAGATCTCAACTTGGAGCTGATTTGCACAGCAAACAAAGGATAATTAAATCGACAAGTAATCAGTTAGTTGAGTTGATGCTGTAACTGTAATTGGATTTTGCATCCATCTTAAGAAATTCCTTTGCAGATAAGACATAATGTCTAAAGAGTAGCATTAGCAATGTAGCATTAATAATGTACTAATGCTTTTCAATGTCCACATTAATCCAGATAAATTTTTAAAACATATATTTATCTGAGAAAGCGTGGGAATGTTCCCCAAATGGAAAAATGTGAAAAGGCTGTTTTCTGAAACCAAAAGCTTTGTGGGAGGAACTAAATAAAATTTAAACCATGAACTGTCACTGATAATCTGCCAAGTCTTTGAATAGCCTATAGGTAAGCATATTTTGAGTAATTTTAGGCCACCTGAACTCTTTGTGAGGATAATAGGTGTTTTTGAGTCGCCAACACAGAAGAGTCACGTAAGGACTGCAACAGCTGTTGTGTAAATGCCGAGGGGAGCAGCAAACTGACTCACATGCCACAGAGGCTACGATCTGTCAGCTTTCATCTTTGTTGCATGAGCTCATTCCTCTGCCCACCTCTTACTGCGCATTCAGCAAGAAAGTGATGGGAGTGGCATTTATTGACGAGTTTTGTTTTGCTACATTTACCCGAAACCTCCGGGACGAACTGTTTGCAGAATTTCTGTGACAATTGCAGCGTCAAAATGCATTCAGAACATATTTTTTGAGTATATTTGTGTTGTTACGGTAGTTGATTTGCATAATCCCTTCAGTGAATCAGACACTAAAACAATGCACATGGCTTTAATTCCTTCTTTGTGAACTCCCTCTTTGTTCTTATTTAATTCTGCAATCTTTTAAACGTTTATATGTTTGGTTTGTTTTAGATTTTGCTAGTGAGGTACGCATAAAAACAGTACCAGTAGCATATCTATATAATAATATTGGTAACCATAGCAACAAGTCAACATGTTCTCCACGTAATTAGATTAAATGTCAAATCTGGTGAAGATAATTTGCTCTACCAAAAAGGTACATAAAAAACAAAATGTCAGGATGGAAAAACAGCATGTGAAAAATTAGATTTTGCAGTTTCTTTAAAAAAATGCAAAATCCATGCAAAATCACCATGTTGGTGGGAGGTCTGTCAATTGTTTATCAGCTCATATTTACATACTCCTTGCAGAATGTGCAAATGTTAATTATGTTACCAAATTAAGAGGGATCATACAAAATGCGTGTTATTTTTATTTAGTACTGTTGTGAATAAGATATTTTACATAAAAGATGTTTGTTTTGTGTTGTGATGGTTGTTTATGAGTCCATCAGTCGTTCTGAATAGTTAAACTGCCCTCCAGGTTCCACAAATCCTTTGGTTTTCCAGCATCTTTTTCATATTTAAAAAAAAAAAAAAAAAATTAGTACTTTCCAACTGTGACTGTATGATTTTGAGATCCTTTCCACACTGACGCAAATGTTAAAAGAGGTTCAAATGTTCACTGATGCTCCAGAAGGAAACACGATGCATTAAGAGACAGGGGGTGAAAACTTTTGGAATTTTAAGATAAAGGTAAATTGTACTTATCTTGTCTTCTGGGAAACATGTATGTATTGTCTGTAGCTTCTAAAGATCAATACTAAATAAAGAAATGTATGATATTTAAACAATATAAGATAAAATGTACACATCTTTATCCTGTTCAAAAGTTTTCAGCCCCAGCTACTAATGAATCATCTTTCCTTCTGGTGCATCAGCGAATGTTTGAACTATTAATCTGTGAGTCATTCAGTTGTCATCAGTGTGAAAAGATGGTTCAGACATGCAAAAGATGCTGGAAAACCAAAGAATGTGAATATTTATATGGTCATTCAAGTGTCTAATCTGTAAAAAGAAATCAATAACAGAGGTTTCTTCTGATCTCCCAAACTGTAATTGATTGTGACAATACCAAGAGCGTCTACATTCCTTGAGTGTTTTAAGGCAATATGCTAAAGTGAGCAGCTCAAGGAAATGGCTTAGGATGGACTAAGGCTCTTGATGCTCATAACCAGAATCTTATTATCAGTTAATCATCTTTCTACCAACAGCTCTGATTTCTCTAGTGGGTTTCCACAATTGACCAAGAATTTTTAATTGAAGTTGATTATACAGTCTTCATTTTTAGCGGAGACGTCTCTTTGAATGCTAAACTATGGCTGGATGACAATAAAATGACCTCTCCGAGAGCTCACCTGTGCAAGGTGACGTGCGGCAGTCATCAGTATTCAAGGCAGGCTCTCGCTTAGAAACCATTAGCATCATCATGGATCTTCACTCTAATGAGGCTCCAGGTTTTCATGTCTTAATTGGATTGCTTCAACACAGTCCCTTATTGATGCTGGTCCTGCACAGTTTATCATGGTAAGTAATGAGCGGATAATTCTCCAGCCATATCTAATCTTTGGCCTCATCGATGAAATAGGTGAAAAGTGCTTTTTCATCTTTGACCCCAACTGGGCAGAGGAACTACTCCATCCAAATATACAGTATGGACATTTTAAATGCATCAATAATGCAATATCATTGATGGGGTAACACGTTACAAGTAACATGCATCATGTAATTTCACCTATACTTTTCTATTCATTTAAAGGTGATTTTCAATATCACAATACTTTTCCCAGCTTAATATACTGAGACAACATGAGTTAGCCAGGCTGATTTCCTGAAAAGTGTAAAAATGACTTATTAATGACTTTTTAATTAGTCTTTTTTTGACTTGTTTACCACTTAAAAAGTTTTAAAATTCTTGAAACAAGATAAATGTACTTGTCATAACACATTACGTGTGTGTAAGATATTAGGACTTGTTTTCAGGGAATGTATCTTTAATATGAGTAAAGTGCAAAAAGACAAAATGCACTTATATTATTATTAAATAAGATACATTATTTGAAAACAAGGCTAAATATCTTATGCACTGTCGCAGGGTAATTTGTCGTCTTTTGAGGACTTGGTTATTTTGTATCCAGAAAAATAAAACTAAATTGCTTGTGTTCTTTTTTTTTTTTTTTTTTTAATTTAAACTGCATTTTGGAAGTTTAAAATGCAGGGGCACCATGCCAGTCGATTATATGAAGAAAAATGCTGAAATGTTTAACTCAAAAAACATAGTTTCTTTACAAATGAAAAAAACATGACAAAGGGGTGAGTACATTATCTGTAAATTTTTGTTCTGGAAGTGGACTTCTCCTTTCACACCTTTTTTTTGTCATGACAGCTCTTGGAAAGTTTAGTATAGCAATATACATGGAAATGTTCATGTGTTTGGTCTTGCTACTGCCAATTTATTTACAGAAAGAAAGAAATACTGCTGCTGCACATATAACACGAAATTACCCCCACATTTATAACATACATGAAATCACCCTGTAGCAGATTAATATAGGTGGAGCTGCGGAAAATGGAGGGTTTCTGAAGTGTGCTGCAACTGCTACAGCAAGAACTAGCCATGTATTTGAATGTTGAGCAGCGAGCTCATTGGCTGCTGATGCAACTAAAACCAATCAGCCGTGCCATGTGAATAATGATGTGGGCCATCTAGAGTTTCATGACAGAACTTTGTATTGCTGTGCTAGTCCTTCTAGACTGGTCTTTTCAGCAGGGTACAGAGTGAATCCAGGGTGTATGTATCTGACAATTTCCTCCCAAACCAACAAATCACTGGCAAATAATCAGGAGAATAGAGCAATGCAAGGATACAGTGTTTTATCAGTGGAAAAGGAGATGATTGGCTTTTCGGAGGCCAAATAAGTGCAGCTGGGGCTCTTTCAGTTGTCTCTCTGATATCTCAGGCCCTGTAGGAAATTGATACTTACACTTGGAAACTAAACTGTCAAATATAATTCATCTATGGTCATTTGTTTTATTATCTCTAAAAAGGACACCGCTAAGTAAGTGAAGTCAGCCCAAACAGGAAGAGCAGCTGTGGAGAAGACACACACTTGGAGAGGAGAGGGCTGGAATACTTATTATCTACAGAGAAAGAGGGAAAGAAAAGGAACACTTTTACAAGGAAACCTGGTATTAAAAAAAAAAAAAAACAACCTCTGTGAACCCCAAAGGCACAGACTGCTCATCCCATTTACCTAAACCCTTACATCTCTATAATAGATGCTTTGTATGTTGAACAGCACATCCACTTCACCACTAAGACTAATATATGCATTTGATTATTGGACTTTAAGGTTCTGAAACTGCATTACCTACCTTTCTAAGTAAGCAATAAAAGCCATTTCCCAAAGCTACACTTTAAAGTCTAGAACATAATAGATGTAAAGGGAAAGTGCTTATTTGGGATCCAATCTAGATATTAAGCTAGAATCCAGTAGTGTTTTTTTTTTTTTTTTATATTGAAAATATAGCTATGTTTCCATGCAAGCTGTGCATTTATTTTATGCAAAAACAATTGGAATTAACAGTGGCCAGCAATTACGTACTACTTTTTTGATGCATATATAGGAGTTTTCACTGCAGTTTATATCCTTTATCATACCAAATAAAAATGTATGTACTTCGTGCACATTTTAGAACTGTCACCAATCTGGACATTAAGATTTTGAATACTATAGCTATGTTTCCATACAAATTGTTAATTTAATTTGTGTGGAATATTGGGAAAAAAATCAAATAAAGTAGGATTCTAAAAATTAATAGTAGCCATGCATTAATTATTATGTAGTCACATTACTTTTTTAATGCACACATATAGACATTTATTCAGTAAAATTCTTTTCATCTCAGTTTATGCATGTCTTCTGCAAAAATGTACAGACTTCATGCACGTTTTAGAAATTTGATTAGCATTTCGGTGTATCCATCTTGCTATATTATGTGATATCCCATAATATGCATAAAATACATGGATGAAAACCTAGTAAATTGCACACTTCACATTTGAGTTGTCTGTATCCCATAATGGGCTAAAACAGTTTATAAATGTTAGTGCAAACTCAGTTGAGATCTATGCCTTTTTCAAAATAATCTCAGTTTTACATTTTTCAGTGATAAGCAGTTTGTGCTTTACATTAAAAGCACAGAGCAGCTGGTACTAACTTCCTACTGTAGGAATGGGTCTCTCTTTGTTCTTGCCAACCACGATGCTAAAGCACAGCTCCCCTCTGAGTTGCTGAGGAGCTGTTCTGAGAGACAAAAGCCCCGGGCAGTGTATGACACTTCACTGCATCTCATTAACAAGGACTTGGGAATGCAGAAAGAAAAGTTCTCAGTCGTGTAGCAAGAATGACAGCACCATCTCAGCCACTTAAAGGTGCGGAACATTTTCTTACCTCCTCAGAAACCGAGAAATGACTTGCTGGTTAAGCTAGTCCACAACCTTGGTGGCCATCCCAGTACACCAGCATCCAAAACACAATATATGCTAATCTTTCTAGAAGCAATAAAGGAAGCCATAAAGGTGTCACAGTTATAGGAAAACTGTGACTTCATCTCACAATTCAGACTATTTTTTCACGGAATTCTGAGTTTATATCTCAGAATTTGTGAGATACAAACTTGCAATTACAATTTAAAAAAAAAAAAAATCCATAGTGAAAAATTCTAAAATTCCAAGAATTCCAAGTAAAAAATTCGAAATTGTGAGAACTTGCAATTCTGAGAATACAACTCCAAATTGTGAGGTAAAAAATTATTATTATTATTTTTTTTTCATGGCAGAAACAATCCCATAGTGAGCGTAAACAATTAATGTTCTACATATTTTCTTTGGTGTAATGAAGGTTAAAACTATCTAAAAATGAATGTCATAACAGTCTACAATCCATAAACGTAAAAAGTCTCCAATATTATTCCTTCCTATAAAAAATATATTGTTAATGTCTTTTGAACAGAATTCCCACATTTCCCCATGAGAACCCGATTACAATCTTTCAGCATCAGGAACTGCCCTATTTTTCATTCTTTCTTTCTCTATACTGCCATACTTTTGAATGACAGACTTCATTAACAGCTTTTGGAACTACTTGGGACCTCATGCGTTGAAGAGCTCTTTTGGCACTGTGTGCTTTTCCCCAGTTGGTCCCCTATGGTTTATCTAATCACACAGATGCAGACAGACCGGTGGGGGCGATGCCCCCTGTGCCACTCTCGCTGCGGGCAAGGTCGGGCACGAGGAGGTGCGTCCAGCCAGCCAACAATTTCCCCAAGACTTTAATCTTGGCACTGATTCAATTGCCTGTCCTGCTTGTTTTTTCCCCATTAACAGGTTTATTTGGATGTTCCCGTTATGTAGGCTTTGTAAAATGAGTGTGGACATTATTATTCATTATCTAACATTATTTGCCCACTGGGCGCCGAAATTATACTCTCCCAATAGCTTTTCGATTTCACTTCTCTTGTTTGGGATTTGGTTTTAACTTGAGTGAATCCCCATTGCTAACATCAAGTGTTTTCTTAGCATATAAAAAGTAGCCTCAGGAAACGTCACTTTGGGAATTATCAGCCAATTTACATTTAATTTGATTGGAATCTTGATCAATAGAACAACCAATATAGTCTCTTGGTATCTTTTTTTTCTCAAACACAACAATTCAGACCTGTCGTAATGCTAGAGCTCAAACTGTTAGTGATGTGGATTTCTCAGTAATTTGTGAGTTACATCATTACACCAATAGGTGGCACAAGTGACCGCATTTATGAGTGAGTCATTCATAAGGGTGCGTTTCCACTGCAGCGTCAAATCTGCGCTCAGTGCCACTGGTAATGCTACAACACCACTGCTTTGGGGCGTGTCAAACAATGGGGCATGCTTCTGAAAACAATGTTTAATTCAAATTCAATACAATTCAAATTTATTTGTACAGCGCTTTTCACGATACATATCGTTGCAAAGCAGCTTTACACCAAATTGACATTTTTACAATATATGTAGTAGTAGCTTGATATACATATGGCAGAGATGTGTGGTAAAGATCAATTCATGACGTAATCAAACAGACAAAGAATACTACAAATTAGTAGCAGAATTCGGTAGTGCTGTATGTTTTCAGGGTTGGCATCATCTGAAGTCCTCTGTGGGGTTGGCATCATCTCTTCTTAAGTGTTCTGTATCCACACTGGAGCTTGTGAATTCCTAGTTACCACGGGATGTCAATCCCATGGCAAAAACACAGAACAAATAGGAACATAATTAGCGTAGCTGCTGTTCAAACTAAGAAAAGGAAGGTTTGTTAAACCAGAGCTAAAAGATTAATAATAAACATTTGATCAGATATATCTGCAGGAAAAGTTTATGAGATGCATTATTTGAATGCTTGGCTAAAAAGATGTGTCTTTAATCTAGATTTAAACAGAGAGAGTGTGTCTGAACCCCGAAAGTTATCAGGAAGGCTGTTCCAGAGTTTGGGTACCAAATGTGAAAAAGCTCTACCTCCTTTAGTGGACTTTGCTATCCTAGGTACTACCAACAATCCAGAGTTTTGCGACCTTAGGGAGCGTGATGGATTGTAGCGTGGTAGAATACTAGTTAGGTACGCAGGAGCTAAACCGTTAAGTGCCTTATAGGTAAGAAGTGCTATTTTGTAGCTGATGCGGAACCTAATAGGTAGCCAGTGCAGAGACTTTAAAATTGGGGTAATATGATCATATTTTCCTGACCTGGTAAGGACTCTAGCAGCTGCATTTTGGACTATCTGTAGCTTGTTTATTGAAGATGCAGGACAACCACCTAGTAAGGCATTACAATAGTCCAGTCTAGAGGTCATGAATGCGTGAACTAGCTTTTCTGCATCAGAAACAGGTAACATGTTTCGCAGCTTGGCAATGTTTCTAAGATGGAAGAATGCTGTTTTTGTAACATGAGAAATATGATTTTCAAAAGACAAGTTGCTGTCTAATATAACACCCAGGCTTTTGACTGTAGTGGAAGTAACAGTACATCTGTCTAGTTGTAAATTGTAAGTCAAAAGATTCTGTGTATTGTTTTTAGGTCCAATAAGTAATATCTCTGTCTTATCTGAATTTAATAGCAGAAAATTGTTGGTCATCCAATCTTTTACATTTTTAACACACTCTGTTAACTTCGATAATTCAGAAGTGTCATCTGGTCTTGTTGAGATATATAGTTGAGTATCATCAGCATAACAATGGAAACCAATCCCGTGTTTTCTAATAATATTACCAAGGGGCAGCAAGTATATGTTTACACCCTGTTTGTGTTTCATCGTCTTCTTTTAATGGTGATTGGCAAACTAAACACTTTTGGCGCCATCTAGGTACAAACTACAATTCAAAATGATGAAAGGTAGCCAATAGAGAGCCCTAAAAAAACATTTGACTTTTTAATGACACGTGATTTCAGCTCAGCAAACATTCAAAAACATATGTCAAAATCTTGCCTTGCCTACTTTTTACAGCAATTGATTGTGTTTTTCACTCGATATTTGCATAGAGTTGAGGAATGCCCAGCCTTTTTGACGTTCTCGGCCACCCTCAACACTTTCTCCATGCTGCTTTTAATCCCATAATGCACTGCGAATGCAAAACGCTCACTCCGCTGTGTTTGCTAAGTGCCAGTGGAAACACACCATAATACCTGTTAGTTTGAAAACTGATCTTTTTCTCTTACTTTTTGGCCTTCTGTCTACACTGAGATGTAGGGATGTGACGAGATCTCGTGCCACGAGATCTCGCGAGATCTGATATAGGTTGCGAGATCTGACTGGTCTTGCGAGAACGTGACAATATTGTCGTAAAACATTTTGCAGTGTTTACATTAGAGCTGCATGATGACAATCTTATTCCTAAATGACAAGGATTCAGTGGCGTCTATGTTTCACATCGCGCTACTCACACTCCACTGGCTCTTACGATGTAAAACAGGTGTTAAAGACATTAAAATTTGCATTCATGCTGCTGCTGATTCAAAAAGAGTAACACAAACAGTCTTTTCAACCACGTAATGATCATTATTTCTGTTTTATTATTTAAATAACAGAAGTACTGTGCTAAAAGTTTATTGTTTGAGTATAAACACGTATTGTCTACAGTAGCGATCAAAACGGAAGTATCAACACTTGTATGCATTGTAACGCTTATCCACTTCCACACAGTGTATCACAACTGTTCAATTAGCGCGTCCAGAAGTGCTCTTTCGTTTTACAGAATGTGCGTTGGTTTCTATGGCAATGTCACTGTGTTGTTATGCCTACACTAAAAACAACAACAGCAAAAGAGTTTGCAGTACAGATGTTGTCTTTTGACACAACAACATGTTTTTGTTGGTTTCAAAACTCAAAGAGGTGTGTATAGTAGCAGTATATTGTCTTTTTCTGCCTGACTTGCACTTCACAACAACACAAGCTTGTTTCTGCAAAGACATTCAGCATGTTTTCTATGTGCTATGAGAACATGAAAAAAAGCTATGCTAAAACCAATCTGTCAGGTCAGACTGAAACGGATTTCTAGGAATGCAGTTTGAATAGGACTCCAAACCACATATGAATGTAGCTCGAAATGGATTCGCAAGAATCATATTTCATGTAGTTCATTGCTGTTCAGACTATCTAAATATGATCGGATTTCAGTCGGATTTGCACAGAAATCGATTTGGGCTGACAGTCTGAATGAGGCTTTTGTACACTCTTCGTATTACAGTCCTGCAAAGCTGGCAGAAAATGTATTCACAATTGCTGTCCTGTCATAAAACATGAGGGTAACTGTGTTTAGATCAAACATATAGGCTAATAGTGAGTGTGACCTGGATACCAGTTAATGGTGGGATATTTTCATAAATAAAATGTTCCTGCCAGAAGAAGTGTGTGAAAACTTCTGCCTGTTCCATCTGTATAATCTTGGTGAGCTTATGAGGTTTTACACATGGACAGTAAGGTGAATGTTACATTTTCCGACATTTCAGTGTAGATGAGAAACTTCCACAAAAAAAACTTTAAAACACTAGTGTGGACGAAGAGCGTTTGGAAATGAAAATGCCATTTTCAAATGTATCTGGATTAATGTAGACATACCCTTAAATGATTCTTTCAGTGATTCGTTCAAAAACATTTTTGTTTTGTTAAAGGAGAAGTCCACTTCCAGAACAAAAATTTACAGATAATGTACTCACCCCCTTGTCATTCAAGATGTTCATGTCTTTCTTTCTACAGTCGTAAAGAAACTATGTTTTTTGAGGAAAGCATTTCAAGATTGTTCTCCATATAATGGACTGCTATGGTCCCCAGAGTTTGAACTTTCAAAATACAGTTTAAATGCGGCTTCAGACGATCCCAAATGCGGTAATGATTGGTTATTTTCATAAAAAAATACAGTTTAAACACTTTTTAATCGTTCATCTTATGTTGTTCTGCCTAAATTCTGTTTATTCTGGTTTAAGACAGTTAGGGCATGTCGAAAAACTCGAATAGTATTTTCTCCCTCAACTTCAAAAATCGTTTCAAAATCATCCTACATCACTGCAGAAGTACCAACCCAGTCTTTGCAAAGTGAACATGCAAAGAAGATCAAACACCCTTAAAAAAAAAAAAAAAAGGTAAAACAGCAATATAGGACAATTTTGAAGTTGAGGGAGAACATGAGATGGGAGTTTTTCGACATACCCTAACTGTCATGAACCAGAAAAAAACAGAGTTCAGGCAGAGCAAGACAAGACGAGCATTTGCCATTAAAAGTATATAAACTGTATTATTTTTATGAAAATAACCGATTGTTTCGCTAGATCAGACCCTTCTTCCTCGGCTGGGATCGTTTACAACCTCATTTGGGATTGTTTGAAGCCGCATTTATACTGCATTTTGATAGTTCAAAATCGGGGCACCATAACAGTCCATTATATGGAGAACATTTCTGAAATGTTTTTCTCAAAAAACATAATTTCTTTACGACTGAAGAAAGAAAGACATGAACATCTTGGATGACAAGGGGGTGAGTACATTGTCTGTGAATTTTTGTTCTGGAAGTGGACAACTTCTTTAAGTAATGTGTCTTTATGAGTGAGTCATTGAGTCATTCACTCAACCAATTAGCTCAAAATGTTGATTCATCAAGGAACGAAACACAAGTCTGTGTGTTGGAGAATTAATGCATAATTCTTTGTGTAGAACTATTTTTTCTTTCACTTAGAAAAAAGTAATTGACAATATTGTGTCTACGTTACTTAATATTAACTTTGTGATGTGTGATTAACCTGCAGCAACAACAGCACTGCAGCGCTGTGATACTGGTTAACTGTTAAATAAATATTTTTGAGTTAGTAAACCCACATAATCCCTGCAACTCTAACTACTGCACAATTAGTAAAATAAAAGCAAAAACAAAAAAACATAACAGTCAAAAAAAAAAAAAAAATGCACCATAAAAACACTACCAACCTTTTACTGAAGCCCTGAAATATATAGCCTACATTATACGCGCATTTACAAAACACATAAGACTTAGCGGCATTCGAAAACACTGACATCAAACCAGCCCGTCTCAACCAATGGCGGATGAGCGCAGTGCTGGGGGAACTTTTATTATTTTTGGTCATTTACAAGCACTTCAGTTTTAACTAACAAACAGAATCCAACACGTTTTGGTGGTGTAAGATAATAGTCGCTAGAGTGATGCTTCTCTATGAGCATGTGTTGGCCTCACAGCTCTTTATCCTGGTCCCACCTCTCTCTCTTTCTCTTTCTCTAATTTGTCACAGACTGAAATCAAAGTGCTGGGGGCTTTTATACAGTCTGCACTGTCTTTCATCTGCCAATTGGCAATGTGGAGAGGTGGGCACGTGTGAACAAACATGCAAAGCCTCCAAATGAGTGATCCTGCTGTTTGCCCTCATCTGCTGGCCCACCAAATCTCTTAACACTCCTTACAGAGTGCTCACCTCTCCCCCATTTCTCACTTTCTCCTGAGTGCTTCACTTATAACACCTATTCTAGGCTTTCTGTTTCCTGGCAGAATGTTAAGAAACGATATGAATTGCTAAACTGTAAGCGACTGAAATTGTAGCAGCATAATTGAGAGCGAGAGAGTGAGCCTATAACTGGGAAAAAGTAATAAACTGTAAGCCTACTATTTTTGCTGCTTTTGTTATATCGCACACATTTTCACTTACAGCAGTTATTCTTGCACAGCTTTCGTATTCATCAACACACTTGCTTAATGTGACTACTTTATCTGTATTTCTTCCAACAAATGAGTAGGGATCAATGTGTTTTGGGGTAAAACTGCCACATGACAGTGCCTCAAAAAAAAAAAAAAAAAAAAAAAAAAAAATTTACTTCTTTTATCATCTACTCACCCTCATGTCGTTTCAAACCTGATGACTGACTTTCTGCTGTGGAAAAACACAAAAAGAGAGATTCTGTGTGTTTTTTCATATTATGAAAGCAAATGGTGACCAGAGGCTGTCAAGAACATTTGAAAATTTTGTTTGAAAATTTGAGTTGCAATAGTTTGCAAAATTTGCGTGATTCTACATGCAAAAAGGCTGTAAAAGTAGATTAGTGAATAGATGTGTTTACCTGTTTAACCTGACAACCTCTGTAGACTCATTTAGCCACTTGTTAGCAACCACCTTTTTCAAGAGAAGCAAATGCTTTAAAAAAAATCACAAGGGCTTATTACTGATGTACTTTATATTGAATAAAAAGTGAAAATATCTCGAGCGTGTGTTTATCACAGACCTCATTTCAGGCATTTCACCAAAAACCCATTAGTTTGAAGACAACAGAACTGGAAGTGCTAAAATTTGAATTGTTTCTAGGTTCATACTTGACCATTTGTATAAAAGCAATATCTTATTTTAGTTTCTAAACCCACCAGAGGCTGTCAAGCTCCAAAAACTATAAAGAAGCATAATAAAAGTGCATAAAACATTCCTTTAAAAAGGCAGTTGGTCGTTATTCAAGCAAAACTGCTTGAGTATGAAAAGGAACAAAACTCTCTCTCTAGATTATAACACTATTCTAATGTGATTTATTTTTAAACACACTCGGACTTGCCAATGAATCATCAAATTTTGATATTCAGTTCATGGAAATGTTCTGAAATATTGGAGGGTTTACATCCTTTTATGATTTTTAAATGGATTTTCTGGCTTGCGTGTTGTAAAATGGTTCACCTTTTTTAATGAAGACATAAAACTTTGCCTTTAAGTTTGCAGGGGGTTCAAAACTATGACTACTTTAAACTCAAATGTGCCTAGTCAGGGTGTAAAAAGAGACGTTTGATGGCGAAAGAGCGAATGAGAGAGAGCTACAGACGGAGGGAGGAACAGCGTAGGGCTGCTCTAATAAGTTTCGTGATACTCCCGTGTGCTTTTCTCTTTTGATGTTGCACCAGGGCAAGATTTCGGAGGAGTTAAGCATAATCCAGGAGACTACAGGAGATGTACTCACAGACAGGGTGGAGCTCCACGTTTGACAACTTTCTTTATGACGGAGTCGGAAAAACAAAAACCTTTCGATACTGATGAGACTCATGCAAGTCTGTAGAAGATAATGACATGGTGTATTAAAAACAATAATGCTTTAATGCTTCATCTTAGTATTAAGTGAACTGTTTGAAATGTTAAGTTGTACTAAGTAACAACTTAGATATTTGTGTTTGCTAAACTTAACAGATGGGTAAGTAACCCAGCTGCCTTAAAGTTGATTCAACTCAAATATAAAAGTTGTCACTTAGTATAATTTAACATTTCAAGTTGAATAAACTTTTTTTTGAGTTGGCTGAACTTAAAATTTTAAGGCAGCCAGGTTACAAATTATTTTAAGTTGACTTAACAAATGTTTTTTTTTTTTTTTTACAGCATAGTCTATTTCACTATATATATATATATATATATATATATATATATATATTATATATATATAATATATATATATATATAATAATAAAATTATATAATACATAACATAACTTTATTCAAATTTACAACTATATTTTCGGATTTAACTTGATGTAAGTTAAGTTATTTTCTAATTTTCTAATATATATTTATTAGGAAAGTTCTAATTTTCTAATATATATTTCTAATTTTAGTTATATATATTTAGATTAACTTCTATACATATATTCATAATTTCAATTCAATTCAATTCAATTCAAATTTATTTGTATAGCGCTTTTCACGATACATATCGTTGCAAAGCAGCTTTACACCAAATTGACATTTTTACAATATATGTAGTAGTAGCTTGATGTACATATGGTAGAGATGTGTGGTAAAGATCAATTAATGACGTAATCAAACAGACAAAGAACACTATAAATTAGTAGCAGAATTCGGTAGTGCTGTATGTTTTCAGGGTTGGCATCATCTGAAGTCCTCTGTGGGGTTGGCATCATCTCTTCTTAAGTGTTCTGGATCCACACTGGAGCTTGTGAATTCCTAGTTACCATGGGATGTCAATCCCATGGCAAAAACAGAGAACAAATAGGAACATAATTAGCGTAGCTGCTGTTCAAACTAAGAAAAGGAAGGTTTGTTAAACCAGAGCTAAAAGATTAAAATGAACATTTGATCAGATATAGCTGCAGAAAAAGTTTATGAGATGCATTATTTGAATGCTTGGCTAAAAAGATGTGTCTTTAATCTAGATTTAAACCGAGAGAGTGTGTCTGAACCCCGAACGTTATCAGGAAGGCTGTTCCAGAGTTTGGGTGCCAAATGTGAAAAAGCTCTACCTCCTTTAGTGGACTTTGCTATCCTAGGTACTACCAACAGTCTAGAGTTTTGTGACCTTAGGGAGCGTGATGGATTGTAGCGTGGTAGAAGACTAGTTAGGTACGCAGGAGCTAAACCGTTAAGTGCCTTATAGGTAAGAAGTGCTATTTTGTAGCTGATGCGGAATCTAATAGGCAGCCAGTGCAGAGACTTTAAAATTGGGGTAATATGATCATATTTTCTTGACCTGGTAAGGACTCTAGCAGCTGCATTTTGGACTATCTGTAGCTTGTTTATTGAAGATGCAGGACAACCACCTAATAGTGCATTACAATAGTCCAGTCTAGAGGTCATGAATGCGTGAACTAGCTTTTCTGCATCAGAAACAGGTAACATGTTTCGCAGCTTGGCAATGTTTCTAAGATGGAAGAATGCTGTTTTTGTAACATGAGAAATATGATTTTCAAAAGACAAGTTGCTGTCTAATATAACACCCAGGCTTTTGACTGTAGTGGAAGTAACAGTACATCCGTCTAGTTGTAAATTGTAAGTCAAAAGATTCTGTGTATTGTTTTTAGGTCCAATAAGTAATATCTCTGTCTTATCTGAATTTAATAGCAGAAAATTGTTGGTCATCCAATCTTTTACATTTTTAACGCACTCTGTTAACTTTGATAATTCAGAAGTTTCATCTGGTCTTGTTGAGATATATAGTTGAGTATCATCAGCATAACAATGGAAATTAATCCCGTGTTTTCTAATAATATTACCAAGGGGCAGCATGTATATTGAAAATAGTAGAGGACCTAGAACAGATCCTTGTGGCACTCCATACTTCACTGGTGATAACTGAGATGACTCCCCATTTAAATAAACAAAGTGGTAGCGATCAGACAGGTAGGATCTAAACCATTTTAAAGCCTGCCCTTGGATACCTGCATAATTTTGTAGTCGATCTATTAGTATGTCATGATCTATAGTGTCAAACGCAGCACTAAGATCAAGTAAAACTAGCAGTGAGATGCAGCCTTGGTCTGACGCAAGAAGCAAGTCATTAGTGATTTTAACAAGTGCAGTTTCTGTGCTGTGATGGGGCCTGAAGCCTGACTGAAATTCTTCATAGATATCATTTTTTTGCAAGAATGAGCACAGTTGAGCACATATAACTTTCTCTAAAATTTTAGACATAAATGGAAGATTAGAAATGGGTCTATAATTTGCCAGTTCACTAGGGTCTAGCTGTGGTTTCTTAATAAGAGGCTTAATAACCGCCAGCTTGAATGGTTTAGGGACGTGACCTAAAGATAACGATGAGTTGATAATATTGAGAAGCGGTTCTTCTGCCACAGGTAACAATTCTTTTAGTAATTTAGTGGGTACGGGATCTAATAGGCATGTTGTTGGTTTAGACACAGTGATGAGTTTATTTAACTCTTCCTGTCCTATAGCGGTAAAGTACTGCAGTTTTTCTTTGGGTGCGACGAAAGAAGTTGACATATTAGATGCAGTATAATCTACATTGGCTATTGTATTTCTGATGTTATCTATTTTATCAGTGAAGAAATTCATAAAGTCATTGCTATTAAACTGTAAAGGAATATTTAGCTCAGGTGGTGTCTGGTTATTTGTTAATCTAGCCACTGTGCTAAATAAAAACCTTGGATTGTTTTGGTTATTTTCTATGAGTTCGCGGAAATGCTCAGCCCTAGCAGCTTTTAAAGCCTGTCTGTATCTGGACATACAGTTTTTCCATGCAATTCTAAAAACTTCCAAGTTAGTTTTTCTCCATTTGCGCTCAAGATTGCGAGTTTCTTTTTTGAGGGATTGGTTATTACTATTGTACCATGGTGCAATACGTTTTTCTCTAACTTTTTTCAATTTGATGGGGGCAACAGCTTCTAACGTATCGGAGAAGATGGTGCCCATATTGCTAGTCATTTTGTCTAGATCCTGTGTATTAAGGGGTACACAGAGCAGTTGAGATAAATCAGGCAGGTTATTTGTGAATCTATCTTTGGTGGCTGGAACAATAGTTCTGCCAAGACGATAACGCGGAGCCCTACAGTTAATATCAGTGATACGCAGCATGCACGATACAAGGAAATGGTCAGAAACATCATCACTTTGAGGTACGATATCTATATCAGTAAGATCAATTCCATGCGATATAATTAAATCTAGCGTATGATTAAAACGATGAGTGGGCCCAGTGACATTTTGCTTAACTCCAAAAGAGTTTATTAGGTCAGTAAACGCAAGTCCTAACGCATCATTTGTATTATCAACGTGAATGTTAAAATCTCCGACAATTAGCACTTTATCAAAATTAACCAATAGTTCCGAAAGGAATTCTGCAAATTCTTTTAGGAAATCTGTATATGGCCCTGGCGGTCTATACACAGTAGCTAAAACAAGAGATAGGAGAGATTTCTTTTGCATATCTGGCAGAGAAACATTAAGCAAAAGTATTTCAAATGAATTAAACCTGTATCCTGCTTTCTGAGTAACATTGAAAATATCACTATATATTGTTGCAACACCACCACCACGACCACTCTGACGGGGCTCATGCTTATAGTAGTAGTTTGGTGGAGTAGACTCATTTAGACTAATATAATCATTAGGTTTTAGCCAGGTTTCAGTTAAGCAGAGTACATCAAAACTATTATCTGTGATCATTTCATTCACAATAACTGCTTTGGGTGCAAGTGATCTAATGTTTAGGAGCCCAAGCTTTAAAAATGGTTTCTGTTCGTGTATTTTGCTTTTTTCTGGTTTAATTACGATCAGATTTTTTCTAGATCCTACATTAAATTTACGTTTTGACCTCACTATTCGAGGAACAGACACAGTCTTTATAGATTGGACAGTGCAACTACTATCATTTAAGCGTTCAGAACAAAAGCCATCGTAGCAATCATATAAGAATGTACTCACTAGTCAAATGGAGCGTAGCGTCCTGGAGATGTTGTCCGACAGCAGCTCCGCTCCGACTCTGCTGGGGTGCAGGCCATCAGCACGGAAAAGCCTAGGACGCTCCCAGAAAAGATTCCAATTATTAACAAAGAGCAGTTTCTGTTCTTTACACCATGTCAATAACCATTCATTTAGAGCAAGAAGTCTACTGAACCTTTCGTGCCCACGTCGATACGTGGGAAGTGGTCCTGACACGATGATCCTCGTCGCGGGCGACGTGCTGCGAACCGTCTCGATCAGGCTGCTGAAGTCCCTCTTCAGAACCTCCGTCTGCCGCAGCCTGGTGTCGTTCACCCCCGCGTGCAGGACGATCGCGCCGACGCTCTCGCCGTCCTTCAGGATCGCGGGTATCTGCGCAGAAACATCGAGAACGCGAGCACCAGGAAAACAGTGGGTGTGGACTTTACCTTTAGCTAAAGTAGCACGTAAGTACCGGACAATGGAGTCTCCGACGATCACAGCGTCGCGTTCCGTCTCGCGGAGGGGAGCGAAGCGGTTCCGGGTGGAGATCTCGAAGACCGGAGGCGGCGGAGGGGGCGAGGTCCTCGGCCGGGGCCTGGCTCGCGTCTTCCGCTGCTGCTGCACCCAGGGTCCGTGGTGTCCCGGCGCCGGAGTGAAGGACATCTGGGAAGATCGCGTCCAGGGTGCACGGGACCTGGGCAGAGAAGCACACGGAGTAGAGGTGGTCAGAGTGTTAGTATCACGCTGTATACTCACCCGGGAGGATTCCAGAGCGGCCCTCCGCTCTCTCAGCTCCGTCTGCCGCACCAACAGCTCCTGGATCTGCTTCTCCACGGCCTCCAGCTCGAGCTGCAACGAGTGCAGCTCGAACGTGTCCTCACCTGCACTCAAAGGTGGACACAAATTCGCCATTAAAGCAAGTAACAGTGAGTAAACAATGGAAATGTGTGTAAGCAGTGTGTAAACAATGCAAGCAGGATTAGCGGCAACCACGTTGGTGCTGCTAACGGGCTATAAGCTAGCGACTCCGGAAATCAAAACAAAACTAGTGATAACAAAGCAATCCGGATGTTTTAGTTGTAGAATACAATAGGGGGTATATTCACACGTTATAAGAAACAAGAATGATTGTGTATAAAATTGATTTTGAATTGAAAAACAGACAATAAGAAATTAACTCGACGGAGCTCAAACTCTAAGCGTGCAACCGCAACAAACGGGAAGTCTAATAATTTGCATTTATATATTCAGACTGACATACATGCATATTCAGATTTAGTTCTATATATTCATGATCTGCATTTTTATATTACAACTTGTATCTATATATTCAGTTATAACTATATATTCAGATTTACATTTATATAGTCAGATTTATATATTCTGATTTATACATATATATTCAGATTTACCTCTATATATTCATTTATAATATATAATTAATATAATATAATTTACATTTGTAATATATAACTTATATTATATTATAATATTATGTTTATATACTGTACATTTAATTTATATAATTATTTCCTGTTTGGTACTTCACACTAAATTTACCCTGTTGACATATAAATATATAGATATAAACATATATTCAGATTTACATTTATATAGTCAGATTTATATATTCTGATTTACATTTATATATTCAGATTTATACATATATATTCAGATTTACATTTATATAGTCAGATTTATATATTCTGATTTACATTTATATATTCAGATTTATACATATATATTCAGATTTACCTCTATATATTCATTTATAATATATAATTAATATAATATAATTTACATTTGTAATATATAACTTATATTATATTATAATATTATGTTTATATACTGTAAATTTAATTTATATAATTATTTCCTGTTTGGTACTTCACACTAAATTTACCCTGTTGACATATAAATATATAGATATAAACATATTTGACTTAATATGTTAAATATAAAACACGTAAATATAAATGTGTTTGTGTGATAACAAATTTAAAATGTTTATTTTTTTATCTTAGTATATTTGCAAATGTTTTTTTCTTATTTAAGCATAAATATAATTTAAAAATTAAAACTATTCGCTATTTCTCACATTTCAATTACTTTGTATTAGCTTTTCTCAGCTATTTATATTACTTTTTGGCACTGTTTCTAATATGTGACCCAAGACCACAGAACCAGTCATAAGGGTCAGTTTTTTTTCCATTGATGGTTTGTTATGATAGGACAATATTTGGCCGAGATACAGTTATTTTAAAATCTGGAATCTGAGGGTGCAAAAAAATCTAAATATTCTGAAAATCACCATTACAGTTGTTCAAATGTCAAAAATTAAGTTTTGATATATTTATGGTAGGATTTTTACAAAATATCTTCATGGAACATGATCTTTATGATTTTTGGCATACAAAAAAATGATAATTTTGACCCATACAATGTTGGCTATTACTACAATATGTTACTTAAGACTGGTATTGTGATACAGGGTCCCTCAAAATAGTTAGTATTTTCCTTTACATTTTCTGCTGTATAATAAAGGCTGAGGTTTGGTTTTGTCTGAGGTTCAGTAAAAATATATATTTCTCTATTCATGATGTGCTCTTATTTACTTGCAAACCTCAGTCTAAAAACAAACAATTTCATATCCACCCGTGCACCCTCAGATTGTGATGCACCAATGTTTCATAGACAACATACATTGAAGATGAGACGAACTGGCTGGTTAGGAAAGGAAGCTTCATATGTGACTTTCAGCGGAGGCGTGACGGCAATTAATTTCTCAGTGTCTGTTCCCATATAATCCATACGTCTGCCGAGTGCCATGAGGATGGATTTCTCAGCCCTTACAAATTTTCCAGATTCCCTACTTCAAGTAGTCTTCCAATAATCTAGGATTACACCTGCAAGATAAAGTAAAAAAGGCGATCCATCTTCTTTAAGGGGTTTAATCTTTTATGGAATAGACTGGATTATTTCCTCGGGTAAGGTTTTATGACCGGGCTTAATTCCCAGAGAAGTTTCGGCACCGTTCTGAGCTCCCTCCCCAACACCGTAACTCCCTTCCACCCACCCGCTTCCATTGCACCTGGGATGTTTGATTAATGGCCACCACTTGACCTGTTATGGCAACACTCTGCCAAAAAGCTAAGATTAAGTGGCAATGTCGGACCTGACGGGGCCCCTGCTGCTAATTTTACGTGATGTATGGAGGTAATACTGCTGTAGCATCTAGACTGGGGGAACAGGAATCCTGGCCACCCTGTTTGACCGTCATGCACTCACTGACTGTGTGAAAAGTTACCAGGCGCTTAGGTTTTCTGGTCACGCCACTCATGTGTGCATACGTGTGCCTGGAGTTACGTAAATCTCCATGTCTGTGCAATATAAAAGGATTTGATTCCACAGTATTTCTCAGTACTGAGGATGCGAGTTCTTTTCTCCCCTAAGGCAACTGAAAACACACATATATGGGTGTTTTTTCCAATTACAGGTGTTTTTATGTCCCAGGGGATTGATTTTTTTTATTAAAACATTAAAACAGATTTGAAATGGTTTTCTTTTTGTTATATGAAGGTCACTTTGCCTTTACTTTGCCTTTAGAAGATTGTATTGCACCCTTGTCCTTGACTTTCAATCTAAAATATGAAAATACATTATAAGATATAAATGATTTAATTTGCAAAATATAAACAAAAAATCATAAACCATTTCAATATTTTATTGTGAAAATAATTTAAATACATTTTTACTTTTACTTATTTTTATTTTTTTCCCAACTTATTTGTTTATCAACGAATCAAGTGTTAAGAAATATGAGAAAGAAATATTAATATGCAATATAATTAATGTTCAATTACTATTTTTATTTTAAATCAAACGCATATATATAGTATATAGTTTTATCAAGCTTTTTAAGCAATATATATATTTGTATATATTTGTTTGTAATATACACACATACAGTATATATATATATATATATTATATATATATATATTATATTATATATATATATTATATACTTGTGTGTATAGAGAATATTATTATTAAAATATTTAAATCATTTTTTAATTTACAATGAAATTGTTGTTTTATTTAAGCAAAACGTGTAAAAATAATAATATATTTATTTGTAAATTTGTAATGTAATTATATATATATATACTAGACATAAAATGCTAGCTATGAAATGAGCCACAGAAAGAAATATGAGAAGTAAATAATATTATTAAAATATTGAATTAATATTTTTATTTTAAATGAAACTGTAGTTTATTTTTTTAAGCAGCAAAACATGTAAAAATAATACATTTATTTGTAAATTTGTAATGTATAATATATATATATATATATATATATATATATATATATATATATATATATAATAAACTGTAAACTGGTACAAAGAAATGCAATGCTTAAATATATGTAGAAATAAAAACAAATGCATAAAATTAACAAGTAAATTATTAAAAAGATTAATCAAAACAAAAAAGCAATGACAAAAGGGATTGTCTCAGTTCGGAGCACAGATTCTTCTTGTGGTTTGCAGTTCGGTAAACAAAGTCCTTTGGGCCACCTTCAGTATTGATATGCCCAACAAAAGTTTGCCCTTGGAGGACTGTGGGATGCTTAAGCGCAGAGCTTTGAAGCATCGAGCAGGATGTTCTCCGCTGGCTCCTCAGAGGCGTGTTATGCTATGGCGTGATTAGTGAGCATGCTCATTACAAATGCATTCATAGTCTTCTTTGAACTCTCTCATGAAACATGATCGGAATACCGCCACAGCGAGGGATGTTTGAAAGAGAAAATGTGACAAAATTTGACGGCGAGTTAAAGGTGGGGTGGAAAGGAGAATGAAAGTGGAAGAGCGCTAATTTTCCAAAACCAGTTTGTCCTTAAAGGTCTGGTGACTCACGAGAGAAATGAGATTCAAGGTAAATTAAAAACTGTCAACGGCACTGTTAATAGGCACTACAGCCGGCGTGAAAGTGAAAAGCTAATCTCTGTGTTTAAAATCTTTTTTCCAGGTGACCTCTAGGGCAGCGTACGAGGGTATCAAAAAAAAACGACGAATGACACCTCCTGAGGCGGATGATAAAATTTTGAGGTAGAATATGTGTGTGCGTCCATTATCTACCTAAGAAACTTTCACGAAGCAAAATGTAATTGCATGCTACTATGGAGTCCATGGGCTTTCTCTGATCCAATCATTTGCATGATAATGAATTTCAAACAACTGTGTATCACAGCATGCAGTGCATCGCATTAAGGAGGAGGTAATCAGATATTAAATTAAGAGCCATGTACATGGCACAATATCACAAGCGTAAATCAGGCGCATTTTGTTACACTCACATTTACTGATAATAATTAGACTACTCAGAGTAATCTTCTGATCCGAGGGGTGTTCGGTAAAAGTGTACGGAACAAAGAAAAAGAAAAAGCAGGGGAAGAGCAAGAGAGAAACGCGGAGAACTCCCAGCACCCTCGACAATCTGTGGTGTTACCTAGGTAGTCAGATCCCTAATGAGCACGCTGATTAACTTTAGTTTTATCAAATGAGCGCACTCTCAGGAGAAGGAACAGGGAAAGGAAGAATTGACAGAGCGTTCTCCATAGGTTGGATTTGATTTATGAACATATGCTCTATGTGTCAAAGTAATGCAATTCCCCTTGAGAGGTGTCTACGGGGGTTTGAAGACCACAGAGATTGCACATTATGCTGTTCGTTCTGAGCATTTCCATTAAAGCTGAGCTCAAGACAGATTAGTGGATATTACTGCACGCCCACCTTCACATAATAACACGAGGAGCATTGCTTTCAATACCATTTAATGATTTAAATGTTCATGAAGTTTAGAAATCCAGCCCAAGTGGCTGGTTAAAACATTTTAGAGATGTTAAAAGCAGAGATGGGAAATGTACACACATCCTTTGCTTAAGTAGAAGTACAGATACTCATGTTTAAAAGTACTCTGGTAAAAGTAGAAGTACTAACTACACTTTTTTACTCAAGTTAAAGTAAAGAAGTATGAGCTCTGACATGTACTTAAGTAAAAAGTACACATTACTACTGCCTGTTTTAGTGTTGTGCTGGTAACTGGACTTCAAGTCATATTGACACATTAATACAAAATAACTTATATTTAAAATTTTGTTAGCCAGTGAATGCATCAAGGCTGAACAACCACTATGTAGAACAGGGCAGGACTGGGGCAAAATTTTAGGCTGGGAAATCTCATGCTCATCCAGGCCATTCCATTCACCGACAACAAATTCTGAAACTATGAGAAACCCTATTTTTTGTAAGGCCATCACCATTTAAAAAAAGGTTTAAAACCTTAGGCTGGGACCCTGAAAAAATATTAAAGTTTCTCTCTTGAACTGCACCTTTATTTTCATTTTCCTTTTCAGTCTCTTAATTTTCCATGATATCTCTCTGCATCTCACGTTGTGTGTGTTTACTTTTTTCCCACTAATTTTTCTTGTACCTGCCCCTTTTCCTATTAGCTATCTACTTTTATGAACAGAGGTGAATCCACCTTCTTGCAAAACAACCACCTCATTGTATTCGGTTTGCAATAACATTTATTTTAGGTCCATTTAAAGGATCACATTATGACCATGTGTTGTTTTATCTTAAAATGACTTAAATACTGTAGATTTAATGAAACTATATTTTCTAAATTGCCTAAATTTCAAAATTAGTACAATAATAATTACATCAATATCATTACAGAAAAAATCTAATATTGAACATGTTATTGCATTATCATGAGTCATATCATTTTGATCAAATAAATGCAGTCTTGATGAGCATAAGAGACTTCTCTAAAAAACATTACAAGTCTTACTGATCCCAAACTTTTGAGCGGTAGTGTATATATATATATATGAACAATCTTTTTTTTTTTTTTTTTTCCTGCCATGGAAATAAAAAGGTAAACAAAGGTCTTTTTATGTTATATTGCTATTTTGACTTTGTATCAATTCTAACTTTTTAAACACAGAATTGTGAGAAAAAAAACTCTGAATTACCTTTTTTATTTAAATTCAATGGTGGAAACAAGCTTCCAATTAATATATTAATTAAAAATAATTGTAAAAATCAGAAATTAAATCTAATGAATTATTTAATTTTAATTTGAAATTGTGAAGTATTTATGCATCATAGTATTCCTTGCACTGTTTATATTGATATAAGTAATAGTATGATTTCTATGGTTAAATAAATAAATAATACTTACTAACTTACTTGCCTACTTTCTTACTCACTTGATTGCCAGGAAACCATTGTCAAAAATCTAAAATGTAATAATGCTGTGAAATGCGGCCAGAATGATTGCAATAGTCACCCTATTATATTTCACATTGGAGCCCATTATAAACAAAACTTCAATTCAACTTTTCAGACCTCAAACGGCATGTGCCACAGAGATTTGTTCCTTATTTCAGAGAAAAAGTCAATGGCCTATGGGTTCAAAAGTGAAAGAGTTTCAGCATGCGCCATGATCTGAATGAGTTCAGACCCTGCTGGGGCTTACAGCTTAGCTGGCTTTGTATTGTTGTTGTATAGCATTGTGTTTTCAATGCAAGTAATTACACCTCACTCTCTGAGGCTTACTCAATCCCCCTGTTCACAAATTATAATGCCATTACTTGCAAAAATATTAGAAAAACGGCTTCAAATATTTAAAAGATGCAGTCTGCTTATTAAGGTCGACAAACAAAATGTTGACATTAGGGGTGTAACGGTACACAGATGTCACGGTTCGGTACGTACCTTGGTTTGAGGGTCACGGTTCAATGCAATTTCGGTACAACAGAAAAAAAACCCCAAATCAACTATGCTAGGTTTCTTTCTTTTTTTTTTTTAACAGACAGTAGTACAAATTTACAATTTTTTCCACCTACATGTGAAAATACTAAATATTATATCAAATTAATGTCACATATAGGCTATAAAATCTGCAGTACATCTATACATACAAGGAATAAAAACTTGAAATATATTTAATTTAGTTAACTAATAGGCAAGGGAAAAAACTGTGTGACATGTAATGTAGCCTATATTTGCTGAGTTTCCGTTCAGCTTTGTGACAGAAAGGAAACTCAAATGGAAGAAAGCGACATTCTGTTTTTTTTGTCGATTTTGCGGGTGTGATGAAAGTTTAAGTAATCGCGCCGCCGCACACAAACACAAAACATAACAGTTCCAGGCTTTTAGCATTGCTATCTTGACAGCGCAGTTGGTACTTTATCAAAATAAAACACAGTGAACCAAACATCAGCGCGCCGTACTGTGTCACTGTTAGAACACGACTGAAGTACAAAGTCTGTAATTTACATAATAAATAATAGTTTAGCATTTAGATGCATCGCAAATATGGAAATATTAGGGAATATTTGGATTTCTGCCAAATGAGCGAGGTAGGATACACGAGCACAAAGCTCCATTTCACAGACAGTTGAGTGCACAAGCCTTTTTGTTTAAAGTAACGTTATACTCCTTTGTCCGTGAGAGACGCGTTCAGAATCAGCACATGGTCACTGTCTAGTGGGCTTTGTTTTCAAGTGTGCAACTCACAGCATTCGCTGTTCTTCTGCCAGCGGTTATCAAACAGGGTTGCATTACTGCGGGCGCCCCTTTATGGATTGAGGGTGAATTGTCTGTATTCGTTGTGAGGCCTCATGCACCGAACCGAGATGCCCATTCCGTGACGGTTCGGTATGAATACATGTATCGTTACACCCCTAGTTGATATTGTTATTAATTTTTTAATAGTTAAAAGTTATAAACTATTTAACCCTGACTATTAACTTAACTCACTAACTTGTTCCATATATGCAAACATTCCAGGTCTCAACTAATCAGTAGGAAGAATTAAGTATAGTTTTGGTTTAGGTTGCATAGACTAGCATTACAAATTATACATTCTCATGTGTTAACATCCAGCAGACTAACACCTTAAAGTCTGGGTTATCTATAGAATAGCATATTAGTATGCATGTGATCAGGAGCTGTTGCAGAGAGGTGATGTTGGCCTCCAAAAAGGCTCTTTTGTCAAAAGGTGAGGTATATGGACAGTAGGAAATGAAAAGCACTTTATTAGGGGAATTATCCAGCTGACCTTAGTGCAATGAGAAGGATTACAGACGGCAAAGAGAGTAATCACAAACCCCTCTATCACCAGGGAAATAATTCACTGGCTCTCTCTCCCAGCTCAAAGAAGTATAAAGCTCCTTATTTCTTGAGAAGAGAGCACCGTCTTAATTGCTCCTCACAAATATGGTGACCTAATGCTGGGTATTAAAGAGTAAAACCTTAATACCAACACACCAATCAGCCGATAGCTGAAGGTGTACTGCTTATCTACCCCAACAAGTGGAGGGAATATGTGACCCGGCAATAAACCCATTTATAAAAGGGCCTCGTCAAAACCCCAGAGCAATACGAGACACAGGGCTTGGGAAAAGGAAACAGGCTCGGCTGTATGTACGCCGGTGAGGAGGGTAAGCCAATGCAACGCTGGCGTCTTCAAACGGGGAGCTGCGAAGAGTCAAAGGTTAATAAAAGGGCATCTGGATGGGAAGATGAAGACATGGCAGCCAGAGGGATTAACCAGCTCACATATCAAAGAGCTTCCCAAGCAAAGGGGCTCAACGCACGGATCAGCCAGGAAAATCTCTGCCTCCTTCACCGCAACGCGAGGTGAAAGGCCTCCGTCGCTCTTTCTCTCTTTGACTGTTTAAGCATAGGGTAAGTCAGTGTTTTTTTGTCATGTCGTCCTTTGAAACTAGAAAACTTTCTTGGTCCTCCACCACAATCTAATCTGTCTATCAATATTGTTGCTAAATGTTTTGCCACTTAATGTTTAATAATGGGTAAAAAGATATAGGCTACTGTAGGTTATTTAAAATAATTCATTAAGACTAAGTGACTAAAAAATGAGATAAAACTAAAGCAATTTAACATGAAGGAGACAATGTTACTGAAGTTGTTACTGAAAAAAAGCATTTTCTTTTCTTTTCTTTTCTTTTCTTTTGGCCAATAAAAACTCTTTTATTAAAACCCAAACCCAAACAATATATTCATTATTATTAAAAAAGGATATGAAAAATGAACTTTTTTTGTCACTGTGTCTACAGTTTTCTGTTATTTTCTGTTACTTTATTTGCTGCAAAAACATTTTATTTATAGAAGATGGCAAAATATCTTATACCAATATCCTTTATAAAACCACACAGCTTTGCATGAGCAATACTGAAGGAATATTTTAGGTATTTTTCCATCCATTAAACACAAAAGGAGATGAACAAGGGATAGGAGTATAGTGATGACTGTGACAGTGAAGCTTCAAAAGGACACAGAGGTCTAATAAAAGTAGCTCATATGACTTTTATGCTATATTTATGCATCAGACTTTTAGACAACGTTCCGTGGGTGTGACGTCCGAGGCTGAGACTACACAGCTACTAAAAGAGCTTACAAGTGGCGTACAGGCTGAAACCAAATGCTGTACTTGATTTTTCCTCACAAGGAATGTAAACGCTCTGGATGTCGAGGGAAATCCATGCTGAGAAACTCAGTGGTTGCAACGTCATGACAAGCGTTGGCATGTTTAGGGGAGAGTGGGGTAAGTTGAGCCAGTGGGTAAGTTGACCCACCCCTTTTACTCTACAGTTTTACTGTAATGTGACCATGTATTTTGGAATCGCACATCATTTCTGCCAGAAAAGGAGAAACACATGGGAGGAGTGGAAGGCACCCATTTACTTTAAAACTGTTTTTCGTTTGTCAAAGTGAAATTTTAGCGTAACAGATGTAATTGCTGTTGCATGAAAGCAAATTTATCCAGGTATAAAATTATGATGCATATAGGTGATTTAGCAATATATAAAACCATGCAAATATTTTAGCTAAATATTAGCCTGAACTGTTAAGCTAGCTATTTTTTTCCAATATGCCAGCTATGGGGCAAAGTGAGCCAAATGATGTGGGGTAAGTTGAGCCAACATTTTAACTTAACCCACCATAAGACACTGAAGTTAAATCTCTGAAGTATAAACTGGTATTTTAATGTGATATTACACAACTGGTTTAGTTTATCATATATACATATTATTTATAGGGACAGCATCCTTCTCTGAGAACCAGATGCTTTTCATCACATTATAATTGAATATATCTTTCCACCTGTAGTCCCTAATGGTCTGTTAGCATTTAAAGTAACAATCCATCAGAATGGGTTGATTTTTGCAGAGCTCATTTTGACAAGGTAAAAAGGGTGTTGTTTTACACTACCACTGAGAATTTTTAACCATAGTATATTATAGACTTTTCATTAAGACCCTAAAGTATCATACCAATTTGTGGAAAATGGGCATCCGATGACCCCTTTAAGAAAAGAAATATGACTGTTTGTAAAATGGAATTTGATTATTAAGTTAGTTTTTAAGAGAGGTAAATTATCTTTAAAATTTCACATGGGTTTGAATCAGATTCAGTCAGATGGTTAGTTTTCACCCATATGGTTCATCTTACCCACTGACTGGTTAATTTACCCCTAACCTGGGGCAAACTGAGCCACAGGAACCCTTTTTTTTTATAAGAAACCATCATTTTAGAACCCTTTGTCATAGATACATTCTAATAATTTAAAATGATAGGAAAAATCCTGGAATACCTTTAGATACTTTTATTGTACTTCTGCCTCATTTTCTCTTATCCTGAGGACCACATAAGTAAAACAATGGCTCATTTTACCCCACTCTCCCCTACATCCTGCCAGGATGGTATCTAGTGTTTCTTATCTCTGCTGTTTGTAATCTCTTTCAGTAGCTGTGGTCTACTAAAAGCCTCTAAGGCATCAGAGATGAAGTAGAGAGAACAAAGACGCAGATCTTTAGGAAGTTTTATTCATCCACAGGAATCTTCCCATTGTTTTCTCCTATACCTATCCCTCGGGAAAGTAGTGAAGACTTACATTCTTTCTCTTGTTGCCCTTTGACTGAAAATCACAACCAAAAGCCACACAATGTGGCATCATATCAGTGTTGCGGTAAAAGGGTACGTAGGTAGCGAAATTTTACATCATTGAAATAATGACACCCCCCATAGTCCAAAATATGTATGAAACGATGTGGATTTTTTAAATGATGACTTTCGTGGGTTTTCTACTACATATTGCAGTAAGAGACAGAAAATGTTACCTTTTAATTTTGACACATGCTGTGGCTGTGAATGATACCTCAAACCATGCAACTTGCATATAAAACATGCTTTTATTTGACTAAATGATCAGACTTATGCAACATCTCAGAACACCCTAGCAACTACTAACAGAACCCTAACAACCACATGGCAACACTTCAGCCATCACCCACAACATGCAGCTGGGAAATTAACAGAATTTAATAGCTGACATTTGAGAAAATGCACAAATCGAGATAAGAATGTAATCTCATTAAAATATTAATTTTGATCAGATTAATTTTGATTTCACCTACAACAGCATCAACCCAGAACACCCTATTAATTTTAATAGTTCTGTATGCAATCAGAGATTGCAATATGAAGCAAAAAATGTACCTGCATTTAGTTGCTGATCTTTAGAGATCTTTGATCTATATATTCCTACCAACTGCAAAGCTCAGAACATTTATGATAATTCTGAAAATGTGTTTATTCTGTAAAAGAGCAATAAGGTGGAGAACTAGAGACAGCGAGAAAGACGCTTTCAAGGTGCATCTCACACGTCAGACATCTCTCCCTCCTACTGAGACGAATTCAGGAATATTTCATAACCTTGACACGTTTTTCATGTTATTGTTTTTCCAACGCTGCATCAATTATTCACGCTGATGACAAAAAGAGAGACAAACCGTGGCCCTGCAGGTCGCTCCGTCGAAGCATTTCAAGCTATTGCTACTCATCCAGTCAAACATTACATTATGTTCCTCTGCAGATCACTGGCACTGGGAAGTCCTCAGCGTCGCATTTACCGAAACACGCTTTTGATAGCACCCACAGGAGAAATAGATTTTGATCATAATGCTGTGCCTCATCTCTCAAATGCGGATATTCACATATTATTACAAGCTGCGCATTTGAGACAGACGTGTAATCTGGAAACAAAATAAGGATTTGCTTTTCTCCCCCCCTTTTTGTGAATGATTGTTTTCCCTGCTTTCACTCCCCATATCAGTCAAGCAAATGCAATAACACTACGTTGCGCAGAGGGTCTTAGGTTGGGCGAGACTGAGCTCATAACATTTCATTTATCAGATGTCGGGAAACACACAATGTACTGCATACTGGCTTAGGATGACCTGGTGCAGCATACGACAAAAGCACGCTTCCGTCGTAATAAAGAAAAATTAATGACCATTAGAGATTGGTATTAGCTGGCCACAGTGACCAATATGTCCATGGATCATTTAGTGTGGCTCCTTTGTGAATGGTAATTTCAGACAGCCGTGGCTAGTGCCCACTAGTGCTTTACAGATGAACAAACATTCCCAGCATATTTGTCATCGGTGTCTCATTAAAATAGCTGTTTCATGTGCTCGCTTCAAAGACTCCAGTGCTCTGTTTTTCAATGCATTGTGCGTTCTGTAATGCAATGAGCGGCTCTGCGACTGCCTGCCGTGCATAAATGACAGATCTAAAAAGATGCTCTGAAGCATGCATTCTCCTGTACAACTGCATTCTTCAAACACACCAGCTATCACATGTGACATATGAAACTGCAATGGCTATTACATACAGCAGACTAGCATGTTTTTAGCTCTTTTCCAAAAACTAGTAAGCATAGAGACAGCATTTTAATGCACCATAGACGCTACCACCATGAAGCTGATTTAAAGGAACAGCTCACCCCAAAAATGAGAACTTGATAAACCAAATGTAACACATTTGGAGAGATTTAGCATTACATCACCAATGGATCCTCTACAGTGAATAGGTGCTATCAGAATGAGAGTCCAAACAGCTGATAAAAACATCACAGTAATCCACCAATAATTCACACAACTCAAATGCATCAATTAACATCTTGCAAATAAAAAGCTGCTTAGGCCATTCCACGGAAATGGATCCCATTTGCTTCCAAAACGATGAAAAAAAAATCTAGTAATACACATATTTAACTATTCAAAATCTGAATTGGTCCATCTCAGGTAATTTTTTCATTTTAAAGGTGACTCAAATCTCAAAGTTTATCAGTTTTTTGTGATGCAATTTATTAAACAATGGGACAAATGATGGACCAAATTTAATCAAAAATAAAATAAATAAAAAAAATAAAAAATAGTGGTTTAACTAATAATAGTGGAAAAGTAACAGGAATGAAACTGGGTAACAGGAAAGAATATATCCATTATATTACTATATGTGACCCTGGACCACAAAACCAGTCTTAAGTCGCTGGGTTGTATTAGTAGCAGTAGCCAAAAATACATTGTATGGGTCCAAATTATTGATTTTTCTTTTATGCCAAAAATCATTAGGATATTAAGTAAAGATCATGTTCCATGTAGATATTTTGTAAAATTCCTACTGTAAATATATCAAAACTTAACTTTTGATTAGTAATATGCATTATTAAGAACTTAATCTGGACAACTTTAAAGACAATTTTCTCAATATTTAGATTTTTTTGCACCATCAGGTTCCATATATTCAAATAGTTGTATCTCAGCCAAATACCGTCCTATCCTAACAAACCATACATCAATGGAAAGCTTATTTATTCAGGTTTCAGATGATGTTCAGTGGTTAAACACTGACTAGTGAGCTGACCTCACTGCTAAAAAATTCTATTTAAATCTAGTGGTCTGCAGAGGTTTTTGTTAGGGTTATGTTTAGGGGTAGAGGACGGGTTATGAGATAATATATAAAAATAACATACAAAAAATAATACCTAAAAAATATTTCATTCAAAATTGAATTAAAAATAATAAACTTAACAAATAATGCCTTTTCAGTTTTTCTGTGGATATTGTTTTCTTACAGTGCAGGTCACACTCCATTCACAAACGCCATTCCATGTTTGGGTCTAATACATAATTGCCACAGGACAGAAATTGCAAGTACATTTTCATATTTCATATCATATTATACAACAACAATGCAGGAAGAACCCCCAGTTTTCTCTGGGCAAAAAACTGTCTTAGTGTGGATAAAAGGCCAAAACGTTGAGAAAAAGATGCATTTTCAAATTTATCTAGATTAATATGGATGTAGCCTAATATTTATATTAATAAAACACTCATTCCTGTTATAATCACTCTGTTACTATAGATGAGTATAGGATATATGAGTATAAGAGTAACAGGACTGAGATTTTAGGATAAAATTAGCAAATACATAAAATATAGCCACATGAAGTACATACTAATATTATGAGGATACTCAACAAATTATAATGATTCATCAAAGATTTGTATTTTTAAAATAAACAAGTAACATCTAAGAAATAATTTAGGTAAGAGAATTGAATATTTATAAATGACGCTTCCTACCACCATTACAATATCATCAAATATACAGAAAAGAAAATAAGACCACATACTTTCGGTCATTTCATTGCCTTCAGAAGATCCAGATGTTGCAATATTATCTTGAAATTTTTTTTTTTTTTTCCCCAGTTTTTTAGAGGGGGGAGTGTGTTAGGGTAACAGGACTGAGTGAAAACCTGGGGACACGACTAAAATGTGTATTTTATCTAAACTAATATAAATTTATTTTGAAATAAATGTATTTAAATCACAGATGGGATATGAAGGTACACAAAAATGCAAAATAAAAAGGATTTTAAACATTATATTTCATGTTAAAATGTAGCATTAGACACTGGGGACATGCATAAATGCTATATTTTATGTGTTTTAGGTAGTTTTTTTAATAAGTATTTTATTAAATATAGATTATTTTGTGCATGACACTTTGCTTAATAATAAAATGTATTTTATAGTTCATTTTTATGCATATTTGTATGTTATGTCCTGGGGACAGAAAAGGCACCCATTTGCTGGAATGGCCCGCTTGCCTATTTGTTTAGAACTGTTTTGGTCTATTAAACCGTGGTTGTTCTGTGCATATAGCTCCTTTTGACTGGAGAGAGCAATATTATGGAAGTTGAAAACATTTTACTAATGGATTTGTTTCTTACAAACATGCATCTTTTCACTTTACAAGAAATTAATTGATAGACTGGAGTGATGTGGATTACTTGTGGATTATTGGACATTTTTATCACCCTGGACATTTTTATCAGCTGTTTGGATTCTCATTCTGACGGCACCTATTAACTGCAAAGGATCCATTGGTGAGCAAGTGATGTAATGTTAAATTTCTCCAAATCTGTTCCCACAAAAAAACAAAAACAAATTAATTTACATCTTGGATGGCCTGAGAATGAGTACATTTTCAGCAAACTTTCATTTTTGGGTGAACTATTCCTTTAAAAAGCAAGCAGTTTCTATGCTTATTGGAGTATTGTGTTGGTAGCTTATCAGCATGCTATCATTAAACTCCCCTGGAATCAATGCATTTAGAGCAACCAAATCATTACTGTGTTTCCGTGAGGGTTATTAGGATGCCTATGTAGGCAGAAGGCAGAGAGTTTGCAGTCAGGGCTTCCATAGCAGAGTTGCTATTTATGCCAAAGACACTGCATTAGTTTAAGGGGGTGGATTGGGCCGGTCTGTTAGAAGGGCTCATTAGAGATTCAACCTTCAGCATTACAGATTCTTTAGACCGTTTGCTTTCAGTGGGAGGATTCTTGCTCACTTGACCTTATCAGTTTCAAACGCATTAAAAACTCTAGATTAGGGCAACACCGTTGAGAAAGATACAGTGAATAATCCAGTACAACAGCAAGATTTACATAAGATGATGCAGAGAGAAGATCAATTACAGAAGGGAGAAAAACTATGATGTACGACCGAGAACAAACCAAAGCATGAAGAGTAATGATGCTATAGTGCAATAATGAGGAAGCAGCTATATTAAACATAAATAAACAGCATAATAATACACGTTCGCTCGCTGCAGATCAAATGAGCACTAGTCTGTCTTATTAACTGTTGAAATGCATGCAATTTGCATACCAATGCACTTGAAGAGCTGGGGGAGCGACAACGATTTCACATTCTTACTAACAGGTGTTACTAAAACAGATGTTTTTTAAAAGGTGTTCATGTACACATGGTTTTGCTCACTTGTCTGCTATTTACAGTTTTAAATGTGTGATTATGCAACATGTTTGCGTACTAACGAGACCTCAGGGGCACTATAGGAATTTTTGGATGCTGCCTACTGACCCAAGTTAAACTATACTCTCATTGGGAATGTTTTATTTTGCCCTTTTTATCATCCCACAGGCAAAAATTGTAAGTCTAAACACTTAAAAGGAAAAAAAGAGCTTTGTTCAAATCCCTAACACTAAATACAAGCAATTCTGAGCTTGTATTTCACTATAGAGGGTTTGCACTTACTATACGTCACGGTTTGGTCAGTTACCCGGATGCACGGCCATTTTGGAGATACTCGGATGTAAACAACAGCATTGATTGCACGATTAATGTACTATTAAATACGTTGTTCTGCCAATTGATGCTGTCTAATGGAAAAAATGAAAAAAAAAATGTGTGGAAGCTGCTAAATCAAATAGAGAAGGATTTAGGGTGCAATAGTACGGTGGCCGAGAGAGCTCAACACGCTGCAACTTAAGAAAACACATGCAAACAGAAAAAAACGACAACAAATTAAGAAAACATCTTCATCAGTTTGACAACACAGGCGCTGCAAATCCTCGCAACGCAAACACAAATACGGAAACGCGCTGCAAATTCTCACAACACAACCAAACAAAGAAACGCGCTGCAAATATCACGGACCACAACGGAAATGTTTCAGGGGGACCTCAAAAAGTGACGGACCCGGCTGGGACCTGAATTTTGACCTGATTTTATCCATTAATAAAGCGTTGCATTTTTTTCGTGAACTTTGAACGTTATATTTATTTGCATGTATTTATTTATTTGCAATTAAGTTAATAACGTTTCACAGTTAAGTGTGTAATTCGTCAGATTAGTCTAATATCCAAAAGACCAATGAATCTATGATCAGTATGTTAAACAAAATAATCAGGTCCAGATATTGAACATTTATTTTTCTATTGCCCTTATGCTATTTCATTTTGGACTGGCTTTAAAATAGACATAACAAAGAAATTAAGCAAACCCCTTAATTTAGATTTTCATGATATTTGCTGCCCTGGAATTTCCTTTTTCTTTCTTTCTTTCTTTCTTTCTTTTGGTATGTTTGTGTTCAGTTTGGGTGTTTTCTTTTTCTGCTGTTATTTATTTTTTTGCAGTTGAATTTGCAATTTGAAATGTTGCCTTGTTTTTTTGTTCGATGATGAAACGGAATAATAATAATAATAATAATCATGTCTCAGCTGGGTCCGTCACTTTTTGAGGTCCCCCTGAAACATTTCTGTTGTGGTCCGTGCTATTTGCAGCGCGTTTCTGTGTTTGGTTGTGTTGTGAGAATTTGCACCGCGTTTCCATATTTGTGTTTGCGTTGCGAGGATTTGCAGCGCCTGTGTTGTCAAACTGATGAAGATGTTTTCTTAATTTGTTGTCGTTTTTTTCTGTTTGCATGTGTTTTCTTAAGTTGCAGCGCGTTGAGCTCTCTCGGCCACCGTACAATAGTTTGACAAACTACAGTTAATAAGTGGTAAAGATACATACAAGCAGTATTAAGATATTAGCCTAATATTTCACCTACCTGACCGGAAATGTTAATGTTGCTCCTTTAAATGCAAATGAGCTCTGCTCGCCCCGCCCCTCTCTGGGTGAGCTGTGCTCTGAGAGATTTACTTTAGACGCATTTAGCGCGTTTAGCCACGAAACTTGCTAACTAGCACGTTATTAGGAAAGGTGATTGCAGAGATTCATAAAAAAAACCCTTATACTCACTTCTGCTGTAGGTGATGCTGGATCACGAATGATTTGCGTGAACATAGATGCATTTATGTAGATCGGGAGGCGCATTCCCTTAACAAACAAACATAATCCACTGCGTCTTCAGTGCCTCAGATGTCGGGAGTAAATGACAACAACTATGTTCATTATTACAACCAGCAACACAACACCTCAATCACTCAATCGGAGATATTCTTGTCTAACTTACATCCCTGCTCCGGCATCGAAACAATGGAGGTTGGACTGTTACAGCTGATTTAAGGCGGGTCTGAGGTAGGACACTCATGTCAATCAACTATCGTGGGAGCGGCCTCTCACACCGACAGGCATCTGAGAATGGCTTGATTTGAAAAAGGGGATATTATTTTTACAGATTAATTAAAAACCACTGCATGGATTTTTATCATTATAGGGTAGATTTGTACATACACTGCCAACACCCATTAATGTTCAGACAACATGTAAAAGTGAACTTTGCGTCCGATGGCCCCTTTAAGAACAAACATGAATGTTGTCAAGATTCTTGCCCTGGAAATCCTGGTTCAGTTTGGCCGATCACAAATGCCTTTTGTTCCTTATTATTTTGCATTCTGCTCCTTAATTTGTTATAACTTTTGGCAGTCTATTGTACTTCAAATATTTTTCCCTGGTTCTGACCGATTAGTACAGCCCAAAACATGACAATAATTGACCATTTTCAATTATCAGCAAAATTTGCGAGTTCCATTCGGACCAGTGGCATTGTTTAGTTCAGTGCCGCCAATGTGGCAAAATGAATTCTGAATTCAGAGTTTAGATCTTGCAATTCTGTTGTTTTTGTTTTTTGTACATAATATATATATATACACACACGCATAACTATATATATATATATATCTTTTATTTTGGATGCGAGTAATTGCGACTTTTTATCTTGTGGCAGAATCAAGCTTCCCTAATTTTAATGAAATCAGTTTTCTACTTCAAAGTTGTTGAAAATTGAATGTTTAATTCAATGTGGTACTTGCCATTTATTTGCAATTAACTGTGAAATTTACTAGCAGTTTCTAAATGAAAACTGTTTTAACATTTACGTTTTTTCAGTGTATAAGAAAAGGATAACAGAATTTTATAGCTGCTGATATGATCATAATTCAGTGCATTAAATATTAGCAACATGCTTGAACCTACTGGAATCGAAATACTGAGAGCATCTAAATCGTCACATACAGTCAGAACAAAAATTATTCAGACTCCAGATATAATCGTTGACATTTTTTTACTAGTGGGTGCAGGATACTATAGTTCATTCATGTACTGTAAGTGAGGATAGCAAAATAAAGTAAACTGTGATATATTATACCTAAAAAGTGGACTATCAGTAAAACTGATAAAAATGTGTTTTTTTTTTTTTTTTACTTTAATTGCTAATGTGACCTTTGTACAACACAGACTGAACAAAATTAAGTATTGCGTGGTAATTGGTCAACAAAGTATTGATTGCTTTTTTAATATTGTCATACTAACAGTTGTCTGAATTTTAGGTTGATTGTAATCCATTACATACCTTTCTGTCAGTTATCTGACAGTATTAAGATGAATTTGTTCTGACACAGTTTAACTTTGAAATCTTGTCATATTTTATTACCATTTTCTCAGCTATAGTGAATAAACTGTGATAATGTGAGAAATGTTAAAGGAGTCTGAATAAATTTTGGTTTGACTGTATGTGTGAGGGTTAGGATGCAAATGCAAAAAGGATGCAAAAATGCATAAGGAGTATCATAACCCCAGAGCTTGTGGGGACAGGCCACAACATTGTATAGCGGAAGAAATTCAGAATTCAATGCATGAAATACGCTATAGTTCTCCATAATGTGCCACACTGCAATCCCTAAAGAGAAGCGTTTCCTCCAGAACCTATGCGATAATGGAAAACAGTTTTATGATTATCATCATTCTCAGTTTCTCATCATGTGGGTTTAAGCCTTATATAAGAATGATTAATAAATGCAACTCTGCGAAGACACTTACAAAACAACAAGTCTGACGTGGAGACTTCAAAGCGTGATGTATTTTAATCATGTCGAGATGCTCGCTTGGATCTCGCCTCCGGCTCAGGCAAGCTCCCCAAACGGCCCTCTCCATTGTCTCTGCTTCACTGAGTCATGTGATGGGCGAGGTCCCTCCACGGTCCCACAAGTCTCTGCTGCTCTCTCAGAGATGACAGTCCAGAGAAGCACTTTTATGATGATTTATTTGAGCCAGTCACTGCTCAGTAATGGAAATTCATTTGCCGGAGTTCCTGATGCTCTGCAGGGGAAGAATGGAGGCTGCAGTGCTCATCTGTAGGCTTGGATGGTAGGAGACCAGGAGTGTTTGAAAGAACTGTCGAAACAATGCCTGGAGTACAGGAGATAAACTTGAGGTCAACTGAGGTGGTCATTTGTGAAAAGGAGTTTTGCAATGTTGTTGATTACTACTAAGCCTTTTCTTCTTATTGTATGTCTTTAAAAGATTATCAGTTATACATCTGAGGTCAAATTTGAACGGCATATATTTATGCAACAGTTAGTTCAAGTCTGTGCATCAGTGATGCTGTTTTTTATTCATCTTTATGAGTGAATCGTTTAATTCAATTCTTCAAAACGTTGATTTATTCAGGAACAAGTGACTGTCTTTATGAATTAGTCATGTGGGCCGTTTACACAACCAATTTGTTCAAAGACATGGAATCATTCAGAAACAAAACGCTGTTATACTGTGTGTTGCACATTGCAACGGTTGTATTATGGATTTCTTTGGATCTATTTTTGTTGGCAGAGCAAACTAATAATAATAACATTGAGTCCATTGTTGTTATTGTTAATAAAAGCTAAAACTGTTAAAAAAGTTTTCATTAGTCAAAGTCATATTCCTTTAAAAAGTTCAACTTAAAACCTTAAAATTAGAATGTTTCCTTGGCAAACTAACTAAAAATAAAATAAGTTTAAGTACTAAAATGAATAAATTGCTCAGACTAAAACAAATATAAATGAAGGCTAAAAATAAATTTATTAAATAACGCTAATAAAAATTAAAAATGCACATAAGAAAATGACTAAAATTTAAACTAAATTTAAAATGAAAACTGAAAATCTAAAAATAAAAGCTAAAAAAACAACACTGAACATCAGTGTTCTAAAACAACACTGATTGTCAAAAATGTAAGTTAATATTAACTTCTTATTCATTAAATTGTAAAGCAAAATGCATGAAAATTGAATGGATTGTGAAAAATAGGCATTATGTATCTGAACAGAGCCAATGACTGATGAAAATGCAGTAACAAGGCTTCATGACTTCATGAGATCTGAAAAATTGAAACTAAAACTATTAAAATCGTTTTCATTAGTCAAAATAAAGCTGCAATAAAGTATAATTATTCCTTTAAAAACGTCAACTTAAAAACGTACAATTAGAATGTTTCCTTGGCAAACTAATTAAAAATAAAATAAGTTTAACTACTAAAATGAATAGACTACTCAGACTAAAACAAAAATAAATGAAGGCTAAAAATAAATGTATTAAGAAAAGCTAATAAAAATGACAAACGCACATAAGATTGAATAACTAAAACTGAAACTAAGTTTAAAATGAAAACTGAAAGTCTTCTAAAACAACACTGATTGTCTAAAATGTAAGTTATTTAATATTAACTTCTAGTTCATTAAATTGTAAAGCAAAATGCATGAAAATTGAATGGATTGTGAAAAATAGGCATTACGTATTAGAACAGAGCCAACGACTGATGAAAATGCAGTAAAAAGGCTTCATGACTTCATGAGATCTGAAAAATTGAAATTAAAAATATTAAAATTGTTTTCATTAGTCGAAATAAAGCTGCAATAAAATATAATTATTCCTTTAAAAACTTCAACTTAAAAACTTACAATTAGAATGTTTCCTTGGCAAACTAACTAAAAATAAAATAAGTTTAAGTACTAAAATGAATAAATTGCTCAGACTAAAACAAATATAAATGAAGGCTAAAAATAAATTTATTAAATAACGCTAATAAAAATTAAAAATGCACATAAGAAAATGACTAAAATTTAAACTAAATTTAAAATGAAAACTGAAAATCTAAAAATAAAAGCTAAAAAAACAACACTGAACATCAGTGTTCTAAAACAACACTGATTGTCAAAAATGTAAGTTAATATTAACTTCTTATTCATTAAATTGTAAAGCAAAATGCATGAAAATTGAATGGATTGTGAAAAATAGGCATTATGTATCTGAACAGAGCCAATGACTGATGAAAATGCAGTAACAAGGCTTCATGACTTCATGAGATCTGAAAAATTGAAACTAAAACTATTAAAATCGTTTTCATTAGTCAAAATAAAGCTGCAATAAAGTATAATTATTCCTTTAAAAACGTCAACTTAAAAACGTACAATTAGAATGTTTCCTTGGCAAACTAATTAAAAATAAAATAAGTTTAACTACTAAAATGAATAGACTACTCAGACTAAAACAAAAATAAATGAAGGCTAAAAATAAATGTATTAAGAAAAGCTAATAAAAATGACAAACGCACATAAGATTGAATGACTAAAACTGAAACTAAGTTTAAAATGAAAACTGAAAGTCTTCTAAAACAACACTGATTGTCTAAAATGTAAGTTATTTAATATTAACTTCTAGTTCATTAAATTGTAAAGCAAAATGCATGAAAATTGAATGGATTGTGAAAAATAGGCATTACGTATTAGAACAGAGCCAACGACTGATGAAAATGCAGTAAAAAGGCTTCATGACTTCATGAGATCTGAAAAATTGAAATTAAAAATATTAAAATTGTTTTCATTAGTCGAAATAAAGCTGCAATAAAATATAATTATTCCTTTAAAAACTTCAACTTAAAAACTTACAATTAGAATGTTTCCTTGGCAAACTAATTTAAAATAAAATAAGTTTAAGTACTAAAATGAATAGATTACTCAGACTAAAACAAAAATAAATGAAGGCTAAAAATGACTTCATAACACCTGAAAAAGCAAAGTCATTTTAGAGATGAAGCAATTTACTCTGATTTCATACACAATAAGTGCAGGAAGGAATACTTGTAAAATTAATAACTTTAATTCAATGTAAGGTGTCATATTTCCATGTAGTGTTTTAAGGTTTCATGTTCTCGTGCTTAAAGATTAATTAGCAAAATCTATTTTTGTATCCAGTGTCATGTTTGTCTTTGTTGTCTTAAATGAGTATGAAACCCACATATGCATGCACCCGAATAAATGCGTGAGACTGTTGGAGCCAGCACTCTTGTGGTATCCATGACCAAGTGCATTTTTTTGTGTAAAAATGGCATTGGAATCCCATTTAATTTTCATCATCCATAAAAAATGCATGTATGACGTTCCATAGTCTTCAGAGATTCCCTGGACGGTTCTAATGGCTCTTTTTGACTACAGCAGACCATATTCTCAGAAAATCCCAGTTTCCGTACAGCCGACCCTCAGCAGTAATTCAATTCATTTCAGTTGTCCATTAGTTCAACAGAGCAGCACGTCTAAGACTATTTTTTCTTTCCCAGGGTGCTGTGCTGCATGTAAACACAAAGCAAAATCACAAAGAAACAAATGAATCTCCTGCCTTTAACACAACACAATGCAAACATTGACTTTATTTCACAATGTATTTGCAAGATGTACGCTCCGATGAGCTTTCCAGAGTGTCTTCACGGGGAGATAAACCTCCTCTCCAAAACCCCCTAGTGAAGTCATTCAGAACCAGTTAAATTCACCTCTCAAACCTTGCACCACTCTCTTTGACAGCCTACTATTTTTGCTTTCTTCCCCATTTCCAGTGAAATATGTACCATAAAACTATCAATCGTTACACAGCAAAAAATCCTTTTTTAAATCTGTATTGTTGTGTTGTTTTGCAGTCATTTACTTAAAGGAATAGTTCATCCCAAAATTGCTGAAAAATTACATCAAAGATCATCGGAACAGATTTGGGAATCACTTCACCAATGGATCCTCTGCAGTGAATGGGTGCCGTAAGAATGAAAGTCCAAACAGTTGATAAAAACAATAATCTACAAGCAATCCACACAACTCCAGTCCATCAATTAACATTTTACGAAGTAAAAAGCTGCATGTTTGTAACAAACAAATCCAACATTAATGCATTTTAACTCACCAAAATATAAGTCCTTGAGCTATAATATTGCTTTCTTCATCAAAAAAAAAAAAAAAAAAAAAGTTAATCCCCTGTTGTCCTCTCACATCAAAACCCACCCAAATTTTTGTTTAGAATATGACAAGACGCCTCCATTTTCTGGGGACATTCCTGGTTTTTGGTGTCCTGTCCCCGACTGGAGTGTCACCTTTTTACAGCACGTTCAAACAATGATTAAAGATTAAAGTTATAATATTTTTAGGGTATAGCCTATATTGCACATGCAAATGCCTCAGATTGGGAACTCTGGGAGAAATTCCGGTGGCCTGTTTTGAATATATGTGGGATTATTAGCCGAAATCATACCATGTGCCATGTACCCGCAGGGACAGTATGGACGGAAATAATATTTCACAACTTTGAATGCATTCTTTTTTTCTTGTTTTTTTTTTTTTTTGTAGTGTGTCAGCTACTCAATAATAGCAATATGCTTTGTGCTTTTGGTACTTTTAAAAAACAAAGTCTCATCTTTCAAATTCTTTCAGTTTTATAGTGAAATACTATGACGATATGAATAATATAAAAAAATAATAAAGTAAACAATTACATTTGCAGAAAGCACATACTTAGTGATCAAAATGAGCCTAAAATGCAAAATAATAAACCTCATTAGGGATCTATTTCCAAAAACATTAACATACTCACAGTTTGTGAAAATGTTAAAAAATATTTGTTAAATACAGTTTAATTTATCATATGTCCTCATATGTATTGTTTTATTTTTAAAAGCGATTTTGTCATTTGTTATAATCCTATTTTTGATCTTTACTATGTGCAAATGATTTTTGGTGAACTGTAGGTCTATTAATACTCTAGAGTAAATCTGATTCTCAAACATTATTGTAATTATTAATTATGATATTAATATATGGAAACCACAGCATGAATATGGATATTATGGATAGAGGACTCATATTTTAATCGAAAATAACAGTTTAAAGTAAAAAAAAAAAAAAAAAAAACCTTCTTAATGATGGATTTATTACAAACACACAGATTTTCACTCCACAAGTTATTCAATTGGACTAGAGTGGATTATTGGGATGTTTTTATTATTTTATCAGCTGTTTGGATTCTGACGGCACCCATTCACAGCAGAGGATCCATTGGTGAGCAAGTGATGAAATGCTACATTTCTCCAAATCAGTTCTGATGAAGAACCAAACTCATCTGCATCTTAGATGGACTGAGGGTGAGTACATTTTCAGCAAATTTCCATTTATAGGTAAGCTGCCTTTAAAAACACATCTGCTTTTGTGTATTGACTTTTGAAGTACATGACAAGAATGAGCCAATTTGATACTAAATCATATTTAATATATATTCTCTAAATCATGTCTTATCTTAAACAATGTTGTTACGCTTAAAATTGTTCATTGAAAAACAATTTTTTTTAAAAAGTATCTATTAAGAAACGTATTCTTTTGCGGTATTAGACTGATCAAGGACACATACATAAACTAGACTTGAAACTAAGAGATGTGACCCTGACATGAAACATACCCAAAGAGCTTATAGGAACAAAATGCAAGCATGCTGCTCATAAATCTCTCGCCGACATTAACATGGAAATCAGCAGTGTAATTTAGTGAGGGACATCCTGTAGCTCATGATTGTAAACCATAGGTTACGCTTTCTTTTTTTCCAGAGGGGAAAAAATCTATACAATTACATTGTCAGCCTTTAACCTTTACTTGAGTACTTTGTGAATTGTCCTTTTATGTGAGAACTAGGAAATTAAACATGATTAAACATGTCAGCTGTTTATTCTCAGGCTTTATGCACTCTCAGGGTTTTTCTTGATTGCAATCAAGTGGCAGTATTGATGTAATGTTTCACATTAGAAGAGGGCAGGATGACAAATCACACTAACAGTAGGTATACATATCCAGCTTTTTGCTGGAAATTCATATACTGTATTAAATATCCATGAGGTTATGCATATTTTTAAATAGGCTGTTAAAAATCTTTGAAAAACAGAAATCCATGGGTAGAATTGTATGTTATTAAAAAGTTTGGGATTGCTAAGATTTTAAAAATCTATATGAAATAAGTCTGTTATGCTGCATTTATTAATATTGCAATTAAAATAACTGTTTTTTTATTATGTATTTATTATATAAAGCTGAATTTTTAGCATCATTACTCCACATGATCACATGATCCTTCAGAAATCATTCTAATATGCTGATTTGCTGCTCGAGAAACATTTCTGATTCTTATCAATGTGCACAAGCATATTTTTATGCATGCAAAAAGAGCCAAAAGTTGAGGTAGAGTCTTTGAATATGCAGAATATTTTGAGATTCGAGAGCTGCAACAGAAGGCAGGATTTTCAGAGAATAATGACTGTTCGTTTGGGACTTTTGGGTATCGTTCAGCTTATGTAAGGAGCATCAGGATTATTGATGCATAAGTCAATGTGCAGCTACAGGGACTGTTCATGTATTCACGCTCCTCTACGCCCCACACTTGATAGATAGCATGCAGCCTACCCATCCTTTTAAGGAAGATCACTTCCCATAAGGCTGGCAAAAGCACTCCAAGGTAACAGTTTTCAGGGGTGTTTATGGTTTGCAGGGTGCCTCTGGGATACGCTGGCAGGACTTGAGGGATTTATAGTGCCGAGGGGCCATATCCCAATGGAGCGCTGTAAGTGGTTCTGCAGGAAATAAGGGTCACCTTTATAATCTCTCATATGGGGAGGGAAGCCTTAAACCTTTGAAGGAATGATTTTGGCCACTCTTTAGAGGGATATGCTAACTCATCTAAATGAAAAATTAAAGAAAAATGATCTGGCTGTGAAATGTTGTTGTTCACTGAAAATCTTCCCCTCCAGCATGGCTGTCAAATTTCATTTGCACTTGTTGGTTCTCACATGTCTTGCAATCATGATGCAAGGTGCTTGAGATCATAAATTTTGGTCTTTACCGCACACAACTCTAGTGAAAAAGTACAGATTTTACATTTATTTTATACTAAGTGTAGTTCAAGTCTATTAACATATTTACTGACATATAACTCGAGACTTACTGCTATAAAAATTATAATTAAACTTTATTTGGAGTACTAGTGCACAATGCACATTTAGGCCTAAAATAGCTTTCAATGTCACTATTGATGAGGATTGTATGATCTTTAAATAATATCGGTCTTTGAATGCAAAATACTTAAAGTGTACCTAAAGTATACTTGCAATAGTTCCACTTTAGTACAATCAATCAATATCTTTAGTTGAACTTCAGCACTACTTCCACACAATTAAAGTGCATTAAGTACAAAATTAGTTGTTCCAATTTAACAGACATTAAATATACTAGTTTAGTATACTAAAAGTACAATTGCAAAGTATTTTTATTAAGTACATAATCTGTAAATGTATCTGTAGCATACTTAGCGTGAAATAAATGTATTTTAAATACATCTTAGTATATTTATTTTTCACTAGGGAAAGCTATCATAAGAAGACTTATGATTTTATTGTACCTTTTTGAAGTCATTTTTTTATGCTCTTTTTTATATTACACTACTTCACTGTATAGAAAAAAATAGGGTTTTTGACATTTTATTACCTCTATGTGTTCCATGTATGGTACAGTACTGTTCAAAAGTTTAAAAAAAAAAAAAATAAATAAATAAATTCATATTTTTATTCATAAAGGACATATTAACTTGATCAAAAGTGATTTTAAATTGTTACAAAAATTCTATTTCAAATAAATGCAGTACTTTTGGTCCATCAGTGAATCATGTTTTCCTCAAAAAAAAAGAAAAGAAAAAAGCTGTTTACAACATATAATAATATAATTATTCCTGAGCAGCAAATTAGCATTTTAGAATGATTTCTGAAGGATCTTGTGACAATGAAGACTGGAGCAATGATGCTGAAAATTCAGCTTTGCATCACATGAATAAATTACATTTTAAAATATATTACAATAGAAAACAGTTTTTTTTTTTTAAACTTGTAATAATATTTCTGTATTTTTTTATCAAATAAATGCTGGCTTGGTGAACATAAGGGACTTTTTTCAAAAACATTTGAGACTTTTTGGGTGACTATCCCTATAACTAGAAATATGGTCAAGTTTCCATATAATCTATTGAATTTTGGTTCTGCAGTTAGCCAGGTTTAATTAAAAACAGAAACCCATATGATGCAATTTTGTAAAAGTAAACTCCTCAAAGTTCTTACCAGGAAAAACACGGCACATATCAATGACGCAGAAATAAGACATTGCGCATCAGCATTGAGATTTTAATGAGTATCTGTGTCTGATGTAATGTTTTCACTGAGAGCAGTATCCGCCAAAGACGCAGAACAGTTTCATTGTTGATTTTAGCTTGTCACACTTCCAATCCTGCATCTTCCTCTCCACTTGCAGTCAGTAAGGCAGAGAAAACACAGAGAACACTACTGACCCGAGGCAGATCGCTGTCAGTCATCTAGAGTGACAGCTCTCATTGGAGTGCCATCTTTTAGGTTGCTGCTTGCCAATTTGTAGCAAGTCTTACACATGTAGCGTGAACATAAAACATTTTTAATACAGCCTACAAAAAAAAAATGTGGGATGCGTGCAAAACAAAATTCTATCCTCAAATGGTGCCTTTAGGCTCTGAGCCACATACTCAACAGCAGTGAATAGACGCAAGCACGCTTCTTGGGGAATTTGCATCGGAGGGCGGTTTGTCAAAATGCTTCTTCTCAATTGATCTGGACACATTTTTTTATAGCTGTTCCTGGGTATCTGTGTTGTTTCGCTCTGGACGTTGGGACTTAATTTGGTACGGGCGAAGCCTCTGGCTTTTTTCTCTCTAAACAAGCAGATGCAAGACGGTAATAGTAGAGCCAAGGTCCATCTGGTGCTTGGTTCCCTGGCCGGCGTGACAAATAAACACCTTCATGGCCTAGCGGGATCGTCTGAACTGGGCATGACAATGTGCAATTGGTCAAGTGACCTCCCTTGGTTTCGTATCTTTTTTTGCCAGACGTGTGAAAAAAAAAATGTAAAAGAAAAATGCTATGAAATCAAATTACTGGTGAAACACAAGAGAATGTCCAGTTAGTATATTTTTTTAAGTCTGTACATACACTACCAGTCAAAAGCTTTTGAACAGTAAGATTTTTTTTTTATGAAAACATTTATTATTATTATGTTGAAAACAGCTGGTGGAGCAGTGGATTATTTTTTTTTTTTTCAGATTTCTTTGATGAATAGAAAGCATTTATCTGAAACAGAAATCTTTTATAACATTAAAAATGTCTATAAATGTCATCACTTTTGATCAATTTAAAGAATCCTTGCTAAATAAAAGTATTAATTTCTAAAAAAATAATAATAATAAAAAAAAAATAATAATAGTAATAATAATAATAGTAATAAATAAATAAAATTAAAAATTATACTAACTCCAAGCTTTTGAATTGTACAGTGTATAATGTTACAAAAGCTTTTTATTTCAGATAAATGCTGATCTTTGGATCTTTCTATTCATCAAAGAATCCTGAAAAAAAAAAGTACTTAACTGTTTTAAATATCAACAATATAATAATAATAATAATAAAAACATTTATCTTTGATCGCAGGAATAAATTACATTTTAACATATATTCAAATAGAAAACAGTTATTTTAAATAGTAAAAATATTTCACAATATTACTGCCTTTGCTGTATTTTGGATCAAAATACAAAAGTTTGGGGATTTTAAAAGAAGTCTCTTATGCTCACCAAGTCTGCATAAATTTGATAAAAAATACAGTGATAACAGTAATATTTTTATCATTTAAAATAACTGTTTTCTACTTGAATACATTTAAAATATATTTTCTTCCTGTGACTGTAAACTGGATTTTTCAGGTTCACATGATCCTGTTTTGCTCCTCAAGAAACATTTCTTCTTATTATTAATGTTGAAAACAGTCATGCTGCTTAATATTTTAGTGAAAACCATTATACAATTTTTTCTCAGGATTCTTTGATGAATAGAAAGTTCAAAACAGCAGTGTTTATTTGAAATAAAAATTGTTTGTAACATTATAAATGTCTTTACGGTCACTTTTGATCAATTTAATGCATCGTTGCTGAATAAAAGTATTGATTTCTTCGAAAAAACTTTTGAAACCTGACCATAAATGACACATATAACAAAAATGTGTTTTGTTGCTTTATATATCATTCAGATGGCTGTCCCTGCCCAAATATAAGACTAGTGTCCAAAAGAAAAAGATTTCCACCCACCCTTGACAAATTAATTCCATGAAGACTTCTTTTTTGAGCAATACATGGGCCTCTAAGATGTTCAGAAGCCATTTTGGTTTTATCGAGCCGCTTTGAGGGACTGCTCCAATGTCTCTGTGACCAGCTTTATTTCTCCCTGCCTTCTAAATGTCCAGAGTTCCTTATTAACATCTTTTGCAACTTTTCCCTTGCCAGATCGCTTAGAAAAGGCACTGGAGCAGCTCTTAGTCGAGTCTTGCCAGCTGTGGGAGTAAGATACAGTAGCTTGCTAATCCGTGAGCCTCGTCTGCTTGAGCTCAAGGACTCTGCTATTTGTCAAACAGAGGCTTGTGGGAGTTACAGATGGTCTCCTCTCTCTTTATTGAGTCACCAGGGTTTGGACGCCTCTGATTGGTCAAACCCTGATGGGAGCCGGGGAAGCCACAGCGCTCTTCTTGGAACAACGGATAGATAGGATTGTCAGTGCTTTTCAAACAGTTGCTCTGTGATAGCAGGGAACCACTATGGTTTCATGTATTTTTTAAAAGTTATATACATCTAAGCACATGCAAGATGGGTTTTCAAACTAATTTCAGACAGTTCTGAAAAAATTTGGCCATGTGCTATACTGTTTTTTTTTTTTTTTTTTTGCCCCCAATACCACCACCACCACCAAAAAACCAAAAAGTTTCAAGTTAAACCAAACATGCAATGAATATGCATGATAGCCTGCCTGGTACATAAAGTGTACAGTGTACAGTGGAGTGAAGCAACAAAGACTACTATAATCACTCCGCTCCAGCTCCATTCCATTTTTTTACTCCTTACTCACTAGGGACAGATATTCCATTCTATTCCAAACATCACAGAATGACAGCATGCCTGATACAGAATATATAAGTGGAATGAAGCCATAAAGATTTCAACAATCACTCCATTCCGGCTCCATTCTGAGTTTTTTTTCCTTTCCTTGCTCACAGGGAGAGAAACCCCACTCTAAACAATCCTGGAGTGAGAGAAATCACAGAAACACAGATCTGGCCCAAAACAGGGGATCTGACCTATACTTACTAAATAAATAAATGAATATCTATCAAATATTGATTTAAGGTATTATGGGAGAAAAAAAAAAAAAAAACACAGTGTAGAGGTATACAAAAACATGAAACTAGCACAGCTACTACCGTTCAAACGTTTGGGGTTGATACAATTTGATACAAAAAAAAAAAACAAAAAAAAACTTTAATTTAGCAAAGAACAGATTTCTATTTCTAATAAATGCTGCTCTTTTGTACTTTCTATTCATAAAAGAATAGAAATGCTGCTGGCCATATGTGCCCTAAGCAGAATTGTATTGTTGTGCCCCCTCCTTCAAATATTATGGAAGTTAAAAAAAATAAAATAAAAAAAAAATAGAACTTTAATAAAATATAAAAGTAAAAACATAAATAATTTGTAATTAAACTGTATTATTTATAAATTACAGTTGTAGCTCTAGACAGTTATGGCTATGATTTAATTAATACAGTTGTCTTTTTCTTATTATTGTCTCAAGCATTCAGAAATCACACAGCAGCAAATAAAGCAGTTTTACTACGATAAAACCATGGTTAATTTTGGCAAGGGTTGTGATGTCCACATGTTTTTGTTGAAGAAATTATAGAGGCTGTAGCATTTTATCGCAAGATTAAGTGGACATTTGAATTAAATGTTTGGACAGTATTAAACATGGATTTGACCGTAAGTGTAACAACAACAATTGTTAGGCCTTTGGCGCCCTTTGCAGGCATTTGTAATAGTATGTTATGCACATAAGTTGTTTATTTCGTAGTAGCCCACATTATGTATTTTAACAATGTTATTTAATGAAACTATATTATTATTATCAATTAAACAATTATTATTGCCTCAATGTTTTTATATAGCCTAATGCATTTTAAGCCATGGAAACTAGTAAGACAGATGCGTTTACCGACATTAAAACACGTTACTGAAGTCAGCAGCGAGGATTTCACAGGATTATGAACGTACCTGTAAGTGATAGACGGGCTTCATCTTGTTTTTTTTTTTTCTTTTTCTTTTCTTGATGCCAGACTGCATATTATGATCATTTGCAATCAGCCGGAAACATTAGGTGAGGTGACGGCAGGCGCGGGCGCGAATGCGTGAATGGCGCGTCACGTGTGCTTACTGCCTACTGCGTTCACAGTAAATAAATAAATAAATTAATTAATTAATTAATTAATTTCTCAATATTGATAATAAGAAGAAATGGCTCTCGAGCAACAAATCAGCATATTAGAATGATTTCTGAAGGATCATGTGACACTGAAGACTGGAGTAATGATGCTGAAAATTCAGCTTTGCATCACAGTAATAAATTACATTCTAAAATATATTACAATTGAAAACAATTATTTTAAATTTTAATATAATTTCATAATATTACAGACTTTTACTGTATTTTTATTTAAAAAAAAAAAAAAAAAAAAAAAAAGCCTTTGTGACCGTACTTATTTCAAAAACATAAAATTATTCCGACCTCTTCTTTTGAACTTTTGAACAGTATGGAAAACTGTCAAATGTAAAGTTTAGCGATCATCATAACATATCAACTACAGAATGCCGCAACTGACCAATGTGATTCAAGTATTCCAGAGCATAACACAACAAATAAATCTTTAAACAACTGTACCACCTGTGCTAGTTTGTTTTACCAAAGTTCTTGTTCCACTTAATTCTGCTGAACAGCTTACACTGCATTTTAAGAGGAGACTTCTTCACAGTTGGACACACTCTCTGTTACTCTCTGGCTGTGCCAAACCCAGTGTGCAATCCAGAGGGACTTATTTTCCGAATAGACATCAGCTTAGCTGGGTCGAAAGTTCTTAATTACATTTGGAGTGAATGGAGGAGAAGTTAAGGAAGGCAGAAATCTCATGGGGAACACAAGCAGAAATTTAAGCATAAACACACATAGATAAAATCTACGGTGAATAATAATGCAATAGGTGTAGTAGCATGCTATGACAAGCATATATATTAAAGGAATGGTTTACTCAAACTGAAAATTTGCTTAAAATTTACTAGGCCTCAGGCTATCCAAGATGTGCAAACTCATGCCTGAGGGTGAGAAAATTTTCAGTAAATTCAGTTTTGGTTGAACTACTCCTTCAACTGCAAACTATCCCTTTAAGAAAAAAAAAACTGCATTCCTGCATTTAAACTTCAAAAATAAACTGTTATACCTACAGAATTTGTATATATATATATAATTTGATTTTAGTTTGAGATTTTAGTTTAATACTGCTGATATTTCACCCAAAATGATGGTGCATAAATGACAGAATTTTCCTTTAAGCTTTGAAAAAATTTATAATGCAATTAGACAATTTTTGGCATAGTCAGTCTCAAAATGTCACTTTCATCAGTGCTGTTTATGAATTGTGATTTTGACGAGGATAAATCAACTAAAAAGCATGCTAATTGATAAACTAAACATTGAACATGCCATACATTACACTCCAGTGTGCTAATATGTGTGAAAATATGCTTTCAATTTCGTTACAGTTCACTGTGCATGTTTCAATTTTATGCTCATATTCTAAATTAAACACTGTTTTCTCACCTCTCACCTGAGACAGTGAGATATGATGTCAACTGTGAGCAAAATGGGGGGAGTAAATATAGAATATGGTAAAAGTGATTAACGACAGCACCTTGTCGCTCTCCAAAAGCAGATGGTTATGAGTGAATTCACTGTTCACATGCTGCTCCTGTTTTATGTTGTTATTTGAAAGCTGATTACAGGTTGTCTGTGAACATTAAGAACCGTACACTATGATAGGCTAGTGGATTTTTTTTAAGATTTCCCCCAAAGCGCTTTGAACAGAGTGTTCCTGTCGTCTTCCTGCAGGACGAGGTTGTCATATCCCGGGGACATCAAATTCTGCATTATAACACGTAAAACCCATAAGGTTGCTTCACTGTAAGCCGGGCTGATGCAATCTCAGAATATAGCTCGGTTGCGAAACCTAGTGAGCTGCCTACCTAGAAAGCATTTTGAAGCATTACAAGCAGAATGCATTGCAGCAAGGTCAGTGAAATAAAAAGATGGTGGATGGCGGATGGAAAAATGGTGATTGCAAATATCAGTTATTCAGCATTGAAAAGTACAGATAAAAATGTTTACTAGTTGACTGGAATATTTCTCCCAAAATGTCTGGGTGCTATAATATTTTGTTTCTTTAAAGTTTGACATTGATTGATTGATTGATTTTAAATAGCAGTTTTCAATTAATTAAAAAATAGGATTATACAACCAAAATTTATCAATGAAGTCAGGGGCATTAGTTAGTTTGTATAAAACTAGTTATATAAATTTAATAAAATAAAAAAAAAAGTAAGGGGCACTAGTTAGTTTATATAACACTAGTTATATGAATAGAATAGAATACTGTAAGACTGAATTGAAGAATTGAATGTTAAAATGAATAATGCCCAAAAAAGTCAGGGGCACTAGTTAGTTTATATAACACATTATATAAATATAATAGAATACAATAGAATAAAATAGAATACTGTAAGACTGAATTGAATAATTGAATGTTAAAATGAATAATGCCCAAAAAAGTCAGGGGCACTAGTTAGTTTATATAACACATTATATAAATAGAATAGAATACAATAGAATAAAATAGAATACTGTAAGACTGAATTGAATAATTGAATATTAAATGTGTAATGCCCAAAAAAGTCAGGGGCACTAGTTAGTTTATATAACACTAGGTACATAAAATAAAATAAAATAAAATAAAATAAAATAAAATAAAATAAAATAAAATAAATTAAAATAAATTAAAATAAAATAAAATAAAATGAAATAACGTATGACTGAATTGAATAATTGCATGTTAAATGTGTAATGCCCAAAACAATTCAAGAGCACTAGTTAGTTCATATAACACTAGTTCTATGAATAAAATAAAAATATAAAATATTAAAAATATTTATTTATATTTAAAATATTTATTTATAAATTTAATTTAAATTTAATTTAAATAATGTATGACTGAATTAAATAACTGAATGTTAAAATGTGTAATGCTGAAATATAGGACCATACAACCATAAAAAAAAAAGGTATTAAAATGTAGTTCTGCACTTAAACACATTCATCCTTACTATAAAAAAAAAAAAAAGAGTACCATAAAAAATATAATTTTGAAGCAATAATTACTGTGAATTGTGCTCTTAAGTGAAATAAGGTCATTGTGTAATTCATTTTCCCTGACCACTGATAAAATCGCCCTGGTAATAGAGACAACTGTATTAAACTCAATATTTATGATCTAGTCTTTTACATTATAAGCCTATTACTTTTACAGTCACTTTTGGATCATATCCACCCTAGTTTTCAATGTGGAAGTAAGCCGTTTTCTGTGAATGTGCAAAACTTCATTAGCTCAGTTCATTAGCTACTGTAGGCAAACCACGAGGAGAATAACAAAGTGCAAGAAACAATAAAACTGTTTGCACTACCATGTGTGTTCATAATCAAGATAATACATTCAAATAATATGGTAAGACACACCAGTTTGCAATATCAAGAAGCAAACAAGCTGTTTTGTACAGCTAAAAATAGCTGGAAGCGAATGACACCGGAAGCCAGACCCATTAAATTTACAAATGGCTGTACCCACTCTTATGGGAAATATACAAAGTTGGTAGTTAAAAAGGAAAATGACTCAGAAAACAAAGTTCTACTCATGGAAATCTAGATACAATTGCTACTTATTCTCTCAAAGTATCTTTCGAAACATTTAATGCCACTAACCCGACAAACTTCGGCAACCCCAGTGATTAATTCTTCCTCGAACGTCATTGAACACAACTTTGTTTCCAGACAGAATGATAAAAACACACCTGTGTGCCCTTACTCCTGGAGGTTGCATCAAGCCAGCCAAAGCCTTAGATCTTGCCAGATGGAGAAACTGCTTTCCAGTTTTGTGAGCAATATACATCAGGCGGTCAAGTGAAGGGAGTGTGGGCGGGCCGTGGGTGGGCCGTCTGAAGCTGAGCCTGAGCAGAGAAGGATGTTCCTTGGCTGGTTGATCGCTGGAAGTGCTGCGAGGTCTTGTGGGAAAGTAAAAGTCAGGTAAATATATCTCTGTCTGATAGTCTGCCGTGTTTCTGTCAAAACAGGTTGTTTACATTTGCGTTAAATACATTTTTCTTCTCTTGGCTTCATTTTCATTTGACTTGTTTATTGTTTCAAATTATGAAAAAGATATATAAATGGAGATGACAAATTGATTCATGTGCATCTCTTTATTCAAAAAAATAAGAAATAAAAAAAAACTGGAGGAGTTTACTGATGCTTATCTCTTGAATATTAATTTTGTTACACAAATAATTTAGCATAATTTTTAGTTGTTTTAAAGTGCTCAAATTAACTTGTGACATTAATTTGATAACGTCAATCATCTAAAAGCACAACTTACTGGTGGCTATGGAAGCCTGTTTCACTGAATAGCCACTGAATACAAAAATAAAAGAAGGTAATTGCGAGTTTATATGACATAATTCTGAGAAAAAAAGTCAGATTTGTGAATTTGTATCACACAATTCTAAAAAAAAAAGTCAGAATTGTGAGATATAAACTCGTAATTGCATGTATTTAGTTGCAATTGCGTGTTATAAAGTCAGAGTTGTGAGATATAAATTTGTAAACTTTATTTCTCAGAATTGTGAGTTTATATCTCGCAATTCTGACTTTACAACATAAACTTATGATTCTGACTTTTTTTCTTAGAACTGCAGATTTATATCTTGCAGTTGTGACTTTTTTTCTTAGAATTGCGAGTTTATATCTCGCAATTCTGACTTTATAACACGCAATTGCGACTCAATATACATGCAATTTAGAGTAAACTTGCAACTCTGACTTTATAACACAATTGTGACTAAATAGACACGCAATTAAGTTTATATCACCCAATTCTGACTTGTGTGTTCTGAATTGCGTGAAAAAGGTCAGAATTGCAAGATATAAACTCGCATTTAAGAGATAAAAGTCACAGTTTCGAGTTTTATCTTGCAATACTGACTTTATAACACAATTGCGACTAAACAGACACGCAATTGAGTTTATATCACGCAGTTCTGACTTGTGTGTTCTGAATTGCGTGAAAAAAGTCAGAATTGCAAGATATAAACTCGCATTTAAGAGATAAAAGTCACAATTTTGAGTTTTATCTTGCAATACTGACTTTATAACGTAATTGTGACTAAATACACATGAGGTCAAGCAATTCTGATTTTATAACACGCAATTGAGAGTTTATATCATGCAATTCTGACCTGTGTGTTCTGAATTGCGTGAAAAAAGTCATAATTGCAAGATATAAACTCGCATTTAGAAGATAAGTCACAATTTCGAGTTTTATCTTGGAATAATGACTTTATAACACAACTGTGACTGAGTAGACATGCAATTGAGTTTATATCATGCAATTCTGACTTGTGTGTTCTGAATTGCGTGAAAAAAGTCAGAATTGCAACATATAAACTCGCATTTAAGAGATAAAAGTCACAGTTTCGAGTTTTATCTTGCAATACTGACTTTATAACACAATAGTGACTAAATATACACGCAACAGAGTTCATATCACACACGTGTGTGTTTTGAATTGCATGAAAAAAGTCAGAATTTCAAGATATAAACTCAAGTTTTATTGTGCAATTCTGACATTATAACGCAATTGCAACTAAATATACACACAACTGAGAGTTTGTCACGCAATTCTGACTTGTGTGTTCTGTTGCACAAAAAAAAGACAGAATCTCAAGATATTAACTCGCATTTAAGAGAAAAAAATGTGCGATTAAAAAGTCACATTAACCTTTTTTTATTTTTAATTCAGTAACAGAAACTTGTTTACTAACTTTTTTTTTATTTTAATAGACCAAAATTGCAGCTCTACACCATGTTGTGCTTTGCTATCACTTTAAAAGCTTAAGTGTGTGAAAAAAAATTCAAGGAAAGAAGAAGAAGATTCTTTGCTGTGAACTGGTTCTTTACGGCTCACCATTTTGTACATGTAATTAAGCAATGTTGCCTATATGCGAGTGCTATTATTAAAGCTGTCAATAATAATGTGAAGCACTGTGAAGAACTGTTTTACATGTTCTAAGCATGTAAAAAGAATAAACCAGTTTTAATCAACCCATCTTTTACATAAAATATGAGAAACCATAGAGAAACTTACATTTCGCCCCCTCGAGTCAGTTCACTCATGCTCGTATCAGCAGCTAATCGATTCTCTGCGGACACTGGTGACCGTCAGGCTTGTCTGAAAGTGAGCTATGATTGAGTAACTTGTAGATTTGTGGTGACTCCAGTCTCGAGCTGTGAATGGTTTAATCCGATTTGGTAAACAGGTTCAAAGAAGTAGTTCAAAAGAATGATTCATTGGCTAACCAAACTTCTCAATAACAGTTTGTTTGGTTTCATTTTAAAATCATCACAAATCTACAGCATTTGCAATTTTCAGCAGAATTTACCAGAAAATGCACACTTCAGTTTTAAACTGGAATAGGAGAAAGTAACAATGCACCACCTTTAAACCAACACACACGCTTGTATACACACAGACAGAGCTCTTGTTGGAGGGACTGTTTTGCTGGTAATTCCAGCGTACGTGTTAAGGAGCCCTGCAAAGCCCCGTGTCATAATTGTGCAAATATAATATCAAATGAATGTTTGCGCATGTGGCACGAGAGTGACTGTGCATACATAACAGAGCGAGACGAGGGGGAGCAAGTGGGCGAGATTTTATGAGATGAGAGAAAAAGGAAGAACGGAAGCAAGAAAGAAGGATGGAGTGACATCTTAAAAGCAAACTCATTGCATCAAATCGAGCCTCTCATACTGAGCCCGTCCACATCTCACAAGTTCCTCACATCAGAGAGGAATTCAAAGAGCTTCATTTTGAGACAGAGAGAGAGATGCCGGGGGTGGAGAGATATAGAAAGCAGGGGCGTTTTCTGTGAGAAGGCACACAGTGCCTCCACTGGGGAAAAAAAAAAAAACAAATAAATCTTAAATAAATACATTTAACACTGCATCTTCACTGGAAACGAGCATCACGCTGCGACGCAACAAAACTTGTTCTCGGCCATTATTAACAATGAATTTGTTTACATTGGCTGGGCTTTTAATGAATGCTGTGTGACTGCAAATAATGGGCAAGGCATGAAAACAATATTTAATATTAGTTTAAGTGGCTAAGCATATTTCTGAACAACTGTTATGCTATTGTACTTCCTTGAGGCAAGACAATACAGGCTTCCAGACACTGGTCAGTTTTGACATTTTGGACTATTTTGCTTTCATAACTTGACTAGTGGAAAGAAAGCAACTAAATTACACATTTAAGTGTTTATTTTATTATACTTCAGCTATTTGGACTCAGTTTCTCCTGCACTGAGCCATAAATATCCACATCAGTAGCACTTACACCAATCTGTCCAGTTATATTTTATTTTATTTTATTCTAGTTATTATTTTATTTTACTGAGGGGTTTGCTAACATTTGCCTGACTTGTGTGATCTTTTCAGTTGTATTCCTATTTATTTTATTTTATATTTTATTTTATATGACTTTACTTTATATTTTATTTTATTTTACAGTTGTATTCCTATTTTATTTTATTTTATTTTATTTTATTTTATTTTATTTTATTTTATTTTATTTTACTGAGGGGTTTGCTATAACATTTGCCTGACTTGTGTGATCTGTTCAGTTGTATTCCTATTTATTTTATTTTATATTTTATTTTATTTGACTTTACTTTATATTTTATTTTATTTTCCAGTTGTATTCCTATTTATTTAATTTAATTTAATTTTATTTTATTTTACTGAGGGGTTTGTTAACATTTGCCTGATTTGTGTGATCTTTCCAGTTGTATTCCTATTTATTTAATTTTATCTTATTTTTTATATTATTTTTTATATTATTTTATTTAATTTCATTTTACTGAGGTTTGTTAACATTTGCATGATTTGTGTGACATTTCATTCTTAAAAAATATAGTGATTTGTTGTTCAAATAGTATTTTCTAATTTATAGATAAACAATAGATTTTTGCCTTTAATTCTATAAAATTAAATAAAAATTTTAAACTTGACTTTATCCAGTGTTCAGTTTCACATTTGTGCATATTTAATTAGCTAATGCCTCATTTTTATATTTGAACATTTCAGTTGTTTTTTTTTTTTTTTTTAAATACAGTGTGTCTTAATGCACCTCAAAAGTATGGTGATTCCTAAAGTTGTTTTTATAATTTTACCCTATTCAACTGTAGTGTCTTGTATTAACACAAGCATATTCATTTTTCATAGCTTACAGGCGTTCAAAAGGCACAGGAACGGAATATTAGTTGACTGCTGACAGAGTCAGCTAAATGCTTTCTCATATGCCTTTATCCTGGAAACCATGTAATCATCAAATCGAGCTGGAACATTCATTTACACTTGACTAGAAACACCCAAACATGCTCATTTCATAAGGCCTCCACATGTCACTTGCAGAGGAGAGAAACAATGAAAAAGAGCAAGAAAACTCGAGAGAAAGTGCAGGAGAGAAGGAAAGAGAACTCAAAAGAGACAATGTAATTTGGTGGTGGTGTTTTTTGGCCGCATGCTCCATTTGCCCTTTGAAACGGAGAGAGAGCGATGAGCATTGGCAGGAATTGAATGAGTAGATTAAGACCCCCTCCGCACAGTCCTTCTCTCTCTTTCCCCACAGGCCTGAGAGCAGCAGAGATGGAGAAGAGATTGCAGGCAGAGATGTTCTATCACAGGAGCCTTTGTCAAAGGCAAGATTGATTGGATGATTAAGTACAGAGATAGGAGGAAGAGAATTAGCGGCCACTACCAACACTCACTGTCACTCTCTCGGGGTTACGTGCATCCGCTGCGGTATCGTCATTCCGGTTATGCAGTGCCAGAACTCTCCAACTCGCTGGCTAAAAATAAATATGCTTGTGTGGTCATTTCAGGAAGTATTTCTATACAAGGGTACAGTAGACTTTCAGAAATACACTCTGGTCAAACACAATCAATGAATTTTATGGAAATAAAGAGCTGAATTGAGGGTCATCATGCATTATCAGGGTGTCGAATCATTTGGAACTTTGTCATACCGATTTGAATGATTTCAAAAACAATGGAATGTTTTAGAGTGAGACAAACCAGATGATATGAACATAATTCATCAAATCCACTGCTAATACTCATGTCTGGTAGTGTGATAGTAGGTTTCAAATCAAATCCGCTTCCAGAGAATCATGCGCCAAAGTTTTCTCCAGGTTTTCTAGGCCTCCTGAGAACATTAGAAAATAACTACAAATTGATTACTGACTTAAAATACAATTACAAGAAAACATAATTTGAAATAGTTCACTTAGCTAAAGGTAGGACCCTATGATTTCCGCGATGCAGAAAACACGGACGGAATCGTGGAATCCAGTCAAAAAAACGGAATTTACTGTATAAGTGAATGTCACAGAATTTTTTTCAAAGTTTGGATGAAATAATCAAACTTAGGTCATTACACTTAAATCAAATCGCGATATGGACTAAAAGTTCGGTTTAACTTGGAACTTTTACTTGAACTTGAACTTTTACTATTGTGTAGAATGTACGTAATACTATTACTACTATTATTATTAAAATTGTTAAAACTTTATTTTATTAAGAAATAATCACACAATATTTCTTTCATGTTTTAATTTTAACAGTAACTTTGTTTTTGTTTGTTTTCATTTGACTAAATGATAAATTAAATGAATATTTTATGCCTTCATTTGATAACCAGAAAAATTTAAATATTGTAAAAATAAACTGTAATTAATGAAGTTGTTTTTATGTATTCAAATAATTAGACATGCTAAACCAGAATTTGGTAACAATAAAACAAAAAGTGAGAAAAAATAAAACATTTCATAGGGCCCTAAACATGTAAATTTTGTTTTAATAAATTTATGTTAAATTGTATAAGTTCCATAATTTTAATTAATTAAAAAAAAAAAAAAAATTAGGCCTATTAATAAAATGTAATTTAAACATTAAAAAAAAAGAGTCCAGAAAAAAAAAAAAAAAAAATCCAGAAAAATTAAAATGGAAAAAAAATTGGGAAAAAATAAATTCACAGGACCGTAGCTAAAAGGGGAACGAGGAAGAACCAGGAATTTTTTCTTAATAAATTACCAGTACACAACAAAAACTGAAAATAAAATACAAATATAAAATTTTATTAAAAAAATATATATATAAAAAAGAAAATGTAACATCCACTTTTGATATTGTGAAAAAAGAAAATTATCCAGTGTTATTTTATCCTCAGTATACTATTATAATTTATGTGAATGTTTTAACTTCATTTGAAATTTTTATATTTTCCATTTTCATTTAAATTTTGTTTTAGTACTTTTGTTGTTTTTGTCATTTTTGTATGCCTACATAGTTTTTATTTTTATTTCAGTGTTAGTTTTAGTTATTTTACTTAAAGTTAAACTAAAATAAAATAAGAAATTATGCCTTGGTGACTAGTATGAATAAAATAAGTTGAGGAGTTTTAGTTTTTTTTTAATCAGTTAACATTTATTTCAAATAACATTTTTTAAATGGTTTTAGTTATAATTTAGGTTTCAACCATAATAACCCTAAAAATAACCAATGTGGCTTTTTAAACATTAATATGATAAAAAATTAAACTATAATATTGCCATAAAATACTGCCATTTCTGCATTGCAAGGGGCAAAGAAGTTACATTAATTATTTGAATGTCATGGTTTAAATTATGAGTATAGAAACACGGCGAATGTAAATGTGACATTATAAATTAAAATTTTGAAATATATGCTTTGTAATGACAGCAGAACATCTGGTCTGATTCTGCATGATATTTACACAGCATCAGAGCCGTAGTAGGAAGGACCCACGTGTGTCCTATAGTCTTCTGGACTTAATGATAGACCCATTAATCGCCGGTTCTCCCTTTTTGAGTTCTTCAGCGGTGTCAGATTTCTGATCTACCACCTTGAAATCCCACCAATAACGGATCACGTTCACACTCCCAGCTGAGATTACTACATCAATGCTGATCAATACGTCAATACGACATCAAACCTGAGGCGACTTTCTTAAGATCTCCTCTGAAACTCTAGAGGAGACACATGTGAGGTTACTACGGTCTTTTTCTCAGGAGAACAATCATTGAAGTAGGAGACTTCAGCTCCATTTACTGCAATCTAACTATTACAAAGACATGATTTTTTCCTTCCAATAGGCGCAATATTATTTACATAACCGCATTTGACTCTATTATTGAAAAATAATAGCATTAGGCCATTAAATCAGTATTTGGCCACACTGAGTATTTTTACAGTAGCATTTCAATTTATTTCCACAAAACAGATAAAGGCAATTTGCGAGAAGCACCGAAGACCGTGGTCTCAGAGGCAAACGAAATGCAACGCAGTAGGACGTAGTGAAAAAAAATATCGCTTATGTAGCCTATTTCATTCAAATATGAGTTCAATTAAGACAACGTGCATCACAAAGGAAGCGGGAGACTGAAATCATGGCAGAAGAGAAGCGCACAATGGATTTTTCAATTTGGGGCCTATTCATTTGTGTTTGTGTAGCTAAGCAGGCCCACCCTGCCTCCCCTCTGAAATCAAATGGCAAGCATTGAATGAGAGCCATTAGGAGCATTATTCCAATTTAATGTATTGATTTGTTTGGTAAGGCTTTGAATGGTCCGCTAAAAGAGTGAATGCGTGCGAAAAAAAGCGAGATAAATAGTGACAATCTAGCATGAAACAAAATAATGAGGGTTATTCAGTTTCACAGCTTCTTTTATTTATCATTTGACCTCCTCCAAGTAATGTTAATCATTTAATTTTACATAAAATGCCCGGGTTTTGCCCTGCGAGGACGTGCATTTCCATGGGCCGTCATTTGAGATTCATATTAAGCATATGGGGCCGTTTGCAAAAGCAACTGCTTTGTCCCTGAGAGACCGAGTTATGGATGAATTTTGAGAACTGCTGAAATGTATTTGAAATTCAAAATGAGGACTCGCTTCATATGTGGCGGTCTCAGAGGACTCGGGATTCAAACGGCTGCTAAAGTGTTTGGATTGCAAACACATACTGTGAGATACAGAGGTTATTTCCAAAAACTTTAGGCCAAATAACCACTTCAAGTTTATTTTTTCCTTTGGATGCGTGTTGGATATGGATATGCGTATTTGAGCGCCAAAGACGGCATTATGGGGGGACGAGGACCATCTAAAACAGAAGATAATATTTATTTAGCATTTGCCACGTTTCCTTCTTCTATATTCAGTTTGCCCTGCTTCAGGTAAAAACTGTCGTAACTGTCGTAAAAATAAACAAAATAAGAAGCTGCCAACCTCGATGACATAATTAGGCATCATAGGTTTGCGCATGAACTCCAGACTACAAAATGATGCTAAGATAACTCATTGTGGCCAAATTTATTTGAAGTATATCATTCATAGATGATCTAATCCCAGAATGCACTGCCACAAGATTATCCTGTAGCATCCAAGATGATGGGTGAAGTATGGAAGCTTGTTTCTGCCACTTTTTTACTTTTTATCTCCCAGTCTTGACTTTTTCTCATAGCGAGTTATATCTACGAATTCTGACTTTTTTTCTTAGACTCAAAGTCAGAATTTCAAGTTTTAAAGTCAGAATTGTGATATATAAACTCATAACTGTGAGAAATAAACTCAGAATTGCAAGATATTTTATATTTAATTTATAAAATGCAACTGTAAGACAAAGTAAGAATTGTGAGATATCTCGCAATTATGACTTTATATTTTGCAAGTTTATATTTTGCAATTCTAAGAAAAAAAAGTCAGAATTGTGAGACATAAATCTGCAATTCTGAGCTCACAATTATGACATTGTCTTACAATTTGCGATTTATATCTCAAAATTCTTACTTTATAACTTGCAAGTTTATATGTTGCAATTCTAAGAAAATAAAGTCAGAACTGCAAGATGTAAGACATTTTTTCTTAGAATTTCAAGTTTATATTTCACAATTCTGATTTATTAACATGAAATTGCAAGTTATAAAGTATGAACTGAATTGTAAGAAAATGTCAGAATTGTGAGCTTACTTTTTTGTGACTCGCACTTCAGCTTTTTAGCTCACAATTGAGAAGAAAAAAGTCAGAACTGTGAGATATAAATTTGAAATTATAAAGAAAAAAAGTCAGAATTGCATCTCACAATTCTGACTTTATAGCTCACAATTATGAGTTTATATTTCACAATTATAAGAAAAAGGTCAGAATTGTGAGATAAAAACTCATAACTGTGAGAAATAAAGTCAGAAGTGCAGGAAATAAACTCAAAGTTCTGACATTTTTTATTCACAATTCTGATTTATTAACATGCAATTGTAAGTTATAAAGTATGAACTGTGAGATATAAATTGCAAATTGAAAGAAAATGTCAGAATTGTGAGCTCACTTTTTTGTGACTCGCAATTCAGGTTTATATCATAATTGAGAGGAAAAAGTGAGAACTGGTAAATATAAATTTGAAATTGCAAGGAAAAATGTCAGAATTGCAAGTTTATGTTTCGCAATTCTGACTTTATAACTCACAATCGTGAGTTTATATTTTGCAATTCTAAGAAAACAGTCAGAATTAGAAGATATAAATTCAAACTTACTTTTTTTACAGGTTTATACCTCACAATTGTGAAGGAAAAAAGTTGTGAAATATAAACTGGAAATTGCAAGGAAAAAAGTCAGAACTGCAAGTTCATATCTCACAATTCTGACTTTATAACTTACTTGTGAGTTTATATTTCGCAATTCTAAGAAAAAAAAGTCAAAATTGGAAGATATAAACTCATAATTGTGAGAAATAAAGTCAGAACTGCAAGATATAAACTCAAACTTTGATATTTTTCCTCAGAATTTTGAGTTTATATTTTACAATTCTAATATATTAACATGAAACTGCAAGTTATAAAGTAAGAATTGTGAGATATGAATTGCAAATTGTAAGAAAATGTCAGAATTGTGAGCTCACTTTTTTGTGAGACACAATTCAGGTTTATGTTTTTTTCCAACTGTGAGGAAAAAAGTCAGAACTGCAAAATATAAACTTGAAATTGCAAGGAAAACTCACAATTGGGAGTTCACATTTTGCAATTCTAAGAAAAAAGTTGGAATTGCGATATGTATTCACAATTTTCTGCATGTAATTGCAAGTTATAAAGTAAGAATTGTGAGACATAAATCGCAAATTGTAAGAAAATGTCAGAATTGTGAGCACAATTTTTTGTGGGTTGCAATTCAGGTTTATATTTCTGACTTTATAACTCACAGTTGTGAGTTTATATTTCACAATCCTAAGAAACGAAGTCCGAATTGTGAGATATAAAAAGAAAAACTTTAAAATGAACTAAAATGAATAAAAATAACTATATATTTTTAAATTTCTAAAAAGGTACACAAATGGTGTGAGTTACACATCCAAGTTTAACACTTGGGGTTAAGGGTTGTGAAAAAACCCTGAAACTAAACATGATCAATAGTACGTGATGTTTGCTTTAGCAAGCATTTGTGCTACAGTATGTTAGTTTTGTAAGACTCAAATAAATACATAAAAAGTGTGATATGACATTTCACAACTTCATAAAATCATTAAGTATAGTGAAGCCCAGCAGATTTGGCTCACTGTCTGAGGGTTTGAGTTTTGAGTGTGTATCTGACCATACAACACAGCTTGGTGTCACAGGATGAACTGGTTTATGCATTTCAAAATTTAAAGCAAATCCCTGCTGTCACATCTGACAATCACATCTGTGCACGTACACCATCTACGTATGTTTCTGCAGGGGGACATTGACTCAGCTTACTCTCTGGATCGATCCAGCCCTGTAGGTTCCTTTTAATATTGACTATTGACTCCCCACTAGTCTCACGGAGCCAGACTTTTACATAAGTCTGTTCAATTTAGCAGCTTAATCTGACCACAAGCATCCACACACATTAGAAGGATGTCATCAAGTAACAAGGTATAAAACTTTTTTTCAAATCAGTTTTTGTAAGATAGATGCAAACCTGTGTGCATACCAAAACTAGCAATCAGACTGCAAAATATGAGTAATCAATAAAAGTTCACCTCTAGTTCACATTCATATCAACCGCGAGGAAAGTGGTTTTCACATTGATTAAACAGTATGCGCAAACAAACCTGGCTCAACACCAAAACCTCTGCTGTGAAAGTGAAAATTAGTGTTAAAGGAATACTTCACTCCCAAAAATCTCTCATGTCGTTCCAAGCATATTTTTCATGCTCAAAAATAGCGGAAAAACAGAAGAAATTATTTTCCTTTTCAAAGACAAAATAATAGACAATTAATACAGAATTATAAAAACACAAGGGGTTAAAATACATAAATAAATAAATAAAAGTATGGGGCAAATTACTACATATAAACAAGCAAATGAAATAACAAATAATATATTAATAGAAAATAAAAATAGTATTATGAACTAAGAGTATGGGGTGAGAGATTAATTATTAATAATAATAAATTAATAAAATAAGAATATAACATGAAACAAACAGAATTACATTAATTAAAAATATTAAGAATAATGAATGAAGTAATGAATGAAATATTACAAACTAAGAGACAAATTAATTAATAATTCTGACAAATAAATACAATTAAAAAGATAAAATAATAAAATGTGATAAAATTATATTAATAAAAATACCATTAAGATCTAAGTGTATGGAGCAAATAAATAAAGAGATTAATTGTTAATAACAAACTAATAAAAAAAAAAATAATACAAATAGAGTTAACAAAATGTATTATTAAAAATATTATTAAGATCTATGAGTATGGTTTAAAAGAATGAATGAAGGAATTAATGAATGAATGAAAGAAATATTACAATTGAAGGGACAAATTAATTAATAATTATAACAAATAAATAAAATAAAAAAGACAAAAGAATAAAATGTGATAAAATTAAGTATGGGGCAAATTATTAATTATAAACAAACTAACTAACAAACAAATTATATATTCATAGAAAATTTAAAAAAAATTACAAACTAAGAGTTTGGGGTGAGAGATTAATTATTATTAATAATAAACTAATAAAATAAAAGATAACAAAACAACTAACAAAATTGCATTAATTAAAAATATTATTAAGATCTATGAGTATGGTTTAAAAGAATGAATGAATGAAAGAAATATTACAATCGAAGGGACAAATTAATTAATAATTATAACAAATAAATAAAAAAAAAGAAAAAAGAATACAATTTTATAAAATTATAATAATAAAAATATCTTTAAGATGCAACCGTATGGTGCGAATAAATGAATGAATGAATGAATAAATAAATACATAGCAATTACATCCATACAAAAGAAGTGAAAAATTATAATCTAAAAGTAAGGCGCAAATTATCAATTGTAACAAACAAAGCAGCAAACAAATATTATATTAATAGAAAATTTTTAAAAATATATATCTTACGAACTAAGAGTTTGGGGTGAGAGATTAATTATTATTAATAATAAACTAATAAAATAAAAGAAAACAAAACATAATTACAAAATTACATTCATTAAAAATATTATTAAGATCTATGAGTATGGTTTGAAAGAATGAATGAATGAATGAATGAATAAAAGAAATATTACAATCTAAGGGACAAAGTATTTAATAAATATAACAAATAAAATAATAAAAAGATCAAACAAAAACATAATGAAATTATATTCATAAAAATATCATTAAGATCTAAGAATATGGGGCGAATGAATGCATGAATTTAACATAGACAAGTGTGAATATCTCTTTCACCTCAATATAAAGGAAAGCAAGGGAAATAGATGATGTAATAATCTTCAAAGCTTATTTTTACCACAGTTCATTTTACCTTTGCCAGCTCAGTGTTATGTTCACTGCCCTCCTCAATAACACCCACAACAGAATTTCCCCATACAATGAGATTACTTGACATTAAAGCTTGTTTGAGGACGGGCCATTTTCTAGTCCGCCCTAGCTGCTCTTACCCCTCACTGGGAAATCGCATCTCATTTCAACTGTCAGATAAGCCCGGCACCTCGTGGAGGTCGCCGACCTTCCCCCGCCCACTCTGCCACCTCTCCTTTGAAGTGGTTGCGCTGACCTGCAAATTCCCCACCCTCTGATTGGCTAAGGGACCACTGATGCGATTGGGGAATGAATACTGAAAAAGGTCAAGATGGCCGCTCGCAGGCCCAGGCATGTAGACATCTGATACGGCAAAGCCTATTTTCAGCTCCGTGCACCTGAGGTTCCACGTTGTGTGGAAGAGACGCGTGTCCTGACCTCCTCCGTGTCGTACCCTTCAAATGGAAATAGGTGACATTAACATGCGGCTGAATGGTAACATCTCAGAGCGGGGAGATTTTAATGTAAAGCTGCTGTGGCACCAGTGCCAGAGGTCATCTGATGCTGTTTTCATATCACAAAAACAGCATTTGAGACGGATAAAACAATTATATGACCAAGTGCAACATTCAAAATATTTATCTTTAAAATCAGGGACTCAAAAATACTTTCTGTTACCATTTCATGAGAGAATGAAAAAACATAATGCCTAGTTTTAACAGTTTGATTCAATTGCAGTGCAGTTCTATGACATATTCTTGTATTTTTTTTAATCATAAGTGTTCAGTATGCCCAAGTTTGCAATGTGCATGGCACCATGCCTTCATAAAGTTTTGGACAGATCGCAAACTCCTCAAGCACAACTGGATATTCTGCTTCGCTGTTAAAATTATATGTGTGAAATAATCAATGCTAAATACATTTAGATAGAGGAAACTATTCACAAAACACTAATCTATTTGATATTGTCTGCAGAACAGACTGCTGCAACATAATTTAAATAGCATTTAACTTTTATTGCAGAATAAGCAACATTATGCCAGTAGTTTAAAGTCTGTCTTGCGGCATTTGAGGGATATAGCAGTATTTAGAAGATTTGAATTGTTTTATTATGCTCAAAACAGGCTATGCTTGAAACCTTATGGCAAAAACAAGGTGATGATTTAAAAAATAAAAAATAAAAAAATTGGACTTTACTAAAAACATTTGGTGCTGAAGTCCCAGAAGCCCATCCCTGCAGTTATGTGTTTAATTAAAACATAAAAATGGACACATAAAATGTGATCTCATCTGAGGTTCACTTCAATAAGCAATCAATAAGTCCACTTCAATCAGTCATTTGAGAATATGAATTTCAAATGCATTTCAGCAGCTCCCAAAATAGCTAGTCCACAACTTTCAGTATTTCATACTGCTTTCCAAAATGTCCCCATTTGCTAAATATGAATCTTCCCACATAGACATTAATTATTGAATTATTTTGGCAAGATAAAGATAGTGGACATACAGTAGTCAACATTTGAAATGGATCAAAAAAAGTTAATCAAAGTTGTCCTAAGACAAGAATAGGAATTGTTTTGGTTTTAGGACAATTTTGATGAAAGGTTTTGATCCACTTCAAATGTTGACTACTGTATATATAAATTAAAGAACACCTTACAATTTCCTAAATTTCAAGGTCACTGCTATTTCTATTTGCGGTTATCCTAGCAGTCGAAGGGCAGTTTTTAAGCATATTTCATAAATTAGTTGTATTCTGAAGCACAGTATAAAAACCCTAAAAGATATTTGAAAAAGAACTCTGATCAAAATTAGAGAGCACTTACAGATACCTCCAAGTTATTGGTGTTATTCTGGCATCTGGTGCTAATTTCTTTTTTATATGGCAAACTCTATTTAACTGGCAGCATTCCTTTAATTTTCACCAAGATTGCAAGATTGCAGGTTGCTCTGAGGTGATTGAAACCCTGTGACAGCAGGTTGTCCAGATGAAGGCCAAAGGGATGATCCTTTTAGCCATTGCAAGAGAAATTAGTCATTCCAAATGAATATTGCAGATTTACAATAGGGAGATTTCTCAATGGGGAATCGGTTCAACACTGCAGCTGGAATTGCTTGCCAGTTCAGTGCTGAATAGGGTAAGGATCTGTCTCTGCATGTTTAAGAGAATTTGAACTGAATGTGCACTCTGCAGTGACCAAGGCCCTCATCTGTAGAAAGAACCAAAGGCTAGGGTCACCTTTGCTAAGGAGCATGTTGTGTGGAGAGAGGAGAACTGATGCAAAGTTTACTTTAGTAATGAGTGCAAATTTAATTTATTTAGTTCTGATGGGAAACATTTTGTTTGGTGTCAAACTGGGGAAGGACTGAAGCCCAAATTTGTAAAGAAGTCAGTGAAAGGTGAAGGAGGAAGTGTCATGGTTTGGGGGATGTTAGGGCCTCTTACAACTACATGGCAAATGTTTATCAGAACCTCCTTTAGCAAAATGCAGTTCCTTTCCTGCAAGCATCTCCCAATCAGCCTGCAATTTTCTTGCAAGACAATGTCCCCATCACACTAGAAAATGGGTAAAGCAGTTCCTTGAAGCTAAGAACATTGAAAAAATGAAATGGCCGGCCCAGAGTCCTGATCTAAACCCAAAATTACTGGAAAATCCTTGGTGACAAAGTTACAGTTAATAAACCCACTACAGTTACCAAACCATGGAGGAGAGTGTAAGAAGAGTGGACCAAGATCACACCAGCGCAGTGTGAGAAACTAGTGATGTCCTGCGACCACAGATGTGCTGAAGTCATTCAAAGCAAGGGCCTCTACACTTCCCACTGATTTCTGACAGCTGTAACCTTCCAAAATTTTAGTTGTAATCTTCTTTTGTGCTACAGTGGTTATGGTTCTCTAATTGTGATCACTGTGTTCACAAAATAAAGGTTTTTGTTGAAATGCCTTGGATATTTTGTCAAACATGTTGATAGAACAGTGAAAACTAATAGTATTTCAGAAGAAAACAAGTATTTATAGATTGGTCTCCACTGTATATATAAGCAGTATCTCACTTGTAAACATGAGATATTGCTTTATATCGGCATGGCTGTGATTCGGCCATAGGTAATACACAAACAAAATAACAACGGAGTGTCTTTAAAAGCACTCTTTTGTGCATAACTACTTCCTTCTGGCACGGATTCAAATCTAAAGTTGACAGTTTAACAGCTGCCTTCGTTACTAATTTGAAAAAGTCACTTTAGAACTAGTAACGAAGGAACGTTGAGTTGCTTCATTGAAAGCTTACTGTATTACTGTATTAAAAGTTCACTGTATTACGTATAGCAGAGTATTATGATAGAGAGATGGACTAGGCGAGTGCGATTACCTGCATCTGATACAGCATTCATTCTTCAGATCGGTCTGTATTCACAATAAACATTACTTTGAATATCTGCTGAGGAAAGCATCATCTTTGTTGTAATATTAAAATCCTTTCATTGGTTAAGTGCATTTGTTTGCTGCATCAAGCTGTTGTTGAAACTAAAAATAACTTCCGTTTATAGCGTTTACTTTTCAAAGTAAAAGTCTTTACTGCTGACTCTCTTGTCACCATCTAATGGCGGGACAATGTAACTAAAATCACCATCACGAACGCACCGTTTCCCAATACTAAACACTATTAAATGCTATTATTTATATAAAATATTATTTTTTGATTAATAATATTTAATAAACAACAAAAAGAATCATAAAAGTTGTCATAAAAGTCAAAAGTACAAAGGCAGCGCTCTGATATACAGCAGTGAATTTACATAAACATGAGATTTTGCCAAAACTATCTTCTCTGGAACAAACGATAGATTCATGAGACCAAAGACTACCGTTAGATTTACCCATAACAAATTATATCTCATGTGTAACCACTACAGAGACATCAGAGCCAGCGGCAAATTTCAGAAGATCTGGCCGAGGCGAGGCACTCTTGGGCGGATTCATGAGAGCAGCCGCTGACAATCTAGAGCTCGCATGTCCAACAACATCTGCGCAAATTTTCAAACAGACGTTATATTTTTTAACAAACTGCATATTTGAACTATGAACAAGTACATTCTCAACCTCTTCCTTGACACAAAAACAGTGACATTTATAAAATTATACTGGATTTGGCCATCTGCCATGACACTCGCTCTAAAAAAAAAGTACCGCAAGCATAGTGATACGATTACAAACTGTGAAATGGCTGTTGGAGTTCTGATATCACTCTAATATCGCACTCTTATCAGCCAGTCAGATTCGAGGACCAGAAAGAACTGTTGTATACATACATACATACATGCATTCAAAAGAACATCAGAATTCAAAAGCCATTCTCAGTCTGTTTCTGAAAGGTGCACAACTCTGTTTTCTTTTTTTTTGATTGATGCTGTGCAATGTAAAGCACACTATCTAACATTCAAAGTTTCCCTTTCAATCTAAATGTCACCCTGGCAAAGTCAGGCCCTTGTGGCATGGGAAGCTCGGAGTCCCAAATGTCAGTGAATACAGTGTTTTGATTAGATGACAGGACTCCCTGGCCCTGCATTATTCTTCATCCTAACACCTGATAAAACAACCTTATATCTTGCATCATCTTGCTTCTTTTTTACATTTGGACGTCTGTGATTTTTTTTTTTGGTCATGATTAATTAGAAAAGATAGCAGTAAGAAGCTTTCAATTAGCTCAAGGGTTCAATTATATCTCAAACTCAATGTATTTTCACGCTGCGATGGAGAACGCTCATCTGCGCCCCGGTTGTATAAGCTACCCCGATTGTGTCGCTCTTCTTGTAAATGGTCTAACACATCTGAGATTGCGACAGCATGACGCCACACTCAGTGTCTCCCCTCTCAATTTCTTTGGAGCAGCATGGGGCCTCTTTATGAAATTCTCCCTGGCAATCTTCAGCTTATCCTCTCCTCTCTCTCCTCTCGCCGACAGCTCTCGGTAGCCCTGAGTCATCAGAACTGCCGTTTCTTTAGCTCGTTTCAGATGGACACACACTTTGAAAACTTGTCAGGGCTCAGTATAGCAGAGTTATTAGTGTTAACGGAAAATATTTCGAAGGTGGAACCTAAAAATATGAGTTTGCAAAGGAAAAAGTGCAAAGTATAAATGTGATTCTGTCAAAACACTGTCCAGTTTAGATAGGAAGTGTCATCTGATTGACATAAAACAGCCTACTACAGTTTGCTGTTTTGTACTGGACATTTATAGACGGGTAAATCTGAAATCAATGATGCTACAGTACACTCAGAAAAAAAGGTACAAAACTATCACTAGGGCGCTACCCTTTTAAAAAGTACTAATATGTACATTAAAGTTGTGAAGAAGTTTGATCCAAATGGTTTTAAATCTTTTGAATATATATAACTCTTGAATATGACATTCTATGCCATGAACTTGAAACCCCGCAGCTACGTATTTTCTGGTGCAGGAATCTGACGGCACACCTGAGCGCATTCAGTCTATGCTGCTGAATCATAAATGCCCTAGAGATTCCAGAGCCAGATACAATTTATAGAACTTTTTTTTTTCTTAGAAAGTGCTGCAGTATGCTGTATTCGTCTGAATATGACAAATAACACTTCTTTAATAAATAAAACAAACTTAAGTATAGTGCAGTTTCTGAAAAAAAAAAAATGAATATAATGTTTGCCATTATATTCAGATGGAACAGTTTGTGGTGTGGTGTAATAAGGTGCAAAATAAAAACTAAAAAATACAAATTTAATAAAAAATATTTACAGTGAAGCAATATTGTTCTGAATAAGGACAAAAATCTTGTACACATTCTGGTTGTCAAACTCATATATTAATGTGATGAAATACTCCAGTGTTATTCTGCTACAACACCTGTGTGACCTTAAGAGGAACTGATGTCAAAAAAAAAGAAAAAAAAAAAGAATTGGATTTATTGTTTACAAATCATTTAAAAAGCGGTTTAGAAAAGTAAAGTTGGTTCTGAGAAGAGCTCTAGCATTATTTGTTTGCAGACAGTGCTGGGGGTAACACATTACAAGTAATGTGAGTTATGTAATCAGATTACTTTTCTAAGTAACTAAAGTAGCACATTACTTTTGAATTTAGAAGGAAACATCCCAGTTACTTTTTCAAATAAGTAACACCAATTACTTTGTTTCTCATGTCTTGACTGACAGCTCTTATGTTGCCATGTTGAGAGAAATCGAGAGTGAGTGCAAAGGTGTTGTGTGTGGTATGCGAGCTTGATGCTTACTGTAATTCTAGATGTATTTACTCATCTCACCTGCACAAAAACACATTGGGCATTCCTCAGATGAATAAATCCAGTAAAATGCAAACTCAGAATATTATACAAACCTGCAATAATTATATATGCTAAAAGACAAATATCATTTATTTCATGTATTTAATAACATTTTATTAACCAATGTCTTTGCTACTGACCTTCGATGATCCAATTTAGCCATACTAAGCAAAAATGACACATGCTGAATAGTGTTGAACTTTCTTCTCCTGCATCATATTCTTTATGCAATTTGTTTGGGCTGCGCTCTCTACTGTACAGAAATGGATTTACATTTCCTTCAGCCTGAAGTAGTCATTTAACATTTGGTGTAAAATGGCTTTTACATTTGTAAAAGAAGAACTTTTTATAGTAAAAACAAACAAGCAAGCCCTGCACAGATTTAAAAAGTAACTCAAAAGTTACATAATGCATCACTTTCCATAAAAAGTAACTAAGTAACGTAATTACATTCTAAAAATGCTGGGTTATTTTTTTAACCCAGATGCTGGGTTCAGCCCTTTGGGTCATTTTGTTGGGTTATTTTTAATATTTTTACCCAGGTGCTGGGTTATTTTTTTTTTTTTAACCCAAATGCTGAGTTCAACTTGTTGGGTCATTTTACTGAGTTATTTTTTAATATTTTTTACCCAGGTGCTGGGTAGTTTTTCTGTAGCTAAGCTGCTGGGTCATTTTTAACGCTGGGTTATTTTTTTCTATCCAACCCCTGGCGTGAGCCTGTCTGACGAAACAACCCAGCTGCTGAGTTACAGTCAGAGCGCAGGCTTTTTGAGTCCTCCACAGGAAAGACCGGTTCTCAGCGCCACCGATTTGTACTTATTCAGCGAAATAAAGGTTTGTATACATTTTATTTAATTTATAAAGTCTTTACTGTGCTGTAAATTGTATTATTTTAGGTAACGCAACATAAGCACGAGATGTCAGTCAGCTGTGTCAGCAGCGCTTATTTATGTTTAAAATGCTTGTTAAACGAGTTTAAATGTATGTAATACTGTAAACTATGCTGTATTCACCCAAATAAATTCAATTTGTCTTGTATTTTGTCCATGTGTTCTTGCTTAAAAATAAATGTTTGTCTTTTGCTGTTGCCTCTAGTAATTCTGTGTTTTTATAAGTATAATTTTGCATCTAATGTCATCTAACCCTGTAAAAGCAGACATATGAAATAACAGTCAGAAAAAATCCAACAAAAACATGTACAGTTTTAATATTATTATTATTATTTATTTATTTATTTTTATTTTTTTAATGAGACAATTTATTGAACCTTTTGCATATGTTTGCGTATGTGTTTTTCAGTGTTGGGGGTAACGCATTACAAGTAACTTAAATTACATAATCAGATTAGATTTTCAAGTAACAAGTAAAGTAATGCATTCTTTCTATTTACAGTATAATATTTGACTTACTTTTTCAAATAAGTAATGTCAGTTACTTTGTTTTCCCATGTATTGACTGACAGCTCTCCTGTCCTAATGATGAGAGAAATCGTAAGTGCAGAGGCATTATGTGCACTGTGAAAAAATGACAGTCACTGTAGTTCTAGACTAAAATCTCATTTGGACAAAAACAGATTCAGTATTTTTCAAAATGAATAAAAAGCAGTGAAATGCAAACTCAGAATATGATGCAAACCTGCAACATTTAAATATGTTAATAACTGAATTTACATTTCCTTCAGCCTGAGGTTTATTCATTTCACTTTTGGTGTGAAAGAGCTTTAACATATGCCAAAAATATAACTTTTTTATATTAAAAACATACAAGCAAGCCCAGCCCAGATGAGAAAAAGTAATGCAAAAAGTAACTTAATGCATTATTTTCCATAAAAAGTAACTAAGTAATGCAATTACTTACTTTTTCAGGGAGTAACTCAATATTGTAATGCATATTATTGTTTTGTTTATTATTAAATTCGATACATCAGGTCTTGATGGCCCCTGCAGTATGATATAGGAGAATATAGAGCTCATACTCAAGGAGGGAAACAATTTTATTCAGCCACCATTACCTTTTAACTAAGGTTAAACTGAAGTTGAAAACTAAAGTTGGAAACAAAAATAAAAACGTAACATTTTCAGACCAGTATAGTAACCCTGCCCAGCAGCATTGAGCCATCTTCTGTGGCTCATCTCAACTCACACATACTGTACGTCGCTGTCATCATGTGACTTCCTCGTTGGGAAGTTCTGTCAACTGAAACATAACCTGCCAAAGAGGTTTAGGCTGTTTTCATCAGTAGTTGGTGTTGTTTCTACTGATGGAAAGAGTCAGCCGTTGACATTTGAGCGTTCGGCCCTTTACTGTAGCCTTGGGGAACGTCTTCGCCCAGTGCATTTCAGCAGGACTCGGCCCAGCTCGAGTTCTGACACCTTGACATCCCTCAAACACGGCTGGAAGCATCTTATTCGTTTGAATCTCACACTTCTCTGACTGCTGAGGTGGAAGGGCACAGCTCATCCCTCACCTCACTCTTACTGATTCATCGAGATGGCAGAAGATACAGGCTGAATCACAGATGTGTATTCATAGAGTACATACAGGGGCAAACATAGACATACAGTATGGGCTGATGGCTTGGGTCCTAGCTTACAGAACTAAAAAAAATCCTTATATATAACAATATCCAGGTGACCTCTATCATGTCCCTCAAACACTTAAACACTATCAACAGTGCGATTCATCACTAGCTAATTCCCCATGGATGGATGGGTCAATCTGGGTGGACGGAATATACACACACACCTAAATACACCAGCAGGACTGAAGGCAGAGCGAGTGCGGGACTACAAGGCCTCCTGAACACGATTCAAAGGAGACATCTTAAAAGCACCTCCCAAACAGCACCTCCCATCAGATCCACCTCTCCTCACTGTCAGCGTGGTGTTAGCCTATGCTTTCATGCAGCGCCCTTGGGATTATCATAGCGGGCTACGTGACCTGATTAACCGACTGCCGCCTCGCAGCTGAAGAGCTGGATCAAGCGACGCCACTGCCCTTCTCCATTTCTTTTTTCTCATTAACCTCTCCGTCATGTTTTTCTTCCTCCCATTTTTTCACGCCAGTCAAATCTACCTCGAAACTTATTTCGGGCGCCTGTTCTCTGCTTTGATGATGTCAGTAACTTTCCCCGGCATTACGGTGCTGAAATTGCATCATGTCGTAGTTTCTGTATTTCTTCATGGCGTTTGCATAACAGACTGGTCTATTGATGTACAAATTTTGCAACTTGGCTTATAGATTATGGTAATTTCTTAACTTGTAATACATTAAACTTCATGTACACTTCATTGATGATTATTTGAATACTAAAATGATAGCACCTGCAAAAACATAAAAGAAAAGATCAGCAATGGTTGCCTACTCACAGTAAAGACCAATAATGAGTCGAAATTGGTCCTTTCTGCATTAGATTCACTAGATTTTAATTCAGAATGTAAAAACGGGCTTCCTTTCAATGTGTGTGAATTTGACATGAATTGGAATTACAGGAAGATGAATTTATTGTTAAATGTTATTGAAAGAATTTCAAAATAGGCAGTGAATTCTTGCAAATTAAGAGTTCTTCAACCCTGTTTCACAAGTTTTATTTATCAGTTAACTTGAATTTATTAAATAATATAAATCAATTTAAATTTAATAACACATTTCACAAATTTCTATATCTATTTAAAGATTCAAGCATTCAAAATGTGCCTTGATAAACTTCACTTTTTGAATTAAAAATTTCTTTTAAATAGTGCTTTCAAACAATTAATCACGATTAATTGCATCTAAAATAAAAGTTTTTGTTTAAATAATACATGCGTGTGTGTGTATATTTATCATGTATCTTTAAATACACACAGATATATATTTAAGAAAAATATGTTGTTTATATATTAAAAATATTTATATATAATATCAATTATATGAATATTAATATATATATGTATATATATGTAAATATTTTCAAAATATATACTGTATGTGCGTCTATTTATATATACACATAATAAATAAACACTGAATACACACATATATACATTATGTAAACAAAAACTTATTTTGATGCAATTAATCACTGTTTCACACATTTCTTATTCATTAACTTGAATTAATTGTTTAAACAATATAAATTCATAGAAATGAATAATAAATTTCACAAATTACTTAAGTAAAAATTACTTTTAAATAGTGCTTTCAAACGATTAATTGTATCTAAAATAAAAGTTTTTGTTTACATAATACGTGTGTGTACTGTGTATATTTATTATGTATATTTTAATACACATACACGTATATATTTAAGAAAAATATGTTATTTATATATAATATCACTTATTTTAATATTAATATATACATGTATATACTTGTAAATATATATACAAAATATATACTGTATGTGTGTGTATTTATATATATGTGTGTGTATATATATATATATACACATATATATATATATACACATATATATATATATATATATATATATATATATATACATAACACTGAACACACACATATATTATGTAAACAAAAACTTCTAGTTTATTTTAATTCAAACAGTGGATAAAACAACAACACAGCTCCAATAAGTCTTCAGTCTATGAAAGATCACCTTCAGAAACAAAATGTTCCTATTGGAAGTGATTGAGGATATTTATTTATTTTTTTAAACACAACAGTAAAACAATCCATTAAGTTCGTTAGTTCCTTGTTACGTAAATTGTCCCGCCATCTGAAAGTAAATGTGTACTAGCAGCATCTGTAGGGACGGTCCTGATGTTTCACATGTTGCGTAATCCGAGCGAGATCTTAAACACAGATGGCGATCATTGTTAGGCATTAGTGTGCCCTGTCATTAAGAGGTGGCCAATTAATTCCCTTCCATAACAGCAAGTGATGCTAATGAACGCTGACTCCGCACGGTGGCCTTCTCCATGGGATTTAAACGAGGACAGAAAGACGGGCATGTCCTTGTCAACGACGTCTCTTCTGCAGAAAAGACCTTTCCTGTCTGTCCTCAACCTCCTAAAATTATAAAGCGTGCCATCAAAGGCCCCGTCAATGCACAATACAAACAAAATCCCATGAGCTGAAGAATATAAAAGGAACATCTGGGTAACACAAAACTATCGTTCAAACTCACCAGAAACAGCAAAAACGCAAAACCTTCATCTGCACAGAAAAGTAGTCCTTCTTCAAAATGAACAATATTACCAAGTTTATAAGTCAAATAATAAACATTTTTAACCTGATATTTTATGTAAACACTTTTATAAAAGTAGAAGCTCAGATTTCTGCCTTTAAAACCTCCAGTAAGAAACTGACATAGAACTGCATTTTAATATATTACTGAAAATGCATTTGGTTTGTTTTATAAATTGATGTTAAAATAATATATATATATTTGGCTGCTTGTTATAACAAATAATTAAAATGTGTTAAAATGTATATATATAATCATCCGCATGAAACAAATACTGTTAATACATTTTAAAGAATCCATCCATCCATCCATCCATCCATCCTCCATTTATTTATTTATTCATTCTATTTATTTACCTATTTATTATATATATATATGTTTTTTTTTATTATTATTATTTATTTATTTATTTATTTTTTATAGGAAACTGTGTTTCCTATTGAACAAGAAAGTTGAGGAGGGACATAGCAAAAAGGCTATGTCTTATAGTCAATAGTCTTTGGTTTATCTCATAGCCACGAACTGTGATTTGCTACATTTTCTGCTCAGTTTGGTGTACTATAGCATATTTAAAATGCATAACAATAGAGCAATCTACTCACTCAAACTTTGAAAAACAACGTCTTTCAACCTTTTTGGAAGTCTCATTCAGTGACAGACAGCAAACAGCACTTGATATTCAACAAATTTGATTAAAATCAGAAAATTTCAGCAGATAATAGCCTGTTTGGGTTCCCTTCTATGTAGAAAAATTATCATCTGGATGTAAATTAGATTTCCTGATGATCATGTTCGTAATAATAATTCTCATTGGGACACTCCCGATAACCGTTTAATAATTTATGACCGCTATTAAAGCAAATACTCTCTCTTTATTTTCTGTAAAAAGCTTACACTCAGTTAAACAGCAGAAGCACTGTCAGTGTGAAGGTACAACGCGAGCCTGCTGTTGTCTTACCCTTCAGATTGCATGCGGTGATGGAAAAATTAGCATTTTGGTGGCGCAGAGCTGATCCGAGTATCTAGTTCCAGATCAGTGCTAATGAGTAGAGAGTCTTGTTTTTACACAGAACTAGCTGACATTTACATGCAACTTGTTTATGAGCTCCTCATGTTCAACTGAAGGCCTCTGGGCAGTCTCATTAGTTTATTATGGTCTCATTAGTTTTGAATGTCAAAACGTGTGCATTCTGGATGTTTTGGTCGGAGACGATTTCGACATTGTTCATCGGTTGCCCTTAAGTGCTGATCTATTAACTTGCAACATCCATTATTAAACAAACAATTCATTATGTCATCATTCAAATACGACACCAGATTCACACAACATCGGGCGGTTAATGGTATACGCTTATAAAAAAAAACAGCTTACATTTTTTCCGCTCAGCGCCCCAGATTCACTGGAGTCATGGTGACAAATGACAGAATTCAGCAGCTTATTATGATACTGTCAAAAATAGGACATCACCGCTCAGACTGGTGTGAATGTGCGATCCAAATAATTCTTTATTCATAAACTTTTCACCTCTGCGACGCCGAGGACAAATGAGGATTTAAATGGCTGCTCGGGCTACAGTGAGGTATGGATTATGAATAGGGACAGCGATTGATTCCCCGGCGTCGTACAGGCCAGCGAAGCATGTCAAGTCTTGTCGGGCACCGGGCCCAGGAGCCGACGGTTCGGGTTGTGAAATTTGTCAAAGTCAGTGTGAGTTTCTGTTTGGAGGAACGAGTGACAGAGAGAGACGCTGTGTATTAAAAAGACAAGGGAGAAGAAAAAGACTTTTGAGAAGTTTAAAAACATACTGAATCGTGATGGGTTTGTACAACGCTTCTGAAAGATTCATGTCGAGACGGTCAAATCCAGAGGTTGCATTAACCCAAAAATTCTGCCATTTATCAAACTTTGGTACAGACCAAACAAAGTTAAAAAAAACAAGACATATTATTTTCCCTACTGAAAATGCTATAGTAAAAAATGGCAATAGGGATTAGAAGACGACAAAAGAGTAGGAAAAAGTAGGAAAATAAAGTTTTAATGCACACCCCATGAAAATACACCAGAGAAGGACAAGAGTGAGAATTTGAGGAGAGAAACAAGAGATTTATTGTGCAGTCCAGTGGAATCATTTATGGGATATTGTTCACTAAATCATGTGACCACGCTGTAAGACTGCAGTTTGTTGTCTTTTTCAAACTGTGAGAGCAGGAAAGCCAAGAAACTGCCACACAACTCTTAGTGAAGTTGGGAAATTTTATCAAGAATGACTTGGAAACAACAATTTATACACTACCAGTCAAAAGTCTCTTCCGCTCACCAAGCCTTGATCCATTATACAGCAAAAGCAGTTATATTGTGAAATATTTTTACTGTTTAAAATAACTGCTTTCTATTTGAATATATTTTAAAATGTAATTTATTCCTGTGATCAAAGCAAAATTTTCATCATTACTCCAGTTCATCAATATTTAAAAGGTTTTGCTTTTTTTTTTTTCTTTGATGAATATAAAGATCTAACGATCAGCATTTATCTGAAATAAAAAGCTTTTGTAACATTACACACTATACAATTAAAAAGCTTTGCGTCAGTATATTTTTTATTTTTTTATTTTATTTTATTTTTTTGAAAGAAATTATAGAAATTAATACTTTTATTTAGCAAGGATGCTTTGAATTGATCAAAAGTGATGATAAAGACATTTATAATGTTACAAAAGATTTCTATTTCAGACAAATGCTGTTCTTCTGAACTTTCTATTGATCAAAGAACCCTGAAAAAAATTCTACTCCACTGTTTTCAACATAATAATAATAATAAATGTTTTTTGAGCAGCAAAATATTAGAATGATTTCTGAAGGATCATGTGACTGGAGTAATGATGCTATAGTAAATTCAGCTTTGATCACAGGAATAAATTAGATTTTAAAATATATTCAAATAGAAAAGAGTTATTTTAAATAGTAAAAATATTTCAACATTTTATTGTTTTTGCTGTACTTTGGATTTAATAAATGCAGGCTTGGTGAGCAGAAGAGTCACTGAAACATTGAAAATCTTATGGTTCAAAGACTTTTGACTGGTAGTGTAAAAGCAAACTTTTTAAACTTATTTTCGAATCAAATGTTATGTGTGAATTAATAAATTGCACTTCACTGCAGTTTCACCAAACTCACACTTCAGTCACCCTTGTGTCGTTCTTTAAATCTTTATTAACCTATTTTATTATTAAAGATTTAAAGCCCAGCCAATCAAAATGAGGAATAATGATTATTTATAGCGCAACATGTGGTCATATCATGAAATATTTAATTTTGCTCAGCCTTTTGAAATAAAAGACTTTGATGTACTAAAACATGCTGTAAGTTTGCACTGAAAACTTTCTCTTCAGTCTAAAAAGTGTGTTTTTATTGAAACTGTGATGTACAAATGACTTGTTCCAAACTTCTGCAACTTTTTGAAGTAAGAAAGTTGCGAATGACCACCCAGGGCTTCGTTTTAAGCATCGTAAGCCTGGATCAAAGAGATCGCTGGTGCCAATGGTTTCTACGATCTACTTCATTCTGCAACTTTTTTTTTTTTTTGCTGAAACTTGGATGCTAGAGGAAATTCGGTCAACAGGAAGTGTTTAAATCTCACAGGAGGTATACGTGCATCAGTCTCTGTAACGTAATTTACATACAGGAAGTGTACATGTGGCTGTGCTGTAGGGAGCATGTATGATTTACACATTAGACCTACATTGTATAATTCAGCGTTTAATTGACACAGTCAAAGACGTCCTCTCTCACACATCCTGTAAATATTTGAATAATTCATTGCTATTAGAAAACTGGCCTGATTTGCATGTAAGCGTAATTGATTTGGGGGGAAAAAAAGACAGAATAATGAATCTGTGCCGGCTCTTATTTTTTCCCCCTTCACAGCATCTTTCCAAATGAACCCCCCCACCCCTCCTTCCTCTGTCTCTTATTCTCTCTCTTTTTTGTCTATCTTTCATTACCTATCTGTTCCCCAGATGACACAGTGGTAATAGCCTGGCACAGTACTGGTAAACAGTTTTGACAAATTAAAATCAGCCAGAGCTCAAGTGAACGACGGCTTTTGTGTGTACGTGGATGTAAAATAGAGAAAGAAGAAGTGCATTCATTGCAGATAGATAGATAGATAGATAGATGTCTAGTGCTTTGTCACCCATCATACACAGCTAAAATGCACATTTCTAGCCTTGTCAGGCTACCATTATTAAAAAAAAAAAAAGGTTACGTAATAGAGATACAGATGTATTTTGACATTTAAAGGGGTCATCGGATGCCCATTTTCCACAAGTTGATATGATTCTTTAGGGTTCTAATAAAAAGTCTATAATATACTTTGGTTAAAAATTCTCAATGGTAGTGTAAAACAACACCCTTTTTACCCTACCAAAATCAGCTCTGCAAAAATCATCTCATTCTGGTCGAGGTTGCTTTAAATGCAAATGAGCTCTGCTCGCCCCGCCCCTCTCTTCTCTCTGTGGAATGACGAGCTTGTTTACTTTAGCACGTTTAGCCGCTAAACTTGCTAACTAGCACGTTAATAGGAAAAACGATCGCAAAGATGCATAAAAAAACCCTTATACTCACTTCTGCTGTAAGTGAAGCTGGATCATGAATGATTCGCGTGAACATAGATGGATATATGTAGATCGGGAGTCGCATTCCATTCACAAACAAACGTAATCCACTGAATCTTCAGCGGCTCAGATGTCGGGAGTAAATGACGACCACTACGTTCATTATTACATCCAGCAACACAACACCTCAATCGCTCAATCTGAGATATTTTTGTCCAACTTACATCCCTGCTCCGGCATTGAAACAAAGAGGGCGGACTGTGACAGCTGGTCTAAGGTAAGAGCTCATGTCAATCAACTATCGTGGGAGCGGCCTCTGTGGGTGTGACGCCACAACGACAGGCATCTGAGAATGGCTCGATTTGAAAAAGGGAATATTATTTTTGCAGATTAATTAAAAACCACTGCATGGATTTTTATCATTATAGGGTAGATTTGTACATGCACTGCCAACACACATTAATGTTCAAACAACATGTAAAAGCGAACTTAGCATCTGATGACCCCTTTAAGGTGGTGACATAGACTTCCTCTACTTAAAAACCCTCTTTTGGACAGGTGACATGACTCAACAGCCACCGCAGGAGGAATCATATCTGCTCTAGTAATAGACATCAAGTGCTGTCGTCCATCAGACCGCATTAAAAACACCAGAACACTACTAGAAATTTACTTGCTTAAAATAAATGTTGCTGTATTTTAGCCGCAGTGCTGGGTTCATGCACTGCTATTTATTGAACTATTATCAAGTGGGCTGCCTGGATCAAGTATTGCTGATTGGTTCAAACAAACTTGTTTGGATTTTCAGAAACATACAATTATACATTATTACGAACTAAAGCAATATGCAAAATTGTCATGTTTTAAAAGTGTGTTTACCACAATAAGGAGGTGTTTTTGGGCACAAAGTAAATGTAAAAACACAAAACAAATTACTGTAACATATGGCTGTGAGTGCCTTATTAATTTTATAAGCAACAAATCCAAGATAAAAGACAGTGTTTAATAAATAGTTCTGCTTAGACTAAGGCAAGAATATATATTACCATTACAAGTTTTTAAATCGACCCCTAACTAATATTTATTTCAAGCGTAATTCATCCTACATCATCATATGGATATGAATGCGCAAATCATTAGAATTTTTGAGGAGATCAAAGTGATCAAACTCACTTTTTTTGTCCAATGATAAAAAGGATGAAAAACTCATACTGGCACATATTTCATAGAAACTTAGGATGTTTTTATGTATTTTTTTCCTTACTTGGGTCAGTAAGTAAACACCAAAAACTTTATAATAGCCAACAAACAGCAACAAGCCCCAGCAATTAACAACGTAACTGTAACCCCTTGGACTGTTTGTGTTGGTTTTGCCCATTGTCACACCCCCGTTGGACTGTTTATGTTGGTTTCTCCCTGCTGTGTCCATTTTGGTTCTTCCTGCCCTCGTTGTGTCCTAATTAGTTAACCTTGTTTCACCTGTGCCTTAATTATGTTCATCGTTATCACCCGTCTTTATAAGTTGCATTTAGTTCTGTGTTTGTCGTCAGGTCTCGTCAATGTCTACGTGATATGTATGCTAACCTGCCTGTGGATTTACCTGTCTTGGAAACTATCTGTGGATTATAATAAAGACTTTATCTTGAACCGTCATCTTTGTTCGCCCTTTCCTTCCATGTTACTTGACAGTAACAGTTACAGTTGTGTTTTGGCATTTAAGGAGGTGACGTGGACCCCCTCTACTTAAAAATCCTCTTTTAGACAGATGGCATGACTCATATCTGCTCTAGTAACAAACAACAAATGCCATTTTCCATCAGACCACATTAAAAAAAACACCGGAATGTCACTAGAAATTGACTTGCTTAAAATAACTGTTGCAGAACTTTAGTCAAAATACTGGGTTCATACATGACTATTGCCAAGTGGGCTGCCTGGATGAAGCATTGCTGATTGGTTCAAACAATCCTGTCTGGATTTGCAGAAATATACATTTTGTAGAATTATTGCCAACTAAAGCAATATGCAAAATGTTCATGTTTTTTAAAAGTGCGTTTGCCACAGCAAAGACATGTTTTTGGGCACAACATCAATGTAAAAACACAACAAATTACTGTAACACATGGCTGTGAGTGCCTAATGTTATAAACAACAAAAACAAGATAAAAGACAGCATTTAATAAATAGTATAACGTATCTATATTACCATTGCCTTATACTTGGGATCAAATTTTTGAACAGACCCCTAACTCTAAATGTTAATATCAGCACGCAACTCATCCTACATCATTATATGGATATGAACGATAGTTCAAATCATGATGATTTTTGACGAGATCAAAGTGATCAAACTCACTTTTTTGTCAGATGATAAAAAGGATGAAAAACTCATACTGGCACAAATTTCATAAAAACTTGGGGATGTTTAAATGTATTTTTTGCTTACTTGGGTCAGTGGGCAGACACACAAAACTTCATAGGAACCATTTAACAAACATCCAGAACTGCCTGCAACCACATAACAACCTAACAGAACCCCCTAGAGAATCCAACAATGCAAGTATCTATCAACCACATGGCAACAACCTATAATTGTGTTGTTTTTTCAACACCACTTTTCTTCAGAAAATCTGAAAATAAGTTATAATTTTCCACAATAAACAACTCCTTCGCCAAGTAAATTAGTTCAGCAGTTTAACTACAGATTTTCAGCAACTTGGCGCATTTATATAAAATTCAGTTCACATGCGGTCACAGGTGTGCATGTACAGCTTTGAACGTGGCTTATCCAATCAGTTTTCATAATTCTAAATCTAGAAAACACAGTAGAATGGTAAGCAGCCAATGCTAGGAGCCGCTCCAAATCTGGATATGACCAGAGGGTCTGTATACAGTGAGTCTGCTTACAACAGAGCAGTTTTAATTAAGCGGCACAACCCTCCCGGCCACAGCGCTACACTTTCCTCCAAATTAATTCATTAGGCTACATTTACTGAATCTATCAAAGATTTATACATTCGCTTAACCTGCATATTAGGTCTGCTTAAAGGGACAGTTCACTCAGAAATTAAAGTTCATTATTTACTTACCCTCATGTCGTTCAAAACCCGTACGACTTTTCCCAAATTAAGATATTTTGAAGAATGCAAAAGTGTTCCACAGAACAAAGAAACTCAAACAGGTTTGGAACAACATGATGACAGAATTTTTTATTAAATATTTTTAATCTCTTTAAGAAATGTCACCCCATTCTGTGTCCATCCAAAAAGAAATGATGGTCACACTTTAGTTTGGGGTCCAGTTCTCACTATTTAAGGTGGTGTATGCCTGTTCTACAGCATAAAAGTACCATAATACGTTTGCAGATATTTAGGAAACATCAAAAGTTCACATTGTATGTCCAAAGAACAATGCTAGAGCCAGTAATTCGACTTTGAAATGTGCGTTCATTGTTGGCATGTCTGTTTTTGGTTTGATCTGTGTGACTCTGCCTACTGTCAATTTACCCAATAGTATTTTGATACACCGGGTTGCCAGTTGTTGAAAAACACAGCATGTTGCAGCCATGAAAGCAAGCAAACTAACTAGGTTAGAGATCACATATTCTACCCGACCTAAAAAGCCTCAGCATCTATCTAAAAAGCTCTATGACCAGAGACAGTGGTGTCGCTAGGGATTCAGGACCCATTGCACTGATTTTGCCCTGGGGCTCTGTTGGCGATCACAAAATCTAAAATCTGTCTCCCTTTTCTCCCCGTTTACGATGCCCTTGACCACAGGCATATTAAAACACGGATAAATCAACCCATCAACTTAAAGTATAAGGCTTGTTGCCTTCCACTGTCAATTGTGATCATTTCTGTTGTGTGTTCTCAATCTGGCAACCTGCATGAACGTTGAGTCTGAGGAGGAGGAGCAGGAGAAAAAACTTTTTCTAATATTTTGAATTTGCACTGCAGGAGCCATTTCAACAACTAGCTGTCAATATTACTAACTATTAACTTTGACTTTTGCCTCAGTAAACTCCTAATTTGCAACTTATTATACAGTTGAGGTCAAAAGTTCACATATACCTTGCAGAATCTGCCAAATGTTAATTATTTTACCAAAATAAAAGGAATCATGCAAAATGCATGTTATTTTTTTTAGTACTGACCTGAATAAGATATTTCACATAAAAAAAAATGTTTACATATAGTAAACTCCATCTCCACAAGAGAAAATAATAGTTCAATTTATAAAAATGACCCTGTTTTAAAAGTTTACTACATACACTTGACTCTTAATACTGTGTTGCTACCTGAATGATCCACAGTTGTGTTTTTTTGTTTAATGATAAATTGTTCATGAGTCTCTTGTTTGTCCTGAACAGCTAAACTGCCTGCTGTATTTCAGAAAAATTTGTTAGGTTCCACTTTTTTCAGCATTTCAGTATTCAAACACTCACTGATGCTCCAGAAGGAAAACAATGCATTGAATGAAGAAAGAAGATGTGTACATTTTTTGCCTAAATATTATCTTTTTTTTTTTTTTTCATTTAGTACTGCCCTTCAGAAGCTACAGAAGATACTTACATGTATCCCAGAAGAAAAAAATAAGTTACATTTACCTTGATGTTCAAATTCCAAAAGTTTTCACCCTCCAGCACCTAATGCATTTTTTTCTTCTGGAGCATCAGTGAGCATTTGAACCTTCTGTAATAGTTGCATATGAGTTCTTCAGTTGTCTTCAGTGTAAAAAGATGGATCTTATAATCATAATCAGTCATTACTGGAAAGGATTCAAATACACAGAATGCTGAAAAACCTAAGAATTTGTGGGACCTGAAGAATTTTTCTGAAGAACAGAAGGCAGTTTAAGTGTTCAGGACAAACAAGGGACTCATAAACAACTATCAATAAAAGAAAAAAAACAGCTGTGGATCATTCAGGTAACAACACAGTATTAAAAATAAAGTGTATGTAAACTTTTGAACAGGGTCATTTTTATAAATTCAACTATTATTTTCTCTTTTGGACTACTGTATATGTAAATGTCTTTTATGTGACATATCTTATTCAGGTCAGTACTAAATAAAAAAAAAAAATAGCATGCATTTATAATCCCTCCTATTTTGGTAAAACAATTAACATTTTGCAGATTCTGCAAGGTGTATGTAAACTTTTGACCTCTACTGTAGTTTTGGTATGTTATGTATGGGGTAGATTTAAAATAAAATATGGCCATGTCAGAACAAGGCATTAATATGTGCTTTATAAGTACTAATAAACATCCATTAGATCATATGAATGCTAACAAGCAACTAGTTAATAATAATAATTGGCCCCTAAACTAATGTGTGTCCAAAGTGACATACCTTCACAATCTCTGAAACCAACAAACTTACGCAAAAAAGCTGACAACAGCACTAGTGCTAATAGCTCGCTCTTAAAATGAACAAAAAAAAAAAAAGGTTCTAGGTACATTCAGCGGCTCTGCGGGCGGTAATCACCCTCGCCTCTTACCACTGCAATGTCTCTTAACTTCCAGCTCAACAAAATCACTTTCCATCCATCCTTCCATCTATCTTCATTTTCTAAGGTGATACACTGACAGAGGCTTCCATCATGTGTCATTATTGGTGCATGAAGCTCCATGGCGGAACCATCCAGAACTCGAGGAAGGGCATCAATCTGAAAATATCCCCTCCCTCAAACACATCTCTCAGCACGTGTCACAGGAACATTAGGATGCATGTGGAAGGAATCTTGTAGCTGAGTAAGTAATTAAGAGTGAAGAGTGAATGCATAATTCACATAAGTGGATTTACTGCTGTCGAGGATGAGACGTTTGGCACAGGTGACACTACAGCTTTATGACACTTGTAGCAAGTGATGAAAATGAGTCAGCGACTTTCATATAAAATTTTGTTTTACTCATTAAAGGGATAGTTTGCCCAAAATGTAGGTTTAGGCATCATTTGCTCATTTTGCTGTAGTTTCAAACTTGCATTACTTTCTTTCTTCCGTGGATCACAAAACTTCCCAAAACCCAACATCCTCTTTTCAAACAGCACATAATGACCATAGGCTATGAAAGTCATAAAAAAGTTGCATAAAAGAAATTCATATGATTTGTTTACAACATTCTAAGGACAAATTCTAAGTTACTTAATAAAAAAAATCTTGCCTTACTGCCTTTTATGTCCCATTTGCACTTCTCAATATCCAAACCAACTGCTTTTTGCACCACTGGCATCAAATCTTACACAAATACTCTTTAATATTTAACATTTATGCACATATTCGCTATGTTTAGAAGGGAAAAACGTATGCAAAATTCTATGCAATATGCAACAAAGCATGTTTTAAACAGTAATGTGTTATAATACTCTTGCATGACCTCACTAAGTTGCATATTTAATTTTCTTTAATTGTAATCTGTGTGAAGATTCTTGAAAAATTTTGGAATGACTTGTTATAATGACAGTAAATCATTTTATATTTATTAAATAATAATAATAATAATAATAATTAAATAATATTTAATATAATTTAATAAAATGTAATAATAAATACTGATGTACCTAAACTGTAATATTGAAGTTCCCCAAGGATCAATTCTGGGTCCTATCATGTTTAGTTTGTATATTAATGACTTGTATATTAATGTATGCTGATGACACAGTATTATATGTGCATGCTAAAAACAAACAACAATCAGCAAATGATCTAACTGAGGCATTGGTCCATGTTTCAGATTGGTTAGGTAACTCATATCTATATTAGAATGTAAGTAAAACTGTTTGTATGTTTTTTGTTTGTTTTTTTTCCACAAAAACTGACGGTGCTTCCTCATCCTGATGTATTTGCTAAAGGAGAAAAGCTCAAGGTTGTCTCTGATTTTAAATATTTAGGAGTAATTTTAGATTCTCACTTGACATTTCAAAAGCATGCCAAACAGGTAGCCAAAATTATTCAATTTAATTTGGCTAACTTTAGGCATGTAAGACCTTGCTTAACAATCGAAGCAGCAAAACTTTACATGCACTCTAAGATTTTTTTGTCATATTACATATTGTTTTACGAGTTGGTCACAAGCAAGCACAACAGTTTTAAAATCAACTGAATCTCTTTACAAACAGACGCTTAAAGTATTTGATCAGAGGACTAATAGTTATCATTACTTCAATATAGTTCAAAAACATCGTTTATTGAGTTTTGATCATTTTAAACATTTGGTTAATGCTTGCTAGATTTTTAAGATTTTAAATAGTTCTGCACCTCCCCCATTATGCCAGTTTATAACATGAAGGATAATAATGGCAGAGTAACAAGATCAATTACTAGAGGAGACTGTGCTGGACAGTTTAGGCGTGCAACATTTGGACAGTCAGTCTTTTCAGTTAGAGCTATTAACTATTGGAATACTTTACCAATTGAATTAAGGAGTATCACAAATTATTCAGCATTTAAATATAAGATAAAGAAATGGTTAAAAGCAAAATAAATTTGCAATCATGTGTAAATGTATTTTTTTTCTACTGCCATTATTATCTTTAGTAGTGTTATTGTATGCAATTGTAAATGTTAGTGTATGTTTATGCGTGATAACTTACTGTGTTGCAGATTATAGGTTGCCTTGTTAAAATCTGGCAGGGGCAACAGATGAAAATTAGCCATTGGGGCTAACTCTGGCTTATTTACAGTATTTTTCTGTTGATTAATGAGCTTAATGAGCACTGATCCTATTAAATAAATAAATGAAATGTTCAATTAAATATTAATCTTTTTTTTTTTTTTTTTTTTTTTTTTTTTACTATTTTAACTATTAAATAAATACATTTATAATAAACAATTATTAAAAAATAAATAAATTGACATTCTGGATTGCTCACTTAGGAAGAATCAAAAGTATTTTCACTCATTAGCTTGGAAATAAATTCTAACTAAATATAAAAAAAAAAAATAATAATAAAAACCTTAACTTTTGACAGTCTAATTAAACAAAGAGTCACTTTCAGTTCATCCATCAGACTGAAACAAAGGTCAAATACTGTTTCTCACACAGTGGGCTCATGCATCCTGCACATTTTGGCAAATGTAGAAGGTCAAATATCACATGCATGCAGAAAATGTGCATATAGCCTAGCACACATGCTGCAAACTGCAAAACCAGTATTTAAAACTACTGTAGTACATCAGAAATGTTAAGTATAAAAAAATGGCATACAACTAAGCCTCAATCATTCTTCTTAAAAAGATAGTTCACCCAAAAATTAAAATTCTGTCATTACTCACCCTCATGTCGTTCCAACCACAACCTTCGTTCATCTTTAAAATACCAATTAAGATATTTTTGATGAAATTCAAGAGCTTTCTGACCCTGCATAGACAGCAACGCAACTGACACGTTCAAGGCCCAGAAAGGTAGTAAGAATATCATTAAAATAGTCCATGTGGCATCCGGTTCAACCGTAATGTAACGAAGCTACGAGAATACTTTTTGTGTGCAAAGAAACAAAAATAACAACTTTATTCAACAATTTCTTCTCTTCTGTGTCAGCCTTTGACACGTGTTCACGAGAGTACCACGACGCATGCATGTGGTCCTGCTGACGCATGAACTGGTGTTTTTTTTAAAGGGTGAAATAACCCTTTAAAACAACCACCTGCCTCTTTCACAAGGCCTGCCAGGGCACTATCAGCGGCCTCAGGAAGGTGACCCTTCAAGTGTTGGTATTGACATTGAGCGGCATCCCCTGGCTATTGCTTATTTAAAGTTAAAGTAGGGGCGAAATGTTGATCAAAACGACGGCGAGGACGGCGAAAAGACAATAGAGAGCGGCACGGGTCATCTGCCAGATCTAAGATGGTGTGACTCGCTTTGACTTCAATTAACTCCTGAGGGAGGTTTCCCGCTCAATGTGTGATCTTTATCACCGGGCTGCCTCTTAGATCAGTATCATGGGCCGAACCACAGGGAAATGGAGATGGCTGGCTTGACAAAGTACAGAAATCACTTCTATTTTTGGGCCCGTCCCTCCCTCCCTCTCTCCCTTAACAATGCCGCCTCACAATTGACAGTCGTGACCTTGATCTAGAAGGGAAAAGTTTGTGAAGGCTCAAGGTTTGTGCTGATGCAGTAAATAGGGAATTTGAGTACAAAGTGTTAAGGAGAACACAGTGATGGTACAGGAATAGTTCACCCAAATAAATCAAAATACATCATTTATTTACCACCTCATCATTCCAAACTTGTATATGGTAATATTTTTTAGTGAAAATGTCTGTTAAACTCTAAAAAGGACAGGGAAAAACACCACACAAGCACACCTGGCATGGAGTTTCAACACAGCATTTTTTGAATCTGAATACAGATGTGAATTTTACCAGTGAACAGTGAGTACTAAACGATCATATACTTCAGGAATATACCTTGAGTCGTACTGTATGTACCACTTTTTTGGTATTTTTGAGATGTTTATTTGTAAAAAGTAAAATCAGAATGACATAATGGCAAATAATGACAGTAAATCATTTTATATAAATAACAAAATAAGAAAATATTAATGAATAGAATATTTATGAATGAACCAAATATGTTAACATTTTTACTTATTGGTTTAAATAAAAATAAAATGAATTAATAAATAAATAATTTACATACAGTCAAATTTTTCCTTTTGTAGCTTAAAAAACGTATAATAATAATAATAATAATAATAATAATAATAATAATAAAATGTATAATATATAAATGCATAAATAAATAATATTATAAAATCAAAATAAAATAAAATAATAAAATCTAAAAGAAATAAATAAAAATAAATACTGTACATACAGGTGTTTATTTGTCCTTTTTGTATTAAAAACATAATAATAATAATATAGGTATAAATATATAAATATTTTTAATTAGTGGTTTAACACAAAATTAAATTAAATTAAATCTATACTTTATCTATAAAATAAAATAAATGAATTATTAAATACTGTATATAGAGTCATATTTGTCCTTTTTGTAGCTTAAAAACTACTAATATATAATAATAATAATAATAATAATAATAATATGTATAAATCTATAAATGTATAAAAACGAAATTAAATAATTAATATGTTTAATTATTTGTTCAAACTAAATAAAATAAAATCTATACAAATAAAATAAATACTGTACATACAGGTGTTTATTTGTCCTGTAAAAACATAGCAATAATAATAATAATAATAAATATTAATAAATATTAATAAATAAAATCTGTATAAATATTTTAATAATGTATAAATAAATAAAATTATTATTATTTGTAATTATTGATTTAAATAAAAAAAAAATAAAAAAAATAAGATCTATAAAATAAAATAAATACTGTACATAAAGGTGTTTATTTGTCATTTTTTGTAGCTTAAAAACGTAGTCCCTATGAATTGTTTTATTGAAAAAATATATGTGAAGAAGTTTTAAAACTGGAATGACGTGAAGGGTAAATAATAATAATACATATTATTTAATAAAAAATGTATTAATTAAACATTAATAAAATATGTTAAAATATATAAATAATGTATACATTTATAAATGAGTAAGTAAAACGATTAATATTTATATATGAAAATAAATCAAAATAAAATATAATTTATAAAAATAAAATAAAAAAATGTATTTGTCCTTTTGGAGCTTAAAAGTCCTTAGTCACTATGAATTGTTGTTTTATGTGAAGATGTTAAAATTGGAATGACATGAAGGGTAAATAATAAGAATATTACAAAATAATCAATATTAATAAATAAAATATACATAAATATGCTTAACTATTGATTTAAATAAACAAAAATTGCATGTATACGGAATATTCATACATTAAAGAGCATATTCAAATGCCTAAAAATTGTGGAAATACAACCTTATATGTAGTCATTGATGCACAGAAATATTCACACCGGATTGGACCGTCAACTTGGCAAGAATCAAGAGTATTTTCACTCCTGCATACTGTGCATAAGCACGCCACAATGCACTTGTCAAAAAGCTCTTTACAGCATTCTGTTCGACTTGAATGGTAAAAACATCCGGACAACCCGAGTGCAGCGTTCTGTGATGATCCTGCAGAACATTCTGAGATATATTTCAGCTACACAGGACACACATTTCAAACTGAAAAGGAGTAAAATTGACAGAGTAAATACGGCAAAGAAAACTCACAGACATCGAAGCAGCTCTGTACGAGCAGAAAAGGGACAGACAGACGAGGAGAGCAAGTAAAAAGAAGAACCTGCTCTTCAGGAACCCACTGTGGGGAATTTTCTCTCTCTTTCTCTCCCCTCGGTTTCTCCTCCCTTCCTGCTACGACTTCTCTGCCGTGTAATTCCTGGCTTTGATCACTGTTTGTACTGTGTGTATGATATTTAATGTAATTACAGTGAGGATTTGCAGGCCACGTCCTCCCCTGCAGGTTTGTAATATTAATGATCCGCGGTGGGTGGCATGATTGCGGGTGGGAGGGTAATCGCAAACGCGCTGCTGTGAAAGCCTCCTCTCACCGGAGACAGCGACCTCGCTCATTGCGTCTTAGATTTTGTTAATGGCAGGGCATAATGATAAGGCCAACGCTTGAGAATATCCCTCCTGTATTTGCACATCCAAGAATAGAAAATGGAACTGACTGACAGAGAAGATTTGTTAGGAGTCAAATGACTAACTGGTTGACTAAATGGAACGGAGGGGGGAAAGGGGTATTCGTATTGTACCATATACAACTAAATACAAGTGGCGATGCTAGTATCTTAAACACATTTTCGGTAGCTTGACATTAGTTCAGCTGTTTTCTAAACAATGTCACCTCTCCAGTAACAAGCTACTGTTTCCTAAAAGAGTAGAAAACGCTAGCTTTTTTATCACATTGTATTGCATGAACTGATGTAATAAACAGAACAAAAATTGGAATAACATGAGAGTAACTAATGACAGCAAATAAATGTGCATAATAATAATACATTTTATATAAATAAATAAATAAATATTTTAAGTATACCTTGATATTTTGTTTTTAACTATTTACAAATAAATAAATAAATAAATAAATAAATATTCTATCTACTTTAACTATAAATATATTGACTATTTACAACCGAACAAATAAAAATAATAAAACAAACAAAGAAGGCATTTTAAAAATAAACAAACAAATAGGCATTTTAAGTATTTTTCATATTTTTGCTTTTAACAAACAAACAAACAATAAATAAATCAATAAATAAATGTTGTAACTATTTTATCTATAAATGTTTTTATCATAAACAAACAAACGAATAAATAAATGTATTATGTATTGTATCTATGAATATTTTAACTATAAACAAACAAACAAATAAATATTCTAACTATTTACAAACAAACAACCAGGCATTTTACACATTCTTTGATATTTTGCTTTTAACTATTTACAAATAAATAAATAAATATTATATCTACTTTGTTGCTAAATATTTTAACTATTTACAACCAAACAATAGGCCTTTTAAGTATTTTTTAATATTTTTACTTATAAAATAAACATAAATATTTTACGTATTTTATCTATAAATATTTGAACTATAAACAAACATACAAAATAAATAAATATTTTATCTATTAATATTTTACCTATTTACAAACAAACCAGCATTTTATGTATTCCTTGATATTTTGCATGCCAATAAATAAATAAATAAATTTATTTAATAACAATTTTTAAGTATTTCCAGTCAAAAAAAAAAAGTATGAAATTGTCATTTCTGGATGTATGTATATATACATATATATGTGTATTTCTAAACAGTTCTCTCCCAAGCAGTGATTAAATTAATTAAAAAAATATATGAATGAACAGACTTGCTAAAATGAACTGGTTCACTTAAATGATTCAGCTCATTTTGATGTGTAGATTCATTCTAGTGAAGTGATTTGGTGATTTGAACCAACTGAGTGAATCAAATAAATTTTAGCTAATCAGTAATTTAATTTACAGTCATTAACATTTACACTAACACTGTTACTCTAGCTAACAACTGCAACTCTATATTTACCAGTCAGCATCCCGAAAACGAATAACATGTTTTATAATTCACAGCACAAGGCTTATTTCATCTGTTACTGTGTCCATATATGTGCATTTAGCAGATAAAAGCAGATAAAGCAAAAGTTATTACATTTAAAACAAAGAACAAATTAAACAAGAATATTTTAGAGGTTTTCAGAGCATTCAGAAAGTGATGGGTTTGCATTGCTCTCAGGAAGGATGTCTGACATGATGTGGGCAACGCGCCAACACGACCAGGTGCATAATCAAGCAGTCGCTCCAGCTGGACTCACCTGATGGAGATGGAGGCCAGGCCCTTTGTCAAGCCACAGACGTATCAGGTTATCAGCCAGACTCAACTAAACCAGAGAGATGTTTCTTAATCCATGCTGCAGTGGCTTAGTGGTTCACACAGAGACTCTGATTGATTGAGCTATTACCCTCACGTAGGCAACACGGGTTCGACTCCATCTTGCATCATTTATCGTTTTCTTCTCTTGTCATTTCCAGTCAACGCCTATAAATACAACCGTTAACTTCAGTGAATACTAGGTATGTTAAATGTTATTTTAACATACAATTTCTGTATATACACATACTTTAAAATTTTTGCTAAATAAATAAAATATGTATAAACATATAAATAATGAATAAATGCATAAATAAGTAAATACATTTTTTTAAAATTACTGGTTTAAATCAAAATTAAATAAAAAAAATAAATAAAATAAATACAGTACATACAAGTGTTATTTATCCTGCTAGGAACTCAAAATTCCTTGGTCATGTGAAGATGTAAATAATAATATTATAAAATATTAAATATTAAACAGTGTCACCTCTCTTTTTTATCACACTGTATTGCATGAATTGATGTAATAATCAGAACAAAAATTTAATAATAATAATAATAATATTATATATATATATATATATATATATATATATATATATATATATATATATATATATATATTATATATAAATATATATATTTTTTTAAATTTTTATATACAAGTAAATAAATATTTTAAGTATACCCTGAGAATGTTTTACTATTTACAAATAAATAAATAATAATAATATTAATATTATAATATTAAGTGTTTGGATATTGAATGAATAAATGAATGAATGAATGAATAAATAAATGAATAAATAAATAAATGTTTTAACTTTTATTTTTAAATGTTTCAATCATAAACAAATGAATAAATATTTGATCTATTCTATAAATAATTCACTATAAACAAACAACAAACAAACAAACAAACAAATAGGCCTTTTAAGTATTTTTGATATTTTTGCTTTTACCAATAAATAAATAAATAAATAAATAAATAAATAAATAAATAAATACATTTTATTTATAAATGTTTTAATCGTAAACAAATTATTAAATAAATATTTTATCTATTTTATATGCAAGTATTTTAAGTATAAACAAGCAACAACCACAATAATAAATAAATACAAACAAATATCCACACTGGATTGGACTGTTGACTTGGCAAGAATTTTTGAAATGTTCTGAACCAGTTTTTTGATTTCCACCATTACACCACCATTTCACAAAAGCAAAAAAAAAAAAAAAAAAAAAAACACAAAATAGTCTAAATTAATCAATTAAATCAATTCAAAGCATTTAAACAAAATGTTTTGAACATTTCCACCATGAATTTAGTGCAAGTTCTAATTAATTTATCGCTTACTACTTTTGTCGCCTCAATAGTAGGGCATGTTGTCACACTACATGTGTGTGTGTGTGTGTGTTCAAGTGAAAACAAAAATGTCAAATGTGACAACCTGACATTAAAAAATAATAACAATTAAAAAAAATAATAATTGTAGCATTGTCTTCAAAACACAGTTCGGCTTTTGAGTTAATATGGTATTTATCTGCATTACTTAGTTGAGTGTTTAATTTATGCCAGTGTGTTTCATTATGTTGACTCACTGTTACCCAACAGAATATGGATATCTAATGTTTTGCATTCTTCATATACAAACCATTGAGAACTGAATGTATTTGTGAGCACATCATAAATCACTATGAATGCTTTTATGGTTTCCTAATCATGGTCGTAATTATGATAATGCCGCTATAAGCAAGTTACATTATTTCACTTTGTTGAATCACTAATGCTTGCATTCATCAGCGCGTCGTGCTTTAGACTCTTTAGAGTTTGGCAGAGACATGTGGCAATATCTAATTATTCAGTCTAAGAGTGTGTCAGAGACCCTGGAATGCCAAATCAGTCATGCTGGTGTCACTCTGGGGACATCTGCACTACTCTGTCTTTATTTTACTCCATTCAGTGTGCTGGATGATGGATTTATGAGCTGTGTGTGTGCTCTCTCTCTCTCTCTCTTTCGCAGCTGAGCAGATTGCCTGAGAGACTTCAGGGTCTCTGTCAGTCGTGTTCTCCGTTCCTCCTTATGCCACCTTGATCAACATTCACTGACAATCTGTGCATTACTCATGTAGCATCACACTGTGGTTTTCTTGAACAAATTTAGACAGGTGACCTTACGGGTCAAACATGGAATTCCTGGGCAAAAAAGATTACTTTTTAGAGATGCATGCTGAAGCAGATGTTACTACTGCTCATATTTAAGAGTTTGAACAAAATTTTAACCCTAGGTAGTAAACTTTGGCACATAACAGATTTTTTAAGGATTTATTCACTCCAGAATTAAAATTTCCTGATAGTCTACTCACCCCCAAGCTATCCAAGATTATGTCTTTCTTTCTTCAGTCGAAAAGAAATTAAGTATTTTGAGGAAAACATTCCAAGATTTTTCTCCATATAGTGGACTTCAATGGGGATCAATGGTTTGAATATCCAAATTGCGGTTTCAGTACTGCTTCAAAGGGCTCTACACGATTCCAGGCAAACAATAAGAATCTTATCTATTGAAACGGTTGGTTATAATTTTTAACCAGTCTGTGGGTGTATGTTTGGGCATAAAACGATATACAAAGTGACAAATCTCCAAGTCCACTCCAAAGGAAGATATTTCATTTTATTAAAAAATCCCTTTTCAATAACGAAAACGAACGGCTCCTTTGGACTACAGCGTTTGTTTTCCGAGTGCTGTAATGTCACAACGCGGTCCATTAGAATAACATTAAAATAAATCCCGCCTATGGAAATTTGAATGGTTGGGGGGTGGATAGGGACGAGGTGGAGGTTTATTCTAACTTCAATGAGACGCTGTGTGGCGAGTATAAACACAAACATTGACTAGAGTACCGCGATCTGCTCCAGTGGCCGTGTTGGTAGCCTTAACGTGCCTCAGACGTGTGCAGTGTGTGGTAAGAGATTTATTCATCATACAGTGTAGATAGCTTCACTTATAACACGAGTGTTTTTTTTAAAATGCATAAACTTGCACTAGACTAGACTAGGATAATCAGTGATGGTGTTATTTATTTAATTTTATGTGTTTATTTGAATAGGGACAATACAATAAACATGATTCCAGTCGAAGACTGGAAAAAAAAATGCAATGCACATAGAGATTATAGCAGAAGCTAATTTGAATCTCATGTCCCTAGAAAATTTGATAATGTTATTTGATAATGTTCTTTTCTTGTTTTCTGTAGCTGCTTTCTGAATAACTAAGTAAATGTAAGCATTATAATTTGTAACTTACAATGTTTTTATTCAATTGTTGTCATGTTAAATACAAAGTAAGTCATATTAAAAACATGAGGCTGCTTTTAGCCTTATGCTGGAGTTGGTTTCGGGCAATGAAACTAAGTATGTAAATAATTAAATAAATTAGCATGATAATATCATGTATCTGTGATCTCGCAGGCTGAGGATAGGACCAAACACTACTGTAGCTTATTATTTACTCACCCTCCATGCATCCTAGGTGTATATGACTTCCTTCTTTCAGACAAATACAATCAGAGTCATATTAAAAATTATCCTGACACTCCCAAGCTTTAGAACGGCATAGATGGGTGTTTCTCTTAATCAGTCCAAAACAAGTCCAATAAAGTGCATCCATTCATAATAAAAAGGCTCTGAGGGGTTAATAAAGGCCTCCTGTAGCAAATTGATATGTTTTTGTAAGAAAAGTAATCATATTTAAAACGTAAGAATCACTTTTATCTAGCTTGCACTAACAGTTATACACAGAACTTGCTTTGGCAAGGGCAGTACTGAAACACAGTCTAAGCTGTTCGCCAATCATCACGCAGTGGAACAGCTAACCAATCACAATACATGTTGTTTTTTGGAAGGTGGGCTTTCATCAAATCTGGAAATAATCAAGCCACTTGTACAGGCTAGGGAGAAAGGTTTTGTAATAATGTAAATTATGTGAAAAAAATAACATGTTTTTCGAACCACCAAGCATGAGAGCATGTTCTACTATATCCCCCCTCATCAAGACTTTGTAAAAGAACATAATAGGACTCCTTTGTAATTTATGTATGTATTTATTTATGTATTTACTTATTTATTTATTTATTTATTTATTTATGTTAAAGAAAATGGTTGATTGTTTCACTATAGATAGGACTCTTATTGTTTGGCTGGGATCATGTAGAGCTTTTTGAAGCTCTATTGAAACTGCAATTTGGACCTTCAACCCATTGATCCCCATTGAAGTCCACTATATGGAGGAAATATATTATATATATTATATTTTCCTCAAAAACCTTAGTTTCTTTTCAACTGAAGAAAGACAGACAGGAACATCTTAGATGAAAAATATGGGAAATACTTACACTAACATAGAAACTTGAGTCAAGAGGAACTGAATATAATAAAGGTTTTTTTTTTTTTTTCTTTTTTAAAGGTGTCACATTTTCTTCAGAAAATGTATAACATCTCCACTCTGTAACAATTATTGTGAACATGAAGGTGCATTTCATGCACTTGAGATGTATTTTTTTTACTTCTAAAAGTCTTGAAATCAGACTGTGGTGACGTCAGGGAAATCAGAAATCCCATCATGAACATATCGGCTCACAGCCTGAACTATTTGTAGTTATTTTGAATTCAGCTGAACATGATCAACGCTGACACAGAAACATAATCAAAGGACCAAAATGCCTTTGCGTATATTATTTCTGTCTGTATAGTTGAAAAATGATGGCAATTATCACATTTCATCTTCTAGACAAACTGCTGCTTGAAACACGCACGGAGGAGTAGGCAGATATAAGCTATGATATATCAGAGAAATAAATAAATTATTTTAGCCAGTACTGCATTTACCTCTGTTTGCACAGTTAGCTGTAATTAATCTCCATGACAGCGTATGAGCAAAACACACTAAACTTTCACTTGCCAAGAGCACAATCATTTGTTAGTCTATTAAATAACATATGATGTTGACTGCATGCATCTATGCACATAACAATATACAGACACAGAGCATAGTTAGCCACAACCTGGTTTTCAAAAGAAAATATGTATTTAAAAAATACTGCATTATAAGTGGATTCAAACACAGCAAGTTTAACACCATCACCACTTTGTGTTTATGTAGGCTATTCAAATACCTCAAAGTCCTTTAGCACAGACAAATGAGCAGTTAGCATATTTAGCAGAGTGCTAATCTCCTCATAATTCTCTATTTGTAATGCTTCAAATTTATAAAACAACAGTCAAGGGCTGTACATCGTTGGATTATTCAAATGAACAATGCATAACGCTCTGAAATCAAATAATAAAGTTATTGTCCTGGCATCAGATACAACCGCAAACTCAATATAAGTGAAACTAGCAACTAGCTTTAATATTCTACACTGCCAAAGGCTGAATACAATCATGCAATCATTTCACAGAGCTATATTTAGACACATAAACAGAAAAGAAAACATACTTTATGAAAAGCCGCAGCAGGAATTATGCATGAGAGGACTGAGGACTGAGTAATCTTTTAGCTTCTCGGTCAAAGCGAGTGTTAGGATGCATTTGCTAATCACGCTCTGTCAACTAACATGTTATTCATCTAGTTCAGTGGTTCCCAACCACGTTCCAGGAGGCTCCCGAACACTGCACATTTTGCATCTCTTCTTTGTCTGACACACCCATTTCAGGTCTTGGAATCTCTACTAATGAGCTGATGATCTGAATTATGTGTGTTTGATTAAGGAGACATGGAAAACATGCAGTATAAGGGGGGCTCCAGGAACATGGTTGGGAACCACTGATCTAGTTTACATACAGGTTTCTGAGTTAATTTACATACAACGTACAATAACCAAACATGTATGTCTATCATCATTAACTTAGGAAAACTTACATTTCGATTACAGGAGCTGCTGAATTCAGTTTGATCAAAGCCATATAGTAAATCAGGATACTTCTGATAGGATCTATTATAGAAGTTTTTACCAACTTTAACCAACAGAGCATTATTATTAGTAGGGCCCTATGAAATCCATTTTATTTTTTTTCCAAATTCCATTTTTTTCTGTTTACATTTTTTTTTCTATCTTAATTTTTCAAAAATCTGTTTTAATTATAAATTTAAAAATATTAATCAAAAAGCATGTCTAATTAATTGAAATCATGAAACTTACAAAATTTAATTAAAAGCAATTTATTAAAAGTTAAACAAAAATTACATTTTTAGGACCCTATTAAATATGTCTTACTTTTTCTCGAACTTAGTTTTATTTTCACCAAATTCTGTTTTTCATGAATTTTCTAGATTCCATTTGAATATTTTCATGAAATTTTAATCATCAAAAGCATGTCTAATTTATTTATGTATTTATTTATTTATTTTATTTTATATTTTATTTAATTATTATTATTATTATTATTTTTTTTTTTTATTATTTTTTTTTTTTCAGAAATAATACTGTTGTGTATACTTTTTTTGTTAAATAAATTCTGGTAAATAATTTTTTCGGGTAAATTTACCTTAAAATATAATTTATTAGAATAGTATTAATACATTAAGTAATATTTTTCTGTCACAGTTTATTCAAGTTAAACCAAACTTTTATTTTGATGAGTTGCTGTGAAGTGCTTTAAAGGAGTCATCGGATGCAAAGTTCACTTTTACATGTTGTTTGAACATTAATGTGTGTTGGCAGTGTATGTACAAATCTACCCTATAATGATAAAAAAAATCCATGCAGTGGTTTCTAATTAATCTGTAAAAATAATATCCCTTTTTCAAATCGAGCCATTCTCAGATGCCTGTAGGTGTGGCGTCACACTGACAGAGGCCGCTCCCACGATAGTTGACTGACATGAGAGTCTTACCTCAGACCCGCAGGGATGTAAGTTAGACAAAAATATCTCCGATTGAGGGATTGAGGTGTTGTGTTGCTGGATGTAACAAATAATGAACGTAGTGGTCGTCATTTACTCCCGACATCTGAGCCGCTGAAGATGCAGTGGATTACGTTTGTTTGTGAATGAAATGTGCCTCGCAATCTACATATATCCGTCTATGTTCGCACGAATCATTCGCGATCCAGCTTCACCTACAGCACAAGTGAGTATAAGGGGGTTTTTTATGAATCTCGCCTTTCCTAATAACGTGCTAGTTAGCAAGTTTAGCGACTAAACGCGGCTTGAGTAAACAGGCTCGTCACTCCACAGAGAGAAGAGAGGGGCGGGGCGAGCAGAGCTCATTAACATTTAAAGCAACCTCGACCAGAACAGGATGATTTTTGCAGGGCTGATTTTGGCAAGGTAAAAAGGGTGTTGTTTTACACTACCATTGAGAATTTCTAACCACAGTATATTATAGGCTTTTCATTAAGACCCTAAATAATCATATCAACTTGTGGAAAATGGACATCCGATAACCCCTTGAAGTTTCTGCTTGTATATGATAATCGTTTTTCTCAAAAGAAATGGTCAAATGCTCATGAAGTGACACTCGGAGCAGTTCTAAATCATGTTCATGTGTTTATGTACTCATTATTTAAGGCGGCAGAGGCTGAAAACACTGCGTCACGCATACTTCAGTATGTGTATATTAAATTTGAAATAATTATATTTAAAATATAATAATATAATTAAAATATATATTTTAAATAAAATAATTTAAAATTAAAATACTGTTTTTTCAGCTTAATAATCACAGACGCCAGTCCAAGTCATGTTTTGACTTCAAGGAGAAGTCCACTTGCAGAACAAAAATTTACAGATAATGTACTCACCCCCTTGTCATCCAAGATGTTCATGTCTTTTTTTCTTCAGCCGTAAAGAAATTAATGTTCTGTTGCGTTTGAAAATAAAGTTCCGCCTACACTGAACCCGACCCTAAACCTAACCGATAGTGTTAACAAAAGCAAACACATTTGCTGAAGCAACCATTTTTGGCTTGCTTCTACAAGTCTTTGAGCTCTTTTATAGTGACTCATGTTTCATGGGACTTATACCCGAGTGTTTCACATTGTGAGTGAAAATGTATTAGACTGCAAATCTTGTACTACGGTAAAAGTGTTTTGAGGTCATAACAGCATTGTGCAAGAAACCGTGTGAAAATAAGGCTTTATTAATCAACAATCTGTACTTTTCAACATAATTTCTGTTAAAATGAATAAAAGTGTTGTTTTACTGCCACTAGAGTTCATTTCAGCTGAAAAACTGCATAAAGTTTTGCCTCAGCCAATATTTATTTATGCAATTAATTTTGATTAATTTGATTAATCAGTCGGAATATCAAGTAATTTGTTTTTGAAATTTTGTATCGATTGATGGCCCCTAATATTAACATAGAGCGTACTGTAGATAAATGGTGCAATAACATGACCTCAACCTTTCCCATGCAATTATTAGTTCCCAGTCCTCACTTTTATTATTATATGTTACTTTATTGGACAAGCATATAGCAGCACAGATTAATCTTATTTTGTGCATGGCCACCACACGGTGCGTTATGCCAAGCTGAAACAAATTCGTTGGGAAAGCGACCCTTTGAATGGAAAACCCTGGAGGCTCTTTTCTTTATCTCATTCAAATGTACGGCACCAACATGTCTCTAGGGACCCTGGCAGTCCTAAGGCTTCGAACACAACAACAGCGTTATCACAACATCTGTGGAGAGGGGCAGAGAGGGGAGACAGGAGCCATACTATTATGAGAAAGGGCATCGTAACCTCTTTAGGGCTTGTTTTGCATTTGCCACTGCAGTTTTCACTATAAAATGCGACCCCTGATTTCAACAAACTTTAACGATACATTTGCATACGGCAGGGATCTAGTCCTTCTCACTTTGACAGCTGGGTTGCCAGATTGAATGAGGATCTAAAAGGGTTATTGATCTTAAATGAATATCACACTGGGCTTTCATCATATATGGATAGAAAGCCTAAGTCACTGTTTGATCTTCATGCTGTTCATTAGACACTAGACATTCTTCCTTTGACATTATTCATCATGACCAAAAGTTACTGTACTTCCTCTTTCCTTTTTACCTGCGCTGCATTCATTTTATTTGGAATCGGCTGTGGTCTGGCATGAGCTATTTGCTCTTCATTGTACTTTGTTGTGATGTATTTTAATGTGCTTCCTGTCTGGGGAATACACATGTAAATTAGCTATCTGCATAACTCCGGCGCAACTGCCGAATTGGTCACGGTCCCTATTAAACAAATTGATGAACAAAAATAAAACTACAATGCAGCAAGGCTTTCTGACACAGTTTATGTGTGTCTGTGGTGGAGTATGCAGGGCCTTAAGCTCACATTTCAGAAAATATATTCAGATTGCTTGAGGCCTTATTATAGATGCATAGTAAGTCCTTATGTGGGTCATTCTAAGGAAAAAGGGCCATTTGTGCTTGATAAAGTCAGGGGTTTTCCTTAAAATCATTTCATTTGAATGTGTTACTGCTGAACTTTAAAGAAATCATATTTTTATACCTCAGGCCCAAAAACACCAAGATCACAGCCGACATAGACCTTAAAGGAACAGTTCACACAGAAATGATAGATTACCGATGAATTTGTTTCTTACAAACAGACAGCTTTTCACTTAAAAGATGTTAACTGATGGATTGGAGTGGTGTGGATTACTTGTGGATTATTGTGATGTTTTTATCAGGTGTTTGGACTCTCATTCTGACGGCACCCATTCACTGCAGAGGATCTGTTAGTGACTTAGTGATGTGATGCTAAATTTCTCTAAATCTGTTTTGATGAAGAAACAAACTTACGGTGAGTAAATTTTAGTCAATTTCCGTTTTAGGGTGAACTGTCACTTCAAGTGGCCACCACTGAAAGGCATTCATTCTAATTACAGTTGATTAATTACAGTATATAGTAGTCAACATTTAAAGTGGATCAAAAAAGTTAATTAAAGTTGTCCTAAGACAAGAACGGCTATTGTTTTGGTTTTAGGACAACCTTGATGAAATGTTTTGATCCACTTCAAATGTTGACTATATATATATATATATATATATATATATATATATATATATATATATATATATATATATATATATATATACTGTAAAAAGTGATACGTTGACTTAACATAAAAAAAAACGAGGAAACTTGCTTCCTTAAATAAATAAGTAAAAAGTAAATAAGTTAAGTGAATTGTCAAGTTCACTTTATTATTATTATTATTAATATTATTATAGGCTAATAACTAGTAAATATTGCACCACTTTATTTATTCTTTATTCTAATTAATTTGTTTCAGCAAAAATAAAATAAAATAAAATAAAATAAACATACATACTGTTGAAACAATGGCCAACACAAGTGGAGAAAAAAATAAATAAATAAAATAAAAAGGCTGCTTCCTTAAATATATATTGCCATAGATCAAATTATTATTATTTTGAAAGGAGGAAATGGCACAGAAGGTGCAGGGAAACATTTTAGGATAAAAAAAATAAAAATAAAAAATTGCCACCATTTCCTGAGAATGACCCATCAATACCCATAAACCAACAGGTGCACAGTAACAGTACTAGGATCTGTATTTTTGCTCAGGTAATGTTAGACACATCACTGGCAGTGAGACAAGGGGAAATACATTTCCAAAATGACACCTGTCATTTACAGACCCACTCTACTTCTCTCTCACACACACAAAAACACACTGACAGTCACTTTCTCCTCAGATGAATTATAGATAGATCCAGGGACACCGCAATAATGCTTTTGTCACATCTATATAACATCTACCACTCTAACGATTTATCTGCTGTTATATACAGCCCCGGCACAAAGGTTCCCTCTTGACATTTATGTGGAGTGTTATGACTGCGCAGTGCAGAGGGACGTCTCAATCGTAGTGACACCGACTGGAGCCAGAGAGCCGAGGGCCCGAGGCATGCAGATTTGCATGAGACCTTTCCCCGTGTCACAGAAAGATCAGTCTGGCTGCAAACTGTGCCAACAACCATGTGTGTTTGTGTAACTTTGGATGCTTAAACTACACTTAAATATGCATGAGTTTCATTCACTGAGAATAACCTAACCCAGCGGTACCTGCAAATGTTGCTAGACTTTTTCTCAAAACTAACATCACTTTTCTAAACTGTTACATTAAGCTCATACACTAGCGTTCAAATGTTCTTTAATAATTAAGATTTTTATTATGTTTTTTAAATAAGTCTCTTATGCTCACCAAGGCTGCATTTTTTAAATTAAATATATTTTTAAAAATATTATATTAATATATTATTTATTCATGTGATGCAAAGCTGAATTTTCAGTAGCCATAACTGCAGTCCTTTGTCACTTGATCCTTTAGGAACTTTTGTCAACACTGACAACATTGGCACCAAATCAACATATTAGAATGACTTCTGAGGGATCAGACTTGAAAATCAGTTAGTAAAGATTGTAAAAATATTCCATAATTTCACTGTGTTATTATATTTCAATGCAGCCTTGGTGAGCATAAGAAACTTCTTTCAAAAACATTTAAAAATTATTCAAAACTTTTACACTGCTAGTGTACATGCATATAATGAATAATAATATGAAACATTCAATATATACAAAACAATTTTATTGGTATTAACCAAGTTGAAGTATAATTCTTTTTGCTGGACTGTTATTTCCTTGGGAAATGCTAATTTAGTTTATAATTTACAACCTAACAAAGTTCTTGCTTGAAAGGTGTGCGTGTGCTATCTTTCTTAAAAATAAATGCCATTTGGTTTAATATTTCGGTAACTAATTTCATGACCATAATACATTAGTAAGCTTGGCTTCTTAATGCATTTTGGGGGGATTTCTACACCAGCTCCAGGGTCTTCCTAATATTATTTTCAAACCCTCAACACGATACCGCCAACAGTTAGCACTGGATAATTAAAAACCAAAAGCACTTACCAAAATCACACATTTTTGCCCCAATTTTGAATTTCAAGGAGGTTGGCATTCTACCACGAAATGCATAATTCATAAAGTGCACCTGCTTTTTTTTTGTCACTCTCTATCGCTCCGTCTGCATATTTGTTTCTAGCGTTTCCATGAAAATGTATTACAATCACTCTCCATCCATAGTGACAGAATGTTTCACTTTGAAGTTGTTCTGTGTTTGGGGTCAGGTGGAAATACTCTGTGCTGGTTGCATCCACACATACACACAGAGAGTGATGTGTTCACTGTATTAATAAATGCTACAGTTGTATATCAAGTCAAGTACTCTACTTACAGAGAGAACACAAAGGGAGACGCTGGCATATGGTCACAGCAGTCCAATGAAATTATGGTGTGGTTTGTCTGTCTCAGTTTATTTATTCTAAGACTTTAGAACAAAGCGCTTCCCATTTAGTCATTTAAGGTGACTATAGTTATTTAAGGTGACTATCAAAATTCAACATATTTTCAAAACTGACCCTAGATGTATTTCCTGACCCAAATATAATAATATAATATAATATAATATAATATAAACCCAACATGACTCTACTTTATTATTTAAAATACAGTAAAAATGTGAAATATTTTACACTACAATTTAACTATTTTGTATTTTAAAATATTTTCATAGTAATTTATTCCTGTGATTGCAAAGCTGAATTTTCAGCAGTTTTAACATGCTGATTTAAAGGCATAGTTCACCCACAAATGAAAATTACCCCATGATTTACCAACCCTCAAGCCATCCTAGGTGTATATGACTTTCGTTTTTCAGACGTATATAATCAGATTTATATTAAAACATGTCCTGGCCCTTCCAAGCTTTATAATGGCAGTGAATGGGCGATTCCGGGGGGTTAATAAAGGCCTTCTGAATTTAATCAATGTGTTTCTGTAAGAAAAATATCTATATTTAAAACTTTCTAAACCGCAGTCTCTAGATTCCGCTAACTGTCGCATGCATGTTCACGAGAGAGTGGCGTTCCAGTGGATGACATAGGACGTAGGGGTAGTGTAAGGTCTGATGAAAATACGCTAGTCTTGTGAGAACCAATTTTGGTTTACAGCAAAGGAAAATCAGTCTCCTCTTGGCATATATCGAAATCCTCCTACATTTTTTTTTTTTTTTACGATCCTCATTTTGTACTTCTAATTTGTGACCGGTGTTTTGTTTTGCTCTCTCCTCTGCACTTCAGCGTTCATAACTTCTCACCGGACCTTAAGCTACAAGCTAGAGATTACCATTTATAAAGTTAAATATGGATATTTTTTTACACAAACCCTCCTAGAGCCATGTGGAGTACTTTTTATGATGGATGGATACACTTTATTGGACTTTTAAAAAAAAATCAACACCCATTCACTGCCATTATAAAGCTTGGAAGAGCCAGGACATTTTTTAATACAACTCCGATTGTATTCGTCTGAAAGAAGAAAATCATATAGAAATAGGATTGCTTGAGGGTGAGTAAATCATAGGGTAATTTTCTTTTTGGATGAGCTATCCCTTTAATATGCTGATTTGGTGTGCAAGAAACATTTCTTCTTATTATATATATATTTATATATATATATATAAAAGGTTATGAAAATAGTGTTTCTTTTTGTTGAAACTGTAACTTTTTTCAGGATTATCTGATGAATAGAAAAGAACATTTATGTAAAATAGAAATCTATTGTAACATAAGTGTCTTTACTGTCACTTTTGAACAATTTAATGCTTGCTTTCTGAATAAAAGTATAAATTTCTTTGAACAGTAGTATAATAAAACATAATACTGTTAAATATTTGCCCTTCAACTGCCTGATATAAAAATATGTCCTATTTACCATAGTAAAATGGGTTGCGAACACTGTTTCATGGTGAATTTAAATATCTCGCCTTCAGGCTAGCCTGCTGTAGAACGCGCCACATTTAAACTTTCTAAATGTCAGACTCCAGAAAAATGAAAGAGACTATCAAAGTGAAGGTAAAATACAGAGAAGAAATAGATGGAAATGCTAAATTGCCCAAAATAACATCAATGATAACATCACTGTTTCCATCAGCACTGCATGAAACAGACAAGTGGAAAACAAGTACTGCCTGACAAAAAAAAAAAAAAGAAATTATTCAATTCATATTCAACTAGGTGATTGAATTGGACCAATAAAATGTGTATACAAAATGTATAATATCGTATTAGTTAGAATGTAATACTATACTGTTTATTTCCCATTATGTGTGGAAACATACAGCCAGCAGAATGTGGTTCCACTTGATCCCAAACACAGAAAAACTTCCAAATAAAAGATGCTGTCACTATGGTTTGACAGTGATTGTAATCTATTTTCGTGGAAATGATAGAAACAAATATGCAGTCAGAGATCGAGAGCAACAACAAAGCTGGTGAATGAGAATATTGCGACACGTCTCAAGCCAGAGTGAGATTGTCTGGTTTGGATTTGTAGACAGGCCCTGGATTCATGACGGTCTGATCTGTATTCACCTCAGAGGAAGTGTTAGTCTCCTTCCTGCAGTAGGCAACTGCTCTGGGGTCAGTGAGATCACTCAATCCCTTCCACCACTGCATAACAAAACCCTGTGTGTGGGATCCTTGTTTTTGAGCGAGATCTCCATTTTACAGCTCTGGGCCTGTCTTAATTTGAGTCGTACTGTGAACCGGTGTTGTAAGAAGTGAGCGGAGTTGTTACGAACACCCGACTGAATCTTATTCACAAGCTCAGCTGTCATTTCAGAGTCATTAGAGTTTTTATACACTTCATTCTTATTGTCATTGCAGGACTCTCTCACTTTAATAAGCTTGCCCCGAGCTTTGACAGACAGAGCTGTTTGTCAGTGTAGCTCTAATGAAGCGTGTGGTTCAAACCCTGTCTGGCTCGAAGTCACTCTTAGTGCCTTGGTCTAATGTAACACTTTTTGCATATCTGCAAGTAGGGACAGCTGAATGATATCCCAAATTATGCTGAGACTAGAGGACAATAAAAGTATTTTAGCAAACACCTAAGCAACTACTCAAAACAGCTTAAACACCACTCGGCACAACCAAGGACATCCTAGTTAAACTTAGAAACCATTTAAACTATTTAGAATAATCTAGCAATAGGTTAGCAGCCACTCACAACACCCTTACAACCCTCAAGAACACGCTATACACTTAGTACACCTTAGTAACCAGTTAGAACACACTATCAACCATTTAGAACATTTAGAACTATTTAGAAAATCTAGAACTATTTAGAGCACCCTTGCAACACCTTGCCAACCACTTACAACACCCTAGTTTCTACCACCCTAGCAAACGCTCAGAACACCTATGCATGTAGGACACCTTAGTCACATTTAGCACCATAGTAACACCCTGGCAACCACTTACAACACATCAAAAACAACTAATTAGAACATCCTAGAGAACCTCTAAAAAAACATCCTAGCAAACACTCGAAACACCCTAGCAACCATTTAGAACATCATAGAAACACCCTAGCAACAATTTAGAACTATTAATAACTACCTAGCAACACCATGCCAACCACTTACAACACATTAAAAGCAATCAAACAACTACTTAGAACATCTTAGAGACCACTTAGAACATCCTAGCAACACCCTTCCAACCATTTAGAACAACCTAGCAACACCTGTGCACCCATATACAACACCCTTACAATAGCTAGTGACCAATTAGAGCATCCTAGTAACACCCTGGAAACCATTTAGAACTATGTAGAACAACCTAGAAACACCTTAGCATCTACTTACAGCACCCCTGCAACCACTTAGAACAGCAAACATGTAGTAAACCCTAGTGACCAATGCATCCAAGTAACACCCTGGCAACCATTTAGAACAACATAGCAACACCTTTGTAGCCACTTACAACACCCTTGCAACCTCTAAGATCATCCTAGCAAACACTCAGAACACCCTAGCAACCATTTAGAACTATTTAGAACAACCTAGCAACACCCTGGCAACCACTTACAACACATTAAAACAATCAAACAACTACTTAGAACATCTTAGAGACCACTTAGAACATCCTAGCAACACCCTAGCATTTATTTAGAACATCCTAGTAACACCCTAGCATTTATTTAGAACATCCTAGCAACACCCTAGCATTTATTTAGAACATCCTAGTAACACCCTAGCAACCATTTAAAACTATTTAGAACATCGTAGCAACACCTTAGCAGCCACTTACAACACATTCAAAATAACCAACATCCTAGAGACCACTTAGAACATCCTAGTAACACCTTAGCAACCATTTAGTAGAACCAAGCAATTAGCCACTTACAACACCCTTGCAACCGCTAAGAACACAATAGCAACAGCAAACATGTAGTACACCCTAATGACCAATTAGAACACCCTAGTAACACCCTGGCAACCATTTAGAACAACATAGCAAGTAACCACTTACAACACCCTTGCAACCTCTAAGAAAACCTTAGCAAATACTTAGTACACCCTAGTAACCATCTAACACCCCAGTAACCATTTAGATCTAATTAGAACAACCTAGCAACACCCTAGTAACCATATACAACACCCTATAAAACAACCTAACAACTAGTTAGAACACCCTAGTAACACCATAGCAGCCACTTACAACTCAGAACACCCAAGCAACCATTTAGAACATCCTAGTAACACCCTAACAACCATTTAGAACTAATTAGGACTACCTAGTACCCATACAGCTACTTACAACACCCTAGCAGTCTTTTAGAACACCCTAGTAATGCCCTAGCAACCATTAAGAACTCCCAGCAACCACTTAGAACACCCTAGCAACCATTTAGAACATACTAGCAACAACCTAGCAACCACTCAGAACACCCTAGCAACCATTTAAAACACACTAGCATTATAGAAGAAAGCTTCACACAGATAAATAACACACTTTAAGAAAATCTAAAAATCTTGTAGATTTTTTCCCTGTTAAATAGTATAGTTTATATTTTTAAAATTGACAAATACATTCTACTGTTAAAGTACTAATATTCCATGTCGTCTCTCAATTAATATATCTTCATAAAACCACATGCGTAATAAAGAAGTTAAAGAAGTTTTAGATGAAGTATAGCTTATCCCACCACAGGAAGCTGCTGTCGCTGTGGCAACATGACACGTCTAATGGCCATATGTAAATATGTGCGTATTTAAACTCAGGTCTGTGTGTGTGCAGGTTTTGAGAGACAGGCAAAAACAGGAAAGACAGGATAATTAATGAAACTGATTCCATCGCTGCAGGGGTAAGCATATGTTATGATAAATAAATAAAATGAAATGAGCTAAATAAATAATGTTGATTGGGAAGATGTCCAGAGAGAGAGAAAAACAGAGAGAACAAAAAAACGAGAGTTCGCCCATAGGCTGATGAGAGCGTACTGGAGCAGGGATACAGTATTAGCCCCCTGTGTACTGCCATTAAATGTGATTAGACCTCTGCAAACTTCCATAAAACAAACAGAGAAAAGAACTGATAAAGTCTCATAATATGAGACTAATTGTGGAGGAGACTTCAAAAAGCTAATGTCTTTCTTGACAGAGAGTAAAACATAAAAGAAGGCCGCCAATGCAGGCTTACTTGAACCGTCTTTACACCAGGTTCCAACAGCTTTTCAACTATGAATTTACATGTTTTTTTTTTCAGTTGGTTTTATTTATTAGAAAAGGATTTTATTATAAAAGGATCATTTATAGACTTTTTTCACACAAAGAGCAATTAAATATTTAAAACAAAAAAAAGCAAAGAAAAACAAGAAAAGAATAAAAAAAAAAAAAAAATCTCTTTTATTATGGAAAGCTGTTCCAAAAATTATATATATATATATATATATATATATATATATATAATTTTATTTATTTATTTGTTTTCTTGTCAATCGGTTTCTATACTTAAACACTGCAACATTTTACATAATTTCTACAATATTTATATTTTATACTACCTTTATTTTAGTGTTCCTCAAAAGATTATTCATTTAGTTAATAACAACAACACTGATTCTAAAATAGTACATTTTTAATAGGAATTAACTATAGGGAAGTTAAAAAAAAACAAAAAAAAAAAAACTGGTACCATGCATTAAAGATTATCCTTATAATTTTATCACCATAACATTTTTATTTCTGAATGTTTAACATAAATACTTGATATTTCTGTTGGCTGAAAACATGCTTGTTTTATTGAATTTTCTTCATTTTTTATTTCATTATTGACTGTTTACTTGTATTAACCAATTATAAACTTACTTAAAGCAATATTTAATAATGCTCATGGTGGGGTAGGGGGAACAGCAGGTTGGAATAAATAAAGGATAGAATTTTCTTTTTTTTTTTTTGGCTGAATTATTCCTTTAAATCCCTCTAGGTAGCTCTGGTTTTTGGAGCAGAGTGATAAACGCAGACAGGGAACCTCAGTCGTTCTACACTAGTACTCCAAGGTGCAAAGCATATTTTGCTGCTCTCTGCCTCCATTGAATAATTGATACCCCATGCACTCTTGCTGAGGAAGAAATAAGACATAGCAGCATTCAAATAACTTCCGAGATAAAAGAAAAATTGATTAAAAAATGATAAGTAAAATTAAAAAGGCGGAGACGGAAGCCCTGGGGAACACACTTAGCATATAAATGAATGGAACTTCTCTCCCAACTTGTGCATCCAACCGCCTGACTGTATTTCCTCTGGCCTGTGTGACCGGCAGTCATTGTTCACTTATCACCAGCACCCACATTCACATCAAAGCCTAATCATCACTCTTATCTAGAACATATACTCTCTATTTTCTTTTCTTATCTGTGTTACATGTTCTCTTTTCTGGTGTTTGAATGAGGTTTAGAAAAGTTGCAGTTTAAAATCACACACAGACAGATAAACTGTGCTAGGAAATGTCTTCTGATGTTTTTAAAAATTGGTATGGTTTTTAAATTTTACTAGTTTCAAGATCTAGGTCTTTGTGTCTTTCCTAGGACTATCAACTTACTATGATAAAAAAGAATTAAATGAAAAAAAATTAGTGAAAATATTGGTATACAACAATAATAAAATTTGTTAACATTTTTTTTTTAATGCATTAGATTATATTAGATCAAAAACTAACAAAAAACAGATTTGGAGAAATTGTCACTTTCTCACCAAAGGATACTCAGCAGTGAATGGGTGCCGTCAGAATGAGAATCCAAACAGCTGATAAAAACATCAATAATCCACAATGATCTTGTCAGGCAAAAATCTGTGTTTGTAATAAATATCAAGATATTTTTAATTTCAAATTATTGATTTTGTGTCTTCTATCCAGATTGCTTTCTCTAGTGAAAAAGTCGCTCCATCTGAATCAGGAGAGAAATATGCACAGATCAAGCACATTTAAAAGCCTAAACAGTTCAAAACAGCTCTTCACTGGATGAAGCATTATAATGGATTATTATGGATTTTTAGCAACAATTTGAGGGTAAAAACATCTTAGTAGGGGTTCGAGTGCATAGCGCTAAAGCCCTATTTTAATTGTTAGAATGGACAAGGATCAGCAATCTCCACGTAAAACTGATCGGGTAGACCAAACCGTAAGTAAACTTGGAGGGATGGTTGTACTCACACCGTCTACAGTGTGACCAAAGCTCACCCCAATTGGCCTGACGCGGCCACTACAGTGATTAAAAGTACAAAATCGCTCATAAATCCTTAACAGTTAGTTGCAGGCTCAAGTGTCTTATGTCGCTGGAATCCTTGGTTCATGCCAGACAAAATGCATTCCTCAGATTTGTGAAATGTTTTACAAATAAAAAAAATACTTTTGTGAACTGGTCCTAGGATTTTCGCCCCTTTGGAACCAAACCAGTGCAAAAAGATTCTCTGGAGAGTGAATTTCAATAATTATCAAAAAAGTTGACATTTCCACTCTCCGTTGCAAAAGGCTGCCAAAAAGTTGTGGCGCTTGGCCACTAGGTGGCATTTAAAGATGGAAAAAAACATAAAAAGGGCCATAACTATGCAACTGTTTGTCCTCTCAGCATGAAAATTGGTACACACAGACTTGGTCCAAAGTGCCACAAGTGGCTATAAAGACATTTGCGTATCTCAGAAAACATGGCTGCCATAGGCCGATGAATTTCGAGCACCTATTATACCAGGTTAACGGAGGTTGATTGGAACAAATCTCAGTGGACCTGTTTGACTCAAGGCCCTAAAAGTCTGTGATAAATTTTAAATAAATCGGCCACTGGGGGGCGATATCGCATTTTTCAAGGGAATAAACTATTGTATATTGCGTGTTTTTTTTACACATAAGTACAGTATTCATATCATACGACAGAATTCCTCATTCCAAGCAGCTTTGCCTATAGAAACCACTTCTGTCGATCAAACCGTTTGTTAAATGATTGAGAAAATGTAAAAATCCTACTTTTGTGAACTAGTCCTAGGTTTTTTGCTCAATCTGAAAAAAAAAAAAAACACTGCAGTACAATTCTCTGGACTCTCTAGGTCAATAATTATCAAGAAAGTGTTGAAATTTACCCTCCAGGAAGCTATAACAGGGTCGTTTAGAAAAGGGGCCCATCCAACTTTACCCAAAAGCCTATAAAGCTTAAATGAAAACTCTAAACTTCACGAAACCTGCTGAGCACACGCAACAGGTGATTCTAAACAAACACGCAAAGTTTTAAGGAGATCGGACCACAGCTTATGCTATAATGGTCATAAACATTAAAATACATCATATTTCTATGGTTAATGACCTGTATTTGCCAAAAATGCTGTTTTTTAATCATTGATTTAGGTTGTTACAGGTTTGATAAATAATATGTAATGTCTTTTTTCATGTGAAAATGCCTAAAAGCACTTGAACCCTAGTAATCGCCGCCTGCAGCTATATTTGATAAATTTGTTTCTTACAAACACACAGCTTTTCAGTTCACAAGACAAGTGATGTAATGCTAAACAAACTTATCTACATTTTGGATGGGGGTGAGTAGATACTCATTTTGGCATGAACAAAAATAACATGACGGCACCCATTCACTGCATAGGAACCATTAGTGAACAAGTGATGTAATGCTAAATTTCTCTAAGAAACAAACTCATCTACATCTTGGATGAGGGTGAGTAGATACTCATTTAGGCATGAACAAAAATAACATGACGGCACCTATTCACTGCATAGGAACCATTAGTGAACAAATGATGTAATGCTACATTTCTCCAAATCTGTTCTGATGACTAAACAAATTTATCTTCATCTAAGATAGCCTGAGGTTTGGTAAATTTCCTTTTTTGGATGTTAATTATCTATTGTTTTAATTTATTGACAGTCATTATGTGACTTCAACAGTATATCCTGGTAGAAATCAGTCCTCTTTAGGCATTCTCAAACACTTATGACGTTTTTCAGGTTAGCTAAACTCTGAACAGACGCCTCGACAACAATAGACAAATCATTCTTTGTGTAGCAGTTGTTTCTGAATTCCTCATTAAGCATAAGTAATGTTCACCTTGTTCACAGTGGCTACGCTAGTTCATTGTTCAGCACTGAATTGGCACGTCAGATGATCCCTACATACAATCGGCTGCCAAAGACTTCCGCCAAGACTTCAGCTCTCATCAGCTCTGCTTCCAATTGCCAAGACTGCAGCACACAAGGAGCTCAGATCAGGAAGGGGAAAACAGCGAAGAATGATCCTGTTGAAGCCCACACATCAGTCCACACAAATGCAACCAAACACTTTATCTGTAGAGAGAATACAGTAGATGTGACGGTTCAGCTGTGAGATCAAACTAACAGATTCTTCAGGGCAACATTGAGGGGTTTTGATCTTTTTTCTCTTCCAAAGTTCCCTCTAGTATTAGTTTCAGTTTCTGATAAACACACACTGCCATTCAAAACCTCGGGGTCAAGAAGATTTTTTTAAAAAATGAATCAGAAGCAACAGTACAGCCTTTCATTTATTCATTTATTATAAATTTATAACACAAATTATTTATATTTCTAAATAAAAGCTGTTCTTTTGAACCTTCCATTTATCAATGAAAGTATCTAAAATATTATGCAGCACAACCGTTGAAAATTTAGCTTTCACATCATAGGAATAAATTACATTTTTATGATTTTACTGATTTCAGATTTTAAATGATTTCTGAAGGATCATGTGGCACTTTGACAGCAGAGAAATAAATTACTTTGAATTCAAATTTTAATTATTATTTTAAAATATTTTAAAATAGATAAATTATTTTTTATTGAAGTAGTTTCAAAATATTTGTGTTTTTTAATCAAATAAATGCTACTAAATCTTACCTTACCATTTACACACTATTTCTAGTTCTCTCTCTCTAAAACCACTGAATTTTACTATTTTTTTGTACATTTTTCACTATTACAAAATTATATTAGATTCACATATGTGAACCTGGACCACAAAACCAGTCAAAAGGGTCAATATTATATATAGGACAATATTTGGCTGAGATACACCTATTTGAAAATCTGGAATGTGAGGGTACAAAAAATATTGAGAAAAGCACCTTGAAGTTCTTAGCAATGCATATTACTAATCAAAAATTAAGTCAGTAGGAATTTACAAAATATCTTCATGGAACATGACATTTACTTAATATCCTAATGATGTTTGGCATAAAAGAAAAATCAATAATTTTGACCCATACAATGTATTTTTGGCTATTGTTACAAATATAGCAGTGCTACTTAAGGTTTTGTGGACAGGGATCACATATATTCTTCAGTAGGGTCCAAATGTCTAAACTAAACTAAACTAAACTAAACTAAACTAAAATAAAATAAAATAAAATAAAATAAAATAAAATAAAATAAAATAATTCTTCAGTGGGGTCCAAATGTCTAAAATAAAATAAAAAAAAATAATAATAATTCCTCAGTGGGGTCCAAATGTATAAAATAAAATAGAACAAAATAAAATAAAAAAATTCAAATCCATTAAAAGCCTGTAAGGCAGGATTTAAAAAAACAAACAAAAAAAAAAAAGGTTAAAAAATAATAATAATAATTTAATTCTCTCTAGACATCAACATCAGTCATTGACAAACCTATACCTGTCAACCGCTATACACAACTCTGGTAAATTCTCTTCTCTCTCATCTCTCAAACATCCCTTAAAAGATGACTAAGGAAGTGAAAGCTCAAGGGCTTGAGTTCTTGACTTCATGCCACAGTTTTTCACATTCCTGCTCCCTACCCCGAACCTGCTGCTTCTAAAACTCCAGAGACGGGTTGTTGAGGAAAGCAAGAAACAAACAATAACAACCAGAGGCTGATGAATGGGTCTTGGCATAGGAGCTGGGATCGAAGCGATTGATCCGAACCTGGCTATCTCAGCGGCGCTTTTACCCTCTGTCAAACCCCTGCTAGAGGGAGATGGATTTTGTCGGCCGGAGCAGTGGATTAATGGTGGAGAGGTGACAGCTGGGTCCGGCGCTGTGGCCATCCCCCTTGGGCAGGGTGCGTCTGGGCATGTGTGCGTGATGTATCGACAATTCTTCAGGAGGTAGACACTTTCTGTGACTTTATTGTGCGCTGCTGCGTTGACAGCTTGAAGACCTGTAGATCGGGTCGTCCCTTGGCAGGTAGAGCTTGTGGCATCCTGCGGTGGGACTGCTTTTGTGTGGGCCGGTCAGGTGGTCAAATGGTGAAGGTATGCAATCATTTACTCACCCTCATGTCGTTCCAAACCCATGTGACTTCTTAGTTCTTGTTTGGAACATTGAGGAATCCAATGGTTACACTGTCTGCCAAACTCTGTCAAGCTTTAAATTGACAGAATTGCACAGAAAAAACTGTCCACTTGAACGTGTACTATAATAAGTCATCTTAAGTGTTACCTTAAGTGTTATCTATATATATATATACACCCCCAACACACACTACCAGTCAAAAGTTTCTGAACGGTAAGATTTTTTTGTTCTTTAAAGAATTCTTTTCTGCACCAACCCTGCATTTATTTGATCCAAAATACAACAGAAGCAGTAATATTGTGAAATATTGTTTGAAATATACTGCTTTCAATTTAAATACATTTTAAAATGTAATTTATTCCTGTGAATAAAAGATTTTCAGCATCATTACTCTAGTCCTCAGTGTCGCATGATACTTCAGAAATCATTCTAATATGTTGATTTGCTGTTCAAGAAACATTTTATTATTATTATTATCATCATCATCAATATTTAAAACAGTTGAGAACATTTTTTCAGGATTCTTTGATGAATAGAAAGAACCAAAGATCAGCATTTATCTGAAATAAAACACTTTCATAACATTATACACTATACCATTCAAAAGCATGGAGTCAGTATAATTTATTTATTTTATTTTTTTTAATTTATTTTTTAAAAGAAATTATAGAAATAATACTCTATTTAGCAAGGATGTTTTAAATTGATCAAAAGTGAGGATAAAGACTTATGTTACAAAAGATTTCTATTTCAGATAAATGCTGTTCTTCTGAACTTTCTATTCAAAGAAACCTGAAAAAAATTCTACTCAGCTGTTTTCAACATCATAATAATAATAAATGTTTTTAAACAGCAAATCAGAATATTAGCATTATTTCTGAAAGATCATGTGACTGGAGTAATAATGCTAAAAATTCAGCTTTGAAATCACAGGAATAAATTACATTTTAAAATAAATTCAAATAGAAAACAGTTATTTGAAATAGTAAAAATATTTAAAAATTGAACTGTTTTCGCTGTACTTTGGATCAAATAAATGCAGACTTGGTGAGCAGAAGAGACTTTAAAAAAAAACATTTAAAATCTGTTCAAAAACTTTTGATTGGTAGTATAGATAACAGTTATAATATTAGTATAGTATTATTGCACTTTATTTAGTTTTTAAAATAAAATAATAAATAGATTTTGATAATAATATATTTAAAATCAAAATTTATTTAAATAAAAATAGTTATTTTATAGTATTTTAATTTTAAAAAAATATAAAGCTGCTTCTATGAAAATTATTAACTGAAAATTCAGCTTTTCAATAACATCGTAAATTACATTTAAAATATATTCAAATATAAAACAGTTATTTTTAGTTGTAAAAATATTTCATAATAATCCTTATTTCCCTGTTTTGAATGTGATTTCAGATTTGTTATATATAATTATATATAATAAACAAAATGGAGACAAAGCAAAAATAAGAAATGAATAAACATTTTACACAGTACTATCCACCAAAAAATTAAAACAAGCATTATCCTACAGTTTAAAAAATTATCACTGAAATACGGCATCACGGATCTTTAGCCATAAGAACTAAAGGTGTTTGAAATCAAAATGTGTCAAACAGCAATTGCTCAGAATAACAACCTTATATTACTTTTATGGAGATTTTATGCCAGTTTTGCGAGCTTGACAGCACTGGTCAAAATGAATTATTGTACAGAGAAAAAAAGATGTATCATTCAAAAAGTCTACTTTTGAGTTAAAAAAATAACAGCATGCAGGTATAAAAGAACATGATGGTGAGTAAATGATGATGATTTTCATCTTTAGGTAAACTACGCCTATTAATGTCAGTTTTTGTGTGTAGGATCAGCATCCTGTGTTTGTGGATACAGCATCCTGCAACGAAAAGTATAAAATTTACACCTTAGTCTTCGGAAATGCCTCCTCACGAGTACAACAAGGTCAGACAACCTCTTTTAAAAAAAAAAAAAAAAAAAAAAAAAAATTAAATAAATCACCCACTCCAGAATTTTTTTTCCCCATCCTAATTTTTATTCAGAGCGTGCGATACTTTATTCTCAAATATTAGGATTCAAAAGCCCATCTCATGTGAAAAGTACATGACAGAACACTGAAGGTCACAAGCTTAAGAGCTCTGGGGCAAACCATTCATTTCAATTCCTTTGTCAGTGTTCCAAAGTGCCGCATACTCCTCTTTTTTGTTTTGAAACATTCGTTCGGAGGGTGAGGCGAGGTATCGTTAGCATTCCAGGAGCGTGGCGTTCTCCTCTCCTCTCCACTCTCCCTCACTTTCTCGTTCTCTCACCCACCACCACAGCATCTGCAATTTCTGCAGTGCCACACAAACCATTGCATTCACACCCAAAACATTCCCTGTCAGCTCGTGAACACAACAGGGCGCGCGCTCACGTATTCTCACACAGAGTAATGAGGATAAAAATGTAAGCAGACAGCGATGGAATTAACAAAACCTCCTTTTTTCACCCCTCTACGCTTTCTGAACGCCAGCCCCCATCGTTCGTCCCCTTCCGTCTCGCGTATTGTGCCTTCCTGATATCTAATTAAAACAAAAACACCGTATGGTGAGACTTCACTCTTTCCTGTGATACTTACAATAGCTGATGATGAGGACACAGTATTATGTCATAGGAATGAAAAAAAAATAAAAATAAATAAAAAAACACGAGATTGTACTAATAGAGTGTTATTGCCTCTGTAATTATTCTTTTGATCCTGAAACTGACTGTTTTCTTCAGTAGTGGTTTTTAACCATAAAGACAACACAATATCAAACTGGTATTCTGTTTGAAAAGTAAACAAAAATGTCCACAAAAATCAAACATTGAAACTGCAACAAGCTCTACATTTTAGTTTGAGTGTTTATCTAAACGTTTCATTTCACACTCTCGAAAGGGAATGACTTATTGCATAAACACATTTCTGCCTGCTTTTTATTTTTCGTTCTCGGTTTAAGGATGTTATGCAACCTGTCCAGGTTGGCATCTACCTAAGTTGGACAGCTTTTAGAAAATTGCAGATGAATTTGCACCAAAATATTTGGAATGGACCCAAGGAAATTTGACATTAACAGCTAAAAGATGTGGAAGCATTTTCTCCATTTTTGCTGGAAAAAAAATTCTGGTGGTTAGTTGCATTTTATTTATAATAGGTTTAATACTTAGTTATTTATTTATTTATTTTTACAGATTAAAATAACTGTTATATACACACACTGGTGTTCAAAAGTTTGGGATCAGTAAGATTTAATTTAATTAATTTAAAGATGATTCTTCTGCTCATCAAGGATGCATTTATTTTGATTATAAATACAGAAAAAAAACAGCAATATTGCGAAATATTATTACAATTTAAAATAACAGTTTTCTATTTCATTATGCTGTAAAATATAATTTATTCTTGTGATGCAAAGCTGAATTTTCAACATCCATTACTCCAGTCTTCAGTGTCACATTATCCTTCAGTGATCCTTCACATGATTTCTTAACAATATGCTGATTTAGTATCAATGTTGAAAACAGTTTTTGCTGCTTAATATTTTTTAGAACCTGTGATACTTTTTTCAGGATTCTTTGATGAATAAAAAGTAAAAAAAAAAAACCAACAAAACAAAACAAAAACAATATAAGTCTTTACCCTTACTTTTTATTATTTCACCATCCTAGCTGGAAAAAAAAAATCCTTCCACAAAAAAAAATAAATAAAAAAACCTTAACCGACCCCAAACTTTTTACGTTTTATTCATCTAAGAATCCTCAAAAAAAGTAACACAGGTTCCAAAAAATATTAAGCTGTTTCCAATATTGATAATAAATCATCAAATCAGAATAATTTCTGAAGGATCATATGACACGGAAGACAGTAAAATTCAGCTTTGCATTACAGGAATAAATTATGTTTTAAAGCACATAGTAAACCATAATTTTAAATTATATATATTTAAACAATAATATTTCATAATATTACTGTTTTTTTTGTATTTTTAATCAAGTAAATACAACTTTGTTAAGCATAAGAGACATCTTCAACTTTCTGATCCCAAACTTCTGAATGGTAGTCTATACACACATTAATATTTTAATATATCAAAAAATATACATTTAATAAATATTATTTTATTCCTGTTATGTAAAAGATGAATTTTCCTCAGCCATTACACTGTAAAAAATAAAAGCTTAAAATAATTTGTTACACTGCTGCCTTAAAATTTTAAGTTCAGTCAACTAAAATAAGTTTAGTCAACTTGAAATGTTAAGTTGTACTAAGTAACAACCTAGATATTTGTGTTTACTAAACTTAACAGATGGGTAAGTAACCCAGCTGCCTTAAAATTTTAAGTTGATTCAACTCAAATATCTAAGTTTTCACTTAGTATAATTTAACATTCAAAATTTAAAGGCAGCCAGGTTACAAATTATTTTAAGTTTATTCAACAAATTGTTTTTTACAGTGTACTCCACTCTCAGTATCACATAGTTTTATTCTATTATGCTGACTTGGTGCCCAAGAATCTTTATTATTATCACTGCTGAAAACATTTTTTTGTTTGAAACGGATACATTTTTTAGAATACTTTAATGAACAAAGTTCTAAAAAACAACATTTATTTGTAACAATATAAAAGACATTACTGTTACTTTTGAACAATTTAATGCATCCTTGTTTTATAAAAGTATTACATTTTCAAAAAAAAAAAAACTGACCCCAAACTTTTGAACAGTACTGCATGTTCCAATCACCAGTTAAATAAATGAATACTTCAAAGTTAACATGAATTAAAATAGGTTATGACTGTCACTTCTGTTGACACATAATATGCAAGCTGGGATGCAGTATTACACATTAAACCAAGGTAATTCGCACTGACACTGATACGGTATAGTGTCACATCACTGCACAATCACAGTAGAAAGTTCAAAAAGTTGCTTCCACTGCACCAGTGTGCTAAGGGCAGCAGGGAAAAGGAGTAAAAAGACAGAAAATGGAGGAATCAAGTGGTTGTCTGAGCAAAGGGGACGGTGGGAGTGGGAACGGAGACGGATTGTTTTCTGTTCTCCGGAGCTGCATGAGAACTAAGGGAGACTTTTTTCCCCTGTCCTCAACCGGCCTATTCATCTGTGTCACAGCCCGACGCAGATGTGAGAGGGGAAAGGAGAGAGAAGAGTTCATTTTAAAGCGGCTCTCAGCGAGGAAACTCTGTATCTCAGCGCTCATCAATCTAATCTATTATCCCGCTTACTCCGAGCTGGTTATCGGAGAAATACAATCTCCTGATGAAATAAAAAAAAAATGACTTTTTCGCCCACTCAACCTTTTCCTTGTCACGCATGAAGGCCGTGTTGCCGCACAAGTCCCTTTTATCTCTTATGTTCTCTCATTTTTGTTATCGACTTCTTGTGGAATTTTTTTTTCTCTCTTTTTTTGCATATTTAAAGGAATAGTTCACCCAAAAATGAACATTTGCTGAATATTTAGCAGGCCATACAAGATATAGTTTATTTTGTAGATGAGTTTGTTTCTTCATCAGAACAGATTTGGAGAAATGTAGCATTACAGCACTTGCTCACCAATGGATGCTCTGCAGTGAATGGGTGCCACCAAAAACATCACAATAATCCACATGTAATCCACACCACTCTAGTTCATCAATTTACATCTTCTGATGCAAAAACCTGTGTGTTTCGAAGAAACTAATCCATCATTAAGACATTTGTAACTTCAAACCCTTGCTTCCAGCTAAAATTTGAGCCCTCTATCCATAATATTGCTTTCTCCAGTGAAAAAGTTGTCTCATCTGAATCAAGGGAGAAATATGCAGATCAAGCAAAATCTACAAGCAAAAACAGACCTACACAAATATGTTAGTGGATTTGGATGTGAAAGGAAAATAGAGAATGGACCTTTTTTATAAACTTGAGGAAGTGTTGTTATGGATTATGAACTCATATTTTGGCCAGAAGTGACGATTTAAAGTTAAAATGTCTTTTAACTTTAAATTATGGAATTGTTTCTTACAAATATGCAGCTTTTCACTTCAGAAGATGTTAACTGATGCACTGGAGTGGTGTGGATTACTTGTGGATTATTGTGACATTTTTATTAGCTGTTTGGACTCTCATTCTGACGGCACCCATTCACTGCAGAGGATCTTTTAGTGAGCAAGTCATCCTAAATTTCTCCAAAAAAATAAACTTGGATGAGGGTGAGTAGATACTCATTTTAGCATGAAATTTCCCTTAAAGTTTAGGATGTTTAGGGTACACAAAAACAACATGTTAAACTAACATATTAAATAATATATACATGGTTTCAAGGCATTTTGCTTTTTAAACTCTGTTTGCGACAAATAAATAGTGGCTGCACTTGTGCTGCAGTGCCAGACTGTCCGTTCACACAGATATGTGAATAGTCTTGCGTTTAATGGCTGTGCTTGGAAGAGCGTACTTCAGCAAGTCAATCAGAAGAAGTAATTGCGTCTAATAGGTGCGCCTCGTCGCTCGGCCCGAGAGATTTCTCTGTTCTCTGATCGCTGCCAAACCTCTGACGACCTGTCGTCTCTCATGAGTCCTCTGTCACCAAAAATAAATTGCCTGCTCACTGAACGGGTCACAACAACAAGCGATGTCATTACTTTCACGGCAATTGATCACACCTTCGGAGAGAAAAGTCAATAGTCAACATAATTGTTAGTGGTGTTGAGCCTCACATTGAAGAGGTCTGGTTTGTAATGCATGCAGCTCATCTCGCGACCCTCCACTCAGGTGAAGTTGTGCTGGATTTTGAAACAAAACTGTGTAAGGGGTCCTGTATATATATTTATATAGGGTCAAAAATAACAAGTAGGTGCTAAAAGTGAGAAAAAATGCCAACATAATGCATAATATAACCACAACCAACATTTTTCACATGATTTCTGTTTCGGCAGTAGCTATTTACACTTGTAACACTTTCACAGTGTAAAAAAAAAAAAATAAATAAATAAATAGTGGTAGATGCTGTTTGCACCAAGCATAAGGGCAACAACTAGCATCTTGTTTACACTAAGTGTAAACTGTAAACAGTGATAGATGCTAATTACAAAATGTGCAAACAAAAATAATTAGCTTTTTATACCAAAAGTAAAATATCTGAGCCATGGTGGGCGGAGTCATTAAAAATAGCTCTTGCCAACAAGGTTGATTATTTGCACTCATTGCCTTCCGTTTCTGTGGTGCTTCTGTGTGTAGCCCCGCCCACAGTGAATTCTCATTGGTTCAAAATTCTACTACATAAAACTACATAAAACATCAGCTTCTGATTGGCTGTGATTGTGTTCCATTCAGCTTCTTTCAGTGTGGACAGAAAAACTTGAAATCTTGACTTGCCTGGTCTCAAAACAGGTCTTGCTTGGTTAGATACAAAAATGTCTGAATAATCAAAATCTAAAATTTATAAAATTCTCATTAAAATAAATAAATATATACAGCATATTAAAAAAATAAATAAATAAAAAAAGTGATGTAAACAACACCGGTATTTTAAATTATGATGAGTTTAGACAAAAAATCCTCAATATTTTTGATTCAAAGGCCCCCCACTGTATTTGCTTTAGTAATTATTCTGTAATTATGATAAAGCTACTTGTTTCCCAATCCAATTTTTATATTAATAGAAACTGAAAGTGTTGATATAATAATTAACTACAAGTAATATAAGTACAGTATAGACAGTAGAATTATTAGTAAGTAGTTAATGTCAACATCATTGTTTACAATATATAATATGTAATATATTAATATAGTACATCATATAATAAACAATTTTTAAGTAATATACTTCTATTCTAAAAAGTATTTATACATTTTATATTCTAGACAGTATATATAATATAGTATATAATACTATATTTTATACTAATAATATATTTATATAAGTAATAATAATAAATAATTATGATTCTGATATAAAATATAAAACGATATAGTCGGCTATACTACATGATTATTATAATAATATACTAATTTTAATATTCTCAAGTCTTGAGAGTATCCTCAACCTCTAGTTGAGAAGCGCTGGTTTAGATGTGTTATGACAGGTGGCGTTTTAATGACTAAATTTTGCCAAGAGAGTGGTTAGTAGCTACAGTATATGACACCTGCGCTATTGCTTTAAATATGCAAATATATTTGGCATGATCATGCAGAGAGTTATTAATATAAGTTATATATAGTTCATTCAGATATAGTTATTAGGTCAAAATATAGCTCAAATAGAAACATATATGCTCAATTTACACAAAATGTATAAGATGTCAATTATACTGTTGTAACTGATTACTTTGCATAGATTTAGTCTTAATAGTGCATAATATGATGCAAGTTGCACCTCAGTGTCCTGGTCACCGCTGGCATACATACACCCACTCTACCTCTGATATAAAAAAAAAAAAAAAGTGTGTTTTTTCTTTTTTTCCCCCTTCGTGTGACCATCTGTTCTGCTGTGAATATACATACATTTGTGCAAACCACCATTTGGCCTTTCCTCAGTCACAAATGCATCACAGCTAATTAATGACTTACGTAGTGAGCACAAATCGATCTCCGCAAAGGGTCTAATGGGAAATTAAAAATGGTTACCGATACTGAACCGTGCCAAGCAAGTGTGAGGCTGCTGCCACAGCCATTTTGAGAAAATCTCAAAGACACAAATACACCCACATACCCACACACACGGACGGTAAAAAAAAACACCTCACTCTTCCTCCCTCTATCTCTTCACACACACACACACACACACATACACACTTTTTTCTTCTGTCTATGTTGTCCCACAGGATGTGATTAGATACAGCAGCAGCCATTCGGCAGTGTGGGATCCCAGTCTGGTCACATAGATTTGAGACTTTGAAGGCACATATATCATTTTTCCTGCAGGCCTCCACAGCCCTGGCCTCGACTCATTATAGAGCTCCTGTCATATGTTTCAGCCTGATAAACTGAATGTCACGCGTGTACCGTGAAAACACAGACTATATATACTCGTAATCGTCATTTGGATCACGTTGATATTTGACATTATGATCAAATATCTGATTTAATGAGTGATCGGATCATTATAGAAAAGAAAAGAAGGATGAGGGGGCTCCTAGGAGTCCGGGCGCTCATGAATAAGAAGAATAGCACATCTGAAAATGTACTTTTTGTAATAGGTGTTCTACAAAACGGCAGCCAGCCAGATGCAGCCATGTCACGTAACATGTTTACCTGCAGTTTTGCATTGTGAATAGCAGGACATCCTGTCTGCGCTGGATTCCTCACTAACAACTGACAGTACAAGGACACTGTCATGCTGAATGTGTTCGAGGCTGAATTGAGGCAGTGTGAGCCGAGGCAAAAATAAGGCAGTCGTTTTCTTTCTGCTGCTTCTCCCTTTCTCTCTCTCTCTCTCTCTCTCTCACTCTCTCTTTGTCACACACACACACACACACACACAGAGAGAGAGAGAGAGAGAGAAGGCCCTTTCTACAAAGAGGGTACAAAATGATTAACTACACAACATATATTATACAACATAAATTTTTAAAACATGCTACTTTTAAACACATCAAATTTTAGAACACCCCTGAAAATTTTAGCCTTAAAGTCACAATTTTTTTTCATTTGATTATAGAAAACAACATTTTTAAGAAATCTTAATGACAAAATGTGACATTTAGCAGTTAAAAAAAAAAAGAAAAAAAAGTACACTATAAAAATGATTTGTCAAATCATATATATATATTTCTCAAAATTTCACCTTTAATTAAATTATTTGCCAGTAACAAGTGTTTTCACGACTCATCATCAGTCAGCCATATTGGCGGCACTGAACGTAAAGAAGTGAACCGAACGAACCTTGCATATTTTGCTGATTCCGACTGCTGCTGAAAATGGTCAATTATTTATTATATGTTTATTGTCATGTCATGTGTACTAATCAGTCAGACCAGAAAAAACATTTGGACTACTGTAGACTTGATTTGTTATAACAAACCAAGGAGAAGAATGCGCGTTTGTGGTTGGCCAAACTGAACCAGGATTTCCAGGGCAAAAATCTAGACAACATTTGTGTTTGTTCTTATCATTTCCAGTCCCGTAGGTGAAATATTAGGCTTATATCTTAATAAATACTGCTTGTACATATCTTTACCATCTACTAACTTTAGTTTGTCAAAATATTGTGGCCTTTCCTGTTTACTACGTCCTTCTCTATATGATTCCACACATTTTTCCTGTGGTTTGGACAGCATAAATTAGCAGAACAACATACTCAGTAGTACATTAACTGTGTAATCCATCCTGTTGTTTACATCCTATCTCCAATATGGCCGTGCATCCATGTAACTCGCCAAATCGAGACGTAAGTGCAAACCGTAAGTGTTGGATATTGGACGGAGGTGTGTCAGCGGATCAGGCTCCTGCCTCCCCCTAAGGTTTATATGTGGATATACTTGGATATCCTTGGCAGTGGGCAAATATTTCCATCATTACTATTACTATTATTATTATTATTATAATTATTATTGTTATTGTTATTATTATTGAGAAAAGGGAAAGGGGTGCGGAAGGAGGAAGGAAAGAGAAAATCACTTAAAGAAATGAATACTCTCAACATCCACGGTACTCGTCACTCCCAACCTATATGTGAATTCTGTGTTTTTTTTTTTTTTTTTTTTCAATTAGCTTGGTCTGTGTCGTCTTGTCTTTGTTAATCTGTATGAGTATTTTGTGTATTCTTTGTATGCATATTAATAAAAAAAAAAAAAGTGCAAACCCTCTACGGTTTATGAAATTTACTAGCAATTTCTGAGAATTCATTTTCCTAAAACAATTTTTTTATTCTTAATATTTTAGTACATTTTAACCTGTTTTTTGTTTTTGAAGCTGAATTTTCAGCATCATTACTCCAGTCTTCAGTGTCACATGATCCTTCAGATATCATTCTAATATGCTGATTTGCTGCTTCAAAAACATTTATTATTATTATTATTATTATTATTATCAGTAAAATCTAAGAATTTATTCAATGCTAAAAAATCTACATTTATAAATGAAAATAAATAAATCTAAACCCTCTACATCACAAGTAAATAACTCGCATATGCGACTAAATCTTCACTCCAGGCGACTAAGTGATGTCTAAAATTAGCCATTGGCTAATAAATTCTTAGATTTTACACCATAGTGTGCGAGTTAAAGGGTAAATATACGTTTAGCACAGTTATAATTTCACTCACCGAACACTTTGTGCTATTTTATAATTCATCTCAACGGATGCCCAGCGTACCTGTATTTGACGTACCGTAAACTCTAGTGTGAAGGCAAACGACTCGCCGTCGCTTTGCTGAGAGCACTGTTTCTCATTCACACGTAAAGAAAGAGAAAGCGAGAGCAGAATTGACGCGCTACATGTAAACGATACACTTCGTTGTATTTTCCTGTCAAAACAACGGAGCTCATTTGGAATTCTACCGCTTTTAAGAACAACCATACCATACTGCCGGATTCTCCTGTAGCGGGCGGGGCTAATTCGCAAACGGCAATCTCATTGGCTGGCGCTCACCTATTATCGTCCCTGTTTTGATTTCAGCAAATTAGTTCGAGCGAACTCAGACAACGTGTTTAATAATCATAAACACAGCAGCTCATTAATCCTTAGTGCCTTTTATATTGTTATTAGTAGCATAATGCGTATTATTATCATCTTATCAGTATTGTTCGTTTTCCCCCTCTTTTTAACAGAAACACTCAGTGACCAACAATATCACCAGTCAAGTTCTGTTAAAATCACAAATATGCATACATACATAATTGCCAAGTTTTAATTCTAATTACTAAAGTTCTATAATTAAATAATGTTTGATTATCATAATATCATATTATAATGCTTGACATGAGATGTCGCATTTTACAAACATAAGCATTTTATTTATACTGTGTATATATCAGTCTGGTGAGTAAACTAAAACATTTACTTGCCAGTGGCGATTACCAAGATGTGCATAGAGGGTTGAAACGTTTTTTTTTTTTTTTTTTTTTTTGGAAACCATATGCTTTCTTCAGGATTCTTTAATGAATATAAAGTTCAAAATAAAGGCATTTATTTGAAATAGAAATTATAAATGTCTCTATTACCACTTTTAATCAACTTAATATGTGTTCTTGATGAATAAAACAATACATTTCTTTACAAAAAAAAAATGTACTGACCCCAAACGTTTGAATGTGTAAGTATATAAATCTGTATGTCTACTGACAAAATAACAAAGACTGCACAAGCAATGGAAAAAGAGTATAAAATAGAAAGATGCAGTTCTTGTAATATTTGATTTGACCTCCAACAACTGATAAAAATAAACAAAAGCCTGTACAGACTGTGCCCTGTTTGTAGAAAACTGCTAAATACACTTCTTTCTCACACACACAGACACACACACAAACCACAGACAGTAGACAGCTAGCGGGTCCAACATTTCTCCCAACGTCATCACTATAACTTGTCAACTGGCTTTCTCACCACCACTGACTGCTATATTACTACTTCACACTGAAAAGGAGAACATCTGACATTGAGTTCGCTGAGTTTTCACTGCCATTTTACAGTGAGCAGCTTTAGGCCTGGCATTATTTAACCTGTGCGTTCAGAGGTCTGGAATAGCATGTGCGCTAGCTCTGGGCTTATACACATGCATGAACACAAAGACCGTCGAACACATTGTCCACAGTTTTTCCATATCGACCTCTTCTCACCCCTTGCTTTCTCTTATTATCTTTATTTTTTTTTTGTAGTTAAACACACATATGCATATGAGCCCACTAGCTGCTGGGGATGTAAATGCTTTTTTCTTGAATTATTCACATCCCTAAATGAGCTAACAACCTCAGCAGAGAGTGCAGTGTTAAAAGCAGAAAAAGCTGGTGTTAGGTTTAAATTCAGATGTCTATTCTTAGAGAGCTCTGGGACTAGCTACACGTTTAGTTCCTTTCATTTTGCAGGCAGCTACAAACTGACAAAGCCATGTCGGCGGCATCTAGGTTGTCGCTGTGATGCTATCATGTGACTTTTGCTTTGTTGCCAAATTGGAGTCTTGTGCTTCCGTTTAAATAATCATGTATGAATATCTTTCTGTAAGTAAAGCACAAAGAAGGAGGTCTGTCAAAACACAACGTATTTTCTTTCTGACGGCAGTGGCACCTAATAATTTGCTATAACCTGAAATTGCTAGGTGTGTAACTGCTAATACGTATAAAAGATATTATAATAAACAGACCAGTTTTGTAAGATTTAGCAGCTAAACTATGTAAAAGTACTCTGAGTTTATTTCATTTATATTTATAGTAATGTGACCCGCGCTGTCTAAAATAAAACCGCTTAGTTTAGTGCACTGATATGATTTTCAACCATTTTAAAAAGTAGTATTTTTTATATGAAACAACTGAGGAAAAATAATTGCACATTAATATATGCATTTAGATACATTTTTAAATTTGCGCAAAGATTTATAGCTATTAAAGCAAAAATATTTAAAATATTATTTACAAAAAAAGGCTAATAATAAAGCAATAATAAAATTTTGTTGTTAAATCTGACTAAACTTGGTTGTTTTTGTAACAATTTCTTTTACATTTCTAGGAAGGAGTATATCAGAGCCAGAAGTACTCTGTCAAACATGACATATTTTCTGACAAAATTGCTAGTTGATGGGGCTCTTAAAAAAAAAAAAAAATAAATAAATAAATAAAATAAAATAAAATAAAATAAAATAAAATAAATCAGAATATAAGAAATCATCAAGTTTTGTTGAATTTTGGACCAAAAGTACCTAAAATGGAAACAAATTTTTAATACAATTAAATTATTTTTTAGATTTTTTTTTTTTTTTTTACATTTACAGTAATGTGACCTGGTGTTTTTAATAAGAAGAAGAAGAATAAACCTTAGTTTAGGCCACTGATATGAAAGTCTTGATTACATATTATACTATATGGTCTTAAACAATTTTAAGATGTAATTTTTTAAATATGTATGAGAAATTTCAGAAATTATTGCACAGTATATGCATTTATATAAATATTTAAATTAATATTTTTATAGGCTTTAAGGCAAAAATATGCAAAATAAAATAAAATAATGAAATTAATACAATTAAATAAATTTAAATAAATAAATAAAAACAATTATAAATTGTAGGAAACCATTAAGTTTTGTAGAATTTTGAAGCAAAAGTATTCGTTGTAAACAAAAATTGTATTAAAAATAAATAACTAAATAAATATATATTAAAAAAAACCTTCTAGTTTTTTAAGCCCAAAAACGTTCAGATCACTGATAAGAAAATCTTCATTACTTTATGCTATATGATTTTAAAATCATTTTTTTTTTTACGTATGAGAAATTAAAAAAATAATATATGCAATCTATGCATTTTGATGAATGTTTAAATTAATTAATTTGTATAGCTTTTAAGGCAAAAACATGTAAAATAAAATAAACACATAATTTGTAATTTTTGAGCAAAAGTACCTAAAAATGTAATAAATTGTAATAAAATTTAATTTGTTTTTTTTAGATTTAGATTTGTTTTTTTTTCATATTTACATTGACAGTAATGTGTCCTGCAGTGTTTTTAAATAATAAAACCAATTTTAAAAAGTAATATTTTTTATGTATGAGAAATTTCAAAAGAAATAATTGCACAATATATGCATTTAGATAAATATTTAAATTCATTATTTATATAGCTAGTAAGGCAAAATATGCAAAATAAAATAATAATATAATATAAAAAATATATATAAATATAATGTGTATAAATTTTCTCAACATGGTATTTGCCATTACTTTGTAGTAATTTGTGTAATTTACCAGCAATTTCAGAGTGAAAATTGTTCCAAACTAAATCTTATACCTTTTTTTTTTTTTCCAGTGTAGGCAGGAGTAGTTCAGAAACCCGAGGTACTGTTGCTAGAATGTAATACATTTCCACTGCCTGATGTGTTGGTGATAATTGATTAGAACTCAGTTCTGAATGCCCTGTGTTTTTAATGCCCCAATCAGTAGCAAACCGCTACTAAGATGTGTCTATGTTATGACAACATCACATCTGCATTAACAGTATTGTGATTTTCTGTCACACTGCGTATTTGCGGAGTAGATGGCGGAGATAAAATGCTGTAATGACACTAACCCAATGTCACAACAAGAAAAACATGTTGTTGATGAGGAGGCGGTGCCAGCAGTGTTTGCCGCTCCAGGCATGGGAATCTCATCTGCTAATTACCCATGAATGTTAACAGCCATCCCCCTTCCCTGCACCGAGGGCCCTGGGCTTAAAGAGAAACCCAGACCGCACTTGGTAGGGCTGGGCTCAGTACCTCCGCTGGCACTCGTCTGGTCCCACACAGATGGAGGGGAGTGCCCTCCGGTAACCGGAGACAGCATATGAGACATGGATGACCAGGTCTCTCGCAAGAAGGCAGCAGTGGGCATTTGGGTACTGCACTACAACACATAATTAGTGAGGAGCATCTGTTCTAGAAGGTTCCTCCAAACTCAGAGGGCTCGGAGAGCTTGAATAAGCCTCTGGCCTTCGGTGGGTGGCGTAGCCTTTATTGCTTTGGATGATGAATTGCGCTGTGTTGCCTGTTGAGGGACTTGACGGCGATTATGGTAACGAATACAGATCAAGTACGTTCTGCGGTGTGTTGCGACGCTTGCAATATGCAGAGTGGAAGTGGGGCACGAATGGAAAGGGGTTTGATTCGGTGTCCTCGTTGGGTCTCTTGTGCATCTCAGCAGATCTAACCATACAGATTTGGATATAAATGAGCCAAAGTGAGTACAGTTTGAAGTCATTTTAAGTGAAGATCTAAAAATAATATAATTTCACTTTTATTTCACAATTATTTCTCATGTATCTTGTGGCCAAATGTCATAAAGTGATTTGAGAGTAAAACACGTCAATTTCAAACTGTTCATCAAACAAAGTAAGTAGACAGAAAAGCAATCAGACTGTGCACAGAAAGGTTTTTTTTTTTTGTTGTTGTTGTTTTGTTTTTTGAGATTGACAGTAACTATCAACTTTAATTTACTGATCTGCAATTTATACAGTTTGAACACAGGTAATGTATTCTTGGAAAAAAGTAAAAGTAATATTTTTAGGTGAAAACAAAAAGATAAAAAATAAATCTCTATAATAAATTATATAATATATATTTTGAAAACTAAAATACAGCAATTTTTGTTGCCAAATCTGACAAAATTATGTATCTATCTATCTATCTATCTATCTATCTATCTATCTATCTATCTATCTATCTATCTATTTACAGTATCTATCTATCTGTCTATCTATCATATAATATATATTTAAAAAAAAAAAAAAATCGATTTTTGTTGCCAAATCTGACAACATTGACTATCTATCTAATTAAATAATATATATTTAAAAAATAAAGCAATCTGTGCTGCCAAAATCTGACAAAATTGACTGTCTATCCATCCATCCATCTATCATATAATATATATTTAAACAATAAAGCTTTTTTTTCTTGCTAAATCTGACAAAATTGACTAATATATAATAAAAAATAAAGCGATTTTTGTTGCCAAATCTGACCAAATTGACTATCTATCTATTATATAATATATTTTAAAAATAAATAAAGCAATCTGTGCTGCCAAATCTGACAAAATTTACTATCTATTATACAATATATATTTAAAAAATAAAATCGATTTTTGTTGCCAAATCTGACAAAATTGACTAATATATAATAAATAAAGCAATTGTTGTTGCCAAATCTGACAGAATTATCTGTCTGTCTGTCTACCTATCTATCATACAACATGTATTTAAAAAATAAACATTGATTTCTGTTGCCAAATCTGACAAAATTGACTTTTTATCCATCTATCTATCCATCTAGCTATCTCTCTCTATAATATATTATATAATATATATTACAAAATAAATAAATGAATAAATAAATAATTTTTTGTGTTCTATTTTCTTGCATTCAAATTCAAATTGCAGCCCTGCGTCATGTTTGCTACCGTAAATCAATTCCAAAACCTGATCTGGAATTCAAAAAGGCAATTTCACTTCAATTCTGGATGCTGCACAACCCTCCACTCCCTTTGTATTCCACAAAAGAAAATAATACTTTCTCAGAGGGTCGTACCATCGGTAGACAGTGATGACAAAGCAGAAGCTCAAAGACACATCAAACGCAATGCATATGTACATCTTGACAAATAAGATGCAGAGACGAGTGTCATTAAGGATAATGTAAACTTTGACAGTCATCAAAAAGTACTCTCATCCCAACGTTTCGTCCTTCCTCACAAGAAGCATCAACATCCTCTCTTGAGGGAGCCTTATAATGAGGGGCTTGTCGAATGAGAGCACTCACCTTTCCTGCCAACTCATCAGCCTTGCTATCAATGTTCTGACCCACCTTATGGAAACTTGCCCATTAGGCAAAATTGGCTCTCTCCCCAAGAAGCTATTTACCACAGCAGAAGAAATAAATAAATAAATGAGCACACATCCAGAAATGGGCCAAGGAGAAAGAAGCTGTTAGGAAGCCATCAAATAGTCATTCTACGTGTATCTCTCCCTATCTCTCTCTCTCTCTCCGGGTAGATAGGTATCAACTCATTCCAGCACTAGCTCCCATTAACCTGTTCACAGGTTGCAAAAGAAAGAAGGTGGGTTTTTTTTCCCTCTCAGACGGTCCGTCTCTCCTTCTCATTGGCGTTCCCGTTCTCCATCTCTTTTGGTAAGAATCACAAAAGATAATTTCCTTTTCAAATGACTGCGGCCCCCTCGGCTGACCCTTGGGCATTGAGGCAATGCAGAGAGGGATCGGAGAATGAGGTTCTGAGGATAACTTCCTCAGGCACGGCGGCTGGCGGAAACCTCGCGAAACACTGCATTCATTACCCACGGAAATAAGGCTGATAGGAAAGAATCGAGGAGAAAGAGTATTTGGAGGCATACGAGGGTTATGTTCTCAAACAATATGTGACAGCTGGTGTGGCGTGCGCATAAATGGGGCAAAAATGTACATCTGATTAGAGACCGGCTACCGGTTCGGAGGACACTAAACCTGCACACCTGATGGGAACCAATGCACTGCTGTTTGCCAGACTACAAGCTGCTACTCAATTAAAGCACAGTGTCTGAAATGCTTTAAAGCAAGACTCCTTTCATAAGCACAAAACTGATTGTGGACTAATCCATGTGAACATTAGCGCTCAGAGTTGAGAAAAACATTGCAAAACCAGAAGTTGTAAATACTATCGGTATTCTCGATATTACCAATTTCGTGGGCATTTAAAGGGGTAGTTTACTTAAAATTCTTATCACACAGTGATATTCCTCATTGTGTTTGTTCATGCCCTTAGAGTCAGTGAGGTTCAATGCTGTTTTACACCCCACTGAGTGTCATAGACTGTCAAAGTTCAAAGGCTTGGAGTCAGTTTTTATATATATATATATATATATAGATATATATAGAAAGAAATGATAGAAAATTAATAGTTTTATTTAGTAAGGATGCTTTAAATTGATTAAAAGTGATGATAAAGACATTTATAATGTTACAAAATATTTCTATTTCAGATAAATGCTGATCTTCTGAACTTTCTATTCATCAAGGAAACCTGAAAAATTTCTACTCAGCTGTTTTCAACATAATAATAATAAAATAATAATAATAATAATAATAATAATAATAATAAATGTTTTTGACCAGCAAATCAGAATATTAGAATGATTTCCGAAGGATCATGTGACCGAAGTAATGATGCTAAAAGCTCAGCTTTGAAATCATAGGAATAAATCACATTTTAAAATATATTCAAATAGAAAGCAGTTATTTTAAATAGTAAAAATATTTCACAATTTTTCTTTTTTTTTCTTTTTTTAACTGTTTTTGCTGTACTTTGGATCAAATAAATGCAGGCTTGGTCAGCAGAAGAGATTTCTTAAAAATAATAATAATAATAATAATAAAATAAATAAATTAAATAAAAATAAACAAATTAAAAACCTTGGTGTCCAACTTTTGACTAGAAGTGTATTGTGAATAAGTAAGCCAAACAATGAAAGTTCAAAACTGAGTTGTTATATATATATATATATATATATATATATATATATATATATATATTTATATATACGTCCATTAAATACTTTTTCTTCAAACTCGCTAAAATAGCAGCCTCAGCCCAATCAGAAGTACCGGTACTTACATAAAAACCTATACATCTGAGCCTGATAAAAATGCATTTTTTAAAGAAAGACGTCAAATGGATTTATCTGGTTTTGCATCTGAACTCTTCATATATATATATATATATATATATATATATATATATATATATATATATATATATATATATATATATATATATATATATATGATCTGTGCTACAATACAAAAATAAAAAGCATATAAAAAAGCATCTTTATAGCATCTCTGCTTTGATCACTAGTGTTTATTTATATTATTTTGAGTGAATATGCATATTACTTTTAAAGAGTTTTGGGGTCAGTAACCTTTTTTTAATTAATGAAAAATTATGCTTTTATTCAGCAAGAATGGATTAAATTGATCAAAAGTGACAGTAAAGACATTTATAATGTTACAAAAGATTTCTATTTCAAATAAATGCTGTTCTTTTGAACGTTCTATTCATCAAAGAATCTGAAAATCCTCTCAACATTCAGAGCTTCCACAAAAATCATCATATTAGAATGATTTCTGAAAGATAATGTGACAGTGAAGACTGGAGTAACGATGCTGAAAATTCAACTTTTTAACTTAGGAATAAATTAAATTTTAAGCATAAGAAACTTCTTTTAAAATATTATGAAATCTTACCAACCCCAAACTTTTTGAACAGTAGTGTGTTTATAAAAACACCATTACTTCAACTTCTGTGTTCCAGTGTGCTGTAAAACTACCGTCTAATACTGAGTGACAACAAAGTTAACCTTCACAGCTTTAATCAGTTGCTCTCCAAGGCTGACCTGAGCAACCTCACAACTTTCAGTCAACACAGCACATCACATCACAAAAAGGAGAGGAGTGACAAAAAAAAAAAAAAAAAACTTTAGCATGCTGCACTTGGTTTAAAAGACTTAAGAGAATTCTGAAAGAAAAAGAGTTTTATTATAGTGCTCTGAGTCACTGCAAAATAACATGCAGAGGATTCGGATGAGCTTTCAGCGGGAGACGAAAACTTTAACAGAAGTTCAGTTTGTCTCTAGAGAATCCCATTTTGCTGGAAGTCATTGCAAAGTAGCCCTTGAAACAGCCTCTTCTCGACGAACAGCACCTAGGCAGAGACATGCAAGCGAAAACAGCGCTTAAAAATAAATTCACCCTTAACCAGGTTACAACATACAATCTGAAGATGAAAGCGATCTGGATATTGAGCAATTAGATCAACGTGACGCCAAACTTCTCAGGTCTGACTTTTTACCCAATTTGACTGGAGCATTCTCCGGATCCAATGCGTTTTTTTATTAAGCTCTGTCAGGTTTCATTACTAACTGGAAAATCTAATTTGGTTGTGTGTATCTGACAGTATTTCAAACTAATTCATCTTGTCAAGGTGCGGGCTCGACAAGCCCACCAGATGGTGTTTGCGTAAGATGAAACCCTGCTACTTGCCCACCAGGATCTTAAAGGGCGCCATTACCTACAAGAACAGTCCTTGAGATTGTGCTTGCTCTTCGTTACAGTCTCTTCTTCCAGTCTCATTTCATGCTTCAAAGCAAATCTTCTCCGCTTCACTGATGCCAGAGGAAGAAAAACAAACACAAGTGTTGTTGGATTGTTCTAGATATCTCAAAATACACCATGTACCATATTTAAAACTGAAAGAGAAGTTTTATGCAGCAGAAGCAATTGCTGCATGTCTGTCCAAAAGTCACAGGTAGAGTGTTAGCAGTTGCTAAGGTGTTCTAGATGGTTGCTAGGTAATTACCTGGGTGTTTTAGATGGTTACTTTCTGGCTCAGGTCAAAAGAGCCCACTCGAATTTCTGTGAAGGTCCTTAGATACGACCAAGTTCCCTTCTTTAATGGCAGCCTATGGGATTTAAAATAAAACAAAATAAAACAATGGAGCCGTGTGGAGTACTTTTTATGATGGATGAATGCATGGATGGATTTTTAATATAACTCAGATTGTATTCGTCTGAAAGAAGAAAGTCATATACACCTAGAACGACTTGAGGGTGAGTAAATCAAGGGGTAATTTTCATTTTTGGGTGAACTATCCCTGTTTAAGTTTAAGTCAACACTCCAGTGCAACATTTTCAGAGCGAACCAGTAAAAGAAAAGAAAAGAAAAGATGAAAACCTAAAAAATTTGAAATGTAACCTAGGCAACTAAATGAGATAAGTTGAAGTTGAAGTACTACAATTGAAAATGAAATTAAATTAAATTAAATTAGATAAGAAAAAATTACAAATGCAGCCTTGATAAAATAAAATAAAATAAAATAAAATAAAATAAAAATAAAATAAAATAAACAGATGAAAACCTAAAAATTAGAAATGTAGCCTTGGCAACTAAATGAAATAATTAAATTAAAGTACTAAACTAAACTAAACTAAACTAAACTAAACTAAAATAAAATAAAATAAAATAAAATAAAATAAAATAACATTAAATTAAATATGAAAACCTAAAAATTAGTAGCCTTGGCAACTAAATTAAAGTAAGTAAGTTGAGGTACTAAAATAAAATAAAATAAAATAAAATAAAATAAAATAATAGATTAAAACCTAAAAATGAGAAAATTTTTTATTTAAATTTAAATAAAATAAAATAAAGCAACATAGAAATATTAATAGTTATTACAAAAATTATATATTATTATATATTATTATATAAAATAAAATAATATTAATAATATTAGTTTTATGAACAAAAAATGAGAAAACTAAAACAAAAACTAAAAATATAAAAATTCAAAATATTAATAAATGCTATAATAGAATATAAATAATACTAAAACAATACTGACACCTACATCTCATACATTTTTCAGCTCTCTATTGTAAATTGTGTTAATTTCTATGAAAAAAAAAAAAAGCCCATAATAAGCAGCATGAAGGCTGGTTAGTTAAGACAGCGTTTTTTGTGCTGAAATATCATGCAAAAAAACAAACTAAAAAAACCCAAAACGAATAATAATAATTATAATTCCATCATGTAAGAGTCAAATATGAACCAAAAAGGATACATTTAACCATTAACGTTACATGATGAGGCAATGTCAAAGACCCAATCAACAGACATCTAATAAATTTACCACAATATGGTCTTCATTTACTTCTCCCAGCTACAAAGAACATAAGAGAACGCTCTGAGGATTCCTATGAATATCGCATTTAATATTAATGCATTATTATAGAGGTAAAGTGAAGCACGAAAGGTTTGTTTCAGCACTAATGGGGTTAGGAGGTGCAGAGAGGTTAATTCCAGTATCCAAGCCTAGATTTACATCATTGTTTGTAGATTAAAGAGGGCTTTCCAGGGAACGGTCCTCTCATGTTTGCCCTCTCCACCACCACGCAGCCGAATGTATTGCGGTCTGATTAATCTTAATGAATTATGCAAATGCGCTTTATCTCAAGCGATTTCAGAATGTTTCTGTATTGTTTTATTAATGCGCTTTTGAATTACTTCGCACAATTACAAAGCTCCCTCTCCTTCCCTTTCACACGCAGCGCAATGTTTCTCATTCAGTCGCATTCCTTTATTAAAAACTCACGGCGGTCTCTGGCGAGATGCACGCACGAATAAGAAATTAGTCATTACTGTAATTTAATGACTTTAAACCAAACAAGACTGCGGTCTAGATTACTAAGCGTAACCCGAACCCTCCTCCCTGGCATCCCAAGGGTCTGATCTTTGGGAGTATGTCTCCTTAATTTCTACTTAATTAATTATGTTCGTTATCATGACTACCCTGTGGTGAGAGCGCGGTTTCAATTACGACGGGAAACCTGGCATAATACAAAAAAGGCCTTGTCGAACGCTGTGCTAGAGATTCGGGAAGTTTGCTATATTGACCGAGAGAGAGCTGAAGTGTGTTTATTACTCTCTACTCCACATTGGACCTAATTGAGAGCTGCGCTTTACCGAGCGCGAGTCGTTCCATTGATAAGAAAAACATTATCGACGCTTTAACATATAATTGCGCACATGATTCACTTCAAAGCGCCCATCAAAAGGCGCCAGCAACACTGCTTATCTCCATAAACGTGATATAACGCACAAATCTAAGGATTATGAGAGGATTTGGATAACAATTTGCATGTGGGAAGAAACGCTATAGATGAGGACGGGTTAATTTGGACTACAAAACTACACTGAGATGACAGCGCCAATAGATTATATTAGCTGCCTCTTCATGTATCCTTCAAATGACAGCTTGCGCATTTCAATCAGGATGTCCAAGGATTATGAAACATCCAGCGTGTAGCATTCATTCTAATGCGTGATTTCATATTCAAAGCATAATGCCGATATGCTTATCAATGCGCTGTCATGCTCAGAAGGAAATGCCAACAGACAGCGTTCAAATTAAAGTCAAATTGCAACACTCATGCCACTACAGAGTCTCCTTGATCTAATGGCTTTTTGGAGAACCTTCCTTTGGCCCTTATGCGCCATATGTGTGACCACTCGGGCCCAGATGACGTTCAAGTCTTCACCCCTTGATTATGGATCTAGCGATGCACCAAATGACACCAAAAAGCAAATATGACCAACGCCAGGTGGACTTTGCAAAATGCAGATGAAAAACGTGGTTGACATGAAATTTTTAAACTCTACACACCTTATTTTTAACGTAGAGTGGGTGTGGATATATGTAAATATTATGGGTGTGGCTTCCGGTCTCATCCACATCCAGCTATTTTTATCTGTACAAAACAGCTCGTTTTGCTGCTTGATATTGCAAATTGGTGTTTCTTACCATATTATTTGAATGCATCTTAATTCTTAATTATGAACACACTGGTATGTAGTGCAAACGGTTTTACCGCTTATTGTTATTCTTCTCGTTATTTCCCTATAGCGGGTAATGAACTGGAAGTAGGCTTACTTACGCATTGAAGAGCCCTAAAAATCATACTTGTAGGGGAGAGAAAAAAGAAAAAACGTTAAAATTCCATGTTGTATCAGAAATTTGTGCATGCACTAGCAGCTTATACATGCACAATAAATAAATAAATATATATATATATATATATATATAATTGCAAGAAAAACATTCTCAATTGCAAACAGAAAAATTTTTTTACATGGAGAAATTGAAATGGTCTAAACATTTAAATTGTCATTATTTACTCACCCTTACTTAGTTCCTAATTTATAATGAATGAATGAATGAAAAAAAAAGAATGAAAAAAAAAAAAAAAAAACAGAAACAGCCAAAATACCATAAAAGTAGACCATTATTTAAATAAATATACACTGATAATTTTTTTCCACCCACACTGTCAAAAATTAGTTTTCAAAGTTATAAATGAAACTGAACATTGGATTGTTTTTTATTTGGCCAAAAGTCTACATTTAAGTAAATGTTTTACTTGCTCTTTCTTTGTACTTAATGGATAAGTTCACTTCCACAACGAAAATTTCCTGATATCACCCCCTAGATATTCATGTCTTTCTTTCTTCAGTCCCAAAGAAATCTAATTTTTTCGAGGGAAACATTGCAGGATTTTTCTCCATATATTGGACTTCAGTGGTGGCCAACAGGTTAAATTTCCAAACTGCAGTTTCAATGCAGCTTCAAAAAGCTCTACATGATCCCAGCTGAGGAATAATGGTCTTATCTAGCAAAATGATTGGTCATTTTCTAAAAAAATTAAAATGTATATACTTTTTAACCACAAATGCTTGCATTGCATAATCACGTTGAAAAGGTCACGCTTCGGTTAAAAAAGGAAGGGTAGGGCAAAAAGCTCCATCTTGTTTTCTCCTCCAACATCATTGTTTTACCTTCCTTTGTAAAAAGTGTTTGATTTTCTTTGCATGTTCGCTTTGTAAACACTGGGTTGGTACTTCCGTCTACGTCACACATGACCTTTTCAATGTGATTACATAATGCGTGAGGTCAGGCTAGTGCACGACAACCATGTGTAGTTAAAAAGTACATAAATTTGTATTTTGCTTACAAATTTTCTTACTAGAAAATGGCAGATCATTTTGCTAGACAAGACCCTTATTCCTCAGCTGGGATCATGTAGAGCCCTTTAAAGCTGCATTTAAACTGCATTTTGTACCTTCAACCCACTGATCCCCACTGAAGTCCACTATGTTAAGAAAAATCCTGGAATGTTTTCCTCAAAAACCTTAAATTCTTCTTTTGACATCTTGTAATTGCAAGGAGTAATTTATGAGGACATTTTCATCATGAAAGTTGTGAAATTTACAAGCAATTTCTGAGTGAAAATTGCTTCTACATCAATATTTTATTCAGTGCACTAAAACACAGAAATGTTTGGAACATCTGGTTTGATGTCCTTGAGCCAAAAGCCATTAGTTTTAATCGTACAAACCACTTCTGTGGTGTTTTTTGGTTAGATGTGATCACTATGAATTGTCATTGTTTCAAAGATACGTGAAGGTTCTTTCAGCCTTCAGAGAAAACAAAGTCATGCAAGTTTAGAATGACATGAGAGTGAGTAAATAATGAAGCAATGTTAATTTTTTGGGAGGATCACATCTTTAAAATCCTCCACGTACCATCTGGCCATCATATTTGATGAACAACCGGAATTGATGCATGCGACATACCAAATCCATGTGCAGTGAGTGCCAAAACCCAATAGTTAAGCCACACAATGCGCATGAATGCAATACTTTCCTAGGATTTCGGAACTGATGGGAAGGCCTGGATGCTACTTTATAAACATGGAATATGATAATCTTCATTTACATAAATGCCTTTCTCTCCAGTTTCACATTCATCCCTCTCATCTGGCATCATACAGAAGGGTCAAGGAGAAAAAAATACAGTGAGTGTCCATACATAACTGCCCTTTCCACACCATCCATTAACCTCATTGAGGCTGATGAACATTATGCAAATCCTTGGCTCAATTACTTGAAATCCTACAGATAGAATGGCAAATATTTAAAATCAATCCAAATAAACACCAGCATTTTCGAAATCGTATAGCACACGCTCTGGCATTCCTCCAATCTCACCACCTTTTGTATTGTGACTGTACTCCTAATGTCCCCATTACCATTCAGATGCAGGTGATGCTGATGAAAGCAGTGGTTGGTGTTGGCTGATGCGACATGAGGCAAACAAACCGATTCCTACCTGTGTCTTCTCTGCACCCTAATGAGCCCGGACGCCCGTGGACTCAATCCCCCTCACAGCTTCCTCTATAGAGGCCCGAGCGCGCTCCGCATGTAGATAAGGATGCTAGGCGTGATAATTCATAAGGGTTCATTCGGGATCTTCTGGAAAGCCTTGAGAATTTTGGGGCTGCTGCGACTGCCCTTGGCCTGACGGATTAACGGCTGAGAGACCCAGCATGGAGAAGTCTGGTTAATCCTGGCCGCTCTATGAGGTATCATTGCTGTCCCGTACCTGGTATTGTCTTCAGTCTGATACCAGTCATTCGACTCCACAGCTGGGTTTATATAACATAGCGCCCTTAACTACACTCTCTGCATACTATTAATGTGAACCGTGCATTTTTTGAAACAAGCACATGCACCTACTGTTTTCTAAAGGCAAGAGTTTTGGGATAAAGAGTCAAGAGAGTCTGAATAATCTCCAAATGTGCTACGCGCATACAACAAATGCTAAACTGTTAAAAATACTAATTGTAGATTAGTACAGTTGAAGTTTCCCAAACTACTCATAACTCACATAAGCTGAACTGTAGTCATGTTCGCCATAAACTACTAACAAAAACAGCTTACATGGAAGACATTTAAGATCATTTATCAGTTTTTTTCACTGCGAGAAAGTATTTGTTTTAAAAATCAGTGTAAAGGTGCAAAAAGAGTTGTGATCTCCAACTTATTAACAAACTGTGCTTTTGATTTGAATCATTTCGATGAATCAGGACTAAACGATTCATTCGTTCATTGAATCGCCCAAATGTCCAAATATTATCATCGACTGAAAATATAACTTTTTACAATAAGTGTACATCAGGCACAAAAAAAAATAGTAGTGATCTCAGATTTATGAACTAATTGAACCTTTAATTTTGATGATTCAGGATTGAATGATTCTTTTACAAATTGGATCTTACTGGATTTTACAGATTGGATTGAATCGCCCAAACGTTCAAATATATCACTGACAGAAAATATACATTTTTACAATCAGTGTATATCTGGGGAAAAAAAAAAATAAATAATAGCAATCTCTGATTCATGAACAAACTGTACTTTAGATTTGGATCATCCCAGTGAGTCAGAACTGAATGATTCATTCAGAAATTGGACTGAATCACCCATACATCCAAATATTTCACTCACAGAAAATATACATTTTTACAATAAGTGTATATCAGGTACAAAAAATAGTAGTGATCTCTGACTCATAAATAAAATGAACTTTTGATGTGGATCATTCCAGTGAATCAGGACTGAATGATTCATTCACAAGTTGGACTGAATGGTTCAAATGTCCAAAAATGATCACTGAGAGAAAATATGAATTTTTACAATGTGTATATCAGAAACAAAAAAACAAACTAAATAAATAAATAAATAAAATTAGTGATCTCTGAATCATGAACAAATCGTTTGATTTGGATCATTGATTTGTCCACAAATGTGACTGCATCCACTAAACACTGTCAGAAAATCTTTATTTTAATTTATTATAATTGGTGCATATCAGAAACAAAAAACAGTAGCGATCTCCGATTCATGAACGAACTGATTATCTCAATAATTCAGGACTGAATGAATCACTCAGGAACTGGACTGAATAATCCAGATAGTTCTGAATCAGCAACTCACTAACTCAACATATCCAGAAAGTGAAACAAAGTGAACGAATAATTTGGTCCGATTCACTGAAAAAAAAAAAAAAATTGCTTCAAAAGAACAATTCACAATTAGTGAATCGAATGATCAGATGTGCTGATTCACTAAAAAGATCATACTTCTGAATCTTTTAGAATCTTTTGATTCTGCCTCAGTTCAGCTGTAAGGCTTATATTTGTTTAGAAAAAGCATTCACGTCACACTCTAAAAATGTGTTTCTAGCGTCACTGCTTTTAGTTATTCACTCTGTTACACACTGTTATGAATGCTTCAAACACCTACCGTGATTCAAGGGCAAGAAAGGTCTTTGAGTTCTCCATTTCAGAAGACTGACCCTTTGTCCCAATGCCACGACCTGCAGCACAATGTCCTGAAAACACAGCCAAAGCACTCAAAATTGCCTCAACACACACACACATACATACATACAAGCTTAAATGCTTTTATCTCCTAGTCTTGGCTAATGACACATTCTTTCAGTTGAAAGCTTGCTCACTGTCTGCAATTAGCTAAACACATTAGTACATTAGTCTATCATTATGAACGCTCCAGTGTCTGAACATTACGTTTATGATGTGTTCGGAGCAGGCCTTTGTTACTTACTTCTCGAAGTAAATGACATCTTGACTAACCTCGCAATGCCCCTCCTTGTTCTGCCGTTGATATTGCTAATGGTAAATTAGCCAGACAAAATCGCTGGCAAATGGTATTATGCTAATAGCATTAGCCCTGCCCTATGCAAGTCAGTCTGAAGTGTTCGGTGACAGCTGCAATAGCGCTACGTGACTCACTGACGGAATGCTAATAACGCGGCGTCTGCGCATAAATCTGTATATCAAAGAAAGAGGCTACATGTCAGTTTCGGTGCGAACATTAGCATAGTCATGTGACATCTTGATGCTCTTGAAGATTTTATCAAAGCGTCGTGACAGATGGATAATGAAAGATGCCTGATTGTTTATTCTTTTTGTTCTGGTGGTGGGTGGATGTTACGTTTAAATGCGCTTTCTCTCTTGTGATGGCAAAGTAATCACGCTTCAAAGTTACAATCGGACGAGATTTCCCATAGAGATACTTTTATTTGAGATAATACTGACACTTTGACTCAATATTGGCCACCAAAGCTTTTAAAAACAAACAATAAATCTTTTTGCTAGCTTCCTTTTCACCGCTCCCACAGACCACTTCAACTTTTCCATCCATTATTAATACCTGTAACTCTTAGCGTCATACTTGCCTCTTGCACAAGTCTGTTTCAAAATGGAGCTGAGTGCCCCCAAAACCATACTCAAAAATCATACACTTCACACTGATCAAAAAGTCTGCCCATAGTAGAAGAAAGAAAATATTGGCACCAAAGGATAGGGGACTGAATATTAGTGCCTCTGAAACATATGATTCAAGTAATAAGCCAACCTTTCAAGTCCACTTTTGCTCCAAAAAGGAAGTGTAATCCATTGTTCTGAAATCGCAGAATTGTCTCTGAACTGGTCCACATCTTGATTTTTATGGAATATTTACTTTACATGGTGTATGATCTTGTCCGACACTGTTAGAAAACAAAGACGGGAGTTCGGCAGAGCGAAAAAAGAAGAGGGGTGGAAAAAAAGAGAGAAAAATTCCATGTGTTTAAATGGTCCATTTCAAGTGACATTAGTATTCGACTGAGGTCCAACAACTTGATCCCAATAGTTGTGAAGTAGTTTGAAGTCTATGTATCTTCATTTCCATTGCTTTGATCAAAAAAAAAAAAAAAAAGCTCCTAGTCCCAAATGTACATTGGTCCCAGACTATCGTGTGACCTGAAAAAGAGGAGTCCAAGTTATCATTTCATGTCTGTATGTGATTTCAGGAGAGCTGGACTGGATTAAAATCAGCATCAACCCACAGAGATTTTGCAGTACCATTTATCCCAGTAGATATATTTCCTTGAATACATTATTTACATATCCACCTTTTTCCTGAAAGCGGAAGTCTCGCCCGCCTGGAATTATGCTTTATATTTCCAGTCTCAGGTTTTTAGATTTAAATTAACATATTTTCCGAGCTAATAATATAACGTTACAAGGAGAAGTTCACTTCTGGAACAAAAATTTACAGATAATTTACTTATCCTCATGTCATCCAAGATTTTCAAATTTTTCTTTTTTTTTTTTTTTTGAGGAAAACATTTCAGGATTTCTCTCCACATAGTGGACTTCCATGGTGCCCTTGAGTTTGAACTTCCAAACTGCAGTTTAAATGCAGTTTCAAAGGGCTCTAAATGATCCCAGCCAAGAAAGAAGGGTTTTATCTAGCAAAATGATCTGTCATTTTCTTTCATAGGTTAAAGTAGGTTACTTCCAGAACAAAAATTTACGGATAATTTACTCACCCCCTTGTCATCCAAGATGTTAATGTCTTTCTTTCTTCAGTTGTAAAGAAATTATGTTTCTTAAGGAAAACATTTCCTGATTTCTCTTCATATAGTGGATTTCAATGGTGCCCGCAAGTTTGAACTTCCAAAATGTAGTTTAAATGCAGCTTCAAAGGGCTCTACACGATCCCAGCTGAGGAAGAAAGGTCTTATCTAGTGGAACGATTGGTTATTTTCTATTTTAAAAAACAAAAAAAAAAAAAAAAATGTATATACTCTTTAACCTCAAATGCTCGTCTTGTCTAAGTCTGCATGAACTCTGTGTATTCCGGTTCAAGACAGGGTAGTTTCGAAAACTCCCATTTCATTTTCTCCTCCAACTTCAAAATTGTCTTGCATTGCTGCAGAAGTAACGACCCAGTGTTTATAAAGCTAATGTGCAAAGATCAAACACAATTTACAAAAAAAGGTTAAACGGCGATGTAGGACGATTTTGAAGTTGGAAAAGAAAAAGAGATGAACCAGAATACACAGAGAACACGCAGAGCTAGACAAGACGAGCATTTGAGGTTAAAAAATATAAATTGTAATTGTTTTTTTTAGAAAATAGCCAATTTTTTCGTTCAGTAAGACCCTTCTTCCTTGGTTGGGATTGTTTAGAGCCCTATGAAGCTGAATTTAAACTGCATTTTGGAAGTTCAAACTCAGGGGCACCATAGTAGTCCACTATAAGGAGAGAAATCCTGAAATGTTTTCCTCAAATAACAAATTCTTTACGACTAAAGAAAGAAAGACATGGACATTTTGGATGACAAAGGGGTGAGTAAATTATCTGTAAATTTTTGTTCTGGAAGTGAACTGGAACCTATGAAAATGACAGGTTAGCTCGAGGTTAGCTGCACTGAAAACAGATGAGCGCACAAACACACATACAGCTCCCAATCGGGGTGAAGTTAGGGGGATTTTGTCCACAAAATGATAGGAGCATACACGATTTTAACATTTTATTTTATTATTTCACACACAGTATTTTAACTTAAGTAGTGCAAGCCATGCACATTTTCTTTTGTCATTGTTTATGCAAGGTATACATTGCAGGAAACAGGCGCAATACAAGCAATAAGCTAATTGCTGTTAGTGTGGCAGTCAAAAACAGCACAGTTTAACCCTGCGCACATTTATATATTTAATTATATTGAAAAAGTTTCAGTTTAATTAATTCAGTTGATCTTTTATCCCCATTTTAACCACCTTTTTCCTCAACGTGGAAGTAAGCCATTGGGTGAGTCTTCTGGTTCATTATCCGCTATAGGGAAATAACATGCAGTAAACAGTAAAACTGCTTGCACTACAAACCATTTTGCTCATAATTAAGATAATACCTTAAAATAATATGTTAAGACACACCAATTTGCAATATCAAGCAGCAAAACGAGTTGTTTTGTACAGCTAAAAATAGCTGGATGCGGATGAGACCGGAAGCAACACCCGTAAAACAAATTTACAAATGGCCATTCTTACGGAAAGAAAAAGGTGGATGGAGACCGAAAGAGGAGCGCACTCACATGGAAGTTAGAATCCATCATGGCAGCGCTCATTGGTTACTCAGGAAAAAGGTGGATGGTAAAAAAAACCTTGTGTGCGTATACATATATTGCTGTATTTTACAACATGAATGAGACTCATTCAATCATAATTTAGAGTCAAAATATAATGTATAATAATAGCTTTAATTAAACCGCCCCATATTGTGATATCATTTGTTTTGCGTCCAACAAAAAGTAAAATAACTTAATTTTTTATTTGTTAAACAATTAGTCCACTAACAGAATAGAAAATTTCTGACAGTTTACTGGCCCCATGTCATCCAAGATGTTCATGTCTTTCTTTCTTCAGTTGAAAAAAAATTAAGGTTTTTTGAGGAAAACATTCCAGGATTTTTCTCCATATAGTGGACTTCAATGGTGGCCAACAGGTTGAAAGTCCAAATTGCAGTTTCAACGCAGCTTCAAAGGGCTTTACACAATCCCAACCGAGGAATAAGGGTCTTATCTAGTGAAACTATCTGTCATTTTCTGAAAAAAAAAAAAAAAAAAAGTTTAACCACAAAAGCTCATTTCGCACTAGCTCTGTGATGCACACCGCGACCTCATGCATTACGCAATCATGCTGGAAAGGTCACGCGTGGTTATTTCTTCATCTGTGTACTAAGGTTCAAAATGGTAGGGTAGGGCAAAAAAACTTTAAAATCTTTGTTTTACCTTTTTTTGTAAAGCTATGTAAACACTGGGTTGGTAGTTCATTCTGCATCACACGTGAAGTCGAGCTATTGCAAGATGAGCAATTGTGGTTAAAAAGTATATACTTTTTTTTCTTTTTGAAAATGACATCATTTCGCTAGATAAGACCCTTATTCTTTGGCTGGGATCTTGTAGAGCCCTTTGAAGCTGTACTGAAACTACAATTTGGACCTTCAACCCGTTGGCTCCCACTGAAGTCCACTATATGATGAAAAATCCTAGAATGTTTTCCTCAAAAACCTTAATTTCTTTTCGACTGAAGAAAGAAAGACATGAACATCTTGAATGACAATGGGGTGAGTAAATTATCAGGAAATTTTTATTCTAAAAGTGAACCAATCCTTTAAGTATTTATTTAATTTGCTGCATAATGAATTTCCGGCAGCACTTCTATATACATTTTAAATAAATAAAATAAATGGCTGAATGTTTACTGAAGACTGGCTTATATTTATAATATATTTATTATTTGTATATAATACAATAATTAAAATTGTAAATATTACTAATTGTTATATATAGTAACACTTTCTTTGATTATTTTTTTTGTTTGTTTGTGTTCTAGCCAACCTGACATGTTAATGTAAGGTGTCATTGCTATAGACTAAACATTACAACACTTCAGCATATATCATCATAACACAACAACAACAACAGCAACCACCATCACAGAGTGTTAACTAATTATCTCTCGATCATTAGAAGGCCTTCGGCGCTATAAAAATGGAACATTCTTCTATTAGAAGTTTCCTCCAAGGCATGAGGTGTTAGTACGGGGACTGACACATGCTCACACAGGCACATTGTATTGTCACCTACAAGTGTCATTAAGCACACCACCAGTATGAGCACAGCGGTAGCGGCCCGAAATAGAGCGGCACACTGAGGGACCGGAACCGCTAGCTCCTCTGGATCTGGGAGGGCTTAGCATGCAAGTCTGGTCCTGTTCCAGCTCTGAAACACAAAAGCAAGGCTCTGGGTTCAGAGGCCAGGGTATAGGGCAGGTCTCCATAGCCGTGGATGAGGCCAGACTGGCAGGCTGCTAAGGGAAGCCCAGTGTAATCTACACCTTCAGGTCATTGCCAGCAGGCAGCCGGAGGACACACAGAGGAAGTGGAAGGTGTCCTGGCCGCCGTCTCCTTCGCTTCCTACCTCACTCTCTGGTTCAGACATGGACTCACTAGACCGCCAATTCAACAGAAACAAGTTCAGGCTGAGCTACTGAGAATCGTTCAAACATAATATAAAGGGGTCAGAATATTGCTGAATGCATTTTAAAATTTGACTTATGTTGCACAAAACTTTCTATTGTTTATTTTTTTAGCAGTATACAGAATATTGTATAATATGCTGACACTTGCTAATATAATACAGTAATATAAACTGTATTACAATACTGTTAAAAGTTTAGGGTCGGTACATTTAAAAAAAAAAATAATAATAATGCTGAACAAGGCTGCATTTAATTAATAAAAAATGCAGTAAAATTGTAAAATATTATTAGATTTTAAAATAACTGTTTTCTGTTTGAATATATTTTACTATGATGCAATGCTAAATTTTCAGCATCATTACTCCAGTCTTCAGTGTCACATGATCCTTTAAAAAAAAAAAAAAATCATTCTAATATGTTGATTTCAGGCTCCAAAATATACAATTTTTTTTGGTGATACATTTGTGATACAAAATTAGAATGTTCAATGAACAGAATTTATTTGAAACGGATATCTTTCGTAATGTTACGTCTTCAGTATCACTTTTGACAGATTTAATCTATCCTTGCTGAATAAAGTATTCTTCAAAAAAAAAAAAAAAAAACAGTACTGACCTCAAGTGCATGTTACATTTACTTTTACTAAATGTAACTAAATTAAAAATTAAAACTAAATTAAAATTAAAAAACTTTTTTTATTTATTTAATTATTTATTTTAAATAAAAACTTTTTTTTTCTTTTATTTTACTTTTTTGCTTGAATTTGAAATTTCATTTTTATTGTTATAGACTACTGAAAGTTTAGTATTGCAACAATTCTAGTAACAATTTTTTTTTCCAGAACAAACCATCAACCACAGCTTATAATCTTGAGCATATATTTAAAACAAAAAGAAAAACTTAAATCAGAACCTAGCAAAAAATGCATTACATGTCTAATTTAATTCAATCAAAGGATGTGGTGCAAAGTTCAAAGTAATGATCACAGAGATCAAATCTCAGATTAAACAACCTCATCATGCCCTCATCATTTCTGGGATCTCTTCTTGCCATTATATTGCATGTCCACATATATGGACGGTGGCCTAGAGGGCCCCAAAAATCAAGCCCAGGTTTGAGAGAAGCTCCCAACACCTTAGAGGTCTGCCTGCTGTTGACGTGAGTGCAGCCGCATGAATTATTAACAGGGCTAAAGTAAAAAAAAGGTCTGCCTCACGCAGGCCTCTCTGCCCCATGAATAATGGAGGACTCGACTCAAGCGCAGGCATTTGGAGAGTCAAACTTCTCAGCCTGATGGATGGCTACAAGCCCTGTGTGTCAACCGTACATACACAGCGACTCGCAAACACGCGGCGGCAAACATAAAAACAATAACTCACATTAACCTGTGGAAGCGCATCATTGCCCTGTGTTGACTTTCCTAAATGCGATGCCACATTGTGTTTCTTTTGTCTGGGCTTTTGCTGTACAATAAAGGTTGTCTAGAGTCCCAGATTGTGTTTTATTTAAAGACAATGTCAAATGCAAGAACCACTAACAAGCTGAAAGCTTGACAGTCAAGGAAAGCAAAAAGCTAGTGAATTCTGAGGAAGAATGGAAGCAAGGACTAATACTAGTTGGCGAATGGCTTTTAATTTCAGACGTCAGATGATATTTGTCCAGTTTTAAATGAACAGCATATTTACTATTTTATAGATTTTATATTGATCTATCTATCTATAAAACATGGTGTCTATCTTTTTAAATACTGTTAAAATATATACTACCAGTCAAATGTTTTTGAACAGTAAGATTTTTAATGTTTTTGAAAGAAGTCTCTTCTGCTCACCAAGCCTGCATTTATTTGATCCAAAGTACAGCAAAAACAATAAAAAACTGAAATATTTTTGCAATTTAAAATAACTGTTTTCTATTTAAATATATTTTAAAATGTAATTTATTCCTGTGATTTCAAAGCTGAATTTTCAGCATTATTACTCCAGTCACATTATCTTCCAGAAATCATACTAATATTCTGATTTTCTGCTCAAAAAAACATTTATTATTATTATTATTATTATTATTATTATTATTATTATTATTATTATTATTATGTTGAAAACAGCCGAGTATATTTTTTTCAGGGTTCTTTGATCAATAGAAAGTTCAGAAGAACAGCATTTATCTGAAATAGAAATATTTTGTAACATTATAAAATGTCTTTATCATCACTTTTGATCAATTTAAAGCTATACAATTTTAATTTTAATTTTAATTTTAAGCAATAAAATATTAATTTCAAAAATTTCTCCCCCCCCAAAAAAAAAAGTTATAAATTTTTTTTTTGATACTTAATTCAAGTTTTTGGAATGTTATAGTTTATAATGTTACAAAAGCTTTTTATTTCAGATAAATGCTGATCTTTGGATCTTTCTATTCATCAAAGAATCCTGAAAAAATGTACTCAGCCATTTTAAATATTGATAATAATAATAATAATAATAATAATAAATGTTTCTTAATCAGCAAATCAGCATATTAGAATGACTTCTGAAGGATCATGTGACACTGAAGACTGGAGTAATGATGCTGAAAATTTAGTTTTGATCACAGGAATAAATTACATTTTAAAATATTGCAGTTGTTTTAAATAATAAAAAAATATTGCACAATATTACTGCTTTTGCTGTACTTTGGATCAAATAAATGCAGGATTGGTGAGCAGAAGAGAATTCTTTAAAAAAATATTACCGTTCAAAAACTTTTGACTGGTAGTGTATATTCAGTAATTAATAATAATAACTGAGTATATAATATTGCTTTTTTCCAATATTGTTTATACATCTAACTATTGTTTTTCATTTGAAATATATTTAATGTAAAGTGCACTGAGTTTGGTGTTAGGACTGTACTTAATATTATAATAATATTATTATAAGTACAGTCTGACTGTTGTTACAGATATTTTGGAACATTTCTCGAGCTGGTATTGACATTATTTTGATGGCTATAGGACTGTGCTGTAATTGGATATGCTCCGTCTCACCTTAGTCGTCTTGACTTTGTTTCCCGTGCTGCAGCTCCAACCTTTTAGATCCGGCAACACCTTACACTCCTCGCCCTCCATACATGGCTGCATCTGACACCACCACTTCTGTGCTACTATAGAAGCTGCGCAGACAGAGAGAAAGACAGAAAGAAACGAGAATCTCAGCACTCGGCTCACTCTGTGGGAACTGCCAAAATGAGAAAGAAACATGCCCAAATCACCACGCATCCAAGATTTTGAAGGATGCAGCAATGAAGATTGAGAGGAGGAGAAAACCTCAGAAGATCTCTCGCTCACGTCCACTGTCAAAAGAAATGAAACTATGTCTTTGTATCTCTTTCACCCAAAAACAATGAGGCTAGTCAGGGAGGAGGTCTTTGATTCAAAGCTGACGGTTTGAATCCATCAATCCATTGCGGGCTCGACGCTCACTGTATGTCTTTCGGGATAAAGTTCTTCCTTCACGTCAAGATGACAAGAGTTGCGGTCTGGGGGATTGGCACAATGTTGAGGGTTAAGGGGAATTGAGAAGTAGAAGGAAGACATTGTCAAGCTTGAGGCCTCAACTTTTAATATGGGGCAGAGAGGAAGCAGCTATAAACTTTTTAAGATCGCAAGATATCAAAATCACAGTTTTGTGGCTTTAAGTACATGTCTATCAGCTGAATCCAGCTATGTGATATAATAAACTTTTAGGCTGGATGGAAAAACTTGCCTCTACCTACATTTCCAAAAAGGCACCTACACATAAAATTCACTGCAGCTTCCTAATATAAACACTAGCTGCTTTAAAACACCAACAACTTTTATTCCTTTGCGCACAAATTATGATTGCAGGGGCAGATTATGATTTTGTTTAGCATAATAAGGATTTTATAGATCATCTGCATGCGATTCCTTGCACAATATTATGTTATGACCTCAAAATAGTTCACCATACTGCATGATTGTAAACTAACACATTTTGAGGTTTGCATGACATAACCATGTCCATATGTAAGGTTTTCTGACGCAGTAAACTTGCTTTGTAGCCCACCCGGTAAATCTTTGCACTTGCAGCTTGGAGCGCTCCAGTACATTCAAAGTGCCAAAAAAACATGCAAGCACCATTTCATTTTGCAGAAATGTCAGCACAAGCAAGCTTTTCCAATTATCCTGTGTGAAACTTTTAGCAGATATACTGTATATTTACGAAAATAGACCACAAAAATTCATGCTCTTGTACATAGAGATAAATGCAAATTTTGTCCAATAAAATGCTTTCTTTAGTGAGAATGTCCCATCTTCCAGAAAAAAAATTGCAATTAGCAATAGCGAGTTTTAATGTAAATTAAGACTACCAGATATTAAGAGATTTTAAAAACAAGAATGAGCCGTTTGATCGTCAATCTTCTGTTCTAACCTTGTTTTAATTGCAAATACAGGAAACTGTAACTGTCAAAACTATTTTTAAAGTATACACTCTTACAAAACTCTTATGTGTACTTAATATGCCAACTATAATTAACATGTTTCTAGATTTGGTTCTTTGAAAATTTGGTTGTCTTGGAAAATTTAAAAAGTTATGTTTTTGGGGTGTATATATACACACTGTAAAAAACAATTTGTTGAGTCAACTTAAAATAATTTGTTACCCGGCTGCCTTAAAAGTTTTAAAATAAAATAGAAATTTTTCACATTTAGTCAACAGGAAATGTTAGGTTTTACTAAGTGACATCTTAGATATTTGAGTTGATTCAACTTACAATTTTAAGGCAGCCTGATAACAAACAGTTTTTAAGTTTAACAAGCCAATTTTTTAAGTTTAGTCAACTCGAATATCTAAGCTGTCACTTAGTACAACTTAACATTTCAAGTTGACTAACCTTATTTGTTTTTTTTTGTTTGTTTGTTTTTTTTACAGTGCAGTACTGTGCAAAAGTTTTAGGTCACTAGCATTTTCACTAGCTAAAATGGTTTAAAGTCAGTTATATCTTTTGCTGTTGTAAAAAATACAAGTTTTTCCAAATATTTCCAAATATTCATTTTTGCCATTAATTTAATTTTTGTTTGCACAAGGAGTCCTCCACACAAAGATCTGATCTCAGCATCATCCAGTCTGTCTGGAATGACATGAAGAAACTGAAAAACTAAGACTAAATCCAGAAAAACTGTGGCAACACCAAGACGCTTCAAGAGACCTACCCACAAAGCTACATTACTGTTAAAAGTTTTAGGAACTTGTGTAAAAATGCTGTAAAATGAGTATGCTGTCAAAAATAATGTCATAAACAGACTTTACCTATCAATTAACTTTTATTAATTAAAATAAATCATCATTTGGTGTGACCATCCTGTGTGTTTAAAGCAGCTTTTGCCCTAGACACTCTTGCGCATAGTTTTTCAGGTAGCTTTGCAGGTAGGTTTCTTGAAGCATCTTGGAGACGTTGCCACAGATCTTCTGGATATAGTCTGTCTCAGTTTGTTCTTTCTTCTTGTCATTCCAGACAGACTGGATGATGATGAGATCAGATCTCTGTGTGGAGCACTGGCTGTTGTCAGACTCCTTGTGCAAACAAAAATCTCACTGGATTATTACAATTAATGGCAAAATTAATGTTTGGAAATGTAAACTGATATTTTCTAGATTTCTAAATTTTCTACAAGTGCTTATTTAAAAATTTGAATTGTGTTTTTGTCGTCCAAAAGTCCGAGACCACTAGTGAAATTTCTATTTAGCATTTTTTTAAATAATTTAATATTTTATTATTTTATATTTTTTTAAAAAAATGTTTTAAATACAAACACATTATCGACAAATAAGTGAAAAGCCTCCAAGATCCACGATTTCCAATGCTGTCTCAGACTTTTACAACCCATGGTAAGCAGGCACAATCTACAGCATAAAAACGGTGTTAAGAGGTCAAGCGTTCAGTCTTAAGTGTAGTAGCTTTTGTCCTCATACAGCAGGTAGAATCATGTGCTGTGGTCTCGGTGCTCAGCAGGGGGTGGCAGCACCTGTCAGATGCATTAGAGGGCAGAAAAGAAGATCAAGATCGATTGACCTGTCCAGTGAGGGGGCCGCTGACATGTTATTAGACAAGCAGCCCACGCTGCACTCGAGCGAACAGCAGGATGACGGTGTCACACTCAAACGGACACAGACTCAGAAGTGACAGCCCAGAGAGATGAGACTGAGATAAAGAGGCGCGGCTAGACCTTAAAAACGGACAGCCTACTTTAAAATGATGGTTCAATTTAGGAACATTAATTCTTAAAATAATAAAACAGGCAAAAGGAATTTTCTACTACCATGTTTTTTAGACGTATCATGATAGCAGCATGGGGTTTTTTTGATGTTTACTGTAAGTCATCACTGTATGACAATTTTTTTGGCAAAATTATTAGAACACTAGTATTTTCACCAGCTACGCAATATCAAGTTCATTATCGGAGGCGATACATATTCAATGATGAACGTGATATTGCGTAGCTTGTCAGTGAACTACGGCTCTGTGTAGTAAATGCCGCTCCATCTGACAGCATGTGAAGGAGATTTACGACTAATCACAGAACCGGCATCACTGACAAGATGCACATGATAATTGCATTAAATTTTTTGCATAGCCCTGCCAGCTAAAAAATGGTTTTAAGTCAGTTATTTCTATCTTTGGCTGTAGTGTGTCAGTAGGAAATATTAGTTTACATTTCCAAACATTCATTTTTAATTTTAATGTTTGTTTGCACACGGAGTCTGACAACAGCCAGTGCTCTACAAAGAGATCTGATCTCATCATCATCCAGTCGGTCTGAAATGACATGAAGAGACAGACTTAATCCAGAGGAACTGTGGCAACATCTCCAAGATGCTTCAAGAAACCTACCTGCAAAGCTACAGTACTGTTCAACGTTTTAGGCAATTGTGTAAAAATGTTGTAAAAAATAATGTCATAAATAGATTTTTTTTTTTAATCAATTAATTTCTATTAAAGGAAATTACACTTCCAGAACTAAAATTTACAGATAATGTACTCACCCCCTTGTCGTCCAAGATGTTCATGTCTTTTTTTCTTCAGTTGTAAAGAAATTATGTTTTTTGAGGAAAACATTTCAGGATTTTTCTCCATATAATGGACTGCTATGGTTCCCCCGAGTTTAAACTTCCAAAATGCAGTTTAAACGCGGCTTCAAACGATCCCAAATTTTTCATTAAAAAAATACAATTTAAATACTTTTTAATCTCAAACGCTCGTCTTGTCTTGCTCTCCCTGAACTCTGTGTATTCTGGCTCAAGAGAGTTAGGTTATGTTGAAAAACTCCAATCATATTTTCTCCCTCAACTTCAAAAATCATTTTAAAATCATCCTACATCACTGCAGAAGTACCGGCCAGTCTTTGCAAAGTGAACATGCAAAGAAGATCAAACACCCTTAACAAAAAAGGTAAAACAGCGATATAGGACGATTTTGAAGTTGAGGGAGAACATGAGATGGGAGTTTTTCGACATACCCTAACTGTCACTAACCGGAAAGAAACAGAGTTCAGGCAGAGCAAGACAAGACAAGCGTTTGACATTAAAAAAGCATAAATTATAAAATTATTAAAAAAGTATAAATTTTATTATTTTTATGAAAATAACTGATCGTTTCACTAGGTAAGACCCTTCTTCCTTAGCTGGGATCGTTTACAACCGCATTTGGGATTGTTTGAAGCCACATTTAAACTGCATTTTGGAGGTTTAAACTCGGGGCACCATATCAGTCCATTATATGGAGACAAATGCTGAAGTGTTTTCCTCAAAAAACATAATTTCTTTACTACTGAAGAAAGAAAGACATGAACATCTCAGATGACAAGGGGGTGAGTACATTATATGTAAATTTTTGTTCTGGAAGTGGACTTCTCCTTTAACTAAATTAAATAAACACTTGGTGAGACCATCCTTTGTGTTTACAGTAGTCTTTGCCCTAGGCACATAGTTTTTCAGGTAGCTTTGCAGGTAGGTCTCTTGAAGCATCTACTGGATTATAGTTAATGACACAATGAATGTTTGGAAATGTAAACTGATATTTCCTACTGACACACTACAGCAAAAGATAGAAATGACCAAATATCCATAAACCATTTTTTAACTGGTGAAAATAGTAGTGTTCTAATAATTTTGGCCATCACTGTATATATGAATATACTGCACAGTTATCATTAATATTACACTTTACAATATAGAACTTTCTAATTTAATTCAAATTTTTATTACAAATCGTCACCTTAGAATTATAAGGTTCTATTTGCATTCTGAGCATTTTTGAGATATTGAGCTTTTTGCGTTCCGTAGATAGAACCATTTTTGTTTTCTAAAAAAAGTCCCAAAATGTACACAGCTTACAAAAGAAACATCACATAATGTAAATAAATTGTCACAGAATAAGAATGTGTGAAACCTTATAATTCTAAGGGGACGAAGTGGTATTTTTAGACAACCAGTTAAAAGATGACTTTTTACTAAAGTGGATGGTCAATAAACATAAATTTGCTTAATTTGTGACTGAAAATATGTTCTTTATTTGAAATCATAACTTGCCTGTGGTTTTTAATACTAAAAATGCTTTTTTAATGCTTTAAATTAACGCTATACTAAAAATATAATATAAAAGTCCAATCTATCTCTCTATCTGCACACACAAACATACACTTTTATATTATTTCTAGTATTACAGAAATAATAAACTACGTTGTTTAATAGAATCAGATAGCAGAAAGACACACACACACACACACACACACACACAAACAAATGAAAAGCATCTTACCGTCCACACAGGAAGGAGCCGCTCTTGTTGTCCCAGCAACTTGCCCAGGGAAGCAAGAACACTTGACAGTTTGGGAGCGCTCCTCGATTTTGTTCTTGTTACAGCAGCGGTGGGCTGCAATGACCTCACAGGTTCCCGCTTTGACGTGCACTGAGGAAAAACAACAAGGACACAGAGTCTATTAAAATCAACCAGCTGTTTCAAACTCTCCTCGCCGACAAAGGAAACGGCGAGGCACTAATGCATATTCTGTTGCTGCCGGTGGCTGCAATGGAAATGAATTTGTTGACGTGGAGGCAGCGTACAATTTAATTAATGCTAATGCAAGCAGTTTCATTTGTCTCAGGTCAGGAATCAGAAGAAAATGTTCTCTGTGATCAACGGGTTGGGTTTTATGATTCACTTTAGCAATTAGAAGTAAAACGGTTAATTGATAATCATGGACCTTTATGCATCTTGAAGGGCCTTTCAGGCAAATTATTTATTCATTTTTTGTTTTGTTTATCCTTCACCTATGACTGAACAACAGCGGGGAGGAACGTTACTTAGCATATAAAAGCATGCGTTCACACATCATTTTGAAGCTCTAAATTGAGGAGGTTAAAAAAGAAAAGAGTATAAAAACATTTCGAAAGTTTTAGTGTACCTTTCAAATCAGCCTTAATTGCATTGCTAAAGATTTTCAATTTAAGACTTGAGTTAAAAATTGATTGAAAAAGGGGCCTCTATTTTCCCATTAGCTGGCCAATCTCAAAATCTCATCAACAACATTAAAAACATTTTGCCTCCAATCAATAAAGAGCCTTTAACGTGCGCACAAAAGGGTCTGTCGAGCGGCAGGCCGATTGTGGGCTTGGAAAAGAAAAACAGAGATTTACCGATGCAAACGCTGCCGGGTGAAGGGCTGAACCCCCTTTGTGTGATTATCTCTCAGCCCGAACGCGCTGCAGGGCCAAAGTTAATTTCAAAAAGTTTGAGCGGATGCAAATTGAATATTCAATGGTGGGGTTTGTTCCAACGGCTTATAGAAAATGATTGCTTTGACTCATTCAGTGTGCATTAACGCCTTTATTTGTGTACCTTCGAACCGCACGATGCTTGTAAAAATCTATCAGAGAAACAAACTGCGATGGGTTACTCCAGGAGCTGGAGTTTAACATGATATGAGTTTGGCTTAACTGGTAGAGCAGTGATCTGAGAAATGGTTTAAGCATTAAAAAGTCTAGCAATTGCATCCATTTATTGCCATGATATATTCATAATATTCTTAGCTATTCATACATTAGCCATTAAATGATTATATTGAAAATAAGCAATAATTTTGATTTAATATTTAGAGAAGGAATGGATGACTTAAGATTACACTTGAAACTAAATACTGACTTGACATAAATTAATATTAAATAATATATTAATTATATTTCAATATTCATATATATATATATATATATATATATATATATATATATATATATATATATATAAACTTAAAATGTATTTTTATTTTACATATTTAAAACTAAATACTGACACATATATGTAAATTGATATAAATTGATATAAAATATATATTAAACAATTATATTTCATTTCATATAATAATATATAAAAATATAAATAAATCTGTAAAAAAAACATTTAGATGGCAACTTTTGATTCTGTGATCCTATTTTAATGACAAATATGTAAACTGACATAAATTAATATACAATATATAAATATAACATTAATTATATATAAATATTTAAATATTATATATATATATATATATATATATATATATATATATATATATATAATATTTAAAAATAAAATAAATAAAATGTATATTTATTTTACATATTTATTCATATAATAATTTGAAATTAATAAATATGAAAAAAAAAAAATTGTAAAAAACTTTTAGATGGCAACTTTTGATTCTGTAATCCTATTTTAGCATTGTCACAATGTGTTTAAAAAAAAGTAATTAATAATAATGGGCAGAGCAAGGTTTTTAAAAAATAAAAATAAAATAAAAAATAAAACATAAAACATAAAATGACATTTTCAGCCCTCTGACAACCATGAGGTACAAGTCATGGGTTCAATCCGTAAGAACACACAAGAACTACGTGGCTTTGCTTTTGCTTACAAGTGTCTGCCAAATGAATAAATGTAAATGCTACCATCTATTTGCTCAAAAGCTTCTGTGAAAACTCAAAAAGCTTTCAATTTTGGCAGTGAAAATTAACAGTTTCTATGTTTGGCACTGATCAAAATCTGTTCCTTGACTCGAGGTCACGCTGAAATCGAATCAAATTCACGAAACAAAGAAAGTGTCGTGTTCCTGGAACAGAATGTTTTTGGCACAGCCACAGAGATCAGCACCAACACAGGAGCACCTGATCCCAGATCAGCCTTCGACCTGCTGTGGGAAAGCTTCTCTCAGGATAGCAGCCTTCATTACGCTGCAGGAATAAGGTTGGCAGGGCTTGGAGAAACAGTGCGAACTACTGATTAAACCATAACCCTTTCACCAAGGTCATAAACAAGCTAACCAAATCCATAGGCAGTATGCGTGTGTACGTGAGCAGTCAACTCCTGTGAAGATTAAGTGGGCAGTGTTTAGCAAGGTGCCCGAGAACCAACAAAGAGAATTAAACAGCTACTTCTTGGTTCTGTATAGTCGACTGATGTGAGACCTTTTCTAAGAAGGTGTTGTGTCTTGCTCTGGACATCTGTGCAAAATTTCCATGGACTCGCAATAGCTGCGATCGATATGTTTCACTTAAGGTGTGCAGGCTGGTCGTCTGGCAGAGTCTGGGAACGTCTGCCTCAGCAGCAGGAGGGGGCGCGATCGGGGCGCTAACAGTAATGGGAGCTGGCACGGCTCTTAGCCACTGCTTTCAACACCACAATTGATCCCACATTGACAAGCTCCATCATTCCAATGAAGACTGTAAGGAATGGATAAACTAGATGGTGAGAAAAAAGTGAGAAGCTATATATTTGATATATATATACACACACACACAGACACATTTTAAGGAATAATCATATTTTTTCAATGTTTTTCCCCTTTATTTGTCAAAAAATAAAATTTGTTTAATTTTCATTAATTGAAAGATAAATGAAATGTATGCTTTATGCCGTTATTTTATAACAAGACAAATGCAAATACACAACACAGAATTTCTGAGAAAAATAAACATTTCACAAGGCTATTGTAACAATAAATAAAACTTGTTTTTATGCATTCAAATAATTAGACATGCTAGAACACAGAATTTGGTAACAATAATAAGGCAAAAATAAAAAAAAAATTCTTAGGGCCCTAAACATGTAATTTTTGTTAAACTGATGTTAAATTGTTTAAGTTTCATGATTTTAATTAACATGCTTTTTGGTTAATAAAATTTAATCTAACCATGAATAAATTAAAACGGAAAAAACTGAATTTGGAAAAAAAATAAAATGGAATTTGGGAAAAAATAAAACGGATTTCACAGAGCCCTAAATATGATCTGTGGGAGTTTTTAGTGGTTAAATCAACTTTAAAGTAAATCTCTATTTCTGTGACCAACATTTACAGAGCTCTGATGACTAATGATCCGAAACATTTAAAAAAAAAAGAGTTAAAAGTTAACTATTAAAAATATCTGAACATAAGTTCACAAATAAAATATATTATTTAAAATGTTACTGCTTTGACTCATTAGTTTGGAATAAATGTAAAATGCTTAAAAACACTAACTTGATGAGATTTATACTTGGCTTTAATAAATAGAACATTTATCAAAATATAATTACAAAAATATTGTAAAAATCTAAATATTATTACAACTTGAAATATCTGTTCTCTTTTAATATATTTTCAAAAATAATTTATTCCTGTGTGGCAAAGCTGAATTTTCAGCATCATTACTCCAGTCTTCAGCGTCAAATGATCCTTTGGAAATCATTCTAATATGCTGATTTGCTGCTCAAGAAACATTTATTATTATTATAATCAATGTTGAAAACAGTTGCACTGGTAATATTTTTATGGAAACCATGACACATTTTTTCAGGATTCTTTAATGAATAGAAAATTCAACAGCATGTATTTAAAATAGAAACCGTCTCTTTACTGCTGAGTTTTTAATGAATAAAAATATTGATTTCTTCTTTTTTTAATCTTACTGGCACCACACTTATCCACTGTATAATTATATATTTTTATAACTTGCTTAAAAAGCAACTATTATTTTATATAATGCATACTCACAATATTTTAAGTTTTTTGGATTTCAGTCTACGTTAGCCTTAAGGTTGCCTATAAGCTAGTCTGCTCCAAAACAATGACAAAATTCACATTTACAAGACACAAGCATTCAATACTTACAGTCTCTAATTTCAGCTTCTCATCAAACTTTCTGTCCAATCAAATTCTCTTTAGAATCCGAATCGCCCCGCCCAATACACTATAAATAGATGCTGAAGCTGCAGCTGAAATCAGTCACTTGTTCAGAGAATTATTATTTTCTGTATGGTGAATGGCACAAACTGCCGCAGTGCACACACAGTCTGTTCCGGTCCAGAAACATCATATGTGTGAATCGGCAAAGACCACAAAATGTATCAGACCTATCTGAATTCTATACAGAATGCTATATTTTACAGTAATATGGATGAGATTGCACCTCACATACGCTGTCAATTGCGGCTTTACTGAGCTCAAAGGCTCTTGTTCAAGTTGTGAAATAAACAAAACATTATTGGCTATTTAAAAAACGGGGCGGGGCTGTTTGATATGTCCCGCCCTGTCTTCCTGTTTCAGTTGAAATTACATTAACATGTAGAGTAACACTGCATGTTTCAAATCACTTCAGTGGACCTTTAAGTATCCAGACACTTTCACTTACTAATATTAAACACCTTTCCAAATACAACAAAGCTAAAATACCAAACATATGGTTTTTCCAACAGCCCAAACTGTCTTTCAAGCAATGACAAACATATGGTTATTTCACAGGATTTGCAAATGTTGCTGGCACTTGTCAGATGTGGTTAGGATCTAAGAGTCTCCATGCAGTTTCTCATTAATGCGAGTTGAAGGGTAAAATCATCTAACATTGGGATGTGTGACATTCTCCACAAGGGTAAAGGCCATTTTAAAAATAAAACAGAACAGATTGCCGCCTCAGATGCAAGTATGAGCATTAAGCAGGCATTTTTTTTTTTCCCTTACGCCTTACTTCTGTGCTTTTTCAGTCTGTCATTGATGGGCTTTTTTAAAGCCAAGCTACTCTTTTCCCACAAATAGTCAGCGAACATATTGACGAATAACAAAAAAGGAGAGAAAACATATAAAATGTTCCTGCTAAGCTCCTATTGAATTAGCATAACACAGCCACCCTCTGCTTTGGTGCAAGAGAGAGATGACAGACTTTGTGTTCACAAAATTGCTATTCAAAGCTTGTTTTTCCACCCAGAAACACTGTGATGGAGATGCCGGATGGAAAAAAAAGAAGTGCGAGGTGCTTAACCGTTAAAATGAAGGCTGACTAAATATCACCGTATACCTCAGACGAGCGTAGTAAACAAATGATTAAACCGTCATTAGCCGAGGACACATCAAAACAGCTATTATGCTGCCACGCTAAACAAAAGCATAAAGGGGTGTCCTTTAAGGTACAATCTACTTTCGTTATACGTGACAGGCAACAATTACTCATGGCCAATAACAAAGCCTCTTCACATCTGTTAACTCCTCTCATATGTTTCAAACGCAAAGCTCTGTTTGCAGCCTCAAAGCTAATAACTGCAGTGACAATGTCTGTTTAACCAAGAACAAAAATAAACCATTGAAGAAAAGATTTGATCCTGTACATTATATAGTGGCACACAAAAATATTACAAAACCACGTACAAAATGTTAAATGTCATTGCATTATATATTTAAGTGATTCTTTTTTGAAAAAGAAGGCAGAAGCAGACTTCTCCAGCAACATGCCTAATGCAACATGCATAAAAAACATTCATTAAAGCATTTATGAAGTCAGTAGTTTCATTCTGGAACCAAACACACATTTATCGCCAGAGTCTTGGTAGTCTCTCCAACCCAAGGCGCTTGACAGACAATATCAGCCTCACAATGTTCAATGGAGCAGGGATGGTGCGTGTGTGTGTATGTTGCATGATGTACGGAGTCTGATACGTCCAAGATGGACTGACTCTTCACGGCTCTAAAGAACCATCTGTTCCTCCATGAAGAAAAAAAAAAAGTGTAATATTGATTTAGTCATCCGAGAGTTAAATAACATCATGAAGTATTCATTAATGGTGCACTGACCAGAGAACATGGGCACATTCACAGAACACCAGAAAAAAAAAAAAAATCTAAAAACAACACAGAAGTCACACTTTTCACATGTGCACTGCACTGTGAAAACCTAGCGCTGCACAAAAAAATGAAAATCAAAGTACTGATTAGGGGTGGGCGATATGACAAAAATCTTATAACACAATATTAAGGCCCTATTATTTCCACAATGTGGAAAACATGGACAGAATCGTGGAATCAAATCATAAAAATCGAATTTTCTGTATAACACAGAAATGTCACAGAATTTGCCATATTTGGGATGAATTAATCAAAAGTAGGTCAGCACACTTTAATCAAAATGCGATATGGACTAGTGTCTGAGAATATTAAGCTGCAAAAACACCATTTTAATATGAATCCTGCATGTTCTGCGGGTCTCTGTGAGAATGAATGGCGCAGACGCACGGTTTTGTTTATTACACATAGAGAAGTGTGCGTGACGCTCGCAGTGTTTTCGCCTCTGTCGCCTCAATATGAACACATAAACAATCTCTAGAACTGCTCTGAGTCACTTCATGAGCATTTTACTGTTTCTTCACAGCAACCCGCCAAAATAAAAATTTGCTTTAACTTAAAAAAAAACTGTGACAAAATTACTGTATATTGCTTAATATAATGAGTACTACTACTAAGAATAAAATTATTATTAAAAATTATTTTTAAGGAATATTTGGTCACACTTTATTTTAAGGTCCAGTTCTCGCTATTAACAAACCATTAACTACTGCTTTTGCCTTAATAAACTTTTAAGCTGCTGCTTGTTAATAGTTAGTAAGGTAGTTGTTAAGTTCAGGTATTGGGTAGGATTATGGATGTAGAATATGGTCATGCAGAATAAGTGCTTTATAAGTAGTAATAAACAGCCAATATGTTAATAATATCCATGCTAATAAGAAACTAGTTAATAATGAGAATTGTACTCTACACTCTTAAAAATAAAGGTGCTTCACGATGCCACAGAAGAACCTTTTTGTCTAAATGGTTCCATAAAGAACCCTTAACATCTGAAGAACCTTTCTGTTTCACAAAGGTTCTTTGTGGCAAATAAGGTTCTTCAGATTATAAAAAGGTAAGCAATTTATGGCATCGCTTAAAGAACCTTTTAAAGCACCTTTATTTTTAATGTATACTAAAGTGTTACCGAATATTTACCAGAGAAACTATTTACCCAAATTTATTTACCAGAAAAATGTAAATAAACCAATTTTAAAAAGAAATAAAATAAAACAATATATATTTTTTGTAAAAATAAAACTTAATTTGAAGAAAAAGAAACCTTAAATTTTTGTTAAACTAATATAAATTATATAAATAAATTGCTGTTAAATTGTATACATTTCATAATTTCCATTAATTAGATATGCTTTTTGATTAATATTTTTTAATTAAACCATTAAAACAGAGTGGAAAAATGGGGAAAAAAAAGGGGCAAAATGGAATTTGGAAAAAAATAAAAAAGAATTTGGGAAAAAATAAAGCAATTCATAGGGCCCTACGTGTACGCACACACAGAAAGAAATTTCCTTTCTAACCTATACCTGTAGACTTAATTTTAGTGTCAAGAGCCATCAAAGCATCAAACTTCAACAACCGATAAAGAAGAGAAGCTACTTTTATAGATGATTATAGGTGGTCAGTTGAGGCAGCACAGAAAACGCTGTTCAGTAAACTACATCGACCAGCACATTACAAGCACATTCTCCCAGTTACGCTGTAGGAAATGAGTGCACTCTTTTTCCTCAACTCTCTGTGATCAAGCTCACTTTCACTCCGTCTGTCCTAACACTTATTACTCAGTGTGACTGCAGCGAAAAGAAAGAGAAATGCTTCTCTCTTTTTTTTTTTCTTTGACCAGAGAGAGAAAGTGAAGCAGAGTGGCAACCCAATTACCATACCATCGCCATGGCAATTTACAGCAAGTCACTTATGAAATTGTTATGAGGCGATAGGAGAGCTAGCCATCTGCGGGCTGCAGAAATGGAAGATCAAACGCTCCATCTCGACGCCGCACTGGTTACCTGATCAGAGGTGTTTGGGTGCGGGGAGGGGCGAGACGGTCTCTAAAAGTCTAAATGAATAGATGTCACATCAAATGTTCTTCGCCGGGTCAGATCTTCGACACAAATACTCTGTGTTTTTCCTTGACACAGGACGCACTCTGATAACCAGCGAGCCGTGGAAAGCCCGGGCTGGGGCAATGACAGCAAATTTTCGCCTGTAAGATATGGCCGTTCAGGTTCTGCTGGAAAAACAACAACAACACCACACAAACACGGCTAAAGTACCTCTGTGGTTAGTGAAGGCTAATATGAAGTCAACACTCCCAAAACAGGAGTGAGTCTGGGCAGAGGTCCAAAACCTCACGCTGGTGTAAACAGAAATTGAAAAGCACACAATAGAAACACACAAGTACCTGTAAATGATAAAGGTTTGCTTTTGATGGTACTATATGGTAACTGTCTAGTCTGGAAGTTTTTGGCAATGTTGGCCAAAATTGTAATGATTTTTTTTTCCCTCACAGGTGAGATTTAATATATTATTTAATATACTATAAGTTAATAATTTATTACTTAATTGATGTATTATTATTATTTAGTCATTTAGCAGGCATTTTTATTCAAAGCAACTTACAAATGAGGACAATAGAAGCATTCTAAAAGAGCAACAATATGTAACAACTCCCAGTCGAATACAGTATACATAGCAAGTTTATTTTTAAATATAATAAATAAAAACAATAAAAAGTAGATAGAAATGAAACAGAATAGATAGAGTATTGGAAGGACATGTTATAATTTTTTTAAAATAATAATTAAAAAAAAAAAAAAAACAAGTAGATAGAATAGAAAAATTATAGAGAATGCTTGAATGTGTTAGAGGGTGAATTTCTTAAATAATAAAAAATACAATTTATTGAAATAAATAAATAATATAAACAGATTAAACCTAAAAAATATATACTTTGATTAAAAATAAATAAAACATTTTATTGATATAAAAAATAAATACAAATTGATTTTAATAAATAATATAAAAGATTAAATTAAATAAATGAAACATTAACATAAAACATTTTAGTTTTTATGCAGTACTAAACTAAAATAATCAAAACTAACTGAATAAAATAATAAAGACTAAAACTAAAAAAAAAGATTAAAATAAATAAAAACATTTCCATAAAATAACAAAGAAATAAATAATAGAAACTGATTTAAATAAGTGATACATCTAACAGTACAGTAAAGTGAGTAGAATACAATGTAATAATGTAATGTAATGTAATACAAGCTAAATATTTTTTCAAATAATATTTAATATTTTATATATTTATAATATTAAAAACTCACAATATAATTTGTCTTTTTGTGATTTAAACATACTATTTAATTTATAAATTTAAATGTATAATACATTTATACAATAATATGAATACAAAATTGTACATAAATATAAAATTTGATAAAATGTCACAATTTCTTTTATTTAAAATATATTTTTTTAAAATATCATGGAAAATCTCACCTGTGAGGGGGAATACAATTTTTACAACAAACAGTAAGGTCAAATGTCCAGTCGTACTGCAAATGCTTTTACTTTGCATTTTTAAAATAATATAAAAATATAATACAAAGTTGTATAATTGTATATGAGTTTGTATCTTGAGTCATGCAACAAAATGTGAATAAAACCTTTGTTTAGCTATTTAACCTATTTATTTAAAAAACTTCAAGCTGAAAATCTACATTACAAAAATCTGTAAATTTCCCTGTTTTTGTTCTTTTCGGAAACACTGTGGTCTTCGACTGACCGTCTATTGTGCCAACACATATTCTTAATATTTTTGCTAATAACAAATTCAAGGTACAGTCAGTTTATCTCCCAGACAGCTTTCTGCAAACACACATTATATCCCTTTGAGCACAAGTCAACATTATTAATAAATCCATTTTCGCTGATGATGCCTTGAGACATCACTAGTGGCATCATTATCATCCAACACAACCAGAGTTGGCATTGTTTCTCTTTAAAAACAAATTAGTAATTTCTTCCTAATACGCAAGATCACCTTAATGCAATAATCAACAAATCTGTATTTACATGAATGCTTAAACAGTTTGAGAAACATTACTTTGGCAATCTGGGTCAACACGTAACCGCACCGCTTAATGAGGCAGGGATAGTGATTCAAAAATACTCCACAGATCATTGCTTGCCATTCTCCCTTTGTAAATATCATTCATCATAGCGCTATCCATCTGAAAGATCTGCCTGGCACTCTTTTCTGCCCCTGCTGTATCCTTTCCCAGACACCAGGGTGCACATAGTGGTCAAGCCAAAGGTTTGCTGACAGATTGCTGTAGCTGACAGATTCAGAACGCATCGGCCAAGGGCTCAAATGAACCTCTGTCCAACACCATCCATCTCTACAATGCACCATTAATGGTTGCCCCTGATCAATGGTCCTCCCTTGAGGAATCACGCACCTATCTCAGTCAATGGTCTCTGAATGTTATTACATTTCAGTTGTTGTGAAAAAGAGCAACACCCTGAAAGTAATAGAGTCGCTGTCACCGTTTGACACGCACTTGGCAAATGGTGGATGAAAGTAAAGGTGAGGAATACTGCCATTACTGCGTTTCAGAAACAGCATTAAGTCTGGAGAAAGGCAAAAAGAGCTGGGACTACGCAGACTTTCAATCTACGAATTGTATGCAGATACATACAAGTATGTTCGGTTTTAAAGGTGCAATTTTAATTTTTAAATTTATGACGTTTAATTATGACTAGCAGCTTTATATGGACTTTTCAATGGATAATGTCAATGCCAAATAACTAGTGAACTAGCAAAGTGAATGAGGGCCTCTATAATTTCAATATATACAGTAGGCATGTTTACATGCACCTAAATGATCCATTAGTACTTAGACTGAAAAGCCTTCATGTAAACACTTGATCGGATTGAAAACCGAAACTGGAAAGTATATGCGTATGTACAATGACACAGAAGTGGCATAATGACGCATGACGCGTCAAACCAGCTGTTGTTTTTATAAAATGAAGTGTCACAAATGACTTTCATGTTAATATAACATTCTCCTTCCACTCATCATCTGTGAAGGGGAGCAGACCAACGTCCCATCAGTTCTCACTTCATACTCTCACTCATAGATGGCTTGTTTTGGCCACGGGAATGAGCAATTTTACTTCTTGATAAATACAAGCAGCACGCCACAGCTTCATGTGCTCGTCGTCTCCTAATTTGGACCCAATAAACGATATTGAAACTTGTGACATATGTGACCCTGGACCACAAAACCAGTCGTAAGGGTCAATGAGATTTCAGATACTGAGATACTGAATAAATAAGCTTTCCATTGATGCATGGCTTGTTAGGATAGGACAATATTTGGCTGAGATGCAACTATTTGAAAATCTGGAATCTGTGGGTGCAAACAAATCAAAATATAGTAAATCGCATTTAAAGTTGTCCAAATGAAGTTCTTAGCAATACATATTACTAATCAAAATGACATTTTGATATATTTACAGTAGGAAATTTACTAAATCACTGAATATCCTAATAATTTTTGGCATAAAAAAATAATAATAATAATTTTGACCCATACAATGTATTTTTGGCTATTGGTACAAATATAACCATGCTACTCATGACTGGTTTGTGGTTAAACACACACATCAACCCAATCACTTTATTTAGTGTTCATGTAATCATAGGCCCCTATGATTTCCGCGATGTGGAAAACGTGGACGGATTTGCGGAAGCCAGTCATAAAAATAGAATTTACTGAATAACGTGGAATGTCACGGAATTTCTCAAAGTTTGAATGAATTAATCAAAAGTAGGTCATCACACTTAAATCAAACTGCAATGTGGACTAGTATCTGTAAATATTAGGCCGCAAAAATACCATTTAAATGTGAATCCTGCATGTTCTACGTGTCTGTTTTAATGAATGGAACAGACGAGCGGTTTTGTTTACTACACACACTGAAGCACGTGTGACACTCGAGGTGATTTCAGCGTCTGTCGTCTCACTAAATGAGGACATAAATACATGAACAGGATCTGCTGAGAGTCACTTCATGAGCATTTGACCGTTCCAAAAACTAGGGTTATATCACATACACACAGAAATGTAAAGGTAAACACGGCAACCCATCAAAATAAAAGTCTGGTTTAACTTAAAATTCTGCCAGATTTATACATTACTACTAGTATTACTACTCCTAAAATAAAACAAACATTATTTTTTAGAGTATAATCACACAACATTTCTTCCATGTTTTAATTTTAATAGTAAATTCCCCTTTGTTTGTCAAAAAAAAAAAAAAAGTTTGCTTAACTGTCAATAATTAAAAGATAAATGAAATTAATGTTTTATGCCTTCATTTGATAACTAGAACATTTTAAATACACAACACAGAATTTCTGAGGGTAAAAAAACCTTTCAGAAGGCTATTTTAAGAATAAATTTGAATAAATTAAGTATGCATTCAAATAATTAGACATGCTAAAACACAGAATTGGATAACAATAAAACATATAGTGAGAAAAAATAAAACATTTCATAGGGCCCTAAACGTGTCATTTTTGTTAAACCTTTATTAAATTGATGTGAAATTGTATAAGTTCCATGATTTTAATTAATTACACATGCTCTTTGATTAATAAAATTTGATTTAACCATTAAAAAGGAGTTGAGAAAAATTTAAATGGGAAAAAAAACGGAATCCAGAAAAATCAAAACGGAAAAAACGGAATTTGGAAAAAAATAAAACAGAATTTGGGAAAAAATAACACAGATTTCATAGGGCCCTATAATCATTCCGACTTAAATGATTACATGAGATTACACAGTGTCCAGTGTGAACTATCCCTTTAAATCACACTTGAAATGTATGAATTTCCCTGCACTAAATAACATTTTAATAACATTTTTCAAATTATTATCATTATTTTTTATATAAATGACACTTAGTTTGTTAACACAAAGACATTCAAATATATAGGTGTAAAATGTGCTCTGTGGGAACACTGTATGGCATGTAGGATAATTTAATTTAATTATTATATTTAATATATAATACTATCACATACTGTATGCTGAACTTAAATTAGCTTAAAGTATTAAATACATGCACAGTGTACACTGAACTTGAATATGTATGCAAATAAATTAAAATATTAAAATATTTTTATAACAGAAAATTATGTTTGTAGAATCTGAAGCACAATGGAGAACTAATACTTCTGTTTATCAACCAAGTGGGCATAGTTATTGACCAATATTTTAAAAAACTGGCTTTTATATTAGGCTTATTATGCAAAGTATTTTCATCCTAAAAGGTGGCAGTAAGTTCACTCTTTAACATTAGTGCTTAAATATACATTTAAAAATATATATATATATATAGCAAACCTGGCTGCTCCATAGTTTATTGAGGGACTGAGGGGTGAATTCTACTTTTCGCACTTCTGAGACTTTTATTACACCTGCCTGTCTGGGTGTTCTTGTTTTGTCTTGCTTTCAAGACGATAGCTTCAATATTTAGTTACTTTCCTTTCCCCATCCATTAGACGACCATCCAAGGTCAGAAGCTTTCCTGAATACCATTCACAATACAGCACCTGACACTATTGGAAAATAATTGGAGAAAAAAAAGATGATAGCATGAAACAAACACACTCTTTATAAAGCCTGATGTTTAATATTACAGATTCTAGCCAGTCCAAAAGTCCCAAAGCTGATCAAATAAATGCAATTATGATATAATATCATAGGAAACATGTATCACATTATACTACTTAAACAGACACTTTTTTTAGTGCTTTTTGTCATTTTAGAACCATATTCACCCTCCACGAGAAGAGAAATCAGTGCTGGTTTTCCCACGTGTTCGTCATTCCGAATGCATCCTGCCTCTCACTACAGTCATGTTTGCTCTAAATAGCATGCTGTCCCCACCCTCAAAGTGTCAGTAGTGTTTTATATCTCACATATGCACACGTACACACACAAACACATACACTCTCCTCTGAGCCTGCAAAACATGACTGACAGGGGAGATGTCATCACACATGCTGCCGTGGTAACAAACAACACCAATCAGCTTCCTGTGCTGTCGTCTACAGACTGAGGCGGAAAGGAAACAGCCCATGAACTGAAATAAACAAACTCGCTCCCATCCAGAATGGCATAAAATATAGTGCATGATCCAAATGAATCATATTAACCGGCCTGTATGAAAATCAAATGTAACTCATTTGAAGGTTATTCAACATTTTAGAATGGCTCATGAAAAATTAAACCTGCAATTATTTAATCACCCATAACAAACCCATAAAGCATTATTTTTCCAGAGTCCAGAGTGCCACCGAAACCACCATAAAACCCTCCATGACCAGCTCTGACTCATTCAACTACGCTATTTCAGGTCAAGGTGAAATATTGCAAGTACTAATTGTTAATCGGCCAAATTACAATGAGTGTTGAGCAAAGCTGCCGCCAGCCAGAGGTGAAATATTACAATTATGAATTCTTAATAGTCTAAATTACTTTAACTGAGGTCTGTTCAAGAGTCATTAACCTACTGTATGGTAGCTGCTGGTCATAATTAATTCACATTTGAGAACACCGCATCGCTCCCTGCCAGTGAACATTTTGTTTTGCATAATTTAACCAGCATCGCTTTTCTAGTAGTATCACTGGTCACTGTGGGTCACCAGACAGGGATTAGGCTGCATGTAAGATATGAATGCTAAATTAATCCCTGCAAAACTGATATGCGTCCAATTGAGAGCAAAGCATGTGTTTAATTCTCAGTCTCAGACTCAACTATTGTTGCTTGCCGAAAACACTGACCACATCTATGTAGTACAATCAAAAATACCAGTAACTTCCAGGAAATCATAAATAAATGCCTACTTCAGCATTTAACACACTGCATGCATAAAAACAAAGTTTTGTAGTACTTCAAAAGACCACACAACAAATAACTATTAGTGGGAACAATAAAAAATTCAGCAAAACACCCAACAATAATCCTACAACAGAAATCACATGCAGTAATGCATGCTAGGAGCTTGCAGACCCTTAACCAATCAGTGGCATTGTTCAAGAGAAAACTCTTTTAGGCTTGTTGGGACAAAATTTGAGGCAATATTGTTAGTCTAACATGTGCTATTATGTAGATTCATGGTAATTCACATTTCGAAGCATCTCTGACTCAAAAGGCAGCCGTATGCTGGATAAGATGTAATTGCAGTGTACAAGATGAGTCATCAATATTTTTGGTTCATTTTCCGGGAAGAGAAAGACATTTAAATTTTAAATGTGTACTGTATATTTGCTCTATTTTAAAAGTACACTAGCATTCAGAGGCTCTTAGAGCAAACTAAGAGGCCTACAGAGAAAGATTCTGCATCCAGGAATACAGGACTCCATAGTGACGCATTTTGTAGAATCAACTCGACAAACATAATTAATTAATTTATTTATTATTTATTGTGGTGTCATTCTGGTTGATATTACTAAATCTGGAGTTAAAGGATAGTTCACCCAAAAAATGAAAATTACCCCATAATTTACGCACCCTTATATTTGTGGTTTTAACTGTTATTATCATGATCTATGGATGATACTATGGAAGAGGAATGGTTAATTAAAAAAAAAAAAAAATTTAACTTAGTCAAAATAATTGAATTTCACCATGTAAAAATGAGGTTGCTACAATTTTTACAGATATTACCGATTTTGATAATGAGCATAAATCTACATCTGCATCCTTACTCAAGCTACTATCAATTGTGTATTTCTAAAAGACAAAAAAAAGTTTTATTATTATTATTATTATTATTATTATTATTATCATCATCATCATTATCATCAGGTATCACAAACCTGTTTCTTGATTTGAAACAATATTACTCATTAAAACATGCAAAACTGAGAAATTATTTTTTTTTTCTATTAAGATATTTATTTTGTTAAGGAAAATGACTGGAAAAAGTGTGAAGAATTCAAAAATCATGAAGTGTTTGTCAAGTTCTGACCATAAAGAATATTTTAAAGCCACATTTAACCGTCTAGTTTTTACAACTTCCACATTGTATCAAAAATCTGCCTTTAAACTTGAAAGAAAGAAAACTGTGACATTTATCGTGATAATTACCGATGTCGACTGATATGAACAAAAATGATCTTGATCATTTTTTGGTTATATCACGTTATATTAAAAAATGCCCTGGCTCTTCCAAACTTTATAATGGCAGTGAATGGCTGTCAAGATTCAATAGTGCAATAGAAGTCCAAATAAACTGCATGCATAAATCAATTATAAAAAGCACTCCACACTGCTCTGGGGGGGTTAACAAAGGCCTTCTGAAGCGAATCGATGCACGTGTGTAAGCTGGAACGCCACTCTCTTGTGAACGTGCATACAGTTAGCGGAAGCTAGAGATTACAGTTTATGTGTTTTAAATATAGATATTCTGCTTACACAAACACATTGATTTGCCTCAGAAGGCCTTTATTAACCCCCCGGAGCTGTGTGGAGTACTTTTTATGATGGATGGATGCAGTTTATTTGTTTTCTATTGGAATATTGAATCTTAACAGCCATTCACTGCCATTATAAAGCTTGGAAAAGCCAGGACATTTTTTAATATAACTCTGATTGTATCTGTCTGAAAGAAGGAAGTCTGAGGATGGCTTTATGGTGAGCATATCAAGGGGCAATTTCCATTACTGGGCAAACTTTCTGAATTCAGATGCCTCAGTTTCAGTCAACTTTCTAGTGCAACATTTCCAGAGTGAACGGTAAAGTAAAATTATTGTTTTACTCACTAAGAACAAGATGACAAACATTTCTTCTTTGACAAAGTATGCCAATGAATCATGTGCAATAAGACCAAGAATTAGCTTGAATTGCTGAGCAACTCAGCAATTGCATGCTATGAACTGCCTACATGGACGACTGATAGAATTCATTACAAAAACGGCATAAAGTCTCAAAAGTAAAACATTCAATTTCACCAACTACCTATTGTGGGTAACTAGCAGAACTTTAACACATTTGGGATGAGGAGTAGTGGAAACTAATACAGAGAGGGAGGAAACCAACAACCCGAGAAATCCACAAACGCTTTGGAGCATCTCTCACAATAGATCTCTCGCCTCGTCTCCTTTAGCAAAGGATGCCTGCTCGTAAATGTCTTCCAGGATTGATATCATATTATTACTTGCACTTATTGAGTGGGTAGTTTCAAAGGGACAGTTATTAAAGCAAATATCTTTAATTTACGATCTGGGGCCATCAATCTGTTCCAGTAATAACAGCAAGGAATTCCTTATTAGAGCTGAGAGAGAAATATTGAGTTTCCTCACATATCCTCAGCTGGGTGAAAATATAACCATGCTCAAATCATGAAATGCAACTCCACTGGAGGTGTGCAAATGAACAGTGGGGGAAAAAAAAAAAAAAAAAGTCTACATTATCAGTGTACAGATTGAAATCCACAACTCTGACTGAATGTCACCATGCAAAGGTATATGTGTGCATACTAAATAATTTAGAGCAATTGTTTCCTCGTTTAGCCTTACTATGCAAATTTGCTTTCAATATGGTCAATATTTATGCTGTTAAGTAATAATAATTGCCAGGCTACATTTGGTATGGTAAACTAAAATTGAGTTGCATAAATACTATAAAAACCAAACAAAAAGAAAAATACAATAATTAAGATCATACAACATGTTTTGCATTTACATATGTGACCCTGGACCACAAAACCAGTCTTAAGTCACTGGGATATATTTGTAGCAATAGCCAAAAATACATTGTATAGGTCAAAATCATTGATTTTTCTTTTATGGCAAAAATCATTAGGAAATTAAGTAAAGATCATGCTCCATGAAGATATTTTGTAAAATTCCTACTGTAAATATATGAAAACTTAATTTTTTTATTAGTAACATACATTGTTAAGAACTTTATTTGGACAACTTTAAAGGCAATTTTCTCAATATTTAGATTTTTTTGCACCCTCAGATTTTAGGTTTTCAAATAGTATCTCGACCAAATATTGTCCTAACAAACCATACATCAATGGAAAGCTTATTTATTCAGCTTTCAGATGATGTATAAATCTCAATTTTGAAAAATTGACCCTTAGGTTTTGTGATCCAGGGTCACATATGATAAAAACTGAGACATTTTTCAGGCAAACGTGAGTTTACGACATCAAAATATTGTCTACTAGCAATAACAGCCATGTGTTTAATGCAAAGTAGAGTCTTGCAATACATAAAGTTGGGTCTTTACTTTTAAGCAGAAATGCATGAGTCAATCTTGCATGAGACTCAGCCCAAAAAATCCAAAGCTAGGGTATGTAATTCAGTCAGAGACTGAAAAAAAGCCCACCTGTCACACTTACCATCTCAAAATTGATGGCCAGAATTGCAGGGTCCTAGAACACATAAATGTGAGCCTTTTTAAAAAACTGCAGAGAGTAATTTTAAAAGCTTCGTGATGGCGATGTTAACACGCTGTTCTCAGCACTGCCCTCTAGACCGCTGTCAGCACTTCTCTGCTAATTGCCTCCATCAGTTAAAAATCATTATGATCCCCTTTTTATTCCGGCCTAAAATAGAAAAAAAATCATGTTGCTCGGAGTCACAGACTGACCGCCAGGAAGTCTCAATGGCTGCTAATGAGATGCTACTCATGGGTGAAGCCTCGGTGTGTAAGTGGGGATTACTGTATGTTAAGTCAGATGAGTTATAATGATAAGGAACTAGTGCTAGAGGAACACTAGCTCACCGACAATAACTAGGACTTGAAACAACAAAAGATGAACTTGTTAAAATAGTGCTTAAACAGAAAATTATATTTTCTATATGTTTGCTTAAGTTTATATACTTATAGGTCCAGTCTAGTTTGACACATTTGAGAATAGTAATTTTTATGTTAGCACATTATACAATGGAAAATACTGCTGTAGTAAATAACAATATGGAAGTTCATTATGTAGAGACAAAAACATATCTATATCTATGCTTCAGAAAGTAGCCTCAGTTTTAAGTCAACACTTCCAGAGTGAACTGGTTAATAAAAAAAATAAAACTAAAAAAATAAAAATATTGTTTTACTCACTAAAAACAAGAAGACAAACATTTCTTCTTTGACAAAGTATACCAATGAATTATGTACAATAATAACAAGAATTAGCTTGAATTGCTGAGGCACTTCATGGATGACAAAAAAAAAAAACTAAACTTATGCTTCAGTAGTAGCCACCCTTTTTTTTTTTTTTTTTTTTTTTTTTTCCCCTATCTAAAGTAGCCACCCTTTTTTAAACTGCTGGCTGCTTTTCCTTCACCTTGTCCATGTTGTGTCAAACAAATGGTCAAACATCAGCCAAAGGCAAATGGCAAATATGACAACTGAAACAATTATTACTTAAATGTCACCTGCAGTACTTCGAGTCAAACCACTTTTAGTCAAACATTTTGAGTCAAATATTTTGAGTAGTTTGAGTCAAGCATTTATGCCATGTCTGTCTGTCTATCTGTTCATATATTATCTATCTATCTATCTATCTATTTATCCAAAAATTATCTCATCGTATATTATCTATCTCTTCGTATGCTATCTATCTATATATCATATGTTATCTATCTATCTATCTATCTATCTATCTATCTATCTATCTATCTATCTATCTATCTATCGAATATATTCCATCATATAGTGTCTACTGCATCTTATCTATACAGAATCAAATCATATATATCATATTATCTATCTATATCTATCTATCTATCGAATATATTGCATTGTATAGTATCTATCTATCTGCTGGTATATCATCTATCTATCTCACTGTATATTATCTATCTATCTATCTATCTATCTATCTATCTATCTATCTATTCATATATTATCTATCTTTCCATTTATCTCTTCGTATATTATCTATCTCATCATATATTCATCATCATATACTCATCATATATCTATCCATCTCACTGTATATTATCTATCTTTGATATTATCTATCCGTCTATCCGTCTATCTATCTATCTATCTATCTATCTATCTACCTATCTATCTCCGTATATCATCTATCTCATTGTATATTATCTATCTATCTATCTATCTATCTATCTATCTATCTCTTCGTATACTATCTATCTCTCTTCATATATTATCTATTTATCTATCTATCTGTCTTCGTATATTATCTATCTCGTTGTATATTATCTATCTATCTATCTATCTCTCTTCGTATATTATCTATCTATCTATCTCGTTGTATCTCTATCTATTTATCTGTTCGCATATTATCTATCTATCGAATATATTGCATCATATAGTAACTATCTCTTCATATATTATCTAACTATCTAATCTATCTCTTCATATATTATCTAACTATCTAATCTATCTCTTCATATATTATCTATCTATCGCATCATATAGTATCTATCTATCTCTTTGTATATTATCTATCACATCGGATAGTATCTATCTATATCTTCATATATTATCTATCTCTCTCTCTCCGTATATTATCTATCTATCCATCTCACTCTATATTATCTATCTTTGATATTACCTATCTATCTATCTATCTATCTCTGTATATCATCTATCTATCTCACTGTATATTATCTATCTATCTATCTATCTCTTCGTATACTATCTATCTATCTATCTTCGTATATTATCTATCTATTTATCTATCTGTCTATCTTTGTATATTATCTATCTATCTATCTCTTCGTATATTATCTATATATCTATCTATCTGTCAATCTCTCTTCGTATATTATCTATCTATCTATCTATCTATCTGTCTATCTATCTATCTATCTATCTATCTATCTACCTCCTCAAATATTACATCATGTCTTTACCCCAGTATGCTCTGAAAAGTGTTCCACGTGGTCTGGCGTCCCAGAGGAAACACTGACCTGCCCTGCAGACACCAAAATGTCACAATCCTAATGCTGAGATGTCTTCCTCCTCTCTTTCCCTGTTACAAGCTATAGCTACGCTATACACAGAGGGCACCGAGGCATGCATGATTTCCCTTGTAGACATGCGAGCCCACTCTAGGCTGAAATTCAGCAGTCAGTGACATGCCATGTGAGTCAATATGGAAATTAACTTAAAGATCATTTAAAAACCTTTTTAGTTAAATTTAACTGAACAATGCCAGCAAGGAACCTTATGTAATTTGTAATATCAACCAAGAACATCTATAATACCTGGAGAGGTACAGTATCAGTGGTGCAGTTATGAAATCTACCAGCAGGAACTAATTGCACCATGCTAAGCAGCCAAACCTTGACAATTTGATGTCAACCATTATTTCGACAAAGATGATAATTAAACAAATGCAAGTGTTAAAGTGTAGGTGGTTATGTGCAAGTTAACCTTGCAGAGTGAAATATTATGATGATCTCATTGTTCTTATAATAAAAATTCAAATTGAGGCCATATTTCATCTCAACATCAACAGAACATTGTTCCAGAACCAGTTACATCTCTAACTTTATGACCTGCACAGTGTATCACTTCAAGCCCTGCATCTGAAGAAAAGAGACCAGCTGTCAGATTAAATCTGATAATCAGCTCTTGCAATGTGGTTTTCACGCCTCCATTATTCCAGCATGCGTTGCAGAATCTCCCCCTGCAGCTAGTGACTAACAAATCAGAAAGTGCTTGATTGCTGTGTATTAATATGGAGACGCATCTATTTAAGGAGAAGAGGAGGGAAACATTCCATCTAATCAACAGTAAGAGATGATCTTATTGCTTTATGAATTTATATAAAGAGATTTTGCACTGATGCAGCGGCTCCTTCAAGATCACCACATAGCACATAAAAATGACAAATAAATATCATCTCAACTGTTTCTCCGAGACAGTAATGAGTTTCACTGCTGAGAAAATGGAGAAATGTCTATTTCTCATAAGAAATAAATGCTGCTAATCTAAACTTTGAGTTCCTCAAACTGAGCTCAAACTTACCAAGACACCAAAATCTATAATCAAATGTCAGAAATGTCAATATAAACTTTTAAAACATATCTAAAATATTTACCAACAAATTCTTCCAAGACCAAATTATCAGACCTATTATGCAGCGCCTGAAAATAGTCCCCCTGTGCAAGCAGGTGTTCACGATGGTTATGTTGACGGAAGTTTGCCTATGTTCAGGCGCTGCGTAATATCATTGCGCTGCTGCACCCATGGTACGGCAGCAAAGTTCTTTGATTATTACGCCAGAATGAGAGTATAGTTCCTAGCCATATTGGTCTAGAAAATCGCAACTTTTCATTTTCCGTCAGTCTTAGTACACAATGAAACTACAGAAGAGTCAAGTTTTAAATAGGGAAAATATCAAAACTCTTTGGTAATTTTTGATTAGATGCTAACGGTCTAATCAGATTCAATGATCTATGCTAAGCTATGCTAAAAGTGTTACCGCCAGACCCGGTGATCGGCTGAATGGATTCAAAAACGGTACAACTCAACTGTTTAACTCTAGGGGAGTTGGAAAATGAGCCTATTTTCAAAAAAAAGTGGAGTGTTCTTTTAAGAAAATTACTTCCCAGTGCTTATTCTTAAAGCAGCATCCACAATAAATATTTAAGAAAGTTTGATAAAGCTGTAAAAAAAAAAAATCAACCTTGAAAACATTTTCTGTAGAAAATAAAATCACATTTAAATTGGCCATGTTTATTAACTAGAACTTCGAGGCATTTCTGCTAGTTTTCATTAATTAATTAATTAATTATTTTTTTTTTTTTTTTTTTTTTTTTTGAAGTTGCCAGATTCTAATCTCCAGCCATATCTCTCGTTCTTTTTTTCCAACCTTACCCAGTCTCTCTCTGTCTCTCTCTCTCTCTCTCTCTTTCATGACTACCTAATGAGTCCTGGCATTGCTGTTGTCCCTGTGGTGTTATTGGGCTGATCTGTGCTCTCTTAAGGGTGTGCTGAGAGGTTGACTCTCTAAAGCAGCAGGAGGCCCACACTTCTCTTAAACAGCAGGGCTAAAGAGGTTTGTTTACTGGGTAACACCTTGGCCTGACCTCGCTGAGCCGCTGGGAGTTACTCTGTGATTAGTTCTGCGCTAGCCTGGAGCCGAAGAAGCGGCGTCGGGTGGAAAGCCACTCTCTCCCCACCGCAGGGTGAATGATTGGGCAACTCGCGCTGTAATCAATCACCCTTTCTACCTCCGACATACCGCACGTACACATCCACCGGGAGAAGGATGGGGCCTCCTAAACTTGTTGCTATCTTTGTCGCTGTGCCTGAAAAGCTGCATGATTTTATTTAGAGTTGGCCTTTGACTCGATAACAGGAGATTAATTGTCGCTGTTGCTTCGCTTTGTCCCCAATGGGTCTTTGTGGCTTTCGCCGCACTGAGAAAGGATATACTCAGGTCTGTGCGTGTCTAAATCGCTATTTCCTCTTTTCGCTCCTGGTCCGCTACCGTTTGCCACTCGGCCCCTGTGGACGGGGTCTCATTATTGCGATGTGTATTCACATCTTCCACCTTTTGCCCAGGGTTCTCCTTCTCTTTCACTTTGCCACTTTCTCCTTACAATGAGATTTCCTTGACAAGCCTGACACCTTCTCCTCTGGCGTCCCTGTCGGCCTGAAACTGGGCTTCACTGACCTAATGCTGCCCTAGCATAAAGGCAAGAGACTTCAGAAAGAAAAATCACAACATTTATTTTACAATACTTTTATATCTCAATGGTTTCTCCCAGACAGAAAGAGCAATGAGATTAAACAGAGATCAAATGAAGACTCAAATGAAGAACAGATCTCAATAATTAGGGCTGCATGATTAATCAAAATGCAAAATTGTGATAAGGCTTAATGCAATGATCGAATCACAAAGGCTGAAGGCTTAAAAAAAATACATAGGCTGTGAAGAGACGCTTTAAGGGCTCCCTGCGGCTCGCTGCCAAAATAAATGCATGGTGTTTTAATGTCTGAAAATGAAGAAATTTCGACATCCATAAATATTAGTCTTGTAATTTTAAAAGTTGTACTGTAAAATGTGCAAAATAATAATAACAATTATGATTACTGTCTTTTTCCTAAATACACATTTTTTAATTTTACAGTGAAACAACAGTAATATTTCTTATTTCGTTTAATATTTTCAGTAAAAATAATAACAAAAGTAGGTGTTTAGTAGTTGCTGTTATTTTATAATTATATTGATATTGTGCAGCCATACAAATAAGCACAGAAAACCTGTAGCTTTTTTTATTTTAATTTTTAGTTTTTAAATCTCATTTTAAATTGCAATGTCTATTTTTATTAGAAAATTGTTTTTAAAATTTTTTCTCTAAATCATTTAGACCTTATTAACAATGTTTCTTAAGGGCTGTATGATTTAGGAAAAAAAAATGACCCTGGACCACAAAACCAGTCTTAAGTAGCACAGGTATATTTGAAGAAATAGCCAAAAATACATTGTATGTGTCAAAATTTTCCATTTTTCTTTTATTCCAAAAATCATTAGGATAAAGTTCCATGAAGATATTTTGTAAATTTCCTAACGTAAATACATCAAAACTTATTTTTTTAAGTAATAATATGCATTGCTAAGAACTTTATTTGGACAACTTTAAAGGTGATTTTCTCAGTGTTTTGATTTTTGGCCACCATCAGATTACAGATTTTTAAATATCTGCATCTGCATCTCAGCCAAATATTGTTCTATCCTAACAAACCATACCATCAATGGAAAACCTATTTATTCAGCTTTCAGATGGTGTATTAATCTCAATTTCCAAAAATTGAGCCTTATGACTTGTTTTGTGGTCCAGGGTCACATTTATCAACACACCAAAGTCTCAAAACCTGTTATTAACCTTCATTTTATAGCTTTAAATTTTTGCTTTGTCAGTAATTTGTCTCTCTTTAATTCTCCTTAAAAAAAATCTGTAAGAAGTACCCATAATCGAGACTTTAATAAGCCTCTGGAGCTTAAAAACATGCACAATATTCAACAGATTCATCTCCGCCATGAGAAAACAAGCGCAGATCTTTTTGTTTGTTTTTCTTTCAAGGTAAAGCCAATTGGAACATCATTTATTCACAGGGTCAAGTGGGTCATTTTGAAAATGAGCAGCACAAGGTTGTTAAACCCCTAGTACAACAAGTAGCAAATATGGTCTATGAATTTCCAGGAAAAATGGACTTCATAAAGCGGAGGTCAAACCCATTCTACGCTAAACGCACCAGTCGAGTGGGCAAAATCTCAGCTGATAGTCTGTTTCCTCTAATGCTTCCCATTAAACGTAATGTGTACATGTTTGCATGCAACTCACCAATATGGCTGCGATGTGTTGAGGCCAGACTCAGCTGACCCCAGAGAGACAGCAGACAGATGCCCAACAGCAGCAATCTCCTGCCCACACGCTGCAGTTCCCGCTCCCGCATCCTACAAACACAAACACATGCACAGTACGTGTTTATACTTAAGCGAAGAAATTAACATACAATTCAATAACATATGGGAAATAACAGTCAGTAAACAGCTAATTTATTTTAAATAAACTATCAAACACATGGAAATAAGTATTATGGTTTAGTAATTCTATCAAATATGGTACTATGGGGGAGACTGGGACTAGAAGTCACACAGGCTATATTCAGAATGTAGAAGAATAATTTCAAATCCGTTCTTTTTTTTTTTTCAGTCAGACTGTCTGTACTATTTATTGCAATTGATCAAACCACATTTGTGCATCCAGACATATCCAACTTATCTGCATTAGCTGCTTTGGTTTCGAAGCAGCTGTACCCACATTTTTGATGCAGGAAAAATGAAGATGTATCATCTCAATCTTCAAATGTGCACCTGTCGAGCCATAGTGCAGAACAGAGGAGACTGGTATACATTCGGCTTTGTTTGAATACTGTATGAATAATTTTGGCATTTCAGTCACCGGTTTTGAAGTTATCACTGTGTGTTGCATTAAATGATAAGCTCACTTCCAGAACAAAAAGTTCAGGATTTCTTTCCATATAGTGGACTTCTACGGTGCAGTTTAAATGCAGCTTCAAAGGGCTCACCTTTTTTTGTAAAGGGTGTTTTTTTTTTTTTCTTTTTTTTTTTTGCATTTTCACTTTGTAAACACTGGGTCGGTACTTCTGCAGCAATGTAGGATGATTTTGAGGAGAAAATGAGATGGTAGTTTTTCAACTGTCTTGAACCGGAATACACAAAGAGCTAGACAAGACGAATATTTGAGGTTAAAAAGTATATAAATTGTAATTTTCTTTTAGAAAATAACTGATCGTTTTGTTAGAAAAGACCCTTCTTCCTTGGCTGGGATCATTTAGAGCCCTTTGAAGCTGCATTTAAACTGCATTTTGAAAGTTCGAACTCATGAGCACTGTAGAAGCCCACTACATGTGTCAAAAAACAATTTCTTTACGACTGAAGAAAGAAAGACATGAACATCTTGGATGACAACGGGGTGAGTACATTATCTGTACGTTTTTGTTCTGGAAGTGAACTTCTCCTTTAAAACTGATGCAAAACATGATTTAAAATCTGATTTGAGCAGCCAGAGCATCCAGACAGAGACGCATCTGTAAAAATCTGATTTAAATTGCATTTCGAAACACCTCCAAATGTAGTTAGAATCCAATTTGGAAAAGAAAAAAAAAAACTGATTTCGTGTGTTTTTCTGCTTACAGTCTGAACAAGTCCATAGGTGCAGTAACTACATTAGCATATTCAGGCAACAGTATAATAGAGATTTTTCAATAGACAATTTTTCCTACAGCTTTATATTGGGGAAGATTGTCAGATCTGTTTTTAAATGGTATAATTCAGAATTCAATTTAGTAATTACAATATTTGATAGCTGAAACTGTGGTTTGGTATTTCTGAATGTACCATTTACATTACATTTACATAGATTTTGACTGTAAAACCTGTTAACGTCATGGTGACAACTTACCCCATATTGTATTAACTCTTGGGGTATGTTGTTACAAAAGGTCATGAAACAGCAATTTTGATTTCATGTTCATTTTAATGTAACATCATGCTACTTTTCTGAAGGGAAACATTCTCAATTTACCCCATTTGCCAAACAAAACATTTTACAATTTCTCCTAATTGGCTCAAGCACTGAGAAAATAGTCCATTTACCATGTAAATGTCAGACCAAATATCCTATTTTATTCTGAAATACAGTCAGCATAGTCAGTCAAACAAATGACTCTGATGCACAACACGACCCATAAATCCTCAAAATGCGAGATCATTTAGAACGCGGCAGACACGATTCCAAACATCCATTAATTTCCTCAAATATCAGCCATCCTTCAAATGCGTTAGCAAGTGACACAATCTCGCTCTTTGGCGGTGGTCCGCTCTTGTCTGGAAAACACAGTAATCTTGATATACTATCAGAGGCTGCGGGCCAGTAATTCCCTCTCTGTCTTTGAGGGGTCCGGAGAGACCAGAACACACAAAAGCAATCATCGCGCCGCCACGCCAAGCTTGTGTTCTACTTGTGCAGGGAGGACAACAGCAGTATCACAGCCATCTTTTCATGTTTTTTGCCAGAATCTCTCCTCAAATTACAGCAAAGGCGGGCTTCATACGAGGGGCTGTGAGCCTGCGTGTTTGGCAGAGACTGTGAGGCTTTCATGCATATGTTCAGTATTCAATCAGACTCTGGAGGTTTCTTTGTCCTTCATTACTCTACACTAAAAGAACACTGGTTTGGTTTTTGTGGCCGCAGCAGACGCATGTGAATAACCCAATTTGAGGATCTGATTAAGGCAGATGTTTAATGAATCAGTGCTACTGGATCTGAGGAAATCTGTGTAGCATTTTGTGAGCCAAAAAAGGACTTTAAACATGTAAATGAACTCAACATCAATATAAAAATATACATATACAGTAGAAGTAGATTTCTACAGTGGTGCTTACCCATGCAAAACTGACTGCCACAATGTAGGGTGTTCTGGATGGTTGCCAGGGTGTTTCTGGGGAGTTCTGCACAATTGTGGATGGTTGCCAAAGCTTTGCTATACGGTTGCTAGTATGTTCTGAGTGGTTGCTAGGGTGCTCTGGTGGTTGCTAGGGTGTTGATATGCAGCTGGTAATGCTACAGTGTTTTAACTGTTAATATGCAGTTGTTTGCATGTTCTGAGTGGTTGCCAGGGCGTTGCTATGCGGTTATCAGGGTGTTATGATGGTTGCTAGGGTGTTGGTATGCAACTGGTAATGCCTGAGAGTTTTAACTATTTAACTATGCAGGTGCTAACATGTTCTGAGTGGCTGCCAGGGCATTGCTATGCGGTTAGCAGGGTGTTATGATGGTTGCTAGGGTGTTACTATGCAGCTGGTAATGCTAGAGTGTTTTAATTGTTAACATGCAGCTGCTAGCATGTTCTGAGTAGTTGCCAGGGCATTGCTATGCAGTTGTCAGGATGTTCTGGTGAACGCTAGGGTGTTGCTATGCAACAGGTAATGCTTAAATCTTTTAACCATGTTACTATGCAGTTGCTACCATGTTCTGAGTGTGGTTGCCAGGGTGTTCTGATGATTGCTAGGGTGTTGCTATGCATTTGGTAATGCTCAAGTGTTTTAACCATGTTACTATGCAGTTGCTAGCATGTTCTGAGTGGTTACCAGGCCGTTGCTATATGGTTGCCAGGGTGTTCTGGTGGTTGCTAGGGGTGTTGCTATGCAGCTGGTAATGCTAGAGTGTTTTAATTGTTACTATGCAGTTGATAGCATGTTCTGAGTGGTTGCCAGGGTATTGCTATGAGGTTTCCAGGGTGTTCTGATGGTTGTTAGGGTGTTGCTAAGCAGCGGGTAATGCTAGAGTGTTTTAATTGTTACTATGCAGTTGCTAGCATGTTCTGAGTGGTTACCAGGCCGTTGATATGTGGTTGCCAGGGTGTTCTGGTGGTTGCTAGGGTGTCGCTATGCAGCTGGTAATGCTAGAGTGTTTTGTTACTATGCAGTTGCAAGCATGTTCTGAGTGGCTACCAGGGCGTTGCTAAGTGTTTGTCCGGGTGTCGCTATATGGTTGACTAGGTGTTCTGATGGTTGCTAGGGTGTTGCTATGCAGCTGTTAATGCTAGAGTGTAATAATTGTTACTATGCAGTTGCTAGCATGTTCTGAGTGTTTACTTGGATGTTGCTATGCAGTTGCCAGGGAGTTCTGGTGGTTGCTAAGGTGTTGCTATGCAGCTGCTAATGTTAGAGTGTTTTAATTGTTACTATGCAGTAGCTAGCATATACTAAGTGTTTACTACGATGTTGCTAGGCAGTTTCCAAGGTGTTCTGGTGATTGTCAGGGTGTTGCTATGCAACTGGTAATTCTTGAGTATTTTAACCATGTTACTTTGCAGTTGCTAGCATGTTCTGAGGGGTTACCAGGGTGTTACTATGCAGTTGGTAAGATGTTATAAGTTGCTTCTTAACTTTACACAGTTGCTAGGGTGATGGTATTCAGAGAGGTTGTTACTAGCATATTCTAGTGGTTAACAGAGCATTCCGAATGATTGCCAGTTGATTGCCATATGTCACTATGCATTTGCTAGTATGTTCTGAGTGGTGGCCAGGGTGTTGCTATGTAGCAGCTACGGTTTTCTGAATGGTTGTTAGCCTGTTGCTATTCAGTTTGTAAGGTGTCGATGGCTGAGCTGATTTTAGCATGCCTTAATGTGATTGTTAAGGTGATGCTATGCAGTTGCTAGGGTGTTCTGGGTGGTTGCTAGGGTGTTATTTTACAGTTGATAAGGCAGATTTCTTTTAGAATGCTGTTGCTGGAGTTGCTAAGCATTGCATTTTATCCATTCACCAGGTGAAAACTGTCAGGTCTGAGTAACAGCACAGCTCTCCTTGACAAGCCACACAATCTGAAGAAACACTCATGTCTATAACAAAACAACAACGGCCCCTTAGCTCCAACGAGACATAATAACACCGAAGAACACCACACAAAAAAAGAAAACTGCTTTTTTTAAACCTGATTAGAAAATGCAAGTCTTCGCACACATTGTAAGAGCTTCATAAGCATCATTCATCAACCCAACATCTTTTCTCTCTTTTTCCCTCGTGCTTTCTTCCTCCCGCCCATAAGCACAATTAGCCTCTCTGCCCGCAATAACCGCACAAAGCCGATGGGGTTCACAAGCTTATGAGGTCGTTGACAAGTCACTGGAGTTGAGGTATTGAAAACACACACACTGTAAATAGCTGACGTCGCCCTGCATGCACCCAAAGGGCTTGCACGTATTGATTGAAGAGAGACATGGGTAAATAGGAGCCAAAGAGGTCAGAATGTTTTTTTTTTTTAACAAACCCAAGTGTGCAACAGCCCTTTCCTGAATGGACATGTTTTAGTTTAAGGGCAGAACAAACCTTCAATTGCATTTTAACATGTTAAGAAACAAAAAATGTAGTCCTTGACAAGCTCTCATGTTGTCCAATCAAATTCTCTGCTGTAAAGCATGATCTAATTACGGGGATGACAGAGGCAGCCAATGAGTTAGTTATTCATTTGGTGATTATGGCTGTGTTCGAATGAAATACTATGCATTGTATGCTGCACAGTGCCTAATATTAAAAAAAGAAAAAAAATCATAAGTGAAGTACAGGTGGGTGATATACTGGTAAACACGATTAAACAATAGAAATTTGGCAACCGGTAAAGATTTTCGACTCTATCGCGGTTACACGCTCACATGACGTTGCTGTGCTACTTGTTTACGAAAACTCATTTGGACAAGTTTTTAAGCACTGCAGTGTAAAAACAAAGTGATTTTAAGCCATTGAAATACTATCTTTTCGACTTTATAGGCCTTAAACGGTTAAATACACACACTTGTATGTGTCAGAATGCCTTTGCAAGTATCCTCGTAAACATTTATTTAAGTCTTAAATAAAAGCAAACACCTGAGAAAGAAAACATGTATAACAGTATACTGGATCAAGTGACAGCAGTCTAATATTCCTGCTGCTCATTCATGTTAATCAAACAACAAAAGAGAGAAAATCTCTCACTGCTCTTGCCTAAATCAGTTTTGTACTGTAACTTTAATAAGAAGAAATATATATTTAATTTACACAGAACAATATGCAATGTTTTTATACATTTGATCACTTTATACAATATATGTAGCATTTTTTATTTATTTGTCCTATTGTTTGTAGTTTCTTATTCTTATTTAATTACTGTTTTTTGTTACTAAATTTTAATCTCATTAAGACCTTATTTAAAGCAAAAATAACTATATTGTTACATACATCATTACCGTGAAATAAAATGATTAATTTCATGTTATAAGATTTTGGTCATATCGCCCACCCCTAAGCTGTATACACTACACAGCAGTAAACATTTAAAATAGTAGTACAATAATTTACACACTGTGCACAGTATACTGTACATACCATATGTGATCCTGGAGCACAAAAACAGTCGTAAGCAGCACAGGTATATTTGTAGCAATAGCCAACAATACATTGTATGGGTCAAATTTATCAATTTTTCTTTTATACCAAAAATCATTAAGATATTAAGTAAAGATCATGTTCCATGAAGATATTTTGTAAACTTCCTAATGTAAATATATCAAAACTTTATTTCTGATTAGTAATATGCATTGCAAAGACAACCTGAAAGGCAATTTTCTCAATATTTAGATTTTTTTTGCACCCTCAGATTCCAGATTTTCAAATAGTTGTATATTAGCCAAATATTGTCCTATCCTAACAAACCATAAATCAACTAAAAGCTTATTTATTCAGCTTTTAGATGATGTATAAACCTCAATTTTTTTTTTAAAAATTGACCCTTATTACTGGTTTTGTGGTCCAGGGTCATATATACTGCATACAGTAAACAGTAAATGTACACAATATTGTTGAAAAGTTTGGGGTCGGTAAAATTTATTTATTTATTTATATAGACTGTATATAAATAAAGACTTTTATTCGGCAAGGATGCATTAAATTGATCAAAAGAGATAGTAAAGACAATACAAAATGCTCAAAAGCTTCCCTTCTGAACTTTCTATTCACCAAAGATCACATTTTACACAAAAATATTATGCAGTTTTAAAATATTACACTGTTTTCAACAGTAATATAAAACGAAATATTTCTTGAGCAGCAAATCAGCATATTAGAATGATTTCTGAGGGATCATGTTACACTGATGACTGGAGTAATGATGCTGAAAACTCAGCTTTGCATCAGAGGAATAAATTATATTTTAAAATATATTCAAATAGAAAAGAGCTACTTTAAATTCTAATAATATTACACTACACATACTAAAATACAGCAGAAATAAGCATCGTATACTTTTCCAAATGATCCAAATCCCATCTTTTCTTTGTGGACCCACAATTCTCTTCTACCTCCAAGGCAGTATGACTCACTTTTAAAGCGTATAAACACATAAACCAGAGGGAGGAAAGAACCAACAAGTTATTAAACGGCTTCTCCCCTGACTCATCATCTCGCTCCAATATGTGTAAAACACCATACACCTAAGGGACACCAACAACAGCAGCTGACTGACAGCATTAAAGACACCAATGAAGGCATTTTATGAAACATTCAAAGAACAAGCATTAAGAGTAAAAGTGCAATTGCCAAACCACTCAAACGCAATAAAGCGAGTGATGAAAAAAAAAACAAACTCCTCCACCTGTTTTCCCCAAGAAGAGCGAATCACTTTCAAACGAGCAATCCAGCCCACCACGGCTGGCTAATTAGTCCCTTTGGAATGCCCCTCGTGCAGATGGCAAGATGTCTGACATATTTATTTTGGTCCTTCTCGTCAAATCTCTCCTTTCTCTAGTTCTCCAACTCACCCTCTTCTTCTGAACGGAGGCGGTAAATGCATTTAATCCTGCAGACGTGGAGTCATACAAGTTCTCCAGACTCGCTTGACCTTGCTGCGTGGATGTAAGTGCGCTCATATGAAAGAAGCGAAGAGAAAACAAAATTACAGAGCCACCCAGGTAGGCGCGTTTCCCCACAGGGTTCGAAGGAACCGGGCACGCGAGACTCGCGTCTGCCAGCTCGCCGACTGCGGGAGTGCAGCTTAAGATCTAGACATCTGCTGGGTGAAGTGGGGAATCAAAGATGGAGAAGGTCTGAAAGGAAAGAGAGAGGAAGAAGTGCACACAGGAAGAAAGGAGGGCCTCAGGTGTAGTTATGGGTCCACAGCACCATTGATGGGCCTTGACAAGCAAGAGCCAGGAGGGGAAAAACAGACGTTTGGGCACTAGGCAATTTCCACAAATAGGATTCAAAATGGGTCTGAAGTACTGTATGAGTTTCCTTTTTCTACAAATGCTCACTCAAATGAGGTGCTTAACCTTCAAAACATACTAAATATTGCATCGCATTTATTTTCTATGAGGTTTTTGATTTTTGTGACCCTATTAACTAGTTGCTAAATTTGGGACACGTTTCAATACAGTTTTAAGCTTTGATTTACATCTAAAGATTAAAGGGATAGTTCACCCAAAAATGAAAATTCTATCATTATTAATTCACCCTCATGTCGTTCCAAACCCATAAGACCTTCGTTCATAGTCAGAGCACAATTTAAGATATTTTTTATGAAATCTGAGCGCTTTCTGACCCTGGAAAGACAGCGTCGCAACTAACACGTTCAGAAAAGTAGCAAGGACATTGTTAAAATAGTCCACGTGACATCAGTGGTTCAAATGTGATACATTACAAGAATACATTTTGGATGCAAAGAAAACAAAAATAAGAATTTATTCAACAATTTCTTCTCTTACGTGTCACTCGACGCACATTCACGAGAGTACCACGATGCATGCATGTTGTGCTGCTTCATCAAAAATATCTTAATTTGTGTTTCGAAGATTAACAAAGGTCTTACAGGTTTGGACCGACATGAGGGTGAGTAATTAACGCTTTAACTGTCACCGTCCACTCTGTGGGACGCCCAAGTTTCCTTTACCATATTACAAATAAATCCGAATCTAATCATGACAAACTATACATCGTTGGAAAGGTCTAAGACTCCTAAATAGATATTTTACCATATCTTTGTGCTACAAATTATGTAGGAAAAGTAATAGATTAATATATGTCAAGAGTGCAACTTAAAAAATAATAACACGAGTTCTGACCTTTGTCACAAAAGACAAACGCTTTAGATACCATAAGAAACTATATATGAGTTCAAAACTTAAAATCTTAAAATTCATCCTTTGAAAGGCATTTTAAAATCAGACATTGCATTACCACGGAAAATGTACATCATATTACAAAATGTTTTCATTCATGAACTATAAATATTTAAGTCTGGATAGTGCATTTTTATGTCTGTGTTCAAAAATGGGAGTGACAGTTAAAGAGTTAATGACAGAATTTTCATTTTTGGTTGAACTATCCCTTTAAATCAACATCAAAATTAAAGGGATATTCAACCCAAAAATCGTTTGGGTTCCTCAAATTTGGTTCTTCAAATATCTCCTTGGAACAACTTGATGGACAAATTAATGACAATTTTCACTTTTTAGCAGAAATGCCTTTTTAGCAGACTATGCCTTTAGTGGTGAAAGTTTGGGAACCCCTTGCAGAATCTGTGAATAACTTTAACAAAATAAGAGATCATACAAAATGCATGTTACTTTTTTATTTAGTACTGTCCTGAGTAAGATATTTTACATAAAAGATGTTTACATATAGTCCACAAAAATTGCTGAAATTATTAAAATAACCCACTTCAAAAGTTTGGGAACCCTTGGTTCTTAATACTGTGTGTGGACAACTGAGGGACTGAAACACAACTATCAAAAAAAGGTTCAAACGTTCACTGATGCACAAACACGATTCATTAAGAGCCGGGGGGGGGGGGGGGTGAAAACTTTTGAACGGGAGGAAGATGTCCAAATTTTTCTTATTTTGTTGAAATGTTATATTTTTTCCATTTAATACTGCCCTTCGGAAGCAACAGCAACAGCAACAGCATGTTTCCCAGAAGACAAAGTAAGTACAATTTACCTTGATCTTCAAATTCGAAAAGTTTTCACCCACCGGATCTTAATGCACTGTGTTTGCTTCTGGAGCATCAGTGAATGTTTGAAACTTTTTTAATAGTTCTGAGTCCCTCAATTGTGTGAAAAGATGGATTTCAAAATCATACAGTCACTGCTGGAAAGAGTTTAAATATGCAAAAGATGCTGAAAAACTGAAGAATCTGCAGAACCTGGAGGATTTTTCTGAAGACAAGTACTCACTTTAACTGCTCAGAACAAACAAGTGACTCATGAACTCATTGGAAAAAAAAACAAACAGTCATAAATCATCCAGGTAACCACACACAGTATTAAGAAGGGTTCCCAAACATTTTTAAGGGGGTTATTTTAATAATTTCAGCTATTTTTAGCTGTCTTGTGGACTATATGTAAACATCTTTTATGTAAAATGTCTTACTCAGGACAGTACTAAATTAAAAAAAAAATTACATGCATTTTCTTATTTTGGTAAAATTATTCATATTTTCACAGATTCTGCAAAGGGTTCCTAAACTTTCGCATGCCACTGTATACCAGCATGGATAACAGGGTTGCAAACTTAGCCTAAATTAAGCTTCCACTTTATAGGATCTAGTCTATTGTGGACCAAATGTCCCATTTTCAAAGGATTTCGACAACAAATACCTTTTAAATACTGGATCTTTTGTTCCATGACGCTCTGAACAAAGAACTACTTCATGAATGTGGACAATACACAAATGTATTCATCCACAGAACACTGTCAGACAGTATTGTTATCCTTAACTCAACAATGCAATTCATTTTTGAATCAGAAACACTATCAAACTCTGTTTGTCTTGAAGTTAATAGGACAACATATGGTGGGCAGAATGCTTTTTCTGACACTGTCAAACATGTAAAACAAGCCTTTGGTTCAATCGCTGCGAAAACTTCTAATACCAGCCAACATGGGAACTTCAAAGCTCAGGGTTTGATGGCAGTTGGTGAAATCAATTGCAATATGTGACGATTTTTAAAAATGGATTCTACTGCATTTGAGTTCAAACTGGTGTGCAAAACAATGGCTTTCAGTTGTCAATGTTTTAAAGGAATTGTAGTGATGCAATCTGTTCGGCTTAAATGTTCATATCATAGTTACCCCGAACATCTAATATAAAAACCTATAGATGACCCGACCTCCGTTATCACATAAAAAGCAGAAGCTGAAACTGTTTGCACTCTCTTTCTGACTTAAAGGATGATATCTGGTGCTATATGGTTTACCGACAGCCAGGTATAACTTTGAGCGATCGGAAAATTTTGTTGCTAGATTAGAAAAAAATATGAGAAAAAGGAGAGAGAATGCAATATAGATACAAGAAAAAGAATTCTGCATGATTACACACCTGTATGAATGTGAGAACTGAACATCATTTTCCCTGGAGCTTCAAGACGGGCTTTTCAAGAGCCGGTTGTTAAAAAACGGAGAAAGCTAGTCGAAGGCTTGCATAGCTCCAAACCGCACAGTGATTGCATGCATTTCACCGAACTGAGAATACAGAGGGTTTCTTTGTTTTTCTGGGCAATCTCTCCACTTTGTGGCACAGCGGAAACTCCACACAAATATTCCTGTACTCTTCATTTCCAGATGAATGATTCTGCAACATGCACTGAGCCACTGGAAATCTGTCTTTAGTCTACCTGTATATGTCTGCTGGAACCAGCAATGGAATGATGAGCAGCGATGATTTGGTCCTGTTGGTATACAGTAGTAAAACTAAAGACAAGTTAGCATCACATTGCCTTATCCTTATAAGCCAATACTAGCAGAGCATTTGATGTGATTATTAGTAAGAGTCTCAAACTCAAATTACAATTAAAAAGGCACACACACTTGTTCATCTCAGGCTGCCAAATGGATTCGTCTGACTCATTCTGTAAGTGTCTCTCATTTTCCAGATCTTTTCGCATAGGCCCCACCGAGGAACAGAGATCAAAGATTTTGGATTTTGGACTAGCATACAACTCCGAAGAGAATAAGAGTGGAATGTCAAATACAATGTCATATCAGATGACATTTTTTGCTATGGGTGGAAAAATACAGTATGGAAAAAAAATAGTAATCTGCCAGCGGAGAGCTATAAATAAGTTAATTAATGAAATATGGAATAACACAGTTATTAATTGTGATTATATACTCAGAACTAAATTTGAATGAATTACTTTTTTAATTAAAAAAAGGTTGAAAGGTAAAAAGGGAAAAATGGCAGATAGATCAAGAAAATAACCCTTTTTTTTTTTACATTCCGACCTGATTATATTTTAAACCAAATATTACATTAAGTTAGCTGTTAATTACAGAATTTAATCCTATGATTTCAATTATGTGTCCCCATGGATTTTTAATTAGATTTTGCATTTTCCAGCATTAACAACTGAGCCTATCATGTTATTTTCATAAAAATGCACTACTAAAGGAAAAAGAAGTAACCAACAAGTGCAATCACATTCTCTCACAGCGGCTCAAAAATGTGTCCTAACTAGCGCTGTCAAGATTCCTCTATTTAATTTGAGTACTCTGTTGTAAAAAAATCCTCGATTGCATTTTACCCGTGCAAAATACCGGAAGTGGCGCTTTCCACAGACAAGAATACAAGAAATGCATTATTAGACTATTTTCCAAGGTTGCATGATATATTAAACTTAAAATCATAGTAAAGCATAATGCTATTGTGAATTCACAAATGGTAAATTGAATTAAATAAATATATCCAATGGTTTAATATATGCACTTAATTATTCGCACATGTGAAGGCTACATCTCGATGTCTCAAACTCCGTCTTCACATATTTTTGTGAGTTTGGGTTTATTATAACATTCTTCTGGGAATGCAACGTGTACCATTTCATCAGATTTGTACGGTAAATCATTTATAAACCTACGCATATGCAGGAGAATCAATATTTTTCCCAATATGCTAACTGTTCATCAGGATTTCAAAATAAAAGTTTAAACACCCGATCCAAGTTTACACATTCTGATGTCCACACATTCAAGAAATTACAGTGGCTGTAGCATTTCTGTCATAAAGAAATGGACAAATATTAAAGATTAAGTGGACTTTTGAATTTAAATGTTGTTCAGTCAAAATTAAATAAAGATTAGATCCCGCAGTAAATTGTAAAAACAATCATCAGGCCGTTTGCGCCCTCTGCAGGCATTTGTTACAATGCACAATGTTGTTACAATGCTCTATTATTCATAATACATTATGTATTTTAACAATTTTGTTCAATAAAACCACAAGATTGCTTGCATTTGATACTTTATTTGAACTAATTATTGTTACCTCATTGCTATTATATTTTAAGTAATTTTAAAGATTTATATTCACTTTGGTCAATTTTTCTTGGAAAAAAATGTGATTATAATTATCCGATTACTCGATTAATCATCAGAATAATCGTCAGATTACTCCATTACCAAAATAATCGTTAGTGACAGCCCTAATCCTAACCAGACGTGACAAGATTATAGCAACAATCAACATTTCGTTTTATTCTTTATTTATCTGTTTATTCGTTTTATTTTTTCCTAAATTCCATTTTAAATTTTTCTAGACTCTATTTTAATGGTTACATAAAAAATATATTTATCAAAAAGCATGTCTAATTAATTGAAATCATGAAATTTGCAGAATTTAACAGCAATTTATTACAAGTTTAACAAAAATTACATGTTCTTAAGGCCCTATGAAACATGTTTTCTCAAATTTTTCTCAAATTCAGTTTTGTTTGTGAATCTCTGTTTTCCGTTAATTTTCTGGTCTCTATTTTAATTGTTTAATTAAAAGCATGTCTGAAAAAGCATGAATTTATAAAGGATAATTAGATTTGATAAAGAATTAATTTATTATAGGCTATTTATTTCTCTTTTTTATTTCAGAAATGCTGTGTTTACAATTTTCAGGTAAATAAATTACGGAAATTTTCTGGCAAATACTCCTTAAACATTGTTTTAATAATATTTTTTATTAGTAGTTGTAGCACCATCTTTACAATAAGTAATATATTAATATATTTCTGACTGTCAAGTTAAACCAAATGGTAAAATGCTCATGAAGTGACTCTCAATTCTATAGATTATGTTCATGTGTTCATGTACTCATATATTGAGACAGCAGAAGCTGAAAACACCGCAAGCATCACGCCTATGTGTGTAGTAAACAAAACTGCACGTCTGCGCCATTCACCAACACAGACTTGCAGAAATACAGCTTTTATTAAAATGTATTCTTAAAGTACCGGTACTAGTAAAATGCAGAATTATACCGTTTTTAAAAAGCAGGGTATCATGATACTTTTTACGTACTGGTATATCATGCAACACTACACAGACGTAAACAAAAGTGTATGTTTGTAATTTACAACATCTTAGAACACAGCTCAACCAATCAGAATCAAGAACCGGAACTATCCATTTTATAAATTCCATTTTATTTTGAAGATGATGTCATTTCTACACTATTTGTGAAATTAAAAAAAAAAAAAAATGCCTGTGGCTATGTCAGACCAAGAGCAACATTTTAATAGGAAAAAATAAAATAAAATCAACCTACAAATGGCCTACTTAACAGCAGTCTCTGCACATGAACATATAGGATAAGACATATATTTCAACATTGAAAAAGGACACGCCCTTAAACATGTACATTCAAAGCAGCCGTCATCGTGCATTTTTCACTAGGCCAAAGTCTCTAGGACCCCAGCGAAGTGCATTCTGAACAGCCAGAGCAATCAGTATGCGACCCAGACTGCTTTTAACTGTTTCTTTGATCTGAAAATTTGGCTCTGGCTTATTTTTAAAACCTCCCCACTTTCCCTGTTTGCAAACTACTAGTATTTTTTCCCCTCATCAAAGCCCAACCGCTCTCTCCTCCGCCGACCGAGATTTCATTCAAGCAGATGATTGCTAAATGCTAATGCTAAAGCACGAGGGGGAAGTCTGACACAAATTGAAAGCATATTGAAGGCCAGAAGAGCCGTAATGCGATCAAAGGCATGCTGAGTGGATCTCCAGGCTTCCCCCTGTGCTTTTCAGCTGACACTGTGTCTGCCTGAGCAGAAAATTATGCTTCTGTTTTTGTCAGTCATAAGAAAATACTCCTCCTTCTAACTGTGCGCCCCGGAGTCTGAAAGCTCTAATGCTGATGACAGAAACCCATAAATTGGCATGAGACAGAGTTAAGAGTTGAAATAAATACCTGCTTAGAGGCATTAAAAAAGTCTCGAATTGAAATTCTTCGCACAAAGTAAAGCTCTGCAGTAGAGTGTTGTGTATGAAGTCAGAAAAAAAAACTGAGGAATTGCATTCCTGTTTGCATACTGTTGTTTAAAGAAAAATGCAAGGCCAAATGAGTTAAACATCATGGCATTATAAACACGCCAAGTGACTCATCCAAGTGGGCTTGGGCTCCTTTTATTTAGCAGTTTTCTCTCTGATATTCTATATAGCCATAAAATGGACATTTGTCAATTTAATTCAAAACATTTTTGTGCTATAAACTTGCGCCCTGACACGGCTGTGTCCTGCATGGAGACTTTAGTGATGTTAATTCTCAAATGGTGGCTGTGGGTTGTTGCTATACAGTGCTGCTTGAAAGTTTATAGAATTTTCTATATTTCTGCATAAATATAACACAAAACATCATCAGATTTTCACACAAGTCCTTAAACATGACAAAGAGAATCCATTCAAACAAACAATTTTAGCCCATTCTTTAGTACAGAAACACTTGAACCCTGTGATGTTGGTGGGTTTCCTCCTAAGAACTGCTTGCTTCAGGTCCTTCCACAACATTTTTTATTAGATTAAGGTCCGGACTTTGACTCGGCTGTTCCAAAACATCACCTTTGTTCTTGTTTAACCATTTTTTGGTAGAATGACTTGTGCGCTCGGGATCGTTGTCTTGCTGCATGACCCACTTTCTCTTTAGATTTTAGTTCATGTTCTGACATTTTCCTTTACAATTTGCTGGTATAATTCAGAATTCATTGTTCCATCAATTATGGCAAGTCGTCCTGGCCCAGATGCAGCAAAACAGGCCCAAACCATGATACTACCACCACCATGTTTCACAGATGGGATAAGGTTCTTCTTATGCTGGAAAGCAGTGTTTTTCTTTCTCCAAACATAACACTTCTCATTTAAACCAAAAATTCAAATAGCCTTCTGACTTGTCCACATGATCTTTATCAAACTGCAGACAGGTAGCAGTGTTTTTTGGAGAGTTGTGGCTTGCTCCTTGCAACCCTGCCATGCACACCATGGTTGTTCATTGTTCTCCTGATGATGGACTCATGAACTTTAACATTAACCAATGTGAGAAAGGCCTTTAGTTGCTCAGAAGTTTTCCTGGGGTTCTCTGCAACCTCGGAAACTATAATACATCTTGCTTTGGAGTGATCTTTGTTTGCCTGACCACTTCTGGGGAGGTTAACTGTGGTCTTGAATTTCCTCCATATGTACACAATCTGTCTGACTGTGGATTTGTGAAGTCCAAACTCTTTAGAGATGGTTTTGTAACCTTTTCCAGCCTGATGAGCAACAACAACTCTTTTTTCTGAGGTCCTCAGAGATCTACTTTGTTTCTGCCATGATTCACTTTCACAAACATGATCAGACTTTAATAGATCCCTGTTCTTTAAATAAAACAGGGCATAAACTGACACCTAATTGTCATCCTATTGATTGAAGAAAACACTTTTGAACAGATAGACTCTAATTTCACCTTCAAATTATCTGGTAATCCTAGAGATTCACATACTTTTGCATCTTACAAATATTTAACGCTGAATCATTTTTCATAATAAATAAATGGCAAAGTACATATTTTCTTCTCATTTGTTTGACTGAGTTCTCTTTGTCAATTTTCAGAACTTGTGTGAAAATCTGATTAGCTTTTTTATGCAGAAATATAGAAAATTCTAAAAGGCTTACAAACTTTCAAGCAGCACTGTATATAAAGTAAATGGAGCACTTATATTACTGTTCAGAAGTTGGTCAAATTAACATTTCACATATTCAAAACCATAAACGGTGCAAAACCAACATCTCACAGGGAACATTTAGCAATGGGGAAAGGGTCTATACACAATGCACGCTTGTGCAGGGACTATTCAATGAAAAGACTTACAGTTTTACACATCCAATAACTCAGATCAAAAGTCGTGTATGATTAGCTGGGCATTTTGTAATGAGGTTTAGTGACTAAGCATCACATGGCATCATGCTGTTGCTTTTGCAAGTGTCAATCACCTCACGGCTCTCTCATGGACTCAAACAGGAGCCACTTTTAACTGTCAATTAATATCAATCCACTATGCTCTCCCATCACAGGCAGATCACCATGAAACGTCGGACACTGCAGAGTTTGTATCGGAGAAGTACTAAAACAGAATGATGTGCTGTGATATTCACTCTAAGACTGCGAGTTTGATCGATAATTGTGTTTTCTGTTGCACTTGTCATCTGTACAGACAATAACAGCAAGACTTTTTTACTGTAAGCCTCAGATAAAAGAATGATGCAATAAATGACATACATTGCCTGAAACACTGTTTCTGGAACCAGGTTTTAGCTGTCTACATGTCTCTATATATTCAAATTGTACCTGTTTGTAAAAAACAGTCAATGTCACTCCAATTAAGCACTTTTTCCTGTTTTCTGGGAGAAATTATGAAATAATATTAATTGCATCATACGGATCATTCCAGATATGCAGTGCCTTCTAAAATAAATAGACTATCAAACTTTCAGAAACAAACTTCATAAAGTGTAAACTTGATTTACACAACAGCAAAAAAGGAATAGAATAGAATCAGATATAATAGAATTCACTATATAGTTCAGTCCATAATAGCACTAAATTAACTTATTTAAACTAAAATCACATATTGCAATTACATACTTGTTATAACCAGGGTTATTATAGTTAAAACTGAAACTGAAACTAAAACTAAAACCATAAAAATATTTTTTTTGTTACTTAAAATAAACATGAAATAAAATATTAAATAAATAATATAAAATATTATAGATAATATTAAAACTAGATGAAGACATATACAAAAAAAATTACAAAAAATAAAAATAAAACTCTACAATTAGTTAAATTATTAATTAAAGCAAAGTATACAAATAAAAAGTGATTTAAACTACTAACAGTAAAAAAGTAACACTATCACAATGATTTTAAATTAAAATAATTTACAAAAACATTTTTTTTTATTCCTTTTTATGATTTCTATTTATGTGAAGCACTTTTACTTACCATAGTGTATAAAATGTGCTATAAATAAACTTTCCTAGCCTAATATGTGACCCTGGACCACAAAACCAGTTGTAAGTAGCATGGGTGTATTTGTAGCAATAGCCAACAATACAATGCATGAGTCAAAATGATCAATTTTTCTTTTATGCCAAAAAACATTAGGATATTATCCTGTTCAGTGAAAATATTTTGTAAATGTCCTACTGTAAATATATCAAAACTTAATTTTTGAAAAGTAATATGCATTGCTAAGAACTTTTGGACAACTTAATAGGCGATTTTCTCAATATTTTGAATTTTTTTTTTGTACCCTCAGATTTCAGATTTTCAAATAGCTGCATCTCGGCCAAATATTATCCTATCCTAACAAACCATACATCAGCGGAAAGCTAAGCATATTTATCCAGCTTTCAGGTGATGTATAAATCTCAATTTTTGACTCTTATGACAGGTTTTGTGGTCTAGGGTCATATATGATTTAAACTTTAAAAATTATCCAATTTACCTTGCAATGAATTATCCATTTGATAATATGACGGGGGCATGAACATGCATAACAGGACTGATAAACACATACTTACAAGAATTACACCCGGCTGCCTTGCTTTCCAGAAACTGTTGTACTGTTACTATCAGCTTGTGTTTTATTAAGCACTAAGCTTTTAGTAAGTAAACAAATGATTCACGTTAATGGGTTGAGAGCAGCAGAATTGAATCTAAGCAAAAGAGGTAAAGGCAAAGCACGAACTCTCAGCCCTGCTTTGGCTGTGTTAATAGGCCTCTTTAAAACACCTGCTGTGAAGGTCTGCAGAGCCAGAATGCTGATCTAGGATCAAGAATCTTTCTCTCTTCGCATTAGTCTTAGTCAGCAAGCGGAGAGAAGACGGTGCGCTCCTGGACCAGCGCTGCCTGGTGAACAGCCTCCTTGCATTATTCACAGTACCAGCAGACAGGTTTCGCTGCTCCATTTGCTGCCCTGCTGTCAAGAAGCAGCAAGCATGCAGTCTTACATTATTGACCAATGCAGCTTGCAAAGGGGAAGCGGGCGAAGGAAGGGAGAGAGAAAGAGCAGGAGAGTCCACAAAAGGGTTAGCAGGATAATCTGAGTTTAAAGAGGCGCTTTTTGCACCGTTCTACCATGGGAAAAACACCACTTGATGAGTAAGCAGAAGGAATAATAGAACAACAAAATAAAGCAGAAGAATTACCACGGCCTACACTTTCGCCACCACGCTAAGATTATTCAATTCCTGGCATCAGCAAGTCATTACACACTAACAATTTAACTGGGAAAGGATTTTCTTTTCGTGCTTGTCCTGTTCAAGTTTTTTTGATACCCTAAGCTGGTTTATGGACTCAAACAAATTCAACTGACATGGTTTTCTAGAGCGGCACACTCAATCCACCTCGCTGTTCCGGCAAAATCACAAAATAGAATGCAATCAGAGTGGCCTCATTTATAACCATTAAAAAGTCACACATACCATATGCACTCCATGACCACTCAAGTCAAAATCAAAAACATGGAATATTTTTATGTACCCATTTTATGGTTAAACTTTATTTTTAAGGTGTACTTGCATGTAATTCCGCATAATTAACTGTTATTATAACAGTAAGTACATAGGGCTGGGCGATAATTCGATAACGATAATTTTATTGTTAAAAACGATAAAACGATATGAAGAGTTCGATAAATGTTCGATATAATTTTTATGTGCCAAAAGCGGAACGAAATAGCGCTGCTCATTTGAATCATGCCACACAGACCATTTATCCGCTCTGACCAAAGTTTAAACTGCCGCGCTCACTAGACAAGATGCATTTGTTATCTAGATGCGGCAAAGACGTGCCTGGAAAAACCGAGCGCGTTGCGACCGTGTCGCTTCCATAATGAGCGTAGCAGCCGCGCGCCTACATTTGAAATAACGAACTTGAACGCACAAAAGATGCAATATGTGAACGGCTCCGTCACGCAAGCACTAAGCAGCCCTGTGAGATCCAGTGTGAAACACTTGAATTCAGCGATGAACACAAATGACTTTGTGATTCAAACTAGTTTAAAGCTGTGTGCAACGAGACAGTCAGAAGGCTTTTCAATCTACACATCGCCATCATTTACCATGGATTTACTGTAGTAACACTCACTGCACCATGGTATTGTGGCAGCAATGTGGGATACTCACACTGAATTTTATTACAGGAATAATGCTATATAATTATAGTATGTGTGTATTTGTGATTAAGCTATAGCATGTGTGCATTTATAGTCAATGTTTTTTGACTACAAATAGGCTACCTATAGAACCATGTAGTTATATTTTTACCATGGTATTGAGGTACCATTATCTGTGGTTTTAACTGTGTTTATCATGATTTAAAATGTATGCTTGCTACTATGGGAGACCAATGCTTAAAAAAAAAAAATGGGTCAGAATAAATTTAACCATATAAAACTGAGGTTGCTACAATTTTTAAAGATGTTACTGATTGATAATGAACAAAAAAAATTACCTCTGCATCCTCAAGCTACTATCAAATGTGCATTTCTAAGAGACAAAAAAAGTGATATTATTATTATTATTATTATTATTATTATCATCATCATCATTATCAGACAACCCAAACCCTGTTTCTTGATTTGAAACAATATAACTCATTAGAACATGCAGAAATTAATTTTTCTATTCAGATATTTATTTTGTTAAAGAAAATGAATTATCTGGTTTCTACAACCTTTATTTTGGAGCAAAAATCTGACTTTAAACTGGAAAGAAATAGAGATTTGACATTTATCGTTGTAATTATCGATATTGACCGATATAAAAAAAAGTTATCGTGATTTTTTTGCCCATATCGCCCAGCCCTATAAGTACATGTGATGTACATGTATAAGGACACCTTAAAGAGCAGGTCATATGGTATTTTAAAGTGTCTTAATTAGGGTTGTCACAATTCTCAATGTAATATCGAACCGTTCGGTATGACATCCACGGTTCAATACGCGCTTATGAATTGCGGTTTTTCGGTTTTGCATTTAAATAACGTCCTTTTTTTATTTCTCTCGGAATTTGCTGTATGTGTGCCCACGATTTCACGTGCTGAAATGAGGAAATGCTTACCCGTTTATATTTGAAAAAGCAACACGCAGAACATATTCCATTCTAATGACATGCAATGATAAGCCTTTCTAAACCTGTTGTCTAATAAAAGAGTTATAAAAAAAAAAGTTATAAAAAACATTATAACTTGTTTTTAATTCACAACATCGGTTGAGTGTTTGAAATAACTTCCTTATGTGATCTGATGTGGATTCTTATCACAGAATGAGGCAGACAATAAATTCTATACTCATATTCTATGTATGTTGATTAGCAATGGCTTATGAAAATACAAGAGATGGCTTGAAGAACACAGATAAACCATATATTATTGCAGACGAGTGTTTATTGTCCTTACATTTCAACATTCAAAGTTTTTAATGTTATATCTTGTTTTTAATTCAGTTACAGCAATAGCGGTGCCTTTATTATATATTAGAGAAGCTGGAACAGAACATCATCAGTGATACTTCTTTGACGCATATCTGGATTTTCTGCACGAGGGCGCCCTTTGGCGTCCAGTATGAATGAAACCCATTCTATTTTGCTTAAATTGAAAAAATAATACCTCTCTCAAAAGAAAAATTAAGCAGACACATACTAAACCACATTTTTTCAGAGTACAGAGGTTTACAGGAGTGTTTTGTTAATTTGTTGCAAAAAAAAACCCTCACTGAAGTGGCAAGATATCAGAACCGAACCGAAAACTGTGGTTAAAAGCCGTATTGTACGTATTGAACCATGGACTAATTGTATTGTTGCATCCCTATTCCTAATATTGTGTCGGACTCCCCTACAACAGGTTTAAAAGCTGTCTATGCAGGGTCAGAAAGCTTTCAGATTTCATCAAATATATCTTAATTTGTGTTCTGATGATGAATGAAGGTCTTACGGGTTTGGAACGACAAGGGTGAGTAATTAATGACATAATTTTCAATTTTGGGTGAACTACCCCTTTTAAAGCATAGAGAATGCATGAGTTTGAGCTCCGAAACATGTTAAAATCAAATCTACATACACGGCCAGGGCGTTGCAATACAGTTGCTAACACATTCAAAATGGTTGTTAGGGCATTCTGGGTGGTTGCTTATTAATTCAAGTCAAAATAACACAATCCCAAGTCTCTAGATATGGCCCGGGTCCCTCCTTCAATGTAAGCCTGTGGGATTTTTTTTACCCATTTTATCATCTGCCAGGTGAAAATTGTAACCCTGGCCACTTAAAAAAGTAATAGCACACCTCTCCTCAACACACCACATGAATTGAAGTATTATTCACGTCTGGAGCACAAACGGTGCGGGATGAGTTACACTTTTGTACTTTCAATGGGACTCGTTTTTCTTCTTTTCTTAAGAAATAAACAATAGTAATCATAATATGTTCCTTAGCAAGCAGCACTAATTTTCAAAGCCTTGCAGATGACATTCATTTGTACTGAATCGGCACAACATATTTGCTTGTTTGCGAAAAGTGAAATTCCTTTCAAGGGCAGCTAATACAAAACGCTCCAGCTCTTAGCCTTGTGAGACGCTACTGACATTAATTAGATATGTAATTGAGTTCTCTGGCATGTTTAGACAAGCTAATTCTCAGAGCAATTTTAAGCCTTTATTCCTTTATTTCAGTTGTTAACGTTCCACAATCTTGAATTCTTTAAAATCATTACGTAGTTTTCACAGGCCACTCCTGATGCATACAGATCAGCTCCTCAGCCAGATCAGCACTCGAATGAAGCCAGATATAGAGACACTGTACTATGTACTATCGCACAAATACAATCATTTATCCAAGCTACACGAGCTACAGAAGTATTTAAGGCAAATAGTGATGTCATAAATTAACCACTTTTGGAATCTTTCAGCTAACAGTTCTTAAAAGAAACATTTTTTCTTAATGTAAAGAACATTCTAAAAATTTAAAGAACCTTTTTTTCTGTTATAAAGAAGCTTTTGTGCAGTGGAATGGTTCCATGGATGTTAAAGGTTGCATCTTTACAGATGGCAAGTAAGAGTGTGACAGTTTTGCACAGTTTTCAAAGTTAACAGACAAAGAAAACAGAAGAAATGAAGCGGTTAGAAGTCAAACATGCTTTCCAAAGCCCCTTTGTAGACCCTTTCAAGTGTTTTGCACTAAAAGTTTTCCACCTTCATTTATTCATACAGTCCCGATTTTCGTATAAATTTGATGCCATGCATGGAGTGTAATATTTATTTTGCCTATAGCTGTCTTGCTGCAAATTTGCACTCCCCCACAGCATTACAGAAAAACATTACTGGATATCATCATAAACGAACATGTTACATAAAGCAGTGTTTACCAGTGCTGCACTAAATCAGCAGTTGCTTTTATGACACACAAAATGTTTTGCTGTTATCACCATGATTCCGAAACACGTTACTAGAGAAATAAACACTCTTTCCATACATTATTCATAATTTAATTAAGACCGTAAGGTATTATTTCAGTTGTAAGGACACTGCGCTAAATAAAGATGAAAATATATATAGCAGTGTATACAAAGACTGAATTTCAATTTGGACACTTAAAAGGAAAAGTAGAGCCACAAATGAAAATTCTGTCATTATTTACTCACCCCTGTGTTGTTGTAAATCTGTTTCACAAAAGATAATGAATGCGGGGCTAAAAAAGCACTATGAAAGTCCATATGACTTGTGCACAATATTATAGTAGGTTTGTGATGGGACATGCTGTAATTTAAATAATTTTTAAATAAAAAGTTTCCTATCAAATCTCGCCTTCCTGAAAATATGCACATATTCATGTTTGGCACATTGTGATTGGTTATGAAACTCATAAAAATCAATGATATTTGACACATTTTGAATATATGCAAATAAACAGTACTGGAAAAGTATTAATTAAAAGATGACTTCAATTTACGTATTTCTTCCTGCACACAAAGCTATTGGTGGTTTCAGAAAACTTGGAATTTCACACAAGTCATGACCTAAAAATGAAAATTATCCTATAATTTACTCATCCTCAAGTCATTCTAGGTGTATATGGCTTTCTTATTTCAGATGAATACAATCAAAGTTATGTCCTGGCTCCAAGCTTTATAAAGACAGTGAATGGCTGTTAAGAGTTTTAAGTCCAATAAAGAGCATCCATCCATCCATCATAAAAAAAGTGCTCCACATGGCTCTGGGGGGTTAATAAAAGCCTTCTGAAGTAAATATCCATATTTAAAACTTTATAAACGGTAATCTCTACACTCAAATAAAAATGCTGGGTTATTTTTTTAACCCAAATGCTGGGTTCAGCCTGCTGGGTCATTTTATTGAGTTGTTCTTAATATTTTTACCCAGGTGCTGGGTAGTTTTTCTGCACTCCAAAAATGCTGGGTTATTTCTTTTAACCCAAATTCTGGGTTTGGCTTATTGGGTCATTTTACTGGGTTATTTTTAATATATTTTTTTAATATGCCCTGGCGAACAGCAGCTCTTCCCCGGCTTAGAGCTAATTCTCGTGCCGGTGTGTTGGAGAAATCTATTTCGGTGAAAAGTGACTGCAGAGAACGGTTGAATACACTTAAATTAAAATGCTGCTTTTAAATGTTACATTTTTTATTTAAAAAATGCTTGTTAAACTAATTTAAATGTATGTAATATTGCAGTATTCATCTAAATAAATTCAGTTTGTCTTATATTTTTGTCCATGGGTGTTCTTGCTTACTATTAAATATTCATCTTTGATTATTGATGTTGCCTCTATAATTATGTGTGATTTTTAATTTACAGCCCATTTTAAGCCAGCAATATAATCATTTTTAAACGATAGTTGACATAACCCTTTAACTGTCACTCCCATTTTTGAAGACAGACATAAAAATGCACTATCCAGACTTAAATTTTTATAATTCATGAATGAAAACATTTTGTAATATGATTTTGATGTACATTTTCCATGGTAATGCAATGTCTGATTTTAAAAAGCCTTTCAAAGGATGAATTTTGAGATTTTAAGTTTTGAACTAAAATATAATTTCTTAAGATATCTAAAGCGTGAAAGCTAAAAAGGAAACAAAGAAAGTCTTTTGTGACAAAGGTCAGAACTCACGTTATGATGTAGATTTTTTTAAGTTGCACTCTTGAAATATATTATATGGTAAAATATCTATTTAGGAGTCTTAGACCTTTCCAACGATGTATAGTCTGTCATGATTAGATTTGGATTTATTTGTAATATGGTGAAGTAAATTTAAGCGTCCCACAGAGTGGACGGTGACAGTTAAAGGGTTAAATAAAACAAGCATGTTGGGTAAAAACATGTAACCCAACCAGCTGGGTCAAAATAACCCAGCATGTGTATTGTCCAATATTTACCCAGCACTGGGCTGCCAAATAACCCAAGTTGGGTTGTTTTTTACCCAGCATTTTTTAGAGTGTCGCTTCCGCTGTCATATGCGCGTTCAGAGTGGACGTAGGTGATCTGGTGAGAATATGCTAGTCTCGTGAGAACCAAGTTTTGTTTACAGCAAAGGAAAACAAGACTCCTCTTGGCTTATATCAAAATCCCCTGACATTTTTCTTTACAAATCCTCGTTTTGTACTTTTAACTCGTGACCGTATTCTGTATTGCTCTTTCCTCTGCGCTTTCGCATTTATCACAGTTTTCGTCTATGTTATACGTCACCGGCTGGAACGCCTCTCTCTCGTGAATGCGCATACGACAGTTATCAAAAGCTAAACATTACAGTTTATAAAGTTTTAAATATTAATATTTATCCTACACAAGCACATCGATTCACTTCAGAAGGCCTTTATTAACCATGTGGAGTGTTTATGATGGATGGATGCACTTTATTGGACTCCAAAATCTCAACACCCATTCACCGCCATTATAAAGCTTGGAAGAGCTAAGACATATTTTAATATAACTCTGATTGTATTCGTCTTAAAGAAGAAAGTCATAGACACCTAAAATGGCTTAAGGGTGAGTGAATCATGGGGTAATTTTCATTTGTGGGTGAACTATCTCTTTAAAATAAAGATATGAAGTCACTTTTTTTTTTTATGAGGCCACTTTAGTCACTATGCATTACAAAAAAAAAAAAAAAATCATCCATTTACTTGTTTGCAGATACCATCAGTAGTCACATTTTTAAAAAAGGCATCACTGTGCAGCTCATTTTTACTAACAAAGTGCACTTTGATGGACTTCAAAATGCTAATACTCCTTTAACAAATGTATTCCTTTTGAATATCAGAGAACTGAGGGATTCCAGGAAAGATTGTGCTGTCGGCAAGCCATCTGCATGAGTCTGTGCTTGCTTATGTGTAAAATGAACAGAGCGAAGAGCTGGGAGGGGAACAGCGTTCTCATTGCTTGTGAATAGATGCTCTTGACATTGCATTAAACAGACATAATTGCCAGTTAACCCCTTGCAGGTAGCCTGGGGCAGGACGCTGCCTGCACAATTGCAGTTCCAAAGCGCCGAGCTCAGGGGCGTAGCCCACGGGCCACCCAGGTGAGGGCGAAACACCTATTTATTTTTGTTTATGCTGACTCTTTTTTTTTTTTTTCCCCTCATTATTTTTCCTCTTGTCAGTCCCCTCTTATTTATTCAATATCAAACTCAATCTTTATATCTTCCAACTTCTCTGAACAAAAACATATATAAATAAATAACCTAGCTTATAATGAAAAAATTTTCTGGATTCAACTTAAAGATTTTGTTCAGCATAAAAAGAAAATCCTGTCATCATTTACTCACCCTCATGTCATTCCAAATCCATTTGAGGGTAAGAATATCAACCCACAAAGTTTAAATCAGTGATTTAAGTCAGTACTCCTTTGTCTAGAACAAAGATTTATACCACTTCAATATCACATTTTCGTTCAAAAGAATTACAATACATGCTTTTACACAATGCCTTGTTGCCCTTCTGTTTTGAACCAAGAACATTCCTGTAAAAATATTATGCTAATACAAACACTGTTTCTAACATTTCAGAACACAATGTCCCTTAGATTTCCATTGTAAGTGAATTCTGCAAAATGATCTACTGATAGAACTTACTTTGAACCCAGAGCGTTCTTTTAAACTTAATATAGAACAATTATTAATGTGTATGAAAAATACTGATTTGCATAATTGTCTCTACATAAATTATCTCTTCAAGGCAATATTGCGGCTGGAATCCTTTCAGCACTCCAGATGCAAAAATAGGGCACTGGAACATGCCAAAAACAGAGAGAGAGAGACAGATTTAAACATCAAAATTGTTCCCATGTACTTTCTCCATATGCATATCTGAACAATTCACCAGTATTTCAAAGAATAATCATAATCTTTCATTATTTTGTAATCATGTAATTTCATAATTATTCATTATAGTCCCACCAGTCATGATCCAAATGAAAAAAACAACTCCCACCTACATTTTCTCCTCATTAAATTTCCTTTTCACTTAGAAACATGTCACATTACTGGAGTAAAATGGGTTGCAAACATGTTTCACATTGACTTTAAAAAGTCAAAGTGACCGGGACAATCTGGAAGCGAGCTAGCACCGCTGACCTCTGAATGTTAAAATATAGTCCACTTAATCTGGGTCGAGGTGGTAATAGTATGTCACACATTTGTGTCTACCGCAGCCACAATTAATGAGATGAGCCGGTCAAATATATCCCACGCTCTATTAGCTCGACCACAAGGTCCCGTCAACAGAGCCTCATTACTGCACTAAACACAAGTGCTACTGGCAGACTGAAGTACACTTAAAAAAAATAAATAAATAAAAAAAATTATAAACCATTTGCACCCAATTCTATCATTCTGGAGAATGAGCAGAGTGTAGACGTTAAGCACTTGCTAATATGTAGTGCCTATTTGGGTTGCTGTCCGTGGTCCTGAAACATGTTCCTCACGTCCTCCGTTCCTTTTCACTTCCCTCCAAGGCAGTTTTGACATCATTTTCAATATTATATTGAGTTTAATATTGAAATTTGGCCTGAACACAGACTGCCCTTAGGAGTTTTAAAATATGTCGGAACACTGAGGTTCAAGGCTTAGATGTCTTGCATTGCCCTTAAATGCAAGTTAAATGGGTAATACATTTTCAAATGCCTAGTATTGTAAGTGGATTTAGTAATAAAGTAATATAAGGCCCGAATGCAAGTACACTGCCAGTCAAAAGTTTTTGAACAGTAAGATTCAAAATACAGCAAAGCAGTAATATTGTGAAGTACTTTTATTATTTAAAATATATTCTATTTGAATATATTTTAAAATTTCATTTATTCCTATGATAAAAGCAAACTTTATCATTAACCCAGTGTTCAGTGTGAGTATATATACATTATACCATTCAATAGCTTAAAGTCAGTGTATATATATATATATATATATTTTTTTTTTTTTTTTTTTTTTTTTTTTTTTTTTTGAAGAAGAAGAAGAAGAAGAAGAACACTTATTTAGCAAGGATGCTTTAAACTGATCAAAAATGATGACAAAGACATTTGTAATGTTACAAAATATTTCTATTTTAGATAAATGCTGTTCTTCTTTCTATTCTTTCTATTCAAAAAAGAAACCTACAAAAAAAAATCTACTCAGCTGTTTTTAACATAATCATAATAATAAAAAAGAAGAAGAAGAAGAAGAAGAAGAAGAAAAAGAAGAAAAAGAAATGTTTTTGAGCATCAAATCAGAATATTAGAATGATTTCTGAAGGATCATGTGACTGGAGTAATAATGCTAAAAATTCAGCTTTGAAATCACAGGAATAAATTACATTTTAAAATATATTCAAATAGAAAGCCATTATTTTAAATAGTAAAATTTAACTGTTTTTGCTGTACTTCGAATCAAATAAATGCAGACTTAGTGAGCAGAAGAGACTTAAAAAAAAAAAAAAACAGTTAAAAACTTTTGACTGGTAGTGTATGTAAAGACAAATGCTTGGCTAATGCATGATTTTCTTTTAACGTATGATTTAATTTCTTCTGTGGAACACAATAAGAGATGCTGTAAAGAATGTTCACGCTGCTCTTTCCAATGAAAGTGGATGGAAACGGGGCCAATGCACCATAAAAGCGAAATAAATACTGAGACTTATGCACTGTATTTCAAGACTTCTGAATGGATTTGATAGCTTTGCATGAAGAACAGGCTAACATTTAAGTCACTGTTCACTGTTCAATTCAATTTCATTGTGTGGAAAAGAAAAGTTTGGACTTGTGCTATAAATAACACCTTTGAGTCCCATTGAGTTGTGTTCAATCAATCTTGTGTATCTAGATGTGCTTAACTTCACAAAAAGTACGTTTCAGGCCTAAAAAATGCAAATGGAAAGCCATTTTATTTCTTTCAGATCTCTTGCTATGAAACAGTACAGCCAAATATTTACTATAATAAATAGTGAAATAAATTCCTCTCTGTGCTGGCAGAAGCTATAAAATTGTATTTTGAAAATCCATAAATATAATGTGCTCACCACAGATTTATTTCCAGAGGGCTTATCTGATTTTACATTTAATGTGAAGACGATAAGCCCTTCCATCCAAAAGATAAAGTAAATGAATTTCATTGAATGCCCGAATCATTTGTCAAGCAAACGCTCAAAATAGCACAAGATCATTCTTATTGACAAAGTAAAAACCTAGTTAAGATCTATAATCCCTGATAGACAGTGCCTGAAAACAAAACAAATCTGATGAGCAAAACCCTTAAACCCTCCCTTTATTTAACTATTTTGCTATTTTTACAAATGCAAGAATTAGATTAACCCTAAATCAATTTGCATGAACTGTACTTCTGTACTTCTGAGTTTTTTTGTATCATACAGAGACATAATATCAAATAATGTGTCTATAATCCAAGAACAGCAGGCAAATATTATTTGAAGTCCTATTATTTTCATTTAAGCAACAAATTTAATCATGTTTTTTACAATTACCTTAAGAGCAATCTTTAAACAAGACCAGAAATAATTTCCATATTCAAAGCTAAGAAATAGAAATACATTTGCTTCGATAATGCTTTTAAACTTTTACATTTACATTTTCAGCTTTTAAATTGTCATCTGAACAACAGAAACGATTAACTAGTGCTTTTATAAATTAAAAACATTTATTTAAAAAAAAAAAAAAAAAAAAAAGCTTGGAGTCAGTATAATCTTTAGATTTTATAATTTTTATATTTTACAGTATAATTTTTTTTGGGTGGGGGATTATAGAAATTAAGACTTTTATTTAGCAAGGGTGATTTGAATTGATCAAAAGTGATGATAAAGACACTTGTAATGTTACAAAAGATTTCTATTTCAGATAAATGCTGTTCTTCTAAATAATGCTTGAAATTTTTAATTTTTAAATTTAAATTTTCAGCTTTTAAATTTACAGCTGAACAGCAGACCAGATTAACTAGTGCTTTTATAAAATCAAAAACATTTATTAAAAAAAATATTTAAAATTTAAAATATTTAAATTTACTAATTAATAATAATATTATTATTATTGTTATTATTATTATTTTAATGTCAGTCACGAGAAAAGTAAGTCTGACCACATAATTAATAATAATAATAATTTCATTAAAATGATTCATCACAACGTTGATTACAGGCAGGACTTCTGCGTAATACACTAAAAGCCTGCATAGTGTTCTGCAGTGTGTGTGTCAGCACAATGACGAAGACTTATAGTTTTATAGCAGCGTTCTTTGATTTATGGTGGCATTATTTAATTCAGTCGTATGACAGGATGAACCTGTTGGACATCTTCATCCATTAGCCTTTCACATTGTATTCGCATCTACCTTATCACCGTAAGAAAGCCGAGCTCTGAAAGGAACAGCCTGCAGTTTTCATTACTGTATTGTGGCCGGGCTCAGAGATAAGGTGAGGGAAACAGTTCAATGTGTGACCAACTGTTTTTCATTTCCTGACAGCAACAAACCCGAAGCATATTAGCATACTAGCATTAGAATGTATCAGGCATTACATCTAACTCTTTGGAATTGGAGGCAGAACATTATGTTGCTTTGCACAGCAGCAAAATTCCCAACCTATTTCGGAGGCTTTTTTTTTTTCTTCCAGAACTGCATCTGCAAACAACAGGGGAAACTGACGGATCAAATAAACAAAAGACTGCAGCAAATTTAGCATTCTCCTGCCGTGAACAGTTTGTGTGCCATGGGTTCATTTTTAGCATAATTAGTATCTCCCTGGTATTTTGCAGCACTGTTGTTCAGAGGAAAATCTGCACGTTTGTCATTTTGAGCAACCAATTCATCAGCAATTATCATATTTTAGAAAAGGAAGCTTGATTTGAACATTATATAAAGATCTGCAACTATTCTCGGTTTATTCACCAAGAATACACTGCGTCCGCTGATATGCCCAAAACTTGACTGCAATTTGAGAACAAAAAAAGAAAATTCCTTAGAGAAATACCTGTAGTTTAGCCAAAATTCAATAAAATAAAATAAAATAAAATAATAAAGACAGAAACTGGTCAAAAAAAAAAAAAAACACTATACAAAGAATAAAAATGGACAAAACTAAAAAATAAAACAACACAAAAAAACATAAAATAGCATAAATAAAATAAAATAAAACAAAACAAAATGTTTGGCTGAACAATTCAAATAAAATAAAGTAATAAAATAAAAGACAAACTGGTAAAATAAAAATAAAATATAAAGGATAAAATGGACAAAACAAAAATAATAAAATAAAACATAAGATTAAAATAGCATAAATAAAATAGCATAAAATAAAATAAAATAAAATAAAATAAAATAAAATAAAAGACAGAAACGGGTAATAATAAAATAATAATAATTAAAAATAATAAAATAAAAAGGATAAAAATTGACAAAACAAAAATAATAAAATGAAAACAAACAAAATGCATAAAATAATACAATACAATAAAATATAGACAAACTGGTAAAATAAAGACAAAACACATAATAAAATGAAACAAAAAAAGCATAAAATAGCATAAATAAAATAAACTGATTTTTTTTTTTGGCTGAACAATGCAAATAAAATAAAATAAAATAAAATAAAATAAAATAAAATAAAATAAAGGCACACTGGTAAAATAAAAACAAAATCTAAAAGATAAAATGGACAAAACCACAATAATAAAATAAAATAAAATACAACAAGATAAAAATAGCATAAATGAAATAGGATAAAATGGCATAAAATAAAATAAAGGAGTGAAATGGGTAAAATTAAAAAAATAAAATAAAGTATAAAAATGGACAAAAAGGTAATAAATATAATAAATAAATAAAATAGCATGAATTAAAATAGCATAAAACAGCATAAAACTGGTAAAATAAAATAAAAGTAAAGTAAATTAAATTAAATGAAATCCCAGCAACCCGACAGAGGATAAGGAGTTTGGAGAACGAAATGATGGAAAATAAAATAAATGATAATATATAGAAATACAACTAAATTGCAAATAGTCAAGTAAATAAGCCACAGGTTTTGCACTGAAATATCATGGAGCAACTCTTTAGCGAGCAACATGATCCAACGGTACCATGATTCTTCATCCACTGCTGAAGAAAGGCCTCTCTCAAGGCTAACTTGTGACAGCCTTGAAGAACAATTCATCCACGCTTACACCGCAGGCACTGCCAGCACCTCTGGATGATTATGCTGAAGATGTTTCTCCAGGACAGGAATGCCCCGAGCCCCTCTCATTAGCTTGAAAGCAGATACTCCATCCTTGCAGGGAAACAAATCTTTAATTCTCAGTTAGGCTGTGACCTGTCAGACTGGAACTGACGGTGAGCTGAATGCTAACCAGCGATGTGTTGAAGGAGAAGCTGGAGGTTTGAAGAGGTTTGGAGGTGAGCTCCGAGCTCACCTCTCGTCTTTCTCGAGTTAGAAAAGGATCAATGACCTTTAATGATCAGATCCTTCTTTCAAGACGCTGCGCTGCTGTACTCGGATATGAGATCAATGAACTTTGACATTCTTCTCAAAAGTTTGGGCGAAGATTAGACGGCGCAAAGCTGGAGAGGGCAACTCACGAATAAAGCGGAAAGGCGAAAGCAGCCTTCAGCCACGGTTCGGCATGTTCCTGTCAAGCTTTCTGTGATGTCATACTTCCTTTTTGTTTCACATCAGAGGGTGCGAAAACAACGAATCTGCCAAACGAAGCTGTTAATCGGCTGGCAACTTTCCTCACAGGCTTCCGCCAAGCGCGGGAAAAATACAGCACGACGCGAGCAGCACCAGCATCTGTTCTCTAATCCAGAAGACCCTGTGCTTTTTCTGTTTCTTCTGCTTTTATTTATTAGCTGTCATTTTGGCTTATCTGTCTGAGAAGAACGTGACATTTCTAATTACGCAAAGGCAATTCATTAGCGCGAAAAGCACGTCAGATGCCCGGGCAGGAGGTCAGAGAAGGGAGAGTGTCACCGCACCGCAATCTGTATTCAGACGCCACAAAGACGAGAGGCTTTTATCTTTTGACACGACAGGTACGTGAACATCGTCGCGCCATTGTCGACTCTTCAGCCAGGCCCGGCAGGGGAGGCACAGGCGAGACGGCTTGATGTGCGGATGTCTCGGCTTCGGGGAAACGGAGCCGTTTCAATTCAACGGCGGAGAACACGAGCGAGACAGGCTCTCAAATGGATCAAACCTACAGGGAGGCGAGCGTCATCTCAACAAAAGCAAACTCTGTCATCCTACAGCTCCATTTTTACATCACAGGAAATGCTTTAGCCAGTCTACCGTGAGAATTCTGGGAAGTCTTGAAACTTAAAAGGCCCTTAAAAGCTGGAGTCAAAAGCTACAGTTATCAAAGTAAAGCCACACACTTGTGTGTAGCACTCACTTATGAATCATAATTCCAAATGTCACTACCCAGGGTGCCCCTGTAATAGAGTCCATCTGCAGTTCGCTAGCATAGATATTGCTGCCGCTTTATAGTACCACGTTATGATATCGTCATTTCTGCTGAGCACATTTGTTCACCCTCATGTCACTCCGAAACCCTCTGCACTTATTTCTTCAGTGGAACAAGAATGTTTATTTTTGGGTGAACTATTCCTTGAATGCATTTACTGAAGATTTGATTGATTTAAAAATAAATTCCAACAACAATGGTAAAATCAATTTGTGCAATCATCTGGACTGGACAGTGCATTTATATATTGTGGTGCATTCTGCTATGTGAAAAAATACTGTAATAGTTTCATTTAATCAGTTGCCCAAGGCTGGAAAATCCAATATATTTGAATGTTTGCGGTCAATGAATATTTTAAATTGTTCAAACGTGACAGTAAAGACATTTGCAATGTTTAGAGCCCTATGAAATCCGTTTTATTTTTCCCAAATTCCATTTTTCCGTTTTAATTTTTCTAGAGTTTGTTTTAATGGTAAAATAAAATATACCATTAATATATATATATATATATATATAGAGAGAGAGAGAGAGAGAGAGAGAGAGAGATTAAACAAAAAGCGTGTCTAATTAATTGAAATCATGAAACTTATACAATTTAATGGCAATTTATTAAACGTTTAACAAAATTTACATTTTTATTTTTACCAAATTCTGTTTTCTATTAATTTTCTGAATTCCAAAAAGCACGTCTAATTAATTGATTTTATAAAGAATTAATTTGTTGTTATTATTATTATTATTATTATTATTATTATTATACAGCATTTTAGTGCCACGTTTAAAAAAAAAAAAAAATCTAAAATTACAAAATTAAAGTTGTAATATTTGGAGAATAAAGTTTAAACATTTTGAGAATAAAGTCAAAATTATGAGAATAAAGTCGAAATGTTGTTTGTATTTCGCTAGAAAACGGAAAGATTTTGACTTCCCAGATCCCAATCCGGGCTATTTGCATGCGCAATAGGTTTAAATATATTTTCAAAATATTATAACTTTAATCTCGTAATTGCTACAAATTAATTCTCGTAATTTTGACTCTCAAAATATTTTGACTTCATTCTCAAAACATTTAGACTTTATTCTTGAAACACTTCGACTTTATTCTCATAATTTTGACTTCATTCTCGAAACATTTCAAATTTATTCTTATAATTTTGACTTTATTGTCGAAATATTTAGACTTTATTCTAGTAATATTTCATATTATTCTCATAATATTTGAACATTATTCTCTTAGATTTTTTTGTTATTTTTTAACATGGTAGTAAAACGAAACGTTTTATTTTAACAGAAATACTGTTGCGTAAATACATTTTTCTGGTAACAAATTCTGGTAAATAATATCTCTGGTAAATATGGTATGTAATGATGGTAATAATAATTTTATTAGCAGTAGCTGTACTAACATTACATTAAGTAAAATTTTTCTAACTTTCATTTTGATGGGTTGCAGTGGAAACCTTTATATTTTTGTTTATATATATGATACTACCACAGTTTTTCTCAAAAGAAATGGTAAAATGCTCATAAAGTGACTCTCAGAGCAGTTCTAGAGATTCTGTTCATGTGTTTATGCACTCATATATTGAGGAAGCAGAGGCTGAAAACACCACGAGCGTCAAAAATGTTTCAGTATGTCTGTATAAAACCATGCGTCTGTGCCAATCATCCACACAGAGACACATAGAACACACAGGATTCATATTTAAATAGTATTCTTGCGACTTAATATTCACCGACACTAGTCCATATCATATTCTGACTTACGTGGACTAACCCACTTCTGATTTAATCATCCAAATTTTGGCAAATTCCATAACATTCCATGTTATACAGTAAATTCCGTTTTTATGACTGAATTCCGTGATTCCGTCCACATTTTCCGCATAGCTGAAATCATAAGGCCCTAAATGTTACAAAAGTTTTATATTTCAATTAAAAAGATCTAAACATCTAAATAACCTGAAAAAATAAATAAATAAATAAATCCACAAATATATGAAGCAGCACTGACAATAATAACTGTTTCTTGGTCACTAAATCAGCATATTAGATTGACTGCTGAAGTATCACGTGAAGACTGGAAAATTTCCATTTCCATTTTAAAATATAATAAAAAACAAAAGAGATATTTATAAATTGTAACTATTTTACAATATTACTGTTTTTTCATTTTTTATCAAATAAATTCATCCTTAATTAACATAAGACACTTCTTTTTTCTTACCAATTGCAATATAAACAGCACTTTTAAATCTACTATTTGAATCACATGCTGAACCACCATAACACAAAGCCCTATTATATTGCATCTTCATCTCTACGAGGCCTAAGTTGCTTTATTTTCTGCAAAAACACATAGTTGGAGCAATAAAACTGTAGAATGTGTATGTATAGAGGAAGCCTATAGCCAAGTACATTGAGACTTTTACGTCAGTGCTTAGCTCAGTAAACCAAAGCCATTGCATGGGCATTTGTTTGTTTCTAAGGAATAGAAAAGGAAAAACTCAAGGCAAAACTGGTGCCGTGCGCATTCAGAGAGCAATTCCTGTGGGAAAAGAAGACAGAGCCGGTCGAATCAAACCTTGCTTAGGAGTCATTATTTTTAGCCTTGTTTACCGGGTGGCCTCTCCAGTGCTCTTCTTCTACAGTACAGGAAGAAAAACAAGAAAGTGGCTCGGAGGAATGAACACATCATTATACAATCTGATGCCACATCATTAAGATCAAATCAAGTCCCTAGACAATGCTAAAATATAAGATAAACAACGGAGGAAATAAAACCAAATAAAGAAATGTTGCTGTGAGAATCCACACGACGCAAATGACTTCTCAGTAGATTACTGTATTTTTAGACGAGGTGATCAACAGTAAATAATGCAGAATCATCATGAACACGCTTACGATAATGCCCAAACATACCAGAATTCACAGTCCTAACTGAATGAACTGAATTTTACAGTCAGTAATTGAACAGTTTTAATGTTTTAGTTTACATCTACAATATGTGCAATACTTAGTCTATTACTCACAGCATACTTTCCACTTTGTATAATTATAGAAAAAAACACCAATGGTAAAATGTTATGCTATGTAAGGTATATATGGCCTAGTCCTACTTTCCCTTTTAGAGTATGGGAGTATTTTATTTTATTTGAGGTGTGGTTTAGCTGATTCAACATTTGTTGTGGAATGCAAATGCAGCACACTACTAAGTGCTGAGAATAGTTGTTTATTTAGTGAACACTGCTCTATTACACATTCCCTAAATAATTTATAGGACATGATGACAGTATTACAGTTTAAATGGACATAATATATTTATCATGACACGTGTTGCTGTTTGCGGTTTCAAATGTATAAGCCAAGGACATGTTCCCATCTATACAATGAGAGACTGCAAAGATGAGCGGTAGAAAGTGCAGTAGCTACTAACAGACAACTGAGAGCATTTGTTCATTGCATCACGCTTTCACACATCTCTCTCCTCACAGCCATTCATTCAACAAGCCAAAGACCTTATACGTAGAAGATGCCGTGTTAAAAAAGGCTGTGAGGGAAAGAAATGCATTGTATACTTGAATATGTCTAAGTAGAAACATTGAAAATAATTTTTTTCAAAAGCAAAAGAAAAAAGACTGTTTATCCCTAACAGCCACATTTACATTTCTATCAAATTAAATATTTCACCTACTAGGGCTGGACAACATAATTTGATGATAATATGATGATTTTCAATATATATACATACACTACCAGTCAAAAGCTTTTGGATAGTAGATTTTTAATGTTTTTAAAGAAGTCTCTTCTGCTCACCAAGCCTGCATTTATTTGATTCACAGTACAGCAAAAACAGTAAAATTTTGTAATATTTTTACTATTTAAAATAACTGTTTTCTATTTGGATATATTTTAAAATGTAATTTATTCTTGTGATTTCAAAGCTGAATTTTTAGCATCATTACTCCAGTCTTCAGTGTCACATGATCCTTCAGAAATCATTCTAATATTCTGATTTGCTGCTCAAAAACATTTATTATTATTATTATTAAATTATTATTATTATTATTATTATTGTTACAAAAGCTTTTTATTTCAGATAAATGCTGATCTTTGGATCTTTCTCTTCCTAAAAAAAAATGTAAAAAAAACAAAAAAAAAACTACTCAACTATTTTAAATATTGATAGAAATAAATTAAAAAAATGTTTCTTGGACAGCAAATTGGCATATTAGAATGATTTCTGAAGCATCATGTGACACTGAAGACTGGAGTAATGATGCTGAAAATTTAGCTTTGATCACAGAAATAAATTAAATTTTAAAATATATTCAAATAGAAAGCAGTAATTTTAAATAGTAAAAATATTTCACAATTTTACTGTATTTTGGATCAAATAAATGCAGGCTTGACAAGCAGAAGAGACTTCTTTAAAAAAAAAAACATTAAAAATCTTCCTGTTCAAAAACTTTTGACTGGTAGTGCATTTGGCTATTACGTTTAGTACAGACGTGTCATTAGATCAGCTTCTTCTTCTTTATATTCTTTATGTTTTTTTAATATAAAAAAGTAAATATTTAAAAATTAAAACAATGAGAAAAAAAAAAACTTAAGATAACCTGTAGGAAAAATACACACACTCTCACACACACAGTCAAGTTTATTATCCTTGTGGGGACTCTCCACAGACGCAATGGTTTTTATACTGTCCACACTGTATTTTCTATCCCCTTACACTAACCCTAAACCTAACCCTTACAGAAAGCTTTCTGCATTTTTACATTCTCAAAAAAAAAAACTCATTCTGTATGATTTATAAGCTTGTTTCCCCATGGGGACCTCAATTTAGGTCCCTACGGTGACACGAGTCCCCATGAGTGTATATTCAGGTTTACCCCACCCCACCAGGATATAAAAAAACACCACACACACTCCACAGACACATCTTAAGAAAGCAGAATAATGTTTTTGTGCCTTTCAATGATTACATAATTGTGGCATCTGTAATTATAATCACGATTACAAATTCAATTAATTGTGCAGCCCTATTCCTAAGCAAATAAAAAAATACTTAAATTCAACCTCTAAATAACCTACCTAAATAAAATATTTATACATCAAGATAAGCATCTTGATATCGTCCAAAGACTGAAAAATACCAAGATCAATTCAGCTTTACTGCCCAGCTCTAGCCTACTGTACGTTGTACTGTAACTCACTCACATCAATGTGTTTTCTACAGCAGCTATATTCAAAAACAGCAATAAGTCAATAAAGGAGTCACTCAATGGCACAAAATTGACCGACTTTGCCTCTCTCTCTGTCACCTTTATCATTATCTCTGCGTCAGCTGTCATGAATGCACGCATACCCATATTCCAGCTCTCAGAGCTGTCACATCCAAAAATATGAATATTTCAAAGCTCGCTGACATACTGGCTATTAAATCAAATAACAACCTTCACAAACACACACACACCATATGATTTGAGTTTAAACAGGCCTCACTTAAAATTCACCCCTGAATCACTCAAAAATAAAACCCTACTGCAGACGTGGGAGGACAAAATGTCGACTTCGGTTAAAATTAACCATGAATGAATATCGCCATTCTGTTTGTATTATTAACTCAAGGATTCACTGGTTAAGCCAAATTGTGGATGGTAAGTGACTGAAAAAAAGCAAAAACAGCTGAAGCGTCACTTAAGTCAACCCACCTCACTGTCTTTGACTGGATGAACGGTTCGCCAGCCATGTAGAACCGCTAAGGTCAAATTGAAATGTAGACAAAAATAATCAGCCCTTTGAGAACACAAGCCCTGGAGAGCTAGTCATGCTTTCCTGGTCTAATCAGATCACCTGATCGTCCCACATGGTGTCTTTCTGTCCTCACAAACTCCCACTCGATCTTTGACAAATTCATCCCTCCATCCTCTTCTTTCTTTCCTCTATTTGCACGATTCTGTCACACGGTTACATCAGCCTACCCAAAGGGCCAAAACCGGAGGCAGAAAGGGAAAAAAAGAGAAAGGGAGCATCAGACAGCCAGATCCTGTGAAAATGGGAGGAGCCTGTATATTAGACACACCTCCAAAATCATACATTCTATCCGCTCATCAGTTCTCTGTAGAGCGCAAGTTAATGAGTTCATCTTGATGGATCCCTAGCCTTCATCTGGCTCATTCTCCATCCAACACGACAGCCCAAGGTAATTTCCATCAGCTCTACCAAAAGTGCACCCAACAAAATGCTTTTAAGCTCCCTGATAATTGCCAATGCCATCAAAATGAAATTCTACAGAAACAGCATAATTCATTCCAAGGACGCAGGTCCTGTTTTAACATCGGTAGGGCCATTTTAAAATCCACTAAACCAATGTACAATGCCTCCACTTACACGGTGAAATTGCCTGTTAAAGCAGATCAGTTTTTCTTCTTTAGAGTATTTCAGTATTTGTCCACTGCCTTTAATACACAGAACAAAAACCACCAAAGAACACACTGGAGTTCAAAACTTCTAAAAGGGTCTATTTTGGGACAATGACCATCTAACTGTACATCATCCCTCTTGTTATTTGGTTACTTGAAAACATCAAATTTATGGAGATGAAAAATCAATTTAAAATATAGATGAGGCTTAATAGAAAACAATCAACCTCTCTTGCCATTTCCTTGTTTTTCCAAGCAATGCCTCCTGAGCTTCTAGGTATACAGTAATATAAAATAAATACTGAAGTTTATAACTACGACTAAAGTGTCCCTGACATACAATGATATATGCAATCTTGGTTTACTTAAAAAAAAAAAAAAAAAAGTAATATTAAGAATAAATAAAACCCAAAACCCACTGCACTCAAAGCAAAGTTACCAAAAGAGCAGATAAAATGCTTACAGTATCTATCAAAGATGTTAATCATTAATTGTACATAATCCAAGTAATATTCATAAGCTAAACCATTTCATAATGTCACAAGCAGTACATCTCTAAAATTTCGACAACAACAACAAAAAGACACCCATGTATGTACTGCATTTATATTGGCCATTCTGCTCTCTAAATACCAGTGTCAGTAATTGAAAAACCATTTTAGTTTTGTCATTGCACAATACTCTGATGATGTGCAAGGATTTGTTGTTGGAATACGGTCAGAACGAGTGTTGACCTTTAACGATGGTAACAAAGCTCCATTTCACAAAAGATTCTCGTAAAACTTGGTCTTTTAAAAGCCTCTGCAGACAGTCTTTGACAAGTAAACACACTTAATTATCGCATATTTCAATATAGACTTCTGCATCACCACACTGCAGGTACCGGACAGCTTATCATCCTCCAAACAAGCAAAATAAATAAATAAATAAATAAATAAAGTCGAAAGTTTTTGAATAGTACATTTTTTGTTTTTTAAAGAAGTCTCTACTGCTCATCATGCCTGCATTTATTTGACCCAAAGCACAGCAAAAACAGTAAAAAAAAAATATATATATATATATATATATATATATATATATATATTACTATTTAAAATAAGTTTTCTATTTTAATATATTTTAAAATGTAATTTATTCCTGTTATTTCAAAGCTGATTTTTTTTAGCATCATTACTCCAATCATATAATCCTTCAGAAATAATTCTAATATTCTACTTTTTGTTTTTTTTATTTAAATATTGATGATAATAATAATGAAGAATGTTTCTTGAACAGCAAATCAGCATATTAGAATGATTTCTGAAGGATCATAAGACACTGAAGGCTGGAGTAAAGATGCTGAAAATGTAGTTTTGATCACAGCAATAAATTACATTTTAAAATATATTCATATAGAAAGTCATTTTAAATATTTTGGATCAAATAAATGCAGGGTAACTGAAAACATTAAAAATCTTTTTGTCCAGAAACTTTTGATTGGTAGGGTAAATAACTGTAAACATCAGAATTTAGACAATATCAGCATCTACACAAGGACTGCCATGACAATGTAACACCTAAAAATAATAAAAACAACTTTACAGTTTAAATAAATAATTTACATTTGTTTTTTTTTTCTTTGGTAAAATGTTTTAAACTCTCTGAAAGTTGGCCTCATTTACTTCCATGGTAAGCAGGTCCTAACTCAATTTTTGCTCACATTTTTATTTTTATTTTATTAATTTTTTTTTCCATATTTTGTATTATTATTCAATTATTTGCTATTGAATTAATGAGAAAATGGTTAGTTGTCATATTTTTGTGCAGAGATTTAGAATGCACAGTGTCTAAGTTTATTCACTCACATTAACATTTTTCTTCACATATATAAAGAAAAAAAATACATAATTCCCATCAGGAACTGACTGAATCATCATGATGGTTTCTATAACACATTTGAAGACAAACAAGTTATCGCAATCCATATTATTACAAAGGCAAACATCATCTTTGGAATAATATGCGATGAATTGTTAAAGGAACACTCCACTTTTTTGCTAATAGCTTAGCATAGATCATTGAATCAGATTAGACCGTTAGCATCGAGCGAGATGCTAACGGTCTAATCTGATTCAAAGATCTATGCTAAGCTATTAGCAAAAAAAGTGAAGTGTTCCTTTAAGACAAAAAGCATGCATAAAGACAATAAATAGTTTCCATTTTGATTTCGCATTGACATGCATGATTGAAACCTTTTTTCTCCTAAATATAGTTGCAGGGTAAGGAAAACATCACTTTAAATTATAAAATGTAATCCTCAGCCAAAGGCAAGTAGTGCTAAAATAACTTCACTGTCCAGAAGTTCTGAAACAACATAATTAGTTTTAACTTAGTAGGACAAACAATAACACAATACATTACTTCCCACAATAACATAACTTTCCACAATACCATTCACATATGTCTACAGACGTGTTCCAGCATCTGTTTGGGTTTGTGCGGCTGCGGGTGGCTGTGAGATTCTTAATGTGTCTCGTGTAGTCGCGTCTCCTCTCTGCTTGCTCTCATTCTCTCTCTTTCATTATTTATTTCTCCTCCCAGCTTCACTTGGCAGTTATTTTGTCAGGCTATGTGGGAGACAAAATAATTGCCTCTATATTTTCCGAATTGATTTTCTCGTGCAAGTTTAATACAGTTCTCACTGCAGAGTCTGCTGACAGCCATTGTGCGCTAGCCCTCGTTTTATGCCATTTACATACTTGCAGGTATTTACAAAGGCTTACGCAAGTCTAAGTCTCATTATAGCGGCCTGATTGGAAGAGAATCAGACAGCAAGAGAGATCGTTTTGCTCTTGTGTTTATTTATTGTCATTTAGCAAATAATTGGGCCTAAGAGCACAGCCGTGCTGTGAATGAACTGTACATTATACTTGTTTTCAGATACAGATGTTATAGTACAGCTCTTAATACAAAACCTTACATGAAACATCAGAAATAAAGTTTGGCAGATGCTATTTGCAATCTAGTGTAAACAGTAATCTACATTACTTGCAATCCACATTTATTCCAGGTCATTTCGTATGTTACCGTGCGAATTATAAGTGGCAGTTTGGAATTGCCGCAGGAAGGAAACGCCATACGAAGACCATTAGTGAAATGTACATACAACGGCCACTTCAAAAAAGTAATTGCGCAGTTTATGATCACATGATCCCTGATGGTTCATTTTGAAACAGGAGGTCATTTGTTAACAGTACCTACCCACTTTTTAGCGGCCTTGAAAGTCATTTTCTCAACAGAGATTTCTAAATAAAAAACATAAACCAAACCAGTCAGCTCAGAGATGAGTCACAAACCTTTGATTTGAAGTATAAAAAGAGGAATTCATATAATTTATATAAGATTTATATAACATAAATTAACATTTGATGTTCAAAAATTGTTTTATTTATTTATTTTTTTAATTCTTTTCATTCTGACGGCACTCATTCACCACAGAGGATCCAACAGGGAGCAAATGATATAATACTACATTTTCTCCTAATCTGTTCTGATGAAGAGACAAACTCATCTACATTCTGGATGGCCTGAGGTTGAGTAAATATTTAGAAAATGTACATTTTTGGGTGAACAATTCCTTTAAAGTAGGGCATACCGATTGCACTTTTAAATAAAATTTTTGACCCTGGACCACAAAACCAGTCATAAGGGTCAATTTGTTGAAATTGAGATTTATATGTCATATGAAAGCTGAATAAATAAGTTTTCTATTGATGTATGGTTTGTTAGGATAGATACAACTATTTGAAAATATGGAATCTGAGGGTGCAAAAAAAGAAAAATCTAAATATTGAGAAAATTCCCTTTAAAGTTGTCCAAATTAATTTTATAGCAATGCATATTACTGATCAAAAATTAAGTTTTGATATATTTACAGTAGGAAATATACAAAATATCTTCGTGGAGCATTATCTTTACTAAATATCCTAATGATTTTTGGCATAAAAGAAAAATCGATCATTTTGACCCATACAGTGTATGGGTCATGTATGTTATCAAGTTGACTTGAGTGGCCTAAAGGACTTTTTATCCCAGTCACAGAAACCATCATTTTGAACAAACAGCCAAAATTACTGATTCAAATTTAAAATGTTAAATGTAAGAACAAAATGAGATCTGAATCAGAGTTTTCAAATGATTCATTAAACAAGTTTGAACTGATTCACAGAAATGAATCAACTAACATCTCTACAGAATTTAGCCAGGGATACCATTTAAATATCTCAGTGCTATCAAACAAAGACAAGAAAGAATTGCAAAAATAGTCTACGAACAAACTCTTCAGGAAATTTAATAACCATATAAAAAGTGCATTAAGCTCACTACAGTGTTCATGATGTTGCATAATTTTACTTTGCCATCAAAATCATCATGGCTACATGATAAATATTTGATATAGGCTCAGCCCATATCATAATTGGTATTGTATCAGCAATAGGCCACCATGTGCTCTAGATACCAGCATCCGCCATTGAAAAAACATATCAGTCCAACAAAACTGGATTTCCACTTTGCATTTTTCTGTTTTATCAGCCTGCTGACTGTTGATTAAACCAAAGAATCTGAGAGAAACCTCAGCCCCACACCAACGGCGGCCGAATATAGGCCCTGGCCCTGGAGAACCAGAAACCAGGACAGCCAGAGAAAAAGCTGGCTGAGAGAAGAGGGAAAAATGAGAGGGAGAAAAAAAAAAGGCACAAATGAAAAAGAACAGCGGCCTTTTTATCCACTCTCCTCCCTGCTCTTCCCACTTCATCCCTCCATCTCACAGGGGCGGCGCTCCCTGGGACCCGAGAGAATGAAGGTAAAAAAGGAGGGTGAAGAAAAAAAGCCTGGGAAATTGTCTGTCGAACATCACACCTGTGTTGAGAACCGGCTCTGTCCTGTCAGGGTGAAGGCAAAGGCCGCTTACGGAGGAGAGAGAACAAGGTAAGAGAATGCATTAGAGAGGGCTCGTGCTCTCTCGCTGCCATTAATGAGGGGCCAAAACAACATGTCCATCCACACGCACTCTTGCCTTCATCAACACACACACAAGCATCCACTCTTCTATTGTCTGAATTGTAAGCCTGTGATACAAGGCCATAAATAATGGAGAATAGTGCTTTTAAATGAAAGCACAGAGATGTGGGTGTGTGTGGATGCATATGCAGCATAGGACTGGGCATTTCCAGGTCTGTATATTTTAAATCTACCTTTTGAATTTACATTCATTCATTGTAAAATATAAAATAATTATAAGCTGAACTACATTTAAGATGATCCGTAAGACACTTCAAAAAATACTTAACTAAAAGTAAAAAAGGTTGTTAGAAAACAAAAAAGCATCTCTAAAAGTGCACCAAAAAACCTGTATTGCCAGCTGGTGTGTTAATGAGGAGAGAAAATGAGGAGTGGTTAACAAACAAGACAGATGTATGAAGGTGCACACACTGTCAAAAACGAATCATCTTATTCACATGATAGTTTCTCAAAATACCCTTCAAAACAACATCTTAAGTGGCAATACCATAATTTGCTACGTACTATGGTTCAGAATAATAACCATAGGCTATATAAGCTTAATTTTTTTCTTATATCTGCATGATACTCTTAGTCTAAGGCACTTTAAAGAACCACAGTAACGTTACATGTCCTAAAAACAACGTAATGTCATTACACATTAGATATTTCGCATAGTTTTGCGACTAACTTTTATTTAACGTTAACGTTACCTGGCGAGTCATTCGGGAGTGGTGCGTCTAACGTTAGTTGTTGAAACTTCTTCATCGTTGATAAACGATACTAGGTATTTCCAGCTTTAGTTACCATTGTAGATATATATCCAAATGTTTCTTGTTTATGTTGTATGGGATGAGAAACCGTCTCAAACGGCATTTGGCGCGTCAGAGTTTGAATGATTCAAACTGAATCGTGAGCCGATTCCGGCCATGTTTCTCTGGCGTTTCGTCGAGTCATTGATTCGGTTCCGAATCGTGAATCTCCCGTTCCGATTATAAACACAGAAAAGCAAATAACGCTGCGATATCACGGTAAGATATGTTATAAGATGTTGTTTTATTATGTAATATAAAGAACATGAGTATTCACTTCGCTTGTTTGATCTTTGATGCTTAATAAATTGCGTTGGTTTATGGAACAAGAAACCAGAAACGATTCAGAATGCCGTTTAGCCAATTCACACGAGTGAACCGACTCAAATGATTTATTCATTTGTTCGTTTATTCAATTCTAAACTGAAAAACTGCTGACTTATCCACCTTTTTCTTCACATAAGAGTGGGCACAGATATTTGTACATTTTATGGGTCTTGCTTCCGGTCTAATCCACATCTAGCTATTTTTAGCTCTATAAAACAGCTCGTTTTGCTGTTTGATTGCAAATTGGTGTGTCTTACCATATTATCTGAATGTATTATCTTAATTATGAGCACACACTGGTTTGTAGTGCAAACAGTTTTGCCATTTAGTGCATGTTGTTGTTCTTCTTGTTATTTTCCTATACCTGATAATAAACCGGAAGTCTCACCCATAGGCTTACTTCCACATTGAAAAAAAAAGTGGATAAGAAAAGTTTTTTTTTTTTTTTTATTGAAAAGTTTTAAAGCAATCTATTAGAATAATTCAAACTTTTCTGCAGTACCAGAACCCTCCCTCAGCCTGAGGGCCTTGGGCTTAAGATTGTGCATTAATGCAGGCCTGTCTTTCAGTAGCACTGTAGCCTATCTATATAGGCCTGTCTGTCTTGCAGTCTGTAAGGTCTGTATAACCTTCAAATATAAAGGCTTTAAAAAAAAATTAAATTAAATTTCAGTCAAGACTTTGTCAAGTCACATTCAGAGTTTTTCTTGACCAACTTTCCTTTCCTAGTTATCCAGTTTTTTCAGTCACTGTCAGCAGATTTTCATTCGGCATACCTCATTTGAGTAGTTTGCTCACAAGCATCATGTCCTAGTTCGTTCACTGCCGTCTCAAGCCATTCAGCCTCAAAACACCAACTCGTTGAGTGTATATGGGCATATTCATTCAGTATGCCCAACCAATGATATGCTCCTTCACAGCCCGTACCATAATGTGCTATAGCCAGTCTTTGAAGTGAGAAAAGGCCAAAGCAGCCATGTGCTTCAGAAGGAAGAGAGACCAATGAACAAAATATAATGCATGGAAGTGAAAGAGAATGGTTTGTTCAAGTAAAAAATACCACTAACACAAGACGTTTGGACACTGAGAAACAGAGCATCCTTTCAAAATTATTTCAGGGATGTCAGTGGTTATGGAGATGTGGGCTGCAGGTCAAAGCCCTGTTTAAAAGTTAATTTAGCCCTAGAAAGATTTTTCTCACTAAAAACCCTCTAAGTGCCCATTTATGCGGATTGTACAACTTTATGGCCAGAGTTCTGTGAGACACATTCATCACTGTGGTCATTAAAGAGAAGATATTCTCAGTTTTATCTCTGTGTTTTTTTAATGTTCAATAAAATTAGGTAAAACATTATACGGTATGTATAATAAAAGCCATAAGCTTTTCATTATGATTAATGGATCATAATACTATTGTTCAAAAGTTTGGAGTCAGCAAAGATATTTATAATGTTACAAAAAAATTCTATATTAAATAAATGCTTTTTATTGGTAAGAACATTGAGAACATTTTGAAAATGACATCTAATCAATACAGTCTATAATCTTTTTAAATGTAACTATTTTGTACCGTATCTGTGTAATTCTCTAGCCGTAAAGGCTATCTCTACGGGGTTTTCTGCAATTTTCTGCTATTAAGCAGAAGAAATGTTTTGTACACTGATAATAATAAGAAATGTTTCTTGAGCAGCAAATCAGCATATCAGAATGATTTCTGAAGGATCATGTGAGAAGACTGAAGATGCTGAAAATTCAGGAATAAATTGCTTTTAAAAGACATTCAAATAGAAAACAGAGATTTTAAATTGTAATAATATTCCAGACGTTGCACTTTTTTATAATAAATGCAGGCTTGGTGAGAAGAAAACCTAAAAAAATAAAAAATAAAATAAAAATACTCACCGGCCCTAAACTTTTTGAAAGGTAGTGTGATTATTTGACATTTAATTGTGGGCTTCTTGGAAAGACATCATCTAGAAAGTTTTGTGTAATGAGTTTTGTGTAAGTTTCGGAGAACACGTTCAGCTGTGGACATGAATCAATAGCAACATCTGTCTGTTGTCAAAATTCTGAGTAATTTTGGAAGTGTGGAATTACTTTTACTCCAAGATCTGCATGTGTTCTTTGACGTTTAATTATGTGTATGCCAGTGTTTCCAGCACAGCTCCATTACAAAGGAAATTATGTTTTACCCAGGTTGTGAGTTTGCAGTCTGAATTGAATGTGATGGCATAGAAAAAAACATTGTGGAAGACATGTCTTTCTATTGCGTTTGCTTCACTGGCTGCATGCAAAAAACAAACAAACAAAAAAACACTACATAATGAGAGGAATCTTTTAATGAATCAAACATGAAATCAAATTGCTCTGATGTTAGAAAAAAACAACCTTATTATGCCACTGCACATACTGATTAAGGTGCATAATTTTTAAAATGTTAATATTTAATGCAACCAAATTAATGAGTTAAATTAATTGTTAAAAATAAAGTATGTGGTTAGAATAAATAAGACGGGGCCGCACGTTCTGCAGGAAACAAATTCTGCAGGAAACACTGGCGTGTGTGCATGCTTTATTTGATTGACAGGTCTTTTCCACTTGGCTGACACGCATTGAGAAAGTGGAAATACCGGCAGGGAGAGAGGGAACATCAGGGTTGGCGTCTCGAACACACACTCGCACGGAGAAAAAAAGATTGAGGGAGAGGAAGAGGAGGCGTTCATGGCCGTCTATGATTTGTCCGGATTTTTTGAGAGGAAGTAAACATGGATCAGGCTGTCAAACAGACAGGAGGCCATAGAGTGGGAAAAGAGAGCATGTCAGGTTCCAGCAATGTGGGCAGCTCTTCCTTCCTGTGAAAAGTAGAGCAGAGCCCATTCAATCTTGGCGTGCCTCTTTCTCTCACACGTTATCGTTTTGTTGTTTTTTTCCTGCTGAACTCTAAGTGATGGTTCCGTAGCTCGGAGAAATTAGTCACCTCCACAGATGCAGAGGCACTGCAGATAAGCCATTGTCTTCTTTCCTCTTATATAATAATTCTTGACACTGTCTCAAAATGTTGCTTCGAAATCCAACCCGTCGCAATGCCTGGAATCTAAAGTAAAACCTGTGGGACTGCTCTTAAAATCCTTCTTGAAGCAAACCCAGAGAATGTAACGGCTGAGAAGTTTTAATATTCAAGATGTCCAACCGTATGTGCCTAATGGGCCTAATTTGTAAAGAGCAGCATTTTTGGTTTCCTGGTGATCTGTCAGTGAGTGTCCAAATATTAAGAATTGAAATATTTTTGTGCATGCAGCAAGAATGTGATTTATACAGACTAGAGAGCATGCCACAGAACTTGTTTTTTACTGACGAAAAAGCCCATTGCAACACTTGCCACCATGATGCTATGGTGTTCTGGATGGTTGCTATCGTGATTTTTACAGATTTTTTTTCCACTGACAGATGATTATGAGTTTGATTGCTTGGAAAAGTAATGGACCTATTACACCTCTTCTCAATTAGCAATTAGGGGTGTGTGATAATGGCAAAAAAAATTACATCTCTATTTTCTAGAATTTTGTCAATAACGATAATTAGACGATATTTTGCAGAGCGTGTTTTTGTCTAATATTTTGCCAGGTTTATGACTGCATGGACAGCTGACTCCCAAAGCTTTTGATATTTTTTATATTCTGTGTAGTGATTTGCAAGGGTTACAGAAATTAACCTTTAAGTTTAAATTAATTTTTACATTTCATGGGCATTTTTACCTTTATAAAGCCATTTTTTTCTAACATAATTAAATGTATGCATCATCTTTTGTGTCAAATTCTTACATTTAATCAAAACATTCAAATAGTAAGACACTATAGGGCTGTTACCAATAAAATGAAATCAGTATCAACAAAATATGCATTTGCAATGCAGAGGTGGCACAGAATTTCCATCTGAAGTGGCATTTAGATGCAGTTACACAGGCTGTTTAATGCAGGACATGAATGCATTTAACCTGATGTTTAAAAAAAAATGTTGAATGCTGATATTTGAAATGATTTGAGAAAAAAAGGACAATAAACTTTAAATATAAACCTAAAATCACCAGTAGGTGGCGGCAAATCACTTTTGAGTCATTCATTCAACCGATTCATTCAAACGGTTGATTGAATCAGTAACGAAACACTGTTGTGTGTTGCTCAGAGATGCAAAAAAGCTCTGCTGTGACTTTGTTCACATCCATTTGGATCACATCCAAAATAAAAGTTTTTGTGTGCTGTGTGCTATATATATATACACATGCATGTATATATTTAAATATATTGTTTATATATTAAATATATTTATATATAACATAAATTATATGAAAATTAATATATATGTAAATATTTTCAAAATACATACTGTATGTGAGTGTCTTTATATACGTAATAAATATACACAGTACACACACATTATTATATAAACAGAAACTTTTATTTTGGATGTGATTAATCGCGATTAATCGTTCCTCAGCACTCACTTTAATAGACTAAATCATGCAGTGAATGCGTGAACTCTAAATGCACATGCTTAGTAGGAGTGTTGGGGAAAGTTACTTTTAAAAGTAATGCATTACAATATTGAGTTGCTCCCTAAAAAAGTAACTAATTATGTTGCTTAGTTACTTTTTATGGAAAGTAATGCGTTACTTTACTTTTGCATTACTTTTTAAATCTGGGCAGGGCTGGCTTGTTTGTTTTTAATATAAAAAGTTCGATTTTTGACAAATGTAAAAGCCTTTTCACACCAAAATTTATTTTTTCATTACTGAATCTGTTTATTGTGAGTAAGATGAATTAATGCATGTTCACATTTATTCTAGAACTAACATCTTACTCCCGATTTCTCTCAACATGGGGACAGGAGAGCTTTTAATCAATAAGTTGGGGGAAAAGTAACTGGCGTTACTTATTTGAAAAAAGTAACTCAGATATTTTCTTGTCAATTAAAAAGTAATGTGTTACTTTACTAGTTACTTGGAAAAAGTAATAATATTCCGTAACTCGTGTTACTTGTAATGCGTTACCCCCAACACTGCTTAGTAGTCTAACCTCATAGTGTATGCATGCACTCTCTATTTGTATTTTTGTTTGTTTTTTTACGATATACTCAATAATGTCAATCATAGACGATATATATCACACACCCCTATGTATATTTTATCACTGAACGAAAAAAAATGCAAAAAAATGGCAAAAACTGTACTTTTAGGGGTACAACAGGAACAATTTTGTATCTTATCCACCCCTACAAAGTACATATCAGTACCCTGAGTGGTAATATATACCCTTAAGATACTGCTATGAATCTTTTAGGGGAAAATAAGGTACAAAGATGTCCCTTTGAGAGTACTGTTTTAGTGACAAGATATGTGTGTGTGTGTGTGTGCGTGTGTGTGTGTGTGTGTGTTTTGAGTGTTTCCTGGCTGATGCTGTTTTCTAAGCTTCTTAGTTCCATAGAAAATCAAAATCAGTGAGATGAATGTGTGAATTAATACTTCCAGGTTAAAAAAGTGTCAAATTCCTTCAGGCTGATTTCCAAAAAACTCATTTTTGAAGATCTCAGACATTTAAATTAGATATGCAGAGGGCACAAAATGTTTTTCCATCGCCTTGCATTCTTGTACCATGATATAAAAGTTATTAAGTAAAACAAAAGTAGCTCAGATATTTTCTTGTCAATTAAAAACGAATGCATTACTTTACTAGTTACTTGGAAAAAGTAATAATATTCCGTAACTCGTGTTACTTGTAATGCGTTACCCCCAACACTGCTTAGTAGTCTAACCTCATAGTGTATGCATGCACTCTCTATTTGTGTTTTTGTTTGGTTTTTACGATATACTCAATAATGTCAATCATAGACGATATATATCACACACCCCTATGTATATTTTATCACCGAATGAAAAAAAATGCAAAAAAAATGGCAAAAACTGTACTTTTAGGGGTACAACAGGAACAACTTTGTATTTTATCCACCCCTACAAGGTACATATCAGTACCCTGAGTGGTAATATATACCCTTAAGATACTGCTATGAATCTTTTAGGGGAAAATAAGGTACAAAGATGTCCCTTTGAGAGTACTGTTTTAGTGACAAGATACGTGTGTGTGTGTGTGTGTGTGTGTGTTTTGAGTGTTTCCTGGCTGATGCTGTTTTCTAAGCTTCTTAGTTCCATAGAAAATCAAAATCAGTGAGATGAATGTGTGAATTAATACTTTCAGGTTAAAAAAGTGTCAAATTCCTTCAGGCTGATTTCCAAAAAACTCATTTTTGAAGATCTCAGACATTTAAATTAGATATGCAGAGGGCACAAAATGTCTTTCCGTCGCCTTGCATTCTTGTACCATGATATAAAAGCTATTAAGGAGACACTGTCAGAATGTTTTAAAAGTAATAAAAAATCATTCTCAAATATGAATTTTATATATGCACCACATCCAGATAAACCCCAATATTGTAATTCACCAGCAGATGGCGAGTGCTGTAACATCGTTTCACCAGTAGATGGCGACTGGCAAGTGTCTTTTTGAGTATTATGAGACATTTTTGCAAGTGTTATAATTTTTCTCCTTTTTTTAAACTTTGAGGGAAAATAACATAAGCAATATCGCCACCTATGGGCCTAGCATGGAAATGCATCTTTACATTCACTCACAAAACTTTTGCAGTAAGCATTATAGTATAGTTTTTCCTCCCACCTCTTATTATTCCACCACAAAAGTTTTGAGAGAGAGACTGCAAAGTTGCTCAAGGGATGGCAAAAAGTTGTGCGAGAGCATACAAAAGTTCTGCGAGTTTCTCAGGGGAGTGTAAAAGAGATTGCGAAAGCATTTAAATATAATCTAATTTTTTTTCCCCATCACTACATCCCTTTAGGGACTCTGTAGGAAATGGTGTTTAAGCATCACAAAGCAGAGGATAAATGTATTATTTATCCTCCATTCTTTTAACACAAACCCATTCGGACTTGACTTTCCAGGCTTGACGTTTAGAGAAATACAACAGCAACAGCCCAGACCAATGACTTACGAGTTTTAATAACGTCCTGACATGGTGAAACTATTTAACGATTGTGCTCCGAAGCATATTTGTTCCCTTCTAGCACCCATGAGTAAATGAAAGACCTGTAAATCTCAGCACAGTGTTAGACTGCCACGATGGTCGTAAGAACGGCGAAAACAAGCCCACATTGTGTTTGACTGCTAAAACTGACAGGCTCGATTTGACCGTGAAGGATTGGACTTTGCTCCCCCGCAAAACGTGCCAGCGATATGGAATCTTTTCGTGATCGCTCGTTAGCTTTTTTAAACGGCTGGCGAGTTGCTTCGATCGTGAAATCAAGTCTCATCTCTGCATGTAGCTATAGCGTATTCACATATACATGTGAGAGAAAATGACTTGATCAAAAGGTCACGTGCCCAAAGCTGCCCTTGAGCCAAGTCCAAGTCGTGGGTGGGGTTCGGGGTGGGGAGAGAGATAACAAAAGCGCATATTCCGATATGTGTTTCATATTCTTTGTCACAGATCAAGGCCAAGACAAGGCGGCGTGGAATGAATTTATGATCAGAGACCTCCTTTGAAGTTCTGGCTGTTCTTTCAAAGAATTGTCTGACGATGAGTAAGTTGAAGACTTTCTATGTTAGGTCAGAAGAAAGTGCCCTAGCAGGTGGTGAAAAAGAGAGAGAAAAAGCGAGTGAAATCTTTCCTCTGTCGATCTTTCGATCTCTGCTCTGCCAGCTTATTTATTAGACATGAGAGGGTCAAAAACTGCCAGGGGCGCCCATTTCAATCTGTCAACTCTTCACTGCTGCGCTTTGCACCCGGGGACTCCCGCCCCCAGCCCTGCCTGACAAGCGCGAAACGTGGAAACCTTTCACGTAATTGTGCGCTTTATTGTCTCGTATTCCCCTAATTACAATCAGAGAGGGGTCATTTCTGCCCCGACAAAGAAATAACAAGCATCAGAGAAAAATAACAACCGATTGCCGTAGCCTATAATTGCGATTTTCAGCCCCAAATTGCAGCCTAATGATTACAGGCGTGGGGCGGACCTGGCAGAGGTTGCTGGGATGCATGAATGCTGCTTGAGAGAGAGAGAGAGAGAGAGAGAGAAACAGAGAGACAAAGAGAGAAGGAGATGAGAGAGAAACTGCCGAGAAAGCACAGTTTCTTCAGCTATAGGTAGATTTCATTGTATGGATTTCAATTCTTTTGTTTTGTTTTGTATTGTTTTTTCATTTTCATTGTTATATGAAGGCATACGATTCTTGGGAATATTTTTCATTCCTTCATCCTTTATTTATTTATTTTTTATCTATAAATTTATGTATAGATTTTATCAAGACACACACGCACATACATACATGCATCATTATTATTCGATTTTTAAAACTGTTATCTTCTAAACCAAGAGTGTTATATGGTACATAAAGATTCATTATTTAACGTGTAAAAATCTATTATTTTTTATTATTAATTTTATTCATCATAAAAATATAAAATGTTTCATTTGTAAAATATGTGAAATATGGTACAATATTTAATGTGTAAAAATGTTGTTTGTTTATTTATTTATTTATTTATTTATTTATTCATTCATAAAAATAGGAAGTATTACATTTTTAAAACTAATTTGTTTTTAAAAAGTCAAATATGGTGCAATATTTAATGTGTGAATATTTTAATGTTGTTGTTTCTTCCTTCCTTTATTTATTTATTTATTTATGTCATCATAAAAAATAGGAAGTGTTACATTTTTTAAAACAGTAAAATATGGTACAATATTTAACATGAATATGAAACATGAAATTTTAAAACTATTATTTTTTAAACACTGAAATATGGTACAGTATTTAATGTGTGAATATTTTATTGTTTGAATTATTATTATTGTTATTATTATTATTAATTTATCAATCATAAAAATATAAATTGTTATATTTTTAAAACTATGACTTTCTATACAAGAAGTGGAATATGGCACATACATATTTCTGTATTTAATGTGTGTCAATCAATCAATCAATTATTTTAAAATTAGTAAAATATTACATATTGTGTCATCTTTGATTGAGCTGCAATTTTGTTAAATTGTGAATATTATAATATTACATAAAAATATTCTAATCCATTTTTCTGTATATTTAGGACTCATAAAATGATGGTTATTAAATTATCCGTAGCAAGACCAATTTTATTCCAAAAATGAATAAAATGTAATTTCCATTGCTGTCATTTCCAGAAATAATGGTGACCTGAGATGTGGAGAAATGACAGAATTCTTCTGTGACACATGTGTATACACTTTTGGACACGGCTAGTAGACAAACTTACTTTGAAAAGTAGGAAATTAATTTTCCACAGGGCAAAAGTGCCCATAGTTGAAGAAACACCCAATTACAACAACTCCTGTTCCATCACAGAATGCAAGATCAACACCCGTTTTATCTGAAAACGCAAAGCCAACCGAACGTTCAGCGCTGTGTCGAGAGCTGACAGTAAAGGCCTCAGGACGTTCTGCGGCATTGGAGATAATGGAGATTCGGGAAAACAGAAAGGGGAAGGAATAAGGGCTGCCAAACGCCGACACGCTACAACAAGCGTGGCATGGGTGTGTGGCAGGAGCGGGAACCCACAGCAGGGGAGGGCAAGTGGGACAACTCCAGCTTAGATGGCAGCCTCTGAGGCCGGTTCCAGCTCTGCCGCGATTATGCTGTCAGGAACGTGGGCGGTACATCCGTGACTTGTAATGGTGGAGCAGAACTCCACAGCGTATGCTCTCCATTTGCAAACACCTCATGTCTTAATTATATGTTGTGCTCACTGTAACCAAATGAGATGATCATTATATATATGTTTGGTTTAATTGCGTCAAATGAAAGCGGCAGTAAATCAGCTGTTTGAGACATCTGTAAGTTATATTTTTATAGGACTTTCTACAGGTAGTTTAAGGACACAATTCTCAGGCAAAGCAAACTGTCATATGTGACCAGTTGTAAGAGTATTTTTTTTTTTTAAATTAAGATTTATACATCATTTGAAAGCTGAATAAATAAATAGGGTTTCTTAGGATATGACAATATTTGGCAAGGATACAACTATTTGAAAATCTGAAATCTGATGGTGCAAAAAAAAATCTAAATACTGAGAAAATCACCTTTAAAGTTGTCCAAATGAAAATCTTAGCAATGCATATTACTAATCCAAAATTAAGTTTTGATATATTTCCGGTAGGAAATTTACAAAATATCTTCATGGAACATTCATTTTGATCCATACAATGTATTTTTGGCTATTGCTACAAATATACCCGTGCTACTAATATACCCGACTGATTTTGTGGTCCAGGGTCACATACTATTCCTAATGGTTGTTATGATTACCTCCTCAGACAAAAAACTATTTATTTTTACAGTATTTTTTTATAGTTTAATTTCCAGCACTATGCACGACTATGAAAAAGTTTTTTGGAAAGCAATTTGCACTTTTATTCAACAAAGATGCATTAAATTGATCAAAAGTGACAGTAAAGACATTAATAATGTTATAAATATTTCTATTTCAAATAAATGCTGTTCTTTTGAACTTAACACTATTCATCAAAGAATCAAGAAAAACATTTTCCACAAAAATACAAACTGTTTTCAACATAACATTCAAAGAAAAATTTTTGAGCAGCAAATCAGCATATTAGAATGATTTCTGAAGGATCATGTGACACTGACAACTGGAGTAATGATGCTAAAAATTCAGCTTTAGATTGCAGAAATAAATTACTTTTTAAAATATATTAAAATGTAAAACAGTTGTTTTAAATTGTAATAAAATTAATGATTTTTACTGTATTTTTGATAAAAAAAAATATATAGCATTGGTGAGCATAAAAGACTTTTTCAGAAACATAACAAATCTTATGAACCCAAAACCTTTGAATGGTAGCCTACATATACTTATGTGTGCTGGAAAATCAACCAGAAATGTTTTATATCTTACAGAATCATATTTTAATAACTATTTTTCAGTAGTCTGGTTCATTTATGGTGATGAAATTTGCCTGGCAACAGACTTGTTTGAGTTTTTTTTCTCTAGCAAGTAATGATGTAATGATCAAAATGCATTTTTCCTTTGCTTTTGATGTAAATAGACCTTGCAATGTAATCTGTTGTCTTCACGGTTTAATTAACAAAATCAGTTCTCACCTCGTCTTTGAGAATACTAATAAGCCACCAAGTCACACCGTCGTTAGACCCAGTGATTGAAACCACGCTGCTGTACCAGAAACATCACTGCCTCCTAAATGCCAGCCGCATCTCAATTTGTCCATCCGTGCTTTCCGAACATGTAAGCGAAAGTAAACTAATGAGCGTACGATCTGAAATCAGGTAGGGAGGAAAATTGAAAAAGTCACGCTAAGCTGATCATCAAAATTTCAGCCTGGGACGATATTTTTCTGCACAGCCCTGCTATATTGAGAGAGCTTATGGTAATATGGTTTGCTTTGAGAGTGGCATATTGAAAATAAGTCCAGTGGGATCGAAAAGAGAGTGTGGAGAGAGGAATCCGGCCCTGAGCAATTTCACTGTGTTTACACAGCGCCTCACAACAAGACTGCCACATAAACTCAGCCTGATGGAGCCCAGGGCAACCAGTGGGCATACACAGACCGGCTAGCGGACTCTAAAAATTACATTCAAGAAAGATAGAGCAACACACGCTATATTGCAGTAAAACACAACTGCTGTAGCACATACACGATTGCATTTGCGTGTAGGAACAAAAACAGGAGGTGGAGATAGAACTACTTTATGTAGATACATATGAAAGTAACATTACACATGAAATCTCTTTATGAGATCAGAGCAATGAGATTAAATGGAGATTTATTCACTGAGAAAAAGACGCATGTGTGTCTTATCTAGCGTTTCAGAAAAAAAAAACAGTCTTAAAGGAAAAGTCCACTTCCAAAACAAAGATTCACATATAATGTAGTCACCCCCTTGTCATCCAAGATGTTCATGTCTGTCTTTCTTCAGTCGTAAAGAAATTATGTTTTTTGAGGAAAGAATTTCAGCATTTTTCTCCATATAATGGACGTCTATGGTGTCCCAATTTTGAACTTTCAAAATGCAGTTTAAATGCGGCTTCAAATAATCCCAAATGCAGTTGTAAACAATCCCAGCCGAGGAAGAATGGTCTTATCTAGCAAAATGATCGGTTATATACTTTTTAATGTCAAATGCTTGTCTTACTCTGCCTGGACTGTTTTTTTCTTTCGGTTCATGACAGTTAGGGTATGTCGAAAACCTCCCATTTCACGTTCTCCCTCAACTTCAAAATCGTCCTATATCACTGTTTTAACTTTTTTGTTAAGGGTGTTTGATCTCCTTTGTATGTTCACTTTGCAAACACTGGGTTGGCACTTCTGCAGAGATGTAGGATGATTTTGAAATGATTTTTGAAGTTGAGGGAGAAAATACGGTCAGAGTTTCTCGACATACCCTCGTTGTCTCGAGCCAGAATACACAGAGAACAAGGAGAGTAACGGCAAGACGAGCGTATGAGATTAAAAAGTATTTAAATTGTATTTTTTTAAAGGGGTCATCGGACCATTTTCCACAAGTTGATATGATTCTTTAGGGTCTTAATCAAAAGTCTATAATATACTTTGGTTAAAAATTCTCAATGGTAGTGTAAAACAACACCCTTTTTACCTTGCCAAAATCAGCTCTGCAAAAATCATCCTGTTCTGGTCAAGGTTTCTTTAAATATTAATGAGCTCTGCTCGCCCCGCCCCTCTCTACTCTTTGTGCAGTGACGAGCCTGTTTACTTCTGCCGCATTTAGCCGCTAAACTTGCTAACTAGCAGGTTATTAGAAAAGGTGATCGCATAGATTCATAAAAAAAAAAAACCCTTATACTCACTTCTGCTGTAAGTGAAGCTGGATGACGAATGATTCGCGTGAACACAGACGGATATATGTAGATCGGGAGGCGCATTCCCTTCACAAACAAGCGTAATCCACTGCATCTTCAGCGGCTCAGATGTCGGGAGTAAATGACGACCACTATGTTCATTATTACATCCAGCAACACAACACCTCAATCGCTCAATCGGAGATATTCTTGTCTAACTTACATCCCTGCTCCGGCTTTGAAACAATGGAGGTCTGACTGTTACAGCTGATTTAAGGCAGGTCTGAGGTAAGACGCTCATGTCAATCAACTTTCGTGGGAGCGGCCTCTGTGGCTGTGACACCACACCGACAGGCATCTGAGAATGGCTCAATTTGAAAAAGGGGATATTATTTTTACAGATTAATTAAAAACCACTTCATGGATTTTTATCATTATAGGGTAGATTTGTACATACACTGCCAACACACATTAATGTTCAAACAACATGTAAAAGTGAACTTTGCATCCGATGACCCCTTAAATGAAAATAACCAATCGTTTCGCTAGATAAGATCCTTCTTCCTCGGCTGAGATTGTTTACAACCGCACTTGGAACTGCATTTTGGAAGTTCAAAATCAGGGCACCATACCAGTCCATTATATGGAGAAAAAAACATATTTTCTTTACGACTGAAGAAAGAATGACATGAACATCTTGGATGACAAGGGGGTGAGTACATTATATGTGAATCTTTGATTTTGAAGTGCACTTCTCCTTTAAGTAGCATGGGTATATTTGTAACAATAGCCAAAAATACACTGTATGGGTCAAAATGATCAATTTTTCTTTTACGCCAAAAATCATTAGGATATTAAGTAAAGACTAACAAGAACTAACATAAACATGAACATTTTTATTAACTAACATTAACAAAGGCTAATAAATGATGTAAAAATATATTGTTTACAGTTAGTCCATGTTAGTTTATGCATAAACTAACTAGTTTATGCATTGTAGTGCATTTACAGTGCTGGTTCATTTATGGTGATCATGTTCCATGAAGCTATTTCGTACATTTCCTACCATAAATATATCAAAACTTAATTTTTGATTAGTAATATGCATTGCTAAAAACTTCATTTGGATGACTTTAAAGGCAATTTTCTCAATATTTTGATTTTTTTGCACCTTCAGTTTCCAGATTTTCAAATAGCTGTATCTCGCCCAAATATTGTTCTATCCCAACAAACAAATGTAAAGCTTATTTATTCACAGGGTCACAACTGCTCAGATTTGCTAAGATACAAAAGTGTGCAGTCAAAAAGAGAGTGTAAACTGGAATATTTCTCATCAAATTCTTCAACAAAATAATGAGGACTATGCTACTAATCAAACTGAAGTAATTTTGTAGCTCTCTACTCATTTGAGTCGGTTTTTATGTCTGTTTTATTTCTTCTTATTTCTTTAGGAAAAACATCTGAGAAGAAGCTGGTATGTCAGTGAAACAGACGTACGAGTTATGAAAGAGCTTCTTCTGAGCAATAAAAATGCCCTGTGGAGATATAAGCACACACAAAAACAAGATTCCTACATGAAATCTTTTTAATATCTCAGCTTATTCTCATAGACAGTAAGGTTAGATAGAGATCAAATGTAGAAATAAAAATTTAATATATATTAAAAGTGATTTTACTGGGGTCTTTATTTATGTTAAAAAATCCATACTGTATAATACTGTTTGTGGTCAGTAAGTGGGTTTTTTTTTTTATTTATTTTTTTTTTTTTAAGAAATTAGTACTTTTATCAAGCAACGATGCATTAAATTGATCTTGCATTTTTTTAAAACAACACTGTAACAATGTAATGAAAAAAAATCTATTTTAAATAAATGCTGTTCTTTTGAACTTTCTATTAATAAAAGAATCCTGAAAAAAATGTTTTAAGGTTTCTGCAAAAATACTGAAATATTAAGCAATGAAAATTGCTGAAAATATTAAACAAACAAAAATATTAAGCAACTGTTTTTAACATTGATAATAATCAGAAATCAGCATATTAGAATGATTTCTGAAGGATTATGTGATAATGAAGGCTGGATATTTGCATTACAGGAATAAATTACATTTTAAAATATTCACAAATTTTAATATTAAATTGTAATAATATTTTTCATTATATTACAGTTTTACTGTTTTTTTTTTTTTACATCAAATAAACGTGGCCTATGTAAGCATAAAGACATGTAAGCATAATAATCCAACCTTAAACTTCAGAATAATAAAATGTATGTACTGAATATCTTTAGTGAACTATATTAGTTAACATGAACAATACTTACAACATGAACATTTTTATTAACTAACATTAATTATTATTAATTATTTATTAACCAACATTATTAAGGCTAATAAATGCTGTAAAAATATACTGTTCACAGTTAGTTCATGTTGGTTTATGCATAAACAAGTTTTTTGTAACTAGTTACAAAAGCACTGCAAATGCACTACAATGCATAAACTAGTTAGTAGTGCATTTGCAGTGCTTTTTGTCATCAAATTTTTAAATATATTTTTATATTTTTTTAATTTCAGTTCAGTTCATTTAAACAAACTTATTGCAACATTTTAATATATAATTTAGATTTAATTAAATATATATCATAATTTTAATATAATTTTAATTATAGTATTATTTAATAATTATTTAACATTATTTAATATTTAATTTTATTTTATAATATTTCAGTTTCTTTCCATCCAATATTTATGTTTTATTTTATTAAAGCTTTATTATAATTAACAGTGTTTCTCTTCAACAGGTCAAAACAAGTCCTACAAAGTGCATCCAGCCATAATAAAAAGTGCCTTATATGGCAATGAAGAGTGAATAAAGGCCTCCTGTAGCGAATTTTTGTAGGGAAAATATCCATATTTAAACTATAATAATCACTTTAATCTAGCTTGCGCTCTCTGTTGTACACAGAAGCCGATTACTCACTAAAAACTCCCACAGATCATGTTTCATGCCATTTCAAGTCTTATTTTGATGTAACAAAGTGGTTATATCTAAGTGTGAGTTGTTTACTTACTTTTTTTAAATTAGTCTTCCCATTAACGCCATTATATTGTTCATTCATACTGATATGCAAATGCAGAACGCGCACAAACACAAGAGGCGGGGTTTATCGCATGAACCAATCACAGCCGAACACAGCCCAGGCATATCCAATGACATCACCTCCTCTCACGTGACTTTCCCCCATTTCATTCTCAATTACCACTCAACAAACTCACTGCACGCTTTAGGGAGTCTGTTAAAACTCAATGGGCTCAAAGGAGAGAAGCGGACTCCCTCTGTAACTTTACCTGCTATATATGTGTATAATATATATATATATATATATATATGTTTGCGAGTGGAAGAAGATGAAAGAGACAAAGTTCATGCTTGAATGAAACATAACTGAGATCTCATGAGCCATGAAAAAGCAACCGCTGAGCAATAACACTTTCCTTTAGGGACATAAGGAGGCAGAGAGAGATAGAGAAGAAAAAAATGAGTGCAATCCAGACCCGGTGGCCAAGACAGAAAGAATGAGTCTGCAAGAGATGTATTTCCTGTTTTAATCTCAAAGGAACACACCGTGCAGGATGAGGGGATGTTCTCGCTCTGGTGGGAGGCGGCGACGGCACACTGACGACTCCTAGGCAACCAATTTGTTTGTTTATTGTCTTGGTGTTTTGTCGCGGTTACAGTTCATTGCAGTCTGCCTCCACTCCAGCACGCTCTTTTAAATGGCATCTATAAAACATGCGGCCTCTTTCGCCCGTCTTCCTCATCCCTCTCTCACGCTCTGCTGTTTTTGTATCCCCCTTTCTTTCTCCATCCTTTTATCCCTTCCCTCTCCTTCCCTCCCTCTGTTTCTTTCAGTAACTCGTTCTTTCTCTCTCTCTTTGTCTCTCACTCCTCACATCAGTCAAGCATTATGTGGTGGCATAGAAGCTTCCAGGATGCCCACTCACATTCTCTGCGCTCACAAAGCCGCCCTGCTCTCTGCTAAATCCAATCACACACCGAGCTGCATTCGACAAAGAGCACATCGGCACAGGGAATAATCGCTCGCGAAATATCCGCAAGGTTACACTGTTGCATAATCGAGGTTATGCGAGTTTAGCGTAATTATAGCTCTTTATGCGTCAACGATAAAATTCAGTTTTCAAACAGGTTTCTAAATCGCTCTACCTGCTTGTCATTGGTTGGAAAAAAAGAAAGCCCCGCCTCCAGACTCACATTATTGGATCAGCCGATGTCTGGCTGCAAACAAAATAAAGTTCCAAAACCATCATATTTTTTACGAGAATCAACCTATATTAAACTGGAATAGGGGAAAAATAGTGCTGTCAAAATTAGCACTCTTACGCAGATTAATTTTTCCAGTTTAACGCCGTTAAAAATATTTAACGCAGGGGCGGAGCCAGGGTTGGCCATGCCACTCACAAATGCTGCTTCTCTCTCTTTTTTTCTTGACAAGAAGTGCATTTATTTAGTCGCAAAATGTCTTTACGACCACATCAAACTGGAAACTTTTCAAATGTGCACTTCACTTCAGCTCCAGGAAAAGGTAGAATGACATGTGAACTGCATTCAGATAAGATATTGTCAGGCCATATGTTAGTAAAAACGAAATTACCGAACTTACCAGCTGCTGTGATGTCTGTTTATCCAAAAACACTAAATAAAAAAGAGGAAATCACTAACTTTGTAGCTTTAAGAATTCATCTATATTTAATTTAGTATTTAGTGTTTGATAACTTTATTCAGTTTCTGTATCTTTCCTACTTTCTGAAAGGCAAAGGTTCTTACGTTTTTTGAGGTTCTCTTAAATTAGAAGGTTTTTTTTTTTTTAAGTGTAAAAAATGTTAAAATTGATAGCTCTCAATGTATAAAAAAGAACGATTTTCTAAAGACATCTGTAATACTGGTATCAGTAATACTCACCTTCAGTCATAAAAACAAATATACCGTCTTTATGTTATTTCTACATTAATTTGAAGATTGAATGTGAAATTATTGCAGTATAAAAGTATATTTAAAAACTTTAATGTTAGGTGGGATTAATTACAATAAATCGCAGTTAATTTCAGAAAAAATGTGGGATTAATTCGTTAATTTTTTTAATAAATTGACAGCACTAGAGAAAGTATTTTAACAGAGAAAAAAGTATAAAAATCACCTTTAATTTCACAATATAGGTCTAGAAATGAAATGAAGAAAACTAAGCACTATTACAATTATTTATTTTCTAGGGTTGCAAGAGTTAACATTAATTTATGAATTTTTAAATTGAAAGTTTAATCCTGGGGAAATTATTAATTCCATTTTCACTTACATTTATTTAAATTAAAGGGGCCACGAGGGTGTGCTAGAAGAAAAATATAAAAAGAAAGTTGAAGATAACACAGTTGTAATTAATTAATTAATTAATTAATTATTTGGTTTTTTTTGTTTTTTTTTTTTCGGATTTGATACTGTTACTATTTCCATTTGTGACCCTGGACCACAAAACAAGTCATAAGGGTAAATTTTCTGAAATTGAGATTTATACAGCAGAATAAATCAGCTTTCAATTAATGTATGGTTTGTTAAGACAGGACAACTATTTGAAAATCTGGTATCTAAAAAAAATCTAAATATTGAGAAAATCGCCTTTAAAGTAGTCTCAATAAAGCTCTTAGCAATGCATCAATAATTTAGACCCATACAATGTATTTTTGGCTATTGCTACAAATATAACCGTGCTACTTAAGACTGGTTTTGTGGGACAGGGTCACATTTGTCCAAAGACTGTCCAAAGTACAAAACTGTGAGATTAATCACAATTATTTTTTATAGAAAGTAGTGCTGGACAATGATTAATCGTGAGTAATCGCATCCAAAATAAAGGTTTTTGTGTACATAATATATTTAATGTATTTATATATAATATAAATTATATTAATTTAAATATATACATGTAAATACATGTCAATATTTAAAAAATATATACTGTATGTGTGTCTTTATATATACAATAATAAATATATGGAGTATATACACATATATAAACAAAAACTTTTATTTTGGATGTGATTAATCATTTGAACAGCACTAATAGAAAGCCATATTTTTAAACACATATAATATTAATATGTAATATTAATAGACATAAAAATAATAATAAATATTTAATAAATAAAATTATTATATAAAAATTTAATTTCTGAAATATTTATGTTAATCTGCCACCAGCCATAGCAATTTTGTTGTCTTAAACATATATTTATGATTAAATTAATGAAATTAATATACATTACAATTCAAAAGTTTGAAATAAGACATTTTTTTTTTATGTTTTTTGAAACAAACAGTAAAAACTATATTTATTGAAATATTATTAACATTTAAAGTGACTGTTTTCTATTTTAATGTATCAAATCAAATATGTCGTTTATATACAAAATATATAATTTATTCCTGTGACTTAAAGGTGAATTTTCAGCATCATTACTTGAGTCTTCAGTGCCACATGATCCTTCAGAAATCATTCTAAAAGTTCTTATTATCAATGTTGAAAACAGTTGCACTGCTTAATATTTTTGTTAAAAACTGTGATGCATTTGTTCCGGATTCTTTGATGACTAGAAAGATCAAAAGAACAGCATTTATTTGAAACTTCTGAACCTTCTGATCAATTGAATGCATACTTGCTGCATAAAAGTATTAATTTATATAACTCTGTGACCATCTACATCAGGAATCTTCTTCTCTTGCTCACGATTTTGTTTGTTGTTATTTTGTCGAGGCTTTGTCATTGTTCTTGCACACACAGTGAGATAAGCCGCGGCTCCTATGAGCCATCACAGCTTTCTCAATTGGCTACGCAACTGAGCTTTGGACACATTACGTAGAGTGTGACATCCATCTCAATGTGTGCTGTAGCTGCTATATTTGCAGATTCAATGCTCTGTAGTGGCTCTGAATTGGTAATTGAAGCATGCTGTTTTGAGACTGCTTTAGTACTTTTAATTACAAACCCAAAGATTAGGATTCAAAGGAGGAAAAATCCCCAATGCTGCTTTATTATCCATGCTAGCTCTGTAAGTATGTAAAAAACAGGTGGATGCGCTAAAATGAATGAAAACACATTAAGCGAAGACGGTAAATAGGAAGATTGGGGCTAGTTGTCGAACAAAAAAAAAGCTTTGGGTGTGTTGTCACACAACATGAGGTAAGTTGTCACAATGGAATCTGCTATTAAACACACTATTATAAGTTTCCAGCTAAATTTAGAGAGTGAAACATTGATAAAACACTAAACGATTCATGAAATGCAAAGAGTAACGTATAAAACCTCACAGTTCCTGAGCGCTTGTGGCAAGTTCCCTGTTTCATCCGTTTCAGGCCAGACTGGCTGCATGATTTTAATTTGACACAGCAACGGTGTGATTGCACCGAGCAGAGCCTCATTTCTGAGGCAGCAAGACAATGGCAAATCCATCTCGCATCGGTTGCAGTTCACTCTCACAAGCATGCAAAGCAATATCTCCAAATTACAGCCTCTGGAATTCGACAGGCTAAAGGCCGAGGACACGACTGCAGCGCTCTGTTCCTCAGGAAACAAAACAGGCTGGACGGGCCTCTCGCACCTCTGCCTCGCCTCCGTAATAAATCACCTGCCATCTCATGCATGTATAGTGATCTTAAACACCTCTCCCTCTGAACGAAATCCGCCCGAGCGATGGTCTATGATTGGTCGGCGTGGCTAGTATAAGTTGGACTGTTATGAGAGATGCAGAGAAGTGGCTCTCAACTGGTTTTATATAACAACTGGTTTTCTCTCTCTCTCTCTATAAGGCAAATAAGATTCTCCATCAAATAAAATTCTCCATAACTGGATAAATCCCATTTTAAGAGGAAAAGGATGAATCAGTCTTTGTTTTTTTTAGCTAAAGCATTTGTCCATTTAATTGATGAGTTAAATATCTGAATATATTAATTTAATAAACATGTAATAAATTATATTATATACAAATACACATATATTTTTTATTTTTTTACTGTGTATACTTACATACATATATGATCTTGACATACCACAAAATTTATAATAATGTAAAATATTATTTAAATAATAATATATACTATTTAATATAATTTATTTATTCATATATATATATATATATATATATATATATATATATAATTTAATTAATAATTAATTTAATAATATAATTAAAATTTCCTAAATATGTGTTAAATATAATGTGATATTATTTGGACCAATTTTAACCAATTATTTACCGAAATAATACCACAAAATATATAATAATATTATGTTAACTCTTATATTATAAGAGTATATTGTATACAAAAATATTTACTATATTTATTGAACTTATATATATAAGTAGAATTTTACATTTTAAATTTTGTGATATATCAAGAGGAAACTGATTCATTAAAATATAATATAATATGACTGATTTAGTAAAATCTAATACAATATAACATATAAGCTATATAAATTATACCAAATAATTACTTTTTTCACAACGGTATTATTATATATTTTGTGATATTATCGTTTTATCATTTTTTAATCTATCCAAGTAATATCACTAAACATATAATAATATAACTGTCTTAACTTTACATTTTTGAAATTTGCATTTAGTTCTTGTTCTCTTGTTCTTGTTATTTCCAGAAAAGACTTGCAACTCATTTCTTTGCCAGTTGAGAGCCACTGACGTAAAAAACAAAAAGGCTGCTAGACACCACCTGCTTACCGGAAACTTCTATTCCTGAAATCATCATGCAATAGCAGAAGTGATTCATGCACCTGCTTCTTACACATACATAGAGTTTCCGAGAAAAAACTAAAAGTGATAAAGATATGCTTCGTGTGTAGTTCACTGATCCATTAGTCTTGTTCTAATGTCCCTGACCTTAAAGCAAATGTTAAGTCCTGTATAATTGCTAGCGCAAATGTCTGTAAAAAAAGTATCTTGTCATCCTATTACCTCTAACGATTGCTGCATTGACCTGCCTTCAAGAGGAAGTCTGAAAGCTCCTCCTACGTGCCAGACCGCCATCTATCTATATCTCACAGATCAGAAGGTCACACACTCTCAAACGGATAGTACCTGAGCCTGACCACAGCTACAAATGAGAAACATCTGTTCATATCTAACTGGCTTTCACTATCTTGTCAGGTGAAACCGCTTACAAAAGCGCTCTTCATTAAAACTGTGTCATTGTCAGTGTAAGATATCAAGCTCATTAGAGAAAAAACACATTATTCTTTGCAAGAGGAAGGAGAAATGCCAGGGATTGTTTTCGTCTTGTCAAGAGCAATATTCTGAAATAGATGAAAGTGGAGCTTCGCTGCAACTTTAGTTAAAGGAATAGTTCACCTAAAGACCTACAACCTACATTGTCTATAGATAGATAGAACAACAGAACGAAAGAGCGAACGATAGAACGACAGATAGATAGATAGATAGATAGATAGATAGATAGAAAGATAGATACATAGAAAGATAGATAGATTTTTACTTTTAATTACATTTCCTTACTAGCAAATAGAATGAAAGTGTATGGAAATAAGCAGCCAAGACCCATATGCTAATCTAATGTATGTGCATACATTAAATTTCCATATTGTCATATGAAGTAAAAACATATGTAAAACCTATTAAAAATAGGAACAGATTACATATATTAACATATTTATGTATTTCTGAACATATATGTCATATTCATCATAAAACCTGTCAATACAAGTTTATATTATATGGTAGCACTATACAATAAGGTTTCATTAGTTAATGTTAGTTAATGTATTAACTAACATGAACAAACAATGAACAATACATTCATTACAAATTTCATTAATCTACACTGTAAAAAAACAACAAAAAACAATTTGTTGAGTCAACTTGAAATAATTTGTGACACTGCTGCCTTAAAATTTTAAGTTCAGTCAACTCAAATAAGTTTACTCAAATTGAAATGTTAAGTTGTACACAACTTAGCTCTCTATCTTGGTTTGTTAAACTTAAAAGCTGGGCTTGTTACCCAGCTGCCTTAAATTTTTAAGTTAAATCAACTCAAATATATAACGTGACATTTCAAGTTGATTAAACTTTTTTGAGTTGACTGAACTTAAAATTTTAAAGGCAGCCAGGTAACAACTTATTTTAAGTTGACTCAACAAATAGTTTTTTTACAGTGTGTGGTAATGTTAGTTAATGCAAATACAGTCATTCATTTACTAATGTTAACAAACAACTTTTGATTTCAATAATGCATTAGTAAATGCACTGAAATTAACATTAAGTAATATTCATAAATGCTGCAGAAGTACTGTTCATGTTTAGTTCATGTTAACTAAAGTAGCCTAATTTAACAGAGAGCACTGTTAATTTGACGACACCTCTTAAAGGGTCGTTTTGGACCCCATTGACTTTCATTGTATAGTTGGAATATCAAGTTTTGTAGAAGAAATAAAACCATACAGGTTTGGAATGACATGAGAGTGTAAATGACGACAGAATTTAAATTTCTGATTGAACTAAAATGAAAAATTAATATGCAAGTGTGATACAGAGTTCACACTTGAGAAAGAAAACAACTCAGTTTTACTCAGAGGCTGAGCAAAAATAGGCAGTTTGGTGCAGATGTTGTTATTTAAATGACCAATAAAGATGACATTTTGAGAACTCGGAATGCAAATTAATGAAATTTTTATAACAGTATAGCAGCCTACTTTCACAAAAAGCATAAAAATATCAGTTGTCACTCCATCCACAGTATATTTTAGTAAGATGATATTTAACTGCTTAGTTTTATGATTAAAACTCTGGACAAACTAATGTTAACTAATTAACCTTATGTAAAGTGAAACCGAGATTATTAACATATGTGTACTTAATATGGGCGTTTCATAGTTATATATTTATAATCTTCATCTACTCAGAGAATGTACATATGTGACCCTGGACCACAAAACCAGTTATAAGTAGCACGGGTATATTTGTAGCAATAACCAATAATACATTGTATGGGTCAAAATGATCAATTTTTCTCTTATACCAAAAAACATTAGGATATTAAGTAAAGATCATGTTCCATGAAGATATTTTGTACATTTCCTACTGTAAATATATCAAAACTTAATTTTTGATTAGTAATATGCATTGCTTAGAACTTCATTTGGACAACTTTAAAGACAATTTTCTCATGAAATGCAAATCAATGAGATTCTAATAACACATATAGCAGACTATTTACAGAAAATGCATATAAATATCAGTTTTCACTCTACATATCTTAGCAAGATGATATTTAAATGCTTAGATTATGATCAAAGCTCTGGGAAAAAACATTTAATGCAATGCAATACAATGATGATTAATATGGATGTATAGATAATCAAAAAATCTTATGTAAATGCTCATCTCAAATCTTAAAATATTAAAGTTTTCTTGCATGTACTTCATAAAAATCATCAAATTATCACATTTGGATCATGATAAAAGACTTTCTGCAAAGTTTTGATCATATTGATAATGTATAGGCTTAGAAATGAATGTATCAAATATGATACAGTAGGTTTATATGGTCGTAATTTGTAAATGTTGACTATATGCAATTTAACTTTGTAGGCATTTTGTGTACTGTTGATGAAAAATAGTGAAAAGCATACCATGATTTTTTCAATATTTAGATTTTTTTGCACCCTCAGATTTCAAACAATATATTAATGGAAAGTTTTCTGGTGATGTCTAAATCTCAATTTAAAAAAATTGACCCTTATGACTGGTTTTGTAGTCCAGGGTCACATATGTGAAAATTAAGTAGTAACCATATGGCAATATCACACTTGATGTAAGGCTATTTATGTATTTCCATATGGGGACATACCACACAAGCTCTTCTTTTGAGTTTTGCACAGTGAGAAAATAATGAAATTTACATTTTTATTTGAATTTCAGAATTTGAGTAAATAGGCAAACTATTCCTTTAATAAGAAAAACAGCACATTTTTCAGTGGAGCTGCTGAAAATGCCAATATGTGGGTTAAATATAGCGTCTGTTTCAGTAATGCTCTGTGATCTGTCATCAGACTGTCAAATGATGCTCTGAGATGTGAGACAGATTGCGATGCTGTGACCTTTGTTTGTGTGACCCGGAGAGCATAACCAATTTAAGTTGCCCAACAGACACGTTGACTTAAACTAACAGAGCAGCGCCGCGTTTCAATGAAACAAACCCCCCCAAAAAATCCGCAGCTGCCCTTTGCTCCGCCTGTCAGCAATTCCCACAAATAACACGGCACAATAAAATCATCGCCCAACAGGCCCACAGGCGTTTTCAAAGGCTGCTGACGGCGATCTATAAAGCACAGTAATGGGTCACTTGTCATGGGGCGTGAAAGAGAAGATCTACGGCGGCTCTCCAGTCGCTCTCCCGGGAGCGCAATTAATCAAGGACGAAGAGTATCAGCATGCAACAAAAGCCGTAAGGTTATTACAGGCACTGTTCTGCTGGATGAAATGCGATGATAGCGCTAATTGCAAAAAACAGCTGACCGCACACGAGACGCGAAAAGCAAGATGAAGGGCAGATGAAAAGAATGGAGACAAAGGAGGGGGATGTAAAAGGAGGAGAACTTGTGTGCGAGTTGGTGAAGTCAGGGCCGACCCTGCTGACAAGATAAGCCGGGGTGTCTGCTTTCATTTCTGCTGCTCTGCTATACTTGTTCATTTTTACACTTAGGATTCATTAAGTCAATCTGCTAATACACAGGCTGTTCTCAAACCAAAGGCATTGGTAATTTGCCATTTTGGACCCCATTGATTTCCATTGTATAGTTGGAATATCTTAAACCATACAGGTATGGAATGACATGAGGGTGAGAAAATGAATTTTTGAGTGAACTAAAATTAAATATTAACATGCAGTGTAATTTAGCGAAATTTGGTGCAAATGTCGTTATTTATGACCAAAAGATGACATTTTTTGAGAACCTGAAATGCGAATCAGTGTTTAGTTGTATGATCAAAGCTCTGGGCAAAATATTTAATGCAAAGCAATGCAATACAATGATGATTAAGAGATGTATGGATGTATAGACAATTAAAAAATCTTTAGTAAATGTTCATTCTGAAATATATAACCCTGGACCACAAAACCAGTCATGAGGGTTCATTTTTTGAAATTGCTGTGTGATTTAACGAGAATATGGAGCTCACACTCGAGGAGGAAAAACACTTCAGTTTTATTTAGATGCCCAAACTGAGCAAAAATAGCCAATTTGGTGCTAATGTTGTTATTTATGACCAAAAAGATGACCTTTTGAGAACTTGAAATGCAAATCAGTGAGATTCTAATAACACATACAGCAGACTACTTACATAAAATGCATATAAATATCAGTTTTCACTCTATATATGTCTTAGCAAGATGATATTTAAATGCTTAGTTTTATGATCAAAGCTCTGGGCAAAATATTTAATGCAATGCAATGCAATACAATGATGACTGAGAGATATATAGATGTATAGACAATTAAAAAATCTTTAGTGAATGTTCATCTTGAAATATGTGACCCTGGACCACAAAACCAGTCATAAGGGTTAATTTTTTGAAACTGCAGTGTGATTTAGCGAGAATATGGAGCTCACACTTGATAAGGAAAAACACTTCAGTTTTATTTAGAGGCCCAAACTGAGCAAAAATAGCCAATTTGGTGCAAATGTTGTTATTTATGACCAAAAAGATGACATTTTGAAAACTTGGAATGCAAATCAATGAGATTCTAATAACACATATAGCAGACCACTTACATAAAATGCATATAAATATCAGTTTTCACTCCATATATGTCTTAGCAAGATGATATTTAAATGCTTAGTTTTATGATCAAAGCTCTGGGCAAAATATTTAATGCAATGCAATGCAACACAATGATGACTGAGAGATGTATAGATGTACAATTTAAAAAACCAGAATTTTCATCTTGAAATATGTGACCCTGGACCACAAAACCAGTCATAAGGGTTGATTTTTCGAAATTGAGATTTATACATCACCTGAAAGCTAAATAAATAAGCTTTCCATGGATGTGTAGTTTGTTAGGCAAAGACAATATTTGGTTGAGATTCTGAATCTGAGGGTGCAAAAAAATCAAGATTTTAAGAAAATCACCTTTAAAGTTGTTCAAATGAAGTTCTTAGCAATGCATATTACTAATCAAAAATTAAGTTTTGATATATTTACAGTAGGAAATTTACAAAATATCTTCATGGAACATGATCTTTACTTAATATCCTTATGATTTTTGGCATAAAAGAAAAATCAATCATCTTGACCCATACAGTGTATTGTTGGCTATTGCTACGAATATACCCTTGCTACCTAAGACTGGTTTTGTGGTCCAGGGTCACATATAAATTAAAATAGTTTTTCTGCATATTCTGCAATAGTTTTTGCATTTACTCATTTTTAGAATTCTACTAAAAAGTCTTTTACTAAAAAAAAGTTTCAAAAAGTGTAAATGAATTATAAATCAAAAGGCAGATGGCATTTAAAAGATTGTTTTTCTGCAAAGTTTTGATCATATTGATTATTCACAGGCCTTTGAAATTAATGTATTAAATATGATCAGGCAGTAGGCTATATAGGGTTGTAATTTGGAAGTGTTGCTTATGCAATTTAACTTTGTAGGCATTTTGTGTACTGTTGATGAAAAAGCATGCCAGAAAATTACTTATTTATATTGTTTATGAGGCTACAGGTGTTCGTGACGAAACTTAATTTCCCATTACTCTCTGTCGGCAGTATGAGAATGATAAAACACACAGATAAAACATCAGTTAGGCTCCTATTGTGCAACCTCTGCTGCCCACTTTGTTGCAACAGCGCTAAAAAGCTTCCTAACAAAGGCTGTCTTTGTCAGTATATGAAAGGAGCTAAAGTTATATGACAGTGTCTAACTGTGTCCATTTACTTCCAAACAAAATCACTCCAATGAACCAAACCACTTGTGAATCATCACACGCATCAAAAACACTTCATGTCATAATTACGGCTTCAAAACTCTTTTAATTTCTTAGAAGGCTCTGAATTCTAATGGTCTAGAACAAATGTAAATGAGCTTTAGACAACCAAGTGAATATTTAATAACCGCAATGCTTAGTAGAAATACAGTTCAAGTTGAAAGGAAGGAAAAATGGCATTTATTGATTAATTTGCTGTAAACTGTGCCGTTTTTATACTTTGAACCATTGTGGGATTCATTGTCAGTGAGGGGTAAATAGATAACGCCTCTAATAACCACTAGATGGCGCAGTCTCTGAAGATATGATGTTAAAATCAATACGAAACGACGTTCGAAATGCATTTTGCTTCCTAATGTGACGCACTTCCAGGTGAAACAGAATATTCAATGAGAAAAGGGGGAGGGGCTTAATGTTCCAATTTGATTGGACTGTGAAAAGTTGTGTCTATATTTGGTCTTTGGGGGAGGAGCTTCGGAATGTCAGTCGAAACTTTCACAAACATTGGATTCCAACATGAGTTTGAAGATTTCGGACACAGTCACTGAATTTATTCGCAAAGATGTACCTGTGGCCTGCATCACAGATGCTGACTGATTATAATAATACAAGTTCGGTAATTATGGGTAATGTGACATTGATCTGCAACCCCAGTAACAATCAGCAATGATTCAGATCCAAACACAAGCCAATTTACCTTTCAAACCCAGCAACACAGATGATTTCGCATCGGTCGCTGGATGTTTTTCATCATGTGTTCCACCATATTAGGCAATATCAAACTTTAGTGGGCACCATCATCTTTTTATTAACCACCCAATCCATCAACATCACCATCAGCTCTGGTACGATCACTGGCATCTTCATCTTCATCTTCATAATCCTGGCTCTGTATTATCTTTTTGTAACCACTGATTCCCATAATTCATAATTATGACATAAATACATAGTAAATCTGGTATTCATACACTTCAAATTAAGCCAAGTTAGAACAGCTGTCAATTATGTTCAAGGTATTCCCTATGATTATGTCTAATCAGTAAAGTGCTCTCTCTCTCTCTCTCTCTCTCTCTCTCTCTATTTAATTTTTTATTTTATTTTTATTTTTTATTAATGTATTTTTTGCGTTCTAAATCTGGAACTAAAATTCCAACATTTATAACAATTTCAAAATATATACTTAAAATAAAAAAGAATCTAAAATCGAAGACTAAAACGTTTTATGCTTCATTAGTATCAAGATGTACAAAGCATTTTTCTCATACCGTTGCTACCAATGCTAATTTGTAATATTAAATAATCCAGGACTTACCTGTCGTTGAGCTGTCAATGAAAGTGCAGGGATAACGCTCTCATTTGCTCTTCATTGTCAGAAGTAAAACCCCAGCAGTGCCAAAGACTGATAATTTCCCTTTGCGCAAAAACGATCCCAGGAAAAGCATCACCTACAGATTCAAACAAGAAAGCAAATGAAATTACAACGATTCCTTGCACCAGTTCAGAAAGTCTCAAATGAGTCCTCCAAACTCCCACTCTCCAAAGTTCCTTCAGATCCGTCTGAACTTTGCGCGCTGGAACGGATCTGAATGAGCATGTATGATGAGATCTTTAGTTGCAGTTATTGTAACGAAGGGTTCAAATGTGCAAAATCCCTTTATCCATTATAGGCTTCTCGTGTGGTTGTGGAGTGAGGGCTTTTGGCTGCTGCAGTCATGTGTTCAGGATGGCTGCTCGCTGTGTTGTGTGGAGAGGGATGGTGAGGTGCTCGACTCGCCTCTCAAGTGTTCACAGCACTTCAAGCATCCGTTCGGAACCCATGGGAGATCTCCGAGCGCGCTGCGCTGTGGTGAAATGGCCCCCCCTGCTGGCTGCGGACTCACTGTACGTGATTAATGAATGTCGTTGCCACCACATTACAAAATATATAGTGACAGCATCTCTTTAATCATTTCTAATCACTTATTACCAAAAAATGAATATAAAACTGATAATTATTATTAAATAATGAATAACAAAAGATAATTTATTCCGTTTTAAATAGTAAAATACTACTGCATAACAGGAATGACAAATACTTAATAGTTAAATAATTTATTATTAATATGATTTTATATTATTATTATTATTATTACTATTATTACCTCATTTTTAAAGAGTAAAAGGCCACTAAGTAACAGGAATGATAAATGATAAATGAATTTGTAAAATGTGTAAATATTAAATAAATGTATGTAAATATTAAGTATTTGTCATTCCTGTTATTCAGCAGGCTTTTACTATTTAAAAGAATGACAAATATTTCATATTTACATAAATTTATTTAATATTTACACATTTTACAAATTCATTTATCATTCCTGTTACTTAGTAGCCTTTTACTCTTTAAAAATGGGGTAATGATAATAATAATAATATAAAATAATATTAATAATAAATTATATAACTATTAAGTATTTGTCATTCCTGTTATGCAGTAGTATTTTACTCTTTAAAATGGAAAAAAGTATCTTTTGTTATTCATTATTTCAATTCAATTCAAATGTATTTGTATAGCGCTGCTCACGATACATATCACAAAGCAACTTTACACCAAATTGAAGTTTTTACAATATATTTAGTAGTAGCTTACTAGTGGTGACTATGTTAAGTTGATGTACATATGGCAGAGATGTATGGTAAAGACGTAATCAAACAGACGAAAAACACCATAAATTAGTAGCGAAATTCCGTAGTGCTGTATGTTGTTTCAGGGTTGGCATCATCTGAAGTCCTCTGAGGGGTTGGCATCATTGATTATTTAATCAATATTTAAATTTTATATTATATTATATTATATTTAATATTTTAATTCATATTTAAATATTAATAATTTTATTTTTATTTAATATTGACATTTTATCTTAGAGCTACAACGTAGTTTGCTTACTAACCCTAACCCTAACATATTATTATTATTATTATTATTATTATTATTATTACTACAACTACTACTACTACTACTACTACTGCTACTATAACTTTGACAAAACAAATTTAAAATTATTATTATTATTAATTGTTTTTGTTACTTAATAATTTATTCAGTTTTAATAGTAAAAGACTACTGCATAACATGAATGACAAATACTTAATATTTACATATTTTTATTATTATTATAATAATTATTATAATTTTGAGTAAGACTAGCCAAATTGTAAATTATTATATTATATTATATTATATTATATTATATTATATTATATTATATTATATTATATTATATTATATTATATTATTAAAGAGTAAAAGGCTACTGAATAACAGGAATGATAAATGATAAATAAATGTAAAATGTGTAAATATTAAATATATGTAAATATTAAGTATTTGCCATTCCTGTTATTCAGCAGTCTTTTACTATTTAAAGGAATGGCGAATATTTAATATTTTATTTTTATTTAATGTTTACAGATTTTATCTTAGAGCTACAATTTGGTTTGTCTTAGTTAAATTATTATTATTATTAGTAGTAGTAGTAGTAGTAGTAGTAGTACTACTACTACTTTGAGTAAGACAGACCAAACTGTAAATTATTAATATTATTAATATTTTTGTCATTTAATCCTTAATTAATTTAAGTGATAAGACTACTGCATATCAGAAATGACAAATACTTAATATCATTTTTATAATTCTAATAATAATAATTATTATTATTTTAAGTAAGACAACCCAAATTAATCATAAATGATAAATAAAGTTAAATGTGTAATTATTAAATAAAAAAATATGTAAATATGTACTATTTGTCTTTCAAGTATTTCACTCTTTAAAGGAATGACAAATATTTAATATTCACACATTTTATTTTTTTTAAATGTAATATTTAAATTTTTTATTAGTGCCACAATTTGGTTTGGCTTACTCCAAAAATAATAATAAAAATGGTTCAGAAATTAATAATTTGCTTGCAAATGTAATTTGATTTGATATTTTGTATATAACGCAATGACATTTTAAGTGTGTGGTTTAAAATCACAAATACTGATAACTTATGCAGTTATTGCTTATGCAACTTATGCAGTAATGGAATACAGACTGAGTAATTGAAAACACATTTGTTAATGAACCCCAAATTGCACACATCTTCGATCACTAATCATTCCTAATTCACTTTGTACAATCAATTCCAACATGATTTGCACTGAGTAGCTTTATTGCGACTGAGTTTGATATTGCATTAATGGATCTACTTCGCAAAGATGCCGCAAATCAAAATGTTCATTTTTGCACATGTATGTCTTTTTGCTCAGAACATAGCCTTCTCTGTTAGGTCTCACTCATAAAATGCTTCCATATGCTAATTCCAGCACTATTATGACTTCATCAGATTTCTCTGGCTTACCACTTCCATAAGAAGCAGATGGGAAGACTAATCAATGAGGTCAGTGATTGCTTTGGCTCAGGGATGATGCACAGTACATTAGTGCTCACCTTTAATGACCATAGACACTCTACTAGCATCATAAACAAACCCTCCCGCTGATGGTCTGTGCCCTGCACAAACCGATCAATGCTTTTTGCTCTTCTTGTTCCCTTTTGCAATGTTGCTTCATTCTAAAAACTTTTAAAATTATAAATTTTTAAAACAGATAAATAAATCAGATCATTTCATGACCTAAATGCAATCTAACATGAAGTCAGTTCCACGGATAATTCTTACAAAACACGTACAAGTCCAATTTTACCCCCAAAATAAAAAAAAGACATTTCTTGTTATTAAAATAAAATACATGTTATTATGAGTATTTAAATCTCCTTAACAGTATAATAATGCCATATGTTAAATACTTTACTAAATAAGAAAACAAACAAACAACATGCATTATATATTTTTGTTGCACTTTTTTTTTTTTTTTTTTTTTTTGCATTATGGTGAGAAATTAGCCATAATAATAATAATAATAATAATAATAATAATAATAATTATTAAAATAAATAAATACATACATATTTTAATTTGTATATTTTTGTTGCACATGTTTTTTTTTTGGGGGGGGGGGCATTATGAGAAATTAGCAGTAAAACAATAATACCATAATGTTAAATAATTTTTGAAATAAATAAAAAGATAGATAAATAAATAAACAACATGCATTATATATTTTTGTTGCACGTTTTTTGTTTGTTTTTTGCATTATGAGAAATTTGCAGTAAAACAATAACACCATGATCCTAAAATAAATAAATAAATAAATAAATAAAATGCATTATTGTAACGTTAGGACGCTGAGGCGGTGTAGAATCCAATTGCGGAAGTTTATTATAAACAACAGCAAACATACACGATGAAACAGGCAGAGGGTCAATAACCAGAAAGGCAGTCCAAAACGTACAACACATAAACGTAATCCAGGCAGCAGAGAGATAAAGCAGGCAGTGGGTCAAATACCGTAAAGACAGTCCAGAAACAGCAAACAATCCAATAAGGGTAATCCGTAAACTCAGTAGTCCATAAACAAAGCAAGGTCGCAACAGGTAATCCAACAGAGTAATATTATAAGCGCTCGGTAAGGCAGGTGAACTGGCAATACTTCGCAAACAAGTGAGCACATGGTGAGTCCTTAAATAGTGACAAACAGGAAGTGACAGTAGAAGCAGCAGAGGGAGCATGCAAGCAGAACTGGGGAGAGGGCTCCCTCTGCTGGCTTGGCGTTACAGAATCCCCCCCCCTAGGAGCGACTCCTGGCGCTCAAACAACAGTCCGGATGGGTGGGGGAACAGAGGCAAAGCAGGGGGTGGGATGGAGGGCCAGGTCCATGTAGAGCAGGTGGGCCTGGATCGTGGAGCAGGGACAGACAGTGAAGCACTGGAGGACCTGGACCGTAGAGCTGTGGCAGACAGTGGAACCTCAGAGGACCTGGGCCGTGGAGCTGTGGCAGACCGTGAGACACTGGAGGGCCTGGGCCATGGCGCAATAGCAGACAGTGGAACCTCAGAGGACCTGGGCCGTGGAGCTGTGGCAGACCGTGAGACACTGGAGGGCCTGGGCCATGGCGCAATAGCAGACAGTGGAACCTTGGAGGACCAGGGCCGTGGAGCTGTGACAGACAGTGGAACCTTGGAGGACCAGGGCCATGGAGCAATGGTAGACAGTGGAACCTTGGAGGACCTTGGCCGTGGAGCAATGGCAGAGTAGGGGACCATGGTGGGGCAGGCAGAACAGGCAGAACAAGAAGCCATGGCGAGGCAGGCAGAGCAGGCAGAACAAGGAGCCATTGCAGGGCAGGTAGAGCACACAGGAGTAGAGTTATCCATAGTGGGCCTAATGACATGCATAGCAGAGCGGTGTGCACCCAAACAATCTCCTTGGCCGTGGCATGACAGGCAGAGAGTTCATCTTGGGACGCCGCCCCCATAAGAGGATCTACAGCTTGCGCTGACACCTCTGGGGGCATGGGCGCAGATGCTTGGGCAGGTGTGGCAGGGAAGCCATGAATGGCCTTCATGGCCGTGACAGGACGGGCAGAGAGTCCGTGGGGAAACGCCGCCCCTTTGAGAGGTTCTGCAGCCGGAGCTGCCACTTCAGGGGGCATTGGCGCAGACTCGTTGACAGAGGAGGCCTCTGGCGTAGACTCGTGGACAGGCGAGGCCTCTGGCGCAGACTCGTGGACAGGCGAGGCCTCTGGCGCAGACTCGTGGACAGGCGAGGCCTCTGGCGCAGACTCGTGGACAGGCGAGGCCTCTGGCGCAGACTCGTGGACAGGCGAGGCCTCTGGCGCAGACTCGTGGACAGGCGAGGCCTCTGGAGAACAGTGTGCAGCCCACACACTGAAAATGGCAACGGCCATTACAGGCAGCACAGTAGATAGTGGGATGTCTGTTGACCTTGAGGGTGTGGATGTTATGGACTCGTGGCGTGGGAATGTGGGTTCTGCGTGGCTTGGGTGCGTGGGCTCTGCGTGGCTTGGGAGCGTGGGCTCTGCGTGGCTTGGGAGCGTGGGCTCTGCGTGGCTTGGGAGCGTGGGCTCTGCGTGGCTTGGGAGCGTGGGCTCTGCGTGGCTTGGGAGCGTGGGCTCTGCGTGGCTTGGGAGCGTGGGCTCTGCGTGGCTTGGGACAACAGTTTCTTGCCTTGACTCGGGGAGGCCTGCCGTGGCCTGACTTGACTTGGGGAGGCCTGCCGTGGCCAGACTTGACTCGGGGAGGCCTGCCGTGACTTGACTTGAGTCGGGAAGAACGGCGGTGACTTGACCTGGCTTGTGCAGATTTGCTGTAACGTGGATTGACTCAGGAACAACATGGCTTGGCTCAGGAACGACATGGCTTGGCTCAGGAACGACATGGCTTGGCTCAGGAACGACATGGCTTGGCTCAGGAACGACATGGCTTGGCTCAGGAACGACATGGCTTGGCTCAGGAACGACATGGCTTGGCTCAGGAACGACATGGCTTGGCTCAGGAACGACATGGCTTGGCTCGTGGAGAGTAACAGCTGTGTCTTGACTTGACTCATGGAGAACAGCTGTAACTTGGCTTGGCTCATGGAGAACAGCTGTGACTTGGCTTGACTCGAGGGACACAGCTGTGACGTGGCTTGACTCGTGGGACACAGCTGTGACGTGGCTTGACTCGTGGGACACAGCTGTGACGTGGCATGGCTCATAGAGAACAGCTGTATCTTGGCTTGACTCATGGGGAATAACAGCTGTGTCTTGACTTGACTCATGGAGAACAGCTGTAACTTGGCTTGGCTCATGGAGAACAGCTGTGACTTGGCTTGACTCGAGGGACACAGCTGTGACGTGGCTTGACTCGTGGGACACAGCTGTGACGTGGCTTGACTCGTGGGACACAGCTGTGACGTGGCATGGCTCATAGAGAACAGCTGTATCTTGGCTTGACTCATGGGGAATAACAGCTGTATCTTGGCTTGGTTCATGGGGAACAGCTGTAACTTGGCTTGGCTCATGGAGAACAGCTGTGACTTGGCTTGACTCGAGGGACACAGCTGTGACGTGGCTTGACTCGTGGGACACAGCTGTGACGTGGCTTGACTCGTGGGACACAGCTGTGACGTGGCATGGCTCATAGAGAACAGCTGTATCTTGGCTTGACTCATGGGGAATAACAGCTGTATCTTGGCTTGGTTCATGGGGAACAGCTGTAACTTGGCTTGGCTCATGGAGAACAGCTGTGACTTGGCTTGACTCGAGGGACACAGCTGTGACGTGGCTTGACTCGTGGGACACAGCTGTGACGTGGCTTGACTCGTGGGACACAGCTGTGACGTGGCATGGCTCATAGAGAACAGCTGTATCTTGGCTTGACTCATGGGGAATAACAGCTGTATCTTGGCTTGGTTCATGGGGAACAGCTGTAACTTGGCTTGGCTCATGGAGAACAGCTGTGACTTGGCTTGACTCGAGGGACACAGCTGTGACGTGGCTTGACTCGTGGGACACAGCTGTGACGTGGCTTGACTCGTGGGACACAGCTGTGACGTGGCATGGCTCATAGAGAACAGCTGTATCTTGGCTTGACTCATGGGGAATAACAGCTGTATCTTGGCTTGGTTCATGGGGAACAGCTGTAACTTGGCTTGGCTCATGGAGAACAGCTGTGACTTGGCTTGACTCGAGGGACACAGCTGTGACGTGGCTTGACTCGTGGGACACAGCTGTGACGTGGCTTGACTCGTGGGACACAGCTGTGACGTGGCATGGCTCATAGAGAACAGCTGTATCTTGGCTTGACTCATGGGGAATAACAGCTGTATCTTGGCTTGGTTCATGGGGAACAGTAGCTTTGGCTTGACTTGACTCTGTTGCTTGACTTGACTCTGTTGCTTGACTTGACTCTGTTGCTTGACTTGACTCTGTTGCTTGACTTGACTCTGTTGCTTGACTTGACTCTGTTGCTTGACTTGACTCTGTTGCTTGACTTGACTCTGTTGCTTGACCGGGCTCTGAAGCTAGACCGGGCTCTGAAGCTAGACCGGGCTCTGAAGCTAGACCGGGCTCTGAAGCTAGACCGGGCTCTGAAGCTAGACCGGGCTCTGAAGCTTGACCGGGCTCTGAAGCTAGACCGGGCTCTGAAGCTAGACCGGGCTCTGAAGCTTGGCCGGACGCTGTAGCTTGGCCGGACGCTGTAGCTGGACTTGACCCTGGAACTGGACTTGACTTGGAAGCCTGACTGGACTTGGAAACTTGACTTGACCCTGGAACTGGACTTGACTTGGAAGCCTGACTGGACTTGGAAACTTGACTTGACCCTGGAACTCGACTTGACTTGGAAGCCTGACTGGACTTGGAAACTTGACTTGACCCTGGAACTCGACTGGACTCGGAAGCTTTTGACCCTGGAGCAGCAACTGCAGCTTGACTTGGTTCTGCAGCTTGACTTGGTTCTGCAGCTTGACTTGGTTCTGCAGCTTGACTTGGTTCTGCAGCTTGACTTGGTTCTGGGGTAGCTGCCATTTTAGCTGCCCATACAGCCATTAGGGGTGAGTCCAGTACATGGGCCATCATGAGGCGTGGCTTGGAAACAGCGATCATTTTGTGGAGTGGATCTGAGATGGCAGCCATCTTGTGAACTGGCTTGGGGAAGGCGGCCATCTTGTGGATTGGCTCTGGGACGGCGGCCATCTTGTGAACAGGTTTGGGAATGGCGGCCATCTTGTGGACTGGCTCTGGGATGGCGGCCATCTTGTGGACTGGCTCTGGGATGGCGGCCATCTTGTGGACTGGCTCGGGAGTAGCAGGCGTGGCGTGAGCAGGCCCTGGAGCGGCAGGCTTGGCGTGAGCAGGCCCTGGAGCGGCAGGCTTGGCGTGAGCAGGCCCTGGAGCGGCAGGCTTGGCGTGAGCAGGCCCTGGAGCGGCAGGCTTGGCGTGAGCAGGCCTTGGCTTGGTGGATGTGGCTTGAGCAGGCTTTGGCTTGGCAGGCATGACGTGAACAGGCTTTAGCTTAGGGGACGTGACTTGAGCTGGCTGTGGCGTGGCAGGCATGACGTGAACAGGTTTTGGCTTGGTGGACATGACCTGAGCTGGCTTTGGCTTGGCAGGCATGACGTGAACAGGCTTTGGCTTGGTGGAAGTGACTTGAGCTGGCTGTGGTGTGGTGGTTACTGCGGGATTGCGGGGTCCCTCGTCCGCAATCCCAACAGTGTATGGTGATCCGCTTAGGAGTAGGGCATGATCGATATATTCCTCCAGTGACCAACAAATTTTCCCCCCTGGCAGACTTGAACTAAGGGGCTCGTTCAATCCAAAACGGAAAAAGTCCTTCAAAGCCACATCATTAAAACCAACCAGGTGACATAGTCCACAAAATTCCTCAACATATTCCTCTATGGCCCGGTCGCCTTGACGAAGGCAGATGAGATGAGATACGGCTGAGTTCATGATTCTGGTTGTGTATGTCGTAACTTCCGCTGGATTCAGGGGAGGCGAAGTATTCTGTAACGTTAGGACGCTGAGGCGGTGTAGAATCCAATTGCGGAAGTTTATTATAAACAACAGCAAACATACACGATGAAACAGGCAGAGGGTCAATAACCAGAAAGGCAGTCCAAAACGTACAACACATAAACGTAATCCAGGCAGCAGAGAGATAAAGCAGGCAGTGGGTCAAATACCGTAAAGACAGTCCAGAAACAGCAAACAATCCAATAAGGGTAATCCGTAAACTCAGTAGTCCATAAACAAAGCAAGGTCGCAACAGGTAATCCAACAGAGTAATATTATAAGCGCTCGGTAAGGCAGGTGAACTGGCAATACTTCGCAAACAAGTGAGCACATGGTGAGTCCTTAAATAGTGACAAACAGGAAGTGACAGTAGAAGCAGCAGAGGGAGCATGCAAGCAGAACTGGGGAGAGGGCTCCCTCTGCTGGCTTGGCGTTACAATTATATATTTTTGTTGCACGTTTTTGTTTGTGTTTTCTGTGTTATGAGAAATTAGCAGTAAAACAATAATACCATGATGCTAAAATAAATAAATAAATAAATAAAATGCATTGTTTTTGCAGTATTATGAGAAATTAGGAGAAAAAAAAACAATAATACCATAATGTTTAAATATAAAAATTAATTAAATGAATTACATATTTTTGTTGCACATGTTTTTGTTTGTTTGTTTGTTTGTTTTTGCATTATGATGAAAATTAGCAGTAAAACAATAATACCATTATGTTAAATATTTTACAAAATAAACAAATAAAAAGATAGATAAATAAATAAACAATATGCATTATATATTTTTGTTGCACATTTTTGTTCGTTTGTTTGTTATTTTGCATTATGAGAAATTAGCAGTAAAAGAATAATACCATAATGTTAAAATAAATAAATAAATAAAAGGTATTGTATATTTTTGTTGCATGTGTTTTTGTTTGTTTTTGCATTATGATGAGAAATTAGAAGTAAAACAATAATAATACCATCATGTTTATATAAATAAATGCATTATATATTTTGTTGCATGTGTTTTTGTTTGTTTATTTGTTTTGCATTATGATGAGAAATTAGCAGTAAAACAATAATATCATAATGCTTAAATAAATAGATCAATAAATAAAATGTATTATATATTTTTGTTGCACATGTTTTTGATTGTTTGGTTATTTTTGCATTATGATGAGAAATTAGCAGTAAAACAATAATACCATAATGCTTAAATAAATAAATAATTCTAACTAAATATGTATAACTATAAATAAATAGAAATGGACTAGAATAGAATTGAATAGAATTGAATAGAAATAACTTTTTTTCTTTTTATTCTTTTTTTTTTTTTTCTTTATTGCATTGTGTGAATGAGAATTGAAGCAGAGTGGGATATGAGCTACATACACGAGAAATGTTTTAAATACTAATTTAAAATAAAAATCTTTATGGTTCTAAAATAGGCTTCATATTACATTTAACAGTAAAATATATAAAACGTTGCTGTTCTTGACATGTTTCTTTTTGTGATTCACCCAAATTGATTAACATGTTGGCTATATAAAACAATGATTTAATTTAGAAAACAGCATTCGTGTTTTATGCTATACAGTATGTTCTATATGTGCTATATGAAATAAATGATCAAAACTGATCCAAAACTAGTAGACCAAAACACAGTTCATCCAATATAAGAATCCTCAGCTGCGGTGGAGAAGCACATAGAAGATGAAGAACATGAAGGAGCTGAATTGTGGAGTAATCTGTCCTCATTACGAGTGATGGATGTGTGTCTGTGGGACTGCGTTATATAACCTTTGCACTGAAGGTGCTTCATCTTCACTGGCCGTGTAATATTCTCAAAGAATTGATGGCAGTGCATCAAAACAAAATTGAAGCAGAGCACTGCTATATCCAGGTTAGTGCAACGCATGACATGATTGTGAAATAACAGATGTGAATGCGTGCAATATCAGGGTCATTTGCACAAATACTGAATTCAAATGGCTTACTAAACTGTTAGTGAAAGGCGCATGAGAACTAGTGACAAGTGGCTCGGCGACGACTATAGAATCCCATCTGCGTTACGCTGAGGATAAGGACTGCTCACATTTGTTCTTATTTATTTGGGAGCCAGCACTTGCGTATCTCATTTAGTCATTCGCTTAAGGGTGAAACTCAAGCCTCTAAGATGAAATGTATGTTATATGTGTGCTGAGATACCTTTATTGTTTCAAGAGCAAGCAGTCAATCACACTGCTGTTGCTTTCTTGAAAGTTAAAGAACAGTGAGTGTAGACTATACAAATAAAGCAAGTGTGTGTTGAAGGCTGAGTGGTGAATGCAGTAGTATTTTTGAGTGCTACTGAATGTGTACTTGTAGCTCATAATAGTATATTTTTTCAAAACTGTATTTACAGATAACATAATATAAAGAGAGTCTACTTTCATGACTATGTTTCAGGGACACTTAGCTATAGCAGCTTAAAATTTGTTGATATAACTTAAATATCCAACTTAACTAAACTTATCATTTTAAGTTAAGCATGAAAAGTTACTTTTTTAAGCTGAAACAACACGTTATTACATACGCTAATGTTAAATGTTAAGTTTTCATGTTAAAAATCAATAGAATTATGAAATTATATATAAAGATGTACTTAAGTCCTATTTAAGTGGGTCAAAAAGTGCACTTAAATTTAATCAGTTGCATTTAATATACATTTAAACTAATACATTTTTATTTAGTTGAAAATATGCAATTACGTGTCTGAAAACATTACATTTATTTCTCAGGTACTGCAAACACTTTATTTTAAAGTATATTATTTCCATATTAAATACTTTTTTTAAACAACAAATGTCTGTAACCTTAAAATGGATAAAATTTTGGCCTGTTCCACCTCAGAGGGCTATAAATTAAGGTCTATATATTAAGCTGTATTTTTTAGGAGTGTACCCAACTTTTTGTAGAAAATGTATATATTTAAATTTAATTTAATAATATGTTTATTTTATTTTAATTTAATAATATGTTTATTTTATTTTATTTTATTTTATTTTATTTTATTTTATTTTATTTTATTTTATTTTATTTTATTTTATTTTATTTTATTTTATTTTATTTTATTTTATTTTATTTTATTTTATTTTATTTTATACAGCTGAGTTTTACATTGCATTTACACATATCCCAAATGATGTAAACAGAGTTTCAGATATTGCATATTTGCGTGAAAAAAAGTGAACTGAGTTTATATGATATTTAATTTTACCTCCTGAGGTGGTCGTTCAATATTTTCTGAAGCATAGTAGCTCCTTTCACTAATTTCATGCACCATTCACTCTTTTCTTGGAGAGTGCCTTTCATAACAGGCAGTAAGCACAAAACCAATAGGGTTTTATTTTTTTAAGATTTTACACGTCCTCACATCCAGGCAGACTGAAGTGCACTCCAGCCTAACAGCTATATTCAATGAGTCTAAAATAAGATGGCTTGAACACAACCACAATGTCCTTCATTTGAACTCACAAAGACTTGTCTGTGAATGTGATGAATCCAGCATGTCATGTGCTTTTAAAAAAAAAAGTAATGTAGAGAGAGAAAATGAGGAAGTAATGGTTTCAGGGGAAAGCGACAGTGAATCGATATTTCAGTGCGAGTTCCTGTTATTGGCAACATAATGCAACAGGTTCGCAACACGCAAGCACTGAGACACATTATGTACATTAACGTACACATTACTATGTGCTCGTTTACACTATAATCAGTAGATTCTCATAACATAACTTGTAACCTGCAGCCAGTGAGAATGGTTGTCTACTGCCTCACATTTTTTGTCATTCCTGTGGAAAAGAAAATAGGAATGTTTTAGTTGGCAAAATTATAGGTGTCATAGTTAAGCATGAAAAATGATCATGCTTGTCAGTTCAATAAAACAAAAATTGTAAATCCAAGATTTATAGACTAATTTTGTTTGGTGGTTTGGGTGTACTTGCGATTTCATGTGAGAGCCAGCAGATGTCAGTCTTTAGCTTAAAATGAGAAAAAAGTGTCCGGAAAGTCTTCAGTGATGCGTTGATATTTTCTTTTCTTTTAAAATCGAGTTCGCAATGTAAATGCTGTACTGTGTTAAGCGCATTTTAAAAAATCGTAATTACAGTCCAACTCATCCTCAGCAAACAGATAAGCATATGTATACAAAATGATGATGTGGCTTTGTACACAATTCTGCTCTTATATGAATTAATCCAAAATCAAAGAACCGAGAAACAATACTGTAACAAAAAAGTTGATTAATTTAAGACCTGCAATGTTTATTGCATATTATAAACTTTAAACATGACCTACATTATGAGCTAGATATCGTATAAAGCACCTAACTATCAAGCAACACCATAAAATCCATAAAAGTAGTGAAATATCCACCTTTTTCTTCAACGCGGAAGTTAGCTTATGTGTGAGACTTCCGGTTCATTATCCGCTTTAGGGAAATGACGAGAATAACAACGTGCGCTAAACGTAAAACTGTTTGCACACAAACCAGTGTTCATCATTAGGATAACACATTAAAACAATATGGTAAGACACAACAATTTGCAAAATCAAGTTGCAAAACGAGCGTGTTGTGCAGCTAAAAATATCAATGGATGAGACCGGAAGTCAGACCCATGAAATGTACAAATGGCCACACCCACTCTTACATTTGATGAGCAAATTGAATATGAATTAGTGATTCTTTTAAAATGGGCCCCGTCTTTATTTGTTTATGTGAACTATTCCTTCCATGTCCACATAATTTGATGATTTTGCTGCAGGACTCCCTGTGCCCAAACTAATGTAATGAATGAACAGAGATATAAGTGTGCTATGACTGTGAAGAGCTGGTTGAGCCCCTCTCTGCATAGTCAGCTTGAATTAAGATGCCTGCTAGGCAACTAAATGTAAATTACTCTTATGGACAATCAATGCAATGGTAATACTGATGACAACACTCAAAGATTATTGTTTTCAAGTGGCTGCTTCATTTTGTGTGTTAAGAGAAACTGAGAGAGAGCAAAAAGGGAATGAAAATGAATAGAGAGAACAACAAATGAATCATACTGAATAATACCATATCTATCTATCTATCTGTCTGTCTGTCTATTAAAATCTCAAATCCACTTTCTTACCAAAATAAAGCTTGATATGAGGTAGTGAACAACTCTAGATAAACTGAGAGCAGAGATGTAGAGGCTGCATGCAGGCAGGAAGCCTGTGGTTTATGCCATAGGCCGTTTTAGCCTCTATCAAGCTTACATCTGAAATGAAAAAACCACTGTGGAAAACCCAGACACGCTTTGATGACAGAAGTGTCAGACATAGCATTTGAAATGTTTACATTGTCATATTGGACAACAGGGCAGGCCGTATGTTTGAGTCACGGACGCTTCATGGTCTCCGAACACAGAGTAGAGCAGAGAGAATCCTTCAGGAAAAGCACATCAGGGTTCTGAGAGAATAGCGAGCATCTGAAGGCAGCTTTGATTTAGCATGTTTCTCTTGTCTCTGACTGAAGCAATGGGGTTTTAAATATGGTTAGTGGTGCATCATTTCTTTTCAAGGCATCTTGTGGGAAACACTGCACTCACAGAGAGCTTGTCAAAGACACATTTGACTTTATATAGGTGTTTTAATGATAAAAACATGTATTAATGTGTCACATTTGATATCCTTATCCAAGGGAGTGTACCTGTATTTTGTCTTAAAGGGACAGTTCACTGTTATTGACATAAATAGTGTATCTTGTATTCCATCTTAAAGGGATAGTCACTTAAAAAAATCTGTCATTGTTTACTCAACCAGTAAACAGCAGCTTCTGTTGTTAGTGAAATTAACCTTACATTTTATTATTATTATTATTATTATTATGTTTATTAGCATTGAAAAGAAAAAATCTGTAATTTACTGAATATATATATATATATATATATATATATATATATATATATATATATATATATATATATTTAAATGATATTTTATTTTCTATTTTAAATGATAAATAAATAAATATTTTAAATTATATATATTTTATTAATACAAAATGTATTTTATTAATTAATTCCTACTGTGCTAATGACAATTGGCAGAACCTTGACAGATTTCATCCTGAAATTAAACTTACATTTAAATCTCATTATTAATATTATTATTATTGAAAAGAAAAAAAAATAAAATACAATTTTCATTAATAAATGTCCTAATTAATAACTATGAAAATAATGTAAATATCAATAAAATCATGTAAACCATTTTTGTGATTTATCTTTTGATTGTTATATATTATACAATGAAAATATTTTTTTTATATTTTTTATTAATGGAAAAAAATTCTAAATATTAATACTGCACTAATGACAATTGGTAGATGAACCCTTATTATTATTATTATCCTTAAATTAAAATTGTATTATTATTATTATTGAAAAGAAAAAATGTAAATAAACTTTTCATTAATTCATTTTACTATGAAAATAATAATAATGCAAATATAAATAAAACCATGTGAAACACTTTTGTGATTTTTTTTTTTTTTTGTGATATATATATTATTTTAATGCGCTAAATTAATTTATACTGCGCTAATGATACCTGGTAGATGAACCCTTATTATTATTATTATTATTAATATTATTATTATTATTATTAAATTAATTGAAAAGACTATTAAAATAGTCTGCCCCCCTGAATGTCATGATATAATTCCGTGGCCGCTGTGTACATTCACTGGCTGGTCGGCTGAGAGTGCTATAGTATACAGCACACACATCTTCCGTGCTATAGGCGGATATAAGCCTCTCGGGTGATGATACACACTCTGCAGGGAGAGGATTTTTTCGATGAGGAAAACATTCTCTGTCAAATCGTCACATGGGGTCAATCGCTTCCTGCATCGCGACTGAACTACCCTACGCTTTTGTGCGTTTTGTTTTTGCCGCTCGGCTCGTTTAGGGTTGTACCGTCAAGATTACCGTTCCTGGCGCGCCGCTGATGTCACATATTTCACTGCGATGATAAGCAAAGTTAAAAATGCCATGTCCTCGCTGGTGGGCGGAATTATCCCGCACGGCCACCACCATCATCAGCAGCAGCACGGATCAGCACAGAACGGCGGCACGGACGGGCTGCCGCCGCGCTTCCCCTACAGCCGACCCGAGTTTCTGGACCTGACACCGGAGCTGCTGCAGTACTCCACCGAACACGCGTCCAGACCGGTCATCACGCTCAAGAGAGACAGCAGGCTGCCCTGGCGAACGGGATACGCGGAGTGAGTCGTGTATTTTTTGTCTAAGATGCGCTTAATAAATCAATTGTTGGTTAAAAACGATACGGTGCGAGTGACGTCATTGCCGAGGAAGGTTATATGTCACGCCTAACCAAGGGCAATGGCTCATCATCATCCTCCTCATCCTCCTCTAGAGTCAGTCGGAATGTTGGAATGTTTTCACTGGAATGCGTTATACCTGCACTGATGACGTAGCCTACAGTTGACTGAACTAATCATTACATTTAAACATGAAAACAGTGCATATGTCAGGTTATACGCATAGTTTATATACGTAGGATGCTGTAGCACACACTGAATGCATCTTTACCACAGTACAAGAGGTACAGTGTACCACAGTACAGTGCTTGTGCAGCTGAGACAACACACAGTGGTAAAACCATGCAAAAGCCTCACTTCCAGGCCTAAAAGAGTCATGGAAATTCAAAAATCTTGAATCGGAATTGCTTTAGCCATTGTGCATTAATCTGTTATGCTCAGCTCCAGGGATTTTGCCAGACGGAGACACCTGGGAACATTGTCCCAGGTTCCAGTGATGCACTGGGACAGTAAGGCCCTATATGATATTGGTGCATTGTGTCTGAATGATAGTATTTAGGAGTTAGGTGCACTTAAAGTGTCATTTCCAACAGAAATTTTAGTGCTTAAACCTTCCAAGTTGGGAAAATAAAGTAATTAAAAAATTAAGGTAAAAAATAAGTTAACTGTACTGTATTCTTATGTTATAAATATAAAAAAGCATTTACCAACTTTTGTACTATCTAAAAAATGCTGGGTTAAAAACAGCCCAGTCGCTGGGTGAAATATAGACAAACCCAGCGACTGGGCTGTTTTGACTCAGCGGTTGGGTAAAATGTTTAACCCAGCCTTCTGGGTAGTTTTAACTCAGTTATTGCTTAAAAATGACAGTATTGCTTGTTTAAAATGAGCCTAAAATAAGTCAATAAATTTACATTTATTAATATGTTCAATAAATGAACATTTATTAATAAGTTGAGTAAGTAATAATTAAATAATAAACATTTTTTAAGTTGCATATTAATAAATGATCACCTTTTGATTATTCCTGATGCCTCTAGTAATTATGTGTCTGATTTTTAATTTACATTTTGGGTTCATTTTAAGACAGCCATATAGTAATTTTTAAACAATAGTTGAGTTAAAACTACCCATAAGGCTGGGGTAAACATTTAACTCAACCGCTGGGTCAAAACAAGCCACTGGGTTGTTTTTAACCCAGCATTTTTTAGAGTGTAACAATTTTATTTAAAAATAGATTTTAAAAATAATTTTAGAATTTTAGATTTTATTAAAATATAATATTTTATATAATAAAGTATTTAAATGTTAATAATTAAAAATGAAAAATACTAATTTATTTAAGAACCAAGCAAAAAATATTGCAGTGATGTCACACATTTTGCAGGTGCATATCATTAATGAACCTCAGATGAAAAGTTTTTAATAAAATATTTTTTGTAAAATTACTAACTGCATTTTGAGTGGATACATTTTAGCAGCTGGAGGACGTTTTGTGATTTTTTTGTATTACTTATTATTTATTTATTTAAAATGCAGTAATTACAAGCAACTGGAAAAGTCATGGAAAGATCATGGTCAAATGGCATGAGAACCCTGACTTTCATCAGGCGTGGTCTGCTGAGTGAAGATCAAGGCCGTACTTGCAAACATTGGCCAAGATCAAAGCCGAGATGATGATGCGGTCTTTGAGTCATACCATCAGATTAATGAATATAATTAATATAATGTTTGGGAAAATTATAATATTTATGTAACACAGACCTTTCCTGAGCCCAGTGTGAGGAAGAGCTAGCTGAAGGAAGAGGGAGCAGGCCCTGATACTGAAATAAGCCCCAGTTAGCCTCTGGTTATTTAATCTATTATTAACCACAGTACAAGAGGAGAACTTTGTTTGAGGCCGTGTGATGACAGCAATTGAAACCGAGTGCATTCTCTCAAGTGTCGAAAAAAAAACATTGCAGCTGGTAGCTTTAGCACTGACACGCTAACAAACAAAGGTACAGCTAAACAGAAACGTTTTTAGCTCACATCAATAGTAATCATTTTGAGCAAGTTCAAGTCCACATGAAACTCTTCACAATCACTTTTAGTCAGTGTTGGCAAGTCTGCGGTTTTCCTGCGGAATTGGGCTACTTTCACACTGTTGACGCGGGTTATTTTTCATGTTCGCGGGTTGAAGCGCCCCCCAATTACATGATATTTAGTCCGTGGAATGCAAATTTTACCGGAGAAACCCTGCCGAAAAACGTGTGTTTTACCCCCCAGAATACAATTTTTACTGGGGAACCCCCCTCGAAACGCGATTGGGCTAGTTTTGAGAAGCAATTGGGTGGGTTTTGTTATGAAAACCTGGCAACCCTGTTTTTGCAACTAGAGAAACCCAAGAAGACTGTACACTTGCTGTTTTCCATGCAGTTCCACTTAATTGAGGACTAAAGGTCATTGCACACTGAAGTCCGAAATTTTCGTATGCGTTTTTTCGTTGCAAATCTTGCACACTGATTCCGAAGCGTATTAATTCATCCATTGCGAAAAAATTCGCAAAACAATACACAATGGAATCTTCAAGCAGTGAGGATGATTTTGTTGTCCACTCTCTTCTTAAAAGAGAAAAAGAAAGGACATATTGGGTCTATCCAATTATAAGATATAGAGTGGAAGGAGAGAATACTTTTTTGTGCGCACCTCTTTAAGGAGCTGCGGGATTAGCCTGGGCAATTTAAAGTTTACTTTAGGATGTCAGTAAACTTTGATGCTTTGCTAATGTTACTGGAGTCACATATTATAAAGAAGACCACTAATTTCTGTGAACTTGGTGTACAAGGACCTTTACAGTGCTTTGTGCTGCAAGACGAAGTGAATGAACTTGTCAGACGCAATTCTGGATTTTGGCGTTTGCTTGTACAGTGGCTCTGAACTGTCAAAACACCTCTCAAAATGCTTGCTACGGATGCGAAAAGTGCAGAATATCGAACCCAATCCAAACTTTTTTATGACGGACGAAAGTTTCAGAGGCAGTATGTAAACGTGACTGACACAACGTGAGGTCGTATTTATTTTTTAACGTGCAAAAGTTTTGGACGAAAATTTCGGACTGCAATGACCTAAAAGCTTCCAAGTTGTAAAGAAGATGCAAAAGCATAATAAAAGTATAATGAAAGTGTTCAATATGTCTTGTGTGACATGTTTTGAAGACAAAATACATGAAAAAAATACAATCTTCATAGACCTTAATCAGGTTAGATGCCATATTAAATTTAACATGATTGAAAATGAATTTTTTTTACAATGGTATGCATGTTTTACAAATGTCCTATATCATGTAATTTAAACAACACTCAACTTTCCAAACTGTTCATGGAGTATTTTGAGTATTTGAAAGACAATAAGAAAAATAAATATACTAAAAATGTATTTGAAATACATTTATTTAATGCCAAGTATACTACAAATACATTTACATATTTATGTACTTAATAAAATAATAAAAATTAATCAAATAAACTTAATAATAAACTTAAAAAAAATACTTTTTGTGACAAAGGTCAGAACTCCTGTTATGATACAGATTTTTGAGGTGCACTCTTGTCATAAATTAATCTATTACCGTTCCTACATAATTTGTAGAAAATTGGTAAAATATCTATTTAGGAATCTTAGACCTTTCCAACGATATAGAGTTTGCCATAGATTAGGATTTAGTTGTAATATAGTGAAGTAAACTCAGGCATCCCACTGAGGGGACAGTGACAGTTAAAAGGTTAAAGTCTGTTAAATTGGAACAACTAATTTTGTAATTAATGCACTTTAATTGTGCGGAAGTACTGCTTATGTCCACCTAAAGCTATACTGAAGTATATTTGTGCTAAAGTGGAACTATCGCTAGTATACTTTAGGTACACTTCAAATATCTTGCATTTCAAGGCTGATATTATTCAAAGTAGAAGTCGACCGATGTATCGGTTTTGCCAATTAATCGGCACCGATAGTTGATTGGCGGAACTATCGGTTATCGGCAGAAATCCATGCCGATAGTTTTTTCCGGGTTGGGTCCGTTGCTGGAGCGGCTGAGAAGGTCGTCATTATACAGCAAAGTCCCTATAGTCTTTGTTATACAGCATGAGAGCGGCCTCTAGTGGTGGAAATCACTGACAGCATGTGCTGATAATTTTCCCCGTTTGGTGATCAAATAAACTCTTGTAGACTGCCGCTTGAATTGAACGCGGCGCGTCCGGTGTGTGTGATACCGGATAGCTGCGAGTTCTTCTAGACGTGGTGCTGCAATTATGCCCGTTGTGTGACTAACATATATTTTGATTAGATACCACAAATGTTCTAGAATAGAAGCAGTTACGTTGTGAAAGTACACAATATCAATATGTGTGCAATTTTAATACTGTGGCCTTTGTGTAGATATTTAAAGATGGCCATCTTTAGCTTAATTGTTGATGTAATGGTAACACTTTACAATACGAGTCCATTTGTAACATTAAGATTGATAAAAGCTGTAGAATAGAAGTATTGTTTCTTGTTAGAGTGTGTTAATTTTAGCATTTACTGATATATTTAAAAAATTTTAGTTGCTTTTGTTAACATTAATGAACAATGAACTGTCATGATCAATATAAAATTAATATTAATATTTTTATTCATTTACACAGTTTGGTTCAGTAGGCTATTTTTTATTTTAAATAGTAGAGCACTATTTATTTTTCGTTTTTAAAAACTATCGGTCGATCAATCGGTATCGGCCAGTGTGGTCCAACCTAGTTATCGGTATCGGTAAAATCCAATATCGGTCTACCTCTAATTCTACCTCTAATTATTATATCAGTAAGTCTGGAGCGATATGTCAGTAAATATGTTAATAGATTTGAACTATACTTAGTATGTATTTTCACTGAGCAATCGTTATGTTGTTAAGTAACAGTATAATCCATTGAACGCACTGGACTTCATCTATCTAACACTAACGGCTTTGTTTTCATTCCTGTCAAAAATCCAATATGGTGCTTCCCTGACTAAGGTCCATTGATAATCTTTTCTTTCAGTGAGTGGTTAACCAGTTCACTGAATCAGGGAACTGAGGGTCAGATCGGACAGATTCTTAAATGAATCATTCAGAATGGTTTTGTGAACTGAATCAAATCATTCTTTGGATTAAGAATTCTAAAAAGTTAATCTGATTTTCACACATGCTATTATAAGGTGTCAGTGCACAAAAGAATATTTAAAAATACTTAAGTGCTTTTGCACTCTTGTTGACATTTCATTGTACAATTCTTAAGAATTTTTCCTTTTCTGTTCCCAAAAAGAAAGAAATTCATACAGGCTTGTGAAAATGTGAGAATTGAACAGTCTCTTTTATTGACTCATAGTGGGCTTTTGATTTAAGGCAGCACTGTAGACTTTTCAGATTCCTCAACTCCCTCACTTTTTCACTCTTAATCACACACATACGTACTTATTATCTTTAAGATATTGCTGAGTCATCCACTGTGGCTCAGATTGGCTTTCTATGAACATGGAGTTGCCAAGCTGGCAAAGTTAAACAGATTCATGCTGTAGCAAGCACCCACGCCACAATAGATCAGCTCCTGTCAGTAAATGTATGTCTGCAAGTGAATAATGTTTGGTTTTCTGTATAGGAATGGGTTGATACTAGTCATTTAGTCACACAACAACCTGCTAGTCAATTAGTGAGTTAGACTAGTTTATTTAGATTTTTTCCCTTTCAAGTTTCAGTTCTGATATCTTTAAAAGCAGTGCTTAAATTAGCATGCGATTTGTATAGGGAAGCCTGGTCAGTTTTGAGAAAATGCACTTTTGCACTGAAGTTTGACCTGAACGGTTTGTGTGGCATATTTCTATGTGGCTATTGAAGGACGGGTTGGTGCAAACAATGTTAATCAGCCAAATAATGGGATATACTTTTGTTTCTTTGCTTTTCAGGTTTCTTCATCTACTTGACAGCTATCTAAGTCAGCAGGCATAATTCAAGATACACTGTGCCTTTAAAAGGATTTCATTTATTTTCTATTCTTAAACACAGTGGGTGGAGGTGAAGAATTGCTCATCAGGTTTTTCGAGTTATGTTGAAGCTGTATCCATCTTCTGAGCTCACAGCAATGTGAAGATTAAACTGTACACACTTATAGAATGCACATGGTATTTTTCTTTTAAAAAGTCACTGGAAGTGATTATTGGGTTTGATTAAGAATACTCTACAGTAGGGCTGGGCGATATGGCCAAGAAATTATCATGACAATTTTTTTTTTTTTCATATCAGTCGATATCGATAATTATCATGATAAATGTCACATTTTTATCTCTTTCAAGTTTAAAAGCAGATTTTTGCTACGAAATGAAAGTTGTAAAAGCCATATAGTTTAATGTGGCTTTAAAATATTCTTTATGGTCAGAACATGACAAACTTCACACTTTTTCCAGTCATTTTTCCTTAACAAAATAAATATCTTAATAGAAAAAAAAATATTTCTTAGTTTTGCATGTGTTAATGAGTAATATTGTTTCAAATCAAGAAACAGGTTTGTGTTGCCTGATAATATTATTCATAATAATAATAATACGTTTAATAACAAGTATTATAAAATAACTTTTATTATTTTAATTATTTTTGTCTCTTAGAAATACACATTTGATAGTAGCTTGAGTTAGGATAGAGATGTAGACTTATGTTCATTATCAAAATCAGACATATCTGTAAAAATTGTATTAACCTCAATTTTATATGGTGAAATTTAATTATTCTGACTGTTTTTTTGTTTTTTTTTTATTGGTTCCTAGGTATTTGTATGAAAAACAGTAGTGTAAATACATTTAGTATAAATGCATAAACGCTACAGCTTAATCACAAAAAATACGGTAATTATATTCCATTACTCCTCCTTCAATACATTTAATACATATCTACATTAATAATATAACGTTAATGAAATTCGACACAAATATACCCACATTTCTGATACAATACGACTGTGCAGTTAGTGCTACGACAGTAAATCGATGGTAAATAATGGGGATTTGTAGATTTAAAAGCCTTCTCACTGTATGGTTGCGCACAGTCTTTCTCCTGTTTGTCAGCGCTGTTTCATCTGGCTATAAACCGAGTCATTTGTGTTCTTCCCTGAATTCAAGCGCTCCTTCACTACCGTTGTTTAGTGACCGAGACTCATCAGAGAATGACCGTTTCTGTTCTAGTAAGTTCGCGCCGTGACGCCGTTTGAACTTTGATCCGAGGGGATAAATAGTCCGAGTAGCGCGCTTTGACTAGCGCTCTTTTGTTCCGCCTTTGCCGCATAAACGTTATATCGAACATTTATCGAGCTCTTCTTATCGTTTAGGGAGGAAATTCATATCGCAATTATCGACCTCTTCTTATCGTTTAGGGAGGAAATTCATATCGCGCGGTATTTATCGCCCAGCCCTAACAGTCACTTTTATTGCATGAGGAAGGATATTTTTTGTGAGCACACATTTCCCGTGATAGCAATATGTGACTGATAAAATGGACATTTGAATGTCTAATTTCCTATAGTCTAGCCTGAAGATGTACTGCGTTATTGAAACTCTTTCAATAAGAATGTGAGATCAATGATCTGAAATATGATATTGTTCTCAGAATTTTCTATTTAGTGCACACCCATAGCTCCAGTTTTTTTTTTTTTTTTTAATGCCATGAAATTAAGCACTCAGTAAAATCATAATCTATTCTGTAGCAAAATATTGCAATAGATACAACTAATTCTGAATAGCCGTCAATAGAGAGAAATGTTTTTTCCTGTACCATTCAACCAGCAGGCTAACTGGCCAATGCATCCAGAACATTGTTAAAAATAAACTTTAGCCTTTCTTTTCTAATGTTAGAAATGAGGATTCTTCAGAAAAGGAAGAGTGTTTTAGCATGAGGAATAATGACTGCTCTTCACAAGAAAGAAAACCATTGTCCGTTAACCAAAGTCACCCGAGACAGGAAATGCTGCTTTTTTTATCTGTAAGAACGCTAGTGGTGTAAAAGTTTTCCTAATAAAGGGTAGAGTTTTGTGGTTGTAGCTCATTGCTTTACTCTGTGTTTTCCACAGACAGTGACTTTAGTTCTGCTTCCTGTACACGTATGGGTGTTCTTCTCTTGAAAATCACAATAAGAGTTACTTTCATTTAAAGAAATTGTACTGTTTTGAAACCTAATGTGGCAGAAGTAAAGCGACATCAGAAGAAGGAACTTGCTGCAAGGAAACACTTCCTCTTTTGAGAGGAGCTTGTAGCTTACGGTTGTCAGCTGAAACTAACTGTAAAAACACAGTATAAAATTAATGTAGTATTATACTTGTACTTGTGGTTATATTGTTAAAAAATCATTTACATTTTTAATTTAGATGATGTGTCAATTTATTTGATTCAAGTACTGTTGTAAACCGTAAAAACCGTAAAGACTGGCCTGCTTTTTTCCATTGTCAGAGCTTAAATAATCAATCTGGATTTTTGAACTGCTTAGCGATCCATTTGTAGAAGAAATATTGAATAACAGTCACAAACTTTTGAAGAGAAACTAACATTTCTAAATATTTCATCAGGTCTGCTTGGTCACGGCTGTGACCTCTGAAGCATCTTACTGCTCTTAGCAGATTAGGAAGAGAATGGCTTTTTATAATCCAGATTTGGGAAATAATAGCTTTATGCCTTTATGCCGTCATACTAGAAATTACATTCAGCTGCATAATAGGTGTTCTCATATTTGAAAGTTATTGTTTTGAGTGAACACAATTAGTTGCACCTGCAAAGAGGAAGATGAGCTGTTTTATTGTTGTAATCAGCCTTTTCCAATGAATATTTCTGCTTTGGATCTGTTAGATGGACTATTCAAGACAGGCCAAATGAAAGAAAGCACATCAAAAACTGTGCAAATGTAATTTTTTCTTAAGTAAATAGGTATATAACATTACAAATGACTGATAGTACACAGAACCTGTTAGTACATAAATAATTTAAACTATTAAACTGTATTTGTGTCCCTGTGACAGTGGAATTGTTTAGCTGTTTAATTCTGATGCATGGTTGCGGCAAACAGCGAAGGTCATTGTGTTGCATCATACATTACCTGGTCTCTATGCGAAATCATTCATAACTACTCTTTTCTTTTTCGTGCTTGCAGCTGATGAGGCAAACTTTACATGTTTTTCCTCATCGTTACAGAACACAATCTTAATACTACGTTTTATGAGACTAATACTTTGTACTTTATACTTTTACTAGCATAAAATCCATTAATCTCTCACTGTGTGCTTTCATATATGGATCAGGTTTGTAAGGCCAGACCAGCTCTGCCTGGTGGGTCAGATTACTGTGTCATTCTGGGATACTCTTTTCCCTCTCTTCTGTGATAAATGAAATCCTTGACATTTTAAAACTCGATACGGTAGCCTCATTTAGACTGTTTGAAGATAACTCTTTCCAACTCAGTAGAATGTACAATAATGTAATATACTGTTCTTTTGGAACTTTCTAGTCGCCAAGCATCTTGAAAAAAAAATCTTTTAAACATTCATAATAATAAATGTTTCTTGAGCAGTGAATCAGGATATTAGAATGATTTCTGAAGGATCATGTGATATTAAATACTGGAGCAATGATGCTGAAAATTCAGCTTTGCATTACAGAAATAAATTACATTTTAAATTATATTAACATAGAAAATAGTTATTTTAAATTGTAATAATATTTCACAAGATTACTGTTTTTAAATAAATTATTAAGTCATTTGGTCTCTCTTTCAGGGTGATAAATGCTGGGAAGAGCATGCTGAATGAAGACCAGGCTTCCTGTGAGCTGCTGTATATCAGGAAGTTGAGTAGTAAGCAGCAGCGCTCCTCCATGTTACTGGAGGACAGTGGGGTAAGTCTTTGACACAACATACTGAAAAGTCCAATGCAGGATGTAGGCTATTGTTTGCATGAAAATATTGCTAACGCCAAACTCTATTGAAATCAATACTGTGCTTCATTTCTTGATATCAATATTTATGAACCCACTGAAACACCTATAAAAAAGACCTCTATTTTTTATTACAACTGTTGTCGATCAATTGAACTGGGCAAAACTGGTCTCAGGTAAGATTATGAAAGATTTAGCTTGCTGACGGAGCACTGACCTCACTGATCCTGGAGATCCCGTTGAGCTCAGGCATCTGTTGCTGAAATCTAATCTAAATTAAAAAAAAAAAATTCAGACATAATTGGAAGGCCTACCATTTTCAAACTATGTTACCAAACAATAAAGGTTCAGCGTTCAGTTCTGAAACAAACTCCTTGTTGATCATTATGAAATGTAAAATAGCTTTCAACAAGCATACTGACTACTTTTTGAAGCTAGAAATAGAGCAGCTGCCTACAAAAGCTAGTAGTGGTTCATCTGAAATGTATGGAAACCTGTTTCTGCGACTGAATAAAACATTTTTTAATTATGACCTTTTTTCCAATTGTGAGTTTACATATTTCATTTGTGAGAAAAAAAGTCAGAATTGGAAGACGTAAACTCGCAAATGTGAGGAAAAAGTCAGAGTTACGAAATGTATACTCGCAATTGTGAGAAAAAGTCAGAATTGCGAGATGTAAACTTGCAAATCCAAGAAAAAATTCAAACTTGCGAGGCGTAAACTCGCAAATGCGAGAAAAAAGTCCGTATTTCGAGACGGAAACTCGCAAAATGCGAGGAAAAATCCGTATTGGCAGACTTTAAACTCGCAAATGTAAGAAAAAAATTTGGATTGCGAGACGTAAAACTTGCAATTGCAAGAAAAAAGTCCGGATTGCGGGATGTAAAACTCGCAATTGCAAGAAAAAAGTCAAAGTTGCAAGACGTAAACTTGCAAATGCAAGGAAAAAGTCAGAATTGCGAGACGTAAAACTCGCAAATGCGAGGAAAAAAACATATTGCGAGGCATAAACTCACAAATGCTAGAAAAAAGTCTGTATTGCGAGATGGAAACTAGCAAAATGCGAGGAAAAATCCGTATTGGTAGACATAAACTTCCAAATGTAAAAAAAAAGTCCGGATTGCGAGACGTAAAACTTGCAATTGCAAGAAAAAAGTCCAGATTGCGAGACGTAAACTCGCAAATGCAAGGAAAAGGTCAGAATTGCAAGACGTAAAACTCGCAATTGCAAGAAAAAAGTCAGAATTGCGAAACGTAAACTCGCAAATGCAAGAAAAAAGTCTGTATTGTGAGACGTAAACTCAAAAATGTGAGAAAAAAGTCAGATTGCAAAACGTAAAACTCGCAATTGCAAGAAAAAAGTCTGAATTGCGAGATGTAAACTTGCAACTGCGAGAAAAAAGGTCAAAATTGTGAGATGTAAACTCACAAATGCAATAAAAAAAGTCAGAATTGCGAAATTCAAACTGGCAGTTACGAGAGAAAAGGTCAGAATTGCGAGATGTAAACTCACAAATGCAATAAAAAAGTCAGAATTGCGAGATTAAACTCGCAAATGCGAGAAAAAGTCAGAATTGCAAGTTGTAAACTTGTAATTCCAAGAAAAAGAGTTGCGAGATCTTACAATTTTGACTTAATTTATAACTAGTAATTGTGAGTTTATATCTTACAATTTTGACTTTATAACTGGCAATTGTGAGTTTATATTGCAAAATGCTGAATTTTGAATTGCAAGATAAAAAGTTGCAATTACCTTGTTTTTGCAGTTACCCTCTATAGAAATGCACCAATGTGTTTTGTGCCTTAATAGGTCATAAAATGTATAGTTCTGGTTCTAGGTGCTGATTGGTCAGTAGTACACTGTTCATAGCTATCATGTGAAACTCAATTATTTAAAAACAAAATCAAAATATAGAACAGCATCTTGCGCTTCATTGCATAACTGTAGATCTAGAATGATATAAATAAAGCTGAAGTTTCCAATACAAGCTGACTTTTAGAAGGTCTTGGTGTCTCTGTAAGCAAGTTGAAGTGAAACTTCTTTTTTCCGTGTTAGAGTTTTGATCATGTGATGTGGTCTAGGCAGTGTTTTCACCTATGTTGGACTTATGACCTTCAAAGTGTGTTTGTTTGTACGCGGACACAAGTCTGATCTCCGTGATCCTCATCTGCAGTCTGACCCTTACGTCCACTCCTTCTTACCGCACAATGACACATGTAATCCAGTGCAAAGTGGAAAACTGATTCTTAGATAATACTGCACCGACAATTGAATAAAGAGGATTGTGGCGTCTGTTCAGTGGCTTTGATACTGTGTGGTTTGACAGGTTTTTTTCTATATCCTTCTGTTATATTCTTCTCTTCACCCTTCTCACTAATGTTCAAGTATATCATATGTGTCTCCTAAAATTTCATAAAAGAAATAAATATCCAACTGTTATTTGTACCTAATCAAACATACCGCAACATGCTAAAAAAAAAGCACCCTGGCAACCATCCACAACACCCTAGCAACCATATAGCAACTTCCTAAACACACTTTAAACACCTTAGAAACGCCCTAAAACCATACAGCATCATGTTAAAAACTTTTTCTTTGCTGTTTTGTTTCTTTGCTGTTGCTAAGGTGTTTTGAGTGTTTAAGCATGTTGTTTTATTGTTGCTAAGGTCTTATGGGTGGTTGCCATGGCAATTCTATGCAGGTGCAATGATGTTTAGAGGGTGTTTCGTTGCTTTAGTTGTTTCGTTGTTATTTTAGCATGATGCTGTATGGTTGCTAGGGTGTTGTGGATGGTTGCCAGGTTGTATCTATACAGGTGCTATGATGTTCAAATGTGTTTAACAAGTTGGTGTGTGGTTGCTAGGTTGTTACATGTGGTTGCTAAGGAGTTCTGAGTGTTTTATTTATGCAGGTGCTATAATGTTTAGAGGGTGTTTAGTTGCTATATGGTTGCTAGGGTGTTATGTGTGGTTGCTAAGGTATTCATAGTATGTTTTTAGCATGATCCTGTATGGTTGTTAGAGTGATGTGGATGGTTGTTAGGGTGTTTCTATGCAGTTGCTAATGTGTTCTGAGTGTTTTTAGCATGATGCTGTATGGTTGCTAGGGTGTTTCTCTGCAGTTGCTAATGTGTCTTTTTAGCATGATGTTGTATGGTTGCTAGGATGTTGTAGATGGTTGCCAGGGTGTTGCTATATGGTTGCTAGGGTGTTGTGGATAGTTGCCAGGTTGTATCTATGCAGGTGCTATGATGTTCAAGTGTGTGCATCAAGTTGCTATGTGGTTGCTAAAGTGTTGTGTGTAGTTGCTAAGGTGTTCTGAGTGTTTTTTTAGTAAGTTGCTATATGGTTTCTAGGATGTTGTAGATGGTTGCCAGGGTGTTGCTCTGTGGTTGCTAGGATGTTGTGGGTAGTTGCCAGGTTGTATCTATGCAGGTGCTATGATGTTCAAGTATGTGCATCAAGTTGCTATGTGGTTGCTAGGGTGCTGTGGTTGCTAGGGTGATGTGTGTGGTTCCTAAGGTGTTCAGAGTTTCCCTTTAAGTAAGCTGCTGTATGGTTTCTAGGATGTTGTAGATGGTTGCCAGGGTTTTGCTCTATGGTTGCTAGCGTGTTGTGGATGGTTCCCAAGGTGTTGCTCTATGGTTGCTGGGGTGTTGTGGATAGTTGCCAGGTTGTATCTATGCAGGTGCTATGATGTTCAAGTGTGTGCATCAAGTTGCTATGTGATTGCTAGGGTGTTGTGTGTGGTTGCTAAGGTGTTCTGAGTGTTTTTTAGTAAGTTGCTATATGGTTTCTAAGATGTTGTAGATGGTTGCCAGGGTGTTTCAGTATGGTTGCCAGGGTGTTTCTATATAGTTTCCAGGTTGTATCTATGCAGGTTATATGATGCTCAAGTGTGTGCATCAATTTGCTATGTGGTTTCTAATGTGTTGTGTGTGGTTGCTAAGATGTTCTGAGTGTTTTATTAAATTGCTATATGGATTCTAGGATGTTGCAGATGGTTGCCAAGGTGTTGCTATATGGTTGCTAGGGTGTTGTGGTTCATTGCCAGGTTGTATCTATGCAGGTGCTATGATGTTCAAGTGTGTGCAGCAAGTTGCTATATGGTTGCTAGGGTGTTGTGTGTAGTTGCTAAGGTGTTTTGAGTGTTTTTAGTAAGTTGCTATATGGTTTCCAAGATGTTGTAGATGGTTGCCAGGGTGTTTCGATATAGTTGCCAGGTTGTATCTATGCAGGTGCTATGATGTTCAAGTGTGTGCAGCAAGTAGCTGTGTGGTTGCTAGGGTGTTGTGTGTGGTTGCTAAGGTGTTCTGAGTGTTTTTAGTAAGTTGCTGTATGGTTTCTAGGATGTTGTAGATGGTTGTCAGAGTGTTGCTATATGGTTGCTAGGGTATTGTGAATGGTTGCCAGGGTGTTATTGTTAGCAAGTTGCTATATCATTGCTGTGTTTCTGTGCAGTTGCTAATGTGTATTTTAGCATGATTCTGTATGGTTGCCAGGGTGTTGTGGATGGTTGCCAGGGCGTTTTGTTAATATGTTTCTATATGGTTGCAGGACATTATTTGCTTTCATTTTCTCTCTATTAAACCTTATTGATTTTGTACAAGAAACAGTTGAGCTCATTGATGAGAACTTATTTGTAGGCAGTTTCCAACAGTCATAAATGGACTGGTAATTTCCAGCAGTGTTTACTCACGAGAGGTTGTTAACCAGGACACTGACCTCTCGCTTCACTTCCCTTCGCTTCTGCTTGCATCACGTGATGTCTCCCTCCCCCACTTAATACCCCTCTCAACTCCTCTAAATCAATTACATCATCTGCTTATATCATCTGCTGTGCTGCCTGTCTGCAAGAGTCTATATGCAGACAAACAGGCAGATAAAAGGAGAGCAAGGCCACATATTCACGTGACTTGGACCTCTCACGCTTTAGAATCAGAGATCCAGCCACAAACGTTTGCTGCTGCCACAGGCTTCCCAGCTGGTTGCTGATCTCACATGATTTAAACGAATGTAAGCTCTCAGAGTTAATCTCGTCAACAGGTAATGACAGGAAATTGAGACTGGAGAGTATTTCTAGAAGAGCTGTGGAAAAGGTCCAGATGCCCCCCTGTGGTTTTGAAAAGGCTTTGCATGTTATACTTGATACTGATTGGCTTATTGTGTGTTTTTTTTTTGTTCAGCATTTTCTAAATTGTATAACTGATCTATGTCCTAGACTAATCTCCTAGTGTGATTGGTTTATTCAAAACTACTACTTAATACCATGGTAAATTATTAAATGGGAAATTTGTCTTTTTTTATTTACTTTGTTCTTTTCCAGCTTTTGGACTGCTATAAGTACGCCTCTGCTAGTCTGAGCTCCCGAAGAGTATAAACATTGTGGTTTTGTGGCTCATTCAAAACATTGCTCTGTTTGTTTGAAGCGAGAGGTCAAGGTTCAGCTAGTTGACATTATCCAGTTAGAAGCTGTAACTACAACATTATGAAGCATCTTAAAAAGCATAAAAATAAAAAGCATTTCCTCATTTACACCTTTTCAAAAGTAGTTGTTTCTTTTTTTTCTGACTAAATAAATATTTTTATTTTTATTATATATATAGTTGAGGTCAAAAGTTTACATACACCTTGTAGAATCTGCAAAATTAATTAATCATGTGTTAATTATTTTACCAAAATAAGAGGGATCACACAAAATGCATGTTATTTTTTATTTAGTACTGACCTGAATAAGATATGATTTTGAGATCCATCTATTCACACTGAGGACAACTGAGCAACTCAACTATTACAGAAGGTTCAAACACTCACTGATGCTTCAGAAGAAAAAAATGATGCATTAAGAGCATGTTTCATGTTTCCCAGAAGACAAAATAAGTCCAATTAACCCTGATCTTCAAATTCAAAAAGTTTTTAACCCCCCGGCTCTTAATGATTGTTTTTTCCTTCTGGAGCATCAGTGAGCGCTTGAACCGTCTGTAATAGTTGCGAATGAGTCCCTCAGTTGTCCTCAGTGTGAAAAGATGGATCTCAAAATCATACAGTCATTGTTGGAAAGGGTTCAAATACACAAAAATGCTGAAAAATCACAGAATTTGTGAAACCTGGGCAATTGAACTGTTCAGGACAAACAAGGGACTCAAGAACAACTGTCACTAAAAAAAAACATGCACATCTGTGGATCATTCAGGTAACAACACATATTAAGAATCAAGTGTATGTAAACTTTTGAACAGGGTCATTTTTATAAATGTAACTATTATTTTCTCTTGTGGACTATATGCAAGTCTTTATGTGAAATATCTTATTCAGGCCACTACTAAATATATATATATATATTGTATGTGTATTGTGTATTGTATGTATTATATATATGTGTATTTTGTATGATCCCTCTTATTTTGATAATAATTACCATCTTGCAGATTCTGCAAGGTGTATGTAAGCTTTTGACCTCAACTCTATATTTGTTTATTTAAACAATGACATACAGTACAGAAAGAATGACTGTTTAGAAAATTACTGTTTTTGCAATTCGATTTCACGCCACTAATGGTGCATAAATTACACACTTTCTTCATTCTCATCCCTTCAGGACACCACAGGCATTCCCATGCACTTCTGGGGAGTATTTGATGGACACGCCGGCTCCGGTGCTGCTCTCATGGCATCCAAACTCCTCCAGCGTATCATCCGTGAACGGCTTTGTGATGTCGCTCATCTTCTCGAAAATCAAAACAGCCCTCCGCCTATCTGTCTGGCCAAGAACGGGAGCCCCTTCCAGGCTGAGGCGAAGAAAGGGGCCTGCCTAGATGGAGAGGAGCAGGACGGGCTTCTGGATGAGCCGCGTTTCCACATGGAAAAAGACATCAGTGTGGAGAGCCTGGTGATGGGGATCATAGAGACCGCCTTCAGACAGATGGTGAGAGCTGTAAATGATAAGATATAAATTATTGATTTATTCAGAAATGCAAATGTAAATAAATTAATTAATAATTTTGCAAACTGACACATTAGATGTAACAAGTAATAAATTGATATATAATGTTGCAACATTTATAATACATAAAGTGTGCCATTAAGAATACAATAAATGGTCGATGTATTCAAAAATACAAATGTAAATTTTAAAATGAATCATTGTTTAAATTGATGGATATTTAAAACAGTTTATTGAATTATTTATTATTATTTAAATATAATTATAAAATATAATAAATATAAATATCATAAATATAATTTATTGAATTCACGAAGATCTGGAGTTAGATGCAACAAATAATAAATTGATATATAATTTAAAGTGCATAATTATAAAGCATTTGCAAGCTATTTTTCTTTATCCCTTTGCTGGTATTTTGGAGCAGCTAATGAACATTTGACTGAATTTTAAGACACGCCCCTTTAATGCATGTCATGTTTTTTGTGTTTTTAAAAATGCAGTTTAAAGTTATTATTCTATATTATTTACCTAACATTTTAAAACATGAATTAAAACATTTCTAAATATGTATTTTTGTCCATTTGAACAGTGATATATTAATGCATTATTTTATTTGTTGACACAGATGTTTACACGTTAAGACTGGGCATTATACACAGAATTCATATTGTTATTTTGCTGACTGTTGTGCAAATAGAAGAGAAAACTGAATCTGTGTCTGTGTGTTCCACTCTATAGGACGACCAGATAGAAAAGGAGAAAGAATCTTACAGCATCTCTGGTGGCTGTTGTGCCTTGATTGCAATTCACTTGTTGGGGAAACTCTATGTAGCAAACGCTGGAGACAGTAGGTAAGAGGCCTTACAGTTTTTCTCAATTGCTTAAACACATTTCTTGAAATTATGCCTCTTTTTTGCGAAACTCTAAACACAAATCCGTAACTTCTAAACTTACTATATTCAGGTCAGAATGAAGCTCTCCACTCAAAACAACTCAGTCTTGCTGAAAAAAAAAAACTAATTTTGCTCTCAGACATGACACACAAACCATCAAAAACACATACACTACAACACAGTTTTACACACTGATAAGATCAATTCAAAACAGTACTACTGGTACTAAGTGTTAAAGTGTTAAGTGTAAAGTGTAAAGTGTTAAGTGTTACCACAAAACTGGTAATAAGTGTTGCTTGGAAGAAAAAAAATTCACATGATGAACACAACAAATCTATGCATTTCCAAGTGTTTTAACCCTTAATTTATTGCATTGTAGAGTACAGCACAAAACAGCACACAACAACAAAAATAATTATTCTGCCCCAGCATCCTGTCTTTGTTTGGGACAGGCCAAAGAACCTCCTCAACATCACAGGCTAAATTGTCCCTGGACAGGCAGCGGGGGTAAAATCCTCTTGCATGCCTGATCCAGCCCTGGCACGCATCAACTAAAATATATGAGACTGCTTGTTTTCTTGCCCTTCCTATTTCTCTTCCACGTCGTTGTTGTCATCCTCCTTCTACTCCTCCTCTTCCTCTTTCACCTCCTACTCTTCCTCTTCGAAATTACACATTACTGTATGCGGAATATTGATTGAAAAAGACCAGATAGGATTCACAGTTACACTTTTACTAGTGGACTGACAAAAAAAAATATAAAGAAAAAAAAAATAAATAAAAATACATTACAAAGTCATTGTGAAATAGAAAAGAAAAAGAAATATGGGCAAAGGTGAAAATAAAAATTAGAAAGTCCACTGTCAGAATTTGTAACTCTTGTGTTGTCCTCTGTCTATATATGCTTTCCAATTGAAGGTTCATGAGATGTCGAGATGTACCTTTGAGCTGTTTCAGAGAACTGCTTTATCATTGGTTGATCTGTAGTCTCTACATTAGTGAAAGTCAATATTCACTTACAGTTTTTCTGAAATGCTAAAACACATTTTTTGAAACCATCACTCATTTTCTCAAAACCTTAAACACAAATCCAAATATTCAAACGGAACCCCTGACTCTTCTGGCAAAATCAAACGATCGCTTCAAAACCATTTCACCTGTACTCAAAATCAAACAAAGCTTTCAAATCACACACACATTAGTCAATAGTATAGGCACTACAGGTCATTCATTAGACACTACATCAAACAATGGAGAACACAGTGTTCAGTGCATGTAGTTACAAAAAAAAGAATGTTTACTGTATATAGTAATTTTATTTAGCAATAAAAAAAAAAAAGATACATAAACATACAAAAAAAAAAGGAAAAATACACACATATGTATGTATATATATATATGTGTGTGTCTGTGTGTGTACATATCTATCTATCTATATATATACTCATACTATATATATCTATATATATACTCATACATAAGTGTGTGTATTTTTCCTTTTTTTTTGTATATTCACCAAATGTAGGTATTTCTTTAGGTATGATTTCTATTTCTATGCACCTGTGCCTTCTGTGCACTTTCAACTGGCTTATATTTTGTATATTTAAATATTTAGAAACAAGTGTGAAGAATTTTGAATTATTGTGTGTAAACAATGACAGCCGTGTTGCAGCTGTGCTTAACTTTTGCTTTTTGTGTTTAGGATTTTGCATCACAAGTTCATCATAGAGCAAACTTTGTCTTAGTGAGTGAGAATGTGTTTAAAGTTTTGCAAAAACTGTGCATGAGATATGAAAACAGTGTCTAAACTGCCTAAACTTGTTTAAGGTTTTGCAGAAAGAGTGATTTATTTGACAAATTGGTTTAGGCTATTGAAAATTTGGTTTAAAGAATGGGGTTTAGTGTTTTAGCAACTGTGAAAAACTGTAAAACAATTCACGGCAAATTTAACAAAAAGTCTAATAGAAATGTGTAGAAAATGCATGACAGTTTATGACAACTAGATCAAAAATGTAGCATTTACTGTTAAAGACATATATGATGAGCTAATGACTTGATGTTTTGAGGTGTGAGACTATAGCACAGAGAACTATATAGATGTAATACATTTTGAGCAACATGACTATAGGAACTGATAATGTAGGAAACCGCAGACTAAAATCAGTTGCATAATCAGTTGCATGAACATACCAAAGCAAACGCAACTTGTTCAAAAAAATGTGAAACATTTTACAATAAGTGCATAAGTGACTAGATGATGTGGAGGTTGAACAAGTAGTTTTGAGAATTTCATTTCTGATCTGAGAAATGCACCAAACTGTAAGCTGACTTTGGCCCTTTTATCTCCATCGAAGGCTCTGATTGGTGTGTGATAAATTTTGACTCCTAGTGTTTCCACTTGGGTAATTGTGTGCTAATTGAGCTCAAACTTTGCAGACTTGAGTGAACAATACTGAATGCTAGTGCTTTCTAAATTACCACATGGTGTAAGCACTGAGAAATGTAGGGATTTGTGTGTAGAGTTTTGCAGTAACAGTTCACCAAATCTGACTCATGTGTTAAAGCAGGGGAATAGTGTTTATAGTTCAGGGAAATGGGTGTGCTTTTTGAAAAATGGCATTATGGTTTTCGAAATTTTAGTTCAAAAGACTGGTAATAGTGTTTTAGCAATCAAGAGATACAGTGATTAAAAGATACATGATTAAATATGACCCTGGACCACAAAACCAGTCATAATTTGCATGAGTATATTTGTAGCACCAGCCAACAATACATTGTATGGGTCGAAATTATTTTTCTTTTATGCCAGAAATCATTAGGATATTAAGTAAAGTTAAGTCATGTTTTATAATGATATTTTGTACATTTTCTACTGTTAATATATCTTAACTTAATTTCTGATTAGTAATATGCATTGCTAAGAACTTCGTCTGGACAACTTTAAAGGCGATTTTTTTGCACCCTCAGATTTTCAAATAGTTGTATCTTGGCCAAATATTGTCCTATCCTAACAAACCATACATCAATGGAAAGCTTATTTATTACGCTCAATTTCAAAAAATTACCCTTATGACTGGTTTTGTGGTAGAGGGTCACTAATGTGCATGTCATATTAGCAATCTAAGAGGTGTTTATATTTTAGATAAAAGTAAGAAATGTGTATCAAAAAGCTTAGTATACAAAATAAATGAGGTTGAATGTTGACCCTAAACTTGCCAAGATGCAATTTTTTTTAACTGTGAACTTGCATATCGTAAGAGTTTAATGAGTGTGATGTATTTTTGTTATAGAAGGGCATTGCATTATATTTGCCTCAGTAAACACTGAAATGCCTGTCTAATGGAATATGGAAGAAACTGTTGTTGCTTGAAATGAAAAGATGACAAATATGTCTCTAAGGAGACAATGCTTCTTTTGCTTTTCTGTTATTGCAACACTACGTTCCAAGTTATTTTTGCAAAGACGTTGGCCAAATGACTCAATTACTGTGGCAGTCACCCATGATGATAATCTTGGGGATTTTAGCAATAAATGAGAAAATAATTGCAATAGGTACTGTATGGAACTGTAAATAGCAAGTAATATATACACTGCCATTCAAAAGTCTGGAATCAGTAAGATTTTTTTATATGTTTTTAAAGAAATCTTTTCTGCTCATCAAGGCTATTTTTATTTAATTAAAAATATAGAAAAAACAGTAATATTGTGAAATATTTTTGCAATTTAAAACAGCAGTTTTTCCTGTGATGCAAAGCTAAATTTTTAGCATCATTACTCCAGTCTTCAGTGTCAAATGATCCTTCAGAAATCATTCTAATATGCTGATTTATTTATAAATGTTGCAAACAGTTATGCTGCTATTTTGGAAACGGTGATGCTTTTTTCAGTTTTTTTTTTTTTTTTTTTTTTTTGATGAATACAACATTAAAAGGAACAGCATTTATTTAAAACAGAAATCTTTTGTAACAATATACACTGCCGTTCAAAGTTTGGCGTCGTTAAATTTTTTCCCTCTATCTTTCTTTGAAAGAAATTAATATTTTTATTCAGCGAGGATGTGTTAAATTGATCAAAAGTGATAGTAAAGACTTATATTGTTCGAAAAGATTTCTATTTTGAATAAATGTTCTTTTTAACTTTTTATTCATCAAAGAATCAAAAAGTATCACAGGTTCTAAAAACATTGATAATAAATCTGCATATTAGAATGATTTCTAAAGGATCACGTGACACTGAAGACAGAAAGAAAATTCAGCTTTGCATCACAGAAGTAAATTATAATTTAAAGTATATTAAAATAGAAAACTGTTATTTTAAATTGCAATATTTCATAATATTACTAAGCATGAGAGACTTCTTTAAAAAACATTAAAAATCTTACTGATCCCAAACTTTTGAACAGAAGTGTATATTGGGGATTTTAGCAATAAATGAGAAAATAATTGCAGTAGGTTCTGTATGGAACTGTAAATAGTATATATAACTTGCTATTTACAGTATCATCCAGACTTTTAGAAATTGCTTAGTTAAATTCTCAATGTTATTTTCCCTCAGAGCCATTATTGTCAGAAACAATGAGGCCATTCCGATGTCCACTGAATTCACACCAGAAAGTGAAAGACAGCGGCTACAGTACCTGGTGAGTCATCTGGTCTTACTGTCCTAATAAAATCCTCTTTCCATTCCTAGCTTCATTCTAAATCCGGTTCATTCATTTATCGCGTCTGCTCCATTTCTGTTATAGATCTTGAATTCTGTAACACTTCCATTGCGATTGTGCTGTTTTTGTCTAGGGCTTCCTCAAGCCAGAGCTGCTTGGGAATGAGTTTACACATATTGAATTCCCCAGACGTATCCAACACAATGAACTCGGCAAGAAGATGCTTTTTAGAGACCACACAATGACTGGCTGGTAATTCTGAATGGGATAAATTAATAACATTCATAACCATATATATTTTATTGCGTTCATAACCATTACCTGTTATTATTTCAGGGCATATAAGACAATTGTAGAAGACGATCTCAAGTTCCCGCTGATTTATGGGGAGGGGAAAAAGGTAAGCGTATAATTCTGCTTCTTTTTAACTTTAAAAGGTCCAGGTGCTGTAAATGGATTTTATTTAAAGCTGCATAACGGTAACATTTGTTACAGACCTAACATATAATCTAATGAAGGTGTCTGATGCTTTTTTCTTTGCCATTTTCACAGCTATTTATTACAAAGCAGAAGTAGTGAGGTGTTGCAAATGGGAATTGCTAAAATGTTCTGCCAGCTGTAGGCCAGAATAATGTCTCGTTTGATAAAGTTTGCATGAATATAAAGAACCTTTTTGCCGTAATGGCACATAAATCTCCAGCTGTGAGTGTGTGTTTGTGTGCTCTTAGGCTCGAGTCATGGCTACTATTGGAGTAACACGTGGTTTAGGGGATCACGACTTGAAAGTGTACAACTCCAACATTCATATCAAGCCTTTCCTATCCTGCTGCCCAGAAGTGAGTATATTATTGGGTATTTTTATGCAAGGTTATTCATATAGTCATTTAGCTACTAGTTATTGATTCACTTCTTGCTTTAAATGGACTATTTTTTCACTGTGTTTAATTTTAAACCTGTTTTCATGTGATTTAAAATATATGGCATATAAAGCATAACAGCATCAAAGTTATATAATATCATGCTCATGTCTAGGTCAAGGTGTACAACATCTCTGAGCACAAACATGGGTCTGATGATGTCCTGGTCATGGGTAGTGATGGACTTTGGGACGTTACGACTGACAGAGATGTTGCAGACGCAGTATCGACTTTCCTGTCTGGTCGTGAGCCCAATGATCCCATGAGGTAAGCACTTGATATTTTGATCATAATTGAACTGATCACATAATAGACCACAAACATCCTTACACATTCACAAAAGATTCTAAATGCAAATAATAAAATAATAAAAAAAGTACAGTACCAATTAAAAGTTAGAGTTTTGGTCTTTAACAAAAATATGGTAACATATAAAATTGTGAAATATTATTGCAGTTTAAAATAATGTTTCAAATAATTTTAATGTTTAAAATAAATTTAAAAGAATATTTTAACAATATTTAATATTTTACAGTATGAATGTAAATGATATATATATATATAAGTCTCTTCTGCTTACCAAGCCTGCATTTATTTGATCCAAAGTACCAGAAAAACAGTAAAATATTTTTACTATTTAAAATAACTGCTTTCTATTTGAATATATTTTAAAACGGAATTCATTCCTGTGATTTCAAAGCTGAATGTTTAGAATCATTACTCCAGTCACATGATCCTTCTGAAATCATTCTAATATTCTGATTTGCTGCTCAAAAAACATTTATTATTATTACATTGAAAACAGCTGAGTAGAATTTTTCCAGCTCAGAAGAACAGCATTTATCTGAAATAGAAATCTTTTTAACATTATAAATGTCTTTATCATCACATTTGATCAATGTAAAGCATCCTTGCTAAATAAAAGTATTCATTTCTATCATTTCTTTCCCAAAAAAATTATACTGACTTTAAGCTCTTAAATGGTATAGTTTATAATATTACAACAACTTTTTATTTCAGATAAATGCTGATCTTTGGATCTTTCTATTCATCAAAGAATCCTGAAAAAATGTGCGCAGCTGTTTTAAATATTGATAATAATAAGAATGTTTCTTGAACAGCAAATCAGCATATTACAATGATTTCCGAAGGATCGTGTGACACTGAAGACTGGAGTAATGATGCTTAAAATTCAGCTTCGATCACAGGAATAAATTACATTTTAAAATATATTCAAATAGAAATCAGTTATTTTAAGTAGTAAAAATATTTCACAATAAGCACAACAGGCTTGGTGAGAAGAAGAGACTTCCTTATTAAACAAACATTAAAAATCTTACTGTTCAAAAACTTTTGACTGGTAGCGTATATATATATACGCTCTTTACTGTCACTTTTGATTAGTTTAATGCATCCTTGCTAAATAAAATGATTAATTTCTTTTTAAAAAATCTTACTTTTACAAGTTAGTATATAGAATCATGCATAATTAGGATAGTTATATAAGTGGATTATTGGCTGAGTCGGGTGTGTTGTTCTGGTTACACCAGTAGATGTCAGTGTACAGTGTCATCACCAAGGCCCTATGTTGTCTTTTTTATTTACTTTCATACTGATACTGTGTTTGTTTTTGAAGGTACACTTTAGCAGCACAAGACCTCCTGATGCGCTCACGTGGAGTCCTGAAGGAGCGAGGCTGGCGGCTGCCCAATGAGAGACTTGGCTCTGGTGATGACATCACCGTGTTTGTCATTCCATTGGCCGGGGCAGAGTTAGAAACATGACCAGGTTGGTCCACCTTCACTGGACAAGCACACCAGGACACGTCCCTGGCTCCATCCCAGAGAAAGGGCTAGGAAAACCAAGAAATCCATTTTCAACATGTCAGATGGCTCGGATACGAGAGACGTTAAATGCAACTTCCCCCTGTCCCCCCACTTATCCACCGAGTCGTACCATGAATATTGTCAAGCCCGTGTCAGGTGTGAGGTGACATCTTCAAGTGCCATTCCTCTCGCTCTCCATTTCCTTTCTGATTTGTCGAACGCACCTCTGCAAGTCAGTACGGGACAGCAGGGCTCGTAACGTTTGAGTATTCTTTAACATCAGTGGGCCGTTTGAATCTGAATCTCAGTGTGGCGAAAGGAATAAGCCAAATTGCTAAAAAAAAAAATCAAAGCCCTAATGGCAAGGGAAATAAAAACCGAAGCACTTTATATGTAGCAGAATCCATTTGAGCTGTAATTTAAACTGCTGATTATATTTCCTAACTGTTCTCCGACTGTCTCCAAAGAATGTTTCTGTCGACCGAGTTTAAGGTTTTCTATAGCAAAATGCAATCAACAACTAAAACCGATGGGCATTTCCTGTGAATGCAGAGCGTTTTGATCATTTCACCTGTTTCGGTTTAAACAGGCATTCTGTTACATGAAAGCAATGCAAATGTCTATATTCTGGAAGTAGTATTAAATATAGTTCAGTAGGCTCATTTTCCCTAGACCTCCAAAATGCCATGTAGAAATAACCTACAACATCTAGCACAGCGTAAATCATTGACGTGCACCGGGCTTTTCATTCAAACCCAACTGATTGCTTGAACTGCTGTAGATTTGAACATTGTTGCTGAATGACCTGTTTATTTTGCTGTAGATAAAACCTAATTTGGTCTTAAACCGTGTCAGTAAAGAATCTCAAATCCAAGAACCATCTAGATCCAAACCTGAAACTGAGAAACCTGAAAATAGTTTCATCAGTCATCGGTCGTTTTGTACACCTTGAATGTACCTTATTTCCTTTACTTGATGTCAGTGTTGTGTCTGTGAAGTATATAGTAAATATATATTGATTTCTGCCTTTCGAATGATGGTTCATTGTCAAATGATTAATCTTTGCAAATTATGTGACTAATTCTAAATAAATCTATCCTTTTTATAACGGCTACGTTGTTATTTATTTATTTTTATTTTTGCAACATTAATTTGCTCAATTGTCCATGAAAAGTGAGTTTTTGTTTTTTTAGTGCACAGTAGCTAGTTATTAGAAGCAATTAATGCAGTTATTAGAAACTTATAAGGACTATAATAAGGATTAGGATATGCTGTTCAATGTAGTGTCCAGTCATATAAGAAAAACATAAAAACAACCACTATTTAACACTCTCAGCTGTCAAAAGGTACTTATATGTACTATTTAGGTACTATTGTGTATACTTCAGGTACTAATATGTACCTTTAAGCTTTAAATATGCTCTGTTTAGGAGTAAATAAGTTACAAAAGTGTACTTGTAAAAGTGTACTGTCCCAGTGACAGCTTTTGTACCTTTTTTCTGAAAGTGTAGTTTTTCATATTGATAAAATAAATAGAGAGTAAAAACAGATAATAAATCGTAGAGACCTATTGGAGACTAATAAAGCATATTTTACAGTAAAAACTGTAATACTGTGAGATATTATTGCAAGTTCAAATAACTGTAAAATTTGCAGTTTATCACACTAGCTTGCTATACTGTTTAACCAAGAAATCTGTTTTGAAAAGCTTTTATTCTGTACAAAATTGCAAAAAAAAAAAAAAATAAATAAAAATAAAAAAAAATAAATAAATAAAAATTACACTTGTGGTGTTCCCAGTTAAAAAACGACCAGCCTACCAAATATAGCTATAAAAATCTCTTTTTATGCTATATTATCACCAAATATGGGATTCAATCTTTGTTTTCTTTCAATTAGTACTGGTTTTCTATTTATTTGTGGAAATAATTTTTTGTAGGCCTCATTAATCTGAGCTTATGTACCTCATCAAAAACATTTTTATTTTTCATTCAGAAACTGAGCTACATATACTCACTTTAATGAGGCCTACGAAAAATTAGTTTCAAAAATAAACACAAAACCAGTTCTAATCAAAAGAAAACATGTTGACAAAAAGATTGAATCCCATATTTGGTAATAATATAGAATAACAAGAGATTTAGAAGCTATTTTTTGTAGGCTGGTCATTTTTGGCCAGGAACACCACAAGTGTAATTTTTTGTTGCGATTTTGTACAGAATAAAAGCTTTTGTACAGAATAAAAACCAAATTTCCTGGTTAAACATTAGAACATGCTATTGTGAAAAACAGTGTGATTTTTATTTATTTATTTTTTTTCATATTTTAATATTGACATTATCCACAAACATTATTTATGGATAATTTTGTCAATATTAAATAAAATATGAAAAAATTGGACTGTGTTTTACACTAGCATGCTCTAATGTTTAACTGAGAAATTTAATTTGAAATGCTTATATCTTGTAAAAAAACTTGTGGTGTTCCCGGACAAAAATGACCGGCCTGCAAAAAATAGCATATAAATCGCTTGTTATGCTATATTATCACCAAATATTGGTATAAATCTTTTTGTCAACTTGTTTTCTTTCAGTTAGGACTGGTTTTGTATTTATTTTTGGAACTGAGTTATTATAGGCCTCATTAATCTGAGTTTATGTAGTTTCTGAATGAAAAAACACTATGTGCAGACAATTTTGTTAATATTAAATAAAATATGAAAAAAATAGCAGTTTATCACACTAGTATGCTTAATGTATGTTTAACCAAGAAATTTGTTTTGAAAAGCTTTTATTTTGTACAAATTAAAAAAAAAAAAAACACACATTACACTTGTGGTGTTTCCAGTCAAAAATGGCAAAATAGCTTATAAATCTTTTGTAAGGCTATGTTATTACCAAATATGGGATTCAATCTTTTTATCAACATGTTTTCTTTTAATTAGTACTGGTTTTGTATGTATTTTTTGTACTAATTTTTCATAGGCCTCATTAATCTGAGTTTACGTACCTCACTTTTTGAATGAAAAAAAGCATTATTTGTGGATAATTTTTCAATATTAAATAAAATAAGAAAAAAAAAACGTCACTGTTTTTCACACTCGCATGTTCTGAGAAAACTGAGAAATTTGTTTTGAAATGCTTATATCTTGTAAAAAAAAAAAAATAGCACACATAAACACTTGTGGTGTTCCCAGTCAAAAATAACCGGCCTACAAAAAATAGCTTACAAATGTAAGCTATGCTTGTTATGGTATGTTAAAACCAAATATGGGATTCAATCTTTTTGTCAACATGTTTTCTTTTAATTAGGACTGGTTTTGTATTTAATTTTGATACTGATTTATTGTAGGCCTAATTAATCTGAGCTTATGTGCCTCAGTTTTTGAGTAAAAAAAAGCATTATTTATGTATAATTTTGTCAATATTAAATTAAATACAAAAAAAATTGATGTATTAAATTGATGAAAAGTGACAGAAAGTTTCAAATAAATGCTGTTCATTTGAACTTTATATTCATCTAAGAACCCTAAAATAATATTTCTAATTAATAATTTTACTGACCCCACACTTTTGAATGGTAGCCTATTATAGACTTTTGAGCTCAATTTATCTAATAAAAACATGTTGAAGGTAACATACAGTACATAAAGTTATTAAACCAAGAAATATTTAAATATTTGCTTTCACAAAGAATATTCATAAAAAGACTATATTTTAAATATATTCAAATTAGATATACCTTATCTGAATGCATGTCATCGTGGTTTTATTGTGCGAAAAAAATGCTGATATTAGAGTCACCAGGCTAAAGAGCAGTTTGATTTAGTGGTGTGTGTTGTAGGACACAGCCTACCGGGCAGCGGCTCTCCACAGCGATCAGAATGATGTCATTATTATTGGTGGCGGAGGGAGGGACCGCAGTGATCCTCAGTCAGCGCCGAACCGCCTCCTCCAGTCAACATTCAGCAGCGCAGCGGTCGAGTGTGATTCCCATTACTGCGGGCGGGTCTTCTGTGAGTCGAGCTTCGTCTCTTAGCAATAATCGCGTGAAATTTCTCCACGTTGCGCCTCAAACTTGGACACGCGATCGACAGGGAATTTGAACCCCGCGAGGAAATAAGGTATTTATGTTTCTGTTAGCATACATGACATCTTATTTGACATGTCGGACTTTAGGAATGTTGGTAGAAAACAAGTTTGCTAAGGCGGTGTGGGAAAAGTAGGTGGTGGCTGGAAGCTGTAATAGTTCTTAAACGAGCTAGGTTACGTTTTTATGTAGGAATTATGTCAAATTGATAGTTTAAACCGTGTGACAACAGTGGGAATCCACATTTACAGTTCTGTAGAGAGTTATTAGAAAATATACAAAACATATTTGCGAATCATAAAGCTCCTCACGAGTTACGGTTATTCTTCGAGATACTGCGAACTAATTAACTGCTCGCTCGCTGTTCGTTCCGAGTCGTGAGTAAATCAGTTTCCTTAAGTCATACAAGGGCGTTGCAGTCGACAGCGCTTCAGTTGTGTTCAAAACTTTTCCCCTAAACCCAGCCGAGCGACTAACTAACCTGTTGTTCCACCGAAGAGTCTGTCAAGATGACATGTCGGCTTGTCTCGAGCACTGCCTTCTCAAAATTTGCCTTAGGCCAAAGGCTGTGTTCTGTGGCAACCAAACGCTCGGATAAGACTTAAGAAAGGCCTGATCTTTAATCCTTGAGGTGTTGTAGGCCATTTTACACTCATAGCTTTGAGTTCAGATAGCCTTGAGCGACATTTCATACACATATTTCAGTTTTTTGCATGATATAAAGACAAACTGTTGTCTGTGTCAGGATAGACAGTGTTCCCATGGTCCTGGAAAACCTAGAAATGTCAGGGAAAGTCAAAAGTATGATTTTCCAGGCCTAGAAGAATTCTCATGAAAATCGTAAAAAAATATGGAAAAAATAAAGTTGTGCCAAGTATTTGTTTGACTATAAAAGCCATTTGCTCTGGTCTTTTGATTGGGATCTCTATAAAATGGTTTTTAATAATCCTTATCCAGTCATCACGACTGGAAAATTCATGGAAATTCTTTGATTGGATAGAGACGGTTATAATCTCACTTATTAATGAGATATTTGTAATGGTTAACACGGGAATGAACTCTTGTTTCAATATCATGATGTTTTTATTTGTTGTACAGTACAGGTCAAAAGTTCTTGAACAGTACGATTTTTTTAATGTTTTAAAAATAATTCTCTTATTATTTAATCCAAAATACAGCAAATATTTAGTGATATTGTGAAATATATTAACTATTTAAAATAACTCTTTTCTATTTGAATATATTTTAAAATGTAATTTATTCCTGTGATCAAAGCTAAATTTTCAGCATCAATACTCCAGTCTTCAGTGGAATATTATCTTTTAAAAATCATTCTAATATACTGATTTGCTGTTCAAGAAACTTTTTCTATTATTATTATTATTATCATAATTTTAAACAGTTGAGTACATTGTTTTCAGGATTCTTTGATGAATAGAAAGATTCAAAGATCAGCATTTATCTGAAATAAAAACCTTTTGTAAAATTATACACTATACCATTCAAAAACTTATAGTCAGTGTGTATATATATATGGGTAAGAAATTCTAGAAATGAATACTTTTAGCAAGGATGTTTTAAACTGATCAAAAGTGATGATAAAGGCATTTATAATGTTACAAGGGATTTCGATTTAAGATAAATGCTGTTATTCTGAACTTTCTATTCATCAAAGAAACCTGAAAAAATTCTACTGAGCTGTTTTCAACATAATTATAATAATAAATGTTATTATGAGCAGCAAATCAGAATATTGCAAAAGTAATGATGCAAAAGTTTAAACACAAATAAATTACATTTTAAAATGTATTCAAATAGAAAACAGTCATTTTTAAATAGTAAAAATATTGTAAAATTTTACTGTTTTTGCGGTACTTTGGATCAAATAAATGCAGGCTTGGTGAGCAGAAGAGAATCTTGCTGTTCAAAAACTTTTGACTGGTAGTCTATGATTTGATATTTTTAGATTCTGTAACTGGTCATCATTTTTCTATTTATTTTGATTATTTTTATTTTTTATAAAATATAAAATCGAGCTTGCATACCTAGAAGCAAATACATTACATACCTTCAGAATATATTTTGGGCCCATTTTAATGTGGATTACTTTGGAAATTCAATGGGTATTTACAACATATAAATCCACATCCTTGAGTTATAGTCTTTAACTTGTTAGCAACTTGAAAAATAAATTGGACAGACGGCTTCAAAATGAATGTTTGAATTTTTACATTTAATAATGTAGGACAACATCAAAATCATATCAACATGAATATGAAATAAATTGAAAAATCATATTCCAAAAACATGAACACGCTCAAAAATGCTTAATTCTCATTCAATTTTTAAAACTACAAACTTAACTGAACGGGTCTTTTATAAAAATGTTGTTCAGAGTACTTTTAGACATGTGGAGGCCACTTGACGGATACGTACGACATAATGTCTGCCACAAGAAGAATTAAAAAGACTATTAACAAGGCTTGTCAGGAAATGACAAGGACTGAGTGCTGCCAAAATCCAAAGCTTATTAACAGTTGGTTTGCACCTTCTGTTTGTTTATTGTTTTTCTGATTATTTAATGCATTTTATATTGGAAGGGAGATGAAGTTGGTGTCAAGACAATTCATCATGCTGCTGTACTAATGACTTATAATAACTAAATGACTGAGATTAATATATGCAGTAAAAAAACAAGTTTGATGATGAACCTCTTTGATGTTTAACACTTTGAAAAAGCCTGCTCATGTAATAGTTTATGAACATTTTATGCCCGTGGTGCATTAACAACACTTGGAGTCTGACCCCAGACTGAGATAAATGAGCTAATATGGATTGTAGGTTTGCAGAAAATGCCTCATTGACTGGTTTCAGACCAGATCCGCATTACGAACTGCTCCCAGAATCCTTAGCTTGCTTCCTGTTGCATTAAGCCTCTGGCTGCCTTTGTCAACCTGCCATCTGGTGAACTTTGCCACACTTTTCAAATATTTTCCTGGAGCAGAAAATGCATTTTCAGGTCTACAACTCCTAAGGTATTTTATATTTTGAGTGACCATATGGCATCTTGGAGTCAAAACTTTCTTAGACAAGACACTAGTAAGTCCAAATCCCACAGGAGCGTTCTAAGACTAAGTAAGTAGTCCCAAAATGAATCATATGCAGTTGCATTACATGCGAAAACCTGGCAGTGAATTAGGAGAGAGGTTCTCCAACGCATTATTACTGTTTACCTAACCCATATCTCTTCAGTTTATTACCTTCAGCATTGATTGATCATATATAGGCCATGGAATGAGTCAGTATCTGTTCCTCATGTCACAAAAAAAATGTGATTTCCTTCCTCATATTTTCATTTTGGTAGCTTTATGCCTTTTTTATGTAAAGTTCTGAAGTTTTATTTTAGGAAATTTAGTTAATTTTACTCTAGCCATTTTACATCAGCAGGAATCAGATTGTATTTTTACAGTTCAACTTAAACTATGAAATGATCCTAAAGTACTTTAGTTTTATCCATTCACACATTAGTTTTGGACTTTGATCAGTAAGCTCCTGCAAACACTTTTTTTTTTTTTTTTTGGGAGATTTCAAATGTTGGAGTTTGTGTTTGAGTACTTCACTCTAGTTGTGTAAACTTATAACCTTAATTTAGGCCATCGATAAACTAGGGAGTGGCTGTTAACTACATATTAACAGATATTATATTAACCCAATTCTCGTGTTACTAAAAATGATGTTTGTTTAGAAGAACGTTGGAACTTGTCCAGATGTGCCACAGGAAACGTAACCGGCGCTGGTCACATGGACTTTAGTTTCTCTCTTACTCTGTAAAGAACTGAGAGTCTGTAACAATAGTTCACGGTGTATAAAGTTTCTTCAGTTAGGTTCTGTAGCCTGAATTACCTGCTTGCCTGTATTTGTGTACTTATCGTTTGTCAATAATTGTAAAGGCATTTTTCAGATGACTCATTTGAGTGTTTTTGAACCCATGAATCACTAGTTACAGACCTATTTACAGGAAGATGGAAAACAGCATGGAATTCCATGCATTTCAGATCTTGCAGCGTAAGCTGTTCCTGATCAGCTGCATACTTTTTATTCTCTGTCGTTCGAATTAAAGTCCTTCCTGATCAACAGTGCATTTTCTAAAAGCTTAGTTTCTCTTTTGATATCTCCAAAATGATTTTGAATAGAGAATTCTCTGATCAAACAGGTCTGTGTGACTTTTTTTAAAACAGTGTTGTCTAACGTTTTAAATAACAAAACCCTTTTGTCAGAAAGAGGAAGGTAAGTTATGAAAGTGAGGATTATTAGTGGTGCTTGGCTGTCAAAGTTACCTTGTTAACTTCTCATGATAAATATGTGACCCTGGACCACAAAACTAGTCTTAAGGAGCACAGGTATATTTGAAGCAATAGCCAGAAATACATTGTATGGGTCAAAATGATCAATTTTTCTTTTATGGCAAAAATCATTAGGATGTTAAGTAAAGATCATGTTCCATGAAGATATATATATATATATATATATATATATATATAATTTTTTTTTTTTTTTTTTCAGAATTTATTTTTTTTTTCAGACTCCAGAGTTTTAAATTAAATTTTGGCCAAATATGCTATCCTAACAAATCATACGTCGATGGAAAGCTTATTTATTCAGCTTTCATATGATGTATAAATCTCACAATTGACCTTTATGACTGGTTTTGTGGTCCGGGGTCACATATGATTAACACAATTTTGAAAATGTTCAAATTTTTTTTTTGAATTTTAAGTTTTTGAAATTTGAATTTTTGTTAATTTTGTTACTGTTCATTCAGGGTTTTTTTTTTTTTTTTTTTAAGATTTCTAAATGTATATCAGGGGCATTTCCTATGAGGAGGCAGTGCCTCCCCAAAATATTGGATGAGAAAACAATTCGTAGTACAAAAATAAAACTGTTTAGATGAGGCAGTGCCTCCATTACAATGGTTATTTTTGGCTGTGATTGGTTCATGCGATAAACCCTGCTTCTTGCATTTGTGCGCATTCGTGAATCAGTCTGAATGAACAATATAAGGGTGTTAACGGGAAGACTAATTAAAAAAAGTAAGTAAACAACTCAAACACAGATATAACCACTTTGTTACGTCAAAATAAGACATAAAATTGCATGAAACATGATCTGTGGCCGTTTTTAGTGAGTAATCAGCTTGGTGAAATTTAAAGTAAATTTCAGTGTCTGTGACCAATATTTACAGAGCTTTGATGACTGATGATCTGAAAAATTTAAGAACGGTTAAAAGTTAACTATTAAAATGAATAGCTGAACATAAGTTCACAAATAAAATATATTATTTAAATGTTACTTAAATAATTAAAAACACTAACTTGATTTAGATTCATTATTTCTTGGCTAGTGTAAGTAATATTTATTTAACCAAGAAAATGTGACTAGGACATGAATTTATATTTGATTACAAAAAAAAAGTATTGAACTTTGCCATTCTTTAATAAAATATTCCAAAAACATTCCATATAGTATCACATTAGAGCAACAAAGTCATATGATTTAGTCTGTCATGAAAACTCCAACTTCTTTTCTCTGTTTATTTGTGAAGGCTTCCCTGTGCTCCCTCTTTGTTCGTAGGAACTAAACCCCTGCGTTTCCTGTGGGTGGATGGAGCTTCGTCTGAAAAAGACAGAAACCCAGGCCGTACTAAAAATAAAGTTCTTTCTGCTCCTAGGAAGCACAATCTGATGGAGGCCTGTTGATAAGCGGTCGTGTTAACATACGCCCAGACAGTAGAGAAGAGTGTGTGTTGTGAGATTACTAAGGAAGGACAAATGAGCATTGGGGCGGCTTGGAAGGATATGCACAGCTGTGCTTTCTTACTGGCACACATTCATCATGGATGCGGGACAAATCTCCCTCATCGCCCACATAAAGACCCAAGCACGACCTCCCTCGCTTCTTCCTCAGAATTATCACGGCACCACTTGCTCCTTTAAGCAAGTGAGCTAGTGTGGAAATTGATGTCAGCGATCAAATGCATGACAGATTAATGCGATAATACATGCTCCTCTGAGATCTCGCTAAGTTGATTATGAGTAAATGCTTTCCTCTTCCGCCAAACTGACAACTTGCAGTTTATAGTGCAAATTGATTTGAATTGTGTAGCCGGAGTCCAAAATGAGCTCTCTAATTAAAATGGGGTTTGACTAAAATTGGCTTTGCTGAGTCAATAAATGCAACATACTGATGATTGTTTGAAAGAATTGACATTTTCGTAGCTGTCACAAGTATATTGTCAGGTCTGGTTGGGTTCAGAAGCCTTGCGTGCATTTTGATGTGTGTTTTGTAGCTCATGAGGATTGTTTCCGCAGGGTGAGTTTGGTATCAGGTTCATGTTAAACAGATGTTCATTTCATGTTTACATACACATTTTTCTCATCTGCTTTTGATTCAGCAGCTCGCATGTGCCTTCAGGTCTGTTTTCTGTTATGGTGGACAACATATGGCATAAAGATAAAGAAAACATTGGGCTACAATTTAAAAAGAGCAACACAAGTAGTTTTGTGTTGTTTTGGAGGACCTGTTGTAGTTTAGCATTGCGTTTATAAATAATTTCCAGGCCACTCTTATAAATAATGAAAGTGGGGCTATGAAGCTGTTCCTAGGAAAACAATGCAAGTAGGGCTGGGTAAAAATATCGATTTCTCGATTTGAATCGATTCTCATTTTTATGAAACAATATCGATTCCTAAATCCCAAGAATCGATTAGTCTAGCCTGTTTCCAGATATTGAATGGAACATTGCAGCGCGCCCCCCATCCAATAAATCGCGACAAGCTTTGTGCTTTGTTGCTTTTGATATTAAAGTCTCAGATTTCAAATTCTGACCTGTTTATTACAATATTCAAACAGTAAATGCCGTTTTGGCGCTGTTTAATGTAGAGTGGCAGATCGCTGTAGCGCCTCGTCAGTTTGAAAGAAGCGGAAGCGCGCGAAATGCACGTCAACATAATCTTCTCTGCTTTAACCAGTTTCAGCACGAAGTAAATATGAATGAACGTTCAAAGGTGTGTTAAAAGAGAGTACAACTTGCCGAAATCCGTGTCCTGTCTCCTGTAATCGCTCATTCAGCATTTCAACCGCGGGAAGACGTCAATATAATAGCTTCTTATCTAACGTCACATTTACCTCAGAACAAAACATACATTTACTCGGTGACCATAAACTCATTGGTCAGCTAGAAAAATGAACTATAGAGAGGTGAGTTCTGCTAAATATATGCACTACATCACATATTCATTATGCTTATGTTTAATGTATGTTGGATTAAATCTGTCAAGTTTTTATGACAGCCACCGTTTAAATGTTTATATTTCAAAAAAATTGGATTGGAGTAGAAATATAGTTATGTAAAAAAATTATGTAAAAAAACTTCAAAATCTTTATAAAATCAGTTCGTTTTAACCATCAATATTATAGTAATGTAGTACCACTGACTCGCATGTATATTTTACAGCATTATTAGAGAGATTTTTTTCCTTTGAGAAAATTTGCCATGTAATGTACCTGATATATATTCAGAATAATTATAATCGAATCAAATTTGGATTACTTTTAGGATGCTTACAGGGCTAGGATACTGTAGGTCTAGGTTTTGGCACAAATTTCACAATTTGATTCGATTTCTATTCATAAGCTTGCATTTCGAGAAGAAGAAAAAAATAATAATAATAGGTTTAAGTTGAAGTACTAAAATTACTAAAACTGAAATAAACAAATTAAATATAAGAAAAAAAAATGAGAAAAAAAAAATACAAATTTAAAAGTCGTTGTTTTGGAACAGTGTTGGTATTGGTATTTATACTTTTTCAGTAACTGAAATAGACCTGAAATATATTATTTAAATATTAGATGAAAAGTTAAATCTTAAATGAAAATTAGTCATTTTGCCTTGGTAACTAACTAACATAAGTCAAAGCTTTAAAGAAATGTAAATAATAATAATAATAAAATACAAAAATGAAAAAAAAAGAAAAAAAAAAGGCAAATGCACATAACAGAATGACTAAAACTAAATTTAAAAACGTTTCAAAACCCAGCCCTACAGTATCCTAGCCTTATAAGTATCCCATAAGTGATCCAAATGATTTCTGAGTATACAAGATAGCTTGATGTGACTAATAAATGAAAATTTCTTGATTTTCTTTCTTGAGAGAGATGACTGATGCATAAACGAATAATTTTGGCCAGTTTTGTGAAATGATTCTTGGAAAAGATCAGAATCAAATGAAACAATTTGTCTTTTTGGACTGGAACCCAGCTTACAACATATTTTAAAGCAAATCTTATTTTTCCATCCCAGGTATGGCGGCTATCAGGAAAAAGCTGGTGATCGTGGGAGATGGAGCGTGTGGGAAGACCTGTCTCCTTATAGTGTTCAGCAAAGACCAGTTTCCAGAAGTCTACGTGCCTACTGTGTTTGAGAACTACATTGCAGACATCGAAGTCGACAGCAAACAGGTTGGTATTGATTTTTGGCTGCCTCCAAACCCCCACAGCCTGTTTTTTGTACAACTCGTCTTAACAATATTTCCAATCCTTGAGGTTTGGGTTGGTTTTGAAAATCTCTGATCCCAGAATGTGTTGTATTTTTTATTTTTTATATTTTCTTTAGTCAGTTTTACTGTCAAGTTCATTCTGAAACCAGCGAAGAATCTGTAAACATTATAGTTGTTATTTTTGTCTGATGACTGTATATCCTCTATAGATACATTATCCAGATGTTTACTCAAACAATCGAGCCAGTATGTGTAACATAATAGTCATTGTTTTGGAACAGCATTGTTATTGTGATCTAAAGCTATTAAAAAGTATTTTCCAAATTTACATTTACATTTAGTCATTCAGCAAACACATTTATCCAAAGCGACTAACAAATGAGGGAAATAGAAGCAATCAAAACCAACAAAAGAGCAATAATAATAAATAGAATAAATAGAAAGAATAGGGAATGCTGAAGAAATAAACCTGAAATAAAATAAAAAAAACAACAATACTAAAATGTAAAAAACTAGCTGAAATAAAATAGGATTTAGTTGAAGAATTACTAAAAGTAAAACTGAAATAAACAGAAATTAAATATAGAATTGGAAATAAAAAACAACACATAACAAAATTATGAATTTAAAAATGATTTTTGTCATTGTGAACCAAAACTATTAAAAACAATTTTTAATAATTAAAAAAAAAAAACTGAAATAAAATAATATATTAGCATTAAATGAAAAACTTAAAAAAAGAAAAAAATTAAAATTAATAAAAAAAAAATAATATTAATAATAATAATAGTAACATAAAATAAAAACATTAGTAATGTTGCCTTGGCAACTAGCTGAAATAAAATAGGGTTGATATGAAGAATTAAAATTACTAAAACTGAAATAAACAAAAATTAAATATAGAATTAAAAATAAAAACAAAAGCACATGACAAAATTACTAATTTTAATGTCATTGTTGTCATTTTGAACCGAAAGTATTAAAAATATTTTCAGTCATTTAAAAAAAAAAATTAAATAAAATAATATATAAGCATTAAAGGAAAAACTTAATAATAATAATAATAATAATAATAATAAAAACATAGAATCAAAAATTATTAATGTTGCCTTGGTGACTAGCTGAAATAAAATAGGATTGAGTTAAAGAGTTAAAATTACTAAAACTGAAACTGAAATAAACAAAAATTAAATATAGAATTAAAAATAAACAACAAAAGCATGAAAAAATTGCTAATTTAAAAGTCATTTTTGAAACTATTTAAAAAAAGACTTAATAATAATAATAATAAAACATAATCAATGAGTAATGTTGCCTCGGTGACTCACTGAAATAAAATAGGGTTAAGCTGAGGAATTAAAATTACTAAAACTAAAGCTGAAATAAATAGAAATTAAATATAGAATAAAAAATGGCAAAATAACTTAAAAGTCATTGTTTTGGAACAGTGTTGTCATTGTAAACTAAAAAGGTATTAAAAATGAACTTCAGTAATTAAAAAAGCAGAAATAAAATGATGTAATAGTATTAGAAATCAATTTCCGTAATTGAAATAGACCTGAAATATAATATTTAAATATTAGACTAAATATTAAATGAGTAATTTTGCCTTGGCAGCTGACTAAAATAAGTAAAGCTTTAAAGAAATGTTAAAAATAAAAAAAATAAAAAAATGGGGTTCAAAAAGTGGCAAAAGCACATGACGGAAGCTGAATTTAAAAAATACATTTAATTTTGAAATTTAAATAGTTTTTAATTAAAAACAAAATAAATCTTAGCCCTATATGTTTTGCCGTCCTGACCACTCTGAAATCTAAAGGGGACTTGGCAAAACAGGAAATGGCTGTTCTCTCTGGTTTCCTGACTGGACTCAAGATATCCCGCCCCCCGTCACTGTGACTCGCCAACCCTATATAGCATGATTAAACACACCACTTCATTTCCTGTGATAGAAGAGGTTTTTTTTTTTGGGGAAGGTGGCTCATTCTGTGTCTCCAGCACAGGAAATGTTGAAGTTAAGAATCAGGATGGCATCTCTTCAAAAACCCCTCACTCTCTCAGCGGTGTTACGCTGCTTAGTTCATCAAAATATAGAAGCTTCCCAGTGGCAGTTGAGCATAAATCTTCACGTCCTTTGGGAAAAAAACATTTGTCTTCATAATCTTTCTCCAGAATGCGGTCTGACGTTCATTTTTGGCTGATGCCACCTATGTATGCGCTTAGAAAAACTATGAGCCATCCAAAGCATTATGGGCTTGTTTATTCTGCACCTGAAGAGATTATTATACTGTAGAGCTTCAGATCAGTGCACACGAATGGAAAATATAGTTTGGTCTCTCAGTGAATTGAGGAAAGGTTGTGTAATGATGTGGCATCAGGCTTGTGTATGACTCAGCGACGTTATGAAGCCTCATTGCTAAGCTTCAGTCTTACAGGAGAGCAGAAGGGATGTAGTTTGAGTCCCTCTAATCACCCGTTCAGCTAATTTAATTCATTAGGCCTGGATTGGATAAAATGAACCTTGCTGTGGCCCTGTACAGATTATGTGAGGGAAGAGTGACATATGCGAAGGACTGATACCTTAAAGTTCATTTGCATTTACAGTAAGGATCTACAGTATGTCTGAGACCATATCACTGAAATATCAACATCATATTACCAGCACTGATCTGATATTGAAAGCAGATCAAGGTTTTCTATGACGGGTTAGAAGTACTATGAAATTTTCATTGTTTTTTTTCTTTTTTTTTTTAAATAACATTATTTGTAAAACTTTTGAGGTGATTTTCACTCCTCTAAACCTGTTAATTTATTGTTTAAAAAAAAAAAAAAGAAAGAAAAGGAAAATAAAAATTATAAATGTATTTCATATATACAGTGACTTAAAAATGACCACGTTGACCATGTTTTTTAAAAGTTTAAGGGTTTTTGTAAAATACTATTAATATTTAAAATTTTAGTATTTGAATATTTTTTTTTAAGTTTTGTTTTACAATATTACTGATATTTGAAATTTAAATATTTAAAAAATATATTTGGAATTTTGTTTGCAAAACTTATTTCTAAAGCTGTTTTAAAATAATATTTGAAATTTAAATGTTTAAAAATATTTTATATTTTGCTTGCTTATTTATTTAAATATTAATTTAAATATATTTAAATATTTTATTGAGTATATCTCAGACTATATCACTAATGGCTGATAAATGTTTTTTGGATTATCAGCACTGATCTGACCTTTTTTTTTTTTTTTTACTTAACATTACTGTGACGTGACACTATTTCCCCCTTTAGATCTGTTAATTTATAGTAAGAAAAAAAATATTTAAAATTAATTTTATTTAGTACATGTCAGACCATATCACAAATGGCTGATAAATGTTAGATTATCAGCAATTATCCGACATTGAAAACAGTTGAAGGTTTTCTGTGACAGGTTAGAGGTACTACGGAATTTCCATTCTCCTTTTTTTTTAACTTAACATTATTTATAAAGCTTTTGATATAACACTATTTCCCCCTCCTCTAGACCTGTTAATTTATTATAAGAAAAAGAAAAATATATATAAATGTATTTCATACATACAGTGATTTAAAAATGACAATGTTGACCATGTTGTAAAGTTTATGTGTGTGTGTGTGTGTGTGTTTGTATATGTATTTATATATATAAAATACTATTAATATTTGAAATTTAAATATTTGAAATTTTATTTGTTTTTAAAGTTTTCTTTTAAACTATTATTGATATTTGATATTTAAATATTTTAAAATATTTTAAATTTTACACATATATTATATTATATATTATATAGTTTTTAAATTACTAAATAAATCAACAAAGCTATTTTTGTCATGTGACAGAAAACTATAAAACTGGAAATTATAGACCAGACTCTTTGTCAGTCTTTAAAAATAATAAATAATAAAAAAAAATGTAAATACATAGATAATATTAAATAAATTAAAAAAAAGAAGAAGAAATAATTATTTTATCTTGGAAAAAATATATATATTTATAAATGTGGAAAAAAAATATTTAAATAATAAATATTTTGATTTAATTTTATCTTAAATAATTATTTTAAAATTATTTTATTATTTTAAAATATTTTTACATATCAGCTATTTTGTTCATTGGCTGTAGCATAAAAATAGTTGTTGGTATAATCAGTGTTCCATATTGGTGCATCTGTAGTGTACAGATGCTAAAATACACTTGTTATTGATTAATAACCTGAATGCATGTGGTCAGTATAGATTATAATAGAAAGAAGGGGGCTGCACAAGCACTCACATGTTTCCAATTAGCCAGAACTGTTCATATTAGGAATGTCTAATTCTCTTTTTTTTTGCCTTACTTCTTGGGTAGTACACTTCTAAGGGGACGCCTATTGAGATGAGGTTTATATGGCCTTAAAATGTATAGCAGAAGCACACTTCTGCTTTTTGTGTCATTTATTTGATTGCAAATTAGTCATTATGTGAAGTCCAGCATGCTGTACTGATCATAAAAGGCTTCCAACTAGCTGTCACAACTGAGCTTTGACTCATTCTCTCCAATTCTGATTCACAGGTGGAGCTGGCATTGTGGGACACAGCAGGACAGGAAGACTATGATCGTCTGAGGCCTCTGTCTTACCCAGACACAGATGTCATCCTCATGTGTTTCTCCATAGACAGTCCTGACAGTTTAGGTAATCAGATTTCCCAAAAAACCCAAAATCTTTTTTATATCTTTTGTTTTAGTTCATCCTTATTTAGGTCAAGGCCTTTCTTACTGGAAGAAACGTTTCACTGAGTCATCACTGTATGCAGGAAGTTCCTGTGTTTTGTCTAAGAGTCGAGGCGCATCGTGATAACTCTTGTGTCCATGACATCACTGTCCTTTATCTCCACCAGCTTCCTGAAGGAACATCCTGGTTCTCTTCTCTTTTACAATAAGTGTTGGGAAGCTGAAAACAAATGAGACTTTCACTAGCAGTGTAGACTTTCACTGTGTGTGTAAAAGTCATCGCAGACAGTTCTGAGATTATTTGTCAGAATTCAGCTGCATGATTCAGCAGAGTTTAAAAGATCAATATTACATAAAAAAAATCAGTCATATAATTCCTCCAGCAGTGAAATGAGTGTTGGAATGGAACCACCATTATTCTTCCTAGACTCTAAACATGAATTACTTCTGAATAATAGGATTGGATTTGTTGGGACAAATCCCTTATTTAACTCACACTTTATTTGGGTCACATTCACATTGCAAAACGAAGTTTTATAACACCATATATGAGTGTTATTTAACTTTTTCACATTTTTTATTTTAAATTACAGTACCTACAGTTAGAATGTTTTTTTTATTTTTTTATTTTTATTTTTTTTTACCTATTATATCCTATTTGTTACATTATACACACACGTGTGTGTATATATATAGAGAGAGAGAGAGAGAGTTAATTTACACAGTTTTACAATTTTATTTATACTACATATATTAATTCTTATATATATAAATTTTCTTTTTCAAATACAACTACATTCAAAAAATATATTATTATATATTTTTTTACATTTAGTTGTACTTGAAAGATATTAATACAATGTTTCTATTAGTTTATTTATATATGTAATTTTCTTTCAAATACAACTACATTAAAAAAATATATTATATATATTTTTTTACATTTAGTTGTATTTGAAAGATATTAATACAATAATTTACACTATTAGTTTATCTATATATATACACACGTATATTAATATTTATTAAATAAAGTTATTTAGATTAAAGATTATAGCAACAAATATTTTAAATAAAGTTATAAAATATAATATTTTATTAATATTCATGCATATATGAATATGATTTATATCAAAAATCATGATTTTCATTGTGCATTTCAGTTAATCTCAATCAAACTGCAGTTGGGTTATTTTGATTACTTATAAATAACAAAAAAAATACAGCTAACTAACAAAAAACAATGAAATCATGTAAACATAATAAAATACATTAAAAAAAAACGTTATCTGTTTTTCGCAAATAAACTTTCTCTCTCTCTCTCTCTCTCTCTCTCTCTCTCTCTCTCTCTCTCTCTATATATATATATATATATATATAAGAATAATACTTTATATATATATATATAATATTGTAATACTACATATTACTTATAAAATATTTATATACAGTTATTATAATTATTATATAAACAATTTTCTTTGTTTCAAATACAGCTGAATAAAAATAAAAATATATATTTTTCTTGGGGGAAAATATATACACAAATTGAATAAATATTTAAAATAAAGTTTATAGTAACATTTTATTAATATTCATGCATATATGAAAGTTGTGTGCATACATGCATATAAATGTATGTATTTTATATATATTATTAATATTATATTCATGTTCATTTTAAAGTTTGGAAACATTTTCTCATATTACATTATGCTTTTATTTTATTCATGTACATTTTATGTAAATTACTATCTAATTTATTGTATATTACGATGTACATTTTCTACACACAAACATACATATATGTATATTTAAAATCTTATGTACATTTTTTTTTTTTTTTTTTTTTGTATTTAATGTATATTTTATATAAATGATTTATTATAGTGTGTATGTATATAACTTTTGACATATGTTTTATGTCTTAATTTGAAATAAATCAATCTTGAATTTGTGTGTGATTTCAGAGAATATCCCAGAAAAGTGGACGCCAGAGGTGAAGCATTTCTGCCCCAACGTTCCCATAATCCTTGTGGGTAATAAGAAGGACCTGCGGAACGACGAGCACACACGGAGAGAGCTGACTAAGATGAAGCAGGTGTGTTCCTGCGGCCGGCCGCACCACCAATATAGGGAGTCCCATTAAAAAGCTCTCAGCAGCTAGCATTACAGCCACTCTAGAAGGCCCGAACATTATCATTTATCAAACTCATCATACTTGAACAATCTGTCCAACTCGCCCCCAAATGATATATCAGCGATAGTCTTCAGTAATCTGTGCAGACGGCTTATGTTAAATCGATCCATTTAGTGAACAGAATTGACATCGTATGTCACATGTGTCAGCAAACAGACAGTGCTTTATAATTCTGACGTCCATCATGTACAAATTCAGTTTGAAATCGTGATGTGATGATTCAGTTCCAACTTATTTGTTTTGCAGGAGCCGGTTAAACCGGAGGAGGGCAGGGACATGGCCAACCGCATCAGCGCTTTCGGCTACCTGGAGTGCTCGGCTAAGACTAAAGAGGGCGTGAGGGAAGTTTTCGAAATGGCCACCAGGGCGGCGCTGCAAGTCCGCAAGAGGAAGAAGAGGAGCGGTTGCTTGCTGTTGTGAGAGAACTTTCCGGTCTTTTCCAGAATGATCTCCAGGAAATACCAAACTCCACAAAAAAAGTTTTTGACCAAACAACATAAATACACTGGACTGTAGGTCACATTTCATGCAAAGCAACAGGTGGGAAATGGAGGAACGTGAATAAAATTATGCATTAAATGGACAGAGGCTGGGTAGAAAGGCAGGTTAGATCAGTATGTCTTTGATTTAGTTTTCCTTTACAGCACAATGTTTTGTTTTTTTTTTTTTTAGAATACACACTTCTTTTTTTCTTCAGTTTGTACTGTACGGATGACGTTGCTCGTAACGGTATTGTATTTTTGCACATTTAGCAATCGATCATTATTGTAATCGAAATTAATATAACCATGTAGAAAGCACAGAATTTGGTAATAAATCAGTGCCTTCATCACCATTCCCTCCACAATTTGAATGTACTCTGGTAAAGTGCTAGTTTTGAGCTTCTCTGTGACTTCACACACTTTTCTAGTAGTGAACAACTATGTGTTTAAAAATTTCCAATAATATTGAATATGTTTATATCTTTCAATCCCCAAATAAATAGTACATGTAATTACGTATAATTTGAAGGCTCAGTCAGGTCTAAAACACATTAGGAATGTGACGTATTTCATTTGTATTACCTGTTTGTTCTCCAGACGAGCACATGCTGCTCTATAGATACTAAACTGGTTGAACCTGCCTTGAATATCTGGGCTGAGCTCATGCTGTCACATAATCTGACTGTATTGTCCTCACATTATCCGGTTTAAAGGACACACGCTTAAGTATTGTTAATGCAAACATTATATTTTGTACGTTTCTAGCACTGCAGAACGTCAAATAAATACATAAACTGATTGCTAGCAAATGATATGAGTTAAAAGAGGCCTTGAGTGCCTTCCCACAGAATTGTGTGCCTTTAGTTTTCAGTCTTAAATGCGTATGGCTCGAGATGAGTGTTTCTGTGCATGCATGCGTTTTGTCGCGATCAGTGTTGTAATGTTGCATGCCAGTACATCATGGGCCATCCGGGTTCTGAGAATAACCATAGCTTATTATACAGAGTCGTGCTTCTGGGAAAAGATCTGTCTCTTTTATTCACCGGTGTAGAATCCATATAGTGACACTTCCACTGCCGTTCCCTGCTGTGCCATGAGATGCCTGACATGAGGTAAATTAGTGAATCATAAATCCGCCCCTGTGTTTCCTGTCTGTGTTGACTGTTTGAACGAGTGGTGCATTCATTAGCATGGTGTAGCTCGGTTTCCCTCGTCTAATAAGACTAAAATAAGAGGACGAAAAGCACAAAAAACTGATAAGAACATGTCTCGGGTCAATTGTCACCCCAAAATAGAAAAGATATAGTTTGCATAAAAAAAAAAAAAGATTTGGGTGGAAAATGTGTTTAAATAATATACAAAAATAACAAAAAACCGATATATATATATATATATATATATATAAATAAATAATAACCATCTGTACAATTATTGAACACCTGAAACACTTTGGCAAGGATTTCTAAGTTATTAAAAGGGGCATTATTAAAACTGACTGCAATGCACTGACTGTACAATGCACAAGCAACATCCCATTAGACCCCGATTACAAACTACACACTACCTGCTAAAAAAAAGAGGAACATGCTCTTTATCTTATTTTCAGTGTACTGATTTGTGAAATCCTCAATGCAGATGTGGAAACGACCCATGTCTGTTGTGAAGTCGTCGTCTGCATGAGTAAATTACTACAGCGACCAGTCTTAGCATACGGAGCTTCTCTTTGGGCTCTGAGATCAATCTGCTGTGTTCATATTGTCTCTTCCTTTTTTCTGGAAGTATTACATATGATTTAGTAATCCAGATTTTTACGAGCACTCATAGTAACAATGCTTTGTTAACGGGACTAGTAGCAAATGTTTGAATGAAGTGAAACCAACCTATGTTAATAAACTATTTTTTCGAAACAAAACTGGTGCAATTTTTTCTTTCGTGTGAAATTACATGAAAAGCAACCCATCTTAAATGCTGGATCATTTTCTATACAAAAGTATTTTCTTTCTTTCCTTATAAATATATATATATATATATATATATATATATATATATATATATATATATATATATATAGATATAGATATAGATATAATTTCTATTCTTTTTTATTTTGAATTGAATAAATCTAATATATATATATATATATATATATATATATTTGATATAAATTTTAGATACTTTTATATTTCTATATATAATTTATATATATATATATAAAATGTATATATATATATATAAATTTGATATAAATTTTAGATACTTTTATATTTCTATATATAATTTATATATATATATATATAAAATGTATATATATATATATAAATTTGATATACATTTTAGATACTTTCTTTTTTATATTGCTGTTATATATATATTTATAAATATTTCATTTTTCTGTTTATATATATATATATATTTAATATAAATTTTCTTTTTTATATTTCTACATATAATTTATATATATATAAATATTTAATATTTCTGTATTTATATAGCTCATGTATATATATATATATATATTTAATATACATTTTATATATTGACTCTTTTATATTTCTGTAAATATGTTATATATATATATAATAGAACACATACACACACACATTAAAAGTTATTAATTGATTAAAACGGTATCATTTTTATATTGTTTTTAATAGGCATTTAAAAAATAAAAAGCTCTTTTAATTGCTACAAACATTTTCAATAATTCTCAATAATTACTTTGTAAAGTGCTCCAGGACAGTGCTAAAAAGCATTTGAAAGAAGTCATCTGCATTTTCAGTGATAAAGAAAAATTAAACTGATATACGTAACTGTTTAAATGAAAGAAATGAAGCATTAATAAAAATACAGTGTTGACTAGTGAACGCGTTAATGCGTCTGTGATCTTGTATCATTAAAGAAGTGCTAGAATCTCTCCGGTATTAACTCAGTAGTATATAAATTGCCTGATTCACTGAATTACGAACTGAATCATTCATCTGCAGTGTTTACCAGCTGCAATCAACACTAAAATGAGTTTGTCAATACTGCTTTACTGATAAAAGTGAATTAAATTGCCATGTTCTCTGGATGTAAGCTGATGGTCTCTCTTGATTGTTGTAAATCTGATCCTCATTGCTCAGATCTCCACTCTGGATGCTCATGCTGCTGCAGTGGGCTCTCGCCTATATCTAGACACAAACACACAATGACTCATACGAGCACATAACATAGTTACACTTCAGGTTTGAAAGTGTTATGTAAGCCTGTGTACCATCAGAGCTGATTTTTAAAGACGCCAGACGGCTGACCACATCCTCCTCTCCTTCTGCATCCTTGTAGTCAAAGCCAGTGTAGCCCTGCTCCAGCTCACAGTACCGGATAAACCTACACAAATAAATACACATTACAGCATACAGTCCAGAACAGAAAATCAGTCAATGTGACATTTTGGAACCATTTCCTGAAATTAAACAGAACTCGTACCACTTTCAAATCCACGAACAAACGAAATCAAGAATCAATCAGTGCTTCTAAATATAACTGTAAGAAAAACACTGAGAATTTTTCCTCTCGGGCGCATTGCCAGTGTAAAGCTAGCTCATTGTTTTGAAATGCTAATATGGTATGTTATAAAAGATGCTGGCAGACAATCAAATGGTTTGTAAATTCAAGATGGTTTATGAGTGGCCTAGTTGCCTTTGGGTACGTAACAGGTTAAGCTTAAGAGGAACATGCATAACCAAGTCTTACCTCTGCCAAGTAGGATCCTTACTGAGGATGACTGGGTTTCCCACCACAATGAGCAAGGCTTTGGCTCTGGTCATGGCCACATTAAACCTCTGTGGGCAACAGAAGGGCTTTACTACAGGATGGCACCATTTCTCTAATCTAAGTCCAAACAGATGGTCAGAAATATGAGTTTGACCTCTGTTGCTCTGATTATGAGCTTCTGTGATAAACTTTATAACTTTTATTGTTGTAGCTTAAATAACTGGTATTCAGTTACACAAATGCTAACAAGTAGCTCTTGATCAGACTATATAAAATGGGGGCAGTATGATTTTGTTTACCAAATTGTGTTATTTTATTCAGAAGTGACAGCAATATTATACCTATTCATTAAAGAATCCTGAAAGATGTTAAGCGTTGAGAATGATAAAAAGAGATGTTTCTTGAGCAGAAAATCATCATATGAAGAGTTTATTTGCAAAAAATAGATAATTACATTTTTTAAAATATTCAAAAATCATGTTCATCATGTTTTTATTGTGCTTTATTGTGATTATTTTTACTTGATCAAAATAACCCAACTGCAGTTTGATTGAGATTAATTGGAATGCACAATGAAAAAACATGATTTCTGAAAAATCTGTTTTTGCAAATGAACTCTTCATATTATGATTTCTGAAGGATCATGTGACAGTGAAGACTGGAATATTTTGCTAAAAAGAGTTTGCATCACAGGAATAAATTACATTTGAAAATTTATAAAAATACATTTTACATTGCAATAATATTTCTAAATGGTACTATTTTACTGTTTCAACACACTTGATAATTGAGACTGCTTAGGTTTTTTGTAGATTAAAGGGGTCCTTTAATCATATAATTATGCTCTTTTACAAAGTCTTGTATTTTGTATCTTGATTTTGTTTTGGGGGGTGTACTAGAACATGCTCTCATGCTTGGTGGTTCAAAAACGCATTATTTTTCACATAATTTACATTATTACAATACTTTTCTCCCCAGCCTGGCACAAATGCCTTGATTAGTTCCAGGTTTGATGAAGGCCCGCCTTCCAAAAAACAAAATGTGTTGTGATTGGTTAGCTGTCCCAGTGCGCTGTGATTGGTGAACAGCTTAGACGATGTTTCAATACTGCCACGCCCCTTGCCAAAGCAGCAAGTTCCGTCTGCTCTGTTATAGTTAAGGATATATTAAGGTATAGCTGACGCAATAGTGTTGGGTCCTATCGTCAGCCTGCGAGATCGCAGATACATGATATTATCATGCTAATTTATTAAATTATTTACATATTTAGTTTTATTGCCTGAAACCAGTTCCAGCATAAGGCTAAAAGCAGCCTAATATTTTTTAATATGACTTAATTTGTATTTAATATGACTAATTATAATGCTTACAATTCCTTAGTTATTCAAAAAGCAGCTACAGAAAACAAGCAAAGAACATTAACATTATCAAAGAACATCATCACTGATTAGCCTAGCCTAGCCTAGTCTAGTGCAAGTTTATGCATTTTAAAAAAACACTTGCGTTATAAGTGAAACTATTGACACTGTATGATGAATAAATCTCCTACCACACACTGCACATGTCTGAGACACGTTACGCTCCGTCGTGGCCACCAGACCTGATCACGGCCACTCTAGTCAATGCTTGTGTTTATACCAGCCACGCTGCGGCTCGTTTAAGCGTCCCAGAAGCGGCTCTCCACGCTGCATTGCCACCTTGTCTCTACAGACCCCCCAATCATACGAATTTACAATACAATTTATTTTAATGATATTCTAATGGGCTGCGTTGTGACATCACAGAACCCGAAAAACAACGCTGTAGTCCAAAGGAGCCGTTCGTTGTAGTTCTTGAAAAGGGATTTTTTTAAAACCGAAATATCTCCCTTTGGAGTGGACTTGGAGATTTGTAACTTTGTAACTGAGATTTGTAGATCTTTTTTATGCCCAACACACTGACTAAATTTCAAAAAGTTAAAAAGCATAATAGAACTCCTTTAAAAAAAAAAAAAAAAAAAAAAAAAAGAAGTGCATGGATTTTTAATCATTGTGGGGTGGATGTGTCCACACACTGCTAAGACAAAATTTTAGGAAAACACCATGTAAAAGTGAATTTTGCATCTGATGTCCACTATAGAAAAAAAAAAAAAAAAACATTAAAAATGTTACTAAACCCTGCACTTAATAAACGGCAATTTATGCCAATAAGGTGCATAACCAACTTATCCAATCCTTATCCAATCCAAACCTTTTTCTTCCTGCAAGAGTGGGTGCGACCATTTGTACATTTTATGGGGCTGATTTCCAGTCTCATCCACGCCCAGCTATTTTTAGCTGTACAAAACAGCTCGTTTTCCTGCTTGATATTGCAAATTGGTATCTTAACATATTATTTTAATGTATTGTCTTAATTATTAACACACTGGTTTGTAGTGCAAACAGTTTTAACATTTACTGCATGTTCTCGCTATTTCCCTATAGCAGATAATGAACTAGAAGTCTCACCCATAGGCTTACTTCCACGCTGAAGAAAAAGGTGGATAGAAATGATCTACAGACCTTCTCATTTGAGAGGAAGCCAATGTTGAAGTCTTGATCCATCTTGACATAGTTGACGCTGCTACGGACGGTAGAAACTATGATGACTTTTCTCTCTTGACCCTGAAACTCTTCCACCGATCCCACCTACAAGATCCAAATAATAAACATCACAAATGAGTCACAAATGAGGCAATATTGAGAGGAAAAAATGAATAAATAAATCAAAACCACAAGGCAACCTTGATGTCTTTCCACTTGCTCAACTCCGCCACAGTGTTCAGAGCTTTCCGAATTTTTTCCACCTTAAATGAATAAAAAATCTTTTGTTAAAGAGTAAAGAGGACTTTTTATTTATTCGATTTTTTACCTTTTTTCTTTGTTTTTGAAATTTTAAGCCAATCCACCTTATTTTACAATGTGGAAGTAAGCCTATGGGCGAGACTTCCAGTTTGTTAGCTGCTATAAAAAAATAACAAGAAGAATAACAACGTGCAGTAAACGGTAAAACTGTTTGCACTACAAACCAGTGTGCTCATAATTAAGATAATGCGTTAAAATAATATGGTCAGACACACCAATCTGCAATATCAAGCAGCAAAACAAGCTGTTTTGTACAGCTAAAGATAGCTGGATGCGGAGACCAGAAGCCAGACCCATAAAATTTACAAATGGCCACGTCCACTCTTACAGGAAGAAAAAGGTGGATAGGACTTAAAATTCTACATTTTACTTATTACTTATTATAACTTCATTTTTCAACACAAAGTAAAGACATTCATTTTCAATCTTGCCTGTTTCCTGTAAGGAGTGATAATGCCAATGTCATTGGCGCTGAGTTTTGGCAGCCCCTTCTTGCCCTGCGTTTCAGTGAGCTTGTTGAGGTAGCTGACGATGACCTCGATCTCAGTCACGTTGAAGAACGAAGGACTGTTGGCCTCCCTTTCATCTTTCCCCATCACTCCATGAAACACGACAGGAAATCCCTGAAACAAGAAGTGCTTTATCACTTTATCTTTATTATTGGCATCTATTGTCCCATGGAACCTTTCAAAGATTCTTTAGAATATTAAATGTATTTCAAACTAAGAAAAATGGTTCTTTAAAGAACTGTTCACTAAAAAGTTCTTTGAGGATATTTTTCTTTAGCATCACTGCAAAAAAACCCCTTTGGGAACCTTTTTGTAAAAATCCCAGAATGTTGTTTAAGGTTTAGTTCACTCCAGAATGGAAATTTCCCTAGTAATTTACTCTCCCCTATGCCATCCAAGACGTTCATGTCTTTCTTTATTCAGTTCAAAAGAAATTAAGGTTTTTGAGGAAAACATTCCAGAATTTTTCTCCATATAGTAAACTTCAATGGGGATCAGCAGGCTGAAGGTCCAAATTGCAGTTTCAATGCAGATTCAAAGGGCTCTACACGACCCCAACCGAGGAAAAAGGGTCTCATCTAGCAAAACGATTGGCCATTTTCTAATAAAAAATACAAATGTATATACTTTTTAGCCACAAATGCTTGTCTTGCAGGTCAAGCTAATCCAAGATGAGCATTTGTGGTTAAAAACGTTTATTTTTTTAAAAAATGGCTGATCGTTTCACTGGATAAGACCCTGATTCCTCAGCTGGGATCATGTAGACCCCTTTGAAGCTGCATTGAAACTGCAATTTGGACCTTCAACCCACTGATCCCCACTAAATCCTGGAGATTTTCCTCAAAATCCTTCATTTCTTTTCAACTGAAGAAAGAAAAACAAACATCTTGGATGACATGGGGCGAGTAAATCATCAGGAAATTTTAATTTAGGAGTGAACTAATCCTTTCAGTATATTATAGGAAGACTGATTCTGTTTGAACATCTAATTATCTTAAAGGAGAGTTCACTTCCAGAACAAAAATTTACAGATAATTTACTCACCCAGTTGTCATCCAAGATGTTCATGTCTTTAAGAAACTACGTTTTTTTGAAGAAAACATTTTAACAAATGAGATGGGAGTTTTTCGACATACCCTAAATGTATTGACCCGGAATGCACAGAGTACGCACGTGCATGGCAGAGCTAGACAAGACGAGCATTTGAGGTTTAAAAGTATATACATTTTTATTTTTTTTAGAAAGTGACCGATCGTATTGCTAGATAAGACCCTCGGCTGGGATCGTTTAGAGCCCTTTGAAGCTGCATTGAAACTGCTTTTTGGAAGTTCAAACTCGCAGGCACCATAGAAGTCTGCTATATAGAGAGAAATCCTGAAATGTTTTCCTCAAAAAACATAAATTCTGTACAACTTAAGAAAGACATGAACATCTTGGATGACAACGGGGTGAGTATATTATCTTTAAACTTTCGCTCTGGAAGTGAACTATTTTAAAAAAATCAAAAGCAAATAGCTTTACTTTGTATATCTTTGTTACACAAAAAACCCAAAGGAGTTTTTGTATAATAGTCTGGTACCTTCTTAGGGAGATGCTCCCAGTGACAGAAGGCCTCCCGCTCCATCTGGTTAGCAAACACCTGCAGTTCATTCTCATAGAAGAGCTCGTTGGGGATCTTGAGGATGGCAGGATGAGACCTGGGATGAGGCAAGACGAACTCGACAATAAGTGATCCGTCATCACTGTAGACTTATAAAAATGAATGGGAGATAAGATTTGCACCTGTAGTTGCGTAGAAGTTTGGTGACGAAGCGGGTGTCGTATCCAGATTGACCATCCTGGCTCTTCTGATAAAGAGCGTTCTGTTTCATCAGCCTCTCCAGGAGGGACTGACCTGTTTCATATTAAAAAAATATCATTTTAGGACTAAACTGTAGCTGAGTTTAAGAAGAAGAAATAAATATAAAATATACTGGAAGTCATGAAACATCTTTGAGTACCCAGTCCGTGCAGTTGTGCCAGTGGAGATCTCAGAACGGGGCCCAACTGCTGCGGGTCTCCGGCCAAAACCAGCTGGCCCTTCAAAGGGTCGAGCAAACCTTGGGCAGAAATAGAAAGCGCAATGTAGAAATGAACAATCTGTTCTTCTAATTCAAGTCCTCATTCTCCCTTCCAAGCCCTTCCTCATTTACCCGCGATCCCAATGATACACTCAGGCTCCACGGCTTGTCCGGCTTCATCTATAAAAATGTGCGTGAAGTGACCCTTAGCAACACCTCCTGACACGATTCTAAAGAGCACATATATAGATATTCATTTTTAGCCAGCAGAGCAGAACATTCTAGCTAGCACAAAGTAAGCTGACAGAGAAAATGACAAGACTATTATGGTACTGCGCACAACCAGAATGGAGTTTCAGGTGCTTTATTAGTGTTACGAATGAGCTTGCTGTACCTTCCAGCGGTGACCAGAGTCACAACAATGACACTGTAGTCCATCAGAGATTCTATAGATGGCAGCAGGAAGCTGTCCTCAGCCTCATTCCAGTTACTGCGTTTCTGTAGGGAACAGAGAGTATTATATATAGTTTACCTTGCAGAATCTGCTAAATGTTAATTATTTTACCAAAAAATAAGAGGGATCATAAAAATGCATGTTATTTTTTGTTTAGTACTGACCTGAATAAGACATTTCACATAAAAGATGTTCACATATAGTCCACAAGAGAAAATAAAAGTTGAATTTATAAAAATGACTCCGTTCAAAAGTTTATAACACTTGATTCTTAATACTGTGCTGTTACTTGTATGATCCACAGCTGTGTTTTTTTTTTTGTTTAGTGATAGTTGTTCATGAGTCCCTTGTTCGTCCTAAACCTTAACCTGCCGCTGTTCTTCGGAAAAATTTTGTGTATTTAAACCCTTTCCAACAATGACTGTATGATTTTGAGATCCATCTTTTCACACTGAAGACAACTGAAGGACTCATATGCAACTATTACAGAAGGTTCAAACACTCACTGATGCTCCAGAAGGAAAAAAAAAACATGCATTAAGAACCAGGGGGTGAAAACTTTTTGAATTTGAAGATCAGGGTAAATTTAACTTACTTTGTCTTCTGCGAAACATGTAAGTATCTTCTGTAGCTTCTGAAGGGCAGTACTAAATTTAAAAAAATATGATATTTAGGCAAAATAAGAAAAATTTACACATCTTCATTTTGTTCAAAGGTTTTCACCCCCTGGCTCTTAATGCATCTTGTTTCCTTCTGAAGCATCAGTGAGTGTTTGAAAATCTGTAATAGTTGCATATGAGTCCCTCAGTTGTCCTCAGTGTGAAAAGATGGATCTCAAAATCATACAGTCATTGTTGGAAAGGGTTCAAATACACAAAAATGAAGAGAAACCAAAGAACTTGTGGGACCTGAAGGATTTTTCTGAAGAAAAGCAAGCAGTTTAACTGTTCAGGACAAACAAGGGACTTGTGAACAACGAGCTGTGGATCATTCAGGTAACAACACAGTATTAAGAATCAAGAGTGTGTAAACTTTTGGACAGGGTCATATTTATAAATTCAACTATTATTTTCTCTTGTGGACTACATGTGAACATCTTTTATGTGAAAGTCAGTACTAAATAAAAAATAACATGCATTTTGTATGATCCCTCTTATTTGGGGATCATTTTGCAGATTCTGCAAGGTGTAGAAAGCTCTTTCTGCAGTGTCAGAAAGCGCTCAGATTTCATCAAAAATATCTAAATTTGTGTTCTGAAGATGAATGAAGGTCTTAATAGTTTGGAACAACATCAGGATGAGTAATTACTGACAGAATATTTATTTTTGGCTTTTAAAATGATAGTATGTCATTCCGGACACTCCCCATGTATATGTCTTACCAACACTTTCTGTGGTACAGTGCGTGGGTCTCTACTGGGGGCACAGAGTCGGTAGAGTCGATGGCTGTCCACATATCCTAATAACCTCTCACACAGAAGGTCACAGGCACTGTTCGAGGGAGCACAGGCCAGGATATGGGTTGTGGCCTTGGATTTATTCACCTAATGCAATAAATAAAAAGTCAAGTGTCACGTTGCTTTTTAAGGCTGCAATAAACATGTGAATGAAGTAGTTCTTATGATTGCTTTTACCTGCTTTATGGCTTCCACCATTGTGACAGTTTTGCCTGTGCCAGGGGGTCCAAAGATCAAGTAAGGTGCTGGCTTGGATGTGCCTGATAGGATATGCTGCACTGCCGCCTTTTGCTCAGGGTTGTTCTCTAAATCTTTGTTGAACATTCTGGAGGACAAACATAGTATGGTTTTATAAAAACACACAGAGTGAGGACCAAAACTCTTTTACATAGGGAAATGTATAGCTCAAGGAACACTATATTTGTGTTCCTGTCATCTTGACATCATCAAGAAGGAAATTCGTAACATATGTGCATAGATGGATGTACTGTAGCTGTCCATAAAAAGGTGTGAGTGTGTGTGTGTGTGTGTGTGTGTGCATGCAGACCTGAGCTGTGGTAGAGCAGTGTGTCCAGTGCCCTTATCAGAGGGGAACAGCACATCTCCCAGTCCATGCTGGCCGGCCAGCGCCACCGCCCTATGCTGAAGCCTTATGGGGAAGCGATTGATGTTGAACTCCACATCGAACTTCATACTGCTGATAAACTTCTGGAGAAGCCTACAAACACAGAATCAAAACAGCTAGTTAATGTTTTTAAAAAAAAATTATATAATTTAAGGTCTGAATTAAGTCTATTTGCTTGAAAAATGAATAATAAAATATAACAATAATACATATATATGTGTGTGTGAGTGTGTGTGTGTGTGTGTGTGTATATATATATATATATTTTTTTTTTATTTATTTGATTAACAAAAAACATTTATATAGTTATTTATATTATATTTATATTTATATTTATATTTATAAATAACATATAATATAGTTATTTATATTTTGTTATTTTATTTATATTTTGTAATTTTGTTATTTGATCAACAAAAAAACTATATAAATAAAATAAATTATATATATATATATATATATATATATATATATATATATATATATATAATGTATAATTTATTTTATTTTTATTATTTTTATTATTTTTTATGCTTACAAATGCAGTATTTATTTGATTACCAATACAGCAAAAACGAGTATTATTACAATGTTACAATTTTTTTTTCATTTTAATATATTTCAAAATGTCATTTATTCAAATGTAATTTTTTCCCGTGATGCAAAGCTGAATTTTCAGCATTATTACTCCAGTCTTTAGTGTCACATGATCATTCATAAATCATTCTAATATGCTGATTTGCTGCTCAACAAACATTTCTTACTATTATCAATGTTGAAAACAGTTGTGCTGCTTCATATTTTTGTGGAAACTATAACTCTTTAATGAACAGAACGTTAAAAAGAACAGCATTTATTTGAAATATTTTATAACACTATAAAAGTATTTAATGTCACTTTTGATTAATTAAATGCATCCTTGCTAAATAAAAGTATTAGTTTCTTTAAAGCTGCAGTCCCTAAATTTTCTGGGTTCAAAATTTACAAAATATATATAATAAGGGAGTACATCATGAATCCTTTTTCCAAATCGTGTTTTTGGCTTATCCTGAATCACTATGGTACACTTACAACAAGTTTTTATATTCTGACTATTTCAGACTAGTTCTGGTAGGAATCGCTGCAGAGTAGCCCAGTACCTGCGTGATTCATTATGGACATAAACCAAGAGAAGTAGCTCCGGCTACAATGTTCTTCCGAAAGATACATGGAGTTATGATTATTAACCACTAGAGTGACAAGTTACGGACTGCAGCTTTAGAAGAAAAAAACTTTATCTTTACTGACTCCAAACTTTTGAACAGTATAAAAAATTGGGTATTTGGTACAAAAACATGTTCAAAATATGTCACAATGTAGTTACCATCCATGAAAGTATTGTGTTATCCCTGTTTGTAATATTTCACATTTCTTACTTCTTGGAGAAGCCGAGTTTAACTCTATCAAGTTCTACACGATGGACATAGCCTTCATAGACAGTGATGGGCTGGCTCTTGTCCCCTGATAGACGGACGTTTAGTTTATCTCCTCGCAGTACAGACGGTCTGTTCTCTGCCACCCCTGGTACCTGAGTTAAAAACACAGACAAAGTAATCCGAAAATTAAATATAAAAAAAACAGTTCATCTGGCATGACTAAGAACACATCTGGTGTTAGATAATTGTGCTTCTCACTCACTTTGAGAATGAGCAACCTTTTGTCTGATTTGTCGAGAGTCATGGTCTTGCCGTACAGATCGTACTTCTTGATGTCTACCTCCATCTGAATCTCTTCCAGGTGTAGGAGGAGGTGAAAGCGTTCGGCGTAGTTCTTCATGCATAGCTGACTGTCCAGCACTCGCCTGAGAACATACAGATGTCAGTGATCAATGCATACATGAGTACATCAGTTCAACACAGTTTCTTTGTTATAAAGGAGTCCATGCTTGCTTGCCTCACTCTGGGAAGTTGCTGTCTTACTGAGGGTGAAAGGTGCTCGGAGTCCTCCAGCTTGTTTTTGGCCAACTCTTTCAAGTAGGATGGGTAGTTGTATTGGTTCAACCTCACCACAATTCTCAGAGTATGTATGGAACTATGAAAAATACAATGGGAAGAAAAGTGATTCAACAATATAGAATATGATAGATAGATAGATGGATGGATAGATAGATAGATAGATAGATAGATAGACAGATAGATAGGTAGATAGATAGATAGAAAGACAGACAGAGAGACAGACAGATGGATAGACAAACAGGTAAACAGACAAAAAAACAGACAGACAAAAAAAACAGATAGGCAGATAGATGGATTATCAGGCAGACAGACAGATATACAAATAGACAGAAAAACAGATAGAAGGATGGATTGACAGACAGATAGACAAACACGTAGACAGACAAATGGATAGATAGATAGATAGATAGATAGATAGATAGATAGATAGATAGATAGATAGATAGATAGATAGATAGATGGACGGACAGACGAATGAATGATCAGACAGATAGACAGACAGACAGACAGATGGATAGAAAGACAGAAAAATGGATAGATAGATAGATGGATGGACGGACGGACAGACAGACAATAGACAGATAGATAGACAGACAGATAGACATAGATAAATACATAGATGGATGGATGGATGGATGGATGGACGGATAGATGAACGAATGATCGGACAGACAGACAGACAGACAGACAGATAGACAGATAGACAGATAGATAGATAGATGGACGGACAGACGAACGAATGATCCGACAGACAGACAGACAGACAGATAGATAGATAGATAGATAGATAGATAGATAGATAGATAGATAGACAGACAGACAGACAGACAGATAGATAGATAGATAGATAGATGGACGGACAGACGAATGAATGATCGGACAGACAGACGGATGAATAGACAGACAGATAGACAGATAGATAGATAGATAGATAGATAGATAGATAGATAGATGGACGGACAGACGAACGAATGATCCGACAGACAGACAGACAGACAGATAGATAGATAGATAGATAGATAGATAGATAGATAGATAGATAGATAGATAGATAGATAGACAGACAGATAGACAGACAGACAGACAGACAGATAGATAGATAGATAGATAGATAGATAGATAAATAGATAGATAGACAGACAGACAGACAGACAGACAGATAGACAGACAGATAGATAGATAGATAGACAGATAGATAGATAGATAGATGGACGGACAGACGAATGAATGATCGGACAGACAGACGGATGAATAGACAGACAGAAAAACGGATAATTATATAGATGGACGAATGGACAGACAATCTATCTATCCATCTATCTATCTATCTATCTATCTATCTATCTATCTATCTATCTGTCTGTCTGTCTGTCTACCTGCCAATCTAACGGACGGACGAATACATAGATAGATAGACAGATAGATAAATATCTCAGACCTCTCAGGTGGTACTCCTACTTCCACAATCCTGTTTTCCGGTCGGAGTCGTCTGTTCTGTTTGGGGTCATATGGACTCTCTGGTCCCAGTGTTTCAGCTAGGCCAGTCTGAACCACTGCCTCCAGTTCCCGGACTATGCAGAAGGGCTTAGCGGAACCTGGAGGATCTGCCTCTGGACAGAACTCAAAGTACATGTTGGCTGGAAAGTGTCCATGATGGTGGACTTGGTAATGCACTTCAACAACATAACTCTCACCTAGCAAAGAGAAATCAATTTGATTTTTATTTGCTCATTTAGCTATCATCTAGCTATCTATTAGACGCCAGTATTTTTCTCACCTGGACAGAGGAGAAGAGGAGAAACACGGTTTACTCTTCTCTTATCCACGAGAGTGAAGCAGCGCATCTTGTGCAGAGCTGTGTAGTATGTGAAGTACACACAGCTCTCGCCTCGGTTTACGATGTGAAACTTCACCACAAACAGCTTCCCTTGCTCCTTGATGACAAATTTAACCTTTCCTTTGGTGGCCTTGGGGTCAGAGGTTATTTCAACACCTCCTTTGTCCTTAATGAGTTCAGCTCTGAACGAGAAACACACGTGACAATGAGGGTAATGTGCCATGGAAATGAAATTCACATTGTTAATTTTTTACACATGCATGATTTATTTTAAAAGTGATTTTTTTTTATCCCCCCTAGATTGACACAAACAGGCAGAATTATATCTCTGATGATCACCGTTTCACTCTGAGTTTGTTGAGGACTTCCGAAGCAAGCTTCCTTTTCGGAGTCAGGACAGGTTTGGGGGAAGAGGATGCTGGGACAGATTCTGGGGCTGATGTGCTGGTGTTCGGCTGTGTGAAAGACTTCCACTGATCACAGTAGTACACACGCATCTGTCAGAATAGGAGAATAATGAGAAATTTGTTTTATTAATTACTTTATGCATTAGTCAATTAGTCTATCACATTTATGATTACAATGGCAGATCTCAAAACTTACAGAAATGAACCAAAGACACAAATAATGTTTAAGTTCACTGTTTGATCTAACCTTTGGTTTCCATTGAAATATAACTTTTCCATTCCTTGTAGTGGCTTTTTTGCAACATTCTAAGGCTCTGATCACATTGGTAAATGTGGGCTCCTTGCTTCCGTCCCTGAAAAACAATGCAACTAAGCTTATCCTGGAAAAACAAGGCTATTGCATCAATGTAGAAAGAGACATACTGAACCAGAACAGTAATATTACACACAGCAATTGTATACAAATGGCACACTGTTTTATTCCAAACTTTTTAGATACAAAGGCAAAATAAAACAAAACTTGACATGAATGAATCTCAAAACAGATGTGCCAGATGTGACACTAAGCAGGTGAGTCTGAGTCACAGCTGCAAACCTTTTAAACTCTAAGTTGTAAATATCCCGAAGCTCGTTTCTGTCTGTTTTTGAGATCCTCTGCCCCAGAAACTCCAGGAAATCAAGCCCTACTTCGTATGATGTTTTGATAGACGGCATTGTGCTGATGTTTATATGTCAGTAGTTTATGTGGATATTGTGTGGACGAGACGATCCCGGAATCGAAACTGACTGTGAGCAGTCTAACGTTAAAGTATGGGTACATCAGAAAATTATCGTATTGGTTGTTAAACGAAAAGGCACAGTGATTTCCTTCACTATTTATATAAATTACTTGGCTGATTGAATGTATAAACTATAAACAACGTAAACATCAAAATGAGTAATTTTTTGTATACATTTCCCAGTTAACGCTCTGCACCTTTCATAATGAGAAACACACTTTAGTGACACTCCCTAAATCCGCTATGTTACATAAGATTCACAGAGCAGGGACACTTTTCCTGGATAGTTAATTATCTGGATGGGTTTATTTAATTCAAAACTCAATAAGAAATGGTAAATCCGGAACCTAGAAACAAGACATCTCTATTTCCGTCAAACCTGAGAAATTTGAATGTTCCAGTAGTCATTAGTGTATGCATAACCAAATATGGCTTGATTCAATTTTTAGAGCAGAAGTATAAATAATGGAAATTTAGGCATTTAATATGAACTATGAACAGTTATAGCAAAGTAAATATGTTTATAACAGTAGAAGTATAAACAAGTACGACATAAAATAAATCTAAATAAATATTTGGTATAGTATATTTATAGATAGCCTTTTTTTAAAAAAAAACATTTGACTTTGAAACATGAATGACAACTTTTTAAGTTGTAAATAGTTTACTGAATCAAAATATTATGAAAAAAAACCCTCTCATTAGTAGGAAAACATGTTCAGTTTTTTTTTTCTTTCATTAAACCTTATGTGGTATACAAAGTGTAATAAACAAACTTCAATAGCTAAATATAACGTTACGTATGTAAATATGTCATTTTGAACTCTTTTGTCATGTTTATGGTTGTTTTCCCGTGATGCAGTTTGACAGGGCAGGTCCAGTTGAGCCAAGATGGCGGACTTTGAGGAACAGCTTTCCGACGAGGAGAAGGTATGTGATTATCGATTTAGGGTTCCTGATTTATCTTCCCTTCTCTGTTATTGGAATATGCACAGCTTATATATTTCTATGAACATGTCATAAATGTTATTACGCACATTGGGTGTTTTAGAGTTGGCAAAATCCGCGATGAAGAGCGTGCTAAGGAAGCTAGCAAGCTAACTGAAACTCGATCTATCGATGATCGCACTCCTCACAGACGCTAGACTGTACATAGTGACTGAGATTAAAGGTTAATATTATAAATACTTAACAGAAAGTGTATTGTACTACATAATATATGCGGTTTCACATTAACACTGGAAGTACTGCTGAGTTTATGGACTCTAAGTAGAGGCTTGGGCTGGTGCATCTAAATCAGGAAAAAAATCACTTCATGAAGATTAGCAACTTAATTAAGACAACATTATAAACACATTTTCGTATATATTTGCGACCATGCACTTTTTAGCGTTTGTCACATAACTTAGTCTCGTATGAAAGTTTATTTTAATATAAAAACTTAATTAAAATCGATTGTCTCGTGTTGTTGTGTATTTGCCTGTAATAGTGTCCTGTATATAAATGGCTACCTTTCATTTGACGTGTAAGTTGTATTTAATGAGATCAAGGGGAAGTGTATTTTTTTTTTTTTTTTTTGCACTAAAACAGGGGCGCAACCTCAGCTCTGGTCTTGTTTGTATTCTCAGCTGAGTGTCGGTGACCCAGCCCTCTTTCTGCATGCTCTTACATGCGAGAGGCTCTTCCTGTCTCACGCCCCCACCCTCTGCCACTGAGCCGACGCGAGTCACGGGCTGTTCTAATGTGCGGGCTCGCCCCTCCGCCTCTGCAAAGTCGAAACAGTCGTGTTGAGGCCAGTTGAAGGAGGGAAGAAGCATTTCAGAAATGCTTAGATGTGGAAAGTGTGTTGCAGCTGCAAACTGCTTAAGACTGGGTAGATGTGATATTTAGATTACACTGATATATTAGGCAAGCACACCAGTGGGAGCCAAATACAAAAATTTGACTTGTGCTTCAGGGCACAGGTTTTCTATGATTAAAAAAAAAAAAAAGTTAAGCTATCATAGTAAAAACTTGTCCTGTGCTTCATGGCACATGTTTTCTATGATTAAAAAAAAATAAAAACAAGTTATTATATTAAAAACTTGTCTTGTGCTTCAGGGCACACGTTTTTTATGATTTAGAAAAAAACACCTCAAAACAATTTTTATATTAAGTACTTATAGGATAATGTTTGGCTTAAGTGTCAAACACACTAATATTAATATGATTTGACATTCTTAAGATTTTTTGTCATAATAATTGAAAGCTGTTGTCTGGGAATTAAACAGTTTCCTTCTTCCTTCTAAAAGTGAGCAAGATGGAGAATTCAGCTACAAAAAAAAGTTTATGAGTTTTGTAGATTTTCAACAATAGCAGGCTTTCAAATTCTGCTAGTTATTGTGTGTGCCAATTGTTAATGCAACTACAGTAATGCATTGATTTCTCCTCTCTGCTTATCAGTAATCAAGGTTAGCTTGTTTGAGCATGTGATTAGACAAGGAAACTAAGAATAGCAAATTCTTTTTGTCATCTTGTGATTGGGGCAGAAAATGTGAATGTAGGCTTTGTTTTTTTACATACAGATTGAATTGAGGTTTTAGAAATGCTACAATGCAAGAAAACTTTCAAAAAACTTTTTCACACATATGCTGTATCATTTACTGTCCATTTCTGTTTCTTACTGTGCATAAAATGGTGTATTTTATATATTTATATAAAGCACACACAAAAGTTTTGGGTCAGTAGGATTTATTTTATTATATTTTTTTAATGTTTAATTTTAATGTTTTAAGTCACCAAGGCTGCATTTATAGTAAATGTAGTAATATTGTAAAATATTATTAGAATTTAAAATAACAATTTCTATTGTAGTATCTTTTAAAATGTAATTTATTCCTGTGAGGCAAAGCTGAAAAGAATTTTCAGCATCATTACTCCAGTCTTCACTGAGTACGTTTATATGGGCAACAATATTCCGATTTTAACACTATTAAGACAATATTCTGATTAGGAATCTACCATGTAAACAGAGATTTTTGATTACCTTAACCCAATTAAAGTGATACTCAGAGTAAAAACAAATCGAATTAAGACATGTGGAGTATTCCTATTTTAGTCACATTATCCAAGTACAGTATAGACATGTACACACCTTAATCACACTATTACCTTCGTGTAGGACTTTTCGCCGCATTTTGCGACAGGAAACTCGCACGGCAGTGGTAAAATGTTTGACGGCAAACAAAAGAGAATGGCTTTCTGTTTGCACGTATAGCATTACAAATAATTAACTGCACTGGAAGCTTTCGTAAAATTAAAAATGAAACGCTCAAACTGTATATGGCACCATAACGGAGATTAACTGTATGTTGATAAGTGAAATTCTGGAGGGGACGTCAGATGCCGTAATGTGGTGACGTAATGACGTGTGCCATTAATCGATCTATGTACTAAAACATGTAAAATGGGAGCATGAAAGGAATATTCTAAAAGGAACTTGCGTAAACATTTTAATTATAATATTGTCTTATTCCGAATAAAGTAAATAGTTAGATTACTGATGTCCATGTAAACGTAGTCAGTGTCACATGATCTTTCAAAAATCTTGTGAATATTGAAATATTGAATTTATTAATATTTTTTTAGGATTCTTTGCTGAATAGAAAGTTAAAATGCAAGCTTTTACTTTAGAATTTTTTTTATAACATTCTAAAAGTAATCAGTTATAAATGACTGACTCCAAACTTATGAACTATAGTTTGTGCCTTATTTAGCTGTATTTTGTTTCTTGCGTATTTGTGACGAACAGTGCAACTTATCACTAACAGTGTAATATGGGAAATGGCGCCTATCAGAAATGCATTATTTTGTTGCACACATTTTAGCTGTGAGGCAATGACTGTTACGGAGAAATAAAACTGTAAACATTCTTGATAACATCTAGACTTTACACAGCATTAAATGTTATATGTGGCCCTGGACCACAAAACCAGTCATAAGTGTATTTCCAAATGCATAATGCATTACGTATTACTAATCAAAAATTAAGTTTTGATATATTTACGGTGGGCAATTTACAAAATATCTTCATGGAACGTGATCTTTACTTAATATCCTAATGATTTTTGGCATAAAAGGAAAATCTATACATTTGACCCATACAATGTATTTTTGGCTATTGCTGCAAATATACCTGTGCAACGTAAGACTGGTTTTGTGGTCCAGGGTCACATATGATGTATAAGTAGTGACACATTTTCCTCAGCTTGACTGTAGTGAATTGTGGATATAATGCTCTACAGGTGGTCTTTACAGTATTTGTTGTTAGTCTGTTTTTGTGGGTGAAGACAAACCCTGCTGAGCTTTACACACTCCAGTAGTGCTGGAATGGATCCAGAATGGGAAACATCCATGGAGCCAGAGCTGGACTCGGTGTCGCTGGCCCTTAATGCTTACATGTGCACTGCTAAGAAAAGCCTCAATTCTGCATCCTTCTAAGGAGTGACACAGAGAGGGGTGACATGCTCACTGTATCATCTCAGGCAGCATTTGACCTCTTTTTAAAGGAAGTGCCAAGACACACCAGCTTCCTTTAGCTGATATGTGTTGTTTAAGCCGCTTTGGAAATGTTTGACAGTGGCATTAGGCTGTGGTTTATAAAATAGTTTGTATGTGCACAATGCCACTCCACCTCTTCTTCAAACATGACAATTTTTCTTGGGTATTTTTGAGGTGTTAGATTTTTTCTGTAAGCGTAGGGACTGAATAAACACCTCGGTAGTGAGTTTTGCATGTGCAAACACCTCTCGCATTTTCTTCATTAGTGCTTTTGTTTTTTTCCTCAGGTCCGCATTGCTGCAAATTTTATCATCCATGCTCCTCCTGGAGAGTTCAACGAAGTCTTCAATGGTAAAATATTCATGCAACATGTATACACGCATCAAAAAGACCAAACAAGCTTATTCAGACAGTTTGGGGCAGGGTTGCCAGGTTTTCACAAGAAAACCGTCCAATTGCTACTCAAAACGAGCACAAAAGTAGCCCAATCGCATTTTGAGGGGGGTCCGCCATTAAAAATTGCTTTCCAGGGTGTAAAATACAAGTTTTTTGGCTGGGTTCCCCTGGTAAAATTAGCATTTTAGGGGCTAAATATTACGTTATTGTGGTCACTTCAACCCGCGGCAGTAGTGTTAAAGCAGCCAGCAACACTGGTTTGGGGTTGTTAAGATTTTTTAATGTTTGTGTAAAAAGTCTTTTTTGCTCTTCAAGGTTGTATCTATTTGATTGAAGATGCAGTAAAACAGTAATATTGTGAAATGTTATTACTATTTATGTTTTCTGTTTTAATATGTTTTAAAATATAATTTATTCCTGTCATGCAAAGCTGAATTTTCAGCATCATTAATGATTAGAAATCATTTTAATATGCTCATTTGCTGTTCTAGAAATGTTTTATTATAAATGTTGAAAACCATGATGCATTTTGATGAATAAAAAATTCAGAAGTATACCATTTATTTAAAATGGAATTATTTATAGCATTATGAGTGTGTTTACTGTCACTTTTGATCATTTTAATGTATTCTTACTGACCCCAAGTTTTTGAACAGTAGTATACTGTATGTTAGGAGGAATTTCATTATATTTTTATGTATGTTACGACTCGCTTATTGACATCATATCACATGACGTCTTTCTTTGGTTTCAGATGTGCGGCTACTGCTCAATAATGACAGTCTGCTCAGGGAAGGGGCGGCTCAGTGAGTATCCTGTATTTATTACAGTATATGAATGCATATTATATTACTGTCCTCCCTGTCTCCTTCGTTAGCCTGTTTTATGCAAGCAAAATAGACAAATCTAGATCCAAGAGTACGCAACCAGTTTTCAGTGTCTCTTTCAGTTCAGATTCCCCTTTACAATATGAGTAGATCTATGGAGAAGTGATATATGTAGCTCTGTGGCTTCATCAAAAGTCCTTTATTTAGATTAGATCCAGTTTTGCAAATTAATCAGAGATAAACTGATAATGTTGCAAATTTTGAATATATTAGACTAAACACATTTTTTTTTCTGTTTATGACAGTGCCTTTGCCCAGTACAACATGGATCAGTTCACACCTGCTAAACTTGATGGAAGTGAAGATCAGGTGATTATAACAATTACTTTGAAGTGAGAATATTTGCTCATATGGTAATATTGTGCACAGTAGTGCACATTATTCAAAAAAAAAAAAAAAAAGTGATGTTTCTCTGTAAACCATCTTGACAGAAACTTGCTCTGACTCTGAAATAATGTTAAAAAGTTGCCAAATGTTAAATAATGTTAAAAATGTTGCTAAATTGAAATTTACACATAATCTGAAAGCTGAATAAATAAGCAGTACAAACAAATAATAGGACAATATTTGGCTGAGATGTAGCTATTTGAAAATCTGGAATCTGAGGGTGCAAAAAAAAAGTCGCCTTTAAAGTTGTTCAAATGAAGTTCTTAGCAATCCATATTGCTAATCAAAATATCTTCATGGAACATGATCTTTACTTAATATCCTAATGATTTTTGGCATAAAAGAAAAATTGATAATTTTGACCCATACAGTGTATTGTTGGCTATTACTACAAATATACCCATGCGACTTATGACTGGTTTGTGGTCCATGGTCACAAATACACACTTACAACTTCCACAGTAGGAAAGAAATATCTATTTAAACTGAACGTTGTATTAAATTGTACTTAAACTGCTTCCAAACTGCAGGTTTTGATCACAGAGCATGGAGACCTTGGCCATGGACGTTTTTTTGACCCTCGTAAGAAACAATCATTCAAGTTTGACCACCTGAGGAAAGAGGCGACTGACCAACAGTCTCATGAGGGTGAGGCGGCCCTCAGGCCGTGGAGGGATGCTTGTGACGAAGCTCTGAGGGCATACGTCAAAGACCATTACCCCACTGGAGTCTGCACTGTGAGTTGACTAAATCTTATTTGTGTTTATTTAAGGAATTTAATAAAGCAGTTTCTAAGTGTGAATGTGTTTTATGCCACATTTTTGCTGACAGAATCTTGTATTGTTGTTTTTAGGTTTATGGGAAAACCATCGATGGACAGCAAACCATCATTGCCTGTATCGAGGGCCATCAGTTTCAGCCCAAAAATTTCTGGTAGTTTCTTTATACATTTCTTTAATTATTTTTTTACATTTTTCATTATTTTAATGACAGTTTGAACTAAAAAGCTCATGCTTAAATACTTGAATTTAATATCACCCACTAGGCAATGCAAAAACGAAGAAATTAATTTTATCTATTAAAACATTTTGTTAAGACAAAAACAGACAGGAAAAGGACTTTACATACAGTTGAGTTCAAAAGTTTGCATCTCCCTTTCAAAATCATTAAAAATGTTCATTATTTTACCAAAATAAGAGGGGTCATACAAAATGCATGTTATTGTTTATTTAGTACTGACGTACACATAAAAGATGTTCACATAGAGAAGTAGTCCACAAGAGAAAATAATAATTGAATTTATAAAAATGACGCTGTTCAAAAGTTTACATAAACTTGATTCTTAATACTGTGTTGTGACCTGAATGATCCACAGCTGTGTTTTTTGTTTAGTGACAGTTGTTCACGAGTCCCTTGTTTGTCCTGAACAGTTAAACTGAATGCTGTTCTTCAGAAAAATCCTTCAGGTCCCACAAATTCTTTGGTTTTCCAGCATTTGAACCCTTTCCAGCAATGACTGTTTGGTTTTGAGATTCATATTTTCACACTGAGGTCAACTGAGGGACTCATTTGCAACTATTACAGAAGGTTCAAACGCTCACTGATGCTCCAGAAGGAAGCGCGACGCGTTAAGAAACTTTGAATTTGAAGATCAGGTTAAATTATCTTATTTCGTCTTCTGGGAAACATGTAGCTTCTGAAAGGCAGTACTAAATGAAAAAATGTGATATTTAGGCAAAGTAAGAAAAATGTACACATCTCCATTCGGTTCAAAAGTTTTTACCCCCTGGCTCTTAATGCATCGTTTTTCATTCTGGAGCATCAGTGAGCGTTTGAACCTTCTGTAATAGTTGCATGTGAGTCCCTCAGTTGTCCTCGGTGTGAAAATATGGATCTCAAAATCATATAGTCATTGTTGGAAAGGGTTCAAATACACCAAAATGCTGGAAAACCAAAGAATTTGTGGGACCTGAAGGATTTTTCTGAAGTTTAACTGTTCAGGACAAACAAGGGACTCATGAACAACTATCACTAAACAACAAAAGACAGCTGTAGATCATTCAGGTAACAACACAGTATTAAGAATCAAGGGGATGTAAACTTTTGAAAACGTGCATTTTTATGCACGTATGTTCACCTGTTTAAGTATTTGTCATGTTCTGACAAAACAAAAATAGTAAAAATGTAATACTTTAAAAAAGTAATTTATTAATTTTTTTTAACAAATTTCACTCAGGAGAAGAAATCTGCCTTTAAATTTGAAATAAATAAATAAAGATTTGATATTCATCATGATATTTATCAATATTTACCAATATGAACAATTTTATTGTGATCATTTTTTGGCCATATCACCCATCCTTACTTGCACTACGTAATTTGACTGACATCCTTAATTCGGTCAGCAATGAAATTAGTAGGTGTTACTAGACTTCAGACTGGTACTCTAACACATTAAAAACTACAATAGTTGTTCGCTCTTTGCTTTGAATGAGGCTGTATGCCTGACACAGTTACTGGCTTTGTTCCAAGTGTGATATATGATCTTTAGATGTGTGGAATGAGCTGTGCCTCCACCCAGATCATGACCCTACTGTATCTGGAGACTATTATGTGTCTTTTGAATGGAGAACAGGTGCACTAGACGGCAAAGGTCGCCTATTCGTAGTACTGACAAACTAGCTTTGCTCTTTCACACATACAGATAACACAACACATGGCTTAACGGCACAAAAGAACATCCTCTTTGAGCAATATGCATAAACACTGAGATGTCATGTAATGTCCATGACATGGATTTCTAGAAACTATACAGTGAATGGTTGTTGCATACTATAGTAACTATTATGCAGGATTGCATGCATCGTTGGTTTTTGTTTTACAGTATAACTAGTGGAAATGCCATCGGTCTCGTTCTTCTTGTCCGTAGACAACTTACAGATGAACTTCCTCCATTTTTCTGCTTACAGGAATGGCCGCTGCCGATCGGAATGGAAGTTCTCCATTTCTCAGCCCACTGCTCAGGTGGTGGGAGTGCTGAAGATCCAGGTTCATTACTATGAGGATGGCAATGTGCAGCTGGTCAGCCACAAGGATGTGCAAGAGTCTCTGGTCATCTCTGTAAGTTATTTAAACCTGAGCTGCTTGAATTTTAAGTGAGTGGACTTCCTGTTAATAAGTTGCAAACAACCTGTCTGGTAAACAGCCAGTAGCATTGTGAATGATATGTCCGTGGGTGCGGTGCTGTATTGATTAGATGAATCACATGTCTTTTTGGTACATTTGCTTATGCTTTTTTTTTTTTTTTTTTTTTTTTGTGGACTTTGAATTTGAACTTCTGGACCTATCATGGCAGAATTACTGTTCTTTTGAACTTTCATTATTATTTAATTTTTTTTTTTTATTTAAAGAAATGAATACTGTTTTAAGCAAAGATGCATTAAATTGACCAAAAGTAACAGTAATCACATTTATAATGTTACCAAGGATGTCTATTTCATTAACAATGCTGTTCTTTTGAACTTTCTGCACTATTTTCAACATAATATTAAGATAACACCAATAAATATTTCTTAAGCAGCATATCTGAATAATCATGCTGCATTGAAAACTAAAGTAATGATGCTGTAAATTCAACTTTGCATTACAAGAATAAATTACATTTGAAAACATATTAAAACAGAAAACAGATATTTTGAATTATAATAATGTTTTATAATATTACTGATTTTACTGTATTTTTGATCAAATAAATGCAGCCTTGATGAGCAAAAAGACCATTTTAACAATATTGAAAAAAAAAAAATCTTATCAGACCCCAAACTTTTAAACAGTAATTTATATTAGCACCATTTTAAATGGATTTTCTTTAAGCCTTTAAGCCTTTTTCTTTGATCGGTATTAATTATAATAGCTTTTAATTGTGAACGTTGGATGCACAGTTTGGCTTGCCAAAATATACTCTTTATTTAGTCAGCCTGCTAGCTCAAAAAAAGGAAAAGCATCAGTTAAACACCTGATGTTCTTCCTTTTAATTTTGTTGTACTGGCGCCATATGCTGCTTTGTCGAGAAGTAGAAAAGAGAGAAAAGGAATTTATTTAATAAAATATTTAAATGCAACGTTTAACAAAGACTTTCTGTTTCTAAAAATATTGTAAATTCTTTTTAGGAATTATGAGTATGCAAATCAGCTGCTTTTGGTTATGTAGTGATCATTTTTGCTGCTCTTTTTCAACAGAATGAGGTACAGACTGCCAAGGAGTTTGTCAAGATCATTGAAAATGCTGAGAATGAATATCAGGTTTGTTTCCAGTTGATTTTGATCGGTTAGTGATTATTTTACAGTACTGCGATTCCATGTTAGTCTTGATGGAGGAAGAAATGAATTGTTAAATAGCACCTGATCATATCTGTGTGAAGTATCATACAGTGAGATTTCCTCTGCCGTTTCCTTTCAGACGGCCATCAGCGAGAACTACCAGACTATGTCTGACACCACCTTCAAGGCCTTACGCCGGCAGCTTCCCGTCACCCGTACCAAGATCGACTGGAACAAGATCCTCAGCTACAAGATCGGCAAAGAGATGCAAAACGCTTAGACACACGGCATGCCTCCGCTCCTGCTCGCGTTACAAGCAAAGAGACAAGCTACGAGGGGCCCATATCTAAATCTGAACCTATACCTGAATCAAGGGCAGGGCCAAGGCGAGAAGGTCCTTCAAGAAGTGTGCTAAAAATGTGTCTGTCCTTTTTTTTTTTTTTTGTTTTTTTTTTGTTTGTTTGTTTTCCAGAAGCCACGGTTTGACCTCAGCTGAAGAGACTGCCTCCTTTTCTGTATTGTAGGAGGGCTGCGAGCTTGTTTTAATGGGTTTAGCAAAAGTTTTTGCTGTTGAACAAATACCTCCCATGACACCAGTGTACAGCATCATAAATAGCCCCTCTAATATCACTCACGTCGCCCAATAGATCAGCGTTCCCAGTGCTTGACACACACACTGTACTTTTATTGCACTTAGCCCATATGATCAATTGAGTACATTTTGTTTACTTTTTTAGCTACTTGATACAGAAGATTAATTTATCAATACATAGTCCATTAAAGTCACAAAGAATGTCTTGACACCAGTTTGTTGTTTTCCAGCATAACAATTGGTCTTTTTTTTAAAGTGTTGTAAGGTGCCATCATTTGAATGTGCTGTCAATTGATCACTGAGAGGGTTGTGCCAAAGTGAGCATTGTATTTGTACAGTAAGTCGCTTCAGGTTACTGTTCTGTGTGGAAATGGTCCCATCGTCGTACTCTGGTGTCTAAGAATGGTATATATACTGTATGCAGTTACACGAAATATTTGTTACCCCTCACTTCAGCCTCCTACCCTAGCTTTTATTGCTAAATATTTTTTACAAAATGTAAGAACAAATATGATCCCAGAGGAATAAATGATTTGCACCAAACTGACTTCATTACTATTATTTTTAATAATGTATTGTAACACCATGTGATGTCATAATATTATATATAAGATTAAAATACAGTTTTACCTAATATAAGGGGTGTAAATTTGCTCTGATGGCAATTTGATTCTTTTTTTTTTTTAGTAATGCATTATGAATTCTGAAATTTGGCCCTGAATCGGTTTTTAAATTTCAAACATTAAACAAATTTCATTTGTTTTGGTATTCAATTTTTTTTTCTTTAATAATTAATGAGCTGTATGTTTTTGTTATTATTATTATTATTATTATTATTATATCAGATGATAATAAATGCAATTATTAATTGGTGCATTGAAATTATATTATTATATTATTAAATTGTTATATTGGTGCATTTCTACACCCCTGTTTAATTTGCTACAATATTTGTTGTAGTTTTCTATAAAAAGGATTTTAAAAACTTAAAAATATACCCTATACCCATATGCATTAGCCTGAGAAATTCAATTGTATCGTTTTAATTTTATTATCTAATTTTGTTTTATTTGATAAGTGGTGATGGGTTTTTTTTTTTTTTTTTTTTTTTTTTTTTTAATGGGCATTGTTTATGTTTATATATATATATATATATATATATATATATATATATATATATAATCAGAGTTTCCACGGGTCCTTAAGTGTTCAATTTAGTTAAAATTTATCACAATATCAAATTTAAGGACAAAATAAAAATGTATATACTTTTTAACCACTCGTGATTAGTTTGTGTACTTCTGTTTAAATTTGTTCAATTTTCTCCAACTTCAAAATCGACATGCGTTGTTGTTTTACGTTTTTTTGTAAAGAAAGTTTTACTTTCTTTGCATGTTCGCTTTGTAAACACTGGGTTGGTACTTCCACCTACGTCATGCGTGTGTGATTACGTAACGAGTGAGTTCGAGCTAGTGCAAGACGAGCATTTGTGTTTAAAAAGTCTATAATTTTTTCTTTGTTTTTAGAAAATGACCGATCGTTTCCCTAGACAAGACTCTTATTTTTCAGCTGGGATCGGCCATTTGGACCTTTGGCTCCCATTGAAGTCCACTATAAATTCTGTAATGTTTCCCTCAGAAACCTTAATTTCTTTTCGACTGAAAAAAGAAAGACATGAACATCTTGGATGACATGGAGGTGAGTAAATTATCAGAATTTTTTAATTCTGCAAGTAAACTAATCTTTAAAGTAGTATTATATTCCGAACTTTTAATAACAGGTTTAAACGAACTCTCTGGTATAAATAAACAGGAACTGCGTCCCCTGATGGAGAACGTTGTTATAGCAACTCTCTCCTCCACTATCCCACAATTCTAATGTTTACGGCTAGTCGGTGAAAGATGGCGGACAGCAGTGGCAGTAATCCCCAATCACCCGGTTTCACGGAGAAATTAAAATCGTGGTTGTGCTGGTCGTGGACGTACATATGTGCGCTTTGGTTCGCCATGGTCTTAACGATGGTTTACGTGCTGAGGAGCCCCCTGAAGCTGCAGGAGACCGTCAACGCAGGTGTGTGTTTATGATCAGCTGTGTGGATGTTTACAGCTTAACACAGGATATCTTTCTGTTCATTGAAGTAAAGTTCACACAAATATACAGATTCTCTCGTCTCCGTGCAAACCCGTGTGAGTTTAATTTTCTGTGGAATGTGAATAGAGATATTTTGAGGTCAGTGCTGGTCGGAGTTTTCCATGCAATGTCAATGAATGGGGACTGAAGATGTCAAGTGTCCAAAAGGACTCTAAATTGCCATTAAGTATCATAACAGCACTCTTGCACTATAAAGCAAGTCGTTTGAAGTCATACTATAGCGTTGTAAGAGAAACAGAGCTGCTTTTAAATTCATTACGGAATCACTGAATATGATGTTTACCTCAGGTAAAAGCAGCTGTCAAATGCAAGTCTAGGAAATGTTATGTTTTGAAAATTAATGTCACTCTGACATCACTCTGTGCAATGAAGCTTTACACTTATTTCTCATAATTGTGACATTTTGTTTTGGGTATTATTATCCACACATGTTTTTACCTTTTTATATACAGTTTGCATGTGATGTTTGAGAAGTAGCATTACTCAGAGTTGGAATTTACCAAGATAATGAGCTATGGCACAATAAACAACTGCAAATATTTTTTACATTTTATTAAAATTATTGTTGTTTTGTACTAAAGACAAATAATCAAGTATCTTGTATATAAATTATTATACACTACCAGTCAAAAGTTTTTGAACAGTAAGATTTTTAATGTTTTTTTTAAAGAAGTCTTCTGCAAAATATTGTTTTTAAATATTTAAAATAACTGTTTTCTATTTGAATATATTTTAAAATGTAATTTATTCCTGTGATTTCAAAGCTGAATTTTTAGCATAATTACTCCAGTCACATGATCCTTCAGAAATCATTCTAATATTCTGATTTGCTACTCTAAAATATTTCTTATTATTATTGTTATGTTGAAAACAGCTAAGTAGAATTTTAAGTTTAAAGCATGTTTGCTAAATAATTAATTTCTATCATTTCTATCACTCCCCCCAAAAAATAAATATATTGAAATCCAAGCTTTTGAATGGTATAGTGTGTAATGTTACAAAAGCTTTTTATTTCTGATAATGTACTCAATTGTTTTAAATATTGATACAAATATAATAATTAAAAAAAAATGTTTCTTGAAAAGCGAATTGGCATATTAGAATTATTTCTGAAGGATCATGTGACACTGAAGACTAGAGTAATGATGCTGAAAATTTAGCTTGATCACAGGAATAAATTACATTTTAAAATGTATTCAAATAGAAAGCAGGTATTATAAATAGTAAAAATATTTCACAATATTACTGCCTGTGATGTAGTGGTTATTCAGTGGCTACTTTTAAAATAATTCTTAATATAAATTTAAAATGTAGTAATTTTGTAACTATAATTTTATGCAAGATGAGTTAGGTGTAATCTTTATTTATTTATTTATTGGTTTAAAAAAGGGTAAGAAAACGTTTTTTAAAGTGTAATAGAAATTATATATTTAAAACCTAATAAATACATCCCTATAAAATATTTTTTGCTATTTTACTCTTTGACTTTGAATAGTTTTTCTAGCATTTTCAAGATCATAGAATGTACTAATAGATGTTTACTAGACTGATTGATTGACAGGTGTTAATTTTAATGTAAGATTTTTTTTTAAATGAGTATATAAAAACGATTATAATTTCTTTGTCTTACCATATTGTTATTCATCCACAGCATCTGTGTTTTTAAACACTCTTACGCCTAAATTCTATGTTGCGCTGACTGGAACCTCCTCGCTCATCTCGGGGCTTATATTGGTGAGTCGTTTTCTTGAATTTTGCGAATTGGTTGTCAAAAAACCTGACTTATACGTGATGAAATAAGCTGTGTAAAATCACGCTCGTTGTGTTTGTCTCCAGATATTTGAGTGGTGGTATTTCAGAAAGTACGGCACGTCCTTCATAGAGCAGGTGTCTGTCAGTCACTTGCGCCCTCTACTGGGAGGAGTGGAGAATAGCAGCTCTGCGGGCCTCTTCTCCTCAGTAAATGGCGATACAGAGCCTAGAACCAACGTTGCAGGTTTTTAAAAGTTCCTAGCTACATGTTTATGTTTCTAAATATTATAAAGTGAATATAATATAAAGTTGTTATTTTCTTTTCTTTCAGAATGTAAAGTGTGGAGGAACCCACTGAATTTATTTAGAGGTGCCGAGTACAGCAGGTATATATGGTTGGATGTTTCCTAAATGGTTTCAGTTAATTTCAATAATATTTGAATTTTAAAATCATATTCATTCATGATCGTTTCATTCCAGGTACACTTGGGTGACAGGAAAAGAGCCCCTGACATACTACGACATGAATTTATCAGCACAAGATCATCAGACCTTTTTCTTGGGAGACACTCAGCAACTTAGACCAGAGGACTCTGGTTAGTCTCATGCTCTTCCACTTAAAAAATAACTAGATTTAATCAGAATTGATGTTTAATCATGATATCTCTTTTGTTTGTTCTGCAGTAATGCAAAAGGCCTGGAGGGAGAGGAACCCACAGGCACGTATTCGAGCAGCTTACCAGGCAATTGAGCTGAACCGCGAGTGAGTTTCACGCGTCCTTGAGATTATATTCAATTTACTATCTTCAGATGTGACTCATCCGGTCAAATTTTACAGCTGAAAGGTTCCATTTAATAAACGGCAATAAAAACGTATGAATGTATGCTTATTTACATTTTTTATTTTATTGAATCAGTCAACATAAGATATTTAATTATGCATGCTCACTTAAAACTAATTGAATAATTTAATAACAGTTAAATGTAATCTAATTTTTTCATGAAGTGCATTATAATGATCATGCCTAAATATACTTGTAAAATGACCAATTTTCATTTTTAATATTATAATTTTAATTATAATTATTAATTAAATTAATTAATTATTTACTTAATGCTTTTCTGTGCCATCCAGATGTGAACATGGATTTTACTTTTTTCTAACTTTTTTTTATTTTATCATATCGGTCACTATTTTATATTTCATTATGCATAATTTAGTAACTCTCTTAAATTTATTAATATTAATTTTTCATATTGTGCATTATGATGTTAATGTCTATTTTTATTATTTATACACTACTGGTCAAAGGTTTTTGAACAGTAAGATTTGTAATGTTTTTTTAAAGAAGTCTCTTCTGCTCACCAAGTCTGTGTTTATTTGATCCAAAATACAGCAAAAACAGTAACATTTTGAAACAGCTGAAAAAGATGAAAAGCATTTTTAACAGCTTTCTGTTTAAATATATTTTAAATTGTAATTTATTTTTGTGATTTCAAAGGTGAATTTTTAGCATCATTACTCCAGTCACATGAGCCTTCAGAAGTCATTGATATTCCGATTTGCTGTTAAAAAAACATTTATTATTATTATGTTAAAAACAGTTGAGTAGAATTTTTTTCAGGTGTCTTTGAGGAATAGAAAGTTATCTTCTGTAACATTATAAATGTCTTTATCATCACTTTTGATCAATTTAAAGCATCCTCGCTTAATAAAAGTATTCATTTCAATCATTCTATCAAAAAAATTATACTGACTCCAAGCTTTTGAATGGTATAGTGTATAATGTTACAAAAGTGTTTTATTTCAGATAAATGCTGATCTTTGGGTCTTTATATTCATCAAAGAATCCTGAAAAAAATGTACTCAATTGTTTTAATGTTTCAAATCTTGTTTTAAATATCAATAATAATAATAATAATAATAAATGTTTCTTGAGCAGCAAATCAGCATATTAGAATGATTTGTGAAGGATCATGTGACACTAAAAACTGGAGTAATGATGCTGAAAATTCAGCTTTGTTCACAGGAATAAATTACATTTTAAAATATATTCAAACAGAAAGCAAGCGTTTTAAATAGTAAAAATATTTCATAATATTACTGCTTTTGCTGTGTTTTGGATCAAAAAAATGCAGGCTTGGTGAGCAGAAGAGACTTCTTTAAAAAACTAAATCTTACTGTTCAAAAACTTTTGACTGGTAGTGCATGTACAACAGTATATATATGTATATATATATAGTATGTTATTGTAATATAAGCCATGTATTGTTATTAACCAAAACAGAAGTAATTGCTGGCTTTTCTGTGTCGGCCAGAGTTTTATTATCAGTGCATCTCTAATGTTACCAGCGAATTGACTTTTTTTTTGTCTCTGAAGCATATGACTCATTCATTGCAGATGTGCTGCAGCATATGTGCTCCTGGCCGAGGAGGAAGCCACAACCATCACAGAGGCTGAGCGGCTTTTCAAACAAGCGCTTAAAAGTGGTATGAAACTTTCACAGTGCCACACATATATACTCAGCATACAGTAACTCACACTGTTGCTCGTTGCTTTTACAGCCGGTAAAGACACCAATCTTGTGGTCTACATCAAGCGCAGACTGGCCATGTGTGCTAGAAAACTGGGTCGCATCAAAGAAGCCGTAAAGATGATGAGAGATGTGAGTGACGCTACATACCGCTATATGCCTTAGAAATGATTTTACAGTAAATTAGATTTGTTCTTTTGAACAAACATGATAGAACATTCCTGTACGTTTAGTGGAGATAAAAAAAAACTATTCATTTTTTTTCTGTTCAGTTTTACAAAAAATCTTAAAACTTTGGTCACATTACTCCAAAACATGTTGTCACTCCACATCTATAGAATATCCTCAGGGTAAATTTACATACCTTTACATTTACCTGAACGTACCATAACATTTTCTTTATGATTCTGGTCCATTAATAAATATTAACTGAAAGAGAAACTTTAAATTACAACAACAGATTTAAAAATGTAGTATCTGTAGTATATAGCATTTAATATATTTTTAATGACTAAAAGTTTGATGTTCATTAATCATCAGAGATTAATTTCTGACATAGGTAATTATACAATTTTTACAAATACAATTTTTTTAATGAATGCATTGGAGTCTTTACTTGAAATGTTACATACTACTGTGCACATTTTATTTTACTTTATTATTTTATTTTATTTTATTTTTTTTATTTAAGTGGTGTCCTGCACTTGAATTATGCTCTGTTGTGTAATATTTTCATTTTCTTGTTTTCTTGTACAGTTAATGAAAGAATTCCCCTTACTAGGAATGTTAAATATTCACGAGAACCTTTTAGAAGCATTATTAGAGTTGCAGGCCTACGCGGATGTACAAGCAGTTCTTGCAAAATATGATGGTAAGCTCCTTCATCTGTCATGTTACTGTACATTTCAGTCAGGACCAGGGAGTAATGCTTTATCCTTTTTATTAACTGATGTATAACCTGATGATTCCCCCTTTAGATATCAGCTTGCCAAAATCAGCTACTATATGCTACACATCTGCCTTACTGAAAGCCAGAGCAGTGTCAGATAAGTAAGTCCAATATTGAATGTTATATTGGTGTATCATAGCATATGATGATTTATGGATGATAGTTTGCTGAATGAATCTGTATGTGTGTCACATGGCAGGTTTTCACCTGAAGCAGCGTCTAGACGAGGTCTCAGCACAGCAGAGATGAATGCAGTGGAGGCCATACACAGAGCTGTGGAGTTCAACCCACATGTACCAAAGGTTCGAAAGATTCTTTTAAAGGGTTTTCTTTTTCTGGAAAAACTGGTAACAAAATGTTAAACCACACCAAAATTTTGTTTCTTATATACTACCTTTTTTAAATTTGGAGTTTGATAAGATTTTTTTTAAACGTTTGTAAAAGAAGTCACCAAGGCTGTTTTTTTTAATATTGTGAAATATCATTAAAATCTAAAATAACTGCTTTCTGTTTTAGTATGTTTTAAAATGTATTTTTTTCTTTTACTCATCATTGCTTCAGTCTTGAGTGTCACGATTCTGACTTTTTTTTTTTTTTCAGAATTGCACGATACAAACTCGCAATTACGAATTATAAAGTCAGAATTGGGAGATATAAACTCGCAATTCTGAGAAATAAAGTCAGTTTATATCTTGCAATTCTGGCTTTATAACATGCAATTGCAAGTTAAGTCAGAATTGTAGCTCGCAAATTGGACTCTTTTTTTCTCAGAATTGTGTGATATAAACTCACAATTGCAAGTTGTAGTCAGAATTGTGACAAACTCACAAAAGAAATAAAGTCGCAATTCTGATTTTATAACATGCAATTTCAAGTCCAGTCAGAATTGTGAGATAAACTCACAGATAGACTTTTTCTCAGAATTACGTGATATAACTCACAATTGCAAGTTATAAAGTCAGAATTGCAAGATATAAACATGCAAACTGACATTTTTCTTAAAATTGAAGACAATTCTGAGAAATAAACTTGCAATTCTGAGAAATAAAGTCAGAAATAAAGTCTCGCAATTCTGACTTTGTAACATGCAACTGCGAGAAACTCACAAATTTATTTTTTCTCACAATTGCATGATATAAACTCGCAAATTGACCTTCTCAAAATTAAAGACAAACTCACAATTTTGAGACATAAACTTGCAATTCTGAGAATTTTTTTTTTCAGAATTGCGCATTTTTATTTTTTGCGCATTGTGACTTTTTGACACGCAGTTGCGTAAGTTACTTGTATCACGCAATTCTGACAGAATTGAGATAAAAAGTCACAATAATTATTTTTTTTTTGTTCAGTGGTGGAAATGGGCTTCTATCCAAGAAACATTTCTTTTTATTATCAATGTTAAAAACAGCTGTGCTGCTTAATGTTTGTAGAAATCGTGATACATTTTTTTCAGGATTTTTCGATGAGTAGAAAGTTCAAAAGAACAGCATTTATTTCAAATCAAATGTTTGTAACATTGTAAATGTATTTACTGTCAGTTTTAATCAATTGAATACAGCCTTGCTGAATAAAAGTATCAGTTTCCTTTGAAGGAAAACTTGAACGATAGGTGAATTGCAACAGTAATTTTAATCTAAAATTCTGATATAACATTTTTTGATTGGGTTTGCTAAAATCCAATAATAAAAAAATACCAGTTTCAAGTGATTTTATCTTGATGTATAATGAAAATATTCAAGTTACTTGGCCTCACATCAACTTTGTCTCCCTGTTATTCATGAGTGCAGACATATTGTCATGACCAGGAGGTGATGCTGTTGAAGCACACTGCACTAAACTGAAACTTTTCTAACATTCACATCAGGAGTGCATCGTTCTCAGTTTTACATTGAACGTAAATGCAGGTGGGCTTGTTTACCCAAGACTGCCGAGCATATATTCCCGTAAGCCGTGTTTAGGGTGAAAGTTAGATCACCTTTGATTTTCTTTGTGCTCTTTTAAGATGTTTTGACCCTTATCATCTATTTCTTTCTTTGTACCTGGTTCCAACTTGCCACTTTCCAAAACACTAGATCGGACTTCAAAGTGCACAGCCTCTTTACACCCAAACACACGGTCTCAGAAGAAGGGTATTTACGCACATGCGTGCACCTCAGACGTGATGTATCAGACTACAATGTGCACCTGTTTGAGATGTGCAGCAAATATCAACACACGCACATACACCTGGTCTTTCATTTGGCAAATCTGCCCCTAGAGCAAAAAAGGCAATCCAGAATGAGCAAAGATGGTTTTGAATGTCAGTAGTATTACTATTACATTTGTTTGATCACTTCAGACAGATACTTATACAGTCTTGAAGGTATACATTACCAGTCAAAAGTTTTTGAACAATAAGATTTTTATTGTTTTTATAGGATGTCTCTTCTGCTTTCCAAGCCTGCATTTATTTGATCCAAAGTACAGCAAAATCAGTACAATTTTGAAATATTTTTACTATTTAAAAAAACTATTTTCTATTTGAATATATTTTACAATGTAATTTATTCCTGTGATTTCAAAGCAGAATTTTTAACATCATTACTCCAGTCACATGATCCTTCAGAAGTCATTCTAATATTCTGATTTGCTGCTAAAAAACATTTATTATTATTATTATTATTATTATTATTATGTTAAAAAAACAGCTGAGCAGATTTTTTTCTCCAGGTTACTTTGAATAGAAATTTCAGAAGAACAGCATTTGTCTGAAATAGAAATCTTTTGTAACATTATAAATGTCTTTATCATCACTTTTGATCAATTTAAAGTATCCTTGCTAAATAAAAGTATTGATTTCTATAATACTTAGAAACCCCCAAAAAATCCCAGACTCCAGACTTTTGAATGGTATAGTGTATAATGTTACAAAAGCTTTTTATTTCAGATAAATACTGACTTTTGGATCTTTCTTTAACTGGTTTAAATATTAATAATAATAATAATTAAAAAAATGTTTTTGAACAGCGAGTCAGCATATTAGAATGGTATCTGAAGGATCATGTGACACTGAAGACTGGAGTAGTAATGCTGAAAATTTAGCTTTGATCACAGGAATAAATAAAATTTTAAAATATAATGAAATTGATCAAAAAAAATTCAAAATTGTACAGTTTTTGCTGTACTTTGGATCAAATAAATGCAAGCTTGGTTAGCAGAAGAGACTTGAAAACAATGTTACTGTTTAAAAACTTTTGACTCTAACTTTCTTTACAGGTAAAATTCAGTCGCTTTTGATTAGTTTAATGCATCCTTGCTGAATACAAGTCAAAAAAAGAAAAAATGAACCCGAACATTTGAATAGTAGTGTATCTTTTTCACCTTAATAGTGATAATATTAGTATATATTATAAAAAAATAAAGTAGTATAATTTGGTAAATGCATTAAATTATTGTCAGACATTCAATTCATCTCTTAAATTTTCACATTAACACATTGACAGCCCAAAAAAATTATAATGCATGATGTCATCCGTGCACCTGTACCTCACCTTTGCATCTCAAAGACCACCGTAGCGTGATGTCATCGCTCAGGGTCCGTACGGTCATGTGAAAAGAGATACGAGACAGACTGAGACAGAGGCTTATGGGAGTTCAGCAGGGGCTTAGGAGGAACCTCCACATAAAAGAGACCCATCACTGACACTTGATCCGCCATAAAAGAGGTGACCGTGTTTGTGTGCGGGCATGTTGTGTAGGACAGCTGCCTGTCGAATGTCAGCATGATCATAAAGCTAAATTACCCATGTCTGCCCGCATATGTTTGTGTGCATTCTGACATATCCACCGTGGTGACTGTTACAGAAAGATACGTTTGGATATTTGTTCATAATGGAGAAGGTGTGTTTGACACGTTGTAGAGGGAATCAGGGAGTCGAATTGAGCTGTAATGTACCATAATCACAGCCAGGGGCATTTGGGAAGGTTATCCTCCGGATAATACCATTTAATCCTGCTGTATTGCCCTCTACAACATTCACCCCGGGGCCCAGAGCGGGGGAGAATCTAAGTATACAGGCTCATGTATAAGTATAAAGCTCTCAAATGTACACTCTATGAAAAGTCTGTATTATGCATTGCAATTTGTAGTGTTTTATGGTTGAAGGAAATGCCTGGAAAATGTACTGGTAATTTTCTGACAGGACATTATCCATTTTTCCATCTTTTTTTTTTCTAAGAGTGTATTGGTGAATGTCTGGATCACATTTCACCCTAATATTAAAAGGGAAAATAATACAAAATGAAGTGTATTTTTATTTTTTTGTCATTGTGACATTATTTTCTTGCACAGCATATTTTCCTCTTCTCATTGGCTTAATGCATTCATGTTTTTTTTACGTTTGATAGTATTTATCTATGTATTTAAATACTTTAAAAATGTAATATTATATATAATATATTTATATAATGAAAAATAATTATTTCTCTAATACTTTTTTGCATTATGGTAATGAGAATTAAGGGCAAATATGCTTAATTGTCTTTTCGTATTGTTTTCTTTTCTTGAATTTAAAATGTAATCCAAAATGTATTGTTTTGTGTCTCGTTGCAGTATTTATTAGAGATGAAGAGTCTGATTTTGCCACCTGAGCATATTTTGAAGAGGGGAGACAGTGAGGCGGTGGCGTATGCTTTCTTTCACCTGCAGCACTGGAAACGGGCAGAGGGGGCGCTCAACCTGCTACATTGCACCTGGGAAGGCAGTATGTATCGTGCACATCTGTTCTTTTTTTGTGTATAGAATGTGATGATTACCATGCTCATTTACCATGAAAATTACAAGGTATTTCCAGGTACTTAAAGGGTTTGTTCACCCAAATATGAAAATTTTGCCATTAATTACTCACCTTCATGTTGTTCCAAACCCGTAAGACCTTCGTTCGTCTTCAGAACACAAATTAAGTTATTTTTGATGAAATCTGAGAGCTTTCTGACCCTGCATAGACAGCAAAGCAACTGACACGTTCAAGGCCCAGGAAGGTAGTAAGAACATAGATATAATAGTCCATTTTTTTCAACAATTTCTTCTCTTCTGTGCCAGCCTTCGACGTGCATTCATGAGAGTACCTCTACTAGTAGCTTTATAAAATTAAGGTTGAACCACTGATGATGCATTGTCTATTTTATCAATATTCTTACTACCTTTATGGGTCTTGAATGTGTCAGTTGTGTTGCTGTCTATGCAAGGTCAGAAATGCCTCGGATTTCATCAAAAATATCTTAATTTGTGTTCCGGAGATGAGTGAAGGTCTTACAGGTTTGGAAGAGCACAAAGGTGAGTAATTCATGACAGAATTTAAATTTTTGGGTGAACTATTCCTTTAAGAAAAGAAGCATGACAGGGTATTAACATCATGGTAGTATCGGAAAACAACAAATGTGCTTTGTTATACGCTGTTTACTGTAAAACAAAATGTAAATCATCTCACTTGATATCATTAGACATCTTTTGTCTCTTGTAGCTTTCCGGATTATTCCATACCCCCTGGAAAAGGGTCATCTCTTCTATCCCTACCCAGGATGCACAGAAACCGCAGACAGAGAGCTTCTGCCTTGTAAGTATACACTATATCCACCTTTTTCTTCCTGTAAGAAGGGGTGCGGCCAATTGTAAATTTTATGGGGCAGGCTTCCGGTCTCATCCAAGTCTAGCTATTTTTAGTTGTACAAAACAGCTTGTTTTGCTTCTTGTTACTGCAAATTGGTGCCTTACCATATTATTTTAATGTAGTATCTTAATTATGAACACACTAGTTTGTTCATTTACTTCACAATAGGGCTGGGCGAATTGGCAAAAAAAATTTTCTGTTTTTTTTTTTACAGAATTTTAACAGTTTGACCGTTTTTTTTTGTTTGTTTGTTTGTTTGTTTTTTACATTTTATGATTTTTAACTAGTCAACTTGAAAATGTAACTTCAAGAAACCTTCTTTATTAAACCTCTGGTTAAAGAAAATTCTATTAGTGCACACATGAAGTTGCCAACATGATGTTAGTGTTAAACAAATCACTTGTTAAATATCTTTGCAGAAAAGATACATGAACAACTACAACTTGTGCAAACGTGTCTTCGACATATTATATGTTCAGAAATAATACTAGGAAAATGCTTTAAATAAATCTCAAAAGTCAAGGTAATTCAAATTCAAAATGACTGAATGTATAACACCAGTAGACTATTATTATTAGGCAGCATTAACTATAATTGTTCTGTAAAAACAATGAACAGCAGCTTTCAGCCTGTCACCGCGATGCAAACATGAAATATCAGACATACTGTACAGTAGCAGTTCTTCACGATTTTTTTATTCGATTGCACTGCTTTTCTCTTGTTTTTTTTTCTATGTAAACATGGACGCGTTTGAATTGCACTTGCATCTATTTGACTTGCTCTTGCATGCAGCATCTCATGCATGAAACGGCATTATAAAAACGTGGCGCTCAAGTTAAAAGAAGTTCACTCCCATCCTCTTGCATGTTTTTCCAATTCCACTGCTCACGTTGCATCTTTGTCAACACTGTGTGAATGGCGCCTAGCGATATGAGCGAGAGGAGTGCAATATTCTAGTGATAACAGAACTCCAACCATTTCACCGTTTGTATCACTCCACTTACAGTATTTCTCACAGCAAGTGTCAGGGTGGGCACTCAAATCTACCTGTAATTTTATAAAGAATACTGTTTTTGTTTCATTGAATGTAGGCAAGAATGTACTTCAAGTGTCAGCAGCCGTTCAGCACTCATGAACCTGTCGAGAGCAGCCTTACCTCAGCCAGATCTTCTGGTTCTGATGTCTCTATAGTGGTTAAACAGGAAATATAATTATTTTTGGGTAAATCTAACAAGCAGTCTTTGGTCACATTAATCTATTACTTGTTCCAGAGCAAATAGTTTTGGCTGAGGGGAAAATCGCATCACTTTATATTTTATGTATAAACGCAATATCGCACTCGTAGCCGTGCAATATGGCTGTATATCGGCACACTGTGATTACCTATTGTGAATCACTGTGAATCACTGCTGTGCTGATATACAGCCATATCGCACTGCTAATGTGCCATCACATTAGAGTAATTTCAGCATTGCAAAAAAAAAATTGCATGTGCAAAGAAGGTGTACAGATGTATGAAGCACTGCTCACACAGAGGTCACTTTCAAGCAAAGCAGCTTTCTGTTTGTCTGTATGGCAAATTGACCAACCTGAACAATCTGTGTGGTAAACTATTTTGCCTTACGCAAACTGCAGATCACACAGATTACTACTGGAATGACAGGATTTTGACATTTCGACATTTCGAGTGTTCAGTCAAGTAGTGTAACAGAAAAATAACAGGAAAATTAGGTATTTATAGACCTGTTTTTTTTTTCCTTTTTCTTCCAGCATTTCACGAGGTCTCAGTGTACCCGAAGAAGGAGCTTCCTTTCTTTATCCTCTTCACAGCGGGCCTGTGCTCCTTCTGTGCCATGTTGGCCATGCTCACACACCAGTTTCCAGAGCTCATGGGGGTCTTCGTCAAAGCTGTAAGTATCTGTACGCTTTACCAAACTGTGTGTGCTTTGTTTTGGCTTTCCTCTAATCCCTCTATGCCCTTATTATTTATTTCTTTTTTGTTTAGAAGAGAAAGTACACAATCACTGAACTCCCAAGATAAACATTTCATTGTGTTGCAATGTAAGAATGAAGTCACAGTTAATGGCACTCTAAACGGTACAAACCGCAGTTCATTATGAGACCAATAACTATCCGTGATGTTCTATGGAAAGAACAAAAAAAGGCTGTGCATTACATTTTATTTTACCACGGGTAAACAGCCTGGAAACAACCCACAATGTCCAAGCTTTGTGTGGTAGTAAGTTTCACATTGCATCCCATTTTTCTAATAAAATATATTTACAGTTTAATAATTTATATACAGTTGACATCAAAAGTTTACAAAAGTTTCCCCTTTCAGAATCGGTAAAAATGTTAATTATTTTACCAAAATAAGAGGGGTCAGACAAAATGCATGCTATTGTTTAATTAATACTGACCTGAATAAGATATTTCACATAAAAGATGTTTACATATAGTCCACAAGAGAAAATAATAGTTGAATTTATAAAAAATGACCTGGTTCTAAAGTTTACATGCCCTTGATTCTTAATACTGTGTTGTTATCTGAATGATCCACAGCTGTGTTTTTTTGTTTAGTGATAGTTGTTCACGAGTCCCTTCTTCAGAAAAATCCTTCAGGTCCCACAAATTCTTTGGTTTTCCAGGATTTTTGTGTATTTGAACCCTTTCCAACAGTGACTGTATTATTTTAAGATCCATCTTTTCACACTGAGGACAACTGATTGACTCGTATGCAACTTTAACAGAAGGTTCAAACGTTCACTGATGCTCCAGAAGGAAAAAAAACAAAAAAACAATGCATTAAGAGCCGAGGGGTGAAAACTTTTGAACAGTATGGAGATGTGTACATTTTTCTTGTTTTGCCTAAATATCACATTTTTTCATTTAGTACTGCCCTTCAGAAGCTACAGAAGATACTTATTTTGTTTCCCATAAGACAAAATAAGTTAAATTTACCCTGATCTTCAAATTCAAAAAGTTTCTTAATGTATCAGGTTTCCTTCTGGAGTATCAGTGAGTGTTTGAACCTTTTGTAATAGTTGCATATGAGTCCCTCAGTTGTCCTCAGTGTGAAAAGATGAATCTCAAAATCATACAGCCATTGTCGGAAAGAGTTTAAATACACAAAAATGATGCAAAACCAAAGAATTTGTGGGACCTGAAGGATTTTTTCTGGAGACCAGCGAGCAGTTTTACTGTTCAGAACGAACAAGGGACTCATGAACAACTATCACTAAACAAAAAAACACAGCTGTGGATCATTCAGGTAACAACACAGTATTAGGAATCGAAGGGATGTAAACTTTTGTATTGTACTTTTATATATAAACCTTAGTCATTGTGGTAGATAGCAGAAATTAAGCAGCAGAAGTGAAGCCAAGCAGGCCTTTAAATTGTTCGTATGACAACCTTTAGCCCTTCCGAAGGCCGGGATGTGTATTTCACGATGGAGCGTTCTTCTTTTTTCGTTGTTTACATTCGTTTGGGTGAATTAATAGCAAGTGATTGATTTCAGAACAAGCTGGAGTTGTTGCAGTACATGCCACGGAAGGGCTTCACCTCTGACACGCGTTCGAATTCACTCTTTTTCTGTTATACTCCCTCGCTTACAATCGCACTTACATGCTTTGTTCCCCGTCCACTCCAAACATCTTGTTCTCCTTGGGGAGCGATGCCCTAATTTGTAATTGCAATAAACTCCTAAATGTGAGGACATGCAGCCTCATTGGCCTTTATCTTTTTATCAACCTCGTTTGTCATGTTACAACATGTATTTACGTTAGCACTATCTATTTCCTGGATCTACGTTAAAATGGATGATACCTCTCCAGCCTCCACTCTGCCCAGTTTTCCTCCCTCTCCGGCGTGCGGCCCCAGGCTTCCTTTTCCATATTCCGTCAAAAACATCTGTTCATCCGTGAAATGTATCGCTTCATAAACACATTAGGAGCTTGTTTATGGTGGACTGAATTGTGGAGGTTTCAGTGTTTTTCAAAGGGACGGTTTCGCGCCAGCTTTATAGTCCTGGAGATTGTTGCCATCCAGTTTTTTTTTTTTTTCTCCTCTTGTTTGTGTCTGTCAGGACCTCCATGTAGTTATCCCAGAGAGACAAACTCTATCATACTTATGTTTAGCACTTCAGGCACTTTGAAGGCAGCTTTCTGACAGCTTGTGGCTTAGCCATTTTGGATAGTCCATGAATGAGGTAGACAACACAAGACACGCAACAGCAAAAGCACTGCTTTCATATTTTGTTTTATCAGCTCACAGCAGTCATACTCGTACTTCAATTTAGGGCTGAAATTCATTGCAATGTCATTTCATAAAACAGTGTAGTAAAAAGGTTGTGTTTACTGTACAACACGAAACGACTGTACAGTCATTACCAGCGATTACAAATTAAACTTCAAATATTTTAATATTATAATTCATATTTAAATTAACAATTAATAACTATTATAAATATTTTTATGCCGAAAAAAAAAAAAAAAAATATATATATATATATATATTTACACAACACCAAACTACTGTACAGTCATTACCAGCGATTACAAATTAAATTTTAATTCATATTTAAATTAACAATTAATAACTATTATAAATATTTATATATATATATATATATATATATATATATATATATATATATATATATATATATATATATATATATATTCAGATTTCAATATATGAGCCAAACTTCAAATAATTATATGAAGTTGTAATATGTCTAAATAAATCCTAAGTACAAAGTTAAAATTTTAAATGTATAAATGGACATCCAAATACATACTTGTGTAAATATTATAAGTCTAATATTTAAAAGAGTTTTTTCGCAAAAACTGATAACTTTTTACCAATTTTTTTTGTGCATTCCAGTTAATCTCAATCAAACTGCAGTCGGGTTATTTTAAGTAAAATAGTTTTAAAAACTACAACTGACTAACACAATAAAACAAAATAAAAACATGATAACATAATAAAAAAACATGAAAATGTTAAAAAACTGACTTATGTGTTTTTGCAAAAAAAACTAATATATATATAAATATTTTATTATTATTATTTATTTTATTTTATTTTTTTTTAAGTTTCCTATTTTAATATACTTTAAAATTAATTTATTTCTGTGACGCAGCACTGAATTCTATTATGCTGATTTATTATCATTGTTGAAATTGATGTGCTGCCTAATTTTTTTTTGGAAACTGTTATACTTTTTTCTTTGTGATTCTTTGAATAAAAAGTTAGAACAGCATTTATTCAAAACAGAAATATTTTCTAACAATATAAGTCTTTACTATTGCTTTTTATCCATTTAAGACATCGTTGCTGAATAAAAGTATTAAATTCTTAAAAAAAAAAAAAAAAAATGACTGACCCCATACTTTTGAATAGTAGTGTATATTTCTAAAAGTTCTATTTTAAATAAACACTGTCCTTTTTAACTTTTTTTTTTTTTTTTTTATCACAGGTCCAAAAAAAATAATAAGTAGCACAACTGTTTCCAATATTGATTATAAATCAGCATATTAGAATGATTTCTGAAGGATCATGTGACACTGAAGACTGGAGTAATGATTCTGAAAATTCTGCTTTGAGTCACAGGAATAAATTTTATTTTAAAGTATATTAAAATCAAAAACTGTTTTTTTTAATTGCAATAATATTTCACAAAATTACAGATTCTTTTCTGCATTTTCGATCAAAGAGGTGTGTATGGTTATTAGTTCAGATCCATCTGGCTGTTCTGACTGTTCTCTCTCTCCTCTCTCTTTGCAGTTCTTCAGCACCCTCTTTGCACCACTGGGCTTTTTTGCAGACAAGATGGAGAGTTTTATGCCCTCCTGCCTGTGGCATCACCTAGCAAACGTCTGACTTACACACACCGCACACATACCTGCACTCGAAAACACTACTGTACATGTAACATGTGTAAGGTGCCCGTTAGCCACCTGTACTGACAATAAAAACATTTTGGCTCTTTGACACACTTTGCTTTGTCTTTTGTGTTTCAAGCTTTCTGAATTGGTTAAGTAGAAGAGCAGATGTCAATATAAACATGTTGAGTAAATGATGTTTCTCAACCTCTATGCCGTGACTGTCTCTAATCCTGCTTAAATATGCTTGCAATGGCCACAGGGCAGGTTGCCACGGTGATATAGTGCTGATGCAATCACTGAAGAAAAAGACTGGCCTTGTTTACCTTGAAGATTCGGCAGTAAATTATGTGTTGTTTTTAGAAGACCTCACCAGACAAAAGTTCAGACCCACAGCATGAGGGTGAGTTGGTTACACAGATGAAACAATATGTTTGCACAATACTAATAGTCTTTCTTATAAAATGAAGGCTTGATATGAGATTGTATTTAAGAATTTTACTTTAGAAAAGACTGTCAGGCATTGCACTTGTGGTTATGAATATCACTGTGGGGTTCTACAAATGCAACACCGGATTACAATTTTAAGGCAAGTTCACACGAAGGATGAAAAATCAGTCTCTTCAGATAAGAGCTATAACAATAAGGACACAGAGGAACGATATGGGCAATGGTTTTAGAGATCAACGAAATCATAGAAAATATGGTTGCATGTTTTCACATAATTGTCAGGCAGAATGTTTCACCATTAATATTGATTTTAATATTTATTTTAAAAGACACCTAAAGGGATCATTCACCCAAAAATTAAAATTACCCTATTATTTACTCACCCTTAAGCCAACCTAGGTATTACCAGAAGCTAGAGATTATGGTTTATAAAGTTTTAAATAGGCCTATGGATCTTTTTTCTTACCTAAATGCCTTAATTCACTTCAGAGGGCCTTTATTAATGCCCTGGAGCTGTGTGGAGTACTTTTTATGATGGATGGATGCACTTTATTGGACTTATATTGGACTATTAAATCTCTAAAACAGCCATTCACTGCCATTATAAAGCTTGGAAGGAGCAGGGCTTTTTTTTTTTTTAATATAATTCTTGATTGTATTTGTCTGAAAGAATAAAGTCATATACATCTAGGTTGGCTTGATGGTGAGTAAATCATGAGGTAGTTTTGGGTGAACTGTCCCTTTAAAAGACACTTGTAATTGGCATTGCTTAAAAAGAGGTTATAATTTTATTCTGTTTATTTATATACCATCTTCCTAACATGCAAGACTGCTTTACTTACATAAATATAGTCGTATTTTAATTCAACAACAATCTTTTATGCAGGAATACGGTTATTTGCAATCCAAAACGCTTTCTCTCAGTTGTTGTCGTTCTTAGTAATAATTATTGGCGGGCTTTCAGAAATGACGTTTTCAAGGCGGCAGGGAGGCAAGTGATGCAGAAGGCAGGTCAGTACAAAACATTCAATTAAATAAACACACTTACAACTAATTCATACACGCAAGGTGCTGCCATTTGTCTTATAATATTCACTTTTTTTGACGTAATAGCGGGCACAGGCATTTTTAACTCGAACGTTCGTTTCCGGTCTGCTGCTTCCGTTATTTCAACTGTAACTTAACTGTCGTTTGACTACTACAACAGTCATTATTCAGTTGTAAATGATTAACGAGACCGCTGCTGAAGTAGCACACACAGTTATCATGTTATATTTAAACCGTAATCTCCTTATATATTGAACAGCAAGAAGTTCTCTCGTATGAGGAATATTTACTTTTCAGATTCGTTTAACTTTTTTTCTTCTGTGTGTATGACTACTGTAAATAGTCAACATCACTTAGTGTTTTTTACCAACCTGTAAATAAACACACTTCTCTTTTAGTTCCTGTCCTGCTCAGAGCGCTAATTACCACTTCTGAGGTAACCGAGTCGTCTATAACAGATATTAATCGTTTTCGTTATTAATATTTTCACAATTTGAAATAGAACTCTAGGCTAATGCTTAAGGCATATTAAGCAGTATACACTAAATTTGACGTAGTGTTGTTTAAAATTATTATGAAGCAATGCATACTATGCAGTATATACTCTAAATTCAACTATTATTTTCTCTTGTGGACTACATGTAAATGTCCTTTATGTGAAATATCTTATTCAGGTCAGTACTAAATAAAAATAACATGCAATTTGTATGATTCCTCTTATTTTGGTAAAATAATTAACAATTTGCAGATTCTGCAATGTGTATATAAACTTTTGACTTCAACTGTACATATGCCAGTATCACAACGTACATGGTATTGTTCTAAATTCTTTCCCAGGTTTTGCTCCGGTGTCTTTAAAGCGCAGCATTCCTCTCAACATATTTGGCATGGACATGGATGTTCACAGCTACATATGAGACGAATGCATAGTGTCTGATCATCAAAGCTCCCGCTACCACCTGCTTTCTTTGGCAGCCATCCATACAACAGTCAGATGGGGTCATGCGGGGTCTGTATGAAGCTCCATAAGGTACTGAATGCAGAGTAGAAAAGAGCCAAAAAGACTTGCGATAGTGTTTATCCAGTGTTTATAATGTTTATTCACTGGTATATTTACAAACAAATGTTGCTTAAAGAGGTTAATAGCCTGGGAAAACAAACGGGCTACTGGCTGTGAAGGATGAGGATGTGTTTCGCCTGATACCATCGCAGGCCCTGACAGAGCTGGTGCCCTACAGCTGGATTAAGTACAACTGGGGGCGTCTTAACTGGCGCTCTCCAGGGGTCTGGATTTGTTCAGGTTGGCAGTTCACTGCAGGCTTAAGCCACCGAGTGTAACAAAAGCTAGTGACAACCAAGCAAATAGTGTTTGCAGCAGATACTGTCCCATGAGATTCTATGCAAGACATTGCTGTGTTAAATTAAAGCTGTGTCTGTATTACAGAATATCATGCATCTCTTATATTTCCCTAGATCTTACTAAGGGGGCATTTACACAACAGCATTTTGGGGCATGAAAATGCAACCTTTTGAAAACAGGTTTAAAAGTGTATGTTTTTGAAAACAATAACATTGTAACTCTAACCCTAAAGTTTCCAAATGTCTGGAAGGTTTCTGGAAATTCTCCGCCCCTTTGCAACCCTTTTCAACACACTCGTGTTTACTATTTTACATTTTGGTGAATTTTTGGCGTTGCCATTTGTTTATTTTTATTCATATATTTTTCCCTGCTTACATCCCACAGACTGTTAGGGTTGGGGATGGGGTTAGGGTCGCATTTTCATGCTTTTTTCTAGGGGTTGACTGATTATCAGCCTGGCCGATTATTACCGGTGCTGATATTAAGCATTTTTATGGTTATTGGTATCAGTCATTTTCAAAACCGATTTGCAGATAAAATAATTGAATAGCATTTAAATAGAGTTTTTGTCAGATCCCTTCTTATTCTGAATTTTGAGATTCATTTTTATTTTTACACCAGATGTATATATCGGTTTAAAATATCGGTTATCGGTCTGCTTTATCTGTAATAAACTGTACCGGCATCAGCCTTAAAAAAATCACATATCAGTCGTACAAAATATCATACATTTTTGGTACAACTGAAATTGTATGAATTCACTGACAAATCACTTAAGTGTAAAATAATTACGCTACCAGGCAAAAGTTTTTGAACGCTAAGATTTTTACTGTTTCTTAAAGAATTCTCTTCTTCTTACCAAGCCTGCATTCACTTGATTGAAAATACAGCAAAAGCAGTAATTTTGTGAAATATTTTTACTATTTAAAATAACTGCTTTCTATTTGAATATATTTTAAAATGTAATTTATTCCTGTGATGAAATGCTATATTTACAGCATCATTACTCCAGTCTTTGGTATCACATGATTCTTCACCAATCATTCTAATATGCTGATTTCCTGAAACATTTTCTATTATTATTATGATTTCTATGATTATGATGATGATTATTATTATTATCAATATTTAAAATATGCTCTTCAAATTTTTTTCTCTTTTATTTAGCAAGGTTGCTTTGAATTGACCAAAAGTGATGATAAAGACATTCATAATGTTACTAAATATTTATATTTCTGTTTTTCTAAACTTTCTATTCATTAAAGAAACCTGAAAAAATTCTACTCAGCTGTTTTCAGCATAATAATAATAAAAAAAATTTGTGCAGCAAATCAGAATATTACAATGATCATGTGACAAAAAAAAAGTATGCTAAAAATTCAGCTAAATTACATTTTTAAATATATTCAAATAGAAAACAGGTATTTAAAATAGTAAAAATATTTTAAAAAAATACTGTTTTTGCTGTACTTTGGATCAAATAAATGCAGACTTGGTGAGCAGAAGAGACTTCTTTAAAAACATAAAAAAAAAAACTTACCTTTCAAAAATTTTTGACTGGTAGTGTATGTTTTCTAATATCTAAGGATTAGAATATGGTAGAGACGTATAGATGGGCTTGTCACATGACAACCACCCACAAAAACCTAGTAGCTATATATAAGGTGCTCTGAATGAGTTTGTTCCTGTGTGGTCGCATGGGTGATCTGGGTAGTTGCTAAAATTTTGCTTTGTATCGCGATTCGTTTAACATCTCAACCGACTTGAATCGTCACAAATTTGTATCGATTTTCAATCAGCTCGGGGTGCATCGTTACATCCCTATTTCTAAGGCGTTTCTCACATCTCTTCACAGATCTCACTCTTCATACGTCTTTAACAAAAATAAAGAGCTCTGGTGCTCCTCACAGAAGTGCTGCTGTGCTTTTTGTTTTGGATGTTTTGGAAGAGCTACATTCTTGCCAGTTGACTCACAAGATAAGAGTTTTTATGTGTTAATCCAACGCCGCCGGCCTGTAAGCTTTGTCTGACAGCAAGCGTGCTAACGCTTCCACCCGGCCGCTTCTGCGAGCCAAGCCACACTTGTCCCCAAAGGTCACGTATATATAACGCTTATCTCCCCTATAAATCTGCCCTCAAGACCAAACACTTGCTCTGGATCTGTGGACAAAAGCCTGCAGTGGGAAGTACTCCACTGCCAATGTGGCATTCCTGTGTGACCAACAGTATTCGTAAAGACGCAACTGTATTTTTAAGTGACGTAGTAGTAACTGCTTTATATCAGAGAATTGTGAGGATAAGAGACTAAAATAGTATTTTCTTGTGCAAAACCTGTCATCACCATTATACTAAGATCTTGTGAATGGCAGGGCGCTGTTATGTGGCTAAGGTGTAGTGTTGCATGTGTTACTAGGATGTTTTGGGTGGCTGTCAGGGCTTTTCTATATAGTTCGTAAGGTGTTCTGAGTACACAAGTTTTTTTTTTTTTGTTTTTTTTTCTAGACTATGTTTTAATGGTTAAATGAAAAAAAAGATTAATCAAAAAGCATGTATAATTAACTGAAACCATGAAACTTACACAATTGAATAAGTTTAACAATAATTTTCATTTTGATTTAATTAAATCTTTTTTTTTTTTCTTTTTTAGAAATACTGTCTTGAATATTTAGACTTTTCTGGTAAATAATAAAAAAAAAAATTAAAAAAAAAAATCATGTTTTAATAGTTAGTAGTAGTAGTACTATCAATTACATTATATTACATATTTCTGTCACTGTTTCTTTAAAGCTAAACCAAAATTTTATTTTGAAGGGTTTCTGTGAAGACCTGTAAGTTTCTGTTTGTATTTGATGATCATTTGTAGTCAGTATTGTTTGATATGAAAATTGTAATCAAAATAGTTTAGAAACATAATGACACACCTTGCCTGAACATGATTTCATGCTTTAAGGTGAGGCAATGCAAGCAAAAACAACATTTTTTCATGCATCTGTCAATTTTGAGATTGTGGGCTATTTTGGCTTTTCATAAAGTACTTTTTCAAAACAGAGAAAAGAAAACATCCAAAATACACTTTCAAGTGTTTCTTTAATGGCACTTTATCTATTTGCATCTGTAGACTTCAGTTATAATCTGTCATTTTTTCAAAATGAGATTTTTCTTATGCACTGAGCCAAAAATCTCCAATTTAGCAGCACTTACATACACCAGACTTTACAGTTTTATTCCTATCTATATTCTGAAGGTTTTTACATAAGGATGTGTTCATATATAATTTTTTTACAACACTTTATTCCTTTTGTGAAATTTTGAAAACGCATTTATTTTCTGGCTGTTGACAGTATTTTATGTGATTTAAGGAGTGATAAAAAGATATTCTAAATTCCTTTTGAACAAAACCTTTAGATTAACCTCATTTGCATATTTAAACATAGCATTTCAGAAAACTTGTAATGCAAAAAATGTTTGCTTTCTTTATTTAATCATTCAACTAGTGATGTATGGTGATATCTGTTAGTTATGTTTTTTTTTTTAACCTATTCACCTGGGATGTCCCTTAAGATAACATTCAGGTTCATAGCACAAACAGTTATGCACTAAAGTGTAACGGTTGTAGGGTTTGAAAAACTCATTCTCTAACCTAATCATTGCATGTCGCTGCCTATATCGCTTCACTGAATTTTTAAGTGCAAAGTACTTTAATGTTAACTTTTTAAAGGAACCAATTGTTCATTTTTTTCATCTATCTCACATATAACTATAATTTGAAGCAGCTGGTTTGTTTTCAGCATAACAAGATTGTTATTTTGGACAATTGACTGAAAATGAATGCAGTTGTAAGGACCACACACGTACTGGCCTCAGAGGACGTGATCACGTGACTTGACGAATATACACCAAGTCCTCGCCAAAGAACAAAAGTTGTGAATACCATTTTAGCTTTCAGCGCCTTGACTCTATCAATACGTCCTTGTACGGATTAGTGCGCTAATTAAAATGTTAGCCGATTCTGTTTAGGAACATACATAAATTTCAACACTAACCGCATAGTGGTTACACGCTGCCAAGGGGGTGATTTTACAATGTTCAAAAGTAAACATACTCTGACATATTTTCCACAAGTCTTTCTCAACACAGAAGTTTTTCTGGCAAAGACGAGGTGTGAGGTGGAACTGTTGAACAACGGAAAACATAATCAGACTAGCTGTGGGAAATTTCTGACATTCCACAATTGGAAAAATGTATCTTTGGATGGGATGCTGAAAATGAAGCAACAATAGAGAGCTATTGGCGCCCTTTGAGACTTAGATCTTGATATAAGAATTACAGAGGTGAAAACAAATCCGGTCAAACAGCTACAAGCAGCTCTGTCTTACAACGTGACACCAATTAGAATGGCTTGAGATCAGAATTGCTTGTGTGCGGCGGCCAAAATTAACACTCGCCGAGTGCCAAAAATGAGTAAACATTGGCTTTGGCGAATTCATAAATCTAAACAAGTTAGGGGTTTCTTTTAGGAACTGCAACATAATACATGGTTGAAATCACACAGTGAGAAGTTCATTGAATTAAACATCCAAATATAGAATTAAATATTATATAGATAGTGATTGAAAAAACCTGCTGTTTGTATAGCAACAGCTTTCCTTTTTGGCCTCTTTCGTCAATTGCAATTTGTACAATGGCAAAATGAACTTCCACGGTCTTTACCTGACAAAGTTTCAGGTTGCTTTTGATTAATGGTGCCACCATTTTGGACACGCTTTACTGACCATCGTGACAACCCGAGCGCTTCGTTCGCTCATCCATCTTAACAGCAAATTTAGAAACAACCATGTTGTCAAACCAAGGAGCAAAATGAATGGCGAAGAATGCCAGTCATGCTTACCTGACTATTTTTGCTGCTCAATCTCAGTGAGCTGCTGTCTTATTTTAGCAATGACTTGACATTTAGTGTGGGTTTTACATGAGGACATGTATATGAAGAGGTCATTTAGCTTCAGAGTTGTTTTTTTTTTTTTTTTTGAGTTGGTGTTATTTCTTTGAATGCATCTTGAAGATATCAGACTTAGCTGCTAATAACTACCTCATCCCAAACCCAACGAAATTTGTGCACTTTGACAAAAAATGATACACTGTTAAAAATAAAGGTGCTTCACAATGCCATAGAAGAACCTTTTTTGTTTAAATGGTTCCATAAGGAACCCTTAACATCTGAAGAACCTTTGTTTCACAAAAGGTTCTCGATATTTTCTAGAATTTTGTTGATGACGATAATTAGATAGCATTTTGCTGAATGTGTTATTGTGCTGGTATTTTAGCAGGTTTATAGCTGCTGTGGACAGCTGATCTCAAAGCTTTCTATGTTCTTTGGTGATTAGTTTGTAAGAGGAACAAAAATGAATTTTTCCAATAAGTTTCAATTTCAACTACCTTATTACCTTTATAAGGCTGTTTTTTCTAACTTAAAAAAGTATGCATCATCTTTTTTGTCAATTTTTTAAATATTGATTCTTAAATTCCAAAGATCGATTAGTCTAGCCTGTTTTTAGTTAATGAATGAAACATTGTAGCATGCGTCCTATCCAATAAATCACAATAAGCTTTGTGCTTTGTTACTTTTGATATGAAACAAAGTCTCAGATTCAAATTCTGTTGTTTACACTATTCAAACAATAAATGCCATTTTGGCACTGTTTATTATGAAGTGACAGATCACTGCAGAGAAGCGCCAGTGTGAAGTGCACGTGAACTGATTAAAAATATGCATCATCTTTTATGTCGGTTTTTTTCTAATTTAATCAATAAATTCAAATAGTAAGACACTACAGAGTTGTTACCAATCAAATCTGCATCTGAAGTGGCATTTAGATGCATTTACAAAATGTTTAGACATGACTGCAGTTGACCTGTAATTATAAATGCGTCAATAATGTTGATCTTTTAAAAACAAAATGTTCAATAGTAATATTTGAAATGATGTGGGGGAAAAAAAGAGAAAATATATTTTTGATATATGCATAAAATCACCAGTATGTGGCAGTAAATCACTGCATGAGTGAGTCATGGAGTCATTCATTCAACTGATTCGTTCAAACGGCTGATTGTTTTAGTAACGAAACACTGTCGGTTGCAACATAGGCTCATTGGAAATACGTGCCTCTATATACATTCTGCAAAACTGAAAAAACGTACCTATATGTATGAAGCATTACAGTTTCCAGAAATGAACACTAGAGGCAGTAAAACTCCGGCAACTTTTATTCATAAAGCCTAATTTTCACACAATTACTTACAGTATATTATATAATGACTTTAAAACAAATTTGAAAACGGATACTTTTGAACGTTGTCGTCACATATACAGCTTCACATGCATGAGGTTTCTAATTCAGTAGCACTTCAGAGGTGAAGAGCTCCGGTACGAAACCTATGAAACTACGGTTCGACAAAATAGCTCAAATCCGCATAAGAAAGTTAAAATAGCACTGCTGTATCAAAAAATGCATTTTTATATCACTTTTGCATTTGTTAACTCTATTGGTTAGGATTAGGGTTGTGTTTGGTGTAGTGGATATTTCCAACACGATAGAGCATTAACCTTTAGCCACACATCCTGAACAGCCAGTACGTGCCTGTAATGTAATAACTCATATTGAACGTGTGTTTTAGCACCACTCTCTGGATATTTCACTTTGAAATTGCCACGAAATGTGCAGTAGTTACATTGCTGCTGTAAAGACACGTATTTCCAATGAGCCTGGGTTGGTCATGTGTCACTCAGAGATGCAAAACAGTTCTCCTGTGGCTTTGTTTGAGACTGTTTTAGTTGGCGAAATACAGCAAAAACAGTATCTTGTGTCTAAAATGTAAGTTAACGGTATTCAGAAATTGCATAGAATCTAGCCAATCAGATTTGACTGTACAGTTTTATGTTCTGTGTGAATTGCATCTAATCACAATGTGCGAACAGTCTACAGTCATGGTATTTGATGGTTTGGACTCTTTATTTCAATAAACATCACATTTCACTGAGAAATCCATCAGGGAAAATACTGACTTGATCGTAGACAAGTTTTTGGAGCCAAACTCTACCAAACCATAAAAAAGTGCTCATATTTGAAGGGATGTTTAAGTGCTTAGGTATTTTCAAAAGATAACATGAAAGATATATTTCTCTGATATACAGTGACAATGGCATTTCACTATAAATTGATCATTGATCTGATTATTTCGTGAACAAGTCATGTATCAAAATTATGGTCCATGTAAAAGTAAATGAAGGGAAACAGTTATCACTGTTGAATATCATTTTTACAGCACCCTTCAAAGTATTATTTGGGACTGTTAAATGGAATTGTTCTTTGCGATTTATTGCTATGGAATCTTGAACTGATGTCGCATGTTGTTCTTTCACTAAAACTCCATCGATGCATTTATCAAAGCTGTCCAAAAACGTAATTCGATAGGCACACATATTATCAGTAAAAGGTGTTTTACAGTTTGCAGATAGTGAAAGGATTGTGTCCTGATCACAGTTCATTCTATTAAACACCAGACAATGCCCACTGTATGATTTCCCATGACACCAACCGTCTACCAGTGCTCCAGACTGGCCTGTGATCTCTGCACTTGCATCATTGAAGGCGGGTAAAGTTCAGGGTTCTGCAAGTGGAGATCAGAGCGTTATAGTCAGAAACTGCACATATCCCACATTGCGGTGACCCACTTCAAAAACCTGAGAACAGAAAAGCACCAGTAGCTGCTGATTGGTCAATGTCGTGGCAGTCAGGTCAAATCGAGCCAGTCGGGTTTCTTATGTGGTTTACAGGTGTGAACATCCACAGTTTCCTCACAGTCCCTGCACTCCACAGCGCAGCACCATTTGAACTTGCACTCGCATTTGCTCATACGCTTCACACGCGTGGTGTCGTACCCGCGACCGCAGCACATGACCTCGCAGCCGTCCATGCCTTTGGAAGACTTGTTACACACCCGACCTGCTGTACCCAGAGAACCTGAAATATAGATGCAGAAATGGAATATATTAGGGCTGGGTGAAAATATCGATTTCTCAGTTTTAATCAACTCTCATTTTTACAAAACAATATTGATTCTTAAATCCCAAGAATTGATTAGTCTAGACTGTTTTCAGTTAATGAATATGTATGAAACGTATAACATATTGATTATAATTTTTACTGTTCCTCAGTGTTTATTTACACTACCGTTCAAAAGTTTGGGGTCAGTAAGACTTGTAATAGTCTTTAAAGTAGTCTCTTCTGCTCATCAAGGCTGCATTTATTTGGTTAAAAATATAGAAAAAAACAGTAATATTGCAAAATGTTTTTACAATATAAAATAATGTTTTTTATTTTAACATACTTTAAAATAGAATTTATTCCTGTGATGAAAAGCTGAATTTTTATCAGCTGTTACTCCAGTCTTAAGTGTCACATGATCCTTCAGAAATCATTCTAATATGCGGATTTATTATTAGAATGATCAATGTTGGATAATATCAACAGTTGTGCTGCCAAATATTTTTTGGAACCTGTAATTTTTTTTTTCAGGATTCTTTCATGAATAACAAGTTTAAAAAGTACAGTGTTTATTCAAAATATAAATATTTTATAACAATGTAAATTATTTATTATTAACTTTTAATAAACTTTTAATTATTAACTTAATACATCCTTGGTGAATAAAAGTATTAATTTCTTAAAAAAAAAAAAAAAAAAAAAAAGAAACAATAAAAATGTACTGACCCCAAACTTTTGAACGGTAGTGTATATACATATATTTTTTATGATAGCCACCATTTAAATGTTTATATTTCAAAAAACGGATTGGAGTAAAATTATAATTATGTAATTGCAACGTTATTTTTATAACAACTTTAAGCGTTTGTATACAAATCAGTTAATTTTTACCTTCAATATAGGAATGTAGTACCAACCGACTCTCGTGTATATTTTACAGCATTAGTTGAGAGATTTCTTTTCCTTGAGAAATATTTGGCACATACTGTTCCTGATATATCCAAAATAATCAACATGGAAATCGAATCTAATTGCGAGCTTGTGAATTAGGATGGAATGGAGTCGTCTAGAATATTAGGGTCATTATTTTCCATTTAGTAAAATTACTTCATTGTGAGTCAATAGGCCATTCGCTTTTTCAGATCAAGACCTTTTTTCTGAAATAAATAAATAAATAAAAATAAAATAAAATATGGTATCTATAGCTTTTGTCTGGGGGCAACTGGGTATTTCCAAGTCATATTTCGCCTCAAAACCAAAAAAAAAGAAACAAAGACATTACAATTCAATAAAAATATACATTTTATTTATTTTCAATAAACCAAAAATGTAAAAACCTTATACACTGAAGCAGTTTTTTTTCATGATAAATCACACTTTCTAATGTGTCTGAGTGCTTTATCTCTGCTATATTTTAATTTTGTGTTTGTCACTATTTTGAGGGTTCTTATTACTCTAATTATTACTCATTACAAAATTACAAAAAATATATAGTTAAAGGCAATTATTTCATTTAAATTGGCATAAATTAAAGGTAGTGCAATAAATACTACTATGATGTATACATTTGAATGCATTTTTAATGCAATGAATTTAATGCATTTTTTGCATTGTATTGCGGTAATAAATTAGGTTGAAATATGACAGACATTTCATGTAACTTTAAATTACATTAAAGATGAACAACAATATGATCTATAAATTTCAGTGCATTTTTAATGCAATGATTTTACAGATTTTTTTTTTTTTTTGCATTGCATTGCTGTAATAAATTATTTTAGAAATGTGCCTAATTGACATGAGCAAACCAATGCAAAACGAAAATAGTCCTTACATAGGTTTTACATTTTTTTAAAATGCAAAATATAATTTCTTATTTCTACCTTGGGACTTTGGGTTGGAATATGACTCAGATATTTTCTTTGGCAGAACTTTAAATTAAATTAAAGGTAGTTCAGCACATACTGCTATGATGTATACATTTTAATGCATTTTTTAATGCAACAAATTTAATGCATTTTTTTGGCATTGCATTGCTGTAATAAATTGTTTGAGAAATGTGTTTAATTGACATGCACAAAGCAATGCAAAACAAAAACAGTCTTAACAGTTTTCAATTCTTTAAATGCAAAATATAATTTCTTATTTGTATCTTGGGACTTTGGGTTGAAATATGACTCAGATATTTTCTTTGGCAGAACTTTAAATTACATTAAAGGTAGTGCAACAAATACTACTTTGATGTATACATTTAATGCATTTTTTAATGCAATGAATTTAATAATTTTTTTTGGGATTGCATTGCATTGCTGTAATAAATAGTTTGAGAAAAGTGCTTAATTGACATAAGGAAAGCAATGCAAAACAGAAAACAGTGTTCACATAAGTTTTAAACTCTTTAAAATGCAAAATATAATTTCTTATTTCTATCTTGGGACTTTGGGTTGAAATTTGACTCCCAGCGATCAGGTGGAAACATGGTATAAAAACTAGTGCTGTCAAAATTAAAATCACGATTAACAAATTTAAATATAAAATGAATCGCTATTAATTTCACTTTTTTTTTAATTGATTGACTGCACTAATAAAAACATTTAGGATGCTCTTTGTTGCTTACCCGCCGATCGGTCCATTAGACAATAGTCTGGAGAGTTCTCAATGTATACAAGATCATTTTTGGGCGTTCTCTTGTAATCTCGGTCAGCAACCATGAAGCCTGAACCATCCTGGTTCATGGTGACCTCCACAGCAGTATTGTACTTCTTTCTCAAGTAGTCCCCCGTTCGTCGGAAATCAGACATAGCCAACCAGCACGTCCTGAGAGCACATGACCCACTGACTCCATGACACTTGCATTCAGTCTTCATAAAACGCTTTACTGCCTAAAGAAAACAGAACTCAGCCCATGACCTATGAACCACTCAGTGACCCAGATTCAAAGACAAGTTTTAATAATTCGATTTTCTAATTGCATTTTTTTTTTGCAATGATAATCAATCTAATGTGACAATCTTGACTCTTACCATTCTCCCACAGCGGTTGTTGTGCAGATTCATCAGTGCTCTGGCATCTTTGACCATCCTCTCTCTGGCGTCCACAAAAGCTTTGGCAAACTTGATACCGTAGTTGATGTTGTCACTACAGCCGCCCCAGTCAAAGTCACCTTCTTCGTCGCTCGCCCGGCCTCTCCTGTGGGTGTCGCAGCCGCAGATCTTAAGCTCTCCTTGACTGCAAGCTCTAGTGATGGCATAAACGACTCCTGCAGAGGAGATTGCATAAACGAATGCTGCTTCACGGCTACCTGGTGGAGGAGAAAAGTGGATATTTTCATATTAGCTTGTTCTGTTGTAATGCTTCAAAATAGTGTATAATTTCTGCGCCAAAATGGATTATGCACACTGTTTTATGTTGAGTTTAGTGTCAGCTGGGTTTCAGTTGCTTACAGAAAGTGTTTAACACTAAAAACTTCACTTTTCAGTAGTTTAATAGAGCCAAGCGAGTTGATGAGGCGTAAGACTCTTACTATGGTGTTAAATCCGCTGTGCTTTTGTTATATCAACTCTCTAATATCATCTTTAGATTCAAGCCCCTTGGCTGGCCTAAGTGCGGGAGGCCACCCTAGAGCTTTGAGACATTCGACTGATTCAGGCTGACACTCCTTCACCTTTAGTTTCTTTGGTCGATTGCACTCATAGCCTTGAGGTGTGTTTTTTTGCCAAAGTAGCGCAAAATGACCCCTATTTTGCTCATTTTCCTCCTCCAGCTCACGCACTGAGCCAGAACAGAGGGTGATATGTCAAAAAGAGCAGCTTTGTCTGTCTGCCAGAGTCATCTGCACAAATATTTACATCTCCTATTACTGTTTATACATCAGCCTGTAGAGAACCCCCTCCGACTAGCCACTTGTATTTGGAGAATATCCACTCTCTGTCAGACTTTCGCCCATTCTTGGGAAGTGGAGATTTTAAAGAAGTCCTTTTCCCGACATTTATCCAACAGACATATTGATGGGATTGTTATCTTGACTTTATGCTTTGCGCAGACTTTGTTCTTGTAGCAAACAAAGATGTAATGTTACATCATTTACTGTACAGGTATATTCCAACATCTCAAGTTGATGGACTAAAGCGTAACCTTTTTTGGCAAATATGCATGGGTGAAAACATGTGCATGTTACAGTTTACTATGGAAGCCGTTTCTGCCACTAAATATAAATAAAAAAAGGTAATCTCGGAAATCTCACAATTTTGACTTTTTTCTCAGAATTGAGAGATATAAACTCCTGGTTCTGAGAAATAAAGTCCGAATTGCCTGATATGAATTCACAATTGTGAGTTATAGTCAGAATTGCGTGATATAACTTCACAATTCTCACTTCTTTTCTCAAAATTGCATGATATAAAGCAATTGCAATTCTGAGAAATAATGTCAGAATTGCGAGAAATAAACTCACAATTGTGACTTTTTCTCAGAATTTCGAGTTTATTTCTTGCAATTCTGACTTTATAACATGCAGTTGCAAGTTCTAAAGTCAGAATTGTGAGATATAAACTTGCAATTCTGAGAACATATCAGTCTTTTTCCCCCCTCAAAATTGCCCGGAAACTCGTAATTCCGAGTTTAAAAAAGTCAGAATTGCAAGAAAAAAAATATCCTGCAATTCTGACTTTATAACATGCATTTGTGAGTTTATATATCACAATAAGTCAGAATTCAAAAATCAAAGTCAAAAAAAAAGTTGTGAGAAAAAAATCCACAATTTTATATATATATATATATATATATATATATAGTTTTTTTTCAGTGGCTGAAACAGGCTTCCATAGTTGACCCCAAAAAAACTAAAAGAAAATATGTTTTGCATGAAGGCAATCTTAGGACATTTTTGGCACAAGTTCTCTTTATTTTAACACATCTCTTTTTGTTGTTGTTGTTGTTTTCTTGTATTTTTGCTTTTTTTTGTCATTTCTATTATTCTCAATGGTAGTTCAATTGGATTCCCATTTAAAAATGTAAAATTTCAATACATAACAAATTTTATAATTTCAGTACTAGGGTAAAATAGTGTAGAATTTAAATAATATATTTTTAATATTAAATATTATTATATATAATTTTATTTCTATATAAAAGTAAGTGTTTTGCTTAATGATAATGGCATAGTGGCATATGAAAAATATGCTAAACTGAAATTTTGTCACAATGCTGTTCTAAAATAGTTTTTCCTTGTGCAAAATATGTTTTGTTACGTCTTTCTTTTGATTTTTAGGGTTGCTCTGACATGTTAGGATTGGTAGAATTTGCCTCTGCGCACAATGGAATATGAAGCAGTTATACATGATTCAAGGTTGCGTAGTTCATGGACGTCATGTCTTATAACTGCATGATTTTGATCTTAGCTGTTATTAGGGATAAAGTACAACACAAACACTGACTGCGCAACATGACGCGGCCGAACACAGTATGGTCTCGCTCCAGCGTGCTGCAGTTCCAGCGATGGTGTCGGAACTGGTGCTGGCATTCTCGGATCCACTCTTTGGCTCCTTCCCCGATGGATTGCATAAGATCTGGGTGTCTTTGGCAGAGCTGCCTCTGCTTGTTCACCAGCCCTGGAATGTTGTCACATATGACCCGTGCACCTAATGCACCAATATACCTGCAGAAACAAACACATTAGTTGACCTAAATGAATAAATGTAACATAAATGGACATTACTACTGCAGTAGTTGGCCAATTTCTGATTATAAATCATTTTAATGCATAATTATGAAATCCATGTTACTGAACCAACATCATAGTTGTATATAGGATTGTAGTTTCAGTTAGCCTGCTCTTCTGGGTCAACTCTATTTGAGACTAAGCCTTCAGTTCATGTTAGCCACACTTTAATACACGGTTTTCTGGAATGCTTGATTCTGACTAGTCCATTATTCTGTGGTCAAATATTTTTGTACAGCAACCACTAAACTGAATAATTGCCCGTTTTCCCAGCCAATTGATTTCCTATAGCTGCTCTCTGTTTCAGTCTGTTTCTTCACAGATAATAAAATAATTTCAGCTTAAATAAACATTGCAGGTCCTTTAAGATATTTTGCAATAATGATACCCCTACGATACTTTACTGTCTCTGCAAAAACTCAAAAGTCTTAAATATATAGTTCACCCAAAAATGAAACGTCCAAACCAATCTCATGAGAAAACGCAAAAAATGTACGAGGTAGCCATTTCGTATAAATTTTGTATGATCGTACAGAAGTGTGGTTTTTAAAAAAGATCCACCCCAACACCATTTCAATAAATTTTCAGTGGGGCGAAAAAGTGTGAATGAGATTGTAAGCATTCATGGCGAATACCAATTTACTAAACATAAAATAGTTGGAAAATTCACAAACTCATGTCTTTCAAAACCTGTGTGAAATTACTTTCTGATGCAGAACACAGATATTTTGAGAAATGTCTTAGACCATTTTTTTCCTATGCAATGAGGGTCCAATGTTGTTTTTTGTGTTCTAGAAATGAATAAAAAGTCATACAGGTTTGGAACAACATGAAGTCAAGTAAATGATAACAATTTAAAGATTTAGACAAACTATTCTTTTAATGGGAACCCCAGGTATTAAGACTTTGTATGGCTTCATATAACGTAAACGATGTCTCTTGCTAAAATATGTACTGGAAAACCTATGAAAGATTTATGTTATTTAAAAAAAAAACATCGTTTTACACATATTTTGGACTGCTGCTACCAGTTGCTACTTTAACTGCAACACAACTCGGAAAATAAAATACTTATACAATGCCACATTGTGCGGCTTTTGGTTGTAATTTTCAGTCGAAGGGCAACGAGACAACAATGTAAGTTTTCACTGCTTTCCGAGCAATAAGAAGAGGAGAAAAGAATGGGAAGATGCCTGTAGACAAATAAAACTTCCTAGAGACCTGCCTCTTTGTTCTGTCCACTTTAGCCCTGATGCCTTTGAGGCTTTTAGTAGACCACAGCTACTATAAGAGCTTACAAACGGCAGAGACAAGAAACGCTAAATGCCATCCTGGCAGGATGTAAACATGCCGATGCTTGTTGTGACGTCGCAGCCATTCAAGGGATTTCTCAGCAAGGATTTCACTTAATATCCGTGATCCGTACTCCTTGTGAGGAAAACTGATGGTACAGCATTTATGCCTATGCTTATATCCATCGGCACCTGTAAGCTCTTTCAGTAGCTGTGTACATCGTATCAGTATTTTACTTTCCGAGTTGTGCTGCGGTAAAAATAGCAACAGGTTGTGTCAGTAACTCACTGAATGCAACCATCTGACGACGTCTAAATAACAGCGCCCTCCATAGTCCAAAATATGTATAAAATGGTGTGGATTTTTAAAATAACGTAAATCTTTCATGGGTTTTCTAACACACATGTGACACACGTTACCCGAAAACTGTCCGTCATTGAAGGAAATTTTTTTTATCAGTGACAAAAATCTGAAGGCCGTCCATCACTTTAATAGATTACACTGAGGGTGATCTATTGTTTATTGTAACTGTAATTCCCACTCCTGACCAGTTGGTGGCGAGTGTGCTCCAGTGTGGCAGCCAGTTTGTGACCCAGTTTATGCTATCATGCTACATTAAAGATCAGCAGAACGATATTTGTTGCTTGAATTTCCTCATGAAATGTACAGAATTTAAAAACTCTGACTTTGTTTCATATCTTTTTTTTTTTTTTTTTTTCTGTGCTGTGACTGCTGGTTGTGATGTTGAACATGAAAAGTGATGCAGTCTTTGTTCATCCGTTCTCTTCAAAATAAATGCATAAGCCTATATCGTTGTGTAGGTTCATGATTAAAAATGAAAATGTGAACAAAAATAAAAGCAATTAAATGTGTTATTATAATTAAAAAATATGAAAATTTAAATTTTTGAATTTTGAATTTTTACGACATAAATATATGAAAACGTAATTTTTCATAAGTAATATGCATTGCTAAGAACTTCATTTGGACAACTTGAAAGGTGATTTTCTCAGTGTTTTGATTTTTGTTTTTTGTTTTTGCACCCTCAGATTACAGATTTTCAAATAGTTGTATCTTGGCCAAATATTGTCCTACCCTGACAAACCATACGTCACCTTTTTTATTCAGCTTTCAGATGATGCCATCTCAGTTTAAAAAAATTGAGCCTTATGACTGGTTTTGTGGTCCGGGGTCACATATTTCAGTAAGATACATAATTTCCGTATTTTATAAGCCATACAAGTCTTAATACCCGGGGTTCCCTTTTAAGGGCTATTTCATACCCCCTTAAATTAGATATACCCCAATTTGTCCCATATGGCATGGTTCTCCATTGACAAATTTCAACAAGAGTGCTGCAACAACTGATAATCTCGCATTGATATTTGTCATTATGTTGCAGGTTTCCTACTAAACAGCCTGACGAATCTCTGGTGGACCCTTTTCTGTTCAAGCGCACCACACGGAAACCCTTGGCGAGGTTTACGCTGTGCTCAGGCGCCCTTGTCTCCTTCCCGGATCTCATTATCCAGTCAGTCGTGTCTGGGTTTGTGCGACAGCACTCCGTACAAACCTACTGAAGAATTTCCACTCCTCTTATGGCTGTCCCTATCGCTCTCTCTCTCTGTCTCTCACACACTGACATGCTAGTGCAAACATACGGCCCAGCGAAAGACTTATTCCTCTCGCCATAGCATCTATGGGAGGGCCTGCTGTTGCCGGCTTTGTGCGGTTGCCCTGTTGATCCTTGACACACAGAAACACAATCTCGCTCTCCCTTTCTGTTCCAGAACACTTATCAGCTGTATGCGGCTGGGATTGGGAAAGGCCGCTGCACGTGAGCCAGAAAAGCGCTACGCGTGAATTGATTGCAACGATGACAACAATCCCCATAACTGTATAAATTACCGTAGGAACTGAGAGATATTTATCACCGCTGACTCACATGGTTTTGGGCATGCCGCCACGGCTGTCTCGCGGACTCACGCCGTCGAATCCCCGCTGCCTTGCGGAGGGCAAAAGGGGCCATACGTATAGTTATTTCAACATAGATGATACAAACGATAACCCTTCTTTTCCCATTCATGAAATACGGTATTTTTGTCTATCGTGAGAGAAAGCGAGCATTCGTTTTAATTGAAAGTATCAAAAAATAGCATGGACTGAGATTATGTTGTTTACTCAGCTGTGGGGCACTAGGCAGTGCGCTGACTATGTTGATATTGCTACCTCTGAGACGTGATGGGGAACTTATGAATGCTGCAATTAGAGACGTTTTTAAAGGCGAAGGCTGCCATTGTGTCATCGTGTCTGGTGTTATACAGTGAAGAAATGGAGATGAAAGGCAATTACTTAAGAACTAAGTCACTTCAAATCTATATCACCCTAGCAAGTGTGTTTATCTGGTGTGTTCAGCACACAAGTAGGTCTGCTGATCCAGCCAAGACCTGTCATATACAGTCTGGAATGTGTTGATCAATGTCAGTGTAAGACATCAGACTCCTCTGTCTTTACTAACAAGTGCCTTGAGAAATGATTGAACAAAGTACTGTATACACTTCTGCCATCACCTGCCATCTAGAGCTCATTTTTTTCTTCTTTATGATTGTCTAATTTTATCTGACTTTTTCACTTATATTGGTGTGATTATACTATTTATTGCTATTTATTTGCCATTGTAGTACTTTTAATTTGTGGCATTCATATATCACTATATGTACATCACCACACTATATTTTTCCATAATGTTAAAGTCATTTTAGACTCTCAAATGTATATTTGTGCTGTCAAATGATTAATCGTGATTAATCGCATCCAAAATAAAAATTTTTGTTTACATAATGTGTATACTGTGTATATTTGTTATGTATATATATAAATACACACATACATGTGTTTATATATTAGAAAAATATGTTATGTTTATATATTATATATATTTATATTAGGGCTGTCAAACAATTAATTGCGATTAATCGCATACAAAATAAAAGTTTATTAATATATGTGTGTGTACTGTGTGTAATTATTATGTATATATAAATACACACATATTAATGTATTGTTTAAGAGAAATATGTTATTTATGCACAAAATGTTTTTATTTATATATTATATAAATTATATAAACATTATAATAAATACATATACTTGTAAATATTACTTAAATAAATACATGAATGTGTTTGTTTTTATATATACATAATTACACACAGTGCACACACATATATGTGTAGGCAAACTCAAACTTTTATTTTGTATGCGATTTATCACGATTAATCGTTTGACAGCCATAATTTATATATAATATAAATTATATGAATATAAATGTATACATGTAAATACATGTACATATTTTTAAAATATATACTGTATGTCTGTTTTTATATATACATAATAAACATACACAGTATACACACATATATGATGTAAACAACAACCTTTATTTTGCATGCGACAAATCACGATTAATCGTTTGACAGCACTAATATATTTGCTGAAGATTAGTTACTAATGGTATTATTATTATTAATTTGACAAATATTCACTGCAATCTTCTCAATAAGAAATTATATATTTTGTAGTCTACTTTTTGTTATTTTTGCACCAGGTGGATCATAAAAAGATGATCAGAATCACATTTTTAAAGGAGACCTGAGTCATATCTACAGATTGCCGTGCAGATGAATTGGAATTAATTTGCTGAAATTCAGCCGTGTTATTGCATCATGGAAAAATACTTTTTCCCACCCTTGTATACAAAAGTGTATTAAATATGTATTATGTATTATAAACTAAATACAGATTTCAACACGCTTTCTACAATTGTTTTGTCTCGACAAACTGCTTTTCTAGTTAATTTCTTACAGTCATATGCATGAACTTCAATTCATTTTAGTTCTGCTTACTAATGGAGCTGCCTAATCATAATTTGGAACCAGGATCAAACAAGAATCAAACGAGATAAACTGAAGTTTCTATTTTAGTGTTTTTATTTGATCCGTAACTACGCTAATTATTTTTAGTTGTGATTGGTTCCAGATTGTCACATACATTAAATGAGCATACTTATTGGGAACAGTTCGGTTAGTTTAATTTTCGTCTATAATATGTACCTTATGAAGTTCGATTTCCAATAGAAAGTTAATCAGTGCCATTGAGTGACTCTTGTGCCATTTTAAATAACACTTAGAAACACCTACCACCAAGACGAGTCCACACTGGGAGTAAACATGAGCAGCAGTAAAATGAAGGGCAGGTAAATCCGGTGAGCGGTGCCGCTCGGTTTACGTCGTGACGCGCTTCCAACTCCATCAAGCTCCCGCATGTTTGACACGGTCAGTTTGTAAACGTTTCCAAATCCAAAAAAGCCAAGAAAAAGTCACAGGTTCATAACATCTCTTGACATACTTCATTCTTCATTGTTGAAATAGTGTATCTTCCCACGTTTGAAGCGACAAAGTTAGGCTACTCAGAATATAAACAGAAACATCAATATAAATTATTAAATATTCATTAGTATCCAAACTGAGTTCCTTTCTGTCGAAGAGCGGGATAAATCTGAAAATGGTCGTTAAAATAGTTATCACGGTTCCTAATTGCGTGCGGGCCGGTGCAGTGAGTGAGGTACAGTATCTGTCCCGCAGAATCAGATCCAGAGGCATATCTCTGGTTGGTGGGGGTGTGTGTGCGCTCATTGGCTGGAATCAGCACGAGGAGACGAGATGAATGAACCCGCGTCAACACACATTTCCTGATGCTGTCACAGATAACCGCCGCGCTTTTCAACATACTGTTAGAGGCGTTACTCTATGACCACTTACAACGAAGTAGACCGTCATTTTTGGACACTACCACGATGGTAATACCATGTTTTTTGCAGTAGCTTGGTTTAACATATAACAATGTAATTTAATGTCTATTTTAGTAAGGTAATCGCACGTGGTATGTAGTAACTTTTCACATAAAGTTTGTAAGGTTTTAAACGATAAAGCAATGTGGTCCAATGTGGAAAATAATATCCAAGGTACACATTTCCAGTAACTGTGCAGTTAATTCTCATATTGTGTTTTCATAAAGTTTTGGAATATGTGTCCTCTCCCCAAATTTGTCACTACCGAAATACAGTAATATATCATTTTTTGAGCCTTTTTTAAGAAGGACAGTTTGAGAGCAGAAAGGAAAGATTGGGGAGCAGTATCAGGAAAGGACCTCGAGACGGGACTCGAACTCGGGTCGCTGTGAACGTAGATGCGCTGAATGTCGGTGCAACCACGAGGCTATTGACAGCAGTGACCTATTGTCCTATTAAGATTTTGCGTACACCTACATTGTAAATACATATTTTTGCTCTTTTATTAAATTACATTACATTTTCAGAGGTACAGTTTTATGCAAAAGTTTGGGAACCCCTTGCGGAATCTGTGAAAATGTGAATAATTTTAACAAAATAAGAGAGATCATACAAAATGCATGTTATTTTTTATTTAGTACTTTCCTGAGTAAGATATTTTACAGTCCACAAGACCAAAAATAGCTGCAGTTATTAAAATACTATAACAGCTATTAAAAAGGTTCAAATGCTCATTGATGCTCCAGAAGGAAACACGGTGCATTAAGAGCCGGGAGGTGAAAACTTTTGAACAGAATGAAGATGTCCATATTTTTCCTATTTTGTTGAAATATCATTTTTTTTTCTATTTAGCACTACCCTTCAGAAGCAACAGAAGATACTTGCATGTTTTCCGGAAGACAAAGTAAGTATGATTTACCCTGACTTTTAAATTAAAAATTAAATTTTAAATTTAAATTAATTAAGTTTTCACCCCCAGCCCTAATGCATCGTGTTTCCTTCTGAAGCATCAGTGAGCGTTTGAACGTTCTGTAATAGTTTCATATGAGTCTCTCAGTTGTCCTCAGTGTGAAGAGCAAAAGATGCTGGAAAACTGAAGATTCTGCAGGACCTAGAGGATTTTTCTGAAGAACAGTGCTCAGTTTATCTGTTTAGAACAAACAAGGGACTCATGAAAAATACATTGTATTTTCAGAAAGTTTTGGAATATTTGTCCTCTCTTCAAATTTGTCACTACCGAAACACAGTAATATATAATTTAATAAGAAGGGTTATATTGACCTATTAAGAGTTTGCTTACACCTACATTGTAAATAAATATTTTTGCTATTTTATTAAAAACATTTTCAGAGGTAAATCTATAACATTTACATTTTTAACAATATTTCAAGTGTAATTTATGAGATTTGTTGTATTTTGAATCGTTTTTCTTTGTAAAAGGCAAAAAGTTGATCATACTGATTTCAAAGTTAAAGATTCATTCATTTGAATATACACCTAACCAAAATCATAACTTAATCATAACTTAAAAAAAATCAAATCTTAGTTGATAATTGTCAACTAAGTCTCCTCCTGTGTGTGTGTGTGTGACAATAATTCAGTATACTTAATTTTCGAAGAAACATCTTATGTTTCGGTAGTGACATCACATTACAGAATTTTAACTTGCATACAAAAACACTACTAAAACATTCTAAAATACAAAAAAAAAAAAAAAATTGCATAACTGTGCTAAAATGTTGTTTATTTCCCACAAATATGAGGATTATGTGTTCCCTTTTGTCACTACTGAAACGATGACATGTTTTGGTTGTGACTGTTTCGATAGTAATCATTTTATGGAATAACACCCAAAAAAATCAGTGATGTCACTACCGAAACTCCACCAAATGTTTAGGCAGTGACTGTTTCGGTAGTGACATTATATATATATATATATATATATATATATATATTTTTTTTTTTTTTTTAAAATGGAATGAAATGCAAAAATCTATATATCTATTATCTATCTGTCTGTCTATCTGGGCCTTACAACTTGCTTCAGTATAATGAAATATCAGGCCAGACGTCTAGTGTTTGTTTAGGTATCAACATGCTGGACTGGCGTTTGCTAGTCTATATATAACTCAATGAATACCTTCTAAACAAAGATAGTAGCCATTGCTCATATATTTCGGGACGTGACATTGTCAATGTACATAATCGCCCCAGCTTGCTCATAAAATACACCACTGGAATTAGACGGGGGGAACATTACACATAGTAATACAAAGTAAACAACAAAGAGCTCCAGAAAGAATGTTTCTGGTCACTTTGACTCACACTCTGTCCTTTAGCTTCCTGCCAAGATCATTAAAGGAGGAAATACGCGCATTAGGAGATAAGTTGGCGTGGCGTCTATTTTGTTTGCATGCCATTTATTTACTAATCACTTCTCTATGAGCTACACTGTTTGAAGTATCACAAGTTGCCGTAATATTTCAAATACTTAGGTTTATAAGTTTGTTTAGATCACTAACGCTATCATTACATGTGAACTAGTAATAGTGATGCTTGCTTTAGCAACCTCCACTAAATATGATCTGAATACTATTGGAGCTCATACAGAGGAGAGCATCACTTTTTGTTGTCTCTAAGCAGTGTGTGACAAGAACACTTAACCCACTGGGACTCAGGATGTGCACCAATAATTAGTGACGTGTCCTTTCTGTGCTGAGAGGTCAGTGCCCTCCCCTCCCCTGATGTAGAGGAGCTGGTGATTATAGCCGTGTGTGGGAGACAGATTTCACCAGGCCAGGCATGCGTCCCTGTCGGCCTCGCAACCTCGACCTACTGTCCCAAACAGGAATGTTAATTAGCAGCATCCACCAGAGGGGGTGACCATCCATTGACACACAGGACATCTACAGATAAACCAGTGTAGTCAGCAGAAATAGCAGCGCTGATATTTTAGGGGACGTTAAATAAGTAGTTCACAAAAAAATGAAAATTATTATATGTATGGTTGAGGTCAAAAGTTTACATACACCTTGCAGAATCTGCAAAATGTTAATTTTTTTACTAAAGTAAGAGGGATCATACAAAATACATGTTATTTTTTTATTTAGTACTGACTTGAATAAGATATTTAATATAAAAGACATTTGCATATAGTTCATAACAGACAATTTCCTCATTCAAAAGTTTACATACGCTTGATTCCTAATACTGTGTTGTTACCTGCTGCTAACACAGCTGTTTTTTTTTTTTTTTATTATCTGATAGTTGTTCATGAGTTCCTTTCTTTGTCCTGAACAGTTAAACTGCCTGCTATTCTTCAGAAAAATCCTTCAGGTCCCACAAATTCTTTGGTTTTTCAGCATTTTTGTGTATTTGAACCCTTTCCAACAGTGACTATATGATTATAAGATCCATCTTTTCACACTGAGGACAATTGAGGGACTCATATGCAACTATTACAGAAGGTTCAAACACTCACTGATGCTCCAGAAGGAAACACAATAGATTAAGAGCGAGGGTGAAAGGGTGAAAACTTTTTGAATTTGAAGGTCAGGGTTATTTATCTTATTTTGTCTTCTGGGAAACATGTAGGTACCTTCTGTAGTTTCCGAAAGACAGTAAAAATAAGAAAAATGTACACATCTTCATTCTGTATAAAGGTTTTCACCCCCGGCTTTTAATGCATTGTTTTTCCTTCTGGAGCATCAGTGAGCATTTGAACCTTCTGTAATAGTTGCATATGAGTCCCTCAGTTATCCTCAGTGTGAAAAGATGGATCTCAAAATCATATAGTCATTGTTGGAAAGGGTTTAAATACGCAAAAAATGCTGGAAAAACTAAAGAATTTGTGGGACCTGAAGGATTTTTTTCTGAAGAACAGCAGGCAGTTTAACTGTTCAGGACAAACAATGACTCATGAACAACTATCCCTAAACAAAAAACAGCTGTGGATCATTCAGATAACAACACAGTATTAAGAATCAAGTGTGTGTAAACTTTCGAAAACTAAAGTCAACTGTTATTTTCTATTGTGGACTATATGTAAATTTCAGGTTAGTACTAAATAAAAATAACATGCATTTTTTATGATCCCTTTTATTTCGGTAAAATAATTAACTTTTGACCTCAACTGTAAATAATGACAGAATTTTCATTTTTTTCTATTTTTAAAAAATTAAAAATGTATTTTAAATTAGAATTTGTTTTTATGTTATATTTCATTTATAATTTTTAAATAGATTCAGATTTTTCAAGTTGAGTCCAGCTTTAGACCGTACAAGCAGTGAGTTTGCGCTTGATTGGAACCTGGTAAGACCATTGTGACCGGGGGGCAGAGTGGCACATACTTCATGCGTGTTTGCCTCTCTGTTTCCCGGGCCACACACGCTCACACACATATACACACACATAAAGAGGGGATTTAGGATTTAGGGAGAGGCTCCTGGCTGGTTAAACTGTGATCCCCGCTCCTGTTAGTCTCACATGGATGCTTGTGATGCACACGCATTTTCACACGCTTTGTCCCGACAGCAGAAGCGCTGGTCGGTCGTTCTTTCACATAACATCAAGTGAGAATCATACATTGACTCTCTGGAAGACTTGATTCTGACTGGTCGGATTAATTTTAAAATTTGTACAGCAACTTGACCGTCCATTTCTAGTGTAACTAATAATTTTATCTGCGATTATTTGATCAGACAACCACATTTATACAGAAAATTGGATTAAATCTCAAAATAACTTTATTTCACATACTATTTTTAAAAAAAGCAGAAGCCAGTATATAGAGTGTACTGTGCAGTAAGCTAGTGTACTAGTCCAAACCTAAGCCTATGAATGGCTGAGGATGGGTGATACTGTGCCCTCTGCTGGCTGGATTTAGGCAGCACAAATATGCAAATTTAAAATCTTTTGCTCCAGCCCATGTCTACAAGTGTAACAAAAACATTTCAAAATGATATCGGTTATAAAAATAACATTCATATCAGATCACAAAAAGAATACAAACCTTAAAGATAAACAAAACATAACATTATAATGTGATACAAACATCTGTAACATGATTCTGAGCGAGATGTAAATATTAGGCTATATATCCAATACCTTTAGATATACAAAACAAACTGCTATGTGGGAAAGTAAAGGATTGTTTGCACATGCAATCTGTTAAATATATAGTTCAGTGTATAAACTAGATGACAGGGAAGGGTAAAATGTTCAGATACACAATCGTGTGCACTATTGTTCAAAAATTTGCGGCTGGGAAGATTTCACGTTTTTGAAAAAAGTTTTTATGCGAATCAAGGCAGCATTTATTATATTATCTAACACACAATAAAACTGTAAAATGTTTTAAGAATTTAAAACTACTGATTTCTATTTGAAATCATTTTAAAATGTAATTTATTCCTGTGATGCAAAGCTGAATTTTCAGCATCCTTACTCCAGTCTTCAGTGTCACATGATCCTTCAGAAATCATTCTAATATACTGATTTGGTGATCAAGCAACATTTCTTCTTATTATCAAAGTTTAAAACAGTTCAAAACATTTGAGCATAATTATGTAAAAGTCTTTACTGTCACTTTTGACAAATTTAATGCAGACTTGCTAAATAAAAGTTTTTTGTTTTTTTTTTAAATGAAAAAATGTATTGGCCCCAAACTTTTGAACGGCAGTATTTATATAAATATTTATCAAAATAACAATATATAAAACTATTTATAAAAGCTGGTGATTGTCAGTGATAAACAGGTGATATAATGTATTCATGCACACAATCATTATGCATCTGACTGTAACATTGCAAACTAAATTAAAAAAAGTTTGTTAAGACAAACTTTGAAGTTGGCTTGAGAAAGCTAAAACATGAAATTAGAAAACGTTTTAAAAGCTAGAAGTTTGAAGCAGTTTGAAGTTTAAAGACAGACAGATAGATAGATAGATAGATAGATAGATAGATAGACAGATAGATGGATAGATAGTTAGACAGACAGATAGATAGACATAGACAGACAGATAGATAGATAGATAGATAGATAGATAGATTAGAAATATTAGAGATAGATGGGTTTGTTAGCATGTTACTAGCATGATTAACATGTTACTAGCATGTTGTTAGCATGATTTGAGCATGATTAGCATGTTGTTAGTATGATCAACGTGATTACCATGTTGTTAGCATGATCAACATTGCTGGCATGATTTAGATAGATGAGTTTGAATGGCTTAGCATGTTTTAGCATGATTAGCAAGTTACTAGCATGTTGCTAACATATTTCTAACATGATTAGCATGTCACTTGCATGTTTTAACATTTAACATGATTAGCATGTTACTAACATGTTGCTACCATGTTTTAACATGCTTAGCATGTTGCTATCATGTTTCTATCATGATTAACATGTTGTCAGCATGTTTCCAGTATGATTAGCAAGTAACTAGCATGATTAGCAAGTTACTAGCATGTTTCCAATGTGATTACCAAGTTACTAGTATGTTGCTAATATGTCTATAGCATGATTAGTGTGTTGCTAGCATGTTTCTAGCATGATTATAGCATGATTAGCATGTTTCTATATTGTTACCATTATTAGCATGTTGTTAGCAAGATACCAGCATGTTGGCAGCATGATTAGCAATGTTGGATGTTGAAGTTTGAATAGTCCTGGCTCATTTAAACATTCCGTCAATGTAAGTCTATGGGATTTTTCCCAGTTTTAATCACCATTTTTAGGAAAACCGTGAGTCCGGTCAGTTAGAAAAGACTAACTTCAGATCAGTCTAAGGATCTGGGCTGAGTTTGGAGTTTGTAGAGTTAAAGCTCTAGGAGGAGTTACAGTCAACGGTTTAGTCTCAAAAGAAGAAGTTTAAATAGCATTTCGGTAAGTTGGCTTTCTCAAGCCAACCTAATTACTTAGAAAATATGTTTCAAATCTTCTAAAATGTTTTTAAAACCCTGAAATGTCCCCTAGAAAAAAAAAAAAAAAAAAAAAAAATCAACAGTGTTTGACACGATCAAGTTCGTCATTTGTGCTCGTTAGCCGCTAGACGACAGCACCAGATCTATTTCTTTGCCATTCTCTGAGTTGCTGCTGCGTCCACAACCGGCCGTCATTTGAGCCAGGCGAGCGGCTCGGAGCGTGGCTGGAGAAGGCGGCGTGTCGGCGAGGCCTGGTTTCTTGGGTGGGATCGGAGGTGGGTTTCCTCTGTCGACTCTGGGAATAGTTGGAGACCTGATGGTGGGAGACAGCATCCCAGAGTGGGCCAACGTGCGGTAATCTGTGCCGAATGGGGAGCTGTTGGGGGATGTTGGTTTGCTAGGACTTTGTGGAGTGCTGAAGCGATTCAGGGCTTGTGTGACGGTGCTGCGGGCCGCTTGTTTAGAAGAAATGCTGTCTGGGTGTGAGGGTGAGAGGTCACATGGACCGTTCGGAGGGGAAGAGATGGACTGGGAATCTAGCTCAAAGGTGCCTTGGAACTTGTGACGGGCCGCATGGAAGCGTTGGTTGATGCCAGCCTGGTACGCGGCTTGTATACTGGGCATGTCAGATGATTGATTGCTGTTTGTAGGGCTGTGAGCTTGACTGGTTGTAGAGCTCCCATTAGTTAACATGCCTTGTTTCTCAACATTCTCATCTTCCTCCACAGGAACGTGGTGTCCGTTCATGTTTGATTTCTCCTCTGCATTGTTCGTCTCGCTCCTTAGGTTCTCTAGTTTTTCTTGTAGTGCTCTACAACGTGCTTCCTCCTTTCGTAATCTCAGCCCAAGCTGCTCTCGTTCAGTGTCAAATTCGGCCAGCAGCTCTTCTCGTCTCGCCTCCATTTGCATGGCCCGCTTCTTTTCCTCCTCGAGCTCCGCCCTCAGAGCCTGATTGGCCGCTCGCTCCTGATCGAGGCGATGGCTGAGTTCGCTGGCACGCTGGGACTCCTCGTGGGCGCGCATGCCGGAGCGTTTGCATTCACGGCTTAGCGCCGTCATGAGCTGTTTATGCTGGACGCGTTGGTCTTCTAACTGATCGTGCAGTCGTTTGTTCTCCCTCTCCATTCGGGATGTCTTTGCCTTCTCAAACTCCAACTAAAAATGTATTACAAAAAAATTGATGGGAATCCACTGGGAGATTTATATACGATTACGAAAGGAAATTTACATAAAACATTTTTCAGAAAATATACTGCACACTAGTTTGGGGTTGTTATAATTTTATTTTTTTTTTTTACACTCACCAGAGCTGCATTTATTTGATAAAAGTACAGTGAAATAATGTGAAATATTACTACAATTTTTTTAATAATACATTTTTTTTACGTCATTTAATCTTGTGAAGGCAAAGCTGCAATTTTTAGAATCATTGACACGTAACCTTCAGAAATTATTTTAATATGCTAATTAAACAGTTTTTTCTTTCTTTGATACACTGAAAATGAAAAAAAAGTGTTTATTTGGAAGTTCAAAATAACAACTTTTATTTGAAATAGAAAATAACAAAAAATAACAAAAATTCAGACTTTTGAATGGTAGCATATCTTGAATTAATATATATTTTTTAATTTATTGTTTTAAGTACAATCCTTACTAAATGTTGTTAGATTCATGCTTTAAAAAATTGCCACAGCTAAAAAAAAATCTAATTAAATTGAAAAAAGTAAAATTGTTAAATAAATAAATAAGTAAATATTGTATCTTAAATGGTTTGGATACTTACATATTAGGATAGCTGGCATCTATAAAAGGATATTTTGCTCATGAAATGTCACTTTCAGAAGTAATATCTATCATTGTATCATTTTAATTTATCATTTTATTGCTTTCCTATTTTTCCTTCATATTTTTTTGTTAAAGTGCATGTTTTATTAAATACTGTGTTTTGACTTTTGTTGTAGTATGCATAAATGTGAGTATTTAATAATATGATACATGATTTGCAATTAGAAATTGTAAAAAAAAATATATTTTTTTTATTTCATAATTTCATAGTTTTCGTGTACACTACCAGACAAAAGTTATTTGACAGTAACATTTTTAATGTTTTTTAAAGAAGTCTCTTCTGCTCTGCATTTATTTGTTTCAAGGTACAGGAAAAACAGTAAAATTTTGAAATATTTTGACTGTTTAAAATAACTGCTTTCTATTTGAATATATTTTAAAATGTAATTTATTCCTGTGATTTCATAGCTGAATTTTTAGCATCATTACTCCAGTCACATGTTCCGATCCTTCAGAAATGATTCTAATATTCTGATTTGCTGCTCAAAAAAAACAAAAAAGTATTATTAATATTATGTTGAAAACAGTGGAGTACAATTTTTCAAGTTTCTTTGATAAATAGAAAGTTCGGAAAAACAGCATTTATTTTAAACAGAATTCTTTTGTAACATTATAAATGTCTTTATCATCACTTAAATGAAAAATGCTAAATAAAAGTATGAATTTCTATCATTTCATGAAATAAAATAAAAAATTATACAGACTCCAAGCTTTTGAATGGTATAGTGTATAATGTCACAAAAGCTGTTTATAGATAAATAGCTGATTTTTGAATCTTTCTATTCATCAAAGAATAATAATAATACAAATAATAATAATACAATAATAATACAAATAATAAATGTTTCTTGAACAGCAAATCAGCATATTAGAATCATTTCTGAAGGATCATGTGTCATGTGACATCATGTGAAGACTAAAGTAATGACGCTAAAAACTTAGCTTTGATCACAGGAATAAATTACATTTTAAAATATATTCAAATAGAAAGCACTAGTTTGAAATAGTAAAAATATTTCACAATATTACTGCTTTTGCTATATTTTGGATCAAATGAATGCAGACTTAAAAGAAACAAAAAAACATTAAAAATCTTTTTCTTAACATTTAAAATTAACTTCTGACTGGTAGTGTATATTTCATGCATACCCATTTTTATATAAGCAAAAGAAATTGTGGCCTGTTACACTGTAGAACCTCAAATATAATACAAAATTAGTATAATATAATTTAAATATAATATTTTCAGTTCTTCGTACCTGCTGCAGGAGGCGCTCTCTCTCCTTCTCCAGAATGTACGTGACATCATCTCCTTCTGCAGTATCCTCAGCATGCTTCCTCTTCTCCTCCTCCAGATCAGCAATGACCTGAAACCACCACCGAGGGGCGACAGAATGAGATCAAGATTAGCCTATAAACCAATCCAATCTCTCCTTGACCCGCTACACTGTGGTAAATCCAATTTAAATGATATGATGTTCACATCAGCATCGATGTCTGCGGCTTTCAGTCGTGATGCAGTATAAACTCACCCTCCTGTGTCTGTTCTCAGCAGCTGCCAGCTGTTTCAGCATCTTCTCCTGCATCCTCCTACAGTGTCCAACCACCAGCTTCAGCACCGCCAAAGGATCAGAGCGAGCCGTGGCCCCACAGACCCCCTCTCGTCTCTGCGAAGAACTTCCTCCGTCTCCCCGGGTCTGGCCGGTGCTCTGGAGGACCTCACTGTCTCTCTGCAGGGCCAGGAACGGGTCGCTCAGGTTGTACTTGCCATATCGCTCCAACATGTAGGAATCTCTACGCTGGGCCTGTAGCGAGAGATAGGGATTTATTTGATTATTTTAGATGGATTTCTGCACACTTCAGTTTATTTTCCATACTCTTTTGATATGAAATGGCTATCTGAGATCTTGGTAGTTTGTGACTCATTTTTGTAGCTTCTGCAAGCTGTGTAAAGAGGCCTCTGCTTTTCTCTTTTTCGCACAGACACACTCAGTACATACTTGCTTTCTAAACAGGAAATGAGATGATACAAAGCATATGACCCTGCCAAAAGCAACATTAACCATTCTCTTAGGCTCTGTGTGTGTGTATATGTGTGTGTGTGTTCAGCTCCTGGTGTTTGTTGTTTTAAGTGAGAGGTCAAGCAAGGGGTCCATATAGGGATGAAACAATCGCTTCAGTCTAGGTAGGGTCAATATGGCGAATGGGACACCGAAAAAAATTCCAGCTGGAGTAATTTAATACCTTCTGAAATTACTCTGAACTAAAAGAGCTCATTTGACCCAGAAAAAAAAAAAACACAAGGATTAGGAAACAAACGTAACTGAAGAGTCAAAGATGGCTTATATTACAAGGTTCAAATAGTGTTGACAATCTGAGACCAACAGCAAAAAAAGTAAGCCAGGTTTGCCAGGTTATTGCTGCAAAAGGTGTTCTGAGTGGTTGCTAGAGTATTGCTAGGGTAGTTACTAGAAAACTTTTAGTATGTTGATAAGTGTTTGAAGGGTGGACGATTGATAGGAAGTTAAAGGGATAGTTCACCCAAAATAAAAATTCTGTCATTAATCACTCATCCTCATGTCATTCCAAACCCGTAAGACCTTTGGTTATTTTCAGAACACAAATTAAGATATTTTTAATGAAATTTGAGAGCTTTCTGATCCTGCATAGACAGCGATGTAACTGACACGTTCAAGGCCCGGAAATGTAGTTAGGACATCATTATAATATTCCATGTGACATCAGTGGTTCAACCGTAATTTTACAAAGCTACGAGAATACTTTTTGTGTGCAAAGAAAACAAAAATAATGACTTCATTCAAAAATTTCTTCAATTCTGTCTCAGTCTTCGCCACACGTTCATAAAAGTAGGGGTGCAAGATATTGTTTTTTTTGCCGATATCCGATATGCCGATATTTTTCAACCAATTTTGGCCTACAGCCAATGCCGATATCGATATTTTTCCTTTTGTTTGGAAAAAGCACCAAGTCTCTCCTGTGTGGAAATTATAAGCAAATTTTCACGCAGAATGAGTTTTTGTTAGAATTAAATAAACAATACTGAAGTTCTTTTATAATGACAGCACATTAAAGCTTAAAAAATAACGATAAATAAACTATATATATATATATATATATATATATATATATATATATATATATATATATATATAAATAAATAAATAAATAAATAAATAAATAAATAAATAAATCGCTGCATTATTTTTCAGAAAGATGCATTTTATTTCAAGGTTTAACATTTGTAGTTGTAAATATCGTTTAGAGTTCATAATGTGTTTACAAAAATGGAACATGTTACACATTAATGAATAAATCAGGATATATCAAAATTTTTTTATTTACAAGTGTCATGTTTGTGATTTTTTTAAATTCATGTAAGCTATATCTTCTGACCTTTAAATTAAAACATACTCATGATTTTATGACATCAATCACTGCTTTATTTAATCAGAAACACAGTCTAAATGTTATTTGTGTATTTTACTTTCATTTTATTAGAAGTAGGCCAACAGCGCCCCCTACAGAATTAAAACTCCATACAGAATGGGCATTACGACCTGGAATGAGCCACACTGCTGACATGATCTAATCGCTAGCACACCCTGAGCACATGTGAGTTATTCCTCTTATCGGCAAGGCATATCGGCATAATTTTTTCCATATGGGGTCGATGCCGATATTTACATTTAAAGCCATTATTGGCTGATTCCAATATTGTGCATCCCTACATAAGAGTACATGATACTCTTGATTAAAGTCATTATTTTTGTTTTTCTTTGCACACAAAGAAAGCTTAAAATTATGGGTGAACCATTAATGTCACATGGACTTTTTTAACGATGTCCTGACTACCTTTCTTGGCCTTGAACGTGTCAGTTGCGTTGCTGTCTGTGCAGGGTCAGAAAGCTCTTGGATTTCATCAAAAATATCTTAATTTGTGTTCTGACGATGAACAAAGGTCTTACGGGTTTGGAACGACATGTTTGGAATGACATGAGGGTGAGCAATTAATGACGGAATTTTCATTTTTGGGTGAACTAACCCTTTAAACTTACAAGCATACTTTTGGTTGCAACAAAAGAGGTTTGAGCTTGAATGACGGATGAAATGCTTCACCACATACTGGGTAGTTTGGAATGATATGGCATGTTTCGTGACTCCAGCTGAAAGCTTTAAGACTGAGAGCTGGTGAAAAATGACTATATGTCTGCAGGGAATAGAGGAATGAAAATGAATGTCAGAAGGAGGGTAAAGACACACAGATGTATATATATCTAAACACGTACTCAGGGACCAAAATTAACATTTTGCCACACCTGTCGATGGAGAATGAAATTTACTGACCATAAATAATCATTACCAGCCACAAAACTGTGTTTTCCATTATACATGTTGATGTTGTAAAATAGGGAGTATATACCATGTATAGATACCATGTTGAAATGGAAAAAAATCAAAGAAAAATGGATAGAATAGATGGCTAGATGCTAAACTAACACAGAGATGTCTGATAGAATGACTGATACAATACAGGTTCTCCATTGCATTGTCAAATCGCTTGGCTCATCTGCTCTTTAGAGTGACGGATGCAAGTCGTAACATGCATGTCCATCTGGTAAGTGTGTGAGAGTGTTTGTGTGTTTAATGGTTTGCTCAAGTTCTGCAACATAAAACCTTGTCATTTGAGACAGAGCTAAGATTCTGCTTCTATAGGAACTCAAGATTATCTGAAACACGCACACTAGCCATGATGAATGTGGTACATTAGTGTACGTCAGTACACTTTGACTCTTTGTGAACCTCTGTGGCACTGATGCTGGAACAGATAAATGTGCCACAACAAATGAGTGTTTTATAGTCTCTGTAGCAGAAAGGTTGAGACTGAAAAGGAGTAAAATCTGAGTTTTTGTCTAGAGTGCTTAACAACCGTCTGAGGATGATGGTGGGTGACATTACCACCAATACTTTAATGAAAGCTTGGGGGTTTTAAAAACACGCAACCTGTAATAAAAAAAAAAAAAAAATGGGATTTGTGGGATTTCAAAGTTGTCACTAAAGTTTTCAGTGACAAACTGGAAATAAATAAGCATTCACTGGGTAAATTCCTTGTTCTGGGAAAAAACTCTGAAGTAAGGGAAGGCGTTTCTAAAATACACATCTTTAAGATAGGCATCTAGGAGCTGTTACATAACAAGTAAACTCTTTATATTATATAACTGCTTTGATTTATATTCATAGGAAAATCAGAAAAGTGGGGGAAATAAAGGTCAAAAAGGGTTGCAACATGCCAGGTCAGACTCAACTCTGAATCCTCAATAAATTTGACTTTTATTTTAATTAAAAATAAACACACATGCACATAGAAAGATGTTTTTAGTTACTTTCAGTAATACAGTCAATCTTATTAACAAAATCTCACTAGTTGCAGAATTCAATACATCCATATATATCAGGGGTGCTTCCTCCGCAAAAAAAATCATAGTATAAAAATAATAATAAAAAATAAAACAATGCCAATATTACAAAATCTAACATTAAAAAAGTAGTGCTGCAACGATTCCTCGATTCTATTCAAGTATTCGATTTTTTAAAAAATCCAAAAATCCAAAATTGCATTTTGCAGTATCGAGTAATTGGCAAAATACCGGAAGTGGCGCATTCCACATATGAAACCCATTTAAAAACCATGATAAAGCATAATGCTATTAAGAATTCACAAACACGACGATTCTATTAAATATATATATGCGATGCAGATTTACTATATACTATATGCGTTTTAATTATTTACATGCATTATTATTGCCTCATTGCTATTATATATGTTTTTAAGTCATTTTAAAGGCTACTGTTCACAGGTCTATTTTTATTACTACAAAAAATTAATTATAATTATCAGATTACTCGATTAATCGTCAGAATAATCAACAGATTGCTCAATACCAAATTAATCGTTAGTGACAGCCCTATTAAAAAGTGTATAAATCACTTGTTTTTCTAAAGAAACATTGTCTAACAGCAACACCAGCAGGTCAAGTAAAAGGAGAAGTCCACTTCCAAAACAAAGATTCACATATAATGTACCCCCTTGTCATCCAAGATGTTCATGTCTTTCTTTCTTCAGTCGTAAAAAAACTGTGTTTTTTGAGGAAAAGATTTCAGTGTTTTTCTCCATATAATGGACTGATATGGTGCCCCGATTTTGAACTTCCATAATGCAGTCTAAATGTGGCTTCAAACGATCCCAAAAGCGGTTGTAAACAATCCCAGCCGAGAAAGAAGGGTCTTTTCTAGCGACACGATCGGTTATTTTTATAAAAATAATACAATTTTTATACTTTGTAATGTCAAATGCTCCTCTTGTCTTACTCTGCCTGTTTTTTTTCCGGTTCATGTCAGTTAGGGTATGTCAAAAAACTCCCATCTCATGTTCTCCCTCAACTTCAAAATCGTCCTATATCGCTGTTTTGCCTTTTTTGTTAAGGGTGTTTGATCTTCTTTGCATGTTCGCTTTGCACAGACTGGGTCGGTACTTCTGCAGCAATGTAGGATGATTTTGAAATGATTTTTGAAGTTGAGAGAGGAAAAACAATTGGAATTTTTCAACATACCCTAACTGTCTTAAGACAGAATACACAGAGTTCAGGGAGAGAAAGGCAAGACAAGCGTTTGAGATTAAAAATTATTTAAATTGTATTTTTTAAATGAAAACAACCGATTGTTTCGCTAGATAAGACCCTTCAACCACATTTGGGATCGTTTGAAGCGGCATTTAAACTGCATTTTGGCAGTTCAAAATTGGGGCACCATATCAGTCCATTACATGGAGGAAAATGCTGAAATGTTTTCCTCAAAAAACATAATTTAGAAAGAAAGACACAAACATCTTGGATGACAAGGGGGTGAGTACATTATATGTAAATCTTTGTTTTGGAAGTGGACCTTAAAGCTCCACTGAGCCCATTGAGTTTTGACAGACCCCCTAAAGAGTGCAGTGAGTTTGTTGGTGGGTAATTGAGAATGAATGGGGAAAAGTCATGTGAGAGAAGGCAACGCCTCCATCATGATATGATTGGATATGACTGGTCCAGTTCGGCTGTGATTGGTTCATGCGATAAATCCCGCCTCTGGTGTTATCGCGCGTTCTACATTCACGGAAAAGTCTGGATTAACAATATAATGGCGTTCACAGGAAGACTAATTTAAAAAAGTAAGTAAACAACTCACACACTTAGATATAACCATTTTGTTATGTCAAAATATGACTTGATATTGCCTGGGAGTTTTTAGAGAGTAATCAGCTTGGTGAAATAATAATCTCTGTAAATCTCTGTGTCTGTGACCAATGTTTACCAAGCTTTGATGAATGATGATCAGAAAAATTAGAAAATAGTTCAAAGTTAACTATTAAAAAGAATATATTGTTCAAATTGTTACTGCCTTGAGTTATTATTTTGGAATAAATGTAAAATGCTTAAAAACACTAACTTGATTAGATTCATGCATGGCTTTAATAAACAGAACACTGACGACACCGTTAATGTAAAAATATAAAATAGAATTGTTTATTTTCTTTTTCTGGTAGTGTAAGTAATGTTTATTTAATCAAGACTATATACAGTATATCTACAGTTACTTTTTACTAATTAACATTCTTTAATTCTTGATTACAAATATGGCACAAAATGTAAACTAAAATAAAGAGCCTTGAAAGTGTTATATTCAAGTTAATCACTTGGTAATTAAAGCTCCAAATAGCCCAAATAAACAACAGCTGTACGTACTGTATGTAAAATCTTTTGTTTATCAGGTTAATGGATGTCTGCTTTCCATTCTATATTTACGATGCTTTCAATTGTGTGTGTGTGTGTGTGTGTGTGTGTGTTTAGGCTAATAGCTCGAGCAATTATGGGGGCCTTGGGAAGATTAACCTTACTAATGACTTAAGATAAGTCAGCCAGTCTGGTGCCTTCAAACAATCTCTATGTGTGTGTGATAGATAAAGACACCATAATGAGTATCTTCACTAAGAAAATTAGAGAGACCATGGGATAAAGATAAATAGTGAGATACTGTTAGTATCTGCACTCTCAAACTCATCCATACTAACCCCTCAAATGACAACAAAACATTTTTATTTTTGATAATACATTTACTTGCTTAACAATGAGCTGAACACCTGGAAGGCATTCTTTCTGGAACTCAAAGTCTACTTACTTGTTAGTCATGAAATGTTTTCAAGTTGTCCTGCAAAAGTCAACAGCTGCTACGGGGCAGAAATAAGCATGGAAACGATTATTGGAGCAAAATACTATTTTGTTCCCCTCTTTTCTTCAGAGAAAGCACCACAAGCAAATACTAAATAGTGTTTGTATGTACGATTAGTATAGCTAATGAAGTTACAGAGAGATTAGGAGCTGTTGTGATGTGACTTCTGGCCTTTTCTTTTGACCAAATGCATAAGGGAAATTTGAAATGTGTGTATGTGTGTCAGAGAGTCAAAGCAGAAGAGTCATGCCTTAATGACCTCATTCAGAGCAGGCAATGAGTGACACAGATTGTAATCCCAGCATGCCAGAACATCGCCCCTAAAAACCCACAGAGAGTTTTAGAAGAAATATGCAGTTGGGTTAAATACGTGCTATTTGCTAAAGTCACTTAAAACTAATTCAAAAGCATGGTTAATACCCCAAAATCTACTCCACATAGCCTCAGTCCAATGCTTTCGAGAACAGGAATGCAGCAGATAATATCTGTGCAGCCTTCCATAGAGCTTCACCACAAAAAAACATGATCTGAGAGCACAGATGCTGAGTTTTATTACCATGCTAACATGATCAGGCTCTACAATAAAGTTTAAAGCTGACACTAGTCAAAAGGAAATGTGCGTAATAATGTTTGACATGTTTGTGTGTGGCTTTGCAGAGAACAAACAACATTCAAAGTGTATTTCGGAATAAAACTAGGCTTGATCGGGGGCCCAGAGTACTGGCGTTTATATTGACGCAGATGACATGCACAAAAAGGGAAGTTGTCTTGCTCACTGTCTGGCTGATTCTGAGTCATTTCTGCATTGCCAAATAAGTAAATCTACTTTATCCATAGAAGGATCCATAGAAGGAACTAAAAGGAGAGAGTCTATTCACTGCTGTTCAAAAGTTTGGGATCAGTAAGATTGTTCAAATGTTTTTAATGGAGTCTCTTATGCTCATCAAGGCTGTATATTTATTTGCTCAAAAATACAGAAAAAAACAGTAATATTGTGAAATATTATTGCAAATTCTAATATTGGTTTCCTATTTTAATATACTTTAAAATATAATTTTTTTCTGTGACACAGCGCTGAATTTTTATTAGCCATTACTCCAGTCTTCAGTGGCACATGATTCTTCAGAAATCATTTTAATAAGTCTTTACTATCACTTTTTGTCCATTTAACACATCCTCACTGAATAAAAGTATTAATGTCCTAAAAAAAAATTTTTAACACAAAATTTGGAATAAACACTGTTCTTTTGAACTTTTTATTTATTAAAGAATCCTGAAAAAAGTATCACAGTTCCCAAATATTAAGAAGCACAACTGCTTCCAACACTGATTATAAATCAGCATATTAGAATGATTTCTGAAGGATCACGAGACATTGAAGACTGGAGTAATAATGGTAAAAATTCCGCTTTGCATCAAAGGAATAAATTACATTTTAAAGTATATTAAAATAGAAAACTGTTATTTTAAATTGCAATAACATATCACAAATCTACATTCTTTTCTGTATTTTTGATCAAGTAGATACAGCCTTGATGAGCATAAGAAACTTAAAAAACATTAAAAATCTTACTGATCCCAAACTTTTGAATGACAGTGTATATTTTGCATGAGTTTGAATTTATAAAATTTTAAATGTACTATACACACATTTAAAAAAAGTGAAATTGTATAAATATATATATAAAATATACACATAAAATATAAACAGTAATTTATTTTTTATTAAATGTGCATTAAATGTACATACTTACTGTGACTGAAATATGATTTAAAGGACTAAAATTGAAAGAAGATTTTTGTGAACTGCACCAAAATGGCAGGTGCTATAGATGATTGCTATATATTTTCATAGTAAAAAGTAGTAGATTTGTTTGGTCATCCTGAGTTTAGTTTGGCCTGCTGGATCTGAGGCTGCGTTTCGAAGCCTGGTGTCCAACAGGAGTGTGGGACGAGGCCCAGCAACAGCGCTGGAATGTAGTAGGAGACTCACAGAAAAAATAAATAAATAAAAATTAAGCAGAAAAGAGCTTGATGAAAAAGCAAGGTAAATGAGATCCAGTTCACTCTAATTAAACCCTGATGAAAATAATGTAAGAATGCATTTGAACTGGGAACATAGAAACTAGCAAAACACAGGAAGTACAACAAACCAAGCTTTAACAGCGGGTATGATCAAATATCAATCATTCTGCCATTTACTTAAGTGTAGGTTCTTGGCAACTATTCCAAAAACATGTAAGATGTTTGTTGCACAGCTAATCAAGAACTCTGCATAACCAACAGCGTCGTTTTTTGAGTGCAAAGACAAGTTTTACAAAGGCTAAACATATTTTTCTAAATGCATAGCCTTTAGATGTCTTAAATAAACTTTGTTTTGGCGCAGATGAACTGTACACTGAGGTTTCTTAGTGTCTAATATACTAGTTTTTAATGTGCTAGCATGCACAATTGAGCTATGAGCCAGACAGACATCTGGCTTTTATTGAGTGATACAGCTATAATGTCTCTTCTGGGTATCTAGTCTGCTGTGCGAAGAGTTAAACGTGTTTGACAGAGAACCACTGACTGTCGACAGACAATTACTGATGCATATTGAAGTAATGATTAGTATTTTATAGTACTGATAAAATTTCTCATTCACATGCAAAACCTCACCAGTAAAACCATCATGTATTTTAAATAGTTATATTAATATTAAAATAATTAGAATGAACAGAATTAAATAATATTTAAAATGAGATATATATAGAGAGAACAAAATGAAACTAAATACAACAATACTAATTGATTGCAAATTAGTTTTCATCAGCTAATCATCAACTTTATTCATTTCCACTATCTAGGTCATTACAAAATTTATTCAGGACAATCTGGGCTTGTTTATATATTTGATCACAAGATCATAAGAGCCGCCCATCACAGAGGGAGTTGACTCCTTAATGGTGTAAATTGATGTATGACTTGGGTCGCAGCTGCGTGGATAAACATGCAGCGATGGCAAAGTACGTAGCTGAACATCTAAACATCTTGAATGGATAAATAAGTCCAGATGCTTCTGAATAAATTGTACATGACACAGGAATGATTTTCTTTTTTTGTCATGTTGTGATGTTCACTACTGGCCTACCAGGTCTATTTTCTTTCTATGCATCACGCAAAACTATCATATAGCTTGGGAAGACTTAGATATGTAGTGCACGGGTCATTTGTAGTGCACTTTTATGGTTCATTTATAATGTGCTGTATGAAGATTCTCCAAAAATAACAGAACCTTTATTTTTTTTTTAGTGAACTGTTCCTTTAAGAACTAAAGAGTAGGACATCTTTCCCATTCTCCCATAGACTGCTGCTTACAAAGAAACTATAAAAACATTCTCGTCCATTGACAGGACTGGACTAACCTTGAGTGCCTGTATGACAAAGTCTCTGGCCTCCAGCTCTCCCTCAAGAACACTGAAGAGCAGCAGCACATCTCTCTTACTCAGAGCCTCCACATTCAGCCTAGACTCCTGAAAAGAAAACAAAACACAGCGAATGAGTGGGCGACAAAATACGGAAAAAAAAGTTGGAGATTCCAAAAACTGTTTTCAGCAACGATACACCAAATTAGGACAAAGTCGATACTAAATTGTTTGGAAAACATGCAGTCAGGCAATAATCTTCAAGTCTACAAATCTTCTCTCTTCCTTTCCATCTGCAGGCCAAATGACTGCAGTCTGCAGTCTTCTCCATTTGCTTGTCTTGATTATACAGTGTGCTGCTTATTCAATGCATATGCAGTATAATTAAATAAACAATGCAAACCCACAGTAAAGATATTAATCATCAATACCACTTGTAGGCATATTTGTCACAAACACACACAGACACACACACGCACCCATACACATTACCATACAAAGGTTTGAGGTCAGTAAGATGTTTTTGGAAGCATATGTCGTTAAAAATATTAACTCACAATATGAACTTACAGTTGTGAGAAAAAAGTCAGAACTGCAAGATACAAATATTGCAAGTTTATATCTTGCAATTCTGACTTTATTTATCACAATTTTGAGTTTATATTATACAGTTCTGAGAAAAAAAACTCAAAATTACGAGTTTATATCATGCAATTCTGAGAAAAAAAATCAGAATTGCAAGTTTAAATTGCACAATTCTGACTTTAACTCGCAACTCCAAGTTCATATCGTGATTCTGAGAAAATAGTAAGAATTGTGAGTTTATATTGTGCAGTTTATAATTGTGCATTTTATATTGTACAATTTTCAAGTTTGTCATGTAATTCTGAGAAAAAAGTCAGAATTGCAAGTTTATATTGTGTAAGTCTGACTTTAACTCACAATTGTGAGTTTATATCATGCAATTCTAAGAAAAAAAGTGAGAATTGTCAGTTTATATAGCGCAATTCTGACTCTAACTCGCAATTGCGAGTTTATAGCATGCAATTCTGAGAAAAAAGTCAGAATTGCGAGTTTATATAGCACAATTCTGATTCTAACTCGCAATTGCAAGTTTATATTATGCAATTCTGAGAAAAAAACTCAGAATTGTGAGTTTATATAGTGCAATTCTAAATCTTACTCACAATTACGAGTTTATACCATGCAATTATGAGAAAAAAGTCAGAATTGAGAGTTTATATAGCACAATTCTGACTTTAACTCACAACTGCAAGCTTATATTATGCAATTCTGAGAAAAAAAAAAAACTTGATTTCTTAGAATTGTAAGTTTACATCACAATTCTGATAAAAAAGTCAGAATTCCGAGATAAATTCGTAATCACCTTTTTAAATTTTTTTATTCAGTGGCGGAAACGGACTTCCATAATAAACAGACTGGCTTTAATAGTTTGATTGCATATCAGTCGGGCTATGATTAAATGCATCTTTGCTTTATTCTTTTATAACTAAGTGCACTAAATCAACAAACTGAATAAAGCCCATCACAATGTTTGGTCTCTTTATCTTTGAGCGGTTTGTTAGTAGCCATTCACGCTTCATCAAAAGCAATTTATTTTAAACCAGTCCTCCTAGAGCAATTGAAGGGTTAACAGGCTTGTCCGAGAACGTAATGGCTATAGATCACAGCTGTGATCTCAGAAAAACTCCCATTCCCATGTTGTGCTTCTTTCTGTGCAGTTCACAGGAAAAGAAAAAAAAAAAAACAGGTCATTTTTTCCATTTTATTCTTCTGAGTCAAAGCATCTGTCACACATCAAAGCTAAAGCAGCATTCCACCACTTTTCTATTGATAGACAGACAGCTAGAGAAAGAAACTTCTTGTTGGAAGACTGACTGAAATTCCTTCCCGAGCTCTCGCTTCTAAATACTCAGTAATTGCGCATGGATAACCTTGAAAGTATCGAATTTCACTTTCCCATATAGCTGTGCACAGCATAAATGCTTTGACCCTGCGCTGAAATAATCTTATGAAACTCAATCCAGGTTTCTTCGTTCTGACCCCACTTTGCTTCTAATGGTGTTTCATGTCGAGATTTGTGTGGTTAGCCAAAGTTTCCACGTCGTGAAGTTACGAAGGAGTCTCGGAGTGTTACATAATATGCCAGAGACGGAAGACGTCCAGCTACTGTGCTTCAGCTGAAATTTGGAAGCTCAACTTCCACGTCAGAGCTGCCATAAATCGCATTACTGTACTTTGCAGTACATGAATTAAAATTCTCCTTTTCATCTCTGTTGTGCAACCTTTAGTCAAATAGCCGTCATGTTTCTTTTGATGCATTGTGCACCGATTGTAAATGCGTACTAGATCTGAGGCTGTGAGTATGGAAGAAAGCTTTCATGGTTTGCGGTTCACCCATTCAAACGGTGTTAATTTGAAGCGTGTTTCTAAGCGAAGCCATACTTTATAGACGCGCTAATTTCACAACTTTACTTTGCCTTTTATAAAACCCAAAGAAAATTATATTATGCATCAGTAAGTACTTTCCACTACCTAACAGTGGGAAAAACACAAAAGATTACACTTTCTTTTTTTAGCCATTGAGTGTGTCTGTACTGAAACTTATGATTTAGAATGAAACATTATAGGGATATGAGAAAAAGGTGATAAAAAGAGTCAAAACATCCTTAGAGATAATTATACATCTACAGAACTTTTCTTTCATGTGCGCTTGAGGATTATCCGAGTGTTCTTCATGGTTGACTAATTTGGCATTTCCTTTTAATGGTGCCCATGCCTTTCTGAATTAAAGGGTGCTACACTATTCAGCATTGGCCCAAATGCTTCTTAAATTACCCAGCATTTCTCCCTGGAGCTAGACTGAAGCAGTCAGTGTTTGAGTCCAGGCTCACCCGACATGTCAGAGGGTAATTAATTTAATCCTCAAGCTGCTTGTGAGCTACAAAACAGATGGCCCAATGTCAACTGCCTGTTGATGTGATCAGCTGTACAGACTGCATGAAGTGTTATATTTTTTAACTTTTTCTAACCATTTAAGCAGTTATTGTTATTTTTTTAACGTTGTACACACACTACCAGTCAAATGTTTTTGAATATTAAGATTTTTAATGTTTTTAAAGAAGTCTCTTCTGCTCACCAAACCTGCATTTATTTGATTAAAAATACAGAAAAAAACAGTAATATTGTGAAATATTATTGCAATATAAAATAGTGGTTTTCTATGTTAATATACTTTAAAATATAATTTATTTTTGTGACGCAAAGCTGAATTTTCAGCATAATTGCTCCAGTCTTTAGTGTCACACGATCCTTCAGAAATCATAATAATATGCTTATTTGCTGTTCAAGAAAGATTTATTATAATTATCAATATTTAAAACAGTTGAGTAAATTTCAGGATACTTTGATGAATAGAAAGATCTAAAGATGAGCATAAAAAAGCTTTTAGAACATTATACACTATACCATTCAAAACTTGGAGCTAGTATTTTTTTTTTTTTTTTGAAAAAAATTCTACTCCGCTGCTTTCAACATAATAATAATAATAATAATAATAATAATAATAAATGTTTTTTTTTGAGTAGCAAATCAGAATATTGATGATTTCTGAAGGATCATTGGAGTAATGATGATAAAAATTCAGCTTTGAAATCAAAGGAATAAATTACATTTTAAAATATATTCAAATAGAAAACAATTATTTAAATAGTAAAAAATATTTAAAAATTTTACTGTTCTTGCTGTGCTTTGGATCAAATAAATGCAGGCTTGGTGAGCAGAAGAGGCCTCTTCAAAAAACATTTAAAAATTCTAAAAAACTTTTGACTGGCAGTGTATTTCAAAATCCTTTTTTTTTTTTTTTTTTTTTTGTCAGGCTCAAAGAAATAATAATTATTTATTTATTTAAATTTAATTTTTTATTTTACATTTTTAAAAAAGGTGCAAAACTCTAAGAACATATTCAGTATACAATTATATATAGTTATATAATTTATTGATAAATTATGAAATAATATAATACAAAATATAATGTTATCAAAAGTCGGAGCATTTGTTGTAATTATTTTAATAATTGTATTATGCTAGTTGACTTTCTTTGATGTTATGCATCCAAACCTAGTGTACTAATTATTTAGACAGCAGTTTTGGGGCATCATATGTGCATGCAGCAGCATTTCAGGGCTCATTTGAGTTCATCTCAGTTGGAACGCGTAATACATGATGCCCAAAACTTATGAACGCCTATTGATGCAAAAATGCTGCCTAGGTAGACAGTACACTACGTTTTGAAACACGGTCTTTTACATTTATGCATATCCAACAAGCATAAAGCAGTTACAAATCGATAACATTGGAGAGTTTGTTAAATGTGCAGTTTTTTTCCCCATTTTTATATACATCTCATACAACAAACTCAGCTGAGGAAGCACTTGTGTACTAAATGATTGTTTGAGCGTTGTTAAAACAGTTGCTGTCAGGACTGTCGGCTATTTAAATCTGTAATTAGCATTAACTATTCAAACTATTCATACAATCCTAAGGAAAAAAACTTTCTCTGGCTCTGGATATGTTAAGCTAAATGTTATAAAGAGAACATTCTCACCGTTGTGGGTGCCATGCCAGCTTTGATCAGTTTCCAATATCGCTCATCGAGCAGCACCGTTGTTGAAGATCGGCTTCGCCGAAGTTCATCTGGTGTGAAAGAACGCAGACGGACATCTTACGTAGCCAATAGCGTGGAAGTGTTTCAGCACAATAATCCAATTAGAATCGAGAATCAGAGACAGGAGGCGGGACGTATCAGAAAAAGTTTATAAAATGGGATTCTTTGTGCAGCGGTGAGACTAGAAAGCACTATTCGGTTCTGAACTCCCATCAGGACTTAATTACGACACATTTGGTATCACATTTAAGTTTTTATAGTATCAGGGTAGAGTTTGATAGACAAACACTCTAAAACTCATCATAAATGTTGAAAATATGCAGACTGTTTAGTTTAATTTTGACGAAATACACGTGTGCCACCTAGTGGTGCCCTGTTATAGTTCTAAAGCACAAAATAAAAGTGGGTATTTGGACGTTTATGCCAGTTTAAAATAGATAAATGTAATTTAACAAAATATCAAACTGTGTGGCATTTTATTTAAAGAAAAAAGAGCCAAGCAATATTTATTTTCAGACTTGGTTTGTTATTTTATCTGAAAAATGGTGAGGAATAAATAAAATAATATTAATATTAAAGCTGTGTGAGGAAAATGTGATACAGAGTCAAGAAATTAAACAAGTTGACACCAAAATCCTTCATTAAAAATGTTATATTACAAATTTCATTCATCTGATAAATACAGGCATTTCACAAAGCATTGTACAAAAAAACACAAGTCATCATCACAATCCTTTCTAGTAACATACAATGACAAATCTGGGCACATTTAAAACCAAACATAGCGTCATTCCCAATATCCAAGACAAATACAATTTAATGTGCATCTCAAAACCGGAGCGTCTGTACGGACACACATTGAATAAGGCGTTTTCAGACTGGATCCCTTTCTACAGGTTGTATCGGTTTTCAGGTTTAAAGTTGAATATTCTGTAACTGTGCTTCTGTTATTCAAGTAAATGTGAAAGTCAAATAGCACCAGTTTGTTGTGATTCAACTCTGTTACAAATACTCACACACAAAGGTAAGAATAATTTACTTTAACATATTTGTACTGTACAAAAGCATCTGGCATGTACAATAAGACAAAATCATACCTGAAAACACAAATGTACATACCAGAGACATCTGGGCCAAGATGTGGGATTGTGAAACCACATGATAATAACATTTGTTCTGTTTGGACTGCACGGTTGTTATATCTACATTATCCAAACATTTTTCTTCTGAGCACCGATACTACTAGTTACGTCCAGTGATCTGAGAGTGCCAGTCAGAATTCCAAATCACTGATTTCTAATGCCTTCCATTTGGTTTAAGTCACCATTGTGCGATTTTTCATAGGTAGTCGGGTCGTTTTCTGTTCCATATTTCAGTTCTTTATTTGAGGAGGTGCAGTTTTGGGCTTTAGCCCCAATATGTATAAAGTTATTTAGTTATTTTTTTAAAAAATCTTGTAGTGCAGTTGGGGTGCTGTAGTCACTAGGTCAAGGTCAGTGACATCAGAGGACATACAAACACACACACTTGCTGCCTTTTCAAGGCTTGGAATCTTTCAGCATGTTTATGCGAGCGAAGATCTTGAGGGCGGGTCCTAGTTTAATATTCATGGCACTCATTAGGTGATCTTCCTTCAGTAGCAGCATGGCCTGTCCATCAATCTCCTGAGCACGAAACTCATCTGCAATCTCCTGGCAACCTGATTGTGAAGTCACAAAAATTTGGACCATTTGTAAATTCATTTGCTGTAATTAATTGTTGTAGAAAATCTGATTTTCATCATATCTTTTTTCCCTCATCATTATATTATATTGTAATATTTAATGACAGAATATCATATCAAGTGCATGCGCATGTACGTATGTATATATAGACTATTATGCTAGACTAGGTTTGGGGTTGGTAAGATTTCTGAAAAATGTTTTTGTAACGAGTCACTTATGCTCACTAAGGCTGCATTTTTTAAATTAAAAATACAGTAAAATCACCAATACTGTGAAATATTATTACAGTTTAAAATAATTGTTTTCTGTTTGAATATATTTTAAAATGTAATTTATTCCTGTGATGCAAAGCTGAATTTTTTATCATCTTCAATGTCACACGATCCTTCAGAAATCATTGTAATATGCTGATTTGCTGCTCAAGAAACATTTCTTATTATTAATGAATTTTTTAAAATAATTTTTTAAAGAGGTATTAATTTCTTAAAGAAAAATCATACTGAACCCAAACTTTTGAACAGGAATGTCTTTAGAGCACTTATTATTTTACTGTTTAAAATAACTGTTTTCTATTTGAATATATTTTAAAATAATTTATTCCTGTAATTTCAAAGATGCATTTTTATGCAAAGATGCAATACTTATTATTCAAAACATTCATTATTATTATTGTTATTATTATTATTATTATTATTATTATGTTAAAAACATAATAATGATTTTTTTTCAGGTTTCTTCGATGAATAGGAAGTTCAGAAATCTTTGGTAACATTATAAATGTCTTTATTATCACTTTTGATCAATTTAAAACATCCTTGCTAAATAAAAATATTAACTTCTATTTTTCACCGAACAAAATAAAAAAAATTATACTGACTCCAAGCTTTTGAATGGTAGAGTGTATAATGTTACAAAAGCTTTTTCTTCAGATAAATGCTGATCTTTGGATCCTTCTATTCATCGAAGAATCCTGAAAAAACATACTCGTTTTAAATATTGATACTGACAATAAAATGTTTCTTGAACAGCAAATCAGCATATTAGAATGATTTCTGAAAGATCATGTGACACTGAAGACTGAGTAATGATGCTGAAAATTTAGCTTTGATCACAGGAATAAAATACATTTAAAAATATATTTAAATAGAAAGCAGTTATTTAAATAGTCAAAATATTTCACAATATTACTGCTTTTGCTGTATTTTGGATCAAATAATTGCAGGCTTGGTGAGCAGAAAAGAATTCTTTAGACATAACAAATCTTACTGTTCAAAAACTTTCTGTTCGAGCAACTTACCTGGCAAAGAGCGGATGAACTCAAACACTTCTTGCACATTCCACTTGGTGGGGTCGCATGGCAGGAAGTGCTGACTGAGCAGAGGAAGCTCTTCAGGATCGTTAGCAGCAACCCCACCTTGAGAAACGATTGGGCCAGAACTGGCTGCAGAAAGGGGGGAAGTTGCTTCCTCGTAACTGGAGATATCCGAGCAGGGACTGGACTCTCCTTGACTAGGCTGAGACTGGAGCGGTGAGGATATAGATTCTCCCTGAGATTGCTGAGATACAGAGAGCCGCTGTGGGATAAAACAATAGACAATATAAGGATGATTTACCTTATATATTTATACAAAAACATTGGAACCACTTCCACATTGTACTGAAGTAGCTGTTCACCTGCTTTTTGGTCTCTCTGCCTCTGGGACTATGAGACCTCCTCCTTCTCCACTGGTTTATCTGATTGGTTGTTTTAGTTCTGTCGGGGTGGAACAGACCAACCCGCTTCGTACAGCTTACACTGTATCTGTTATACAAAAAAATATTATACATTATTAGTTATCATTTTGGTGGCATGAGTATCATAACTTCCTAAATGAACCCTGAGGTGTCATGCAGCTTTGTTTAAACATGCATTTCATAAAAATGTTTTTGAATCTCTAACCTTTTAGCACAGACCATGGAACAGAAGCGTTTTGAACGTTTGAACTTGTAAGCAAAATCGACCCATCCACAGAGCTCACATGTGAGCTTGGGCTCCTCCGATTCCTCCTGAGTCCTCGTGTCTGATGAAAATTTATAAGATATTTAGTATTACGTTACAGTGTTTTTCTTACTAGCTGAAACAGTGTTTGTGTGTTATCGTTGGAATGGTGAGGCATTAGTATGAAGCACACGTTTTGCTGAACCTTGATTACACAAACAGGAAATTCCATATCTTATCATCTCTTATCACTACTGCATAATGACGCTCCTTTGTTCATAACAATGCAGGTTTTCCAATCTTTCAAAACTTTACCCTGACACTTAAAAAGGTCATGCATGTTGGAAAAACCGGCATGGGCTGCAGTAGGGTTTTGGATCTACTAAATGAAATGTCTACCTTGTTGTCCAGCCTCCTCCATGTCTGAGTTTGTGGCACTGAGGGAATTACTGCTGGCCGTTTTCTCTGGATCTGAGGGAAGCTGCGTGTCTGGTTTCTTGGGGCTGTCTGCCTGCACCGGAGGTCTCTCCACCTAAAAATACAGTATGCAAATGTAACAATGTCAGGATGATCATTGGAACACATGTATTAAGTTGGAATAAGCAGATCAAGACACTGTGTTTTTCTACAGTTTAGTCCGATCTTCAGTGTTGTAAATCATATTAATTCACTAACATACAATTAAATACATGGTGCAGAAAGAAACTTATAAATAAATAAATAAAAATAATAGTAAAACGGCGATGAAGATTATTGTTGATGCATTAAATTATTGTGAATAATAATATAAATTTTAGAACTACAACAATAATTATTATTAACAACAATAATGATTATTGTTATTTTTATTATTTAATAATTTTCAGTTTAAATTTATATACATTTTTATAATTATATTTTTTATAAATAACTGAAATAATAATAAGTGTATTGTTGTATTAAAATGATTATAAATAATAATAATTTTATAACAAGAAAAATAATAATTATTACCAATAATACCAATTATTATTATTTTCGAATGAATTTCCTATTTAAATTTGTATTAGTATTTACAGTTCATTTTGTATAAATAACTGAACGGATAATAAAAATAAATGTATTACTATTACTGTTGTTGTTGGTGGTGGTGTTGTATTAAAATGATCAAAAATAATAATAATAATAATAATAATTAATAAATAAATAATACTAATAACAACAACAATAATTTTTGAACAACAACAATACAATGACTATATTAATATCATTAGATGTATTATTTTAATTTAACAATTATTACTGTTGGTGGTGGTGTTATATGAAAATGATTATGAAATTAATAAATAATTCTAATAACAACAACAACAATAATTTTTGAACAACAACAGTACAATTACTATAGTATTATTATTATTATTATTATTATTATATGTATTATTATAATTTAACAATTATAGCTGTTGGTGGTGTTGGTGTTGTATTAAAATGTTTATGAATAATAAATAATACTGATAACAAAAACAATAACTTTTGAACAACAACAATACAATTACAATATTATTATTAGATTTATTTTATAATTTAACAATAATAGATGTTGGTGGTGGTGTATTAAAATGATTATGAATAATACTAATAAATAATACTAATAGCAAAAACGATTTTTGAACAACAATACAATTACAATATTATTATTACTAGATTTATTTTTATAATTTAACAGTTATAGCTGTTGGTGGTGGTGTATTGAAATGATTATGAATAATATTAATGAATAATAATAATAATAATAACAATACTTTTTGAACAACAATACAATTACTATATTATTATTATTAGATTTATGTTTAGAATTTAACAATTATAATTAACTCAATTAATAATAATAATAATAATAATAATAATAATAATAATAATAATAATAATAATAATAATTGTGTTATTATCTTAAATTTACTATTATAAATTATTCTAAAATTGTCCACTATTTTAAAATTACTATATTATTATTATTGCTGTTGTTGTTTTTGTTATTATTATTATTACTACAGCAACTCACAGGGAATGGCTCAGCTCCCTCCTGAATGACAAAACCCTCAATGACATGCGTGAGGACATGTGGCTTCACTATGGCTTGAGGTGGCTTGTTCTCGCCGTTTTGTGCCACACTTCCCGTCACAGCTGCCGGAGGCGGCTCGCTTGAGGCTGCCGAGGTCATGGTCGGTGTCACCGGTGCTCCCGTGGGGTCCCGCGCTGTCTCCACAGACCCTGGCGGCACAGAAACAAAAGCGTCGACTCATCACCATAGCAACCACAACAACATGGGCAGCACAAACATAAGCACTTGCCAATGTTTACGGGAAAGCCTGGAAAAAAACAGCTGATGGAAATTAGATACAAACAATGCACTTATAAAGTTGACAAACGAAGGAATAGTTTAGCCTGGAAAATAATTTCTCATAAACTGGACAACTGGAAAATAATATCTCTTAACCCAGCCTTTTTTGGACATAATTTACTCTCCCATCCAATTACAATGCATTATTACTATTATATTTCTTCTATAAAACACAAAGATATGTATGCAAGCCTACGTTTGTACATACATCGCGTGAAAAACAGTCAAGTGACACGCGAGAGCCAATGGCGTTTGACGTCAATGACGTCCAATTAGAGCGCCGCGCCATTTTTAATTTTTAAGACTCAACCGCCAATGATATTCGAGAGCAACGTCTGAGGGGAAGATTATCAGCCAATAACGACAAAAACAACAAAAACAAAACTTTCATACAACATCAGAATAATTAAATTATTAATTATTAATTATTAATTAAAGTATGGACTACTTGACGTGTTTGTAATGGCATCCACCGTCACTTTATGGGCAAGATGTCAAATGACATACTGATTTCACTGAAGAAAGGAAATAATGTTTGAACGACGTGAGGGTGAGTACATTATTTCATTCTGAACAAACTATTACTTTAAGAAACATCCCACCATCATTAGGCGTCTAAAATACATCTCTCTTGCTGTATTTCAATAGAGAGTGGCGTCAGTTGCGTCGCGTTTTAAGACAGCATGTCAAATCTACACAGTTCAAAGAAACGCGCCTCAAGACCGCTGCGTTTTTCTTTTAAACCCACTAACCAAAACTACTGGCACCAAAACACAAGACATACTGTAGCTTACCGACAAAGCGCAATAAGAAGTCATTTCCCCCGGGGGCGCTCTTCAATTCCGTCTCAAAACACGGGGGGAGCCTCATACCCACACGCCTGTTACGGTTATATTAATGACAGAATATCCAGACTCCGCCACGCGTGCGATTCTACGCAACATGCAGTGTGCGCTGCTCCTTTTCTAGTGCTTCACTCCCACGCACAAGCACTGCACATTCTGCCAGAGAGGCGGTTCAGCCTTTCCCTGGATGGCAGCAGCAGCAGCCTCAAGTGGCAGGTCACATGACTCTGTAGAGGTTCTGTGGATCTTTCAATGGCTGGTGGCAGTGGTTGTGTCTTCCGTATAAGCTATATTAGGCACTGTCTAAAGGTAGGAAGGCAGCCTGGTCTAAAACCAGTTTGTCTGTTAAGTTACTGACAGATTAGGCAGCAAGGCTGCTAGTGCCTTCTGCCAGGCAAGGAAGTCATGTGACTGGCCCAGAATCAATTCTGGTCCATATTACTGTATGTGGGAATTGCACAACACCCCCCATTCTACTACCTCCTCTTTTGGCAAATCTGGTTCACCATGTGGGTGTCAAAAGCCTTGTATTTTAATGCAGCCGCAAGCTGCGTAGTATACAATGCCCTCAAGAAAGTATTTGGACACTTAAGTGCATACAATGTAGGAATGCCATTGCATTAAATAAGAAAATATAAAACACACCTAAGTCAGTTTAAAGTCAAATAGCACAAGTACACATTTCAAGCAAAACACTGCAGAAAAAGTGAGCTAATACAATGAAATACACAACCAGTCAAAAGTTTTTGAACTGTAAGATTTTTATTTATTTTTTTTTTTTTCAAAAAGTCTCTTCTGGTCACCAAGCCTGCATTTATTTGGTCCAAAGTACAGCAAAAAACAGTCAAATTTTGAAATATTTTTACTATGTAAAATAACTGTTTTCTATTTGAATATATTTTAAAATGTAATTTATTCCTGTGATTTCAAAGCTGAATTTTTAGCATCATTACTTCAGTCACATGATCCTTCCAAAATCATTCTAATATTCTGATTTGCTGCTCAAAAATTATTAAGTTTTTGAATGGTATAGTGTATTTTACAAAAGCTTTTATTTCAGATAAATGCTGATCTTTGGATCTTTCTATTCTTCAAAGAATCCTGAAAAAAAATATATATATAATAATAATAATAATAATAATAATAATAATAATGAATGTTATTTGATAAATCGGCATATTAGAATGATTTCTGAAGGATCATGTGACACTGAAGACTGGAGTAATGATGCTGAAAATTTAGCTTAACAGAAATCACAAAAATAAATTACATTTTAAAATATATTCAATATATAAAATATATTAAAAAATATATATATTCAATTAGAAAGGAGTTATTTTAAATAGTAAAAATATTTTGCTGTATTTTGGATCAAATAAATGCAGGGTTGGTGAACAGAAGAGAATTATTTAAAAAAAGATTAAAAATCTTTAAAAATCAAAAACTTTTGACTGGTAGTGTATATACATTTTTTTCCAAATATCTTGGCACCACTGTAATTTGTCTTACCAGTTAGTGTACAACACACAGTCTTTATTGATCTCTCCAAAATATCCATTATAATCTAAAAAAAAATGTAGGGTTTAAGGAAAGATATTTTGTGTTTACTTGGATACAAAAATTGAGGGAATTTCATGTGCAGAATTAAGTGTCTTAGCAATTGGCAAGTGTTAACCCAACCTTCTGGGTGTTTTTTTTTTTTTTTTTTACTCCGCAATTGTTTACAAATTACTATATGGCTGGCTTAAAATGAGCCCAAAATAGGTTGTAAATTAAAAATCAAAACACATAATTGCTAGAGGCATCAGCAATAATGAAAAGGTGAATATTCATTAATAAGCAATTAAAAAAAATGTGCATTATTTAATTATTATTTATTCAACTTATTCATAAATGTTCATTTATTGAAAATACTAATAAATGTTACTTTAAATCCTGTTTAGGGTTCATTTTAAGGAAGAAATGTAGTCATTTTTAAGCAATAGTTGAGTTAAAACTACCCAGAGCTTGGGTCAAAACAACCCATTCGCTGAGTCGGCGCTGAGCTTGTTTTTAACTCAGCATTTTTCATGTTTTCATGAGGTCTTGCACCTAGTAATTAATCGTAATCTCTCTATATCTTAAATTCTTGAAGACTGCATTTGGTGATAATGAAACTATATTTGTAAACTTGCAATTTACACTCTTATTGGCCACTGTACCTTGAGTTTGAGATGTAGCGTTAACAGTATCGATTTTGGATTGTTCAGGGGGGTCTGTTCCTTGGGTCGTAGTGGTTGGCTGGATTTGTACTGGTGGACAAATCTCTCTTACCACCAAAGAGGTGGGCTTCTCCTTGTCATCCTGAGCAAGTCTTGAAGCCTAGATATTACAGAAATAGTAAGTTGCTTTTGAACTGTATACATTATCTACAATAAGGCTCTAGTAAGGGAATCCCCTACCTGGCTTTGTGCTGGCTGGATTTGGAGATTGATGGCTGTCAGTTGGACTGGTTGCGCTTTAGCGTGGGCCAGGCCTGTGTGTGAGCCGTGCTGGCTAAGTGCATGGTGGCTTATGGTTGAATGGAAGATGGTGGCCTGTTGGCTTTGAGCCGATCCCTGGTTGTGAAGTGCTGGTTTAGGCAAAACCGGAATGATCCCTGCAACCGATGAGGTCTGGGCGGAGCTCTGGATGGCCAGTGAGGCTGTCTGTTGGTGGGGCTGGACAGAGGCGGTCTGCAGTAACTGGGGCTGGGTTCTGGAGGTGGGTGGGGCTTGGGGTTGAATGACAAACTGTTGCGGTTGCTGCTTAATCAGGGCCTGCGGCTGGATTTGGGCATACGCTGGAAGAAGAAACCACAGGCAAACACTTACTATTGTTTCACATGACTACACATTAAACGGACAGTTCCAAATTTAAACGAGAGTAACGTTTACATGGAATTTTATACATTTGGACAGTGGGTTTTTTTTTCAAGATGGCATAGATAAGCTCCTAAACTGCACAGGTTTCCCTCAGTCATGGGAAACTTAAAGGTTTGTTTCTTTGTTTCAATTAAATAATGCTCTTGTTAAAATAACATTGGGGTGTGTATGTAGGGGTGTGCAATGAAGACAAAAAAGGATATGTCAGAATTTACTGGAATTTTGTTGATAATGATAATTAGATGATATTTTGCTGAGCATGTTATTGTGCTGGTACCTTGGCAGGTTTAGGATTGCCGTGGACAACTGACTCCCAAAGCTTTTGATATTTTCATATTCTGTGTCAAATTCAATCTTTTGTGTCAAATTCTTACATTTAATCAATAAATTCCAATTAAATGAAATTAGTATCAACAAAATTTGTGTTTGCAATGCAGAGGTGGCACAGAATTTGCATCTGAAGTGGCATTTAGATACATTTACACAGGCTGAATGATGGACATGAATGCAGTTAACCTGCAGTTACAAATGCATAAGTAATGTCTCATGTTAAAAAAAAAAAAAGTTGAATACATAAATGATATTTGAAATGATTTAGGGGGAAAAAGGGAAAATATACTTTAAATATAAACCTAAAATCACCATTAGGTGGCGGCAAATCACTGCATAAGTGAGTCATTGAGTCATTTATTCAACCGATTCTTTCAAACGGCTGATTGATTCAGTAACAAAACACTGTTGTGTGTTGCTCAGAGATGCAAAACAGTTCTGCTGTGGCTTTGTTTCGAACTATTTTTGTTGTCGAAATACAGCAAAAACAAGAACTGTTGTGTCTAAAATGTAAGTTAATTAATTTTAACTTGTTTATTGAACTGTTTATCAAATCAATATCACATTTGCAGTTGATATTTGGCGAAAAATGTCACTCTTCATGTGACATTAACTATGTCAGATTATATAGATATAAAAGATATATAAAAGTTATACAGGTGCTTTTTTGTCACTTTATGTTGAATTTTGGAGCAATTCTTCATGTATTTTAATAGACTAAATCACACAATGAAAGCATGAACTCTAAATGTGCTTGTGCAGTAGTCTATTGTACATCTTATAGTGTATGCGTGCACTCTTTGGGTTTTTTTTTTGTGCTGTATACTCAAAACAACTGCAACAAATCACATATTTGACATATATGACATATGTTAAGCAACAATTATGATATTATCATAGACAGTATATATTGCACACCCCTAATTGAAAGCTATTAGTGAATTCAGATTTGTAAGCAAATTCATTTAGTCAATGAAACAATTTCAAGCCAGTTCAGAAATCCATCTAATTAATTCAGTAGTGAATCAGTCTGATTATACATGATTCTTAAAAATAGTTATCCAGGAAAGCATAAACATCTGGAAAGTACAAAAATGCAGTGTCATGGTAATCCAATGTGTGGGAATCTTGACTTCATCTCAATAAATTTTATTTTGTTGTTCAGTTTTTGCTGTATCTAATAACATTCGTCTCTGTGCTTGGGTTTTCCAGTACAACTTCTGTATCCAGGACTACGACGTTGGAAACTGGATGGTTTTTGAAACTGTGATTAGGTGTTTGACTGGAGGACTTGCAGGAAAGTGTGTTAAAATGTAATATTAACTCAGCAGGAGAACATTCAAACACACAAAACCTTAAGAGTTGGGCACGTTGAGATCACAACCTCAAAAGTTTATGAGTGGTAAAAGAATCTGAAGAACTCCAACTGGTTGGAAAGTTAGCTAGCATGTGGTTTTTATGTTTATATATATACGTGTGTGTGTTCTGTCACATGAAATGCACGCCGGATACGCTAAGCAGACGTCAGGAACAAATATGGTCTGTCATTACAACTGTTAATGGCAAACAGAAAAGGTTCAGTGTGGGAATGTTCTTCCATCTAATGTGAATGGTGTGGGATGGTGTGTTCAGATGACTCAATCCTCTATGCTCACTTTCTCTCACTCTTTCTTTCTCCCGGATGTTCAGAATAAGGAGTTGATGAGTTATTCCCTGCAGAGCGCAACCCTGGAAAACCCCGAAATTTCCTGTCGAACGTTCAGCTATATGCAAAGCCACAACACATAACACATTAAAACAATCACACATGCTCGAAGACATACAATATGTACTTTTATGGCATGTTGGGCCGACTCAGATATCACAAATGTTTTATCGTGAATAGAGACTCCTCTAGGGTTTCAGAAGAGGTCATTGTCTCAAACTGTGCTTACTTTAACTCTGTTGTTTCCTAAGCCATGAGCAATTTTTGAGCAAGATTTTCCTATGTGGGTGCATTTTCTCTACAATAAATAATGTTCACTTAAGTATTTTGAGTGCAGTACAGTATGCAGTATGTTAAATATCTGTGGCTCTTTTTTTCCGACATTCTTTTAACAAGCCCTCTGGTGTGTGGTTGTGTTCAACAGGATTGTTTTAATTATTTGATACAAAAATGAGTATCAAAATAGACATTCAGCTTCAAAACAAGCTGTTTTTGCAGGGTTTGACTTTGCCAGTTCCTACAAAACAAAAGCGAGGAGTGAAATCTGACAGTCAGTTGGGAATCATACTCTTAAGAGATGATGTATGAGCAAATAGTAACATTATTTATAGCAAAATCTCCAGTCCATCCACTTTCACATGATTTTTAATCTACTATTCAGATTTTAATAACATTAGGACATTTCTTAGCAACCGAACAACTCATCTAAGAGAATAATCCAGGATGAGTTTCCACAGATATGTGAATATCATTAATGCACAAGGGGAAAACCATGCATCATAACACATCACATCAGCTCTCTAGAGCACACTGCCATGGAAACTACATCCCAAAACACAAGTCAGGTGGCTTTTTACACTTCCTCTCCACTGAGGCTGACTTTGACCCTCTCAAACGCACTTGTTCAATCAAGTTGAAGCTTGTTTAATCTTTATTCATTGTGGTGTTTGTGTACATAAACTGTGGCATAAACCTTATACCTGCAAATGATCATTGACATAGTATATTGTGAAAGAAATGCAGCTCTCTAATGAAAAGCGACATGTTGTGTTTATGCACAAATGTAGGTATAGTTTCATTACAGAAGTAAAGTGTTTTTGTGGCTTGGATTCAATTTGGTCACACAAAACTCCTATTTCCACTTCTTTTGGCACTTGACTGGTGCTTATATTGGACCCTGGAACTACCCTAAGATACTTTTGTCTTTTGTAAGGCTTTTTTAATCTTCTACCACAGTATAACTAAACACAAAGTCTCTACTGGCCTCGACACGCCCAAGTACCTGCTTCTAAATGTGCAGGATAATTGCTCTGTGTGAGCTGTTATGATTACAGACCAGTGGAATGATTGATGGCGTGTATGTCAGATGTTGACGGGCACTGAAAGACTCATCTGAGAAAGTGTGTGCTCCTCAAAAGCCACGTATGCGTTAATGCACTTGAGCATAAGCCATGCAGAACAAATGTAGCCTTGGGTGCATTTCTCCTTTCTTTGGTGCTTAGTGTGTGACATGATGGACAGACTAGTGAAGCTGGGTCTTATTAGAGTGCACATGTCAGAAAACATTTCAGTCAAAATAAATTGAACCTTTCAGTTTGTTTAAACAACAAATGTGTGCATGCAACAGTTTCTGGACCGCTTTGGACAAAAGTTGCTTTATGGCAACATTACTTGCTCTTAAAGTAAGAGATGATACTAGAATGTATTTGTTGAGCGTCTTTGCAGAGGACACCTGTGTGAAAGTTAAACTTCTTGCCTCAGCAACGTGATATAGTTCATACAAAAGCTTTACCATCATTTGTTTGCATTTGCATAAGTGTTGTAATATTTTTAGCAGTACTAGCAGTTTACCTGGTGCGATTAAGGGATGTGACGAGGACACATTACGACTCATGTTGACTGCTTTCATCTCTGTTTGCCCTTCTTCTCCCTTCTTCACTCCATCCGAGGAAGCAGTGTTCACGTTGCTTTTCCCAGTGTCTGAGTTGGAAGCACTCTGGCTGGGTGTCTTGATGAGGGGGGTGGGCTGAATGGAGATGGGGGTCTGCTTTAAACTCAGTGCCTGGAGGCCTGAGGACTGAGAGGTGGAAGACGCCCCCTGCTGGTTGCGCAGGGCAAGGTTCTGCACCTGTGAAAGTCATAAATCAGCTAATAAACCTTTGAATTCAAATATATTAAAAAACATTTAATTGTAGCATGTAAAGTAATATTTTGTACAGAATTATAGAGTTTTTGAGGAAAACATTCCAGGATTTTTCTTCATATAGTGGGGATCAGTGGGTTAAATGTCCAAATTGCAGTTTCAGTGCAGCTTCAAAGGGCTCTACATGATCCCAGCTGAGGAATAAGTGTCTTATCTAGTGAAACTATCCGTCATTTTCTAAAAAAATACAAATTGATATACTTTTTTACCACTAATGTTCACCTTGCAACAGCTGGACCTCACGCATTATGTAGTCACGTAAGAAAAATAATGCGTGACGTAGGCAGACGTGCCAACCCAGTGTTTACAAAGTGAACATGCAAAGAAAGTTTACAAAAACACCCTTTACAAAAAAAGGTAAAACAACAATGTCAAATGAGTTGGAATAAATTTATACTTTCATGGATATTTTGGGGCACTTAAACCTACCCACTTCTGAACAATTTAAAACATGCAACAGTCAAATAAAAGTACAGTGACAGGAATTTATTGCAAAAACTGACTATAAAAAGCAATATAAAAGTATTACAAACAAGTCGCGTTGCATTCCAGGTCGTCCGATATCTTTATGCAAAGAACAGAGTAAATCATAAGGTTTTAATTGCTGAAGATGATCTTGCTTCCGTACATATTACATTCAAAAAGATACTCCTCAACTTGTTTGGCATGACACAGTCGGTCACGAGACACACAAAAACCAATGGAATTTCAACACACATTTGTGCTGCGCACAGAATGAGCTTTATGGCAGGTAGAGATCGCGTCTGTTCCTTCTAAGAAATCAATCGTTTTGCCTGGGAAGACTTGGGATATTAGCACTTTTTAAATAAATTGTGACTGAAGTTGTATCTGCCTGTTGTATCCTGTGTTTTATATTGACAAATGGTTAGGTTTTTAGCGGCAGGGGGGTTACGTGCTTATAAATGTGTAAAAAGTGTAATGTAAAAAAAAATAGTTTTGACTATTTACATTGAAAAAAACACTCCAGAATATACGCAATAATGGCAAAATATTTACTTTAATCATTGAGATAAAATTCCCAATGTCTTTTGCGTCAGCATATTGACGCCAAAGGTTTCTCATTTAAAGCAATGAAGGACGCTGCAGATTGAAAAATTACACTAAAGGGGTACCCTGTGTGTCAGAAAGTGACGCCAGGGGGTCCTGACCAAGTGTGAGGAGTTGGGAGTGAGAATGTGTTGACCACGTGTGACCTTTCCAACGTGATTACGTAATGCTTCATCGCAGAGCTAGTGCAAGACGAACATTTGTGGTTAAAAATAGTTTGTTTGTTTTTAGAAAATGACTGATCATTTCGCTAAATAAGAACCTTATTCCTCAGCTGAGATAGTGTAGAGCCCTTTGAAGCTGCATTGAAACTGCAGTTTGGACCTTCAACCCGTTGGCTCCCATTGAATTCCACTATATGGACAAAAATCCTGGAATGTTTTCCTTAAAAACCTTCATTTCTTTTCGACTGAAGAAAAAAAGACATGAACATCTTGGATAACGTGGGGGTGAGTAAATTATCAAGAAAATTTTCATTCTGGAAGTGAACTTCTCCTTTAAAAAGTAACACTGTGTAAAAGAGTCTGCTGAATGAATAAATGCACAATAAATGTTCCAAATTATCATTGAAATGCCAAGTAATTCTGTTAATGTTCCTTTAGGATTTTTGTGGATCAAGCCTTTCACAACTACAGTATATGAATGCTTCACAAAGATATTACAGTAGTGTATATCAGCATGTTTGTGCACCTGTGCAGAGGCAGACTGGGTGTTATTGGCTGTATTAGTGTCAGACTGAAGAGCAGTTACTGTAGCTGTAGGAGCCAGGATCAGCTGAGGAGACAGAGGGACGGCTCGGCCCAGACTCCTGGCTACATGTACGAGATTACTCTGCTGAGCCTAAAGTAATCAAACGTAAAGACACTCATTAACACCACATTCTCATAAAACTCAAAAGTCGATCTAGGCATTTAGCAAAAAAGCAATGACTGATCAAGAGTCAGTGATTTACTCCTAAATATACATGAAATATGGAAAGAAGCCTTACAAACATGAAAGACTCATGTGTTTGTGGTTTTACAGGTGTGCTCACCATCTGTGCTCGCAGGTACATTTGAGCTTGACTGGCTGTCAGGGTGGAACTTGAGGCGTTGCCTAGCAACACAGCTTGCTGGGATATCCCAGAAGAGGCGGAGTTTACACTTTGGGCACGACTGATTAGCTGAGCGGCGGCAGGGGACGTGGTTAAATTAATCTGTGGGAATAAGAGAGACTGAGTTGTGACATGAGCAGCCTGAATGTTATGTCACATGCAAACAAAAAGATATTGATGTGATTATAATGTGTTTGTTTTTAGTGGCCTTACTGTGGTCTGTGATGGCCCGCTCTGGGTAGATGAGGTCCCATTCTGGTTCGAACTCTGCCTGCCGGCTGCTAAACTAGCCTGAGAAGGAGAAACATGACACAGTATGAATGTATTTGGGTGTATTATGCTTAAGTCTTGCTGTGGAGACTATGGATGCTAACTGACCTGCTGCACTGCTGCGAGGCTCTGGAGCTGCGCTGTGCTCAGGTGCTGCTGCTGTAGAGCTGCTGTTTGCAGCATCAGATGCTGCTGTTGTGCTGCATACATCTGCTGCAGGTACTGCGCCGCTGTGCTGGGCTGCCTGTGTAGAGCCTGCTGGATCACCTACCATTCAAGAGAAAAAAAAAAAAATGTGCAAAACCAGATTAGATCTCAGTTATATCTTAATTCCTTCACATAGAGAGCAATGAGATAAGATGGAGTGCAAATAGAGACTTTAGCTGAAGTCTGCAGATTCTCAAGGCTTTTTTTTCTGAGAAAATGACTGAGAGTTTCAATCTCAGTAGTGTCCTGAGCTGTGCTCATATTTGCCAAGAAACCAAAGTCAGAGATCTCAATATAAGTGTTAGCATTTTTTGTAGTTCTGCACCTTTGCTGTGTCAACAATTCTTGCATTCACCTTAAAGGGATAGTTCACCCAAAAATGAAAATTCTATCATTAATACTCACCCTCATGTCATTCCAAACCTGTAAGACCTTCGTTCATCTTTGAAACACAAATTAAGATATTTTGGATGAAATCTGAGAGCTTTCTGACCCTGCATAGACGGCAACGGAACTAACATGTTCAAGGCCCAGAAAGATAGTAAGGACATCATAGTAATTGCGCTGCTGTATATACAGGGTATAAGTTTGAGAGAAATATGACAAAGTTGATATTTAAATAATAATTGCAATCGTAATTTTTTAATGTTTATTTAGCAACTTTTTGTTTTGTTCCATCATGCATAGCCTCAATAATTTGCATTTGTCTCCTCCTTTTGATCAGAAAATGAACTGCAACAAGCTTGAAAAAAGCAGATCTCTGATTCTACTGTTGTATATCACTTCCCATATTGCTTTCAAGGTCAGCCTTTATGTTTTACATGGTTATATTATCATAATAGTAATATTAATTTACTGTATAACCATATCACAAGGCTTATGCACACATGTCAGTGCAAGTCTAATAATACAACAATAACACACTGATAGTGTATAGGATAACAGTTACATTTTTAGATATGTATGTGTAAAGACAATCGAATATATATTTATACATCCAATATAATTTTTTTTTTTTTACATTTTCATAGTTTGATAATGTTAATAAAGATAGCAAACAATGTGGACAAGGAACGAACACCTACCTAGTTGTTCTGCAATACTGATCCTGAACTAGCATCTCATAACATGACAAAAACATTCAGAACAAAATCAAAACAAGATGCTGAAATACCTGAACAGATATTTAGATCAGATGTTCAAGCCACACATTCAGTATATGATGACAGATGACAGATAAGTGCATCGCTCTCTAATCGCTCTCTCACTAATGGTTCGTATCCTTTTTTTCCCAGCTATAAAATTTTCTCCGTCATCCCGCACTTCCGTTTGTCTCTTCATGTCCTCACTGAACTGCCCACAACTGCACAGTTGCTAGGCAACAGGCATCCTGACCCCTGGTCTTAACGTGAGTAAAGTGCACCGAGTTTAATGAGCAACACTGCTTTTGTCTAATCGTGCAATGATCTAAGAATACTCTGACTGAAGCAGCCTTACCTGTTTCCAGTACATTTTCATGTCTTTATCATATATATCATATCATTTTAAAGACAGAAGTGTAGTAAGGTTTCTTTACACAATTAAATGAATATAGGGGGTGCAGTTGAAATTATTTAACTGCTTTGGATTGATCAGATGTTGCCACTTTTGCATTAACCCATGTCATTTGAAGCCCTTTGAGCAGCATTTTATGCATGAAGTGTGCTATACATTATTATCATCATAATTGAGATTAATATTGACAACAACGGACCAGAAAACAACGACTCTTCACATACTATTATTATTAGAATTTTAAAAATAAAAAATAAAATGATAAATGCATCTTAATTACTGTGTTAAAATTAGATTATCAATATCAAGTTCAGTTGAAATCTAGCAAGAGTGTCTAATTGCCAGCCACTTAATTTACAGTTAGGGAGAGGTGAGAGGTCAACCTCTGAGTCAATAATGAACAACCACATTCCACAGCAGAGGAAAAAGTATGAATATGAAGCAACTTTATTGTCTTTCCTCATGTGACTGCAGTTATAAACACACCAGCAGATGGCAGTATGGACTAAAAGTCCAATAATTAAACATTTAAGCAAGAAAAAAGTGATGTGTGGTGCAATGCAGTGAGTGATTATACAAGAAAGTTGTGGTGAATCGTAAACATGCACACAAGTATGATAAACACAATTACTATGCACTTCTGAACTCGGTTGTCTATGATTCTGCCAGATGGTTATGTTTTAGGACGGGGATCCTTAAATCTGACTCGCAAGATCCACTTTCCTGCAGAGTTTAGCTCCAATCCTGATCAAACTCACCTATCTGTGATTTTCGAATGAGCCTGAAGACACTGATTTGCATGCTCAGGCGAATTTGATTAGGGTTACGGCTAAACTCTGCAGGATTGTGCAAGCCAGATTTCAGAATCCCTGTTTTAGGATGAGTGTGATACGCACCTGTACAGTCTGTCTGTCAGGTATGCCGCTGTATACAGATATCTGTGGAACGGCCGGTCTTCCGCTGCTCGTGGTGCTGCTGCTGGTGGAGCTGACAGTGCTGGCAGTGGAGGCACTGGTGGTGCCTGTGGAGTTTGTGGTGGAGGTACTGGTGCCTGTACTGCTGCTGGCACTGGAGGCCGGAGTGCTCTGCTCACTCTCCATTGTGCCGCCCCGATGCCTCACCTTTGAACCACGACCGCTCCGCTGCCACACTCGACGCAAGCTGAGACAGAGAATAAGAATTTTTAAATTGTGCTTGCTAAAATTCCTTTCTTTTGTTGAGATTGGTCACTGAGACACTGAAGCAATTTCCAGCTGGTAGTTAAAGGAACACTCCACTTTTTTTTGAAATAGGCTCATTTTCCAACACCCCTAGAGTAATACAGATGTGTTTTACCGTTTTTGAACCATTCAGCCGATCGCCGGGTCTGGCGTTAGCACTTTTAGCATAGCTTAGCATAAATCATTGAATCCGATTAGACCATTAGCATCTCACTATAAAATGACTAAAGAGTTTCGATATTTTTCCTATTTAAAACATGACTCTTCTGTAGTTGCATTGTGTACTAAGACTGGCGGAAAATTAAAAGTTGCGATTTTATAGGCTGATATGGCTAGGAACTATACTCTCATTCCGGTGTAATAATCAAGGAATTTTGCTGCCGTACCATGGGTGCAGCAGCGCAATGATATTACGCAGCACCTGAAAGTGACCAGCACTAAGTTTGTGTAGATGCAGAGTTGCAGCCAGCAGAGTTGACGGCTGCGTAATATCATTGCGCCTGCTGCACCCATGGTACGGCAGCAAGGTTCCTTGATTGTTATGCTGGAATGAGTCAAGTTTTAAATAGGAAAAATATTGAATCTCTTTAGTCATTTTATAGTGAGATGCTAATGGTCTAATCGGATTCAATAATTAATGCTAAGCTATGCTAAAAGTGCTACCGCCAGACCCGGCGATCAGCTGAATGGATTCAAAAACGGTAAAACACATCTGTATAACTCTAGGGGAGTTGGAAAATAAACCTATTTTCAAAAAAAGTGGAGTGTTCCTTTATATGATGCATTAACAAGGAGTCAACCGATTATCGCCTGGGATGTGTTTCCCAAAAGCATCGTTAGCTAACTATGGTCGCAAGTTCCATTAAACTGTATTGGTAATGGAACTTGCGATCATAGTTGTTTTTGGGAAACGCACCCATGGCTGATTATTGGTGCCGATATTAAGCATTTTTATAGTTATTGGTAACTGTCATTTTCAAAACCAATTTTTGTCAGAGCCTTTGTTATTCCTAATTTTGACATTGACTTTCACTTGTACACAAGACATGTATATCAGTTCAAAATATTGGTTATCAGCCTACTTGATCTGTAAGAATTGCTGTTGGTATCGGCTCTGAAAAAAACCAAAGTCCCTTTAAGACAAGTCATTTTACTTGGCGGCCATCTTTGAAACGCCTCTTGGGCAGGCAAGTGTAGCTCCTATCTCTTTGAATGGGGAAACACAATTCTCCAAAGCTGTTCACCAAGCTTACGATTAAATTTCATATTTGAAATCACCAATGAAATACTGTTCCTTATGCTCCAATAACATTAAACAAAAGCTTATTTTTCAGGCGAGATCAGCCAGTGATTGGGTTATTTATTCCGAAGGCAGGGCTTCACAGCATAATGAGCGTTGCATTTTTCCCCATTCAAAACTATACAAGTGACAGGTCTTGGGTATTCTATAGTCTTTAGGAAAACGTATTGGTTGACCCCTAATGTTAACAAAAAAAGTACCATAGTAGAATCAAATTGTATTTTTCCTAAATATATGAATAAATATATATATATATATATATATATATATATATATATATATATATATATATATATATATATATATATATATATATATACATATAAAGATAAAATTTCTCTAACAATTTAAAATGCAATTAAAATGTTTGCTGTGCAGCATAATTTGGCTAAAATTTAGTGATTATATATAAATATGGCTATAAAATTAATAACAATGAGAACAGTGCATATATGTGACCCAGTAGCACAAAACCAGTCATAAATAGCACAGGTATATTTGTAGCAATAGCCAAATTACATTGTATGGGTCAAAATGATCGATTTTTACATTTTAATGCTAAAAATCATTATGGTATTAAGTAAAGATCATGTTCCATGAAGATATTTAGTAAATTTCCTACTGTAAACATATCGAAACTTAATTTTTGATTAGTATTATACATCGCTAAGAACTTCATTTGGACAACTTTAAAGGCGACTTTCTCAAAATTTAGATTTTTTTTTTTTTCTTTTTTTTGCACCCTCAGATTCCAGATTTTCAAATAGTTGTATTACGGCCAAATATTGTCCTATCATAACAAACCATACATCAATGGAAATTATTTATTCAGCTTTGGTTGTGGATGTATAGATCTCAATTTCACAAAATTGACCCTTATGACTGGTTTTGTGGTCCAGGGTCACATATTTATTTAATTAAATCACAGCCTTGAAAATCACACTAAACCATTTCAGGTTTCATTTCGATTTATCATGCAGCCCTAGTGGTAGTACCATAGTATTCTTTGAAATACTTTGAAGTATCATGTAAATATCATGGTCTATAAATACAGCAGTTCAGTTCAGTATGATGGTAAATAGAAAAGTACCATGGTATTACCATTTGATACATCACAGTACTTTTTATGAGGCAACTTGAGATGTAAACATCACTTTATTCGCATACTGTACTTTCTGGAAATTACATTATAATTGCATTTGAGCTCATCCCCGGCACTGAATTTGGGTGTTACATTTCAGTAAACCTTTTTCTCAGCAGTCTCCAGTTACCACCACATGAACGGCCACATAAGATGGATTACATATCGAGTCCGTAGAGTAGCCCATGTCAATATGCAATACAGAACCACGTTAAAGGTTGTCAAACAATACTTTCATCAATGAAACATTGCTTTTTTGGTTCAACCTGCTTTTATACAAATGAATTAAAGAAGTTATCTTGTCAAGCTTTTTCAACATGCTGTTGATTACCACATATAATAATTTCAACTTTAAGCTCTATTTATAGTAATGCATTTACTGATTGGGTCAAGGCCTTGCACGTTTTCTTGTTTCTTGTGTCCTTTTTTTATTTGAAGATGTTGGTACTTTTCAGTAAGGATGCATTCAACTGATCAAAATTAACAGTAAAGACATTTATAATGTTACAAAAGATTTCTGTTTCAAGTAAAAGCTGTTATTTTTCATCAGAATCCTGAAAAAATGCATCACAGTTTCCATAAAAATATGAAGCAGCACAAATGTTTACAGCATATATAATAAACGTTTCTTAAGCAACAAATCAGCAAATTAAAATGATTTCTGGATCATGTGAGACTGAAGACTGGAGTAATGATGCTGAAAATTAAGCTTTGCATCACAGGAATAAATTACATTTTAAAATATATTCAAGAGAAAAGTTATTTTAAATTGTAATAATATTGCACAATATTACTGTTTTACTGTATTTTACGCAGATAAATGCAGCTTTGGTGAAAATTCCAGACTTAAGTATTTCAACATTACAAGCACAAATTCTCCAGAATGTGTTACCACATAAACTTGCATATAAGTGCATTCTGTAAACATAATGCCTGTTTTTATGACTCATTTTCTATGATAATCAACAGCATGTCACGGATGCAGCAGACAGAGCTTGTTTTGAATCTGAAACATTCTTTAAATCAGTTCATCCCATCATACAAACATTAAGCATGTAATCAGGGCTACTGAATGAAAATTAGGTGCCTGGGCTGAGGGTTCACCCATCTAAATCTCATGACTGCAATCGCCATAGGCGCTGATGTTTAAATGACTTCTCTCCTTTTCATTCTGTCTCTCTGTCTTTTGGGATTTGTTATTCAGGGACAGAAAGTGGTAATGGGATTGAGATGGGGGACAGAAAGAGAACGAGTGTTGGGACGGGGGGGTAGCTTTTGAGGGGAAGTGTGGCATGGTTTCAATTATACTCATTTAATTACTCACACACACGTGGTTGAGAGCCGCTAACCCCACACACTCTTCACCCCCTCCCTATCTACCCCGAATCGCCCCCTCTTTACCCACAACAAACCATTATGCCTCCCCCCTTTCTGGGTCTGTTATTACGCCAAGAGATGGTGTAATATCAATGAGCCCTCCCCCTAAGCCATTTCCTGCGCTCCAGAGAACTAATGGAGTTGGGCATTGTAATTAGATAATCTAAATATAAGTCCTGAGCCTCATTAATATGCATTAATGGAAGGACCATAGGGATATCTGAGAACATGGTTACGAAATTAGAATATTATTAAACGTTGTACAAATGCGAAGATGCTGGCTTTTGCACAAGTTTACTTTGGGGTGTTCTCAGTGGCATACTAGCATGCTCCTTATTGCATACTGTGCTCATATATATAAGTATGCAGCACGATGTCATATTCTTTGCATGTTTTAATTCAGCAAATAATACAGTTTTTGCTTTTTCAGTCCCATAATATGTTGGTATATCATGCATTTGGAAAGTTTGTATACTGCATACTTAGTATACATACTTTATACTGCAGAAATAGTGTACATAGTACTATGGTAGTACTCCATCGCAACCTTTTTAGATGTTGCCAGCTATGTTCTTTAGTAAACACTAGAATGTGCTATGGTGGAAATGCATCATGAAATACCATACACTCCTGATTAAAGCCTGCTTGGTTCATATTTAGCACTTGAGTGGGTCTGCTAATGAGAGGGAAGCTCTTACGTTGAATCCAAGTCCCGGGCCCCTCAGAGGCTTCCGGTCCAACCAACCATATGCACCCAGTCAGTGAGAGGCTCTCTACAGCATACAGTTTAAACAACTATTAAATGGACTGTCATCTTTAGCAGAGCTAAAAATAAGTCTGTCAGTAATTCCAAAACACAGAACCAACTAACAAACCATTCCAAAAAGCAAGAAAAGTTCAAGGGACGCTAGGTGAGATGGAAGGATGAGGGTGGAAATGGAAGACACTGAAAACAGACGTGCATCAATATGCATGCACTGAGAGATTTCCCAGACATCCAGGTTAGCCAAGAACCCACCTCCCAGACAAAAACCCCAGCTCCTACCTTTTCTGAGGGGCAGCACGAGCCCCGTTTGGCCCCGTGGTGAGCCCCATGCCTCAGGACCCTAATGCTTCTTTGTCTAGTGTGCGTTCTGCACCCCAATCCTGCCAGATCACTGCTAGCATCCACAGTCCCAGTCGCCAGGCACACACACTCTCTCTCTCCCTGTTTCTCTCCATCTAACACACGCATGCGAGCCCCCCCCCCCCCCCCCCCCGGCTCTGTGGTTTCCTAGCGACAGCCAACTGGGGGTGCCTTTTGGAGCCCTATTGCAGAGCTGTGTGCTGATTGGACAATTGGTTCCTCTCTAATGAGGATGATGGTAATGATTTTTTATCCCCCTCTATAAGCACCACCAGCTCCCCTTTCAGAATATTCACCGGTGATGCTTGTCTTGCCAAAACGGAGTAAAAGGACTGTCCCAGAAAATGAGACCTACATGGAAATGCCATACTTATGTTTAGTGTTTAAATCAATTTAGAAATGTTGTTTTGATAATAGGTTAGGGACCTAAGTAAACCTGAATTCTGAGTATTAAAATTTGGTATCCCAAATCATTTATGTAACAGATACGACCCAATGCTAAAACACCCTAGCATCCTGACAAGTTTATTTTATCGTATTGCTATTTGTTTCAGAACAATACACTCAGAATGCACTAGCAACGTTCCAGCAACCAAACTGGAGAGCAACATTCTAGCAACCATCCAAAATACCTTAGAAACAGCATAGCAGTCACCCAGAACACCCTAGAAAACACATAGCAACACCCTGGCACTGTAGCAGTGTTTTACTGGAGCAAATAGCACTCTCAGTGTTTGTAAAGGTATAGTTCACCAAAAAATTTAAATTCTGTCATTAATTACTCACCTTCATGTCGTTTTAAACCAGCAAGATCTTTGTTCATCTTTGGAACACAAATTAAGATATTTTTGATAAAATCCGAGAACATTCTGACCATGCAAAGACAGCAACGAACTGACACAGTCAAAGCCCAGATAGGTAGCAAGGACAAATACTACCTGTTAAAAAAGTCCATGTGACATCAGTGGTTCAACCTTAATTTTATGAAGATATGAGAGTACTTTTTGTGTGCAAATAATACAAAAATAATGACTTCATTCAACAATTTCACTTTGTCATGCCAGTGTAGACAGACTTTAGCTGTTGTGGTGGGGAGCGACAAATGTCGCGTCTGGTGTAGACACGGTGTTACTTATTTCAACCACAATATACAGATGATTAACTAAAGACCTGTTTACACTAGAGTGTGTTAGTTTAAAACGGTGTTTTAAAATGAAAATGATCCTACTCTACACTGGCATTGGATCCTCATCTACAGTGATCTCCGTCATTTTGAATCGTTTTCAAAATTCTCTGTTTTGGTCCATTTACACTGAAAAGCAACCCTGAAGTTTTCAAAGTAAAATGAGATCTGCAGTGTTTTTGAGGTAAATAAAGGTGCAGTAGGTAATGTAATATTGACTAGTTTTTGAAATGGGTACTGCAGTTCAAATTCAAAATATTGGAGAGCATTGCCCCCCCTCATGTGGGTTGCCAGATTGAGGACACATAACAGGAATGATCACAGTTGACAGTGGAAGGAGACGAGCCTTAAACTGTAATGCTGTGTTCACACCAAACTAAGTATTTGTGCGAGTAGATTACATACAAAGTAAATGTAAAGACACGAATAGAGGCAAATTTGCGTCAGGCGACACAAATGACACGAAACGCGTGAAGTGTTTGCCGCGAATGCGCAGTATTCGCCTTAATTGAGTCTTCCAAGCAAGACACTTTGGTGCTTGGCTTTCTGGCATATTTGGGACTTCCAGAACAGGTACAAAGCAGCGATTGTATGGAGTATGGTACTTTTTACGGTACTTTATTTTCCTGATACTTTACTCTCTGTGTAATAACAAAAACATTTATTTCAGTGAAAAAATAAGTCCAAAAATCTCAATTTCAACATTTTGAATAGGGCCCTACAATTGTTTTCTTTTCTTTCTTTTTTTTTCAGAAATTCTTGTGTTTTAATTTTTCTGATCATCAAATGAAGGCATTAAAAATGTATTTATTTTTAATGAAATAAAAAATAAACCCTTTTATTTATAACCCTTTTTCTGTTAAAATTAATACATGAAATAAAAATTGTGTAAATATTCTGTTAAATTTTTTTTTAAATAATTGTAGTATTTTTTTTTCTACAATTATGTGGTTAATCTCGTTGTATTATTTATTTTTTTTATTTTTTTTTATTGTTTTATTTAAATTAGCCAGAAATAGGAATATATTATACTGTACAAAAGTAATAGTAAAAGACTAATACATTTTTGTTAAACTGTACTTTTATTTTGACAGGTTTCCGGTTAGTTTTTGTGTTCATACACTTTGGTAAGATGCTAATTTTCTCAAATGAAACGGTAAAATTCACATGAAGTGACTCTCACAGCAGCTCTCGAGATTAAGTTCATGCATTTATATCATCATATAATGAGACAGAAAGGCCGAAAACCACCGCGAGTCTCGTGTCCTTCAGTATTTGTGTACTAAACAAAACCGTGGCTCCGCCGTTCACTTATACAGAGGCAAGCTGAACATGGAGGATTCATATTTACACTGTCTTTTTGCATTTTAATATTCACAGACACTAGTCCATATCGCGATTCGAATGAAGTGAGAGACCTACTTTTGATTTATTCATCCAAAAATTGAGAATTCTGTGGCATTCCGTGCTATAGAGTAAATCTAAAAGGTAACCTTAAATGACTTCTGTTGTGATCTGGCGCTATATAGAAAATAAAGTTTACTTGACGTTTAATGGCGGGGGGTGCCATTGTGGGGGGGCAGGCTGCCCCCCTAATATAATGGCAGGGGAAACACTGGATCGTCGCTATCTCCACCATGGTTGATCGTGCCTTGTTGTTATGCGCGTGAGTGATGTGAAAAACAACCCGCGATTAATCTAGAGCGAGTGACGCTATGCGCATATTGCGCATGGTGTGAATACACCATAAGTTGATGAGCTGATGTATCTGTTTTCTGTAGCTTTTTAGGTGGATGCCAAGGCTTTTTAGATCTTAGATTTTTGCAATCTCTGACGCAGTTCGTTTGCTCGCTTCCATAGCTGCAATATGCTGTTTTCCATTTTTTGGCAACCCATGATGTCAAAATACTATCGGGTCAGTTGGCAGTGGGCAGAGTCACACAGACCAAAACAAAACATTTCCGTCACTGAATGCACGGAGGAAAATATATTTAGGAACGAAGATGCTTTAGTACAGACAAAAAATACCTACAGCACTTTTAATAACGGTGCTGAAAACAAAGACAAAGAAGAGACACAGAACGCAGACGCAGTGAAGTCAGAAAACACTACAGTTCACAGTGTTGGTTGATGAAGTGTTGTGTGCTGATGAGGCTGGGTCTTAATAATCAGTGATTAGAGCATCACTTAGCAAAGCGTAAAAACCCCCAACCGCTGTGGCAATCACAATCAAACCACACACTCATGGAAAACGGGCCGCATGCGGCCAATGTGTTATTCAGATGTGTGCTACAGAAAGTGAATAGCGTTTTGGGACCCTCTTAAATCGGGGCACAACAAAAGACCATTCTGGTCATTCTGAAGAGGCCTTACTAAATTGAAAATATACATACAAGGGGGCCTTTCTGACCTTGGAGGAGATAAGAACGGCACTGTCCTGAAAAGTAAATTGAGGCACTTATTGTGTAATGCCTCTGGGCTGTGTTATACGGAAATGTACTCTCTCATATAATATATTGATTGCACACAGACGGGCATGAACGTCATTGATTGCCATCTACTTATTAGCATATAGATTAGCTTTTGGTGGGGCCGGGTAAATTAAGGTGGAGAAGGAAGGTTAGAAAAAGAATGAGGAGGATGAAAGAAGGTAGGCAAGGTGGAAACGGGATGATGAGAAGGAACAGACAGAACAAGGTGACTGCAAACAACAGAATGGGAAGATACTGGTTTTTGTGTTAGACATACAAGGGATATATATACAAGTTCTCTTCATGTTGTCTGTCGCCTTCCTCTCTTGTTTCATTGTCATTCCCACATGTGATTTATCCATGCTGAAGACAGACGATGTGAAGAATGAGAGTGAACAGAGAAAAAGACAAACTGGGAATATGGGATGAGACAGGAAAAGATATAGACAGCAAAATGAAGATGGACAGATGAGGAAGAGGCAGTAAACTGGGATGGGATGGGATGAGATGGGATGGGATGGGGGTGCTGCTGTCTGTCTGGTCTGGGTCTGATCCATATTAGTTACTCACTCATCCACTCAGCATGAAATGAGTGGGGGGCAGGGAAATGAGGCGGGGGTGGGCAGCCACCGGGAGAGGCGGAGGGGGCGAGGACAGATGCGAGAGGATTGAGAGATGGAGGAATGCTGATTTCATGGTCTCTCACATCACTACATTTGGACTCATTTAGCACGCTTAATGAACTGCTGTAAACCTCAGTCTGTCCGTGGTAACCAGCCTGGTTATATAGGTAACAATGGACTGGTGATCATCAGATATCTCATCAATGAGGGTTTTTTTTTTTTGTCCCTTACATGTTTTAGATTAGTGGGTTCATTGACAGTTGTAGATTATTATTATTATTATTTTACATTTTTGTGTTAAATTTAATATACTTTTTTATGTTATACCTTTTTAAAAAATATTAGATTGTAATTTTATTGAATTTTGCTTATTTTATTATATTTTATAATTGTTTTATTTTTTATTTTATTTGTTTATATTTATATACTTTGTATTTTAATACTACTTTATATTTATAAAAGTAGCTTTTTAAAATTATTTTATTTTATGCAATTTTATTAGATTATATTTTTATTGAATTTTATATTGTTTTCATGTTTTTATTTTTGCTTATTTTATTCTATTTTATAATAGTTTGTTTATATTTATATACTTTGTATTTTTTATACTTTATATATTTATAAATGGAGCTTTTTATTCATTTTAATTTTCTACAATTTTATTAGATGATATTTTAATTGAATTTTATATTTTTATTATATTTTACATTTACGCCTATTTTTTATATTTTTATTTTAGACTATTTTATTAGATTATATTTTTATTAAATGTTATATTATTTTTGTCTTTTAAATTTTTTGTTCATTATAATTTATAATAGTTTTATTTTTTATTTTATTTGTTTATATTTACATACTTTGTATTTTTATTTTAATACTTCTTTATATATTTGTAAAAGTACCTTTTTAAATATTGTTATTTTATACAATTTTGTTAGATTATATTTTTATTGAATTGTATTTTTTGCTTATTTTATTATATTTTATAATAGTTTTATTTTGTATTTTATTTGTTTATATTTATATACTTTATATACTTTTATAAAAGTAGCTTTTTTATTAGATTTATATTTTTATTGATTTTATTTGCTTATAATATTTATATACTTTGTATTTAATTTTTTTTTTGAATATTATTAGATTATATTATTATAGAAATTTACATTATAATGTATGTTTACATTTTATAAGTTTTTCTTGTTTTATTTTATTTGATTATATTGTTTATATTTATATATTTTGCATTTTTATTTTTAAATGCTTTTTTATATATTTATAAAAGTAGCTTTTATTTTAATTTTAATTTTTAATCGAATTTCTTAATAATCGAAAATATTTAATTTTAGATAACTTTAAAAAACCTGAACAAAGTAAATTTGAATTTTAGGAACAAATAATCGAATGCCAATAAATTTATATAATGGATATGAAATGGTCACATATACATACTGTACTATGTTTAAATTAAATTAAAATCAAGCATTAATCTGTATCCATTGTGTTGCATAATATTCAACAACTTTATTTGTATAGTTCTTTTCACAATTCACAATGTTTCAGAGCAGCTTTATGAAAAATCATGATGTTAATGTTTATAATATCTTCATGCTTTATAGTTGCATTTAGCAGATTAGAATTACGCAATAATATACTTTACTTTTATCAGCGATACAAGCAATCAAGCAGTTGAGATATGCACTATGGCCTAAACAACAAATCACAGCCAAAGCACACTTGCCGGTGGGCTTTACTTGACTAATGGCGGCGTAGGACAGTGAAAAGTCTCACTGTAACCCTTTTTCACCTTCTCTCCATCCTGCTCTCTTTTCTTTCTCCTCTGAGACTCAGTTAATTGGTGTCCCTTTGGTACCCCATTCTGTGGCGGTAGAGCCGCAACGGCCCCAGACAGACATTCCCAAGTGACTCTGTTTCCCTCAGCAGAGCCGCAGCATCAATGCAGCGGAGATGGATTAACTCTCCCTAAGAAGGCTGTGAATATAGTACACTGATGATGACCACTAAGATGGGTTACAGAGGGGGCCCCTCATACTTATTAATGGGAAGGAGGATATGAATGTCAGTAATGAGCACCTCTGGAACCACAAACCTTATTATGATTGTGAAAAAAAAACAAGAATAATGATGTTGGCATTGTTTGTTAGGCGTTCATTGATTTATTCTTTTATATGGCTAGCATAGTTTTGGTTATTTATAGGTATACTTGAGTAATTTTTAATATTTTCTTTTGCATTTGTTTAAAATATTGTATACTCTCATTAGTGGAAGACTCTAGTCATAGTAGCCTAATAAAAGTTATTGTAATTTTTAGTCTCACGAACCATCATAATAAGATCATATGACCAGCCAAACGCTATTAACTTTGTCTTGAAAATTCTGTCATTAATTACTCACCATCATGTTGTTCCAAACCTGCAAGACCTTCGTTCATCTTCAGATTAAAATATTTTTAATGAAATCTGAGAGCTTTCTGAGCCTGCATAGACAGCAAAGCAACTGACATGTTCAAGGTCGAAAGGTAGTAAGAACGTCGTTAAAAAAGCCCATGTGACATCAATGGTTCAACGGTAATATTTTATTTTATACTATTTTATTAGATTATATTTGTATTGAATTTTATATTATTTTTATACTTTTAATTTATGCTTATTTCATCATATTTTATAATTGTATTTTTTTTTTTTACTTATTTGTTTATATTTATATACTTGTATTTTCATTTTTATATTTTTTAAAAGTAGCTTTTTTAATAGTTTTATTTTTATTTTATTTCGTTGTAATATTTATATTTATAATATTTATTATATTTATAATTTATATAATATAAATACTTTGTATTTTTTTTGAGTGTGTACTATTTTATTAGTTTATATTTTGATTGAAATTATTTATATTATTTTTGTTTATAATTTATGCTTATTTAATATTTTGTAATAGTTTTATTTTTATTTGTTTATATTTACATACTTTGTATTTTCATTTTTTAATGCTTTTTGATATATTTATAAAAGTAGCTTTTTAATATTTTTATTTTATACAATTTTATTAGAATATATTTTATTGCATTTTATAGTATTTTTATATTTTTAATTTATACTTATTATATTTTATAATAGTTTTTATTTTATTTGTTTATAATATTTCTATTCATATACTGTGCATTTAGATTTTTTTTGAGGGTGTACTATTTTATTAGATTATACTTTTAAAGAATTTATATTTTATTTTTTTAATTTATCCTTATTTTATTATATTTTATAGTTTTATGTTTATTTTATTTGTTTATATTTCTATACTTTGCATTTTTATTTTTTAATACGTTTTCATACATTTATAAAAGCAGCTTTTTTATTTTATACTGTTTTATTAGATTATATTATTGTTGAATTTATATTAATTTTATATTTTTAATTTATGCTTATTTTATTGTTTCATAGTTTTGTTTTTTTTATTTTATTTGTTTATATTTATATACTTTGCATTTTATTTTTTAATACGTTTTCATACATTTATAAAAGTAGCTTTTTATTTTATACCATTTTATTATATTATATTGTTGAATTTATATTATTTTTATATTTTTAATTTATGCTTATTTTTATAAGTTTTTAAAATTTGCTTATATTATTTATATTTATATACTTTGTATTTTTTTAAATACTTTTTTATGTATTATAAAAGTAGCTTTTATTTTTAAAAATAATAATGACTTTATTTAACAATTTCTTCAAAAATATCTTCATTTGTGTTCTGAAGATGAACAAAGGGCTTCCAGGTTTGGAACAACATGAGGGAGTAATTAATGACAGAATTTTCATTTTTGGGTGAACTATTCCTTTAATTATGGTGCATTTGTGCAATGCTTTACATGCATGCAATGGTGAGAAATTGCACTTTTAGTTACAAAAATAAGTAAATGCTGCTCCAGGCAGCTTTTTTTTTAGGTCCACAAAGTCCTTAAAAAGTCCTGCTTCAGATGCCAGCATTCATACCTTTGAATTCAAATTGTCTTGCCAAAAAAGTAGTTTGTGGAAAAACTACACCCTTTTTTTTGTTCCAAACTCTGAAAAAGCGTTTGTAAAATCAGCCCGTGTTCTTTCCGTATAACATTTGTTGTCTTCAGTGTCATAATGCTACAAAGCAGACCACCTCTATGGCTAGCCTGGAGAATGTAGACATCGGTACATGGACATATCAGTGACGCAGCTCACGGTGAGGATTACATGGACACCTAGACTTGTCAGTGAATCTGGGAGTACATAAGTTACATTTCGACTTCTTTAATTAAGCTGGGCGATGATATCTACGGGGATTGTGCAAACCCACAATTTTAGCCGGGTAAACACACGTTTATATGCACACTGAGGGATCTGTCTTTGACTCCGGGTTAAAACTGAGACACTCGAAGCCCTAATTCCTTCAAGTAATCGGCACGTTAGAGTAAGCGCACACAATCAGGCTCCCAGTGCAATTAACCTTCAGTCCCACTCACAAGAATTCTGGGTCACTGCACAAAGGAGGGAAGATGGTTTATTTAATAAAAGCACTTTAACAGACAGCTTGAGAAAAAGCTTCTGGATTAAAGTATGGGTGGATGGGCAGACAGATTCTTTCACACAGACTGTATTTGCTAAGGCAAGCATCACTATTATTACTCATGTTAGTTGTGTTACGGACGAGAATGATACCTCAAATCATGTGTCTTGTTGAGCAGAGGTTTGCTTTTTTTATTTTCTAAACAGTCAGACTAACGACTTACATCTGTCAGACAAAAAAATGGGTGGAAGAATCGTTAAAAGAGGAACTAAAGCCAGAACAGAGACCAGAATATACAAAACCAGTATAAATCCACCTAGTAAAAGCCTAAAAATGATTCTGAACATGCTAGCATCATAGTGGTGAGTTTTGCATGGCAAAGTAGCTTTGAAGGAGAAGTTCACTTCCAGAACAAAAATGTACAGATAATTTACTCACTCCCTTGTCATACAAGATGTTCATGTCTTTCTTTCTTCAGTCGTAAAGAAATGTAAGGATTTCTCTCCATATAGTGGACTTCTATGGTGCCCCGAGTTTGAACTTCCAAAATGCAGTTTAAATGCAGCTTTAAAGGGCTCTAAATGATCCCAAGAAAGAAAGGTCTTATCTAGCGAAATGATCAGTTATTTTCTTAAAAAAAATGGCAATTTGTATACTTTTTAACCTTAAATCCTCGTCTAGCTCTGCGTGAACTCAAGACAGCTAGGGTATGTCAAAAAACTCCCATCTCATTTTCTCCCCCAACTTTAAAATCGCCCTACATCGCTGCAGAAGTACGGACCCAGTGTTTACAAAGTGAACATGCAAAGAAAATCAAACGCCCTTTACAAAAAAAGGTAAAACAGCGATGATTTTGGAGTTGGAGGAGAAAATGAGATGGGAGTTTTTCGACATACCCTAACTGTCTTGAACCTGAATACACAGAGTGCACGCAGAGCTAGACAAGATGAGCATTTAAGGTTAAAAAGTATAGAAATTGTCCATTTTTTTTTTTGAAAATAACCGATAATTTCGCTAGAGAAGACCCTTCTTCCGCTTAGACCCTTTGAAGCTGCATTTAAAGCAGAAGTCCACTTCCAGAACAATAATTTACTCACCCCCTTGTCATCCAAGATGTTCATGTCTTTCTGTCTTCAGTCGTGAAGAAATTATGGTTTTTGAGGAAAGCATTTCAGCATTTTTCTCCATGTAATGGATTTCATTGGTGCCCCGATTTTGAACTTCCAAAATGTAGTTTAAATGCGGCTTCAAAGGGCTCTAAACAATCCCAGCCGAGGAAGAAGAGTCTTATCTAGTGAAATGTTCGGTCATTCTTTTCGAAAAATAAAAATTTGTATATTTTTTAAGCACAAAAGCTCGTGTAGCACAGGCTCTGGGATGCGCGTCCACAACGCTACGAATCACGTCTAAGTTCATCGTCTGTGTACTCTGGCTCAAAAAGGTAGAGTATGGTGAAAAACTCCATCTTATTTTCTCCTACAACTTCAGAATCGTCTGATATCATTGTACCTTTTTGTTTGTAAACAGCGTTTGACTTACTTGTACTTCCTTAGTCTTTGCGCATTCGCTTTGTAAACACTGGGTCTGTAGTTCCACCTACGCTCCGCGTGACCTTTCGACGTGATTCAATAGTATGTAGTGTCATGAACGTGCATCCCAGAGCCTGTGAAAAAAATGACAGATCGTTTTGCTAAATAGGACCCTTCTTCCTCGGCTGGGATCGTTTAGAGCTCTTTGAAGCTGCATTTAAACTACATTTTGGACGTTCAAAATTGGGGCACCAATGAAGTCCCTTATATGGAGAAAAATCCTGAAAGGCTTTCCTCAAAAACCATAATTTCTTCATGACTGAAGACAGAAAGACATGAACATCTTGGATGACAAGGGGATGAGTAAATTATTTGTAAATTGTTGTTCTGGAAGTGGAGTTCTCCTTTAAACTGCATTTTGGAAGTTCAAACTCGGGGGCACCATAGAAGTCCACTATATGGAGAGAAATCCTGTAATTTTCCTCAAAAAACATATTTTCTTCACGACTGAAGAGAGTAAGACATAAACATCTTTGTGACAAGGGGGTAAATTATCAGAAAATTTTTGTTATGAAAGTGAACTTCTACTTTAAATTCATTGCTTTGAATCTGTAGGTGTAATTTTATCATTTTGCATACTGATTTTAGTCTCAACAGCTAATCAGAACTTAAAGGGATAGTTCATCCAAAAATGAAAATTCTGTCATTAATTACTCACCCTCATGTCGTTCCAAACCTGCAAGACCTTTGTTCTTCTTCGGAACACAAATTAAGATATTTTTGGATGAAATCCAAGAGTTTTCTGACCCTGCATAGACAGCAACACAACTACCAAGTTCAAGGCCCAGAAAGGTAGTAAGGACATCGTTAAAATAGTGCATGTAACATCAGTGGTTCAACCTACTTTTTGTGCACACGGAAAAGAAAAAATAACGACTTCATGCAACAATTTCTTCTCTTCCATGTCAGTCTTCGTGGCAGTCATTCATAAGAGTACCAAAAAGTATTTCTGTAGTTTCATAAAATTATGGTTGAACCACTTATGTCACATGGACTATTTTAATGATGTTCTTACTACATTTCTGGGCTATGAACAAGGTAGTTGCACTGCTGTCTATGCAGGGTCAGAAAGCTCTCGGATTTCATCAAAAATATCTTATTTTTTTATGAAACATTGAAAACAATAAATGTTATATGGAAAGTACATGGGTTGATTTTACAAACGCTTGCCCAAAATCATTGGCTGAGAGTTTGTAACAAAAAAAGTGTGCGGTTTTTCCACAAACTGCTTTTTTGGCAAGACAATTTGAATTCAAAGGTATGAATACTGGCATCTAAAGTAGGACTTTAAAAAAGTCTAGCTGCCTGGAGCAACATTTACTTATCTGTATAACTAAAAGTGCAATTTCTCACCATTGCGAACATGTACATGTAACATCATTAATTTACTCTAGAATGCCATTGCACAAATGCACCATAATTAAAGGGATAGTTCACCAAAAAATGACAAATCTGTCATTAATTACTCACCCTCATGTTGTTCCAAACCTGGAAGACCTTCGTTCATCTTCAGAACACAAATTAAGATATTTTTAAAGAAATTGTTGAATAAATCATTGTGTTTATTTTCTTTGTGCACAAAAAGTATTCTCATAGCTTCATAACATTATGGTTGAACCACTGATGTCACATGGACTATTTTAATGATGTTCTTACTACCTTTCTGGACCTTAAACCTGTCAGTTGAGTTGGTGTCTATACAGGGTCAAAAAGCTGTTGGATTTCATCAAAAATATCTTAATTTCTGTTCCTAAGATGAAGAAAGGTCTTACAGGTTTGGAATGACATGAATGTTCATGTTTGGGTGAACTATCCCTTTAAATAAAACTGTCCCATCAGGGACTGATGGAAACGCTGAGACAAGTGATGTCAATAAACAAGAAGGACGAGAAGCTTTGCACCATGTTAAACTGGTTCATGTACTGCAACAACAAAAACACACAAACACACCTACCGTAAGTTATCAAGGAAGTAATCAAAATAATGTGCGTGTTTGTTTTAAAGGCAAACAACCTGAACTAAGTGGCAGCGTGATAATTCCATGAGGCAGAATGGAATTTTGCATGTTTGGGAATCTGGATTTAATACGATGCAGAAGTTTTTTTTTTTTTTTTTTTTTTTTGTCACAGGGTCTAGTTTGGAATGATTTGCGCCTCTCGTTCTAATCCAGCTGTGTTGTTATTTGGCTGAATCACCAACTTGGAAGTACTAAAGAGAAGAGCCGTTTAAACGTACGCACACACGCACATGCACACAATCATCCAATTGCACTGTGGTCTGGCGCACTCATTCACATGGTATCCATTCTATATAATCTGGCCTAATGTGGGTCACATGGAATGCCAAGGGCACAATGACCCAGCCCTGACCCCGGACTCGACTCTTTCAGATGCACACTTGGCATGGAAACTGACCTTTAAGTTTCCTTATCCTGGCTGATAATATTTCTAGTACCATCATTCGGATTTGGAGTTAATCTAAAGTCAGTAATGTGTTATGCATACAGGCTTATCTTTATACATAAGAATTTCAGGTTTTGTCTTACGAAATAGGATTTTTGTCTTAAAAGTGTATTTTGTCTAACACCAGGCCAGTGCTCTCACATCCCTCGTTCCTCGAGCTGTCAGATCTGGGCTGGCTGGCTTTGAAACAGGTCTGGAAGCATGCAGTAAGAAAACAAACACATTCCCTCTCCCCAATTCCTTCCCACCTTGTTTAGGAACCACGAGAAGGAAAGAATCTCACAACGTGCACATAAATAATGCCTACCTTACGTTTTGGCTTTGCCTTTCCTTCCTAGGATTAGATTACGTCCTGCTTTCCTGCTATCCTACACCATTTCTGGGTTGTGTTTGTGCTGTAAGCTGTACCGCAGAGCACAGAGAGAGAAAGTAGGGGGGGAATCTAGGCATTAGCATTCCAAAGGTCACATGTGACACAGCCTCAGCCAATCGCAGAACGGCGTGCTCTCATGACCCTCCCCCTTCTTCCTAAATCCCTCCCCTGCTTCTTGTTCTGTCAGTCTACCAGTACCATGGCAACACAAAGGGCTTTAATTCCTCTCTTAGATTTCATGGCGGCTCGCTTGAAATGCATGCTGAAAAGTTTACTGATAAAATTACAAGACACAAGCGACAAGCATATGGCCGGTGGCATCAAAAATTATCTGTTTGTTTAAAATAATATGCACATTAATTAATATGTGAAAGCATAGCCTTTGTCAAATGTGACCATGGACCACAAAATTTGTCTTAAGTAGCACAGGTAGATTTGTAGTAATAGCCAAAAATGCATTGCATGGGTCAAAATTATCGATTTTTCTTTTATGGCAACAATAATTAGGATATTAAGTAAAGATCATGTTCCATGAAGATATTTTGTAAATTTCCTATGCTAAATATAGCAAATATAGATTAGTAATATGCATTGCTAAGAACTTAATTTGGATAACTTTAGAGGCAATTTTTTGCACCCTGAGATTCTAGATTTTCAAATAGTTGTATCTCAGCCAAATATTCTCCTATCCTAACAAACCATACATCAATGGAAAGCTTGTATCTCAAAAAATTACTCTTATGACTGGTTTTGTGGTCCAGAGTCACAAATATATAATGAATATCTGGAGTCTGAGGGTACAAAAAATCAAAATACTGAGAAAATCGCTTTTAAAGTTGTCCACATGAAGTTCTTAGCAATGCATATTACTAATCAAAAATTAAGTTTGGGTATATTTAAGGTAGGAAATTTACAAAATATCACAGAACATGATCCTTACTTAATATCCTAATGATTTTTGACATAAAAGAAAAATTGATCATTTTGACCCATACAATGCATTTTTGGCTATTGCTTCAAATATAGCCGTGCTGCTCAATAAATATTTTAATTAGAAGATTAATAAATGCTGTAAAACAGCTGTTCTATGTACCTAATACATTAACTAATGTTAAATTTAATCTAATCTATTTTAAAACATTAGCAAATACTGAATTAATGAAGCATAAAATCTTTTTTTTATATCCCATTTTTGATTAATTTTAGATAAAGACAATGCTAACATCCTATGGGCCGCTGGCTTTCGTGTAGGCAATGGGGTTGCAATATATGCAAATATATTCAAATAATGGGGCACGAAGATCACAGTAAAACACAGTCCTCGGGGCCCTGGGGTTAAGCTGATTGGCTGAAAGGCTAATTCTGAGTGTGTTGATTGGTCCAGAGGGTGATTGGCCTTCATGTCAGTGGTCATGTGTTTGTTCCTCATCATGGGGGGAGGTGGAAGCCGCTGGAATATATCTGGCATGTCCATGTATTTGTAAATGCAAGGCTGCAATATTTTATTACCAGGAAATATGGGACTTTTATACATTTATGTACCCAGATATGCTTATGTTTCCTATATTTTTGTCTAGAAAAATTAAATCTGCTTTAAATGCCTTAGCAACTGCTACTCTAATACCCCAAGGCATTGAGTTTTTGACGAGCACTGCTTAATTTTTTGATATTGTAAGCAAATGTGGAACTCTGGTTTATAAAGCAGAGCAGACCCACACGGAAATAACCTATATAAACATACATATATGTACATATAATATAGGAAAACGGCCAATTTTATATATGTCACATATATTAAAAACCTATATCAAAACCTATATTAAAACATATATGTTTATATAGGTTATTTCCGTGTGGGTAAATTCCATAACATGCCAATTACATGTGATACCAATTTCATGTGTTCACACATAAGTTTTTTGCATTTTTTTTTTTTTTTAGTTAGTTCTTAGTTATTGCCTTGATAATAGAAAATATGAGCTAGGCATCATGTATGACAGTTGCCAAAGTGAGATATGAGCTAAAATGACCAGATCCTGCCATGAGCTATATAGGAGACATATCTTGTATGTACATATAGGGCTTTTTTGTTGATATAAAGAAGCAATACAGGAGACCTATATGGCCTGTATATGCACATATATGCACCTCAATTTTGCCTATATGTGGCATATATACGCATATATGCAGCATATATATTATCATATATGTGCATATATACTGCATATAGGTTTCATATATGGGCATATATCCTCATATAGGTTCTTTCCATGTGGGGATAGATCCAAAATGTCAGTTTCACATACAATTGATTGTAGCTGATGTGAAGTGTTTGTGTATTACATGCCTTGTCTTTTTATCATGTATTATATATCGCAGCGATATGATTGCTAGGTACAAATCCTATTTTACACTGTATTTTAATTTCACACATCTCCCTATCTGGTATCAGATGTCTGATATTCAAAAATCTCTATATTCATCATATGGATTATTCTAAATAATTAATCTGCAATATGACTTATCTGGTTTGACCGGTACTTAATTATCCGGTCCCCAACAGCTCCCCTGACACTCCACTTCCAGACACAGTGACCCACTGCCTTAACCTGTTTTCCAGTAAAACAGTAATTCCCACAAGCCCCACTGTGGAGAAGCAGAGGCATCCGGCGGTATATCACATTTCACCTGAGAGGTGGATTTCATAGCTGTCACCCTGTAGAGCAATGGACCTCCAAATTGACATGAGCATCATATTATGTGGGCGTGTAATAGAATATGCATAATTCATGGGCGAGAAGATTAAATATTTATGCGGAGTCCCTCTGTGCCGCTGATGTCCTGTTGTACCGCAGAGAAATACCTGCAATGGTTTCTTTGATGTCCCCTGAGTATTTTCCACATCATGAGCTTGTATTGAACAAAATAGGCTTTTAATTGAGGAGAACTGAGGGTTTAATTTGTTAATCAAATTAGTAAGTATTTTTAACGTGGAAAAAGAAACTATAATACTAGTTGGTTGAAGATTTGCAAGTAGGGCTGTATAAAGTGTTCTTACTTTTGTTTATGTAATGTTATCACCTCACTTGACCTCAAAGCAAAGAGGAAATGTACCATTAAATGGGATCACAGCTATAGAAGTGATCTGCCATTCATAACCCTAAATGAAAGATTAGTTTATTTAGCATAAAGCTTTTTCACACTGTAGGCTGTTTTAAATTTGTATCGTTTTTCTGTATGTTGATTAAGGATGGAGGCATGTGTGGACTGGTGAGATATCAAAAGTAGGTCAATGTAAAAAAGCACTTAAGCTATGTTACGGCTGCCATCTAGTGGTCATAATTTGATTTACATTTTGAATATTGAGCTATTGTCATAAGATTGTTAGCTGAAATATTAATATGCATGATTTTTTCTAGTGTAATGTTTATGATTATTGTATAGTTTGAAAATAAATGTTTTTTTTGCATGCAAACAAGGAAGAGCAACTGTAGTATTTTCTGTGCATTTTCTTGCGGCTATTATGAAAGCTTTTTTTTCCTTTCCAGTTGACCTTGTCACCAAGTGCAAATGCTGACTGCAGTCAGACTGAATGAGTTCATGGCACATTGCTTGACAGTTAGTTGTGTAATTGATTTATTGTAGTTTAGTATTCCACCTGTCACCCCTCTTTGTGAATTTAACTGCTGTGCTTCGCTGTCTGAATTGGTCATATTCACGCCAATCAACATTTTTACTATCCATTAACCTGATTCACTTGATCCCTATTGCATATAGTAGAGGAGACCATTTGTTTTCAATTTTAAAACACTTATCTTTTTTTTTTTTAATATATAAAAAAAAAGATAAATGATGTTCTCTCCCATTCTGGCATGTGACAGGTCACTGATACTGCAATTATTTATAGTGCATGTGTCTCCTGCAAACAGAACTGAACTGTAATCTATCATTGCGTTTTACTGTGGCAGGTTCTAGTCTGGCAGTGACTGCAAGCTCCTCCTTCTCCCGTCTGTGGCATTGTGGGATGGTCATGGCATCGCTATGCCCTCTAATGGCCTAGTGCGAAATACCAGACATGCAACAGAGGAAAAAGATGTGAGGTTAGTGAGGACACAGGGCAGAAACGAAAAGGCAAGTCTCAGAAGACTGCTAACTGATGGGGTTGTGGGAATCTGAAGATCTGAATCTTTTCTCGTGACATCTGTTCATCAGAATAAGGCATTGTTAAAAAAAGAACAAAAAACTCATTCTTCCACAAGGGGGCTTGCATGGGTCCTTTTTAGTTCTCATACTCAACAAAAACCTCATGCAGTAACTGAAATATGTAGTCAGTTGTAAACATCCAGTCAAGATTTTTAATGTTTTTTTTTTTTTGTTTTGTTTTTTAAAGAAGTCCCTTCTGCTTGCCAAGCCTGGGTTTATTTGATCCAAAGTAGAGCAAAAACTTTTTGTTTATAAAATATATTCTATAGAAAACAGTTATTTTAAATAGTAAAAAATATTTCAAAATTGTACTGTTTTGCTGTACTTTGGATCAAATAAATGCAGGCTTGGTGAACAGAAGAGATTTCTTTTAAAAACATTAAAAATCTTATTGTTCCACAACTTTTGACTGGTAGTGAATGCCAGTGAACATTTCTCAGGTCGAGTTTAATTTCGAGTCAGTTCGTACCTTGACAATTCGTATTATAAAAAAAAAAAATAAAATATATATATATATATATATATATATATATATATATATATATATATATATATATATATATATAATAAATATTGCCTGAAAAAAAAAGAAAACATGCTAACCTGATCTTTTGTCAACCCCCACGTGCATAAAGTAAAAAAAAAATAAATAAATAAAAATCTGTATTTCAGTTAAATGTTTATATTATAGCTTTTTAGCAATAGTATAATAACAAAAATGAAAACAGCAAAATAATACAACAATTCCTTATGTTGTTTGTGTATGTGTTTCTGTCTAGGTGTGCTAAGTATATGAATAACACTTTAAAATGTCCCACTTAACCACAAAGAGAGAAAACCGCTCATTTTCTTTTCTTCTGACGTCAGTGACTTTACCACTTCCTGCCAACTGAGATGAACCCTGCAAAGAAGAGATGAACTACTGACTAACATGAACAATATATATATACAGTGCATGTACATATATGTGTGTGTGTGTGTGTGTGTGTGTGTGTCAGGTTCAGAAATTAACTTTTTCATTAAAATGCAATATTTTGGCCCCTGGAATTGATTTTTTACATTTTCGAGGGCAATTTTTATAATCACCTTCTTATAAAAACCATATGTTGTCTTTAATGTCAAATACTTAAATTTACTTAGTAGCTTATAATCAGTATTTTTAACTGTTGTCGATAACAGTATACTGTTTAAAATTGTATCTAAATTATGCATGTAAAAAACAGGAGCTCACAGAGCTGCAATAGCCAAGATTAGCACTAGTTATGCAAAAACTTGTGTTATAATCATTGTAGCTATGAAAATTAATCTTTATTTACATCGCATCTGCACTATGATGAGGTAATTTGCAAGCATGCAAACTCAAAAGCTCCAGAATTTTAGTTCTGGCCAATGCATTCCTAAATTCAACAGAAACACATTTGATTGGTTATGAGACCCAACGCTGCAAAAAAAACAGCACGTAAAAGCAATCTGATGCAATGTGAGTGAATCTAAATGTACTAAATGGACACTTTTCATTCATTTTCACATTTCATTTTAATCGCGACAGCCGTAATACATAGTTTAATTGTGCAGTAGTAATTTTTGTCCCTTTGTTTTGAATTTATGGGGCATTTTTGTTCATTTTTGAAACAAGCCCTCTTTAATTTCTGATACTGGTGTGTATATGTGTGTGTTTGCATTTGTGATAGACTATGCATATTACAAATGCAGCAGTTAGTTTCAGTCATCTAATACAGAAATAGCATTACAGTAAAATTCTATATGGAATACGTATAATATAATACTGCACTGCAAATAATTTTTCCTTCCTTTTTTCGGAGAATTACAAGGGAGTATCTGAAAGGAAGTGTGGATAGTGCTTTGATTTTGTATTGTCACTGAGGTTGTATATTTGCATAAAAGTTGTCAGTATTTCTCTCTCATTGTTACTTGTTTATTTGTCTAGTTAAGTGACTGACTTTTAACCTTTGCAGTCAGGATATTTAGTCTGGCATGAGAAGACCGTTCCCTTTTTCTTGTAGCTTGAATCATCATGAATGGTCTTCAAAAGACCCTGTTTGATTATTTGTTTAAAAGCAACTTAGAAGGACTGTTTCCACGTGGGATTTGATGTTCACATGGATGATTAGATATGAGAGATGGATGTGTGTGCCTTGATGGCACCATGAGAAGTTTATTTTGAGTGTAGACTGACCAAAAACAATGACCGAAATAATAAAAATATCCTATCTATTCTTAAAGCGGTCATCAGATACCCATTTTACACAAGTTAGGGTCTTAATGAAAAGTCTATAACATGCTTTGGTTAAAATTTCTCAATGGTAGTGTAAATAACACCTTTTTTACCTTGCCAAAATCAGCTCTGCAAAAATCATTCTGTTCTGGTCAAGGTTGCTTTAAATGTTAATGAGCTCTGCTCACCCCGCCCCTCTCTTCTCTCTGTGGAGTGACGAGCCTGTTTACTTTAGCCGCGTTTAGCCGCTAAACTTGCTAACTAGCACATTATTAGGAAAGGCGATCACAAAGATTCATTAAAAAAACCCTTATACTCACTTCTGCTGTAAGTGAAGCTGGATCACGAATGATTCGCGCGAACATAGACGGATATATGTAGATCGGGAGGCACATTCCCTTCACAAACAAACGTAATTCACTGCATCTTCAGCGGCTCAGATGTCGGGAGTAAATGACGACCACTATGTTCATTATTACATCCAGCAACACAACACCTCAATCGCTCAATCCAAGATATTCTTGTCTAACTTACATCCCAGCTCCGGCATCGAAACAATGGAGGTTGGACTGTTACAGCTGATTTAAGGCGGGTCTGAGGTAAGAAGCTCATGTCAATCAACTTTCGTGGGAGCGGCCTCTGTGGCTGTGACACCACACCGACAGGCATCTGAGAATGGCTCAATTTGAAAAAGGGGATATTATTTTTACAGATTAATTAAAAACCACTGCATGGATTTTTATCATTATAGGGTAGATGTGTACATAAACTGCCAACACACATTAATGTTCAAATAACAGTTCCTAGATCTGAAAATATTAGTTATTATACCACATTATTTTATGTATTATTCTTAAATGCAATAAATCGAATTACATTTTGATCATTTTTGCCTAGAAAAAATTATTCTTAAAAAAAATAATAATAGTAATTTGAACCTTTGAACCACCATTTGATCTTTTGTGGTGACCCTATATTCAAATATTTGAATTTTTATTTAAATGTTTAAAACTTTCATTTCCTTTAACTGATTTAATATTTTTATGTGACACTTAGTAAAACATTTAATGACTTTGAACTTATTAATTTTTATTTTAAATTACTTAGTAAAAAAAAAACAAAATACCTGGAGAATAAATGAAGTACCTGGCATAGGACATGAGTGAGAAAGAGATCCCGCCGTACCTGTGGAGCCAGTCTGTCCACACTGCAGACTTCGCACCATTTTACTCACTGAACAAAAGAAACAGTGTGTTAATAGACAAAGAGTGAACAGAATTTGTGTGAGACTAAAATTGCGTAATATGAACTGGCCAATGATGAGCTGTGTTTGTCTGGCTATGCGGTTTCCACAGTTACAGTGGGAATGAATAAAGTATAAAAGCATTCACGCTCTCTAAGGTTCTGCAGGGACCAGTAAGCAAATACTAACACTCTCTGAATGCTGTCAAAGCCATCATGGGGTCTTTTGATTCGGTCGCTTGGCCGCTGTTCTGAATGTGACGTCTTGCAGACATTCACCAAGCTTTGCGTTTGTTCTTGGATGTGTGTTTGTGTGCTTAAAAGGGAAAACCCTTTCTAGGCCATACTAGTCAATGTATTTGTCAGTAGGTGATCTACCTTTTACCAGTACCAGGCGGTTTGAGCTAGCGCAGACTAACACAGACTGTATTACATGCCATGCTGCACATTTCCCCTATGGTGGTTATATATTTTGCATGAGCTCTCGAGTTCACACTTTCACTTTCAGAAGTGTGCCTGTGGCCTCAGACGACCTTTATGGTAAACACTGAAAGAGGGTTGTGCATCCATTTTGCAAATGACGATGATGAAACAACTTTAGGACTCTACAATCACATAAAAAAGCTTCAGTACAGATTTAATTTTTGTGTAGCTTATTTAGCTCTAATAATACAATAATATGAGATTTTTGAGAGATTGCTTTTAAGATCTTACTTTTTAGATATTGCTTTTAATGTAAGATTTTACTTTTAATACTTAATTTGGTAACACTTTACAATTAGGTGTCATTAGTTAACATTAGTTAATGCATTAACATGAACAAACAATGTACAATATATTTATTACACTATTTATTAATCTTTGTTAATGTTAGTTAAAAAAAAAAACACAGTCGTTCATTGCTGGTTCATGTTAGTCCACAGTGCATTAACTAATGTTAAACACAACTTGATTTTGAATGATGCATTGGTAAATGCTGAAATTAACTAAGATTAATAAATACTGTAGAAGTATTGTTCATTCGTAGTTTGTTAACTAATTTTAACTAATGTAACTAATTAACTAATGTAAAGTGTTACCCTTAATTTTAATACCAAATTTTAAACTTAATACGTCATCAAAACTATGAATTAAAAATTTAATTGTATAGATTCAAATAAATTAATCAATTCAATTGTATTGATTAAATAAATAATGTAAAAAGAGGCAAAAAAAAAAGCAAAAAAATGATGTATATATATTAAAAATGCACTATTTATATATAAATATTAAAAATATCAATATAATAAAACAATATAATACGGTTTTATAATATTAAAAATATTGGTTACGTTACACTTTGTTAATTTCAGCATTAACTAATGTTAACATTATTAAAATCACAACTTGTGTTTGTTAACATTAGTTTATGCACTGAGAACTAACTTGAATAAAAAAATGAATGACTGTATTTTTATTAACTAACACTAACAGATTAATAAACAGTGTAATACATGTATTGTTCATTGTTCGTCCATGTTAGCTAATACATTAACTAATGTTAACAAATGACACTTTATTGTAAAGTGTTACCAAAAAAATCAAATGTCAATAAAAAATATAATAAATTAAATCTATTGTTTTAGCTTTGTGTAGCCCTACTTTTTCTGAAAAGCTTTTCAAATTCTTTGACTGCTGTAATAATACATTGGTAAAATTTTTATTAGTAGTAGTAGTAGTATTTTCTGTCAGCAAAGCTTAATTCAAGAATTTAGTTAATTCAAAAATAAATGTTGCTTTTGTGACTTTTTGGTATGTTTTGTGTCCTTTTTTAGGCTGAAAACCTCAGGAATTGCATGGAAAAGAGCAACCAGCACCCACTTCAGAATCTCTCCTGTTTTCCATGGAAGAAAGTAAGTCATACAGCTCTGGAACGGCATTAGGGTGAGTAAATTATGACAGAATTGTCATTTTTGGTTGAATTTATTCCTTTAACAGTTCTGCACTTTCTGGTCGTTCTCTTAACCAGTGTTAGGAGCTACTGAACTGTATGTTACTGTGTCTGCGGTTTTATTGAAAACAAAGCAGCTGAAATAGACATGTATGTGCATGTGAAAGCCACACCTGGAATACACCACATAAAACCTGGACTTGCAGAGTTATTGCACTTGTATAGTCAGTACAGAGTCACTGCTCTTGCGGCTTCAGAAACTAAAGCCGTAGTGGCTTAGAACTGCTGACTCTCCCAACAACAAAAGGTTTAAGAAAGCAGAACGATACAGTGTGTGATGCCACCGCAGAACGTCACCGTTTCCATTCAGCTGATTTTGACTGAAGCTGGGCTGATGCTACGAGGCCATTAAACTTTTTCCATGGCTTTATAAGGCAGGATTAGCCGTCATAACAAGTCGTGGTTAGCACCTCAGAAGCTGAGCTGCCATTTCATTCAAATTCCTGTTTAAACAAATAGATGTGAGATGGCAGAGGAGGGACGTGCCGTCAGATGGCAGACGTGCATGCTCGCAGACACGCACGCATCTAGTGGGTTTGGCTTTCAGGGTGTGTATGTGTCAGCAAGAGCATATTTACTTCCCCAGTAATGGAAATCAGGTTTAGGTAGAAAGAAAGGGTGTTTGTGAGTGTGTGAGATAGAGTATAAAAAGAGAGACAGATGCAAACGATTTTCAAGGTAACAAGAACTGTGAAAGGAAGAGAGAGACCGGTAATAGAAGTAGTAAAATAATAATAATAATAATAGTAATATTCAAATTTTTTTTATTCTTTTGGAAGTTGGAGTTTTGCTTGACTCGCAAGGGAGAATAGTGTAAGTCTGATCGCTTATAAAAATAGGTGCATGATTTGAGGTGTCATTTATTTCCTTAGCAAAAAAAAAATGTTGATTTTTTTTTTTATTATTATTTAAATTTTATTTCAAAATATGTTTTATTATTATGGCAATTTAATGGATTAAATAAAATGGATTGATAATATTTATCAGCATTTTATATATTATAATAATATAATAATATAATATATATATTATTTTTTTAAATTTTATTTTAAAAAATGATTGTAAATGCAATTTTAATGGATAAAAATTAATAGATTGATCAGCATTTTATGTATTTATTTAAATTTTACTTCAAATATATTTTGAGTATTGCAAATGCCATTTGAATGAATAAAATCAAACAGATTGATAATATTAATCAGCATTTTATTTCAGTTATTTATTTAATTTCTGTTTAAAGAAAATATTATTGCAAATGCAATTTTAATGGATAAATATTAATAGATTGATAATATTAGTCAGCATTTTATTTATTTAGTTAAATTTATTTCAAAAATATGTTTTATGATTATTGCAAATGTATTTTAATGGATTACATTAAATAGATTGATAATATTAATCAGCATTCTATGTATTTATTTAAATGTTATTTAAAAATATGATTAATACACTGTGAACTAACATAAACAAGCAATCAACAACTGTATTTTTATTAACTAACATTAACAAAGATTATTAAATAGTGTAATACATGTATTGTACAATGTTTGTTCATGTTAGTTAATGCGTTTTTTTTTTAACTTTCTATTTATGAAAGAATCCTAAAAAATGTATCACAAACAATAAATATTAAACAGCCCAACTGGTTGTCTGAAATGCGCACCAAATCAGCATATTGAAATGATTTCTGAAAGATCATGTGATTCTGTTGACTAGAATAAATAGATAAATAACAAAATGACAGAATAAAGTAATGGATTACATTTTAAAATATATTAAAATTAAAACTTTTTTTTAAATGGTAATATCTCACAATATTACATTTTTTTTGTGTATTTTGACCACAAAAAAATAAATAAATAAAATAAAATAAATGAAGCATTGGTGAGAAGAAATTTCTTTCCAAAACATCAAAATACCTTACCGACCCCACTTTTGAATGGTAGTGTACTGTTTAAAAGGAAGATAATCTGTTTGCCCCCACTGTACATCTTTATTAATTAAAAAAAAAAAAACTGAATTGAGCAAAAGTGATGAGGAAATAGTGAGTGACCACTGAACCTAGTCATGCTTCATCCCCTTTGGCATTCATTATGTCCAATTAAGCATCTGCCACTCCAGCTTTTCCCTGGAACTGGGCATAGTATAAAAACTGGCTGTCAGCCAGAGTTAAACCAAAGCACTTTTAAACCAGCGGAGCATCAGAGTCCTGTCCTGCCTCAGTTGAGAGAACACTTCGTAGTCCAAACAACCCGATTTTCCTAAAAGTATGCAGAGAGACTAAACAAATGTAAAAAATAGCTGTATTTTACATTCGGTTGATTGAGAATTTGAATTCCACAAATCCGTCTATATGTTTTGTCCAGCTGTTGAGTATAATTCAAATTGCCTGTCAAAGTCGCTAATAGACTAGAGTTTTCATCAGAACAGTTTGACAGAGTAAAATCCACATGATGAATGTGAGCTTTATAAGCTTTCATTACAAATTCCACTAATAGCATTCTACTAGTAAACAGAATGTTTTTGTGACATGTTTTAAAAGCATGTGGATACACCAGAAAATATAGGTCAAGTTTATGACTGCAGGGTAGTCAGTGGTTATACAGGAAGTGACATATTTTATCACTTGAGTCATCAAGTGTCACCGTCTCTCTGTGTGGGAAGTTAGTCTTTCATTAGAACTGGCTTTGAATGGGTGTGTGTTTGTGCTTGCAATCAGGATCTGACCGGTTTAGATTTACAAGCATGTGATGCTGAGGTGTAACGCTTGTGTGCCACCTATCACATCTCTTTTTCTTTTACTCTTCTTGTGTTACAACCCCCATGATCCTGCTATCTTACCATCACAGTCTCCTATTCAACCTTTCAGTCGTAAATCTCCTCTCATGATGGCCCCTTCCATGGACCATGAGAGATTTAGGCTGCTAAGAATTGAAACTTTAAGGTTAAATTTCACCTGAAAGCAAATGGAAAAGTGCTGTGGCTGGTCAGCATATCTTGTAAGAGTTTCACAATTTTTAATCATAGTGTTACAAAAATGTTTACTATTTTTAGTCTAATTAGCATAAGGTCTTAGCATACAGCCAAATTAAATAAATAAAAAATAATATAATAAAATTGGATCTGCATTTGGATGCATTTTATAATATGTATTATACAGTAATATGTTTTTTGAAATGTGATTATTTTTGAATGCTTTACTAATTTGATTAAGTTGGAATTCAGAAGATTAAAGTGTTATTTCACCCAAAAATGAAAATTTTGTCATTAATTGCTCACCATCATGAACTGTTTTAACAATGTCCTTACTACCTTTCTGGGTCTTGAACATGGTACGCAGTTGCTGTCTATGCAGGGTCATAAAGCTCTCGGATTTCATCTAAAATATCTTAATTTTTACTCCGAAAATGAAAATGAAGGTCTTACGATTTTGGAACGACATGAGGGTGAGTAATTAATGACAGAATTTTCATTTTTGGGTGAAATATCCCTTTCATCCTTTTTTAAAGTTAATTTGTGTGCTTGTTAGTGTCTATATCCTCATCTGTTTTAAGTCAGACGCTATAAAAACTCTCAACAATTGCATCCGCCAGTAGAAAACATTGTAACCAGGGCTACGTTTTCTGGAGGGCAGCATCTACCTACTTAATGTCAGGTAGGATGGATCTCTTTAGCGGCTTAGCCAAGAATGAGTTACAACTTTCTGTATCCCACCCTTACCAGTCACTCTTTTTATCATTTTACCAGGAAGTCTAAAGGAATCCACAGAGAATCTGATAATGCTCCATGGAGATGAAGCTTCCCGTTCAGAACTGAATGAAGGCGGCATGTATTCAACAACAGATTCCTTGTTGGAGTCAAGAAAAATGGCACATTACCCGAACAAAATGGTTGCACGTAGTAAAGGAACCCTGGGAAAATCTATAAAAAGGTTGCATGTTTACAATAGGCCTGTATATTTCTCTGTCCCCTTTCTAATGCCTCTTTTTTAATTGCTGTAAGATTAAATGTTGCCTGTTAACCCCTCTCAATCAATCAAAGTGGGCCCCCAGGTCCCGAGGGATTAAAAGCAATTGGATTACCTGTCTACACATGAAGATTTGTGAATTATAATGAAGAATCTGTGGAATTGAGGGCTCACAAGGATACGTAATGAACAAGCTCTTTAATGACACAACAGTAGCAATTGATGTTTGAGTGTAAGTACGCTTATCACAGCTGAGCTCCTTAGATAAAATTACCTTAGTAATTTACATTTCTAGACACAATATCCAGTACTGATGCTCAAAGCAGTTGGTTTAGTAACCCATGGTCGCCTTCCAAGCTTCTTTCTGCCAGCCACACTTGACTACAGATAACAATTCAGGCATGTATCAGTTGAGTATTTCCTCCATAGACGCACTGTTGCTAGGCTGGTGTTTACACTAACACAAACCAAATATCCTTACAGGTTATTGAATGTCTGCAGTGACAGTGTGTCAGCTACTGATAAGTAGTTAGGAATGTTTTTGTTTCATTTATTCTATTTATTTATTCTGTTATTTTTTGACCTTCATATCATTCCAAAACGTTATGACTTTTGAAGAATGTTTCTACTCCTTTTTATCCATAAATTAAAAAAAAAAAAAGAACAACAGTGAGGTTTTTGAACAGTAAGACTTTTTATATTTTTAAAAAATTATCTTCTGCTCACAAAGCCTGCATTTATTTGGGAAAAAAAAAAAAAAACAGAAAAATTTGAAATATTTTATTATTTAAAATAACTGTTTTCTGTTTGAATATATTTTAAAATGTAATTTATTTCTGTAATCAAAGCTTTTAGCAAGGATGCTTTAAATTGGTTAAAAGACAGTTATAATGTTACAAAAGGTTTCTATTTCAGATAAATGCTGTTCTTCTGAACTTTCTATTAATCAGAGAAACCTGAAAAAATTCTACTCAGCCGTTTTCAACATAATAATAATAATAAATGTTTTTTGAGCAGCGCATCAGAATATTAGACTGAATTCTGAAGGATAATGTGACTGGAGTAATGATGCTAAAAATTCAGCTTTGAAATCACAGGAATAAATTACATTTTAAAATATATTTAAATAAAAACAGTTATTTTAAATATTAAAAAATATTTCAAAATATTACTGTTTTTGCAGTATTTTGGATCAAATAAATGCAGGTTTGGTGAGCAAAAGAGACTTCTTTAAAAAACATAAAATCTTACTGTGCAAAAACTTTTGACTGGTAGTGTAAATATGTAATTTTATGTGTGTGTGTGTACTTGTTTTTGCTACATTGTGGGGACCAAATGTCCCCACAAGGATAGTAAAACCTGAAATTTTTTGACATAATGTTAAAAAATTATTAAAAATGCAAACATGTTTTCTGTAAGGGGTAGGTTTAGGGTTAGGGTTGGGTTAGGGGATAGACAATATCATTTAGTCAGTATAAAAACTATAGAAGTCTATGGAAAGTCCCCACAATTCACAAAAACAAACGTGTGTGTGTGTGTGTGTGTGTGTGTGTGTGTATGTGTGGTCTTGTTTTTATATCTTGGTGGGGACCTAAACCTGAATACACACAGGCTCATGGGGACTCGTGTCACCGTGGGGACCTAAATTGAGGTCCCCATGGGGAAACAAGCTTATAAATCATACAGAACGAGTTTTTTTGAGAAAGTAAAAATGCAGAAAGTTTTCTGTAAGGGTTAGGTTTAGGGGTAGGGTTAGGGTAAGGGGATAGAAAATACAGTGTAGACAGTATACAAACCATTGCGCCTATGGAGAGTCCCCACAAGGATAATAAACCAGACATGTGTGTGTGTGTGTGTGAAAATCAAGTTTGGAGCAACATGAGTGTAAGTTTACACATTTTAATTTGGGGGTGATTAATGTGTTTAATTTATATCCTAAGTTAAAATGTTAACTTTAACATCCCTTTTTTTGTTTTTACATAGCCACTAGGCCTTGGTTTACATCACAACTGTGAACCATTAAGTATTACTTGCAAGAAAGAAAGTAGAATTGGAGTGATTTATTTATTTATTTAGGCATGACTATTAAATTAAATGCATGACTGTAAATATTAAATACATATACTGTATTTGTGAAATTGCAGCTTTTAATGTACTAGCATATAGTTGTTAGAGGTAATAGACATAAATGAAAAGCTATGATTCTTTAAAGATTCTTTTATATGACAGTTTTTATATGACATTTAGGGAAGCACAGTAGCACTGTGTGTAGCTAAAGGAGAAGTCCACTTCCAGAACAACAATTTACAGATAATGTGCTGACCCCCTTGTCATCCAAGATGTTCATGTCTTTCTTCAGTCGTAAAGAAATTGTGTTTTTTGAGGAAAACATTTCAGGATTTTTCTCCATATAATGGACTGATATGGTGCCCCGAGTTTGAACTTCCAAAATGCAGTTTAAATGCGGCTTCAAATGATCCCAAATGCAGTTGTAAACGATCCCAGCTGAGGAAGAAGGGTCTTATCTAGCGAAACATTCATTTAAAAAAAACTATTTAAATACTTTTTAATCTCAAACGCTCGTCTTGTCTTGCTCTCCCTGAACTCTGTGTATTTTGGCTCAAGACAGTTAGGGTATGTTGAAAAACTCAGATCGTATTTTCTCCCTGAGAAAAATTCAACTTCAAAAATCATTTCAAAATCATCCTACATCACTGCAGAAGTTCCGACCCAGTCTTTGCAAAGTGAACATGCAAAGAAGATCAAACACCTTTAACAAAAAAGGTAAACCAGGTATATAGGACGATTTAGAAGTTGAGGGAGAACATGAGATGGGAGTTTTTCGACAAACCCTAACTGTCATGAACCAAAAAAAAAAAAAAACAGAGGTCGGGAAGAGCAAGACAAGATGAGCATTTGACGTTAAAAAGTATATAAATTGTATTATTATTATGAAAATAACCGATCGTTTCGCTAGATAAGACACTTCTTCCTCAGCTGGGATCATTTGAAGCCTCATTTAAACTGCATTTTGGAAGTTCAAACTCGGGGCCCCATACCAGTCCATTATATGGAGAAAAATCCTGAAATGTTTTCCTTAAAAAACATAATTTCTTTATGACTGAAGCAAGAAAGACATGAACATCTTGGATGACAAGAAGGTGAGTACATTATCTGTAAATTGTTGTTCTGGAAGTGGACTTCTCCTTTAAATATTCTATAACATTCTCTATGAAAGCAAGAATGGCGTTTTATTAAATCCCGTGGACAAAACAAAGCAGGGTATATAGTTGCACTTGATATCTTTGTTTACTTACTACTAACTCTCTTGTTATCTTTTAGAGATTTGATTAAATGAACTCTGCAGACTGGATTGACTTGTTCTTCCTCTGAAGTGTTTGCTTTAAACAGGTAACTTGTCAACAAAACTTTGCTCCCCAGTGGACTGATAAACCTGTGCATCATGCTGGCTTGTCGTCTGAGGTCATCCTATGATATTATCAAATCCAAGTGGATTGAGTAAATAAGCAATTTAGTCACTTACAGTTCAGGAGTCATAGCATTACAGTTAACAGCTGTAAAGCTACACAGACATGCCAGTATTGCATCAGCCGCATATTTCCAGCTGATAGCAGTATAGAACAGGAGTCACTGATTCGTTGTGTTAACATACGCGTCTTTAATTTAATCAAGGAAATACTATGGCAGTAAAACAATCAGACACCTTTATGATAACAGGCAATCCTGAGTCAATTTGGTGGCTCAGAACAGTTTATGTTAACCAGTAGTTATGAACGACCACACTAAAAGTGCCCCACCTTATTTGACTGCACCACATTCAGTCTAAATCAAAGGAGAGCTGGCAACTATGTAAGGATTTCACTAAACCTTTAAAAAAGATTAATTGAATGCAGAGCGAAGCAGTTTTACTGTTATGTCATTGTTTATGACACAATATTGACCTAATAAACAGGTTTTGTGGTCATTTTTTTTGTTTTACAAAGTGAAACACTTCACATGGACTTTTAGAATCAAATCCTAATACCAGTATTACTAGTCAAATTACTGAGACAGATATAGATGGAGATAGATGTTATTAAATAACAATCCCAACATTTGTTTTGTTGTCAGTTTGTGATTGGTTGGAAGTTTACATAGCAATAGATAATGGCAAAAAGCCAATAAAACCATTTCAGGAGTCATAAGCTGGTTCTCCTTATGGCTTAATAATTGATGTTGACAGGAAGTGTCAGAGGTGAATGCTTGAAAATTTTCTCAGACGTCTTAAAGGCGCTATTATATACTGTAGAACATCTGCTATTATGTAACTGTTTAGATTCTAAATGATTTGAAATGACTATTATTTACTATAGAATTAAACTTTGGCAGTGAGGTACCTTTCAAGACCATGTGATAAATTCCCTTTAAGAGTTTTTAAGCTCTACAAATCGAACTTTGCTATTTGAGAAAGCAGCATTGCTGCGTTTGCATTGTCAGCGAGCGGATATGAGACATCTTGTGGGAATATTTGTTGCAGTATTATGCAACATTCTACAATAACAATCTAAGGTTTTGTTTATTTTTGCTTATAAGCTGGTGAAAGATACTATAGGTTGGACCAATTTCATGTGGTTACCAGATGAAGGGAGATGTGCCTCAGTTATGTAATGTTCTGCACAAATTTGAATGAAAGGAATATAATGACCATGCATTGGCACAAATGCTACTTTGTTAACATGATATCTTTTCAAATTTCACCACGCTGATCTGATTATGTAATGTACCACTGCATATTTCAAGTAAATACTTCTAAGTCCTCTATTCAACCTGTGAAAACAAGTGCAATAGGCTTAGAGGTCTAACATCGACCTTTGTGACCTGAAATGAAATGCTGTTTTTGCACACATGCAAAATGAAATCTTTGTGCATGCATGTTTTTAAGCTTTTTAGCTGCATTTCTTTAATACTGTTTTTTTTTTAAATAAATAAATAAATAAAATAATTAAAAAAAACCTTTTAGTGGCATGCAAATTATTTTTCTTTTTTTTTTTTTTGAGACATTAAATGAATGAATGAATAAATGTAAAATTTAATTTGTTAGAAATAAATTGAGAAAAATGATTGAATAAGCTGTACATTTAGAGGGTAAAAATGCTGTTACTATACTTTATATATGCATATCAGAAATCACAAGTAAAATTCACAAAAAAATTATAAAGAAGTGGCAAGTAACACTGAATTAAACATTTAATGCATTTTATTTGCAGTAGAAAAACTGAAATATTATTTTCTTGTAAAATGTACTCTTAAACATCTTTTTTTTTCACTCTATATAGCAGTTAATTTGGTCTAATGTTGGATATAATAAATGTTAAAAAGCTTTTGTCTTTTTAGAAAGGGTACTGATTGCCAACGCCGTTATAAATCTGCTGCAGTGCTGAATTAAACATTGCCCTGCAGTGGTCCTATTAACAAACCCATAGGACATGCCAGGCCATATCCTACTGGTCTAAATGGGGGCAGTGACTCAGCAGGGCGAAACCGGCAGAGAGGGCATTGGGCGTTTCAGTGCTGTTGTAGCAGGCTTATCAGTTCTGCAACCAATGTATCAGATTTCACAGCTATGAAAGCCCTTGCCTCAACTGTTCTGGTGCTAAAATGTCATAGGTAGAAAGAAGTTTAGATTAGTAAGAACATGCAAATGCAAGGCCAAAGTATGAGCTGGCCAGGGCTGTGTCTGGATTCACTCCCAGTGACTCGAACGACACAAAGACATACTGACCAGACCATTCATCTACCCTTGCATAGCGGCTCTGGATGCCAAATGACTGGGCATTAGTTTGGACAGCTAAGATATATAGATAACAGGTCAGTGTGTGCCCTTGACCACCCAGATTTTTGGGCATTATGCAATGCTAATTTAACTATACGACTTTTGACCTTAGCTGTTGGTTGTATCAAAATAGATGTATATATTATATGCCCTACAGTATGCAATACCAGTCAAAAGTTTTTGAACAGTAAGGCTATGTTCACACTTGGCGTCTTTTTTGACAAGAAAAAGTTGACAACGGCGCTTTTTTAGTAAAAAAAAAAAAATCTGGCAGCGTTGCGGCCAAGGGCGTCTTTTGTTGCTATAACAACAGCTGCAATCGTATGAATCTTGAGAAAAGAGGAAGCTCACTCTTACGCTGGTGTTTTATTTTTTATTTTTAGCATTTTTGCCCTTTACTTGATAGGGCAGTATTTAGACAGGAAGCGAAGTGGGAGAGAGAGAGGGGTGGGTGGGGGGTTGGGACGGGATCGGGAAGCATCTGCGAGCCGAGACTGGAAAAAGTGACGCTCGAAGCGCAACGGCGTTCATGTTAACTTCAAAAAGTTCTGAAGAACGGGGAGGAGAATGTTGTTCTTGTTGTTATGGAAACGTAAGTTCTGGCTACTCGCTTGTCATTGGTCAGCTGTCAAAAAGGCGCTTGACGTAGGGCGTTTCTTTCAGAAAAGCTGAACTTTTTTCAACTTGAAAAGACGCTCTGAGCTGCAGAAAAAGACGCCGGCGGTGGCGTTTAAAAAAAACGTTCATGACTTTTTTGAAAAGACGGTTTACTCCATAGGATTATCACATAAAACAGACGCTGGCAGTTTGAAAAAAGACGCCAAGTGTGAACATAGCCTAAGTCTCTTCTGCTCAACAAGCCTGCATTTATTTGATCCAAAGTACAGCAACGACAGTAAAATTTTGAAATATTTTTACTATTTAAAGTAGCTGTTTTTTATTTGAATATATTTAAAAATGTAATTTATTCCTGTGATTTCAAACCTGAATTTTTAGCATCATTACTCCAGTCACATGGTCCTTCAGAAATCATTTTAATATTCTGATTTGCTGCTCAAAAAATGTATTATTATTATTATTAAAATAGATATAGATATAAATAATAGAAGAAGAAAAAAACAAGAAAATAGATAATAATAATAATAATACATGTTTCTTGAACAGAAAATCAGCATATTAGAATGATTTCTGAAGGATCCTGTTTCAGAAGGATTCTGAAAATTTAGCTTTGATCACAGGAATAAATTACATTTTAAAATATATTTGAATAGAAAGCAGTTACTTTAAATAGTAAAAATATTTCACAATATTACTGTTTTTGCTGTACTTTGGAGCAAATAAATGCAGGCTTGGTGAGCAGAAGAGACAAAAAACATTAAAAATCCTACTGTTCAAAAACTTTTGACTAGTAATGTGTTCTAACTCCTCCTCTAAAGTGTTTTTTTTTTTTTTTTTTACAGATTGCAATTAAAAGCAAGAGCTACAAGTGAATCAAAATGAAGGTAAGATAAATCAACCTTTTGTGTGTGTGCAGTCTTGAAAGAACTTGTCTTTAGGGCTGGGCAATAGCACTTCTTTTCTGACAGCATCTATCATAAAACATTAGTACATTTTGCACAAGTTCTGCTTTAGAAAATTATATCCAAAAAACTTACTATAGCTATATTTGTCACACTTAGCTTAATTATTTAGGTTACTGGTGAACAGGCCAATACAGTGAAAGATGTTCAGTTAAAAACCTCCTAAATTTCAATCTGTTTTTCACACAAATCTTGTGTATCAGCAGACTTGAATAGTGCATAAGTAGTATGGGCTACTTTTATGTTGTTTGTGTCGGTTTGATGTTTGATAGCCACAGTTCCTTTTTTTTACATTAATTATATTGAAAAAAGGGCAATAATTCATCAAAAGTATTTAATTGTTTTTTTTTTTAACAAACGTCAAAATAAGGGTGAGTAAATAAAAAAGTAAATTTGTTTTTGGGTGAACTATTTCGTTCTGATTCTGAAGTGACTGTGCAAATTTAGCACTTTGTTTCTAACACTTACCAGACCGATTTCTTGGCCAGTAACACTAGATTTCACGTTCACATAGAGTCAGCATTAAAATATGTGACCCTGGACCGCAAAACCAGTCTTAAGTAGTACGGGTATATTTGTAGCAATAGTCAAAAATACATTGTATGGGTCAAAATTATACATTTTTCTTTTATGCCAAAAATCATTTGGATGTTAAGTAAAGATCATGTTCCTTAAAGATATTTTGTAAATGTTCTACTGTAAATGTATCAAAACTTAATTTTTGATTAGTAATATGCATTGCTAAAAACTTTATTTGGACAACTTTAAAGGTGATTTTCTCAATATTTTTATTTGTATTTTTATTTTTTGCACCCTCAGATTCCAGATTCCTATCCTAACAAACATCAATGGAAAGCTTATTTATTCAACTTGCAGATGTATAAATCTCAATTTTTAAAAAATCGACACTTATGACTGGTTTTGTGGTCCAGGGTCACATATTATAGATTTCCTTGAATAATGATTCATACACTCCTTTGTTATAACTATTAATTTGGCCAATGTGACTTCTTAATTCACATTGTAAAACACTAAATGCATTTTCATGGAGGAGTGAGAAAGGCCTTTTGACATTTGTTTGTTTGTAGTAAAACATCCTCTTTGAAGGCCTGAACCCAGGCCAGACTTAGGCCTGAGGGGGTCCCAAGAATGCGTATTCCAGCACAGTTGAAGGAAAACCACCCGCTTAGATGCGAGGTGTGATTATTTGTGTTGCATCTCGATGTTGTAAGATACATGCAGTACTATTGTGCAGTTTCTCTATTCAGAGGTCAATTTTCACAACTCATTCAATAAAGCCCCTCAACACTTCAAACTCAATTCCCTGAACTTACTATATTCAGGTCAAAATGAAGCTCTCCATTCAAAACAACTCAATCTTGCTGAAAAAACAAACTTTGCTCTCAGACATGATACACAATCCATCAAAAACACACACACTACAACACAGTTTTACACACTGATGAGATCAATTCAAAACAATACTACGAAAACTGGTAATAAGTGTTGCGTGGGAAAAAAAAAATTCACATGATGAACACAACATCATGTAGAGTACAGCACAAAACAGCACACAACAACAAAAATAATTATTCTGCCCCAGCATCCTGTCTTTGTCTGGGACAGGCCAAAGAACCTCCTCAACATCACAGGCTAAATTGTCCCTGGACAGGCAGCGGGGGTAAAATCCTCTTGCATGCCTGATCCAACCCTGGCACGCATCAACTAAAATATATGAGACTGCTTGTTTTCTTGCCCTTCCTATTTCTCTTCCATGTTGTGGTCGACGTCCTCCTCCTTCTCCTTTTCCTCTTTCTCCTCCTACTCTTCCTCTTCGAAATTACGCATTACTGCATGCAGGATACTGATGGAGAAAGACCGGATGGGATTCACAGTTACACTTTTACTAGTGGTCTGACAAAAAAAAATATCAAGATAAAAAAAAGAAAAAAGAAAATACATTACAAAGTCACTGTGAAATAGAAAAGAAAAAGAAAGAAGGCGGAAATATGAATTAGAAAGTCCACTGTCAGAATTTGTAACTCTTGTGTTGTCCTCTGTCTATATATGCTTTCCAATTGAAGGTTCATGAGATGTTGAGATGTACCTTTGAGCTGTTTCAGAGAACTGCTTTATCATTGGTTGATCTGTAGTCTCTACATAAGTGAAAGCCAATATTCACTTGAACAATTCATGGCAAGTTTACAAAAAGTCTAATAGAAATGTGTAGAATATGCTTGACAGTTTATGACAACTAGATCAAAAATTATATACGATGAGCTAATGACTTGATGTTTTGAAGGGTAAGACTATAGCACAGAGAACTATATCATACATTTTGAGCAACATGACAATAGGAAGTGATAATGTAGGAAACCACAGACAAATCAGTTGCAAAATCAGTTGCATGAACGTGCACAAGTGACTAGGTGATGTGGAGGCTGGACAAGTAGTTTTGAGAATTTTATTTCTGATCTGAGAAATGCACCAAACTGTAAGCTGACTTTGGCCCTTTTATAAGCTGACTTTGGCCCTTTTATCTCCATCAAAGGTTCTGATTGGTGTGTGAAAATTTTGACTCCTAGTGTTTTCACTTGGGTAATTCACGAGTTTGCCCTACAGACAATAATAAGTAATAAAAGTATGCATATTTGGCGTGCTGTCCGGGGAGAGGGCTCCGAGCTCGGTAATTCCTCCCAAGCCTGGGGTACTCTCCACGTCCGGGGAGAGGAGTCCGAGCTCGGCCCCTTAGCCCAGATCTCACGCTTACACCCCCGAAGGGTTAATGGTGAGCAGTCGGGGTGGAGGAGGGATGCTGACGACTAGAGATGAGGAAGGTAAGGCTGCTTAGATTATTTATGGGCGTCCTCCTGGGCCGGCGGGATGGACGATGTGATTGCTGATGATGAATTGGCCGAGTTAATTATCTGTGTGTGCTTGTCCCGAAATTTGTTAATAAAACATCACTTGTTTGCTAACTGAGCTCAAACTTTGCAGACTTGAGTGAACAATATTGAATGCTAGTGCTTTCTAAATGACCACATGGTGTAAGCACTGAGAAATGTAGGGATTTGTGTGTAGAGTTTTGCAGTAACAGTTCACCAAATCTGACTCATGTGTTAAAGCAGGGGAATAGTGTTTATAGTTCAGGGAAATGGGTGTGCTTTTTGAAAAATGGCATTATGGTTTTAAAATTTCAGTTCAAAAGACTGGTTATAGTGTTTTAGCAATCGAGAAAAACTGTATTTACATTAAACACAAGGCTTTCTCTATCCAGGCCTGCAGATATGAAAGGAAACATCCAGTTGTCAGCTGATCCACAGATCATGTTTATTATTATCTAAAATATGAAGTTATATCACCCTCATAAGCAGCTTTAGTGTTTTGAAAACAGTCTGAGATTGCCTTGCCTGTTGTTTGACAAGGAGAGTGAAATGTGAGGTGAGGTTGGAGTACTATCATTTACTCACGAAGATAAACATACAGTGTTAAAATTGCCAGAAATGCACTGCTTACTCCTAACCAGAGTTCCTCTTAGTGAATGAAGTACATGGTTGCTGTTGGTGTGGTTGATACGCACTATCGAATGAGTGTAGATGCTGCCTAAGCACATTAGTCCAACAAAAGAGCACATTAGTTTGCCCCTTGCGTGCATGAGTCCACAAACCCTGCCAAGAGAGTGTATGGTTGCTTGTTTTGCCTTTGACAGATTGTCTAGGTAGTATTTCTGAATGGGGCACACCACACCACTGCATGCTGCCTGCAAAGGGAAATCCAAGCAGGAACAGATTTAAGGAACAATAATAAAACAAATGACTAACAAAATTTTATTTCTAAAAATGTCAATATTAAGAGTCACCATGCCATTTAAACTGCATGTGACTAGAAATGTTTAGTTGGTTAGCTTTAGCTAAACAAAAGTATATATGCAAAATTTTGAATAATATAATTGATATCAATAAAAATATCATTTTATATATTTTTAATATAAATATATATTTTATTTTATAAAAATAATAGACTATACATTTATAATAAGATTTATAATATTTAAATACATTTTAAATTGTTTTAATTATAATATAATTAATTGTTTTTGGATAATTGTTTTCATGTTATTTATATTATTCAAATTTAAATAGTAATAGTAGCATTGCAGGGAGCGTTTATGTTAAACTTTAAGCATGTATCTTATTTAATAGTGTATATTCTCACTGTAATTTTAGCATCTTCCTGCACTGTATTGTTTCAGTGCTTGATTCACTTTTTTACACCCTCTTCTAAAGGCTTGAGCTGACGAACATCCTGGACTGTCATGCTTATTTTATTATTTTCCTTTCTGTCTCCCAGGTTTAGAACATCCATTATTGATTGTTCAGAAATGTCTGTTTTTGTTTTTCTTAGCATATCAAACAAATTCCACAATGAAACAAAAAGTAACTTATGTGTTTTTTTTTTCTCATTTGTGTGTAGTTTTGATTATTGTGCCAATGCACTGTTGTTTCCTGCTTATGCAGGTTGATTATTTTGCTTGCGCGATAAGCAGATACTTCCCCACCAACTCAAACAGTACCTCTGTGTCATAATGAGTTGTTACGTAGTACACCCTCTCATCTCTCGCTTTCCCACGATCCAAAAGGAATTGTCTACAGGAGTGAGACACAATTGCTCTTTGAGCTTCTCTACAAACACTTGTTCAGTTTGACTGCAAATCTGGTGGTTTAATCACTGATCTAGTATAAAGGGTCCTGAATGGGCTGAGCACAGTTACCTGGACACCCGTTTCCTCTTTTGGCAGGATCTCTTGTCTTTGCATAAGTGATTCTGCCACATATGCATGTATATTTCTTACGACTTTCTGTTTTAAATGTTCCACATATATAATGTTTATTAATAATATATATATATATATATATATATATATATATATATATATATATATATATATATATATATTAATAAACAGCTCAGGAAAAAAAGACCATATTTTTTGCCAGCATCTTGAACTTACCATAGTAGAGTGGATCTTTACTAACATCTAATATTTTTTAAATATGTACACCAACTATTATATATATCTCTATATATATCTATCTAGCTATATATACAGTTTATATATATATATATATATATATATATATATATATATATATATATATATATATATATCAACTATTTAAGTAAATCAGCAGTTAATAAATAGTGTTAAGCTATTAGAAAATATTGTTTTTCAACAAATCTGGTAGATTTATAACAGCAATTATTCACATTTTGTGCGTAAAATGATTTTTTTGTTTTTTTGTTTGCCTTTTTTTTTTTTTTTGCCTTCTGGATACCAAGTTTTCTGTCGCCAGATACCTACTATTGTTTTCATTATGTTTCAAAGGAATAAGACATGAAAGGTTACTTTCTATTTTGATTACGCACACAGTTTTCTTTGGAAAGATTGTTTTCCTTCCTTAAACACTGTTGAAGAAAAACATTTTTAAAGATCAGAGATTCACTACCATGTACTGCACATTTCTATGCACTTTTCACAACGCATTAGACTTAATTTTAAATTTAATTTTGGCATGCATTTGCTTAATATGATCATGCCACAAAAGTGTGTTGTTGTTATTATGAAAAGAAACACGCCGGTAATGAAAACATTTGTTCACACTGCTTAATCGTGGCTTTGTTAACATTGGAGTTCGTATGTATAGTTTTGAAAATGAAAAACTAACATATTAGCTACCAGAAACATTGACTACATTTCTCCAAACGCATGCTGACTCGTCACCGTCCCGACAAAGAAGTGAACTATGGCTAGCATTATCAAAGAATACATTGACTCAGTCTTTCAAGATTGATTCTCCTGATGTGTAGTTCTGCACGATCTTTTACACACTCATTTTCTCGGTATGTCGTCATTCCGATTGGCCAATCACCGATCACGTTCCCGGTCCAGCCCACCTCCCAGATTGTTGCGTCATACATATTAATCCGTGGAAACCCGGACAGCATCTCAGACTAAACCGGGTCGAGCTGATAACTTTAGTTTTTGAAATAGACCAGATAAGAAAAAAGGAAGAGAAAAGTTAACTTATTTAAGAAGTAGGGAGCTGTCAGAAGTAGTTCGTGAGAGGCATCTGAAGGCATTTACTCCGTCTCCCTTTTTAAGCTACACCAGGCAAAGCTGTATTTATTTATTTAGTACTTTTTATTGTTAATTTTTAATTTAAAACTTGAATTCTGAGGAAAACCGAGACAAGGCGAAGTTCGAACGAAGAGTCAACGTACGTCGAGACGTCATCGAGCATTTGACAAGTCGTGATGGAGGGCGGAAAGGTAACGCAAAAAGCTATTTTTTCTTTGGTCAGAACGCAAAAATAAACAAACACTGGATTTTAACGTTAACAAAACGTTATGTGGAAAGTTTTATTGGTCTGTTACTGTATTTCTGTGTGGTTAAACAGTGTAGTTAATAGTTTTCTAAATGTCACAGTTATTAGCCGCATAGCCTCTTCAGCCTTCATCTCGACCTCCAAAAAACTTGGCAAACTAGTTAAGTGACAAAAACCAAAATAAACTCGTGCCACATGATAAGAGCTGTCACATGGTAACCGAGCTGTAATGAACACACATCACTGCGAGTTTCCAAAGAACTGGTAGGTGTTAAGCATAGTTAGTTAATGCTCGGAACTCGTTTGTTTAAAGAGAAAGGCTGTGTTCTAAAAACTATCAAGCTGCCTACATAGACAGCATTTTTGAGCATCATTGGCGCGTTTCTCTGGCTATGTTTCTATGGCATAATGAGCTGCCTGTTTAGGCAGCATCCTTAGGGTATCGTGGTGGCGCCTGTGATGCCCTAAAGTGCTGTTTTTGTAGGTAGCATAGTGTGTTTTCAGACGCCGCCAGAGAATCGTGGTGTACGTGCCCACTTTAAACCATCAGTGGCCAGCTCTTTTCTTTTCTTTTCTTTTCTTTTCTTTTCTTTTCTTTTCTGTTCTTTTCTCAGTTTTAAAGTACTTTGATAGCATTTTTGGGTTTGCATACAATATTGCCATTTATTACAGTATTATCACACAAAGCAAAAATTTACACTATACTATTCTTTATATAATACATTTGTTTTCTTATATAATCATAATGATTAGAATTATGGTGGAGTTTTGTTGTGTGTGTGTGCATACTACATTTAGATGCTTATATATTTACAATAAGGTGGTTTATACATTTAATTAATTGTGTGTGTATATATAATTACATTGCATTTTGACTAAGTAAATTTACCTTAGAATTCATCTTAAAATTGATAATGTTTTAACTGTAAATCTCCATCTCTAATTTTATTTTGGGCTCCATCCAAACTAGTGACTAATACTGCTAGAGCTAGAGACTCATACGTGACTAGTAGGCTGTTAAACATGGCTAACCTAACCACAGCAGCATGATGATCACCCATGATAGATCAAGTGTCTTTGAGATTTCCTGAGCTTAACGACTTAGCATGATGTTGTGGGTTGTGTTTAGTCTTTTATCAGACAGAAGCAAACCATAAAAACACAACTGGGATGTTTTAGTTTTTTTTTTTTAAATGACTGAGAAACAGTGGTTTTATACTAAATATAGAGTGGATGATACAAGTTTCTCAAGTTAAATTAGACCTAAAGTATTTAAAAATAAATTCAGCTGTGTTAATCTATTGTTGCGTTTATTCTAATGCTTGGTTGACGTGCTGGGAGAGATGGAGATGTCCCTAGGGAGAACAGAGCTACAGCTGGTTTCAAGCTAGGGAATGCTTAACATAACCTTTCTAGTGAGGTCGTGTTCTTGACCTGTTCCCAGCACACTGGCTAGTGTTGTGCCTGGGCTCTGTGTTCAACGTGCACACTTGTGTACCTCTCTAAAGCCAAAACATGCACACGCATTGTTGGTTGTTAAGACAACCCTCGTGCTTAGTCTTTTCATACCAAACCGGATTGATATTAAACATCATGTTTGAAGAATGCACGCTTGACGGAAAGGTTTTAGATAACATGACTGACCATAAGGCATGCTTAGATAATTAAAGTCTATTTATTACTGTGTATTGTATGAATAGACAGAAGTGCCACACCTGTCACTCACCTGTCAGGTTTTAGTATTTGCGTAGGAGGACAAGTTTGTTGTTCCCTCATTCTTTTTTCTTCCTTCTTCTTGCGTTCATTTTTAAATCATTTTTGTTTTTATGGTTTCATACAGACTTTTCAGGCACAATGTCATATCTAACGATCTACGATGAATTCTAGCAAACTCCAGATAACCAACCAAATATCTGCTGACAACTTTCAAGTAGAGATGGAAAGATAAAATGAAAATTTGAGCATTTCATTTCAATTAATTTCATTCTTTTAACTAATCCCTTCACTAGTCACTGAACCACAAGCACAAGATGATGTGGTATTATTAGCTGTGCAGGATAAAACCACCAGATAAAGGCATCTGAGTTAGACAGATATCATACTTTGTAGAAAGGCAGTGTTTTTCTAATCACTTCAAACTGTTGAAAAATGACAGCTGAGCACTAGGATGGATGCAAAATCATATAATTGGGGGCTGGTGTACAGTTGACCTGTACTATATCAGGCAGAACTAACAAGCTTTTAGCGGAAATCTGAATTTGCGAAGAGACTTTTGAAGCATTTGATAAAGGATTAAACCTAAAGCAAACTGTCAGAAGACTTAATTCGGCTGGTTTTCTTTTCGCATTCGCCCCTGCATGACTGCGTCTCTTGTATGTACTTCCCTGTTAATGTCATTTCAGCCTAATGGGCGCTAATAACAGGATTTCTAAGCAGAATCGGATTATGGAACGATAGATTTCCAGTGAGGTAATTTATTTCTGTGAAAAATCAAAGGGGCGGATCGGTGCTGAGCTGTAATTGTTAACGTCAGGCGTTTGAAAGAGAGGGCAGAGTTTTTACTTGAGGTCATTTACTGTAGGTTACATAATATTGTGTGTAAATCCTCACGGGGCCTTGTTCCAGTGAAGGATAGCATTGTTAGCACTCGATAAATACAGAAATGCATGTGTTGCAGTGTGTAAAGGCGATTTGGTGTAGTTGTGAGTGCCTTGTGTTAAACTATGATATTAGTGGAGTGTCTCCCAGACTTTACAGAACTAGAAACTGGCACATAGATGCTGCTTGAGAAAGAGGACGTGCCAGTCGGAGCATCACCTCAGAGAGAGCGAGAGAGGCAGAAAGAGAGAGATCTTTGTCTTTGTTGTAGAGTAAGCTCTTCTCCTTGAGGACAAAGCAAACAGCTTCTCTTCTTCATTTTGCAAGCCTGTATTCATCATTTATTGGCTCCAAATGTATTTGAAAACTTAATTCAACTAAAAATCCCAAACCGAAGTGGCATCTCAAATGTCTATCTAAACTGCCTTTTTACTTTTTAAATCGCAGTCCCATGCGATTTTAGTGATTTTTAGTGATAGGTCAGGCAGCAAGAAACTGTACTTTAAACAGCATATTTCTTGTTTTATTGTTTAAAACTATTTTTCTTTCTTTAAGTAAGGGATAATGTAGGTCCAGTCGGTTGTTCACACAGAATAATCCCTGATCGGGACTTGATCGTCACCCTAAAGGGGTTTGTTTTGCGATAACAACCGACTAGATGTACATTAACCTTCTTAATACAAAACTACTTCCCACATAGACACAAAATATTGATTTGAGTTGAAAAGTTTTATTAGTTTAATAAACTTTTAACCCAGATGAATGGACAAGTTCAAGCTAGACGGACGTAGGGTCTGTTATACAGGGCATTTATTATTCATTAACCAATAAATAAATAGAGGAACAATATGGTTAATTGATTGAAAAGTAACCAAGTACAAGCACAGACCAATATTCGTCCAGCTTGAAATTATACACTCTAAAAAAAAATGGGTGAAATAGGGACAATCCCAGCGATTGGGTTGTTTTCGTTAAATGTTTAACCCAACCCTCTGGGTAGTTTTATTTAACTCAACTATTGCTTAAAAAGTACTTTTTTTAAACAATAGTTGAGGTAAATAAAACTTTCCAGAAGGTTGAGTTAAATATTTAACCCAACCGCTGGGTCAAAACAACCCAGTCGCTGGGTTTGTCCAAATTTCACCCAGCGCTGGGTTGTATTTAACCCATCCTGTTTCATGCTAAATAATTGGAAGAATAAGCAAAGCTTGTCAATAGGTGGAATCAAAAGAATTATTATTCTCAATTACTATAAATGCACTTCTGGCGAAATCCATTGCTGTGCCCTGTTCCGTGTGCTTTCTAAGAACAGGTGTGTTTAACGTCATTCTTGGTACAGTACGTCAGTACATCATCTAAAAAAAAATGCTGGGTTGTTTCAACTCTGTGCCAAATATGGACTAACCCAACTGTTGGGTTAAATATATTTGGGTTTAATATATTAAATATTTAAGTGGGTTAATGCATATTTGACACAAAGTTAATTTAAAACAACCTAGCATTTTTTAAAATGTACATGAAGAGTGGTAAATGGTGTTATCTTGGCTTTATTTTATGGTACTTTTTATTTTTATCATATTCTTTGAAATACAATTCTTTTATAGGTTTGGTCACCACTGAGAAAACATATAAGATACATGTTTTGTTTGTTTAACTAAGGATGAAGATCATCACACTATTGCTTTTTAAGGTCAATGAGGCTGTAAAGTAAGACAACTTCCAGTAGCATTGCTGTTGTTAAGTTGGTAATGTTTAGTTGAATAGTTATTGCATCTATGGTGTGTACTGATCCTGGATGACAGCATGCATACAACCACATAGACATTTTTTTGGAGGGTAAAATTAAACTAAAATCAAGTTTATAGTAAAGGACACTAAAAAATATTCAAAGCAAAATAACCCAGTCTGACCACAGTACAAAAACTAAGGCTTTTAATGTCTTAAGCAATGTGAAGATCAGCTCTAATTAGTTACGTAACTCAGGGCCCCCCCCCCCCCAAAAAAAAAGCCTCAGTGCTTTGCAATGAATAGGAGGGTTATTTGCATGCTAGTTTGGTTGCTACAATAAAACTGGCATGCAATTGTCTGGTGAGGAAATTTGTGTTTGCATTTTTCTACAGGAAGTGACCAAGTTATTTTGCCCCAACTGTTCATGTAATGATGACATTTATAAATTCTTATTGTCCTAACAGTGGAAAGAAGTCCTAATCTCCCCCTTAACCAAATGTAACACACTTACACACAATGAAACAAGCTCTGAGCCAAAATTTGTGTCCAAGTCAACTGTCAGCGTGTGCTATCAGCAGAAGGGTGTGACTGTTTATAGTGTGAGCGGCGTGAATTCAGGATGACAAAGCTAAAAACATATTTTCATAAATATGTGGTACCTAAACCTTTGATGTAATCTGTACAACAATTTCCAAGCCTAACACACACACAACATATATCATAAAAAGGGCCAGGCCAACTTTATATATCTGTTTAATCTGTGTTTATGTAGTTACAGGTATGCAGTGTGTAACTAGGCAAGTCTGCGTAGTAATATTGGGTAAAGGCAGTAATCGCAAGAGGAATGTTTCATAGCCAAACCTACGCCCTCCCCTAAAGTCAAATCTTCCATATTTAGAGGTTTCATCTTTCTTAAAGCGACACAAGCCCTCTTCCCACATCTGCTTCCCAGTTCTCAGAACTAATGTTTTAGCGTCAGGAAGGAAGTAGTTAACGTCTGAGCGAAGTACAGGCTACTGTTTATTGCTTTTTCATTTGTCCGGGCTTAATCAACATGTTCTTGTGTGCGATTTTGACTCGCGTTTTAAACTAGTGAAGGAATATTTAAAAACCTCCTAGAGGTTATGTGTTTGTGTATATTTGGCTTCCTGTTGCAGGGCTGGTTAAACAGCATAGTTGTGAACTCAGTGAACTGCAGCCTCTGTAGACCAACATGAAGTGAAGGTGTGTCCACTTCCCGCCTCCTTTAAGCTCTTACGTCCTGCGTAGAAGAGTATACGCATGTGTGTGCAAATGAAAGGATTGTACACGTCCTAAACTGGTATCTTTGTCATCGCTGACTCTCTGTTTATAAAGGAGGAATGCAAGCTCTGAAAAATGCTTAAAATGGAGATTGTTTACATTCTCAATCTTGTCTAGCATGCTAAATGCTAGCTCAAATAAGAACAGCATTTAACATTCCTTTTTAGATTTGTTTTTCTTTTAGAGTGAATCAACAAACTTTTTTGCAGATCCCATCTTAAAACAACTCTTAAGTAATTTTTTATAGGTTGAGTTCCCTAAAAGGACTTCCCTAAAAGTGTTTCATTCAAGTTTGACTAACTTTATTTTAGGGAGTGTTTAAGGCTCTGTTTGACTTCTGTATGCATCAATGATGCAATGATAGTATTTGAGCCTAATTTCGTCATCAGACATTCATATTTGCAAAGCTATTGCAAATAACTTAACAACAAGATTTAGATGGTTTTGTTCTATAGCTGTGGATGGGTAACCATGTGGAAGAAAATGTTAATTCCAGATCCTCTACGTGTGAATAATCCAATCAGTGATTTCTGAAATAACAATGACGATGCTTCAGTGGATGAGAGGGTTTAAACGAACCCTTTCTTTATAGAGCCTGAGTAAACCGCTAGAAATTCTTCCCTAAGTCGTCCAGTAGACTTGCATCACAGTCTTTCGCAAGTTCAGCTTCAGTCATTGTAGTTAGCAGGAACAGTTCGTTTCAGGTCAAGAGGCACAGCCAAAACGTGGGTAGATAATATTGAAACAAATATAGAAAGGAGGTGAATCATGTCATTCCCCGTCCCGGTCACATTTCGCATTTAGAAATCCAAGAAAAAAGTAGGTAATTATTTTTATTAAGAAAATACGAGGTATTTTTGTACTTTTACCGACTTTTATCCACTGTGACATTTATTTTTATGAGTTAATCCTCATCAATTTTCATAGTAATTAAATAAGTTTAATTTAATGAAAATAATGTCAAATAATGTTAAATCTTGAGTGTAATGTTTCATTTTTATTACATAAAATTAATTCTTGATTCTCTTATTCTTATTTAATTATTTTTATTATCGTTTTATTATAATATGATATAATATCGTTCATTCATGATGAGTTGCAATAGTGCAGTTTAATGAGCTTTCAGTTCCCTTTCACCTTCAAGGCTTCCTGTGCTGCAGACAGATTTCATCACATTTTGTCCAGTCATTTTCAAACCAGCCAGTCTGAAAACAAATCTACTTCAGCTTTTTTTTTTTTTTCTTAGGAATGAGGAAAGCAATTTATTCTCTGAGCACTTCCCTGAGAATTATTAAAATCTATCTTCCAAACCTGCAGAAAAATAAACAAAACCTGTCGGGAAGTCATCTGTGTCATATTGTATTAAAAGAGAAGGAAATGCTTGTCATTTTGCTTGTCATTTTGCGCAGCGCTAATCTTTAATGTGCCAACCGGGAAGGGGGGGTTGATGATGCGGGATATTTCAACAATAGAATTCTTTTGGAAATGCGTGGAAAGAAATATAAAAAAAACTTTAGACAAAAGACTTTCAAACTATTCGATTTTTGTCATCTGAGTAGCATCCTAGCAGTTAGCACAGGTTGCCCTAAATCAGGGTTGTAAATAGCAATAATCCTGAAGAGGTACTTGAAAGTGCTTGAATTATTGAAAGACGATGTATCTATGAAATAAGCGTTTAAGGTTTTATGTATCTTTAATGTCTTTTCACACAAAATTCACGCAATTCAAAAAACGAAATACCTTTTTCGCCTATTTTAGTTAAGTTAATAAAACTATTAAAACAACTAAAAAAAAACCATAATAAAACAAAAAAAACTAGCGAGGTAAGCCAATACTAGCATTGACAGTGTTGTGTAAACATGGCTGAAGAAAAAAGGAAAAGAGGAACAGATGAACTGAATCGGTTGAGTGAGTCATTTATGCTGGAACCTCGATCATTAATTTCAAGTGATTCACTAGCGAAAAAAAACAGTCCAAATTAAATTATTTTTGAAGTTCGACATTGCTTGTAACAGTTTTAAAAAGCACATAGTGATGGTGAAACTTTTTCAAAACTCCAAATCTGTTAAACCGTTGTGTCGCAAAATGATTCACAGTTTCGAAGCGCTCCAATCAGATCGCGTATCGCGAATCGTTTGATTTAGATTGTAACTTGCATATGGTAAATGATTTGATTCAGATCAGGACTTTGGAGCGCATATTGTGAATCATTTGATTTAGATCAGAACTTCGGAGCAGGTTTGTGAATCTTTTGCTTCACATCGGAACTTTGGAGCGCGGGTTGTGAATCATTTGATTCAGATCAGAACTTCAGAGCGGGTTCGCGAAATCATTTGATTCAGAACAAGACTTTGGTGCAGGTTTGCAAATCATTTGATTCAGTTCGGGACTTCAGATCAGGTATCTTGAATCAATTGATTTAGATCGGGACTTCGGAGCGGGTTTGTGAATCATTTGATTTAGATTGGAACTCCGCATATCGCGAATCATTTGATTCAGATCGGGACTTTAGAGTGCGTATCATGAATCATTTGATTTAGATCGGAACTTCGGAGCAGGTTTGTGAATTTTTTGCTTTACATTGGAACTTTGGAGCATGTATTGCGAATCATTTTATTCAGAGCGGAAATTCAGAACGCGTGTCGTGAATCATTTGATTTAGATTGGAACTTTGGTGCCGGTTTGCGAATCATTTGATTCAGTTCGGGACTTCAGAGCGCGGATCGCAAATCATTTGTTTCTGATTTTTTTCAGAACCATTTAAACCATTAAGGCAACAAAACAAAGAAAAAGAAAGTATGCGCAGATACAAATCCCTTAAGAAAATTAACCACGGTTTTAATTTCAAAAGAAAGGACATTGTTTGATAAGTGAGATCTCTTGTTTGAATCAAAAAAGTAGTGCTTGAAAAGTCCTTGAAAGTGCTGGAATTGTACTTTATAGTATCTGTACGAACCCTGTGAAATGTTTTCATTTTTGAGGAAGAACAGAATTGAAAACGAGCTCGACAACTACCATGACACTTATCAGATTGTCAAACAATAGGTCACCACACCTCCAAGAATAGTTCTGTTTATTATAGTCAGGTCTGGCCAATCATTGCATTTATCCTGCGGGTACTATGATTCATTGTGCAGCAAAAATGACTCACTCCTATTTTATTCTTCCCTAAACAGCAACTGACCTTCCCGCTGATGCTGACTGTCGGGACGGCTGTGATCGGCTCGCTACAGTTCGGCTACAACACTGGTGTCATCAATGCCCCGCAAAAGGTGAGTGACAAGCATATACTCACACATATGCAAACTCTGAGTGACAAACTCACTCCGATGTCCACGGCGTGTCCTTGGACTTTGACATTATTGAAATGCTACCCCTTCACTCAGTCGTTATGTACTGCTGCAGCTGTTTCCAAATCCCTGTCTGTCAGTGGACACGCACATACATACACACACACACATAAACATAACACAAATGCCTCCTTTTCAACTACCGGTGGCCTGCAGAGCTGCTCTATACATCTCCTCAGGGAGATTTTGCCTTTCATCTGCATATTATAAAGCAATTTACATTTGTTAAATAATAAGTGGCTAACTGCCTATCAAATAGACATTAAATATCCTCCCTGTTCTAGTACAGGGTGTAGGTCATCTTTCACACATAGCACAGCTTGTTCAGACATGCGTGTTGAACTAGGGGCCAGGCTTTGCTTATGTGAATGGAGCTTTTCTGGCTTTTAAACACTGTGTGGAGTGTCTAGAAAAACTGAATTTGAATTTGCAGAATTTGACTTATCAATACCTACCATAAAGAAAACGTTTTGTGTGCGTGTGCACATAAGTGTTGCGCATAGGCCAAAATAAACCATCTCGTAATTCCGAGATGAAAACACGTGACATTCTACTCTAATCTGAATTATGAGTTTCTATGGCAACACTATCAACGCCAAAGCCCTCATGTGCTCCTGAACTCGTAAGTACAACTCGTAAACTCTGAATGTTCTGAGAGTTACGACTTGGACCAGTGACAGATGTACCACGTGACCACCGGCAGGCTCATTTTGGCGCTACTTAGGCGCTACCCTCTGAGTCCGACAACATGGAAAGCTATGAGTAAAATGTCATGTGTTGTCATCTCGGAATTACGGTAATTACAACATGACGTGAAGGCACCATTACCCAGTAGCACTAAAACCGGCAGTGCATATATTCACTTGCCGGCAACCTGCCAAAATAAAAGCTGGCTGATTTTAGGTTTAATAGTGATGACAATTCATATTGAAAAAAAAAAAGAAAAGAAAATGTAAATATTAACATTGTATTTTTAAGTGTACTATTAACATTTTATGTACTAATTATTTTTTTTTAACTATTAAAAATTATTTTTAAAATATAGTGGTATTATGAAACTTTATTTTATTTTGTTTATTGTTTTAATAAAAAACCTAAATAAAGTGATAATGTTATTACTATTATTAATTATTTTATTTTTTAGAACCAGACTGACTATTACTATACTGTATTTTAAGATCTAATTTATTCCTGATATGGAAAAGCTAAATTTCCATAATCCATTACTCTAGTCTTCAGTGTCGCACAATACTTCAAAAAATCATTTTAATATACTGATTTAGTGCTCAAGAAACATTATCACTTCTGAAAACAGTTGTGCTACTTAATATTTGTGATCCTGGACCATAAAACCAGTGTTAAGTAGCACTGGTATATTTGTAGCAATAGCCAATAATGCATTATATGGGTCAGAATGATCAGTTTTTCTTTTATGCCAAAAATCATTAGGATATTGAGTAAAGATCATGTTTTGTACATTTCATACAGTAAATATATTAAAAAATATATTTTTGGACTAGTAATATGCATTGCTAAGAACTTGGACAACTTTAAAGGCGATTTTCTCAATATTTTTTTTTTTTTTTTACGTCGTCAGATTCCAGATTTTCAAATATTTGTATCTCAGCCAAATATTGTTAAATCCTAATAAACCATACATCAATGGAAAGCTGATTTATTCAGATGATTTATATATCTTAATATTAAAAAATTTACCCTTATGACTGGTTTTGTGCGTGTCTACTGACAGACAGAGATTTGGATACGTAATGGCTGATAGATATTGAATTGTGCATTTTTTCATTTAGATTGCTGTCTAACGCTTACAATTATTTAAAAATGTTTAAAATGGTAATAATTTAATAACCCAGTTTAATTTTTAGCAAAACATGAAATAGCCATTTTTTTATACTTTACATTATAATGTTGTGTTGCCTGGTTCACTTTTAGCATATAATTTTAACATTTGATTTTACTTTTTTATTAATTTATACAAAATAGCGCATGATTTTAACATCGGCCATTTTTCTGCCTATAGTTATCAGCCGGGTTTTTACTATCCTAGACATTGTTTCAACTATGTTAAATACTGCTAAACTCTGTACATACTGGCCTCTGGCGAAGAATGGTATGTTTGCTTTTGCTGTTTGCGTTTCTGATAGTTGTAACAAAAGTTTTAGCACGTGAGATAGGGCTGTACTGAGGCCTTAATAGGAGTAGTATATGTGGGTGTGGGTCTGACGCAGACCCTCTATAAATAATCGCTTCGATAAGATTACTGCACTGTCAAGGGCTCACTGTCCACTGACCTCCCTTACTGAGACTGCACACACAAATCACCAAAACTATACTGTTATGTATATATATATATATATATATATATATATAATGCAAAAAAATTGTTATTGGTTTCTCACCCCTCATGTTTTTACAAACCCAATTGACTTTCTTTTCTCATACAATGGGAGCTGATTAGGACTGTTGACAGCTGTGTTCAAAATTTTCTTTAACCGAACATGTTTTTTCAAAGACTATTGTATTTTAAGAGATTATTTGATAGGCAGTTTAGCCCCTCATATGTTAGAAGACTACATTTAGACTTGTAATAACTAACATCGCTTCCTGCGTGCATGTGTCTGGTAGTGATTCTATAAAAACATACACCTTGTATAACCGGTTTGTATAACACTGGATCAAACCACAAAGCACATGACTTTAACCACACAAGATATTTATGTGATGCTGATGCCTTGAAGGGCTTTCTGCATGCTTAAGGTGTCAGACAGCTGATGACGAGAAAGGAGAGGCAGGAAGTTGTCGCAGAGAACTGGTTTCCTGACCTTAATACGTCAGCAGAATATACAGAACCGACTTCATTTTTTTCCACTTTATAACGCAGCTGGAATCTTATTGGATGACATTCCTCTGATCGCTACAGCAGAGAGCCTGTGTTTATCAACAAACACTTCCCACAGAGATCTCAGAGAAACCTGACTCCCTCTGTGGGTCTCAGTTTACATCACAAACCCTTGTTACTTAATACTGAACGAGACAGTGAGACTCCTGCTGGACAGAATTGCTCCTTACAACATCAATCTCCAGCTTGGTGTCTTGTTGTCAAATAAATAAATAAATAAAAATACAGCATAAAATATTAATTTTAAATTACATTTAAAAGTATTACATATTAGGAATAAAATATTAATATAAAAATGTATTTGTCTTGGTGTCAAATAAATAAATTAAAAATACAGCATAAAATGTAAAATTTAAATTATATTTTAAAAGTATTACATATTAAGAATAAAATATTAATATAAAAATGTATTTGTCTTGGTGTCAAATAAATAAATAAATAATACAGCATAAAACATTTAAATTACATTTTAAAATGTTATATATTACCAATAAAATATTAATATTAAAAATTTAATTGTCTGGTGATAAATAAATAAATAAAAGTACAGCATAAAATGTACATTTTAAATTACATTTCTTTAAAAATATTACATATTAAGAATAAAATATTAACATTAAAAATGTATTTGTCTTGGTGTCAAATAAATAAATAAAAGTGAAGCATAAAATTGAAAATTTAAATTGCATTTAAAAGTATTAAATATTAAGAATAAAATACAAATATTACAAATATTAAGAATCATACTTCTTATTTTTCACACTACATTATACATGATTACATTTTTTGGATGATTGAATAAGCTTTATATATATATATATATATATATATATAATTTTTTTTTTTTTTTTTTTTTTATTATTATTTTATTTCAGCTAAGATTTGTCTTATTTCAAGAAACAATTTTTTTATGGTTTTAATTTTAGTAATTGTAATAACCCTGGTACTAAACAACTGTTTTTGTGTTGCAGATCATTGAGGCCTTCTACAATGAGACGTGGAAAGATCGTTATGAAGAGGCCATCCCTAAAACAACCATCACTACCTTGTGGTCTCTCTCTGTGGCCATCTTCTCTGTGGGTGGCATTATTGGATCCTTCTCCGTCGGGCTGTTTGTCAACCGCTTTGGAAGGTGAAATACAGTTGAAACCCAAATTGTTTTAACATTACGGCACCATCTTTTACATTATTTAATTCCTTGTATACTATTCAGCCCTAGTTTCTGCTGGCAGTTGGATTGATTAAAAACTCTTCTTATTTTTCTCATTTCAGGAGGAACTCCATGCTCATGGCTAATGTCCTGGCTTTCATCGCTGCTGCACTGATGGGCTTCTCTAAGATGGCGGCGTCCTGGGAAATGCTCATTATTGGACGGTTCGTAGTGGGCCTTTACTCTGGTCTGTCTACTGGTTTTGTGCCCATGTATGTGGGTGAAGTGGCCCCCACAGCACTCAGAGGAGCCCTGGGCACCCTTCATCAGCTGGGCATCGTTATTGGCATCCTCATGGCTCAGGTACATACATACGCAGGACGTTTTTGCACTTTCAGTCACCGTTTGTGTGCTTCTCCATAGTTACATTCTGTTTTGTGTATTGTAGATCTTCGGTATGGATGCTATGATGGGTAATGCCACCATGTGGCCGTTCCTCCTTGGCTTCACCTTCATCCCAGCCCTGCTGCAGTGCTGTTTACTGCCCCTCTGCCCCGAGAGCCCTCGATTTCTTCTCATCAACCGCAACGAGGAAAACAAAGCCAAAACAGGTGAGCACAATACCTAAACATCCCAATTTTATCCAGCGCAGGAGTGTTTTCATCAGTGTAAACGGATGTTTTCGTATGCGTTTAGTGCTTAAAAAGCTGCGTGGGACGACAGATGTGAGCGCAGACATGCAGGAGATGAAGGAGGAGAGCAGACAGATGATGAGAGAGAAGAAAGTGACCATTCCTGAACTGTTCCGCTCCCCGCTCTACCGACAGCCCATCGTTATAGCCATCATGCTGCAGCTGTCCCAGCAGCTGTCTGGAATCAATGCTGTGAGTACCTTGCTATTTAAACTAGAAACTAGCAAACCTTTTTTCATTACTAACTCAAACCCTAATTTGAGTAAAAAAAATTACTAAACAGTGGTTGGTGATAATGTTGTTGTGTAGGTATTCTACTACTCTACAAAGATCTTTGAGAAGGCAGGTGTGCAGCAGCCGGTTTACGCCACTATTGGAGCAGGAGTCGTCAACACAGCTTTCACTGTTGTGTCGGTGAGTATCACTGTCCAAATCAGCATGAACATAACAATATTTAAATATAATATATACATAACAATTATAAAAAAAAAAAAAAAAAAAAAAAAAAAATATATATATATATATATATATATATATATATATATATATATATATATATATATATATATGTTTAGAGTTGTAATTAATTAAATATATATTTTACAATTGTTATTAAAATAATTATAAATATATATAAATGTATATATTTAATAATACATTCAATTCTATGGACAAATATAGTATTTAGTGTATCTTGTTGATTATATGTATAAAATAAAATAATGAATATGTGACTTTAAATAAACTAAAATTCATAAAGATGTAAAATAAAACATATTTAAGTATTATATAGAAGTATTATTATTGTTGTTTTAATTAAATATGATTTGTTTATTTCCCCCAAATTTACTCAAAGTGTTAAACTAGCAGAAAATGTGCCGGAATAATGAATATATTGCATTATATTTAATATTTAAATATTAAATCTTTAAACTAAAAAACTAAATACATTGAATTTGCATGAATTTATATATACTGTATTTATAAAATTGATATATGAAATCGTTTAATTAATTTAGTTTTATTTAAATAATTTATTTAATTATTATTCTTATTTATTTTACATAATTTATTTACATAAATTCATTTAAATTTGGACGCAAGAGGGTGCTAACCAGACTCTATTAATAGTCTGTTATTCAATGATGCTATTAATTACAAAATGACTAAAAATTAATCAACCTGTCTGATCTTGCTAATGTACCCTACCGGTCAAAAGTTTGAAATATTTTTACTTTTTAAAGTAACTGTTTTCTATTTGAATGTATTTTAAATTTTTTAAAGCTACATTTTCAGCATTTATTATTATTATTTTATTATCATCAATATTTAAAACATTTGAGTATATTTTTTCAACATAATAATAATAATAATAAATGTGTTTTGAGCAGCAAATTCAGAATATTAGAATGATTTCTGAAGGATCATGTGACTGGAGTAATGATGCTAAAAATTTAGCTTTGAAATCACAGGAATAAATTACATTTTAAAATATATTCAAATAGAAAACAGTTTTTTTAAATAGTAAAAATGTTTCAAAATTGTATTGTTTTTGCTGTACTTCAGATCAAATAAACTCAGGCTTGGTGAACAGAAGAGACTTCTTTAAAAAAACATTGAAAATCTTACTGTCCAAAAACTTTTTACTGGTAGTGTATCCTCTATATACAATATAAAGTATTTATTTTGCATAATATTAATGTTACTTGTTATTGTTACGCAGCTGTTTGTGGTTGAGCGAGCGGGCCGCAGGTCTCTGCACCTCTTGGGACTGCTGGGAATGGCTGGATCTGCTGTACTGATGACCATCGCTCTTGCCTTGCTGGTATGCAAATAATATATAGTTACCCAAATGCCATGGTGTCAGTGTTTACAGTTATTAATCATTCAAATAGTCATCCTTGTGGTCCGAGTGTTTACAATATATTTAATCTGACGGCTTTATTACTCATCTCTCTAACAGGACAGTTACAACTGGATGTCCTACATGAGCATCATAGCAATCTTTGCATTCGTGGCTTTCTTCGAAATCGGACCGGGCCCCATCCCATGGTTCATTGTAGCAGAACTGTTCAGTCAAGGCCCAAGACCGTCTGCTTTTGCTGTAGCTGGATTCTCAAACTGGACAGCCAACTTCATCGTGGGCATGTGCTTCCAATATGTCGAGGTAAGAACCCAGTGAGAATTATATGAAAGAAGTGGACACAATTGTTTTTGCCTGGTTTAACATTGTTCTCTCTGTCTGTCTTGTGCTTTAACAGGAGCTCTGTGGGGCGTACGTGTTCATCATCTTCACTGTGTTTTTACTCTGCTTCTTCATCTTCACCTACTTCAAAGTCCCAGAGACCAAGGGCCGGACGTTCGACGAAATCTCCGCCGGTTTCCGTCAGGCAGCATCAGGTGCTGAGAAGCACTCGCCCGAGGAGCTCAACAGCCTGGGGGCGGACTCTCAACTTTAAGCCCCTCCTCTAACCCCGCCTCCCTCATCTGGTCACTCTTCTGCACGCAACTACTGAGGAGGAAGGGGTCGGCAGGCTGTCAATCAAACATTTCCCCCCTTTCCTCAGCTGCACTCACCTCTTAGTTCCCCTGCGATGTCCCCGATGGCTTTACACAGCCAGCTAAACGGCAACACACAGGGTTTGAAAGGCAGGGAACAAGAGTAGTTATCATATTCTTTTTATCAGAAAGATGAACGTTTTAAGACATGTTTGAGGTGTCGTATTTTGCGTCACAATCGCTTTGGCTAGCTTTACTAGGTTTTATGTTTTTATCATCCTAACTGTTACTTCTGCTGTGCTGAGAGAGTAAAAAAAAACAAAAACAACGGAGGTCATCGATATTGACACCAGAAATCCATACTGTATTCCAGATAACTGTATCTCCATTTTGAAAGGCTTGTGGCCTTGATAAACCGAAGTTAGCATCATTAGCTTGCCCAAACAGTATAACATGCACATAAACAAAAGAAATTAAATATTAGGATTGATTTTTAAATTAAATTGAATTTTTAAAATTAAAAATACCAAAAAAAACCCAGTAATATTGTGAAATATTATTGCAATTTTAAAAAGTAGTTTTCTATTTTAAAATACTTTAAAATAGAATTTATTCTTGTGATGCAAAGCTGAATTTTCAGCATCATTACTCCAGTTTACCGCGTCAAATGATCCTTCAGAAATCATTCTAATATGCTGATTTATTATCAATATATGCTTAATATTTTGTATGGAACCTGTGATACTTTTTTTCAGGATTCTTTGATGAATAAAACGTTAAAAAGAACAGCATTTATTTAATCTTTTGTAACAATATACACTGCCGTTCAAAATGTGAGGGTAGTAATTTTTTCTTTCTTTTTTTTGAAAGAAATTAATACAAGAATCTTCTAAATTGATAAGAAGTGATAGTAAAGACTTTTTATTGTTAGAAAAGATTTCTATATTGAATAAAAGCTATTATTTTGAACAATTTATTTATCAAAGAATTCTAAAAAGTATCAGTTTCTAAAAACTATTAACCAGCACAACTGTTTCCAACATTGATATTAAATCAGGATATTAAAATGATTTCTAATGGGTCATGTGACACTAAAGACTGGTAAAAATGCACAAAAATAAATTATGTTTTAAAGTATATTGAAACAGAAAACTGATATTTTAAATTGCAATAATATTTCATAATATTAGTTTTTTTTTCTGTATTTTTTCTTTTTTTCTGTATTTTAAATCAAAAAGAATAAATAATTAATTAATTTAAATAATATCTATTTTTTTAATTCTGAAAATAAACATGCATTTTAATTAAAAGTGCGTTAAATAGGCCCCCAAAATATGTAATTTATGATGTCATCCATTAAAACAATATGACGTCATACATAAATGTACATTTTTTGCTCCAACTCTTCTGCATAGCAAGCTTTTTTTGGTTATTTTTACACTTTACAGGGTAGTTTAGCCCTATATTCATATCAATACGTCATCTGTTCTTGCTTTTCAAGATGCGTTGCGTCTTTTAAATGTATTTATATTTTGTAACAAATTCACTCGCTTTCTCTATGAAATGCAGATCGTTCCGATCAGTCTATGAGGAGACAAACAGAACATTTCTGAAATCGTTTCATGTTACCTGTCACCAAATATTACATCAACCCAGCTGTTTTTTTTTAAAAAGTAAGGTCATCACTTTGTAAAGCACAATCAGACTCCTTACTTAAAGTATTAGCATCAGTGCAAGTGAATGTTAATCATCAAATAGTGCAAATACTCCCATATCTGACATTCATCATGTCCCACTTCAGCAAAAGTTCAGTAGTTTGAAATGCGTTTTGCACAGTCGACTCCCTCCAGAGGGAGAATTGTCAAGTTGGGAAACACAGAGAGCGACCAAAATGCACTGTGACTGGTGGCGTGACGAGAGTGCACTGAACAGCCTTCCTCTTCATCTTCATCTGACGGAAGAGCTGCGAAACCAGACCATTGATGATGCTGTTAGTACAAACCAAGAGTCTGTTGAGAACATCTACTGTTCAGCTTGCTCCAACAGACATGTTTGGAAACACAGTATGCCTGGCTCCAATGTGCCTTGTCATTTTTATAGACCTCTAGTTTCCTTTTTTCTTTTATAACCTAGTATGTTCACCCTTACTAGTTTATCCATAAGTATTTGTGATTTTTGCGCACATCAAATGAGGTTTTTCACTTATATAATCTGCTGTTAAACATTGTTCCTGTTTTTAAACACTCTAAAATAAATTCTACTTTTGGTTTCAGGTGAAAAACCTATATAATCAGCTGTATTTTTAGATCTATAAATGAGGTTTGTTTTTTTGTTTTTTTCACTCTGAGTGGAGTTTGAGTGTGTGCATGTGATATATGGCTGTTTCGCCAGTGATATTACAGGTCAAATGAATTTCTGTTTGAACACCAGCATCCTGAACACATATTTACCCTCACAGCATTCCATATGCGAGCATCTTGTGTGTGTTTGACGTTTTGTACACATCAGAAAGACACGAGTGTGTGTTTCAGATCATATGCATGTTAACGTGAACTCTCAGTATGAGCGTGTCCCACTGAAATCACTGACATGTGTTGTGTGGAATAGTCAAAGAAACGTATATGCACATTTTATAGCCTATGGAGAGTTTGATTTCCCGCTGTAACTGTAAATAATACATGTAAAATAGGTGAATTTTATGTTTAAGAAGACATTGTAGTTTTATAGCGTGATTTTAAAAGCTGTAACATTTGTCATTTTCCTCCATTTTTATAATGTAGAACATACGTCTCTTTCTTTTCTTTGATGCACTATCATGGTAGCCAATACTGTAAGGCAATGTAAACATCTTAACTGTTCTTTTGTTTTGTTTACCATACCATATTTATTAGATTGCCTAATTTATTTAGTTTTGCTTTCTGTTATTAAATAAAATTGTTAGAAAAAAACACGCACGATGTGTTTGTCAATTAATTGAGAATCAGTGTGGGTAGTTTTACCATAGTAGTTTCCAACAAGTGGTTCTGATTTATCAAACACACCTAATTCAATTTATTTACTTGTACATAAACTCCACGAACTGAAATTGGTGTTATTTTGAGTAATATTACATCTATATCCACCTTATTTTTCAATGCAGAAGTAAGCCGTTTTCTGTGAATGTGCGAAACTTACGGTTCAAAGTGGAGTAAACTGTTTGCACTACAAACCAGTGCGTTCATAAATAAGTTAATATATGAAAATAATATGGTAAGACACAGGGGCGTTTCTAGGATTTTAAAACATCCGGGGCTGGTGCCAAAACATCAGGGGCTAGTGGTAGTGGGTGGGAGCTCACATCATGCTCACATAAGATTTTGTTAGACACAAATGGTTGAACCTGGATCCTTCTAGGTGGGTCCGGGGGCATTAAACCGGGGGTTAAAGACCTTGTCACACTATTAACAATAGTAAGTAGTAATCACTGCAAATAGCAAATATATCAAAGTATTATAACAAAATTATAACATTACAAAAATATGTTAGACAAATAAAATAATAAATTTGAAAATGTATTTATAACTGTAACAAATATATAGTTGCATACAAAAATGGGGCCCTATTTTTTTTCCAAATTCCTTTTTATTTTATTTTTTTCAAATTCTATTTTTTTTTTATTTTTCTGGTCTTCTTTTTAATGGTTAAATTTAATTTTATTAATCATGTGTAATTAATTAAAACCATGAATCTTATACAATTTACCATCAATTTATCAAAAGTTAAGAAAATTTACATGTTTGGGACCCTATGAAATGTTTTTTTATTACCAAATATGTCTTAGCATGTCTGTTTATTTGAATGCATAAACACAGCTTTTATTTATTTTTACAATAGCCTTATGGAATTCCATGTTGTGTATTTTTCTGGTCAGATGAAGGTATAAAATATTGATTTAATTGATCTTTTAATGAAAATTATATTTTATTTTTGTCAAATAAAGGGGACTGGAAAATGTAAAACATGGAAGAAATATTGTGTGAAAAAAAAAAAATGTATACATTTTTATTAATTAATAGTAGTAGTAGTAGTAGTACTAGGCACATACTGAATAATTAATGAAGTTAAACCGAACTTTTATTTTGACGAGTTGCCGACTTGCCGTGAATACCTTTAAATTTCTGTGCATATATTTGAGGCTTGTTTTACTCAAATGAAACAGTGAAATGCTTATGAAGTGACTTTTATGCCCTCTATTTTAACCGCTAAAATCACTGCACGCGTCAGTATTACATGTGTAGAAATGACAACCTTATTTTAGCCTAGACGTCTGGGCTGTGTTTCAACGGCTAATATACATTTTTTAGACCAAAAATTGCTTGCTGGGAAGCGGATGACACTGGAAGCTAGACATTAAATTTACAAATGGTCGAGTCCGCTCGTATGGGACAAAATATGGTTCAGTGCTGCCAAGTCCGCGGTTTTCCCGCGTAATTGGGCTACTTTAAAGGATAAGTTCATTTCCGGAATAAAAAATTACAGATAACTTACTCACCCCCTTGTCATCCAAGATGTTCATGTCTTTCTTCAGTCGATAAGAAATTATGTTTCCTAAGAAAAACATTTCAGGAATGTTTTCCATATAGTGGACTTCAATGGTGCCCCAAAGTTTGAACTTCCAAAATGCAGTTTAAACGCAGCTTTAAAAGGCTCTAAACGATCCCAACCATAGAAGAAAGATCTTATTTAGCAAAACGATCGGTCATTTTCGAAACAAATTGACAATTTATATACTTTTTAACCTCAAAAATGCTCGTCTTGTCTCGTCTCTACGATGCGCATGCGAAGTCTGTGTAATCCGGGTCAATACAGTTAGGGTATATCGAAAAACTCCCGTCTCGTTTTCTTCTTCAACGTCAAAATCGTCCTACATCGCTGTTTTACCTTTTTTTGTAAAGGGCGTTTGATCTTATTTGCATGTTCACTATGTGAACACTGGGTCGGTACTTATGCAGCCATGTAGGACAATTTTTAAGTTGGGGAAGAAAACGAGATGGGTGTTTTTCGACCTACCCTAAGTGTATTGACAATATTGAACCGGAAAAAAACAGAGTTCACGCAGACTTAGACAAAACGAGCGTTTGAGGTTAAAAAGTACATAAATTGTTCATTTGTTTCAAAAATGGCCGATCGTTTTGCTAGATAAGACCCTTTTTCCTCGGTTGGGATCGTTTAGATCCATTAAGCTGCAAATAAACTGCATTTTGGAAGTTCAAACTTGGGGGCACCATCAAGTCCAATTATATAAAGATAATTCCTGATTTTTTTTCCCCTCAAGAAACATGATTTCTTATCGACTGAAAAAAGAAAGACATGAACATCTTGGATGACAAGGGGGTGAGTAAATTATCTGTAAATTTTTGTTCTGGAAGTGAACTTTAACGCTGTTGCCGCGGGTTGTTTTTCATTCCCGCGGGTGTAAGCGACCTTAATAACGTGATATTTATCCACTGGAATACGAATTTACCAGGGTAACCCTGCCAAAAAAACGTGTATTTTATCCCCAGAACGCCGGTGTTTTGTTGTAAATCTTATGAGTCTCCTCCTTTTTAGCTGTACAAACATTTCGTTTTACTGTCTGATATTGAAAATCGGTGTGTCTTACCATATTATTGTAATGTGTTATCTTAATTATGAACACACTGGTGTGTAGTGCAGACAGTTTCACTATTTACTAGACATTGTTATTCTTCTCGACATTTCCTTATAGCGGCTAATGAACCGTAAGTCCCGCCCGTAGGCTTACTTCAGCGTTGAGGAAAAAGGTGGATTAGAGTTGCAAAAATCAAGACCCTTAAGAAAAGTAAGTTAAACCATTTAATTTCTATATCAGCAAAGCAAATGAATCATGGCAGTATTGTGTAGCGAAGTGTCGGCCTCTCATGACAAAGCATTTTTGTGAGGGTGTGGTGAAATTCTCTAGTCAGTCATAGATAAATGAAACCGGATTCCTCTCATTGTGTTGGATATGTATAGATGTGTCCACACAAGGGAATACAGACGCAAAACAGCTCCTGAAAAGAGTGGGTAAAAGAATTCACATGCAGCAGTTTGAGATGCATGTGAAAAAATTGTTTGGCTGGTAGAATTTTAAGTCAAATTAAAATCAATCAGGTCTAAAACATACGTGCTGTTGCTGAATTTACAGTGTATAAATCCATACAAATGAATACCCGTGAATTATTAAATGAAGTATGGAAAGATAAGTGCAGCTCCATCCCCATTATTTTTGCCATAAGAGTGGGTGCGGCCATTTGTAAATTTTATGGGTGTGGCTTCCGGTCTCATTCACCTTCTGCTATTTTTAGCTGTACAAAACAGCTGGTTTTGCTGCTTGATATTGCAGATTGGTGTGTCTTACCATATTTTAATGTATTATCTTAATTATTAACACTGGTTTCTAGTGCAAAGAGTTTTACCGTTTACTGCATGTTGTTATTCTAATCATTATTTACCTATAGCGGCTAATGAACCGGAAGTCTCACCCATAGGCTTACTTCCGTGTTGAAGAATAAGGTGGATGCATGCAGATCTGCATGAAATTGTCACATGTGTGCAACTCTTGAACTCATGCATTTAACATTTGCATTCACACTGTATTATGTACCATCTCAAATTTAATTAAAAATCCTATTTCATACAAAATAATATCAAATAATGTGACAGAAACTTTATGCAAACTTGCCAAATTAATTGCCAGAGCTCTGTTAAGCTTAATGAGAAATGTAGAAGGATGCCAAAATAAAATAATAACAAATCAAATAAGACAATGCACATATTTATATCTTTTAAGTGTGCATTTGATAACGCACTGCAAAAACTGCATCATTAAGCACAAATATATACAAAAAGATGACAAGAGAACTATATAATCTGGGACGTTCAAAAGCACTTTGGTTTAAAAACCCAAAACCTGAGTTGGTTTGACTCCAGTCCTCCCCTGTCCCGCAGAGGAGACGCACGCCATCTGACATTTCTAGTACTTATCTATACTCATCAGCCGGGGTGGAAAATAATGTATCAAAGTGCAATTAAAACTGCTGCCTAAAGAAAACAGCATTGTTACGTACCTAAACAATCAACTACTATAAGCTTCTTAAGAGGTATATGGTTCAAATATGGATGGACATTTCAGAACCATCTACCATTGTAAAACAAATGTGAAAGGCAGAGCAATACAACACAAATGCTGCTTTATGGTAACTGTAGCTAAGCATGACACTTTTTGTCCTTCATTCGGCTTTATAAACCATATTTACTGTTACACACACAATATAAACCTGTCTTTCATATGAAAAAAAAATTAAATAAATCATTAATAACTAAATAACTAAAAATGTACACCTTTTCATAAAAAAATTCCTATCAACACTTGAAAATCATTAAGGAATGCAAAATTGAAATATTTTTAGAGAGGGAAAACAATCTACTATCAATTCTAATATCAGTCGAACATTTGTGTGCGTTTTTTTGGTATTTGTACATTAGGAAGCTGTCTGATTCATTCTTTAAGAGTCCAGTGCATTTGAGCTTTACATTTTTTTGCATAGAGTAAACCAAAGTTGAATCATTTCAGATCCTCTTCCTCTCAGGCGAGGAACGAAGGTTCTCCGTGAACTCTGAAGCGATACACACAGGTGTATTCCAGGTGACCCCAGTTGCTCAAGATCCGCAGCTCTGTCATGCTGTAGATCTCTGATGCTTCCTGTAGCCGAGAAAACAGGAAGAATTACATTAGGATTTTAGGATGAATTTCACAAAATCATATCTAGGTCATACCTTGGTACAGCAAAATGCATATGTACCCTACCATTCACTAGTATTTAAACAGTAAGATTTCGAATGTTTTTTAAAAATGTCTTTCACGAAGCCTGCATTTATTTGATCAGCAAAAACAGTAAAAATGTAAAATATTTTTACTATTTAAGATAACCGTTTTATTTTAAAATGTAATTTATTCCTGTGATCAAAGTTAAATTTACAGTTCAAGAAACATTTATTATTAATATTATTATTTTAAGATTATTATATTTAGAACAGTTGAGTACATTTTTTTTTCAGGATTCGTTGATGAATAGAAAGATCCATAGATCAGCATTTTTGTGAAATAAAAAGCTTTTGTAACATTATGCACTATACCATTCAAAAGCTTGGAGTCAGTATAATTTTTTAGGAAAGAAATTATAGAAATGAATACGTTTATTTAGCAAGGATGCTTTAAATTGATCAATAATAATCAATAATAATCAATATTTTTGAGCAGCACATCAGAATATTAGAATGATTTCTGAAGGATAGTGTGACTGGAGTAATGATGTTAAAAATTCAGCTTTGAAATCACAGGAATAAATTACATTTTAAAATATATTCAAATAGAAAAGTTATTTTAAATAGTAAATATATTTAAAAAATTTACTGTTTTTGCTGTACTTTGGGGATCAAATAAATGCAGGCTTGGTGAGCAGGAGAGACTTTTTTAAAAAAAAAACATTAAAAATCTAAAACTTTTGACTGGTAGTGTATATGTAATTAAGTTATTTGTATATATAAAATATATTTCACAGAGAAAGTTACGCCTATATTAGTAACTTTTACATTTATTTGCCCCTAAATAATATTAATGTGTCCAGACATTTTATTTTAGCTAATCAATAATACAAATATTTTATGTAGATCAGCATAAACACACATTTTTTAATTTTTGAAAGTAATTCATACTTCAATATAGCAAGGATCCATTATATCAATAGTGTGGTAAAAACATTAATAATGTTACAACTTATTTCCGTTTCAAGTAAATGCTGTTTGATTAAACTCTATTCATTAAAGAATTATGAAAAAACGCATCACAGTTCCCACAAAAATAGTAAGCAGCACAACTGTTTTCAACATTGATAATAAGAAATATCTTGAGCAGCAAATCAGCATATTAGAATGATTTCTGAAGGATCATGTGACACTGAAGACTGGAATAATAATGCTGAAAATTCAGCTTTACATCACAGAAATAAATGTCATTTGAAAATACGATCAAATAGAAAACAGTTGTTTAAACTGAAATAATGTTACACAATATTACTGTTTTATTGCGTTTTTGATTAAAAAACAATGTAAATAATAAAAATCTTACAGATTACAAACTTGTAAACACTAATGTAAACATTAAATAGTCTTTTTTGACTCACCGGAAGCTTGAAAGTCTGAATGGGCTCTCCATCCTGGTCGTATGTGAACGTCCCAAGCAACTTTCCGTCCTCAGTCTCATCAGACATACCCTTAACACAGGACAGCCGAGGAATCACAAAGCTGTTGCTTTGTATTTGTTGTGCATAAAGAAAACAGTGAAATATCAACTCACATAGACAGCAAAATCCTTAGGTGCACTGTCAATGCGACCCGTCGGTGAGAGCTCTTTGGGAAGGTGTTCAAGTGACACATGGGTGATTCTTACTGGGTAAGACAGCGCGATTACCAGGAAACCCTGGGAGCCTCGGAATGCCCAACACTTTCCAGGATACAGCTCTGGCTACAACACAAACACATAAAAGCTTAGAGAGGCAGATCGGTGTCTATGTGACAGTGTTTGTGTGATTTGTTACCTGTATAACAGTCCGAGGGCTTTCCGAATGATACCAGAGAGGGATGCCGAATAAACTCAGACACGCAGATCTGGTTTTATATGTCTCTGAACAACGAGTGTTGAGCACACTGGCACCTACACAAACACACACACTCTTAGTCGTGTCCAGTACACTTTGTTTTTGAAAGGAGTCTCTTATTTTCACCAAGGTTGCATTTATTTGATGCATTTGAAAAATCATGTCATACTGCAAAATAATATATTACATTTTAAAATAACTGTTTTCTATTTGAACATATTGAGTATGTTACACTACCAGTCAAAAGTTTTTGAACAGTAAGATTTTTAATGTTTTTTAAAGAAGTCTCTTCTGCTCACCAAGCCTGCATTTTTTTTAATCCAAAGTACAGCAAAAACAGTACAATTTTAAAATATTTTTACTATTTAAAATAACTGCTTTCTGTTTGAATATATTTTAAAATGTAATTCATTCCTGTGATTTCAAAGCTAATTTTTTAGCATCATTACTCCAGTCACATGATCCTTCGGAAATCATTCTAATATTCTGATTTGCTGCTCAAAATAAATAAATAAGTAAGTAAATGTCTTTATCATCACTTTTGATCAATTTAAAGCGTCCTTGCTAAATAAAAGTATTAATTTCTATAATTTCTCCCCCACCCCCCAAAAATAAAAAAAATACTGACTCCAAGCTTTTGAATGGTATAGTGTATAATGTTACAAAAGCTTTTTATTTCAAATAAATGCTGATCTTTGGATTTTTCTATTCATCAAATAATCCTGAAAAAAATTACTCAACTGTTTTAAATATTGATAAAAAATGTTTCTCGAACAACAAATCAGCCTATTAGAATTATTTCTGAAGGATCATGTGACACTGAAAACTGGAGTAATGACATTTAGCTTTGATCACATGAATAAATTACATTTTAAAATATATTCAAATAGAAAACATATTTCAAAATATTTCAGAATTTTCCTGTTTCTGCTGTACTTTGCATTAAATAAATGCAGGCTTGGTGAGCAGAAGAGACTTCTTTAAAAAACATTACAATTCTTACTGTTTAAAAACTTTTGACTGGTGATATATATGTTAGTATGTGCACACACTTAATAAACAAGGAAATTAGTACCAGAAGATTCCAAGGCATAGTCCGCCAAACCAATCCCATCCGCCCTGTACAGATTAATTGCTCTGTGGACGATTTGTTTCACATCCTGTTACACATAAAAAAAAATTCTCATTAAAATTCATCATGATTCTGATGTCAACTTCAAACTTAGACTAAAGCTGCATTCATGCCATCTCATAATTCCGAGATGAAAACACGTGACATTCTAATCATCTGTTTCTATGGCAACACTATCAACGCCAAAGCCAACACGTGCTCCTGAACTCGTAATTACAACTTGTAAACCCTGAATGTTATGAGAGTTACAACTTGGACCAGTGACAGATGTACCATGTGACCGCCGCCAGGCTCATTTTGGCGCTACTTAAGTGCTACCCTCTGAGTCCGACAACATGGAAAGCTATGAGTAAAATGTCACATGTTGTCATCTCGAAATTACGGTAATTACAACATGGCGTGACGGCAGCATAACACTCAAAAACACTGGGGGGAAAAAAAGTGTGAATTGCTGCTTATGGCATGTCATCACACACAGACACACACTTGTATAGTGGCGGCTCCAGCTCCTTCCTGTTGCAGCGTCTCTCCCACAGTCCTCCAGACATCTCTGCTGCTCTCTTTCTCATGCGCTAGTTTGTCTAGTATTCTCTTCTCCAAATCCTCTAGCGCCCTCTGCAGCTCAGGACGGAGCACTATGGTCGTTTCCAGTGAGCTTGGATCTTTCAGGTGTTTTATTAGCCAATCAGATAGCTCTGCTTTCAGCTGGAGAGGAAATGACATCATTATTTGAATGCAAAGTACCTGGAATCATCACAAGGAATTTAAATGCACTAAAAGCATCCTTACGTTGTTGTTAACTTTGTCTTGTGCATCAGCTCTTTCCTTGAGGAGGTCTTGGGCCGACTGAAGGATTGAGATGCTGGACTTCAGGCTAGAAATCTGCTGCTCGTTTTCTGACTGAACACTATTGGAAATTAAACATATTTGTAACCCTGGACCACAAAAACATTCTTAAGTAGCATGGTATATTTGTAGCAATAGCCAAAAATAAATTGTACGTATCAAATTTATCGATTTTTCTTTTATGCCAAAAATCATTAGGATATTAAGTAAAGATCATGTTCCATGAAGATACTTTGTAAATAACCATTAATATATCAAAACTTAATTTTTAATTAGTAAAACGCATTGCTAACAACTTCATTTGGACAACTTTAAAGGTGATTTTCTCAATATTTAGATTTTTTTTTTACACCATCAGATTCCAGATTTTTAAATAGCTTAATCTCGGCCAAATATTGTCCTAATGTGGAAAGCTTATTTATTAAGCTTTCAGATGATGTATAAATCTCAATTTAAAAAAAAATGACCCTTACAAATGGTTTTCTGGTCCAGGGTCATTTCATCACTGGATAAAATAATGATGCAACATGCAAAAGAACATGATTTAACAAACTCCACGAAATCAAAGTAAAAAAAGCTGACAAGACACTAACTTCCTCATTTGATCATTCATAACCTTCAGATCAGTTTGCATCATCTAGGAGACAAGCACACAAGTACACATTTAGGTTAATGACATCATTTCCTGTTTTGTGCTTTGTTGCTATGACAAAAGAAACAGAGGTGGTGGAAAGGAAGAAGGAACGTTTCGTTTCCTCACCTCAGATTTGGCCTTATGTTTCATGCTCTCCATCTTCAGCAGTTCAATGTCTCTCTGAGATACAAGAGAAAGAAATTAGGACGCTTCCTCTTCAACAGACACAGACAGACATGACTGTGATTGGTATTTATTTACCATAATGTTTGCCTCCCTTTCATATAAGCTGGTGATCTCATCTTTCAAGTTAGACAGACTGGCATGTTGGAGATGATCCTAAAGAGCAAAATGTGCTTTTATTTTTATTTTAAGAGAAATGCAATAACTAAGTATGAAGCAGGACTTTTTTGAGGTCTAATCTGAGATGATTTACTCACAAAAACTTCTTTCACAGGTCGTTCTGTGTGTTTAACAGGTGGAGGTCTGGAAACACCCTCACGAGGAGGAGAACGAGAAGCAAACGGGAACCAGTACCATAATCCTGCAACACAATATTAGGTAATTGGATGTTTATTATTCAAAGAAAAATATTCAGGCATGAACAAGCATTTTTACAGCTATATATATGTGCAGTCTTTAAGGTTCCTGTGTGCAAAGTGGGTTATCTTGAAATACATAGGTTGCATTTTTGATATTTTAGATCTGATGTCTCACCAATTATGAGAAAGATGAGAAGGAGGACCAGTAGCACAGCCTTTCTCATATCTGTTGTCCATCTACAGAGAGAGAAAGAGGAAATGTGATCATGTGAAAAAATAAATGTTCTTTTAATCATTTTATATATTGCATTAACAGAAAGAAGCCATTAAAATATTTTAAAGCTGAGTGCATCTAGAAAACAATTTAATTCACTTAATTTAAGTTTTTAATAATTTGTGGAGCATTTAGATTTTTTTTTAAATTGTTATAAATATATAATAAATAAATATATAATAAATATATAAATATATTATTATATTTGTTATTGATGTTGATCTAAACAATAAAAAAGGTTCTTATAAAACTTCTGGTTTAAGTGCATAAAATTTACAGTGTGTTATTGCATAACATTTGTAATTACAACACACACAAACACACAGAGCACTGTACCTGCTAAGCAGAAACACATTGATTAGAGACAGTCGAGAGGTCAGGCTGTACCATGAACTTCCCAGCCACCAGTAGAACATAACCAGAGCCTGAGCTGCAACACACACATGAGCGCATGACTACTGCAGGAGAAAAAGACTGATTGTTCATGTTAGTGTGGTGAAGGGAGGGTTTATACATTTAATACCTGGAGAGTGAAACACGTCCCACGTGACAAAGGCTTGTTCAGCTGTAGACTGGGTAGAACCTGGAGAAAATGGAAAACAAAGAGTAGATGTTTTACAACCTTATTTTGACCATTCAAAAAAATGGACCAGCTCAACCAACCATTATAAAATTTGTAATGCACACTTACTAGGGTTTGATTTTATGGTTTGTTCATAATGCTCCTCAGCTGAGGAATATCCAGAGGAGAATCCCTGAGTAGCAAAGGACATGCCTGAAACCCAGACAGTGAGAACAAATGCATAGATAAAAAATAATTACATTTTGTAATATATATAAAAAAAAAAAAATTATATACAATTTAATGTTTATATTATTAATATTCATATAATGTATATAATATGTATAGATTTTTTTTATATTACAAAATGTAGTTATATATGTACAGCTTTTAAATTAATTATTATTATTAATTTTATCTATCTATCGGTATTTTAAATAGAGAATTTCTATGTTATTATTCTTAATATTCATATAATTTATATCATATTTATATAGTTTATTTTTTATTTTATACTGCAAAACATAATTCTAAACACACACACACACACACACATATATATATATATATATATATATATATATATATATATATATTAATATTATATACTATTTAAAAGAAATGTATAATTTACATAAAAATAAATATCTATATGAGTATGTACAGCATTATTATTATTATTATTATTATTATTATTATTATTATTATTATTATTATTATTAATAAAAAATAATTTTATCTATTTTTTAAATAGAGTATTTCTATATTTTTTATATTATTAATATTTATAATTAATTTTATGTTTTTATTTTTATTTTATAAAAATAATATTTTACACAAAAACAAATCTATCTATATGAGTATGTACAGCATTTAAATTCATTATTATTATTAATTTTATCTATCTATCTATCTATCTATCTATCTATCTATATTTTTTAAATTAATATTATATATTAATATATATTAATATTATTATTAAAATTCAAGTAATGTATGTAATATGTATATAATTTATTTTTATATTTTATTTTATAGTTTTTTATTTTATATTGCAAAATGTAATTATAAACACACACACATAAATATAGTAAAATCTTTTTTATTAATATTATATAGTATTTATAATTTACATAAAAATATATCTATATATGTTTCAGAATTTAAATTAATTATTATTATAATTATTATTAATTCTATCATATATTTATTTTCTTAAGAGTATATGTTGTTTATACTATTTTTATCATTTATTTTGTCTTTATTTTATAAAAATAATATTTTATACATAAAAAACAAATCTATCTATATGACTATGTACAGCATTTAAATTCATTATTATTATTATAATACATTTTATTTATGTATCTATCTGTATACACTTTTTAAAAAATATGTAATTATGTAATTATAAACATAAATATGAGTATGTAAAATATTTATTTATTTCTGCAGATTCTGTATGTGCAGATACTAACCATTCTCATACTCAGTGGCAGTGAATTCACTGCGCTGCCCAGTCAATGTCTGGCTCACGCTGCTCGCACGACTTGAATTGCGGGAAACACTACCTGTGCTCTTGCGACCGGTCCTCTTCTTGAAGATCCTGGAGGAAAGCATCTATATTAGGTGAAAATGCACATGCAAACTATCTAACTGACCTACAGAGGGCTCCAGCACATACAAACACACCTGGTCGGGCTCTCCTTGTAAGAGATGTGACCGGTAGATCCGGTAGAGCTCGTACTGGCAGCGTCATCATCAGGGAAGGACGTCCCTTTGGTCACTATCCTTGTGCTTCGCCTTGACATCTCTGCAGAACAAATGAATATATACACTGTGTAAAAAATACTTTAACTTATTAGTGGTGACTGATAACTCAGACTAGTACTACTGCTCATATTTAGGTCACTAGACAGCTTTTATTTTTATATTTTTAGTTAAGGTTTCATTTATTTGTATTTTAGTTCAGTTTTTTTCCCAGTCAGCAATTTTAGTGGTTTAACTTTACTATTTTAGTTAATTGCAAAGACAACATTTCATTTAATATTTTTGTTTTATTAATGTTTATTATTTTATGTTTTTATGTTTATTTCATTTCAGCTGTTACTGCAGTTAACAAAAAAATGTTTTAATAGTATTTTGTTTTAGCTACCAATAATAAACCTGATTAAATGTTCCCTCTTTATTATGACATTTACCCATTAGGAAACATCTTTACTGACTCACTGCTCACAGGAAGACAATACAACGTTTTGAATCAGATTACCAAGATGAAAAACACCACAATAAACGTGACATTTAATAAGACGCTCTCCACAGCTTGTTGTCGCAGTCACAAAGTGTAGTCTGATACTGATCTTTCTGTAATTCCTAATCTCAAACAGCAGGCTCATCCCGTGCATGGTGACGGAGCTTTTAGCAGCAGATTAGGTGAAGGAAAGCACGTGGAGCAAATTCCCAAACCACGGACCTTCAGTTCCCCTTCAATCAGTTGCATTAAGTCCCTTTAGTTGGAAAACTGTGGTTAATCTCAACAGACTGCACGTTACACTTTTAATTAGCTAGGAATCCTGACTTGTGCGCAGATGGAGAAATACAAACATGCATTTGATGCTCCTGTCACCTATTCGTTATAATACAGCATTCGTGATTCGTAATGAAAGCACCTATTCTTTTTTGCCCACAAACCCTTAATCCTAATTTAGCTAATACTCTCGCACAGCATTAAGAAACATGCTTGCGCACTTACAAACTACTCACTGGCCAACATTGGATAAAAACACTAAGATGAGACAAGATGAGAAGTTTATATGGCAATCCGAATGTATCACTATCTTTGTCAGAACCTATTTTTTTTTGCAAACGAGCACCAGATGCTTTGAATGACGCAAAATAGAAACTAACAATTGAGAACTGAAGTGTTATTTACGTTAACCTTTGAGGCTGTTTGATGCAACACGTCCAATGCTTTAAAACTAAATCTTCAGCTGATAATTCTTCTAACAGCTATTTTAAACTGACAGTGTTGTCAGGGCATCTCAGCTGTGTTCATTAAATTCATGACCTCTCATTTGTTTCTTGATCTTTTTTATTACTTGATTAACGTTTTCTGTTAACTGAGGAACCTGTAAATCTATTTTCACTCTTCCCTCTTCATCTTATATGTGCAAATTATTCAAAACACAATTTTAATACAACTTCTCTATTGTTAACATCTTTTCAGTTTTTACATTTTTTTTATTTTAATTTATTTTAAAGAAGTCTCTTCTGCTCACCGAGCCTGTATTTATTTGATCCAAATTACAGCAAAAGCAGTAATTTTCAGAAATATTTTTACTATTTAAAATAACTGCTTTCTATTTGAATATATTTTAAAATGTAATTTATTACTGTGATCAAACCTAAATTTTCAGAATTTTACTCCAGTCACATGATCCTTCAGAAACCATTCTAATATGCCGCTTTGCTATTTAAGAAACATTTATTATTGTTATTATTATTATTAATAATAATAATAATAATAATGTTTAGATCAGTTGAGTACATTTTTTAAGTCAGTATGTTTAGATAGAAAGGATATAAATTAATACTTTTATTTAGCAAGGATGCTTTAAATTGATCAAAAGTGATGATAGACATTTATAATGTTACAGAACATTTCTATTTCAGATAAATGCTGTTCTTCTGAACTTTCTATTCATCAGAGAAACCTGAAAACATTCCACTCAGCTGTTTTCAACATAATAATAATAATAATAATGTTTTTGTGCAGAAAATTAGAATATTAAAATGATTTCTGAAGGATCATGCGACTGGAGTAATAATGCTAAAAATTTAGCTTTGAAATCACAGGAATAAATTACATGTTAAAATATATTCAAATAGAAAAAAAGCTATTTTAAATAGTAAAAATATTTCACATTTTTACTGTTTTTTCTGTACTTTCTGAGCAGAAGAGACCTCTTTAAAAAAAAACATCAAAAATCTTACTGTTCAAAAACTTTTCACTGGTATATTCAAAAGCTTGGAGTATACTGGTATATATTCTGTATCATTATTTTGTACACTGTATTACTGTGTTGTACACTTCGAGGTGAAAGTGAATTACTACAGATGTAGTAACAAACATCCCGTTATATACTATGGTAATGATCCTAAATTCACAGAAGGGGGCAGAGAAGTTTCAATTCTAACTTTACGAGACTTTGGCGGTTCTCTTGATATTTGCGCCAATTTTAACCACAAAGAAACATTGCTTGTTAAAACGGGGTCATATTGTTTCCCTTCCTGACGTGGATGCAAATTAAATGCTTTCTTGGACGGAGTAGCACATAGTTCTGCCACGAATAATCACAAACAGACTATCCAAACAAGAATACAGCTACACATTATGTAGCTTTGCAGCCTTTGCATGGAAATACGTTTATTTACCAGCGCGTTTGCAGCACATTTCTATGAAATGCTCGCTCAGCATCATTTCCACAGCATGTATTTTCACTAACGTTAGTCCCATAAGCGGGCAACGATGCTTTTGAAAATGTAAACGTTAAGTTAGCGTTCATACCCACTCGTGGTCGTCTCACCTTCTGAGTAGGTCTCCAGGAAGACATGCAGTCTTGTCAAAACCTGCCAAAGTGCGAACCGCTCATCCGAAACGGCTTCGCAATAACGGAATAGCGACAGAGACGTTGTACACTCACGGGACACGAAATACTTACTTCAATTATGTGGATATAACGGATTCTAACCCGCTACGACGAGATGCTTTGAGGACGGAAGGGCTCGTCTTATCAGGAAGGCTCTTTTGACAGTTGTTAGCGCAGCGGCTCCACCTCTCGTCGTCGTTTCGGGTTGTTTATAGAAAGATGATGTAGACGGCGACCGCTACTGTCTTGACACGGTGCGCCACCTAGTGGACGTGCGTAGGTACGTAGAAAATCTAGCTCGTCAAACAAGAGCTTTGTTTCACACCCTTGACACACAGCATAATCCTTTTATGTAACGGCTTGTTCAAATAGTTGTTTTAATTTTTTTAAGCACTCACCTTTTATCGACCAGCTGACTTTACCTAACCGCAGCATATGTGAACGGTTTATGTGCGAAAATTTAGAAGTAAATAATAATAATCGTCATCTCACGTTGTAACAAAATCTTATGTCGTCTTTGAGTAATTTCGCCAGTTTTGGTAATAACATACCATACACACTTTTATTATAGGATACATATATGTGTATACCATATTGTTTTATACTGTTACATTTGTTGTTTTGATACTTTTATAAAATAAATGTTTTTTAACGTTTTGAAAGGCTTCTGATTCACCTTTGACTTTTTGGTCTATATGTATCTTGAATATAGTTTTCTACTGAAACACTAATTAACATACACTACAATACACTAGCAAACATACACTACAATACACTAGCAAAAGTTTTTGGAGAGTAAGATTTTGAATGTTCTGCTCATCAAGCCTGCATTTATTTGATTCAAAGTACAGCAAAAACAGTACATTTTTGAGATATTTTTATTGTTTAAAATAACTGTTTTCTATTTGAATATATTTTAAAACATAATTTATTCCTGTGGTTTTAAAGCTGCATTTTTAGCATCATTACTCCAGTCGCATATTCCTTCAAAAATCATTCTAATATTTTGATTTGCTTCTCAAAAAACATTTATTATTATTATTATTATTATTATTATGTTGAAAACAGCTGTGTAGAATTACACAGAATAGGTTTCTTTGATGATTAGAAAGTTCAGAATAACAACATTTGTCTGAAATAGAAATCTTTTGTATCATTATAGATGTCTTTATCATCACTTTTGATCAATTTAAAGCATCCTTGCTAAATAAAAGTATTATACTGACTCCAAGCCCTTGAATGGTATAGTGTATAATGTTACAGCAGCTTTTTATTTCAGATAAATGCTGATGGATCTTTCTATTCATCAATTAATCCTGAAAAAATTGACTTATAATAATAATAATAATAATACTAAATAATAATAATATGTTTCTTGATCAGCAAATCAGCATATTAGAATGTTTTCTGGAGGATTATGTGACACTGAAGACTGGAGTAATGATGCTGAAAATCTCTTGAAAATCTTCAATTTGAAATTATAAACAAAGGTCCTATTTATCACAGTATTCAAAATAACAACAACAGTAGCAATTAGAATGATGTCTGAAGGACCACGTGACACTGAAGACTGAGTAATGATGCTAAAAATTTGTCATCACAGGAATAAATGACATTTTAAAATATATTAAAATATACTTTAATTGCTTTAATATGTCACAGTATTACTGTTTTATTTTATTTTTTATTTTTTTTATCAAATAAGCAAAGTGCAGCCTTGGTGAGCGTAGGATATAGACTTTTTTCAAAAACATTAAAAAATCTTACCGACCCCAAATTTTAGAAGGGTAGTGTATTTACTTATTTCTTAATACAGAAGATGGCGCCATTGAGATTTGTTAAGCTTGAACTGTCTAATGGACCGTGCACGAACCCTAAAGAAACCAGGAACAATTGCTTTCAGATATAATCAAATTCATTTAAATCGTAGTCTACATTTGTTTGCCCATGTCAACCACTTTCAGCAGCTGTTTATTCACTTGTCAAATCTCATTCCTCCTCTAAATGGAGTTTTAACTCATCCAGTGTTGAAACGCATTTGCCTTCGTATTGATTCAAATTAAAAGGACATTTAACTAAATAGCCTAGCACACACTCAGACTCCAGAATTGGCTTTAATTTCAAATGAAACCAACACAGAAATTTAGGCTGTAACGACAGAAGCATCTCAAAGGACGTTTTTGCTACAGGCAGACAGACAGGGTTAATTCATTCAGAGCTCTGCTGCCATCAGGTACAATGCAATTTGTACCCTTCTCAAGAGTCAGTGGGGTTAACTGAGAGCTATCAACTCTAATGCGGTCTAGAGGGATTGGATGAATGTTTAAAATGCCACACTCGCCTCAAACTGTGTTCACTGTGCTGAAGAATCAATAGTACATCCTTAAGGGCAGCTGCTTATCTTTGCATTTAGAACCAATTAAAATTTTAACCATATCTGATTAATGAGAGCTTGACAAAGACTCGCAACTGTAATATACTTTATTTATTTATTCATTTTTTTTTTTTTCAGAAATAGTTTTACCGCTAGAAACCTATATAGGCACAAACTGTAAGGACAATAAAAACAAACCGGAATTGCAACTTTCACATATTTTGTCAGCTGCGACAAAATAATTTATACAAAAGAGTTCAAAGCTTCATATCTCAAAAATAAATAAATAAATAAAAATCTGAAATATAGACTACTGTTGATGCTTCATTTCTTATTCGTTACTTAATCAAACTTTACCGAATAAGTTGTGGATCTTTTACTATAACTACCCACCTTATTTTTTTACGTAAGAGTGGGCGTGGTCATTTGTAAACTTAATGGGTGCGGCTTCCGGTCTCATCGAGTCTTATTAGCTGTATGAACAGTTTTTGCTGCTTGATATTGTAAGTTGGTGTGTCTTACCATATTATATTAATGTATTATCTTAATAATGAACACGCTGGTTTATAGTGCAAACGGTTATACCATTTACTGCAAGTTGCTATCCTTCATCTTATTTCACGAGTGTCTAATAAACTGGAAGTCTCATCCAGGCTTACTTCTGCGTTGAAGAATAGGGTGGATATGAGTCTATAAAAAATACTTTACATTTAATATTACAAAAATAAGTTGAGTAGGACATATTTATAGGTTTGTCATAGTCAGTATAACTAGCCAAACCCAAACTCACAGGAAAACTTATTTCACAAGGTTTTATTAATTTGTACAATGTGAATCATATGAGGTTTTTAGAAAATGAAGGTTTTTAGAAAAAGGTCCACCACTAAACATAACCATCACTGGGATGTAATATTGTGCAAATCAGGGTTGCCAGGTTTTCACAGCAAAACCTGCCAAATTGCTATTCAAAACTAGCCCAAAAGTAGCCCAACAGCATTTTGAGGAGGGTCCCCTGGTAAATTCCATTCCGCATTCCAAGGGGTGAAATACACATTATTTGGCAGGATTCCCTGGTTAAAATGAGCATTACTGGGGCTAAATATCATGTTATATTAGATTATTATATTTAGATTTACAAATTTGCCAAAATGTAAATGTAAACAAAGATTTTCTGTGAGATTGTGTTGTTTTAGGTAATATTACTGCTGTTGCCATTTCTTTTTCACTAATCGCTATTGCTTGTCACATTAAGTTATATTGGAGGAGGGGCTTTCTCATTCTAGAGGGCATTTGATTGGACAAAAAAAGTTGAGTGCAAGACATCAGTGCTTTTACATACATTTTATAGTTTATATTTTATAGCATTTACAGTAAATTTTACATATATAAAATGCAGACCCTGACAACACCTTCATTTAATTTTCATGGGGATTTTAAGATTCCAGTGTTGTAAGCTTACAATCTCTATAGCCAATCTGTGCACCTTGATTAATTGAGGCGACGTGCAGGGATCATTTATTTCCTGTCTGCTCTAGAGATTACATTGCTTTATCAGACCAAGATGTTTTGCTCAAGGTCACAGACACGTAATGTAAATGGTGTCAGGCCCGATTGTAACTGAAAATGTGATTATTTTATCACTTATGCAAGAAACAATCACATAAAGGTCATCCGGAATGAAAAGCAGATGAAGAATGTGAGGAAACAAGAAGCGCTTCCCAAAATTTGATTTTTAGTGCCTTTCTGCTGTTGCCAAGGAAACCAGTTGCACATGTATGTGTGTGCGTGTGTAAAAGTGTGTTAGTTTATACTTTGTATATAGCAGCTATAAAGTCATATAATCAAATAAAAGACTAATCAATTTGCTCTTCTTGTCTCTTGCATGGCACATGAAAAGTTCTTGGACCTAAATAAGGCATCTTATTTTGAAACACATCAGGGTGAAGCTTTTCTCCAAGACATTCTTCATCGAGTTCAACCTGCTGGATGATTTATTCATTATTCAGAGAGCAAGTCATGATAAAGCAGTTTTTCAATTGTATGTGAAAGGCAATCAAGCTCACTTGTGCATCTAACAACCTCTAAGGTCTTTAATAAGATGCGGAACACCAACTTCTCTGATGCGTATGGATCTGTCTGAACATGTGTAAGGGGCTGAGAACAAAGAGAGAAAAAAAAAACACACAGTTTGCCATCAGTTGGCAACACAACACACTGACCAGTGCATTTCACCTTGAGCTGAGTCACACTGTCAGATGAGTACTACTAACATTCAAAGTGATATTTATATTTATCCACTTTATTCTTTAACGTGGAAGTAAGACACACCAATTTGCAACATCAAGTAGCAAAAGGAGTTGTTTGTACAGCTAAAAAATAAAAAATAGCTGGATACAGATGAGACCGGAAGCCAGACACATAAAATTTACAAATGGAGGCACCCACTCTTACACTGTAAAAAATAAAAAACACAATTTGTTGAGTCAGCTTAAAATAATTTGTTACCCTGCTGCCTTAAAATTTTAAGTTCAGTCAACTAAAATAAGCTTAGTCAACTTAAAATGTTAAGTTGTACTAAGTAACAACTTAGATATTTGTGCTTGCCAAACTTAACAGATGGGTAAGTAACCCAGCTGCCTTAAAATTTTAAGTTGATTCAACTCAAATATCTAAGTTGTCACTTAGTATAATTTAACATTTCAAGTTGAATGAACTTTTTTTGAGTTAACTGAACTTAAAATTTTAAGGCTGCCAGATTACAAATTATTTTAAGTTGACTCAACAAATTGTTTTTTACAGTGTACGGGAAGAAAAAGCTAGGTTCTTAAAGGGGTCATCGGATGCAAAGTTCACTTTTTCATGTTGTTTGAGCATTAATGTGTGTTGGCAGTGTATGTACAAGTCTACCCTATAATGATAAAAATCCATGCAGTTGTTTTTAATTAATCTGTAAAAATAATATCCCCTTTTGCAAATCGAGCCATTTTCAGATGCCTGTCGGTGTGGTGTCATACCCACAGAGGCCGCTCCCACGATAGTTGATTGACATGAGCGTCTTACCTCAGACCAGCTGCCACAGTCCGACCTCCATTGTTTCGATGCCGGAGCAGGGATGTAAGTTAGACAAGAATATCTCCGATTGAACGACTGAGGTGTTGTGTTGCTGGATGTCATTTACTCCCGACATCTGAGCTGCTGAAGATGCAGTGGATTACGTTTGTTTGTGAAGGGAATGCGCCTCCTGATCTACATATACCCGTCTATGTTCGCGTGAATCATTCGTGTCCAGCTTCACTTATAGCAGAAGTGAGTATAAGGGTTTTTTTCGGAATCTTTGCGTTTGCCTTTCCTCATAACCTGCTAGTTAGCAAGTTTAGTGGCTAAATGCGGCTAAAGTAAACAGGCTCGTCACTCAGAGAGAAGAGAGGAGCGGGGTGTGCAGAGCTCATTTGCATTTAAAGGAACAATCCCCACAGAATGGGTGATTTTTGCAGAGCTGATTTTGATGAGGTAAAAAGGGTGTTGTTTTACACAACCACTGAGAATTTTTAACCAAAGTACATTATACAGTAGACTTTTCATTAAGACCCTAAAAAAATCATATCAACTTATGGAAAATGGGCATCTGATGACCCCTTTAAATCTGGCCTGAGTTTAAAGAGCATTTTCCCTTTGTTTCTGTCAGTCTGAGCATTAATGGTAGGGATTTTTAGTAACTTTCTGGAGATTATAAAGGCCATTTCACACTGAGCGGGCTATTTTAACACTGTTGCCGTGGATTGTTTTTGATGTCCACAGGTTGAAGAGATCCCAATAACGTCATATTTAGCCCCTGAAATACAGATTTACCAGGGTAACCTGACAAAAAACATGTATTTTATCCCCCGGAATGCGATTTTAAATGGGGGACCCCCCTCAAACACTATTGGGCTAGTTGTGGAATAGTTTCGAGTAGCAATTGGGCGGGTTTTGTTGTGAAAACCTGGCAACCCTGATGGGAGGGGAATCGCAGATGAACGGTGCTTTCACACCGAAAGTGAAACAATTGATTGCCTTCAGCTAATTCACACCTGCAACAATGCATTTTTCCTCATTTATCTCTTATATGGCTTTAACATCGTCTGCTGCTCAATATCCAGCATTGAATTAAGATAAATAAAGTTTGGTTCTACACCAGAAACATAAACTATCTATAATACTTACAAGAATATATCTTAAAAATATAATTAGAGGTACAATTAGCATCAAGCTACACTTGAAAATGTATGTGATTATTAATGTTTTTGCTTAAAACCCAAATGAAACCATCACTGAGTGCTGGGAGTAACTTCCGATTGTGATCTAAAGTTGATCTGGATTCTATCCACCTTTTTTTCCCATAAGAATAGGTGAGGCCATTTGTAAATTTTATGGGTCTGGCTTTCAGTCTTATCTGCGTCCAGCTATTTTTAGCTGTACAGAACAGCTTGTTTTGCCGTTTGATTGTTTTGTATTATCATAATTATGAACAGACTGGTTTGTAGTGCAAACAGTTTTACCATTTACTGCACAGTGTTATTCTTCACAGTGTTATTCTAGCGATTTGTTCCAAACACTGATTCATTCAGGAAAGAAACATGTGACCATCTTTATGAGTGAATCACTGAATCATTTGCTGAACTGATTTTGTACAAAACACAGAATCATTCAGGAACGAAACATTGGAACCATGTAATCGGAAATAAGGATTTTACTTTGGCTTGTCAAAATTACTATTTTCTCTAAGATAAGTTACTTAAGATATACTTCTTGCTTGTTTTTCTGTTGTAAAATGACTGTACTTGCTAGTTCTGACATTTTTGTACATTTAGGTCGTATGCATACAAAAAAAGAATTTATTTGTTATTAATATTTGATTTTTTTTTTTTACTGTAATACTTCAAGTTGTGGATCTTTAACTATAACTATCCACTTTTTTTTTTGCTGTAAGAGCGGACACAGCCATTTGTAAATTTTATGGGTCTGGCTTCCGGTCTCATCCGCATTTAGCTATTTTTAGCTGTACAAAACAGCTCGTTTTGCTGCTTAGTATTGCAAATTGGTGTGTCTTTCCATATTATTTTAATGTATTATCTCAATTATAAACACACTGGTTTGTAGTGCAAACAGTTTTACTGTTTACTGCATGTTGTTATTTGTCTCGTTATTGCCCTATAGCGGCTAATGAACTGGACTTCTCGCCCATAGACTCACTTCTGCATTGAAGAAAAAGGTAGATAAGCAGAATTAAAATTCATGACTTTATCCTATTTTCAAATAAAACTCTGAGTAAGAGTTTTGCATGTGTACTAAGTCAAAATATGACAGTAATCATTTTATGACTTTATGACACAGGAATACATTCTGTCCTGTTTCACTTTAACTTTAAAATCCGAACTGGAATGCACTGAAATTTAAATTCTGAACTGTGAAGAATAACATTTTTTTTTCAGCCACTTCTGTTTCTGCAGCTGCTCAACTGCTTCTCAGGTAATCATTTCATGCTCTACAATTACAATCCTCTAAATTTTGAATTGCAAAGCAGCACTTTAGCTTTCTATTACATAATTATTTAGCTTTTTAGATTATCGATGCTACTTTGCTGCATTATAATGGTTTCATGTTTACAAAGTAGGCCAAAAGGCCTACTTATTGTAGTAAAGGGTATGAGACTACCACAATTAATGTTAATAAAACAACTAAAGCATTAAATGCATTATAGTGTTGTTCTAAAGTGTATTTTAGGGGTTTATGTGCCTTATTTGTCAAGGGACTTGTTTATGTGCTTATTTGTGCCTGTGACGGAAGAATGCAAATATATGGTTTTCAGACTGATTGCATCTTTTCACGGCAGAGCGATTGCGTGACAGAAATATTTCATCTCTGAAACAGAAAATTGTATATGGATTGCTGACTTCCTGCGAAACAAATTATGCAATATAGCTGTTGTAGACGTCTCCTCGCAATTGCTTGGCAAACTAGAAAGATTGACTGTCATTAGGCTGATCACCAGAATGACAGTACAGACTCTGTTGGAAAGGGCTCTGGGGAGAGAGAAAAAGAGGGAGGGAAAATATGAGGGAAGGGAGGAATGCCAGCCGGAGAGAAATAAGCAGGCCAAATGGGAAAGACAGAAAACAGATTAATTATTCATCAGTACTCCGATCCTGGTGCAGTCCTTGTGGGGGGATGTAGTATGGAAATATAGTGCCATGCTGCAGCCTGAGTTCCCCATCACGCTCAACCCTTGACCCAAAGCGTGCTATGATTATAGTATTTGAACTCTCAAATGCAACTCCAAAGGACCACTTTGTCCATGCAAAGTGGAGCTATTTTCAATTCTGGTCCTCCACTTCAGGAGATTAATACCTGGCTTAAATGCACCCAAATATTTTGATACAAAGAAGCAATATGTAGGATCAGTTTCTGCTCCAAAGGCTTAGCTGGGAATGAAATGGCCACTGCATTTATTTTCAAACACAGAGCACAAAAGGAACACTTTCATTTTTTTGTCACCTTGTAGTGATGATAATGCTGTCTGGAAATCACTTGTACGTGCATAGAATTTGTAATACAGAATAATGTAAAAGCATTCTGATTTCAACATATTATACTGCTTCACTTTGATAATCAATATGCAAAGCACTAAACTTGCAGCAGTCTATTTTATATCATGTTTTATTCATTCTGATTTAGTTAGGTTTATAAATATAAAATGAATACAACTATTATGATGCAATATTATGTGCCTATTATGTTTAACAATTTAAAGAGACAATTATATTTGATTTAACCCTTAAAAAGTTGTTTTGTTGGTATAAATTAAAGCATTTAGTTTGATTCAGCAATGCTTAAGTATATTTTTGATTCAAATAAAACCTGTTCATTTAGATATAATTTATAGTGCAATTATTAGGCGACAAGTTTTTCAGTTAATTTTTTTTATTGATGAAATACTGCTAAATTTTCCCCATTATTGGTTACATATTTGTTGAAATATTTTGCATTATTAATATTAAAAAGTACATTTTGATAATGAGTGATTTTTAAATCACTTTTTTTACATTTAAATTGTTCTAAATTTATTAAGTGCTAATTTGTATCATTTTTAGTATTATTTTTTAAAATGTAACATTTAAAATATATGTATTTTCAATTTAAATTGTTTTAAAATTATTTGCTACAACTAAGATTGAAATCGTCCATTCTTGTTTTTCCAAGTCTGGAAAAGTTCTAGATTGTTTGGATAAAACACCATATCTTGTTAACAGCTTTCTCGTTATGTTAACATGGTATCCAGACGTTTCCATGGAGATGAGAGTGTGATAAACGCAATCTGTCTTTCTGATTCATCTGTCCATTTGTTTATCCTGCTGTCATTCAACATGTACAAACACTCACATACACAGTGAAAGCCTTTAGACCTTTTAGTTTAAATCAGCCCATAATTATGTGCTTTTGTAGTCTGTTTAATTATGACTCCAGAGTGACAAAGACTTTTTATTGCATTTTTATCCATTTTCTTCAACTGACTTCTATTATTGCATGGACAAAGAATTGCACACATATCCTGCCCTGCCCTTAAGACGCTATGGTTCAGTAGATCAGATTGTATCGATCAGTAGGGTTAACAGACCAGAGAAAGCAGCTCTCTCCCACACTGTCAGGCTGTCTGTGTGTGTAAAATTTATCTCTGTGCTTTATTCCCCTGCAGGACTGCAGTTTCTTTTCTTTTTTTTAACTCCATCGAAGTGCTGCCCACTTCAGACACTGATGTCTCTTTCCATAAGGCTCTAAACCAGCTTGAACCAGCCCCCACCAACTTCAAAATCCTGTCAAATGATATTCAGCAGGTATTGCATTGTACGTTATGTATAAAAGCAAAGAAGCTGACTCAAGATCAAAAACTCGGAATATGCTAATAGAATAACAAGGGAGATGGAATGCGATGGACTGAGTGCTCTAAAGAAGGTTTTGAAGTAGATTTCAAGTTGTTAGTGGTCCTGATGTCCACTAGAGAAGAGCTGAAGTTGTAAATAAAGTGAATCTGTCTTGCACTATAGGATTGTTCCAAAAACTAATGAGCTGCTTAACACAGAAAGGAATTTTATGATTGTAGATTTGCAGCAAAGGCAAGTCCCAGAATACATTGCAATAAATAAATAAATAAATACAGGAAATACGCAGTATCATTTATTATATAACATTATTTGTTATGTTATCAGAGTATTGCAGCATTTGCTTAGAAACATGCTAAAGCCAAACTTTATGCACGTCACTTGCAAATAACTATTTGTATGAATCATAGAGTTTCTTCAAAAGTAGTGTGACTGAAATCGTCTACTTTTGCGATTTGCTTTCCAATTCCGTTACCACCGATGTAGAAGAAACACGGTAGGCCTAATGCTTATTTCTCCTCTAGTTCTGAATCTACAGCACGATAAATTTGCACAACTCATATGAGTCAATTCTTTTTGCTTTATCAAACCCATAACAGTGTTTTCTGATTCACGAATGAATGACTCTTTAAGGTGGTTTGTTTTAGTGAATCAAAAAGATACAACACAAATAGTGTATTCCAATTCCCAATCAAATGACTCTTTTGAGCCGGTTCTTTTTAGTGAATCAAAAGCATACAATGCAAACAATGTACTTCGGTTCCCAAATAAATTACTCTTATGAGCCGGGTTCTTTTTAGTGAATCAGATACATCCAACACAAATGGTGCATTCTGATTCCCAAATAAATGACTCTTATGAGCTGGTTCTTTTTAGTGAATCAAAAACATACAATGCAAACGATGCATTCTGATTCCCCCCAAAAAAGACTCTTTAAGCCGGTTCTTTTTAGTGAATCAAAAACATACAACGCAAACAGTGCATTCCGATTCCCAAACATTTGACTCTTATGAGCCGATGCTTTTTAGTGAATCAAAAACATACAACGCAAACAGTGCATTCCAATCAGAAACCAAATGACTCTTATGAGCCAATGCATTTTAGTGAATCAAAAACATACAATGCAAACAATGTATTCCGATTCTCAAACAGTTGACTCTTATGAGCCAGTTCTTTTTAGTGAACTAAAAATGTGTGACTATACTACCCAGCAAATGTAGTTGAACAAATGGCTCTAATGGGTCAATTATTTTTAGTGAATTGCGACATTGTTAAAGATGCAGTTTTGTCAGAAGTGTTTTATAAAAGTAAAATGAATAAAATGGTACCACATTTTAGTGTATTTAGTATTGTTAATATAGTTACATGTTTGCTCTTTCTAAAAAAAAAAAAAAAACATTTTTACTAAACTTAAACATTTTCCAAATATTTGTTCGTTACAAAAAAAAGTTTATTGAAACCGGAACGATTCTTATCCCTAGAGTCATTCTGAATGCATCATTCCTGTAAGAACCAGTCAAGATTCTTTGTCAAAAGGTTAAGACAACATACTAGAAGTGTGACTCACAGAGACATCATTATGTGCCTCTCTCTCTTTCACTCACTCTCTGTCTGTCTGTTCAGTAACAGCTCCACTAACAAGCAGGCTTTGTGTAGATTCAGGTCACAATGACTATAGTGCATCCCCTTGATTATTGCACTCTGATGTGACCATGCTCTGGGACTGAAGGTCATTACCTCTACTGGAGCTTTTTTCATTGGCCCAATTATCTCATTTTGAAACTAAAGTGGGCTCTTATGTTCCCGCAGTGCATTCTGGGTCATTGTATAGAGTGTGTGCTCTCCAGAGCCTCTGAACAATTTAACCACCCTCCAGATTGTATGAAATAAGATGAGAAAGTAAAAGTAGCTCATGGATTTTACACAGCGTCAAACAAAATCTTTTGTGCTGCCACATAGTTCCCAATAATCATGCTGTATGTTTCACATGCACATGCTTTTTTCCTAACAGAGAATGTAACTATAAGAATGAGCAGGAGGATGGCTCTTCAGGAGTAACACTAGCAACCACATAAAAACGTGATAAAAACCACTCAAATACATTAGCAGCTGTATTGGAATGCCCTGGCAAGCAACCCTAGCACCATGCAGCAAGTTTTGTATTTCTGCTTTTCTTTTTTGTAAGGCACAGATGATTGCTGATTGAATCTGCTGTAGGGACCAGTGCTTCAAAGGAGTCGTTCACTTGCTATTTACAGTAACGTGGGCAATCAGTCAGGCTCAAACCAAGGTGAAACCTTGCTGGTATCCCTGCTGTGACTCCCCATGTGTTCTATCGGTCCAGTCCTCACTGGTGGCTTCTGCTAAAGTAAAAGGATTCACAAATATCTTTGGGCAAAATATACCCAGAAGTTATTGAAGGGTTGGTGATTAAGGTCAAGTGCACACTCTAAAGCAGACATTTTTCCCACTGTCCACATTTCAAGACTCCTGGTTTGTTTTTTTTAAATATTTAGACTTTTTAAATCCGAAATAATATATTGCATTTAGTGGAAATTAGAGCATGCATTCCCTGGGCTGGGAATCAAACCCATGACCATTGCATTGCTACCACAGAAGCTAACAGAAATAGAATGTTTTCACAATGCGTCATTAATCGGCCATTTTGGTGGCACTGAACATAAACAATGCACCTGAACCGAAACTCGCATATTTTACTGATTATTGCTGCTGAAAATGATCAGTTATTGTCATGTTTTGGGCTCCACTAATTGGTTGGAACGGGAAAAACATTTGGAATAGACTGACAAAAGTTGTAACAAATCAAGGAGAAGAGTGCAAAAAACTGTCTGGGGAACAAAAGGTGTTTGTGGTTGGCCAAACTGAACCAGGATTTCCTGGTCAAGAATATTGACAACATTATTGTTTGTTCTTATCATTTCCAGTACGGTAGGTGAAATATTAGGCTAATATCTTAATACTGCTCGTATTTATCTTTATCACCTATTAACTTCAGTTTGTCAAACTATTGCCCCTTTCCTGCTTACTATGTCCTTCTCTATATGATTTAGAAGCTTCCACATGTTTTTTCCATGGTTTAGACAGCATAAATAAGTAGAACAACGTATTCAGTAGTAGATTAACCATCCAATCTATGCTGTTGTTTACATCCGAATGTCGCCAATATGGCCGCGCATCTGGTAACTGACCATATCGTGACGTAAGTGCTAACCCTCTATTTTAACTAGTGTCCTGTCGCTTGTCATTGCGTCTTCTGCCAAAGAAGTTACACAACCTTGATTTATGATACACCAAAAATGCTGTAATATGTTATGAGGTTTTATTAGACAGGTGACGAATGAACAGAGATCATTGTAACGCAGCCTCGTTTCACTTCCATAGCTTTCAGGCCCCACCCTGCTTCATACTAGACCAGGGGGTGGAGAACTCCAGTCCTGGAGAGCCGCAGCCCTGCAGAGTTCAGCTTCAACCCTAATAAAACTCACCTGCTTGTAGCTTCTTAGTAAGCCTTTATACCTTGATTAGCTTGTTCTGGTGTGTTTGATTAGGGTTAAAGCAAAACTCTGCAGGGCTGCAGCTCTCCAGGACCGACGTTCACCACTCCTGTACTAGACTAATACATCAGCTCATCCATGAAGATGATTTCTGCCCGAGTCCCGTCAAAATGCATTGGCTGTGGGGATGAAGATGACAACTCGCATGATTCCACAATTAACTGTCTTGAGCCAGAATACACTGAGTTCAGGGAGAGCAAGACAAGATGAGCGTTTGAGATTAAAAAGTATTTAAATTGTATTTTTTAATGAAAATAACCATTTCGGTAGATAAGACCCTTCTTTTACCCTTTGTTTACAACCGCATTTGGGATCGTTTGAAGCCACATTTAAATTGCATTTTGGAAACTCAAACTAGGGGCACCATAGCAGTAATGTTCTGAAATGTTTTCCTCAAAAACACAATTTCTTTACGACTGAAGAAGGAAATACATGAACATCTTGGATGACAAGGGGGTGAGTACATTATCTGTAAATTGTTGTTCTGGAAGTGGACTTCTCCTTTAAGTAATATCATCTAAAATAAAAACATTATATCATGAATGATACAACTTATTTGTGCGAACCTTTTTTATCAAAAACCAGGTAACTTTGCACAAATATTCTATTGATGTTACTGCTGGATCGTTTATTTATAACTTTGGGAAAACCTTGTCAGAACATTTCCCAGCTAACACACAATTTGCCGTCTTGGAATTATAAGGTTATATCTGCATTCTGAGCAGTTTGAGATATTGAGCTTCAAAGTTTTTGCATTCCATAGACTTCTATGGATAGAACCCTTTTTGTTTTCTAAAAAAAAGGCCCAAAATGTACACATCTTAAAAAAAGAAACATCACATAATATAAATAAGTTGTCACAGAGTAAGAATGTAAATAACTCAATTTTGACAAAAATGTCAGATAGAACCTTTCCAAGGCGAATTTACCAGTTATGTATTGGTACTTTTTGGTAAAATTAGACTTAATAAGACTTAATTGACAGAGTAACTATGACTTGACAACTCACAATGTTATCAGTACAAATGTTTCAGATACAGTATTCGTGATACTAGTAATTTCTTGACTAATTGCCTAGTCAGCGTAACCTCAACAATGTCAGTATGGCCTCAGAATGTTCTAAAATAACAATGGTCAGTTACATACGATATTCATAATACTTTGGACATTTCATGACCTATTGCCAAAGTAACTACAACACCATAGGTCCATAATTTCATTACCATTAAAAAAATTCACATTCTTTTCACGTATTCTGATAACCAGAATTTTAGCCAAAGTATAGCCTAGTATGTGAGATCATGCTCTACTGTTTGAGCTACAGCAATGTTGTACACTGAAAAAAAAAATGGTATAGGATTTACTTTTAATTTTTTTTTATATATTAATTTTTAATCGTATTGTCATAGACTTAGAAAATGACAGGGTATCAAGCTTCATTCTTGTATGCCCCTGACATATTATTATTATTATATATAATAATACACCAGGCTTCCTCAAATTTTGTCGTGGAGGGCAAATGCGATGCAGAGTTTAGCCCCAACCCTGTTTAAACTCATCTACTTGTGAAGTTCCTTTTAGAACACTGACGTCAAGAATAATGAAAGAGACAGACACAAGAAAGTTCACTGAAAGTGAAGTTTATATGCTTCTTACATAGCATGTCTAGGGTGCATAAAGTGTTAGACAGGAAGAAACTGACGAGATAAAAATAACTAATTTTCCAGTTATAAACAGAGACACTTCTTAGACATGTATAAAAACAGGAAGGCGAGACATGCAAACGAAATAACACATTAATTACTGTAGCAATGCACTAAATAAAATTAACTGGTACAGACTGGATATAACTAGTTCTACGTCTACAAAGCTATGCAACTATCAGAGGGTCAAAGAAGGTCACAGAAAAGAGCAGTGCAAATATATTTTTGCCTAACAGTTTTAATGATCGTGAAGACATTGATTAGCATGCTCAGATGTGTTTTATTAGGGTTAGGCTAAACCCTGCAGGAAAGTTGATCTTGTGGGCCAAATTTGAGGATCCCTGTTATACACATCGCATAGTTGTGATTGATTGTTGACACATGGATTTGAATTGATCATTTTGAGAGCTTCTCTGCTCAACTCGCATAAGCAATCATGTAATATTGAGCTCTTGAACGATTCAATTTCCTCACATATGCCTCTATTTGTTTCTCTAGTCTCCTCTCCACAGTGTGTATTCACTGCTTTGTTTTCCTATAGCTGCTCTCAGCTGCAAACTCCATCTTACAGGCACCTATTGATCTGGATCTTACTATGATTAGAAATCTGGACCGGGCTGCCTACACACTGCTCCAAAATTACCTGTGTGTGTGGGAGCACAGAGGAGGTGGCAGGCTGCCAAAGAGATACATACAAACTCACAGATTGTGAAAGAACATACGTCTTTATTGTTGGCAGTTTTTCGGTGCTGGTTGGATGGTCGGTTTATCTGTCGACCAGTTATTTTGGGGGAGGCTTTGAGCTCTTAGATCCTCAACACACATATATCTACACAACAGACACACACTAAAAATACACAAGCCTGAAATGAAAACTAACAAATGCGGGTGCGGAGGATGCTGCAGGGCAGATATCTCTGCGGAATTCAGTTGAGAATAAAATCCTGGATTTGTTCTTTCTTTTGGCAAAACCCGTAGTGATATTTTTCCTGAGCTGGCTGCACAACTGGACAATGGTGCACACATTCGAGTAGACTTTGCAAATGTTATTTATGGCATGCACCTTTGTTCTTTTTCTCTTGTGTTGGTTTTAAATTTACCCAGAACCGAACAACCCCTAGTAATTATGCTTCAATTAGGCTGGCAGTAAAGCTCACTAATTGGTGCAACAACATGAGCAGAGATTTCATTGCCTGAGGCTCCTTTGCATGTATTTAACAGTCAAAGAGACAGTCAGCAGGAAATTCTTTCTAATACGGGGTCTCCGGTTTCTATGTAAAAAAAAAAATTACTCAGAATGTGTCATACACGCAGCGACCGTCGGCTGTGGCAGAGATGACAATGGCAGTGCCATTAATAAGGGGTTTCTGTGCGCTGTAGTTAACAGCCTCTTAGCTGTTGCTCGATGGACCACGAGTAGTTGGTGAGAACATAATTATACACCAGAGTGAGTGGTTTCCTCATGGGTTAAAAAATGTGTTAGGGACTATGAGTGTGAACTATAAATGGTTCTTGTGTTTGAAAACATTCACACTGTAATGAGAGAACTGCAAGCTACATTTATTTCTAGCGTATGGGGTTTGTGTAAATTCATTTGAAGGGATTCACCTGTTAATATGATCTTTGTATTCATGTTAGTTTCATTTTTGTGACTCTGGACCACAAAACCAGTCTTAAGTAGCACGGGTGTATTTGTAACAATTGCCAGAAATGCTGTATGGGTCAAAATTATTGATTTTTCTTTTATGCCAAAAATCATTAGGATATTTAGCAAAGATTGTTCCATGAAGATATTTTGCAAATTTCCTACCATGAATACCCTTACCAAAAAGTAGTATTCTTCAAGTTTATTTTATTAAGTACTTAAGTAAAGTTCAAGTATATTTTTAAGTATAATTTATGTAGTAAGTATACAAATGTCAGCATACTAGTAGTATACTTTTAAGTGTACTATTTTAATACTCCTTGGGACTAAACTGGCCCACTTTCTAGTATATAAAAGTATGCTTTTAAGTATACTTCAGGTACAACAGTAGTAAACTTTCAGTACACGACTAGTTTATATCTAAGTTTTCAGTTTGTAAAAGTGAACTTATAGGTATACTGATAGTTTACTAATTAAATACTTTTTTATGCATTTTTTGTACACTTTGAAGTATAGTCTCAGTAAATTAATAGTTTAGTAGTTTTATACTGCAAGTATACTCAAGTTTAAGTGAATCATACTTTAAGTATACTACTATGTCCCTATTTAAGTATTAATTTGTATATATTTCATTAAATGAATATCTGATCATACAAAACATTATGAATAACTTAGTCTAATATGTAGACAATGTTATCTTTGTTTATAAAGCATCTTACAAGATTAAGATATCCACAGAATGGATATAAGTGGTTGAAAGTATCTAGGCCTCAAAACTAGATACACAACCCTCAAGAACAGTGGCAATCAGCAAATATTAAAAAGATGAGATCTTTATGTCACAGTACAACAAATGACTAACAATATTGACAAAACAACAACAAAAAAGTTGAAATGAAGTCAGCAAATAGCAAAACAATAATCCTATAAGAGTAACTGGATAATTTATTCATGCTGCAATGCATGCTGGGAACTTACAAAGCCTTAAAACTTCAACAATATGAAATGTTCAGACCACTGTGTTTGACTAGTTGGGACAACATTTGTGGTACTTTTGTTGGTCTGACAAGGGTTTTTATATAGTTTCAAGAAAATAGCATTTTTTTAGTATTTGAGACTCAAATACGAATGTTTTGTAAAATGGAAAATATGTATTTGCATTTTTTTACAGTGTGGAAGCATCTGTTTTGGTTTCTTCTTCGCTTGTGTAGTTCGGAAATTCTGTACAGAAGATGTGTAATAGCATCTCTCATGTATAACAATGAAAACACGGATTCTCAGAGCACAAGTATAGCTCAAATATATTTAGACTTTTTCTAAGTATAAGTCAAGTATACTTAAATGTCATTTTAAGTATATTTCTGAAAAGTATATAAAGCACATTTCTGAAAAGTACATAAAAAATAGACTGAAAGTATACTTTCCTATTTTTTAGTTTAAAAAAAGTATACTAATAGCACACTTGAATTAACTTTTTTTTCGTAAGGGTATGTCAAAACAATTCAATATTTAGATTTTTTTTGCACCTTCAGATTCCAGATTTTCAAATAGTTGTATCTCGGCCAAATATTATCCTAACAAAAAATACATTAATGGAAAAATCTTATTTATTCAGCTTTCAGATGATGTATAAATCTCAATTTTCAGCATAAATTTACATTTGACTATTTTTAATAAGGTCAAATGGTGTAATCATCAATTAAACACTATTTAAATACTTTTCTTGAATATACATGTAATACTGCACCCTGATTACAGAATGTACACTACACTATTTTATTATTTTCAAATAATTTTCAAGTGGTCATTTATTGTTTTACTATTAAATGACAAAAAAATTCTTTCTGCCTGTTAGTTAAGCCATAGTGATTTTCAATATAGAGTGTTTGTCAGCAGGGATGCGTGGCTATATTGGCCATACTTGGATGTAAACAACAGCATGGATTGCACTGTTAATGTACTCCTGAATAGTTGTGCTGCTAACTTATGCTGTCTAAACCATGGGAAAAACATGTGGAAGCTGTTAAATCATATAGAGAAGGACTTAGTAAGCAGGAAAGGGCGCAATATTTTTACAAACTAAAGTTAATAGGTGGTAAAGATACGTACTAGCAATATTAATTAAGATATTAGCCTAATATTTCACCTACCTGACCGGAAGTGATAAGAACAAACACGAATGTTGGCAAGATTCTTGCCCTGGAAATCCTGGTTCAGTTTGGCCAACCACAAACACCTTTTGTTCCTCAGACAGTTTTTGCACTCTTCTCCTTGATTTATTATAACTTTTGGCGGTCTATAGCACTCCAAATGTCTTCCCCGTTCCGACCGATTAGTACAGCCCAAAACATGTCAATATTTGATCATTTTTCAGCAGCAATAATCAGCAAAATATGCGAGTTTCGGTCGGTGCGCCACACTATTTCAACACAAAACTGCTTAATTTTTAATTATTTATTTTTAAAATGCCCAGTGAGTTACATCACCAAGACAATTGTGATTTTAACAATGTATCATACGAAACTGAATAACATTTTATGAACAGCACTTTTAATGTTTTAAAAACGTAATAATAAGTTATATTAAAATCTAAATGATCTCAGTGACCCATATGTAAGCACGATGTATTGTGGTGACTGGTCACCAAGTTCGTTTTTTGACTTTCGCTTAAATAGTAATACAGTGTGACAAATTAATTTTTAAAAGTTCAGATATTCAATGCAGTCTCGCAGTTAATGAGAATTAAAATGTGCACGCACAAAAATAAAAATCCAAAAATGTAACTCTGTGTAACTAAATTCTATGTATCCCATAGCATATTTTAAAATCTTCATCAGATTGGAAAATGTGTTCATTGTGTGCTGTGAGACAGTGAGGAGTGATGATCACGTGACGCGGGCGTTCTATACTGTAGCCTCTGCTCGTTTCTTTGAAAGAGGAAACGCGCCGCGTTCATTCCTCACTGCCATCATCTCTGAGGGGACAGAGCTCCTAAACATTTTTGTTTATTTGCACTACAGTTCACTAAATAAACCTAGACAGCCGTTCGGGTTTCTTTAACCTCATCATTTCGCTATTTCACCACTATTTCGTCCAGCAACCATTAGAAACGCCAACCTTGCTTCGAAGACTACACCTGTCCCAGCATCATCTGAGTGAGATTCCTTATAACTACTGGTAAGCCACATCACTTTGTGATGCTTTATACGTATTTTCTACTAATTATGTAAAAGTTGCATGTCTTAGGCTATCCTAAATGCCACATTAGAGCTGTCGAATTTATATTTTAGACTACATGTTATCTGAATGAACCACTGTCCAAATAGTCATGTATCAAAATGCGCTTGGTAATAACTTAATGGCTAGTTTAAAATGCTTCTTTAAATTTTCCATTTCCGAGCTTAATTCTGGCTTTCGTTATTTAATTCGGACACTCGGGTGGTTGTTGTCGTTGCTGTTGCACCGCTAGCAAAGCTTCATTGTTTCAGGTGTGTGAAGAAGAGTAGAATAGAGTAGCTTGCTATTAAAAATGAACCATGCTGCTTTTTTGTGGACAGAGAGATGAGAGGAATTTCTAGAGACGCGCTCAGAAGATAACTTGTTCTGAGCCAAGTCCATCTCTGCTTTATTATAAGGGTTGAAACTGTGATGCTTTTCCAACGTGTTAAAGGAATAGCATTGGTCATTTTCTCATCTCATGCTGTTTCTTTCTTCCGTGAGCCACAAAATAAGATTTTGCAAAATGTTGAAACTGCTCTTTTTCACATAATAAAAGTGAATTGTGCTGTAAAGCTCCAAAAAGTACACAAAAATCTTGAAAAGCACCATAAAAATAGCATTGACCAGTGATGTCAAATATCATGTGTGACCATGGACCACAAAAACAGTCATAAGGGTCATTTTTTTTTTTTTTAATTGATATTTATACATCATCTGAAAGCTGAATAATTTAGCTTTCCACTGAAGTATGGTTTTTTAGGATAGGACAATATTTGGCCGAGATACAACTATTTGATTAATTGGAATCTAAGGCTGATAATATTGAGAAACTTGCCTTAAAAGTTCTTAGCAATGCATAATACTAATCAAGTATTAGGTTTTGATATGTTTATACTAGGAAATTTACAAAATATCTTAATGGAACATCATCTTTACTTAATATCTTGGCTGGTTTTTGGCATAAAAGAAAAATCGATAATTTTGACCCATACAGTGTATTTTTGACTATTGCTACAAATATACCCAAACTACTTAAGACATTTTGTTTTGTGGTCCAGGGTCACATTTCCTGCAACTGATCATGATGCATTTGATTGTTTTGATCTGCACTCAAGCATGAATGAGCTTTAAGTCCAATGATTTAAAAGATTTTCAGCCAATGAGCAAAAATTTTGACTCTTTTTCTGACAGAGCAATGTGTGACGACAGCATAATAAGAGCAGCGCATGCTGCACTTTGTGTTTTTAACGGAAGGATTTTTATTTTTATTTATTTTTTTTTTTTAATGAGAGAGATTCAGTATTTGGGTGAACTACTTCTCTAAAAATGATTTTGTGGTATAAACCAGTTCATATTCATTGCATTTTCGGGTGCATTCAACATGATTATATTGTTACCTGCAGCTGTATACTACACAAAATTCACATGAGTCCATTATATAAGGATGTGAGTGAGCTTTTCTAAACACTGTCGCTAGCTTTTCACTAACTTTCTTTTACATTTAATAAGAAGTGTCTGAATCTTGGTTGAGCCTGTAGTGGGACGTATGAACGGTGTTTGTCCAATGCTCAGCTTCTTCCACCCTGTTATCGCCCGTGTTCCACCCTCCCTTCTGTCCCCTCAGCGTCTCTTATCTGCTTCCCCCATTCCTCTCGCTCTCCCTCGCTCTCACTCTCTCACCTTCTCCATCTCTCTCTCTTACTCCTCTATTCATCCTCTTCTCTCCCTCCTGTTTGTTTCCCTGCTCTTTAACACCCTTCACCCCCTCTGCTTTCCCCGCCTGTGGCTAGCATTATTCTGTGGTCCGTCTGTTTAAGAGATGGACAGCTGTTGGGATGCCACGGAGAGCAAGAGTTCCTGCAGCTATTTGCTGATTGTTGGCTTTTTCCCCATCTCACAAGTCTAATGACCCCGCAGCGCTTTCCACTACAGAAAAATAACACTATTAGATTAGTCAGAGCGAGTGGAGGAGTATTGACTGTTCAGTCTAGCTGCTGGCCAAGGCTAAAAGTTCAGTGCTGTTGTACGTTTTAGGCCCGGCTATAGACGAGAAATAAATGGATGAGAGGGCAAAGATGGATGAGCTGAACGGTAATTGAGCAGAAGCTATGTGGATGGGATAATGTGTTTATTTTTAAACATAGAGGGGAAATGGAGTCAACCTAAATGCTGTCTACTCAAATTCACCCTCATGCAAGTAAAATTGCTGTTTATAAATGGAATACGTTTGATAAGTCAGATTTTTTTTTTTTTTGCCTTCAATTTATGCTTGAATTTGCAATATGCAAATTGAATATGCAATTTGTGTGCTTGAAATACTGCATGAAGTACACAGAAAGTGCACAAATATGTTTGAATTAACTATTAATTGATTAAATTACAATGGCAATGGAGAGTGACAACAGAAGTTATAATGTTAATGGCAATAGATAAAGTACACTAGAAAAGTTTTTCTAATTTCCTATAACAACAAAATATATTTATTGACATTTGTTGATTATTTTAAGAAGATCATGCCATTGTATAATGTTTGACGAAGCATTGTTTAAATTCAGTGTCTGATATGAGTCACTTTAAATATACTTTATAGACTTAAAACTATAAATATATATTTTTAAAAAGTTTTTGAACAGTAACATTTTTAATGTTTTTAGAGAATTCTGTTCTGCTTACAAAGCCTGCATTTATTTGATGCAAAATACAGCAAAAGCAGTAATATTATGAAATATTTGTACTGTTTAAAATAACTGATTTCTATTTGAATATATTTTAAAAAGTAATTTATTCCTGTGCTCAAAGCTAAATTTTCAGCATCATTATTCCAATCTTTAGTGTCACATGATCCTTCATAAATCATAGAAATTAATACTTTTAGCAAGGATAATTTAAATTGATTTATATTTCAGATATTTCTGAACTTTCTATTCATCAAAGAAACCTGAAAAAATTCTACTCTGCTTTTACTAATATTAGAATTAATTTCTGAAGGATCATGTGACTGGAGTAATGATGCTAAACGTTCAGCTTTGAAATCACAGGAATAAATTACATTTTAAAAGTATATTCAAATAGAAAACCGTTATTTTCAACTGTAAATGCAGTTATTTTAATCTGTAAATGCTTTTACTGTTTTTGCTGTACTTTGGATCAAATGCAGGCTTGATGAGCAGAAGAGACTTCTTTAAAAAGCATATATAATAATCTTACTGTTCAAACACTTTTGACTGGTAGTGTATACAATTTTTTTTTTCCCCCCTTTTTTTTCTGATATTAAAAGTCTTGGTCAATGGACATGATGAACTTTAAACATACACTGTACAAACAAAAAATATAAGAAAATATAACTCAAAGATATTTGAGTTGACTAAACAAAAAAATTTTAATCAACTTTGAAAAGTTGAATCAACTCAAATATCCATGTTGTCACTCAGTACATCTTAACATTCCAAGTTGACTAAACTTTTTTGAGATTACTGAACTTAAAATTTTAAGGCAGCCAGGTAACATTATTTAAGTTGACACAACAAATTGTTTTTTTTTACATTGTACAAGAAATTGTAAATGTAGCAAAAAAAAACAAAAAATTATGAGGACAAGAAGAAATCTGTCAGTTTTGGGACATAAAATATGCTCAAATATCTAATGCACTAGATTACGTATGTTTGCCAAAAAACACTAATAGTTTGGGACAAGGACACTTTTTTTGTGTTGAGGGCTTCAGGCAGCAAGTATTTTCAGCAAGGGCAATCAAGGCCAAGGATGTAGAGTGTACACTGAGTGGAGGCAGTGATTGGAAGAGGGAGAGTGAATGTTTCCTGCAGGTCTAGGATACGGCTGCAAAACCTTTTGTGATCAGAACCACTTTTAGGAGTGAGATGTTCTTACAGTGCTGTGTTGTTGCAAAATCCCACCTGGTGTACTTCTTATAGCACCATCTTTGCTGTTCGACCTTGTAAAAAAGACTCTGCAGAATACCTTTTTTACAGAAACAACAATAGCAGCTATAGCTTTGCTTTTCCTGATGCAAATGCTGTACAAAGCAGAAAAACAATGGTGTTAAAGTATTTGGTTGACTTAAGTTTTGAATGCTGCATCATGCTTCTTTGCTGTTGTCCTGATGCTCAGCATATCCTGTTTTCTGTTCACATAAAGTTGACTATAGATGGTGACCTCGATAAAAGACAAGACCAATCACAAATGTGACTGGACCACAAAACCAGTCAAAAGTAGCACAGGTATATTTATAGCAATAGCAAACAATACATTGTATGGGTAAGAATTATCGATTTTTCTTTTATGGCAAAATCATTAGGATATTATGTAAAGATCATGTTCCATGAAGATATTTTGTAAATTTCCTACTGTAAATATATCTAAACTTTGAAGGCAGTTTTCTCAGTATTTAATTTTTTTTGCACCCTCAGATTACAGATTTTCAAATAGATGTATCTCTGCCAAATATTATCCTATCATAAACCATGCATCAATGGAAAGCTTATTTATTCAGCTTTTAGATGATGTATAAATCTCAATTAAAAAAAAAAATGGTCCTTTATGGCTGGTTTTGTGGTCCAGGGTCAAAATTGAGTATGCAAATACATGCAAGTATAAAGACTAATTGTAATTCAAAATGCAAATATTTCAGTGACACCACAAGAGGTGAACATTCAAACATTAAGGAGAGATTGACTGCTGTTGACCTTTTGTGGCTGTTGCAAACTTGCAATGCATATTTTATGCCCAATAATTGCTTATTGTTTATTTCTGGCACAATGATGGCTATTAGAATGCATCAATAAAAACATGCATTATGAATATTTTAATTTTTAATAACTTTTAGGTTTTGGCTGTTTTTTTTTTTTTTTTTTAGAGAACCACCAACGTCAAATATAAGTCAATGGGATTTTCAAACTTGAATTGAATAAAAATCTGACTAAGATTATTTACAAAAGCCATGTTTGAATATAGTACAGTGTACTTTTTGTGCTTTTATCTAGTGCAGTTGTGTCAGACCTTTTCTACTGATTTTCAGAGTCATGGCCTGCCTTTTCAGCAGGAAATGCTTTGAATTCATTCTTGTTTTTAGTGCCTTGGTATTCCCAGCACCTTTGGTTTTAAATCAAATTAATTTGAAGCTTGCGCCAGTGGGTCATGTTGGAATAGCTTGTTGAATCAGTTTAGACAAGTCGATTTGTTTACCTTCAGGATGTTGCTAGTTTATTATATAAACATAATAATAACATTTTTTTTTGGACTGACACATTTATCTACTCCAAAATATTGAATTGGAATTGCTTCATTCCTTTTCCTTTTCATTCCAATAGTTTAGATTGAGACTGTTTGAATTAGTCCATTTGATTAGATAATGATGTTGTGTTGTTAAGAGTGAGTTTTAACTTAGAAGGACTGTTCACCCTAAAATGAAACCTGTAGGACCTTTGTTCATCTTCGGAACACAAATTAAGATATTTTTGATAAAATCTGAAAGCTTTCTGACCCTGCATAGACAGCAACGTAACTACCTTCAACTAACTTTTTTGTACTGAAAAAGTTTTCTCATTGCTTCATAAAATTAAGGTTCAACCATTGATGTCACATGGACTATTGTGACGATGTCCTTACTACCTGTCTGGGCCTTAAATGTGTCTGTGCAGGGTCAGAAAGCTCTTGGATTTCACCAGAAATATCTTAATTTGTTTTCCGAAGATGAACAAAGGTGTCTTATGGTGTTGTAATTAATGTCAGAATTTTCATTTTTGGGTGAACTATCCCTTTAAGTAGATGTGGACTTAAATGCAGATCCTAAAAAAGTAAGATGACCAGCTCTCCCATATTTTGTAGTTTGTCGCTTTGGTTCATGCATTGAATCGATGCCTCTGTCTGAAGATTTCCATCAAAGACTAGGTCAAAATCAGTTTGTATTACTTGCACTAAATCATTGACATGAAGCACACTGGAGCTTTCCAGTGTCTTTAGGTGACACTATACGGTTTGAAGATGAAGCGTGTGATCATGCTCTTGACGAGAGCTGATGATGGACTTTCTGTCGACCTCCAAGAAATGAGGTGATGTGGGTGGTAAAAATGACAGATTGGATAAAGTAGAGGTTATAAAAACTGTTCATATTACTTGTGCAGACAGATAGTTGGATAACACCGTTGTAACTCAAAGTAACACACGAAGGAAATGGTTTCTTGTCAGTGTCTATTAAAGATAACATGCTTTTGTGAGATTCCCAGTGTCAGATGTCTTTGCTGTGTATAGCTAGTAATCTAAAGTAAATGCCATCACTGTCATCCTAAAATCCAATTTCTGGAACACATGGATACAGAACATGAGCATGAATATGTAAAAATGAATGAGGCAATTCTCTCTATGTATCTATGTATGTATGTATCTATCTATCTATCTAATAGGGCTGTGCAAATAATCGAATGCGATTTTTATCATGCACATTTTGTCAGCAATGCCGGTTCCGTGATTAGTGGTAAATCTCCATCCCATGCTCTCAGATGGAACTGCATATACTACAAAGAGCCGTAGTTCACTGACAAGCTATGCAATATTATGTTCATCATCGAGGCGATACATCTCCGATAATGAACACGATATTGCGCATCCGATTATTTGCACATTATGTAGATATTTGTAGCTGTTTTTGAGTATGCTTTAATTATAAGTATTATAATTTAATGATTATTTAATAATAAAATGAATAATTATTTAATGGTTTTAGAATGAAGCATTTTATCATTAAGAACATAAATTTGAATACAAATTAGGGCTGCACGATTCTTGCTAAAATGTGGATCACCATTTTTCTCCATGGGAATGGAGATCACGATTCTCTTACACAATTCTCATTTTTTCAACCAAAAAAAAAAAAAACACGGGACATTTAGTATAATAAAGTGCTGGAGTAACAAAAAATTGTCTCTTTTCTTTATTTTAGATCCCTTAAAGTGAATAATTTAAAAGTTTTTGAACATACAAGAACATTAACAAATAAATAAACCAATAATAAAATAACCAACAATAATAAATAAACCAATAATAAAATAAAGCAGACCATAGGTTTGTATTGTTTCAAATCAAGAAACCGCTTTGGGTTGTCTGATAATGATAATATTTATGATAATAATAATAATAATAATAATAATAATATCACTTTTTTTGTCTCTTAGAAATACACATTTGATAGTAGCTTGAGGATGCAGAGGTCAATTTTTGTTCATTATCAATCAGTAACATCTGTAAAAATTGTAGCAACCTCAGTTTTATATGGTTAAATTTATTCTCACCCGTTTTTTTTTTTTTTTTTTTTTTTAATTAAGCATTGGTCTCCCATAGTAGCAAGCATACATTTTAAATCATGATAAACACAGTTAAAACCACACATAATGGTACCTCAATACCATGGTAAAAATATAACTACATGGTTTTATAGGTAGCCTATTTGTATGAAAAACGGTAGTCTAAAAACATTCAGTATAAATGCACACATGCTATAGCTTAATCACAAATACATACGTACTATAATCATATACCCTTATATACCACAAGTGTTTCACACTCTCACACGTCTTTTGCGCGCTCAAGTTGGTTATTTCAAATGTAGGTGCGCGGCAACTATGCTCATAACGAAAGCGTCACGCTCGGTTTTTCCAGGCGCGTCCGCGCCACATCGAGATAATAAATGCATCTTAGTGGGCTCGCGCAGTGCAGCAGGTTGAATTTTGGTCCGAGCGAATAAACCTGTACCAATATTGTTACAGTACATCCTCACTCTCACCGTCGCCACCAGGATTTTCCACACTGGGGTTAATTTTTTTTTCCCCCTCTTACCACTACAAATCCACGAAGCAAACTGACTCTGTTTAAGTCAGCTGGCTTTTTACACGCCACGTGCGTGACAGCGGAACATGGCCAATGAGGGAGAGGAGAGACATGATTGAGATTTATGATTGATTGGTGAATTAATAGTGTTTTGTTATTGTGTGAGTGTGACCAATAACGCGTGAATGCAGCATGATCTGAAATACACGGAAGTGAATCACCGTCATTTAGAAATGACATCGCATTTATGTATGAATCGAGATCGTGATTTTTTTTTTTTCCGATTAATCGTGCAGCCCTAATACAAATGATTACACATACATAAATATGAATGGTAATATAAATAATATATGAATATAAATATTCAATTAGGCCATTTTTTTCTGATTTCTTTCATCTGCAGACAAATATTTCATATTCTAACATGTATTTACTTTGATCCGTGCTTTAAAAATTCATGCTGGTAGAATTCATTGGTCTGCTTTTGGAGTGTGTGTGTGTGTGTGTGAGAGAGAGAGAGAGAGAGAGAGAAAGAGACTTCAGAAGGAGGGCATTGAATATGTAATTGTCACTGGGTCTAATCTACTGAGATATTACATGGTTATTCTTTCCTCTCTCTCCCTCTCTCTTGTTCTCCACTGCCGCTCCTCCGGGGGAAAAGAGACAGGCTCGGTAAAACAGTCTATTAGTCATAGTGCTGGGGTCAGTGGGGACACCCCAAGCACAATATGAGTAATGATTTCTCAGTGTGAAAGATTTAAACAGAGGTCCTCGGGGGGACACACCGGGCCCCTGAAGACATCTGAGGGCACTGGGCTTAACTTACAGAGCTGCTCAGAGAAGGAGACCAGGGGTCGGGCCAAAGACCCATGTCACACTATGTGTTGCTTTCGATTTACAATTCTGTCTATGAGTTTCTCTGTTCCTCATCATTGCAAATGCCGTTGCATGTTGACTTTGACTAAAGACTTTAAAGGTGAAGTTCACTTCCAAAACAAAAATTTACAGACAATTTATTTTCCCCTCCTTGTCATCCAAGATATTCATGTCTTTCTTTCTTCAGTCCATAAGAAATTGTTTCTTGAGGGGAAAAAAATAGGAATTATCTCCATATAATGGGCTTCAGTGGTGCCCCCAAATTTGAACTTCCAAGATGCAGTTTAAATGCACTTTAAATGCAACTTCAGATTGCTCCAGATGATCCCAGCCGAGAAAGAAGGATCTTATCTAGCAAAACGATCGGTCATTTTCAAAACAAATTAACAATTTATATACTTTTTAACCTCACGCTTGTCTTGTCTAAAGGTCATTGCACACTGAGTCTGAAATTTTTGTATGGGTTTTTTTCATATTTGTCATTCTAAAATTTCGTCACGCACAGAAACCTTGCACACTGAGTCGATGCGTATTAATTCATCTGTTGCAAAAAAATTCGCAAAACAATATGGAATCTTCAAGCAGTGAGGATTGTCCACGCTCTTCTTAAAAAGAGAAAAAGAATGGACATATCGGGTCTTTCCGATTATAAGATATAGAGAGAGAGAGAATACTTTTTGTGTGCACCTCCTTAAGGAGCTGCGGGATTATCCCGGGCGATTTAAAGTTCAGAATGTCAGTAAACTTTGATGCTTTGCTAGCGTTACTGGAGCCACATATTATAAAGAAGACCACTAATTTCTGTGAACTCAGTGTACAAGGACCTTTACAGTGCTTTGTGCTGCGAGACGAAGCGGATGAACTTGTCAGATGCAATTCTGGATTTTTGGCGTTCGCTTGTACGGTGGCTCTGAACTGTCAAAACACCTCTCAAAATGCTTGCTACGCATGCAAAAAACAGACTTTTTTATGACGGACAAAAGTTTCGGAGGCAGTCTGTAAATGTGACTGACGCAACGTGAGCTCGTATTTATTTTTTAACGTGCAAAAATTTCTGACGGAAAAAATGCATGTGCGTCGTAGAGACGAGACAAGACGAGCATTTGAGGTTAAAATGTATATAAATTGTCTTTTTTTTTTGAAAATAACTAGTTTTGCTAGATAAGACCCTTCTTCATTGACTGGGATTGTTTAGAGCCTTATGAAGCCGTATTTAAACTGCATTTTGGAAGTTCAAACTTTGGGGCACCATAGTAGTCCGCTATATGGAGTGAAATCTTGAAATGTTTTCCTCAAGAAACATAATTTCTTATCGACTGAAGAAAGGAAGACATGAACATGTTGGATAACAAGGGGGTGAGCAAATTATCTGTAAATTTTTGTTCTGGAAGTGAACTTTTCCTTTTAACATCTGAATCAGTATCAGTGAGGCTGTTCTAAAGATAAGGGTATGATAATATCGCTTACAAGTATTCTGATCTCTGGCCTGTTTGCCGCTGCTACTGTCTGTGATTTCTTGCCTCACAGTGTGTGCAGAATGTCAGCAGCAGCTGTGTCTGTAGACGACTCCACCCCATGTTGCTACTGTTTGTGGAAATATTTTGAAGACAACAGATGCTTTGCATGTGGGGGTGTTTTGCATTAGCATTAGATCTTGTAGAGAGAGAAAGCCACAATCCTTTTAATTTAATAAAAAATAAGTAGAATTTAAATAAACAAATTTAAATACATTTTTAAAAGGAACCCCTTAAGGGAAGAGACATAATTTATGCTATATTAAGTTTTTTAAAAGTCATGTGCATGTTGTTGTTGTTGTATCATCTTAGTGCAACTAGAAGGATGAAATAGTTGCATACTGTAAATAATGATTATGGCAGAGCAGGTTTTTTTTTGAGTTTCATCTCTTTCATTCTGTTCTCATCTGTCATTATTTGAGCAAACTGAAATGATGCCACTGGTTGAGCCAGAAGCTAACATGTCAGACCGCTCAACTAATGTTTTGAAAGTATGATAAAGCTGCAGTGTTTTCATGTTTTGTTCATGTCATGTTTTTTTGTTGCATCCTAATGTTGTCTACCAAAAATATTTGTGATTTGGCTGTGATTTCCGTCTCTCCGGTCATTTTAATAGTTTAATTGCAAACTGTTTCACTGGAATGTGTGTGTGGGTTTGGCTGTGCTTATTTCACTGTCCGCTGGTTCAGAGCCAAAGCAAATGCATGCAAATGAGGCTCCAGAATCATTAGTTGTGGGGTATGATTTTATTTTTTACTTTTTCTAGTTCTTTGATTGATTTCTTTAAAAACTGAAGCTTGCAGACAGAAGCAATTTGCATTTGAAAAACATAATGCTTGATATATTCGTGCTCTCTAGTGAATATTGGAGAGGACCTTTTTAACCTCTACAGAGTCTTCTGCAAATCACATTTTTAGTTGTAAAATTGAAAGAGCTAGCTGCTGCCGCTAAAAGAGTGATTTTGCGAGACCATTACTCTGAAGGATGTTCTTGGTTGGCCTTGTTCTGTAATTGCTTTTCCCTTGTAATGCCAGGTGGCTATGAATTCTTTAAATTAAAAAAAAAAATTCCTTTAATTTTGCATTAAAATTTTATTACATTAATGCATTTTTCAGTATTCTGAAAATAAGTAACACAATCCAAAATTTTCAAATAACAACTGTGAGGAAAATATTGAAGACTGTTGGTGTGTGTTTAGCCCAGTCTCTGCTAAAGTCAGATATCACAGCCTTGTAGAACAGCATATATTACTATAAAATAATTTAATATTCTTCTTATTTAATCAGACAAAAAATTCCATAGCAAATAACCATTTTAATTTCTGAGATGACAACAGCTCAGCACTCGCTAAATTAAATGTCACTGAGCTCGCTGCATTGCATCAGTGTAGCATAGTACAGTTTAAAACATTCAGTATTGCATTATACATGATGTTTTACACATCACATCATTTTTAAAGTATAGTTGACAAAACACTGTGCAGTATGCAGTTCCCATGTGTTTCCTTCCACATTTCTTTCTAAAATAAAAGTTCCAGAAGGAAACTTTTGGGTTCTTGAAAAGAACCTTTCAGCTACTAAAATAATCATTTATTTTTATAATGTGCAGAATATTTCAATAATCTGAAGAACCTTTTCCCACTAAAAAGAACCTAGAAATGTTCCATGGATGTTAAAGTTTCTTCATGGAACCACAAAGAGCCTTTATTTTTAAGAGTGTTGCAATTTTATTTGTCAAAGGAATTATACATATTCAGTACTGCAAAATCGAGGCCAGTTGAGAGCATCTCTCAAGTCATTTTGCACAGTATCTGTACACTTGGTGTCTATGCTGAAAGGACAAAATAAGATACATTTAAACAGTTCTAGATGGCCTGGATAGCACAAGAGGTGTTTAAAAAGAGGCAATATTTTAAATGTCAGTGCAGGTCACTGACATTGGCTAATTTAGTAGTTTGGATGTTTTTATTGATGCATACTGCTGATATTGCCTTTGCTTTGAGTCAAATTTTGCAAAAAACATACTGAAAAAGTCACTGTTGATCTGCATTTGTTTGATTGCAAAGCTATATAAACTATATGTCAAGTGACATCAAAATGTGTCTTATAATGGCACTTTTTGTAATGTCTGTCATTAACTGTTTAATTTTTTTTAGTATTTTAGTATTAATTTAATTCATTGAAAGTCCTAAATATTATACACTACCATTTAAAAGTTTAATGTCTTTTAAAGAATTTTCTTCTGCTCACCAAGACTTTATTTATTTCATCCAAAATACAACAAAATCAGTAATATTGTGAAATATTTTTACTATTTGAAATGGCTGCTTTCTATTTGAATATATTTTAAAATGTAATTTATTCCTGTGATTAAAGCTACATTTTCAGTATCATTACTTCATTACTTTCTGAAAGATCATGTGACTGGAGTAATGATGCTAAAAAATTCAGCTGTAAAATCACAGGAATAAAAGTAAAAATATTTCAATTTTACTGTTTTTGCTGTACTTTAGATCAAATAAATGCAGGCTTAAAAAGCAGAACAGACTTCTTTAAAAAAATGTTTACAAATCTTACTGTTCAAAAATCTTACGGTTCAAAAAAATTTGGTAGTGTATGTGCAGTCTTGCATGGTTGTTTAAATCACTTTGCATTGTCTGTCCTTGCTCTGTGTGTGTGTTCATGTACGTGTGTGTTTGTGTGTGCAGTGGTCTAGACAGTCCTGCTAAATATGCTTCAGGCGTGCTGAGACATGCTGTGGGCATGAGGTAAGGCGGCCAGGGCTAGTGAGAGATGTGCTCACCCGGACGCACAGACACATACAGGCCTTTAGGGTCATTATGAGTCACGGTCAAGGCAAACATGCGATGTCAATCACACAACTTTAATCTTCAGCTCACCTTTAAAAATGACTGTGCCAGTTCAGCATACAAAAGCATTGGCATTGCAATCATTACTACTGCTGTTATTAAAACTGCATTAATTTTTTTACTGGTCCTAACTGATGCATGCAGTGCTTTAATGTTATCGCTTTATACAATACATATAGTGTGCTTGGTGTGTAGCCACTAAATCTAAGCATTTCTATGCAAGACTGTGTTATGTTAATAAAATAGACTCTGATGGAATTTCTAAATCACTATGATTCAATATGCATTTGATTGCAGGAGTGGTCTGAGTTGTCAAGAGGTATTAGATTAGCAAATTGCACTCAGTCAGACGCCTCCTGAAGCACTTGTTTTAACACAACTTACATTTTCCAAGTCACTTCTCCTTTGTTTTAATATTTCACTTTGTTTCATTTTCATTTTTGGTGTTGTATTAAAGATAAGAGATTTCCATAAATAACTTCTTTCTCAATTAGATTAACTTTAGTGTACCAGAGGCAGCGTTTTTAAGCTTCGTTTTAAATTTGTGTGACTGGAATTCAGAGTATCAGACATGTTTGATTTATTTATTTATTTATTTATTTTTTCTCCATGGTGCACAGCAGGATTTTTTTGTTTGTTTGTTTGTTTTTTGAGACCATGGTTGTCAAGCTTCAAAATTAAGAATAATTAATTATATGTTTGTGTGAGGAACGGACAAAAATGTAATATTGCTTTAGAATACTTGTTATAGTGTTGTATAAGAAAAGAAAATACTAGGACTGCATCAATTGAGGAAAAAGAACAACAAAAATTGTGATTGCAATTAAAAATGCAATTTTTTTTTTTTTTTAATTTTAATTAAAAATCTTTAAATCTTCAGGTTTGCAGTGCTTGTTTGTAGGGCTGCACAATTTGGCCAAATATTTATATATCAGTACAATAATAATAATAATAATAATAATAATAATAATAATAATATTTTTTCGCAGTGCCTGTTTGTAGGGTTGCACAATTTAGCCAAATATGTATACATCAGTATAATAATAATGATTATTCTTATTATTGTTATTATTAATAGTAAACAATTTTGAGATATAATAAGAAATGTTATTTTTGTAATATTTTACTGTAAAAAAAAAAAAAAGAAAAACCTTTTTTCTGATAAAATTATGATTGCAATTCAAATGTTTAAATATTCAGGTTTGCAGTGCTTGTTTGTAGGGTTGCATATTTTTTATACATCAAAATAATAATAATAATAATAATAATAATAATTATTATTATTATTATTATTATTATTAATATTATTATCAAATGTAAAAATCATCAAATCTATTGTAATATTTTACTGTAAAATTAAAATAATAAAAATAATATTCTATTATATTGATTTATTTTATATTTTATTTGTTTTATTGTATTTAATACTGCGCAACTGTAAAATTGTCTTGAATAAACGTTAAACCATCAAGCTTTGATTTTTTTTTTTTGCGGTTTGGGAAGATGGTTAGCACGTTGCGTTTCCAAATTCCCATATTTGACTTTTGGTGTTATTCTGATTAATCATTCTAGTCTAGAAAATGTGTCTATATGACATAATTTTTGTGTGAGCTGTTCCTTTAATCCCCTTAAGAAGAATCTATATGTCGTTTTATTGTACATACATGAATCCTAATCCTAAATAGACTATGACAATTGACAGAGTGATGTAGGCTACAACAAGACTTGAGAGCTGTGAGTGCCTGTGTGCACAGTCCTGTTCCATTGAGTTAGTTCTGATTAGATCATTAATTCTGATCTAGTTGATATGAGGAAGGCTGGCCGCCTGTTCTCTGCTTCCACCCCCACAGTTACCTCCAAGCACAGCCTCAATTTGAAAGACTTGTCACTGACAGATCCTCGATCGCCTCTCACCGTCTGATGGAATGATAGATGATGAAAGGACAGGGGTAAACGAATACAAGAGATTAGATTCTCTTATCATGTCTACCTTCCCTGACGGAGTGCTTCAGATCGGATGGATGCGTGGATGACGGGAAGAAAGGTTTCAGAGGAGGGCGAGCGGATGAAAAAGATGCTCCGGGAAAAGCAGAAGAATGCGCGTGTCAACCTCGGGTGTTTTCGTGAGGACGGCTTACGTAATCTCAAAGAGATCTCAAACAGTCTCTTGGAAAGGGTGCATATGTGGTGCCTACTCCCACACAGGGTTTTGAAAAGTGTATTTTTGAATTTCAACTAGATTTGGCTAAAATGCAAGTGGTGCTTGTGTGGTCGACATATTCATGAAGGGTGTTGTGATTAGTAGGATGGTGCTATGCAGTTGTTAGTGTGTTTTAACACATTGCCAGGTGGTTACTAGGCGAATGTTTATTGACACAAGTTAAATTTAAAGGGACAGTTCACCCAAAATTTTAAATTTTGTAATTAGTTAAGGTATTTTTGATTAAATCTAAGAGCTTTCTGACCCTGCATAAACAGCAACGCAACTGACATGTTCAAGGCCCAGAAAGGTAGGGTTAGGTGTTTCCTCAGAGACGGGCTCAACCCAGCGGTTGGGTAGAAAAAAATAACCCAGCGTTAAAAATGACCCAGCAACTTAGTTACAGAAAAACTACCCAGCACCTGGGTAAAAATATTAAAAAAATATTATAAAAAAATGTAAAATACCCAATAAAATGAGCCATCAGGCTGAACCCAGGATTTGGGTTTAAAAAAAATACTCTTTTTTTTTTTTTTTTTAGAGTGTAAATTAAAAAAATAAAAAAATAATGTATACTGGGGATGCATTAAATTGATCAGATGTGCTTGGAAAGACTTTTTAATAATGTTACAAAAAAAATTGTATTTCAAATAAATGTTTTTTAAATGTTCTATTCATCAGAGACTCCTGAAAAAATGTATCATGGTTTCCACAAAAATATTAATCAGCACAGCTGTTTTCAACATAAATATTAAAAATCATGCTGAAAATGCTGAAATTTCAGCTTTGCATCACAGGAAGAAATTATGTTTTTAAATAATTCAAATATTCGAAAAGGAAACGGTTATTTTAAATTGTAAAAATATTTCACAGTATTACTGATCTATGATCAAATAAATGCAGCCTTGGTGAGCAAAAGAGATTTCTTTCAAAAACATTATATATTTTACTGACCTCAAAGTTTTAAATGTTAATGTATAACACAAGTGATGAATTTAATACTTATGTGTAGGTTTTTTTTCTGAAGTTTAATAGGTTGTTGTTCTGAAGTTTCATAAATGAAAAATAAATTAAAATTAACCTTACATTAAGTGTCCGTCTAGGTCAAGTTTTCAAAATCTCTATGGGGCTTTGGGAGAACAAACATAAACACAGTACCACCCATGCACACACAGACACTCATTTCTACCCTCACGACCAGACAAACACTCGCGCACAAGTGCGTCTGGTGAAGTGAAATGTCAAGGAGATAAGTGAAATTGTTTAGTTGTTCCCAAGAGAGTAAAAACCGAAGCAGAGCAATTATCTTAATTGTGTTCCAGTGGTGTTTATAGCCATCATGCTCTGTCGCTGAATACCTCTTTTGTTGCTCTCTGTTTCTCAACGTTTCCTTCTGTTTGGTAATCTGTTTATGTGCCATTCTGTCATATTGTATTTTCAGTCTATAGCAATCATTTGTAATTTCCCTTCCATTACTTGCCTTTTAAACTTGATTTATTCCTCTGGTGTCTTGGTTTAGAGACTCCTTCTCTAAACCAAGAAGTGTTTTAATAAGTCTGTGTAGTTAGATTTTTGTCGACATTATAAAGTCCAGTTCAAGTGTCCAGCTTGTCTGGATACTTTCTAAGCAACATATACTGTATATGTTGCTTAGAAGTATCCAGACCAACCACAGTTCAGTTTGTTTTTACATGTGAAAATTAAGTTTTTGTGCCATTTATAGGGCCCTGTGATTTCTGCAATGTGTAAAACACGGATGGAATAACGGAATCCAGTCATGAAAATGGAATTTACTGTGTAACACGGAATGTCATAGAATTTGCTGAATTTTGGATGAATAAATCAAAACTAGGTCAGTGCAATTAATGCGTGTCTGTGAATATTAAGCAAAAATACAATTTAAATATGAATCCTACATGTTCTCCGTGTCTCTGTTTGAATGAATGGCAAACGCGTGCGGTTTCATATGCTACGCATACTGAAGTGTGTGTCATGCTCGAGGTGTTTTCAGTCTCTGCCGGCTCAATATATGAGTACATGAACACAAACATAATCTCTAGAACTGCTCTGAGAGCCACTTTATGAGCATTTTATGTTTTTTTTTTTTTTTTTTTTTTTTTTTTTGTGAGGAAAAACTATCGTCATATCATATACAGACAGAAATGTAAAGGTCTTCACAGCAACCCGTCAAAATAAAACTTGGGTTTAACTTGAAGAAACTGTGACAGAAATATATTAAGTAAAGTAGTGATAGTACTAATAAGCATTTTCCAGAAAAATTATTTGCCAAAAATTTCTTCACCAGAAAAATGTAAATACATGTACATTATTTCTGAGAAAATAATAATACATTTATTCAAAAGAAAATAAATAAATAAATAACAAAATCAATTAATTAAAGATGGTTTTGATTACTAAAATTTATAATGGAAAAAAACGGAATTAAAAAAGAAATGGAATTTGGTACAAAAAATTTAAGGAAAGAGTAGATGATATCAAAAAAGTTGGATGTCCTGAAAAACTAAAATTCAAACAATGTTGTAGAAGTCTCACAGTTTAATTCGTCCAAAAATAATAAGTTGTAAAATAATAATAAATTGTGTCAGACTGAAAACTAATACGAATGTGACCCAGCACCATAAAATAAATTATTAAAATAAAAGGGTAAATTTTTTTTTTTTTGATTGAGATTTATACATCTTATGAAAGCTGAATAAATGAGCTTTCCTTTGATGTATGGTTTGTTAGGATAGGACCATATTTGTCTGTGATGCAACTATTTGAAAATCTGGAATCTGAGGCTGCAAAAAAAAAAAAAAAAAAAAAAAAAAAAAAATATATATATATATATATTGTTCTTAGCAATGCATATCACTAATCAAAAATATCTTTATGGAATATGATCTTTATTTAATATCCTAATGATTTTTAGCATAAAGGAGAAATCTATCATTTTGACCCATACATTGTATTTTTGACTATTGCTATAAAAAACCCCTTCTACTTAAGACTGGTTTTGTGGTCCAGGGTCACATACGAGTCGCTTTTGTTTAATTTTACTGTCAGTCAGCTTTTCCTGCTGTACCTTTAGGGGAATTATTTGGATGCGTAGGGAGCACAACATGATGAATTCATTAAGCATTGTCATTAGTTTTAGGCTGCTGCTGAGCTATCTGAATAATTTATTTGCTGTAAGCTCTCCTCTGTGTTATTGTGTTGACTTAATTGCTATTCAGCCACAAATACAATATTACTGATTGGTTTAATTCTGCCATTATATTAGAATTGTCCACGGGTTGCTGCTCCTCTGATCCCAATAAAAGCGTATGATGTAATAAAAGGATTTTACCATCACTGTGATGTTTGCAGCTCAGCCTGGTTTTATAGTGAGAACAAATGAACTTATTTCACTCCGCTCGCCGGGCTTATTCTTCGAGCCCTTTTCTCTGACGGCACGACCCCAATTAGCTTCCAGACGGCTCAGACGGCTCCTCTATGTTAAACACGAATTCCGGCAGATGCTGCTCTAGTTGTCACGTCGAGATGGAGAACGAACGCACCAAACGAACATGTTTAGAATCAGAAAAGCTTTCTGAACAAATGCCAACAGTGACAGGAAACACTGCAGACTGACTGCAAATAGGAAGGAAGATCTTTAACATCTCAATTGTTTCTTCTAGATTAAATGGGGTGCAAATGAGGTGTTTGTGAAAGTTGCAAGCTGCTCAGATTTTTCCTCTGGGGAAAAAATCTAGTAAATGTCTCCCGGAAAGTTTCAAATGTCAGAGATTTTGATTTGCGCTCCGACATTTTGTGTTCTCTTTCTATTTTTATTTCTCCTAGGGGATTTTGGGATGAGAATATCAGTATGCTTTATGTTTAAAATGCAACCGATGAGTAGTTTATCCAGAAATATAATTTTTTATCATTTCCTTGTCTCAGTGTTCTCCATAAACAAATAGTTCACACAAAATGAAATTTTGCTGGAAATGTACACACCCTCAGGCGATCCAAGATGTAGAATTTGTTTCTTCATCAGACCAGTTTTGGAGAAATTTAGCAATGCATTACTTGCTCACCAATAGATTTACAGAGAATGGGTGCCGTCAAAATGAGAGTCTAAACAGCTGATAAAAACAAAACAATAATCCACATGACTCCAGAACATCAGAATCATTAAGATGATTTTAACTTCAAAATTTGTTCTCTCAGTGATCCATCTGAAGTGCTTAAAGGAGAACTCCACTTTCAGAACAACAATTTACAAAAAATTTACTCACCCCCTTGTCATCCAAGATGTTCATGTCTTTTGGTCTTCAGTCGTGAAGAAATTATGGTTTTTGAGGAAAGCATTTCAGGATTTTTCTCCATATAATGGACTTCATTGGTGCCCTGATTTTGAACTTCCAAGATGTAGTTTAAAAGCAGCTTCAAAGGGCTCTAAATGATCCCAGCCAAAGAACTTGTATTGACAAGAAGTGAAAGCCAATAGAACGTTCCATTGCAACAGTGGCGCCCAGCAGCAGCCCTACGCTTCCGTCATTTTGGAGTGAAAACGACTCAGCAGTGCGCTAGCTTCTTGCTGTCGCTATGGCAAATATCAGCTGCTTTGTTTAAAAGAATGTACATTAATGCTAAAATACACAACCTGAATGATGACAACATTTTTGAATATATATATATATATTTTTTACTCCTTTTCGTTTATTTCTTAAGAATTTTCGTACTTCTGTTAACTATTAAATCATAAGTCGTTTATTATTGAAAGGATTTTTGTATGTTTTGTACGTACTGTAATCTTTGTTTGTTATAGCAACAAAAAAAAAAAAAAAACCTTTGTCTTTCATTTATTCTTCACAAAATCTTTGCTCTCAAGAAACCAGTTTCGGTTGAAATTCCTATTTTAAGTGCAAGTATTAGCATTATAAATGCTGAATTAATACCAAGATATAAAATTAAATTAAGGACAAGCATTAGAAAATTGGGGATGTTAGACAATAAATATATATAAAAGCTTCACAGTAAACTTTTTTTTTTTTTTTTTTTTGCAGTATTGTCTTATATTAATGTCCGTTAAAGCATAACTGTAAACAAAAAAATCATGTTTATGTAAAAAAATTATAGCCACTGTCTCTAAAATTTTGTAATTATTCAGTTATGACAGACACAGCAATGCATCATGTTCTGTAAGATCATCATGTTTGTAGTGTGTTCCAGGGAATTAAAACTTACAATATAATGTATAAATACAAAATGTTTCAGACCTATAATAGTAACTAATAATAATAATGGTAATGTTGCATAAAATGAAAATACTCAATAAAGCAGGCTAAAATTGCCTCAAATGTATAATTAATGGTTGAATTCCACAACTGATAACATAAAACAAATATAATAATACAATACAACATTTACTGTAGTAGTCATAAAATTTACTGATTTGAGAAATTTTCTATTGCGTTTCTGATTTGGCTGTGAGATTCGCCAATTTTAAGTGCGTAAGATGTGATGGATTCTGATCCGTCAAAAAAAATTTCTAACCATGTAGAGTGACTTTTTGCACTTTTTCGTGTCACACACTACTTCCCTGCATTCATTGCAGTCTTTTATTTCTACTTTGACTTCTCTTTTGTTGTCATTCTGTCTGCTTCTATGCGGTTGTCCAGTTGGCATTTTCACTCCGAAATGGCGGCCGTGCTACCGAAGCACCACCTAGTGGTCATCAGAGTTTCACCTCTTGGTATTCTATACTCTTTGTCCCAGGAAGAAGGGTCTTATCTAGCGAAACGATCTGTCATTTTTTCGGAAAATAAAAATTTGTTTACTTTTTAAGCGCAAAAGCTCATGTAGCACAGGCTCTGGGATGCGTGTCCACGACACTACGTACTATTGAATCACGTCAAAAGGAACTACAGACCCAGTGCTTACAAAGCGAACGTGCAAAGCCTAAGGAAGTGCAAGTAAAACGCTGTTTACAAACAAAAAGGTACAACGATGTCAGATGAAGTTGTGGGAGAAAATGAGATGGAGTTTTTTCGCCATACTCTACCTTTTTTGAGTACACAGACGATGAACTTAGACGGGATTCTAAGCGTCGTGGATGCGCATCCCAGAACCCGTGCTACACGAGCTTTTGTGCTTAAAAAGTATACAAATGTTTATTTTTCGAAAAAAATGACCGATGGTTTCGCTAGGTAAGACCCTTCTTCCTCGGCTGGGATCGTTTAGAGCCTTTTGAAGCTGGGTTTAAACTACATTTTGGAAGTTCAAAATCGGGGCGCCAGTGAAGTCCATTATATGGAGAAAAATCCTGAAATGTTTTTCTCAAAAACGATAATTTCTTCACGACTGAAGACAGAAAGACATGAACATCTTGGATGACAAGGGGGTGAGTAAATTATTTGTAAACTGTTGTTCTGGAAGTGGACTTCTCCTTTAACAGCTCCCTTAAGAGTAATTGTGAATAATATTACCTTCCATTTTGGTCTGTTTTTGGCACAAAGGTATTGTATGGCTTCAATAGACTTGGGAAATACTACACTGGTGAGATGGACCATTTTATGATGCTTTCATGGTGCTTTTGTGTCAATCTCCATTCACTGAAAGTACATGGAAAAGTGCAACCTGTAAAGAATTTCTGCTTTTTTGTTTCACAGAAGCAAGAAAGTTATACAGGTTTGGTATGACATAAGGGAGAGTAAATGATGACAGAATATGTTTCAGAATAAGTCACCTGAGCTGTGAAAGTACACAATCTTTTTCTGGTGAAGGTGACTGTCTAAAACATTAAGCTGAATCAAGGAGCAGCTTGTAACCTAATATGTAGTTACGAATGAATGCATTGGAGACAAAGTTCAATTTGAGGACCCAAGTCGATGACTTGAAAGTTCAATAAAAGAAACTGGAGGAGACCACAAGTCTTATGAGCTTTCCGAACCTATCTGCTCTCACTAAAACAAGGTCTGTGCAGGGCTTTCATTACAGGAAGCCACACACACATACACCTACATCCAGGAAGCGGTGTGATTGAATCATTGATCAATTTAATGGAGGCTCTGGACAACCAACAGTGTCTTACTGCAGTCTGGCGAGTGTAGCGTAGTGAGAATTGAGTCGTCAAACAGACACACTTGTGAAGGATGTATGTGCATGCAGACAGCATGGTTTTCAGCATCACAATAATAAGAAATAAGAAAAATCCTTGAGCAGAAAATCAGAATGTTAGAATGATTTCTAAAGAATCTTGTGACTGGAGTAGTGATGCTTAAAAAAAATCAGCTTTGCATCACAGGAATAAATTACATTTTAAAATGTATTAAAATAGTAAAGAGTCATTTTAAATTGCAATAATATTTCACAATATTTGTGTTTTTACTGTATTTTTATATATTAAAAAAATGCAGCCTGATGAGCATAAGAGACTTGAACATTAAAAAAAATCTTACAGACCCCAAACTTTTACATTTTTGTAGACAGACAGATGGACAGATTGATTTGTTGGTTTTTGAACATAAAAAGAGAGCTCAGATGTGTATCATTTTATTGGATATTTATGTTAATTAAGCAACAAAACACAGCTTTAACAAAGTTTAATTTCACAGTGAACACTGTGAAGTGTTATGTCACTTAATTATTACATTTATGAATTTGAATACTACCGTTAGGCTTTTTTTTGTTTAAAATTTATTTCATTGTATTTATCTATGCTTCTGATTTGTGTATTTGTTCTTATTTTGTTACTGACTGTTCACTTGTGAACGATTAAACGTGTTCGAACCTTATTTGCTAGGCTTGTAGTTTTTGCTGTCATTGAAGAAGTACATAAGGTGCAGCATTTATCTGAAATAGAAATCTTTTGTAACAATATAAATGTCTTTATCATCACTTTTGATCAATTTAAAGCATCCTTGTTAAATAAAAGTATTAATTTCTATAATCCCTCCCCAAAATATTATAGTGACTCCAAGCTTTTGAATGGTATAAATGCTACAAAAGCTTTTTATTTCGGATAAATGCTCTATTCTAATTATGAAAGAATCCTGAAAAAATGTACTCAACTGTTTTAAATGTTGATAATAATAATAATAATAATAATAATAATAATAATAATAATAAAAAATGTTTCTTGAACAGCAAATCAGCATATTATGATTTCTGAAGGATCATGTGACACTGGAGTAATGATGCTGAAAATGTAGCTTTGATCACAGGAATAAATTACATTCTAAAATGTATTAAAAATAGAAATTTCAAATAGTAAAATATTACACAACATTACTGCTTTTGCTGTATTTTGGATCAAATAAATGCAGGCTTGGTGAGCAGAAACAACTTCATCATCAAAAATCTTACTGTTCAGAAAGTTTTGACTGGTAGTATAAATGCATAGCAAAGTTACATTGGTATCACCCCCCTTTTTACTGATCTAAAAAATTATCTGATCCATGACTCAAAAAGCGCAATATGATCTGAATCTTGAGTTTTGTGATTCATCGTACCCCTAGATGTATGTGTACTTCACGAGTTTATTTTCTTCCCTGTTGATCCCCCTCCCCCTACAGAAACACACAGATCATAAGCGATCTTCCATTAGACACTAATTAGACATGTGAACAGTGCTCACACAACAACAGCACCTATTAATAGAGACAGCGGCCTTTCTACAGAAAACAGATTACAGTCATCATTATCTTAATTGCCTTGAGATGATTCAGGAAAAAATGCTGCAAATTCAGTTTATGCATTTGGAAACGCAACCAATTAGCAGTTCAAACCTGTTGTTCGGGATGATGTTTTAACCAAAGCAGAGGGGAAGTCATTAATTGTAATATAGCACATTTCTCGTTACGGAATGTAGTTCATTATCCAATTTCGCGTCGCAAAGTTCCTTTTTCAACCCGTGGGAATGATAATGGCGTCCTGCTAATGGTCTTCTGGTAATTAAACAAACAGATATGCAGATTGCTGTCTAATGGAGTTACCCTGGTAACCATTATCAGAATTAATCATCAGTGCATGCATGAATCAATTTCAACACTGATTTGTTTTTCAAGCAAACATTCGAGTTTAGTCGACTTCTGTGAACCGGTATGAATATGCAGGAGTCTGCATGCTCCCCTTGCCTCAACAATAGACTAGCCTACTAATTTACCACAGTTCCGCTTAATGCATAATTGATATTCATGAGGTCTGTTCGCGTTGCTTACCATTTTACTGAGGCTGCCAGGAGATATTATTCCCCTCCACTCAGACGAATGGCCTGATGTGTGCTTGGGCTAAGACCCATCACAATGTAATTAATCCCTGTGGGTCTGAGAATGAGTTTTAACGTCGTCTGATATGCTGTGTAGAGGATACTATTGAGTTGTAGCAAGAATGAGGGTCATATCTGTAAATAAAAGTCAAAATTCATTAGCTTTTAATTTGTTTTTTTTTTTTGGTTAGCATTGCATACATACTGTGAAAATTGATGGTGACCGTGACCATTAAGCTCTAAAATGATAACGACTCAATAGTGACTTCACTTTTTTTCTCATGCAAAGCTATTGTATGGTTTTAAAGAGCTTGGAATACAGTGCGGATGGGCAATATTTAGATGCAATTTATTTTAATCCCACATTGTTTTTACTATTTGGTGTTTCTATAGAAAAAAAACAACCTTTTGTTTGATAAGAAAAGGCAGATTGGATGTTCTGCTAAATAGCTGCTTTTGTGTTCTACGAAAAAGGAAAAATAATTTCCACACTTGCAGAGCTTCCTTTGGTTTTGAAAAACGAATATCCCGCTGACTGTGTTAGTAAATCCATTGAACTGTTGACCTGTGGACATTAGAAATGAGGCAGCAGTATAGTTGTTTTCCCGATCTGAGAAATTGCCTCAGCACTTGGCCACACCGAGAGTGAAACTGATTTACTCCTGCTGCTCGGACAATCCCTGAGGACCTGCAGGATGTAGAGCAGAACGGCAGAGCAGAAAACCATCAAAATGGTTTGTACCGTGAAAAATGTGAGATGTTGTGCAATTATAGTAAAAAAGAGAGCTTCTCTATGGAACCTCACGTCTGTCCACATCCAATTTCACCCCAAGATCAGAAGGAAAAAAATATTTTTATTTTATTTTTTTTATAAAATATTTCTATTTCAATTTTTATATATACATAATATTTTTTTTTATTGTTTTTAATTACATATATGTTTATTGTAAGTGGCATTAAGATTTTTATCATTAGCATATTAAGTAAAGATTATGTTCCATGAAGATATTTTGTAAATTTCCTACCGTAAATATATATAAGCTTAATTTTTGATTAATAATATGCATTGCTAAGAACTTAATTTGGACAACCTTATAGGCTTTTCTCACTATTTTGATTTATTTATTTTTTTTACCACCTTCAGATTACAGATTTTCATATTGTTGTATCTCGGCCAAATATTGTCCTATCATAACAAACTATACATCAATCAAATTTGAATTTCAAAAAATGGACCCTTATGGCTGGTCCAGGGTCACATTTTCATTTTTCATGAAACTTAATTTTAGCAGGATAAGCTTATTGTCATTAATAAAAAAAAATGTCTTGGCCAAACACATTTTTACTATTGAAATGAAAATACATTTCAATGCATGGTCAAATAAGACCATGAAGCATATTTAAAAATGTACTTTACAAACTGATTCTATATATTTTGCATTACACTGGCATTATTTTATGTAATGATGCAATATGAGAAGGTATTTTTTGCGTAAAAGTAATGAAAATTGTACTTGACAATTCAAATTGAGTGTATACAATACAGTTGCAGTCAAAAGTTTACATACACCTTGCAGAATCTGCAAAATGTTAATTATTTTACCAAAATAAGAGGGATCATGCAAAATGCATGTTATTTTTTATTTTGTACTGACTTGAATGAGAGATTTGAAACATAATGCATTAAGAGCCGGGGGGTGAAAACTTTTGAACAGAATGAAGATGTGTACATTTTTCTTATTTTGCCTAAATAATTTTTTTTTTTTTTTTTTTTTTTTTCAGTTTAGTACTGCCCTTCAGAAGCTACAGAAGATACTTACATGTTTCCCAGAAGACAAAATAATTGAAATTTAGCCTTCAAATTAAAAACAGTTTTTATCCCCCGGCTTAATGCATCGTGTTTCCTTCTAAAGCATCAGTGAGCATTTGGACCTTCTGTAATAGTTGCACATGTAACTGAGTCCCTCAGTTGTCCTCAGTGTGAATAGATGGGTCTCAAAATCATACAGTCATTGTTGGAAAGGGTTCAAACACACAAAAATGCTGAAAAACCAAAGAATTTGTGGGACCTGAAGGATTTTCCTGAAGAACAACAGGCAGTTTAACTGTTCAGGACAAACAAGGGACTCATGAACAACTATCACTAAACAAAAAAACACAGCTGTGGATCATTCAGGTAACAACACAGTATTTAAACAGGGTCATATTTATCAATTCAACTATTCAATTATTTTCTCTTGTGGACTATATGTAAGCGTATTTTATGTGAAATATCTTATTCAGGTCAGTACTAAATAAAAATAACATGCATTTTGTATGACCCCTCTTATTTTGGTAAAATAATGAACATTTTGCAGATTCTGCAATGTGTATGTAAACTTTTGACTTCAACTGTATGTTTTTCTAGCATTATTTTATATAATGATGCAATATGCGATATGTGAGAACTGTGGAGAATTCTATTGAATTGTCATTTACAATAATATGCCACAGAACAAAAAAGGCTTTTCTTTATGCAGAATATCATTTGTGGTGAAATTTTTATTTATTTATTTATGTATTTTTTGACAGATGCACCAATTAAGACAAGGTTTGTTTTTTCAATCACAGCTGGCTCTCATCTTCTGGTGGCTCAGGCTTTGGCCAAACATCCTCACAGAAGGAATATTAAATTGGTCTGCATTCTCTCCTTCTCATCATGCTGTCCTTGTGAGCCCTATCATGCTCCCTTTGCTCGAGATGCCCACCTCCCCCCACCCCCTTCAGGCTTCATAAATAAACCAGCAGTTGAATGGAAACTGCAGTTTCTGAGCTCTGTGTCGGACCAGTGATAAACAGGTCTAGCTCTTTAGAAACTGCTACACATCCTTATTTTTTCATGTTATAATTGAGTGTTATTACCACACAACAGGAAGATAAATCTTTCGACAGGGGCATGCAGCAGGTATTCATCCTGCTGTGAAAAATCACAGACATGGAAGCTGCTTGTCTTTTGTGTCATATCAAAACTTTAAGAATATGTCTGGGTTTGCGGCATAATTCAAGCAAGTAAGAATGTTTGCTATTAAAGCTGCTTTAAAAACATTAAACATTGCTTGGCATTACTGACCTTTTCACCAATAATAATATTTAAACTTTGGCTGTTATTTATTGCAGTTACATAAATGTAGTGAATATGAATTAGAGAATATTAAACCAGAATGTCCTATATTCAAAGTTATATGCTGGCTTCACTAGAACACTTGTGGCCACATGCATGTCATCTAGCATGTTTATGATGACATGCTCCATGAATACCCCACAGAGTACATAAAAATCTTTTTTTCTTTAGCTTACATGTGACATTTTCCCCCGTCGCATGGATGCAGAATCTGTTTGACGTCTGCCGGCAGCGCTTATGTTCCAGTCTGATGGCTGTATAGTTCTTGCTGTCACATTTGGTGGTAACTTACTGGCCCAAATCAAAAGAGCCTACTCACAATTCTCTGAGGCTACACTGTAAAAAATGTTTGTAATTTTAATGGTAAAAGGCTGTAAAAATGCTACTTGCTACAAAAAATATTACTAAAACAGGGCTATTGTGGTGATGAAATTTCCCTTGCAGTGATTTTGAGTGCCTCAACATCTATCTATCAACATAATTAAGCTCATTGGTATTTTAAAGGGAAAAAATGAAAATTAACCCATGATTTACCCTCAAACCATCCTAAGTGTATTTGACTTTCTGTATTCAGATGAATACAGTTGTAGTTATATTAAAAATGTCCTGGCTCTTGCAAACTTTATAATGGCAGTGAATGGGTGTTGAGATTTTGAATCCATATTTTAATAATATACATTGCTAAGAACTTAATTTGGACAACCTTATAGGCAATCTTCTCACTATTTAGATTTTTTTTTAATTTTTTTAATTTTTTTTTTTTTGCACCTTCAGATTCCAGATTTTCAAATAGTTGTATCTCGGCCAAATATTGTCCTATCATAACAAAGCATACATCAATCAAATCTGAATTTCAAAGAATGGACCCTTATGACTGGTTTTGTGGTCCAGGGTCACATTTTCATTTTTCATGCACCTTGATTTTAGCAGGATAAGCTTGTTGTCATTAATAATAATAATAAAAAAAAAAAAAATGTCTTGGTCATACACATTTTTGCTAATGAAATGAAAAAACATTTCAGTGCATGGTCAAATAAGGCCATGAAGTGTATTTAAAAATGTACTTTACAAACTGATAATATATATTTTTCTGGCATTATTTTATGTAGTAATGCAATATGAGAAGGCATTTTTTGCATAATAGTAATGAAAATTGTACTTGACAATTCAAATTGAGTGTATACTATACAGTTGAAGTCAAAAGTTAACATGCACCTTGCAGAATCTGCGAAATGTTAATTATTTTACAAAAATAAGAGGGATCATATAAAATACATGTCATTTTTTTGAACATAATGAAGTGTGCATTTTTCTTGTTTTTCCTAAATATCTTTTTTTTTTTCTTTTTTTTTTAATTTAGTACTGCCCTCCAGAAGCTACATGTTTCCAAGAAAACAAATACGTGAAATTTACCCTGATTTTCAAATTCATCGATGTTAATTCCAGTTCATCGAATCGATGCGTTTTTGTAAGAATTAGGAATTTGGAAGAATGTGTGATTATTATGGAAGCCTGTTTCCGCCACTGAATAAAAAAAAAAAAAAGTTTATTGTGACTTGTTATCTCACAATTCTGTTTTTTTTTTCTCAGAATTGTGAGATATGAACTGACAGTTGCGAGTAATTAAGTTAGAATTGTGAGATATAAACTCGCAATTCTGTGAACGTATCAGTCTTTTTTTTTTTTTCTCAGGACTGGACTTGTTTTGCGAGATACAAAGTCACAATTGCGAGGGAAAAAATCAGAATTGCAGGTTTATATCTCGAAATTCTGACTTTATTTCTCACAATTGTGAGTTTATATCCCACAATTCTGACTTTGTATCTAGCAATTCTGATATTGTAACTCGCAATTGTGGATTTATATATCACAGTTCTGAGAAAAAAAGTCAGACTTGCGAGATGTGAACTCGAAATTGCGAGAAAAAAGTCAGAATTTTGAGATAAAAAGTCGCAGTTACCTTTTTTACTTTTTATTCTTTGGCGGAAACGAGCTTCCATAGATTATAACGCTGGTTATGATGTTAAGGAAATCTCAGGGGTAACAAGGAGGTTTTTACATATTTTTTTGTAATTATAATTAATGCAAGTATGCGGTTTGTGTTACAAGTCCGCAAGTACAGTACATTTGCTTAATGTGGTGTAATTATGTGAAAGCACGTCTTGCTCTGGTAAATCTAGTAAGTTTCAGTTTCAAATGACTACAGCAGGCTGTTATGTAGTCCTTGAATCATATAGATGTTTTTATGATTTTTAAATGGCTTTTTGTCATTTTATGGAGTACCATCCATTTTCATTGTAAAGAAAACTTTCCGCAGAAGCAGAGAGTCAAACAGAGATGTGTGTGTCTGGAACAACTTGAAGGGTAATACATAGAGAAGTTGCTTGATTTTGTAGCCATTGGGTGCAAATGTTTTGTTGAGGAATGCTGTTTTACACACACAAACACACACATATATACACATACAGAACTCGCACTCCTTTGTTTTCAGAGTGCCAGGTGTCGCATTAATCAGTATGTGTACAATCAGGCATAATCATTTCAATCAGACATCCCAGTGTTTACGCCGTTTGTTTGCGTTGTTTGTTTACTCTGATCGTTTCATATGCAGCTCAGCTCACATATAAAAATGAAATTTAAAATCGCTTTCAGTTTGCCAACATTCTAAGTTGCACTGTCACATACTCTTGCCAATGATGCTTTTTGTCACCTTGAAAGTGCTGAAATATGAAAGTCTAGACTGAACACAAACATGGAAAGATGCATTATGAACATAAAACACATAGTTCCAGCTCTAAAATATGATTTTTACTTTTTATGCACCAATGGATTGCCATGGCTGACCATAAAAATGTCTTTTATCATGATGTTCCTGTTGTTTTATAATAACAGTAAGACAAGTGGTTGTTTATTACAATGATTTTACCATGTTTATGTTACATGTCTCCTTGAGTTTCTGTTTATTGGACTGTTCTATTCTTGGTTTCTCCCATTGTCTCCCCCCATTGATCTGTCTACTTTGGTTTAGTCCTTGTTAACGTTATCTGGTTCACCTGTCTGTCATTATTAGTTACCCTTTATAAGTCTGTCCTTGAGTTCATTACCCTGTCGGTCTTTATTGTTGATGTTTAATGTTTCTACGTGTGTGGATATTCCTGCCTGTTCCTGCGTGTGCTACCTGAAGATTATATTAAATATTGTTGCCTGTTATCTCGTCTCTCGTCTCGTTCCGTCCAGCACGCAGCTACACCGTAACAGTTTAAGGGTGTTTTAGGCACTTCAGTTAGATTAGTGCCCAACAGTACGCTTTGAAGGTGACATATCATGAGACCTTTTCCATGTTTAAGTGCTATAATCGGGGCCCTGTGCATCTACCAACCCAGAAAATGTGAAAAAGAACAACCTAGTAACTTTGTTTTGGTAAGCCTTTGTCTGCAAGCATGTGAATAAAATGAGCCGCACAGATTTCGCTCTCCACGTGACTTGGAAAGGGGATCTCATTATAATATTATAATATTAAAAGATTGCGATCTTGATTCAATCACCCATGCTGTTTTATTTCTAAATGACAACGATTCGTCTGTGTCTATTAAACCTTTGATAAAGTCATACCGAACATTCAAAAACTATGAGAACAGTTATTATGTATGAAACAGCTTCAGAAGCAATCTTTTTAACCATTTATAGTTATGATGTAAACACTGATGGCTAATGTAGCAATCAAAATACAGGAAATCATCTTTTGAAGGTAACTGGCGCTTCAAAAAATGTTGACTACAATGTTGATTACATTGATTCGCCACTAGGTGGTGACAAGTGACTGTTAATGTATTTGTCGTTGAATCATTCATTCAAGAGATTTGTTCAAAAATGCTGATTCGGTAATGAAACAAGTGAAGTATTTATGAGTAATTGAATCATTTATTCAAGAGATTTGTTCAGAAACGCTGATTAATTCGGTAATGAAACAAGTAAAGTATTTATGAATGAGTCATTGAATCATTCATTCAAGAGATTTGTTCAGAAACGCTGAATCATTCAGTAATAAAACAGATGAAGTATTTATGAGTGAGTCATTGAATTGCTTATTCAAGAGATTTGTTCAAAAATGCTGATTCATTTGGTAATGAAACAAGTGAAGTATTTGAGTGAGTGACTGAATTGTTCATGCAAGAGATTTGTTCAAAAACGCTGATTCATTCGGTAATCAAACAAGTGAAGTATTTATGTGTGTGTCATTGAATCATTTATTCAAGATGTTTGTTCAAAAATGCTGATTCATTCGGTAATGAAACAAGTGAAGTATTTATGAGTGAGTGTTTGAATATTTAAACTAATATGTTTTTAAAACGCATGATTTCAGCGAAATAGACATAATCAAAACCAAACAGATGTTTTTTGGCAGAGTATCTGAGCTATGACATGTTAAAGGGGTCATCGGATGCCCATTTTCCAGAATTTTATATTTAAATTCTCAATGGTAGTGTAAAACAACACCCTTTTTACCTTGCCAAAATCAGCTCTGCAAAAATCATCCTGTTCTGGTCGAGGTTGCTTTAAATGTTAATGAGCTCTGCTCGCCCCGCCCCTCTCTTCTCTCTGTGGAGTGACGAGCCTGTTTACTTTAGCTGCCTTTAGCCGCTGAACTTGCTAACTAGCACGTTATTAGGAAAGGCGATCGCAAAGATTCATAAAAAAAAACCCTTATACTCACCTCTACTGTAAGTGAAGCTGGATCACGAATGATCCGCGCGAACATAGACGGATATATGTAGATCGGGAGGCGCATTCCATTCACAAACAAATGTAATCCACTGCATCTTCAGTGGCTCAGATGTCGGAGGTAAATGACGACCACTATGTTCATTATTACATCCAGCAACACAACACCTCAATCGCTCAATCCAAGATATTCTTGTCTAACTTACATCCCTGCTCCAGCATCGAAAACAATGGAGGTCTGACTGTTACAGCTGATTGAAGGCGGGTCTGAGGTAAGACGCTCATGTCAATCAACTATCGCGGGAGTGGCCTCTGTGGGTGTGACGCCACACCGACAGGCATCTGAGAACGACTCGATTTGAAAAAGGGGATATTATTTTTACAGATTCATTAAAAACCACTACATAGATTTGTATCATTATAGGGTAGATGTGTACAAACACTGCCAACACACATTAATGTTCAAACAACATGTAAAAGTGAACTTCGCATCCGATGACCCCTTTAAGGCACACCCCTGTTCTGGAAAAGGAGGTAGGGAACAGCAGCTCATTTGCATTTAAAGACACATGCATGAAAACAGCGTGTTTCTGCTTCTACTCAAAATAGGCATTTTCAAAATTATGTAATAAATGCTCTGTGGGGCATTTTGAGCTGAAACTTTAAAGATACATTTTCGGGACACCTGAGACTTGTATTACATCTTGTTAAAAGGGTCTCCTTTAAGCGTTTTAAAATCACAGTGAAGCACAGCTTCCCATAGCTTATTTCTTGAAAACCACGATCCAAGCAGCTTAAAATGGTTAATGGTCCAGAAGGACACAGGGTTACATTTCCACTCTGATGACCGTTAACTACTGACAAATGGCAGTGCCGTCCCGTTGTGCTCTGTGCCAGCTTGAATGCTTGAGCGCTCCCAAGATATCTTTATACTGCAAGGTTAGTGCAGCCTTTCATGCTTGTAGCTTAACATTTTTTTTCTTTTGACGCTTTTTCAGACTTGCGAACAGATTTTTATCAGTTGGTTTAAGTCGTGTCGGATTTAACAGCATGACTGGTAGAAGTTCACGATTTCTGGCTCAAATATGAAAAGAGTGTGAAATACATTTGTTCGCTGTGTCACTATGGTCTCAGTACAAACCGCCAAAAGCAGACAGATGCCTAGCCATCTGAAAGTTTGAAAAATCAAACCCTCAAGTCATTCTCGCCCCATTTGGACCGGTGTTTGGTAAGATGAATGGAAACATTACCCATATGTCATTGTATTAGAACAGAAGTCAGCGTTGGAGGAAAATGTTAGAAGTGTTAATAAAAACAACATATTTTTTCTGTCACTGTGAGACTGTACAGGTATATGCATATGTAAAGATCATATTTAGTCCATGTTTTAGATCAAATGTGCATTGATGGACAGGAGAAAAGATGGTAATTCTGCCAGGCTCTGTTTTTGCCACAGCAACACTGGCATTACTTTGGCCATTTGGTGACACGGCATTGCTGCCCAGGAGCGAGGAGTGAATGTGCCAACACAATCATGACAAGATGCTTGCTTCATGGTCCTTTAACTCTTTATTTCCCTCCGTCTCCTTCCATTTTCATAACTACCTATAATGCTTTTCTTGTTTTATCTCTTTTAAAGGATTAGCTCACTTCCAGAATAAAAAATCCCTGATAATTTACTCACCCCATTTTATCCAAGATGTTTTTTCATACCTCAGTTGAAAAGAAATTAAGGGTTTTGAGAAAAACATTCCAGGATTTTTCTCCATGTAGTGGACTTCAATGGTGACCAACAGGTTGAAGGTCCAAAAATGGACCTTCACTAGCTTGACCTCACGCATTACGAAATCATGCATGCATGACTTAGGCAGAAGTACCAACACCATGCTTACAAAGCAAATGTGCAAAGAAAGTCAAACGCTGTTTAACGATGTCGGACTATTTTGAAGTTGGAGGATAAAATAAGATGGTGCTTTTCGCCCTACCTTACCTTTTGAACCGAAGTACACATACGAAGCACTAACTGCAAGTGAATTTTCCAATGTGATTATGCAAAGCGTGAAGACTCAAATCACAGATCTTGTGCAAGACGAACATTTGTGGTTAAAAAGTATGTTTTTTTTAGAAAATGACCAATCATTTCGCTAGATAAAACCCTTATTCCTCGGCTGGGATCGTGTAAAGCCCTTTGAAGCCGAGTTGAAACTGTAATTTTCAAATTTAACTCATTGGGTCCCATTGACGTCCATTATATGGAGAAAAATCCATGATTTTCTCAAAAACCTTACTTTTTGACTGAAGAAAGAAAGACATGAACATCTTGGATGACATGGGTGCGTAAACTATTAGTCTGGAATTTAACTAATTCTTTAAACCAAAGCCTGTAGTTCCAAGGTTTGTTTTTGTTTTTTTTTGCATCATTGCCATAAAAGAACACTTTTTGCTTCTCCAAAGAACCATTTAGTAGATTCTAAACATTTAAAATCCCACTATAAAGAATGTTTTGTGGAATGGAAAGTGTCCATGAATGTTAAAGGTCCTTAAAACCACAGATGCCAAAAAAGAACCTATATTTTTCAAAGTGTAGAAATGTCAGATTGCTCTTCTGAGACAGTAATGAGATTATGTAGAGAGCAAATGGAGACTTTTTCCCTAAAAAAATATGCTTGTAATTTAATTTATTTCTACTTTACATTAATTTAGAGAAAACAAATGCTCAGGTTTGCCACGAGTTCTCAGTTTTGCTTCTTTTAAAGGTCAGCTTTGTCCCTGAAGTTGCCTAGGGTAAATAAAAAAGACAAATAATATGATTGCAAACTTCTTTCTAAGAACAACTAATAAGTTGAGGATAAATAAATATTTAAGTTCACAATGAAATCTCTGACTTTTCTGAGCATAACTGAAGCACACTTTGAAACGTTGCTCTATCTCTCAAAAGAAAAATTGAAGCAGAAGACTCTCCATTTGCTTGGAGAGAAGAGATCATATTTGTGATTATTCTGCCGGAACATCTGAAAACAAAAGTTAAAGATTTCAGTATGTGACCCTGGACCACAAAACCAGTCGTAGGTAGCACGTGTATATTTGTAGGAATAGCCAACAGCACATTGTATGGGTTAAAATGATCGATTTTTCTTTTATGCCAAAAATCATTAGGATATTAAGTCAAGATCATGTTCCATGAAGATATTTTGTAAACTTCCTACCGTAAATATATCAAAATGTAATTTTTGATCAGTAATATACATTGCTAAGAACTTCATTTGGACAACTTTAAAGGCAATTTTCTTAGTATTTCAATTTTTATTTTATTTTTTTTGCACCCTCAGATTCCAGATTTTCAAATAGTTGTATCTTGACCAAATATTGTCCTATCCTAACAAATCACACATCAATGGAAAGCTTATTTATCAGCTTTCAGATGATGTCTCGATATTGAAAAAAATGACCCTTGTGACTAATTTTGGAGACCATAGTCACATATGAGAATATAAATATTCCGCATCAAATTCTTTCAAGACTTTCATTTTTCAATGATCTGAGCTATGCTATTCACATTAGTTTTATAGATCAATTGTCTCCATTTAAAGAATCTTAGGAGAAATATCTCAGACTGTCTTCATATGTAAATGACTTAGAAATGAAAAGTCTTCAAAATAGCTCAATTTTTCTCTGGGAGTATCTCTGTAACCATCCTGTCTGTCTATTTGAAATGCATTTATGCAGACAGGTTCACTTAGGTTGCATTAAAAGTACTCAGTGATGGTATTCCTGTTCGGTTGAAGAGGGTCATCTTGTGAGTCTCATTTACTGCAGATTTCACCCAGACACACACATATGCACACAGTATTTCACTCTCACACTTTGAGACACATTCTTTGTGACACATTCTTATCTCTTTTTCCCTCTCGCTCGCACTCGCTCTGCTCGACTGTGATGTCTCAAGCAGCCTCGGTCTGCCGGCAGCGCTCGCTCATCTGGAGGTCAGACACGCGGTGGGGGGGAGAGATCGGTCGGACAGAACAACACACGCTGGTTGAGATCGCTCAACCCGAGCAGTAAGCCATGAAACGGTGCCGCAGGCTTTGAAGATCACACTGAAGAGCAGATCTGAGGCGAAGCGCACGGAGAGCAGACGAACTGTGGCGATATATGAATGTGCAGATTCCCGAAATGCGGAGGAACTTCATATGAATTACACAATCCACACTGTCACTGACCCTGGGTGCTTTGAAGAATGAACTAGATTTTTAGAGTACTAAACTCACCATTGCTTTCTAAGGTGTTGACAGGTGTGAGTGTTTTTAGAGAGCTGCTATGTCGTTGTTTGGGTGGTGTTAGTGATTTGACTCGCTACTGTGATTTTCAGGTGTCTAGTAATGTCTAGAAGTGTTTTTAGACTGAGGCCTGTGTGCGGTGTTGTTATCATTATCCAAAACTTAAAAAAAATTTTTCAGTAATTAAAAATGGAATATAATATGAATATTAGATGAAAAACTTGGATTAGATGAAGATATTTCTAAACAAAGATTCAAAATGTTGCCTTGGCAACTAACTTAAATAAATATGAATGAAAAAAAAAAAAAATTGAGAAACAAAAAAACTAAAACTAATAAAAATAAAAATGAAGGCACAGAACAAAATTGCTAAAACTTTAAAATTAAAATTAAAAACTTAAAAATAAAACTAAAATTGAAATATAACAACCAAAATGTAATGTATCTAAAGAAAAAAAATGTAAAATTAAAGCTGAATTGAAAAAAAAAAACCAAAACTAATAAAAATAAAAACAATGAAGGTACAAAACAGAATTACTAAAACTAAAAACTTAAAAAAAAAAAAATTAGCTAAAATTGAAATATAACAATCAAAATGTAAACTAAAGTAAAAAAATGTAAATTAAAGCTGAATTGAAAAAAAAAAAACAAAAACAATTAAAAATGAAGGCACAAAACAAAATTACTAAAACTTCAACTAAAATTAAAATGAAAAAAAAAACTAAAATTGAAGCATAACAATCAAAATGTAAAGCATCTAAAGTAAAAAAAAGTAAAAAAAATAAATAAAGCTGAATTGAGAAAAAAACTGAGAAAAACTTCAAAATTAAACTAAAATTTAGATATAACAACCAAAATGCAAAGCATCTAAAGTTAAAATTTTAAATTAAAGATGAATTGAAAAAAAAAAAAAAAAAACTAAAAAAAGATGAATTCACAAAACAAAATGACTAAAACATACAAACTAAAATTAAAATGAAAAACTTAAAAATAAAAATAAAACTGAAATATAAAGTAACTAAAGTATCTAAAGTAAAAATCTCAAATTAAAGCCAAATTGACAAAAAATAAAATAAAATAGAAATAAAAATTATGAAGGCCCAAAACTAAATTAACTTAAAAAAACTTAAAAGATAAAACAAAAATTGAAATATAACAAAAATCTTAATAAAAATAAAAATAAAAATGAAGACACAAAACAAAACTTAAACTAAAATTAAATTGAAGAACAAAAAAAATAAAAAAGATTTTAAATGAGTAAATACTATGATATTGTATAAATACTTTTAAATATACATTGTCAGTTTGTGGAATTATTTATTTTTTTATTATTTATTATTACTTTTTTACAAAATACATTTTGGCTATAAAAGAACAACAACAAAATACTATAATATAAAATAAGATTTTGTTGTTGTTGTTGTTGTTGTTTGTTTTTGTTTTTTTTGCAACACAAAAATAGTTTTGATTTATTTTTAAATGTTACCGTCCTTGGTATATAGCCTATGTTTAAGAATATCCTTTGTTGATTTATGAATATCCTTTGAGTTTTTCATTGCCACTGCCTTTTTAAGCTTGCACACTGGTCAAATGACTTAATTTTCTGTAAAGCTGCTTTAAAACAATAAAAAATTTCAGTTTCATATAAATAAATTTGAAATGTATTAAAAATGCTCTGTATAATACTTTGAAGAAAAAGACATTGTTTACTCTAAATATTTTTCAATACATATTTTTCAGCTACTACTTTAGTAATAAATTAAAATACTGCCTGTTGTGGTGTTAAAAGCTTTGCTGGAAGACAGAAGCCGGAACCTTGCTCAGACAGAGGTTATTTGATTGGACTCCCAGCATTGCTTGCTCACAGCCTGAGGCAGTCCTGTTTCTCCTACATAAGCGCTCTGTGAAAACTTGTGTACTTCTTCCCAGCAGACTGCAGATGTAAATTGATGGGTTTCTGTAGAGAACACATGCTGTTGTCGTTCACGGCACACTTGGTAAATAACATGCGTTCTTAGAAAAGAAACGCGCACTGCGGTGTATTCGCATGTGGTTGTCTGCTTGTGTGTCTACATGTGCTCTCAGATGCCCGCCGCTATCCAAAGTGCTGAAAGAGACAATAGACGGCATTGTATCTCGCAGCAGACAGCGATACGTGTTGCCAGGTAACCACACCTGACATTGAGCTGAAGGTACGCCGTCATAAAACCTCACTCTTCTCCTTTTATTAACTCTTCCAAGGAGTCTGTGCTTTATTCGTGAAAGTGTGGTCACCTTTTTGGGCAAAATATTGTGGGTGAAAGAAGCCAAACTGTCAATAGTGTAGCATTACATGCATCAGCTCTCACACAGAAGTCACTTTTAACACCCAGCAGCTTTTTGCTGGTTGACATGGTGAATTTGCATGACCTATTTGAACGCAAAATCTGCATCTGAATATGCAACTTTTTTTTAGCCCCTGGAATTTCACAGAGCAATGGTAAATATGACTACACCAAGAGTTTTCTACTTGTAAATATGACTTTAGAGGCCCTTCATATCGAAATGCACTAGGTTTGTGCATGAGCGTGCATGAGAATTAACTATAGGCAAAATGACTTAAGAATACTCTTTATGGTGCTTTTTTTGTCCTGTTTGGGTGAAATTTGGCTGCAGCATGTTTGGTTAGCATACAGAGAAGTAACACTGACATCTTAAGTTTGAGTGATCATTGTTTTTATATATGGTACTGTAGTGTTTTGTGTTGAATTATGGGATGTGCATTGGGAGTGTAGTACCACATGGTGGCAGTGCTGATCAGATCCCTTTCTGCCATATTTCTGCTTTACGCTTTAAGCTTTCCAGGAACTTACTTACTGGCCTGGCCTGAATTCAGCTAACCTACTCCCTTAGAAACCACTTCAGCACATAGACTTCATTTAGACCTTATTGCAGGAAATACTGTCCAACTTACAGCAATTTAGACCAGTTGATGCCTTTTATGTTAAAGTAAAAAGGGCATCTTTAATTTCCTGTAAATTGAATTTCTTTACTGTACTTAAAAGAGATTTATTCTGTTATTATTGAGCGTGTGTCTGAACATCTCAGCCTTTAGGCGCCATGCTGTTTGGCCTCTTAAAGGACGCTGCTGCATAACTTGTTCTTGTAGCTGCTTTTGACTTCTTTGACCTGCTTTTAATAATGTGTGTGTGTGTGTGTGTGTGACATGGGCTGTTACAGACTAATTAATCTCCTGGTGCCCTTCCCATATCAGCTGTTCACAAATTAACCAGAGTAAATAGTCTTGTTTCTACCTACACGTGTCCCCACAGAGGACAGAGAGAGAGGGAGATGGAGGGAGAGAGTATGTATGAATAAGTCAAAATGGCAAGGATGCATATGAAGTCTTAAGTTATTAATTTTGTGGCCAATTATGTTCATCTAAAAGTCCTAGAACAATGCTATAAAAATTTGACCAGTCACAGCTGATGTACATTTTAATGTTTTTTTTTAATTAATTTATTTTTTTAAGTAGTCTCTTATGCTCATCAAAGCTGCATTTTATGTTTTTATTAATTTTAGGGGAAAGTATGTTCATCTAAATTCCAAACCAAGAACAGTGGCATAAAAATTTGACCAGTTACAGCTGGTTAACCAGTGCCAATAATAATAATAATAATAATAATAAAGTTATGAAATATTGTATAATATTTCATACCTATCTATACATTTTTGATTAATACATTTTTTAATGCATTTACTTTATAAAAAAATACAAGAAAAACTGTGATATTTGTGAAATACGATTACAATTACAATTTAAAATAATGGCTTTCAATTTGAATAAACTTTAAAATTTTATTTATTATTGTGATGCAAAGCTGAATTGTCATCAGCCATTATTCCAGTCTTTAGTGTCACATGATCCTTCAGATATCATTTTAATATGCTGATTTATTATCAATATTGAAAACAGTTGTGCTGCTTAATATTTTTTTTGAAACCTGTGATACTTTTTTGTCAGGATGTTTTGATGAAAAAAGGTTTAAAAGAACAGCGTTTATTCAAAATAAAAATCTTTTAACACACCCTCGCTAAATATATATAATTATGCTTAACATTTTTTTGCCATTTTGCCACCTTAGTTCATAAGGATAATGAAAATAGGACAAGAAATAATAGGCAATGTGATGGGGACAACTGTAAAAAAAAAAAAATGCAATTGCGTATTTCTCAGTTTACAAAACCTTTTAAGTTTCAAATACTAAAAAATGCAATTTTCTTGAAACTACGTAAAAATCCTTGTCAGACCGACAAAATTATCCCAAATGTTGTCTCAGCTAGTCAAATACAGTTTTCATATCATTGAAATGTGAAGGCTTTGTGAGTGCCCAGCATGCATTGCAGCATGCAAAAAATTTGCAGTTACTGTTATAGGATTATTTTTTTCTGACTTCGTTTAAACTTTTTTGTTGTTGTTGTTTTGTCATTATTGTTAGTTATTTGTTGTACTGTGATGTAAAGAGCTCATCTTTTTAACATTTGTTGATTGACACTATTCTTGCGGTTTGTGTGTCTAGTTTTGAGGCCTAGAGTATGTTCAACCACTTATATCCGTTTCTTGGTAGATAATAGACAGATAATAGCCAGGTTTCCATCCAAAATTGGAATATCGATTAAAACATTTGCGAATAAGCACTGTTTCCATCCAACGAGTCAAAGAGAACAAAATCATCAGTTCTGATTGAACTGGCGACTAAATATCATTCGTAAAACTTTTTTGCGAATTAAGGGATTTTTTTCCCGAATTTCAGTGTTTCCATCACTCGTTTCTGATGCAATACTTCAAAATGCTTATAAAAACAGGGTGATGGTTTACATATTATACATAATATGTTGTCTACATATTAGGCTTAAGTTATCCATTAAGGTTTTTATAACAATTCACTGTTTGTCATTCACAGATAAACATAACATTTATAATGTGATGTCTTTTTACACATTCTTTTTTTTTCATCCAGGAAACAGGAAAAAAAAGACCTCAACGACAGTAGTTGTTGTTTCAGTTGCTGTGACAAGAATTTTTTTATTAGCAAAATAAGACAATCGGCATTGCTTGAGCAAAAAAATTTACATTGGCTAAACAAAGTATCGTTACTGAAAATAACTATTTTTGAGAGAACTCAAATGTCTTACTGCATCAAGTTGCCTTTTTTTATTTTATTATTATTTTTTTTTTTTTACATTTTCTCTACTTTATTTTTTACAGTGAGGACATATCACAATCCACATTTGTACCAGGCCACATATATTTTACGTACTGATGGTATCACTTGAATCCTATGCGAATAGTAATACCAACCAATAATTGGGTCTCTCTGAAGTGACGTCCCTTTAAAAATGAATGGTCACCTTTAGCTTTATCTGTAGAAGAGGAGCTCTAATGGCTTTTGTCTCGGACAGTCCGACCCCATGACACGACATTTCAAAGTGATTATGAAATGTCCTGTGCTGCAGAAACTAGACGCCCGTCTGTCTCTCAGATCAGGACACTAACGGCTACCCAACCTATAAAATAATCTCATTTACTGAATTGACTTTGGATGTCCCCTTGGGTCACTTTTGATTGTTTTAGACTTATTTTAAGGCTCTGACTAGGGACTAGCTCATCTGGCACAGGGAATTGGGTAGAGCTATGTATTTTAAAAGTTTTGGATTTAGCATTATATCCCTTGCTCACAAATAGATACTCTGCAGTGAATGGGTGCCGTCATAATGAGAGCTGATAAAAACATCACAATAATGCAGAAGTAATCCACACCACTCCAGTCCATCAATTAATGACTTGTGAAGTGGAAAAACTGCCTGTTTGTAAATAACAAAGTCCATAATAGTTCTTTGTCCAGAGTAAAAGCCGTCTTGTCTGAATCAGGAGAGAAATATGCACAGATAAAGCACACTTTACAAGCGAATACAGTTTTAAACAATTGGTTTTTGTTGTGAGAGAACAACAGGGGATGAACTTTTTCACAGAAGGAAGTGTTATTATGTATTATTGATTTTGCCTAGAACTGACTGTTTAAAAAGTAAAATTGCTTTAATGATGCATTTGCACCCATTCACTCCAGAGGATCCACTGGTGAGCAAGTGATGTAATGCTAAATGTCTCCAAGTCTGTTCTGAACAGCAAAAAAACTCATTTACATTTTGGATGACCAGAGGGTGAGTACATTTTTAGGAAATCTTCATTCCCTTAATTATTTTTCTTTTGGAGTTTTATGAGACGCATTAATGACATGAGATTAAAGTTTAATGAGCTGTAAAAGAGTAATGGGTTTTTACCATAGTAATGGTCATTCTACTATTAAGTTAAATAAAAAATAATGATTGTTTAACAACTAATGTCAACAACTAATTGAGAGAAAGAGAAACAGGCAAGCAAGAGATGTTTATCTACTCACACTGAGCTCTCCATCAGCTGATATGAGATCACATTGTGCTGTTGCCGCTGTTTCCATACAGCAAACATCCATTTATCTCAGCCTGAGGTTACCAAAGGTTATATATGTTTGTCTTTAGGAGATCTGCCTGAGAACATAGTACAGCTGGTTCTCAGTTAACTTTTAATTGAAGAAGTTCTAGTACATTTAGTCGGAGTTTATTGAATATAATATACAATGCTGTTAAATTCATCAGTTGTACAGCACCAGTGGGAGTGCCTTATTATGTTAGAGCTTTATATTCAGCATTGAGAAGCATGCAGAATGTATTAATGCTTCCATTTGTTAAACTTCTATCTGTACAAACTGTTCAATATGACCACAAAAAAATCACTTTGTGTTTTTCATACATATTGAATACACCTCTTGTCCAAATTTGATGTGTTAAAGTAATTTTAATTAGAGTGTGTGTGTGGGAAAAAAAAAAAAAAACATTAAAAACCTTGACATTTTTGAAAATTGTTTAAAATTAATGAGTGACTAGCCCCACATCAAAGTTTCATCATTTTCATCGAAAGTTTTTGAATTTTTAAATGTTTGAATGTTTTTTAAACTTATCTGCTCACCAAGCCTGCATTTATTTGATCCAAAATACAGCAAAATCAGTAATATTGTGAAATATTTTTACTACGATTATTTGATGAATAGAAAGATCCATAGATCAGCATTTATCTGAAATAAAATGCTTCTAACATTATACACTGTACCATTCAAAAGCATAATTTTTTTTAGGAAAGAAATTGTAGAAATCAATACCTTCATTTAGCAAGGATGCTTTAAATTGATCAGAAGTGATGATAGAAACATTGTTAACATAATGTTACAAAAGATTTCTATTCCAGATAATTGCTGTTCTCCTGAATTTTCTATTTAAAAAAAAAAAAAAAAAACAGAAAAAAAAAATTACTCAGCTGTTTTTAACATAATAATAATAATAATAATAATAATAATAATAATAATAATAATAAATGTTTTTTGAACAGTAAATCAGACTATTAGAATGATTTCTGAAGGATCATGTGACTGGAGTAATGACGCTAAAAATTCAGCTTTGAAATCGAAGGAATAAATTTCATTTTAAAATATATTAAAAAAGGAAACAGTTTTATAAATAGTAAAAATAGTTCAGAATTTGACTGTTTTTGCTGTATTTTGGATCAAATAAATACAGCCTTGCTGAGCAGAAGAGACTTCTTAAAAACATTTAAAATCTTACTGTTCAAAAACTTTTGACTGGAAGTATATTAAAAATGTTAAAATTGTGTGTTTAATTATATTATTATTAATTGCCTTAATTTTATTTAGTATTAGTTATGTAAAATATTTTATTTATTTTTTTAAATAAATTACACATGTTCATTCACACACACTAATCCACAAAACTGCAGCACAGAATTAAATAATTACCAAAAAAAATAAAACCAAAATAATAATAATATGAAACACAAATGATTGACAACTCTTAATTGTTGAATCATGGTGAAATTTATGATATCATACAACCAGGATATATATATATATCCTGGTTGTAAGATATCATACAATTTCACCATGATTCAACAAATAAGAGTTGTACTTTTTAAAAAAAAAACATGCACATTTTCAAAAAACATGTTTTTTATTATGTTATGTTTTTATTGTTTTGTGTTAGTTAGCTGTATTTTCTTTGCTATTTTTACTTAATCAAAATAACCGAGCTGCAGTTTGATTGAGATTAATTAGAATGCACAATGAAAAAAATGATTTTTGGAAATTGTTCAAAACTGAGTGATCCGTCTTTGCAAATGAACTATGTATGTAAATCATGGTTAGATCTGGGTTTGAGTTGTAAAGATTTTTACAACTTCTCATAAGGCTGGGTTACATTTTAAACAAGTCTTTAAAGAGTCTTTAAACTCTTTTCATTTGTTGCTTTTCTTCTTCTTGGACCTCCATGTTAGTCGCTGACCTATATGTATGTGTCTCAAAGTAAAGAAATCATTTGAAAGACACGCACCTGCTCACAGCTGTAGATTCTCCGTCTCAGGTAGTGAAAGGGTGGGAAGAGAGGAGGGATGAGAAGCAGAGAAGGAGGGACACGCTCTCACACATTGAGACAGAGGCACAAAACGAGTGCCCTCTGTCAAAGAGAGAAAGAGAAAGAGACGGAGAAGAAGAAGCTGTCAGAGTAGGAGGTTAAGAGGAAAAACAGAAGAATGTCTCACAGGAAGAGGAGCTTCACTTTTGGAGCATATGGGGGGTAAGACACGCTACTGGAGATTCGTGAGGGACACGTGTGTGTGGGACAAGGACAGATGACAGTGGCTTTGAATTCTCATGTTTCAGCTGTTGTAGTTAATGTTCACTGATTATTCTGTTTGTTGAATGCCAGATTTCTCTTGTAGGATGCAGTGTTATTCATTTTTCTTGCTAAAAACTTGATCCATATATTTAGCGTGAGCAGTAAACATGATGTCTTCTAAACAGTGTTTATACCACAACACTCCTGAATGCTTGATTCTGATTGGTTGATGCATGTTGGAAGGTGCTAATTAATTTAGTGCACAGTTATGAAGTAGTTCCAGGTTTGTTGACCGAGTTTCGTATTACTTCGCAATGTACTTTCCAACAAGTAAAAGTGTTTTTGAGAGGTAAGTAGTTCTTTTCAGACTCTTCAGAAACAGTGGTAGGTTTTTCAGGATGAAAACCTGATAACATCATCTAGACATGTGGAATAATTGAAAATGACTTGAGTTTTAGCTTTAATATATAGTATTTAAGTATATATATAATTTTAGTATCTTAATTTTAGTACCAAATGTATGGTGGTTTTATATAATAACTGGATTATTTTATTCTAAAGTTTCTTTTATTCACAAAAGTAAGTTATCACATATGCATGTCCGTTATGCTTGCACATTTTGTCACTTGATTCTGTGCTGTTGCGCCTGCTTGGTTAAAATGGTTCAGTTGAGCTGCTGACGGTTTGATGATCTTAAAATGATGTCAGTTTGCTCAAATGTGTTTTGTGACAAAAAGGGATGATGGAAACATGAGTCATGTAGTAATTTGTGACATTCATCTCATCCCTATCTCTAAAACATGAAGTTTTAAGCGGTTTTGTGTTGAAATAACAGATTAGCCATTAAGACATTGTGTATTGTGATGCACCTGTTGCTTTTTGGCTTTTTACCCACATTGTCAGGTCTAACAGGTTTGTATTTTGGATTGCATACACATTTTGAAACTGGTTCTGTTTGATCCAGCATGTTTACGGACACATGCTTGCACAAACACACACTGATCCCTCATGTGGTGGTTTTTATAGGCCTTGTTTTTACACTGGGCTTCAATATTTACTCCTGGACTCATGTGGTATTTGCAAGGCATTTGTGTAGACTGAGTGGTTTGTTTGTGTCAGATATGGTTTGATTTTAGTTTTGAATTAAAATGGCATGTGGCGTTGGTGCTAATAGCCTAGCAGTTAGCGCATTGACATAAAGTGCAACTGTACCTCAGGTGACCCGAGTTCAAGTCCTGACTTGTGGTCCTTTGCCAATCCCGTTCCCAACTCTCTACCCCATGCTTTCCTGTCAATCTCTACTGTCCTGTCTGTTAAAAAGCATGAAAAAGGCCAAAATGGCATATGGCACAAAAAAATTGCATATGACATCTGTCAGTGCTTTTTGCACCTATATTTTATACATTTATCTTACAATGCTGGTTTGCACATATATCTATATAAATCCTGTTTGATGATTTAAAGAAATAGTTTGCCCAAAAACGTGTTACCCTCAGGCCAACCAAGATGTAGATGAGTTTGCTTCTTCATTAGAATTAATTTGAAGTAATTCAGCATTTCATCACTTGCTTTTAATGATGGATTTGTTTCTTACAAACACGAAGCTTTTCGGTTCACAGGATGTTAACTGATTGACTGGAGTGGTGTGGATTACTTGTGATGTTTTTATCAGCTCTCATTCTGACGGCACCCATTCACTGCAGAAGATCTATTGGTGAGCAAGTGATGTACACTACCAATCAAAAGTTTTTGAACAGTAAGATTTTTAATGTTCTTTAAAGATGTCTCTTCTGCTCACCAAGCCTGCACTTATTTAATCCAAAGAACAGCAAAAAAGTAAAATTTAGAAATAATGTTACTTTTTAAAATAACGGTTTTCTATTTGAATATAATTTAACATTTAATTTATTCCTGTGATCAAAGCTACATTTTTACCATCATTACTCTAGTCTTCGGTGTCACATGCTCCTTCAGAAATCAATTTAATATGCTGATTTGCTGCTCAAGAAACATTTATTATTATTATCAGTATTTAAAATAGTTGAGTACATTTTTTCAGGATTCTTTGATGAATAGAAAGATTCAAAGATCAGCTTTTATCTTAAATAAAAAAAGCTTTGAAATAATAAAAAATAAATACTTTTATTTAGATTGCTTTAAATTGATCAAAAGTGATGGTAAAGACATTTTATAATGTTACAAAAAATCAGATAAATTCTGTTCTTCCGAACTTTCTATTTATCAAAGAAACCTGAAAAAAATTCTACTCAGCTGTTTTCAACATAATATTAATAATGAATGTTTTTTGAGCAGCACAGGAATCACAGGAATAAATTACATTTTTTGAAATACAGTTTTTGCTGTACTTTGGATCAATGCAGGCTTGGTGAGCAGAAGAGAAAAAAAAAACTTTGTTCAAAAACTGGTAGTGTAATTAAAATGACATTTTAGTCTGCAAACAGCCTTACTTCATTCAAAATAAATCTCAAAGACTGATAACTTCAGCAGCTAATAAATGATCAAAGTCATTGTTTGTCCTTTCCCACAAGGTTATGGAAATATTTGTTACACTATGCTCTACGTGAAGTGTTAACTCATTTTGTTGACACAACAGCCACACTTTTCCCTCACACTCAGCAGAAGGTTGGAGGACACACTAGTGCTGTGATTGACAGTGGAGGTCTGACATTTACAGCAAAGTAGCTGGAGATATCCTGATGCAGCGGTCTCAATTTTTTTGTTTAAGGATTTGATCAAGGTTGTTGATTCTTGTTCAGCACTTTCTGACAAATTGCATGTACTTGGCATGTGCATAAATAGTGCACATTGTTTTTAACCAAACGTAGGAGTTTATAGAACCACCTTGTGGCAAGATATGAAATGACACCAATTATGTTAGCCAGAAAAATAAGGTTTCTTTTTCATGCGAAACTGCCATTGTGTTCTGCATTGTCTATTTTGATATTCAGTCTTCTGAAAGGTCTTATTCAGAACACATCTGAGGACTGAGCTGTTTTTAAATCCAGCAGAGTCATAGCATATTCTTAGAACAAAGCCGCAGCTGGTCTTCAGAAAAACGTTAGAGAAGCTGCTTCTCTCATTAGCGTCTCGTAACCGCAAATGCCCTCTGTACAATTCTACAGCTTTTGTTGAGCGGAACTGTTGAGTTTTCCATCAAAATCAAAAGAAATGTTATGCATAAACACAAAGTATGGGTAAGGTTTTGCATACCGCACACTGAGAGAGGATGGCGGAAATGTTTCAAAGGATTTTAACGATGCCAATTGCTTGTATTAATTGATGATGTGCTCCAGTGGTTCTTGGTCCTCACTCTTCGTTAACTTGATAGATTTGCTGAGTCATTATCACATCAAGTCGAGTGTTAAAGTGCATGAGGAATTCGTCAGCAGTGCATTGATTAGCCTTTAGCATTTAGCAGGCTCTGGGTGGAGATTGATTGCCAGAATGTGTTGAAAGCGTGAAATCAATTACTGCCCTTTTTGTGTAATGGCTGTTGGGGGGGTACAATTGTGTCAGTATTTATGGAAACGTTTAAAACGCCTGTGTTTTTGAATAATGCTATGTTTTTTTCTTCTCCACAGAGTGGACAAAACCTTCTCCAGGTCAAGACATATTTGGTAAGTCCGTCTCTTTCTTAACCTTCTGGGTCTGAGGGGGTTTTGGGGCCCTGGAGAAGTTTTGACATAATGGCTAAAGTCTGTTTACACTGTATTCAGCACAAACTGGGCTACAATAAAATGTGAGCAGCATGTATGTACAAATTTGTATTTTTGAGAAAACAACATTTATGCGTGGTTAGTGAAAACTAAAATTTATAAGTCTTTGAAATAAGGCCATAAAACACACAGAAGTAGTTAATTAGTATTAAATTATTTAATTTATGCATTTACACAAACCTTTCCTAAAAACATTTGAAAACTGAAAGTATTATCTTGGTAGAGGGGAAATAATAACTTCCTTTCCAAATTAAAGGTCAAACTTTAAGTGATATTTTCTTTGAATTTTCTAAGTCGGAATCCAGCACACTTAATTGTCCAGAAAAAATAAATAAATAAATAAATAAAAAAAAAGAAAGAAAGAAAAAAAAAATGAATCAGTGAATTTTTATTTTTCCCCCCTCTAAACATCCTTGTGTAGATTATGATAAATGTGCTTGAGAAACAATATTCTATTTTCAGAGAATATTTCTTGAAATTTTTTTTTCTAATTTAGGATGTATGAAGTACCAGTTAAAAGTTTTTAAACAGTTAAGATTTTTAATTTTTAAAGAAATCTATTCTGCTCACCAAGCCTGGATTTATTTGATCCAAAGAACAGCAAAAACAGTAAAATTTTGAAGTATTTCTACTATTTAAAATAACTGTTTTCTATTTGAATATAATTTAAAATGTAATTTATTCCAAAAATTTATTCCACATTCAAAGCTGAATTTTTTAGCATCATTCTACTATTCTGATTTGCTGTTCAAAAACATTTATTATTATTATTATTATTATTATTATTATTATTATTATTATGTTGTTGTTGAAAACAGTGGAGTATAATTTTTTTCAGGTTTCTTTGAATATAAAGGTCAAAAGAACAGCATTTATCTGAAATAGAATCTTTTGTAACATTATAAATGTCTTTAATATCACTTTTGATCAATTTAAAGCATTCCTTATTTCAGATAAATGTTGATCTTTGGATCTTCTCTATTAATCAAAGAATCCTGAAAATGTACTCAACTCTTGTAAAGATTGAAGATGATGATAATAATAATAATAAATGTTTCTTGAACAGCTAATCAGCATATTAGAATGATTTCAGAAGGATCATGTGACTGGAATAAAAATGCTGAAAATTTAGCTTTGATCGCAGGAATAGATTACATTTTAAAATATATTCAAATAGAAAACTGTTATTTTAAATAGTAAAAATATTTCAAAATTTTCTTGTTTTTGCTGTACTTTGAATCAAATAAATACTGCTTGGTAAGCAGAAGAGACTTTAAAAAAACATTAAAATCTTTTGACTGGTAGTGTATCATTTTTTTTTCCAGTGTAGTCACAACCTCTTATTGCATAGTCAATTTAAACCTGTGGCTTTTGTGTCACATAATTCTTTTCCCCACATTGTACACATGTTTGGACACAAGGCACAAAGTCTGTCATCACATTCCGTAACCGTAAAGGTCACCTCCACTACTGTATGATTTGTGTGAGCTGCTGAAAAGGCCAGGTTGGATCCAGTTACCTCACAAATACGAGCAAACTCTGATATCTTTTGCATCAACCACCCCCACCCTGTACTGCTGGTGGAAAGTTTTACGCCTGCTTGACTGACAGCGTTATTACTACGGAGGGAGCTGGTTATGTGTAAAGCTGGTTTATAATGGCTGTGAAGAGGATGTGTCTGGAGAGAAAAGAGGGAACGTGAAGGGAGAGGGCGAATGGCGGAATGTAATTATGGCGGGACCTGGGTTTCACTCCACGTGTATCATCCCAGATGAGCGCCGCAGTGCATGCTAATGCGGCAAGAGACCCAAGAGAAATGGCACACACAAAAAACTATCATTATATTATTCCTTTTCCCTTTCTTGACAGTCGTTTTCTCTCTATTTTCCTCCTTTATATCACCCTCTCTGACTTTTCCCCCTTTCGCTCTCACACACTCAGGCAGTGAGTGTTTCAACTGCTCGCTTTGGTTGCATAAAACATGAAGTAAACACATTAAATACCCCCATGCTGAGGTGTGTTGTCAGATAAACATCCGAATTTAGTTGTACACGTGCTGGAGGACACAAAAGATGTTCTTTGAATATGAAAACACTGAATATGTATCTGTTCTGTAAGGTGTTGTTTTAATACTGTTGCTATTGCCCATAATAACAAATATAAAACTGTAACAAACATTCTTCTTAAAAGCAGTACTTGCACTAATGAATTGGCTCTAAAAGCAGTTTTAAGCGCATTTATAACTTTATTCGTTTGCCTTTTCAAGTGCTCTTTTGTCGTGCATATTTGAAATTTCACTGCACCGAGTCACTTTGCGTCCGAACACTTCCTCTCATATACGCCCACTGCTGCTGTCAGAGCCTGTGCTGTTTGGAGACACAATGCTTTTATGATTAGACCTATTCAGATCAGTATTACGCATCAGCCTGGTATTCTCTTCTGCATGGCATGAATGTCGCTGCTGTTAGAGTTGCCGAGACGTGGCCCGTGTAGGCTTTTCTAAGCTGGTCTTCATCTTGCAGCCCTGGGAAAATTGTTAAGACAGCTCTCAGATTTATAAGAAACAGGCTGTAAAAGGGCAATTGAAGGCGCTGGATGGGGCGTCCTTGCATCCTTTCTCATGGGACGAGCACGTGCTTGGGATAAAAGCTGCCAGGGACAACAGGGACGCTTTTAAGCGATGCTGTTGATGCAGTGTTAGATACTGCTCTGGAAGGACAACGTTTATAATATGGTGCTTTGATTTGTATCGTGGTATTGAGCGATTACCTTGTTTATATGTTGTGGTATTTATGTGGTACACCAAGGTACTTGGTACCATGGCTCATGTACCATACATAACCAAAAATCCTTGATATTACCACGGTACAATGTCCAAAAATAGGCTGCAATTAAAGCTGCAAGCAGCGTTGAAAGGGCCCTCGCACCTGGGCTTACCACCACTCGGTGGCTTTAGGAAAACAACATAGAGTGGGCAATATGCATTTAAAGTGGTAAATATAGAAGGAATATGTCAAAGTCATTTATATATGCCAAACTTCCTGCTACCAGGTGGTGGCGCTATGACTATAACTGGATATTGGCATGTAGATGTCTTCAGGCCAGCACTTTTATCAAACATATGAAATTTGGTGCAGATTGAACATGGTATGTTTGAGGTAGTGCAAAGCGTGAGGTATCTTGTTGCCAACAGGTGGCGCTATGATTATATCTGAATATTGGCCTTTAGATGTCTTCAGGGCAAAACTCTTACCAAACATGAAGTTTGGTGCAGATTGGACATTGCATGTTTAAGTTAGTGTAAAACAAGTCATTTTCTGTTGCCAACAGGTGGCGCTATGATTACACCAGAATATTGGCCTTTAGATGTGTTCAGGCCAGGATTCTTATCAAACGTGTGAAGTTTGGGGCAGATCGGACAGTGTATGGCTGAGCTACAACACCTTGCATTCTCATGGCGAAATATCTTCAACGAAAACTCAGGATCTTCACAATTTAACATTGCAAAGGCCTTTAGATAAGACTGACCAAATTTATTGTTGATTTCATTAAATCTCTATGAGGAGTTTGTTAAAACTTGCCACTTCCTGTTGCCAGCAGGCGGTGCTATGTCTATAACTGAATATGATTATGTGTTCAGGATTCTTATCAAACATGAATTTTGGTGCAGATCGGACATTGTATGCCTAAATTATAACATCTTTCTTTTTCATGGCAAAACATCAAAGTTTATCAGACTGCCACGGACACACCCTTCAATGAAAACTCAAAATCTTTGCATTTAAACACCACAAAGGGCTTTAGATTACACTGACCAAATTTGGTTTGATCTGTTTAAATTTCTAGGAGTTTGTTGAAACGCAACGCTTGAAAATGTCAAAAACGGCACAAAACTTGCTGAGAAAATTCAAAGTAACAGACTAAATGTTGGGTTTCGGACTTCGAACTGGGGGACTTTTTTGTAGGTATTGGTGACTTGCATGGTGTCTACCGAATTTCGTACATGTATGTGAAACATAGCTCAAGGGGCACTTCGTTGACGTTTTATAGGTGGCGCTATCAAGCCATTTTGCTGCACCCACTTCTGAAAGTCATATCGGATGTTAATTTTCACCACTTTTGGTGTGTGTGCAAAGTTTAATGTGTTTTAGAGCATGTTTAGGCCCTCAAAAATAGCATTCATTTTGGAGAAGAAGAATCTTAGCAATTCCAATAGGGTCCTTGCACCAGCGGTGCTTGGGCCCTAATTAGTTGACCTATTTTATTTTATTTTTTATTTTATTTTAAAATAAAATTATTTATTTTATTTTAATGAATTTATTTTATTTTATTTATTACTAAATATTAGATAAATGTAACAAATATATAGCTTAAATATTTGTCTAGCTGTAGTTCTGTGCCATTTCTGTTAATCGGTCAAGCAAACACAGTTATTGGTCAATGCAATTTACAAAAATTTACATCTGATATGGGTTTCAGAAGTGGATGTGGCCAAATGGCTCAATAGCGCCACCTATAAAATTTCAATGAAGTGCCCTTCGAGCTATTTCACATACATGTTCAAAATTCGGTAGACATGTAACAGATCAATACCTGAAAAAAAATCCCCCAGTACAAAGTCCGAAACCCAACAGGAAGTCTGTTATTTTGGATTTTCTCTGCGGGTTTTGTGCCGTTTTTGCCATATTCAACCGTTGTATATAAACAAACTCCTAGAGATTTAAACAGATCAACACCAAATTCGATCTGTGTAATCTAAAGCCCTTTGTGACGTTAAATTGCGGAGATCTTGAGTTGTCGTTAAAGGGCATGTCCCTGGCGGCCTGACAAACTCCATGTTTCGCCATGAAAAAGGAAGTTGTTATAATTCAAGCATACAATGTCTGATCTGCCTTAAACTTTACATGTTTGATAAGAGTCCTGCCCTGAACACATGCCCATATTCCGTTATAGCCATAGCACCACCTGCTGCCATCAGGACGTGGCATGTTTTACGCACAAACAAACTCATACAGATTTAATGACTTCAACATTATATTTGGTCAATCTACTCTAAAGGCCTTTGCAATGTTAAATTGCAAAGATCCTGAGTTTTCATTAAAGGGCGTGTCCATGGCGGCCTGTTAAAGGTCGATGTTTCACCATGGGAATAGAAGGTGTTTTAGCTCAGCCATACAATGTCTGATCTGCCCCAAATATCACGTTTGATAAGAATCCTGGTCTGAACACATCCAAAGGCCAATATTCTGTTATAATCATAGCGCCACCTACTGGCAACAGGAAACGACTTGCAATGTCCAATCTGCACCAAACTTCATATGTTTGAAAAAAGTGCTGGCCTGAACACATCTACATGCCAATATCCAGTTTTAGTCATAGCGCCACCAGCTCGTAGCAGGAAGTTTGGCACATATAAATGACTTTGAGATATTCCTTCCATATTTACCATCTTAAATGCATATTGCTCACTGTTCTTTGTTTTCCTAAAGCCACCGGGTAGTGGTGAGCCTGTGTGCGAGGGCCCTTTAAACACTGCTTGCAGCTTTAATTTTTTGTTTGTTTTTGGACTCTAGTTCACCCAGATTCTGTAAGGACACTGGTCTAGTGAGGACAGTGATGGTCTTTGGGGGACATTAGTAAGCTATGCCTCACAGCGACGTCATTTAAGTCATCTAAGTTGACAGGATAAGTAAACCCCCAGAGATCTGCGCTTTCACAGAATGTGCTCCAGTCTGAAAGAGGTTATTGAAATGCTTGTGTAAGGTGCCATTGAAAATTGTTCACTGCTTTGTGGTGCTCTGGAGCTCTGGAAAACATATTTCCTCTCACCTGGAGTCTGGAAAGCACGAGAGCAGACTGGAACTTTATTTGGGTGGGGTTTACAATGGAACAGATCGATTACATTTCAATTTCTTACCGTATTTCAAGGGCTGGAATTGTAAGAAGACATGGGAGGTGGTTAGACAGATGAGAAAATGCTGTTGTGCAACCAGAGTTGGTTATGATTATTTTGAATTGGGTAATGATTTATGTTGTAAACTCATGATGTTTTTGCCTTCTCTGTTATTACTCTGAATCTTGCGTTATTGAAATTCTCACTATGTAATTATGAGATATGAGCTCATTTAGTATCTATAAATGACATCTTCACACTAGATTCAGTTTGTTTTGCTGGTGCTTGACATGAAGAGCTAGAGTTTTGGGTCTGTGTGATTGTGATATAGCCTGAAGAGGGCAAATGGAGGTGGTGAATCACCACACAGGAAGTGAAGCTCAGCTCAGCATGACAACAGGTGCTTGAGCAGCAGTGATTGGGGCCTTCAGGATGTTGCCCTTCATTTCACCCTAGAAACTCTATTAAATATGTTGTTTTCCCCCAACTGTTTTTTGTCCTGTTTTTCCCCTATCTGACTGTATTTGCTCAACTTTCTTTTTAACTCTCTGTTATTATGTTGAGTTTGATGGAAAACTTTATTATTGATGTTCTGCTAAACAAACAAACAAACAAATGGACTGAATCTGTTATCAAATAATTAATATAATATAATATAATATAATATAATATAATATAATATAATATAATATAATATAATATAATGTAATGTAATGTAATGTAATATAATGTAATATAATATAATGTAATATAATGTATAATATAATATAATATAATATAATATAATATAATATATTATAATATAATATTGTATTATATAATAAAGATAAATTAATAAATTACTTTTCTGACTGTGTTTGCTCAGTTTTCTTTTTAATTCTGCTATTATGTTGCTTTTGGTGGAAAACTTTGGTGTTTATTGGTGTTCTGCTAAACAAACAAATAAATAAAAGAACTGAATCTGTTATCAAATTATTAATATAATATAATATAATGTAATGATATGAAGAATATAACAAAAATAAATTAGTAAATTACTTAATTAGTTAATTAGTAAATTAAAGTAAATTTCCTAAGCATACTGCAAATACAAATGTTTTGACTCACTTTTATTTAAACATTTGTCCTTTCTTAAATTTTTGTTAGCCATGAAATGACAAGTGGCTCTCACATTATAAACTGTTTTATTATAATGTAATAAATATAATATAATGTAATATAATATAAAATAATATATTATAATATAATATAATATAATGTAATATAATATAATATAATATATATATATTTTTTTTCCTTTTTTTTTTAAGTTGCTCTCACATTAAAATTTATTTTATTATATTATAATATTATATTATAAAAATGTAATTAAATGTATTTCTATTGACTGCTAAATAAATTTCCTAAGCGTACTGTAATTATAAATGTATATGTTTTGACTCACTTTTATTTAAAAATTTGTCCTTTTTTTAATTTTTGGTAGCCATAATTTGACAAGTCGCTCTCACATTAAAACTCTTTATTATATTATAATATAATATTATAAAAATGTAATTAAATTTATTTTCAAGTTGCTAAATAAATTTTTTAAGCATACTGTAAATATAAATGTATAACTTTTGACTCACTTTTATTTAAAAATGTGTCCTTTCATTAATTTTTGGTAGTCATAATATGGCAAGTTGCTCTTACATCTCACAAAATTGTATTTTATTATAATATAATATAAAAATGCAAAAAAATAAATTTATTCTCATTTAAAAAAATGTTTTTTATTAATAAATTGTCCTTTTTTTACATTTTTGGTAGCCATGATACTGACAAGTTGCTCTCACAATCTAAACTCTTTTATTATATTATAATATAATGTTATAAACTTTTAATAAATACATTTATTTTTAAATTGATTAATACATTTCCTAAGCATACTGTAAATATAAATGTATAACTTTTGACTCACTTTTTTTTAATTTTTGGTAGCCATAATATGACAAGTTGCTCTCACAATAAAACTATTTTATTATATTATAATATTACATGATAAAAAATTCAAATAAATACATTTCTTTTCAAACTGCTAAATAAATTTCCTACTGTAAAGCATACTGTTAATATAAATGTATAACTTTTGAATTGTGATAAGTTGCTAATAAACTCTAGTGATGGGAAGTTCGGATCATTTTACCGACTCGGACTTTTAAGTCTCGTTCAGCAAAATGAACGAATCTTTTTTCGAGTCATTTCGTTCATTTTAGCAAAATATAATTAAAATGTTACCTGTTACTTCCCTAACACATCTACTGCTTACACAAACGTTGATCACACTTCAAACAAGACAAAACTATAATGCTATAAGAAACAGAAAATGTTAATTCATTGTTTACCTGGGTCTTTAGTCTATGATTCGCTCACCTCGCCTCTTATCTGACAAGTTTTCGGGTTTGAGTCGTTCGTTCATCACCTGACAGCTCAATTAGCTTAACCAACGCAGTCTGAGCCGGAAAGAGAATTGATTAGTTCATTTCTCGAGTCTTCGGTTTGAGTCGTTCGTTCATCACGTGACAGCCCTGTAACGTTAACCTATGCAGCCTGAGCCGGAAAGAGAATTGATTAGTTCATTTCTCGAGTCTTCGGTTTGAGTCGTTCGTTCATCACGTGACAGCCCTGTAACGTTAACCTATGCAGCCTGAGCCGGAAAGAGAATTGATTAGTTCATCTCTCGAGTCTTTCGGGTTTGAGTCGTTCGTTCATCACGTGACATCCCCGTAACGTTAACCTATGCAGCCTGAGCCGGAAAGAGAATTGATTAGTTTCTCTCTCGAGTCTTCGGGTTTGAGTCGTTCGTTCATCATGTGACAGCCCCATAAGGTGAACGAAGGACTCTAAAACAGTTGAACTAATTCCAGTACAGAACCTAATAGGATGTTGCGCATGCGCGACTGAACGAATCACTCCCCGAGGCGACTCGTTCATCCCGAGTCACATTAAAGATTCGTTCAAAATGAACGAATCGTTCAAGAACGACCCAACACTAATAAACTCTCCAGTGGCATTTTTTTTTTTTTTAAACTTGACTGGCAAATAGAGAAAAGCATTTGGGAAAATATAATATTTTTTATTAAAATATATTATTAATTTAATATTTAATTGTTATTTTTCCAAAATAAACTTTTACATATGTCATATGCATATATACTGTATCTTTCTGTACACCCTTATTATAATGTGATTTTTTTCCAAACGCAATGTTCATTCAGACTGTGTTTTTAGTGTAAAACTAGTCAGGTGAGAAAACTGATGATGGAATGAGGGTCTCCACCCACCGTTGTTACCTGATAGCCCAGTCTGGGTTCAACTGAACAGGATCTTCAACAGGATCTGTTGATAGTTTTTTCTTGTTAGATAAATTCCTCTTATAGTAACGATTTCTGGATGTAGCAACCGATACAGATTAACAGCATTTGCTAGTTGGATTTTTCTAGTCAGAGAGTGATTGAGAGATGGAAGTTTTGAATGGGAGATTGTAAATAGACCTGATTTCTCTCAGTTTTATTTCGGAAATAATTCCCATGACACTAGAGTCAGCCGAGAGACTGGATGGTGTCGTGTGTCTAAGATCAGACAGTTTGTTTTGAAGCGTTGCTGTCAGTGAATATTCATTTCATCCATGCATACAGAGAAAACACATTCAAGATATCTGAAAGCAGACACTTTTCCAGAATGTTTTCTATTTATCATTCCATTTATTTGCCTCCTAATTTGCATTAATTAATTATTCAAACATTTTATATGGTATCAATGTGTGTGGATTGTGCAAACCTGATTCTGATTCATTTCTAGCATGTCATGCAGTTGCTTGTTCACTGCTGGTGGGCTGTTTTGACATCAAATATCTAGATACTAGATTGCTCAGATTCATTTTTGATTGATCCAGTATGACTGGATGTTTCCCATGACATGACTAAAGGCGAACAACACCCAGATCTTTCATTTCCATGGCCAGTTAGTTTAGCCCTCGGGGCTGGTTTTGTTTCTTTACCTGGAATCCGTCCTGGACCCTCCTGCTGTGGGCCGAGTAAAGAGCATTTATGGTGAGAATACTTGAAAACAGGTTTGACTTCTTCACTTCCCCAAGAGCAGGGAGTGAAACTTCAACTGTCTAATAAACACAAAGAACTCAGCAATCAGGTGGACGTCTCAGACCTGAGTCTCTTTGGTGTGGATAGAGAAGTTTTATTGAGAAGAGGCCTGGTCCGTTGCGTGGAGCTGTTGAGAAGCATGTTGAGGAACTCAGTAAACGGGAATAGCAGAAGGATGAGCCTTTCCGAGGCTGTTCTATGTAAAGTCAACCATCTCTGGTAAGATACGATGTTGTGTGCAAGAACTTGGGTTATGGGATTATCGTTCCAAACTTTCTAATCTGAGCAGTTTTCTAATATACTTGAGATTTTGCCTGTAACCCAGAGGTTTTGCAGTTTTCAAAGTTTCAACCTCAAATTCAGAAGCAAATTCAAAGTGGTTGGTTGAAGTATAAGGAACTTGATACTGTAACATTGTAATATTGACAGATGTAGACATACTTGACTCCCGTTGACTTTATTTTATTTTATTTTATTTTATTTTAGAGTGAACATTGAAAAGCTTGAATACCTTAGTACCCAATCCAAGTAATTGCATGGAAAAGTGGAAAAGTACAACTCCGCAATATTTCCAATTGTGTTCTACAGAAGAAAGAGTTATTTTATTTTATTTTATTTATTTTTTGATATTTTATTTTATTTTATTATTATTATTATTATTTTAACATTTTTTTTATTTTTTACATTTATTTTATTTATTTATTTATTTATTTTAAATTATTTTATATTATTTTTATTATTAACAGTGCAAACCTTGAATACCTCAGTACGAAATCAGGGTAATTGCATGGAAAAATGACAAGTGCAACTCTGCAATATCTCATATTATGTTCTACAGAAGAAATAATTTTATTGTTTTTATTGTTTTTTTTATTTAATTTAATTTAATTTAATTTTTAATATTTTGTTTTAGATTTTAATTATTTTTATTTTATTTTATTTTATTTTACAGTGAACAGTGCAAAGCTTGAATACCTCAGTATGAAATCAGGGTAGTTGCATGGATAAATGACGAGTACAACTCTTCAATATGTCCTATTATGTTCTACAGAAGAAATAATTTTATTTATTTTATTGTTTTTTTATTTAATTTAATTTAATTTATTTTATAGTGAACAGTGCAAAGCTTGAATACCTCAGTACGAAATCAGGGTAGTTGCAAAAGTGACAAGTACAACTCTGCAATATTTCCTGTTGTGTTTTAGCGAAGAAAGAATTTTTATTTTATTTTATTTTATTTTATTTTATTTCTAAAACAATCAAGATCATAGAGTGATCTCTTCTTTCTATTCATTTTTTTGTGTGTTTTCTAATTTTGGAAGTTGTGTGGTATTGTGGGAAACCATATTGGTGGTGAAAATAAAGTGTTGTTTAGTTTTGTGACTTTTTACCACCCAGTTACTGCTACTGCATACAGTGAGGACTGATGGGAACTCTGTGGTGGCTGTCTCTGTGAGGGATGTTCCCATCTCAGATAGTCCTTCAGCCCAGTATGTCTGCAGCTGTGGGAATGCTTTGGGATTGGCAGCAAGTCCATTTGAGGTAGTTTAGAGGGCTGAGTGAGCTAATTGTAGGCTTGACAGATAACATCCTTTTAAAACTACATAAGAGGCTCAAATTACACACACACACACACAGGGAATGTTTTGAGTTCAAAACGAGTTAAGCTCAATTGACAGTATCTGTGACATGTTGTCAGTTACTACAGAAATACATTGACTTGTCAGAAGATGTATTTGTAGTACAGCATTTACACTGGAAATCGATAGGGCAAGGCATTTTAAACGCAAAAAAGTGAAGATAAAATGTTCACCGTTATAATGTGTGTTAATGTGTTATTTGAGCTGTTAATCTGTCTAAATCAGGTAGATGAACTTCTTGCCATTCCAAACCTGTAACATTTTGCTGACAGATCATGACTGGATTTAAGAACTGAATCAACGGGTTCATGTAAAAGTTCAAATTCAAAAGGATTTTTTCATGAATCTTCTTTTTTGAGTTATTTGTAATGATATGGCACTAATGATGCTTTTGCAAAGCTTGGGTATTTTATTTTATTTTTATTTATTTATTTTTTATTTAGTTAATTTTTTTGTGTTTTATTTTATTTTGTGTTTTGTTTCATTTTAATTTATTTTTTAACTTTGTTTTTTGTTCTGTTTTGTTTTTTATTTTATTTTTTGTGTTTTAAATTACTTTAATTTGTGTTTTGTTTTGTTATTTTAGTTTTAGTTAGTTTTAGTTTTAGTTTAGTTTAGTTTATTTTATTTTTGTTTATTTAATTTAATTTTGTTTTATTTTGTTTGTTTTTTATTTTATTTTTGTGTTTTATTTTATTTTCTGTATATTTTATCTTACTTTATTTAATTTTATTGTGTTTTTAATTTTATTTTTTAATTTTGTTTTTTTGCTCTGTTTTGTTTTATTCAATTTTTTGTTTGAAATTATTTTAATTTGTGTTTTGTTTTATTTTAGTTTTAGTTTAGTTTTATTTTATTTTAGTTTTGTTTTATCTAATTTAATTTTGTTTTGTTTTAGTTTTATTTAGTTTTATTTTATTTTGTTTATTTTATTTTATTTTTGGTTGCTTTATTTTATTTGAGTTTTTGTGTTTTATTTTGTTTCATTTTCGTTTTGTTTTAGTTTATTTTTTAACTTTGTACTTTTTATTAGTCCCTAATCAGGGTAATTGTATTAAAAATAGAGAGACCAGTTTCTCTGCAGTGTCTCCTTTTGCGTTCAACAAAACAAAGTAATTTATTTATTTATTTTTTTACATTTAATTCAGTTTATTAATTTAATTTCATTAAATTCTTTTGTGTTACACAGACAAAAGATTATATAGATTTGTATCGACTATTCCTTCAGCCAAAAAAGCAGCACTTTCATGAACAGAATCCATCGGTGGCAGTGGGAATAGAGAAACACTGGCATGAGAAAGGACAATTGGCAAAATGTCAAAACAGGTCCGATAGAGGGATGCAGAAATCTCAAACTGGTTCAGAACTAATAGATTCTAGGCTGATAACCCAAAAAAAGGCGAGAGAGGAGAGGAATGAGTCATAAAATGGTGTGAGAAGCCAGGGGGAGGGAAAGAAACAGAAAGAGTTGGGAGGATGAGAGAGAGAGAGAGAGAGGGAGAGAGAGAGAGGGAGGGAGGGAGCGATAGGAAAACGAGAGCTCTGTCTATCACCTGCCCATTTGGTTTAGAGCTGCAGAACAGATTGCTCAGCGCTGACTTGTCGTCTGTGCATGCGTACAAGTAAGTAATGTGTCTCTCTCTCTTTCTTTCTCTCTGTCACTCCAACATAAGATCGTCTATCTTCTGCTTGTGTGGAGCTCAGGTGGTCATAGTGGGAGGCAGTCAGCTGAAGAGGTGTCAGACAGTATTAGTAGAACAGGTTGTGATGAAGACGAATCAGCCGTGTGTGGGCTTGTTTTGGGGGCATGGTGCTGTTTTTGGTACCATTTTTTGGTGACTGTGTAGTGATATCTTGCAAATGTTGGTTAAGATATTTGTGGTTTAGATTTGAGCGTTTAGTATATTAACTGCCATAGCTGCACTAGAAATGTTTTTGCATGTAAGTGTTTTAGTGAATCATCTTAATTTCACTTGTGGTTTCCTGATAGATTACACTAACCCTAATTAAAAGGATTTGGCTTTATATGTGTTTTTTTATGTGCATTTGTGAATCGAAGAGAAATTAACATACAGCATTTGTCAAGGAATTTACTTATCTATATTATGTTTAGCCGTGATTTTCTCATAATGCACACTCTGTTCTGTAGTTCTTTGCTAGTGTCAGATAGCTTATTGCTAATTCATGTAAACACAGTCAAATTCATTTGTATTAGCAGGTGCACCTGACAGACCCAGGGAGCAACGCTGCTTTGCATTTTCTGTATGAATCCTGTAACTCTTTCTGCCTCCAGGTTTTCCTGAGCCTTTCCTAACCAATTCCCAATGTAGATCTTAAAGGGGTCATATTAAAATAAAATAATTTTAGTTTCTATATCAGTGTTCTTGTTGCTCAATTGATAAAGTATAGCACTAATAACATGCAAAGGTCATACGTTTGATTTTTTTTTTTCTTTAATTTAAATAAAAGCGTCTGTCAAATGCAGAAATTTTAGTTTTAAACAAAAGATTGGAATCTGTACATTTTTTTTTAAAGTTGTCTCTTATGCTCACCAAGGCTAATTTATTTATTTTAATAATAAAAAAAAAACAGTAATATTGTGTTTTTTTTCTGTAGTTTAAACTAGCTGCTTTCTGTTTTAATATATTTTAAAGAATAATTTATTTCTGTGATGGCAAAGCTACATTTTCAGCACCCATTACTCCAATGTCACATAATTCTTCTTTTTTTTTGCTACTGTACCTTTAAGAATTCACACTACCTCAAAAAGATTGACATCTGTAAGATGTAATGTTTTCGAAAGAAGTCTCTTGTGCTCACTGACGTTAATTAAAGGAGAAGTCCACTTCCAGAACAACAATTTACAAATAATTTACTCACCCCTTTGTCATCCAAGATGTTCATGTCTTTCTGTCTTCAGTTGTAAAGAAATTATGGTTTGAACTTCCAAAATGTAGTTTAAATGCAGCTTCAAAGGGCTCTAAACGATCCCAGCTGAGGAAGAAGGGTCTTATCTAGCGAAACAATCGGTCATTTTTTTCTATGGTCCTCGGCTGGGATCGTTTAGAGCCCTTTGAAGCTGCATTTAAACTGCACTTGGGAAGTTCAAAATCGGGGCACCAATGAAGTCCATTATATGAAGAAAAATCCTCAAATGCTTTCCTCAAAAACCATAATTTCTTTATGATTGAAGACAGAAAGACATGAACATCTTGGATGACAAGGGGGTGAGTAAATTATTTGTAAATTGTTGCTCTGGAAGTGGACTTCTCCTTTAATTTGATTTAATAAAAAAAAAACAAAAAAACAGTAATAATATGATTTTTTTTTTTTTTTTTTTTTTTTTAAATAGCTGTTTTCTAATTTTTTTTTTTTAAATGTAATTTGTTTCTCTGATGGCAAAGCTGAATTTTCAGCACCCATTACTCCAATGTCACATGATTCTTCTTTTTTTGCTACTGTACCTTTAAGAATTCACACTACCCTCAAAAGATTAGGATCTGTAAAATTTAATGATTTTGAAATATGTCTCTTATGCAGAGGTTAATTTATTTAATTTAATAAAAAAAAAATATGTAAAAACAGTAATAATGTGTAAAATTGTTGTTTTCTGTTTTATTATATTTTAAAATACAATTTATTTCTGTGATGGCAAAGCTGAATTACTCCAGTGTCACATGATTCTTCTGTTTTTGCAACTCTACCTTTAAGAATTTAATGTAAATGCACTCTCTTATGATTTGCTAACCTTTTTAAGTTTGAAATGGGTGACACTTACTGGTTGCAGATTTATTATAGTAACCTTAAAAGGACATCTTTGTTCCCTTTTTACCCCTAATAGTTACATATTAGTACCATATTACGACTCTAAGGTACTAATCTGTACCTATTAGGGGTAAAAAAGGTACAACGGTGTCCTTTTAAGGATACTTCTCCAGTGACAAGCTGTTATACCCCAAAAGGTACAATTTTAAACCCCTATTCTTCTGTTTGTAGATGCTTAGACGTCTTCTTAATGTGCTTCGAAAGATAATGCAGAGCTGTAGGTGCTACACACAGATAGAAACAGCACAGTGCAGGTGAACGTTTGTGCAGAAATCAGTGTAAGATTAATTAAATTGAGAGAGTAAATACTTTTAAAGCCGATGTAGTTTGTCTCCAAATAAATGCAAATACCCACACTCACCGTCTCTATGGAAATCTCTATTGCTGGCATTGTGTTTTGTATCAGCCTCTTGTGCCACATCTCAGTCAAGCTTGGCTTATGTGCTGTGACAAATCAACAGCTTGTACCGCTGTCAAAACTCCCCGACGACTTCAGGGCCTTTTCAGCACATAACCTGCCATCAGGCTAACGAAGTGAGTCAGGTCTGGCGATCCTCGAGAGCTATGGATCTAACAAAACACCGCTGTGCCTTTGGTGACAGGACATGATGTTGTTGGCATCTGACATCCCTTTCAAGATGCATCTTAGCAACTTGCAACCGAAATGGCTTTTTGTCCTGCCATCTAAGGTGACCTCCGTTTCATTTGGTTTTTAACAGTATGCAAATTGCACTTTTCTGTGCAGGCGTTTCACATTTCTCCTTAGTTGGACTTTGTTTGATGTCATGTGGTCCTCTCTGAGCGTTGCACATAAGAGGTTCAGACCTTCAAGCATGGGAGTCACATATTGTAGCCAAACCTTTGAAAATAATCACCAAATCTTGTCCACACTAGAGCATGTTTTTAATTCATGCCAAAATGCCAAGAATCCAGTCGCTAGTTCCTCCTCAAAAGCTCTTTGTAGCAGAAATTTGGGAATTTGCAAACATGACAGACCACTAACATTAGAGCTTGCAGTTTTGAGACTTTCTTGTCATTTATGCATGCAGTGTCCAACAGACAGCACCTGAATGATCTGTGGGCTTGCCATCTGAAGGTGCATTCATACCGACAGTGAATAAATCACTGAAGGTCGCCCTCCAGAGGTCACCTCTCATTGAAAATGCTTTTCAGTGCATTCAAGCTGTTTATTTCAGGTATGTTAGACCAACCATCTAATGGCATATTCATGCCATATAGTGCTCTTAATTGTAGGACCACCTCATGCAAAATTCACCGTAATAATAAAATAATCATCTGGTTTCTGTCAAGATGAATAGATGATTATCATCTCATAGAACAAAGCACTAAAAACCATTACGTGCCTTCAGCCAGGCATTCATATGCGTCCAGGCTAGCATAGAGGAACAGATTGTCTGCCAAATAGCAGGGGAGTTTTAATTGATTTAGGATCGGCTGTTAAAAGCGAGCTGGGAGCAGTCGATGTGATGTGAAATAATGTGTTTGAACTGAGGCACTGGCTTGAGTCAAATTACAAGGCCAGTAACAAAAACTGAGGGCTTGATTCTGCTCCATGTGGCGTGTGTCATTGTACCGTACTGTTTTACGGTCTGCATTCACACACCTGTGGCTTTTTCAGCATATTGTATTGCATACTAACTAATCAATTCCTTCCCAGCTTGAGCAATCAGTGATGCTGAGCATTTCTAATTTGATCTTCAGATGAACACTTGTAACAAACGTGCCATTGTGAGTGATCTGATTGCCTTGAGTTGTTAATGCTTCTGCTTTAGTTCTGAGGATTTCTGTTTGTCCACAGGAAACAAGATGGCAGGATCCCGCGAATATCTGACCCGCTAGAACGCCCCGGTTTGGTCAAGTCCTTTCTGCCATCACCTGCTCCGACTCTTCTAAAGGTTTGGCAGGTTTTAACATTTCACTCCTCTTTCCTCTAATCATGTTATATTCCGGCAGAGCCTTAGGTTCAGTCGGAGAGGTGGTAGGAATATCAAACAACTGCCTTCTCTCATTTATTTCTTCCTGCTGCTCACCTGTCTTTTCCTTTTTCCTGTGACAACCATCTATTACAAATAGATGAGCTGCTTTTTTTGTGTGTACATGCTGGATATAACCTACTTTTATTTTTATTTTTTATAATTTTGTTGATTTCTGTGGAAGACTTGATTATTGGAGTGCCACAAAAAAATAAAGGATGGAATTATTAATTTAAAATGAAAAAAAAAGTACAAGACCTTTCAAAAATTTAGGGTGAGTAAGATTTAAAAAAATAAATAAAAAAGGTTCTTTATTGGCATCAGTGGTTCTATGAAGAACCTTGAACATCCATGGAATCTCCAAGGTTCTTTATAGTCGAAAAAGGTTCTTTAGACTTTTTAAATGTTCTTCAAATGGTTCTTTTAGGAACTGTTTATTAAAAGGTTCTTTGGGGAACCAAAAATGGTTCTTCTATGGCATCACTGCAAAAACACCCATTTGGAACCTTTATTTTAAAGCAGAAGTCCACTTCCAGAACAACAATTTACAAATAATTTACTCATCCCCTTGTCATCCAAGATGTTCATGTCTTTCTGTCTTCAGTCGTAAAGAAATTATGGTTTTTGAGGAAAGCATTTCAGGATTTTTCTTCATATAATGGACTTCATTGGTGGCCCGATTTTGAACTTCCAAAATGCAGTTTAAATCCAGCTTCAAAGGGCTCTAAACGATCGAAATGAAGAAGTTTTGTATACTTTTTAAGCACAAAAGCTTGTGTACCACAGGCTCTGGGAAGCGCGTCCACGATAGTATGAATTAGTGATGGGTCGTTCTTGAACGATTCGTTCATTTTGAACGAATCTTTAATGTGACTCGGGAAGAACGAGTCATCTTGGGGAGTGATTCATTCAGTCGCGCATGCGCAACTTCCTATTTGATTCTGTTCTGGAATTAGTTCACCTGTTTCGAGTCTTTGGGTTTTGCGAGTCGTTCGTTCATCTTATGGGGCTGTCACGTGATGAACGAACGACTTGAACCCGAAAACTTGTCAGATACGAGGTGAGGTGAGCTAATCATAGACTAAAGACCCAGGTAAACAATGAATTAATCTTTTCTGTTTCTTATAGCATTATAGTTTTGTCTTGTTTGTAGTGTGATCAACGTTTGTGTAAGCAGTAGATGTGTTAGGTAAGTAACATGTAACATTTTAATTATATTTTGCTAAAATGAACGAAATTAACGAAATGACTCAAAAAAGATTTGTTCATTTTGCTAAACGAGACTCAAAGGTCCGAGTCGGTAAAATGATCCGAACTTCCCATCACTACTACGAATCACATTTAAGTTCATCGTCTCTGTACTCCAGCTCAGAAGGTAGAGAATGGTGAAAAACTCTTATTTTCTTCAGAATCGTCCGACATTGTTGTACCTTTTTGTTTGTAAACATCGTTTGACTTACTTGCACTTTCTTAGGCTTTGCACGTTCGCTTTGTAAACACTGGGTCTGTAGTTCCACCTATGTGACCATGTGATTCAATAGTACGTGGCGTCGTGGACGCGCATCCCAGAGCCTGTGCTACACAAGCTTTTGTGCTTAAAAAGTATACAAATTTTTATTTACTGATTTACTGATCGTTTCGCTGGATAAGACCCTTCTTCCTCGGCTGGGATTGTTTAGAGCCCTTTGAAGCTGCATTTAAACTACATTTTGGACGTTCAAAATCAGGGCACCAATGAAGTCCATTATATGGAGAAAAATCCTGAAATGCTTTCCTCAAAAAACATAATTTTTTCACGACTGAAGACAGAAAGACATGAACATCTTGGATGACAAGGAGGTGAGTAAATTATTTGTGAATTGTTGTTCTGGAGTTCTCCTTTAAGATTGTACTTTTTTTTTATTTAGCAAGGATCTATTTAACTAATAAAAAGTGACAATTATAATGTTACGAAGGATTTCTGTTTCAAATATATGCTGTGTGTATATATATATATATATATATATATATATATATATATATATATATTATTATATATATATATATGTAATGATGCTGAAAGTTCAGCTTTGCATCACAGGAATAAATTACATTTTAAAATATATTACAAAAGAAAATTGTTATTTTAAAGTGCAATAATATTTTACAATATTGTTCTTTTTTTTTAATCAAATAGCATAAGAATTGTACCAAAAAATGTACCAACTCCCATTTTTGAACGGTATTGTAAATAAATAATCTCTTATTTTAAATTGACAAATATCTACACTTGGCATACTACAAAAACTAATGAATAACTTTTGATTGAATTGTATTTAAAAATGCATCCTTTATTCACATTTTTGTTGGTAGCCATAATAGGCCAAAGGGAGGTGTCTTTAAAGGGAGGTGTTCCGTGGCAAATAGATAAAAACATTATTATTATTATTCTATTAATTTATTGTTTTATAAATTCATTTTATTTTAGGCAGCACTCCCAGCCTTCCGCAGAAAGGATTCTTTTGTAATTCATGCTTAATCGGTTGAAGTGTGTCACCAGATAATTCTGCGTTCGCGCTCCAAGATTCTCCCTCAAGGACCAAACATCCAAGTTTAACTTTAGAAATTATACTTTGTTGAGGAACGGAATGCTAATTTGATCCAAAAAGAAATCAAAGCTCTTCCAGGCATCAGGATCCCCTGATGAACCTCAAATGAAAGCACTTCAGTAGCTGTGGTACCTTTTAGTGTGAGCTGAACTGGTGGTCGTCCATTAGGGAGCTTTCAGGGAGACTTAAATACAATTTTGAGGAAGCTCAGCCCCTCTTTTCTCTCTTGTCAGACCCCCAGTAATCAGAACCTCGAAAAGTACCACTCTTTTGGTTGTTTTATATCAATTGTTAAATAAGACATTAGCTAGTTTTATTATCTAAAGCTAGCTCATCTCCAGGGACACCTATTCACCTCATTTAACACCCAAGTGCTTTTTTTAATTGAACCCATCTGTGTCTCTGAGCAGCTCTGAGAGCCATTATTACAAGGGCTTCTGGGAACCAGGAGGACTGAAGTCTCCGTGTTTAGGGATGTCCTAGAATGATTAGTGTCTCGATGGCATTGCAAGCAGTTGAATAAGATTAGCTCAGTCTAGGTTGTGTAGTTAAGCATTTATGTTTTTCACTAAGAGTCTCATAATGCAAGATGCTTATCAGCAAATGAAATTGGATTGTAAACAAGTTACCTTCCCAGGCATTTTTAATTTAGTGTTTATTGTCTGTGGATTATGGTCTTTGCTTTATGGTTTTGTTGTATTCCTCAAGCACTAATAGTAAGCAATGCTGTATAATGCAAAATAAGGTTTTATTGTACATAGAGTCGACTAATTTGATACAGAATTCAGAAATCCAAAGTAAAAAATATTGCAAATGGGTTGTTTTTACTATCTCAATTGTTCCATTTGAGAGCAAATTGAGATTTTGAAATGGCAAACGTTCCATTATATTTGTTTTTTGGCCCCTAAAAGCATTAAAATGGCCTAATTTTTCCTGTCTGCTGGCTTTCATGTCACAGTTCAAGATGGACGCTAATAAAAGCCATGGAAATGTGTGCATCATTTTCCTGCAGTGCTAGAGTAATTCATCACAAGCCATTTACAGCTCATTTACAGCTGACTAATATTACATGAAAACAACTTCAGCGACTAGAGATTTTAACTGACATAAAATAAGTCTAAGTACTACAATTGCTAACACTGAAACTGAAATAAAGTACATTAAAGCTAAATAGAAGCTGATAAAAATGACAAAAATACGAAATAAAATTAAAATAAACAGAAAATATAAAAAATAAAGGCTAATTCAAAATATTAATAACGAATATAGCTGCAAGCAGCAATTAACAGGGTTCAAGCGCTTTAAGGCAGTTAAGCACATAAGAAAAAAGACATTACATATTATTTAGCAAGCCTGTAACCACCTAAATCAATTATTTCAAAAAGCATTTTTGCCAAATACAGGTAATTTGCCATAGAAATATGATGTTTTTTTTTTACATTTATGTCTGTTATAGCAGCAGCTGTGGTGTGATCTCCCTAAAACTTTGCATGCTTGTTTACAATCACCTGTTGCATATGCTCACCAGGTTTCGTGAAGTTTTGAGTTTTCATTTAGGCTTTTCTAAACAGCCTCACTATAGCTTCCCAGAGGGTAAATTTCAACATTTTTATTTTTAAATTCTTGACCTAGAGAGTCCAGAGAATTGCACTGCTGTATTTTTTCCTGAGCGAAAAACGTAGGACTAATTCGCAAAAGTTTTTCACATCTTCTCAAACATTGACTGTTGATTGACAACAGTGGTTCTAGAGGCAAAACCATTCGGAACGAGGAGGTCTGTCACACGATACGAATATTGTGCGTATGTGTTAAAAAAACATGTTTGCATTTATGCTCTTAAATACGACCCTCCCAGTGCCCAATTTTATTTATTTATTTTAGGGCTGTCAAACGATTAATCGTGATTAATCGCATACAAAATAAAAGTTTGAGTTTGCCTAATATATGTGTGTGTACTTTGTGTAATTATGATGTATAAATAAATACAAACACATTAATGTATATATTTAAGAAATATTTACAAGTATATGTATTTATTATAATTTTTATATAATTTATATTATATGTAAATAAAAATATTTTGTACATAACATATTTCTCTGAAATATATACATGAATTTGTGTATATTTATATATACATAATAATTACACACAGTACACACACATATATTAGGCAAACTCAAACTTGAATTTTGTATGCGATTAATCGCGATTAATCGTTTGACAGCCCTAATTCATTTATTTATTTATTTATTCAAATTTCTCACAGACCTTTAAGACCATGAGTCAAATAGGTTTACTGAGTTTTGTTCCGATCGGCCTCCATTAACCTTGTTTAATAGGTACTCAAAGTTCATTGACCCATGGCAGAAATTTTTTGAGATACGCAAATGTCCTTATAGTGGCACTTTGGATCAAGAGCGTGCATACTGATTTTCACATCAATATGGTTATATAGTTATGGCTGTTTTTATGTTTTTTCCTCTCTTATAGTGCCGCTAAGCGGCCAAGCTCTGTGACTTTTTTTCATGTGAGCTCAGATTCAGCTCTTACGTACACATTGTGAGTTTGGCAAAGATGTCTCATTCCGTTTAGTTAAGGTATAGCCATTTCTAGTAAAGTCGGCCCTGCCCCTTTCGAACGTTTTGGCGTCCCTTTGCAAAGGTGAGTTTTTTATAATTATTGAAATTCACTCTCCAGAGAATCTTTCTGCACTGGTTTGGTTCCGATCAGGTGTAAAACCAAGGACTAGTTTGCAGAAGTAGGTTTTTCAAAAAATACCCAGAAATTTTGTGACAGACAGTGTGAGCTTAAGATTCCAACGACATAGAACACTTAAGCCTGCAACAAACGGTTTTGGAGTTATGAGCGATTTTGTACTTTTGATCATGGTAGTGCCCTCGTCAGGCCAATTGGGGCGAGCCTTGGTGACATTGTATACGTACTACCATCCCTCCAAGTTTCAAGTCTCTACGACTTACGGTTTGGTCTGCCTGATCAGTTTTACGTGGAGATTGCTCCATTCCTTGGCCATTCTAACAATTACAATAGGGTTTCAGCGCTATGTGCTTGAACCTTTAATAAAATCTTTATTGTCTGTGCCAGATAAGCAACTGCCATCGAGATCCAGATATTTTAGACCTGGTTGGTCACTAATATCAAGATGCTAGTAATCAATAGTAAACACCTCTAGAGTTTCAGAATAGATCTCAAAATGTTACAAGAGATTTCAGAGATTTCAAAATGAAATCAAAACATTTCTCATCTTCTGTGCTATCCACATTAATTATACAGCTCCGTACTTTGACCTTGTGTTAGCAATTTGTCTTATTTGTGTCAGTTTTTATTTGTCCTACTTCATTTTATGAAGAACATCTGAGACAAAGTTGACACTGAAATGTAAATAGATCTGAAAAAGTCTCAGCAACCTCTGAGAAATCTTTTTTTTTTTTTTTCCTCTGGGAACAGACATTGCGTGGAAACCTGCCTCAGAGGAATGAAATTCTGGGTTTTCCCATACCAAGTCTGTAAACACCTTGATCCTGGGAACAGGAGCGAGGGTTGATCCCGGAATCCGTATTTTTTTCAATTCCCTTGAATCCCAGAGCAATAACAGTGTTAAATCAAGATGGTTTTACCACAACACCACCATGCAACTTTTGTATGAAGATATTAGAAAACACAGAAGTTAATTTCGAACAAGGCTTATATCACTGCTTTGGTTGCACATTATTCACTTTTATAGCCATTTTCAAAGCTGTTTTCTGTCATATTGCCTTAATACATTCTCACATTAAGGTTATTAAACAGGCTGCCTGCCCACTCATGCTGTTGTGGTATTTCTGTAATGTGGTGTTGGCAAGCGCATTATAGTTGTGCAACTGTGGCTGTAATGTGACAATAGGAAGTCATATTAGCTTTCAGCAATTGTGACATTATGTCACTTTACCATTGTACATTTTTAGCCTGCTTTTAGCAGTATTTCTAACAGGTACACTATAATATAATGGGAAATATTTGCAGCTTTATGTTACATTAGATATTTGGAGAATGCATAAATGCATAAAGCATAAATTTTGGTAACATCTACTGAGGTAACCTTAAGGTCACTCGAGGGTCATCGATTTACATTAGTCATGAGATTTCACAAACTTGCTTTAGAAGGCATGCAAGCCTTCACAAGCCACTTACTGGCCATTTTCAAGTATTGGTAATTGGGGATTTCCACAGGTGTTTTGAACCATTTAATTGTGATATTTAATTATCAAAGATACAAAAACACACTTTTTTTGCATGTCCTTTGGCTTAAAAAATCTGAGGGGGCATGTGTGGTTTGAATGGGCATGATGCTTCTATGCTCACACACACATAGCTTCATTAGAGGCTTATTCGTATGGCACGCTTGACTAGAATAGAGGAAGTTGTAGCAGATTGAGGAAGCTATCGGTCTTTTTCTTGCCTTCCCCGCTTTTTTCTCATGAGTAGAACATATAAAGATTGAGAGAAAGAGCGTTTTGTTGTCAGTTACAGTCGTGTCTTTAAGGTTTCAGCTGATTTAATTGACTTCATCATGGCTAAGAGTATGTACAGGTTTCGCAGTCCAGCACTCGCTGCCATGCATCACCGCAGGTGCTTCAGTGATGTAAGTAGAACTAATGTATCAAAGGGAAAATCAATTGTAGTGAAACGTGTGAATTTGTGTGCTTATATAGAAAGGCCAAGTGTAAGAGTGTAGACATAATGTGTTTGTGTAATGTGCGATTGTGTTTCTTTCTACTGTAATGTGTGCTGGTGTTTTACTTTTAATTTCATTTTAATTCTCATTATCTTAAAGATTTTTTTCTCATGCTGTAATTCAGTAATAAGAATCATGCTAGCTGATTTACTAGATATTGTTATTATATATAAATACTTTTAAATAATGTATTAGTGTATTTACAGTTTGTTGAGAATTTGGGAGAAAATTGTCATGAAAATCTGAATTTAAATCTCAGTTATTGATATTGATTAAATTCTGACCAAGTTCAAAGGTAACTGTAGATTTGACTTATGATAATATCATATTGATCTAAGGGTTTTGAGTCATACATGCTTGCTTAGGATCTGTACAGAGTGTACTGTGTAAGTTTGTGATGCAATAGTATTATAGGATGTCTTTGTTGAGAAAGAATTCTATTGAGATGTCAGATTCACTGCTTGTTGATTCATAATTTATGAAATGAATTTAGGAAACATTAGCTGCATGTGTGATAACCCAATGTCCCCATAATGATAGAATAACTTGTAGTGGCCTGTATAATGGAACTTCCCAACAGTTAATCAAATGAGGAGACTAATTAATGTCTTAATTAAAATCTAAAAATACACAGAGGTTTCTGTAAGGGGTAAGTTTAGGGATAGGCTTTGGGTTATAAAGTGAAGATATTTAACTGGCTTTTTTTTTTTCCAGCTTTAGGCACACTTATGTCCCAGGGGTTGATTTATATTCAAATTAATGTATTCTGTATATGAATGTTACATCAAAACTGCCTCACCATCTTTTATCATTTCTTCATTGATCATATTTGGTGTTATCTGCATATGGAGCTTTGTGTCCCATGCCCCATCAAAGTGTCCATAGTATAAGAAACATGCAGTTAGCCTAATATAAAAGCAACAGAACTAAATTGTAAGTAACCACAGATGTGTGTGTGTTTATTTATATTTGATGAATCAGCAAGTCTTAGGGAGAAACACACTGAAGTTCCACTTTCGATATAGCGTTTTGTTACATTGAGTCATTTAAGGTAGTTTGAACTGTGTGAGTGTGTTATGTAAGTGTAAGTTTGCAACTGTTTGTGTGATTTCTTGTTGATAAAAATCAATTACTGGCAAGGATTTTGCAGAGTCCCACCTGACTCTGCAGTCTTATCAGCATTAAACATTAAAAATGGTGCTGCGTTCTGAAAAACTAGTTTTTTATGTTTTCAGTAGTGTTTGCCTTGCAAAATTTGCTGCTAGGTTGCCAAGACATTGCTGTGTGGTTTAAGGGGTGTTCTGATTGGCTGTGATGTTGCTGTGAGGTTGCTAGGGCTTTATTAGATGGTTGAAGATGTTTTGATTGATGTGGTTTTGCTGTGAGGTTGTTAGGGTGTTGTTAAATGCTTGTTGGGGTGTTTTGATAGGCTGTTGTGTTGCCGTGAGTTTGCAGGGGAATTCTAATTGGATATAGTGTTGCTATGAGGTTGCTAGGGTGTTGTTAGATGATTGTAGGGTGTTCTGATTGGCTGTGGTGTTGCTGTGAGTTTGCAGGGGAGTTCTAATTGGAAATAGTGTTGCTATGAGTTTGCTAGGGTGTTGTTAGATGATTGTAGGGTGTTCTGATTGGCTGTGGTGTTGCTGTGAGGTTGTGGGACTGTTCTGATTGGTTGTGGTGTTACTACAAGTTTGCTAGGTTATTTGATGGTTGTAGGGGTATTCTGAGTGGCTGTTATGTTGCTGTGAGGTTGCTAGGGTGTTATTAGATGGTTGTAGGGGTGCTCTGATTGGCTGTAGTGTTGCTATAAGGATGCTAGGGTGTTGTTAGATGGTTGTAGTGATGTTCTGAATGGCTTTGGTGTTGCTGTGAAGTTGCTAGGGTGTTGTTAAATGGTTGTAGGGATGTTTTGAGTGGCTGTTGTGTTACTATAAGTTTGCAGGGGTGCTCTGATTGGCTGTGGTGTTGCTATAAGATTGCCAGGATGTTGTTAGATGGTTGGAGGGATGTTCTGAGTGGCTGTTGTGTTGCTATAATGTTGTAGGTTGTTCTTATTGGCTGTGGTGTTGCTAAAAGGCTGCTAGGGCATTGTTAGATGGTTGTAGGGATGTTCTGAGTGGCTGTTGTGTTGCTATAAGTTTGTAGGGGTGCTCTGATTGGCTGCGGTGTTGCTAGGGTGTTGATAGATGGTTGTAGGGTGTTCTGATCGGCTATGGTGTTGCTATAAGGTTGCTAGGACGTTGCTAGATGGTTGTAGGGATATTCTGAGTGGCTGTTATCTTGCTATAAATTTGTAGGAGTGCTGTGATTGGCTGTGCTGTTTTGAGGTTGCTAGGGTGTTGTTAGATGGTTGTATGGTGGTATGTTCTGAGTGGCTGTTGTGTTGCTATAAGTTTCTAGGGGTGCTCTGATTGCCTGTGGTGTTGCAAAGGTGTTGTTAGATGGTTGTAGGGGTGTTCTGCTTGGCTGTGGTGTTGCTATAAGGTTGCTAGGGTGTTGTTAGATGGTTGTAGGCATGTTCTGATTGGCTGTGCTATTGTTTTGAGGTTGCTAGGGTGTTGTTGGAAGGTTGTTAGGGGTTCTGATTGGCTATGGTGTTGCTATAAGGTTGCTAGTGTGTTGTTAGATGGTTGAAGGCATGTTTTGATTGGCTGTGCTGCTGTTTTTGAGGTTGCTAGAGTGTTGTTAGATGGTTGTAGGAATGTTCTAAAAGGCTGTTTTGTTGCTGTACGTTTGTAGGGGTGCTCTGATTGGCTGTGATGTTGCTGTGAGGTTACTAGGGTGGTGTTAGATGGTTGTGGGAGTTTTCTGAGTGTCCGTGGTGTTGCTATGCAGTTGCTAGGGTGTTTTTAGATGGTTGCAGGGGTGTTCTTAGTGTTTGTTGTGTTATCCTACCTTTAGTATAAACAATTTTTTGTATCTGTTTTGTCATCTGCCAGGGGAAAATCCATTCACTTAGAAAGTACAAGACGAGTTAAGTTTAATGTTTAGGGTTATGGGTTTATTCAAATGCATAACCCTAAGTATTAGCATTAGGAAACAAATAAGTTTGCATGCTAATAAGCAGGCAGTGGTTTCTGAACAATGTTCCCTTTAATTCACATTGCAACTTGCTGGTTTATTCTGAGCTGCGGGCTCAATGATATGACACCGCAGCTGTAGCTAGTCAGGTCACATCCTTCATACACGCAGCTGCTCTGTCTCCGCGTTAAATTATGCTGTTTCACAGTCTTCATCTCCCATTGAGATGGACCGTATGATAGGGAGGAAGGACATCTGGTAGTCTGATGCTCTGTTGATCATAGGATCAAGGCAAGGAGCTCCATCCATTACTGCAAAGCCACTGTCACTGAGAGTCATTCTCATGTCAAGTGGACTCGCAGACTGTCAGATCTCACTCTTTCTCATTGTGTTCATCCACCTCTCTCTCTCCCCTCTCTTTTATCTGTTCCTCCTGGTTCTCAGACATCAGATATATTTGCAATGATAGAGCGAATGCAGGTGAGAAGTCCATATTTTTATACAATTTTGAGTTTATTGCTTTTCCTGCAATCTCTCGCTTTTTATGACCTTTTTTAACCTGCAGGATGGTGACACCTTCTCAGTCTTTGCTTATTATTACTGTCATCTATATTCTGAGGTTCTCTCTTAATACATCATTTATTCACTTTAGAATGTATATATGTAGCTTGAGCTCTTCTGTCAATAAACTCTTGAACAGTGTTAAAAATATAGTCTGCGCAAGTATGCACCTGGTCAGCACATTTTAACGTCTGTTTAACCCAGTGATCATAATTTGAGCACAAAAAGCATTTTATGCTTCTGACCTTTTTAAATTACACTATAAACTAATAAATAATTTCTTTTTTCACATTTAAGTAAGGTTTTCAGTCCCATAATATGTAACATATATTATTGCGTAAAGGCTTTAACAAACCTTAAGGGGTGATGAAATTTCTTTTAAATATCTGTGTTATTTAATTATATATTCACTTTTAATCAATTAATTTTAAATGTATTTATGCCAATGTCCATTATTGCTTTAGAAGCTTAAATACTTGCGTAGAATATGTTTCAGGCCTAATTGTGTAATTTCTGTGTTTAAATGTTTGCATTTATTTGACCATGTTTACAATTTTGGAGAGTTAAGTTTATATTAATTGATGTTATTAACTACAAATGATGAATTCCAATTTCTGGTATTTACTATTTTAAATTATATGACTTATGTTTATTAGATTTGATGAATGTTTTTAATTAAATGTGTATTAAATATCTTCTTTTTGTAAACACAGAGCAGTAGAATGGACGAGCAGAGGTGCACTCTTCCACCTCCTCTCAAAGTAAGTGTGCATATTTAGAGCCACACAAACAAGCATCAAGTGTTATAATCATTACAGTCTGTTCTCACAGTCACTGCCATCAGCGTTGTTTATCACATGTGCACAGAAACGCACAATGTTGCTTTTGTTACAGATAGATGTTTTCATATTAACCCTCATTCTCATAGCTTTAAAGTTCAGAAAAGCTCTGCTGCTTTAAAATGTTGGCATTTTCATGCAAAATAGGAGCTCTTCTGACATGAACACTGTTTTAAAAGGTTGGCAGCATAATTATTGCCTATTAAAATACCTTTTGGCCAAACTGTAAGGCAAAATGCAAAGCAAGTAGCTTAGCGTAAAAGTCTAAAATGAAGGAAGTCTTGTTTAAAATACAAGAATTGATTTATAAAGTGTGTTCAAATGAGTATGTGTGTACTGTGTGCAGTTGCTATACATGTTTTGTGCCTTAAAGGAGAAGTCCACTTCCAAAACAAAGATTCACATATAATGTACTCACCCCCTTGTCATCCAAGATATTCATGTCTTTCTTTCTTCAGTCGTAAAGAAATTATGTTTTTTTAAGAAAACATTTCAGGATTTTTCTCCAAATAATGGACTGCTATGGTGCCCCGATTTTGAACTTCCAAAATGCAGTTTAAATGCGGCTTCAAACGATCCCAAATGCGGTTGTAAACGAGTGCAGCCGACGAAGAAGGATCTTATCTAGCGAGTCAATCGGTTATTTTCATTAAAAAAAAAAAAAATTAAATACTCTTTAATCTCAAACGCTCATCTTGTCTTGCTCTCCCTGAACTCTGTGAACTTCTGGTTTAACAGTTAGGGTATATAGAAAAACTCGTATTTTCTCCCTTAACTTCAAAAATCATTTCAAAATCATCCTACATCGCTGCAAAAGTACCGACCAAGTCTTTGCAAAGTGAACATGAAAAGAAGATCAAACACCCTTTACAAAAACGGTAAAACAGCAATATAGGGCGATTTTGAAGTTAAGGGAGAACATGAGATGGGAGTTTTTCGAGTTTTTCGAGTTTTTCGACCCTAACTGTCATGAACTGGAAAAAAACAGTCCAGGCAGAGTAAGACAAGATGAGCATTTCAAATTAAAAAGTATATAAATTGTATTATTTTTATCAAAATAACCGATCGTTTTGCTAGAAAAGACCCTTCTTCCTTGGCTGGGATCGTTTGCATTTAAACTGCATTTTGGAAGTTCAAAATCAGGCCACCATATCAGTCCATTATATGGAGAAAAATGCTGAAATTTTTCCCTCCAAAAAACATGATTTCTTTACGACTGAAGAAAGAAAGAAAGACATCTTGCATGACAAGGGGGTGAGTACATTATATGTAAATCTTTGTTTTGGAAGTGGACTTCTCCTTTAAGTATGTGCTGTGAGTTAAAATTGACCAGTGTCAATTTTAATTTACTGCTAATATCAGAGGAACATCAGAAACATGTATATTGTACATTTAAAAGTAAATGTGTCTTGTGTATAGATAGTGTTTACAGTATGCAAATGCATCTTGTGTTTAGCTTTTCTCTCTGTCTAGCTAGAACATGTTCTTAGGCTGCACTCATACATAGACTTGCTTACAATATAATGCTTTATGCTTTTATGAGTTATGAAGGTGAATCACACATTCGACTCAAAAATATAAATGCCCCTAAAGTATGTGTTTACTAGAATGTATAGAAGTACTTTGTTGTTGTTCTGTGAATAAAACAAGCCAACATAAAACACCAGAACTTACCAGATTTGATGCTTTCACAGCAGGCCTTGTGAATATTGTGTACAGTTCAGGGTTTTATGAGTCTCCACAGGTCTGTTTATGCACCTTCATATTTTCTTCATATGCAGCTTAAAGTGACTCGAATGAAGGCCTCAGAATGTCTACATCTCTAATCTCTCTTTATTCCTCCCACAGACAGAGGAAGATTACATTCCGTATCCCAGCGTCCATGAGGTTGCAAGCTTATTTGTTTTTTTTATATGTAAATATGAATGTGTTTTCTTGTTGTACTGGTTGTAAACTGTTCATTTTGTTTTCATGGGCTGGTAGGTATTGGGTCGTACAGGTCCTTTACCGCTCATTCTGCTGCCCCAGTTTGGGGGTTACTGGATTGAAGGAACCAATCATGATTTAGGCTCCTCCTCCACACCAGAGGAACCGCCCCCTTGTCCCGCATCACAGGTTAAACTGGAGACAAACAGCATAGCCAAGATCTACAGGAAACACTGCCTGGGCAAGGTAAGATTCTGAGTTGATTATATTTAATTAGTCATTAGGTTTACCAAAGCTAAATTAAAATATGATAATATTAAATTCAAAAGTAATTGATGGAAAGACCATAAAAGGATCATAAAAGTGCTCAATGCGACCCACAAGTCTTTTAAAGCCATGAAATAACTTTGTGTTAAGAATAAGTAATATTGATGAATGGAAAATGTAATATGCACGTTATTTAAAAATAAAAAAATAAACAATCATAATGTGCAATCCAGAATTTTTTATAGTAAAATTAACTAAAATCAGACAATATATTGGGCTCATGAAACCAATGAGTATCATTTAAAATGGCCAAATATTAGCTAATACAGTGTAATATGTTATAGTCACTGATATATTATGCATATTTGTGGAGATAATTAATTTTGTTGTTTCTTTTTTCCTTTTTAAATTGACCTCGAGGCTCTATATAAAAATAAAATAAAATATATAAATAATAGTAATTTTTATTTTTAAAAGAGTTAGTTTTGGTTTTACATGTAATTACATATGTTTTATCTATGCTTTACCTACCATATTAAATGATTAGTTCACTTCCAGAATAAAAACTTCCTGATAATTTATGCACCCCCATGTCATCCAAGATGTTCATGTCTTTCTTTCTTAAGTCGAAAAGAAATTAAAGAAGTAGTTTATGTCCAGAACAAAAATGTACAGATAATGTACTCACCCCATTGTCATGCAAGATGTTCAAGTCTTTCTTTCTTCAGTCGTAAAGAAATTATGTTTTTTGAGGAAAGTATTTTGGGAATTATCTCCATATAGTGGACTTCAGTGGTGCCTGCGAGTTTAAACGTCCAAAATGCAGTTTCAGTGCAGCTTCAAAAGGCTCTAAATGATCCCGGACGAGGAAGAAGGGTCTTATCTATCAAAACAATCTGTCATTTTCTTTTTTACCTCTAATGCTCGTCTTGTCTAGCTCTGCTATGTGCATTTGTACATTCCAGGATTTATCTCCATATAGTGGACTTCAAACTGGTTGAAGGGCCAAAATTGTCATTTCAGTGCAGCTTCAAAGGGCTCTACATGATCCCAGTTGAGGAATAAGGGTCTTATCTAGCGAAACGATTGGTCATTTTCTAAAAAAAATTCGAATGTATATACTTTTTAACCACAAATGCTCATCTTGCACTAGCTCGAGCATTACGTAATCACATTGGAAGCGACACATGCGATGTAAGCAGAAGTACTGACCCAGTGTTTACAAAGCGTTTGTGCAAAGAAAGTCAAACGCCCTTTACAAAAAAAGGGAAAAGAACGATGTCGGAAAATTTTGAAAAGTTTTTCGGCCTACTCTACCTTTTTAAACCAAAGTACAAAGACAAAGAACTAACTGAGTGTGACCTTTCCAACGGGATTACAAAATGCATGAAGTCTCAGAGCCAGTGCAAGACAAGCATTTTTTTTAAGAAAATTACCAGTCATTTCACTAGGAAAGCACACAGAGCCTTTTAAGCTGCATTGAAACTGCAATTTGGACCTTTAACCCATTAGCTCCCATTGAAATCCACTATATAGAGAAAAATCCTGGAATGTTTCCTCAAAAGCCTTAATTTCTTTTGACTGAAGAAAGAAGACATGAACATCGTGTTAGTTGTTGGTTGTCTCATTACTGAGATCTTCCTCTGCACTAATAATATTCTTTGAGCTTGCTGTCACTCTGTGTCAGAGCTTTTAGGAATCTGTGATAATGCAAAGAGTCGTTCGGAGGTTTTATGTGCATTTATAACTCTTCCCGCAGGAGCACTTTAATTATTACTCAGTGGACAGCGCTCTGGGCCACCTGGTCTTCTCGGTGAAGTATGATGTGATTGGAGACCAGGAGCACCTTCGACTGTTGCTTAGGTACTTCAAACATGCACGCTCTTGACTATTCCCAAATGAAAGATGTTTTGAAATCTGTGTTTCAGTAAAACGTACAGATGTTTCTCCTGAAATACCTTAGGAGATAACACATAAAAGTAAATTGTTTATATACGGTATTGTAAAAAATATAAAGCCAATCTCAGGTCTCGAAACAAACAAACCCCCGATCCCATTCGATTTACAAATCCTTTTTGCTGCCTCAATTGAAATCCAGTTTAAGAAATTGAATTGGAATTTAAAAGATATTCTCAATTTAGTTCTGAATGCTGCACAGCCCTGTTGCAGACACTTTTCTTTTTAAAGAAACATTCACGTCCACTCTCTCCCGTCACATATTCTCTCATTGTTCATTTTCAAAGATGTTCTGACTTAAGTGCTCAAAATAGGCAGCAGAAACACAAGGTCACATCTATTCTTTATAACCCGAAGCCTGTCTCTAGGCCCTTTAATAATGGGGATGGGAACAAGAGACAGTGTACATGTCAGAGAGAGGTTGATCTATAAAGCTTCACTTTTATAAGGGGAGCTCGTCAGGGACTCTTTGAATGTTGCATGTTGGCTGTAAGATAATTGGCAGGGGCTCCTGTGAATGCTGGAGTGATTCACATGGCAACTTTTTGATAGTTGAACTTCCATTCATTTCTCTCTCTCTGTCTCTTTGTCTTTTCTGCTAAATGTAACATTTGCATTAATGCGTTTAGCAGACACTTTTATGCAGAGCGACTTATAGAGAAGCGCATTAGCAGAGAATGTGTTTGTGACGTGCAAGTCTAGTTTGGTTATAGTGTTACTATATTAGTTTATAATGCTGGAGCTTAATGTGAATCTTCTGTCTTTTAATTGTAGGTCAAAGTATAAAACCTACCATGATGTGATACCAATTTCTTGTCTGACCGAGTTCCCTAATGTTGTCCAGATGGCAAAGGTAGGACATTAACCCACTCTGTGGGATGCCTAAATTTACTTCACCATATTAAAAATAAATCCTAATCTAATCACGACAAACTATACATCGTTGGAAAGGTCTAAGACTCCTAAATAGATATTTTACTGTATTTTTGAGTTACAAATTATATAGGAAAAGTAATGGATTAATATATGTCGAGTGCAACTTAAAAAATCTACATCATAACATGAGTTCTGACCTTTGTCACAAAAGACTTTCTTCGTTTCCTTTTTCCTTTACACGCTTTAGATATCATAAGAAATTATATATCAGTTCAAAACTTAAAATCTCAAAATTCATCCTTTGAAATGCATTTTAAAATCAGACATTGCATTACCATGGAAAATGTACATCAAAATCATATTACAAAATGTTTTCATTCATGAATTCTAAAAATTTAAGTCTGGATAGTGCATTTTTATGTCTGTGTTCAAAAAGGGGAGTGACAGTTAAAGGGTTAACATAAATGGTTAAGCAGAGAAGAATTTTGCATGGCTGTTAGTGGATTAAAAAATGAATAAAATCATTTGCATGTACAGAAGATGATTTCAGTTAAAATTATAATTCTTGCAGTTCTAATTATACATTCAAATAATTTAAATTAATTAAATGCATATCTGACCCTGGACCACAAAACCAGTCTTAAGTCGCTGGAGTATATTTGTAGCAATAGTCAAAAAATACATTGTATGGGTCAAAATTATTGATTTTACTTTTATGCCAAAAGTCATTAGGAAATTAAATAAAGATCATGTTCCATGGACATATTTTGTAAATATTTCTACTGTAAATATATCAAAACTGCTAATATATGCATTGCTAAGAACTTCATTTGGACAACTTTAAAGGTGATTTTCTCAATATTTAGATTTTTTTTGCACCCTCAGATTCCAGATTTTCAAATAGTTGTATCTCGGCCAAATATTATCCTATCCTAACAAACATACATCAATGGAAAGCTTATTTATTCAGCTTTCAGATGATTTATAAATTTCAATTTTAAAAAAATGGACCCTTATGACTCGTTTTGTGGTCACATATATGCAATTGCACATTTGCTGAGAAAAGTCCAATGCAAATAAGATCTAATAAAAGGTGACTTTAAAGTTAGATTTAGTATTTTATCTGCATGAGAAAACCTTAAAAGAAAATGCTCATTTATTTTTATTGTGTTATTTTTTATAATTAATTTGTACTAAATTAATGTGCTAAATTGACAGCCTTACTAATCAGATCAAATAATCTGATTACAAATATGTAAATTAATCACACATTTTTTGACTTTTTTTTTTCTTTCAAGCTTGTCTGTGAAGAGGTGAATGTGGACCGATTTTATCCCGTCTTATACCCAAAGGTAAGCTGAAACAGAAACATCAAAAACGAATGAACAAATCATGTAGTTTTCTTTCACTGACCCTCATTTGTTATCCGTTTCAAGGCGTCCAGACTTATTGTGACCTTTGATGAGCACGTCATCAGCAACAACTTCAAGTTTGGAGTCATCTACCAGAAATTTGCACAGGTTAGATCACCTTTAAACATTTCTATTCCTGGTTTGTTTAATTTATATTAAAAGGATAGTTCACTCAAAAATGACGTTCCAAATGTTCCAAACCCGTAAGACCTTCGTTCATCTTTGGAACACAAGCTAAAATATTTTTGATGAAATCCGAGAGCTTTCTGACTCTTCATTAAGCTTTCTGAGCTTCATAAAATTAAGGTGAACCACTGATGTCACATGGACTGTTTTAATGATGCCCTTACTACCTTTCTTGGCCTTGAACATAGTATTTGCGTTGCTCTGTATGCAGGGTCAGAAAGCCCTCGGATTTCATCAAAAATATCTTCATTTGTATTCTGAGGTTGAAAAAGGTCTTACAGGTTTGGAACAACTAGAGGATGAGTAATTAATGACAGTATTTTAATTTTTTTGTAAACTATCCCTTTAAATTCTATTAAGTGTGGACTGAAAGTGCTCTCTGTTCTACAGACGTCAGAAGAGGAGCTATTCGGAAACAATGAGGAAAGTCCAGCTTTCGTTGAGTTTCTGGAGTTTTTGGGAGAGAAGATTGAACTTCATGATTTTAAAGGGTATAGACATACAGTATTTAACATGAACAGTACCCATGTAAGACAATTTCTTGGTCCTGAAACAACATTCCTATCAATCAGTCATGGTGTAGCTTTAGCTGGAAAGCTGTTGTTAAGGCTTCAGTAGTAAAGTTATTTTAAAATATTGTAATTTTCCTTTGATTACATGTCTAGGTCAGAGTTAAATGTTGTGGAATAGATGTGATTGTTTGATTAGAATGTTGTTCCAGCACCAACAAAGGGGCGTTTGTAGAGCTGCTGTGTTGAGTTTAAACATATTAATAAAGTAATTCAGAACTTTTTGAACTTCTTTCATTATGCAGCTTTCGTGGTGGCCTGGATGTGACACATGGTCAGACAGGAATCGAGTCAGTCTACCACAACTTCCACAATAAAGAGATAATGTTCCACGTGTCCACTAAGCTGCCATACACTGAAGGTGATTCCCAGCAGGTAAGACCTCATGTATTTTATTTTATTTTATTTTAGTTTTGGCTTTTGGTTTTGTTGTGCTTTATTTATTCATTTATTGCTTTGGCTTTGTTTTGCTTTGTTTTGTTCAGCTTTATTTTATTTATTTTGAGTTTTGTTCCGCCTTTTATTTATCTGTTTATTGCTGTTTTGTTTTGTTTTTAGTTTTTGTTTTGTTTTGATTCACAATCAGTGAACATATGAACATTATTTATTTTTATTTTATTTTATTTTATTTTTTGATCTGTTTTGTTTTGTTTTTGGCTTTTGATTTTGCTTTGTTCTGCTTTATTTGTTTATTTATTTAATTTTAGCTTTGTTTTTATTTAGTTCTGCTTTATTTTATTTATTTTTTGCTTTGTTCCACTTTTTATTTATTTATTGCTGCTTTGTTTTGTTGTTAGTTTTTTGTTTTGTTTTGATTCACAATCAGTGAAGAATGTATGAACATTATTTTATTTTATTTTTTGTGTTGTTTTGTTTTTGTTTTGTTATTTATTTATTTAGCTTTGTTTTTGTTTTGTTCTTTATTTATTTTGGTTTGTTCTTCTTTTTATTTATTCATTGCTGCTTTGTTTTGTTTTTAGCTTTTGTTTTGTTTTGATTCACAATCAGTGAAGAATATATGGACATTATTTTATTTTATTTTAGTTTATTTTTTGCTTTTAGTTTTTGGCTTTTGGTTTTGTTTTGTTCCTTCCTTCCTTCTCTCTTTCTGTCTTTCTTTCTTTCTTTCTTTCTTTAGCTTTGTTTTTGTTTTGTCCTGCTTTGCTTTATTTATTTATTTATTTATTTTATTTTTATTTATTTTTTTGCATTGTTCTGCTTTACTTATTGATTTATTGCTGCTTTTTATTTTGTCATGTTTGTTTTTTTTGTTTTTTCCACAATCAGTGAAGAATAAAACATTTTTCGATTCTGTTTAATTCAGATTCCCCAGGTTTTAGATTCCTATTCTTAGCAAAATCAAATATTTGGTTACCTGTTGAGGGTGGGTAAATATAGAAAAATTACATGGGCACATTTGGGACAAACCAGTAACATTCTGGGATATTGTTTTATGTCACAGCTAGTGTTAGTTTTGGGTATATTACCAGTTGCAGCCCCCCTGAGATGCTTGGCCACTGTGTTATGCGCTGACCAACAGCATGCTCTGTTAATTAGCAAGCAAACCACACAGTGCACAGGACTGATCCTGGAAAGCCATCTGTTGTCATACACATTTGCTTTGCTCAGAGAAAGAACATCACCTAGGGGTTTCAGCACAGACTGCCCTCTTACAAAGCTGGACACTAAAACACACCCTCTACAGTATGGGACCTCAAGAGGCCAGAGATAACATATGGGTACAGACTCATCACCTGCTGCTTTTTAATCGCTATTGTGCGAGATATGCGATGTTATATGAAAGCTGCAGTATAGCGATATGCTAATGGCCTCCGGACTGGCACCGACAAATGTTTTTGCCTTAAAATGGTTTGTTTCTATCTAAAAACATCATTTTGGATATGATGTTTGACACAGGGCTGCAAAAATGCCTCGATATGTCTTATTAATTTCCTGAGCACTTTGATGATAAAGACAAGCGGTTTTCTTTTGAACTTGTGAATGTCTGTGAACTATTTTTCTGTTATGACAGCACTCTCTAATAAGTATTTATGAGCAAGCTGTGAAGACGAGCGAACGAATGGTTCAGCTGAGGAAAGATAATCAGATAAACCTTTGAAGATTTATAGGAGATCAAATTGACACCCTGCAGAATGCTGATATTGTTTTGTCGCAATGTTAAATCAAGTATAAATGTAATTATTGTATTGTAATTTAGGGCTTTGACATAACTGGTGCAATAAATCACAAATCGTTTGTAATATGTAATATGTGTATAAACAAATGTTTAGGTGTGATCAAAATGTTTATTTAGTTACAAGTAGGCCCACACTATTTATTTTATTTTATCCACAATCAATGAACAAAAATATAAAAAGTATGAAAATTTTCTGTGGGTCTACTCTTAACTACACAACAACAAATGTTAAAGTGTGATAAAAATGTTTATTTAGTTATAAGTAGGCCCACACAAATTTATTATTTTATTTTGTTTTATTTTATTTTACTTTATTTTATTATTTTTATCCACAATCAATGAACAAAAATATAAAAAGTATGAAAATTTTCTGTGGGTCTACTCTTAACTACACAACAACAAATGTTAAAGTGTGATAAAAATGTTTATTTAGTTATAAGTAGGCCCACACAAATTTATTATTTTATTTTGTTTTATTTTATTTTACTTTATTTTATTATTTTTATCCACAATCAATGAACAAAAATATAAAAAGTATGAAAATTTTCTGTGGGCCTACTCTTAACTACACCACAACAAATGTTTAAGTGTGATCAAAATGTTTATTTAGTTATAAGTAGGCCCACACCAAAAATATTTTTTTTTATTTTATTTTATTTTATTTTGTTTTGTTTTGTTTTTTGTTTTGTTTTGTTTTGTTTTGTTTTGTTTTGTTTTGTTTTGTTTTGTTTTGTTTTGTTTTGTTTTGTTTTGTTTTGTTTTGTTTTGTTTTGTTTTGAAAATATGGGCACTCTTAGAGCCAACCCGTTTTGGGTTTATTACCAGTCAGCTGGTTCAACAGTGTTGATTCAGTTCAAATATGAATTTTTCAGACACATGGTCTATTTTAGTTTTCAGTTCAACTTTCAGTTCTGGCTGGTTTTTTCGAAGAAGTGAATCTTACATCAGTTGTGCAGACTTTACGGGCAGCTTCCTCTTATTACTTCATAGTTTTTTTTTGTCTTGGTATGACTTAATTTCAGCTCCAGAGGAAGAGGCATATAGGAAATGACATTGTGGCTATTGTGTTCCAAGAAGAAAATACACCATTTGTACCCGATATGATTGCGTCAAATTTCCTTCATGCTTACGTAGTGGTGCAAGTGGAGAACGCCTGCACTGATAACGTCCTCTATAAGGTAATTAATATTGTTTAAATCTACCAAAATGAAGCTTGAGCCTTAGATTTATGTGAATAATGTATTTATTTTACGTTTTTTTTTCTCTACACTTTGATGTTTTCCAATATGTAACCCTGGACCACAAAACTAAGGTCAGTTTTTTTTTAAATTGAGATCTATACATCATCTGAAAGCTGAATAAATAAGCTTTCCATTGATGTATGGTTTGTTAGAATTGGACAATATTTGCTGAGATTCAACTATTTGAAAATCGGGAATCTGAAAATATTGAGAAAATCGCCTTTAAAGTTGTCCAAATGAAGTTCTTAGCGATGCATCTTACGATTCATATATTAAGTTTTGATATATTCACAGTAGGAAATGTACAAAATATCTTCATGGAGCATGATCATAACTTAATATCCTAATGATTTTTGGATTAAAAGAAAAATCGATAATTTTGACCCATACAATGTATTTTTGGCCTTTGCTACAAATATACCTGTGCTACTTAAGACTGGTTATGTGATCCAGGGTCACATATAGTAAAACAACTAGTTAAACAATGTGCTAGAGACATTTTTTGGAACCTTGCCTGATATCCATCATAATTTCTTTTGTGATATTGTAGGTTTCTGTTACGGCAAGAGATGATGTGCCTTTCTTTGGACCTGCCCTTCCAGACCCAGCTGTCTTTAAAAAGGTTCTTGTGACTAGTTCCAAATGGAATCTTTGCCTCTCAACTCTTTTGGAACAGCTGTTTTTACAAAACTCTACACATCTTTCAACCATTGATGTTCATTTATGAAGTATTTGGTTTTAATACCAGCAAGTGTAAACAAGTACTTTTAGTTTAGTTTCACTTTTAGTACATTCTGGATTTTCCCCCTAAAAATCAACAAAAGTCAGTATGGATGTGACTACAGAAATGTCTCAATTACTTTTTATTTATGCATAAATTAACTGGTACAGCCTTTTATAAAATGCTGACAAGTGATACGAGGGTCAAAGACAAAAATGGGTTTAAGCATAAAAATAAGTGTAATACTGCTTTAAATTGTTGTTGTTTTTCCCCCCAAAAAATGTTTTCTGTTTAATTTAATTGCATTTTTGTTTTTGTTTTTCTGAGCAAAAAAAAAAAAAGAAATTCTATATATTTTTCCCTAATTTACAGAAGACACCCACTAAAATGTAATTCAGTGTAATTTTTATCAGGCATATTTCCAGCAAAAATCAATTTATGACATATTAAAAGTTGAATTACTTTCACCCCAAATACCAATTTGTTGTAATTCAACATTTTTTTTAAATTTTCCATTATCCTAGGTTTTGCCCATTTGTCAGTAAGATTTTTTTTACTTTATTCTTTTATTACCTTATATATATTTATTTATATATATATATATATATATATATATATATATATATATATATATAGATAGATAGATATAGATATATAGATAGATAGATATATAGATATATTTTTTTATATATATATATATATATATATATATGGTCGGAATAAGCATGTTGTTTGCTTATCTTAACGTCTTTGACCTATGAATAAATATAGTAAATAAAAACTGATAAAAAAAATAAAATTAAATCAATTTAAACAAGGAACAGTTCACCCAAAATGAAATTTTGCCGACAATTTATTCAACCTCAGGCCATCCAAGATGTAGATGAGTTTGTTTCTTCATCAGAACGGATTTGGAGAAATTTAGCATTACAACACTTGCTCACTGATGGAACCTCTGGAGTGAATGGGTGCCGTCAGAATGAGAGTTCAAACAGCTGAGGAAAGTGCTTTACAAGATGTTAATTGATGGACTGGAGTCATGTGCATTACTTGTGGATTATTGTGATGTTTTTATCAGGTGTTCTGACGGCACCCATTCACTACAGAGCATCCATTGGTGAGCAAGTTATGTAATAGTAAAATTCTTTAAATCTCTTCTGGCGAAGAACCAAAGTCGTTTACATCTTGGTCTGAGGGTGAATGCATTTTCAGCAAATTTTAATTTTTGGGTCAGTTTTTGCTTTAATCGTAAGTGATATGATTTACTCAATGAATAGACAATAATAAATAATTGAACTGATATATAATTAACCTATAATTTTATCAAAAAAATCCAACTTAGGAAATGTTCTTTGTAGAAATCGAATTTAACCTCTGTTCATTTTATTTTGTTTTGTTTAGAGTCCAGAGTTTCATGAGTTCCTTTTGACCAAACTAATCAATGCTGAATATTCCTGCTATAAAGCAGAGAAGTTTGCCAAGCTGGAGGTGAGAAGGGCACACATGTTTATATTTGTGTGGGAGCATCTAGATGCATACTACATTTAAAAATGCTTTTGTTCTCCAGGAGAGGACACGTTCTGCTCTGCTGGAGACTTTATATGAGGAGCTGCATATGAACAGCCAGTCCATGATGGGACTGGGAGGAGACGATGACAAACTGGAGAATGGAGGAGGAGGAGGCGGCGGCTTCTTTGAGTCTTTCAAGGTAGAATCCATTTGAATCTCTTTAACTAGTAATGAGGGTTTGTATTTGTTTAATTAAGTACTGACAAAATGATGCTTATGTATAACAAAAGATGAATGGCAGAGATGATTTAAAGATTGCTTTAGGTGAGATTAGGATTATTGCATCCCAAATCGTGCTATGTTAAAATTAGTGTGATATTAAAATATGAGGCATGCAGTATACTGTATATGTTTTTAAGTACACTAAGCTGTTTTTTGTTTTTTTTAGTGGTAAGATGTTATTTTATGTTCTCAAAAAAAGTCTGTTATGCTCACCAAGGTTGCATTTTTATGATCAAATGCATTATGCATGAACATTGTTTTCTGTTTAAATATGTTTTTATTAAAATGTAATTTATTCTGTATTTTCAGCATCATTACTGCAGTCTTCAGTGTCACATGATCCTACAGAAATGCTTTGAATATGCTGATTTGGTGTTCATAAAAAAAAAACTATTTAAGACATTTGTGCTGCTTAATATTTTTTTATTTTTTTATTTTGGTGGAAACCATGGTACTTTTTTTAAGGATTCTTTGATAAATATAAAAGTAGAACAAACTGCATTTATTTGAAATATTTATGTAATTACTGTCACTTTGATCAATTTATTTCATTACTGCCAAATAATAATAATAATGAACTTCCAGTTCAGTTCTTGCAAAAAAAAAAAAAAAAAACTGAGCATAGCCTTTTGAACTGGAGTGAATTAAATGTTTCAAACAGCAGTATGCTTCAGTTTTGATATAATTTTGTGTAAAAACATCTTACCCATGTCATTTAATCAATTTACTTGCATTATGGGATACACATACATTTTGCATGTTTTAGCAAATTAAGTCGCCTGATGTTCTTTGCATATTAAAATGTTTTGTACTTCTCACAGTATTCAAACTGCAGTAATTGTATGTAGTCTGCTAGTCCAATCATAGCCACTTTCTCTGTTTCACTCCCTGAGTCCCAATGTGCATACTACCCACTCTGTCTCCCCTAACTAGTATTGAAAATTACTACTATCACATAGAATTTAGGATGGATAGTATGCACAGTGGGACCCAGGCACTGTCCTTTACTCTAGCCCTCATATAAGCAGTTGTAGTGCCCTCTAGTGTTGTGTTGCAGTGGTGCAATGCATTATTTTTCTCTTCCCAGCGTGTAATCCGCAATAGAAGTCAGTCTATGGATGCTATGGGCCTCAGTAACAAGAAACCACACACCGTCTCCACAAGCCACAGCGGAAGCTTTACGCACAACCCCCCAGACACCCCGAAAACACCTGGCATTGTGAGTATGAGCAGCCTTATGGAAGTCAGCAGCCTTAAACTGTTAAAAACACTCAACAACTTGATAAAAATAAATGCTGGTTGTCATGAGATGCCCCAAAACAGTATGGCAGCTTTAGTTTGTGCCAGTCTTCATGCCCTCTGATCCCTCTGAGTCGCAGCTGGCTCGCGTCGTGCCCTGCAAGTGGGTTTGACCTTTGAGTGTTTGTGTCGTCATGGCACATCTGTGAGGCTTATGTTGATGGTAGACCAGGTCTTCTCCTGTCATTTCTGATCTTCATCATTTCACCATTACAAAAGAAAAAACTGATGTGTAATGAGCTCTTATGATCTGTTTGGATGGTGGACGATGGAACAGATGGGGCTCTCCACAAGTGACCGTCCCATCTCCATCACCATGACAACGAGCGCATAAGCAATAACTGAGAGAGCCTCTCATAACAAGCTGACATAACCAGCTATTAGCCATCCTAATTTACACGTGTGTCTGCAAACAACTGTCCCAGAAACCAGATGATGATCAAACGTGTGTGCAAAACTGTAAACTTGCAGACAGCTTTGTTAACCTGAGATTTTTCCATCCGGGCCTGTTTTCAAGCGTTGCACTGCAATGCTTAATGCTTTCTGAGAGCAAATGAAATCACTCAGCAAGCTCTGATGATGTTGAAGGGCTTCTCCATTTTTAGTAATTATAAAAATAAGTATGCTTAAGGACTCAGTGGTAAGTGGGGCTTCTAGTAGTACTGATGGTCCTGTTTGTTTTGCTCTTAACCCTTTAACTGTCACCGTCCACTCTGTGGGACGCCTACGTTTACTTCACCATTTCACAAATAAATCCTAATCTAATCATGACAAACTATATAACGTTGGAAAGGTCTAAGACTCCTAAATAGATATTTTATCACTCTTTTGTGTTACAAATTATGTAGAAAAAGTAATAGATTAATATATGACAAAAATCGACATCATAACAGGAGTTCTGACCTTTGTCACAAAAAGACTTTCACACAATAGAAATCTTAAGAAATTATATATCACCTGAAAACTTCAAATCTCAAAATCCATCCTTTGAAAACCATTTTAAAATCAGACATTGCATTACCATGGAAATTGTACATTGAAATCATATTACAAAATGTTTTCATTCATGATTTATAAAAATTTAACTCTGGACAGTGCATTTTCATGTCTTTGTGACAGTTAAAGGGTTAAAGGAGAAGTTCACTACCAGAACAAAAATTTACAGATAATTTACTCACCCGCATGTCATCCAAGATGTTCATGTCTGTCTTTCTTCAGTCATAAAGAAATTATGTTTTTTGAGGAAAACATTTCAGAATTTCTCTCCAAATAGTGGAGTTTAAACTTCCAAAATGCAGTTTAAATGCAACTTCAAACGGCTCTAAACGATCCAAGCCGAGGAAGAACGGTCTTATCTAAAGAAACGATCAGTTATTTTCTAAAAAAAAGTACTATTTATATGCTTTTTAACCTCAAACGCTCATCTTGTCTAGCTCTGTGTGTATTCTGGTTCATGACAGTTAGGGTAGGTAGAAAAACTCCCTTCTCATTTTCTTCTCCAACTTCAAAATCATCAAAATGAATTCAAAATCATCCTACATCGCTGTTTTACCTATTTTTGTAAAGGGCGTTTGCTCTTCTTTGCACGTTCACTTTGTAAACACTGGGTCGGTACTTCTGCAGCGATGTAGGACGATTTTGAAGTTGGAGGAGAAAATGAGATGAGAGTTTTTTAGCCTTCCCTAACTGTTTTGAACCGGAAAAAAACAGTTCATGACGAGCATTTGAAGTTAAAAAGTATATAAATTGTCTTTTTTTTAGAAAATAACCAATTGTTTCGCTGGATAAAACCCTTCTTCCTCGTCTGGGATCATTTAGAGCCCTTTGAAGCTGCATTTAAACTGCATTTTGGAAGTTCAAACTCAGAGGCACCATAGATGTCCACTATATGGAGAGAAATCCTAAAATATTTTCCTCAAAAAACACAATTTATTTAGACTGAAGAAAGAAAAACATGAACATCTTAGGTGACATAGGAGGTGAGTAAATTATCTGTATATTTTTGTTGTGGAAGTGAACAACTCCTTTAACTGTAGTTTTGTGTTTAATTATAAATCTACCACCACCCTAATGTAAGCAGAGTACAGCAAGTTGATTTACACAAAACATTTCATATACAACGGTCATTCAAAGCGCTCTATGTAGGCATAATAATAATAAACAGACATATAAATGTTGTTAAAATCAATAAAGACCAAATAAGGGTTACAGTGAATAATATGGCAAGAAAGAAATGTGCATGAATGGAAGATATTATGTAGTGGCTAATAATCTGAATCAAAGTCTGACCCAAATATGATTTCTCAGCAGTCCTTGAATATTCCTGGAAAAAGCCCGACCCGTAAGAAATCTGGTCCATTCAGTTCCAGGAGGAGCAGTGCCATTGGGATTGAGAACATACAGGAGGTTCAGGAGAGAAGGTAAGAATAACAAGCACAAGGGTATAAACAGAGCTAAAGGCGCCCCAGAGCAAAAGGCGGCTTTGATTTTATTTTCCTTTAAACCACTAGATGGCACAAAAACTTATAAATAAATGATAATTAATAAAATAATTAGATAAGATAATAAGATAATTAATAAAAGGCTGACCTTTCCCCTTGTTGACATGACATTGTTAAATTCAGATGGTAAATATCATATAACATGTTGGTTGTCCATCTTAGAGATAATCATCATATTTAGAAACATGATATTAATCACATCATATAATGAAATATCGTTTGTTGTTGCTACCGTAAATCTATATTAAATTATTATGGGATCTCCTTCAATGCTTTCAGGATCTTTAATTTTTAAGATGATTTTGTTTCTGTACTTTAAAATATGTTTATATAAAAGTATATATTTTAATGACAATATATTTATTGAACAAAAAATATTTTTTTTATTTGTCAAAAAAGCAGAAAATAGTACAAACTTTGCTAAAGTGGTTGTTTTAAACAAATATTAACTTAGACATTATTTAAAAAAAAAAAAAAACATTTTTATATTAATACTGTGTGCCTTTTGCCCCATGCTGGTGAGCCTTTTACCCTGTGTGTGGGGTAAAAGGCGCCCCTTGCCACCTCATACATTTATAAGATTTTAAAACAAAATAAACTACTTGTATGATTTGTCACACAAAATCTGTTGCTCCATAAATGTACAAATGTATAATCTAGAATAATATATAATGTAGAATCTAGTGTGTATTAAGTTCAGTAAGTATCTGAAAAATACAAACAATAATAAAGAATAATTAATGGTGTTAATCATTATATTCCAGCAGTCGAGAGGTGTCCCCTAGTCCACAGAGGACATCTGATGGGGGACACACCGCTCAGGACTTCAGATTAGACAACTCGTCCAGTCAGAGCTCACCTGAGATGCAAATCACAAAGATTGGGTGAGCACCAATGAAAACACTTACTTCTGTAATTACACACTTGAATGCAGGGTCGTCCTTTAACCCTAAACTGCCTATGGATGTCTTTTCATATGTTTTCATATAATCTGATCTTTACATTCCAGTAAAGGTGAATTGTTTTTATTTATTCTTTTAATATTAGTTTTTGTTGTTTTGTGTTTTTGAAAGAAGTCTCTTATGCTCACCAAGGCTGCATTTATGTGATCAGAAATACATAAAAATATTAATACTTTGATTTTTTATTTATTTATTTTTTTTTTTTGAGTATTTTGAGTTTTCTATGTTAGTATATTTTAAAATCTAATTTATTCTGTGATGCAAAGCTGAATTTTCAGCATCATTACTCCTTCAGTGTCGCATGATTCTTCAGAAATCATTCTAATATGCTGAATTGCTGTTCAGGAATCATTTCTTATTCCTTAAACTGGTTAATTTTTTTCAATTTTTTTTTTTAAATGGAAAGTTTAAAAAAAACATCATTTAGTTAAAATAGATTTTTTGGTAACATTCTAAAAAGCTTTACTGTCACTTTTGATTAGTTTAATGATCAAAAGTTTATTTTTCCTAAATAAAGGTATTAATTTCTTTAAAAAAAAAAAGTACAGTAGTGCATGTGCATCAAAAATCCACTTTCTTTGAAATTCACTACCATTGCACTGGTGTTATATTAATAATACATTTGCTTTTGCATTGTTTATTTTTCTTCCATTGTCTATAAATGTAATATCAAAGCTGAATATCATGCTCATGTGTAGTAAGTAAATAGCCTGAGGTTAGGTGGCGTGTTCAAAGGGAACAGTAGGTAGTTGCTCACGAGCCGCTCCTTGTTTCAGCATTTTTATTACCCTCTACATAAAACCACTCCCAGCAGCAAAGAAAAGATATTTGTTTTACTATATTTGAGTTCAAACTGTTGTTATAGTTCTACTGGTTTATTAATGAGTTATTAGCTATGCAGCTATTTAGAACTTGTATGATGTTGAGAAATCACATATGCAATGACTAAAACATGAATGTAGCCAATGGTGATGTCATAACATTCTCTGTTGTCATTATTCAGTAGCAGAATACAGCCTAAACAACACCTTTAAATCACATGGGCAGAGCAGTGCATATGTTCAGCCTGATGTATGTATGGTAGTTTCAAGGTGCAAAGGTCAAAAAGTGAGTTTTGTTTTTAATGTGACATAGGCGAATGCAGTGACGAATGCAAATAATACAAATAATATGTAAAGAAAAATGATGAAGGATTTTAAGATAAACCAAGAGGAGACTGGTTTTCCTTTGCTGTAAGCAAAACTCGGTTCTCATGAGACTAGTATGTTTTCAGCGGAGCTTACGCTACGCCTATGTCCTACGTCATCCGCTGGAACGCCACTCTCACATGTACATGCATACGACGGTTGGCGGAAGCTATAGATTACGGTTTATAAAGTTGTAAATATGGATATTTTTCTTACAAAAACGCATTCAGAAGGCCTCTGTTATTACTTCTGACTCTTTAGTAATGTGAGTCATTACTAATACAACTACTTTGTATTTCTATGAATATGTTGAGAAATCACGCCTGCAATCACTAAACATGAATATGCCTAGTGCTGTCATAACATACTCCATTTACATTATATAATAGCAAAATACAGCCCAAACAACGTATTTTTAATCACATGGGCAGAGCAGAGCAGTGCGAATATTAAATCTGATGTAGGTGCAGTAGTTCCTTTAAAAGTGAATCAAATATACTTCAACTAACTTTATAAAATATTAAATAAAAAAAGCATTCAGTTATTGACCATATGCATTTAGAAGTGGTTGGTTCACCCAAAACTGACACATTTGTGACCTTGGACCACAAAACCAGTCATTATTGTCAATTTTTTGAAACTGAGATTTATACATCATCTGAAAGCTGAATAAATAAGTTTTATGGTTTGTTAGGATAGGACAATATTTGGCCAAGATACAACTATTTGAAAATCTGGAATCTGAGGGTGCAAAAAAAGTCTCAATATTGAAAGTTGTCCAAATGAAGTTCTTTGCAATGCATATTAATAATCAAAAATTAAGTTGTGATATATTTACGGTAGGAAGTTTACAAAATATCTTCATGGAACATGATCTTTACTTAATATCCTAATGATTTTTGGCATAAAAGAAAAATCGATAATTTTGACACATATAATGTATTGTTGGCTGTTGCTGCAAATATACCAATGCTACTTATGACTGGTTTTGTGGTCCAGGGTCACATTTACTAACCCTCAGCCCTTTCAAGATGTTGATGAGATTGTTTCTTCATCGGAAGAGCAATTTCAGCAAATTGTGCAGACTATTCCTTCATTTTCCAGGTTGATTTGACCTCATATATATGTGTGTGTGTGTTTGTAGTTCGGCCCTGTGCTGTCGAGCTCCCTCTATCCCCGAGTCTCAGGATCTGTCTCGCTCCTCGTCCAATGCCAGTAGTTTCACCAGTGTGGTGGAGGAGAACGAGCAAGAACATGAAGTGACAGAAGACTATGACACGGGACTGGTGCGTTCACATCCACCCATAACTTGTCATTGATCAATATATGACTCAAAATGTTGTCACTGGATAAATTTCTAATGTATTCATACAAATTGACAGGCAGAGGGAACTACCTGTATTTTAACGCCCATACTATTCAAAGCCAAATGCAATACGGGGCGTATTGGAATTTGCATTTGAATGTCTGAGCAGAAATATCAATACACCTAAATCATTTGTCAAGACTGGCGGTTCTGTGGTTTGCATATGTTTTTCATTTTTCTGGAACACAGGAGAGTCTCTCTTCAGCCGGTACGCCTCACAAACGAGATTCATTTACATACAGCGGCGTGTGGTTGGAAGACGGCTCTGGTACTACTAGTCAGAGCAGTTCACACGGTGAGAACAAACGTTTCACCTCCCAACAACCCAAGCAAATATTTATTATATTAAAAGGATTATGTAATGATCATTTATGTCTTTGTTAGATTTTTGTGTGTGTAGAATGCTGCACTGAAGAGTCCAGAAATATGTTGCAATCTCATTTATTTCATTTTAAATATTATGCAATTTACCCATCTTAAGTAAGAGGTGTAAGATAATATTTGCTTATTTTACAAGCCTATAGCTGCGTCATTAGCATCTCTGTAGCTCATACAGTAAAGTGTGATCCCAGATAGCTTGATGAGATTGATACAATGTTGAGTTTTGATCCAAAGCATCATTTTGAAATTTTGATGAAAGCCGACAGCACACATGGGTGAAGACAGTGACATTGAACTAAAAAGATAGTTCACCCAAAAATGGAAATTCTGTCATTAGTTACTCACCCTCATGTTGTTACAAACCTGTAAAACCTATGTTCATCTTAAGAACACAAATGAAGATATTTATGATAAAATCTGAGAGCTTTCTGACCCTGCATACGCTACACATAAAGGTGCTTCACGATGCCATAGAATAACCTTTTTTGCCTAAATGGCACCATAATGAACCTTTAACATCTGAAGAAGGTTCTTTGTGCAAAAGAAGGTTCTTTAGATTATAAAAAACCTTTGACTGTATGGTTCTTTGTGGAAGTAAAAATGGTTCTTCTTTGGCATCACTTTGAAGAACCTTTTAAAGCACCTTTATTTTTAAGAGTGTAGACAGCAATGCAACTACCACATTCAAGGCCCAGAAAGGTAGGAAGGACATTGTTAAAATAGTCCATGTGACATCAGTGGTTCAACTGTAATTTTAATAATTTTTTTAATTAATTTATTGTATTAGATTCAGTAACAATAAATCAAATATGAGTCATAGTACTCTCATAGACGTGTGACAAAGACTGACATGAAACGTGAAAGAGAAGACATTGGTGAATGAAGTCATTACTTTTTGTGTGCAAAGAAAACAAAAATATTCTTGTAGCTTCTTAACCCTCTATGGTACCATGTTGCCATCCTTAAACCATCCATTTTTCTAAATTCCTAAAAAGTGCATGTATCCTGCTTTAATAATTTATTAGGAATTTTCTGATTATAGTTCCAACAGCATTTCTTGAAGTGCAAGTGACATGAGCGTGAGCAAGAATGTCATCACATAGCCCCACGTATTGCATCTATTACTCAATGTCTGCAGAGCACCTCGCCTTCTTTCCTTTAGTAGGGGTAAAGGCAGATGAGGATGGACAGTACACCTTCCTGATAATGATGACACTCATTATACACTGAGTTGTAGTTGACAGCATGATGACCTGACCTGGGATTTGATGGTGTCCTGTGACATATGTCCTGCTTTTCTGATTACTGCTCAATCAGGTAATCATTCATATTCCAGAATCAGGATTAAATGTGATGAATGTAACTGATCTTTATTCAGTTAAGCTTGTTCCCACATAATCACCAAAAATTAACCTTGAGTTTATGAGAAAGTGACAGTTTATTTGAGGTCTACAGAAGCTGATTTTGCAGCTTTAAAGACATTTTCATAAACTCCCCCCTAAGCTCTTTATTCTACAAGAAAAACTTGTTACTTGAATGTTTATGTAGTTTCATAGAAAAAGAGATTTATGTAATGACCATAGTTTGGCAACTTGGTAGTTTTTGACACCTTCCCCTAGTGCTTCCATTTGATATTGTATATTTGATAATAGATTTTAGATCAATTAAATATACATCATTTAACAGTATAAAATGAATATAGTTAGATTATTTTATGTTGAGCAATTTAAAAAAGTGAATCATATTAGTATATTAACAATCTTGAATGTGACTATGTATGACAATGGAAATGCCTTCGGTAACATAATGCTTTCTTTTTCAGATTTCAGAGAAACCAAAGGTCAAGATGCAAGCCAGATTTTGAAAACTTGAACTGTTGGACCACTTGTTATAATGATATCAGACATCAGAAAGTGTTGTTACTTTTGTAATTACTTTTTTTTTTGTTTTTTTTTGTTTTTTTTCTTTTTGTCATTGATTGTGATAACTGTCAAATAAAATAAATTCACTCAGCTGCTGGAAGGGTGTCTTGTATTGCCAAACTTTGAAATGGTCACAAATATTCATGTTGTTTCAGTAAAAACTTGTTACATCAGATGGCAACACTATTTTATGTTGACATTCAACAAAAGTGATTTAGAATCAAAATCACATTAACATTAATCAAATGACATTACCTAATGATCATTTTTGTTCATTTCAAAATTGATTCAACAGTGATGTAATGTTGATTCACTGACATTACCATTTATTATTTTTGCTAATATTTCAGTATTTATTATTATTGATTATTATTAGCTGGCACAGCATCATCTTTTAGTTTCAGTCTTTCTGAAAACACTGTTGAATTATGCCTTTTTTTCTAAATGAATCTGAATGAAGTGAAGTGAACAAAGGACCAAGTTCTTACTGACACAGTCATCTTCATTAAAAATAAACTTCATCGACTCTTTCCTAATGTTTGGATCAGAAGCAAGGCAATGCAAAGACTGTTTTCTTTTTTTTGCCACTGCACAGCGTCTTCGGAGCCGTCTTTATCGTTTGGTTTCCATGCAGAAATGCATTTTTCTTTCTCGTTATTTACTTTGGCAGACTGGCTTCAATATAGGCTGATTTTAGACTAAGGAGAAGGTTTAGAGTTCTACAGTGACCACTTATATGTCAAACGATCATGGGAATTTTGAGTTTATGACACTGTCAAACAACAGTGATGTAGAATCAGTCATAGCGTAATTATCTGAATGATGATTTCAGTGTTGATTCAACAGGAGTGATGTAGAATCAATCATAGTGAAATGCTGATTCAGTGGATTTTTATTGTTGGAATCTCACCATTGTTTCAACACTAACTGTGGATGCAAAAGTGATATTAAACCAACATCACCTCATAACATTTATTCAGTGACTGATTTTTGTTTTTGTTTTTTTTTTTTATTAAAATCTCACCATTGTTTCAACATTAATTGCGAATGCAAAAGTAATATTGAACCAACATCACTGTATAATGTTATTTTAATGCAGTTAGTGTTGATGCATTAACAGTGACTCAATATTATTTCAATGACTGCATGCTATCTGGGATTTCTAACAATGCCAAGGTCAAGTTTTTGTTTCTCAGAGATAAAGGCGTCTGCCAAATGTATAATGTAAATGATATGCTCCAAACAAAGAGATAAATATAATGAATCACAAACAAAATAACCACCCTGCTATGGTATTATCTTAAATCTTCATTTTGCTTTAAGCGATTTCACTCAGAAGTGAGATAAAATAAACGGGAAGAATGGAGAGCTGTGTTTAACCTGTTGCACCCATAATTAACTATTAAAGGAAATTTGCACTCCATTGTACTTCAGTCTGTGTAGCATGAGCAAAGACTGACTCATTAAGCCAAAGGGAAAAAGGCACAATAGAGATAAGGTTATTTTTGTATTATTGACATACTGTTGTAGTATGTATTAATATTTTGAATTAGCTTTTCATTTTGTTTTAGTAATTCTGTGTTTCTTGTTTCACTCTAGGTCCCCTTCGACAGCACTCTGAACCTCGTCCAAAAACAGAGAGACAACACTCGGTAAGAGGAACATGGTTGTCATAAAAATGCCATTTATATAAGCCTACATGCAGAGCAGAATAAAAATGTCTCGTAAAGAGCATGGAAGATAAATTATGAAATGGATTACAGGAAAAACTAAACTGCTCATAGCATGACCTCTCCATACCTGCATAATTGCTCTTGAACATCAGATCTAATGTGGTTTTTCTTTGTATTTGTTTTGTTCTGTGTGTGTCCGTCCTACACAGAACTGCTAGCTGTCCTGTAGGCTGTAGATGACTTCATGGATGTCCATCAACAGGTTAGGAACAGAAAAAATCTTGTCTGCGCCAATAACCTTGTGGTTAGTGCGTCGCCATACAGCGCAACTGCTCTCACGGCGACCCGAGTTCGATTCCCGTCTCGAGGTCCTTTGCCGATCCTGCTCCCCTCTCTCCTCCCACTGCTTTCCTGTCATCTCTCCTACTGTCCTATCTACAAAAAAGCCTAAAAAAAAAGAAACAGAAAAAATCTGGATTATACCCTGTTTATTGGGCTGCATTGCGTTGTTTATGTTTTAACTCTATATATTAGTGCTGTCAAAATTAGCGTGTTAACTCAGGCAATTAATTTTTTTCAGTTTAACAGCGTTAAAAATATTCAATGCAGTTATCACAGGGGCGTAGGCAGGGTTGGCCACCCCACTCGCAACTGCTGCTTCTCTCTTTTTTTCTTTACAAGAAGTGTGTTTGTTTAGTTGCAGAACATCTTTACGACCACATTAAATGGGAGAATTTTCAGAAGCGCACTCCAACTTCACTACTTCAGTGCCAGGTGCAAACGAGCATGGAAACAGTACAGACGATGAGGGAGCTTCAGTAGAACAACAGTGAACTGCGGTCAAATAAGATGCAATGCCATATGTCAGTAAAAACAAATTTACCTGTCCTGTCAGCCGTTATACTGTGCTCGTACACGTGCGCTTCAATTGCACACTGTGGCCTGCGTCATTTCATATTAAAGTAATAAAACAAGCATGCGTGTCAGATCCGCATCACATTCAGCAGCGGCAGCTCTTAAAGTAATAGCAGCCAAATTACCTAATAACTAGGGCTGCCCTCGACTAAAGAATTTTCTGGTCGACTGGTAGATCTTCATTTTAGGCACTAGTTGACTATAAGTTGCATTTTTATTAATAAACCATGTAAATCATAATAATGAGCCTTTAATTGCATACATAGCCTAATAAGTGCTCAAGTGCACTGCAGATATAATAATTATGAATGTGTCAGGGAAAAACAGCAAGAAGACTGCCTTATATAGAAATATAGATATATTTTTCATGTCTGTAAGGCAAGTATACAAGGCTTTTTGGAGTATCACACTCAAGTTCACAGAGACCAAGACGGCAGAAAGCGCATCCTGTTTGCTTTCATTATTTTACAAAAGCGCAATGTTTCGTTGTTATTGTGAGTGCACACAAATAAACATAGTCTTTATAGATTCGAAAGATGTATAACTTTATCTGTATGACCGAAAATGACGGAGTATTTTAAGTGCATTACTGTTCAGCTTCCACACTCCGCACAAACACTTCAATAGTGCACATTTTTCTGGGTTAACATTAGATTGAGCTGCCATGTAAAGGTGCTACTACTTACATATTTTAGATGAAAAGCCATATTTGAGGTCGATGAATGTACTGTATTACCACATAGAGCAGCTGTTAACCATCTGTCCGTCACGGACTGCGTGACTTTGCCACTTCATGTGGATTTTTTTTTTCCTGCAATGAATAAAATTTTGGTCGACCAAGCCTCTTCTCGTCGACTATTAGGGGGCATCCTTACTAATAATCCAGCTGCTGTGATGCCTATTAATCAAAGAACAAAAGAAAAAAGAGGAAATCAATAACTTTTGTAGCTTTAAGGATTTATCTATATTTTAATTTAGTATTTAGTGTTTGATGTATTCAATTTCTGTATATTTCCTACATGCTGAAAGGCACAGGTAAACAATGGGTTTATGTGAGGATTGTTTTATATATACTTAAATTAGAAGTTGTTATTTTTTATGTCTAATAAATGTTCAAATTGATTGCTCTTCATTATACTGTAATGTTAAATGGTTAGTCAATGGTTAAATACGAGGAAAAAAAAGTGTTGCCAAGTCCGCGGTTTTCCCACGTAATTGGGCTACTTTAACAATGTTGCCGTGGGTTGAAGCGACCCCAATAATGTAACATTTAGCTCCTGGAATGCTCATTTTAAAACGTGTATTTTACCGCCAGGAAAACAATTCAAACAATTCAAAATGCGATTGGGCTAGTTTTGAGTAGCAATTGGGTGGGTTTTGTTGTGAAAACCTGGCAACCCTGGAAAAAAAGAACAATTTCCTAGAGACATCAATAATATCAGTATTAGTGATACTCGCCTTTAGTCATAAAAAAATAACAAATATTAAAAATATACTGTCTTTATGTTGTTTTTAATTAATTTGAAGACTGAATGTGAAATTATTGCAATATAAAAGTATATTTAAAAACTTTTTTAGGTGGGATTAATTGCGATTTAAAAAAAAAAAGTGCAATTAATTAGTTAATTTTCTAAAGTGATTGACATGCACTAGTATGTGTATTTATAAATCTTTTTATCATTAATCATTATTAATTATTTCTTATTTTCAGCATTTTCATAAGCAGCCCTCTGCAGCAGATGAGTTCCTGTAGAGACGCGGATGTGAAGGGGTGTGAACTGCAAGTTCCAGCCTCGAGGCGTACAGTCAGCAAGTGTGCATCAGAATATCAGCACGCTCTTGAAAGGAATTGACCCCTTTGTCTTCTATCATGTGGCTGTTGGTCTGTAGGCAAAAAATGAACCCTGCCTGGCTTGTGTTGAAGGCTGGTGTGCGTCTAGAAGAACAGAGAAGAGCTGCCAGCAGGCAATGAATCACGCATGATTATGGCCTTATCATAGGCTGCCAGTCTTTCTGTCTTTCTTTCTTTCTTTCTTTCTTTCTTTCTTTCTATCTTTGTTTGTTTTGTTTTTTTCAACAGTGGCCCTCATTGTGTGGGTTTGGGTTTTATTTGTCATATTTATTTATTTATTGAGGCTCACTGTGGTGAGTATGTCTTTTAGTAATGGGGGTGGTAAGCTGTCACAAGCTTTCGGCATCTTTCAAAATGACAAACGAGGATCAGCCTAAACCCATCATGCTTAAAATACACGTAAATCCGCAAAACATTGTAATACACATCTATATGTGATTCTGTTTTGTTGCCTTTTGTGTCATGATGTAATGATGTTGACAGTGAATATAGGTAAATGTTTAATGTTGTTCTTCAGTGTAGTTCTGGTGTCAAGCACCTAAGCCATTTCAGATCCCATCCAATAAACTAAGCGTAGGCATTATAATTTCTGATAAAATGAATAGATCAGGTGTGAGATGCTGTATACTTTTTAAATATTATTTATTAAGATGATGCTGTTTTACTGATCAACATATTTTGTATGGCCACAGCTGTTTGTGGTAAAACTGACATGTGTGTGAACTGTACACTAATGTACTAGCTTTGTATTTGTAGTTTCATGTTTTAAAGCTAGCTGTGCAGATTGAAGGGTCAGATATATTGAAGTCCTGAAGACTTTTTAGCTTAGTATGACAGGTGAGCAATATGAATGTAAAACTGCGGACACGTTATAGTGGATAGGGACTAAAAACACTAGGTCAGAATATATTCAGAAGATGCTTGATGTTCAATGCAAACGTTGGGCATTTTGTTTTGTTTTCAAACACAAATACACATTTTATTCATGGTAAGATTTTATTATGTTGAGAACAAAAAAATGTCCATTTCAGATCATACAGCTGAAGTCATTACTTTCACCTTGCAGAATCTGCAAAAATGTTAATTATTTTACCAAAACAAGAGGGATTATATAAATGCATGCTATTTTTTCATTTAGTACTGATCTGAATAAAATATTTCACATAAAAGACATTCACACATAGTCCACAAGAGAAAATAATAGTTGAATTTATAAAAATTACCCCGTTCAAAAGTTTACATACACTTGATTCTTAATACTGTGTTTTACCCGAATGATCCACAGCTGTTTTTCTTTTTGTTTTTTGTTTTTTGTAGTGATAGTTGTTCATGAGTCCCTTGTTTGTCCTGAACAGTTAAACTGCCTGCTGTTCTTCAGAAAAATCCTTCAGGTCCCACAAATTCTTTGGCTTTTCAGCATTTTTGTGTATTTGAACCTTTTCCAATAATGACTGTATGATTTTGAGATCCATCTTTTCACACTGAGGATGACTGAAGGACTCAGATGCAACTTTTACAGGAGGTTCAAACGCTCCCTGATGCTCCACAAGGAAGAATTGTGTATTAAGAGCCAGGGGGTGAAAACTTTTTGAATTTGAAGATCAGGGTAAACCTAACTTGTTTTGTCTTCTGGGAAACATGCAAGTGTCTTCTGTAGCTTCTGAAGAGCAGTGGCAACTGAAAAAAAATATGATATTTATGCAAAAGAAGAAAAATGTACACGTCTTCATTCTGTTCAAAAGTTTTCACCCCTGGCTTAATGTTTCATTTTTTTCTTCTAGAGCATCAGTGAGCATTTGAACCTTCTGTATTAGTTGCATATGAGTGCCTCATTTGTCCTCAGTATCAAAAGATTGAACTCAAGATCATACAGTCTTTCTTGGAAAGGGTTCAAATACACAAAAATGCTGAAAAACCAATGAATTTGTGAGACCTGAGGGATTTTTCTGAAGAACAGCAGGCAGTTTAACTTTTCAGGACATACAAGGGACTCATGAAAAACTAAATAAACAAAAAAAAAAACACACAGCTGTGGCTCATTCAACACAGTACAACACAGTATTAAGAATCAAGTGTATTTTCAAAGTAAACTTTTGAATGCGCTCATTTTTATCAATTCAACTATTATTTTCTCTTGTGGACTATATGTAAATGTCTTTTATGTGAAATATCTTATTCAGGTCAGTACTAAATAAAAAAATACCATGCATTTTGTATGATCACTCCTATTTTGTAATTAACATTAAATAATTAACATTTTGCAGATTCTACAAGGTACATGTAAACGTTTGACTTCTACTGTATATATTTAATATAATGTTAGTACTGTGATGTTAATACTATCTGTTAGCATTCTCATTCATCTCATTGGCTTATGGGATAGAGGGTTTTTTGAGCCAATCACATGAGCTGTAAATGTGATGAATTACTTTAAGGAGTTATCCTCAGCTAAAAGTCACTGGTGAAATATGTACTCTATTAATATGAAGTATTTGCAATTCATGTCAGTCACAGAAACTGTTTGTTCAGAGTACAATACTACTTTTGGAGCGACTTAAAATACCATTGTTCTAAATGTATATGATACTTATTTTGAAGAAAAACATGAAAAATGGCATTACTAAAACATTACCAAGTCCCAATTTACTTCTTGTTTGAAAAGGGCACAGTAGAATTTTTAGAGAGATTTTTTGCTCATAAATAATGCTGTTGGGGTGGATACTTAGAAAATGTATATGGAGAAGGAAAAAATATTTTTGAGTGGCTGAATCTATACTTTAGCCTAAGTTTCTGCTGATTGGTCGAACTGTACATAATGCGTTTGCACATGCTAGTGACATTAAGCACAAACTCATTCCAAACAAACACCGACTGCTTTCTGCAAGTGATTGTGTTCTCCTTTACAAGTGCTTATTATGCTACTTTTATGAAATGTTCCACTGTAAATAATACATTTGCTCCTTTTTGTAATAAAACAACAGAAATTGTGTTTAATGAAATGTTTATTGCTGTAATTATTATGGAAAAATGCACACCCAAAACAATCACCAATTACAAAATCAAAAAATTCAGTCGTTATTAGTAAAGAAACAAAGAATGAACATTCATGGTTCATAGTTATGAAAACCCAGTACAGTTTTGAAACTTTTTTGTTGTTAGAAAAGATAAACAATAGCTCTCTTAATCTGTAAGCAGTTTACATTATTTTTAAACATCTTTGAAACATTATTTATAATTGTTAGCCCTTAATTTTCTTAGAAATTCTAAAACAGCACCACTGTAGCCTGAGGAGGAGCTATCCTGCTGTAAACAAGGCCTGGTTGTCAGAAGAAACTCATAAGAACTTGACAAAAATGTCGTTTGCACACACTCATGTTGTTTCATAAGTATACGCTTTGCTCTCTTCAAGTTGCATTTGCTGAAACACGATAGCTCTTGAATCTCAACGTGTGGGTGCAACAAAAGAGGCTTTGTTATTGAATAGGCATTTACATTTCCGTCTGTTCCTTACGGAAATCTGTTGTACGACTTTTATGCGCTACTTTCTCATTCTTTTTTTGGAGCTTGACAGCACCTATGGAAAAGAGCTGCTTGAACAACATGAGGGTGAGTAAATGACAGAGTTTACATTTTTAGTATTTTGCTCTATACATTGTTTATTGCTAGGACTAACTTGTTTAAAGACTTAATAGGCACTTGACAAGTCTACCCTCTCTCTCACAGCTCTACGTTCCACCATTTGAAAGGCGATGGTTCTCGACGAACATTGGAACCGCAGTGAATTTCACCCAGGAGTTTGTGGTATGGGGCAAAGTCATCAATAAAAGTGCATTTGAGGCCCAGAGGCTCCAGAAGAGAGGACACCTCTGTCTCCAAAGCACACTTGCCATTCACCTGCGGCCCAAACGGTTTTGGAATCCCCAGCTGATCTCCCAACACGATCATGTTCACCTGAGAGTAAATACAGGTAATGCATCAAAACAGGGGTCAGTGTAATGGGAAAACTAGAATATAACTAGAATAACTAGAATATTTTACAATATTACTGTATTTCGGATTCGGTCTTGGTGAGAAGAACAGACACTCTAGTGTGTTTTGACTATTTGATTTTTCCGTTAGAAGAATCATATAGTTCAAATGTGAGTGGACTTTCCGTGCCGTACCATGTCGGGATAGTAAGCCACAGCTCTAGGGCCCGTTTCCTCTTCTACTACTTCAAACAGGATGGGTAAATCAATGATGTCCTCTTCATCCAACCCCAGCTCTCTCTTTAGCACGTCTCTGTTCCAGTCAATACAGTTCTGAGTGAAAGATTAGAAGAAGCCAGTGTTATTCTTTCCAATAAAAAAAACTGTGAAATCTGTGAATCTGGCTACAAAAATATCTAGGCACAGTTTGGACACAAAATGGATCTTAAAGGAGAAGTTCACTTCCAAAACAAAGATTCACATATAATTTACTCACCCCCTTGTCATCCAAGATGTTCATGTCTTTCATTCTTCAGTCGTAAAGAAATTATATTTTTTAAGGAAAACATTTGAGCATTTTTCTCCATATAATGGACTGATATGGTGCCCCGATTTTGAATTTCCAAAATGCAGTTTAAATGCGGCTTCAAACAATCCCAAATGCGGTTGTAAACGATCCCAATCAAGGAAGAAGGGTCTTATCTAGCGAAACGATCGGTTATTTTCATAAAAATAATAAAATTGATATACTTTTTAATGTCAAACGCTCGTCTTGTCTTGCTCTGCCTGGACTGTTTGTTTACGGTTCATGACAGTTAGGGTATGTCGAAAAACTCCCATCTCATGTTCTCCCTTCAAAACTTCAAAATCGTCCTATATCGCTGTTTTACCTTTTTTGTTAAGGGTGTTTGACCTTCTTTGCATGTTCACTTTGCAAAGACTGGGTTGGTACTTCTGCAGCGATGTAGGATGATTTTGAAATTAATTTTGAGTTGAGGGAGAAATTACGATTGGAGTTTTTCGACATACCCTAACTGTCCTGAGGCAGAATACACAGAGTTCAGCACGAGCGTTTGACATTAAAAGTATACAGATTGTATTTTTTTTAATGAAAATATCTGATCGTTTTGCTAGATAAGATCAAGGACCTTCTTCCTTGATTGGAAATTTCCTCAAAAAACAATTTCTTTATGACTAAAGAAAGAAAGACATTAAGATCTTGGATGACAAGGGGGTGAGTACATTATATGTGAATCTTTGTTTTCGAAGTGGACTTCTCCTTTAATGTAGAGTGTGAATGTTGTGTATTTGACTGACCTGCACGTATCTGTTTCCAGCCTGTAGTTTTTTGTCATTCAAAATCTCATTTACAGTGGTGGCCTCTGGCATACCTGTTCAGATAAAACCATTAGCTAAAATATAAACTGTGGTGGATGGAAAACTTTTGTTTAAACAGAAAATGAGTGAGTGTTTACCAGGAAACATTTCTTCTTTTCCGTATCCTTTTTTTTCTAAGCTTTTGAAAACTTTGTATCCGGCATCAGGGCTAGCCAGCAGCAACCTGAATTTCTGAACAATCAAACCATTACAGTTAACATTGTTTTGTCACTGGCTATGGCTATGTTTAGAATAAAGTACATAAAGGACATAAAGCCTTTAATGGATAGTTCACACAAAAATTTAAATTCTGTCATGAATCCGTAAGACCTTCGTTTATCTTCGGAACACAAATCAAGATATTTTGGATGAAATCCAAGAGCTTTCTGACTATGCATAGACAGCAATGCAACTGAAATATTCCCAGGCCCAGAAAGGTAGTAAGGACATCGTTAAAATAGTCCATGTGACATCAGTGGTTTAACTGTAATTTTACGAAGCTACGAGATTACTTTTTGTGCGCAAGGAAAACATACATTGCTGTCTATGCAGAATCAGAAAGCTCTTGGATTTCATCAAAAATATCTTACAGGTCTTAAAGGTCTTACAGGTTTGGAACAACATAAGGATGAGTAATTAATGACAGACTTTTCATTTTTGGTAGAACTATCCCTTTAATTATTCTATTCTGGTAGTGTATTGTAGTATTCTGAACATATCTGTTTACCTTCCGGTCAGGGGCTGGAACAAAGGTCATAAACTCATCCACATGACCCACAACCAGCCAATCAGAGAACAGCGCTATTGGTTCTTGAACCTTCTGTGCCCACAGGAAGTTCTGGACGACTTGGGTCATGTTGCGGCCATGCGTTGCTCTTCAAATCATACACAAATATTCTCTTTGAATCTTTTAGGTAATTGTTTATTTGATCGACATCTCAAACAATATGAAGTCTAGTGGTTACTGTTAGGGGAGTAGAGTTGTGGTACTTACGTAGGGAACGCCACTCCGATGATGATCCTGCCAAGTGGGTAACTTTTCCCATTCACTGTGACCGGTGGACTAACCTCCAGGTTACCGAAGGAGTCTAGACTGGTCACCACCTCATTCAAAGCATGTCGTGTCACGTACCCAAAGTCTGGCCCCTGTGACACAGTGTTTTAGTGTTTCTATACTAGGCGTGCCCAAACTCGGGCCTGGAGGGCCAGTGTCCTGCAGAGTTTAGCTCCAACTTTGTGTTGAGGCAAGTTGGACCTAAACTCTGCAGGACACTGGTCCTCCAGGACCAAGTTCGGGCACCCCTGCTATACATCTTCGAATAACATTGGAGGAAAAGTTGGTAAGTAAATGACCATTTAGGGTAAATTTTTCTTTTCACCCGAATTTAAAAAGAAAGTGTTTATTTTTATTTTTTTTTTTAAGCTATTGGTTATTGGTCTGACTAACCAGAATGGAATCGTAGGGGAACTCCTGAAGGTCTCCATCACGAGGAGAGTCCAATACAACAGGGAACCGATGATGGGGAGAGTCAATGTAACCAAACTCAAGCTCATCCTGTGGAGAGAGAAAGAGATGAGTGTGTCAGTAAGAATTACTCATATCTTATGACTGTCACCTGATGTGCTTGTCTGGTTAGATTTATAATACAGTTGAGGTCAAAAGTTTACATACAGCTTGCAGAATCTGCACAATGCTAATTATTTTACTAAAATAAGAGAGATCATACAAAATGCATGCTATTTTTATTTAGTACTGACCTGAATAAGATATTTCACATTAAAGACATTTACATATAGTCCACAAGAAAAAAAATAATAGTTGAATTTATAAAAATGACACCATTCAAAAGTTTACATACGCTTGATTCTTAATACTGTGTTGTTACCTGAATGATCCACAGCTGTGTTTTTTTTGTTTAGTGATAGTTTTTCATGAGTCCCTTGTTTGTCCTGAGCAGTTAAACTGCCTGCTATTCTTCAGAAAAATCCTTCAGGTTCCACAAATTATTTGGTTTTTCAGCATTTTTGTGTATTTGAACCCTTTCCAACAATGTTTTTATGATTTTTGAGATCCATCTTTTCACACTGAGGATGACTGAGGGGCTCATATGCAACTATTACAGAAGGTTCAAATGCTCACTGATGCTCCAGGAGGAAACACAATGCATTAAGAGCCAGGGGGTAAACACTTTTTGAATTTGAAGATCAGGGTAAATATAACTTATTTTGTCTTCTGGGATTTTTAGGCAAAATAAGAAAAATGTACACATTTTCATTCTATTCAAAAGTTTTCACCCTGGCTCTTAATGCATGTTTTTCCTTTTTAATTTATTTTTACATTTTAATTTATTGTAAAATGTACGCTTGTGCTCAAGAAACATTTCTTATTTGTTATTTCTCAGTATATGTTGAAAACATTTGCTGAATATTTCAAAAGAGCATATATTTGAATTTTTAAAAAATGAGCTGTTTTGATCAATTTAATGCATTCTTGCTGAATAAAAGTATTCATTTCTTCTAAAAATCTATAATTTTTGATTAATTGATTGATTGTTTTGCTATTGATTTCACTGACCTGTATCCAGCGGTCACCTCGATTCATGTACTCATGACATATTTTCAGTTTGTAGCCACACCTGTCCACCAGGTTCCTTATGCTCTTCAGGAAGGTGTTGTTATCACTTGTGCTGTGAGAAAGACAAAACAGTCAGTAATCCCCATGACTAACAAAAGAATGAGTAGTACAAAATACTCGGAAATATCTGTATCTATTTCTGGAAAATGGCGTTATTTGTTATATGTGACCCTGGACCACAAAACCAGTCATAAGGGTCAATTTTTTGAAATTGAGATTTATACATCATCTGAAATTTGAATAAATAAGCTTTCCATTGATGTATGGCTTGTTAGGAAGTTTTGATATTTTCTAATGATTTTTGTCATACAATGTATTGTTGGCTATTGCTACAAATATATCCGTGATTAAGAAAGCTTTGACTGAATCACCTGCACACATACACCTCCACAGGTTTGAGGGTGTTTGGGGTCATGATCCAGGGAGAAATGCGAAATACTACTTGATCTGTAAAGACGGGAGATTCAGGGAAGCCCTTTGAGAAAAAAATAACAAATGTAATTAGTATTTAGAGGTCACAAGAGAATTATATTACCTAAATAAACTTTTATTTCATTCATTTATAGTCATTTTATAGAAGAGTGTTATAGTGTACCTTTTATTACAAGACTGGAATAGTTATTTAACTAAGTAAAAGAACAAAGCGTTTGACGTCCTACAGGTTGCATGAGAGATCAGACATTTTCTTTCACTAACCTTGCCAGAGGGCTCTATTAGACTAAGGTTGATGGTGATGAGCCCATCAAAGTCTTTATCAGGGAAGCGAAGACCCTCTGCAAAGAACTCCAGTTCAGTTTTGCCTCCCAGATAGGGCACTTCCTGTGTCAGCATGCCCCTTCCCACTACAATCATGTAATCTTTCAGGAACAACTTCAGGAGCTGATGCTCTGGTACAAGAAAGAGGAGCCATATATATACCAATGGTTTTTTAATGCATCATAAAATTCACATTCACATGCTTGTAAAATTACAGTATACCTATTTTCCCCAAATAATTAAGGAATACTTCCATACAGTAATTATATGCATGCTGTTTTTTTTTTCTAGTGGAAAACAAACTAACAATGTGCAAAAGTTTAAACACTATACAAGCTCCAAAAACATTGTTCTTCAAAAATATATTCTTAAAATATTTTATTGTATATTATATCAAATATTATTTATTCACTCACTGAAAGTGTTGTCCATTTTTGCATTTGTCCGAGGTCTAAAGACTCTCAAGCTCTCCGAAGTGGTCTGTGAGATGTGCATGGTCAGTTTATAGCCTTCAGGAAGTTTAGCTGGACCGTTGGTGCGCAGGATCATCTTGGACATGTCTTGCAAATCTGGGTGAAATTGTGCAATTAATTTTTTTTTTTTTTTAATGGATGCTATTTTTTATGGATATTTATCAGTACTGAAATCACAAATTGATTTAAATTAAAGAAAAAGGTGAAACATTTTCATTGGACTTGCATTGCATTCTGACCAAACAGGGTTAATCATGAACAAAAAAAAAAAAGAAGCATTACTTTGCGTGCTTGCAGTGGTTAAAAATGCTACTTACACAACACTTTGGGGTGTTAAGTCTGTTTACACTTAACAAATATCTGCGGTGAGACTTTAATCCCTCCCATCTCTAACACCAGACCTGCTCAGACTCACCCGAGACTTTACTGATCTCTTCAAGCTCACTGTCCACTGTCTTCTTGTATGTGGTCTCTGAGTCACAGTTGACCAGCAGAATTGCACCATGGCCATTAGGACCCCACTTCCATGATCCCTAGAGCCAAAATCCAATGCTATCACACATTCTTCAAATTAAACTTTTCAATATCTACAATAGCACTATGCTGTTGGAAGAAGATACTTCAAAAGTCAACGGGGATGGAAAAACATTGGACCCTGTTATGGGAGCCTGTTTCTGCTACAGATTAAAAAAAAAAAAAAAAGGTAATTGCAACTTTTTATATCATAATTCAGACTTTGTTTCTTACAAATCTGAAAAATTTAACATTAGAATTCTGTGGAAAAAAAGAGAATTCAAATATCTCACAATTCTGAGTTCTTTCTTGAAATTCTGAGATAAATTCAGAGTGTTCTGATTTTTTTTTTCTGCAATTCTGAGTTTACATCATAGAATTCTGAGTTATATCTCACAATTTTGAGTTTACATCTCAGAGTTATATCTCGCAATTTGTAAATTTGTAATTGTAAACTCATTGTAAACTAATTCTGTGATAAAAGAGAATTCTTATATCTCGCAATTCTGTTTATATCTCACGATTCTGTTATTTCTTGAAATTCTGAGTTATATCTCGCAATTCTGAGTTATATCGCACAATTCCGAGTTTGTCTCGCAATTCAGATTTTTTTCTGCAATTCTGAGTTTATCTCACAATTCTACGTTTTTTCTTAAAATTCTTGCGAGTTTTTCTCGCAATTCTGAGTTTACATCTCACAATTCAGTTTTTTTTTTAAATCCTGAATTATATCTCGCAATTCTAATTTTTGTCTTAAAATTCTGAGTTATATCTTGCAATTCAGATTTTTTTCTAGCAATTCTGAAGTTTTTTCTGCAATTCCGAGTTCACATCTCGCAATTCTGCATTTATATATCCTAATTCTGCGTTATATCTTGCAATTCTGAGTTTTTTCTAGCAATTCTTAGTTTTTTTTTTCGCAATTCCGAGTTTACATCTCGAGTTTACATCTTTTACATCTCTCAATTCTGAAAAAAAGTCAACTGTGAGATATTACTCATACATACAAAAAAAAAAAAATCAGAAATGAGATAAAAAGGTGCAATTTTTTATTTTTTTATTCTGCGGCGGACAGGCTTCCATACCCTATTGGCTTTGATTACATTAACAAAAAAGAAAACATTAAAGACATTTTTCAAAATTCATCCTTTGCATTCCACAGAAGTAAGTAAGTCACGGTTTTAGAACGACACGAGGGTCAATGTAAATGACAGAATATTAATTTGAGTGAACTATCCCTTTATTAATAAATAAATTTGCCATTGCCTTCACTACTATATGTCTTTATCATCTCTAAGTCTTCTAATTCATCGAAATGAATCAACTAATTAATTTTATCAGACCTTTTAGCACCATTTCCAAGCCTGCAGCAATGATCCAAAAACAAATCTCCCCAATAACCATGATATAGAACAGATTGCAAGAGTACAAGCAAACAAAGCTCACCTTGTTTGGATTGTTTTTCTCAATAACGCCATCTCGGTCAGCATCTACGTCCAGAGATATCTCTGCAAGGGAACAGAGAAAACATTTTGCTTGCTTGTTCCACAGTCCTACCCGCATGCGAGTGTTTACAGTTACAGCACAGACACTGTTTACATAAAGGCATAATTTGTAAACATAGGCGTAGATCTCAAAATGAAAACAACTGAGACGTACCGACAGCTGTTAGATGCAGCACGGCGTCCCCGAGCGACTCAGTTTTCTCTCCATAGTACCTTACAGATAGCTGAAACAGAACAGATAGAAACAAGCACAAGCTGGATCATTGCAACAATTACTGTGCAATTACTGTGGTTTTCTTTAATTACTAGAGTGATTTATTGCTTTATTAAGAAATGTACTAAATATACCTTCAAGCTGTTAATGCTAGATGGTGTTGTGAAAATGACGTGAGATCACGTCGACACATAAACCTCGGTTTCCTGCATAAACTAGTACCAAGGCAAGCAGTTTCCTGTCTGCAGCTTTCGATTTCTTTCAGTTCTGTTTATTTTCTAAAGAACTACTATCTGCTTTAGCGCAAAGGCTGGTCATACATTGAGCAACGCACCCAAACAGAGTCTGCCGACACAGAAATCCACAGAATACCCCCCGTCACATCCTCATTTTCAATATTTGAATATTTAGTTTGAAGCTTTTAGATATTAGAAACCAGTATTTCTGGCTCAGTTTCAAACATTTTATCTTGTTTAAATCCAAAAATCAAAAAGCGGAAAAATTCCACAGATTCTTTTTGTGTTTGCACTTGATGTAAATATTTATTCGAGCTCAAAGGTGATTGGATGTACTATAGGTACCTTGCTGTCGTTTGCAGTCTCGCTGACTGTGTCCATCGTGACGATAAGGACGGAGTTTGTGGTGAGGGGGTACGGAATGGCGTTCTTGCCCTTGGCCTGAGGAGTGACCTTGTAATTCACGTTTGGGCTGCATTTTACTGAGAAGAATTTGGCCAGTGGTGGGGCACACCTGTAGAGAACATAGATATGTACACAAACACATTATGAATTTATCTATTTCACTGTACCATTTCAACCCCAATTAATTATTTTAAATATCTTTTAAAGTATTTAGGGTCAGTCCTTTTTTTTTTTAATTAATACAATTTAGCAGGGATACATTAAACTGAACAAAGGCGACAGTAAAGACATTTTATGTTACAAAAGATATATGTTTCACATAAATGCTTCTATTTTGAACATTCTATTGAAAAAAGATGCATCATGTTTTCCACAGAAAAATGACACAGTACATCCTATTTCAACATTGAAACTAATACAGCATATTAGAATGATTTCTGAAGGATCATGTGACACTGAAGACTGAAGTAACGATGCTGAAAATTCAGCTTTGCCATCACAGGAAAAAAAGTTTACTAAAATATATTAAAACAGAAAATCATTGTTTTAAATTGCAATAATATTTCTCAACATTATTGTTTTTATAGATCATATAATTGCAGCTTGGTTTTACATTACACAACTTTATCATTATGACAAATTGTTCATTTTTGATTTACTGGCATAACCTGTACACAACACCTTAAGACTGTTTAGTAATATACAATTTCATATAGTGAGAATAAAAATAAAATTCTAACTGTAAAGTTGTCAGAACTGATTCAGCACATCAGATATCATTTCTGGTTTAACATCACTTTGGTTAGTGTGAATGGATAGATGCTTTACTCCAACTAAACAATTTTTCACACCATTATGTTTAATTATTGTAGAATTATTATTACATGTTGTTGTTTGTATGACACTGTACTTACACTAGGCTTACATAGATTACTATGTAATTAGTGATTTGAATCTTCATTCAGGCATTTGACAAATAACATGACTGTATCAGTAACTATAAGGCTATACTGCGTTAACTTACTTAAATGCAATTTTTTCTAGAAGTGATTTCGCATAAATGCCAGGCCCAGGCAAGTTGTCACATGAGTTTAAATGTTATAAATGTATTCTTTAGTTGCTGAAAACCATGGTTTGTAATGTTATCTTTTATATTTTTGCTATTGCAGTGGTTGATTTTTTTTTTATAGTCTTAATTAAAGCATAACTGTTTTATTGTTTTAATTTAAGTCTCTAATAGGCACATTAATGACAAGTTCTCTTGAACTCACTGGAGTAAAATCTCTTTGAAAAGTCTCTTTGAAAACTTTATATTACAACAACAACAACAACAAATTAATGTTTAATACAACAATTCATGTCCTGAAATTGAAAAGCAACATTTTCTGACATGCATTTTAAAAAAGACATTTAAAATGGATTTAAATTAGTGATATCACCAGTGATGACACTCTGGAACACGGCATGTCACCAACCCAAATGTCATAATTACTGCATTAGTGGCTTATTTATAATATAGGATTCAATTCTATAGACAACAGGTGCTAGTCATGGTGATGTTGCTGTGCGATTGTCTGTTTCAGTATGGACTAATAAAAAAAAAAGATTAAGAAAAGATCTATTAGTAGGTTTGGAAAGTTATCAATGACAGTAGCCCACAGCGGCTGTTATAAACAGAAGCATTGAGACAGAGTTCGGTGATGAATTTCAATAATGTTGCAGCACAACAAGTGCATTCATCTGCCTTTGGAACTGAAAATGGAAATTCTTCGATCAACAATCCGCCTGATTCTCCCAGCAAATATTCAGCTATACAGAACACACAGATCAATTATGACACACAGATCGATATCTGCAAATACTGAAAACTCAGTTTATTCTAAAATGATGTCAGCAATTAATAGTTTAGAAACTTCACGAGCAGAACACTAAAACACTATGCTATTTTAACGGTAAACTATGTTAGAAAAATTTTATTACATTTAAATTTTCTGTCTGTGTTTAGATCGGCTGTTCTTATGTTTGGGTTTCCAGAGTCTGTAATGATGTGCTTGTCAATATAATAATAGTAATTTTAAAATGAATCCTTTGAATTTCCATTCAAATTCCTTAAATGTGTTCCTTTGATCCAAACTAAACTAAACTAAACTCAGCGGTCAGACAGTAACAAACTTTAACTCTTTGCTCGACTTTTTAGAACCTTTTTATTAGAATTTGAACTTGGAACGTTTTAGAATTTGACACAATTGACACAATTTTTCAGAATTCTGATCACAAAGTTGAAATAAATATAATTCAAATTAGACAACTAACAGGAATGCATATCTGCAGCATGTAACCATACATTTTATTTATGTTTTATATCATAATGTTGGCGACTGACAGTCTGACTGTATGCAATGAAAGTAACTAGAGACTGGGTCTATCAGAAGCAAACAAGTATCCTTTTGTTTTCCACGGAAGAACAAAGAAAGTCAAACGGGTTTTGAAACAACAGCCTGCAGGGTAGATATACCCTTTACCCAGTACAGGAAAATGGCACAGGGACTTTCGTTTTTGTGTGAACTCTCCCTTTAATTATGTCTTTCGCGCTATTAAAATAGACCTCTGTTTAATTCCCTTAAGCTCCGTCGCGCTGTTTACAAACCCAAGGACGCCTCCTGTGTTACTGTCCCTTTAAAATAAAACAATATTCATAAGAGTCTATTCACATAATGCATGAAAAATAAATTCGCCCACCTGTTTAAATTCACCGTCAACTGCGTTCCAAGCACATATGTCGTACTTGTTGTTTTGTCAGTGTCAATTGTAAGTGATCGTTGAGACACCATGGTTTGCAAAGATGCGTCTTTCTTTCAAAGTGACTTTAACAATTCTCTTTAGCCCTTTATGTATTTGAGATGTCACCGTGCCAGAAAGCCTATTGGTTGAGCGAATGCAGGTGGCTGTCCAGAGTGGGAAGACTTCAGCTGACTTGTAAAAAACGCCCACAGTATAACTCAGTATAGCGAGTGACCGCTAGAGGGCGCTGTTAACACCAACTCATTTTTTGTCCCAGTATTGCACCGTGTTGCCTCAGGATAAAAAAAACGTGTTTTTTTTTGTTTTTTTTTTTTTTGTTTTTTTTAGTTTGCAAGCATATGATGCAAATACGATGACAGTAATTTTTTGGTAAGGGATGGCTTTGAATAAATTAATAAAAAGCAATTTAATGGTGATTTTAATATTTATTTTTTTCATGGTGCACTGTGTGGAGGCTGCACATATTTTACTCTGGAAATCTGCCTTCAGACAAGCCATTATTTTTCACCCATCCAAAATATAATTTAGATTTGTTAGTGAGTAAACTTAATTGTATTACATTTAGAGTCATACTAATTGCTAAGCCTATTGGTTTGTTGTCTAGAAACAACATTTGCAGTGTATTTATAGTGCCGTTAAATTGCACATCTTTTTTTGTAGTATTACCCATGATCGTTTTTTTTCTGTTATTTTAGTATGTTTACTATTTAGTTACAGAAATATTAATTAGCGCTTATCTTTGCCGTTTTTGTTTTTAATTTTTTTTAGCATTATGACAAAATGTAGTTACATTTTCATTGTCCCATTGTTACACAGTTCTTGGGGGAAAAAAAGAAAAGAAATTATATATATAATATTGATATACTATTGATTTTATGAATGAGTTTTATTTAATGCAAAGACATAAAAATAAAATATTTTAAACACAATTGAGGCTTACAGAATTACTTTTAAAGTAATTAGTTGCTTTGTTCTCAATAATATGATGCAGACATAAGGTGACCGTCATTTATACTTTAATTAAAAGAAATGCATGTAATGTTTACAGTTAGCACCACAATTTGTATCTTTTAAATATGCCTAATAAAACAGCTCCAATGGGTATTTACAATGTGGGCTTGGCTACTGCTATCAGCTCCTCAATTCATGCAACATGCATTTAAAACACACACACACACACACACACACAAACACACACAATGAAGGAAACTAATGGATTATATTAATATTAAGTTACCTACCTGTCTACAATCACCTTAATTTCCGTTCCAACAACATACACAGTTTGTGTGGGTACATTAATTTCCGGTCGACAGGTACGCTGAGACATGTTTGTCAAGTCTGACATCTTCTTTCTTTTTCGCAAACTCTGAGGTAAGCTAACTGACTTTTTTTGCTGCTGCGACATATCCATTGTTACTGACTTCCACGTCTACAGGTCTCAAATAACTTGTTTTCTCCCCTGAGAAATAGGGGTGGATGATGCAGCGGGAGAGAAAAGACATGTCCTCACCTGTCGAAGAACCTGCTCAAAGCTACATATTTCAAAGCATTTTCCTAGAGAGCATTGAAAAGGAGAGCCTATCGGATTAAACTATGTGTTTATTGACTAACAATGGCTAAAGAATGAATGAGTTACTCAGTAAAAATGTAGATAGGGTTTACACAGATGGTTGCTGGATAAGTCTGCAAGACAGTATTATTTCAAACAGCAGGCCTGTTGCTGGTGCATGTGAACGAGTGTTTGTGTAATATTATATTAATTAAAATGCAAGTAAGCATTATTAGTTGCAATATTAGGAACTACCTGCTCAGGAATATACAAGAATTAACACAAGTTATTAGACTTTAACTATTTTTGACATGACAGTACCATGCCCTACTAAATTTTTTTTCTTAAGACAACCTGATATCCTCATTTTGTCTGCCAAATTATCTGTCTGTCAAAATGTCAAAATTAATTAATTTTAAGAACAAATGCTTTTACTGCAAATGGCAAAATTTATGGTAGATTAAACGTGTACATCCAGGCAATTAATAATTTCTTTGTTAATTATAAAATGATTATTAGTTTTAATTGGACCTCGTGTGTTTCAAAACAAGACCTCATCTTTTAACTTTCTTTAGCCTATTTAAACAAATAGTCTTTTAAATAATATAGATTTTTTACACACACACACACACACGCACACATGGGACTCTCCATAGGTTTAGGACTCTCCAACCCTACACCATAAAACTACCCCTCACAGAAAACTTTCTGCAGTTTTACACTCTCAAAAAACTCTTTCTGAATGATTTATAGGCTTGTTTCCCCAAAGGGGCCTCATATTAGGTCCCTACGGGGACACAAATCTCCATAAATCTGTGTGTATTCAGGTTTAGGTCCCCACCACATACACACTTTTGCAAACAAACTCTTTTGATATCTGCTTTCTCCACAAACAACATACAGTTAACTTGTCTGGGCAATTCTGGTATGATAAGTTTACCTGCAGGCTTCATTTCTGCAAGCACTAATGTTTGAGATGTGTAAATGTGTCTGTTCATGTCAAAGCAGACAGCTTTTGTATTTTTTAACCCAATTTAAAACATGCTTTAAAAGTTTCTCTCATCATGTTTTATTTCATGTTTATTCGATTCTTTTTAAATACAGCTAATAGTTGCGTTCATATATTGATTTACAGTAAATGTAATATGTGACCCTGGACCACAAAACCCTTCATATGTAGCACGGGTATATTTGTAGCAATAGCCAACAATACATTGTATGGTTCAAAATGATAGATTTTTCTTTTATGCCAAAAATCATTAGGATATTAATTAAAGATCATGTTCCATGAAGATATTTTGTAAAATTCCTACCGTAAATATATCAAATTTGATTAGTAATATGCATTGCTCAGAACTTCATTTGGACAACTTTAATGGCGATTTTCTCAATATTTAGATTTTTTTGCACCCTCGGATTTCAAATTTTCAAATAGTTGTATCTCGGCCAAATATTGTCATATCCAAACAATGGAAAGCTTATTTATTCAGCTTTCAATTTAAAAAAATGTACCCTTATGACTGGTTTTGTGGTCCAGAGTCACATATACTGTAACCTATATATAGTAACATACAGTGGTGGCCAAAATGATTACAACAGGAAGTATTTTCACCAGCTAAAAAATGTTTTAAATCAGTTATTTCTATCTTTTGCTCTAGTGTGTCAGTAGGAAATATCAGTTTACATTTCCAAACATTCATTTTGACATTAATAGTAATAATCCAGTGAGTTTTTTGTTTACACTAAGAGTTTGACAACAGCCAGTGCTCCACACAGAGATCTGATCTCATCCAGTCTGTCTGGAATGACATGAAGAAACGGAACAAACTGAGACAGATTAAATCCAGAAGAACGTTGGCAATGTCTCCAAGATGCTACAAGAAACCTACCTGCAAAGCTACCTGAAAACTATGCGCAAGTGTACCTAGGGCAAAAGCTGCTTTAAACACAAAGGATGGTCACACCAAAAGTTGACTTAATTTAGTTAGTATTAGTTAATTGATAAAGAAAATCTATTTATGATATTATTTTTAACAGCATCCTCATTTTAAAGCATTTTTACACAAGTGCCTACAACTTTTAACAGGACTGTAGCTTTGCAGTTAGGTTTCTTGAAGCATCTTGGAGACGTTGCCACAGTTTCTGGATTTAGTCTCAGTTTGTTCTGTTTCTTCATGTCATCCAGAGAGACTGGATGATGATGATGATGAGCTCAGATGTCTGTGTGGAGCACTGGCTGTTGTCAGACTCCTTGTGCAAACAAACATCTCACTGGATTATTACAATTAATGGCAAAATGAATGTTTAGAAATGCAAACTGACATTTCCTACTGACACACTACAGCAAAAGATAGAAATAACTGACTTGAAACCATTTTTTAAGTCATAATAATGCAATAGCTGTAAATAAATATATAGGTTATATGGATCTTTTTGTTATATCATTGGGCACAATAAATTACTTATGTCAACATGCTGGCCGAGTTTAAAAATATCTCATCTCACTATAGTGTCTAATTTATACTTTGAGTTACATCGAGAGTGTAGTCAGAGAACTGGCCCTTAACACATCCATACAAGTTAGATCATTTCATCAATACCGATACACATCAATAACAGTCTTTGCATAACATTTGAAACTATGTTGCTGTGGGAACAACTCTTGGAAAGCAAACAATCACATTCAGTGTTTTTAATCAATTTATTTCTTTTTATTTTGAGAAAAATAACATTACATCTTCAGTTTTTTATTTATTTATTTATTTTTTATCAGATCAAGATGCTAATAACTGTACTGTAAAGTAAAACCCTAAAAATATGATTTACATTTACATTTTTGTAAGTGCTAAGTAGAGTTTGATCGCTTTAAATAAAGTATTAATATTACAGTGGGACAAGCCCATAATAATAGAAAAAATCTAGCAACTTCATATTTTAAAAAGTAATTAAAGAGACGCAATAAAATTGAAAAGCTGTCATAATCATAAATGACAACTTTAAGAAAACATTTAAAACTTAGAACAGCAAACCTGAAGAAAAGTGAAAAAAAAATTAAGTTTGACGGATTAGTTGACTGGCCAATGACGCGAGGCCTCCAGCAGCACGTGATAGAGGGGTGGATCACGTGTCAACGGAAGAAGGTGCTTTTGTTTTTCCTTGGGAAAAAAGTCGAGGAACAATGTTTGGAAAAGCGATTTCCAGTTATACTTTATTTTTCTCTCAAATGCAAACAAACAATCTTGCATAGGACATGAAATCTTTTGAAATAGCTAAACCATATTTCTGCGTCTTGAAGCTTGTTTGACGCTCCGTTTGGGAATTCTTGAGGCTGCAGAGATTGCAAGGCGGAAGAAGGGAATTTCGAAGGGACGAACTGAGAGAGCCAAGTGATGGCTCCGGATTGATTTTGTCAGAGCTTTGCCATGTTTTTCAACTTAATTCGGATTCATATGAAATCATATTTATATTTTAAAACACAGATTAGTCTCTGTGTCTTATTAATGTCGTAATTTGGACTGATTATTTGCGATCAAGAAACTCAAAATGGCGGAGGGCTGGCCCATCCCCCAGGCCCTGTTCCTGCTCGTAGTAAGTGTCGTGGGCCTGGACACTTGCCCTTCTCCTTGTACGTGTTCTGGTGGTCCAGGTGCAGCACAATTGCTGGATTGCAATAGGAAAAGACTGACTGCTGCAACTCTGGAAGCTCCATCATGGATCACCCATGCGTGAGTAACAGGAGATGTTGTTTACATGCTCTGGTGATCAGCCTTCAGCACTATGCAGGGGCTGCACATGTGCACAATACTAACCCACGATTGACAGTTGATTAGTTCAGTTTTGTTTTTTTTGGGGAAATTTGAGTAATTTTTGGTTTATCAAATCTTGCGTTATGGCATTACTTCGAAGTGTCACATGATCTTTTATAGAAATACCATAGAAACTATTTTCCTCAAAAATTAGCGTAATTATTCTTTTTTAAAAATATATATTTTTTAAATATTAAAACGGTGTTAATTTGGTTTTAGTAACAAAAAGGCATCTTACACTGATTTGAGCAAAGGCTAAAAATTAACCCTATACATGTACTATTTGATACATGAATTAACAACATGATCTATGATATTTATTTATTTATTTATTTTGGTTAAACAGTAAAATCTTTATTTTATAAAGTAAATGCAAGAATTACTTTTATATTGTTATTAATACTTAAGTATGAACATTTGCGGGACTGAAATAACTTAGGTTTACTTGGTTATCACTTATTTTTTTATAAAAATCTTGTTAAAACATGAGTCTCAAAGATGATACAACAAGATTTTGAGGAATTTATTTGACAATTTCTGAATCGTGTAAATTCTAAATTCTTTTGAATTGTATTATCATTTTTGTCCCCCACAAATTAAAACATACAGAGCTTTGATTATAAAACTAAGCATTTATATATTAAATATTAATAAGACATGTTATTGAGAAATGTAGGACAACTGATATTTACATGCATTTTATGTAGGTAGTCTATTATACAAAAATTTCACTGATATACAAGTTATTTTAATTTTTTAGTGATATTAATTGATAAATATTTTTGCTACTGAATAAAATTTAGGTATTTTTTTCCTCCTTGAGTGTGAGCTCACTATGTCATATTTAATAGATTATTAAAGCCTCATATTTTAAATATGCTACATGATATCCTTTTTTATATCTAATTTATTTAGTTGGTTTTACTTCAGTTAGATTTACTGTTTCTAGTTTAGTTTGTTGTATACAGCTTAGTTTCTTTGCGTTGTTGTTATCAAGTCTGCATATAAGTATACAATGGTGAAAAGCCAATTTCTTTTTTTTTCTTTTGGTGTTTCTTTAGTAATTTTCCTTTGTTTTTTAGGTTTATAATAGGCTGTTCTGTAAAATTGTTTCTTTTTGAGACTTCTTTTTCAGGTTTTAATAAACTTTTTTTTCTCTGAATTAAGGTCTATGAATCAGAATGAACTTACAGCAGTGCCTTTTCTTGGAGATGCCTCATCCAACATTACAGTGCTGTCACTGTAAGTTGTCCTCTACGTTATTTTTATTTTTTTTTTTCCATTAGGTGTAAATGATCATGTATGTTGATATGGTACTATAACTATCTGCTGTTTATTTTCAGTGTTCATAACCGAATCTCTGAAGTCGTGGCAGAGCAGCTGTTGCCATATTCATCTCTGGAAAGTCTGGACTTGAGCTCTAATTCTATATCTGAGCTTAAGGCTGGATCATTCCCTCCCATGCAGTTGAAATACCTGTAAGTTTTTGTACTCAGTCTTGTCTGAGTAGATTAAGAGAGCTTTCTTAATATGTTCTCCTTTTCCCTTGAGTTATCAGTTTGAGACAACTCAGGTATCAATTGTTGCTTTGATCTTTGTTTTGTCATTGAATAATGGATGTTGCTCCTGGTGTTTCTGATTACTTTTGGGGTTCATGGATATTTGTCTGTTTCCTCTCTTCATCACAACAGCAATCTGAGCAAAAACAAGATAAGTTCCTTGGAGCCCGGTTGTTTCGGAAACATCAGCTCCCTTCTGGTGTTGAAGATAAACCAGAACAGACTCTCTCTGCTGCCTGATAAAGTCTTCACCCTCTCTCAGCTCCAAGTTTTGTGCGTATTCATTGCTAATGAATAGAATGTTATTGAAGTGCTCAATTAGATTGTGTCTGACAAGAAAACTGCCTGCTAAATGCACCTGATATTATCAAGTGGGGAGTTCATTTCCCTTCTTGTCTTGTCTCTGATTGTTAGGGCAGTGGGCTTGATTTTCTCATTGTAACATGCCCTTCTTGATGTTTTTGTCACTTTTTAGGGAGTTAAGGCGCAACAGGATTCGTGTCGTGGAAAGTCTCATTTTCAAAGAACTGAAGGCTCTTAAATCATTGAAGATGCAGCGCAACGGCATCACAAAGCTGATGGATGGAGCTCTCTTTGGTTTGGAAAACATGGAGGAGCTGTGAGTTGATGCTTCCTGGGTTTAGATCATTTAAAATGTTTAAATAAATTTATATCTAGGCAAAAATTGCTGTTTCCGAAAAAATAATTATTTTTAAAGACATTTTTACTATAATTTACTGGCATTACACAACGAGACAATAATGTATAAACTGGTGATTCTTCTTAGGGAGAGAATCACCCTTTAAGCCAATGTAGAGCAATTATATGCATATTACAATAGGTCATATTTGGCCAAAAAGGCTGGAAAAATGTTTAATTAATTACATGCGACCCTGGACCACAAAACCAGTCATAAGGGTACATTTTTTTGGAAATTGAGATTTATCTGAAAGATGAATAATTAAGTTTTCCATTGATGTATGGTTTTTAGGATAGGTCAATATTTGGCTGAGATACAACTGTTTGAAAATCTGGAATCTGAGTGTGCAAAAAAAATCAAAATACTGAGAAAATAGCATTTAAAGATGTCCAAATGAATTTCTTAGCAATGCATATTACTAAACAAAAATTAGGTTTTGAAATATTTACGGTAGGAAATTTACAAAATATCTTCATGGAAAATGATCTTTACTTGATATCCGAATGATTTTTGACATAAAACAGAGTCATTTTGACCCATACCATGTATTTTTGGCTATTGCTACAAATATACCCATGCTACTTAAGACTGATTTTGTGGTCCAGGGTCATATTATATTATATTATATCATTTTGTATTATATTATCATTTATAATTTAAGTTTGTTTTATATGAATCAGTAGTGATTTATGGGTGACGTGTGTTCTGTTTTGTCCTCTGCCAGAGAGTTGGAGTATAATAATTTAACGGAGCTGAATAAGGGCTGGTTGTATGGGCTGCACATGCTCAGGATTCTGCGGGTAAATCAGAACAATATTGGACTCATCCGAGCTGATGCCTGGGAGTTTTGCCATCGTCTGGATGAGCTGTGAGTGACTTTGGCCCTGACCTTAATTTTTAATCCTATATACAATATGGTGAAATTGTCATGCAGATTTTTTTCTAGAGATGCATGATTTGTTTTTTTTCTTGAGTGTTTTATTTGATTGTTGGCTCTCAGGTAATATGTATGTTTGTGTTTCGTTTCCAGGGATTTGTCCTTCAATCACTTGAGTCGTCTGGAGGATTGGGTGTTTTCTGGTCTCAGTCTCCTGCAGAGTCTCAACTTGGGTGACAATCAAATCACACACCTGGGAGAAGGAGTGTTCAGCAGCCTGGCAAACGTCCGGACATTGTAAGATAACCCACATTCTCCTTCTGTCTCTCATTTTATACACATAGTCTTAGGTTTATATATAAAATGCATTAAATATATAAATATTATTATTATTATTATTATTATTATTATTATTTTATTTTATTTTTTTCTGCTGTACCAGTCAGGATAGTATTTCAGATTTTAACTTGCCCTCCCAATATTTTCACTCATTCCACCACAAAAAAAAAAAAAAAACATAAATAAAAATGTCAAAAAGTATTTTTAATTATAAATATTTATGTTATATTTTTATTTCACAATATAAGTATAAATATTACGTGTTTAAGTTGCAGTAATAGCTGGAAGTATAATGGTTATAATCTAAGCAATATTTATAACAGTTTTGCTTGTAAATGATGGCATACATTACTGATTTTTCTGTAATTTATCTTCTTATTTGATCTCAGATATAGACAGGTGTGTTTGTTTAAAAAATGATCTTGATGAAAATAGAAATAGCACTGAGCTCTATTTCTATTAAATAAAATGAACCCCTAATTACAAACAGATACAGTCCATGTAGTTTAAGCCCCATATGAATCCCTCTAGTCTAGTTTCTGCATTTCAGCTTACCCCACTGATAAAGAGCACACTCAAACCTTGTAACCTCCGCCATGTCCCTTTGGCACAGTTATAAAAGGGATGTCGTCCTTTTACAGTCAGCAGTGCGTGAAAACAATCTCACAATACTCCCACATACCAGCCTGTCCATACAAAACTTTCTGTTATACATGAAAAGCATACAATGGCACTGAGCTGCCTAGACCTCTAAAACTCAAGTCTCTGTAGAAGTACAATCACCTAAACAAAACAGCTCTGACATTTTAGAATAATAAGAGAAAGCATGTTCGACACAGCAGCATTTTGAAAACATTCTGACGGGTCTATTTTGATGTTTGTTTGCTCCAGGGACATCCGTAATAACGAGATATCCCTCGCCATCGAGGATTTCGTCGGCATGTTTGTGGGTTTGAAGAGGCTGAACTCGCTGTAAGTTTGTTGGTGGATACGAGCTGTTTGATCTGACTCAGGGATGTGAAGCATGGCTTGACATAAGCGTGTGTGTGTGTTTTCCAGAGTTTTACAGAATAATAAAATCAGGACTATCACGAAGAAAGCGTTCGAGGGTCTGCTGGAGCTGGAGCATTTGTGAGTCTCTTTTAGCCCGTAGCTTTTTTGAAAATGTGTGTCATTATTACTGGATGGAGTAATATAAAAATCCTTCTAGATATTGTTTTATTTGTAGTTTTTTATGGAAGTCTGTTTCTGTCCTTGACTACAAAACAAGAGAGTTTATAATGCGGGAAGTCATTTTCTGAGAAGTCATACCTCAACATTTAAAGTTGTGATGAAATTGAAGCAACAGGTCTTATGTTCTGTATTCTTCTGTAAGAAATTATTTTGCAATTGCAAGATATAATACCTTTATATCTTGCCTAGGTGAAAACAGGCTTCCGTAGTTTCATCTAAGAGTTAAAATTGTACTTGATTCAAGTGACTCATGTTTTAAACCCTTTTTACTCTGACCCTATAAAATACTCTAGGTTATAGATTATAGATTTATAAGGTTATGCTGTTATATAACCTTTTTTTACTGTATGACAACAGTAAAACTCAGAGCACAAAGAATTTGTTTTATTCTGTTCTGTTGTAAATAATCTTTTTGATTTTGTTCTGCAGGGACCTGAGTAAGAATGGCATCATGTCTATTCATCCTGATGCTTTCACTCATTTAAAACTTAAAACACTGTAAGTCATTGTTTACTTTATACAGACTGTATGTTTCATGTATTTTCTGTATCTATGCATTTTGCATAATATATATTTGTCTGATATTAGAATAACGTCATTTAGATGTATTCTCAATAATGCTTGTATTGTGGTTTTCTTCAGTGATTTGAACACCAGCAGCCTCCTGTGTGACTGTCAGCTGCAGTGGTTGGCCCAGTGGTTGACTGACAGTCAGTTCCAGCAATCCTGCACTGCCGTCTGCGCTCATCCCGCCTTCCTGGCAGGATCTAGTGTGCTCGTTATTAAACCAGAGGATTTTGTCTGCAGTAAGTGGCCTTACAGTAACAAAGTGTCCTTTTCTGTTTAGTCTTTCGCCATTAAAAAGCCATTATGAAATTTTAAATCTAAAAATATTAGCTCTTCCTTGTATTGAGATATCTTTATTGTCTTTCATTCGCAGATGACTACCCTAAACCCCAGATCAGCGCTCATCCCAAGACCGCTGTGGCCTTACGTGGGACCAATGTCACTCTGAATTGTTCTGCGTTCAGCAGCAGCGATTCTCCCATGAGCACTGCCTGGCGTAAAGATGGAGAGGTGCTGTATGAAGCTCAAGTGCAGAACTATGCTCGGTACCAGGATCACCGCCTCCTCTACACCACTGTGCTCCACTTGCTCAATGTCAATTTTACAGATGAGGGCCAGTACCAGTGTGTGATCTCCAACCATTTTGGATCAAACTACTCTACTCTGGCCAAGCTCACTGTAAATGGTTAGTGCTTCATCAAAATTGATTCTTACATTAAGTTACATATTGTTACATAATCAGCTTTCAGCCTTATTTTTCTTCTGCCAAATTTTTTAAAAAACATCTTTTTTAAATGGATGGTCTGTTGACAGAAAACCCATTGCATCCTTGTTTGTGTGTGAATTGTAAATCCAAATGAATGAGCACTCATCAATATCTATGGAGGGGGGTATTATTAATAGCCATAGTGTCAGATTGTTAATTTAAAGTGTGGATTATGTGATCATCTGCAGGACTTTTGTATTGGCGTATTGCTAAAGCACTGTGATCGCTCCAAGCTTTTGATAAGCAGTTTGGCATTTGTTTTTTCCCTCTCCTTATTTACCCTCATCTCTCCATGGTTGTTTTCTGAGCTCTGTCAGTTTAATTTTCCATGTCTGTTGAACAAACATAGCAGCCCTCTGGGATGCCGACCTCGGCAATGTAATTATTCTGTTTATTTCAGTTCATGATACTGATGGAGAAGTGGATTTGTAACCTAATAATAGAATATGACAATAACAGGAACATGATTCACAAAGCAAACGCTGTAAATGCAAATGGCGCTGTTTAGGGTTTGATTGGCCGGTGGGTTGCTTGTTTTTGTTCTAGCTGTTTAATCAGAAAAAATGAATTGTTGTCACATTTTATAAGTAGAAAATGATGTTAATTTTATATGCAACCATGGACCAAAAAAAAACAGTCTTAATGGGTATATTTGTAGCAGTAGCCAAAAATGCATTGAATGGGTCAAAACTATTGATTTTTCTTTTATGCCAAAAATCATTAGGATATTAAGTAAAGATCATGTTCCATGAAGATATTTTGTAAATTTCCTACCGTAAATATATCTTATAACTTAATATAACTTAATTTTTGAGTAGTAATATGCATTGCTAAGAACTTCATTTGGACAGTTGTAAAGGTGATTTTCTCTCTCTCTCTCTCTCTCTCTCTCTCTCTCTCTCTCTCTCTCTCTCTCTCTATATATATATATATATATATATATATATATATATATATATATATATATATATATATATAGACCCATTCAATATATATATACCTATTATATATATATATATATATATATATATATATATATATATATATATATATATATTTATTATTATTATTATTATTATTATTTTTTTTTTTTTTTTTTTTTTTGGCACCCTCAGATTCCAGATATTCAAATAGTTGTATCTCGGCCAATTCTTGTCCTAACAAACCATACACCAATAGAAAGCTTATTTAGTCCGCTTCCAGATGATCTATACATCTCAATTTCCAAAAATTTACCCTTATGACTGTTTTTTTTGTGGTCCAGGGTCACAAATCAGTGTTATATTTGCTTTTGTTTACAAAGTGTCTTTACATAAATTTCCTCACATAAATTATTTTAAGGCTAGAATAGCCTTTTTTAAAGTAGAACAACAAATGTAATAATATACTTAAATATTATATAATTTAAATAGAATTTTAACAATGAATTATAATTTTAGTAATATAATGTACATTATTTTAAATATCAAAATATTTAATTTAAATTTTACATTTTTAGTCCACTTTAATTGTGATTAAGTTTGAGTTTTTTTTCTTAAACCCCATTAACTTTATGATTAGATAATAAATCGTAATACCAAAAGGTACCATATTCATATAGTATGGTATTTACATTGTACTCCAACATACTTTTAAATAATAATTACTATAATAGTGGAATTGCCATCATGCATAAAAGAAATCATGGTACTACCATGGGGCTTTTTTGTTACTATAGTCACGTTCCATGTGTACAGTTTAGATTACTTGAGTAAAGAAGTGAAAATAACACTCTAATTGCTTTTTCAGAACTCCCCACTTTCCTGAAGACACCCATGGACCTGACTATCCGCACCGGTACGGTCGCTAGGTTGGAGTGCGCTGCAGAGGGACACCCGACACCACAGATCGCCTGGCAGAAAGACGGCGGTATCAATTTCCCTGCCGCCCGTGAAAGAAGGATGCATGTCATGCCAGACGATGACACTTTCTTCATTGCTAATGTAAAGACAGAGGATATGGGCGTCTATAGCTGTACGGCCAAAAATGAGGCGGGCAGCCTGTCAGCCAATGCCACTCTTACTGTTCTAGGTATAGTGTTTTACTATGGTCTAATGGCCAAAATTTTAATAATTACTTGCATTTAAAATGTAATCATCTCTGGTCTTTTTGACAGAAACACCATCCTTCCAGCGCCCTCTAGAGGACCGTAACGTTGCCCGAGGTGAGACTGCTGTCCTCCAGTGCATAGCACGTGGTAGTCCCGCCCCCCGCCTCAACTGGACCAAAGACGATGCACCGTTGGTGCTGACGGAGCGCCACTTCTTCGCTGCAGCCAATCAGCTTCTCATAATCGTAGATGCCAGCCCTGCTGATGCAGGGAAATACACATGCATCATGTCCAACACGCTCGGCACAGAGCGCGGTCACATCTACCTCAGCGTCTCGCCCTCGGCCAACTGTGACCCGGTGACCAGCATATACAGTCAGGACGGATGGACAACAGTTGGCATTGTCGTAATGGTGGTCGTCTGCTGTGTTGTCGGCACCTCGCTCGTGTGGGTCATCGTCATTTACCACATGAGGAGAAAGAGTGAAGACTACAGCATAACAAATACAGGTCAGTGGACAATTGTGCATGTATCAGTTTAAATAATTCAAATGAAAAATAGTATAAACTAGGGCTGCACGATTAATCGCATGATATTGTGAGGCCCGCCTAGTCAAAATCTGGCGTAGCTTGTCAGTGATTTACGGCTCTGTGTATCAATTGCCGCTCCAGCTGAACGCACGTGATGGAGCTTTACTACTAATCAAAGTACCGGCTTCATTGACTAAGCGCGCCTCACAATATCATGCGATTAATCATGCAGCCCTAGTATAAACCATATAAGATGATATGTTTTGATTGTTAAATCAGGGGTGGTGAACTCCGGTCCTGGAGAGCCGCAGCCCTGCAGAGTTCAGCTCCAACCCTAATTAAAAAACTCGCCTGCCTGTAGCTTTCTAGTAACCTTCAGACCTTGATTAGCTTGTTCAGGTGCGTTTGATTAGGGTTGAAGCAAAACTCTGCAGGGCTGTGGCTCTTCAGGACCGACGTTTGCCACCCCTGTGTTATATAATGTCTAGTTAATAGATAAATTAATAGAAAATAAATTAATAGAAAATGATGCTTAGTAGTATGGTTTTTGTGTTAGAATTTTATTTTTTTTTTTTGAATGGCAGTATGTGATTGGATAAAATAATAACAATGTAGTGTAATTAGTCACATTTTAAAGTAATGCAAGTAATCATGTTAATTTTTACTATTATTTTTTATTTTATTTTTTTTTTACGATTTGGTGTTTTAACAAAAATTGCACAGTGCAATAGCAAATATTATTCTTTATAAATGTATGCCTTATTTTAAATATATTATATTTGTTAATTAAATATTATTTACATAAATACTATTTACTTGGGAAAAACAATTGTAAATATTTTTAGATTTAAAATATCCCCCTTTTTGGTCCTCTTTAATTATGAAGTTTTAAGTGGTCTTTTAATCCAGATTGCTTCAATATAATATGTGACTTTGGACCACAAAACCAGTCTTAAGTAGCACAGATATATTTATAAAAATAACCAAAAATACATTGAATGGGTCAAAATTATAGATCTTTCTTTTACACCAAAAATCATTAGGATATGAAGTAAAGATCATGTTCCATGAAAATATTTTGTAAATTTCCTACCATAAATATATCAAAACATATTTTTTGATTAGTAATATGCATCGCTAAGAACTTCATTTGGACAACTTTAAAGACGATTTTCTCAGCATTTTAATTTTTTGCACCCTCGGATTCCAGTTTTTCAAATAGTTGTATTTCAGCCAAATATTGTCCTGTCTTAACAAACCATACATCAATGGAATGCTTTCAGATTTCAAAAAATTGACCCTTATGACTGGTTTAGTGGTCCAGGGTCACATATAGTAATAAAAACAGGATATTATGTATTAAATGCAACAGCCCTACTTAGTATTTAAAATAGCCATTATAACAGGCTGAGCATGGACCAAAAATGGAATAATTTGAAATCATATAAATTTATGCATCAAAATTATATTGTAAAAATCTCTCCGTTGGTGTATTCCAGATGAGATGAACCTACCAGCGGACATTCCCAGTTACCTCTCGTCTCAGGGTACGCTGTCAGAGCCTCAGGAGGGCTACAGTAACTCAGAGAATGGAAGCCACCAGCAGCTCATGCCATCTCATGCTAACGCTTACGTCCACAAAGGCACCGATGGTAATATCACCCTGTGTTCCTTTAGCAAGAAAGTTTGTTTTTCAGAAAGCCTATAAATTTAAAAACTCGAGTAGTTGCTGCATGTTATTATAATGGATGCATAATACTATGGTGTTGTGATGTGTTTCCACAGGAGTATGTTACGGTGAAGTGAGCAGTGATGTTGATCCAGATGCTAATGGAATGCTGGGTAGTCGTGTGGGCTCTTTCTTTGCTGGACGTAGCAGCTTCCATCGGAGTGAACCCAGAGAGGGACAGACAAATATCCCTAATGGTAACATTAAATATTCAATTCATCCCACTAATTACATATGACTTGATTTGCTTAAAAATTAGTATTCTGTCATTTACTCTCCCTCATGTCATTGAAAAGTGGGCTGTTTGTCTCACCAGTTGACATCATTAATCGGGTAAGTTGGATGACTAGTCGACCATCCTGACTCCTGTTTGTGTTTTTAGGAGGAGCGGGCCCTCTGGTCATCTGCTCAGACTGCTACGACAACGCCAACATCTACTCGCGCACACGCGAGTACTGTCCATACGCCTACCTGACTGAGGATGACGCACTTGTGTCTCAGATCTCTCGGGATGGACACCAGAGCGGCCATCAAGAGAGGGATCAGCACACAGAGCATGCAGACACGGCACTGGAGAGTTTTATAAGTCAGCAGAACGCCTCTGTGTTCCTCACCAACCACGAACCACGACTACCAGCGTCGCAACACTATAGCACTGGTGAGATGAACACTGTACATGCATCATCGACATATTCTAGTGCAGTCTAATTTGTGACCCTGGACCACAAAAGCAGTCATAAGCATCAATGTTTTTTTAAATTGAGGTTTATACATCATCTCAAAGCTGAAAAAATAAGCTTTCCATTAATGTATGGTTTGTAAAAAAAAAAAAAAAATTGAGAAAAACACCTTTAAAGTTGTCCAAATTAAGTTTTTAGCAATGCATATGTCTAATTAAAAATTAAGTTTTGATATATTTATGGTAGGAAATTTACAAAAGATCTTTATGGAACATGATCTTTACTTACTATCCTAATGATCTTTGGCACAAAAGAAAAATCTATAATTTTGACCCATACAATTGTTAGTTGTTGTATTGTTAGCTTTTGCTACAATATACCTGTGCTATGTATGACTGGTTCACATTTCTGTCCAATTTTGTGTTAATATCCTTTTCACCATTACTTTGTTACTAAACTGAGTGATCTGCCTACCTAGGCAGTGTTTTTAGGAGTTATAGGCTTTATTCCAAAAAGTTACAGTTACAAGATACATTGTTTTGGCCTAGATGTCGCAAGTATAATTTGTGGATGAGGCGATTTCCAGTATGCAGAACGACAAGCAAAATTAGAAAATGCTATCTGAGATGGCAGGCAGTGTTAAGCAAAATGTAAATATTTAATTTAAATTTGAATGTATGTATAATATTGTATAATTTATATATACAAATATTAATTAAATCTAATATGTTTACTTTGTAAATTGACAAGTTTGGGGCCAGTAAACTGTATAAAATAATATTTTTGTGATTATGTAATGATTATGTCAAAATGAATAATTAAATGAATAGAGAGTAATGCTTAGTAGTAGAGCTTTTGTGATTAGGAAATTTTGGGGAGGTTTTCCCTCAGAATTCCCCATTTAAATGGCAATACATAATTATGATTTAACTTGGTTGCATTTATCTCAAATTATCACAATTAGGATATTATACTTTTAAAGCAAAAGTAATGCAACAGTATTTAACATATTACTATTACCTATATTGACCCCAAACTTGTCAATTTAAAATGTAAACATACTAGATTTTATTCATATTTGTACTTATAAATTATACAATATTATAGAAATATACACATTTAAATATTTACATTTAAAATGGACATTTATCTTAACACTGCCTGCCATCTCAAATGGCATTTTCTAGTGTACAATTAAATATTACAATTTAAAACAGCTGTTTTCTCTGTCAATGTATTTTAAAATACAATTTATTACTGATTTTCAGCTGTAACTACTTTCAGTCCTCAGTGTCACATGATCCATCTGAAATTGTTCTAATAGGCTGATCTGGTGCTGAAGAAACTGCTTAATATCTTTTTTCAAAAGATTTTTTTTTTAAATGGAATTTTTGTAGCGACGTAAAAGGTCTTAATGTCACTTTATGAATTTATTGCATTATTGCCGAATTAAAAGTAGTAATTTATTTTTTAAAAATTGTGCTGACCCTAAAACATTTAAACAGTATTGTACACGTTTCTAGCTATGATCATTTCTAAAGAATCTCTATATAATTACTCATAATCACAAATCCAGTCTTCACAAATTATTGGAAAAGTTACAGAGAAATCATAGAAATTCATTGGCCAGAAAGTAATAATCTTGTAGAATCCATTGTAAATGTTATTTAAGCGCTCTTTTGTCCACTTCATATAATGAACACTAGTTGTGTAGCATGCATGAATTATTTAACACGTTTGCTCGCAATGAGGAGTGTCTCTAAATAGATTCTTGCTAAGTACGTTTTGGAACTGATCTAGAACGTGTACCTGTTTTCACAATCTCTTTTTTTTCTCATCTCAGATGTCCCAGGCAGGTCATTTTGGGATGGTGAAGACCCCCACTCTTCCATTCTCACCCAGGGCTCAGTGACTGTACACAAGCCCCCGATGGGCCTGTCCCCTGGGGATGGCCGAGAGGAGAGGAGGGGGGCACTGGAGGAAGGCTCATACAGGACTAACCCACAGGAAAGCGCCTCTGCGCCCACATAAGCCCAGCCATCCCTGCTTTCCCCAATCCTTTTGACCCCAAACATCACCACCTTGTCCTTCATTCGTCTCCCAGTGCCCTCAGCCCACTACCTCCTTTGACTTGAGAAGCCTCATTATCTGCCAAATGAAATGCCTCTCTCTTCAATGTTTACACTGCCTCTCCTGTCCCTCCCCGCCATGTTTCTTTGTACCCCACTGGGATGTGCGTGTATTGCGGAAGACTCTTTCAAAAAGGAGACGGAATTCCTGCTCTCACCATTCCTTAGCTAAGTGGTCTAGTTTGAGCCCTGAATGTAACATTTTCCAAGAGCTCCACTAGTCCTAACCTGTGACGTACGAATTATGTTTAGTTTTCCCGCCTACTTAAGAGCGTTGAGCCTTTCTGCATATGCCAAAGCTTGACCCAGACTCCCTTATAACTTGCTTTTGGACCTGTACGAATAGTGACTGTGAAGATTGGACTGCCTAAAGAGGGCAGTGATGTTCTCTGAGTGACATCAGAGGGCCAATTTCCTGTATTTCTCATTCCTATTGACAAGCGGTACAGACTGATGACCAATAATGTGTTAACAGAGTTGACAGCTCTGCTGTTTCCACTGGTACGCCAGAGTTACTGTTATTGTCATTAATAATGCATTTTTTTGTGTAGTGCTTTTCACAAACCTAAACATATTCCTCAGTTTCTCTCTCTGTTTTCTTAAGGCACTATAACAGACAGGAAGATATGTTGCACCTTTGACAATCTGCCCAGGGCAGCCTTATATGAATCATATGCTAACTTTTTTTTGGTACACTTCTTTCCATATTAAGCTTTTGTATTATGTTGTGTATTTTGCGACCAAATTTCCATTTGCATTCTTGCAAGTGCGCATCTTGCAGTCTATGATTGATCTATTTGCATTTGGGGCGGGGCTACATTCTCATTGACCAATAAGAGATTGGGGAATTTTTTTTTGCAATTCCGTTTGGTGCCCTGGTAGTGTAAAAATCACACAGTTCATCTTAAAAATGTGTATATGCTGCATTTGAAATCTGTTACTGCTGGATCAAACTGGTCTCATCTTCCTAATTTGAGGTTTAATAACTATTTTGAGTTTTATCTTTTTTTATTGTTTTGGCCTTACAAGGACAGCTGGATTTTAAATTTCTTGCCTGTAAACATTGTCTTTAGAGGCTGTGTCCAAAACCAAAGGCAGCTGCCTTACTGTCTTGCTGTCTGCTCATTCAACAGACGCTGTTACATCACGTCTAATGATCTTAAACAAATTCAGTGAGAAGCAAGGTCATTTTTAATGACCACAGTTTTTATTTCTCAGTAGAAATAGGTGGAAAATACACTTAGAAATTGAATTTAGTCACTCAGTCCAAATGTTTTTTTTTTACTTTTAACGAACTGCATGCACAGGATCTTGCAACCATCTGAAGTGAATATGCTTTTATGCCTTCCTACCTCCAGAACAGCTTTTTTTTAGGTTTTGGACACAGCCACTACTTTGCTTTAAAAGTGCATTTGCATTTACGTGGAAAAAATTTACGTGGTCTGTAATTTCGTGTGAGGCAAAACATTTGCCTGTGCAGATTTTGCATAAACTTTGAGCAAAAATTCAGTGTTTACTAATATAAAGGTGTGCTCACATTCACCATTGAGAAGTTGTGCAGGCAAAATCAAGTCATTTCAATAGGAGTCTGTGAAAAGTGCTTTGTTTAAAAGTGACTTCTGTGTGAGCCATGCTTTATACATTGCTACACTATTGACAATAGCTATTGAACCTGTCAAATGTCACTGACCTTCCATTATTGTGACTGCACCTTAAGTCTGCTTATTATAGAAGTGGCCTCTGAGTAAACAGTGCTTCATGAATTGCTATACTATTGATATTAGATTGGATTCTTTGCTTGAAAAACTTCAGTCCTTGAAGATCCAAACCATGCATATGGATCCCAGATTAAATCTTGACCGTTCTTTTTGTTCAGAAAGCTGATATTTTGCACTTTTTAAACGTATAAAAGCTGGATCTTGTGTTGCAGCAGAAATCAATGGTCACTGTCTTCCCCTGTCTTCTTTTAATAGAAATGATTCATTTTCAACCACTTTCCAACTGTGATAACTACCCCTTGATTTGCATATTGATTTGTTGCATTTTGCACAATCTCTTGCCTTGCAGTTAGCTATACAATTACACTAATCAGAGACCTTAATGTCAAATGATGCGTCTGACTCCTTGCTGCGTCAATTTCCTTGGTTGAAAGGAAAGGAGTATGTGTCATCAGCGGCTTCCAGCCATGTTTAAAACATTACATTTTCCGAATTACTGTTAATGCTTGTGGGGGATTAGCGCAAAGCAGTTTAAAAGTAGTATTAGTGAATAGCTGCTTTATTTTGCTCTGAATTATACAGGACTTTGTTGGGATCTTTTGAAACGAACAAGTGTGATGGAGTTCTGTTTGATTTACACCAAAGAAAAATCCACACGGAATAAACATTCCTGCCTTCCGCAAACCAAAGTTTAGCTTAAATGCTTTGACAATATTTAAATGCTGCTTTTTTTAATGTTTCGTTCATTTTCTTGTGTATTTTTTTTGTATGCTGTACCTGTACATTCTGTAAAGCATGTATAAAGAACATTATGTTTCAGAAAATTCTGACATTTAGCTGACATTTAAACAATAAAATGAATTCAGATGCATCACGAGTGAAGGTGTACCCATGTTATTCAAATAAACTCTTATTAGTGGAACTAGCTGAGGGATGAAGCACTATTGCTATTGCTCATATTTAGGGTCTTATTTTAATCTTATGAAGCCTACTTTATTGTATTTGATATGCAAATTTCTAAAGTATTCAATTTTTATTTTTATTTTTTTTTTGCTGTTGAATCTAAAGGTTTTTGTAAAGTAAATATAAAAATGCATTTTATTTTGTTAGTATTATTTCAAGATGAACACTTATTGTACTGAAATAATATACATTTTTAGAAAAATCATATCAATATGTATTGTAACACTTTAAGGTTCATTAACATTAGTTAACTACTTCTTGTTAACATGAAATAAGAATGAATATTACTTGGACAGCATTTATTAATCTTAGTTAATGTTAATTTCAGCATTTATGTGCATATGCAATATAACTAATGCATTAATAAAATTACAAGTTGTGTTTGTTAACATTAGTTAATGCACTGTGACCTAACATGAACAAACAATAAACTACTGTGTTTTCATTACCTAACATTAACAAAAATTAATAAATGATGTAATAACTGTATTGTTAATTGTTTGTTCATGTTAGTTAATACATTAATGTTAAAATTGACACCTTATTGTAAAGTGTTACCAATGTTACTAATTTGAGGAACATTTGTTCATTTCTTAATCATAAATATATTGCACTGCATTATGTTTAATGTGTTGCATTGTTTTGCCTCCACAATAAAACCTACAGAGGTTGGATAATAAAAGCATTTAAATATTATCTTGCTATGGAATATAATGGAGGGTTGTACAGTGGCAATTGATATTTACATGCATTTTTATATATTTCTAAAGATATACATTTACATTACAAGCTATTAGAATTTCAAGAATTTTTTTTTTTTTTTTTATCAAGGCAGTTTTTTTTATCAGATACTACATCTGGATCATATTCAGTAAGATGATCAAAGCAAAGATGCAGTAGATGCCTCCATCAGCACCCCTACAGCTTCATAGTCTTTTACAATTTCCTGGATCGAAATTTTGCTCTGTAACATTAGGCAGTTTTCATTTGCAGTTTATTGATGATCGCATGCGTCTTTGTCGCCTGTGTTTTTGATCGGAAATTCTGGACTCATTCAGGAGATACTTAATAGCGCCCCCGAGTGTATGAACGTAAAAACGTGGAAACCCGGAAAATTCCGTGCTTGGCAGGGAAGTGTCATCTCATAAATAACGGGAAAGCGTTAATTGATTTCTAAAGTTTTAATAACCGTTCCAATTCAAATAAATTAGATTGTTTTGACTATTATTTCAGGCTTTATAGGGTAAACATCAAATATGAGGTTGAGGTTGATTCTACAGGTTTATCTGCTATTGTTGTTTGTTTCATGAAAGAACAAAAGCAATTTTCATTCTAACATTTTTTCATTTTAGGTGAGATATTCAATGTAATATTGCTTTGTGGGGTGAAAAAAAAGTATTGTTACTGTAAGTGTATTGTGTTAGCGTTGTGTTATAACTCTCTTACAGTGTTGGTAGTTTCAAAGGATGATTGAATTATGCCAATATACTGAACTACAGAACTTTTCTGGAAGTTTTCAGTGCGTTTAAAAGGACGCAGACCCATTTGAATCCCTCTAAATACTTGAACTAACAATTTTCATTGCCGTCCTCCAAGAGATGTTCTGAGAGAGAAATTATAGTTGTGAGATCAAAGTACATACCTCCGCCTGCTGCTAACCCTCTTTACTCAGCTTTATCAATAATTCATTCAAACACTACACTCGCTTCAGATTATTACACTAGTGGAACAGGGACGTGCTGCGCCCTCTGCACGCACCGTCCTGCACCGCTCAAGAAAAACTTAGGCTATTGCCTTCGTTAAGACCATAACTGACTAGACTATGTTTAACACAGCCTGTAGATATCTAATAAACTAGTGTTTTGTGTGTGTGTTCAGAGCTTTGTACTTTCCAGATTTAATATAAAAGGGAATAGGCCTTACTGTTGTGAGGGGCTACATTTCAGTATCTATAAAGCAAAAAGTGGTTTTGTATTTTGGTTTCAAACACCTTGTTCAAAAATTGTATAAATTAAAATAAGATTTGTGCATTCTCCAAATTAAATTTTCATTATTTTGTAATATAATTTGGGTTAAAATGACCAATGAACTATAAAATGTAAAATATATATATATATTTAAAGCTTTATTTGTGGGTTTTATTATGTCAGAATAGATCATAGCTGACAGGAAGCGAAGTGGGAGAGAGAGAAGGGATGGGATCGGGAAAGGTCCTCGAGCCGCGATTCGAACTCGGGACGCAACGGTGCTGTATGTCGGCGCGCGGTGCCGACGGTAAATTTTAGTAGAAAACTATTAAAAACGGGAAAAAAGGGGGTTTTAATGAAAGGGAAATTGTCAGTCATGCTTTATTGTCATTTTGCACAACTAATTAATTATTATAGTCTAAAATAATGGCTGAACGCTCAGAAGCACAGAAGAAAGTCACATTCTGAAACAACATGAGGGAGAGTAAATTACAGAATTTTATTTTTTGGGTGAATTGTCTTTCTGAGAGCCAAATGTGTTTAAACTTAAGAGCATTTATTATTTTCTCTTGTGGAATACAAAGTATCTTTTCCACCAAATAGAAAAAGAACCATCTTGAAGGTTCTGCAAGAGCTATATGTTATTTCAGCATGTGGGCTGCTCTGTAAATAACTTTGAGGTTGAATGTAACTAACACACTGAAATTAGTTTCATGTCTGGTCTTGTTCTATAGTATAATTAACCATGTCTGCACACTTCCTGCTGCGTTTCCTGTGTCTGATCTCAATACTCTGGGGAAATACAACTGTTCTGCGATTTGAAGCGCACAGCAGTGATTGGGAATTAAATTGGATCATTTACAAACCGGAGAAGGCACTGTTTTGATTTGTCTTGACTTGTCTGTAATTAATAAGGGAACTGAGCGCATGAATAGTGTGTCATGTTTGTCTTAAGACATGGCAGATTGAATGATGAGACTCAAGTCATGCTGCAATTACAACTGGTCACCATAAGGTGGCAGCTTTGAGTCTTACTTTACACTACAGGACTGTGCTATTAAGTTAATTGACACTATAATTTGATTACAAGATAAAATATTCACTGATTATGTGTGATATCCTCACCTAGGCTTAAGCTACTGATTAAATTACATTATCAGATTAATAAGAGAGAAAGAAAAAAAGCCAAGCACTGACATTACATTTATTATTTTATAATATTTGGTAATGGGAGCTTATTCTGAAATGCTTTTATTGCTTTACATTTGACCATGTTATAAATTTGGCAGACCATTTATAAGGTATATGTGTTATCAATTTCACTGCGAATCACCCCATGACCTTGGTGTTGCAAACCCTAAGCTTTATTATGCAGGGAATAGAGTTAGTTTGAATATTTATGTATTTAAAGTTCATGAATATAATCAGACTAGTATAAGTCTGTGGCATGTTTTTGAAAGTCAAAGCATGGATGTTTTTTTTCCCCCCTCAATTGTGAGCAAATAGAAAGGCATTGTGTGTTGCTTGGTGACATGCAAAGATTAAAGCTTTGACTTTATTTGCATTGGTGAAAAGAAAATACTAGCTATTTTTTGTCTGATTACTTGTTTAAATACCTATTACATAACAGCAATTCTTGCACATTGCTTAAGAAACATATACTTACATCAAGTTATTAATTGCATTTAACATTTTAGAACATGCAAAGTTGAGGTTTAGTATCGAATTACAGCAATTTTACCACAGACAAGGGCCATTTTAAGCCACAACATAAAGCAGAAAACCCCATCATTTGGGTGAAATTACTGTAAAACACAGCCTCTCCTTGCTAATTGTGTTCATAAAACTGTGGCAATGAAAACTGACAAAAGCCAATATAATTTTGGAACATGTAAAGTTAATGTTTAGTTTTGAATTGCAGTGAATTTTCCACAGGTAAGGAGCATTGAAAGCAACAACATGAAGCAGAAAACACCATCATTTGGGTCAAATCACTGTAAAACAGCCTCTCCTGGCTTATTGTTTATTATTATTGTTAATATCAAACTGTGGCAATGAAAATTGACAAAAGCCAATATAATTTTTTAACATGCAATGTTAAGGTTTAGTATTAAATTACAGTGATTTTACCACAGGTAATGGGCATTATATGCAGAAAACCGCAAATACTGTAAAACAGCCCCTCCTGGCTTATTGTTTTTATAGAACTGTGGCAATGAAAATTGACAAAAGCCAATATAAATTTGGAACATCCAAAGCTAAGGTTTAGTATTGAATTAGAGGGATTTTACCACAGGTAAGGGTCATTTTAAGCCACAACATAAAACAGAAAACCCCATCATTTGTCAAATTAGCGTAAAACAGTCTCTCCTGGCTTATTGTTTTTATAAAACTGTGGCAATGAAAATTGACAAAAGCCAGTATAATTTTGGAACATGCAAGGTTAAGGTTTAGTATTGAATTACCGTGATTTTACCACAAGTAAAGGGCATTTTAATCCACAACATAAAACAGAAAACCCCATCATTTGTCAAATTACTGTAAAACACAGCCTCTGCTGGTTTATTGTTTTCATAAAACTGTGGCAATGAAAATCGACAAAAGCTACTTTAATTTAAAAATATAGTGCATTTATTATTAGCAATAATTAAAATTTCCATTTTATATAGTTCATTAGCCTAACTGTTGCTTAGAGCTGCCAAGCAGGGTGGAAACTCAGCATATTAATATACAAATCGTCGGTTACAGGTGTGCATTTATTGGCTTATCTTACAGCGAATTAGAACGCGTCTCAGCCAATCAGAATTTAGAGTCAAAACTGTCTTCTTTATAATTGGCTCGTTTATATCTTCATTTACTAAATCAGTTAAGCTCAGTTTACACAAACCTCCACCTGAGAGCCATCGAGTCACAGGCCGCACTGGGTGTTCGCTGTGAGCGCGCCCGCGTTACACACACACACTCGCTTCATTTGACAAATACAAGCTGAGCGCAACAGTAGCCTCCGTGACTGGAGATCTGAGAGAGCGACCGCCGCGTATGACAGCATCGCAGCGTCCATTTGAGGCGATAAACACATGTTCGACCGGTTTATTTCTCTAGTAGGTTATCTGTCAAGGGCTCATAATGTGTGGAAAGCTGACGGCTCAGCCACAAGCCAGGAATGAAGACGCGTCAGACGCATCTACTCACTGACTGGGCATCGCGTTTCGAAGACGAACCTGAGCTTCGGCCGTTTGGACAGACCCGACAACGACCGAATATATTCGAGACACTCGCTTCGGTAGCTCTTCATACCTGTGGGACACTGTTTTGCTGCTAATTCCGTTTATAGACACATTTTTATGACGCTGTACTGACAGACTCGTTTCTCAGTCTGTCAGTCTAGTGCGCTTGATGCTTTGCATGCAAAACCTAAGTGAACTTACCAGGTAAACACAGGATTTTCCTCATTCTTGTATCAATTGTTGTTTACTTTTGCATTATGTAGCTGTAATAGCATCCTCGCACATTTGTTTCAGGTTTTTGTGAGCGAAAACTAAGGTAATCTAAATGTTGTCTTGAACTAATAATGGTAGATGAGGCTTATGGATGGCGTTCCACATCCGTGCGCTGTCATCCCCACACCGGGTAAAGTGAACGGCACACCGGGAAGAAAGGCTTCAAAACCTGCTCTCGTCAAACTGCACTAAAACTTAAAGGATAAACGATGTCTAAAACGCTCAAGAGGAAGAAACACTGGTCCACTAAAGTGCAGGAGTGCGCCGTGTCGTGGGGAAGCGTTGGGGAGTTCGGTGATGTTGTGGAGATCCTCGGAGGCGCCGAGCACGGGGAGTTCCCGTTTCTCGGTCAGATGAACTTAGACGTGCTGGTGTGTCACGTCGGGAGACTACCGTACTACGGGGATGTGTTATTGGAAGTGAACGGGACACCTGTCAGCGGACTGACGAACCGAGACACGCACGCCGTGATCCGCCACTTTCGGGAGCCGATTCGAATTAAGACCGTCAAACCAGGTAAACTGACAGAACTTTGTTTTTGTTGCTGTTAAAGTGTTGCCAAACAGTACTGTTGCCAGGAGAGTTGTCTGTCTGGCTCTGAGCGCACCTGTATCATCGAGGCTTACATTTAAAGGGACAGTTCACCCCAAAATAAATTGTCTTCATAAAGCTTAGACACCATCAATATTAAGAGGCATATGCTTTTCTCTCTTTCGTGTAACACGAACATTTATTACTTGGGTTGTTTATTGAATCATTTTTATGTATGCAGAATGTTTAGGCTGCTCCTTTTCATACAATGAAAGTGGATGGGGACTGGGGCTACTATAGTGCTGCAGCCATGACGTCAAAACCCAGGAGACTAATTCGCCAAGGGTTCCCTCCAGGTTTTCCTGTGGGTTTTTATAATAAGGTTTTCAACTTTTTTTTTCGGTATGTGTGTGATTTACACTGTAGAGCAAAAACTCCTAGTGTGGTCAATTCATATTTGCTACAGACCTTGTTTTATTCATACACTGAAAAACCCCATTATAAAAAACTCTTGACTAGACCCATGGCAAATTAATCTAATTACAACACATTATGTTAACATACAACTAACAGTGGAAAAATACTTTAAACTATTTATTAATCAAAACTTAATATGATTTAATAGACCTGAGCTAACATAAACATACAGTGAACCATTGTATTTTAACTAACTAGCATTACATTTTTAAACATTAACCAACAAATTGGCTTAATGAATAATAATTAATACATGTATTACCCATTGTTAGTCAATTTTGGTTAATATGTTAACTAGTGGGACTTTTTGCACACTTAATGATGACATAATTTTCCCATTTTGGGTGAACTAACATGGAAAAAACACATGAAATATTGAAGTCTAAATATAGAAAAGTACCATTTCATTTTTGGAGCTCAGCAGCTGCAGCATGAACATTCTGTGAAACGTCTCTTTTTGTGTTGCCCAGAAGAAAGATACCTGGTTTGGCACCTCAAGGTTGAACTATCCCTTTAAGACTGACTGTGTAATTTCTACTTCATAGAACACTGAGAGCATGGGCAAGTACTTTGCCGAACAGCATTCAGAAGATTCTTTGTTCTCTCCCTCATAGTGGTTGCACCACATGCCCTGGCTCTGACTTGTGCTGTGCTTAAAGTGCCTTTATGTCAGAGGCACAGCGTTTGCCTTAGGGTTGGTGGGTAGTAAACACTCCACACACATCTTATAAAAGCACAAGCGTCATTTCTAAGGACACTCACTGTTGGAGTGTGTATTGATCATAGCAAGTGGATCACCTTTACTTAGGACAGGCCTGTGTACCTTGCTGGTGCAGGAGGGCATGATGAAAATAGGGAGGAGGATGTTGTTACCATGGACACTGAATATCTTAGCATTATTGATGGGTCGAATGAGTGTATTCTTAGCAGGAGGAGGGGAAAGGCACAATATGTCAGAGTTGTTATGGAGATAGGAGGATGTTATTAGCATGTAGATGTGAGAGTTGTTGCCATGGAGAGAAGGAGAGGGTACAGAAGGATAACATTAACTGGATGGTTGATTGTTGAATAAACGAGCAGTATCTGGGATTGTGTGAGCATGCACATCAGCGGCAGCTGAGGCCCTGGCCTTTAGGATGCATACAAGTGTGTGTGATCGTTTGTGGTGACGGTGAGTGTATGTGAGGGTTTTTTAGAGAGTGAGACTAATTTGTGGATATTTTCGACCAGTTCATTAGCTCATAAGAGTTGTTAGACTGATTCAAACTGATAACTCACGAGTTTAAGAATTGTGAGTTTTGGAACTGATTCAAATTTTTAAGCAGTTCATCAGAGTCGTTTGTTCATGAATCAGAGTTGTGAGATTGATTCAGACTGATAACCTATAAGTTTGAAACTAAATTAACTAGTTCATTAACTCATTTGTTTAATTTGTATATTAATTCAACTATTCTGCTCAGTGATTGAGTTATTAAAGTGATTTAAACCAGCAACTCATGACTTTGAAACTGATTTGTGAGTTTTTGACCAATTCGTTATTTCGTTTAGAAGAATTATTTGTTTGCGAATCAGAGTTGTGAGATTGATTCTGACTGATAACCAAACTGAAATGTGAGTATTTTTAACCAGTTCATTAACTCATTTGTTTAGTTTGTATGTTAGTTAAACTATTCTGGTCAGTAAGTGAGATGTTAAACTGATTCAAACATGCATGAGTTTGAAACTGATTGATGAGTTTTTGACCAATTCATTAGCTCATAATAGTTTTTCACAATAACTCATGCCTTTGAGATGGATTTATAAGTATTTTTGACCAGTTCTTTAGCTTATTAGAGTTTGATTCAAACTGATAACTCATGAGTTCAAGAATTATTTGGGAGTTTTGGAGCTGATTCATATTATCTAACTACTTCATTTAGAAGAATCACTTGTTTGTGTAATCAGAGATTAATTCAGACTGATAACTTATATTTTTAACCAGTTCATTAACTCATTTGTTTAATTTGTATGTTAATTAAACTATTCTGGTCAGTGAGTGAGTTGTTAAACTGATTCAAACATGAGTTTGAATCTGATTTGTGAGTTTTTGACCAATTAGTTAGCTCATAGGAGTTATTGTAAAACTGTGAGTATCATTGATTAATTCATTGTCTCATAACTTTTTCGAGTCATTCTTATGTTAAACAAACAATTCTGAATTTGAAATCATGAATTTTGAATCATAAGTTTAAAAGTGATTTGTGAATTGTGTGAGTTTCACACAATTTGGTGAGGTGCAAGCCAGTAACTCAAATTTGAGTTAGATTTGAGAGTATTTTTGACCAGTTCATTATAGTTAATGAGAGTCATTTGTTCGTGAATCAGAGTTGTGAGATTAATTCAGACTGACAACTTACAAGTTTGAACCTGAATTCTCAATATTTTTAACCAGTTCATTACCTCAGTTGTTTAATTTGTATGTTAATTAAACTATTCTGGTCAGTGAATGAGTTGACATAAGTTTGAAACAGATTTGTGAGTTTTGTCCAATTCATTAACTCATAAGAGCTATTTATAATACATCATGGATTTGAGACGGATTTGTGAGTATTTTTGTGAGTATTTTAAGTTCAAAACTGAGAGTATCATTGATTAATTCATTATCTCATACATTTTTTGAGTCATTCTTATGTTAATCAAGCAATTCTGAATTTGAAATCATGAATTTGAATCATGAGTTTAAAAAGTGATTTGTGAATTAGTGACCAGTTTATTAGATCATATGAGTTTCACGCTATTTTGATGAGGTGCAAGCCAGTAACTCAAATTTGAGTTAGATTTGAGGGTATTTTTGACCAGTTCAATATAGCTCATGAGAGTCATTTGTTTGTGAATCACATAACTTCAACGAGTGAGTGAGTGATTTGTTAGACAGATCGAAGCTAAGAATTCACTAGCTTGAGAGTATTTGTGAATATTTTTCCAATTTATTAGTCATATGTTTAATACAAGTGGTCTTCAGGTCCCCTTGTAAATGGTTTTGTTTGTATCCAGGTGTGCTTTTGAGATAATGCTGGTGTTTAGTTTCGCTAGCTCTTTTACCAGCTGCACTAAGAGAATCATGTTTGAAATGCTCATGAACAGCTGAAAAAAGGACTGTACTGTATCTTCTGTTTTGGTTTTTGAGCACAGTAGTATGTAGGCTGCTTTTGTATGTATGTGTGCATGTTTGTCTCCCATGTCCAGTCCTCATATGGAATTCAAAGTGTGAATAATAGATGGAGTGAGTGAAATGCCTATACACACTGAGGATCAACTGATAGCAGGAAATGATGCCGCAGTCCTTGCCACAGGCACAAACACAAACACAGCAGAGCTCCGTCCACCAGCTGCTTCATCTTCACCTCGTCCACCTTTGCTTTCCTGTAGTCTAGTAAGGGTGTCTATTTTTTGTGTCATTGGAGATTTGCTATGGTTATTTGTGGTCGTAGTGGGATGTAGTATTCTCAGTTCACAACTAAACAAAGTTGCAGTACTCTTTTTGCAGCAGGTCAAGTAAATCAGTTGTGTGTGCATCGAAAAGTGATGTTAAAATGCATCTTTGACTTCATTGCTCAAGCTTTCCCTAATGGTTAAAGCAAGATAAGCTTCATCGACGGCATGTATTGATCACCACATACATTTTTTTGAGAGAAAATTGCATTTACAGTAACACACTTAATGGACGTCTAGACATTCTGGGTGGTTGGGGGATGGGGGGGGGGAGTAAAAATAAATGAGTGTTGTTTGCCCTGCAAAGATGTCAAAATTATCTTTTTAGGGTTTTTTTTTGACAGATTAGCTTCTAATTATATGGTTCTGACACAATTCCTATAAGTGGATTTTTCTGTATGCAAACAGTCTATTTCTGGTGTCACTACAGGTATCATAAAGCAATGTGTGAATTACTATTTTCAGTAATTTAACTACTCTAATTTTAAGTTAAAATGTAATGTATGTTTTAACAGCTTTGGATGTAAAGTCATGTGTGTACACTACCAGTCAAGATTTTTAATGATTTTTAAAGAAGTCACTTCTGCTCACCAAGCCTGCATTTATTTGATCCAAAATACAGCAAAAACTGTACAATTCTGAACAGGACTGTTTTCTATTTGAATTTAATTTAAAATGTAATTTATTCCTGTGATCAAAGCTACATTTTCAGCATCATTACTCCTGTCTTCAGTGTCACATGATCCTTCAGAAATCATTATTATATGCTGATTTGCTATTAATTCATTATTATTATTATTATTATTATAATAATAATAATAATAATATTTTTATATATTTTTTATTTTTTTATTAATATTTAATACATTTTTTCAGGAATCTTTGATAAATAGAAAGATGCAATAATCAGCATTTATCTGAAATAAAAAGCTTTTGTAACATGATACATTATGCAATTCAAAAGCTTGGAGTCCGTGTATATATATATATATGTATATGTATGTATGTATGTATGTATATATATATATATATGCTGTTTTCAGTATAATAACAACAATAGTACTAATATTTTTTGAACAGCAATTCAGAATATTAGAATGATTCCTGAAGGATTATGTGACTTAAATAATGATGCTAAAAATTCATAAATAAAAATTTAAAATACATTTTAAAATATATTCAAATATAAAACAGTAATTTTAAATAGTAAAAATATTTTTAAATTGTACTGTTTTTGCTGTCCTTTGGATCAGATAAATGCAGGCTTAGTGAGTAGAAGAGACTTATTAAAAAAACATTAAAAATTTTACTGTTCAAAAACTTTTGACTGGTAGTGTACTTTCAAAAACTTTTATATTCTTACATTTATCCTGGTGCAGTGCTATTTCTGTGGCAAATAAAAGCCTGTTACAGATGATGTCCATAACATTAGATTAGAATGAAGATTGACCCTATATGCGGTGATTAGCCTTAAACTTGGTCTACTTTACGTCACTTCAAAGGAAAGTGATTTGATTGAATAACTAAAAACGACTGTTAATTTAATTCAAAACACAAAACACATTCAAACTGTGTTCAAATCATGCTGGAACTAACATACTAATAAGTTAAGTGCACATGAATGCCACCATAAATTTGTAATTATCAGTGGGAAACTTGGCAGAAGTAAATTATTAATTATAAGTTGTGATGCATTTGTATGTATTCTGTGTACTGTAAAATGGCAATAAAGCTTGTCAGAAAATGCAACTCAATTAGCTGATTTATGAGAAGGCAGATGTTTGACCAAAATACATTTCCAGTCGAGAAGCACGAGAACGATAAATGCACAGTTAAAGCATTGATTGCAGATCTTATGCATCTTATGCTCTTCATTATGTTGCATTAGCAAAAATCCTTTTTGCCTTTGTTGGGAAATGAAAGCGAGAGAGAAATATGAAATTGTCCAGCGAGTCTATTTTATTCAGACTGAAATCACTTAAATAAACACATCATATCACATTTTCTGAAATAGGAACTTCCCAGGAGGACTTGATCACAGCGTGTCATCGGCAGCGCTTAAACCTCTCGCCCCTACCGTAGGTGGACCGGACGCCATTGTTGTTGTTTTACGGAGCCAGCGTCAATGTGGGAATTCACAGCAATTCTGAAACGCAGTGCTTCTGAATTGTGTTATAGTTTCATCTCTCTAGGAGTGAAGTATTGCAATCGCAGCAACAGTTTTAGCTCTTTGAAATGGAAATCAGCCAGAGGCTCCAATTCCACCGTTCATATAATGAGAAACTGCATTGCTTTGTCCAAACAGCGAACCTTTGATTAGAACATATGAAAGGTTAATTCAGCCTTTCATCTGGGCCAAATTAAGTCATTCCTCGCATGGAATATCACCTCCTGAGGGCCTTAAAGGCATATAAAGACATGTTAAAATTATGGAGGCCTTGCAGCTCTGTGACTCAGAATTAGAGCAATAACAGCGTTTGACTGTTTTAAATGGATCGCACGCCAGGGCATAGTGTCATTTTGACTTTAATGAGCTTATTGGAGCTTTAGTTAAAGGTTTTATTAAATATTCCCCAGCATGCTAATTTATTTTGATAAACGATCCTTGTTGCATATCAAAACTGTGAGTCAGCACTTACTTTAAAGGTGTTAACCATCGCACATCATATTACGCTGTCTGTGCCTGCTATATTTCATGCTAATGAACAATGTATAGGCACCGTTCCAGCTTATTCACTTAATGAAGGACAAGCGTGTGTTGCATCGGAGGGTATTGTGCCTATACAAACATAGAGAGAGACACTGTTTGTCCCCCTTGTACCGAATGTCTCTGCAACCTCTAATTATCATTGCAGCCTCAGTATGTGATGGAAGGGAAGGACCTTGTGGTATTGTGTTCAGGCGATGGGGAAAAAAATCTGCACATGTCACGAATGCGCTAATTAGCTTAATTTAACCACCAGCAGCCTTCTGCAATCAACAGTATTGGTGTAACTAGGAGCATTGAGAGTTTGTCAACGTGGAGTATGCGCGCCTGCGGCAAAACAAAAAAACCTGACAATTAGGACTCAAGAATTCAGTGTCTGAAGCCTGCATATCCACTCTTCTTTATTAGCGCTTCTCTTTCTATTCACCCTCTCCACTCGTAACTTCCTGTTTCTGTCCTTTGAAGATGCTAATCCCATCTTGCTGGCAGGTGCACGTCGACCAAATGAACTGTCAAGTACAGTAGCTTGTCAAAGGCTTGATTGAAAACACTGTGTATTCATCGCTGATGAAGTCGTCCTTGCACGGAAATTCACCCGAGCTGCAGTCAAAAACCAGAGCACCATGGGAGTTGCTCTCCCATCTATGAAATATTCCTGATAATACAAGCTGAAAATGATTTTACTTATCTATAATGAAAGTTGACAAAAGTTCCTAGTTATTTGAGAGTGCTGATTGCTCATACTTTGTGAGCTGCTGCAGAAAATCAGTAGTTTGTGTGCAGTAAGATTGTTAATTTTTACCTGGATGCTTGTTATAATAATAATAATAATAATAATAATAATAATAATTATTATTATTATTATTATTATTATTATTATTATTATTATTATCAGTAACAATGAAACAATAATAATAATATCTATTATTAATAAAAAATTAATAATAGATACAACTAATAGTAATATCTAAAAAATAAATTATTAATACTAACAATAACATTCACAATGACAGTAATAATAATAATAATAATAATAATAATATTAGTTGTAGTATCACTAACAATATAATAATAGTTGTAGTAGTAATAATAATAATAATAATAATAATATTTTTCAGTTACTTCTATAGCTTATTATTATTATTATTTATTTATTTTATATTAATATTAGGTTCTTCTATTTTTATTTTCGGCATTATTATTATTATTATTATTATTATTATTATTATCATCAGTAACAATATAATAATAATAATAATATTAATAATAATAGATAAATACCTATTAGTAATAAAAATAGGTGTTGCTCTGTGTTGCAGACATTTTTCTACACGTTGACTTTCTGCAAGATCATTGGCATTGTTGCTTTCAGCAATGGATAAATGTTACATTAAATGCTCAGCATATTTTTAGATCACATAACTTTAAATTTATAGTATTTTTTTATGGTTTTGTATATTATCAATCCATAATATGTACAGTGTCTAAGTAATTCATACAAAATGTCTGTTATGTACTGCAACCTTTTAGGGTATTAGACTCTAGTGCATGTGAGCAGATCTGCACGACTGCATGCTAAACTCTTGCTCATAAAACCGCATCACCAGCTGTGTTTATGGCGCGAAGGATTATACAGTATCACCTCGAAATGGCACATGTGGTGGCCTTTTGTCCTGTCGTTAATTACCAGCATTAGTGTGGATAAAACTGATGGATTGTGCCCATATACAGGAGATGAATCAAGGAAAATGTTGCATGTGTTTGCCGGTTGCCATACGTGCTGACGGCGTCACTGGATTTCATATTTGGCAATGTTAAGACAGCAGATTTGTAGGAGGGGCTTACGATTCATGGAAAACAGTGATTTATGCTGGGTGTGGTTTTAGACATGTGGGGATATTATTTATGTAGATTTGTGTTAAGGTGGGGGTGTGGTCGTATAACACATGGCAGACATGCTGAAGAACTAGATCAATGAATGAGGGAGGAGATGTTGAGTCTATTAAGGATTGTTTTTCTTAAACCAGAAGACTCTTTTTCACATTTTTGTGTTTGGTACATTGAAGTAATTAATAATGGGGGAAAGCTGGTGTACAGAGGTGTAATGAGAAACTTTGGCAAATGTTATTGCACCAACAGCAAGTTTTCAAATATGACTTTTCAGCCAGAAGGGTGAAATGTGCCAAATTTTCTGCCTGGGCAGTTTTATTTATATGATAATGGTGTAAGCCTCTTTTAGTCTTGAATAATAATTAATATTTTATACTAATTATTATAATAAATAATTATAATAAATACTAATTAATATTTAATAATATTTTACCCACTGTATCTTCATGTTATTTTATTTATGTTGTTTAAATGTCATATTCTTTCTTGCATGGAAGAACACAAATGAAGAACATGCCTTTTCCCCATACATTTAACATTCAGTCACCATTCATTGGTGAATATCAACAAGAGCATCTTGGACACTGAGCTAATTATCTTTTTTGTGCTCCACAATGATATTTTAGTTTTATTTATATATTATTATAGTATTTATTAATATTTAAAATTTGGTTTTATTTGTATATTTTTATGTTGTATATTTTATTTTTGTGCGTTAGTTTTTGTGTACTGCTTATTAGTTATTAGGGGTTGACCAATATGTGTTTTTCATGGCCGATACCGGTTATTACAGATCAAGTAGACCGATAACCGATATTTTGAACCGATATGTCTGTTTTAAAAATGAAAATTAACGCAGATGCGATCCCGATTATTATATATCAAGTAGACCGATAACCAATATTTTGAACCAGTATGTATGAAAATTAATGGCGATGCCAATACCGATTATTACAGATCAAGTAGACCGATAACCAATATTTTGAACCGATATGTATGAAAACTAATGCTGATGCCGTTACCGATTATTACAGATCAAGTAGTGTGTTTTGAAATTATATATATGAAAATTAATGCAGATGCCAATATGATTATTACAGCTCAAGTAGACTGATACCTGATATTTTGAACGGATATGTATGAAAATTAATGCCGATGCCGATACGATTAATATAGATCAAGTAGACAGATAACCAATATTTTTAACCGATATGTTTGAAAATTAATGGCGTTGCTAATACTGATTATTACGGATCTGGTGGACCTTTAACCGATATTTTGAACCGATATTTATGTCTGTTATTACAATGAAAATTAATGCCGATGCTGATTATTATCAAGTAGACTGATAACCATTGTTTTGAACTGATATGTATGAAAATTAATGATGATGCTGGTACCGATTATTACAGATCAAGTAGACTGATAACCAATATTTTGAACTGATATGTATGAAAGGTAATGCAGATGCCAGTACAGATTATTACATATCAAGTAGACCGTTAACCGATATTTTGAACCGATATGTATGAAAATGAATGCAGATATGATTATTATAGATCCACTAGACCGATAACTGACATTTTGAACCAATATATATATGTCTGGTGTAAAAATTAAAAGTAATCTCAAAATTTAAAATAACAAGGGCTTTAAATGCTTTTCAATTGTTTTAGCAGCAAATCAGTTTTAAAAATGACCGATACCGATAACCATAAAAATGCTTAATATTGATGCCAATAATCAGCCAGGCTGATAATCATTTGACCCCTAGTTTTTTTTTATATATTTTAATTTAGCCTTCATTTATTTTTATTTTAGTTTTAGTTTAGTACTTCAACTTCAACTCAATTTTTATTTATTTAGCTGCCCAGGTGAAACTTCTCATTTTCATTTTTTTTTTTTTTTTTTACTTTACATTTTCGTCTCATATTTGTATTTAGCTTCAGCTTTATTTAAATTAGCAAAACTATTAGCAAAACTTTTTGCATTAAATGCAAAAAGTACACTCCTATCACTCCCAAACACTCCTCACATCTGACATGAGCCACATAATTATGAGAAAGGAAGTCACGCAAAAACAAAAAAAAAAAAAAGAAAAAAAAAAAAAACAAGCTAGCTTGGAAAATGCATCTAAGAAATGCGACACGCACCCTTAAGAAGGCAAATGGAGTGACTGAGAGGTAAAAGGAAGCTCTAATGAGGGAAGTGAGGCATGATTGACTAATCGATAGGGGGAGAGTGGACTGTGTTTAGTGTATTTCTTTTGCTCTAATCCCTAAAGGAAAGGCGGGGCATGGGATATGCTATAGACATGCACCTCATATAGAAAGCATTCATATGGTATTTCTGTTGTTTACCCATAATCATATTTTGAACAAATTAGAGCTGCCTGTTAATGTGTTTATTTTAGAGAAATATATCATTCATTAATTTAATGCAAACAGCCATCAGTGTACTGTGGCTAGCTTCAACACATATTTATTATTTTGTCTCTTTTTTTTTTCCAAAGAGGAACTTAAAGTACGTTTTGAATGAGGAAAGAAAATATACAGAGATATAAAATTTGAAATGATCATACACAAAAATGAATTAACTCTTGTAAACTATTCTCAGCCCTTGGACAAATACAAAAGACAGAGAATCATCTCCAAAAATATCAGAATCCGATTAAGATCAAACCCTAGAATCAGAGGTTGCTTGTTGTGGTTAACACAGAAACGGGCGCAATGCCAGGTCGGTCCCGCTGGCGTAACATTTCCTTCCCACAGAGCCCTGCTGCATGCACACTACAAGAGCTGAACAACAGTTGGCTGTCTGAACAGTTGGTCATGCTGGCAAGGGCAAGTCTGTGATGACGTTTGCGTATGTAAATAATCATGACATAATGGAGATGAGGATGATACACTCTCTGTGTACTCACAGTGTATTGTCAAATGCATGCGTGCACACTCAGATAGCATCGAGTTGGCATCAGACCACACATGCTGAGTCTGAGATAAACCACAGAAACAAAATGAATGTGCTTGTGAGTGTGACTTGATGTTGAAGTGTGGCTTTGAACTGAAATTGCAAAATTAATGATGGTTTCTCTCCGTAGCTTCCATTTCTCAGGAAAAAAATGGGTGATTCAGCTTGAAACTTGACAAACAAATTGAGCAGTGTGCCACTTTTTTTGATTGCTGTTGTTTGTGATGTTATTACCCTTCACTGTTATTGCGGTAGATGTTGAATGTTATAACAAATTGCAAATATACAGTTGAGGTCAAAAGTTTACTGCCAAAGAATCTGCAAAATGTTAATTATTTTACCAAATAAGAGGGGTCATGCAAAATGCATGTTATATTTTATGTAGTACTGACTTGAATAAGATATGTTTACATATTGTCCACAAGAGAAAATAATAGTTGAATTTACAAAAATGACCCCGTTCAAAAGTTTACATACTCTTGATTCTTAATACTGTGTTGTTGCCTGAATGATCCACAGCTGTGTTTTTTTGTTTAGTGATAGTCGTTCATGAGTCCCTTGTTTGTCCTGAACAGTTAAACTGCCTGCTGTTCTTCAGAAAAAAAAAATCCTTCAGGTCCCACAAATTCTTTGGTTTTCAGCATTTTTGTGTATTAAGACCCTTTTCAGCAACAACTATATGTTTTTGGTACAACTCAGGGACTCATATGCAATATTACAGAAGGTTCAAATGCTCACTGATGCTTCAAAAACACAAAATGCATTAAGAGCCAGGGGGGTAAAAACTTTTGGTATTTGAAGATCAGGGTAAATTTAACTTTATTTTGTCTTCTGGGAAACATGTAATCTTCTGTAGCTTCTGAAGGGCAATACTAAATGAAAAAAAAAAGATATTTAGGCAAAATAAGAAAAATGTACACATCTTTATTTCTGTTAAAAAGTTTACACCCCTGGCTCTTAATGCATAGTTTTTCCTTTTGGAGCATCAGTGTGCTTTTGAACCTTCTGTAAGCCTTTAGGCTAATTTAAGAAAACCTACTGGGTTGGTATAAATATATATTTGCAACTAAAGTTTAACTTTAAATTGGCAGTTTAGTTTGTTCTTAAAAGAATAGTTCATCTAAAAATGAAAATTTGCTAAAAATTGATTTCCTCAGGCCATCCATTTGTTTCTTCATTTGGAATTTAGGTTACGTCACTTGCTCACCAATGTATACTCTGCAGTGAATGGGTGCCGTCAGAATGAGAGTCCAAACAGCTGATAAAAACATCACAATAATCCAAAAGTAATCCACACCACTCTGGTCCATCAGTTAACATCCTGTGAAACGAAAAGCTGCGTGTTTGTAAGAAACAAACCCATCATTCAGCACATAGCATTTTAACTTTAAAAAAATTGCTTCCAGCAAAAATACAGCTCATAATCCATAGTAATAGTTCCTCTGTCGGCACCCATTAACTGCAGAGGATCCATTGGTGAGCAATGCTGAATTTCTCGTTTGATAGCCTGAGTATGAGTAAATTTTCAGCAAATTTTCATGTTTGGGTACATAATGCCTTTAATTTTTCTGGGTCTAATCAGTAAGCAGTACTTAATGTCTTCATTTCTGTTTTATCTTGGGTGTCGGTTTGTTTTTTAGGCTGTTTTTAAAATGTTTCACTATGATGTAACCAAAATGCAATGTTAGGAAAATGTTTTCTGCGTGTTGGGGAGCCACATTGATTGTTTTCAGGGAAATCAACCTACAAATGGCTTAGCGCTGGTATCTCTGCACGCTGTACAGAGAAAGTATTTTATTATAAAAATGATGCCAGTGGCCTCAATGGGATAGATCGCACTGTAGGACAAGGAGACAAATTGTCGGGTGTGGGCAGATTCATGACCCCCTGACATACGCTTTTTCTCTGTCTTGCTGTCAAACACACTCTCTCTCACTCTTTGTCTAGCGCACACATACACGTACAGAGTATATGAGGATTATGGAGAATTACGTAACCCCCCCGTGCAGACGTCCTCACGGGGACATTGCTTTCTGCTTGCATGCGGTAATCCAGAACGGCTGTGTCCCTTAACATGACAGAGACTGATAACAGGGCTGACGTGGAAGGGCAACACAGGTCACAAATATTAAGAGCTGGACATGCATGGGTCAAAAATGGCATGCCAGTATCGGATTGATAGACTAAGTGATAGGATAACAGCTACATGGACTGATGGGACCACCAAGGATACCATGTTATGTAATTTTCTATTTTTCATCAAACTTAAACAAGTAATTACAGCTACAGATTGATATATAGCAAAGGACTTTGCTTCTTAACATTTCTGTTATGAACAGATGGTATTGTATGTGACCCTGGACCACAAAACCAGTCATAATTTTTCAATCAATTTTTTTTTTTTCGGTCAATTTTTTTAAAATTGAGATTTATGCATCATAGAAAAGAATGCATAAATAAGCTTTTCTTTGATGTATGGTTTGTTAAGATTGGATAATATTTGGCAGAGATACAGCAATTTGAAAATCTGGAATCTGGGGGTGCAAAAAAAAATCTAAATATTGAGAACATTTGTTTTAAATGTGTCCAAATGAAGTTCTTAGCAATGCATATTACTAATCAAAAATTGAGTTTTGATATATTATTTATGGTAGGAAATTTACAAAATATCTTCATGGAACATGATCTTTATTTAATATCCTAATGATTTTTTGGCATACAAGAAAAACGGATCATTTTGACCCATACAATATATTGTTGGCTATTGCTACAAATATACCTGTGCTACATATTTTGTGGTCCAGGGTCACATATATCTCTGTACTCCTCTTAAATCAGCTTAATACCTTGGCATTTATTTACTTATTTATTATACTTTTGATTTGTTACTATTTATTCAGTACCTCTTTTTTGTACTTACCCTGAGATAATAAAAATAATAATATCATAAATGATACTTTAAATCGTGATGTTTGGTGAGGCTTTTAGTGTGCTTTTAGTTTTCTCAGCAATTGGACATATGGTTTTTACCAGGTGGGCGATAAAATGTGCAAAACAATCACGCACTTACATTAAAAGTGTACTTGAGGCATATTGACTTGGAAGTGGGCTTTATGCATTTTTATATCTTAGTTTGGATTGGTAAATGGATATATAATGTATTCACTATTAGAAAGTAAGAAAAATACGGTTCATGTTGATTAGTATGTGGCTTAGCCAGAAAGTGTTTTTTTTTTTTTTTTTTTTTTTTTTTTTCCCGTTTCCTCCTAAAAATTGATGTTGTTGGATGTTGCATCATGTGCTGTCAAGTATCCGGACTTGTTCTCTGAGGCAAACAGGGTTTGTGTAGGAGTGTGTGTTTGTGTGTGTGTGTGTGTGTGTTTCCTCTTAGACACGGCTGACTGCGAAAGAGGTCCACACCATCAGTGCACGTTCAATCAAACCATCTTAATGTCATCCCAAACAATTACAGAGCTCAGCAGAAATTGCCCTTATGTTGTGATAAATGATGCATTACATTGTTGTTTTATATGGATCTTAATATTTAATTTAGCGTGTGGAAGACAGGGTTACTTCATCCATAAACCATTAATGGATGTTCCTTAGTTGCGCCAGCACTTTTTTTTGGCTACTAATGTTACGTACCTTCTAATACTATGCAGCTTTCTGTACTAATATTGCTGTTTTTATTTAGTGATGGTAGTTGGATTGCCTCTCAGGCTTTTTTGAGCATCCCGCCATTAGAGTTCTATTTAAGAAGGCGTGTCGAGTTGAAAACAATCTACATTTTTGTAATGTTTCTTTCCATTGTGCTGTTTTTGAATGCAAGAATACATCTCATGTAAACTCGCCCAAAGATACATGCTAGATAAACTCCAAATCAGCCTAATTATACAGGTTTTCCAAGTGTAATTTGTCATTAGGGTAAAACACCAAAGAGTTGATTTTTGGAAATCAGACAAGACTTGAATTGCGGAAAATGTCACACTCTGTTAGCAAAGAGTTTCTGTTTGCTTCAAACACTCCTCAAGAATGTCTACAGTCCGTCATTTACTTAAAACCAGTCTGACCTGAATGAGGCATGAGCAACGACACAAGTATTTGTTGCTAGATCACATACTTCTCTGTTTTAATAATCTTTGCCACGGATACGTGACAGGCAGACTGAACAAACCACACTTCCCTCTGCTGGAGGTGCGTTAAAGACATTCACCAGAATTGCCACATTTTCTGGCTTGGAAGCTGCAGAGAAGTTTATACAAGTAGTTTGCCCAAATATTAAAAATTGTTAAATGGAACTCAAAAGGAGATGTTTTCAAGAATCTCTTGATATTTTGTGTACGATGAAAATATTCCAACCAGTGAATGTCAAGCTAGTAGTCTATATGACTCATGCACAGTATTTCAAGTCTTGTGATGCTATTTAATAACAGATCGAGAAATCCAAGTCATTCAGAGTTGAAACAACATGAGGGGGAGTAAATGGTGAGAATTGTCATTAAGGGTGAATTATCTCTTTAATCATCCCATCTGCTATTATGGTGATGATGCAGACGGGACAGAGTCTTTAACAAGATCTCGACCTAAATGCTGCCCATCAGTGACGGAGCCATTTGTAGCTAAAATTTTATTGAGTATTAGGCAATTAACACTTGTTAATGATGGTTTAAGATCCCCATAAAAGGAATTGCATCATTAAACATAACCTTTAAATGAAAACACAAGCATGACGCAGCATGAAAGGTTAATCTGTTTTCAACAGCTCTTTTAAAGACGAGCTTTATTTCTGGGCATGTAAATGCCATCTTTTAGCAGCATATTTATATGTTACAACTGCATAGTTACGACTGAAACATGAGGCCTCGGTCTGAAGTTCGTACTTCCCCCAGTGAACGGCAGCCTTTCACCGGCTCAGATTTCAGCAACACACCGGCACAAGAATTAGCGCTACTTCGGTAAAAAGCGATTACAGAGAACGGTTGAATACACTAAAATTAAAGGGTTACTCCACCCCAAAATGAAAATTTTGTCATGAATCACTTACCCCCATGCTCATCTTCAGAACACAATTTAAGATATTTTGTATGAAAACCGGGAGGTTTGTGACTGTCCCATTGACTGCCAAGTAAATACCACTGTCAAGGCCCAGAAAAGTATGAAAGACCATCAGTGGTTCAACCATAATTTTATGAAGCGATGAGAATACTTTTTGTATGCAAAGAAAACAAAAATAACGACTTTATTCAACAATTCGTCTCCTCTGCATCACCGTAGAACCATTTTGGAGAGTATCCGCTGGACGCAAACAACGTACGCTGTTCTGTGTCAGCCACACCACATGGATATGTTTTCTACATTTATTTACGCTTCGATTCATACAGAAACAGCATATCCGTGTAACGCAGATGACACAGAACAGCGTACACTGTTTGCCTCCAGCGGATACTCTCCAAAATGGCACTACGGTGGCATGGTGGAGACAAATTGTTGAATAAAGTCATTATTTTTGTTTCCTTCCCGTACAAAAAATATTCTCGTAGCTTCGTAAAATTATGGTTGAACCACTGATGGCAGATGGACGACATCTATTTTGACGACATCTTTCATACTTTTCTGGGCCTTGACAGTGGTATTTACTTGGCAGTCAATGGGACAGTCACAAACAGTTTTCATCCAAAATATCTTGAATTGTGCTCTGAAGGGTTTGGAACGATATGGGGGTAAGTGATTCATGACAAAACTTTCATTTTGGGTTGGAGTAACCAGTTAAAGTGTTACATTTATTTATGTCTAAAATGCTTGTTAAATGAGTTTAAATGTATGTAATATTGTAAACTATGCTGTATTCACCCGAATAAATTCATTCAATGAATGGTGGTTGGGTTAAATTCAAAAACATTTAACCCAACCAGCTGGGTCAGAATAACCCACCATGTGTTCTGTCCAATATTTACCCAGCGCCGGGTTGTCAGATAACCCAAGTTGGGTTGTTTTTAACCCAGCATTTTTTAGAGAGCCCTAATACAGTGGTTGGACAATGAAACTGAAACACCTGGTTTTAGATCACAATTAGTATGATATTGGGCCTCCTTTTGCAGCCAATACAACATCATTTCATCGTGGGAGTGACAAATACAAGTCCTGCAAAGCAGCCAGAGGGATTTTGAGCCATTTTCCTCTTGCAGAACAGTGGCCAGGTCACTATGTGATGCTGATGTGGGAAAACGTTTCCTGACTCGCTCCTCCAAAACACCCCAAAGTGGCTCAATAATATTCAGATCTGGTGACTATGCAGGCCATAGGAGATGTTCAACTTAATTTTCATGTTCATTAAACCAGTCTGTCACCAGTCTTGCTGTGTGTATTGGTGCATTATTATCCTGATACAGAGCACTACCTTCAAGGTACAATGTTTGAACCATTGGGTGCACATAATGAAACTTTACACTGCTCTAACTGGTGTAATGTACAATAAGTGAAGATTGGGCACCAGACAGCGCAAGTATAGCCATGAGACCTCCAATACTATATTGGCAAGTGTTTCAGTTTCATTGTCCAACCCCTGTAGATCAAAATGTAAACTTGGTTTAATATTTTGTCTGTAATGCCATTATACTCATATATTTGAAGTATGGCTGAAGAATCCAAATGCAATTTGGACGCACCATATCATATATCCACATGGAATACACTCTTTTAAACCTGTTTGTTTAAAGGATGGATCTGTATGCCAACATAATGTATACTAAACCAAGACAAACTGCTTCTTTGTATTTTAAAATGTTACGGTGGCAGTCCAAATGATGGAGTTTCTCTTGGTGCCTTGATCTAATTAGATTAGACCGAAGCACCAGGTGATGCGAGACTAGTGTCCCGATGTACAGATCTCATTGTGATCGATTCACATAGCTGATGGTTGTATCAGGTTTCATAGTGTGTCATTAGAGCCAGGCTTCTTTTACTTCAGTTTACTCTGCGCAGTTGTCAAAGGACTGCAACAAATTGCATCCATACTTTGACTCAAAGCAGCTTTTAGAGATCACATTTAGAGATCTACACAGGCCCCTGGCAGCTACTTCATTCTTGGGGTGAGAGAATATAACGTTTTCCTGCACCTTTCAACTCTCTAAACTAGAAAGAGAGCAGAAGAGAAAATGATAGACCCTGAGGCCAGTGGCTTTCAGACGGAGGTCTGCCTTGCCCTTGTTATTCCCTCGTTTCCCCTCTCTATCTCTCCTTTGCCCTCTTTCCTCTGTATTTCTCGCCAAACTGTTTCTATTATTGGGCAGCATTCACATTGAGCCATCAGACGCTGCCATCTGATTTAAAGTGGCAGATCACAGAGGCAGCCGAGCTTTCTGCTTCAGGAGCTCTCTCTCTCTCTATCTGTCTGTCTCTCTCTCTGTTTCTTTCAAAAGTGAATTTAAACATCACTGCTTTTATTTCAGACATACAGGACTTCTAAATCCCTCTCATGTATGCATGTGTGTGTGTGATCATATGGAAAGCTCCATCCTTCTCTGAGTCAAGCGGTCTCCACATCGTGGGTGTTGCTATGGGTTACGTCCCCTCTGGGTGAGTCAGAGGCCAGTGGTGCTGAAAAGATGGAGCCTCTTTTCATGATACTCATAATGAGTGTGTGTGTATATAGCAGTATGATGCAAAATAAATGCTGCATTTCCTGTCAGCATTCATGTCGGTATATGCGATAGTATTTACTTAAAGAATAATAAAACAAAATAGCTGCATTTCACAGAATTCCCTAGTTTGTGTGTTTGTAAATATGCATGTGAATAGTTTTAAATGCAACAGTGTGTGTTATGCTCATGCTATTTCTGAAGTATCTAGTATGTTAAAGGAGAAGTTCACTTCCATAACAAAAATTTACAGACAATTTACTCACCCCCTTGTCATCCAAAATGTTCATGAACGTCCAAAATGCAGTTTAAATGCAGCTTCAATGGCTCCAAACGATCCCAGCTGAGGAAGAAGGGTCTTATCTAGCGAAACGATTGGTTAGTTTCTAAAAAAAATTACAATTTATATACTTTTTAACCTCATACACTCACCTTGTCTAGCTCTGCATGAACTATGTGTATTCGGGTTCATGACAGTTAGGGCTTGTCAAAAAACTCCCATCTCATTTTTTCCTCCAACTTCAAGATCGTCCTACATCGCTGTTTTACCTTTTTTTGTAAAGGGTGTTTGACCCTCCTGGCACGTTCACTTTGTAAACACTGGGTCAGTACTTCTGTAGTGATTTAAGATGATTTTGAAGTTGGAGGAGAAAATGAGATGGGAGTTTTTCGACATACCCTAACTGTATTTACCCGGAATGTACAGAGTTCACGCAGAGCTAGACAAGATAGGCATTTGAGGTTAAAAAGTACATAAATTGTCAATTTTTTAAAAAAAAATAACTGATCGTTTCGCTAGATAAGACCCTTCTTCCTCGGCTGGGATCATTTAGAGCCCTTTGAAGCTGCATTTAAACTGCATTTTGGAAGTTCAAACTCACGGGCACCATTGAAGTCCACTATATGGATAAAAATCCTGAAATGTTTTCCTCAAAAAACGTAATTTCTTTACGGCTGAAGAAAGAAAGACATGAACATCTTGGATGACAAGGGGGTGAGTAAATTATCTGTAATTTTTTGTTCTGGAAGTGAACTCCTTTAACTGTTCACAGTACAGTAAGTGAATTTTTGGTATGCAGAAAATTCCCAAATAATAATCTGCTGTATTTGATAAAATGTGTAGTATACCAAACAGCATTTGATCTCAAAGTTTGAGAACAAATCTCCCACCATAATGGCTAAGATAATTCCAAATATTTTATTTTTATTATGACAACGCTGCTTGTTTTTAGACTTTTTATTAATAGAAACTGGGATTGTTTGATTTATTGAATTAATTAACCAACAATTCCAGAATATTCTGTATTTTCTTCAGTCATAAAAATAGTTATTTAAAGATGAAAACTTTTTGGTTTATTTATTTATTTTTTTTAATTTTGAGGAATTTAATAATTTTAAGTCATCCTGCGTTGTCCTTGGAAGTTGATAACCACTGCAGTAGAGCACAGTGTGAAAAACATGGTATTTCATAATGCAATGTGCTTAACTTGACCTTGCATTTTCAGTGTTGTATTTCTAGGCATGATTTTATCTCATTGATCTTAAAGGATTAGTTCACTACAGAATTAAAATTTCCTGACAATTTACTCACCCCCATGTCATCCAAGATGTTCATGTCTTTGTTTCTTTACTTGAAAAGAAATTAAGGTTTTTGAGAAAAACATTCCAGGATTTTTCTCCATATAGTGGACTTCAATGGGAGCCAACGGGTTGAAGGTCCAAATTGCAGATTCAATGACCCTTATTCCTTGGCTGGGATCGTGTAGAGCCCTTTGAAGCTGCGTTAAAACTGCAATTTGGACCTTCAACCCGTTGGGTCACGCTGAAGTCGACTATAGAGAAAAATCCTGGAATGTTTTTTTTAATTTCTTTTTGACTGAAGAAAGAAAGACATGAACATCTTGGATGACATGGGGGGTTTGTAAACTATCAAGAAACTTTAATTCAGGACTGAACTAATCCTTTGAGACATTTTAATACTATAAATCTATTGTGATTAAAACTGGATGTCACTTGCTGAATGTCACATGCTGTTTAATGAGGTCATGTAACTGCAGCGTAGCATACTCATGAATGAAATCATTCCACAGTGCATGTTTCACATACTTTTTTTAGGCCATGTAGTATGCTGTATATACAAGAAGGAAATGCTAGCATTCCATTATGAACATGACCTCAGAATGCAGCTATGTATATACTGAATGTGGATGTACATAAGATATTTGTTGTGAATAGCTTGTTATGTTGCAAGGCCAACTGGATTTGAATACATCTGTGTATGACTGTACGAGGCCTGCTAAGGCAAACTGGCTTGGCCTGTTTCTGAACGTGTGTGTTTAGTGGGTGTTCCAGTTACATAAACCCAGAGACAATGAGTTGGCAGGGCAAATTCTTATGTAAAACATTTGAGTTTTGGCTTTGTTCTGAAACAACTGTGTAAACCGACGGAACGCTAGTCTGTCAACAAGAAAATAATCACCTTTGCACAATAGTATTTTTAGCAGGTATTTTTAGGCATTTTTTCCAATATGACAGCTCAAATATTCTGATTCCAGCAGTAGATATACTTTTCAAAGTATTGACTTTATTTCTTGTAAATGTAGGGTGCAAAAGTGCCATTGAGAATGTGGAACTTTTACAAAGTTTCTGCCCTTCTCTTACCTCCTCTTAATGTTGGAATAGCAGTGTCAGGGATAAAACCACGTTCAAAACATTTCAGTCTTCCACACTGACATTTGCCGAAGCTCTACTGTAGATTTCACCTCACGTATGATCGCATCTCTTTGAGCACAGATTTTTCTCTTTTGAGCACACGCTTCTTTTTTCTGCTCCACATCTTTCTCATTCTTTCCCGTGCTAAAGGCGAAGATCAGCGAGCTGTGTATGAAACGCGCACACACACTTACCGTTTCTTAAGTGTTCCTGAAATAGAAAAGAGCCAAGACAGCTGCGATTGTTGACAGTATTTTTTTCTATAGAAGTAAACATTTTGAATATTTGCTAACCTCAGTAAATGGTAACCCAAAATGCCATAGTGCTGCTGTTGTTGCTCCCATTACAATAACACTGTGATAGCTTGGCATTGGCCACTTTTAAAAAAAAAAGATTAATATTGATGTTCTCTTCTATAAATATAGCTCAGGCCTTTCCTTCAGTCTAAGTCTGTGGAAATTTTGTTTAAAGCACAAACAGCTTGTGATGACTACTAATGCTCAGTATTTGGGGTTTGTGGTTTTAAAAGTATAAGAAGCATTTGTGGTTAAAAAGTGCATAAATTTGTATTTTTCTTAGAAAATGACCAATCGTTTTGCTAGATAAGACACTTATTCCTCGTCTGGGATCATGTAGAGGTTTTTGAAGCTGCATTGAAGCTGCAATTTGGACTTTCAACCCATTGGCCACCATTGAAGTCCACTATATGGTGAATAATCCTGGAATGTTATCCTCAAAATCCTTAATTTCTTTTCGACTGAAGAAAGAAAAAAATTAACATCTTTGATGACATGGGGATGAGTTAATCTGGAATTTTCTTCTTTAAAGGAGACGTCCACTTCCAGAACAAAAATTTACAAATAATTTACTCACCCCCTTGTCATCCAAGATGTTCATGTCTTTCTTTTTTCAGTCGTAAAGAAATTATATTTTTTGAGGAAAACATTTCAGGATTTTTCTCCATATAATGGAATTTGAACTTCCAAAATGCAGTTTAAATGCGTCTTCAAATGATCCCAAATGTGGTTGTAAACGATCCCAGCCGAGGAGGGTCTTATCAAGGGAAACAAACGGTTATTTTAATTTTAAAAAATACAATTTAAATACTTTTTAATCTCAAACACTCGTCTTGACTTGCTCTGCCTGAACTCTGTGTATGCTAGTTCAAGATAGTTAGGGTATGTCAAAAAACTCCAATCATATTTTCTCCCTCAACTTCAAAAATCATTTCAAAATCATCCTACATCACTGCAGAAGTACCAACCCAGTCTTTGGAAAGTGAACATGCAAAGAAGATCAAACACCCTTAACAAAAAAGGCAAAACAGCAATATAGGACGATTTTAAAGTTGAGGGAGAACATGAGATGGGAGTTTTTCGACATACCCTAACTGTCATGAACCGGAAAAAAACAGAGTTCAGGCAGAGTAAGACAAGACGAGCTTTTGACATTAAAAAAGTATATCAATTATATTATTTTTATGAAAATAACCTATCATTTCGCTGGATAAGACCCTTCTTTCTCAGCTGGGATCGTTTACAACCGCATTTGGGATCGTTTGAAGCCGCATTTAAACTGCATTATGGAAGTTCAAACTCGGGGCACCATAGACATCCACTATATGGAGAAAAATGCTGAAATGTTTTCCTCAAAAAACGTAATTTCTTTACGAATGAGGAAAGAAAGAAAGACATGAACATCTTGGATGACAAGGGGGTCAGTATATTATCTGTAAATGTTTGTTCTGGATGTAGACTTCTCCTTTAAGCAGTTCTATCTAAATGTATGCCATTACAGTAGTAATAATTCCACTAACCATGGCATTTTAATGAGAAACGTGTGTAAAAATAGTCTCATGTTTACTTGCTTGCTGAACAATATTCTGAGGCTCAGTTGCATGGAAATGGAAAACAAACAGCTTGAATATCTAGTATTTGTATCTCACTTGTCCACCCTGCGGAGTTCTTTAGAATCGGATCGATTTGTTTGCGCATATCGACAACAGCGCCGCTTCAATTCAACATGTGCTCCTGGGAGCCTGGTTAGAGACCAGCTGCAATAAAGCGAAAAAGGATGTAAATGTCTAAATGTCTCACTGTGACTTGAGGTATCGTAGCCTGCTGGTGAGACAGCTATTTGTTGCAAATGACTCACCCATGATGGTCAGTGAAGTGGATGCAACACATTAACAAGCCGGAAAAATTCTTAAGCCGCCCGCGGTGGTCCCATTTACTTGTGTTTTGCCTGTATTAGCGGGCCAATCAACGTCAGCACTCTATATTAGTGCCACAGTTTCCGTCGGCTTGACATCTGGCGGCTGACAACCGCGACGTATAGTGTTGATGTTGCTTTTTCTCCCACGAACAAATGATGGAATAGTAGCAAAGCAGGATAAGATGTTGACGTCTGAACTGCAATAGTTGTTTACAGCTGAAGTTTGATGGCTGTGGGCGTCTGCGGGAAGCCGTTTCTAGTTGGGAGCATAGTAATCAAACTGACGCGTTCACTCGTTCTGAACACATTTAGCTGTGATTAACGGTGTTTAAGCACAGTTGTATGTAGCAATAGCATGGGAATTAATTAATTAGCCATGTAATTGAACAAAAGTCAGTTATTCAGGCTCATTTATGGGACTGGCAGAGTGTTTAATTTGGTTGCAATAGCTAGTTTTTAATGTTGAGATAAACATTTAGGAGAATGAGCTTGTTGTCAGGAGTGGATCAATACTAAATGTAGGCTTTAAAGTTTACCCCAAAATGAAAATTCTTTCATCATTTACTCACCCTCATGTCGTTCCAAACCTGTATAAGTTTCTTTCTTATGTTGAATGCAAAAGAAGATATTCTGAAGAATGCTGGTTGTATTTTTTCCCTACTATGGAAATCATTCTTCAAAATATCTTCTTTTGTGTTCAACATAAGAAGTTTGGATCACACTTTATTTTAAGGTTCAGTTCTCACTATTAACAAACCATTAACTATGACTTTTGCCTCAATAAACTACTAATTTGCTGCTTATTTGTTAGTAAGGTAGTTGTTAGGTTTAGGTATTGGGTAGGATTAGGGATGTAGCATGTGGTCATGCAGAATGTATGCTTTATAAGTACTAATAAATAGCCAGTATGTTATGAATAGGCATGCTAATAAGCAACTAGTTAATAGTGAGAATTGTTCCCTATACTAAAGTGTTAGTAAGAAACTTATAAAGGTTTGGAAAAAATGTAATGTTTGGGGCAAACTTCTCACACAGTCAGCGTCTGGTTTTGATATCTCAACTATTATATAATAAAAATACAATAAAACAGTAGTATTCTGTAGTGTTATTACAATGTTATTTTTTTCTTTTTTATATATATATATTTAAATATTAATTATTTAAATCAAAATATAGATCACAGAGATCATTCTAGTATGCTGATTTGCTGCTCAAGAAACATTTCTGATTATTCTTATTCTAATGTTGCAAACAGATGTGTTGCTTAATATTTTTTGGAAACCATTATCATTTTTTTTCTGTATTTTTTTTTTTTTTTACTTCAGTAAATGGAAAGTTCAAAATAAAAGTATTTTATTTAAATAGAAAAGTTTTGTAACATTATAAATGCCTTCACTGTCATTTTTAATCAGTTTAATGCATCCTTGCAAAATAAAGTATTACTTTTATGTATAAAAAAATGTAGATTATCAGATTTTTATTCTATTTTAAATTGCATCAAAATATACAGAAAATGCAAACAAATATTTAATCAACACAGTTTACCCTATACTTTTGTTGAGCTTTGATAATAATTAAAACTCACCATATAGTGCGAATGGCTTTCATTTATAGGTAATTACAAAATTAATTTTTAAAATTGAACACTAGAACCGCCATAGGGTAAAATTTACCCACAGCTGTTTTCAAATGTACATAACAGATTTGTCATTGACTTTTACTAAAATTGTGTTATTTCCAATCTCCTGCTAATAAAAAATTGTTTCGATGAAACCCGAACTTTAGATTAATCATTAATTTTTGTTTTGCAATTTTTATCATTTATTGCCATTTATGCCAGTCTGTCCATTTCCTGAAGAAAAAAAAATCTGAACTATGATGCAATGAATAAAAATATTTTTTATAATTACCCCAAGTTTATTGGTGTTGTTTTTTATTCAAATTATAAATGACATAACTAAACAAGTTAATAATTAATTATGTGAAACTATGCACTTGAATTTGTCATTGCATCATACATCCTACACAGTGCGGTGCAGTAAATTATTGCTCATTATAGTCTATTTAGGATATTATAGTCATTTAAATAACATGGGATATCTTAAAACATTTATAATATTACACCAACCAAATATGTATTTATTTCCTTCTAATTCTCGTTGTCTTTGCAGGCTGGTATATTCACCGTTAAAGGTGATACGTGTAGCCTACTGGAAATAGCCTTGAACATAGTTGAGACTAAAATAAATTCTTTTATGACTCCTTGACATTACTTTATGAGGACACTGGCATAATTGAGTAACATAATACGTTTTTTAGCCATATCAAAAAAGTAGTCATGTGCATGGGTAAATTTTGCCCGCTGGTGGTTTTACAGCAACCTCTGTCGGTTTAAGTGTTAAATTTGGTCGCTAAATATATTTCAATTAAGCACAAAAACAAAAAACAAAAAAAAACCCAGACATTTACTGTAACATTTACTGTAAAAAAACACCAGAATTAATTTCCAGAATTTAACCGTAAAAAATATGGTAGCAGCAGGTTTTATGGCAGCAGGTTTTATGGTTTTAACTTAAATTTACCTTTAAATACCGTAATTTCATTAACTGATATAATGTTAATATACCAAGCTAGTGAAGTACTGAAATCTGTTTTGTACCTTTGTAATACACTGATAGCCACCAAAAGCAGGTGGTGTTGAGAAAGTCACATGATCATCACAAGTAGCTTTTAAGTACTAGCATATAAGAAAAAACACCCAAGTAATTTTATAAACACCCATGTGAGTTTTTCACACATGAAACTGAAATAATGCAGTAAACATTAATTAAATAATAATAGCTGTAACATACAACCCTAATGTATAAAACTGATAAGAAAAAACTAAGAAGAAACAGTTATTTCAACAAAAAACATCAAATTTGAAATGTAAGACAGGGAATTCTGGGAATGTCAATCTACAATTATTCACTGTAAAATAGAGATTCTTTTTCACTGAAAACAGTATACTACTGTAAAATGACATGCAATGTCCAATACAGTTTTTCACCGTATATAGTAGGGGAACTAACCGTTAACCAGTTAAAAGGTTTTTACTGTAGCATTTTTACAGTCTTTTACCGTTAAATTTAAAGTTATTTTTTGCAATTTCATCCATGTAAGGTACCAAAATTTGCAAGATTATCATACCTGGCAAATTTTTGATACCGCACAACCCTAGTTTGTATGCTGCCAATAAAACACACGTCGTTAACACAGGTTTTCTCGGTTAGCTCTGATCGTAGGATGAGGAGAATTCCAGATGCCGTGTGTGTGTGTGGGTGAACCTCTGATGTATTTTTAGCCTTTTGCATTATGAATGCCTGACAGGCTTGTTCAGAGGCGAGCCAGCGCTACTCTCTACAGAATACCGTTCCTTTTACCTGTGCAAGTGCACGCAAATGATCACACGCACACACACATACACGTCCGCGTGTACAGCACGAGCGATAGATCATAATGTGTGCACCTGTGCTTGTTTGTTTATTGGGAATACTGGAAAAGAGGAAAAATCTATTTTCCTGCTTTATCTTTGAACTCCAAACTTATCATTCCTTTCATCTAGGCTACCTCATCCCTCCCGCTGGTGCAAAATAGCGCCTGTATGAGTCCTCGCACATGCATAAAACCCAGTTTAATCACTCTCGCGCATCAAACCCCAGGGCCTTTGCCGCGCTTGCATGTGTGTCTGTGTGTTGAAGTCCGCCTGTGTCAGTTTAGTTTAGACGTAACACTCGAAACCCGTCAACTCCATGTTTCACCTGGTGAGGAAATAGTCATAATAGCCTAAAAACAATTGCTTATTCTATCTCTATGTCTTTGGTACATCTGTGTTTTCTGTGTGTGTGTTTGAGAGGGTTTCTACAGGCACTGATGTCTTGTCTCTATGAATGTCTCTAAGTCGGAATAAATCCTCTTTAAGCTCTGGATTTCAGACGTGCATGTGGTGCCGCTTGCGTCCCATCAAACACAGTAATGCCTCTGGTCTTTTCCAGCACCATCGTCCCAGCTCACTCATACCTCACAGATGGTCAGCAAACACTCGAGGAAACTGAATGTAATTAGCCATAGCTTGGTAAGATGTTTGTGATGTATGGTTGACATGCCGTGCTTTTTTACACGTCCACTTCTCCAGCATTTTCAACTGATCATCATATGGTGTGACAGTCCGTGACACATTTTTTTCTGTTCGCACTATAGTCGAATCAAGAACAATTTAAAGAGACAGTTCAGCCAAAAATGAAATTCAGTCATCATTTATTCACACTCATGTTGTTCTAAACACGTATGCACAAAAGGAGAATTTGTGAAGGACATCCAAAATAGGACCGACTGGGGCTCACAAGCACCATAAAATATATATTTTATATATATTTTAAGTCTTATAAGTCATACATGAGCTTTGTGTGAGAATCAGGCTAAAATTGTTATTCAATAAAAATCTTGACAGTCTTGCTTTCCATGTCGCATTCATGTGAGAGATGTCCGATTCATTAATGATTCATTCTTTTGAGTCAGTGAATCAGATGATTCAGTTCACAGAACCAATCTGAATTCTTTGTTAATGAATCTGATTCGGATGCAGGTGATTTCAGTGAATGAAAACATTTATATAACATTAGAATATGGTATATATAGTTATATGTACCACATTTATTGTACTTATAAACATTATTACTCTTTTTGTGTTCCACTGAAGAAAGTAAGTCAATGGAGCAACATGGTGGTGTGTAAATGATGACAGAATTTCCATTTTTGAGTGAACTAGTCCACTTATAACATGAATAGATCAAACTGATTTTGTCAGAGAATGATAATTTTTTGTGCACCTTTGTGATAAAGATGTTTTTGCTCACTCAGGACCAATACAACGTTTCAAGGACATCAGAGAGGAAAGAGATAAGTTTGACTTTAAAAATTACACTTTGTAAGTTCAAGGTTAATATTTTTTCGCTTTTAAAGGGGACATATCATGAAAATCGGACTTTATCCGTGTTTAAATGCTGTAATCAGGTCTCTGGTGTAACACAGAAAACGTGAAAAAGGACAAGCCTTTGGCAAGCCTTTCTCTGTAAGTATGTGAAAAAATACTCCCCTAGCGACTACGAAGGGGATCTTATGATAATATTACCACCCCTTAATCTGCACGTTTCCACCCATGGCATTGACGTTTTGTTTTCACAAACGACAACCTTGTACCAGATCTAACGCCATGACCTTCACAGGCATAACTGATTGTGTTCTTGTATCTTATGTGTGTTTTTAAACATAAACTTCTGCGTATTTGACAGTTTAAGTGCAATAAGACATGAAAGGAAGCTTAGTTTTGTACTCAAATGCCGTGTGAAAGCCGCTTTCTGTGCGTGTGCTTCGGATTTGTGCGCTCAGATAATATGGGTTTAAAACGCATGATTTTAGCATAATAGATAATCAAAACCAAAAAATGTTTTTTTGGCAGAGTATCTGACGTATGAGCTGTAAAAGCACAGCCCTTTTCTGGAAAAGTGGACGGGGAGCAGCAGCTCATTTGCATTTAAAGAAGCATGCATGAAAAAACGTGTTTCTACTTCCACTCAAAATAGCCATTTTCAAAATGATATAATAAATGATCTGTAGGGTATTTTGAGCTGAAACTTGACAAACACATTCTGGAGACAACTGAAACTTAAATTACATCTTGTAAAAAGGGACATAATAGGTCCTCTTTAAAACAAAAAATCTAATGGTGTGAAACAATGAAGAATCCATCACTCAATGAAAGATGCTACTGGAGAGAAATTACTCTGAAGGGATGCAAATTACAGATCCAAAACTGGCATCCTCAGCACTACAGCTGCACAACTTCATTAACTACAGTGACGTGCTGGATTAGCAAGTGTCTGTTTCATTTGTTTGTGTTGGAGTCCAACCAAACACGCAGCTTGGTTCTGTTTCCTTACCTCTCTGTCTGTTGTTATTTTTGCTCTACGGTTGATTCTAAACTTAAAAGCTTGTTAAAATCTATCTCTTCCATATCCTGCAAGCTTTACTTTTTCCACCACTTACATTGTTGTGGTGCTGGGACAAATTTCAGAGCCAGTTCAATTAAATGGAATGAATTTAAAACACAACCATTATTAATATGTCATTTGTGTTCCATTCAAGTGACTTAGCTCTGTGTTAGAGGGATGGAAATGTGATTTATCTCTAATTGCATCAGTTATGCAATATATCTAGAAGCTTCTCTTTTCTAATTAAGAGGCAACATTGTAGAAGCAATCCTTTTTGGAGAACAGCTGTGTGTTCTGAGACGTGTTTGTGAGTACACTGTAAAAAGTTTTTCAGGCTTTACTTTACTTTCTGTACTTAAGAATTTCAAATTTAATTTGAAAATTACTTGCCATTTGTTTGAAATTCTTTGTGAAATGTACTATCAATTTCTGAGTGAAATATGCATGTGTGTGTGTGTCTGTATACATGCTGGATATTTACGTTATGTATACTGTATTTAACAGTTTTACTATTTCAAAGAATAAGTTAGAATAAGAAGTAAAAAAACAAAGAACAAAGAATCACTTTATTATCAACAGAACTAAGAGTGTTTGAAGTTTTTTTTTTGAGTATATCATCGGCTATATTAAAACTGTTGAAGTTACCCAGCCAAGACCAGCGAGCATTTTTCTCTTGTGAATATTAGCCTACTTTTAATATTATGAGCAACATAATAGATGGCAGGTTAGCTCTTGCTGTCTTACAGATCAATTTGTGACACATTTTTATAAATTCTGTTTAGACTCACTTAAGACATAATTGTGTTTACATTGATATCATGTCAAGAATGTATTGATTAAGAACACAGCATTTGAAAAAAGCCACTTGTCAGTCATTGAATCTTTCGGTGCATTTGAAATCACTAATAGTGTGCATTTATTGTGTCATTTGTATGTAGAAGTGTATAGAGTTGTTTATAGCAGTATATACAGAGCGTGCTGCTAGTGTCACCTTCATGGCCTTTGTATTCAGTGCTGAGAGACCCCTGGTTGTTCCTGGTTGATCAGTAGAATACACAGGGCTGCCGAGAAAACCAATCATTTGACAGCATGGCGCCCGCTCCATCGCCTGTAGTGTAATTGAGGACCCCTCTTTGACTTGTGTGTTTCTTCAGGTTCCCTGCCGTAATAATTATGCATGCTCAGACTAGGTTATTGATTGTCTCTGTAATGCTGGAGGGAGTTGTTATCAGTCCCAGCTGGGTTTGAAGCCAACTTTGCGCATCTTGTCATGATGAGGTCACTCAAATGGAGGCTGATTTTCTTTTCGTCATTGACCTGTGTCCCTTCTCTCTCCATGCCTGTTTTCCCGGTTTTTCTTCCATGGGTGTCCACTAATGCCACTAAATAGGCTTGACATATAGAATTGGCACAGTTGTAGCAACACGAATATTGGCTCGCAAAGCGCGAATTCAGTTTCCCCAAGGCACAGCGTGGCAATTGTCGAAACTGAGGCTGTTAATCTGACGGAATCAGATATTTGTTCTGGACTGATTGAGAGAGGGAGGACAGAGACGCATTAGAGCTTCACCCAGCACTCGGTGTATGCCAACTACATGTGTGTCGTCTTTGCTCAACCGAGTGTGGCCACAAATCTCAGGGGCATAGCCACCCCCTGCTGTTCCAGACGCTTTGCAGATAAACGGCAAAATGAAGAAGTGTTGATGTGCTACTGCTCTGTGATTTCCATGTGCATTTGTACATCATTTACCAGGTATAGGTGCAAAGCGTGCACTTAAAACTAAAGTGTGTCATTTTTTGGTGTTAATATAGTGGTTGCCTTTGTATTTTATGTTGGGAATTGCATAAGCAAGTCTTTGTAAGCGGGAAATGTTTTTCCTGTTCATTGTTCCCATAGGGATTTTTTAAAAAGTCTTTGTTTAAGAGTTATAAACCATAAACCAGACTAATCAGCTACATGGTGAATCACAGCATTAAAAACTTGATTTGAAGCAAAAAAAGTGTTTGAAAAGCAGACAAAAGGCATATACCAGCGGCTTAACAACCTCACGGCTCACAATAGGTCTGTCGTTAAAAATCAATTTGCCTATGGAGAAAACGAGTGGGATTTTATACTTTTAGAACCCCACTGTTGCACTTTATACAAGAATTCTATTTATTTGAGCATCCCAACCAGCCCTACACGCATTATTGGTTCATCTAATGGCATGAAACGATCTGTTTTTAATGGAAGATGGAGGTTTGTTTGGGAAATTTGAATTTCATTGAATTTCCTGATTCCACCACACCGCTCATGCCTAGTAGTAAATAAAGAAACTTTGTCCAAGACCGACCTTTTTTAATGTCAAGTTTATTTATAGTTGTGACTTTTAATAAAAGTACAGTCATTGTCAGTTTTTCTGTGGTGGAGTTTAATGATTTGGGCTTCACAAATCATTCAGAACAAGCAGTTTAAATGTCAGACTGCAGCTAAATGCATTACTTGTGTTATAAAAATTGCATATAATACATACAGTTGAGGTAAAAAGTTTACATAAACTTTGCAGAATCTGCGAAATGTTAATTGTTTTACCAAAATAAGAGGGATCATACAAAATGCATGTTATTTTTTATTTAGTACTGCGCTGAATAAGATATTTTTACATAAAAGACGTTTGCATATAGTCCATGTGTTTTTTTTTTTTTGTTTTAGTGATAGTTGTTTTATGAGTCCCTTGTCTGTCCTGAACAGTGAAACTGTGAAAAATCTTTAAGGTCCCACAAATTCTTTGGTTTTTCAGCTTTTTTGTGTATTTGAACCCTTTCCAAAAATGACTGTATGATTTTGAGATCCATCTTTTCACACTGAGGACAACTGAGGGATTCATATGCAACGATTACAGAAGGTTCAAACACTCACTGATGCTCCAGAAGGACAAACAGTGCATTAGGAACCATGGGGTGAAAACTTTTGAACAGAATGAAGATGAGTACATTTTTCTTATTTTGCCTAGCTATCATATTTTTTTCATTTATTTCTGCCCTGCTACAGAAGATACTTGCATGTTTCCCAAAAGACAAAATAAGTTACATTTACCCTGATCTTCAAATTCAAAGTTTTCCCTCCTGCCCTTAATGGTTCCTTATGAAGCATCAGTGAGCGTTTGAACCTTCAGTAATAGTTGCATATGAGTCCCTCAGTTGTCCTCAGTGTGAAAAGATGGATCTTAAAATCACACAGTCATTGTTAGAAAGGGTTCAAATACACATACACACACACACACACACACACACACAAATAACATGCATTTTGTATCATCCCTCTTATTTTGGTAAAATAACTACCATTTTGCAGATTCTGCAAGGTGTATGTAAACTTTTGACCTCAACTGTAATTACTGTTTTAGTATTACTTATATACTATTATAGTATTAATAGATATTTTGGATTGGCTTTAATTTATTTCAGTTTAAGTTTTAATCATATTAGTACTTCAACTTAAACCTCTTAAATTTAGTAAGTTTTTCCAACATTTGTATTATCTGGATTTATATGCAATATTTGTATGCAAGGCAGTGGTATCCAAACCTACTGCCGGAGGGTCAGTTTTCTGCAGAGTTTAGCTCCAACCCTTATTAAACACACCTAAACTAGCTAATCAAGGTCTTCAGGATTACTACAAACCTCCAGGCAGGTGTGTTGGAGCAGGTTGGAGCTAATCTCTGCTGGACGTTGGCCCGCAGGAGCAGGTTTGGGCACCACTGATGTAGGGGATTAAATTTTAGAAGCTCTTTGTTGATTTTGGGCCTCAGAGCCACCAGTCTGAGTTAAATACAAGCATTTTGGTTTAAACATTAAATATATCAGTGTCTATCCAAACATTAGGAAATATACATGTACAATATGTACTAAATCACATTGGTTATTTAAATGGCATATTATTAAGCCTCTTCTGTTTACCTACATGGTTTATGAGTATACATACATGTAAACTTATTCATTTTAAAGTATTAGTGTCCAAAGCACCGCTGTTCTCTTTTGGCTTCAGCTCAGCCCACCGCCTGTAGCATACCAAACAGGACGGCTAAGTTTGTTGTAAGGTTTTAATGCGATTATGTGGCTTCGAGTCTCTTCAGGTGTCACTTTTATCATCTTAGCGGCTTGTAGTTTTTCATTTATCTCTCTCGCTCTCTCTCTCTTCCTTCAGCCTCTTGAAGTAAACAGCCGAGTGTTTTACTTTCTTAACCTTGGCTGTACTAAGAAGCTTTGTCAACACCCACCACATAAACAAACAACAAACATCCTTCACCATAAAAACAGTTATTGTCGAGTAGATTGACTTTCCCTCCCATCATCACGTAAGATCCACAGAAGCTGTCTTATTCTGTGTTTTAAGTCTGGTGTTGCAGACAACAGAGTAATTGGCCTTATCTTCTGAGGCGGTAGATTTGCCAGGAGTCGCACGTAATCTTATTATCCTACCAAACACACAACAAACACACAGAAGCACTTCCCAGCATTCCTGCTTGTAGTTGGAATCCCATGGTTCCAGAGACAATAATGAAGTCCTTTCCAAGAATTTAATGCTGTGCATTAGTTGTTTTCAGTATGTTTGTGAATGATATCACACAGTTTGTTTATATAGCAATGTGTGTTTTGGTATTTTTAGGTTAAGCACATTTTTTATAATACAAGAAATGTGTGAAGTGCCACATTTATATCCTGCATGATATGCAATCATTAGAATCAGCAACTTAAAAAATGACGCAATTAAAATATTTTTACGCAGTTAACACGCTGACCCCGCCCCCAGACCTGTACATCATCTTAGATTTCATACAAATATGATAAAATAAATGCAGTTATGTCCTAGAATTCAAGATATTTGGGCAAAAATGCTCTTGTATGAGTTGTTTCATATTTATATATATCACATATCACACAATATCACACGGGCAGCAAGAGCGATTTGACACGAGTGCTGATTTTGTCCCAATCTATCATGAGCTTAAATGTTATTTTATACAACAGTTCAGTAAATAGGAAGCTTGATATTGTGTTGTATTTTAAAACAGAATATTATGTGTTTTTGCTCAGTTTTTGCTGAGAACTTTTTACCTTTGATCAGGGACAATGCTGAAGAACTGTTGCGCGTCTCTAAATGAATCCGCATTTTGAACTTCATGTTCCATGAAGATATTTTGTAAAATTCCTACTGTAAATATATCAAAACTTAATTTTTGATTAGTAATATGCATTGCTAAGAACTTAATTTGGACAACTTTAAAGTATTTTGATTTTTTTGCACCCTCAGATTCCATATATTGAAATAGTTGTATCTCAGCCAAATATTGTTCTATCCTACCATATACAAACCATATACCAATGGAAAGCTATATATTCGAAAAATTGACCCTTATGACTGGTTTTGTGGTCCAGGGTCAGAAATGTTTGTGTAATAAATTTTATTCTTGATCAAATAAAATTTTTCTTTCTAAAGCTACAATTTGTAATGTCTACTTGATACTTGAATTAATTAATTTTTTTTTTTTTTTTGCATGTATCCATATATATTATTTAAAGATACCTTTAAAGGCACAGTTCATCCAACAGTGTCAATTACTTATCTTCAAATTTTTCTAAACCTATATGAGTTCATTTCTTCTTTTGAACACAAAAGATGATATTTATAGTATGAGAAAAAAGTACTATGGAAGTCATTAGCTATCAACATTCATACAGGTTTGGAACAACATGAGGGTGAATAAATGATGACTTGATTTTTTTTATTTTGAGTAAGCTGTCCCTTTAAATTGTTAAAAAAGAATATTAAGATGACTGCAATATTGTTAGCTATTTAGCTGTTCGTGTATCCAAATGACTATTCAGAAAGTAAGACACATAAGAACGTGCAGGTCAACTGTCTGCTTCAGCAAATTCAATACTCAAGAGGCTTGTTCACTCTGAAGTGTCTATTTAAAAAGGAATTGGAGTGGTTTGTCGGAATGGAATCGTTTTTTTTTTTTTTTTTTGGTGGAATAATTTGTGCTACCTAATTTATTGCTCTCTTCATAGTGAGCTGTGGGTAATTTTATGTTTCCTGGTCTGCTGCTGTGGACTTTGGAGTAGGAGTTTATTTGGTAAAAACATTTGGTATGATTTCAGGAGGCTTTTTGAAAGGAAGCTTTTGGTTGTAGTTAAAGTGTTTTTTTTTTTTTAATGATTTTTTAATGTTTTGGTAGGACACTAATAAAGAAAGCACTGTCAAGAGTACAATTATCTCCTTTTCATTTTATTTTAATTTATTGATTATTTTTTTTATCAGTCACTTTGTTTATTTGCATGCTTTTTTACTTGTTTGTCTGTTTGTTTTTGCTTTGACAGGACAGTAATAGGCAGATGCATTATTTCTCTGCATCCCCTGTCGAAACTGTCCCTGCGCCACTCCAATCATCTATTCCTGTTGTTGTGCTGTCAAAGTATGCTAACATACATCATCCCCATTTTCGTCCTCTCTCTGAGAGTCACACTCGGGTCGTTACGATGTGCCAAAGTTGTTTTAGCGTGCCAGTCTCCACTGAGTCGTTATTAGATCAGTGCGATAACACACCCCGACACCTCACAAAACGCAATTTCACACTCATCGAGTGCTATCAGTGCTTAATGAGATGCCTCTCGTTGGTCCTTACCCTTTCAGTTTACCCCTCCTTCATCTCTCATTTCTTTTCATCTCCAATAGGCACCTGTCACTGCGGATCTGAGCACGGCTGAACGCATGTAATCATATACCAATTACGGCACTGGAAAGCATTTACAGACGACCAGTGCTATTGATCTAACATGCATAGCTCTTCTGCATTGCCTTGTTTTTCCAATATGAAGGCCATCTCCACTTGCATGAGCAAATTAGCTTGTTTTTGCTCTCAAATGTGGCCTGCATTCATGTCGATAAAAGTGAAGGATATGTGAAGAAGCTCACTGAAGATGTAACCTTAAAAGGTTAGAATGAGTAGCCCAAATTAAAGGACTGTCAGTTGAATGTGCCAATTTAGTACAATTAATTATTTTATAAACAATGTTTTATTGCATCTAAAACATGTAATTATGCCCTCTGACCTGTTATTTTTGATTAAACACATTTTATTTAATACAAGAAAGAAATGAATTGCTACATTTGTATCTTGCAGCATGTTTTTGAACAGTAAGATTTTTAATGTTTTTTTAAAGAAGTCTCTTCTGCTGACAAAACCTGCATTAATTTGATCCAAAGTACAGCAAAAACAGTAAAATTTAGAAATATTTTTACTATTTAAAAAAACAGTTTTCTATTTGAATGTATTTTAAAATGTAATTTATTCCTGTGATTTCAAAGTTGAATGTTTAGCATCATTACTGCTCATTACTGATTTGCTGCTCAAAAATAATATATATATATTATTATGTTGAAAACAGTGGAGTAGATTTTTTTTTCAGGGTTCTTTGATGAATAGAAAGTTCAGAAGAACAGCATTTATCTGAAATAGAAATCTTTTGTAATATTATAAATGTCTTTATCATCACTTTTGATCAATTGAACATAGAAAATGCACTATCCAAACTTAAATTTTTATAATTCATGAGCAAAAACATTTTGTAATATGATTTTGATGTACATTTTCCATGGTAATGCAGTGTCTGATTTTAAAATGGTTTTCAAATGATGAATTTTGAGATTTTAAGTTTTCAATTGCTATACAATTTCTTATGATATCTAAAGCATGGTAGGAAAAAAGGCAATGAGGAAAGTCTTTTTGTGACAAAGGTCACAACTTCTGTTATGATGTAGATTTTAGAGGTGCACTCTCGTCATAAATTAATCTATTATAATTTGTAACACAAAACAGTGGAAAAATATCTATATAGGAGTCTTAGACCTTTCCAACAATATATAGTTTGTCATGATTATATTAGGATTTATTTGTAATAGGGTGAAGTAAACTTGACAGTTAAGCATCCTTGTGAAATAAAAGTATTAATTTCTATAATTTCTTTCCCAAACACACACACACACACAAAAAAAATGATACTGATTCCAAGCTTTTGAATGGTATAATGTATAATGTTACAAAAGCTAATTATTACAGATAAATGCTGATCTCTGGATCTTTCTATTCATCAAATAATCCTGAAAAAAATGTACTCAACTGTTCTAAATATTGATAATAATAATAAATGTTTCTTGAACAGCAAATCAGCATATCACAATGATTTCTGAAGGATCATGTGACACGGAAGACTGGAGTAATGATGCTGGAAATTCAGCTTTGATCACAGGAATAAATTACATTTTAAAATATATTCAAATAAAAAGCAGTTACTTCAAATTGTAAAAATATTTCACAATATTACTGCTTTTGCTGTATTTTGGATCAAATAAATGCAGGCTTGGTGAGCAGAAGAAACTTTAATGTTATACACTTACAATATGACTGTATGTGAGAACAGAGAAAGATTATTAATAAATTTTGAATTGGATTAAATAGTCTTGTTAGTTGTGTAGTACTGTAAATTACCATTTAAGCTTGATCAAATGCTGTTTTTGACTGTGGTGTTGTCAATTTTAATGTGTCAGTTTAGTGCAATTAAAAAAAAAATGTTCAAAAAAACGAACACATTCAGTTTCAGACAGTCACATTTTTAAAAACTGATCCACTACTAACTGTACAAAGGCAGAGCTCATGTTACCAGATGGTGATGCAACAGCGAGATGCAATGCAGCGGGATGCCTGTCTGATTGTGTAGACTAATATTTAGTTGTTTTGCTTTGATTAAGGTTTGTTTGCTTAACCATTTCCTCAAACTGACATGTGCTGCACTGACTCACACCGCTGCTCTGTGCCACTCTGTCAACCTCGGCCCACTATAAATGTATAATCTGTGTCTCTGACCTGAACTTCCGCCCAAATCTTACTGATTCATATCAGAAAAATAGCTGTCTGTGTGGGAAGATGCTACTTGAAGTTATTTATCTCATCATTTATCTCATCACTTCCACATTTGCCATAATGAAAAATAAAGTAATAGTGTTAATTGGAACATATTGTGAATATTAATTTGTGACTTCATTGCTCTGTCGTCTTGCTATGTTAATGTTTGTCTCTGAGCAAGAGTGCCAGAGGTTTCTCATAACTTGAAAAGTGGAAGCGTGGGAATTGCAGGTGCCATCTGGTCTCAGAACATATAAACAATAAAAAACGGACATAAGAGGCATGATTCACAATGATATGTTGCAGGCTTTAAGTGAAGGTGATACCAGGGGAGCAGATCAAATCTAGAATGCTGCAACTGATATGAATTTTACTTGCGTATCTTGTTTGTTTATTACATAAAATGTATGCCACTAGGGATGTGCCCGAATACAAATACTGTGTTCGGAAGGGAAATGACTGCGGAACCCCTAAAGGGGATAAATACGAGATAGGGCGCAAAAAATAATTCAGTACCTTTCACTTGCAATTATATCGTTGGGTAATTATACTGTATATACATTGCAGGCATCAGAGAGTCACTATTAATAGGCAGGGCATTGAAACGCGCTCGCTTTTTATTTTCCCTTTCGAGATTTGTGATCACACATACTCTGTGTATACTACAGAGCGGCAGTAATTACTACACATTTTACATGATTACATGTTTGTCTGTGGTGCTCAGGATCTGTAAATTATTCACATCGTTCTATATGTCATCTCTCCTTACTCTGTTTATGTCGTAAGTGAAATTTTATGTACTGTAATGTAATAGGCTACCACTAGCAAGCGGCTAACCATGCCACAATGAACTGAGTTTGCTTGAGATAGTTTGTGTAATATAGAAACCTGTAAATATTGCAGTAGATAAGTGCAAAAAAAAGTAAGATTTTTAAATGTTTTTGAAAAAGTCTCTTCTGCTCACCAAGCCTGTGTTTTTTTGATCCAAAGTACAGCAAAAACAGTAACATTTTTTAAATATTTTTACTATTTAAAATGACTTTTTTATTTGAATATATTATAAAATGTAATTTATTCTTGTGATTTCAAAGCTGAATTTTCAGCATCTTTACTCCAGTCACATGATCCTTCAGAAATCTTTCTAATATTCTGATTTGCTGCTCAAAAAACAGCTGAGTAGAATTTTTTCAGGTTTCTCTGATGAATAGAAAGTTCAGAAGAACAGTATTTATTATTTATAGAAATATATATATAATGGTATAGTGTATAATGTTACAACATTTTTGGATCTTTCTATTCATCAGAGAGTCCTGAAAAAATGTACTCAACTGTTTTAAATATTAATAATAATAATAATAATAATAAAATGTTTCTCCTGAACAACAAATCAGCATATTATAATGATATCTGAAGGATCATGGGACATTGAAAATTGGAGTAATGATGCTGAAATTTAGCTTTGATCACAGGAATAAATATTAATTAATTTATTTTTATAATAAAATATCTAATTAAAATTGTAAAATTATATTCCTGATAAATCTGTCTGATCATGACACTTGGTATAAATGATTACATTTTAACTGTATGTATTGTATTTATTTGTCTCATTTTTTTTAATGTCATTTACCTTTTTTTCTTTTTTGTCTTGGAAATCTTTACCAACCGCTAAAATAAAACCCACCCTGTGTCACAATACTAAAGTCAGCAGCAACTTCTTGTTTTTTTTTTTTTTTTGTGTCATTTTATTTTTTTCATTTTTTTATATAATTTTATTTTTATTTGCCATATTTTGTAATTTTATGTAATTTTATTTGTCAGTTTTTGTTATTTTATGTCATTTTATTTTATTTCGTCAATTAATTGTATAATTTTATTTTGTTATTGTATGTCATTTTATTTTCTGTATATATACGATATATATTTTCATTTATGTCATTTTATTTTATTTTTTTTTATATAATTTTATTTTTATTTGCCATATTTTGTATTTTGTCATTTTATTTATCATTTTTTAAATTATTTTAGGTAATTTTATTTTATTTTGTCATTTAATTTTAATATTTTATTTTGTTATTGTATGTCATTTCATTTCATGTCATTTTATTTCTATTATTTTATTTTATTTTGTGTTGTCATTTTATTTTTTATTTTTATTTTATTTTATTTTAGTAAATTATTTGTCATGAAAAATAGTGCCTCACACATCTGAATCATTGTGCATTTCAATATATATATCAAAAAAGTGTATTTGCAATGTTTCGTCAATTTTCCTTTTTTCAGACTTGAGTTTGAGGAATACTGAATGACTGAATTGATTGTTGCAAATTAGATTTTGTGATAATGAAGTCTGAGTAATGTGCAGGTTTCACATAGTTTTTTAAATGAATTCTGATAAAATCATTAATCATTATATATATTTCAGCATTAGGTAGGTGTTTTTTATTGCCATTGAACAGTATTATCTACATTTTCAATAAAATCTCATTTGGCTCTCAGGAGCCATATGAAGTGTTAAAGTACTGATCCTCTATTATCCGTTGAATTTAGAAAAACATTACCAGTTCAGAGTGCGTCAATCATTGCATGAGAAACTATAGATGATCCATTTGAACTGCTGAAATGACCTGGAAGTACTTTAACATTGCAGTTGAGGGCTATTGAGCGTGGAGGGCTAATCTCCATGGCTCATGCGCTCCCCCATGATCCACAGGAGGACAAAACCGGCGGCCGATGGTGTGTGTCAAATGCAGCGGAAGTCATCCTGAAAGGACAAACTGAGATTACAGAGGACAAACGGCTTATTTTCCAACACAATGCTGTAGATAATGTCTTAAATTAATGACCCGGCACACGAAGAATAGAGATAAATGTTCCATACAGTTGTGCTGCGAATAACTATGAAACTGTCATGCGGAAGCGCTTCTGTTTAGACGTTTCTCCAAGAAAGACTTAATCGAAAATGTCAGCTCAGCAAGAAGCAGTTGACTTCCTCCCGCCCTGTCTTTTGTAGTCCTTCCTTAGAGAGACCGTCCCCCTGAATCCTGTGACCTTGAACAATTCGCCCATCTTTCCTTTTGTCTCCCTCAGATATTTGTCCTTTCTTGCCATTTTTTTTCTTGTTGTAGTTCGCGGTGAACTGGTGGATATTCAGCAATGAAATCTGTGCAACTCAGATGGCTTTTTATAATACGGTGATGGATCATGTTGAGGGCTTGATGAATCGTGCCATCATTACTGTAATGAAATGTTTTGCTGCGACGGCCATGATTTTCACAGAGCAAATTGAAGCAATAGAAATGAGCAAAGCAGCGCTGTAATTGACTTGGTTTGAAGCTCAGAAAGAATAATCTTTTTTTTGGTATCTATATCTATAGGCAGAGTTTGGGTGATTGCATTTTTATGAAACAGATCTCCGGCTCTGTAATCTGACTGTATCAGCCACATTCAAAGCTGTGTGGCAGAGACTTATGACTGCATATCAGTCAAATTCTGTATTATTATGGCTATTTGCTTGCCATAAACAGTTCAGATAATGAACTCGCTTAGCAGAGGAATTGTTTTTTAGATTAATATTGCTAATGCATGTAATAATTTATTGAACATTGGCGTTTTTCATCATATTCCTGTTTATGCAATAAGCCAAAGTAATCAAGGTCGAAAACACTGCAATAAAAGTAGTCAAAGTTGTTTGTTACACCATTATGGGGTATTAATGGTAACATGAAATTGAAATCGACTCTATTTACTTTATTAATACTTGTTCCTGGCCTTGTTTTCCGACTTTATGGTGCTTTTGTGTCCTATTTGAAGCTTAACAAATCTTTTTCATTATATTGAGAAGGCTGATTAGAATATTCACTTCAAAAAAAGACCTTTTATATTCCACAGGTTATCCATTCCAAATCTCTTTCCTCACCACAATTATTTTTTTTATTTTTATGTAACTACTACTTTAATTATTTTTGTATACAGGTTGGCAAGATGGTAATAAACTATTACCTTTTTTGGAATCCTTGTCAAAACTTTTATTAAATTTGTATTTTATTTTATTTTATTTTATTTTATTTTAATCATTTTGTCATTTTATTTTATTTTTGTCATTTTATGTATTTTTTTTTATTTTTTATTTTGTCATTTAATTTAATTTTATGTAATTTTGTAGTTTTGTTTTTTATTTTAGTTTATTTAATTATTTTATTTTATTTTTTTGTCATTTTATTTTATGTAATTTTATTTGTCCTATTTTTTTTTATTTTGTCCTATTTTTGTCATTTTATTGTATTTTGTCATTTTGTTTTATTTTATTTTATGTAATTAAAATTTTTTGTCATTTTATTTTGTCATTTATTTCATTTTATTTATGTATTGTAATTTATTATAAATGTCATTTTATTTGTCATTTTATGTAATTTTGTTTTATTTTATTTTATTTTATTTTATTTTGTCATTTTATTTTTTTAATTAATTTATTTTATTTTGTCATTGTAGTTTGTCATTTTATGTTATTTTAATTTTTTATTTTGTCATTTTATGGTCATTTTATTTTATTTTGTAATTTTATTTTATGTCATTTTCTCTGTAATTTTATTTTATTATTTTGTCATTTTATTTTATTTTATTCTGTCATTTAAATTTTTTGTCGTTTTATTTTGACATTTTATTTATATAATTTTATTTTATTATTTTATGTCATTTTGTGTCATTTTATTATATTTTGTCATTTTGTTTTATTTATTTTATTTGGTCATTTTAGTTTGTCATTTTATTTTATTTCATTCATTTTTTATTTTGTCATTTTATTTTATGCCATTTTATGTCATTTTATTTTCTGTTTTTCTATACAGTTATGTATTTTTGTATCACCTGTTCTCTTTCATGAAATAACGCTATGCAGGTTTAAAAAAAGCATGAGGGTGAGTAAATTATATCAGGTTTTCATGTTGAGTGATTTTATTCTTTTAACTATGATAAAATCACTGTAAAGCACAGCCTCTTGTGGCTTTATTCTACTATAATTGCTTGCGACCTCACATATTCGGATCTAAGGTCCTTTGTTGAGCTGTGTCACTATGAAAAACCTTTAACAGTTTTTCTCTACCCCTTTGACACTTCCACCATCCTCATTTCTCCATCCTTCGTATTTTTATTGCAGTTCACATCTGTTTCACCTGTTCATCTGGCTAATTCTGGTCTTGCATTAAGTTTTCATTACAGTTGTGTGCGCACGCACACCTTGTAAGGTACAAGTTAATTAAGTTTATGCGTTTGCTGGCACATAACCCAGGCTTACAGCGTGATGCTTGATTTATGCTGTCGTCAAGGACGATCTATACTATAGCTGTGTGGAGGTGTAAAAGGATAAAGCAGAGATGAAAGCCTTAAAGAGGTGTGCCGCAGCCCATCTGTTTCCTCGACTGACGCCACATGTGTTATTTGTGCTACAATGAGTGAATTTCAGTGACAAATATCATGGCTGTTCACAGATCGGTGGAGTTATTTATTGACCTTGGATCAGTTTCATTCACTCACATACAAAGCTACATCATGTCTACAAGTGATGTGAGTGAAACATGTTTTGACCTGACAAACTAAAAAACAAGTGCATCAAAATGGCATTAAACAGAAGCAAAAGTTTTGATTGAATATGGCTACTTTTGTTCACCCCGCTCTGCCAGTTTAATGAAGGTAAAATGGTGGCTTTCCCTCTTTTTAAATGCATTAGCTGGTGAATTTTAAACCAAGGGCCATTTGGGAATTATTGCACATTACACACTGTGGTCTCCTTTTAAATGAAGGCGTGCTGGGACATTATAAGAGGCCTCAACCTAAATTTCTTTCCAGATGCACCCTTATATTACTTTAGAGTTTGCAGAGTCCACTGAGAGCAAGGGAAAGTTTGATTTCCTCCATAATTACAAAAGTGCCGTGATACTCAGCCGTTTCAGAGCAGTCTTTATTACCTCAGAGTCTCATGAGGAGGCTGGCCAGGGAAAACGTTCTACAAGAATCGCTGTATGAGCTGAAGACGATTAAAAAAAATACCCAAAACACTGGTACAAATACAGATCCCTGTTCAGCTGTGCTAAGTTAATTGATTTGGAATGCATGGTTGTTTTATCAATAGACAATGCACGCACAAAGTACATTGTTTAAACATTTTTGTTTAACAAAATAGATTGCAAGATTATGTATTCAAAATGAAGCTTCTTCAGGAGTACTTTGCAGTGCCTTGTTTTTCAACAACCCATTTTGTCATTCTGTAGGCTTTTTTTAGTTTTCATGTTTCTTTGGAGATAATGAAATGTTTTGTTTGTGTTCATGGAAATAAGCAAAGGCTTTTATGAATACTTAAAGCATAAAGCTTTTTTGTCTCTAATTCTAATTCAATTGAAAGCTTTCTTTATCTGTTTCAAACTTATTCTCTTCACTATGTACAGTTGAGGTCAAAAGTTTACATAAACCTTGTAGAATCTGCAAAATGCGAATTATTTTAACAAAAAAAGAGGGATCATACAAAATGCATGGTATTTTTTATTTAGTACTGCCCTGAATACAATATTTCACATTTACATATAGTCCACAAGAGAAAATAATAGATTAATTTATAAAAATGACCCCGTTCAAAAGTTTACATACACTTGAGTCTTAATACTGCGTTGTTACCTGAATGATCCACAACTGTGTATTTTTTGTTTTAGCGATAGTTGTTCGTAAGTCCCTTGTTTGTCCTGAACAGTTAAACTGCCTGCTGTTTATCAGAAAAATCCTTCAGGTTCCACAAATTCTTTGGTTTTTCAGCATTTTTGTGTATTTGAACCCTTTCCAACAATGACTGTATGAATTTGAGATCCATCTTTTCACACTGAGGACAACTGAGGGACTCATGTGCAGCTATTACAGAAGGTTCAAACATTCACTGATATTTCAGAAGGAAACACAATGCATTAAGAGCCGGGGGGTGAAAACTTTTTGTATTTGAAGATTATCACAACTATTTAAAATTTTTATTTAACTGCTATTTTAACTGTTATTTTTTTTAGACAGGTTGGCATAATAAGCTATTTTTTGGAACCCCTGTCAAAACTGTTTTAACATTTAACAACTTATTTTTTATTTTTAACATATTTTGTCTTTTTTTTTTAATGTAATTTTCTGTAATTTTATTTGTCATTTTTATTATTTTATGTCATTGTATTTTATTATTTTATTTTATGCCATTTTATTTTATTTATGTCATTTTATTTTGTCATTTTAGTTTTTCTCTACCCCTTTGACACTTCCACCATCCTCATTTCTCCATCCTTCGTATTTTTATTGCAGTTTTATTGCATCCTTCATATTTTTTATTTTGCTTTGTCATTTTATTTTGTGATTTTGTCATTTTTTGTTATTTTATGTCATTTTATTTTTATTTTGTCATTTTATTTTATTCATGCCATTTTCTTTTTTTTTGTAATTTTACTTTATTTTATTTTATGCCATTTTATTTTATGTATGTTGTTTTATTTTGTAATTTTATTTTATTTTGTCATTTTACTTTAATTGTCATTTTATTTTATTTTATTTTGTTTTGTCATTTTATTTTTATCATTTTATTCTATTCCGGGTAAATTTAACTTATTTTGTCTTCTGGGGAACATAGCTTCTGAAGTGCAGTACCAAATAAAAATATATAATATTTAGGCAAAATAAGAAAAATGTACACATCTTCATTCTGTTTAAAAGTTTTCACCCCCCAGCTCTTAATGCATTGTTTTTCCTTCTGGAGCATCAGTGAGCATTTGAAGCTTTAGTAATAGCTGCATATAAGTCCCTCAGTGTGAAAAGATGGATGTCAAAATCATACAGTCATTGTTGGAAAGGGATCAAATACACAAAAATGCTGAAAAACCAAAGAATTTGTGGGATCTGAAGGATTTTCTGAAGAACAGCAGGCAGTGTTACTGTTCAGGATAAACAAGGGACTCATAAACAACTATCACTAAACAAAAAAACCCAGCTGTGGATCATTCCGGTAACAACACAGTATTAAGAATCAAGTGTATGTAAACTTTTGAAAAGGGTTATTTTTAAAAACTCAACAATTAGGTTCTCTTGTGGACTAAATGTCTTTTATGTGAAATATCTTATTCAGGTCCGTACTAAATAAAAAATAACATGCATTTTGTATGACCCCTTTTTATTTTGGTAAAATAATGAACATTTTGCAGATTCTGCAAGGTGTATGTAAACTTTTGACCTGAACTGTATTAAATTTACGAAGCTAAAAATAGAAGTAGTCTGAAACAACGATGAACATGTTCACCTCAGTAGCATATGTGATGACTACTACAAAATGTAGCACACTAGATCTTGTACAAGAGCTGCTGTATAGTGTAAGCTGTTTTCACCAGAATTGTGTTTTGTTTCTCAGATGTGAAAGTCTGCGAGCCTCATTTCATCTCGGAGCCAGAGCAAGTGTCGTTATCTTTCAGATGAGTCTTCCTTGTGTCATCTACCTGTTTCATATCCATTGTTAAGGGCAGATTTTATCCATACGCTCCTGACTTTTCTCCCAGCATGCATTGCTACAAATGAGGCTTATCTGAGACACTGAACAAATTAAGTCAGCAAGTCTTTGTCATTCACACGCTTCCTCCTTTGAGATGCTTTCCATCATTCTGGATCTCCCCCCTTTTTTTTTCTTACTTCTGATTTGCAAATTTCGTTTGGGATTTGAAAACTCCTGTTATCTGTGTCTCTCCTCTCTGCTGTGGCTTATTCAAAGCACAAGTATTAATCGGAGACGGCTCTATATAGGAGGAGAGATAACTATCTCCTTTGGCACATGGAAAGAGAGAATTGATAAAGATGAAGATGAGGAAGAGAGACACATGAGATTGAGAAGAATATGAAGGAAGCTTGTGTGTTTGTTGCCGTGGGAATTGTGCCAGTTTGACAGCAGGGTTGATTGGCACTCGCCGTGGGTAAACTAAACTCCATCAGCAGCCTGGCACCCGACCGTGTGCGTAGCGTGCACCAGCGTATGTGTTTTAGGATGAATAAGGCAGGATATGAATGTTGCCCCATTGTCCTGGCACAGCTGGCAGCTAATAAAGCTCACCAGGCGCTGCGCTGCCATGTTGATGCATATTTATACAGAATCAGTGGCAATGATCTACATGATTCATATGGGTTGTGTGAAGGGTACAGTGTAAACGATGGGAAGAAAACCAGGTTGGGCCCTACATGGCTCCTGCGTGAATTGATGAGGCAGATCTTGTGTGTGTGTGTGTGTGTGTGTGTGTGTGTTTGTTAGCACGTACATTGATTGTAACAGGGTGTGTGTTGTATTTAAGTGAATGAGCAATCAAAATTGTTTTATTATCATCTATCTATCTATCTATCTATTGTTATAGTGTTCTATCTATCATTCGATCTAACGTTCTGTCATTTTATTGTCATATGTCATTCTATCATTTTATTGCTCTATTTCTCTATTTCTCTATCTCTCTATCTATCGTTCTACATATTGTTCTATCATTCTATCGTTCTACGTATTGTTCTATCATTCTATTGTTATCTTTCCTTCTATCTATCTTTCTGTTGTTCTATCATTTATCATTCTATCTATCTATCTATCTGTAGTTCTATCGTTCTAAATATTTATCATTCTAGATATCTCTCGTTCTATCTTTCTATCGTACAATCTATCATTCTATGTGCTGTCGTTCTAGCTATCTATCGTTCTATCGTTCTGTTATTCTAACGTTCATTCTATAATTCTGTGTTCTATTGTTCTATCTATCGTTCTAGCTATCTATCATTCTGTCGTTCTATTATTCTAACATTCAATCTGTCATTCTATGTATCATTCTATCTTTCTATCATTATATCTTTCCTTCTATCTATCGTTCTGTTCTATCTACCATTTATCATTCTATCTATCTATCTATCTATCTATCTATCTATCTATCTATCTATCTATCTATCGTTCTGTCTTTCTGTTGTTTAATCTATCAGTCTATGTATCGTTCTATCTATCTATCTATCTATCTATCTATGCATCTCCTGTTTCACTTTGAATTGTCATATTCAAGTAGACATTTTGAAAATAATTTAATTTTTGTTTTAATTTTTGACTTTTGAATTAATTATATTGGGGTTTTTTTAACGTTGTATTAGTTCTTTAAAAAATGTCTATAGTGTTTTTTTTGTTGTTGTTTATAATTTTTATATAATTTTACTTTTATTTTATTTAAAGTAATAAAAATGTTTTTGTTTTATGGTTTTAGTTTTAGGTAGCATGACTGGATCCCATTGACTTTTCCTATATAGATTATATAGAACAGGGGTGCTCAACCCTGTTCCTGGAGATCTACCTTCCTGCAGAGTTCAGCTCAAACCCTTATCAAACACAACTGAACCAACTAATTAGGATCTGAAGGAGCACTTGATAATTACAGACAGGTGTGTTTGATCAGGGTTGAAACTAAATTCTGCAGGAAGGTAGATCTCTAGGAACAGGGTTGGGCACCCCTGATATAGAACAATATTTTTTTTTCTATATTTTATTATAGGCTATATAAAAAAATAAACACACACACAGACTGTGAAAATATTCTTTTGTATTCCACTGAAGAAAAAGAAACTCATGCTGATTTAGAGATACATAAGAGTGAATAAAAAATGGCAAAATGTATTTTTTAAGTGAACATAGTAAAATGGGTTTTGATGTCGTATTAAAAAGTTAACATTTTTAGAACCTAGTGTGCTTGTAAGGGAACATGAAGTGGAAAAAAAGATAAATAAAATGCCTTCTAAGTGTAGGATATGATCCCAGTAAGTGGTTGGTGTTCTCTGCATGTTTGTACATCTGTGAGCGTATGCACGCATAACTGGTCAAGATTTAAACTAATGGGCTGCGTGATTTAAAGGCTGCTGTGATTAAACTGTGATTTAATTAGATATGCTGCTGATAATGGGAGTGCCTGAAACGGCAGAGAGCTTAATCATTTAGATGGATAAGGAGGGGAGGGAAAGCAAGGGAACGAGATGAAGTGAGGGAGAGGCAGCTAGGTTTGTGATTGATATTCGCGGTAGCTGCTCATGTTAGAGCAAGAGTGTATATTCCCTCCTGGTGGTTAAAGGGACTCTGAGCAAATCAGCACAGCAGCAGACAAGCTCTTGAAGGCACAGTCCAGACAGGCCACTGATCTGCGGTCGGGCTCTCTGCCATATCTTACAGGCATTTTATGCCTGGCTACCGGTCCTACCCAACATGCACACTGTCTAGACAGTCTCTGACCAACATGTGACCATCAGAAGATCGACACTGAAGGATGGTCAAAAGGCGAACACTACTACGAGGTCCCTTTAAGGCAAGCCAGTTCACTCAGTGGCCATTTTGGTAATGTCCCCAGGCAGCTTTGTTTTTTGTAGGCTATAGACATGCAAGTGCATCTTCTGCACTGTTGAATAAAGAAAGACTGAAAATGTGTTTATTTATTAACAGATTCTTGTTTTTAGCACCACAGTGTAACTCCAAATGACCCTTGTTTTAATACTTCGAAAGCTTATTTGAAACAAAATCGTTAAAATGCATGTGCATTTTAAATATTTACATCTATCAAGAAATTTGACTGTGTATTTCATTTGTTGTAAAACAAAAAAGCAAGTATCCTCAGTTTAGGTATTTTCATTTTTTTTTTCTTTTCAATGTTAGAATTGAATTCAAGCACAACTATGCAGTGATTTTTCTTAATATGTGACCCTGGACCCCAAAACCAGTCATAAGGGTCAATTTTTTGAAAGTGAGACGTATACATCATCTGAAAGCTAAATAAATAAGCTTTCCATCGATGTTTGGTTTGTTATGATAGGATAGTGTTTGGCCAAGATACAACTATTTGAAAATCTGGAATCTGAGGGTGCAAAAAATCAAAATATTGAGAAAATCACCTTTAAAGTTGTCCAAATAAAGTTCTTAGCAATGCATATTACTAATCAAAAATTAAGTTTTGATATATTTATGGTAGGAAATTTACAAAATACCTTCATGGAACATGATTTACTTAAAATCCTAATGATTTTTGGCATAAAGAAAAATCTATAATTTTGACCCATACAATGTATTTTACAAATATACCCGTGCTACTAAGACTGGTTTTGTGGTCCAGGGTCACATATGTGAAAAGTAAGCAATGGAATGATACACATTTAAAATTGTGTACAGGAGTGCGTCTGGTTATTATTTTGGGGGAAAAAAAAAAACATTATTTTGCACTTTTAATCCCTGTTCTGGATTATTATGAAATTGGATTTGTGGATTTTTATATTAAAAAAAACTTAACTCTTGGTTTTCCAATCAAATTGTCAAGAATGAGATAATAAAATATTGTTTAATATTGTTTAATAGAAATGCAAGATCAAGAGTGCAATGCATTGAGGGACAATCTAGTAGGTCATTCTGTGCACACAGAAATTACATAAAGATACATACTGCGTACTTTAGTAAGTGTTGTATACTAGTATGCTACTCCAAACATAACTATTATATCCATAACAGTACAATGTTTCTCATTGCTATGCAGTGAACACCAGGTCCATGTTTTTGATATTTGTTCTGGCTATAAAATGTCACATTTCATTTCACCTGGTTTTTGAAAATGTTCTCAAAATGTAATGATAATCATCATATAATTTACATTTGGGCAGGCAGACAGAATAACCCAGTTTCCCAGAGTGCCGTGCAGCCATCTGTGAGTGGGAAATCGATTCTGTTATCCAATTCATTTGATTATCATTTTAAACATAATAAACTTTGGCATGTAACTCGCCCTGCTCCCTTTGTGTGACAGATATAGGGGATTTCTCAAACTGTATGGCTTTAGAAGAGGTGTGATATTTCTTTTCTAAGAGATCAGAGTTGGTGGACTATAAAAGTGGGGGGAAAAATCAATAGACTCACTCTGATATTCCAGTCCCCAGAAATGGCATGATTCCCTCCTTTATGGATACTTGATTGTAGGTTCTTTTGACTTGGTCCACCTAGCAAAACTTTACCAACCACATAGCAACGCCCTTGAAACCACTCTAGCAACATCCAAGCGTTATTTCTGCAACTTTTGTTCAAGAAGCACTCACATTTCTTTACTTTTTTGTAATTTTCTCAACAGAGAGAGAACAAGAGAGAAACAGATGGGAATGTCACAGTGCGTATCAAAGCACTGTTAAGAGACCACATTAGCCAAAGCTTGTTTATGAGCTGCTGAATAATAGAGGATGGTGGACCTGGCGTACCGCACTGGTGTGCTCACAATGAGCAACATTCTAGTTACAGAGTTTTTTGTTTCCAATGAGCACTAAAAGGAGTGGGTGGCAAACAGACCTTTGATGTCAGAGTGGAACCCACGGGCACTACCTTCCAGAGTTAACCGAGAGAGAGAGAAAGGCAGATAGAAAAAGACAGGGAGAGAGAGAGAGAGTCCTAAGTAGGTCACACATCCTCAGCTGTAATGGATTCACATTTAGTAGAGCTCAACAACAAGTAGGGCTGGGCAATATAGTGTGAAACATCTCTGCATTTTCAACCTAATGTATACATATTAGGTATTTACTAAGTTACTAATTAATGAGGAATAATTATAAATCACTAACTTAGAAATAGATTACTTAAAAGGAAGATTCATTTTGAGCCTTTGTTAATTTGAAAATGTAGTTATTTTAATTTAAATGCAGCAATATAGCAATACATAAACAGCAATATGAAATATGTGCATTCTGTATTTTTCTAAATGTTATTTTTATTATTTGAACACATCCACAAAGACTGTGACTTGTGTCTCACAATTCTGACATTTTTCTCCAGAATTGTGAGATATTAACTTGCAATTGCAAATTAAAAAGCCAAAACTGGATGATATAAACTCACAATTGCTAGAAAAAAAACTCAGAATTTTAAGATTTGTAATTGTGAGATATAAACTCACAATTGCAAGTTAAAAAGTCAGATTTGCAACACATTAACTCACGATTCTGACTTTTTTTTCTCAGAATTGTGTGATTATAAACTCATAATTGCTAGAAAAAACTCAGAATTGAGAAATATAAACTAAAAATCATAAATTGTAAGTTAAAAAGTCAGAATTGTGAGATATAAGCTTGCAATTATGAAAAAAATATAGTTTCTCCCCCTCCGAAGTGGACATTATAAGTGTTTATATCTCACAGTTCTGAGAAAAAATCAGAATTGCGAGATCTAAAATTGCAATTGTGAAAGGAAAATATTTTTGCGAGTTTGAATCTCACAATTCTGAGAAAAAAAGTCAGAACTACGAATTTACGTCTCACAATTTTGAATTTATATCTCAATTACAAGTGAATATCACAGTTGTGAGATAAAAAAAAATCCCAGTTATGTTTTTTTATTTTTTATTCAGTGGTGTGAATGGGCTTCCATACTTCTGTGAACAAACAAACAAATCTAAACAAATGAAAAAATAAATAAATATAGAATATAATAGGTGGAGAGGTGTAGAGACTAAAATAGTATTTTCTTGTAAAACATATTTCAATAATGTTCTTTTGAAATTTACAACTTCAAAAAAAATGTATATACATATATATTTATTATCATAATATATTATTGTGTGTGTATATATATATATATATATATAAGCAAAATCATCAAATTTTGATTCAGTTTGCAGAATGGGGAGCTCATTTATGGAAATTAATTTAACTTATTTTTTTTTTATTATTTTTTATTATTTTTTACTACAAAAGTGCATTAAAATAATAGCAATATTCATATATATAGCCTTAAACATTGTTGAATATTCACTACATTGTGTGTTAATTGCATACAGTAGTTTTAATGTAGTTATAGTTCAGTTTGGATTCAATATTTCATTGCTGGTCTGTGTTATGGGAATTGGTTTGATTGTTCTTTGAGAAGACCCAGAGATGGGAGATGAAAAAAGCAACCCGGTTAGTGGAAAAGTGGACCGATTTCGAAGAGATCATTCCCTGAGCGTTCACGCTAGCAAATGTCCTGATGTTTGCTCTTTAGCGGTCATGCTAGACTCCTCGGAGAGAAGGTAGATTTATTTAGCAGTGTGCTAAATGGACTCATGTATAGATTTTAAAAGCCTAATGCTGTCTGTCTCACTGCAGCACAAAGGCTTTATAGAACCACCGGTTACAAAAGCCTGTGGTGATACATAACTAAACTACGCTATGTGAGAGGAATGGTCAGAACATTTTCTATGAACCATGTTATATATTTAAGTATTTAAAGAATTTATTTAAAGGCATACACTCTAAAAAATGCTGGGATAAATACAACTCGGCGCTGGATGAAATATGGACAAGCCCAGCAACTAGGTTGTTTTGACCCAGTGATTGGGTTAAATGTTTAACCCAACCTTCGGGGCAGTTTTATTTAACTCTGCAATTGTTAAAAAAGAAGTCCACTTCCAAAACAAAAATTTACAGATAATGTACTCACCCCCCTTGTCATCCAAGATGTTCATGTCTTTCTTTCTTCAGTCGTAAAGAAATTATGTTTTTTGAGTTTAAATGCACAAATGCAAAGTGCAGTTTAAATGCGGCTTCAAACGATCCCAAATGTGGTTGTAAACGATCCCAGCCGAGGAAGGGTCTTATCTCGTGAAATGATCTGTTATTTTCTAAAAAAGAATTACAGTTTAAATACTTTTTAATCTCAAATCTCGTCTTGTCTTGCTCTGGCTATACTGTATACTGTGTATTCTGGTTCATCAAAGTTATGGTATGTCGAAAACTCTGAACGTATTTTCTCCCTCAACTTCAAAAATCATTTTAAAATCATCCTACATCACTGCAGAAGTACCGACCCAGTCTTTGCAAAGTGAACATGCAAAGAAGGTCAAACACCCTTAACAAAAAAGGTAAAACAGCGATATAAGACGATTTTGAAGTTGAGGGAGAACATGAGATGGGAGTTTTTCGACCCTAACTGTCATGAACCAGAAAAAAGTTCAGGCAGAGTAAGACAAGACGAGCGTTTGACATTTGACAAAACATATAAAAATTGTATTATTTTTATGAAAATAACCATTCGTTTCGCTAGATAAGATCCTTCTTCCTCGGCTGGGATCGTTTACAACCGCATTTAAACTGCATTTTGGAAGTTCAAACTCGGGGCACCATAGAAGTCCATTATTATGGAGAAAGATGCTGAAATGTTTTCCTCAAAAACATAATTTCTTTACGACTGAAGAAAGAAAGACATGAACATCTTGGATGACAAGAGGGTGAGTACATTGTCTACTTAGTACATACACTACTTAATAAATGTTTGTTTATTGAATATGTTAATAAATGTTAATTTCCAACCTATTTTGGGTTGATATTTCGCTATAAATTTAAGCAATAGTTGAGTTAAATCAAACTACCCAGAAGGCTGGGTTAAACTGCTGGGTCAAAACAACCCAATCACTGGGTTTGTCCATATTTTCACCCAGTGTTGGGTTGTTTTTAACCCAGCATTTTTTAGAGCAGGGGTGGGGAACGTTGATCCTCGAGGACCGGTGTCCCTGGAGAGTTTAGCTCCAGCCCTAATCAAACACAACTGAACAAGCTAATCAAGGTCTTCAGGATGCAGGTTGGTATTTCTTTTTTCAGGGTTGGAGCTAAACTCTGCAGGGACACCGGCCCTCCAGGATCAAGGTTCCCCACCCCTGTTTTAGAGTGTAGTTCACCCCAAAAAGTTAAATTCTTAACTTCATTTACTCACCCTCAAGTTGTTTCAAACCTGTATAAACTTCTGCTCAGCACAAAAAAAAATGTGAAAAAAGAAGAATGTGGTAACAAAACAGTTTCTGGTCCCCACTGACTTTCGTAGTATTTTTTTCCATACTATTAAAGTCAATGGGGACCAGCAACTGTTTGGTTTTTGCTTTCCCAGCAGAAGACAGAAATTCATACAGGTTTAGAATAACATGAGGGCAAATAAATGAAGATACATTTTCATTTTTAGGTAAACTATACCTCTAAGCATTTTAAAGGTATTATGGGATTTTGTGTATACCACACATTAAAAAGCATAATGATGCAAATACACAGCTGATGCATAGTTATAGTAAGTGATCTGCAAATGCGATTTAAAAAGATTAAATGTAAAGCTCAAATCAAAATTGGAGATTTGTTCCCTTTTTATTATTTTTGTCGGTATATTTTTAGTGCATGGGTATATTTTAGATTTTTCATATATATTTTTATATCTAAATTTTACTTATTAAAAATTAATCAATGCTAAGCTATTAATTTTCTGTAATATCTCTTATTGTACTCCATGTAGATAAAATATAAATTTAATTTATCTTTTAAGCAAATGAAAATTAAACAAACTTTATTTTTACTTAAAGTTACTATTAAAATAAAACATGAAATAAATATTGTGATTATTCCTTAATAAAATAAAGTTAACATTTTTTTTCTTTTATATATTAAATTATATAGTATATAAAGTATATAAGTGTCTCATCTTTGACCTAAATGTATATTATATAAATAAATTAAATTTTTAAGTATATTAAAATAGAAAACAGTTATTTTAAATTATAATAATATTTCATAATATTTTTACTGTATTTTTCATCAAATAAATTTCTCCTTGGTGAGCATATAAGAGACTTCTTTCAAAAATATACATTTAATTATCTCAACTTTTGATTGGTAATGCTCTTTATATTTAGGTATTATAAAAATGGCTTATTTTTATAAGCTATAAATTCATAAATACACTTTTGTGTATTTAAACATGTCATACAATGTTTCATTTTGTTATATTTTACAGTAATGCAGGTTTTAATTCAGCAGAATGTGCAAAAACCCAATATTTAAGGTTGCAGGGCATGTGCATGGTCAGTGAATGTGAGATTTAGTGACATTGCAGTACTGTCAACTGGCCTGAGACTCTCAGAATGGCCTCAGGCCATTGGGCCATCCTTATTTTTCAGTCCTGCATCACAAAAAATTGTTCAAATGAAATGATTGTCAAATCGGAGATACACACACACACATACACACGTACGCAGTCCATTTAGGCAAGTGATCCGCAGCGTTAAGGCTTGATATGAGGCTCTTAAAGGTCATTTCACCATCATACATATTCATTTGTTTCACACTCTTTTGCTATTTATGTCTGCTTTTTCCCATCTACCCTATAACGCACTGCGATTTTCCCCTGTGTATGTGTGTGCGAATGTGTGTAAAGAAGAGGCAGACAGATATAAAAGGCTGTTGACCATGTTTATCTGGTAAGCCTCTTTTTAATGAGCTACTAATTAATGATGAATGTTGATTTACCCTTAGAAATGTGAGTGTGGGTGCTGCTGATGTGATGTAGCAGCCGCATGTCTCATTGTATACTTTGTGATTTGCAGAATACTTCTGCACTTTTTCTTGCTCTTCATTAAGGGCTCTGAGGCTCGGGTCTAATCTCATGTATAATGTATAGTGCTGTAGTGTTAGTCTCTCTAGAGCTGGAATTCGTCTCAGTGAGAGCAGGCCTGGCCCTTTGATGTATCCCAGTGATTAGGTCTTCCTGTCAAACGCCCACCACATACACACACTCGCACTGAGGGCTTCAAGTCAGTGTTAGACCCTCATTAAAGAACTACAGTGGGAGATTTGAGGGCAGGTTGTTGTAGCGTGTGATAAATGTGTGCGTTAATAGTGTGTTTATTATTCTATAGGACCGCAGAAATGGAAATCCAGGGAATGGAAGGCAATCTGGAAGGGTTTTTGATATTTACATGTGCATGTTGAAATGGAGCAAAACAATTATTGTTCCATATTGCATGTGCAGAAGAATAGAAAATAGCCCATGTTACACATCCTCGCCAACAAACAAACAAATCAAGCATGCTGTTTCCATGGCATGGAAATATTTTTTTTGTTTTGATTGTTTGCATTAATGATGCTGACAATTCCGCTTTGCACAGCAGGAATAAATCACATTTTAACACATACTCAGATTGAAAACAGTTATTTTAAATTGTAATAATTTTTCATATTTTTACTGTATTTTTGATTAAATATATGCAGCCATGGTGAGCAAAAGTATATATGTAAAGATAGTTTATGCACCAAACAATCTTGTCAGGCATATTTAGAACAAGATGCCATTAAAAGACTCTATTTAGGGCCTTTATGAAATCGGTTTTATTTTCTCCCAAATTCTGTTTTATTTTTTTCCAAATTCCCTTTTTTTTCTGTTTTAATTTTTCTGGATTCAGTTTTTTTTCCATTTTAATTTTTATGGACGCTCTCTCTCTCTCTCTCTCTCTCTCTCTCTCTCTCTCTCTCTCTCTCTCTCTCTTTTAATGGTTACATTTTCAAGTCTAATTAATTAAAATTATGAAACTTGTACAATTTAACATTAATTTATTAAATCTTCAGCAAAAATTACATGTTTATGGCTATATGAAATGTTTTATCAAATTCTGTTCAAGTATGTTTAAATATTTGAATTGCTAAAAACAACGTAATTTATAAGTTTATAAGTAATTTATAAGTTTATTTTTTACAATATATACATTTTTCTGGTTATCAAGTAAAGGCATAAAACAGCAATTTAATTTATCTTTTAATCAAATGAAAATTAAACAAACTTAATTTTTTGGCAAACAAAGTTACTATTAAAATAAAAAATGAAAGAAATATTGTGATTACTCCTTAATAAAATCAAGTTTTAGAAAACAGTTATTTTAAATTATGATAATATTTAATAAGATTTTACTGTATTTTTCGTCAAATAAATTTCTCCTTGGTGAGCATATAAGAGACCTCTTTCAAAACTCAACATTTTTCAACTTTTGATTGGTAATGCTCTTTATGTTTAGGTATTATAATAATGGCTTATTTTTATATGTACTATTGTAATAGTTTTTGGACTTGCTCTATAGAAAATACCATATATTTCTTAGACCTATACCATGATTTGTTGTTTTTTATTTTTCTAATAAATCATACACTTCAGCAAGCATGTGGTCCAAAAAAAAATTAGATATATTAATATAATAATAATAATAATAATAATTATTAATTATTATTATTATTATTATTGGCAGTATATTTTTTGTGCATTTTAATTTAGATTTCTCATATACATCTTTATATCTAATTTTTACTTATTTAAAAAATAATGCTATTCTATTCATTTGCTGCAATATCTGATATTGTACTTCAGCTGTAAAATCATAAATACACTTTTGTGGTAAAAATATGGCATACAATGGTATTTTTTTTATGTTTTACAGTAATACAGGTTTTAAAACAGCAAAATGTGCAACAACAAAACAACACAGGCAGCTCATACTATAAAAAAACAACTCTGTACAGTTTGCTATACTTATATAGGCTAAATTACTGAAAATGTCTCTATGAACACATTAAAACCTTCTAAAGCCGAATTGTGAAGACAGTATTCAGGAAAAAAGGTTTATTAATACACTGAAGTAATATTTTAATTAAAAGGGGCTAGGGTTGGAAAATAGTGATTATAATTAGCTCTGTTGTATAATTAACTCTGTTTAGGAATTAACAGAAGTCAACATCCCATGGCTTTCATGCATTTTGTCTCTCTCGTAGCTGTTAAGCATGCAACACTTTCTTTTTTAAGAGCGTTAAGCAACACGTAGGCACACAAACATGGCCATAAACACACACACACAAGGTCAGGAGTGTATCTACCTTTAATTATCTGAGGGTGAATTGCTTTGACCTGCGGTACCTGCGGCGTTCGGCTCTCGCCACACTCCTCCTTCATTCATTACGACACACATACCAACACGCATGTTTTGTTGCTATACTAAAGGTGAGGATACGCTGGTATATATTTATTCATATCATCGCTGGGTGTTATCACCATGACTATAAGCGTTTGTAAACACATGACACACGGTTTTCCAGCTAGATGTTTTCAGTCTTCATACCAACACGAAGTGACAAGCTGTGCCAGCTCCTTCTTGTGTGTTTTTATGAGTGTGTGTGTAAGATGCCCCTGAGCCCCAGACAGGCATCTCAGTTTGCCCTCAAGCTGTGGTGGCATCAGACGTCAGTGGCGCCCCTGCTGTCTGACATCACACACACACACACACACACACACAGACACACACTCTCACTGCACCCTTCACCATGCACTGTTATGTTGTGCTACTAAACATAAGATGAGTGTGTCTCAGGTGTGTCACACACCGTAAACCTGGACTACAAACCAAACTAATGTAGCAACTAACCTAGTAACTCATTTTTTTAGTAGTGTAACAGTATCTCTTTTCCAATATATATATATATATATATATACAGAGAGAGAGAGAGAGAGAGAGAGAGAGAGAGAGAGAGATTATATATAACAAAATGTTTACAGTAATAAATAAGTAAATAATTTATTAAAATTTGTAATAAATTAAATTCATAACAATTTAATAATTAATAATAATTAATACATTTTTTTAATGTTCATGAATAAATTATTCTTTTTATTTGTCAAGTGCTTTTTAATTAAAATATTTTTTTCTTTAAATAAACAATCATGTACACAAAATATGAATGATAAATTATAATATATATATATATATTATTTGTTACAATTAAATAAATCATTTTCATATGCAAAGGTACTTTTTTAATAAAAAAAAATGTAATATTTTTTTCTTTAAATCAAAACAATTGTGTACACAAAATATAAAAAATAAATTATAATATGCACATTTAAAGTTTTTATGTTCATGGATAATTTTTTTTTATATGTCAAGTGCTTTTTAATTACAATTATTTTTTTCTTTAAATAAAAACAATTATGTACACAAAATATGAATTATTAATTTATATATATATATATATATATATATATATATATATATATATATATATATATATATATATATATATATATATAATGCATTTAAATGTACACAAAATAAAATATAGATACATTAATATATATTAATATATATTAATTATTATTATTTGAAAAACATTACTTTTACTATCTTTGGTACATATAAAAACAAACCAGTGTAAATGTATATATTTGAAATTGTCACAGTTTAGTCTGATTTGAAGTGATTTGGTGCTCTTCTTAATTATTAAAAAAAAATAAAATAAAAAAAAAAACAGGTTAAAATGTAATGGTTTAGTTTCTTGTCTTTGCCACTGCTGAAGGTTGTAAATGTTTTATGAATATATGCTCAACAGGTATAGTAATGACCAGTGTATTTTACACCAGATTGTCATTCAATGAGAGTCTCGGACACATTTTTGCTGAAACGTTTTGACACCCTTTTCCTATCCTTATTGCTTTTAATTCTGCATCATAGTAGTGTAATCATTTAAAATTTTTGAAGAAACCAAAATGCATCTTATTTTCCAACTTTTATTCATAGTATATCATATTACTCAATAATTACTTCTTGTTTACAGAATTTATAGAAATTACATCTTTAGCCATGTTGATATTACAGCAATTGTTTACTCAGCTTAACTGAATCAAAGATCTGCGTGGCGCATTGTTGCAGAGGACTTTCCTCAACCTTATAAATGTGGCGTTCCAACACACCCAAAGGCATTGCCATTGCCATGGGAACTGCTTAGGCATTTGAGACGAGGTTTCTTATGATTGGCTCTCCCATTTGTAATGATTTTCACATGAGCACCGCAATCTTGAAGTCGGGTTTGAACACGGACCATACAACTGTCTTGTGTCGTCTTCATACAACAGTGTTGTTTTGGCACAAGTCATCATAATTCTGGCCAGAAGCTCTGCTTGACAATGATGTGCTCACAGAGTCATCCTGCAACTACTGAGAAATTCTGAATGTATTTTTGTCTGAGCTACAAATGTTAGCAGTCCCTCTTACACTTCCCTCGAGGGTAAATGAGGGGAGGGAACAAAACATGAAAGCAAAGAGAGGTGGGACAAGAGGAATGGGCGGTCATGATGAGGACGGCGGGAGAAAGCATTTCACTCCATCAGCGCTGCCGTGAGGGGAATGATAAAAAGGGGGCAAAGAGCGAGAAACGTTTACTGCTTGATTGGTGCAGAGAGAGCAGATAAGACAAGAAAATGGGGATGTTGAGGGTGAAATTCAGAGAGACCTATAAAAATGGTCCAGGTTGCTGATTGTGCCACTGGACCAGGTGACACATCTGATACTTTTTAATACTTTTAATCAGTAATAGTGCATTGAATTAATGAGAAGACGGAATTGTGGAATACAGTCATAAAATGAAATTTACTGTATAATACAGAATGTCACATAATTTGGCAAATTTTGGATGAATCAGTTAATCAAATGTAGGGCTCTACAATGATTCAAATGGCGACATGGAATAGTATCTGTGAGTATTAAAGTGCAAAATGACTATTTAAATATGAAATCTGCATGTTATACGTGTTTCTGTGTGATTGAAGAATGCCACGTTTGTTTTTTGTGATGTTTTTAGTGTCTGCTGTCGATATGGGGACATGAACACTTGGACTTTATTTTACCATTTAATTTGAGAAAACTTTATCATCATATCACCGTATCATAATACACACAAATGTCATGACAACCCATCAAAATAAAAGTTTGGTTTAACTTGAAGAAATTGTGACAAATACTATTACTACAGTAATAATATCTACAGTAGGGTATAGTTCCTTAAATAGAATTAATTTATAATTTTTTTTTATTTAAAATTTATAATTTAACATTTTTTAAGGGCTAGACTTAATTTTAATTTGGTTACATTTTAAAATATTAATAAAATTATGCCTTTATTTGATTACCACAATTGGTTTTTAATAAATCTGTATTAAGTCATAAACACAGAATTTCTGAAAAAATAAGAAAAATACAAAAAATAAGAAAAATGTCATAGAACCATATTATTAGCCACATTACATCACATTATTATAAAAATACATAAGTTGAATTAAAAAAAGTTGTAGAAGTTGTAATAGTTTTAAAGTTTTAGTTTGTTAGATATTCTTTTTGAGTATTAACATTTAATTAAACTATTAAAATGGAATTAAAAAATTAAAATAAATAAATTAAATAAATAATTTTCAAAAAATGATTTTTTGTTAAACTTTTAATAAAGTTTTGTAGTGTTGTTAATTAGTATATGTTTTATGATTTAAATTAATTTGACATGCTTTTTGATCACTAAAATTTAGTCACAAAAAATTACAACTGGAAAAAAGTAATAAAAAAAGTGATAAAAAAAAAATAGAAATTTGAAAAGAAATACAAAACAGAATTTGAAGAAAAATAAAATGGATTTCTTATGGCCCTACAAAAGTGACAGTAAAGACTTCAAATGCTGTTCTTTTGAACGTTCTGTTCATCAGAGGATCCTGAAAATGTATCATTAATTCCACAAAAGGTTAAGCAGCACAATTGTTTTTAACATTGACAGTGAGATCAATATTTATTTATTTATTTGTTTTTATTTTTTGCATTTTTTTGCATTTTTTACTTGATAGGACAGTTTAGAATTGACAGGGAGTTAAGTGGGAGAGAGAGAGAGAGGGGATGGGATAGGGAAAGGTCTGTAAGCTGGGATTCGACCACAAGGCTGTCGGCGAATGATTTCTGAAGGATCATGTGACACTGAAGACTTGAGTAATGATGCTGAAGATACAGCTTCGCCATCAGAGCTAATATATTCAAATCAAAATAGAATGTAATAATATTCCACTAGTATTTCACATGTCTGGATGTCTATTTTTGCTACATACACATTTTGTTTTTATGAGTTAGTCCCATGATTCCAAAGACTTAACTTCATTGCTTACCCCACCCGTGATGCACGCTGCAGTTAAATAGCATTATACATCCATAGTTTATCAGTCCCAGTGGGGGCGTACCTGAGCTCTCTGTACACTCCCTGGGATTGTCTCCATTAGTAATGTTTCATTTGATCCCTGTGTCCTCATGTAATGGGAAGATCAATCATATTGAGAGCAATGAGGTGGGAAAATGGAGTTCGCCGTTTGAGAGCGCAGAGGTTATGTCCCCAGTTTTTACAGAAACTCATTCCATTTTTTCAGTGTCAGGCTTTTGATGGGATGCACCACGGTAAACCAGGCATGGCTCTCCGTCACCGCGCACCCAGTGTTCTGCTGGGAAGGTAATAACCTGTGTCGCTTATGTGACATTTCAGAGAAGTATTTTCCACGGCCTTTACTTTCCTCTAATGATATTTATCCAGGTATTAAAGCAATGGTTCACCCAAAAATGAAAATTCTGTCATGATTTACTCACTCTCATGTCGTTCCAGACCTATACTACTTTAATTTTGTGTGGAACACACAGGGTGATTTTTAAAAAAAAATGCACTGGTCATTTTTTCACGCAATTACAGTGAACTGCATCTCTGAAGTGTAAAAAGAATGCAAAAGTACTCCATGTGCACTGAATTATTAAGTCTTTTGGGGTCATACTGGATAGGTATTGGTATTCACATGAAATCTAGTCAATAACAAAAACCTTCAGAAAAACAAGCTCAGTCAGGGGACCAGTTCTTCTCTGGTCTAAATGAATGAATGTGGTACGATTTATGATTCCAGGCTGCATCACAGGTGAGATTTGTGGATTGATTTTATTTTAAAAATTGTATCAACAAATTGAGTTGCTGAAGTTTTAAAGTTTTAGTTGATTAGACATTTTTTGAGTATTAAAATTGAATTAAACTGTTAAAATGGGATCCAGAAAAAATTTAACGTAAGAATATACAATGTATTTTCTAAAAATGTTTTATGATTTAAATTAATTTGACATGCTTTTTGATCACTAAAATTTAGTCACAAAAAAAAAAAAAAAAAAAAATTTTGAAAATATGTTCATTTTCCAACTCCCCTGGAATTATACAGATGTGTTTTACCGTTTTTGAATCCATTCAAATGATCGCCGGGTCTGGCAGTAGCACTTTTAGCATAGCTTAGCATAAATCATTGAATCCGATTAGACCATTAGCTTCTCACAATAAAATGACTAAAGAGTTTCGATATTTTTCCTATTTAAAACTTGACTCTTCTGTAGTTACATCATGTACTAAGACTGGCGGAAAATGAAAAGTTGCAATTTTATAGGCCAATATGGCTAGGAACTATACTCTCATTCCGGCGTAACAATCAAGAAACCTTGCTGCCGTACCATGGGTGCAGCAGGTGCAATGATATTACGCAGCCGTCAGCTCTTCCGACTGCAACTCTCTGCATCTACACAAACTTAGTGCCGGTCACTTTCAGGCGCTGCGTAATATCATTGCGCCTGCTGCACCTATGATACGGCAGCAAAATTCCTTGATTGTTACGCCGGAATGAGATTATAGTTCCTAGCCATATCGGCCTATAAAATTGCAACTTTTTATTTTTCGCCAGTCTTAGTACACGATGCAGCTACAGAAGAGTCAAGTTTTAAATAGGAAAAACTATTGAAACTCTTTAGTCATTTTATAGTGAGATGCTAATGGTCTAATCGGATTCAATGATTTATGCTAAGCTATGCTGTGCTGAATGGATTCAAAAATGGTAAAACACATATATATATAAGTTTAGAGAAAGTTTAGAGTTGACAGGAATTGAAGTCTCACAAGTGAGATTTGTGGAGTGATTTTATTAAAAAATTGTATCAGTCTCCTTCTGCTTGTAGATCAGGATATGTCCCTCTATATGGCACTAGGTGGGATGGAAGAGTTTTGCCGTTTCGCCAGTAGTAGATATCCTTGATGTGTCAATCATTTATAACAATTTATAACATTTTTTTTTTTTTTTTTTATCTCAAATCACACTATAAAAATCATTTTCAGGTTAGTTCAGTTAATGTGCATGCAAGTTCTGGTGTTATGACTGTTCTATAGAGCAGCTGATGCCCAGTTGGCTTGGGTAATTGAAAGGCAAGAACTTTCTTACCCACCGCTGCCACATGGAGTGTTGTAATTTTTCACATTCAATTTTTCTGCGTTTTCTCATTCTCCTTATAATGTCTCTGACTGTATTCAGCAGCTGCCCTTGGGGCCTTTTGTCTCCACTCCACAGTAAGAAATTGCAAGGCTCAATTCAACTCATATCTCTCCTGGAATTCACTATTTATAGTGCAGAATTCTTTATTATTCCCAAAAATGGTTGTCAAGGATCCCAGGAATTAAGTCTTTAACTGTTCATAATAGTTCTGCAACAAATGCCGACTCCCCGCAAGCTATAACCATGTTTGTGCTGAACTCCAGGAAGAGGATTACAGTGTTAAGTGGTATAAATTTCGAAAACGTTAGCACAGTTGATTAAATTCATCATTGTCGTCCCCAAAATAAGCCCTGACGCTCCCTCTACAACATTCTTTGGGCTATTTGTCATAATAAATAAAGGTTTCTGGCAGTTTAATTAATCTTTAATTAATCCAACCCCCGCTAAAGGGAATCTTGGCACTAGTGTCCAGAGAGTGCAGTAAGAGTCAGCAAAAGCTTGAGGACGAAGTGTGGCTGCTGTCAAACTCCATATTTGTCTTTTTCTTTTGCACCCTCTATGAAAATAAAACTGCATTATGCTGATCTATTTTGGTAGCATTTGGTAGCAACATTAGACAAATATTCCGGGTTCGGTATAATCTACTGTAAACTCTACCATGTACTAACAGAAAGTCATTTTGAGTGTTCCTTCATTTTGTAAATGAGCCATGTCACACAAGTAGCAGTGCGATATAACCATACATATACAGCCATAACGCCCAGCTATGAGTGTGATATTCCATTTATACAACAGTTATATACAACAGTTTATACAACTGTTAAATAATTATATCTCATGCTTAACCACTTTAAAGACATCAGAGGCTGAGGTAAGGCCGCTCTCGGCGGGTTCATGAGCTCTGAATGGCCGCTGACACTCTGGAGCTCACATCTCCAAAAATGTTGGAGCAAATCGTATATTTAAAATCTTAAGGCTTTGTCCACACTAATACGTTATCGTTTGAAAACGCATCTTTTTCTCTCGGTTTTGGCCTTCCGTTCACACTGAGACAGTATTTTTGTCAGAGTGTTTTTTGAAAGCTCTCTCCAAGATGGATAAATTTGAAAATGCCGTTTTAAGGTTGTAGTGTGGACTATAAAAATGGAGGCTTTCGAAAACGATGACGCATGTTTAGTCATCTGACACATATTGTACCAATAGACATCAATGTTTTTACTGGTAATTGTGCCTGTTATGTGCTATTCACTATTGCACTGTTGCTAATTTAATTTTTACACTTTTCATAGAGTCCTAAAAAGATTATGGAAAATTTGCTCACAATTGCTGTCCTTTGGCAAAACCTGAGGGCAGTTGCGTTTTAGGTCAAACATGAGTGAGCACGACATGGACACGTCGGTAAATGAGATGTTTCTGTAAAAAAATGATTCTGCTAGAAGAATTGAGTGAAAACGTATCATGTTTGTTTTATCTGTATCATCTCAGTGAGTGTTTTTGAGGTTTTACACGTGCAGTAAAACGATTTTAACGTTTTCCGACGTTTCAGTGTAGATGAGAAACTTTTGGAAAATATCATTTATTTTTCTGTTATGTTGTAGAATAGTGGTACAAGAAAAACTGCAAGGTAACGTGTAATGTTTATCGGTTATGCAAGTTTATGCCATCAGAACTGTGAGAGTTGAATGTTTGAAACATTTATATGCCAGACGTACATTGTTAAATTACTGTATACTGTAGGAAGGAGTCAAAATTATTGCTGTCATTAGTGCTTAAAGAGTTACAGCAGAGCTTCCATGTTTAGCAAAAAACAAAAACAAAAAAACAAAACACTTTTTTTACTCAGAAATTGCCTGTAAATTTCACAAACAGTTACAAAGAAACTGCAAGTAAAATATTGTAATTAAATGTTACAAATTTTAAAGTAGAACAACTGAAATAGCATTTTCTTTTAAAATGTAAGAATGTAAAATGTGTAATTCTTTATAGTATATATGTGAACCTGGACCACAAAACCAGTCAGAAGCCACGCAGACCAAAAATCATTATGCTGTTAAGTAAAGGTAATGATCAGATATTTTGTAAATTTCCTACCGTAAATATATCAAAAAACATTTTTTTTCTTAATCCTATGAACCATACATTAATGGAAAGCTTATTTATTCAGCTTTCAGATTATGTATAATTTTTAATTTAAAAAAATTGACCCTTATGACTGGTTTTGTGGTCCAGGGCCACATATGTGTTTATATGTGAATAAAGGCCTAAATTAAATCTCTTCATCATACTAAGTGATCATATCTCTTTACAAGACTTAAACCACTATAGATTATTTTATGATGCCTTTATGACCTTTTTGGACCTTTTTGATGTTTTAGTTTTTTGGACTTTAAATGGAGGGACAGAAACCTCTTAGGTTTTATTAAAAATATCTTAATTTGTCTTTTGTTAAAATTAGGTTTTTAGGATAGCTTTAGCTTTTAGTTTTGGAATGACATTAGAGTGAGTAAATAATGACAATTTTTGGGTGAGCTAACCCACATATAAGTGATAATGATTAAGTGATTTACTGAGATTATAACAATAATAAAATAAGTAATAATTTCTTTAAATTGTATTTAACCAGGTTTATTCATTTAATGAGTTTGCATATTGTTATGGATAGATATGCAAGTTGTTCTCAGTTGTTTATAGAGGATGCTAATGTTGTCAGAACCTCTTGCAGATAAAATGGTCTTCGTGTAAAGGGTTATTGGGCATAATCAATGAGGCTTTACTAATAGAGAGCAGAGCTCAACCTTTAGAAGATTGAGCTGTTTTGTCCTTCATGCTGCTCTTTCTCCCTCCCAAGTGTCTCTGTTGTAAAACGATATCATCCTTCATTGTGATGATGTCCTCAGCTGGAGCTTTAAAAACCAAATGTAACTTAATAAGCCAGAAACTTTTTCAGGAGTGTAAGTTTCATAACCTACTCAATTATTTTGTCTGAGGTGCCACTTGCCTATAGGGATATTTTAAATTTGTTGCACATGCTCTTCTGTAGTGAATTAAGTATATTGATAAAAATAATAATAAAACTGACAATTATGGGCTGTCATACAACATTTGTTTGTTAGAGTTATGTTTTTATCTTAGGAACATTCTAACATCAAACTCAGCCGAAATTAATTTTGTCAAGTTGTTTGAACGCTATTTTGTGTGGCATGCTGAGTGTTGAAACAGAGCTGTAATTGTAGAAGACTAAACTAGAAATGCAGTCACGTTATGATAAGATTGTGAAAAGCATAAACAATCCCAGATAACATCTAAAAATATAGGATAATTATAGATTAATACGAGATTAGTGATCTTAATCAGATTAGTAGCGTGAAAAGTCAATTAAACGAGGAATGATCGTGCATCTCTCATTGCAGCTGCAGTCTAGTTGGATGAGACACAAGAGCATGTAGTCTGAGCCACACGCTGTTAAAATTCATCGCATGATGTGAGATATTTACTCAGCAAACTCTTCCGCCCAAATGCCTCTCAGACTTGACAGCTGTGCCGAGCGCACACCTTTTGAGGAGGCTGCTTATGTAACGTGTCAAAACTATAAACTCTGACTTCACAAACTCCCATCAACCCCTTTACCCGAGACGGATTTGTTGGAGCTGATGGCTATCCAGATCGCCTCCATCTCAAATTTGTTTTGTAGTATAATGAATATGCTTTTTGAGTCACACTGGGAGGCTGAAATGGAATTTCCTTGTTTGACAGAATAAAAGACAAACAAGGTTTGCTGTAACACATGCGTTTTAAGTTTTACCATTTAACAGAGACAGCATGTTAGCAACGCTCTGCACTTTGCTGGTAAAAGCAACAAAAAGAACTGAGTTTAGTTGGTGTTTACACTTAAAATAACTAGGGCTGTAGCTATCGATTATTTTAGTGATCGAGTATTCTACCGATTATTCTATCGATTAATTGAGTAATCGGATAAGAAGTCATTTTTCTTTATTAAAGGGCAATACTAAATATACAAGAGAAAATAAGATAGGTTTCTTAAAATAAACAACTAATTTGTTTCCTTTTTAGAAAAATCAACATTTTTATTGCTGAAATTGCATACATTAATAAACATGAAATCTAAACCCATTTAATGTAAACCTTTTTTTTTTTTTTTTTGCCAAATTACATTTAAAATGCAAATACAAATATATCAATTATATATATATATATATATATATATATATATATATATATATATATATATATATATATATATACATATATATAATATATATATATATATATATATATATATATATATATATATATATATGTATATATATATATATATACATATATAAATGAATACAAATTCATACAAATTGAGGCATTTAAATATAGTCCTATTTACCCACTATTTAATTCAGCTCAGAGGGACTTGAATGCATTTAACTTGCAGTTACAAATGCATAAATAATATTTTGTTATGTTAAACAAAACTGATACTGATACTTGCATGTATTTTTAAAATGAAGATACTTTAAATGTACCACCATTAATACCACCATTGCGATTGAACTGAATCATTTAACGGGTGATTCATTCAAGAATGAAACACCATCATGTTGCTCAAAAACGTGAAACAGTGCTGTGGCTGTGTTTGGAATGGTTATTTGTTGGCGAAATAGAGCAAAAACAGGCAATATGCGGTTTAAAATAACTCTCTTAATATTAACTTCTTGTTTATTGATGAACTCTTGCAAAAAATCAGTATCACATTTGTAATCATGCTGAGGCACTCTTCGTTTGATATTGACTAACTTTCTGTGTCACAGAGAATGAGACAATCAACATAAATAGCACTTAGTCTTTCACAAAACATAGCTAACTTAAGGACATCATAACTACAGTCTTAAATATGTCCAGCGTTTATCGGGTTGTGCGTCAGTAATAATGGTCCGTGGGGAAACACAGTGTTCCGTGTGTAGTTACAGTAAATGGACTAAAGGAAGCCTAGAGGCAAATAATTTGCCTCGATGATTTTTTGTATTCGAGTTACTCAAGGAATCATTTCAGCCCTAAAAATAACCCACAATTGAATTAAGAATATGCATAAACTATTGAATTTTGTAAGCTAGATAAAGAATAGTTTGTCAAGGCAGCTTTGAATGTTGGCTTGGTAAAGCTTGAAACATTAAGCTTTAATAATTCTATTTATTTATTAATTCCTGTACATTTTTTATTTTGAATTTGAATGATTTGCCAGCACAACATATAAGAGGGAAAATTCAGGGCAGTGAAGTGCCTACAGTAGATTTGACAGTGCCATCTTCAAGTTGACAGGGCTGCTGTAATTGATTTTGTCAGTTACATTGAAGTCCTCAGGTGTGCGGTTTTGACTAACTGTATAATTTATCACCAGCTTGTAGTTGCATGCTGAGCGTCTAGGAGTTTTAAGCATGCACACGTAGCACACGCTCACCCATACCTGCTGAGAATGACATCTGAACAGGGGCTCATTATTGATAATATGCCAATTAGAAAACATATGCATGCTCACGAAGATCATTAACGAGGGCAGTTTAGTGAGAGAAAGCAAGTGCGCTCTCTTTTTCTCTCGCTCTCTTTATCTTTTTCTTTCTTCTCTCTTACATTATCTATAATCACCTATGTTCTGAGGAGCAGAAAAAACACTGGTTTCAATTAATTGCCTTTTGAATGGACGTCTGGTGAGCTGTTTCTATATATAGATGACATTATCGTTACATCTTAGGTTCTTTTTTTGAACAACAGTCAGGTTGAGCTTTTTTTCAGTATAGCAGGTTGTTGAATATGCAATTACTGAAGTCCAAGAAATGCATATAAAAGCAATAACTGGTTTTATAGAATTTTGTATTACTCCTTAAATACATATTTCACCACAGGAGTAACAATAATTGACATTAATAGACTTAATTATATATATATATATATATATATATATATATATATATATATATATATATATATATATATATATATATATATATATATACATACATATAATTTTTAGATTAAAAATATAAAATTAATATATAAATATATTAATATATATAAATTATATTAATATCTAAATACATAATATATAAATGTATCAATTAATTTAACATTTAAAAATAATACATTTGAATGAATTTTAAATATTATATGTGACCCTGGACCACAAAACCAGTCTTAAGTAGCAGGGGGTATATTTGTAGCAATAGCCAACAACACTTTGTTTGGGTCAAAGTTATCGATTTCTCTTTTATGTGAAAATTCATTAGGATATTAAGTAAAGATCATGTTCCATTGTAAATTTCCTACCATAAATATATCAAAACTTAATTTTTTATTAGTAATATGCATTACTAAGAACTTCATTTTCTTGATATTTATATTTAGATTTTTTTTTGTACCCTCAGATTCCAGATTTTCAAATAGTTGTATCTCGGCCAAATATTGTCCTATCCTAACGAACCATACATCAATGGGAAGCTTATTTATTAAGCTTACTATACGCAATTTATTACAGATTTATTAGTATTACATGATTTTTATTTGCATTTAATTTTCATCAAAAAAAAAAAAAAAAGTTCTGGTCCTGTTACATTATTGATAGTCATTTCTTTCTTTCTTTTTTTATTTTCAGATGCAAAAAATGACTTTTTAAATATAATGTTTATTAATAATGTTTATAGATAATGTTAATTAATTAAAATGTTTATTTACTTGAATGGACCTTTTAGTGTTTACAGCAAGTGTTTTTATTGTGTTCTCTGTGTTGCATTTTATTAGATTGTCTTTATAGTTTACTGGACTTTCTCCAATCTATACTGTGTTCTGAACTACTTTACACCAGTACTGTGTATTTTATGGCCGCTATCTATCGCTGCACTGCACAATATGGCACATGCTGACGTCTGCATGCACACCAGTAACTACCTCAGCGCAGTGCCTCATCACACAGACACTTTCACTATCTGCAAATATTGCTGGAACATTTCTATTTTGTTTTTTGTTTTTTTTTTATTCAGGAGAATGAAATACAACTTTGACTTTGACTGTGACCGCTAACAGGATTGGTTCAAAATCTGCACTTCTCTTCACTTTAAGCCCTTTCACCTTGCCTCACACTCTCTGAGCTTCAAGGCTCTTTGCACTCTTTGATTGTTGTTCATTGGTTGGAGGATTTATAAGGATGGAGGAACAAAGTGAGAGAGAGTGGGACAGGGAGGATCGATAACAATGGTGAAAAATTGCACACAATTGCAGCAACATCCTTACAAATTAGCACACCGTATAGAGGTGCAATGGTAGGTAGTAGGAAGTAAAAATCCCATTCATTTTCTCCATAGAGAAATTGATTTTTTTAGAGATAATGTATAAACCTTTCAAGACGAACCTAATGTGAGGTCCAAGGTTGTTAAATGATGATATATGCTTTGTGGGAAAGGCACAATTCAGTGTGATTCCAGCTTCTTCTTTCAAGGCATCTTGTTTAATTGCTGTATTCCCAGTGAAGTACTACACTCTCCTGAATAGAGACTTCACATTCAGATACATTACTGTGAGCATGGAAATGGGAATTGCAGCAAAAGAGCTTTACAGCATCTGCCTAGTCATTATTTACTCATTACTTTATATGAATGCATTTAATTCTAGTTAAAGGTGCAGTATGTAATATTGAGAGTTATCAGCTGCAATGGGTATTGCAGTCTAAATTCAAAAGAGCATTGTTTCCCCCTCCCCATCCTCTTCAAACTCAATGCTCACGCGGGTTGCCAGATTTTAGACACGCAACAGAAACTATTGCAATTGACCCTTACGCTGTAATTTGAGTTGATTTATCATGCGTGTTTTAATATGCCAGAGCTTTTTAGATGGAAGCAGAGGCATTTTTTTCCACTATCTGGCAACCCGTGTGTCTAAATACTATTGGGTAAATTGGCAGTGGGTGGAATCACACAGACCAAACACACATTTTAAAGCAGAATTACTGGCTATAGCATGTTGTTTGGAGAAACAAATATGTGAACTTAGTACGTTTCCTAAATATCCATAAACAAATATTATTTTATGCTTTAGTACAGTCAAAAAATTACAGTTTTAAATTGTACTATTCTTTTTCAGATTAATTTTAGATTAAATTCAATAAATTGAAATTATACGTTTTAAATAAAAAAAAAAAATTATGCAAATGTACTTTTTTATTTGTATATAAATATACATATGCACATTTTATACTCATGATCAATGACTTATAGTCAGTAGATTTATATTGTGCCATTGTTTCATATTAGGTTATGTCATTCACAAAGCTTCATGGGATAAGTAATTGCCTCGGGTCATAGAGCTTTTTAGATGGATGCCGAGGCTTTTTTCTACTATCTGGCGACCCGTGGTGTCTAAATACTATTGGGTAAATTGGCAGTGGGCAGAATCACACAGACCAAAACAGAAACAGATATTCTGACACAAAACACACATTTTAATGCAGAATTACTGGCTATAGCATGTTTTTTAGAGAAACAAATATGTGAACTTAGTATGTTTCCTAAATTTCCGTAAACATGTATTATTTTATGCTTTAGTACAGTCAAAAAAATACATACAGCTTCTTTAATGGAGTCAGTAGTTTTAATATTATATTTCAGATTAATTTGATATAAATATATAATATAAATTGAAATAATACATTTGAAATTAAAAATAGAACATTTTATGCAAATGTATTTTTTTTATATAAATATATATGTGACCCTGGACCACAAAACCAGTCATAAGGGTCAATTTTTCGAAACTGAGATTTATGCATCACCAGAAAGCTGAATAAATAAGCTTTCCATTGATGTAGGTTTGTTAGGATAGGACAATATTTGGCCGAGATACAACTATTTCAATATATGGAATCTGAGGGTGCAAAAAAATCTAAATATTGAGAAAATCGCCTTTAAAGTTGTCCAAATGAAGTTCTTAGCAATGCATATTACTAATCAAAAATTAAGTTTTGATATATTTACAGTAGGAATTTTACCAAATATCTTCATGGAACATGATCTTTACTTAATTTCCTAATGTTTTTTGGCATAAAAGAAAAATCAATAATTTTGACCCATACAATGTATTTTTGGCTATTGCTACAAATATACCCCAATGACTTAAGGCTCATATTAACTTGTGGAAAATAGGCATCCGATGTTCCCCTTAAAGGATTTAAAGGTGTTCTAGATAAATTGTTCACTCATTGACTAGTTGTTTGCTGGATGACTAGCTAACCATTCCTACCAGACAGTATTTCAGTAACCCTTATGGTCTGACAGACTGATAGGCGCCTCAGGCATGCTTTACCAAAGTCCTTTCATATTTCTGTTAGAAATCCTTTCTTGGAGGTTCTTGAAGGTCTTGGTTATATAGCAAATCCATCCTCATGTAGACAGCAACTGCTGTCAACACTGCAACAACTCCATCTCTCTCTTTGTCAGCAACAGGCTTGCCACATGCCTCCCTATTTAGCTTCAGTGGATCAAACGCTTGGCATTTTTCTTTGTAACTTCCCTCCTTCCTCACCGCATTCTGTCACAGACAGCTCTCCTTTTCCTTATATATAAAAGTAACAAGAGGTTTCCCATCCTGCCAAAATTATTGCGGTAATATATCGTTTCTAGTGATGTAACAATATCAAAATTTCACGATACGATAATATCGCAATATGGGGTCTACAATACGATATTTATTGCGATATTTAAAAACAAACAAACAAAAAAAAAAGACAAATGAAGAATTGGAAAAAAAAAACAAATAAATTTTGTACATTTTGAAGTTAAATTATTCTATCTAATGCACTCTAAATTACATTAACACTGGTGTTTTAGGAAGCCAAACAAATTAGAATATAATAATAATAATAGAAACAATGACAGTAATAGTCTTATATTTTAAAACAATTGCACTATAAAATAAATGAAAGTGAATATTTCACAGGCATATTTTTTTTCTGCTTTCAGAAAATTACAATATTTCTTTCCTAATTTCTACACTTAAAAGAGATATTTTGAATTCGGACTGCAGTAACGTTACCCATTTAAACTGGTAGCTGTCAGCAATTTATATTGCACTTTTAAGCTTTTATTTTTTATATTTTATTCTGAAACTGCAGTGAAACTATTATTTTGACAGAAAACTCCAGTTTCAGTGAAAATAGGCTTACAAAAATGTCTCATTACAAATCTAGTGAAATGCTGTAATCACTGCCACAAAAATAAAGTATAATTGGTGACCGTTGCATTCACAAATGGGACATTTGGCACAAAATGGCACATTCCATGGACAAGAATCAATGAAATGCATTATTAGACCATTTTCAAAGGCTGCATGATATATTAAACCCATTAAAAATCATAATAAAGCATAATACTGTAATGAATGCACAAAAGCTACGATTCAATTAAGTAAGTGCGCTGCAGGTTTAATATATGCGCTTTAATTATTGACAGTTATGCTCATCTCAGAGCACCTTCATTCACAGTAAATGCTGCTCCACACAAACTTGTCATTTACATGCGTGGCCCATCTTAAACTCCATTTCTGCATATTGCTGTGATATTGGGTTTATTATAACGTTCATCTGGGAACACAATGTGCGCCATTTCATCAGATTTGTAAGGTAAATCACTTATAAACCTATGCAAACACAGGAGAATACGTCAGTATCTTTCTCAACATGCTAACTGTTCATTGCGATTTCAAAATAAAAGCTCAAACCCTCACAACCCACACTTTTGATATCCACATATTCAAGAAATTACAGTGGCTGTAGCATTTCTGTCGTAAAGAAATGGCCAGCTATTAAAGATTAAGTTCATATGTGAATTAAATGTTGTTTAGTTAATGTTAAACAAGGATTAGATTGCTCAGTAAAGTCTAAAAACAATTGTCTGGCTGTTGGCGCCCTCTGCAGGCATTTGTTATAATGCATAATGCACATTAGTTCTATTGTTTATAATACATTGTTTTTTTAGTTTTGTTCAGTAAAACCATATGATTACTTGCTTTTGCTATTTTTACTTCCTCAAAAAGGAAGGGCTGGGCGATATGAATTTCCTCGATAAACAATAACAAGAGTTCGATAAATGTTTGATATAATGTTTATGCGGCAAAGACGGAACAAAAAACACTTGGACCGTTTATCCGATTTGGTTTATAGCCAGATGAAACAGCGCTGACAAACAGGAGAAAGACTGTGCGCAACGATACAGTCAGAAGACTTTTTAATCTACAAATTATATTACTGTAATATTTTATTGTATTAAATGTATTGAAGGAGGAGTAATGGAATATAATTACAGTATTTCTGATGAAGCTATAGCGTTTATGCATTTATACTAAATGTATTTAGACTGTTTTTCATACAAATACCTAGAAACCATTTTTACCATGGCACTAAGGTGCTATATTTGTGGTTTTAACTGTTATCATGATCTATGGATGATACTATGGAAGAGCATTTAAAAAAAAAAAACAGTCAGAATAATTTAATTTCACCATAAAAATGAGGTTGCTAAAATGTTTACAGATATTACTGATTTTGATAGTGAACATAAATCTACATCTGCATCCTAACTCAAGCTACTATCAAATGTGTATTTCTAAGAGACAAAAAAAAAAATGTTATTATTATTAATATTATCAGGTAACACAAACCTGTTTCTTGATCTGAAACAATATTACTCATTAAAACATGCAAAACTAAGAAATTATTTTTTTTTCTGTTAGGATATTTATTTAAGGAAAAATGACTGGAAAAACTGTGAAAAATTAAAAAAAAAGTGTTTGTCATGTTGTGACCATAAAGAATATTTGTTTTTTTTTTTTACAACTTTCACATTATAGCAAAAATCTGCCTTTAGACTGGGAAAAAAAAAAGAAAAAATAATTATTGATATCGACTAATATGAAAAAAAAAAATATTGTGATCATTTTTTGGCCATATCACCCAGCCCTAATTATAATTATCCAATAACTCGATTAATCACCAGAATAATTGACCGATTACTCAGTTACCAAAATAATGATTAGTGACAGCCTTAATCAGCAATATTATCTGTCCTTTAATGTAAGACTCTGCAGAAATCTAGGTTTGTCTAAGGAACAGAATATAATAGAGACAAAAATAGTCTTTTTTTTCCACTTAGCAACCAGCCGAATACCCTAGCAACCACATAGCTCTCAGAACACCTTAGCAACAGCATAGCAATTCCCTGACAACCAGCCACCTCACCCTAGCTTCATGACGGCCTGTTTTGCACTGGAAAATCCCACTGATTTTGTTCAGTAGTTAGTTATAGCAGGAAACAACTTCACAGCTTTCTTGAAAGACGCAGATAAAAGAGTGCGATCTGAGTTTTATGTTCTGTCATCTTTCCTGTTCGCTCATTTTGTTCCTCATTTGCGTATTGTCTGACTCTGTTTTTCGCTGCTGATTAGCTTTGTTCTCTTCGTCAGTAACAGCTTTTAGGTCATAGTGCCATTAGGCGGAAATCATAACTCCCTCGCCTCAGTGTTGTGACAGACGGAGCTTTCACATTCTCATGAAGAAATACAAGTAAAGGCTCTCCACACTGCTTTCAACAATAAGCGCGTGTTGCGTTCGTGTGGCTGTCTTAGCAATTGTTGTCTTGGCTTGAATCTGTCATGAGCGAGAGGCTTTATCCGGGCTGTTCCGGGGACACGGTCTCCGAGAGGTCGGGGAGCGATCAGAAAGAGTGATTCAGCTGTCTTGTCGCTGTCCTCAACCTCTTGTTTTCAATCCGTTGTGCAGCCAGCTGTTTCTCGACTCTTCTCATTTCCGCAGTGATTGTGAGCAGCAGATTCAGCTTTAGGAGTGCTGTTACCTTTGAGCGCTTTAGGAGACATTTGCAGGAGCTAAAAACAGCTAATTTGTGTCACATAATCAGTGACGTCTAATAGATGCATGTGTAACAGGCCTCCTCAGCAGTGCTGTAGAGAATCAATGGGGAATCAGAGCACAGCTGAGAAAACGAACCCTTATTTGAGCCGTCGGTGGCAAACGAGCCAAATCAGACGAAAGAGCCATCTGCTCCTGAACTGTACAGTATATAGAAGCTTAACCAATTAGATAAACGCGCTGTCTGAGGGGGCAAAAAGGCTGTAAGATGGCCTTTATAAAAAATTTACCATGGTAACCAAAGATTCAGCCACACTTCTTTTTAAGAATTAATATGGGATATACCCTAGTGAAAAATAAATATACTAAAATGTATTTCAAATACATTTATTTCATGCCAAGTAAACAACAAATAAATCTACATATTATGTATTTAATAAAAATACGCTGCAACTGTACCTTTAGTATACTAAACTGGTATACTACACTAATTTTGCACTTAATGCACTTTAATTGCACGGAAGTAGTGCTGAAAAACAACTAAAGATATACTTAAGTATATTTGATTGTGCTGGAGCTATTGCAAGTATACTTAAGGTACACTTTAAATATTTGGCATTTAAAGACCAATATTCTCATCAGTAGTGACAAAACATATTTTAGGCTTAGTATTAAGAAATATGCATTGTGTACTCTGAATGAAGTTTAATTACAGTTTTTATATCAGTAACTCTGGAGCAATATGTCAGTAAATATGTCAATAGACTTGAACTGTACGTATATATATATATGTGTGTGTGTGTGTGTGTGTGTGTGTATGTATGTATGTATTTTACAAAATAAAATAATTAAAATAGTTACAATTTATTTTAGACATCACATTTTTATAATGTAAATACAAATTGACTATTGTGGGATTTGCTAAAGACACATTATTATTATTATTATTATTATTATTATTATTATTATTATTATTATTATTATTATTATTTTGTGCTATTATTATTTAATTTTATTGCATTTATGTAAGTGTTTTATTAAATTTTTTGTATTATTTTTGGATAAATTCACAAACACATGTTTTTGTTCAGATTGTTTTTTTCTTTAACAGTTTATCATTTTATATATAATTATTTAATATTTTTTTTAAGTGAATGTAGGGCAGGACAAAAATTGAATATATTAAAATTAAGAAAAATTATTTGTTAGTTGTTAACCGTTAAATAGATAAAACAATAAAACATTGAAAACATTTATTAAATATATTTAATTTTTAATTTTATTATATGATTATTTTATCTTTTTATCTTTTGTTTTTATTTTATTCACAATAAAAATAATAATAATAATTATTTTTATTATTATTATTATTATTATTTATTTTTATAATTGTTATAATTGTTATTTAATTTTTTTGCATTTAGGTAAGTGTGTTATTTTTATCAATAATTTGTGTAAGTGTTTTATTTAATGTTTGTAAGTATTTATTTTATTTTATTTTATCGTACAGTGTTACAGGTGTAAAAAATTGAGTAAATGAGAATCATATCCAATATTGGCAAAATAAATTCTGGATAAGCCAATGTGGTAACAATATATATATATGTTTTGTATTTATCTTGAATATTAATCTTTTTTATTTTTTAGCTTTGCATGCTCAATTTTCATGCATTGCTTTTTTTTAAAAAAAAAATCAGAATGCAGTTTATAATGAAATTCAAGTATGTTCTGCTTTCTCAGTATGCCTACAAGATATGAAATATTGAATATGAGAAAATGCTAAATGATTTTTAAAGTGAGTCATCACAAAGTTATATTGAAGGTAACTCTATTGCCCCCTACTGAGGTTAATTACCACCACAGCAAGAATGTAAAAATGTATTAACAGAACTTTTCTGAACAACTGTATAATAATGAAAACTATGCAAATTACATTATACTTTAATAAGAGTGATCCTCAGCTGTAGTAAATAGAGATTTCCTGTCTCAAGGTAAAACAAAGAGCAGAAACGATAAGTCCCCTGCGTCTTCTGTTTGTTATGTGTTTGTCTGATTTTTTTTCTTTTTTGTATGTTCTTGCCATGCTTTGTGAGCAGCACTGTGACAGGAGGGAATCTGGGGAGGATTAGGAAGCTGCTCTGCCATTTCTGACACGTAGGAAAGGAAATAGAGAAGGACAGAGATATGAAAAAGGAGAAAACTAAAGGAAAGAAATGTCAATGTTAAAAGGGTTATGAGGAATAAAAAAACCCAAGGCAGATGAGGAATGACCAAAGATATTGACAGTTGAAAATGGGAAATAAAGAGAGTGGCATAGTGATAATGTTCTCTAAAACCTCTGGTCTTCTCCCCTAACAAATTCTCTGTCTTCCCTTGACAGGATTATTATATTATTACCTCATTTTATTGGCGGAAGAAGGTGGTGGGCGAAGGGAAGGGAGGGAGAGAGAGATACAGAGCATCTGTCTTATAACCTCAGACGGCTCTGCCTCAGAACTCAGAATCCAAGAAGTTAAGCTGAAATTGATGAAGAGAGTCTAGACCTTTGTCCTGTTGAGGCCAGAATGAGATAGAGTGCTAAATAGACAGTAAAAGTCTTCTTCTTGAGGTCCTTTTTGACCCCATTAGCTGAGCACAATTTAGCCATAAATTACAGCTTATTAGATTTTCAAAGTACAGCTAAGCATGTTTCTAATTAAAAAAATGTTAACAGTTCTTAACAGAACATTTTTGAAATTTTTTGCATGTTCCTTTTTTTTTTTTTTTTTTATTACAGTTGATCATTTTATGATGTTTGAATATTTTTAAGCAAATGTAAGGCAGGACAAAAACTAGATATAAAAATAATTTTTAATTGCTATTTGTTAAATAGAAATAAAAAAAAACCTTGATAAAACATTGAAAACATGTCTTTATTAAATATTTTATTTTATTATTATTATTTTGTCTTTTTAGGTGTTTTATTTTATTTATTTTTTTTTATTTTATTAATAATATCAACAATAATAAAAATAATTATTATTATTTTCTAAGATTGTTATTTAATGTATTTTTGTCTTTTATTTTTAAATAATTTTTGTGTTTTATTTTATTTTTGTAAGTATTTTATTCAATTTTATTTTATTTTTTATTTTATTTTATTTTTTGTATTTTATTTTATTTTTGGATAAAGTCACAGAACGCTGGAATTTTATGCATGTTTCTAATTTAATTTGTTCTTTTTAACAGTTTATCATTTTCTATTGTTTTAATATTTTTTAAGCAAATGTAGGGCAGGACAAAAATTGGATATATAAAAATAATACGTTATTTGTTAATTGTTTTCAATGTTTTATCGATTTAACAATCTATTTAACATGTCTTTATTAAATATATTTTATTTTATTATATTATTATTATTTTATCTTTACAAGTGTTTTATGTTGTTTTTTATTCATAATAATAAAATAATAATAATAATTATTATTATTAATATTATTCTTTTTATTGTTATTTTGTAAGATTATTTAATTTCATTGTATTTATGTAAGTGTGTTATTTTTATAGTTTTTTTAAGTATATTTTTATATATAAAATATAGAATTAAGTATAATTATATAATTAAGTATATTTTTATATTATAAAATACATCATATATTATAATATATTTTTATAAGTATTTATTTTTTATTTTTTATTTTTATTTATTTTATTTTTTATTTTTTTGTAAAATATGGGATCTGTGCATTTGATCTTGTAGTTTAAATATAGAGTAGACACTATATTTTGCTCAATGCAAATGAAAACTAGGCTGTGAGGGATATAACGTATAGTGTGTGCAATGGGTTGCACTGTTTGTGTCTTCTTATTGATTGTTAAATCCATAAAACAATGAAAATACATCTTTCTGAAAAACTCTGAGGAAAAAATGGATTGTGAAAATAAGATATGACCTAAAACGGTAGAATGTGTTAAACACACAGCTTTTCTCCTCACAGTCTCATTTTCATTCACATCAAATTAAATATGCTGTCTTCTCTGAGTAATGTCCATTGAAGACAGTGGCAGTAGAGATGAAGTGCCTCAGATGGGCTTTTACCGAATTAAAATACAATGAAAAGAAAACAAAGTGGTATTCTCATTATTGAGAAAGTGAGACAAATGAAGTGGTGGAAATGGCTTAGACGGTGGACCTATAGCAGTGTTAATGAAAAGTCATATTCACCTGGTGAGACTCATCACTAGACCCTTCAGCTGTGTTTCCGCTCCATGATGCTCTCCTTGACCACATGTGCTCTGTCAAAGTCACTCACTCGTTCACTCATTCTCTATTCCCTGCATAGTCAATGCCACATGGTGCACCATATGGGGAAGAAATGAATGCAGATGAGTGAGCGAATTTGGATGCTAATGTAAATACATTGAAAAACAGAAAAGGCACTGGTCATTTCCGTCCATGACATTTACATAAACTTTCAGACATTTCTTACAGTAAGGTACATTATCTTACATGTAACTTACTTTGTAAGCAAGAGTCAACACATAAGCATACTTAAAAAGCATACTTTTAGCATACTAAAGTATACTAAGCATACTTAAAATTAAATAATAAAATTATTTTTAATTGACTATTTTTGTCATTTTTAAAATGTTATTTATTTTACATGTACCGATCTTTGTCAACAAGAATCAACAAATACAGTTAAGCGTACTTCATTAAGCTTATTTTATTCCATTTTATTTCATTTGTAATGTTTAATTTATTTTAATTGTAATTTATTTTAATAAGTATTTTGTTTTATTTTTGTATTTATGTAATGTTTTTTTGTAAATATTTTTGTTTATTTTTTCATTTTTGTAAGTGTTTTATTTCATTTTATTTTATGTAGCATATTTTTGTGAATATTTTTTATTTATTTTCATTATTAGTAATTATTGTAATTTATTTTAATTATTTTCGTGTTTTGATTTTTGTAAATTTTATTATTGTAGGTTTCTTTTTTACATCTTACATGTACCTTACTTTGCAAATAAGAATATTCACATGAACATGCTTTATTTTATTTTATTTTATTTTATTTATTTATGTAACATGTTTTTGTAGATATTTTATTTATTTTTTGTTTTTTTTTGTAAGTGTTTTATTTCATTTTATTTTATGTAGCATGTTTTTTGTAAATATTTGTATTTATTTTTTCATGTTTTTATTTTTGGATTTGTTGTGTTTTTGTAAACATTTTTTTTATTTTATTTTAATCTAAAACATTAAATTTAAAAAATGAAATATAGTTTTAAAAAGTTTTAATAAAATTGTATTTTATTTATGTAGCATCTTTGTAAATATTTGTATTTATTTTTGTAAATGTTTTTTGTGTAAATGTGTTTAAGTTTTATTTTATTTTATTTTATTTTTCTAGCAGGGTTTTTGTACATGTCTAAAATGTTGTTTATTTGTAAGTGTTTAAAAGTGTGTAAAAGTTTATTTTATTTATATGCCGTTTTGTAAATATTATTTTTTTATTTGTAATTTTTGTTTTTTATTTTTGTACAATTATTTTATTTTATTTTATTTTATTTTATTTTATTTTATTTTTGCAATCTTGAAACTGACCCACACATCTCAGGTAAAATACATCCATGATCAAGTCTGCTCAAGGAGCAGAACAGTGTTCTCATCTTTCCTTAAAGCAGCAGTATCTATAGCATTCTAGTGGCGAAGCATTGCTACGTCCATGCGTAAAAACAGCATTCATTTCCCAGTCACGTTAAGTCATCAAGCTATTAAAACGCTGCTGATATCTGCTCCTCGTGTCAACACTATGATAATTCCTGTTTTATCCCTGTCAAAATAAATTAGAATGATGTGATATTTCAGCTTTTCGTGGTTCATAAATCCTGCTTAATTCAGGACTTCTGACGGGGACACCTGCCTTTCCGCCCAAAGGTTATGACACATAACGGGTCACGCTGTGTTTATGAGGAGATTATGGTGCTTTATGAGGACTGGCAGCATGGCACAGGGGTGAAGACGGGAGATTACGGGCGAGGGGTTTAGAGGTTTGTGGCGTCTGTCTGCCCACGTTCACACTTTCCTTTTTAAAGGACTCATATCATACGTTTTTTATCATTTCATTTTTTTTGTCCATAGCATTAGTTTTTTTCTTTTGGTCCTTTAATGAATTCATATCATGAGCCATCTAATTTCCCTTGGTCTTTTTAGATGAAAGACCTTGATGAACTTTAAAAAAAAACTTTCAAAACTCAAAACTTTCTCCCAGTCTAAAAAAAATCTGATTTTAACAGTGTATGTAGCACATTTCAGTGTGGATCGTGATCTTGTTGTGTTGTAATACAAGCTGTTATCTATAGAATTGTAATCTATACAAAAAACACAATCTGGTGTGTGAGCGCTGGAACGCAGTGCTAACGCTGCTTCTCATTACATATGCAAAGTAGATGTTTCTTAAAGCTGCAACTTGTGTTGCTCAGAGAGATGGTAGAAAATGCCCATGAAAACTAAAATATGACTGTGTAAACACCTTCTTTAAATATGAAATCAGTAACATCGTTCAGCTGGACTGTTTGCTGTCAGGTTCAATTGTTTGTACATCTTCTGCCAGTGATGAGAGTTTTTCTTCTTCTTCTTATTTTTTTTTTTATTTTATTTTATTTTATTTTTGTAAGTGTTTTACGTTTATTTAGTGTTTTTTTTTTTTATTTTATTTATTTTACATGTACCTTAAATGAGAATGAGAATCAACACATGAACAAGTATACATTGAACGTGTTGTATTTTTATATTTTTTTATTTTATGTGTTTTGTATTATTTTGTATTAATATGTTAAGTTTTCTTTTATTTTTTGTTTTTGTAAGTGTTTTATTTTAGATTTGTATTTTATTGTATTGTTGTAAATAATGTCTTTTTTAAGTGATGTAAAAAAAATTACATCATCATCATGTTGTCATTTGAAGTTAATCTAACTCATCTTTCTTGTTACAAGTCAGGCTATTTAGACCAGTTTTGACAATCAGTTTGACAATCAATATGCAAAAAAAAAAAAAAAAAAAGTTATTAATAAACTAATCTACTTAAAAAATTAATGTTTATTAAAACTAATATTTTATTTTATTTTATTTTATTGTTTTCAAGACAAAGTTCACCCAAAAATGCTAATTCTGCATGGACAGAATGATGATTTTCATGAAAATGAATTATTTATTAAAATAAACTGTTTTATTATAAAATAAATTATTTTATTTTGTTATTTGTTTTTATTTTGTTTAGTTTTTTTTTTTTTTTTACTTTATTTTATTTAATTGTATATGTTTTTATTATTTTATTTTATTTTATTTTATTTTATTTTATTTTATTTTATTTTATTTTATTTTATTTTATTTTATTTTATTTTATTTTATTTTGAAGACAGAGTTCACCCAAAAATGCTAATTCTGCATGGACAGAATGATGATTTTCATGAAAATGAATTAGTTATTAAAATAAATTATTTTATTTTATTTCATGTTATATGTTTTTATTTTATTTTATTTTACTTTGCAAGACAAGGTTCCCCCATAAAGTACAAGTCAAGTTATTTAGACAATTTTGACAATCAATTCAATATGCAAAAAACAAACAACAAACAAACAAAAAAAAAACTGTTATTAATAAACTAATCTGCATTTAAATGTGTTCATAAGAATCCAGTTAAATCCACTAAAATGATCAGGAACATTGTTAAGAATAAATTACAAATTAGAAAATTAAATTTACAAATGAAAATAAACACCTTTTTAAAAAAAGACATCAGATGCCTGTTTCCACTAAATTAAATGTCATGAAATGTCTGGTTAAAATTCCTCAATGATCATGTAAAACAACACTTTTTGCCTTGTCAAAAACAGCTCTGTTCACAGCGAGGCGTTTCAGTGCATGTCTCTTTAAATGATAATGAGCTCTGCTCACCCCGCCTCTCTCTCTTCCATTTTTTATCTATTCGTTGGCATGCTACCATCAAAAACAAAACTAATCCAGTACGTCTTCAGTTGCTCTGATGTCGGGAGAAAATGATAACCCTGGAATGCTTACGGGACGTTGTCGCTACAGCTGCTCGAGTGCAAAGAAAATTACAGACAGCGTACAACTGGCTGAGGGTGGAAATGCTAATATGGGACGGTCAGTCAGCGGTCATGGGCGGGGCTTGAGCAGTATGACATCACACTGCTCAGAAAATCAAAACGTCTTAATAATTCGGACTTTTTAGGTCTCGTGGGGATTCAAAAAAGAAGTGAACGTTAAGGTTAAAACATGTTTTGATTAACTTCTTTTCTTTCTTTCTTTTAAACCAAAGATTAAAGAATATGTGATTTCTTATATGACACCTTTAATAGCGTTTGTTCTCCTCCCTCGAGTTGTGCTGTTGGACTCTCTCTCTCTCTCTCTCTGTTTCCCTTCGTTTTCTCATCCACCCTCGGTCTGTATCAGCAAACATCCTCTGTCTTCCTCTGCAGAGCAACTTTGCCAAACTCTCTGTGAACTCTCCCAGAGTTGCGTCTTTGGAGTTTGGCAGAAAGAGGGAAAGTGAGGCTTTTAAAAGTTCTGTGCGGAGGGTTTTCATTAGGTTTCACTTTTCACAGTTGCTTTCGACACTGTGTCAGCTTGTTTGTGAAGTCTTTTCTGAGTTAGCAAAGCTTATAAGAGACTTACGCCGGTTGTTTTTGTGCAGCTGGCTCTCACTTTGAGTGTGCGTGTGTATATGTGCAGAGTAAGATGTCACTCTAGTCCTGGAAAATGAAAAACAATTGGGCACTAATAGAAGGTATTTTGCATACAGTGAAAGTCCCAGTAGGAAAGTAGGGTCTCGTATGACACATCTTTATTTTTGTCTCAGCCAAGAGAGTAAACGGAATGTTTGCTTCCATTTTAATTCCATAATTTGACATATTTCATAGGTCTTGTCAGATTTTTCTCCTATATCTCCTAAGGTTTTACAATAGTTTTACAATTTACTTAAAGGAACACTCCACTTTTTTTGAAAATAGGTTAATTTTCCAACTCCCCTAGAGTTATACAGATGTGTTTTACTGTTTTTACCGGGTCTGGCGGTAGCACTTTTAGCATAGCTTAGCATAAATCATTGAATCCGATTAGACCATTAGCATCTCACTATAAAATGACTAAAGAGTTTCAATATTTTTCCTATTTAAAACTTGACTCTTCTGTAGTTGCATTGTGTACTAAGACTGGACGATATGGCTAGGAACTATACTCTCATTACGGCGTAAAAATCAAGGAACCTTGCTGCCGTACCATGGGTGCAGCAGGCGCAATGATATTACGCAGCCGTCAACTCTGCATCTACACAAACTTAGTGCCGGTCACTTTCAGGCGCTGCGTAATATCATTGCGCCTGCTGCACCCATGGTACGGCACCAAAATTCCTTGATTATTACGCCGGAATGAGAGTATAGTTCCTAGCTATATCGGCCTATAAAATCGCAACTTTTCATTTTCTGCCAGTCTTAGTACTCGATGCAACTACAGAAGAGTCAAGTTTTAAATAGGAAAAATATCTAAACTCTTTAGTCATTTTATAGTGAGATGCTAATGGTCTAATCGGATTCAATGATTTATGCTAAGCTGTGCTAAAAGTGCTACCGCCAGACCCGGCGATCGGCTGAATCGAAAAACGGTAAAACACATCTGTATAACTGGAAAATGAGCCTATTTCAAAAAAAAGTGGAGTCAAAAAACAGTGTCTCAAACTGCGTTTATAGTTTTAATATGAACTTTTTGATCAAATGATCAGAGCTATACTATTCATATTCATTGTATAGCTCTGTCAACAATTGTCTAATTTTTAGATGCAATTATGTGATATTTTTCGGAAGTTTTATGCTTTAAATGGGGTGAGAACCCCATTAAGTCTCTTTATCTTATAAAAGAGCAACCTCAGAGCAATAACATATCCCTTCTGGGAGTTAGTCTGCATTATAATGCCAAGCCTGCCTGCTTCTTTTTTCCATAACCTTTAAAAGGTTTTATAAATTTTTTTCTCTCTCTCTCTTTGCAGGTAAAGTGCTGAACGCTGATTTGAGGCATTATCTTAGTCTACAGTTCCAAAAAGGATCACTCGACCACAAACTACAGCAAGTGATTCGAGACAACCTGTATCTGCGCACCATTCCATGTAAGTCACACACATATACACCATAATAATATTTTTTATTAAAATAAATGATTTATTTGTTGCAATAAATGTATTAAAATATTTTATTTTATTTTATTTTATTTTATTTTATTCTATTTTATTTTATTGATAAAACAAAGTTCACACAAAAATGCCAATTCTGCATGGACAGAATTCTAATTTTTATGGAAATTATTTATTTATTTATTACAATAAATGTATTTTATTTTATTATTATTTTTTTTTATTAACAAAACAAAGTTCACCAAAAAGTGCACATTCTGCTTGGACAGAATTCTCATTCTCATGAAAATGAATTATTTGTTTATTACAATAAATGTATTTTATTTTATTTTACTAGGCAAGTTTCACCCAAATATGCAAATTCTGCATGGACAGAATTCAAATTTTTAGGAAAGTGAATTATTTATTTTTTTACAATAAATCATTTTATTTTATTTTATTTTATTTTATTCTAGTTTATTTTATTTTCAAGACAAGTTCACCCAAAAATGCAAATTTTGCATGGACAGAATTCTTGTTTTTATGAAAATGAGTTATTTATTTATTTCAATAAATGTATTTTATTTTATTTTATTTTATTTTTTTGTTTTGTTTTGTTTTGTAAAATGAATTAGTTTATTTATTTCAATCATTTTATTTATTTATTTTATTTTATTTTCAAGACAAGGTTCACCCAAAATTGCACATTCTGCATGGACAGAATTCTTATTTTCTTGAAAACACAAGAACATTCAAGCGCTTACAGTTCCACTCTGTCTTTCTCTGGCAGTCTGGTTATCTCATCTTACCTCTCAGTCTTTTCCCCTTCGGTTTAGTGAGTGAATCCTTTGGCTATTTCTCAGACTGGTGTGTCTATTAGTGTAGTTGGTGAGACAGAGCCTCTCCTCAGGCGAAATCTCTCGTGTTGGTCTGGCCCTCTGCAGCACACCACCAGCTCTCCTCTGTGATGCGCTGCGTGAGATGCTGTTTCTCTTGAGAGTTGTGGAGTGGTTTTCTGAGAGCATGTTTCTTCTCCAAGCACTAGCACACTGCTCATTAGTTTCTCATTCAGCTAGTTCGTTATTCCCTATTTAGTCTAATTTGATAAGTGACAGTGACAGACGTGTCATGAAACACTCTGAGGGGCAAATTTACCACGACACTTTAGTGCGAAATATTTCACAAAAGAAAAAAAAAACTGCAGTATAATCTGTTTATTTTTGTCAATCTTTTTTTAGGCAAAGCATACCTTTCTATGCAATTGTAACTTCTTATAAAATATGCCAAACATGTAAAATAGATTGGTTATTGATGTACAGGCACATTATGCATTATACATTTTAATGCAGATTTGTCACAAAACTAAATTGAACCTTAATAAGCATGAATACAATGTTGCTAATCCGGTTAAAACAAAACAAACAAACCACAAAAATGAAGCGTTTTATTATGGTGTACTGTATTACAATGTAATTTTTTTTTTTTTTTTATATATATATTCTAAAATGTCATTTATTTCTGTGATGGCAAAGCTGAATTTTCAGCATCAGTCTTCAGTGTCACATGATCCTTCAGAAATCATTTTAATATGATTATTTGCTTCTCATAAAAAATATTATTTTCAGTCTTAAAAACAGTTGTGCTGCTTACTATTTTTGAATTCTTTGCTAAATAGAAAGTTCAAAAGAACAGCGTTTATTAAAAATAGAAATCTTACATTATAAATGTATTTACTCACTTCTGATCAATTTAATGCATCAGCTATAATATATAATATATAATGAGATATAGTTTATGCTGTGGAATATATAATAAATGTTTTCCTAAATTAAATATTCTCCAATACTTTTTTTGCAAAACAATAGAAGTCTGCCGTACCTCAAGCTGTTTTTTTTTTGCTCTTTGTAGCTCCTGTCACTCTGAATATCCTTCTGAAGGATTTCAGCGTAAGAAATGAGCAGCTAAAGTTTATTTTTAACAATCCATGATCATCACGCTCATCACCAGTTTGTGCGGCACATTCCAGCGCCAATTGTTTTGTGAACCTGTCAAAATCAACTGAAGACTATTGCAAAGAAGCTGATATTTAGGCAGCCTGGGGCGGTGCAAACCATATTAAACTTGACAGCAAACACGCAGCTCTTGAGTAAAAGCGTAGCAATGCGTCGTTACTGCTGTCACGTGTAAAGAGGGCGTTTATGTAGACATCTTAAAGTCACAGTAACAAAAAAATTACCTGTCATTTGTAAAGACTGAAAAAGAAAGTTTGACTGATATTATACAGTTGAGGTCAAAAGTTTACACCCCCCTTTCAGAATCATTAAAAATGTTAATTATTTTGCCAAAATAAAGATCATACAAAAAGGCATGTTATTTTTTATTTAGTACTGACCTGAGTAAGATATTTCACATAAAAGATGTTTACATATAGTCCACACGAAAAAATAATAGTTGAATTTAAAAAGTTTACATACACTTGATTCTTAATAATGTGTTGTTACCTGAATGATCCACAGCTGTGTTTTTTTGTTTAGTGATAGTTGTTTATGAGTCCCTTGTTTGTCCTGAACAGTCAAACTGTCTGCTGTTCTTCAGAAAAATCCTTCAGGTCCGACAAATTCTTTGGTTTTCCAGCGTTTTTGTGTATTTGAACCCTTTCCTACAATGATTGTATGATGTTGAGATCCATCTTTTCACACTGAGGACAAGTGAGGTACTCATATGCAACTATTACAGAAGGTTCAAACGCTGACTGATACTCCCGAAGGAAAAACAATGCATTAAGAGCTGGGGGGTGAAAACTTTTAAACCGAATGAAGATGCATACATTTTTCTTACTTTGCCTAAATATCATATTTTTTTCATTTAGTGCTGCCCTTCAAAGGTTACAGAAGATACTTACATGATTCCCAGAAAACAAAAAAAGTTAAATTTATCCTCATCTTTAAATTCCAAAAGTTTTCACCCCCCGGCTCTTAATGCATTGTTTTTTTCTTTCTGGAGTATCAGTGAGTGTTTGAACCTTCTGTAATAGTTGCATATGCGTCCCTCAGTTGTCCTCAGTGTGAAAAGATGGATCTCAAAATCATAGAGTCATTGTTGGAAAAGGTTCAAATACACAAAAATGCTGGAAAACCAAAGAATTTGTGAAACCTGAAGGATTTTTCTGAAGAACAGCAGGCAGTTTAACTGTTCAGGACAAACAAGGGACTCATAAACAACTATCACTAAACAAAAAAACAGCTGTGAATCGTTCAGGTAACAACACAGTATTAACAGTCAAGGGGGTGTAAACTTTTGCACCGGAGCATTTTTATAAATTCAACTATTATTTTCACTCGTGGACTTTATTTAAACATCTTTTGTCTGAAATATCTTATTCAGGTCAGTACTAAATAAACAATAACATGCATTTTGTATGATCCCTCTTATTTTGGCAAAATAATTAACATTTTTAATGATTCTGAAAAGAGAATGTAAACTTTTGACCTCAGCTGTAAGTGGACTTGAGAGAAAGTGACCCATTTTAACACTTCGGAGGCTGCTTAGCTGTGCATTTTATCGCTGGCAATAAACATTATTTCCCAGCTGTCGAACAGTCTAAAAATAGACTTTTTGATTAACACATTTTTGTTTTATTTCTGAATTTGTTGAAGTTTAAAAGAAGAATTAATTATGAATATATCCCCCTTAAGAATGAAGAATTACTCTTTGATGTTTATGGAAAATTAGCAGGCTTGAAACAATCTGAATTAAAGTAAAACGACAAAGAATTTCAACTGGATGCCAATTTAAGCAGCATCCTCTTCTTTTGTCCTTAGGTCACTCTGTTCTTGGCCTAGTTACTCCCTCTCTTTTTCTCTCTTTACCTTAGTCAGTAAATTATGGGAAGAGCTAGGGTAAAGAAGGGAAAAGAGTATAGGAAAAAGAGTTGGAGGAAGAGAGAGCCTCCGGTGTTTGCAGTCACAAAGCTGCTTTTTATGGAGCTATGAACAAAAGCTCTTAAAAGCTCCTCTGACGGAGAGGAATAAAGAGCAGCCTAAGGTGCCACTCATATCCCTTCTCCACCAGAACGCTGCCGGAGCAGGTGCTCGCCCGGGGGATCTGCGGACCTCTTTTAGAACCAGCCTGTGATTAAACTGACTTCAGAGGCCGACTAAGATGTAACTGCTATTACGTAACCTGCGCACAACCTGCCGCATCACAGTCTTTGTTTACAAGTCTTTGGGCGCACCAGAGTCTACGTTGTGTCAGAGAGCTGTGAATTTGTTAGTTTCTACTAGGGGTGTAACGGTCCTGGGGAAAAATCAAACCGTACCGTTCTCCACCTATGGTTCGTTGTGTGGTTTGTTAAAAAGAGTTTGGCTAATGTATGCTTCTGTCGATGAATACACATTTTGGATTTCCAATACATTACAACAAGAGTGAGTTTTCTGTTATGATATATTTAAATATAATTTATTCCTGTGATGGTAAAACTGAATTTCCAGAAATCATTCTGATATTGCGCTCGTCCTATTACTCGTCCTAGATGGTTTGTCTGAGGGCCTGTCCACACGGAGACGCGTTTCGCTGTATACGTATAAATTTTTTACCGTATTGGCGTTTCGTCCACACGGATCCGACGTTTTAGGATATATTTAACGTTTTGATATATTTAAATATAATTTATTCCTGTGATGGTAAAACTGAATTTCCAGAAATCATTCTGATATTGCGATTTGGTGCTTAAAAAAAATTCTTGTTATTAACAATGTTGAAAATGACTGTGTTGCGTAATATTTTAAAGTGAAAACTGATCTTTGTATTTTTTGAAAAAAGTTCATCTTCTGTAACATTATAAATGTCTTTTCTGTCACTTTTGATCAGTTTCATGAGTTCTTGCTGAATTAAAGCATTAATTTCATTTACCAAAGCAAGATAAGCAACAATATTATTGGATTATTTTATTAAAATAATTAGCTCAATTTAAATATGATACTTGCAAATAATTTTCTGTCACATGGACAGGGAAAATAATGTGGCAGGAAAAGTATGAGCATCTTTTCTCCTCTACTCTCCTTTCTTCTTTATCATTATTTTATGGATTTTGAGCAAGTTAACCCCTTTTAACCATGCCGGTGGATGTTCATATATCTATAACTAGTGCCGTTGTTCCAGTTCCTTGTTCTTGTGGCATTTAAACAGTTGCTCTCCCAGGAAAATGTAAAGGAGCCCGTAATATTAATATTATTTGCTCTTAAGTTAGAGTCAAGTCTCCGCAGACACTTGACTCTGGCATTTCAGTTTGCTGGTCCTAATGTAAATGTCCTTCAAATGACAGTAGAGCCTGGTGGCATTTCCTAGCACACACACGAACAGAGCCGAGAAATGTCATCTTTTATTTTTGGCCTTTTATTCGCAAGAAATGCCACCCTCGGATGTCTCTTATGAGGATTTTGCTGCTAAACAACCCACCTCTGAAATTAGGTCCAAACGTGTACAGTTTATGTTTGATATTTTTCAAGCAAACACACTCACGCAGGCTTAAACACACAGAATTAACATTTTTATCTTGGTTTAGGGGTAAAAAAGCAGACATCCATTAATAGCTCACCCAAAATGGAAGTTCTCTCATCATGTTCAAATCCATATGACTGTTTTTCTTCTGCTAAACACCAACAAAGATATTTTTAGGGGCCAGGCACCGAAGGTGCGAAGGTACCCCTTGTATCCATTAGATTTCTTCTTCTTATTATCCTTCCTTCGTTCTTCTTCCATTTCTTATGCTCGTAAGTCTATTGCAGCTCATAGAACCGCTGGTGGGGATGTTATGAAATTTCGCACACTGATAGAGGACGGTCTCAACATTAACTATAGCAAGTTTGGAGTTTCTAACTCAAACTCTCTAGTGCCACCACTTGTCCAAAGTTTCACTCATGTCTATGCTAATAACTTTTGAACCGTAAGGTCTAGAAGAAAGGTTTTTCCTCTGAATTCTTGGCTCATGCTGATTCGAATTTAGTTGAGTTTTTTCACTGTTTTTAATAGTTCAAAAAACCTACTTTTTCGAACTCGTCCTAGATGGTTTGTCTGAGGGCCTGTCCACACGGAGACGCGTTTCGCTGTATACGTATAAATTTTTTACCGTATTGGCGTTTCGTCCACACGGATCCGACGTTTTAGGAGACTGAAACCGCTATTTTTTGAAACCGGGTCCCAAAGTGGATAAATCTGAAAACGACACCCTTGCGGTTTCGTGTGTACAGCGAATCCGTATATTTTGTGAAACGATGATGTCATCACATCACGTGTCGGCTGTGTCTGGCATATATGCTACACCGTTTTCAGTGGTTTCGTGTGTACGCAGATATTTCTTGAGACGACGCCGTGTTTACGCAATTTTTTTTGCGAACGAGGAAAAAAAATGAGCGGATAGGGAACGCACCGGCTTCGTGTGGACGTAGCCTGAGATTCAACAAATTTGGTTCAGATCATCTTCAGACCATGATGGCAAACACTTGTGGAAAAAAAGTTGATTAGTCAAACTGTTTTCGAATAACGCGTGAACGAATTTGACAAAGAGCACAGAAAAATGGATATGAGGCTATATCTCCACAACGGTTTGACACCAAACTTGTTGTGTGTTATAACAACCATGACCTGAGGCTACCTGCATGGTTTCTGAGCAGCGCCACCTAGTGGTCAGGAGATATGAAAAATGGCTATTTTTACTTTAAACTTCTCTATTTTGGGCATCGACTATTCTCATTTTTGTTGTAAAATGCTATATTTTACAAACACATCAGCACATCTTTACGAAACTTTGTATGCATGTTCAGCATCACGCTCTGACAGTACGGAAAAGGTTTGGAGGCAACGCCACCTTGTGGTCAAAAGTTATAAAGAAATTTTTTAAAATGCTAATAACATTTGATTAAATTGGCCTATTGTAATGAAAGTGATCTCAATATATTCCTTGGGTCATGTCGAAAACATAGATGCCAATTTTGCCATAGCCAGCCAAATTTCCTGTCCTCATAGACCATTGGTCCAATTTTCACCTAATTTGGCACAGATAATCTTCGGGCCATGCTGACAAAAAGTTGTGGATTTCGTGTCGATATATAAAACGGTTATTGTTTAACACATCAAATAATTTGCTGGAATCATGCTAAACAGTGATTGACAGCCATTGTTACCTCTCACTGACCACACCGCATCAATTTGGTACAGCGTCACCTATTGGTCAAGAGTGATAAACCATTCATTAACCATCAATGGAAATTTACAAAAATGTTAATGACTTTTGATTGCATTAGCCTTTTGAAAGTGATCTCAATATATTCCTTGGGTCATGCTGAGAACATAGATACCAATTTTGCCATAGCCAAGTGAACTTCCTGTCCTCCTAGACCATTGGTCCAATTTTCACCTAATTTGGCACATATAATCTTCAGGCCATGCTGACCAAAAGTTGTGGATTTTTATGTTGATATATGAAACAGTTATCGTTTAACACATCGGTGCATTAGCCTTTTGTAATAAAACTGGTCTCTAAATATTCTTTGGGTCATGCCAACAACATAGATACCAATTATGCCATAGTCAACCGAACTTTCTGTCCGCCATTTATTTACGTTAAAAACTTACTTTTTCGAACTCCCCCTCAACGTTGGTCCATTTTTCACCAAAATCGAGACTATGCTGACAAAAAGTCATGGATTTTGTTTTGGCAAAACCGTTTTTGTATAGCATTGCAACAAAGTTGAGGTATGATGCCTTTATATTTCTGTCCCTTATAAAGGTGAAAGATAGGGATGTAAAAAAGAAAGTTTGACTGATACTATAAGTGGACTTGAGAGAAAGTGACCCATTTAAACGGCTTGAAATACAGCCAGCGGAGACTGTTTAGCGGTGCATTTTATCGCTGGCCATAAACAGGCATCAGCTTTTATTTCCCAGCTGTAGAAGAGTCTAAAAATAGACACGTTTTTGTTTTATTTCTGAATTTGTTGAAGTTTAAAAGAAGGACTTATTATGAATAATTCCACTTTGAGAATGAATGAAACATCAAAAATTATACCTTTTTATACCCTTTTTTGGGCTTGACAGCCCCAGATCACGATATGCTTTTAGAGCAGCTTGAACACCTTGCAAAATATCTGCTATTGTGCTTGACTGAAGAAAGTAAGCCATACCAGTTTGGTACAACATTAGTTTGAGTGAATGTTGACAGGGTTGAGCAACCAGAGTGAAAATATGGTATTTTTAACACTGCAGACACACACGGTTTTCAAAAGTGCAGAATGCTTTAGTGGCTGAATCTCATTTTACACAGTCTGTGCACACTTTCTACCTCTGTGTCACCGACTCCCTTGTGAATGGAGCAATCTGTGACTACACTATGCTTGAATAACACTAAATAGCACGACATTTCCTCTGATATGATGTAATATGTTCTTGTTCTACACCGTTTGACTAATAAGTGCATCTCTCTGTGCATTTCCAAGCCATTTTCACAGGAATTATGTTAAAGCATGTGCTTTTTCATCTTTTAAAGCCTTGCGAATGGCCAGAACCACCCCCCTTATTTTGGCTATCTTTCCATATAATCCATCCAGTTCCACAGTTCCAGATTCTGAATCCCAGTTTCCAAATCTCATCTATGGGAGATAATTTCTGTTTACAGAATTGAATGGAGTATACTTGTTTTGAAAGGAAATGCTGAAACGCAGCCAGGAAATCCAATTTTAATTTTGCTCAATCTGAGGCTGTGTGTAGACAGACTCAAAGTTTGCAGTGAAAGGGATTGTGGGTGTAGGATATTCTTAACAGAAGTGGTTCACTGTCTCTAATTGTGTTTGTTTTACTGGAAGGTACCACCCGGCTGCCCAGAGACGGGGAGGTTCCAGGAGTGGACTATAATTTCATCAGCGTGGGGGATTTTCGCATCCTGGAAGAGAGTGGATTACTGCTGGAGAGTGGAACATATGATGGTATGAAACACTGTCTCTACACTGATATTCTTCATACAAACTGACAATCATACGCCTTGGTGAAAAAAGGTGTGCTATTTTTTTTTCTGTGTGATCGGAATTATGATTTTCACCTGGCAGGCGAAATTCACATTGAATGCAATGAAGCTTTTCATTTATTCTGCGTTACCAAAACATAAACACTACTCTTATGCTGCTTGTCAAACACTGACATTTTTGGAATTGCACCTCTAGTGTTAAGATCCGATAGTCATGTTGTTTACTTGACTGAAGTAAACTCTGTCACCAGCACCTCCAGGCATTTACCTTGTCCAAAATAATTCCATGACAGTGCAGCCTCAAAAATGAACTATGGATTTAGCCTCCAAATCTTACAGGAGTGAGTCAGTTAGCACAGGTTTACACCATGCAAACATGCTTTGCACAGCTTGAGGTAAACTGCTGAAAAAGGACACATAAGGAAGACGAAAATGGCAGTCTGTTTCCTGTTATGGCACTTTCCACAAATAGAGTGCAAAAATTTTTTTCTCAACAAATGTTGTTTGAAAGAAGCTGTTTAACTTTCAGAAAATAAGCAGTACCTAGCTACTTCTCTTGCTAAGCTAATGAGACAATAGTTTATGTTGAGTCTGTGTCTGTGTATATACTGTATATGTGACCCTTGACCACAAAACCAGTCTTAAGCAGCACAGTTATATTTGTAGCAATAGCCAAAAATACAATGTATGGGTCAAAATGATTGATTTTTCTTTTATGCCAAAAATCATTAGGATATTAAGTAAGGATAGTGTTCCATGAAGATTTCCTATTGTAAATGTATTTTTGATTAGTAATATGCATTGCTAAGAACTTCATTTGGACAACTTTAAAGGCAATTTTCTCAGTATTTTGATTTTTTTTGCACCCTCAGATTCCAGATTTTTAAATTGTTGTATCTTGTACATCATTGGAAAGCTTTTGGATGATGTATAAATGTCAGTTATGACTGTTTTTGTGGTCCACAGTCACATATATGTAAACTCTAAGAAAAACCTACAAAAGCTGTGCCATTTAGATACTAATATGTTCACTTTAAGGTTCAAATATGTACATTTAAAGTACTAAAATGCACCTTTTAGGGGCAAATAAGGTACAAAGGTGTATCTTTTAAAAGAGTATGTGTATGTGTAAACATAAATTATGCATAAAATGTGTGTATGCACATACACGCACTGCCATTCAAAAGTTTGATGCCGGAATTTTTTTCTATTCTTTTATTTAGTAAAGAGGCATTAAGCAGCCCAACTGTTTTTAACATTGCTAATAATAAGAAATGTTTCTTGAGCACACAATCAGCATGATAGAACGATTTCTGAAGGATCCTGTGACACTGAAGACTGGAGTAATGATGCTGAAAATTCAGCTTTGCCCTCACAGGAATAAATTGTATTTTAAAATATATTCAAATAGAATGCAGTTATTTTACATTTTGATAATATTTCACAATATTACTGTTATCACTGTATTTTTTATCAAAAAATAAATAAGTAAATGCACAAGCACAAGAGACTTTTTTCAAGAACAAAAAAAATCTTTTGAATGGTGCTATATATAATTCATTTTCAGAGCATTCTTTCCTTCATTAATGAAACACAAAAAGCGTTGTGTGTTTGTTCTCCCCTCTGCAGTCTGGTAAGTTTGGATGTCTCTGTCCTGAGAGACAGATAGCGTGCCAGGCGAGTGCGTTCACTGTGGCCCCATGTCGACAGTGGGACCGGACTCATGCCAGGCAAAGCCTGCTGGGACAGGGAGCCATGCCAGTAGGAAATGCCCATATGTGCTCTGCTCTCGAAGAGAGAGATGTTCTGATCCTAGGACACACACACACACACACATGCTAACACACAGATGTACACTAATCCCAGCAGACTGTTCCTTAAAGGAATAGTTCACTAACAGGAAGTCGCAATCCAGTTTTACAATATAATTACAGGAATGATATGACATTTCATCCTGAATGCAACATTATATGGTCATGCTTGAGCAATAGCAAACAGATGCTAGGCATTTCTGATTCCCTCATTCCAGTAGTGTGGATAAATTTACAACCCTCAAGGCAGCTTTTAATGTAATCCTGTCTAAGCAAGCTTGGTTGAATTAAGAGTTGATCCTGATCAATAAAGATTTAGCCCTCGTTGAAAGCACACAGACATAAAGAATCTCAATGGGGGCGTTCTGTAAACATGAATAGGCTGTGACACAATTCACTGTACTTACTGCCTGTCGAGGCACATATCATTTTTAGTCCAATAAATTGAATGACACATAGTAAAGGCAAATATATTTTGGATAAAGTAAAGTCTAGTTTGAATTGTTCTTATGTACAGTTATACATGGGGGAAAAATCATGCTGCCTTTACACATTTAAAATAAGAATAAGAATAAAATACCAAAAAAAAAAAACACATTTTTTTTTTAATTTCAATAATGAGACAAGAATGCAAACAAAACATAAATAATAATAATAATAATAATAAAAATTGTCTTTATTATTATTATTTTTTTTTATTTATGAAGGGAAATGTGTCATCTCTTGGCAATTTTCAACAGAACTTTTTTTTTTTTAATGAATTTACAGAATGGTAATGTACACTTTATAAAATGTAGACAACATGGGTTTTACTTTGGACCTCTTATGTTGCATCAAACCCGTAAATCTCTGCAATCTGTCCACATTCCATCATTTGATCTATTTTGATGTTATAGCTGCGCTTTATGTGCACCAAAATGTTTTTGACAACATTAAGAGAATGCTGGGACAACGCTTCCCTCGTTGTGGGATTATACGGCTCTCTGCAGATTACTGGCGACAGATGACGCTCTAAATCTGCTCTGATACTGAGTGTGGCACATACCTTCTGATTCTGTCATGGTTAGCTGAATGCATATGTGGTGATTAATCAGGGTTGCAGCGTCATGCAACGGCTCTAATTAGCAGTGTTAGGCATGTTACTTTAAAAAAGTAATTAGTGTAAACTGAGTTACATCATTATAAAAGTAACTAATTACCAGGGAAAGTAACTATTGTGTTACTTAAAAAATGTTCAAATATGTCAATGACATTTTGTGTTTACTCACCAGATATGTAAAGGTTAATGGCACAGCTTTTTAAATATTTTCAATGTACACTTAGCATTAGTCAGACAAATATTATAATATGATATTATGATAAAGCATTAAACTTTAGTAATAGTAATAATAAACTTTAAAATAACCATATATGAATGCATATCTGTCAAATTGACTGAACTTAGGACTGGTGGAGGTGCTTAAGATATTCTTTGTAATTTAGTGTTTCTGTAAAAAGGGGAAAAAACTAAAAATAATACAGAAAAGATAAAACTACTACGAATTCTACTACTAATAACAATATAAAACACACTAAGAATTAATGAGCGGCTGGGTTCATGAATATTAATCACGTTGTCTGCATTCGCTCGAACTGATTTGCTGAAATCAAAACAAGGGCGATAATAGGTGAGCGCCAGCCAATGAGATTGCCGTTGGCGCATTAGTTCAGCCTACTAACGGAGAAACCGGCAATTCTTAAAAGCTGAAGAATTCCAGAGGAGCTTTGTTATTTTGACAGGAAAATACAGCAAAGAATATCGTTTACATGTAGCGTGTCAATTCTGCATGGTATAAAAAACTCTCTTGCTCTGCTCTTTCTTTGCATGTGTGAGACAAAGCGACGGCTAACGTTAAGCCCCGTTCACACTAGCAGCGACTTCTGTCGCTGCATGTCGCTAGAGGTTGGCGACGAGGTTGCTAGTGGGCGTTCTCACTACTGGTTGCCTTGACAGCGAGTCAGGTTTCTTGCCGTTAAATTCAAACATTTTGGAGGCAAAAGACTATATATAATATAAATATAAATTAAATCTGTACATACAAACAAAAAACTAATGAGAAGCATAGCCTATATTTTTCCATTGCGTATGTTTATCTACGGTTCAGAGGAGAAGGATCACGTGAGCTCTACCGCTGCCTTTCCTATTGGCTGTCGCTCCAGAAAGTCGCTCTTAATTTGCATAAAGTTGAGAGATTCTGAACTTTGTCGCGTCGCTGGACACGCCCCATCCGGTCACCAACGGTTGCTGTAGCTCGCTGTCGCTCTTGTCGCCGGAAATCGCCAGCTCTCCATTGAAATGAATGGGATCGCGTCGCTTTGTCGCTGCGTGTCGCGTGTAGTGTGAACGGGGCTTTAGTCGTGTGCCTTCACACTAGAGTTGACAGTTCGTCAAAAACAGGTAACGTTACGCTATGCATCCATTCAGATGAACTGAAAAATAAAGTTATAATAATATTTAAATAAACTATAGGAACGCCGCATTTTATTTTCTGTAACAGTAATTTGACTGCTCGTTACGGAAAAAATAACCGTTTATTTATAATGCCGTTATTTCCATCACGGCTTCCAAGTAGTATGAAAGGTCACTTATGCTCACAAAGTCTGCATTTGTTTGTTAAAAAAAAAATATATTGTGAAATATGATAACAATTTAAAATAACGTCTCTATTTGAATGTTTTAAAATATAATTTATTCCTGTGATGGCAAAGCTGAATTTTCAGCATCATTACTCCAGTCTTCAGTGTCACATGATCCTTAAAAAAGCATTCTAGTATGCTGATTTCCTGCTCAAGTAACATTTCTTATTTTCATCAGTGTTGAAAACAGTTGTGCTGCTTCATAGGCAAAGTTATTTTATTCTATTATCTTTGTTCATAGGTTTACTTGCCCCTTCATGTCACATTAACAAGGTCAAACTGTGGTTAGTTGGTTTAATTGTTCAAGCATCCATCTTTGCCAGAATAAGCTGCAAACTGGACTGGAATTTTTGCCGATATTTAAATGTCCGTCTCAGTGAGACTGTAGTCTTGGAAACATGCTGTTTTCGCATGGTGATGCACAAAATGTATAACAAATGTTATGGTAGCAGCACAAAAAGTTTCCTTACACTGTGACACTAGCGAGAGATCTCATTTGTATAATGAAGAGAGACAGAGGGATTGAGTGAATATTCATCACTGCATATTCATGAGAGGTGAGCGAAGTTGTCAACAGTAGTTAATTGCTTGTGAAAAAGCCTATTCCCACATGGTTTGAGTTTCTGTTTGCTAATTAAACTCTTTAGAATTTACAATCTAAAAAGAAGAGGATTAATCTTTCGACTGATTACAAGGATTATATTTTACTTTGGCACAAGATGAATATGTGACCTTAAAAAGCTGTTTTTTTTTTCCTTACGCAGACATTAATGATGTCTAGGGGCAGCATATTTATTTTCAGGATGAAGGGAGAGAACAAACAAAACAACAAATTTGGATAATTTAATTTAATCTGCGTATAATTGGTGAAGGTTGAACGCTTGATTTGAAAAAATGTCTTTCCATTGGTTGAATCTAATCATACTGAAAGTGATTTCTTTAGTCTTACATCAAGGGGGAATAATGAAGCGCAACCCTTCAATCCATATAAACACACACACATGCATACACACACATTGACATGTAGCACCAAATTAGAAATTCATTTGAATACATTATGCTGCTCCACTGATTGGCTGTACCATTGTTTCTGATGCATATTAATGAACTGATTTTTGCATGAGAAGATAGCAGGAAAAGTTTCATTACTGAATCCAGTGGTGAGTGTAATTACTTTCAAGGCACCACCGAGTGGAAAAAGTATAACATTTCACACTCCACACTGGATAGTCGACACCTAGATCTTCGTTTTTGAGTAAGAATGCGAAGGTAGTGATTAAAGAGATAAATTGCAACGGCTCCCCTCTCAGTATTACAGAATCAGCTGTTTCATCAAGAGGTTTGTGGCTTGTTAAATCAAAGCTAGTGTAGCAAAAACGTTGAATAATACCTTTAAAGTATCTACTTTTATGACTTATTCAAAGGTATCATGAATCAAGAGTTTTTGTCTTTGAACAAGGCACTCTTCTTCTTTTTTTTTTTAGGTAACTTCTATGGCACTCCCAAACCTCCTGCGGAGCCCAACTTGGTTCAGCCTGACCTGGTCGACCAAGTTTTGTTTGAGGAGGATTATGGCACCGAAGTCCAACGAAAGCGAACAACCTCCGTCAGCAAGATGGACCGCAAGGACAGTGTGGTCCCTGAGGAGGAAGAGGATGAAGAGCGGCCACAGCTCCCAAATGGCATCCCAGGTCAGTGGACAGACTATAATGCGTGTGTGCTTTCGTTAACCCGAAACGTGTACGATTGCAGTCTAAAAATTCCCACTCATATTGACACAGACTGTGCTTCATTAAAAAATTTTGTGTCAAAACTTGCAATATACATCTTAGGAATTTGGCCCAATGTTATTTTAGTATTATTTATATAGTATTTATTACTTGGGTGTTTCTCCTCTGAGGAGGCAAGGGAGGCAGTGTCTCAAAATATTGGATGAGAAAAAAAATGTTGTACAAAAATAAAACAACGGCAGTATTACAAAACATTTAAAAGTGTATAAATCACTTGTTTTTCTAAGAAACATTGTCCAACAGCGACACCAGCAGGTGAAGTTACAGCAGGAGTCCGCTTCTCTCTCGCCTCCGCTGAGCCCATTGAGTTTTAACAGACCGCCTAAAGCATGACATAAGTTTGGTTGGGGGTAATTGAGAATGAATGGGGGAAAGTCATACCTCCATCACGATATGATTGGATATGATATTCACTTGTGATTGGTTTATGCAATTAATCCTGCCTCTTGTGTTTGTGTGTGTTCTGTGTTCGCGAATCAGTTCGAATGAACAATATAATGGCGTTGATAGGAAGAATAATTAAAAAAGGAAATAAACAACTTGCACATTTAGATATAACCACTTTGTTATGTCAAAATAAGACGTAAATGGCCTGAAAACATGGTCTGTGGGAGTTTTTGGTGAGTAATCAGCTTGGTGAAATTTAAAGTAAATATCTGTCTCTGTGACCAATATGACTGAACTTTGATGATTAATTGAGATTAACCGCCCAAAAGTTTGAGATCAGTACGTTTTTTTTTTTTTAATATACTTTAAAATATAATTTATTCCTGTGATGCAAAGCTGAATTTTCATCAGCTGTTACCCCAATCTTAAAGGAACACTCCACTTTGCTAAGCTATTAGCAAAATAAGTGGAGTGTTTCTTTAAGTGTCACATGTTCCTTCAGAAATCATTCTAATATGCTGATTTATTATTGGAATTATCAATGTTGGAAACAGTTGTGATGCCAAATATCTTTTGGAATTTGTGATTCATTTTTTTTTTCAGGATTCTTTGATGAATAACAAGTTAAAAAGAACAGCATTTATTCAAAATATAAATATTTTCTAACAATGTAAATCTATGCTATCATATTTAACACATCCTTGGTGAATAAAAGTATTAATTTATTTAAAAAAAAAAAAGAATAAAAATATACTGACCCCAAACTTTTAAGCAGTAGTGTATATATTTAGAAAAGATTTCTGCTGTTCTTTTTAACTTATTATTAATCAAAGAATCCTGAAAAAAGTATCGCAGGTTCCAAAAAAAAAAATTAAGCAAAACTACTGTTACCAGTACTGATAATAAATCAGCATATTAGAATGATTTCTGAAGGATCATGTGACTATTCAGACTGGAGTAACAGCTGATGAAAATTCAGCTTTGCATCACAGGAATAAATTATATTTTAAAGTATATCAAAATAAAAACCTTTATTTTACATTGTAATAACATTTTGCAGTATTACTGTTTTTTTTCTGTATTTTTTATCAAATAAATGCAGTCCTGATGAGCATAAGAGACTTCTTTAAAAAACATTACTGATCCCAAACTTTTGAGCGGAAGTGTATATATTTTATTATTTTCAGTCTACATTTTAATTTTTTTTTAAGTTTTAGTAATTTTCCTGTTATTATGCTTTTTTATTCGTGCTTTAATATCCCTATTTACCTTTAATTATTTTTTTTTTTCAGTTTTAGTCATTTCAGTACTTCTACTTAAAAGTATTTATTTTTAAGTTTAAGCTTTTAATCTAATATTTATATTTAAATCAGTTAATAAAAAATGGTAATTTTACTTCAGTTGCTGTGCTTTCGTCAGTTCTGTATTAGTAGTCATACTGCAGAACTGCGACCCGAAATTTCTGCAACTGTCAGAACTTCATCGGAGGTTAAGATTCATCGCAAAGGCAATTAATTGGCCGTTGGGGAGCATGTCAAATGAAGTGATCAAAGGCTGCCGATTTTGCCCCACAAGAAAGAAGTCTTTAATATTCCTGAAATTTTTCTCAGACCGCAAATCTTTGCCAAAATCTTTGCACTGTGTGCTTAAGGCTGCAACCTGCAGTCTGCTTCGCTCATGTGCGAGTGATCAGTCAGAGGCCTTACATGATCTCTCAGAGAAGAAGAGCCCCGTCCTTTGCTCAAGGAGAAATCAGCACCGAGAGGCAAGCTTTGCTTAAAAAAGAGCCGAACCCCCTGCTCACATGCTCTCATTAGTTCACAGTATAACCTTATAATCCTTTTGAGATCAGCAGTTGTGCTTTCAAGGCTCCAGGCCTGAAATTTATGCTCTATTTGTATACTGCAGTACTTCAGAGTAGCGTTTGCCAAGCGAGTCACATTGCTCCATAATGGCTCGCTTAATGCGTGGAGGATTCGTGTCCATGACCCTGCTGTCGATCAGCTTTAAACATAAATGAGCTGTTTAGATGTGTACGGAGCTTTAACTTTTAACCCTAGCTTTTGACTTTAGATGGTATAAGCTTCAAGTGTCCCCAGGAGGAACCAAGCTTATATCCTCAGTATTTTTCATCTTAAATTATGAATGTTTTATGCAATGTTCTTATATAATGTTCTTAAGTTATACTTATATTAGGTCTGTCTTTTTATGTGAGCTGTGTGGGATATATAAGTGTATGTAACTTAATAAAGTTTGAGTTTCACCAACAGAAAGTAACATTGTATTTACATCTAATACGAGGGTACTGCTATAGTACCCTTGTTTAATCTTTCTGGTTGCTTTTTTCAAATTCGTCTTTACAGTAAACGCTTCAAAAACACTCTTTACACAGTTGTTTCCCACAATGTATTGGTATTAATTAAAAGCTGCTGTTTTTGTATAGTCATGTTTGACTACTGGGACTGTTGAGGTCTTCCCTCCCAGCCTTGGCATAAGCCAGTGGAGAGGGAATAGTTGTTGAATATTCGCTGAAGTAAGTAATCCCTTGGCTCATGTTAAAAGAGACGTTTAATGGGGAGTGTCCTTGCCGCAGAATAGTGTCATATTTGCTTTAAAGGCTTCTGCCACTTCAAGTGTGTTTAAAGAGAGGGGAAATGGCAGCGAATTAGTTATCGTGGATTCACACGCATACTTACTGCTGTTACATACAAACACAGACAGCTGCTGTTACCACGGGCATTTCTTCCTGTGCTGCAGTGTTGCGGAAATAAAGTACAATGCTGTACTTTTTTTTTTTTTTTTTAACTGTAGTCATGTTATTGCAAAAAATGATGTGCATTTACTCTAAATATTCAGATTTAGCTGTGTGATAAGGCTGTTTACATTTTGCAACAATATAAATTATTACATAGATTTGCTATATAGTATACAGTTGAGGTCAAAAGTTTACATACACCTTGCAGAATCTGTTTTAATCTAACTATTTTACCAAAAAAAGAGGGATCATACAAAATGCATGTTAATCCTTCAGGTCCCACAAATTCTTTGGTTTTTCAGCATTTTTGTGTATTTGAACCCTTTCCGAATATGACTGTATGATTTTGAGTCCCATCGTTTCGCACTGAGGATAACTGAGGGACTCATATGCAGCTATTACAGAAGGTTCAAATGCTCACTAATGCTTCAGAAGGAAAAACGATGCATTAAGAGCTGGGGGTGAAAACTTTTGAACAGAATGAAGATATGTACATTTTTCTTATTTTGCCTAAATTTCTTTTTTTTTTATATAGGTGCTGCCCTTCAGAGGCTAAAGAAGATACTTACATGTTATATTTAACCTGATCTTCAAATTCAAAAAGTTTTCACCCCCTGGCTCTTAATGCATTGTATTTCCTTCTGGAGCATCAGTGAGTGTTTGAACCTTCTGTAATAGTTGCATATGAGTCCCTCAGATGTCCTCAGTGTGAAAAGATGGATCTCAAAATCATACAGTCATTGTTGGAAAGGGTTCAAATACACAAAAATGCTGAAAAATCAAAGAATTTGTGCAACTCATGAACAACCATCACTAAAAAAAAACAAAACAGCTGCGAATCATTCAGGTAACAACACAGTTTTAAGAATCAACTGTATGAAAACTTTTGAACGGTTTCATTTTTATGAATTCACTTATTATTTTCTCTTGTGGACTACAGTAGTCAACATTTGAAGTGGATCAAAACCTTTCATTAAATTTGTCCTAAAACCAAAACCTTGTCTTAGGACAACTTAAACTCAAATGATCCACTTCAAATGTCTTTTATGTGAAATATCTTATACAGATCAGTTCTAAAAAAAAAAACAATAAACAGGCGTTTTGTATGATCCCTCTTATTTTGGTAAAATAATGAAGATTTTGCAGGTTCTGCAAGGTGTATGTAAAGTTTTGACCTCAGCTGTATATTGCTTTAAATGCGTATACTCTAAGTATGCAGGTAAAGTAGGTAGGATGTACTGTATATCCAACGTTTGATATATCGCTGGCCAATAATAATGTTTTTTTTGACTTTTATAAAAATATAACAAGAAAATTGAGATTTGCTGTATAGTAGCAGCACAAGGTTCACATTTATATAGTATATGCTATACAGTATTATGATGCAAAAATTAAGCATTAATTTGTGTTAATAATAAAATTATGTAAAAAAATTTTGGCTATACTTTTTCTATACATACCTGAAACAGGAAAAGATCTTGCTTGCACACCATCCTACTTTGACATGCAAATCATTCTCCTGTGTTAGTTTTGCATTGTTTTTATCTTCTTTCCTTCTGCAGAGAGGACAGAGGAGTGGAGGAAAGCGGTGCCCAGCTACACTCAGTCCAGTGGCGGAGGCAGCGCGGGTGGCAGTGGGACACTGGAAATCCGCACCTGGAGCTCTTTAGCCAGAGACGACAGCCTGGAGCCCCTGCCGTACAATTGGGAAATGGCCTACACGGAGACGGGCATGGTCTACTTCATAGAGTAAGTGTGTGTGGCCATCAGAGGAGAGATTTAGATGTTACTAACTGCATGAGGTCTGCTGCTGCTGCTGTACTCATAAATTTCGGGTCACCTTCTGGTTTTTACCGCCCGTTCATAAATAATAACTACTGTTCATAGCACTGGGAATATGGATGTATTAGCAGAGGAAAGTGCAGTTCATATAAAAAAGTGCAGATGTCACTGTTATAGCATGCGCATATTCAAACTTGTTGCATCGCTTTCAGTTACAAAATACTGTTTGTGACCCTGGACCACAAAACCAGTCTTAAGTAGCACGGGTATATTTGTAGCAATAGCCAACAATACATTGTATAAGTCAAAATTATAGATTTTTCTTTTATGCCAAAAATCATGAGGAGATTAAAGTGCTCCTATTATGCCTTTTCAAATATGTGTGTCAGTGTATGTGAACATAAACTATCTGCAAAGTTGTGAAGTCGACAGTGCACGATAAATAAAGTTATTGTCTATCAAAAAAAAGAGTCAGTTCACAATCGCCTGAACGAGTCGTCAGAAATTCGAATCTTATTCTGTTACGGCTATACGTCACAAAGCAACACATTTGCATAATGTCCGCCCACGTTCTACGTTGCGAACAACTTGTCCGTCCACAAACACAGTAAAATTTCCATGTGGTTTACGTCATGTCGAGAAGACGCTGCATCCTACGCTGTAAGAGTAAATTTGTTTTATATTCACTTCCAAAAGATGAATCTACAAAGAATCAGTGGTTAACATTAATTCAACAACACCTCAGCAGTACAATTCCAATCTTCTGTTGTGTTCCCATCATTTTACTGACGACTGCTTTTCCAATCTTGGGGAGTACAATGCCGGATTCACCAAACGCTTGCTCTTAAAAGATAGATCATTGCCCAGTTTATTTGGACTGGCTTGCTCCTCTGAACCTCTACCTCTAAGTATGATTAATAATTGATGATTGTATTTTCTAACGATCATTCAAAATGCGTAGTTGTGTATGTTATGTTGTGTAACAGCACTTCACGTCTTGCTAACCGGATAACTCACGCTTCTGTAGTTGTGTTGTTCAGCTGTGGGCCCACTGTAGTCTAGACTGTCTGTCTGTCTCATTAGTTGGAGTAATGATGAAGGATGGTGCACGACTTTACACAGTGTAATGCATGATACAGTGTTGAAGTTTACAACATAGAGGTGTGCCCGGTTCGCTTACATAAGCAAATTGTGAGCACTTCCCTGGGTAGTTCGTGCTGACTTGTCGATCAGCAACTTCAACCGTTTCATCGTCAGACTCCGGCTCGAATTGGTACGGTAAAATCGATGCTATCTTTTCTATGTATTGACAAGTCTCCAGGGCTGTCATTCAGTTATGGCAGTGGGCGTTTTGTTTTTATCGACACGTGGTGTACACGGTAAACCAATCATAAAGGACTGCGCCATCTAAACAATCGCAGCAGTGAGGGCTCACGGAAAGGAGGGGTTTAGAGAGACTGATTCTTCGAACTGCTTCTTACGAGTCATTTACAAATCATTTAGGTAAAATTAAATCTAAAGTGTTGATGATTATTGGAATAACTATTAGAAATTTCATGATTGTAATATTTTTGTTTGTTTTACTAGTTTTCACAATGTAGACAGAGAGAGTGCATAAATCTTTCTATTGAAAACCTTAAAACCTTTCTATTGAATACTTGCATACATGTAAACCTGTTTTAGGGAGACTCATAAAACAATATTAGCAACCTTTAAAATGCCATAATAGGAGCGCTTTAAGTAAAGATATTTTGTACAATTTCTACCGTAAATATATCAAAACTTAATTTTTGATTAGTAATATGCATTGCTAAGAACTTCATTTGGACAACTCTAAAGGTGATTTTCTCAATATTTTGAGTTTTTTGCAACCTTAGATTCCAGATTTTTAAATAGTTGTATCTCGGCCAAATATTGTCCTATCCTAATTTAAAAAAAATGTACCCTTATGACTGGTTTTGTGGTCCAGGGTCACATTTGTGTATTAGACAACAGCTAACATTTAGTTTTAGTTGACTAAATATCTGAGCATTTTAGTCTAGTTTTAGTCGGTGAAATTTTAGTCACATTTTCATCATTCTGTATAATGGTTAAACTGATTAAAGGAAAAAAAGGTTTTGCTCAGAATTATAATTGTAATGACTGTTGTCATTTGAGAAATGTATTTTTGCATTTCAGCTATAGTACAGTTTACCCAATGAGCACAAATCAATAGAAAGGTTTTAAGGTTTTCAATAGAAAGATTTATGCACTCTCTCTGTCTACATTGTGAAAACTAGTAAAACAAACAAAAAATATTACAATCATGAAATTTCTAATAGTTATTCCAGTAATCATCACCGCGTCCACAATGAAGAGCAAGCGTGTTTGCATGTTTGCCAGATAGCAAAAATTTGCAAAACCCTGGGAGAAAATGTATCTTTTAAAAGTCCCCATGAAATCAAAATGTAAGTTTTTTTTTTTTGGCTTTTAGTATGAATAGGTTAAGTAGGGCTGTGACGGTGGCAGATTTTTTCCGCGGTGGTAATGGACCAACTACCGTCGGTGGCACGGTGTTGAGATAAATATAATTTTGAAACAGAAAAAAATGAGGCTCCAAAATTATTAACAAACGTGCATGTTTATTTCAGCCTACAAAACACTAAAGTAAATATCAAAGAAATTATACAGTTAAATAAGAAAGTAGCCAAAATAAGAACGGTAAATATTAAACAAACATTTGTTGCATAAATTCGTAACAACCTTGCCCAACCCTTGTCCTACGGCTCGTCAAAATTACCGGCCCGAGTCCGACTGGAGCCCCAGTCTTTTCTCTCTCTTTCCCATTACACTGTTGCATCCATTAAAATAGCTCAGTTTTGTTTTTAATATGACAGTGACGCGGTTGTCATTGCGACCATCACAGCCCTAGTCTTAAGGTTATCTATAAGCTCTTGTGTTTTAAAACAATGACAAAATTCGCATTTACAAGATATAGGCATTCAAAACTTACAGTCTCTAACTTCCGGCAATATAGATTAACGATTTCGATGACATTACCCTGCACTTCAGCTTAAAAATAATTTTATTTTTTAAATTATTTTTATATTTATACTTTATTTATAAAATCTAGATTCTGTTGTAGATCCTGTAAATATTGTAAATATTATATAATAATAATTATATAATATTGTATAATACTAATATTATCCATTACAGACTTATTTTTGGTCTCTTTAAACCAAATGGCTTCAAGTCTTGATGTTTTTTTTTAGCGTTGTCACATTGCTTAACGACGTCTGATTTAACACACTGTATATCACAGAATATTGTTTTCTGTGTTTATTTTTGTTTTCATACCACTGAATGTCATGTGGTATTTGATGCACTATTCATAATACTCCAGGATACTATTTTGTTTGTTTTGTGTTTTGTTCTGCATTTGTTATGCCACTGTATTATTCCTGTAGAGCGTTTTCATTTTTTATTGCTGGAGGTTCTTAAAGTAATATTTTGGAGCATTACATGTATGCAAAGACATTTTATGCAAATCGTATATTTATACAAAGTTTTATTTACTGGCTTTACATTTGCTCCCCAATATTCCCTTTTATAAGCAGCGATATTTGTTAGCAAGCAGTGCATTTTCCCCTCCATAGCGATGCCGTCTGATTCTATTCAGGTCAAATCTCAAACTCCATCAACATACTACTCCAATTGCTATTTTCACAAACGGCATGCTTTATCAGTTTCTCTCCCCATCTTGCTGATATCTGATGTTTTTCTCGCTCTGAAAAAGTAGTGTTGCTTTTAAAAGTCAAGAGCAGAGCTGTCAGAACGAAAGAATAAATATAGCTCGCAGTGTGGCCTAGATGCTCTTTAAAGAACAGAGTCAAAGATCTGTTTGTGTGCGCGTATGTGTGCATTTAGGGTCTCAATCATAAATATTTTAGTGGTTCCAAAATTTTCCAGTTCAATTTATAAGTCATAACTACAGGCCATTGAAAATCTCACCCTCTTTGGCCTGCCAAGGCTTGATAATAACTTTCTTTGACAATCAACGGTTCTCAAACTGAGGTCAGTGCAGTGGCAAAAATAGACCTGAGTAATAAAAGAATTGACAAAAAGCACTAACAATGAGTTAATCAACTAATGAATCAATTCATAATAATGAATGAACATGTTCGGTCCAGCTGCTTGCGATTAGTCAGTTCATTAAGGTTCATTAAATGAAAGCAGCAGTTTTTATTTTAATGAAAAAGGAACAAAACAACAGTCTAGCAAAATGACGGTACTTTTCCATCTCAGGTATCTAATGCATTCTTTTTTGTTTTATAGCCACAACACAAAGTCGACTACGTGGTTGGACCCGCGTCTGGTCAAAAAAGCCAAGCCCCCTGAAAAGTGTGAGGATGGAGGTGAATCTTTGCATTACACATTTATACAAGAAGCTGTAAACATGTATGACAGCTACATGCATATGCAAATAGAACTTCAATTGCATTCAATCATTTGTGCATACCCTTCCACATTCATACTCCGGCACACATAGCAGAGGGCATGATTGCATAACCTCATCTGAATGCATTCACTTCCTCTTGCCTTTTCGCTCTGTAATATACACACGAACACATGATGTCTAACAAATGTAGCTGCTCTTTTAAGGGAATTTTAAAGTCCTGTGCTATATGCTCACTGGTGCACAATACTTTTCTGTTTGTGTACGTGTGCGCGTGCGTGTGTATGAAGCGCTCTGTTGCGTGAACAGCTTTTTTTTTTCTCCTCATTAGTTCATTTGGGCATAATGTACGTACAGCAGAGGGGATACACACAGTGGCTTACACTTCCTGTTTATTTGGATATTTTGTAAACATGCCATCTTTGCACTTGCATAAAAAAATGTATTTGTTTTTATATTAATATCAAGCAACATAATAGATACATTTACATTTTGTTTTAATGTATTTTATTTACAAAATAAAATTTATTAAAATCTTATGACATATTAAACACTAGCTTGTTTTGCTTGTCAGAGTATAATTAAGAAATGTGTATTTTATAAAAAATGTAAAGTACATCTTAAATACTCTATCCATTAAAACATAATTTTATTAAGAACAGACAGTGCCATTCAAACGATTGGGATCAGTAAAAAAAAAAAAAGTATTCATTTATTTGATAAAAATACAAAAAAAAAAAACAGTAATATTGTGAAATATTATTGTAATTTAAAATACCGGTTTTCTATTTTAATGTACTTTAAAATGTAATTTATTCCTGTGATGCAAAACTGAATTTTCAGCGTCATTACTCCAGTCTTCAGTGTCACATGATCCTTCTGAAATCATTCTAATATGCTGATTTATTATCAATGTTGAAAACAGTTGTGATGCTTCATACTTTTTGGGAAACTTATACTTTTTTATTTTTATTTTTTTTTTTTTAGGATTCTTTGATGAATAAAAAGTTAAAATAAAACAGCATTTATTTAAAATAGAAATATATGGATGTGAAAAAAATGATACAAAATGATAGTAAATACACTATTTTGAATAAATGCTGTTCTTTTTAACTTTTTATTCAGCAAAAATATCACAGTTTCCAAAAAAATATGAAGCATCACAACTCTTTACAACATTGATAATAAATCAGCATATTAGAATGATTTCTGAAGGACCATGTGACACTAAAGACTGGAGTAATGATGCTGAAAATTCAGCTTTGCATCACAGGAATAAAATATATTTTAAAGTAAATTAAAATAGAAAACTGGTATTTTAAATTGCAATAATATTTCAAAATATTACTGTTTTTTCTGTATTTTTGATCAAATAAATGCAGCCTTGATGAGATTTCTTTTAAAAACATTGAAAATCTTACTGATCCCAAACTTCTGAATGATATGTGACATGTATAAAGCAGAATTAAGTAAGAAAAATAGTATTCTATTTGGTTAAAATAATGTAATAAAAAATAATATATTTGATTAAACATTATCATAATATCGTGCAGTGAAAAACATAAAACTAAATTATAATTTAAATGCTTTCCCTTCCTAAATGTTGAAAAGTGGTCATTTATTTATTTTTTTTATATTTATATATATATATATATTTTTTTTTTTTTTCTGAAGTCTGTTTCATGTTTTTTTTTAATGCTGAAAATCCAATATTTTGCACCTAAATTATATAACCAGTTTACACCAACTCTCATATGCCTAGATTAACCAGGCTGCTAAAGTACCTGTAATATTTCTTTATGTAAATACTTCAGCTTTGTTATGACTGGCTAACCTTTGAAAGGTCAAAGTATATTTACACTTAAAAAAACCAAGGAAATTGATGCTGCTTTGTGATATGAGGTCTTTAAAATATTTCATGCTGTTTTTAATGATGTTGCAGCAGCCATATGCGCGTGTTTGTGGATTTGCATTTAAACACATTGCTCTTGTTCCTTCATCATCAGAACTTCCATATGGCTGGGAGGAGATTGATGACCCGCAGTACGGCACATACTATGTCGAGTAAGTGTTATGATTAGATTTGTTTGTTAAGCTTATTAGTAGCATAGGCAAGCAATATACTCAAAAACTTTCTCTTGTCATCCTCAGTCACATAAACCAGAGAACCCAATTCGAAAATCCGGTTCTAGAGGCCAAGAGGAAGCTCGGTTTGGACACTGCAGTCGCAACTCAGACCCAACAGAGGGCAGCACCTCCTCCAGGTACAACCACGCACCTCCCTAACTCTGAATTTAAACTGAATTTATGAGTGTTTAAAGGGAACAGCAAAGACATGTTAGAGTTTCCCGGCAGCAGCCTGGAGACGAACACGCGGGCTCCTCAATGGGTGAATGATTATGTGTGGGGGGGGGGGAAGAGAGACAGAAAGATAAGATTAAAGAACGGTGAGTCATCTGCCATTCTCAATATGATGAATTAAAGATTCTTCCATTACACTGGATGCATTATAGATGTGTTTGAGCATGTGTGTATATGAGAGAGCGCGAAAAAACCCGAGGACGAGAAGAGTGCTGTTTTAGGGTGGATGGATGGGAGTATAAATGTTATAGAGATTGCTTTGCAGCACATCACAAGGCTGCATTAACATAAAAGAGAACATTAGCATCCATCATGCATTCACATTGCTTCTCTTTGATCAGTCCCTCTCCAAAACATGGCTTTACTTCTTCACATTCATCCCGAATTTCTTGAAACAACAACTGCTGTCCATACAAGCCAGGAAATTCCTGTCTGAAGTGAACTGTAGCTGTCGAGGCAGAAATGACAGGAATAGCGAGGAAATAGATGACACATGAGTCTGAGGGCTTTGATTGGATGGAGACCGGCGTTACAGAACCTCTATTCAGTCATTAGGGGTTGAAGGAAGGACAAGGAGAACAAGCGCATTTTTTTTGGCTTTGCTAAAATGCTCAGTTACCATGGCACTGGTGAGACCGCAGCAAGTTTCATTGCTTTAGATATCAAAATCACTGATCTACAGACTCACAGTGCTGGAGCTTTTTTAGAAATTTTTGTGGATGGATGGACTCAGCTGGCCCTCACGTTCACACAGGTGTCCTGGCAGAGTAACCACAGGTGCGACTATGGACATGTGCTACTAATGTACTAACGGCAACCAGAAAGGGTCCAAAAAGAGTGTCGTTTCAGTTTCAAACTGAATATTTATTATCTTACTTTTAAAAAACTTTTAAAAAAGAACCTGTGTGCAGACTTGTTTACAGTTTCTAAATATTAATATAAGCAATTACACTACTCTTCAAAATTTTGGGGTTAGTAAGATTAAAGAAAAGAAAGAAATTAATATATTTATACAGCAAAGATAATCACAGCAAAGATAATTTTACAAAAGATTTCTATTTTAAATAAGTCTTGTCTGTCCTAAGAAATGTATCAAGGTTTCCACAAAAATGTTAAAAGGGGTCATTGGATGCCCATTTTCCACAAGTTGAAATTATTCTTTAGGGTTTTAATGAAACGTCTATAACATGCTCTGGTTAAAATTTCTCAGTGGTAGTGTAAATAACACCTTTTTTACCTTGCCAAAATCAGCTCTGCAAAAATCATCCTGTTCTGGTCAAGGCTGCTTTAAATGTTAATGAGCTCTGCTCACCCCGCCCCTCTCTTCTCTCTGTGGAGTGACGAGCCTGTTTACTTTAGCCACATATAGCCGCTAAACTTGCTAATTAGCACATTATTAGGAAAGGCGATCGCAAAGATTCATTAAAAAAACCCTTATACTCACTTCTGCTGTAAGTGAAGCTGGATCATGAATGATTCGCGTGAACATAGACGGATATATGTAGATCGGGAGGCGCATTCCATTCACAAACAAATGTAATCCATTGCATCTTCAGCGGCTCAGATGTCGGGAGTAAATGACGACCACTATGTTCATTATTACATGCAGCAACACAACACCTCAATCACTCAATCGGAGATATTCTTGTCTAACTTACATCCTGCTCCGACATCGAAACAATGGAGGTCTGACTGTTACAGCTGATTTAAGGCGGGTCTGAGGTAGGACACTCATGCCAATCAACTATCGTGGGAGCGGCCTCTGTGGGTGTGACGCCACACCGACAGACATCTGAGAATAGCTCGATTTGAATAAAGAGATATTATTTTTGCAGATTAATTAAAAACCACTGCATGGATATTTATCATTATAGGGTAGATTTGTACATACACTGCCAACACACATTAATGTTCAAACAAGATATAAAAGTGAACTTTTCACTTTTAGTGAACATTAACAAAGCTTACAAACCCAAACTTTAGTTTAAGGGCAACTTTAATAAAATTTGTTTAATGAAGTAGTTTAACTAAAGTAAATGTAATTTATTTATTATTTATATATTTTTTAATATATTTTTTATATATATTTTAATTATTTATTCTTTACACATATATTTTTTTATAATTATTTGTTTATATAAATATATTTTACATAATAATATTATTTATATTCAACAGTATTAATATAATGATAGAGAACAAAACAAAAAATGTAACAAATCACCAATAAATGGTTGCAGCTACAATAGGTGGCACTAATCGACAACTAAATTCAACAGTATTTTTTTTTTTCACATTCTATGACGTTTAACCATTTTGAAGATTCCTCTTACTTTGAGTCTTGCTGACACAATTTAAAAAAAAACCATTCACCATCATCATTTCCTGTCTTTTCTCTACATTGTCCTGTCAAAATGGCAAAATCAATGTTTTGACAGGCCTTCCTCCCTGTAATAGAGAGATTCACAGCTGCCATTACAGCACATGCAATCAAAGCCTTCTCTCTCACAGCACACACACACAACCCAAGCTTCTTTTAGCTCAGTGTGATTCTTCTTTTATTGTTCGGTGATATAATAGCTCATTAAAACAGTGTGATCCCCACAGTCTTCTAGACTTCTTTGGTGATTTGTGATGAACTCTGAAAGTACAGTATTGCGTGGCACACTGTTTTCATCTTTCCTGACAGGAAGTACAAAAAGGTGAGTCAGAGCAGTTAAGGGCATATAAGATAAACAGTTCCCCTTAAAACTTTCACTTACGGCAGTGGAAAATTAGCTGGAAAGCTCCACACCCAGTGCTAAGAGAGTTTGTAAAGGCTGTCTGATATTGAGGATGTGAGTGTTATCACTCCCTCAGCCCTTCTGGGAACCCACAGGATAGTAGTGTATTAGACGAGTACAGTATGTGAGGTTGAAGCGCTGATGTTAAATGTTCACGTCTATGCTGTCAGTGAGAGAGTTGTTAATGGTTTTGTTTACTATGCCAGATGTTTGGAATGATTCGCCATTTTAATTACATGCCAGTCATACTTAGGAAAACATTCCTGCACAAATAAATGATTCCTTTTTACATGGAATCTGTGTACTATCATCTATCTCTGTCTGTCTATCTATCTATCTATCTATCTATCTATCTATCTGTCTATCTATCTATCTATCTATATCTCTATCTATCTATCTATCTATCTATCTATCTATCTCTGTCTATCTATTGTTCTATCTGTCGTTCTATCTGCTGTTCTGTCGTTCTGTATCTGTGTCTATTTATCGTTCTATCTATCATTCTGTCCATCCATCTATCTATCTGTCTATCTATCTATCTATCATCTATCTATCTAACGTTCTATTGTTCTATCTATCGTTCTATTGATCGTTCTATCGTTTTGTTGTTCTATCTATCTATCTATCTATCTATGTATCTATCTCTCTGTCTATCTATTGTTCTATCTGTCATTCTATCTGTCGTTCTGTATCTGTCTGTCTATTTATCGTTCTATCTATCATTCTATCCATCCATCTATCTATCTATCTGTCTATCTAATGTTCTAGTGTTCTATCTATCGTTCTATCGATCGTTCTATCTATCGTTCTATCGTTTTGTTCTATCTATCTATCTATCTATCTATCTATCTATCTATCTATCTATCTATCTAGCTATCTATCTATCTAGCTATCTATCTATTGTCTATTGTTCAATATTTTGCATAATTTCCCCCTTTTGCAAATAATGTAATGGCCCTTAAAATTGTGACACACAGGAAGCAACATCATGGAAAGACAAATGAATCATTTCATCCATTTCCTCAATTTGAAGATTTGAGGCTCTTTTTTGTTAAGTAAAAAGTTAATCAATAACTGAAAACTATATAAGCAACCTATATTTAGGCCACGTTTGCAACCCGTCACCCATTTTTCTTTTAATATATTTTTGTCTGTTTAATTCTTTTATTATTTAATTATAGTAATTTTTTAAATGTTATTTTAAATAGGTCTTTTAAATTAACTAAATCTACTTCTAAATTACAGCATTTCCCACATATCCCATATTTATACAGCAATTTATTACAGCAAACTCCATATAAAATAATGGAAAATAAAACCATTTAGTTTGACCTTCTGAGGCTGATGGTCAACCTTTTCTAAACTTTAAGCTTCTATTCTCAGTTTATGTGTTCAAAAAATGTGTTTCAGACCTTTTTCATGTTTCAGGCCTTATTTTGTATCGTATTCGTGGAAAGTAGTGCTTTGGTTAATGATATTAGGACAGTCTGTGTTTGTGACTTCCCACATTATTGATGGATCTGTCATACATTTTGAAAACATGTTTATCATCAAGCATTTCATATGGTGCAGTTGGTGCTTGTAGGCTATATAGCGTACATCTACTGTATCAATGTCTAGTTTGTTTGCAGTTTTGTCTTTGTGCATATTTTATGTGAAGTCATCACAGATGTCGTCTGTCTGTGTCTTCCTCTCCTTCTGTCTCCTTCCGTAGGTGGAGCGGCTGGTACGCCCGGGTTCACACGGGACCCAACCCAGCTGAAGGGGGAGCTGTATCACACAGCTCTCAGGAAGAGCCAACAGGGCTTTGGTTTTACCATCATTGGTGGAGACCGACCTGATGAGTTCTTGCAGGTGAAGAATGTCCTAGCTGATGGTCCGGCTGCACAGGACAATAAAATGGCCTCTGGTGAGTGATGCCTAGTTTGGTAAAAGATGTTTAGGGGAACATCCACAATTCACATTAGGGGTAATTAGGAAGGACTTAATAATAAATATCTCCTCACATTAAAGGGATAGTTCACCCAAAAATTAAAATTCTGTCATTAAGTCGTTCCAAACCTGTAAGACCTTCGTTCATCTTCGGAACACAGATTAAGATATTTTTGATGAAATCTGAAAGCTTTCTGACCCTGCATAGACAGCAACACAGCTGACATGTTCAAGGCCCAGAAAGGTAGTAAGGACATCAATAAAATACTCCAGCTCCTGCGTCAACAGCACCACATGCATGCGTCGTGCTACTCTCGTGAACACTTGTTGAAGGCTGACACTATAGAGAAGAAATTGTTGAATGAAGTCATTGTTTTCTTTATGCACAAAAAGTATTTTCGTAGCTTCATAACATTATGGTTGAACCACTGATGCCACATGGACTATTTTAATGATGTCCTTACTACCTTTCTGGGCCTTGAATGTGGTAGTTGTGTTGCCTTCTATGCAGGGTCAGAAAGCTCTCGGATTTCATCAAAAATATCTGTTCTGAAGATGAACGAAGGACTTACAGTTTTGGAATGACATGAGGGTGAGTAAATGACAAAATTTTCTTCTTTTTAACTGGGGTAGAAGAAGTATGTTAACATTAAAAATCTACTCAATGATGGCTTTATTTATTTACCCTTATATTATTGCGAACCCTTATAATTTTGTTTTCTTCTGTGAAACAAAAAGTTTGATATTTTGGAAATTCTTCATGCAATTTTTTTCCATGTCAGTCTTATTTTAGTATTACTTATACTATCATAGTTTTTATTAGTATTTTGAATTAGCTTTTATTTTTACATTATCAGTTTCCATAATAATCTTAGTTTATTTTTTAGTAACTTCATTATGTGCTTAAGTCAATTTTATAACTTTTTTCAATATTGCTATTATATTATTTAAAATTTACAATAATGTTTTTTAGACTTTAATGTTTAGTTAACAGTAATAACCTGGTTCCATACAGCAACAGTTCATTGTGACCATAGTGGCAAGGCTTGAAAAGCCACATGAAAAACAAAAAATTTAAGTCATTGTTCACTAATAATCTTTTCGCTGAGTTGTTAAAGGGGTCATCGGATGCAAAGTTCACTTTTACATGTTGTTTGAACATTAATGAGTGTTGGCAGTGTATGTACACATCTACCCTATAATGATAATAATCCATGCAGTTGATTTCCTAATAACGTGCTAGTTAGCAAGTTTCGCGGCTCTCCGAGCACAGCTCATCACTCCACAGAGAGAAGAGAGGGGGGCGGCGAGCAGAGCTCATTTGCATTAAAAGGAACAATCCATCAGAATCCGTTGATTTTTGCAGAGCTCATTTTGACAAGGTAAAAAGGGTGTTGTTTTACACTACCATTGAGAATTTTTAACCAAAGTATATTACAGACTTTTCATTAAGACCCTAAAGAATCATATAAACTTGTGTAAAATGACCCCTTTAACTAGAACTGTGGATCATTTAGTGAGTGAACAAATCATTCTGATTCATGAATTGGATCTTTGAAAAAAAAAAAAAAATCAAAATCAAAAGAATGATTTGTTCATTGATCCACTTCAAAAACACTTGGAATATAAAACACAAAACTCCTTGGTATTTCTTTGCATGTTTTTTAGCTTATCAGATGTGTATTTTAAAAAGACCTGTGTGAAAATTCTTCAAAGGTTCTCAAAGAAATAACACACGTTTGATATGACATTCTGTAAGAGTGAGTAAATAAGGACAGAGTATTTGATTTTGTGTAAACTATTCCTTTTATCTAGTATCTTTCAAAAACATAAATGGAGTACAAAAGTTGTTCATCCACTTTGTAATAATCTTTTTCCTTTTTGACGCTGTCAAATTTCCTTTCTTCTCAACCAAGGTGATGTTATTGTGGAAATCAACAGCACACTTGTCTTAGGCAAGACCCACGCAGACGTGGTCCACATGTTCCAGTGCATCCCAATTAATCAGTACGTGGACATGGTCCTCTGCCGTGGATATTCGCTCCCCCCTGACGTGGATGCGGACAGCGAGGACCTTCCCCCTCCCCCTCCACCTCCGACAGGAGAGATCGTAACCGCCGTACCCCTTATCAACGGCCAGCCGCTGCTAGTCAAAGGTGACGCCCTTCACGGCTCCTCCCAAGAGCTTCACTACGTAACCACAGACGCCAGTGGGCGGCCGGTGGTCGCTGCGCTTCCAGGAGGCAGCAGCGGTGCCAACGACAGGCCCGAGACAGGGATGCTGCAGCCGGAGCTGGTGAGCGTGCCAATCGTGAAGGGACCTGGAGGATTTGGCTTCGCCATTGCAGACTGTCCGCTGGGGCAGAAGGTGAAAATGATCCTGGATGAGCAGTGGTGCCGAGGCCTGTTGAAAGGAGATGTGATAAAGGAGATTAACAGGCAGAACGTGCAAACGCTGAGCCATGCGCAGGTGGTGGATATACTAAAGGACCTCCCTGTGGGCAGCGAGGTGAATCTGTTGGTGTTGAGAGGAGGTAAGAGAGCTGGAGGGTGTATGAAACATTTCACTGATTATTTAGGGTGTAAACAGACTCTGCACAAGCAGGAGAAGCTGAAAGCTTACAATAATTGTCAGTTTGGTCACTCTTGCAGTTTATATTCCTGTAGCTTTGGAAAAAGTGCATCTTTTGGCCTTAATGACCTTGATATTGCGCTTTAAATCACAAAATTCATGCATGGACATGAATGCACTTTGCTTAATTGTGTCTGTAAATGTAAATATTCTTGTGTAGTGAATTGTGTAGAGTTTTGGGCCTTTCGAATTTAATTACCTATTAACCAATGCCAGTTTTAGATGGTCTAGATTTTTATGTATGCGTGATTTGTACATTTTTGTATTCCTGCTTATTTTAAGGTAAAACATTACTCCACTCTCCGTCACACACTTGAAACAGATCTTAGGTATTTCTAGTGAAAAAGCCTGCTGAAAAGACTTTCAAAGACTTTAACTTTGACTAGCATGCAGTGAATATAAATGTGAAAATGAATAAATCTGTCCAACTTTTTATACTTCTTTAATCCTTTAAGCCTTTGTCAAGCCGTCATTCAGTAGTGTCTTGACAAATCTTCTTATACTTATTGCATTTAAATAAAGTTTGTCATTGCTACTTTCTTAAATTCAAATTCTGCATCATATTTACTACTTAATCTGAATTCAGATAAAATTAAGAAATTGAAAAACATTGTGATTTAAGGAAAGAGTACACTGTTAAAAGTCAATATATTTCTCAATCCTGTTTTTCAACGCAAATATCTAAATGTTATTAATTCAAGATCCATTTATTTCATATGCAAAATGACAACATTTGTTTTATGAGAAATATACATTCTAAAAAATGCTGGGTTAAAAACAGAAATATCGACAAACTCAATGATTGGGTTGGTGGTTGGGTTAAATGTTCAATCCAACCTTCTGGGTAGTTTAATTTAACTCAACTATTGCTTAAAAATCACTATATTTCTTGCTTAAAATGAACCCAAATATGTTCAGTAAATTAACATTTATTAATACATTGAATTAATAATAATTTAATAATGAACTTTTTTTGTTGAACATTGCTTATTAATCAATGTTCACCTTTTGATTATTGCTGAAGCCTCTAGTAATTATGTGCCTGATATTTCATTTACAGCCTGTTTGTGACCCTGGACCACAAAACCAGTCATAAGTGCCACGGGTATATTTGTAACAATAGCCAACAATACATTGTATAGGTTACAATTATCGATTTTTCTTTTGTGCCAAAAATCATTAGGATATTAAGTAAAGATCATGTTCCATGAAGATATTTTGTAAATTTCCTACTGTAAATATATCAAAACGTAACATTTGATTAGTAATATGCATTGCTAAGAACTTTATTTGAACAACTTTAAAGGTGATTTTCTCAATATCTTGATTTTTTTGCACCCTCAGATTCCAGATTTTCGTATAGTCAAATCTCGGCCAAATATTGTCCTATCCTGACAAACCATACATCAGTGGAAAGCTTATTTGTTCAGATGATGGATGAAACTCAATTTCAGAAAATTGACCCTTATGACTGGCTTTGTGGTCCAGGGTCACATTTTGGGTTTTAGCCAGTCAAAAAGTCATTTTTAAACAATAGTTGAGTAAAATAAAACTAACCAGAAGGTTGGGTTAAACATTTAACCCAACCGCTGGGTCAAAACAACCAGGTTGTTGGGTATCTTTCATCCAGCACTGGATTTTATTTAACCCAGCATTTTTTTAGAGTGCCCCAAAATTAATTATGGTTAATGTGTTTTTTAATTAAAAATAGAAATTTTTAAAAATTCTGCCGATGGGATAATAAAAATGAACTTCAATCAGTTTTAAACATAAATCTCCCTAAATTTGATACATTTCTCAGAAAACAACATTTAGCCTCTAATGTCATATTTGCATCTCAAGTAATATATTTTGATTTAAAAATGTTTAGATATTTGTACTGGAAAACAAGACAAAATTACTGAGTAAGAAAATGAATATGGAAATTTTGCAAAACAACTTTTCATGTTCTACATCAGAATTAAACACACACACATGGTTTAAAAAAAAAAAAGAAGATAAATGATGACAGAATTTTCATTTTTTTGGTGGGTGAATTATCTTTTTACATTATAATTAACAAGCCTAATAGGAGCACCAGCATGCATCCTACATATGATTGTGAGCAACTACAGTATGCTGGTCTTTTCAGCAGGGATTTAAAGGATCTTTTTCCTTTGTCTTTTTTTTTTTTTAGTTATATCTCCATTGTTCAGCAAGTGAGAAATCAGAGAAACCACTTCATAATTTTACATTTTAGCCAGCCTTGTTATCCTCTCCTCCACTCTCACCGATCATACTTGAGGTGTGTTTCTGTCCCTCAGGAGAACGTTATGTAAGAATGATGGACCGTTGATTCTTATAGCGTTGGCAGGAGAGGCCCCGCTGCCTTTTTGCACCCACTCAATGGGTCTGGCTGGGAATTTGGGAAATGAGTTTAGATCACAGGGGAATTTTAGGATGTGTCTGCAAAGAGTTCTGTGAGGATTTATTGTCTGCAGAGCGAGAGAGGGAGGAGGGAAAAAGGGAGAAAAGAGTGCAAGATAATGCTTTAATCAGTTCTATTACCCCTCAAAGGATGAGTGAGTTTCATCATTCACTGTTTAGCCATTAAATTCAATGGAAATCACACCAATCAAAAGAAAGACAGAGCGAAAAAAAAAACAAAACAAAGGGAATGAATAAACGACATGAGTTCTGAACTGACAGATGGAAGTGTACCCGCGTCATTATTTTATGCATGACTTCTGTCATTGTGTTTCTCCCTGGAGGATTCATAATTTTCTCTTATGTACATTTATTCAATCTATCTTTAATGGCTCCTAGATGACGCGTGTGTCATGATTAATTTGGCTCGGAATTGGCTCAGGAAACGCCCCGCTTTGAAGCACTTGAATGGCGCTTCCTCTTTGAGTAGCTTTTTAGTTAGATGGATGGGAATTAATAATGTAGCATTGAAACAATGTATTCTCATGCCTTTTTCATATTTGAGAGGCAACAACCATGAAACGCTGTCATTATAATAAGGGTAGAAACTTTCTATCTCAGTAACGAGTTCCAGCTTTTTTTTTTTTTTTTCATCTGTCTCTTGATGAGTGCCTGTTCCTCCATTTTTCCCTCCTTCAGTGCTACTTATGTCTCTCATTTGCCTTTTCTCTGTTTCTAGGTCAGACATCGCCTGTGAAGAGTTTAAGACCTGTGAGTATGATAATAGATTTCAGAGGTGATAATGACCTTGTAGAAATGGTTGAATGTTTCATTTATTGCTGATGAAATTTCTTCTCAATTATTGTTCGTACTTGGGGTTTGGGATTTGAGCAAACCCCTTACTGTAAGTTTGATTGCTGCTGACATGTCCAACACCATTTGTACCGAATTGCATGGCTTGTAGTACTTTTTAAATGATGGGATGTATAAAATTCACTTGAGAATGATGAAACAGGCAAAAACCATCCCATATACTTACATTAAAGATGGGTTTTAAGGAATCAGAATATCATTGAGACTTATGAGTAGGCCCTTTTCAACTTTGGCCTGTAAACAACAACCTGGCAACCACTCTAGTATTAAATTAGTGAGTTTTGTATGGACATCACTCAGAGTTACTACATTAAATGTAAAAATGTAGTGTTAAAAAAGTAATGCTTTGTGTGTAATTGGTTTGGGATTTGAACAAACCCCTTTCTCTAACTACTAAAGTAGGTTTGCTGCTGACATGTCCAACACCATTTGAACCAAATTGCGTGGCTTGTAGTACTTTTTAAATGATGGGATGTATGATTTTCACTTGAGAATGATGAAACAGGCTAAAAACAATCCCATATACTTGTATTAAAGAAGGGTTTTGAGGGATCAAAATATCATTGACAGTTATAAATAGGCCCTTTTCAACTCTGGCCTGTAAACAACAACCTGGCAACCACCCTAGTATCAAATTGGTGAGTTTTGCATGGACATCACTCACAATTATGTCAATAAATGTAAAAATCTAGTCTTAAAAATGTAATCCATTGTATATAATGGGTTTGGGATTTAAACAAACCCCTTTCTGCAAGTACTAAAGTTCGATAGCTGGCAGGTCCCTCACCATTTGTACCAAATTGTCTGGCTTGTGCTACTTTTTAAGTGATACGATGTACAATTTTTTCACTTGAGAATGATGGAACAGGCAAAAACAATCCAATATACTTCAAAGAAGGGTTTTGAGGGATCAGAATATTATTGAGACTTGTAAGTAGGCTCTTTTGACTCTTAAACAACAATCTGGCAACCACCCTAGTGGCATGTTAGTGAGTTTTCTATGTACCTCACTCACAGTTACTACAGTAAATGTAAAAATCTAGTTTTGAAAGACCAGTAACATGAGACAAAATGGCAAAAACATGAATTGTATGAGTGTGTTGGGCTTAGTTTTCCAATGGGTTTCTGGCAGACTTTAAATATTCCATTACAGCTATTACAGCAACCTGGTCCAAGTATAACAGTATTTCTGTTGATATGGGCTCTCTATCTGTATGCACTTCTTTATTCTCTCAGAGGCTGTAACCAGTGAACAGTTTAAATGCTGCTTGTTAGAGTCCACATCCGTGTGCACTCTGCTGGTCGCTTTGTGAAGTGGTATTAAAACACATTTTGTTCCAACAGAGACCAGGGTTGAGTGCCAGCACTGAGACTCTGGACCGTTGCCATGACATCATGGTTCCCCAGGCTTTGACCTATCACTCAAACACACTGCCGTGTAGCTCTCCAAAACAAGACTCTTCCCTCCACTACAGCAAACCCAAAGCCTTGCCAGAGAGCATAGGTGAGTCTCTGCTGAGTTCGTACTGCAAGAAGGAAACTCTTTTATGTTACGTCACCAAGATGTGGATCTGTTAGAGTTGAAAATCGAGAAATAACTGGCTGAATGCTGTATCTTGTATCATAAAAAAATAAAGTAAATTTACGATGCTGTGCTACGTGGTCACGAAAATGTATCAGTTGTATGCGTTTAAGCATTGCGGTTTAAAAACAAGTGATTTTAAGCTGTTGAAATGCAATCAGCGAAAGAGAACTGACAGAGAAACGCTAACAGAGAGGCATGCACATGTGAAGACGGGACTCATAGAGCACAGGAGTATTGAACAGAGTTATTTTGCCGCTTTATAGTTAAATACACACTTGAATGTGTCAAAATGACTGTCTTTGCAAGTATCCTTGAAACACAGTCATTTAGGTCTTAAGTGAAAGAAAACACGTGTAACAGTATATTAGATCTGGGAAGCTCTTAAAGTGACAGCAGTCTAATATTCCTGCTGTCTGCCGTTAATGTTAATCAAACAACAAAAGAGAGAAAATCTCTCACTGCTCTTGACTAAATCACTTTTGTAACTGTAATAATAAAAGATATATATTTGATTTACATAGTGAAGAATAACAATGTTTTTATACGTTTGATTACTTTATACAATGTATGTAGGATTTCATACTTTTTTGGTCTTCTGTAGTTTTTTGTCCTATTGCTTGTAATAGGTTAGTATTAGTTTTTTGTGATATTGACACTGGTGACAAGAATTATGAAATTTCTGTGGTATCAAAAATTTTTAGATCATGAACACCTTATTTAAAGCAAAGGTTACTATATCGTGATATATACAGTTGAAGTCAAAAGTTTACATACACCTTGCAGAATCTGCAACATGTTAATTATTTTACCAAAATAAGAGAGATGATAAAAAATGCTTGTTTTTATTTTGTACTGACTTAATAAGATATTTCACATAAAATATGTTTACATATAGTCCACAAGAATTAATTGATAACTGAATTTATAAAAATTAGCCCATTCAAAAGTTTACATACACTTGATTCTTAAGTTACCTGAATGATCCACAGCTGTGTTTTTTTTTTTTTTTTGTTTAGTGATAGTTGTTCATGAGTCTGCTGTTCTTCAGAAAAATCCTTCAGGTACCACAAATTCTTTGGTTTTTCAGCATTTTTGTGTATTTGAACCCTTTTCCAACAATGACTGTATGATTTTGAGATCTATCTTTTCACACTGAGGTCAACTGAGGGACTCATATGCAACTATTACAGAAGGTTCAAATGCTCACTGATGCTCCAGAAAGAAGCGCAATACATTAAGAGCCAGGGGGTGAAAACTTTTGAACAGAATGAAGATGTGTACATTTATCTTTTTTTTCATTTAGTACTGCCCTTCAGAAGCTACAGAAGATACTTACATGTTTCCCAGAAGACAAAATAACTTAAATTTATCCTGATCTTCAAATTCAAAATGTTTTTCAGCGTTTGAACCTTCTGTAATAGTTGCATATGAGTCCCTCAGTTGTCCTCAGTGTGAAAAGATAGATCTCAAAATCATAAAGTCATTGTTGGAAAGGGTTCAAATACATAAAAATGCTGAAAACCCAAAGAATTTGTGGGACCTGAAGGATTTTTCTGAAGAACAGCAGGCAGTTTCACTGTTTAGGACAAACAAGGGACTCATGAACAACTATCACTAAATAAAACAAAACAACACAGTATTAAGAATCAAGTGTATGTAAAGTTTTGAATGGGGTCATGTTTATAAACTCAACTATTATTTTCCCTTGTGGACTGCATGTAAACCTCTTTTATCTGAAACATCTTATTCAGGTCAGTACTAAATAAAAAATAACATGCATTTTGTATAATCCTTATTTTTTTGGTAAAATAATGCAAATTCTGCAAGGTATATGTAAACTTTTGACTTCAGCTGTATCATTATCTTCAAATAAAATGACTCATTTTGTAATATAAGATTTTGGTCATATCGTCCACCCCTAATACATATAACAATGTATACTACAGTAGTAAGATAAGAAGATACAAAGTCGCACTTATGAGATATAAATCACAATTATGGAATAAATTTACATTCTATTTTAGTTTTTCTTATTTTGTTAAAAAAATATTTAAAATACGCATTCAGAAAAGGGTTATTTTGTAATAATTATGTCTTTCCCTCACATTCACATTTATAATACAAGAGAAAATGGCACACTAGAGACAATATAATGAGAGCTGTGGGCAAATGTCTTGTTCTTGCACATATTCCACAATTGGTTTAAGTGTGTGAAACTTTGAATGAGATTTATGTGCAGAAGATTTTCAGTTAATTTCAGTTAAAAGTTGTTGAATGGCTTTGGGAGACTTTGAATATAGTTTGAATGGAGTATTTTAGAGTACTTTTTCCCTTCAAAGCTTTATAGTCTGAATCACCAACCACTATTATTGCATGGAAAAGAGCAGCTGCTTAATCTGAGCTTCACGGGAAAAAAAATATCATGGTTTTCAAATGACATATCTGAGAGAACTTTCCTTTTAATTTATGATCTAAATGCAGAGACACAGAAAAGGCCATATGTGTGTTTGATGAAATACTTTTTTTGTGATGAATGTGTTTAATTCCATGTGTTCCAAATTAGTTATTGTACTTCCACGTAATTGCGTTTATTTGTATGCAGTACCTCTCTACAAAGAGTTGGACGTGTTCATCAAGAGAGATCAGGAGACAGGCTTTGGCTTTCGTGTGCTTGGAGGAGAAGGTGCAGAACAGCCAGTGAGTCCCTTCTGTTTCTACATTCCTGGAAATTTATTTATATTCATGGACTGTACTCATGTGATTTATTAGCAGATCGATTTTCTGTCTTAACTCTAAAACGAGCTATCTGTGTAATTTCATTAGGTCTACATTGGTGCCATCATTCCCCAGGGGGCGGCAGAGAAGGAAGGCCGTCTGAGAGCAGGAGATGAGCTCGTTGGCATCGATGGCATCACTGTTAAGGGGAAATCTCACAAACAAGTTCTGGATCTGATGACTAACGCAGCACGCAATGGACAAGTGCTGCTTTCAGTGCGCAGGAAGGTCATTTACAGAGGTGAGCACCGCTGACTGACAGTCCTTAGACATAAAACCAGCGCTGGAGTGTAATTAACTGCTTGAAAAGCTTTCATTAAAGGTCAGTCCGTGTAATCTTCTGCTCTATAGACGCCCCGGAGGATGTTGGGAGCGGAGCGCTGACCCTTGTGAATGGCTCACCTCGGCTTCCACGTATCCAAGTGCCAAGCTTCAAGGACCAGGGGTCATTTGATATCACGCTCCATCGTAAAGATAATGAGGGCTTTGGCTTTGTCATTCTCACGTCAAAGAGCAAACCGCCACCTGGAGGTAACAGCAGATTCATTGATGCACCAGCCAAAGTCATTCAAAAATTCGATATCATTAGATGTGGGAATCAAGAACCGCTAATTAATCTAAAGATTTTTAATGAATCATTAAAAAAGATTCACAAATTTTGAAAATCTATTGTTAAAATACACATTCAGAAGTTTTGTAATAAATAGCTGTTTAGTAATAAAAAAAACATTAAAATTCTTTACCAGTAAAAATTTAATTTAATTAAATTTAATTTCAATTGAATAATTATGTTATAAACAATTATTTTATTTTATTTTATATAGTTAAAACCATTTTTTCCTCAAAAGAATCATCAGTTGTACTGGAATTAGAAAAAAAGGATCAGAGCCCCAATCATTTAGAAATGGTTCATGACTGATGACTAATCAACTATTAGTAAAGTTAACTAATTTTAGATGTTATATTTGTATTTGTGTTTTGTAATAAATGGCTATTTAATAATGAAAAACATTAAAATACTTTTAAAATACCAGTAATAATTTAATTTAATTACATTTCATTTAAGTTTTTGCACAGGAATTAGAAAAAAAGGATCAGAACCCCAGTAATTTAGAAATGGTTCATGATTGATGACTAATCACCTATTAGTAAAGTTAACTAATTTTAGATTTTATATTTGTATTTTCTAATATTTTTTGCTATTTAATAAAAAAAAAAAAAACATAAAAATACTTTTGAAATGCCAGTAATAATTTAATTTAATTTAATTTAATTTAATAATTATGTTATAAATGTTTATTTTATTTTATTTTATTTTATTTTATTTTATTTTAAATATTTAGGACCATTTTTGTTCCTCAAAAGAATCATCAGTATAAGAAAAAAGGAATCAGAACTCGAGTAATTTAGAAATGGTTCATAAATGATGACTAATCAACTATTAGTAACTAACTAATTTTAGATTTTATATTTGTATTTGTATTTCGTATTTTGTAATAAATGGCTATTTAGTAATTTTTAAAAAGCATTAAAACAGTTTTAAAATACCAGTAATAGTTTGATTTAATTTAATAAATTACATTTTTATTATTATTATTAATATTATTTATTTATTTATTTATTTTCCCTTTAATAATTTAATTTTACCATAGTGGTTGTGGTTTAATATTATGTTGACAGTGTGCTGTGTTTTGCACAGTAAAAGATGATTCTTTATCACCACTATAGTCATACATACTGCATGTAAATGGTAGTCAGAGGTGGTTGTATCTCAACTTGCACTGTTCGTTGAGCACATTGCGTCATCAAAGTTGTGTTCATTTATTTAGATTTTAAGATGTCGTGTTAAAAATACAAAATACAAGTGCCTTAAGGCCCTGTGCGCTGTTCCATTCCATTCCATCCAGCTGTTTTAGTTTTACACAGCCCTAGAATTGTTACATCTCTTATGATTCATTCATTATGATTATAAATACAACAGGAGCCATTCCAATTCTGCTAAGTGATTTGCCGAAGTGTGTGTTGCAGTGATTCCTCATAAGATCGGTCGAATAATTGAGGGCAGCCCGACGGACCGTTGCGGGTTGCTGAACGTGGGTGACCGCATATCCGCTGTGAACAGTCAGTCCATTGTGGAGCTCTCCCACAACGACATTGTTCAGCTTATCAAAGACGCGGGGAACTCCGTCACACTCACCGTGGTTCCTGAGGACGGTGAGTAAGATAATGAAATGTCACATAAATACTGCCGCAGCACATATTCGTGCTTTCTCAACCTGTGCTTCATGCTTTGATTTGTCACACTAGGGTAATAATGTAGCTTAAATTGAAACACTAATAACCACAGCGAAATTTAATATCAATTATGCATGCATATTTAAATTGAATGCTTTATAAGAGCACTTAGACCAGTTATTAGCCTGTTTCAACTACAAAACATGAATATACACAGCTCATTTATACCTGTCATGCTTAATACGTGTTATCTCACATGTATGAGTATGATACAAGAGCATTAATTGGCAGGCTTTTGGAGTTCAAACCTTCCTGATCTTATTGTGAAACATTAATCATTAATATTACAGAAGTGTTGCGAATGCTGTTTTATGAGGACTTCAACACTTGGTGTTTATCATTTCATATGACAATTTGTTTTGATTGGCTGTTTAGAGTACAAAGGCCCGCCGTCAGGAGCCAGCTCGGCCAAACAAAGTCCAGCACCGCAGCACAAGATTCTCAGATCCACTCAGGATGAGAGGTGCAGTGCATTATTATGTATTTAAACCACTTTAGCTCTTTAAGCTCTAATTTAAGCCACACTTCGGCTTTATAATATGTGTTACTTATGCACAGATATAATTTGGATATGGATGAGATCAGGGATGAGCTCGCACGGAAGGAGTATAAAGCTCTTCCCATGAGTGAACAGGGAACGTTGTGTGTCGCCAACTCCAAACAGGCAAGAGTCACACTGGCAACACAAACTGTACACAAACTGTCCAAAGACAACACATCTAGGGACATTAGTGATGGAAAATGCAATGCAAAAATGTTTATACACTACCAATCAAAAGTTTTTGAACGGAAAGCTTTTAATTATTTATTTTTTTTTTTTTAAATAAGTCTCTTTTGTTCACCAAGCCTGCAATTATTTGATCCAGAGTACAGCAAAAACAGTAAAATTCTGAAATATTTTTACTATTTAAAATAACTGTTTTCTATTTGAATATATTTTAAAATGTAATTTATTCCTGTGATTTCAAAGCTGAATTTTTAGCATTATTACTCCAGTCACATGATCCTTCAGAAATCATTCTAATATTCTGATTTTCTGCTCAAAAACATTTATTATTATTATGTTGAAAACAGCTGAGTAAAATATTTTTCAGGTTTCTTTAATGAAGAAAGTTCAGAAGAAGAGCATTTATCTGAAATCAAAATCTTTTGTAACATTATAAATGTCTTTATCATCACTTTTGATCAATTTAAAGCATCCTTGCTAAATAAAAGTATTAATTTCTATAATTTCGTTCCCAAAAAAAACAACAACAACAACAAAATTATACTAACTCCAAGCTTTTGAATGGTATAGTGTATAATGTTACAAAAGCATTTATTTCAGATAAATGCTGATCTTTGGATCTTTCTATTCATCAAAGAATCCTGAAGAAAATGTACTCAGCTGTTTTAAATATTAATAATAATATAATAACACATTTCTTGAACAGCAAATCAGAATATTAGAATGATCACAGGATCATGTGACACTGAAGACTGAGTAATGATGCTGAAAATTTAGCTTTGATCACAAGAATACATTACATTTTAAAAATGTATTCAAATTGAAAACTATTTATTTTAAAAAGTACTTTGGATCAAATAAATGCAGACTTGGTGAGCAGAAGAGACTTCTTTAAAAAACATAAAAAATCTTGTAGTGTACTGGTAGTGTATGTTGCATGAAAAAAAATGACATTATACTAGGAATTTAGGCCAAGACTAAAAACTAAAATCAATAAAATTCTATAATTCTATAATGCATATATCCAAGCCAAAGATGTATATTTAAATAGAAAACAGTTATTCTAAATTGCAATATTTCCGAATTTTTATTAAATTTTTGATCAAATAAATGCAGCCTTGTTGTGAATAGGATGCTTCTTAAAACAAACAAAAAAAAACTTTTTAACAGTAGCATGTATCTGTATTTTCTACATAGGGCTGTATTGCGGTAGAGTTGGAGCGCGGACCTCGTGGTTTTGGCTTCAGTCTGAGAGGAGGAACGGAGTATAACATGGGCCTCTACATCCTGCGGCTGGCTGATGACGGCCCCGCTCTACAGGATGGCAGGATACACGTCAGTAAAGTTCACCACACTTTAATAACTCACACATTGCGGATGGAATCTGCTGACTTTTTTCCATCTTCTAGAGTTATTTTAGGGAAACATCTGCAGAGTGTATTGCAGTTGAAGGCATAGTTTACCCAAAATAGAAAATTACCCCATGGTTTACTCTTCTCAAGCTAGGTGTATATGACTCTCTTCTTTCAATCAGAGTTTATATTAAAAATATCCTGCCTCTTCCAAGCTTTATAATGGCAGTGAATGGGGTTTAAGATAAAGTTGGATGGATGAAGTCCAATAAAAGTGAATAAAGAGTGTTATTATAAAAAGTATGGCTCAGGGACGTTAATAAAGACCTTCTGAAGCAAATCGATGTGTTTTTGTAAGAAAAATATCTATATTTAAAGCTTTATAAACTGTAATCTCTAGCTTACCCTAACTGTCATACTCATGTTCACGAGAAAGTGGCGTTCCAGCAGATGATGTAGGATGTAGGCATACACTGTAGAAAATTATTGTTTTACTGTTTGCCGACTTCATTTAAACTTCTTGCTGTATTGTCATTATTGTTGCTTATTTGTTGTACTGTGATGTAAAGAGCTCATCTTTTTTAACATTTGTTGATTGCCACTGTTTTTGAGGTTTGTGTGTCTAATTTTGAGGCCTAGAGTGTGTTCCAACACTTAGACCTTTTTTTTTTTTTTGATATCTTAGTCTTAAACATAAAAATGATAATGTGGGGATTTTTTTACACATTCCTTTTACATCCAGGAAAAAAAATTTCCTTAAAGGGGTCATCGGATGCTAAGTTCACTGTTTCATGTTGTTTGAACATTAATGTGTGTTGGCAGTGTGTGTACAAATCTACCTTATAATGATAAAAATCCATGCAGTGGTTTTTAATTAATCTGTAAAAATAATATCCCCTTTTTCAAATTGAGCCGTTCTCAGATTCCGGTCGGTGGCGGGGCGAGCAGAGCTCATTTGCATTTAAAGGAACAACCCCTTAGAATGAGATGATTTTTGCAGAGCTCATTTTGACAAGGTAAAAAGGGTGTTGTTTTGCAAAACCATTGAGAATTTTTAATCAAAGTATATTAGAGACTTTTCATTAAAACCCTAAAGAATCATATCAACTTGTGGAAAATGGGCATCCGATGACCCCTTTGACGACAGTAGTTGTTTCAGTTGCTGTGACAAGAAGTAGTTGTAGTCTTTACAGAGAAAAACTAAAAAACTATTGTTGAGAGAACTCAAAAGTCTTACTGCATCAAGTTGCCTTATTTTATTTCAATTTTTTTTTTACATTTTCTCAACTATTTATTTTTTACAGTGGTGTAAACTCCCGTGAGAATATGCTAGTCTCATGAGAACCAAGTTTTATTTACAGCAAAGGAAAACCAGTCTCCTCTTGGCTTATATCGATCGCTCTGACATTTTTCTTCACAAATCCTCATTTTGTACTTCTGATTCGTGACCGGTGTTTTGTTTTTCCTACAAAAACTCATCGATTCGCTTTAGGAGGCCTTTATTAATCCCCCAGAGCCATGTGAAGCACTTTTTATGAAGGATGGATGCACATTATTTTGCTTTAAAATCTCAACTTACATTCCCTGCCATTATAAAGCTTGGAAGAGCCAGGACATTTTTAATGTAACTCTGATTGTATTTGTCTGAAAGACGAAAGTCATGCACACCCAGGATGGCTTGGGGGTGAGTAAATCATGGGGTAACTTTCATTTTTGGGTGAACTATCCCTTTAAGGGAAGCTGAATACTACACCTTTCTATGCTCAAAATATTTCACACCAGGATGCAGTTTTCAGTTCAGTCCAACAACAAAAGAAGGTGACAGAATCCATTTCAAGGGTTTGATTTCTAGGAAATGAATGAATTTGCTTTGGATAAAAGTGTCTGCAAGAAGAATTAAATGTGAATGCTAATTGATTTTCAAGGCCATATCAGTCATCATCTTCCTGTTTGCAGTCAGTTGATATGGGTTTTTCAATGGCGTTGTTGATAAATGAAAAGCAAGACTGGTATTTTGGTTTTTAAATACACTCATCACCTCTTATGGCCTGAACCAGAGACCATAAGATATTTCAATAATGATAAAACATGATCTTCCACCTGAATGTGCAGGTAGGAGATCAGGTAGTGGAGATCAATGGAGAACAGACGCAAGGCATTAGTCACACCAGAGCCATTGAGCTGATCCAAGCTGGAGGAAACAAAGTGCTACTGTTACTGCGACCGCAAGCCCTCTTGTCAGAGAACAGTGAGTTATGACACAAACACATGATGATGATGATGCTGCTATATACGTAAGCATGCTGTACAAACATCAAGGCTACATGGGTTGCTTGCTAACGTCAGCTTTATTTCTTTTTCTTTCTTTCTTTCGTTCTCTTCTGTGCAGGTTGTGTAAGCTCCTCTGCGGTGTGTTACTGCCCCCAGGAGCATCATCACTAACAGCCTCTTTTCCTCTAGGTCTTTTTTTTTTTCTTTGGTAATGGGACTTTCACTACACTTTCTTTGCTCCTTAATTGCTAGTCTTTTCTCTGCTTTATTGTGTACGTTTTTAGATCTGTATAATATGTTCATGCTCTTTGCAAAAGCGGTTTCACTCAAAAATATAGTATAGCAATGCATTTACATAGCAATTCATTAGCAACCAGCCATGAAACCGTAGTGTTGTGGATTTTAGAATAAGCAAACACCACTGAAATTTTATTGTTTACCATGGTAAATTTTAATTAGCATTTAATTAGTAGGGCCCTATGAAAACGCCAATGGAATCACGGAATCCAGTAATAAAAACGGAATTTACTGATTAATGCGGAATGTCATGAAATTTGTCAAAATTTGAATGAATTAATCAAAAGTAGGTCATTACACCTAAATAAAACTGCAATATGGACTAGTATCTGTAAATATTATTCCGCAAAAATACCATTTAAATGTGAATCCTGCATGTTCTGCGTGTCTCTGTTTTAATGAAAGGAGCAGACCAGCGGTATTGTTTACTACACACACTGAAGCAGACGTGGCGTTCTTGGTGATTTCGGCGTCTGTCGTCTCACTAAATGAGGACATAAATACATGAACAATATCTGCTGAGAGTCACTTCATGAGCATTTGACCGTTCCATTTTAGGAAAACTAGCATTATATCATATACACACAAAAATGTAAAGGTAGACACGGCAACCCGTCAAAATAAAAGTCTGGTTTAACTTGAAGACATTGTGCCAGATATATATTACTATTACTACTAAAATGAAACAAACATTATTTTTTAGGGTATAATCAGACAACATTTCTTCCATGTTTTAATTTTAATAGTAAATTCCCCTTTGTTTGCAAGTAATAATGTTTTATGCCTTCATTTGATAACCAGAACATTTTAAATACACAACACAGAATTTCTGAGGGTAAAAAAACCTTTCATAAGGCTATTTTAAGAAAAAATTTGAATAAATTAAGTATGCATTCAAATAATTAGACATGCTAAAACACAGAATTTGATAACAATAAAACATATGGTGAGAAAAAATAAAACGATTCATAGGGCCCTAAACATGTCATTTTTGTTAAACCTTTATTAAATTGATGTGAAATTGTATAAGTTTCATGATTTTAATTAATTAGACATGCTCTTTCATTAATAAAATTTAATTTAACCATTAAAAAGGAGTTGAGAAAAATGAAAATGGGAAAAAACGGAATCCAGAAAAATTAAAATGGAAAAAGCAGAATTTGGAAAAAAAAATAAAACAGAATTTGGGAAAAAATAAAACAGATTTCATAGGGCCCTAAATTAGTTATGGTATTTTAATTCTAGGCAGTGTAACCAATGCAGATCTTTTCACCCTTAGGTTCTGCAGAAGATGTTATCCTTCCTGATCCGTCGGGATCCAACACTTCCAACATTCCTCTCAGTTCTCCTCTCCTTCATCCATCATCCACCTCAGCAAAGAAGGAAACGTCAGAGCTGACAAGCTCCTTGGCCCGTTCTCACGGCTCCTTGGATCTGGCCTGCGAGGATCCTCGCTCTAAAGACAGCAAGAGGAAGAAGCGTGCCAAACCGCCAAACACCAGCTCTTCCAGAGACCCACAGCGACGGCGCATCAAGAGTCTGTCCGCTGAGAATCTCCTTGATCTCGGAGATACAGAGAAATCCAAAAGCCTATCCAAAGCCAAAGACAAAGCTCGTAGCCACAAAGAAAATCTGCAACAAAGTACTCGAGACTCCCAAAAGAACAGAAAGTCCTGCCAACACAGTCGCTCAGTCAGTCCCCAGAAGTCAAAGCGTGAAGGACAGGAAGCGGTAATTGGCGAAGCGCAGGGACGGAAAGAGGAACGCCGCGTGAAGGGGACGCCGAGCATCGACCAGAAGAAAAGTGACGCTGAAAGGAGGAAAAAACAGGAGTCTAGAGGAAGGAAGCGAAATGAGAACCAAGATGGGGAGGAGAGGCAGAGAGCTGAGAGAAAAGTGAGAAGCAAAGGAGAGGATGAAACACTTGAGCCAAAAGGGGAAACTGAGCTCAAAAGCACCCAAAAGAAGAAAAATCAGAGAGATAGAGACATGCGTAATGAAGACACCCACATATCGAGCAGAGAGGGAGACAAGAAGAGCAAACAAACAAAGGATAAGGGGGATCAAAAGGAAGAAAACAGGAGGGAAATGATTACAGATAAAAATAAAAGCAAAAGAAAAGGAAATGAGAGTCGAGACAGGAAAGACGACATTGTCACCACAGATGCGGCTCCAGTCAACACCAGGGCGAGTCTTGTCTTTGACCACCCTGGACCCTTGAGCGACGGCCTTTGGAAGATCCCTAGTTTTGCACGCATCCTCACGCACGAGGAAGCGATGCGAGATGTTTGCGAATAGTTTGGCGAGCCTTGGGAATAGAAGGTTTAAGACCAGAAACATACGCAAGTATGTGAACGCAAACGCCTCTAGCTAAGATTTCACACAGTTTATCATGGATTGCGAGTTGCATTTTCAGCATTTCAGCAGTGTCACGGGAATAAGTGCAAATTATCTATTTGCTGAGCAAGTTAGTCAAACTGTCTACATGTTTATAGCAGGCTATCTAAATAACATCACATCTGGTTTATTGGCACAGACATTTGAAGAAAACTACTGCTTTTTTATGTACAAGACTAAACATCTTCAAGGGGTACTTAAAGTACTCAAGGGAATGTTTGAGATTTCTTTATATGGCTATGTACAGCAGGTCAGCGTTTCAAGCATTTGTGTAGAATGTTACAGGAATAGTTCAACCAAAAAAAAAATAAAAATCTGTCATTAATTACTCACCCTTATGTTGTTCCAAACCTGTAAGACCATTGTTCATTTTCAGAACTCAAATTACACAAAGGGTCAGAAAGCTCTTAGATTTCATCAAAAACATAATTTGTGCTCCAAAGATGAATAAAGGTCTTACGGTTTTGGAACAACATGTGGATGAGTAATTAATGACAGAATTTTCATTTTTGGGAGAACTATCTCATTACCCTAGCACAAGTTCTCTTAACATGTTCTTTATACTTTAAAAAAACCGAAGTTGAGAAAACTTAAAAACTTGAGGCAACCAGCCACAGAACTTATAATACTCAATTTATGGGAAAAAATTGTTGAATCAACTTAAAGTTTAAACATATTATGTTCTACTGCATAAACCCAAAAATAGAAGTTTTGTGAATCCGAAGTAAATAAGCTTGGATTTTAGAGGGATATTCCAGCCCAAAATGAATAGTCCCTCTCATGTCATTCCAAACCTGTTTGACCTTCTTCCTTCTGTGGAACACAAAAGAAGATAATATGAAGAAATATTGGTAACCAAATGGTTTTGGCAATAGTATGGACAACAAATACTATGGAGGTCAGTGGATCCCAAAACTGTTTGGTTGCCAGATTTCTTCAAATATCTTCTTTTATAGCTCTAATGGTTTTGGCTCCCATTGACTTCCATGGTATAGACAACAAATACTATAGAATTAAGGAATCTGAAATGGTTTGGTTACCAAATTTCTTCAAAATATCTTTTAACAGTTCAGCAAAATGGGTAAGTTGTTAACAATAAGCTCAGTAACATGCATTTAGAAAGTAGATAAAGTGAATTTTCATTTCACGCCAACTTTAAACCAAGTTGTTTATTACTCAGATAGGAAGCTATAAAGAAGTCGACAGCTCAGAGGCATGGACATCTCAAGGTCTTTATCACCTGATTGAATAGTGAGGTTTTAAACCGCTTTATATGTACAGCAGCACCATATACTTTCAGTGCAAAGGCCAAGCATTCACATGCTTGTTCACATACTTTCCAAGAGTTTGTTTTTGGCCTTAAACCCTGTTTTTCTCAAGGCGGTCTCCCATTCAGGCTTACGCCTGCTTCAGGGCATATCATGTGAACCATGTTCATGTGCTTCTCTTTGGACAGCATGATTTAAAGACGTTTGTAATAAGCAGTCTCACAAACAGACTGATTCGACATGAAGCTTCATCTAAACTGCTTTATGGAGATCATTGCTTAATCGTCTCAGACAGGCAATTTCTGAGGCTTTGTGGTCAAACGCATGGAGCTCCGTTTTGTCTGGACAGCCTCATTTAATTTCCTTCGTACCAGCTGACATTAAACAACATGAGGACTCTGTCGACATCACAATGCAATCCTTCCTTATGCAATTTAAGGGAACATGCCCCATCAATCACCAAAACGACAATGCAAGTTTATGTTTTGGTTACAAACAGCACGTCCTTACCCCAAAGAATCATTTTGTTTTCCCTGCATGCAAAGAAGAACACACAGACTCCTCGTTTCGTTGCATGCCTTTTAGACCCGTGCAGTTTATCTCTAATGCTTTCAAACGGTGTAAATAAGAACTGTCATGAAGACCGGGGGCTTTACCAGGGACTTTTCAGACTGTTCTCTCTCTCTTCCATGTCTTTCGTTCCCTGATCTCCAAATATTATAATTGCAAATGACCAGAAACTTGTGCTTTAATATACCAAGAACATGATCAAATGTTTATTTATTGAAATATGTATATGAATAGATACATGTAGCTATAACAGATTGTGACATTGATTTCGGTGTAGAGATCCAGGCTCTTGCTAAACACCGTGGTAGTTTTACCTTGTAGCAACTGTTTTGACTTGTCACAAAACAAATGGTACATGCAAATGTATTTTTAAATATTCTATGAAATCAGATTTAATATGGTAAATATTTATTTTATTTTTTTCAGTCTGCTCAAGATGAAGGCAAGCAGTGCAAGCAATTCAACCCCTCAGTTATGAGGCTATACTGTACTTTACAGCAGTCAAGCTTCGATTTATGACCATCACAAGCCAATGCACATGGATGAACCTCATGAAGGTTGTCAAGGGGTCATATTTGATCTCGAAATTAGATTTAGAAGAAAATATTTACTTACTATATTTAAGCACATTTACTCTCACATTACTGTAATTTAAATAAATATTTAAAAAAATCATCATGGTATGTTTTTTTTTTTTTTTTTAACTTTTTTTTAACAATTTTATATTGCACTAAAATAATGAGAATCTAATAATAACCACACTCTAAAAAATGCTGGGTTAAAAACAACCCAATTTAGGTTATTTGGCAACCCAGCGCTGGGAAAATACTGGACAGAACACATGCTGGGTTATTTTGACCCAGCTGGTTGGGTTAAATGTTTTTACCAAACATGCTGGGTTATTTTATTTTATTTTAGTCAACTATTGTTTAAAAATTATTATATCGCTGGTTTAAAATGGACTGGAACTTATAAAAAACACAGAATTACTAGACGCAATAGCAATAATCAAAAGATGAACATTTATTGTTAAGCAAGAACACGTGGACAAAGTACAAGACAAATTTAATTTATTTGGGTGAATACACCATAGTTTACATACATTTAAACTCGTTTAACAAGCATTTTAGACATAAAAAAATGTAACATTTAAAAGCTCGTAACACTCGTAGCTGAAAGATGCCGTAACTGACTCCAAAACCTGCCCACAAACAGTACAGACAATAGAGATCATATCATTAAACTCAGTACAATAAAGAATAAAATCCTTTCGTTTTATTCAAGACTTCTTGCGAAACAACCGCAGCTGACTGACATCATGTTGCATTGCGTAAAATAATACAATTTACAGCAAATACTTTATAAATTAAATAAAATGTATACAAACCTTTATTTCCCTGAAGAAGTGCACCAAATCGGCGGCGCTGAGAACCAGTCTCTCCTGTAGAGAACTCAAAAAGCTGGCGCTCTGACTGATTGTAACCAAAGTTTATACAATACCCAAGATTCTGTTGGTTTATAAAGGGGAAAATGCAAAGCTCATTATGGCTGCGAAGCCCCGCCCTCGGAATAAATGAGCCAATCGCTAACCGGTGAAGTCGGCGCGTCACGTCAGCTGCCGTTAGTGCGCTCAGTACTGCGCATGCGTACTGACTGATCTCGCCTGAAAAATAAGCTTTTTTTTTTAACGCTACTGGAGCATAAAGAACAATATTTATGAGGCAGTTGTTGTCACATTTCATTGGTGATTTCAAATATGAAATTTAATCGTAAGCTTGGTGAACAGCTTTGGAGAATTTTATGTTTCCCCATTCAAGAGACGTTTCAAAGATGACCGCCGAGTGAAATGACTTGTCTTAAAGGAACTTTGCTCTTCAAAATTTGGTATGTTGTGAATTTACTCATTATATGTGGAAAATTCTTTATTCATAAATGTAAATGGGCAGTAAAAAACAGATTTTACTCATTTTAAAATAGAAATAGCTCACCACCTGTATACATTAAAAGAAACAGTAATATAACAAAGAAAAAAAAAAAAGAAGCGGTAAATTACTTTAAAGCCTTGAATGTATTCTTTCGAATAATTTATAATTATTTGTACTTGATTATGGATATGTGATGTTACTGCTTTCCTTGTTTTATTTTTAATTTAATTTTATATTGTTTTTTGTTTGTTTATTGTTATATTTATTTTGTTTTGATGTTATTTATATGAAACTGCCCTTGTATGTTCTTTGTTCTAAAAAGTGCAATTACAAAAAAAAAAAAAAAAAAAAAAAGGGACTTTGCTGTAACTCAGCAATTAGGTGTTTCATAAGAAACGGGCTTAACCCAGCAGCTGGGTAAAAAAAATAAATCATTACAATGACCCAACAAGTTGAACCCAGCATTTGGGTTAAAAAATAACCCAGCATTTTTTATAGTGTAGTAAAAAGCAAACCTTCTGAATCAATTACAGAGAATTTTTACAGCGGAAATGTGCTTAAATTCATGTATACTGTCACAATGTGAAGAATAGACTTCATTGTCTTGATGCAAATTTAGATTTTGGAGGTGAAATATGACCCAGACAAGTTTCTGCAAGATTCACCCTAATGTGCAAAGATTTACTGTCTTTAACTACAGACCACGAAGTACAAAACAGGAATGTTGCGGGTATAACGTCTTTTATCTAACTATCTATCCAATGATCATCAGCTATTTTTTTTCCATGCTTGCTTGCAACCCATGGTCAGTTGTGGGAGGTTTCTGAAAGGGCTGATTTACTGGTGTTTTGAGGTCTGAAATGTGGCCAAGATAAATGCGTTAGGTGTGATTTCACAGGAAGTGATATGATCTGTTAATACCAAAGGAACGGTGGCCATTCCATATGCTGTGTGTGATTATGACCTCAGGGTTTGGATATGTAACTAAAAGCTGTGACACAGCTTTGATATAAACAATGAGAACGCAAACTAATTACAAAGACAAGATTATTGTTCACGATAAGCTGTGGTGGTGTTACATTGTGTGTTTTTGTGCATACGACACTTCGAGAACAACAAAATGTGAAGAAATGTCGTGAAAGCAATGTTAGCATTTGCTGTACATACCGTACGTAACTCATCTCAGTGTTCATATTTCAAAGTGAGGCCTAGAATCACCTCATATTAGTCTAAATACATATGGGCTCAGTATAACGTGGTCTGATTCATGTAAATGTTTAAATAATGTACAGCACCTTTATAAAACAATAGATGAGTGGTCTCTCTCAGAAGAAAGAATAGAAATATGTATATTTGTTCTGTTATTTTTCTAAGTAATTATTTAAGTATGACAGGGAAAATATTTTAAGTCAGTGCAAAGAAAATAAAATCATATCCTGGTGTTCTGGTCATGTAACATTTTATGCAAAATCAAATCAGAGGAGTTTTAATTTTTTTTTAATGATAAGGGTCAGAATAATGATGATATCGAAATATATGAATTATTCCTTAATTGCTATATCATTTCTATATTTAAAATCGGCTCGGTTTCATTTCTATTTTAATTAAGATCATTTTCTGCTGAGTTTTGCTGAGGAACAGGCAGTGTGACAAAACCGAACACCCACAGATAAGAGAAAATGTTTGACTAATTTCATTATTTTAAGATGACTTGAAGCTATACGATTTTAAAAATACAATGACTGTGACCACGTCATTTATTATCCCAGCTCAAGTTGTCTACAGAGAGTCTTATCCCGGCCTGTCACGCCTACAGCATTGTCTAGATGATAAAACCTATGGCTTGTCGCACAGAACAAAATGTAGACTGCTTTAAATGGCTTACAGTAAAGAAATATGCCAGTCTAAGCGGCATTTGTTCTGCTGAGTTAAGCAGAACACTGCTGTATCATTTCATGATTGCTCAGCGATGTGTAAAGTACTCAGCACCGTAGAGACCGGAGGAGGTATTTTAGGCGGTAGCAGAGATATAAAGGAGCAGATAAATGTATTGCAAACCACTGAAGCAGTCCTGAAAGTGGATAATAAATGTCTGACGGGTGAATATATTAGGATTCTTTAACATGCAGGCCTTACGGTTTCTACAAACCGCCACTAGGTGTCACTAACGAGTCGTTTCCAATAACATCACTAATGTAAGCGAAAAAATTTGTGTTTATGTATTTATAATGAATACACATTTTAATATATCCTTCTTAAAACGTAAAATTACACAGTTGTGTTCTTGTTGAAATGTTTAGCTGTGCTGTAGTTGAATGCTATAGCAGTGAAGTTATTACATAGGCTACAGTACATGTTGTAAAACAGGAATGCTATAAACAAATAACCATGTGCCGATCTAGAACTGTACTCTTTGAAACTTAATTGCCGCGGACAGGCTGATGAAAAACAGACCAGGTTCTGTTATAAGTCAGGAAAGAGTGAATGAGTATTATCTGTCTGGTCAGGCCAGAATAAAATGGGTGGGGTGCATGTTTCGGAGATAAGAGCAGAAAGCGTATTTGGAGACTGCTTAAATATCTCTAGTTCTGACCGTTTAAAATACTTCCTGAGGGAGCAAAGTTTATGTTATAAAGGTCATTCAGTTTCACTGATAAAGAGGACAAAAATACAGCTGAATACAATGAAATGATCACAGGTCAAAAGTTTGGAATAGTTAAGATTTTTTTTAAAAAAAGAAGTCTCCTATGCTGCATTTATTTGATAAAAATACAATAAAAACAGGAAAATTGTGAGATATTTTTACAGTTTAAAAGAACTGCTTGCTATTTGAATATATTTGTAACATGTAATTTATTCCTGTGATGCAAAGCAAAATTTTCAGCATTATTACTCCAGTCTTCAGTGTCACACGATCCTTCAGAAATCAGTCTAATATGATTAAAAAATATGTCTTATTATTGTCATTGTTGAAAACATTTCTGCTTTGTGGAAACTGGGCAACACTACCAGTTAAAGGTTTGGGGTAAGTAGGATTTAAAAAAAAAAAAAAACTCAGCAAGGATGCATTAAATTGATCAAAAGCGACAGTAAATACATTTACACTACCAGTCAAAAGTTTTTGAACAGTAAGATTTTTAATGTGTTTTTAAAGAAGTCTCTTATGCTCACTAAACCTGCATTTATTTGATCCAGAGTACAGCGAAAACAGTACAATTCTGAATTATTTTTACTATTTAAAATAACTGTTTTCTATTTGAATATATTTTAAAATGTAATTTGTTTTTGTGATCAAAGCTAAATTTTCAGCATCATTACTCCAGTCTTTAGTGTCACATGATCCTTCAGAAATCATTCTAATATCCTGATTTGCTGTTCGAGAAACATTTATTATTACTATTATTATTATTGTTAGCAATATTTAAAACAGCTGAGTACAGGGGAGAAATTATAGAAATTAATACTTTTATTTAGCAAGGATGCTTTAAATTGAAAGTGATGATAAAGACATTTATAATGTTTCAAAATATTTCTACTTTAGATAAACGCTGTTCTTCTGAACATTCTATTCATCAAAGAAAACTGAAAAAATTCTACTCAGCTGTTTTCAAGAATAATAACAATAATAAATGTTTTTGAGCAACAATTCAGATTATTAGAATGATTTCTGAAGGATCATGTGACTGAAGTAATGATGCTAAAAAATCAGCTTTGAAATCATAGGAATAAATGACATTTTAAAATATATTGAAATAGAAAACAGTTATTTTAAATAGTAAAAATATTTCTAAATTTTACTGTTTTTGCTGTACAAATAAATGCAGGCTTGGTAGAGAAGAGAAGCAGAAGAGACTAAACAGAAAAAAAAAAAAAAAAAAAAAAAAAAAAAACATTAAAAATCTTACTGTCCAAAAACTTTTGACCAGTAGTGTACATGGTTTTACTTCACAGTTTAGTTCGCTTTTATTTTACATTGACTTTCTGGAGTGGTATTACCATCGGTGATGTTGAAGGATGATGGGTATTTTTTTTCCCCCACAAGGGCCATCAGAAGTTAAACTCTGTCAAGGTTCCCTGTGAGCTATGATGCTTGAATCATTAAACACTATTGTGCTTAAGTACACAGTTACTATAGCAGTCAAAACCACAGTTTCTATGGAAGTCCATACACACGCACACAGTGTTAGCCATGTGTGACTGAAACACAGCAAGATGTTTAAAAAGCACTCAAAATAAAACCTTATGCTGATGTTTGCAATTAGACATATGGTAAATGGTAACCATAAAGCTATGAGTAAGAAAATGCCAGTGTAACTAGGTTACACTGTCAAATATCATCAGATTAAAACTTCACTAGGGACGCCCTTGTTGGGGAACACCCTTACACTGACTCACACATTCCATGAACTCAAGATGAAAACTGGAGACTGCCTTTAAGACCTCACCAGACTGGATTCATTTGCGCTTTTGTTATTCAAATACATGCAAACTATAGCAACAGCATTCATTTATATACACTACCAGTACAAGATTTGTAGTGTTTTGTAAAGAATTCTCTTCTGCTCACCAAGCCTGCATTTATTTGATCCAGTTATAGAAAGTAATACATTTATTTAGCAAGGATGCTTTAAATTGATTAAAAGTGATGATAAAACATTTATAAAGTTACAAAAGATTTATATTTCAGATAAAGGCTGTTCTTCTGAACTTTCTATTAATGAAAGAAACCTGAAAAGAAACCTCTATTCATCTGTTTTCAGTATAATAATAATACATGTTTTTTGAGCAGCAAATCAAAATTTTAGAATGATTTCTGAAGGATCATGTGACTGGAGTAATGATGCTAAAAATTCAGCTTTGAAATCACAGGAATAAATTGCATTTTAAAATCTATTCAAATAGAAAGCAGTTATTTTAAATAGTAAAAATATTTCAAAATTTTACTGTTTTTGCTGTATTTTGCTGGATCAAATAAATGCAGGCTTAGTGAGAAGAAGAGACTAATGTAAAAACATTAAAAATCACACTTTTTGATTGCTAGTGTGTGTTTTAAAATAAATACTCCTAATCATGCACAGATTTTGGAGATGTTTCTGTCATGTTTTCAATCTCAAATCATCCACAATGTAGGCTGTGTTTATTTGATTAAACATACAGTAAAACATGATTATTGTGAAATGCGATTAAAATGAAAAATAACATTTCTAAAGTATATTTTATTCCAAAGCTGTGATACTCAAGAGATATAACTTAGCATTTTCAATGTTGAAAACAGTTTTACTGCTTAATATTTTCAGTATATATAAAGTATATAAAGAATTATAAATGTCCTTAATGTCACTGTGTATCCTTGCTGAATTCATACTTGTTTAAACAATGATTGTTACAAACTGTAGAAGCTATAGATTAAATACGATTATTTTATTTTAATAGACAACCAGTGTACTGATCTGCACAAGACGTACTCTAGTATTTTATAGCGAGTACACAGCCAATTCCTTCTTTTGTTGACAGTCTTTAATCTGAGGGAAAGGCCAGTACGGTATACGTCACAGAATGGGTGTGTTTCTTCGAACATGAGTGAACTAATGTTGGTTCGCTTCAGATGTCAGTCGTCCACGCCAATATATGACGCCTTTAATTTTCCAGTTTTTCTCTTTCTCTGCAGCGGGTAAGTGACCAATGAAGCTAATATGGAGAATGTTTTTGTCCGTGTAGTGCCTTATCGCTATTTCGTCCTCATGCGTACAGCCCGATAAGTTTTTCCGCCGGTTGTTATATATTCAAGACAAGTGTTTGTTGCTGGAAACAAAATCTATTCAAGTAAAGATGACAGCCGTGAAGGTTTGGCCACTGTTTCTGCTACCGTTTTCATTGGTCTCCATGGTGAAAGGTAAGTTGGTTTTCCTCAAATTAAACGTTTTGAATGACTGTTTGTTAAGAACAGAAGAACACTTAAGAAACTTTTTAACAGCCTGAGCAATTTCTTGAACAGATGTCGCTAAACCACGAGACGGACAGCCTTGGGTTGGGCTGGTCTGTTTCTTTGCATTTTGATGTTTTTAATAGAATAGCTCATGTTTTTAATAGACTTTCTAAAATGAATATCAAGTGGAAGATATCGTTCTGAAAACAGGGTTTCCTGCAGGTGGAGCCACAGTTGTCAAGTGCATAAATATAACTACTTGTAATACAAATTAAAATGGTTGGGAAGTCTCTTATGCTCACCAAGGCTGCATTTCATTTAATCAAAAACACCGTAAAAACAGTAATTGTGAACAATTGTTACAATTTAAAATAACTTTTCTATTTGATAATAGATTTTAAAATATAATTTGCCTCAGATGGCGAAGCTTGAAAACAGCTCTGCTGCTTAATATATGTGTGGAAACCGTGATACCTAAGGATTATTTGCTGAAATTTTAAATAGAAATTTTTTGTATCATTCTTTCCTGTCCCTTTTGATCAAATTAACTGTGTCCTGAATAAAAATATTCATGTCTTTACGCACACACAAATCTTACTGACCCTAACCTTTTGACTGAAATCTATTACTGTGGTTGTTTTAGCAGACTGTTCACTTCCTAATTTGAATGGCCAAGTTGTCTTGTCCTCGGAATCCATACTGAAGAATAGCTTCCCAGACAATTCACAAGCCTCTGTGGAATGTGCTAAAGGATACCAGAGAAAGGACGGTTTGCCTTCGATCACCTGCCTGAATGGTGTCTGGAGTGAAGTGGAATTAAAATGCCAAAGTAATTCACTTTTGACTTCTAAATTGGGATGTTCCCCGAATATGTGTTATACTAAATTGCTGTTTGCATTAATTTCAGAGATGGACTGTGGATTACCTGAATCTTTACCACATATGACATACAGAATTGATGAAGGAACGTTGTTTGGTGCCTACATACAACCCGTATGTGAGAGAGGGTAAGGACTGCTGTGGCCCCTGCTATCCAGATTGTATTTGTACTTGTAATTGACTTCTGTTTTTATCTTTGATCCAGATATGATGTGGAAGGAACAGCCCACAGGCAATGTCTTGTTAACGGCTGGAGTGGAAAGGCTGAATGTTTATGTGAGTCCTCATCTTTGGATAGATGCATATTAGTGTTATCATCTATTTTCTGTTTTCATTTTAATTTTAGTTGAAGTTTTAGTCATTTTAATGTGTTTTTGCCATTTTTATTCATTTTTAAAAATATATTCATATAGTTTTAGTCATTTTTCTTTTTCAGTTTTAGTTATTTTAATACATTAAGTTAATCTAATTGAAAATGAAAACATTGCCTGGGCAACTTGCTGAACTAAAATTCATTTACATTTGAATTTAGTTCAAGTTTATTTTATTTTGAGGAATTTTTTTTTCTACTGTAATAACCCTGATGAACATTGATAAGCAACTACACAGTCAGAGATGTTGTAACAATCTTTCATTGTTTCTTTTATAGTGACAACATGTGAATTTCCAGATCAAATTGAGCATGGCAACATCATTGCACCCAGAGATGAACCTGTGTTTAATGATGTCATTACATTTTCCTGTGATGAAAACTACATCCTTGTTGGAAACAGTTTCATTACATGTAGTGATTACGGGGAATATAGTTCACCGCCTCCAAAATGCGAAGGTCAGTTTTTGGAATTGTTTTTTTTGTAAAATCAATTTTTTGTACTAATCAGCTGCATTGAATGACAGTGGGAAGCTCCACCCACAAACAGTACCACTGGACCAGCATCTAGCTCCACACACTGTAGCTGTGTATATAGATATATATTTTTAACAAAGTCTCTTTTAAAATCCCTATGGGAAAATGGAAAAAATTGGACAGGGACTAATGCACTTAAAGGGATATTTCACCCAAAAATGAAAATTAGCCCATTGTTTACTCACCCAGGCATTCTAGGTGTGCAGTCGGAGTTATATTAAAAATTATCCTGGAATTTCCAAGCTCTATAATGGCAATGGGTGGGTGTTTCTTGTCAACACTCCAAAACAAATCCAATAAAGCGCATCCATCCATAATAAAAAGTGCCTCACACAGCTCCGGCGGGTGAATAAGGGCCTCCTGTAACAAATTGATGCATTTCTGTAAGAACAGTATCCATATTTAAATCGTAATAATCACTGTTCTCTAGCTTCTGTTAACTGTTGTACACAGAAACCGCTCCGGGCGGATGACGTAGGATGTATGCGTTGCGAATGCACCTGTGAGTTTTGTGAAAAAAACAATGTTTGTTTACAGGAGCAAAGGAAGCAAAGTTTCCTTACTTGGCTTATATTGAAATCCTCCTACATTTTTCTTTACAAGTCCTAGTTTTGTACTTCTAATCCGTGACCGTGGTTTTGTTTCGGTCTCTTCACTGCGCGTTCGTGTTCGTCACTTCTGAGCGGCGCAACGGTGACGTCTTGCGTCATCCTCCTGGGACGGTTTCGGTGTGGGACTGTTAGCGCAAGCTAGATTAAATTGATTATTATGTTTTAAATATGGTATTTTTCTTACAAAAATGCATTGATTTGCTACAGGAAACCTTTATTTACCCCCCAGAGCTATGTGAGGCACTTTATTATTGATGGATGCACTTTATTGGACCTGTTTTGGACTGTTGAAAAGAAACACTCATTGCCATTATAGAGCTTGGAAGTTCCAGGATAATTTTTAATATAACTTCGAAGGAAGTCATATGTGACTATAGACCACAAAACCAGTCAGAAGGGTCAGTTTTCTGAAATTGAAATTTATACAGTATCTGAAAGCTGAATAAATGAGCTTTTCATTGATGATTTGTGAGGATATGACAATATTTGTAATTCTGGAATCTGAGGGTGCAAAAAAATCAAAATATTAAGAAAATTGCCTTTAAAGTTGTCCAAATGAAGTGCATATTACTAATCAAAAATTAAGTTTTGATACATTTACGGTAGGAATTTTACAAAATATATTCATGGAACATGATCTTTACTTAATATCCTAATGATTTTTGGCATAAAAGAAAAATAATTTTGACCCATACAATATATTTTTGGCTATTGCTACTAATGTACCTGTGCGACTTATGACTGGTTTTGTGGTCCAGGGCACATATACACCTGGGATGTAAATAATGGGCTAATTTTCATTTTTGGTGAACCAACCCTTTAAATATATTCTTATTGGCTTACTTCGTTAAGTAAAAGAATAAGTAAGTGTGCTTCAAGATCTGCCCCTTGACCAGTCTGAGCTTGTATTTGGACTCTATCACCGGTGTTGCAGCACCATCAGGGCACAGCATGTTAGAACTCAACCTGATGAACTCATCCTGCTATTCTTGCGCAGTACTGTTGCATTGCATTGCCTTTTCACTTTATTCCATTTTTTTTTTGTCCCATTATTGACCTGTTTATTTACGTTTGCTCGCATCTCTAGGTAACTTTCTACCTGAAGGTCCTCTTCTTCTTTTTCAGCAGGTCCTTCAGGACTTTTGTGATTATTTTTGTTTTAGTTGTATATGTTGAAGGAATCTGTAATAGTGAGTGTTCAGTGACTCACCACTCCCGGTCTGTTTCCTCCAGGCCCTGCAGAATCATTTCAGCCTCATGTTTCTGCTGCATCACAGTACTGGTGGTGACAGTTGTTGAATGATGTTTCTAGGGAGGAAATGTATCTTTCTGTGAAACCATCATGGTACAGACTGGGGAGTATCGGATAGCCGTGCCTGGCACTGCTAGATGAATAATAGTGTTTGTAGAGTTGTTAGAGTTGTAGTATTAATAGTGAGAGGAGTAGAAAACTTTTTTTAAACGTTTTTTTTTAAACTTACCTTTAATTAAATCGTTTTTTAAAGTATTTATATATTTTTTATTTTTAGTTTAAGTTTTGATTGATTAACAGATTGATTAATTAATATTAGCATATTTTATTATAAACATTTATTTTATCACTATATAGATAGATAGATAGATAGATAGATATACATACATATATATATCACATCTTATTAGTATATATATTATGATGTTCTAAAATAAACTTTTTTTTTTATTTTAATAAAAATTAAAATCTAATTTATTTCTGTGATCAAAGCTAAATTTTCAGCATCATTACTCCAGTCTTCAGTGTCACATGATCCTTCAGAAATCATTCTAATATTCTGATTTATTATCAATGTTGGAAACAGTTGTGCTGCTTAATATTTTTTTTTTTTTTTGCAACCTGTGATACTTTTTTCAGGATTCTTTGATGAATAAGAAGTTAAAAAGAACAGCGTTTATTTAAAATAGAAATCTTTTCTAACAATATACACTACTGTTCAAAAGCCTGGGGTCAGTACATTTTTATTCTTTCTTTTTTTATTTTATCCTTACACCTTTTTTATATAATTTTTTAAATACTTTTATTCAGCTAGGATGTGTTACATTGTTAAATAAAAAGTAAAAGCAAATACTTGTATTGTTAGAAAATATTTATATTTTGAATAAATGCTGTTCTTTTAAACATTTTATTCATCAAAGAATCCAGAAAAAAGTATCACAGGTTTCAAAAAAATATTTGGCAGCACAACTGTTACCAACAAAAATAATTCTAATAATAAATCAGCATATTAGAATGATTTTTGAATGATCATGTGACATGGAGTAATGGCTGATGAGAATTCAGCTTTGCATCACAGGAATAAATTCTATTTTAAAGTATATTAAAATAAACATTATTTTACATTGTAATAACATTTTGTAATATTAAAGTTTTTTCTGTATTTTTGATCAAATAAATGCAGTCTTGATGAGTGTAAGAGATTTCTTTAAAAAACGTTACTGACCCCGAACTTTTGAACGGAGCCATTTATTGGTACAGCTGATATTGAACAACTAAATAAATAAATAAAAAATTGAATATATCTGTAAAAATATTGCTGCAATCCATCGTCTGTTATTTCAGCAATGTTTAAAGCAGATATTTTTCTGTTAATGTTTCTTTCCAGGGAAACACTCTTTTATAATCTTGGAGTCTAAAATGCTTTGGAATTTTGTTTTTGAATTTTTATTTGGTTTACTTAATATTACTGAAATGCCAGGCATGCTGCTTGAGATGTGGTTTCAGTACTATATTTTGTTTATTACAATCTGCCAGTATTTACTGTTTTAACAAAAACACTTTCATGTTTCATGGACTTCAATCAAGTATCCTTTCTATTCCCAGCTATTAAATGTCCAGTTCCTGAAATCAGTTTTGGTAACAAGACTGAAGGAAATCCTCCGTACTTTTATAAAAGTGAAGTCAAGTTTGAATGCTGGCCAGGTTACATGATGGAAGGTTCAGCCACATCAGTGTGTGAAAAGAATGTCTGGACTCCCCTTCCTATATGTGTTGAAGGTAAACCGAAACTTTTGAACGCTATAATGGATGGGAATTTATTTTTCAAGGTGTGCATTCATGATATGAGTCATACGTAGGCCTGTACAGAATCTGCAGCATTTGCTGCGCTGAGTTTGAGGCTGCATTACGCTGATTTGAACATTGTAAAATATCTTAGACGGAGCAGTGAGTACTGCACTTGTACTGGTAGCAGGGTTTCCGCGGGTCTTAAAAAAGTCTTAAAAAGTCTTAAATCGCGTTTCCGTGAATCCGAGCAGAAAGTCTTAAATTCAAATGATCATGGCATTAATTTTCATGAGGGATTGTTTACTTGTGTTTCATTTTAAAGTGAAGCAAAAGTGTAATTTCTGTGCTACATGGCTTAGGTCACTCAATATTCATTAAACAATAGGCGGTAGATGGCGGTATGTGCTGCTTTATCTGTCAGTCACCCGAAGAAGAACTTGTCGTTTTGATTTTTTTTAAAGTAATAAAAATCATTTAGTTCAGTTAGAGAACAGACAATACAATTAAAACTGAATGCGGCTGCTCAATGCAGTGTGCCGAACGACAGTCGCATCACAGATCAGATTTCATTTATCACGTGAAGAGAGTCGAGCTGACTGACAAGAAGAGAGAGGTGAGAAAGACAAGATCATGGCGGAAGAGTTTCAAAACAAAATGTAAAAGCGCCTCTTTTAAAAATATTTTGGATTTTCAAAAGCCTGTTGACTTCTGCTATTTATCCAAGGTGATAGCGGAAGTTTCATGTTTATTTGGTTCCACAGTGTTTGCTGATTTGTACTTATTAAACTGTTTTTTTTTTTTTTAAATATATATATATATATATATATATATTACGTCAAGGTGTATGCCGTGCTTCCAAGTTTTCCTGTTCATTTTGCTAATAAGCGTTCTACATTTCTTATTTGGTTACACAGTGTTTACTGATTTTCAGTTTTGTATACCTATTTAAACTTTGTGTAAGGTTTTATTTTATATTAGGCATATAACATGGTGTATTTTTATTCGTTTTGTTAATAAAGTTTGTTACATTACGTTAATGCTGCTAATTTAAAAGTAAAGGTAAAATGTGCACAACGATTTTAAAAGCTACTTAAAACCGAAGGAAAGTGAAGAAAAGAGGGAAAAATGAAACGAGCTAAAAACAAACAACTGCTTGACGCAAAATTGCTGCTAATTTGAAAGTGAAAGTAAAATGTGTACGACGCTTTTATCAAAGGAAAGCGAGAAAAAGAGGGAAAACCTGAAATGATCTAAAAACAAACAATAGAGAACATATTGCTATATTGTTTTTTTTTTTTCCTTAAATTTTCTTTACTAGGTCTTAAAAATGTCTTAAATTTACCCTCGTAAAACCTGCTGAAACCCTGTGGTAGCTTAAATTCGATAAAATATTAAAGTATGGAGTTCTTTAGAATACTGTGGATCTTTCTCCAGTGGTTTTGCATTCCATATACATTATGTGCAAATCAACTGAATTGTCTAGATGTTTGCACAACATGTGGAATGTTGAACCGGACAAGATTGCAAAAACAGATAATGTATTCATTTTTCTCCAGTCATCATAACACCGACAGAAGCAAGCACTACCACAAACAAAGTCACAACAATAGGCACAATAACAACAGCCTCCACCCTTTCACATGGTAAGGAGTCCAGCCTACCAAATCATGTGGTGTTTGTTTTTTTTTTTTTTTGTTTTTTTTTTTTCTCTAGGTTTCACACTAATTACGCTATTCTTATGCAGTAATGGTTATTTAATGATGTATTTTATTGCAGGAAAACATGATGAACAGCCTTTACCAAGTGAGTCATTCTATAAATCCAGTGATACTTACACTGTGCAGAATGAAATGTCTGACTGCATCACCCTCAGGGAATGCAGTGTGGTTACTGTAGATGGAGGTGACTGTAGTTTGTTGTACAACATATGTCACCAATGTGATATAACAGTCAGTAATGATAATAGCTTATTTTGTCTTGCTCAAGTTCCAGATAAGAGGAGCAATTACTACTGTAACTGAGGGCCACCACATACTGTATCTGTTCAATTTTTATTTCCTATTGTTCATGTATCTCATTGTTTTTAATAACACAACTGTTGATCTTTTAGGTGCCATTGTGATTGGGACTGAGATTGTGATTGTAGCTATTGTTGTTTTGCTTGTTGGTTGTAAGTATATGAAATATATATACATTTCATTCATTTTTTAAATACTTTATGTCATTTTATTCAGCAATGATGCATCAAATTAATCAAAAGTGACAGCAAAGATGTTTATACTGTTACAAAATATTTCAAATAAATGTTTTTATGAACTTTCTATTTATGTATGAATCCTAAGAAATGTATCTACAAATTCTAAAAAAAAGTTCCCACAAAAATATTAAGCACTGAAAATTCATCTTTGCATTTTAGGAATAAATTACATTTTTAAATATGTTTAAATAAAAAACTAAAATAATACTATAGTTTTTACTGTATTTTGATTACATAAATGCAACCTTGGTGCAGCATTTAAAAAATCTTAATGACTCATATTTTTGAATAGTAGAGTGTGTGTGTATACACTACCGCTCAACAGTTTGTGGTCAGTAAGATTTCCAATGCATTTATTTTCCAGTGCAATGAATACAATGTCAAAACTTTTACATATTTAAAAAAAAAAAAGTAAAAAGAGTTTTGGTTGTCATTGTTTGTGATGCACAGCTGTTCTTGACCCCATTTGATATATATATATATATATATATATATATTTTTTTTTTTTTTTTTTTTTTTTTTTTTAATTTGGAATAATATCTTCTTATTCTCCACAGGCGTTGTGTGTTTGGCATGCTATATTTATATTTTTAAACGCAAAGGGTGAGTATATCTCTTAATCTGTCAGTTGATTTAAAGTCTTCCAGCGCAGCTGAGCTAAGCATGGCCAACTTTCACTCCACTTCAGCTGCATGCTGCTGTATGCATGCATTCACCCACTCAGTTAACATCATGTTTTCTCTTGCCATTTCCTAGCAAGAATATTTTTCCATCTTTTCATATGCTGTTGCTTCATGATGAGGAAAAGTACAAAAAATGTACACACACTTTGATTAATGTTTTTACTATCAGTCAGAAAGCTAACTCTTCTTGCCCTTGATTTGTGGCCGCGGCACACTTTTAATTATTGAAGAAGTGCTTTTGACCTAATAAAGCTTATACAGTAACAGAAAATATAGTGTGTGACACACTGGTCTGGTTTAATGGAAGTCATAAAGTCCATGCAAGTGCTCACCCTTAACCTTTTCCAACAATTCCCAGCATGCTCATCATGACTTATTGGCAAATAACTTACATACATAATGAGGTACATAATGAGCCGTAGTAGATTTTAATTAAAAGGTGTGCTGTCGCAAAGGAAAAGGCGGTCTGGTGCTGCTAGCAAAATGACAAAAATAACTATGCAGAGCTAATGTCTGACCAGATACTAATTACATCCAAACAGCATGCGGAGCGGATGTCTAATTGAAGATTAACAAAAAAAATGAATGTGTCCAATAAATAATGTATAATAATGACTTCATCTTCTTGTTTGATAATGCTGCATAGTTCATACGATACCGGCGAAGAACTGAGGACAAAAGGAGAGTTTTTGCTAAATCAGAGTGTGTGAGATCAAGGTATCCACCCACATATAAATCTTCATTAGTTTTCTGTTGTAATGACGTCATTCAGTGACTAACACACTCATTAGTTCTGAGTTATTTCTGGCATTAGTTTCAGAATAGTCTCAATCAATTATTATTAATGTGTTATTGTGTCCTGTTTATTGTCCTTAATGTGTTTTCTCTGGACTCTCAACCACAGGGCAAACAATCGGACGGCTCCTTTGCTTTAGTGTTATTCCTGCATATTATTATTATTATTGTATTTTATAAACTAGATATTGTATTTATTTGTAACTGCTACAAAATATTTTGCTTTTTGAAGTATAGTACTGATAAAACACAAGATGATATTTTTGTATATTTGAATAAAAAAAATTTTAAGTACTTGGGTGTGTTTCATTTCCCACAGCATGACTGAATAATGACCTCTAAATTTCCCCATTTTGTTACCAAGAATCCACCCAATACAATCACTGGCTCATGTTTCCACTTGTGTGTTTTCTCCATTTAAAAGTGCCATTTTAGTGAGAGGTTGTGAAGTGAGATATTGACAGCGTACCACAGCCGGGTCAGATTTTCTGTGACCATATGGTGACAGGAAACCTGATCCTGAATGAGCAAACGTACTGCATCTAATGTGAGTTGTAATCTTTTTTCACTGCCCTTTCAAAAGAATTCCTTTTACGTAAGCAGTGGACCACACAGCTATGTGGTTACCGGGACAATGGCAGAGATAGTAGCTGCTATTCAAGCCAAATACTTCATCAACTGCAGAATCATTTAGACAATGTGCTCACTACAAAAACCTTGGCCAAACCCATGAGTGCAAAGAGAAACTACATTCTCCAAAAAATAAAACTTAAAAAAATTGAAACAATGTTATTTGTTTATTTATTGTTTATTTATTTATTTTTACCGTTTTTTTTTTTTAATTTAGAAAAGTGTGCGTGTTAAGTCTAGTGAATTGCTTTCACCCAGTTTCATTATTTCCTGGATGAAATTTGTAGGTCAGGTCTCTTAAAAAAGTAATAACTGGCTTCTTCAAAAAATTTATGATTTTGAGGTATCATTCATGTGTGTAGCACAAACATTGCACGACGAGGTATACGCTGAAGTCAGGGTTGCCAGGTTTTCACAACAAAACCCGCCCATTTGCTACTCAAAACTAGCCCAGTCGCATTTCAAGGGGCGCCTCCCGTTAAAATCGCGTTATGGGGGATAAAATACACGTTGTTTTGTCGGGGTTTCCCTGGTAAATTCGCATTTCAGGGGTAAAATATGACATTATGTCATACCGCGGACTTGGCAACACTGACTTAAGTGCAGTTAAGTTCGTTTTATTAATATTTATGTATTTGTTATTTAAAGGGTTTATGTTTTACCGTAATGATAAGTGGATGGTATAAATGTGTGAATACAAGTTCATTTTCCCAATCCAAGCCTATGGGCGAGTCTTCCGGAAATAATGAGAATGTGGAGTATACGGTAAAACTGTTAGCACTGCAAACCAGTATGTTTACAGTTAAGGTAACACATTAAAATATTATCGTAAGACACATCAATTTACAACATCAAGTAGCAAAACGAGAGATTTTGTATGGCTAAAAATAGCTGGACCCTGATGAGACCGGAAGCTGCTAGGCCCATAAAATTTACACATGTCCACGCCCGATCCTACGGGAAAAATAAGGCGGATAAATATGTAAAAATGCTTATCTACTTATTCTTTATTTACTGTCTTTATGTTTTTTTTTTTTTTTTAATTATTTAATTTGTGTTGGTGTGGTGTTATAAACACAAAAGGAAAAAGAAAGGAGAAAGAGAAATACTGGGGGAAAAAGTTATGTCCGTATAACAGAAATGTTTACTGTATAATCAAGTTTGAAGTGCATTAAATAGAGGAAAGTATTTAAAAAATACATAATTTAGCAAACATACCATCTGTGTAGAGACAGCAGAACAGTGTATCTTCACAAAGAAAGTGATGGTTTTTCAGGTTATTATGGTGTCACTGACAAGAATGGTGAAAATTTATTGTCAGATTTACTGCTGATCTCATACAATAGGGCTATTCTGAGCTTTTAACTCAGAAGAATGAATCCATTATCAGTGTTAAAACTTCTCAGTAGGTTTAGCTGTCTCGTAGTAACCCAGATCTTTTGTTATACGCTTGAGTAAGCATCCTCATTTACTCCAGATCGTTTCACACTCCAGTCCGAGGGCCTATAACTTCCAATCACAGTCAGCCATCTGGGAGTAGATGGCAAAATGAAGAATTACAGAGAGGGACTTGACCATTAAATCTGGCTAAATGGTGTGTAATCAAATATACTTAAGAATATCACGTATGTCATCTTCCTGGAAAAGTCGCACAGGACCAGTAGTGGAGATGATTCATTGTTTGGGTGGATGCTTAGCAGTAGACTGTTAATGAAAGGATATGAATGGATGTGTATTTAATCATGCTGTGGTACTGAACCACAACAAGTAAAAGTAAGCTCTGACCAGAGCACTGACCAGTAACTGCTTTATTTATAGGTCATCCAGTAACAGGACATTTAGTGAGACGCCCATGTTACGCATAGAGTCAACCTGTTGTTCAAACTATGAAGGTTTTTATGAGATTCAGTAGAGTTATTTTGTTGTTGTTGGTTCTTTTTTATGGTGCTCTTAAAATTATACAGCGATATAAAAGATCTTTCTCTGGCAGAAAGGAAACACACATCCTTGTTATTCATTAATTTGACCTAAGGTTATCCCAAAGAAGCATTTGTCATTGATGAATGAAGCGTTTCCTGGGCCTCAACCCTAGAGCAAGCTCACATTTAGCATCCTTCACACTGTGGACAACCAAAAAGTTGGAGCTTTTTACATTATATTTTAATATGAGACACATTACAGCCTGTGTGCCTAAAGAGAAACTGGGAACTTTGTTATAATGCTGACTTGTTTACAGCAGCTAAAAACAGAATATGCTAAGCAAGACTTCTCAAAGCTGCATCCCTGAAATCATTTAGTGCTGGTCAATCAGCTGTGTCATGAATACATTAGAATACTTCCTGTTTTAATATAGCCATTAGACCATTAAATGCAATCACTGTAACTGGGATCAGTTACAGATGCTGGGAAAGTGATCCCAAGTTCAAAGTTATAAATGTGTATAAAGTCATCTGGGCCTAGATTAGCTCTGACGCTCTCCTGGAGTATTTGAGGAGAAATGTATCCATGCATGTCTGTTTTTAGATCTGTCTGTGTAAAGAACGTTTTGAGGTCACACAGTGCCATCTAGTGGTGAAGCACTGAAACGGTGAATGAGTTACGTGGCGCGTAGCGTCAAGCCGCTGTTGATGACGTCAACAGTCCCTCCTGAACCAAGCTCAAGCTGATCTATAGGCATGTAGTTGACTCTTCTATTTCTCTGTGGAAATGGATCGAAATATGGCCCATTTTGCCCCCTGTAGCAGTGTCATTTAGCATACATACGTGTGCCGTGGTGGAACAAAACACATATTCAGTTGACATTTGGACTTAAGTGTTAACGTAAATGTACATTATTAAAATTAGATTGTACGACTTTTGAGATAGTATGGTTGGTGCTGCAGTGGAGGTCCAGGGTGAACAAGTTGGAGGTATCAGGTAATAAACGTAAGTTATTTAACCACTTAAAGGTACTGTAAACAATTTCCGTCACCAAACGGAATTAATAAAAGAGGTAAAATAGCGATTTCCAAATAGTGAGCGACTCTTTAGAGTCGGATCTTTTCGATGAATCGGTTGAATTAGTTTCATAAACCTGAATGAATTATTTATTCACGCATCCGACTGAATCGGTCTGGAGTCAGCAACTCACTCAAATGGTTAATTTAATCAGGACGTCATGACTTACAAGAATCACTAAACTTAAGTTAAATGTTAAAGAACCGATTTTCCGAAATTGTTTGAACTTTCCATCACTGCTTTTCCTTTTTCAAACAGGTAGTTTCCCTCCCAAACTCACTTGTTTAGATTGGCTGAGAGCCACTTTAGACATTTCCAGTAGAGGGTTTGCACTTATTGTTTGTTCAAGTCATGTCGGATAGATGGTATTTATGAGATGAACGCACATGAACGCCACCACAAAGTCGTTATTACGAGTGGGGAACTCGTAATAATTTTCTTTAAGCCCTGAGTTTCCGAGGTTGGGGGAGTGTCAGTGAAAAGTGTCGGATATTGGACGCATCCAAAGACAATACGTCTGCATTGACCTTAAATTTGTTTAAATGAATAAAATTATTCTTGTAATGTACAATACAACTATGTAAGTTACATATACAGAATATTATATTATTGTACAATTACTATAGAATAAATAACGATGCAGTTTACACCACCTTCATAAATTGAATAAAAACAGAAAAGCAAAAACACAATGATGCACATTCTTTATTTGTCATTTTGATGCAGAGTTAAAAAAAAAATCTTAGGATTTTATGTAGAAAAGGTAAATCGCCATCTTGTTCCAACCAAAGGGATTTGGTCAGTTACCTGGATGCGTGGCCATATTGGCAATGTAAACAACTGCATGAATTGCATGGTTAATGTACTACTGAATACGTTGTTCTGCTAATTTATGCTAAACCACGGGGAAAACGTCTGCAAGCTTCTAAATCATATAGAGAAAGACTTAGTAAGCAGGAAAGGGTGCAATATTTTGGCAAACTAAGGTTACCTACAAGTAGTATTAAGATATTAGCCTAATATTTCACCTACCTGACTGGAAATGAAAAGAACAAACAAGGAATGTTGTCAAGATTCTTGTTCTGGAAATCCTGGTTCAGTTTGGCCAGCCATTAATGCCTTTTGTTTCTCAGACAATTTTTTTTTCACTCTTCTTATTTTGTTATAACTTTTGGCAGTCTATAGTACTCCAAATGTTTTCCCTGCAAGATTAGTACACCCCATAACACAACAATAATTGACCATTTTCAGCAACAATAATCAGCAAAATATGCAAGTTTTGTTCGGTTCAGTGGCATTGTTTATGTTCAGTGCTGCCAAAATGGCCGATTGATGACGTGTCTTGAAAACACTCTATAAATAAAACAAGCGTTCCAAAATAGCGATTTCCGATTCGTGAGGAAGTCGTTTTTTAGATCAATTCACTCAAATGATTCATTCAATCAGGACATCAAGACTTACAAGAATCACTGAACCGGTTCTTTTGAAGTTAAATGGTAAAGAACTTATTTTCAGAAACAGTTTGAACTTTCCATCACTGCTTTTCCATTTTAAAACAGGTAGTTTCTCTCCCAAACTCGTTGGTTTATATTGGCAGAGAGCCGCTTCAGAACTTTCCGTTTGGCTAGAACACAAGAGCCGCACACGTAGATTATGATTACAGAACATATCGTATTTTGTTTGTACAGATAGTTTATGGCGATAAAGTCTGCACATTTCTTCTGGCCTTTAGAAGGATGAACATACCATGAAGAGGTTACAACAGAGGCCCTGTTCCGCCTGCTAATTGTATTGGATTGAAAAAAAGAAACGTGAACCACTTAATAAGAATAAATTAGTTTTATTTAATTTAGAAAACTTGTACAAATCAGACATGCAAATACATTGATTACAAACACTGCAGTAGTCCACAGCATTTAGGTTCCCGTGTGATGTCAGGACCGACCCAAGAACACTGATTTCAAATGGTGCTAGATGCCATAAAGTACTCTATTGCACCATCTGAATTCAGCTTCCAGGAGCAGCATAGGAGGAGACGGCACTGGAACGCAAAATACAAATCCTCATTCTGTCAAGATAGCTTGTTTTCATACATTCTTTTAATAGGATTTATTTATGTACAACTATCTTAAGCCCTTTTCCTACAACGTTTCATGAAAGCGTACTGTGTGTTCATTTGTTCCTTGCCCGAGAGTAGAGGTATTATGTTTTTCAACTACTGTAGACCTGAGTCAATAGAATGAGTACAAAAGAAAAGTATAGGGAGTGACCAAGAGGGAGCGAGAGCATTTGTTTACAAGTTTCCTTTTCACTCAAGTACATCAGTTTATTCTTGGTTTGCTGCCTCTGCGCACCTGACAGCTTGTGTAATGCTGATCCAGCTCTTAAAGGGAACGGCATCTTTACGGAGGCTCCGAACCTGCCATTTAAACGTGGAAAAGAGAAAAAATGACAGTGAATATACAGTCAGCAGATTACAAACAGTAAACATGCAGGCCTGCTTTTTTCCCTTTTTCTTTAAAGAATATTTTCAAGCCTAAAGCATGTTATTTAAACCTGGGTTTAACAGGCTGTTTATTTCCAATACACTATTTACTGGGCTACTAAGAGTCTTCGGGGACTTCTTGGCTTAGGATCATTTAATGTGTTTATAAAGGATGTTTATCATTATCGTTAAGTGTATTGTTGGGTCTAGAACTACTTCAAAGCAGAGGTTACAAAAGATGCAATTCATCTTTCCTGGACAAGAGTCAGGCCAAGATACTAAAATCTTGTTTTGAAGTGATAAGCGAATAATTACTAATACCATCATCTCCCCCTCTGTTTACCTCTCAAATATAATAATGTCAGTACTAATACTAAAACTAATACATATTATAACTTAAATGATAAAAATAATAATAATAATAATAATAATAATAATAATAATAATACCTCAGGGGGATTTTAAAAATACAAATATAATGTAAATAATATTCATTAGTCTTTATAGTTTTTTAAAGACTGTCTAATGCTGCTGTTGCTTTATTTTTTTTAATAAATACATTTATTAGTAATCACTTAAGTAGGCTGTAACATATAACATGCGTATAATGCAGTCTGACTGCGCCACCTGGAGGGAAAATTGAGCACTGCGCTAATGATTTGTTTACCTCGTTTGGTCAAGTGCGCACTAGCAAATAACTACTTCAAGTTTATTGTTAAACTCGCGGAATAATTTCGATAATGTTGCGATTTGACGTCTTAAGCACAATTTTTTTGGGATGAAGTGTCTATCCTTAAAAGTTTTGGTGTTAATTAGGTAACCAAAGGTATGTTAGCCTGTTTTCATGTGTGATCCACTATTATTATTTGTCAGTAGTCCTTTACGCTTCCTCTTTTAAACAGATTAGCTTCAGCGATGGTCTGAAACGACATGAAGTGCGCACTTTAACTACAGCCAGTGACGTACGCAACGCATCTCTCGATCGCGCAGCATCCTTTTCTCGCCGTTGAACGCGACGCATGCAGTTAGAGGAGACAGTGGATCACTCACTTATGATTATGTCATGTTCAGCCGCGACGCGTTAATATAAATAAGGAGCGCTCTACGAAATCTCTTACGCAGGCGAAATTCCCTAACGAAATCTCCATATTCTTGTCGCAATAGCTATGACGCAGTAATATATCTTAACGAAGGCCTGTTGGAATAATTATCAGTACACTTCACTCTCAGATTTCAAGTGATGACATCAATTCGTCAACATTATTTGTCAGATGATATTTATAAATTATGTTTGGCTAAAAATATTAAGGTATTTAAAAGGATTCGTATATTATCCCCCGTCTCACAAACAAATAAATTAATTATACCGCTCATAATAAGAACTTCTTTTACTTACGTGGATACATTCAAACGATTGACCTCCATTGGAATCTTTTTCTAAATAATCTACATGCCACGGATGCCTGCACTCTTCACTTGTTTCAATCCGACCTAACTCCTCTGTTTCCATTCTTGAGACGTAGTCTCCTCGCATCATTACAAGATCTCTATCGATTTTTCCAGGGCGAAATACTCACGCCCCGCCCCCGGACACTCCCCCGGCGCCTTATTGGCCGCCGCGCTTTACACGTTTCTAAACACATCGGGATCACATGTGCTTGACGCGTGTTTACAAACATTGAATGAGGTCACATGGTACAGGCGACCATTTAATGCGCAACGCAGGATACTGTCGCAGGGTCTCATAAGAGAACAACAGCACCGGAACCAAAGCTTACATGAAACTGTTATATCACGCCATCGCGTTTTATGGCAAGATCCGAAACATTTTTAAGCTCATTTATTTGATCTTATTCTAACAAAAATTAGCAATTTTAACATATCTTTCATAACTCAACAAATCTGTTTTGATATTATGCTCACGGTGCTATTAATAGAACGTATTGTGAAAAATATCCAATGTATTAAAAGAAGCCCGCGGGTTATAATCGCCAGGGAAACTGATAAAATATCTAGTAATAAATATCTAGATATCAAATAATAGCAAGGATGGGAGCAATCGAGAAATTTCTGTTTCCTTCTGTAATATTCTAGTGCTTTCTGGAATATTCCAGAACATTGTCAGACTAGTCATGAAAGAAAAAAAAAAAAAAATCCAACTACACACAAACAACTCTATAATAGATTAGCCTGTAAAAGTTGTCAGCATATATAGGCTATATATTTTTTTTAGTTTTCACGATACTCAAAAAGCAGTGATTTCATGTTCAGCATGTCAAATATCATAAATGACAATATTTGGCCGAGATACAACTATTTGAAAATCTGGAATCTGAGGGTGCAAAAAAATCAAAATACTGAGAAAATCGCCTTTGAAGTTGTCCAAATGAAGTTCATAGCAATACATATTACTAATCAAAAATTACGTTTTGATATATTTACGGTGGGAAATTTACTAAATATCTTCATGAAACATGATCTTTACATAATATCCTAATGATTTTTGGCATAAAAGGAAAATCTATATATTTGACCCATCCGATGTATTTTTGGCTATTGCCACAATTATACCCGTGCAACATAAAACTGGTTTTGTGGTCCAGGGTCGCATATAAGATGATACAAGCATAATGAGTTAGATAGTTTAATGAAACAGTCTACATTACACCTACCGATTTTACATATCAATGTCATGTAATTTTTTTATACTTTTGGTATCAGAACTCAGGACAACAAAAACAACAACACAAAAAATGATTGTTGTATAAGTGAAATTACATTTCACATCTTTTTCTTGATACTTTACTAAGCACATTCTGAGAAAGTGTCACATTTATAACTTATTTGTGACAATATAAATGTGTTTTACAAAATTTCATTTGTTATTGTTTTAAGGCCGGATTCCATGATGGATTCTCAGTTCTCTCAGATTGTTATTGTCCGGTAACATATTTTTCCATGCAAGAGCTCTTTATACACACTAGAGGGCACTATTTACCCAAAATACTCTTTACTGAAGCCATTGCTGAAGTTGTTGCCACTTACAAAGTAGAGTATTTGTGAATAAGTTCACATTTAGAAAATTAACAACACGATAATTTTATTCCAAATGCAAAAAAGACGACTGCTAATCAACAACTGATTAAATGTTGTTCTTAATGCAATGTACTATAGATCTCAGCAGAGACAGAGGCATATAGTGATTTACAGTTTACAGTAGTGGACATATCTGAGAAAGGGGTGGAGAGAAGTGTCTGGGAATAGAGCATGAAGTGTACATGTGTTGGTCATAAAACTGAGCAACAGGGGAGGGCATCTGTTTGAGTAAAACCACCAGTCATGTTCATTCTCATGGGGATTATATAGCAGGCAGGTTTATCTGTGTGTATGCATGTGAAATGAATCAGTGTCTCCATATGCCTGGTTAGGGAGGTTGATACATTCTTCTGGACAACAGAGATAGTTGGTTTTGTATTGAAATATTAGGCTACTCTATACAAGTTGTTGTCAGAGTTTTTCAGATGGCACACAACCTAAACCTAAGTCAGTGTTGCACTACAGTGTTTTTTTAATGGAAATCAGCCTGTGAATGACATAGATGATTATTATATTTATTTATTAAGCCTTTGCTTGTTGTTACAGGCGAGTGTGATCTAGTGTCACTGAGGATGCCTGTGCTATCTAAACTCTTAGACTGAACATCTGAAGCTTGCAGCTGGGTCTGACTGAACGTCTTTATTTAGCTCTATGGTATTCAGACTATTTGTTGGCGTCTGTAAAAGATCTATAAATAAAAGGACTTAATGTTATGACACGTGTCTACACGCTATTTTGTAAAAATAGTGTGTATTTAATTTAATACCAAATTCATATACACATTTTGGAATAACAATAAAATCCTCCACATTTAGTTTAGATTTTATTCTCAAGAGGATCTGAGAATTAGTTTTATGCTTTGTTTTTTGAATATAATTGGCATTATTTTCTAGCTGTTGGAAATTTGTATGGTTTTCATTGGATTTAATTGATTTTGAATGTTAGTGAGTATTGTATTCCTCCTTCTTGACTGTGATTGGCTGTGATTCATCAGCCCTGCCCAGTGTTTGAATTGTGTTATTTCCATGTGCTTAAAGGACAACAGGAAATGTTTGAAATGTGTGCATGCAAACAAGTGAGAAAAGAAGTGTTACGTGCTACCTTCTAAGATGATTTGCATTATACACTTAAAAACACAGCTAGGGGACATAGACCCCTTAAATGGAGACAGTTGTAGAATATGCAGTATGATCAGATGAGATGAAAGCATCCAGATTTGATTAGTGTATAAATATTGAGTCAATGTATTTCCTCTTTGTCGCCCTCTGCAGCCAACCTGAATGACTGTATGACTTTTATTGCACAGCTGTAAATCTTCAAAAGACTTTTGTCTCATACCTTCACTGAAATGGAAAATTTCCACTACAGTTACTAATTGTATCTCTTTAATTTCCACAATTATTCAAACAGTGAGTAAGTTATGGAGAAAGCGAGCAAAGAACATTCACATTAAAGAATAACTTCAATCTAGCTAGTGTTTAGGCACTCATAACTCCTCTTATAATCAAAGAAGCTGTCCATACACTGTATGATAAATTCATTTCTTACTCAAAGGAGTCCACTTCCAAAACAAATATTCACATATAATGTACTCACCCCCTTGTCATCCAAGATGTTCATGTCTTTCTTTCTTCAGTCGTAAAAAAATTGTTTTTTGAGGAAAACATTTCAGCATTTTTCTAAATATAATATCGATTTTGAAGTTGAGGGAGAACATGAAATGGGAGTTTTTCAACATACCCTAACTGTCATGAACTGGAAAAAAACAGTCCAGGCAGAGCAAGACAAGACGAGCGTTTGATATTAAAAAAGTATATAAATTGTATTATTTTTATGAAAATAACCGATCGTTTTGCTAGATAAGGCCCTTCCTTCTCGGCTGGGATAATTTACAACTGCTTTTGGGATCGATTGAAGCCGCATTTAAACTGCATTTTGGAAGTTCAAAATCAGGGCACCATATTAGTCCATTATATGGAAAAAAAAATGCTGAAATGTTTTCCTCAAAAAACATAATTTCTTTACGACTGAAGAAAGAAAGACATGAACATCTTGGATGACAAGGGGGTGAGTACATTATCTGTAAATCTTTGTTTTGGAAGTGGACTCCTTTAAATTGTCTGAACAAAACTTCAGCAGGTTTCAGCGATGACTAATCTGAACGCCTCTGATTGGCCACTGCATTCCTAAGCTCAACAGAATCATGTGTAATTGGTTATAATGCAAAACGCTGTAAAACGGCTAAACAGAAACAGAATATAACATAAGCAGGTCTAAATTTAATACGGCAATGGAAACTTTTCATTTTCACTAGTTTAATTTTACAAGTATTATATTTTTATTGAAAAACAAGGGACCTGCCAAGTTCATTATGGGGAGCTTTAATGCTTATGGGAAGTCCGGGACCCCATCAGCCCCCGCTCAATTCAGACACTGGCTCCCCTTTCATTTTGTCAGGGCAGTGTTGGTCTTTTTTGTCGTTCTGTTGTTGACTTCATCTGGTGGTTAGAGCTGACTCAACTTCTCCACCCTGCCTATATATAAGACATACAATACCGTAGTACAAAATGTTCAACCGTGGGGCTCCACAAAGGGTTTAACACACTTCACTTGATCCCACGACCGTGTGAATCTACAGAAATCTCATGCATGTAGCAAGTTTGATCTGGCCCTGGGGACATTACTACTGCCTTACTAGTGTTTTCTTTGTAGTAGTCTCAGTAGATTTACTGGTTTACTTAACCATTTTAAAGCCAAAGATTTATGTGATTTAAGTGACTGCATTTTTATCCAAATGAAGTGACTTTGTTTTTAGGTGGCAGGTTATAATGTTGATTCTTCTCTTTATTCACATCTACACCACCAGTCAAAAGTTTTTGAACAGTACAATTTTTAATGTTTTGTAAAGAAGTCTCTCCTGCTCACCAAGCCTGCATTTATTTGACCCAAAGTACAGCAAAAACAGTAAAAATTTGAAATCTTTTTTTACTATTTAAAATAACTTTTTTATTTAACATTTTTTAAAATGTAATTTATTCCTGTGATCCAAGATAAATGTTTAACATTATTATTCCCATCTTCAGTGTCACATGATCCTTCAGAAAATCCTAATATGCTGATTTGCTGTTTAAGAAACATTTATTATTATTATTATTATTATTTAAAACAGTTGAGTACATTTTTTTCAGAATTCTTTGATGAATAGAAAGATCCAAAGATCAGCATTTAAACGTGTTAAAAATATAAATGTTTTCTGAGCAGAAAATCAGAATATTAGAATGATTTCTGAAGAAACATGTGATTGGAGTAATGATGCTAAAAATTCAGCTTTGAAATCACAGGAATAAATTTTATTTTAAAATATATTCAAATAGAAAACAGTTATTTTAAATAGTAAAAATATTTCAAAAATGTACTGTTTTTACTGTACTTTGGATCAAATAAATGCAGGCTTGGTGAGCAGAAGTGACTTATTTAAAAAAATAAATAAATAAAAATCTTACTGTTCAAAAACTTTTGACTGGTAGTGTAGTTCATTAAAAAAATACTTGAACATTTGCAAGACGTTGTTTATTCATGCATTTTATGTGTGGATGTTTGCATGTAGATTTTGGTGATAAATCCTGTGGATAAATCCATTGGAATTGATTTAAATATAGTAAAATGTGACAAACAAAAGTTTATTACATTTTTCAAGATTTCTCAGAATGTCAAGAAAATTACAGTAAAAAAAACATACTATGTTAATCACTCTGTTGATATTGTGTTAAACAATTATGACAATTGTGTTTTATTCTGTAGAGGTTCAAAAATGTGCCGTCTCAGTTGTAAAATGAATGATATGACAAACAAAACATTATAAGCACTCACTCATACACATACACTTACACATGCTAAACAACAATCCTACATCTTCATGTTTTTCTGAGTAACTGAATGTCTAGATTACACACCAAACCAAAAAAGTATAAAACAAAATATACTTTGTATAAAAATATATGCAATTACAAAAACTGTAAAGGTAAAATGTCATTTGTTGTAGGGGTTGTTTTGTCTTTGTTGCTTGTTGCAGTGATTCATCAACATTTGCAAATGTGTTTAGCGAGTGACGTCTGACACTCAAGATTTTTAGCAGTACTTGTGTTATCACTCTACTACGCAAGCTTTGTACTTATTACAAAGTTTTTCATGTCTCAACTTATAGAGAATAATGCTATAAATGCCAAGGTCCTGAGTTTAGATTCTAGGAAACACACATGCTGATTAAATGTACTTTGAATGCAAGTGTTGCTTTGGATAAAAGCATCTGCCAAATGCAAAAATCTCTGAAATGAATGAATGTCCTGAACCTTACTGAAATGAAATAAATCAAGAGTGGCAAATGCAAAATACTACCACAGGCGATTGAAAATGAGACTACATTTATGTGAGTGAAAGGCCAGGGTTGATAACCCCATTCTAGCTAAGAAGAATCCAAATTTTAAGATCTGTTGAATGCAGACAATAATAACTGTTATAAGGATAACACTTCACAATGAGGTTCAGTTCGTTAACATTAATGAATTCGATATCATGAACAACTTTGACATGAACAATTTTTCTAGCTTTTATTAAGTACACCATTACTCATTAACTCATAATACATCAGTGTTCATTTATACAACTTGATATGTTAAAGTATCATGTTGTATATGTAGAAATTTGCATTAACCTAGATTAATAAATGCCGTTAAAATATTGTTCATTGTTATTTCATTATACCTAATGTGTTAATGTTAACGAACATGCTTGATTATGTAAAGCAGCAGTTGTAGACTCGAAAATGCTTTCCCAGCATGAATACTGTACATACTTAAGATTTTGGCTTCTCTACATGTACAATACAAATCCTATTCATTACATGCAGTTTACGAATTCCTTAAGCTTGGAAGATCTCAAGACAATTTTTGCACTGTTGGAATCCAAACATATTTAAAAGCATAAATGTTTGATGTTTGTATATAATGGATGTGGGTTCTGAAAGGTTATTCATCTACTAACATTTCAGACTCAGTTGGAACAGATTTGGTTCTTTTATCTCTTATGTTTACATAAAAGGCTGCCCGGCAATCAGTCGTTTCACATACGTTTCTCGTACTTTCATCATTGTTTTTCTCAGCATCATCTCCGCCGCTGTTTTTATCACACATAATGTTGTTGTGAATGATAACCCATGATGTTTATTCGCCCCGAGTCTCTTACATCGGAGTATCGGCCACTTGTGTCTGGGTGGCAGAGTGTCCATTGGTCGAGGGCGATTCTGGAGACTCTCCATTGACGATAGGCTTGTCCAAAGGCTCCTGTTGAGGCAGAGGAGCGACAGACAGCAATGTGTTGCCTTGGTTCTCTTGATCCACTTGAAAGGAGTCCTCAGCCTTGATTGAGACGAGACATTGGTTAGATACACTGAGCATTGATCCTACCTCATCCCTAATATTGATTCATTTGGGATGTGCAGTGATTAGACGGTCACACTCACCAGTCGTAGCCCTTTCGATTGTTCTCGATTGGTCTTTAGAAGGTATCCAGCAATTAGCAAAGCAGCAAGAAGCAAACCCGTGATCAGAAGCGAGATCAGGACAATTTTAGAACGACTGGCCGTGTGAGATACTGCCTCCTCTACTTCCACCTAGGAGCAGAGCAATTTCAAAACATGTTAGCTTTTTTGACCTGGAAGAAGTTGTTTTAGTTACAAAAAAGTGTGAATTAAGTGGAGTTTGTCTGCACAGCTGTTTACCCTTATAATGAGTTACAGCCTTACCTCACCCTAACTTAACCCTAAACTAAACCACATGGTAAAATATGCAGTGTTTCTGATTTAGAGGCATTAAAGGGTGTGTGTTATTCATATGGACTGGAATCTGGGAGTAACGCTTTTTTAAACCACTCCACTCTTACTTTCGTACATGTTTTTCTCTGTTTTTCACCCCGTGTACTTGATTACATGACAACGTTTTCAGTGTTGCTGACCTTATCAGTGATGTTGTCGTTGTTGAACTTCCCAGCCATTCCTTCAGGATCAGCTTTATGAAACAAAAAAATAAATAAAAATGACAAATTTGAATCTGATTATTCACATCACTGGAATATTTAACATGCACCCACAGTATAGTCACTTTTCGATTTATATTTGTATTTTTTGCCAATAAATTTAGTCATTAGAGAATTTTAAATTCCAGTTCAATTCCTGAATTTGAAGTGTGATAGCTAACAGTAGAAGTTTTTGAGTTGAAATTCAAAGAAATACAATGCTAATTTTTAACTAGAATACTAAGTTTCTAGAATATAAATGTTAAATGTTGGATTTAGTAAAAATTTAAGTTTGATGCTCTGATGGATAGATGGATGTTTGAAATGACATCTATAGACATTTGTGTGTATTTCATATTTGTAATTTTAGATTTATGCACTACCAGTGAAAAGTTTTTGAACAGTAAGATTTTTAATGTTTTTTAAAGAAGTGTCTTCTGCTCACCAAGATCCAAAGTACAGCAAAAACAGTAAATTGTTTTAATATTTTTTACTATTTAAAACAACTGCTTTCTATTTGAATATATTTTAAAATGTAATTTATTCCTGTGATCAAATCTAAATTTTTAGGATCATTACTCCAGTCTTCAGTGTCACATGATCCTTCAGAAATCATTCCAATATTCTGATTTTTTTGTATTATTATTATTACTCTTTTTTATTATTATTACTGTCAATATTTAAAACAGTTGAATACATTTTTTTTCATGATTCTTTAATAAATAGAAATATCCAAAGATCAGCATTTATCTGAAATAAAAAGCTTTTGAAACATTTTGGGAAATAAATTATAGAAATTAATTAATACTTCTATTTAGTAAGTATACTTTAAATTGATCAAAGTGATGATAAAGGCATTTATGATTTATGATGTATAATGTTACAAATGATTTCTATTTCAGATAAATGCTATTCTTCTGAACTATCTATTCATCAAAGAAACCTGATACAATTATATTCAGCAGTTTTCAACATAATAATAATAATAATAATAATAATAATAATAATAATAATAATATTAAATGCTTTTTGAGCAGCAAATCAGAATATTAGAATGACTTCTGTAGGATCATGTAACTGGAGTAAAGATGCCAAAAATTCAGCTTTGAAATCACAGGAATAAATTACATTTGAAAATATATTCAAATAGAAAACAGTTATTTTAAATAGTAAAATTCTTTTTTTTTATTTATTTATTTTTTGCTGTACTTTGGATCAAATAAATGCAGGCTTGGTGAGCAGAAGAGACCTCTAAAAACATTAAAAATCTTACTGGTAGTCTGACTGGTAGTGTATATTTTATCATATTTATAAAGTCACCTTTGTTATTTTGTGGGGTGGGCCTATTTTAAGTTAAATTCACACTCATGAAGTTCAGTCGAACTGAACTTTAATGAACTGATATTGATTTTTAAGTCATTAAGCATTTTTGTGGGACATGTTGTAATATTCAGCAAATATAAAACAAGCAAATAAATAAAACCAAGGAGACAATACAAACCTTCAATGCTGTCTCCATAAACAATGATCTCATCTGTGTTGTCTTTCTGATAGATTTCAAGTTTGCAGTCTTCACCGCAGAGATGTTCTAGAACACTCTGTATCCTGACTTTAGTCTCTTCCTATTGGACAAAAAGGTTTTTGAATAAGTCTAAGACACTTTAAATCCAAATGTATATATGTAGGTTTTTAAAATATAAACGTGGAAAAGAAAGCAGAGTGATGTATTAAGCCTTTCTCCTCTTTCCTTCTCTCTTTGTCTATCATATTTCTTTCTTTCCTGGAATGTGGTGTAATATGACACCTGTATGTTCAGGTTTTCTCTCATAGCAACAGCCTCCCCTTCCACTCAATCGCAGTTCTCCAAGGAAACATAGGCTCATAAAAGAATTCCCATAAGAGCCTCATAAAAATATGCCATTTTGATCATAAACCATATGAACACTGAAATAATATCAAAATGCTAAAATCGATAATTATGTTGCTAATAAACTGAGCAAAGATTCAAAAAGTAAAAGTAGTATGAATGCTAGAATGTAAAATAAGTGTCAAATTCGTTCTGAATTTTAGCTGAAATCATTAGATGTCATGAAGTCTGCTTTAGTCACATACACAAGTCATTCATGATGTGTGTGTTTTTCTGTTTTACTACTCGTAGTAGATACTTTATTCTATTGAGACTCTTTACTGGCTCTGAAACTAAACCTAGAGGCCCGACTGTGTATCTTGGCAGAGTTCCTGGCGTGAATGCCGAACTGCCGCCGCCCATAGCATGTAACGGAATGCCATTGATGTGCAGGCCGCAAGGCCTCTATGATGGGTCCACCCAGTGAGACCTTAGCACATAGCATACTTATTAGGGTCTCTATAGGACGACTTATGAAAGACTTCAACATCTTGTATAATGTCATAGTTGGCAAAAGGAAGATACATCTAGCAGTCTTTCTATTGTTTTGTCTGTGACTAAACACAGATTTTTTTTTTATTATTATTTTTTTTTGTAGATTGTAGATCACACTTTGGTGTGGGTTTTCTAAAATTTAAAGGTGTGTGGGTGTATCTGAGTCATTGCTAATGGTGCTAATGGGGGATCCTCATGTAAACATGGAAGGTCACAGTACACAGTTGTTGTTGTTTTTTTTATTTGTAATTTCCATTGTTTTTAAAGACAGTTCTCAATATATAAATATTGTATTGTTTTTATTTATTTACTTATTTATTTATTGGTATTAGATTAATGAAGTGCTTCTTTTTGTTTAAAACCATACAGTTCAATAATGCAGCAAATACTACCATTATGTCTAATTGCTTTACAATTTAATTTTTTTTTTTTTTTACATATAATATTGTACATTTAACATTTTATGGCTTAATTATAAAGAGAATTTGCTTAAGTGTTTAATAACTGTCATGATTGTAACAACACAATGCAAAAAAAAACTGGCCTCATTTTATTTAAACAAAATGCCATTTCTAATATTTTCTTTTTGTTTTGGGGTGATCTGCCATAATATAATATAGGTTATAAAATTGGGCTCTGGGGTTTGGAAATGAAAAGAAAATCTAAAATATATTTTATTTAAATACTTTCGTTGTATTTTTATTAATCATGTTCTTACCTTGACAATGCGGGTGCAGATTTGCAACCTACTTGTTACTTTGATGAAAATGTAGAACCAATTTGAGTACTACTGCTCTGTTTTGGTCTCTATAACTTTAAGTAAAGCTTAGGTGAGTTCATTTCAGCCTTTTTAAACTAGCCAGAATGGATCTAGAATCAGCACTGTTACTATTATGTAATATTATTTCCTCAGATTCTACCCACTTATCACACGATAAATCCAGACTAGTACTTACACATGTGGAGGAGGCCTTTAGTTTCAGCAGCACATCATTTTTGTATCGCTCTGGTTTTTTATCCACACAGACCACATTGCCCTGCAAAATCAACACAAATATAAGACTAGAAGTCTTCTTAATCTATAGATAGAGCTTGACAAATAATAAAGTCTTTTTTTATGTTTTAACATAATGTTTATGAGGTAAAGTATGAAGTTTCCCCACCTTAGAAGTCACACTGTTTTTTTCAGGTAGGTTTGAGTCTGTCTGATCTGGGGTCTTTGTGTCAGGTTGAGTTGGCTCAGTGGTCTCAGCTTGTGGCATCTCTGAGGCCTCTGAATCAGGTGACATTGTGGGGAAAATGAAAATCTGGACCTGAGGATCTTCAGTGAAAGAAATATACTTGTAATTACTTGACCTAGTGTTGTGGTCATTCTTAAATTTTTTTTTTTTTTTTCATACAGTATAATTTTGAATGTGAAGAACATGGTCATTAATGAGGTAAATTTTACTTTAGACTTACAAATATTTACCCACAAATATTTGTGCAAATATGGATTATATATTTTGCATCTAATGCAAACCAAACTTGAATTATAATATCATTTAAAACAACAACATCACCTGTTTTGGTTGTAAATACCTAGATTTTATTGTTTGTTTGCTGACTAATGTTCTTTAAATTAATCAGAATGTTAGCTCCAAAACTCAAAAGAAAACAATGGAAAACAAATTAAAAATTATTCATGTTTTTAATTACAAAGAATGCACAGAAGGGTATTAAGACCAAATAGCACCTATATTAATTCATTAATGTATTATTTATTCATTTATTTGTTTGCTGAGTTTAACGTGGATTATTATTATTATTTTTTTTACCTTTGTTGTGCACCTTTTTTGTTGGAAGGACTAGCTCATCCCCACGGTTGAGGAAGTTCTCCACATCTTCATACACATCACAAATCACAGCTGAAATATAAGGTAAATGTTGTCAGGGAAGCTCATTCAAACTTACTGCATGCAATGTAACTGGATTGAATCTTTCTCAAATATACAATCTTTGTTTGGCGGATTAATTAATAGTTTTGTTCTGCAAGGATGCATTAAATTGGTCCAAAATGAGAGTAAAGAACTTTAATTTGTTACAAAAAAAATCTATTTGAATCTTCTGAACGTTCTATTCATCCAAAAAAAAAACAAAAAAAAAAAACACACACACCATGTTTCTACAAAAATATTAAGCAGTACAACTGTTTTTAACAAAGAAAATACGAGAATAATTGTTTCTTGAGCAGCAAATCAGCATATTAGAATGTTTTATAAAGGATCATGGGACACTGAATACTGAAGTAATGATGCTGAACTTTAACAATAAATCACAATAACAATGTTTTTACAGTACTTTGAAAAAAAAAGTAAATAAAATGCATGCAAGAGATTTCTTTCAAAAGCATTAAATAATTCTGCCAACTCCATGGTTAGGCACCACTCACATATTTTATTCAGAAATGTAACTAGTTAGTAGCTAATATTATTAGAATAAATCAAGCTTGACTGATCTGTAATCATCAATGCTGTGTTGTGTTGTTTAAATCTCTTGTCACAATATTGTTGCACTGGGAGTGTTCCATTAACTTAAACCCAATTAGCATTTTAGTGAAACAAGTTTCCCTCTCTTTTTCTTATTCTTATTTAATTGAGTTGTTTTCTGTCTTCATCACCCAAAAGCATTGTAGTGTATGAGTTATCTGGCTGGCAAACATCTATCTTATTCTGTCCTATTTCTTACGCTTCCTTTAAAATGTTGCTGGTGCTGGAGTTAGTGAAGCTGGTCCTGGTTTGACTAGAGAGCTGAAAGACAACAGAACTGACTGTGTTCAGTTGGCCGCATCCAAACTAATTAAATTGAGTGACAAAAGTTTACAAATCTTTGAAATTCAGGTATGTTTAGCATTTGCTTAACGTGCATAGCGTCAAGTCGATTAAATTGCATAACGTTTTTCAGAGCCAGAGGAATGAACACTGACCTAATTTCTGAACAGCCCTGCCAAAGGCTGCACTGGTTTGAATAAAAGAGTTAAATGCGCTGTGTGTAATTAATAGCCTGATTGAGCGGGGATACATCAGCACAGACTGAGCTAATAAAACCGTAACCTCCCCCCTCTGCCCTGCCACAAGAGGTCCTGACCTCTGACCCCGTCCTTTCCTCAACACACTCCCCTCTGGAGGCCGCAGAGAGAGTCAGTCAGAGGTTAAAAAGAGAAGAATAGGCAAAGAAAAGGAGGCAGGGAGATGGAATGAGGACATAAAAGACTGACTATTTATGTCTCAGAGATCTTTCTAGAGCCATTTCTCATTTGCACATGATTATGTGCTGAAAAATGTGATTTATGTGATTTTCTGCTAGAGATGTTTTGAATAAAGGAGTGATTCTGTTTTAAAAGAGAGGTCTTTTTCTGTCTTTGGTCATGTGTCAGTGCTCAGCATGATACACATGAAACCTGAAGCGAGACAGTACTGAGTCAGATCACTGTCAGGATGATTTAGTGCGCTCTAAGACATCCGTTCCATCCATTATGATGAAACGATCATTTAGCATTATTTGCATAATTCTCTTGAGCACGCAAAAAAGTATTCTTAGGTTCACTATATGGTCTAATTAATTCAAATCAATCTTTTGTTTGGTTACAAACCAAATTTTGGCGTTTTTCAAAATTTTGGTAGATTTCTGGCAGCACTTTAGATTATGGAACACATATTCACTATTAACTAAGAGTTAAACTTTATTGATTTTAGTAGAAGTTATTTTAGAGTATTGGGTAGGGTTAAAGGAGAAGTCCACTTCCAAAACAAAGATTTACAGATAATGTACTCACCCCCTTGTCATCCAAGATGTTCATGTCTTTCTTTCTTCAGTCGTAAAGAAATTATGTTTTTTTGAGGAAAACATTTCAGCATTCTTCTCCATATAATGGACTGATATGGTGCCCCGAGTTTGAACTTCCAAAATTGAAGTTAAATGCAGCTTCAAACGATCCCAAATGCGGTTGTAAACGATCCCAGCCAAGGAAGAAGGGTTGGAGTTTTTCGACATACCCTAACTGTCTTGAGCCAGAATACACGGAGTTCAGGCAGAGCAAAACAAGACGAGCGTTTGAGATTAAAAAGTATTTAAATTGTATTTTTTAAATGAAAATAACTGATCATTTCGCTAGATAAGACCCTTGTTCCTCGGCTCGGATCGTTTACAACCGCATTTGGGATCATTTGAAGCCACATTTAAACTGCATTTTGGAAGTTCAAAATCAGGGCACCATAGCAGTCCACTATATAAAGAAAAATGCTGAAACATTTTCCTCAAAAAACAGAATTTCTTTACAACTGAAGAAAGAAAGACATGGACATCTTGGATGACAAGGGGGTGAGTACATTATCTGTAAATTGTTGTTCTGGAAGTGGACTTCTCCTTTAAGGGACCTAGAATATGGTCATGCAGAATAAGGCATTAATATGTGCTTTACATGTACTAATAAACAGCCAGTGTGCTAGTAATATGCATACAAATAAGCAATTTGTTACTCGTTAATAGTGTTCCCTAATCTAAAGTGTTACCAGGTTTCGTATGTTGTGTTTTGTAAACTAAATAGCTGTAAGAAGTGATGATATGTTACCCTAGACCACAAAACCAGTCATAAGTAGCACAGGTATATTTGTAGCAATAGCTAAAAAATACACTGTATGGGTCAAAATTATCGATTTTTCTTTTATGCCAAAAATCATTAGGATATTAAGTAAAGAACATGTTCCTTGAAGATATTTATTTCCTACTGTAAATATATCAAAACTAAATTTTGTATTAGTAATATGCATTGCTAAGAACTTCATTTGGACAACTTTAAAGGTGATTTTCTTAATATTTTGATTTATTTGCACCCTCAGATTCTAAATATTCAAATAGTCTTATCTCGGCCAAATATTGTCCCATCCTAACAAACCATGCATAAATGGAAAGGTTATTTATTCAGCCTTTAGATTATGTGAAAATCTCATTGTCAAAAAATTGACCCTTATGGTTTGTGGTCCAGGGTCACATATAATATGATATAGTAGTGTTTATAAGTCAGAACAAAGCGTATTTAACTGTACTCTGATGGTAGGTTTCAAGGGGAAATTCACTAAGAATGAATTGTTTTTTTTTTTTTTTTTTTTTTTTGCATGCTCTGGTTTGTTTTGACTAAAAGAGTTATGCAAATCAGTAATGGTGCAAACACTGCCAAAGATTAGCTCTGAATGCTATTTGCACAATGCAATTCCCCATCTTTTAAACCGGGTTTTAGTGTTAGTTTGTGGAGGCATAACAGTTTGTCGAATCTATCCCTAAGTGTTTTGTAAATTAGATTTATAAGCAGGATTACGTAGCTTCTCAAGAATAATACATTCCACTTCTGTGTAATACACTGCGCTGATTTAGTGAAAAGATTTAAACTGGGGAATTTATAGATACTAAAACAGTAAATTCTTCGTCATCAAAACCCTCAGTCACTTGCAGGACATTTTTATTAGCATCGCTGACTGAACAAATGTATAATATTTTTCAGTTTGCTGTGAAAACTATCGTTAGAAAAATTGTTTTCATTATCTTAGAATCGTTGTGAATCCCTTTATTTGCTTTTTGCATGTCCCCAAAAGAAAATGATGCAATAGACGAACCTTTTTTTTGTTTAAATGGTTCCATAAAGAACCTTTAACACCTGAAGAACCTTTCTGTTTCACAAAAGGTTCTTTGTGGCGAAATAAGGTTCTTCAGATTATAAAAAGGTAAGAAAGAAATGATTCTTTAAAATAACCTTTGACTGAATGGCTCTTTGTGGAACCAAAAATGATTCTTATGGCATTGCTGTGAAGAAACTTTTAAAGCACCTTTATTTTTAAGAGTGTAGTTTATTTAACTTTACTGCATAGCAGCTTTATATTCTAGCTGCATGCCAGCAATTGTTTCAATTGTTTTTGTGTTTAAGACTCCTGAGCTATGAGTAGTAAATTGTTCCTTCAGTTTCTGACGTTACAGATTAATTCATGCCAAGGATTTTGTTTCCATCACCGTGAGCTGAAGTCGCCAGATGGGTACATTTAAATCTTGTTTTCTCCTCCTCTTCTACTCTAGTATCCTCCCTTCTGCTTCGCCGAGCCACTTGTTCCTAACATGACCTCACCTCTGCGGTATTCACTCATACACTCGCTCCCCCTGGGCTCCTTCCAGCCTGATACGGCTTTGTTTATTTCCCCTCCTATTAATTGGTTAAATGAAGACAAATGTGTGTGGTGTCAGGCGTGTGTGTTTCTGTGTTTCTGTGCGCCTGGTATTGTTTTGATGGTTTAATTTAATTCAGAGGCACTTTCAAACAGAGCAACTGTGCAAACATCTTAACCATCACAGTTTTACAGATTTGCTTTGCACAGTGGAGAGCTTGCTGAACCAAAACATTATATTAGGTATATTTCCGTGCAAAGATAACAAAGAGAAAACCCTAAACCCTCAGCTGGAATCATTTACTCTGCTTCACTTCATTTCCATCCTTCTTGTAATCTGACAGACAGATTGGTTTAATGAAGTTTATTTTTCAGCAGTTGTGATAAAGCACAACCTGTTTATATTCAGAAGTGAAATGTGTATGACCTCATTAGAATGATAAAAAAGGAAAATACGGAAAATGAGTGTCACAGAAGAATATTTAAAAGAGCTTATCTAGTTTTTTTCAAAAACCATCCTGGTGCTTTAAAATGCTCTGAAACCAAAATTCTGATCTAAAAACGTATGACATCAATACAGCATACTGTTAAAAATATCTTGCATTTTTTCTCATTAGGAAGAGAGTTCTTGAACCACTGAAGAACAAAAGAAGGATAAAATTAAGATGGCATGCTAACACCAAATTTTACTGCAATATGTAACACACTTGTCTGTAACAGCTGTTGTCCTGTGCTTTAGAAAGCATTCTGTATCTGGAGGTGATAGCAACTTAATATACAGTACATACTTTACTTATATTGTCGCTCTGTTACCTTCAAGTAACTTTTGGACCCTTGTGCAAGGCTTATTGCAAAGGCAGCAAAAGTTTTCATTCCAGGGTTTGTGTTTTCTCACATGCACTTCTAAGAGATCTATATTGTCACTCTTTGGTCTTGTTTTCAACACTACTGTGACTTGTGTCTGGTATTGACTGTTTAGTGATTATCTTGTTAAATGATTTTTTTAGACTGTGATTTTTATGTGTGTGTGTCATTGTATGGCGAAAGCAATTGTTTAATTGTAATATTAGACATTTTGCATAGATATGATATAAAATAGATCATATTATAGCTTATTACTTATTTATTTTATATAATGCATACATGAAAAGAACAGTAAAAAGCAACGTCTGAGCATTGGTAGTTTTACAACCAACCACAATGAAATGAATCATGTAGAAACTACTTTGAAAGCATTAAAGACTTTGCTCTGAAGGCGCTACATAGTTCAGTTGATGAAAGAATAAATTAAACCATATCACTAGCTCTGAATAACAGTGGCCTGTATAGAGGGAAGGCACAATAGACCCCATTACTCAAAGAATCATATGAAAGCATGGCTTCAGTTTGCCAGAAGGGATATTAGTGACCCAGTTGTGATGTGAAAAAAGATTTTGTGTTCACATGAGAAGAATGAGCTTTTTTTCTCTATTTTTGTTATGGTGGTACAAATTTAATGCATCTCGAAACACTACAGTGAGTGGTAGAGAAGTGTTAGCATCTGGGTCACAGGGAATGAATATCTGGCTTAAATAGAGGGAAGGATGTGACATCATTAAATAAATCCTCATACTGAGCCAAATTAAAGGGAAAGTCCTCCCAAAAAATGGAACTTCTGTCATTTACTCAGCATTATGTCATTCCTAACCTGTTTGACCTTCTTCTGTGAAACACAAAGAAGAAATGTTGTCCATTCAGTTTAAGTCAATGGGTTCCAGTGTTTGGACTTCAACATTCTTTAAACAATAACAATAAATTAAAACTTCTGTTGTGTTTTACAGAAGAATAAAAGAGCTGGCAAAATGTACATTTTTGGGTGAACTATCCCTTAAGGAAAATTACGATTATTTATTTATTTGTAATAATTTTTAATTAAAAAAATTCACACAAAAAATTTGTTTGACACTCATTGCATTTCCCTTTTTCTCTCTGTATAATCGTTCTTATTTAATGGACATTGGTGTTTATCTTTTTTAGCAAAAATGTTTGTTTTAGAAAAAAATAATGAAGGTGAAAGTTGACGTCAATGATTGTCCACACAAACATGAACACATAAAGGCCAATTCACTCATGCACTTGTACCAGCACCACCCCCAACATTACAAGTGAGCCTCTTACAACCACAGGGAACATTTCTACAACCCGCTTCCACCCAGATGTTATATCTATTCACCCCCATCCCCCCTGTTCCTCAAGCCATCTTCGCCCCTTATTTCCTATCACATAACAGGAAGTTACATCTCTTATTCTCTTACTATCCCTGCCTTTCCCTCAAAGCTTCTGGGAATTTCCAATCAAGGAATGTTTTGACATTCCAACCCCAGGAATGCTTGAATAACGGGATCGGATGGATTCCGTTTAAGCCGTAGGGAAGACGGAATGATAAAGGAATCTATCGTGCGAGGAGAGAAAGGCAGAAGGGGTGTGGGTGTCAATAAAGTGGTATGTATTTGTTCTACATCTGGACTGTGATCCTCAAGGCTGCTCGCGCTACTTGGCGAGGTCCCACGTCGCAGTTTCTCTCGGAGCAGACAGCACGCTCGCTACATCATGCCCTGCTTCACACTTGATAACACTGACAGTTCGTCAGCTGCTATGAGAGATCAGCTTTTCCTACAGCAGATGCATGAGCATATGCCTCCAACCCCCGTCTCAACTACATCTGTCACTTTTGCCTATGAAAGGCAAAGAAAATGTCCTCAAATCTCGGTCATAAATGAACTTTTTGCAGTGACTTACAATTTTTCCTGGTGGGCAAAATTAAATCCCATAGACTTGTATTTGAAGGTGAACCAGAATGTCAAAGAGGCTTGGGGATTGGCTCTTTTGACTTCATCAGCCAAAATATTCCAGAAGACCCTAGCAATTATTCAGAACACCCTAGCAGTCACTAACCACTCTGAATGCCCAAGAAACCAATCAGAACGCCTTAAAAAGCGCATAACAACGACCTCGCAACTACCAAAAAACGTCACCAAGGCTGTATTAATTTGATTAAAAATACAGTAAAAGCTGTAATATTATAACATTTTATTACAATTTAAAATAACTTTTTTCTATTTGAATATATATTAAAATATAATTTATTCTTGTTACACAAAGCTGAATTTTTAGCAATCATTCTTGCAATCATTTAGCAATCATTTTTAGCAATCATTCTTGGGATTTAAAAATCTATATCGCTTCGTAAAAATGAAAATCGATTTAAATCGATTTTCATTTTTACGAAGCGATATAGATTTTTAAATCCCAAGAATTAAACCGTAAGTCGTAGAGACTTGAAACTTGGAGGGATGGTAGTACTCACACTGCTGACAACATCACTCGCCCTAAACGGCCTGACGGGGGCACTACAGCGAGCAAAAGTACGAAAACGCTCATAACTCCTAAACCATCGGTTACAGACTCAGGTGTCTTATTTCGTTGGATTCCTTGGCTCACGCCAGACAAAAAGCATGCCTCAGAATTGATTTTTAGCTTAGCAAAATTTTTGGGTATTTAGGATTTTTTGAAAAATCTACTTTTGCGAACTAGTCCTAGGTTTTTCGTCCAAACCAGTGCAGAAAGATTCTCTGGAGAGTTAATATCAATAATTATCAAAAAAAAGACTCAATGTCACAAAGGGACGCCAAAACGTTTGAAAGAGAGAGGGCCACTTTTAGTAAAATGTCTATAACTCCTGAACCGAATGAGATATCTTCGCCAGACTCCGAACACTTATGTAGGAGCTCAATCTAAGGGGCACAGGACAAAAAACACGGTATAACTACACAAACGTTTCTCCTATCAACATGAAAATCGCTGTGCACGGTCTTGGTCCAAAGTGCCAGAAGTATATAAATACAATTTATATACTTTTTAATGTCAAATGCTCATCTTGTCTTGCTCTCAGAGGTATTTAAATTGTATTTTTTTTAAATGAAAATAACCGATCGTTTCGCTAGATTAGACTCTTCTTCCTTAGCTGGGATCGTTTACAACCGCATTTGGGATTGTTTGAAGCCGCATTTAAACTGCATTTTGGAAGTTCAAACTCGGGGCACCATATCAGTCCATTATATGGAGAAAAATCCTGAAATGTTTTCCTCAAAAAACACAATTTCTTTACGACTGAAGAAAGAAAGACATGAACATCTTGGATGATAAGAGGGTGAATACATTATCTGTAAATTGTTGTTCTGGAAGTGGACTTCTCCTTTAAAGCGCTGGAACCCTGCTAATCGATGCTTGCAGCCATATATATATATATATATATATATATATATATATATATTGTTTTTAACTGTTCTTCAATATTCAGTTTAAGTTTTTATGACAGTTGGCCACCAAACAAATGTTTATATTTAAAAAAAAACAAACAAATTGGAATTTTTTTTGCTTGAGAAAATTGGTCATGCACTGTACCTGATATATATCATATATCATATCTTTACTGTCACTTTTGATGTGTTTAATGTGTCTTTGCTGAATTAAAAAAAAAAAGAAAGAAAAAAATGAACATTAACCTAGATTAATAAAAGATCTACAAGTATTTTTCAGTGTTAGCTCATGATATCCTACCTTATGTTAGAAAATTTAACCTTTAAGTTGACTGTAGATCATCATCTTATCATATTTTTTCTCTCTCTCTCTCTCCGAGGTTGAGAAAGCAGTGATGGTAAAGAACATTCTGTTCGGTTTTGCAGTGCTCCACTAAATGATGCCTGGTCATCTGCTGCTACACTGAGCGTTCCCTTAGGGATGCTGGAATTTGAGACTCAAACAATCCAGTTAAAGGGAAGGAGGAATGTAAGTTTGAACCTCCTTCTCTCTCTCTCTCTCTCTCTCTCTTTCTCTTTCTCTCTAACAGCATGCCCCCCTGACATCTGACCCCTAAGCCCCGTGCGGGGCCCACACTGTCTCCACCCACAGAGAGGGCAGCAAACATATGGAGGAAAGACAGACTCTTATGTTTCTAATCAGACACTCCTTCAGCAGCCCAACCCCTTCACTCTCTGCCAAAGCATCATTATTAGCAGAGCTCGTACCCCTTTAAGCTATAGTAACTGAGTTATGGGACCTGAGCCAATGAGAGTGAAAGCTGTTCTTGGTTGTAAGGAGTATTTAGTGGAGTGCATGCATTGCCCCAAATCTGCCTTGGAAAATAAACATACTTTACTTTGTATGACTAAAATAATGTGATGATTAAAACAAATGGAAATTAGTATTTTGACACCTTAATTGATAAAATAATGTATTTGAAATTTAACATTATTATTTCCTCATATTAATGCATGGTTAAGTGTATTTGTGTGTGTGTGTGTATGTGTGTGTGTGTGTGTGTGTGTGTACATTTACTTGAAAATTTAAAAAGTATTTTTTAAAACAATTTAAAAAGTATTTACATTTTTAATACTTTTATAGAAGTAGAATATCAACAAATATTGGCTTATATTTAGCAGCCATATTTTAGTTTCTTTTAACACAATGTTGTTTGTTAGGCATAATTTACTGTATTTCTCAAACATTTTCTTAATAGATATTTTCTGTTGTTTTGCAGTGATAAAATCTACAGTCTAAATCAACAGAATTTAACCGAGGCACAAAATTGTTGGTTAAGAAAATATCGTAATTCGTAAAATATCTTAATAGTTATAGATAGATATGGGCTTAAAACAAGCAAAACAACAAATATAAACTTAAATATAATATAAAATGATAAAATTTAATATTAATAATATTAATATTTTGAATTTAAATATAAAATTAAATTCAAGTGACTTAAAAACATGTAATGCGATTTTTAAAAATAAGTAAAAATAAATACTAAAATATTAATAATTAATAAATACAGATTTAGAAAATGATTCCACACCACCGTATCTGCTATTTGCGGTTTTCCCCGTGCAGTGTGAACATCAGTGTTTGTTTCTGTCTGTGACCGAATTTGAAATATGCATTACATCATACGGTCCACAACTTTTGCCGCCCAGGGTCTTCTAAACACCTGGATGCTTCATAGTCTGCCAAATTAGCAAAATCCTCTTTATGCCTAATGGAATAACAACAGATGGACTCTTTATTTCACATACAGACGCACACACGGCCACCTGGTGATATAATATATGCACAGATACACTGTGCTGGAGAGCGAATCAATTGATCCCAAACCATTAACTTGAGAGGAAACTCATCAACTTTATTTACAGCGTATGGCTGTGATGTGAAGGGGTGTGGTAGCCTCGCAGACAGCGAACGAGCAGAGCTGAGTAGAGAAATGCATGCATTACAGCAAGCACTCAAACTTTTACATTAAAAGTTTTCTTTCTAATAGTTACTAAAACTTAGGAGCGAGACCAAAATGTTAATGTATACCATGCAACATCTTGAGTAATGAATGCAAAGTTGGGTCCAAACATCTGCAGGAGTACAAAAGTGGAGTAAATTGTACTCACCTTGAAACGAGACAGCAAAAAGACAAATTAGGAAAGCAACTTTTGATGCTTTGTGGCATTTTCTCTGTGTGGCCATCCTGAGCGAACGGTCCTGCAGCATGTGGTGTGACTGTGTGAGAGAGTGGGTGAGGTTTGGGTTTGTTTCTCTGTGAGTGTCACACAAGGGATAAAGCCAATGCCTGTGCTCTTATAGATTCATGCGTGGCCCTTCCCCCTCTCTCTTTCACTCACTGCCACTCACTACTCTAGCTGTTCCACTCTATTCTATTCTTTCCTTCATTCCCTTGAGCTGTGTTGTAATTATGGAGTATAGTGTCTGTATCCAAAGTAGCTCAAATTGCATGTTTTTAGTTGTTTGAAGTGCAGTTAAGACAATTAAGACAAAATAGAGACAGCGTCAGTGCTCAACATTTATCCATCGGCTTGCTTGCTTGTGATGCCAATGTGAAAACTCGCATTGTAAAATGCATACATATTATCATAGCTATCCTGTAACAAACGAACAAAACATGGTGTGTTTAACCATTTTAAATGTGCATACATTTGTGCAAAGCACTGCAGAAAAACTGAATGTAAACATTCGCGTTTCATAACTATCTGAAAGTGGATGATAAATGGCTTCTTTGTCCTATTGCAAATAAGAATACTGTTTTAGGCAGCATTCCAACAGCAGGTTCACAGAATGAAATGTGTGTTGTCGCAGTTTCTTGTGTTATGTTAATGCATACTTTCCAGACTCAACAAAGTGACTCAAGTAATAATAAACACACAATAAATCAATTTAGGACAGTTTATGCTTATAACAATGTTAATATGTTCTTAAGATTTGATTGTGTATGCAAGAATCTGCAGCTACATTTCAAGCAAGCATTACTTGTCATTGTTTTACGGCTGTTTTCATTTAGGTAAAGAAAGTAGGACAAAGTGCTGCCCCCTGCTGTTTAAAATATCACATTTGTGACCCCGGATCACAAAACCAGTCATAAGGGTTAGTTTTTTTAAATTCAGCTTTATATATCATCTGAAAAGCTGAATAATTAAGCTTTCCATTGATGTATGGTTTGTTACGATAGGACAATATTTATCCTAGAAAATCTGGAATCTGAGGGTGCAAAAAAAATCTAAATACAGAGAAATCACCTTTAAATCACCTTTACTAATCAAAAATTAAGCTTTGATATATTTACGGTAGGAAATTTACAAAATACCTTCATTGAACATGATCTTTACTTAATATCCTAATGATTTTTGGCATAAAAGAAAAATCGATAATTTTGAGCCATGCAATGTATTTTTGGCTATTGCTACAAATATACCCGTGCTGCCTAAGACTGGTTTTGTGGTCTAGGGTCACAAAGCAATCTAAATTTGCATAAAGAATACAATATATGTGACCCTGGGACACAAAACCAGTCATAAGTAGCACAGGTATATTTGTAGCAATAGCCAAAAACACATTGTATGGGTCAAAATTATCGTTTTTTCTTTTATGCCAAAAAAGGTATTAACTACAGATCATGTTCCATGAAGTTACATTTCCTGTCGTAAATATATTAAAACTTAAATTTTGAGTAGTAATACGCAATTACTTCGAACTTCATTTGGACAACTTTAAAGGCTTTTTTTTTTGCACCCTCAGATTCCAGATATTCAAACTGTTGTATCTCGGCCAAATATTGTCATACATCAACAAAACATACATCAATGGAAAGCTTATTTATTCAGATGAACTGAATCACATGAATGGTCACATGAATACTGAAATGTGTGATCAGGCCATGCTCAAAATTTGTATTAACAATAATTATGTTTCTATGAATTAAATATTAATATGCAATGTCTAATACGCCTAACACTTCAGAGTGTACTTTGTCTGTGGAAAGCGGCATATAAACTTCATAGCATCATAGATTCCATCTCTGGCTATTGAGGCTGGGTATAATTAGATGTTTGCAGACGAGATAAATGACAATGTGATTCTGGAATGCTGTGCTCAGGAAGTCATATTTCAAAGGGATGGTGTGAAAGTATGTATTGCTGGCATTGTTTTTGTGCTTGGATGTTGTTTTTGGATGTTAAAGTTCAAATACTGGTACTGGTAAGTCATCCAATCAAAACCAAATTGGTGTTGGGAAAAAAGTATGGCATGAAGTGTGCAGATGTCAGGCAACTGCTTTGATTGAATGGAATTTTAAGGAGCTTGAAGCAATTTCAGACAAATGTTCAGACAAAAGTCTTTTGGAGGAAGAACCTTTTAAAATGTCTGTGATTAGAGATTGATTGTGCTTTGTTTGAGAAGAGTAGTGCAGAGAAGACTATCCCAAAATGAAAATGCTGTCATCATTTACTCACCCTCATGTTGTTTCAATCCAGTGTGACTGTCTCCTGTGGAACACAAAAGATTGATTAGAATAAACTGAAATGCTTCTTCAGTTTATTCTTTACTGGAGGGCATAGGCTACTGTGGTTTAGAAATGAAAATGTAAAAATCAAAGCTACATGAGTGTGAGTAAATGATTGTCATTTTGGGTGAACTGTTTCTTAAGAAGTGGTTGTAAGTTTGTCTGGGATGCTGGTACCTCAGATCCCTGAAGGGTGATGCCGTCTGTCCATCGCTTAGTGAGAGCAGGTTTTGACTGGCACTGTTATGCCCTTGGGTAAAGCAACTACTTAAAAGTTTCCAGTATTGGCAAACACATTACTGGAAGGATCTTACTGATGAACTGCAATTTTAAAATGTGAAATATTAATGTGATAATTAAAAAAAGAGATAAAAATAATGTTGCTATGTTTCACCAAATTATAGAATTTGTTTGACTCAATCATTTAGCTGTGACTAAAACCATTGTTTTAGCTCTGTTAAAGCAACTGTATGTAGTTTTGAGTATGCAGTTAAGTGAGTGGAACTGGAGTCGCAGTTCACAATTCTGAGACAAATATTTAGAATTTTGAGAAACAAAGTCATAATTGTAAGATATAAACTGGCAATTGCGAAAAAAAAAGGTTATAACTGTGAGTTTTTATCTTGCAATTCTGACAATTTCTTGCAGTTGTGAGTTTATTTCTCAGAACTGCAACTTTATTTCTGAGAATTGCGAGTTTATGTCTCACAGTTCTGACTTTATAACACGCAATTGCGAGTTTAATTCTTACAATTCCTAAAAAAAAAGTCAGAATTGCGAGATGTAAACTTGAAATTGCGAGAAAAAAGTCAGAATTGTGAGTCACAATTGCCTTTTTTTATTTTTTATTCAGTGGCGGAAATGGGCTTCCATACATTCACCTTATTAGAATTTTAAAATGGATATTTCAAGATAAAAAAAAAAAACAAAAAACATACAAACAAGTACATACAATTGTTTTAATAGAAATATTGATTATATTAATTTTTATATTCTATAAACACCACCATTCAAAAGAAGATTTTTTAAATGTGTTTTGTCTCTTATGCTCAAAGCTGCTTTTATGATAAAAAATACAGTTAAAATATGAACACTGTGAAATATTATAATTTAAAATGACTTTTCTGTTCTAATATATTTTAAAATGTAATTTATTTCTGTGGCAGCAGAAAATTCAAAAACATTAATTTAAAATAGAAATGTTTTATAACATTTTAAGTCTATACTGACCCTAAGTTTTGAACTATAGATCTAGATTTTTCTTTTCCATTATAAGAACATACAACATATTGGCTATATTGCATGATTTAATCATGGCTATTTTAAACTAGCCCTGAGTTCAAATTTCTGGTGCATCTGTTATTTATACAAACCATACAAATATAATATTTTACCATTAAATATCACAGATCTTGTACCATTAAATATCCCAATCTTTACCACAGTATGTGGCATAACATTATTACTGGAAGTACAGCAGAAGATATGAGAGCATCCTGTATTTCTCCTTATGAAAACAAAGAGACTATAATGGATTTTATGCATTACAGCCCATAGGCATTCAGTCACCATGGGAACTTCTGAAGAGAGTGAGGTTAGCCACGATTAGCTGTCTTACCCTGCAGCATGTGTGTGTGAAGCACAGATCGTGAGCCTGTAAGCAATGTTACCAAAATATTTACAGTTACAGTGCAATATGGAGGCCACTACCCTAGAGAAACAAACTCAGGCCTGTGTGATTAGAGGTTACACAGTACAGCAGTGGGGCCAATTTAGTGCATATTCCTGGTCCTGTTGTGAATAATTCATCAGTGCATGATATTTAAGAGGATAAAATGTTGTCCTTTCTAATCTTACAAAGTGTAATAACTCGCCATGACCTGTGAAATGATTTAACGCATAATTTAGTGAATTCCATATGGATAAAATTAAGCTGCATCCTAAATTGTTTTACTCTAAAATACAACCCTTTGTACACATACTAGACCTTTGTAAGACCAGTATTTGAGTTAAGGTGAATGAACTTGCTCATTGTGCTTGCTTATTACTTGCTTATACCTTCTACAAGGGTTTGTTTACACAAAATTAAAGATAAATACCAGCTTTCCCTTTCATTGATGAGGCCTTTCTGAATGAGAGGAAATCTCAGGATATTCATGAATATTCTGGAGCAATTGGGTAATGTTCACTACTCTTTATTTCACATCCAAGGCACTCCATGTAGATTTGATCAACTTTGACTGCCTTAATGGCACTTCCTTAGGAAACATAACAACAAGGAAATTGCTGTTAAAAGTTATCTAAGAGTCTTGTATTAGTCTAAATGGAGAAAATGTCAGAGGAACATATTGCTTCCTTTGAGAGTGATTGTTATAGAACTGGCAACTCAATTCAGTTGCTTATCTTCACCGTTGCAGTTATAACTCAGGGACACTGCAGCAATTATAGCTCTGCTGTGGTGTAAGCAAAAATAAAAGTGTCTTATGTACCCATGCCTGAGATTCTTTTGTATATGACTTTGCTGAACCTGTTCAGAACAGATCTGCAAGCTTGTTCTGTGCGTGTTTGTATTATGCTGTGAGTGTGCAATTAAGATGGACTCCTCTGTGGTCGAATGTGAAAAAATGAAGGATGAATTCATCAATATTGAATGTTCCAAGGACATAATTGGTGAGCGGTAATGATCAGGGACGGGTGGACACGCCTGGTCTATCATTTCACTGAAACGCCATGAAAGACAGATGTTCTCCTTCACAGCATATAGTCAGAACTACTCTCCTGTGTAACATTTTAATAACTACTCTCCTGTGTAACATTTTAATAACTACAGTAAGATGATACCAGTGTTGACAGAATCTGTAAGATTAAGGTTTTTTTTTCTTCACGGTAAAGGAAGTGTCTGTAAAATTACCGAATAACGTCCTGGCAGAAAATTATATAAAAGTATATATAAGGGATGTTGCAATAATCATGAATCGTGTCCCAATATAGTTTTATTGGCAATATTTGAAAATGAATAGGGCACACAGCATGTACACATAATAATCCAGTGCTAGCACCATTATGGAGCAGTAAACTCAAAGCCACTAGAAGGCAAGCCTGCAACCATCAGCCAAAAAAGCGTAACGGCTAAAGCTAACGCTTCCAGTCTGGCAGTACATGGGAAAGGAGACCAGAGGCCGTTTTCTTTGAATGGATGTCAATAGAAGAGAGGCTTCTCTACGTTGAATAAACAGCTTTTTAGAGGAAACGGCTTATCACTTAATGAATCGAAAGCCTGCTAATCTTTAACGTTTTACACTAAACAATACTTTTGGATTTAACTATTTTTAGAGTTTACCATGAAAAAAAACAAAACTGTTTGATAAGAGAAGTCACTGTTTTTTTGTGACAGGTGCGACTGAGCTTAGGGCACTTCTCATTCATTCCTATGGTATCCGTAAACAACGATCGAGTGTCGCACAACTCTGACTGAATTTCAATGATGCCACGGCTGTAATGTGATTGGTTATTAAGTAGCACGTGATCCAAGTTAGACGTTACGCTTTCTCCAATATTCATACTCGACACCGGAGGGCGCCCTAGAGCAGAAAGTTCACAAGCCAAACTTGTAGGTGTAATAAAACAAATGACTTACAGGAAATCCCTTATAAGGACAAAGGCATCCAGCTGTCGCTGTAGCTGAATAGAGTGTTTTCAGATGAGTCATCAGTTGACCATATTGCCAGCACTGAATGTAAACAATGCCACTGAATCGAATGCAACTCGCAAATTTAGCTGATTATTACTGATGAGAATGGTTAATTATTGTCATGTTTTGGGCTGTGCTAATCGGTCGGACTGGAAAAAAACATTTGGAGTACTATAGACTGCCAAAAGTTATAACGGAGAAGAGTGCAAAAAACTGTCTGAGGAAGGTGTTTGTGGTCGGCCAAACTGAACCAGGATTTCCAGGACGAGAATCTTGACAACATTCACGCTTGTTCTTATCATTTCCAGTCAGGTAGGTGAAATATTAGGCTAATATCTTAATTAATACTGCTTGTACGTATCTTTACCACCTGTTAACTTTAGTTTGTCAAAATATTGCACTATTTCCTGCTTACCAAGTCCTTGTCTATATGATTTGGCAGCTTCCATACATTTTTTTTCATGGTTTAGACAGCATAAATTAGCAGAACAATATATTTAATAATACATTACTGAATGCAGTCCATGCTGTTGTATATATTCGAGTATCGCCAGTATGGCCACGCATCCGGGTAACTGACCAAATCGTGACGTACTTGCAAACTAAAAATGGAGAACAAAATGTTTGTATGATGAAACATGATGAAAATCAGCGCAAGATTATAACATTATACAGTATGATTTATCTGTGTTCTTCAAGCCATCTCAGGTGTTTTCATATGGGTAATATGTATTTATATTGCAATGCTAATCGACGTAGACTTTATGTATAGAATAATATAAAATATGAATCAGCTCATAGTGATTTCAAACACTCGATCAACGTTAAATGTACTTACTCTCATACACTGTCTTACTTTGACACTGTGCTAAACTAAACTATATATATTACATTATATATGATATAAACATATATTATGATTCATGTATTATGATTATGATACTGTATGATCTCAGCATCTCAATCTGTTGTGTGATAACCAGAGTTGTTTCTCTATGGCCTGGGGAGTTACTATTTGAGTCATTTTAGATTTTTTCATTCTTTTGATGTGTGGTCCACACCATCTGTTGTGTCCATATTATATGAATAACATAATACACTGGAGGTAAATGAACTGTGGACATCATGACTAGCAGCATTACAACAAACCCGCGGTATACATTTTGGCAAAAGTATCCACACCTCATGTTTCTGTGCTGTTTGCAAACGGGTGTTCTGTGAAGCATAAAAATACAATTATTGAAGATTGTTCATCATTGAGCGCTATGTTATTATGAGAAGCTTGGACAGTCATAATGGTAACTGGTGGCAAAATTTTGAGATGAAACTCACAGGTTGAAAGCTATGCGACTATTGACTGTCCTTCAAGAGTAATGCTAAATGACAGATTTAAATGGTCATTATATATAATGTTTTCACTGACCAGCAATGTTTGCTGCACAGGATAATGGGAAAGTAGCTAAAAATCAGTATGTTAAAATTTATGATGTCATTGGTTTTAATGTAGTCACCCAATGAACATGAGACTGAATTGAATCCACTAAGGATCTGCCAACAATCTGAATGTCTTCAAACGATTATAGATGATAATCTGCTGCATGGAAATGGTTACTACACACTTTCTAGCTGTTATCTAACTGATGCACTGCATCAAGTGTTATGTGTAGTCACAAATAACAGTAGAAAACCAATTTAGTTTGGAGCTGTTCACATTTTCAGCCCTGCCGCTTGCCCTAAGTTATTTAATGCAGTCATTTACTACAGCTACCGTACTGCACTTTGTTCTTCTTTGTCAGTTAATGGTGCAGAAGTAGATTGTTAATTAAAGTATACACTTTTGCAATAGACACTGTTCGGACCAAATGTACTCAATGCTATGCCACTTAACACTTAAGCAATTTGAATTTTACTTTAGGATGTAAGTGATCAATTAGTTCAATATTACTAGCAATGTTAGGCTTGTTTTGCACTAGACTAATGTCACTAAATGGCATAATGATTATCGTGCTGGCAAGTAATTTGTGCATCAATAATTTTAAAGATTTGCCATGTGTAATATATATGTGTGTGTGTTAAAGAAAGAAATTGCTGAAACTAATTTGCATGAACCAGTCTGGCCTAGCCTCATCCTTCCTTTTTCTAGTGTGTGCCATTTGTTTTATTTATCCCCTCCTAGTGGGCCTGGTGATGTATAGGTTAACATAATATTAGCAAGGGACATTTAAATGTCAGTTAATAATTGTAGTCGACAATGAGCTCCGCTAAGTGTGAATTATTCCCTCTGAAGGGTCCTCACTATGATCCATCTTCTGGCTGTATATCTTTCCGTGCTGCCTGTCAAATATGCCCCTAAATCCAAGGCTTATTTAAATGTCACACACAAAAATTTAAGCCCATCGAACAACGTCAAGTCTGGATATTTCTTTTGTTTTAGACCTACTTGGAGTGTGTTGAAAAACAAAATATAACTGTATTTAATCTTTCCTTATCTGTTTTTTCTTTATTCCCTCCTTCTGCTGCTTTATCTTCGGGGCTTTGGTGCTAAGAGTACGGTTTAAAATAGATACTGTGAAAACGGTAAGAAAATCTTTTAAGTTTTATAGGAAAACTTGAAAAATATGAAGTCTGAACATTGAAAGGGCCTTCCACTCATGAATGCGGAATTGCGTTGGGCCCTTAGCGCACATCACGTCATATTTTTTGTGCCGCTTCTGACTAGAGCTTGTCAAGCTACTCATTATTTAAAGTAGATCAACTGAATTTTTCAAAAACAACAATCTTTATCAGGATGACAGCATTTGAACAAATCAGTTCACTCTAAACACCACCAATAAATTGCAAAACAGCATAATTTGCACAGCTGAATTGAAAACCAAATTATAGATTGATACATTTATAGATACACTGCCGTTCAAAAGTTTGGCATCAGTACGATTACTAATGTTGTTTCTTATGCTCATCAAGGCTGCAAAAATCCAGAAAAAACAGTAATATTGTGAAATATTATTTAGATGTAAAATAACTGTTTTCTATGTGAATATATTTTAAAATGTAATTTATTTCTGTGGTGCAATGCTGAATTTTCAGCATCATTACTTCAGTCTTCGGTGTCACATGAACCTTCAGAAATCATTTTAATATGTTAAAAACAGCTATGCTGATTAATATTTTGTTGGAACCTGTGATGCTTTTTTCAGGATTCTTTAATAAATAAAAAGGTTAAAAAAAACAGTATTTATTTCATTTTTATTCTTTCTTTTTTTAAAGAAATTAATACTTTTATTCTTCACGGATGTGTTAAATTGATAAAAAGTGATAGCAAAGACTTTTATTGTTAGAAAAGATTTCTATTTTGAACAAATGCTGATCTTTTAAACTTTTTATTCATCAAAGAATCCTGAAAAAAGAATCACAGGTTCCAAAAAGTAATAAATCAGCATATTAGAATGATTTCTGAAGGATCATGTGACACTGAAGACTGGAGTAATGGCTGATAAAAGTTCAGCTTTGCATCACAGGAATAAATTATATTTTAAAATATATTAAAATAGAAAACCATTACTTTAAACTGTAATAATATTTCACAATATTAGTTTTTTTTTTGTTTGTTTGTTTTTTCACGTATTTTTGTTCAAGTAAATGCAGCACTGATGAGCATAACAGAATTCTTTAAAAAACATAAAAAATCTTACTGAGCCCAAACTTTATAATAGCAGTATAGATAGATAGATAGATAGATAAACAGTATAATTAAGTATTAAAATCATAATATCATAATATACTGTGTTATGGATCATATTTTCTTTTTATGACTATTATTTTTTCCTAAGGGGTATATATAGGTATATATATATATATATATATATATATATATATATATATATATATATATATATATATATATACACGCACACACAAGAAAGTAAGAAAGAAAAGAGTATAAGGGGAAAGCACTGATCCAAAAGCACTAGTTCTGTACTAAAAGTGCTCATGTTGCCAAGATGAGCAGAGACTCTGGCAGCACTGTAATTTGCCACCTTGAGGAGTTTATCAGTAACACGCTGGCCAATGTTCCTACAGTGGCTTGGCAGCTTGGCTTCTGAGCAGTAAAGCTGCTTGGCTAGACACCAAAGAGGCATGGGCTCTGTCCGCCGACAGGGACAAAACGCTGCTGCAGGACTCTACTAAATCTAGCTCTGTTTGTGATACCTTAGTGCTGATGATTTTTTTAGAATGCTTGGGAGGAATGGTAGAGAGTAGATACTGCACAGAATGGAAGTTAATAAGCCACCACCCACCACCCACCAAGATTGCTGGTGACACATCACATATTTGATGCAGATTCAATTTCAATTCCAGTTTGTTTGTTTTTATTTTTCCAGTTTTATGTGTATGTAAATGTGAGTGTGTGTGTAGGGGCATATACATGCATGCAAACATACATAAATACACACACACATATATATATATATATATATATATATTTGTTTGTTTCAGATGATAAAAGGGAGAAAGTGTAAATGGCAGTAAAAAACATGAATGTTGGCCATAATATAGGTTTTTTTTCTCCGCTAGGGGGTGATATTGTACCATTTAAAAAGTGCACTTATTGCTGAGATTTCCCAAAACACCAATAAAGCTCAGAATTTTTGGATGGTAAAACTTAATTGGAGAATTAGCATTGACTGTGTCTGGTAATAAACTGTCTAAGCTTACTTCTAGGACATTTAATTATAGCTGAATGGGACAAGAGGTAATGCCAAATGACCTCAGAAAAAAACAATTTCTACAAATCCACAGAAACAAATGCAGATGCAAAGAGCAATAAAGTGACAAGAATGAATTAGAAAAATCTGATTTATATTAAGAAAAATACTGCATATTGCTGTAAAACAATATATAAATCTGATCTGAATATAGTTTTGTCACGTCATGCTCATTTCTCAAAGAAAGGTCTGCAACTCTTTCTTTGTGTCCAATGATGCAGTTCAACTTTTAAAAATCACTTTACATGAGTTTCAGTGAATAAATTTAAATAACAAATTATCAGCGATATAACTGATACATAGTATTTTTGGAGGGGGTTTAACCTAAAATGTCATTCTGCCTTTTTAGGAACAACATGAGCAACAAGCTGTATAGGTGAACACTATGAAGATATCAGTGTATTGTGCACACTACATTAGTCATTTTGTTATCGTAATCCCCTGGGGAAATGGTTTGGAAGAAACTGAAGTTGGAGGCATGTATGTGAATAAATTAGAATTAAGAATTCATAATGAAATATCCAGAGAGAATGCTCAAATACAACACTAACATCCAAATGTAGATGTTGCCTACCTTTTATGCAAGCCCAGGTCTGAACTGATGTGCTTTGAGACTAAATGTGTGCTCAAAAAAAACAGCAACGCATAAATGCGAATATTTAGCATTCCAAAAAAACTGTCCTTCGGGACATTCTGTATTTTTAAATCCTCTTTTGCTCACTGCACTGTGGTTATCAATGCCCTGAATCTTTATGCTTTATATTTTACATCTTGCATGTACAAGAAGGTGTAGAGTTGTCTCCAGGACATTTACACATTAGTTTTAACAGCGTATGGAACTAATTTCCTTTCCAAAGTGAAGAATACAGCAGCACCTTTAAAAAAAAAAAAAGAAATTTAAATCCTAATGGGATCTAGAAAGACTGCTTTAAAAGTGTCTAATAAAATCCTACCGGATAAACTGAAGTGCTTATTTTTATTTATTTTCATATTTGCTTCTTTAGAGTCTTTTTATTTGCAGTAAAAATTGTAAAATAGCAGCTCTGATTGCAATTATTTTACTGTAAAAAATTTGCAGTGGCAATATTTGCAGGCATTACATAATGCATTGTGATTGTGTTTTTTATAGTTCTGTTTATTAAATTATATAATGTTAATATACCAACCTATTTGAGCTATTAAAATACATTTTTTGTCTTTCAGGGAATTATGAGTATTTCACCAATAATTATCATTTTTAATTAATTACAAAAAAATAAACAAAACATTACTGTCACTGTGTGAGATATAATCTTGTTAAATATATATTTTTTATCAGTAAATTAGAAGGTAAGTCATACTTTTTACTCCTAAAAAGCAGTAGTTGTTACCATAAAATCTTTACAGTAAAATTACGTTTTAAAATATAAATCTCTACAATATAGTGTAAGGATTTCAAATTTTTGGATCTCATTAAGGTTGCTTAAAAATTATAAACAAAATTATATTAGAATTCCTGTGGGATGTTTGACATGGGCTGCAGGCTTTATTAAAAACACCCTTATATGCTTTTAAGACCATGTATATGCAGAAATATTTATTAAAAAAAATTAATCATTTTTTTGTTAAGGCTTTCTTATTAAGCTGCACGAAAGCTTTTTCATCAGTCAGTGTAGGTTCTGCGTTGTGTGTGTATGTGTGTGTGATCAAATAGAGTGGGCTATGTGGGCGTTGAACGCACTGCTTCGACTGAAGAGCACTGCCTACATCTCAGCACGGCTCTGCTCTCCAGTTATGCTCAGTGCAGTACTATCTCGTCAGGTATGAGCTCCCAACACAAGACGAACAATATTTGCCAATATTGAATGAATGGACACGGGGACTTGGAGAAATGGAAAGTACTTCGGCTCCGAGAGCGTTTCAGCACCACTTTCACTGGACAGCGCAACAGCTTTTCTCACTTGGTATCGAGCTTTGGGAGATTTGCGTGTGATTTCCGTACGTGGGGAATGGAGTTTGTCGTATTGGGGGCCATCGTACATCAAGTGATTAACGAGATACCCAAAAATCTGCAGTCGATTGTGTTCAGGTGATCGTACTGGAGGTGTTTGGCAACAGCAGAGGCAGATAGAAGAAGGTGAGTGCATGGAAATGGGTCAACTTTGAACATCTCTCACGGATTTCTTGCGGGAAAAGCGTCGCTAGATTCGTTTCGTCGATGTTGATTTGTTGATTTCATAGCGGTATTTGTTGGTTTCCACGTTAAAATAGCGGTAGGCACGATGTTTGTGAGACATTTAGAAGAGAATGGCTTCAACATATATTGACCAGTAGTGCGGCACTTTGGCAAATCAGACTTTTCTGTGATCATATGGCGTATTTCTGCATTGCTCTGTGAATATAGCAGTGGGAAGTTCTGCCCATCACTTTGTTCTAAACAACAGGTTTTACTGTTGTGCATCAACGCCTCTTAGAGTGAATGCATATTACTGATTCATATGCTAATCACCTGTCAGGTTTGAATGTTTTTATTAAGGTTTACTGGGAAAAAATGTTTTCAAGTTGGAAAGGTGGGCTTCCTCGCAATGAGAATATTTTAATGGAGAATAATATTTCGGTCTGTATGACATTAAATCTCTCGGTCACTTGTCACTACAGATATTAGAAGATGGGTCAGTGACATAAACATGTGTGAGATGAGGAGAATTTTTTTTTTTTTTTTTTTTTTAAAAAAGGAGTTTAAAATGGATGTGAAAAATGCATACAATTTCGATTTTCTATAGATTTTTTTATTTCTATTGTTCTGTAAAAAATATATATATATATTGAAAAATTTCAATTATTTGAGTTAAACATACACTTTTTTTCCCCCTTAGCTATATATTTTTTTAATAGTTTTCTTGTCACATGACAACAAAATGGCTGGATGTTGGCTATGCCATGCTGACTTTGACTTGGGGATAAGATTTTTGCTTATATATATATATATATATATACATGTGTGTGTAAGAATTTCAACTTTTTAATTTTTTTTTTTTTTTAAGCTTTAGATTTGTAATATTTTATGCAATCTCTGCACAGTTACACCACTTAAACTTTTTTATTGTAAATACCACAAAAAAAGATTCAAATAACTTAAATTCATAATTTAAAGCGGTATTTATTTTAAAAATAATTTTGGCATGGTTTGCATTTTAATGTATCATTTTATAATTTAATAGATGCATCATGTCATTGACCCAGATATAGCCTGTGGAGGTCTGGAGCAAGCACAGAGTTTTATCAGCCTTGCAGATGTCAAACCTTGAGGCCATCTGGAACAGATGGGCTAGTTTAGAAAGCATGTTAGATGGGTCTGTGTAAACTTCTCCACATGCTTTAATACCATTAATGGATGTTTTGGCATTAGCAATAGTTTTTGCTTCTAAACGTGTCTGTAATTGGGCCTGGAAATTGCCAGAGACAAGTTAAATGAAACACCTGTAAAAAATAATGAGTTGGGAGGTGTCAGTCGGAAGGCTGCAAGGAAGTCGCGATGCCTTGACTTGCAACTTTGTACCACAATACCGCATGGCATCGCGTTGTCAGATCTAATGAGTCAACTATGTAATACAAAAGCATACACCTACATGATGTGCAATAACAATGTGTGATGGAGTGCAGTGACTTTTGTAGTATGGAGAGGCTGTCGCAGCAATGACTCACTCTCTGGGTCTTTGTGAGAGCGCTACGAACCCATTGATCATAAAGCACAGAGTACTGCATTTTCCTGTTTTGCCACTGTGAAAAGAGTTTTCTTCGGCCTCTGGTTGGACAACATCAGGAGCTCCTGTGGAAACAGGGTGTTTGATAGAGAAGCATGTCTCTCGTTGTATGCATAGCCAAGTGCGGTATGAAGTCACTTCTCCAGACTTCATTAGTCCAGAGAAGCTTTTAAAGCAATGGAAAGAGCCTTTGCTTGGAACGCCAAGGTCTGGCGATTTCAGGCTCCGCCAAGATGGCTCTATTACATAATTGAATGAGCTAATGAACTTTTCCATCACGGCGATAGGCAAGTCGGGAAAACTGGTGTGGTGCCAACTTGTAAACTTTTGGCCCGTGACAAATTTTGTACTTCTCTCCGTCCACTCGATGACATCAATTGATGAAGTGTACATTTGCGCTCCTTATGAGTCTGATCACGCAGCGCCATGTAAGTTCTGCGCAGTAGAAACGGAAACAGCACTAGGTTTTATACATTATTCATAGGTTTTCTTAGTACTCTTGCTCTGTAAATGCCATTTGACCCTGAGTTTTCCGGGTTGAGAGTCTGTATCGGTTAACGTTGTTTACCTCGATCGAGAGTGGCGGACAACACAAGCAGACTGAAGAAACATTTTGTCACCTTTCCGGTCTATAGGCAAGGGATTTCTATGAAGGGAAGTGTGTTTTGAATTATTTGTTTATGTTCATTATTTGCAACCGAATATAGTTACCAACTGCTGACAGATGGCCAAAAGCTGTTTGTTAGCACCTAAATAACTCTATTAACAGTTTCAGTTTTCTAAGTCCTTGTAATGGGAACAATTCGTGGCATATCTGTGGTGTGAAATAGATTGGCAGAGACCCATAAAGCCTTCGCTCTTATTTGAGTTTACTTTGGTGATGAGCGAAAACCGATAATGACACTGCAATTAGATTCAGATTAAATGTAATTCAGATTGACCACTGATGTTGGAGGTTTGGCATAACACAAGCAGAAATTATTATAATGATGCTTCTTTTGGAATTTTAACTCATACTTGATGAAGAAATAGAGGATTTAGCATTTTATGTGAATGATAATGAGTGTATCTTTAACGTTGCTGAGGGTGGTTAATGGCAGGCCTACTTTATTCCAATGCACCAGTCAGGAGATCATACTGTGAAGTGATATGATGTGGGAATTCAGTTTTTGCATTATCACTGTTGCTATGAATGTTGTATTTTTAAATCTGTTGCCTGCTGTTCAGGGCCGGAGCATTGAATATCACAGTTTGGATGGGGAAAAAATGTGTCATGCATTTTTGTAATGTCTTGTTTCAGCTTCTGTGCGTGCGTTGAAGTTGCTATCGCTGGCTGGCGAATAAGCGGCCCCCCTTAAGATCAAAAACCGTTGCTTGAGGAAGTTCAACTGATATCGCGACTTAATTACTTAAACCAACTGACTAAGCATAAAAACACATTCTGACTCAATTTAGTCCTGTGTCAGAGGCTCCTGCTTATGGATTTTCTGCCCACATTATCTGATGACACCCTCTGGCACAGAGGGCTAGAAGAGGAGACAGTGTATTGAGTGTAGTGTGATAGCCTATACCAGGTCATCGCCTACATCTGTTTTTCACATCAGTACAGTTCAGAGTGGCATGACTTTATCAGATGCAGACTCTCCCTCTCCTTTTCTTGCGCTATCTCTCGCCTCTATTTCTTGCCCTCGCCTTCACAGGCCCGGGTAAATTGCAGTGCCTGATGCAGACTTGTGACATGAAAGAAGTTAAATTAAGATCATTACCCAAATATTAACAAGCCTTGCATATTTAAAGCGATGTAAGCTGCGGCATGACAGCCTAAGTCAGAAATGTGTTAGCTGTGAAGATTCACAGCAAAAACTGCTGTCAGAAAAATATAAATAATCCGAATAGTGTGATAAATTTGTTATTAAAATAAAATTTTTACATCTTAACACATGTTTCTGGTCTTATTGGGCATGATTTATCAGCACACATATTTTCAAAGAAAATAATGCCTCTTTTGTAATCTTTAATTTACATTCATTCATTCAGCAGATGCTTTTATCTAATATGACTTAGAAATGAAGAATACAATGGTTTGTCATAAGGAGGCAATTGTCCTGAATAGTACAGAAATGTTGTCCAAAACAGTACAAGCTAGACGGAGGTGGGATATAGGAATAGTGAACACAAATCAGTGTTTTATATAACATGCAGGATGCAGTTGAGTATTGAAAAAAAAATGACAAATTGGACTTTTTTCTTGCAATTCTTTGTTTATATCTCACAATTCTGTTTATATCTCACAATTCTGAGTTTACATCACAATTCTGAGTTTATATCTTGCAATTCTGAGTTTATATTTCACATTTTGGAGTTTATATTTCGCAATTATGTTTATATCTCATATCTGAGTTTATATCTCGCAATTCTGAGTTTACATCACAATTCTGAGTTTATATCTTGCAATTCTGAGTTTATATTTCACATTTTGGAGTTTACATTTCGCAATTATGTTTATATCTCAAATTCTGAGTTTATATCTCGCAATTCTGAGTTTATATTTCACATTTTGGAGTTTATATTTCGCAATTATGTTTATATCTCAATTCTGAGTTTATATCTTGCAATTCTGAGTTTATATCTCAATTCCATGTTTATATCTCGCAATTCTGAGTTTATATCTCGCAATTCTGTTTATATCTCAATTCCATGTTTATATCTCGCAATTCTGAGTTTATATCTCGCAATTCTGTTTATATCTCAATTCTGAGTATATAAATCGCAATTCTAAGTTTCGTCTCGCAATTCTGAGTTTATATCTCACAATTCTGAGTTTATATCTCACAATTCTGAGTTTATATCTCGCAATTCTGTTTATATCTCACAATTCTGTCTTTATATCTTGCAATTCTGAGTTTATATGTTGCAGTTCGGAGTTTATATCTCGCAATTCCGAGTTTAAATCTCACAATTCTGAGTTTATATTTTGCAATTCTGAGTTTATATTTTGCAATTATGTTTATATCTCAATTCTGAGTTTATATCTTGCAATTCTGAGTTTATATCGCGGAATTCTGTTTATATCTCAATTCTGAGTATATAAATCGCAATTCTAAGTTTCTGTCTCGCAATTCTGAGTTTATATCTTGCAATTCTGTTTATATCTCACAATTCTGTGTTTATATCTTGCAATTCTGAGTTTATATGTTGCAATTCAGAGTTTATATCTCGCAATTTTGTGTTTATAATCTTAAAGTTCTGTGTTTATATCTCGGAATTCTGTTTATATCTCAATTCTGAGTTTATATCTTGCAATTCTGAGTTTATATTTCAATTTTGTGTTTATACCTCGCAATTCTGAGTTCATATCTCGCAATTTTGTTTATATCAATTCTGAGTTTATATCTTGCAATTCTGTTTATATCTCACAATTCTGTGTTTATATCTTGCAATTCTGAGTTTATATGTTGCAATTCAGAGTTTATATCTCGCAATTCTGTGTTTATATCTCAAAATTTTGTTTATATCTCAGAATTCTGTTTATATCTCAATTCTGAGTTTATAAATCGCAATTCTGACTTTATATCTCACAGTTCTGTTTATATCTTGCAATTCTGTTTATATCTCAATTCTGTGTTTATATCTCACAATTCTGAGTTTATATCTTGTAATTCTGAGTTTATATCTCACAATTCTGAAATTTTCTCTCAAGTTTCAGGGATTCAGCTGTCTGAATAGAGTTATGAAGATCATTCCACCAACAAGGAACAGTGAAAGGAAATGTTCTGGAAATTAAACAAGCTAATTAAAATAAATAACTTTTTTTCCGTTTCTAAAACTACTCACGTAGGCGAAGATGGTCAAATAGCTATTAAGGCATTTTTTTTCTCCATTCTAATATGAATTGTTTACTGCAGTCTAATAATTTCCCAATAGATAGCATCCCATCCCACTTATTTTTTTATTTTTTTTTCAAATATCCTGCTTCACTCGTAAATATGTGACATTATGGACACAAAATGAGTTTGCGAATGAATGCCTTGAATGCAATTTTCTTCTCAGTTAGATTCATCTGTAGTGTAATGATGTTTAGGTACTTTTACTCAACAAGACCTAGATATTCATTAAGAAAAGAGATCTTTGCAGCCTATTTAAATAGAAAATAGTTCACTGCTTCGGTGTATGACTGTGTAAGTGTGTAATGAGATATATTAGGTCATATTGAGTGTCTTCATTCCAGACCATCTGCTTTAGGAGACCCTGGCCAACTGCTCAAAGACTGGGGGGAGCACAGCACTAGCGCCGTCGCCGTCCCCGACAGTGTTTCTCAATCCACAGCATACACAGCAAAAATGTTCCTATGTGCTCTATTACCGCAAATGGGCCGTGTAGTGTTTTGGGTAAGAGGATCTGTGGCACAAGATCGTACCCCCCCAGAGGAACTCAATGGACTGTATGAAACAGAGAACTCAGTAGTCTGGCTCGCGCTCTGCATCGGTTCATTTCAGAGCGATGGTTGCAGGGTATTGTCCACCTCTCTGGTGAGAGCCAACTCATTAGGCCTGCTTCTGCATGGGTGTCTGGATGCGAGGCACGTGCATCGCTTCAGAGGTGCTCCTGTTTTTTCCAAAAAATTTTTTAAGTCATCCTTGTTTGCTCGACTGCACTCAGACCTTGATTTAGGACTAGCTTGAACAGCAAAAAAAGATATTTTTGGTACCCACAGTGATAAATGATGTGTAAATGGTCATTAGTCATTTGGCAGAACAGTGAGTTATGAAAAAAAAATAATGACGGGCAAATTAAGAAGAGGCTATAAATCATATGCTACACTTTAAATATTTGAAAGTGTCTGCATAGCAGTAGTATCTGTATAATCAAAATGTTTTATAAATGTCAAATGCGTATTAAAACAAATTAATTAGAATATGTACAGTGGCTCCAAATGGCTTTAGGGTTTAATAAAATTAAAGTGAAGAAAAGTAACATGAGGACAAAGATTCTGTACTATTTCTGGATCACTAAAGGTCACTGTGATGTTTTTGTACAAAACAATCTAAATTTTGTTCCAGATTCCTTCCGCATTGTCTTTACATTTTCAGATAATGCTGGATAAACTTGTGGATTTCATGTCAGCTCGAGTTCTGCTTTCGTCATCCGAAAACGAAAACGGCTAAAAACGTACTCATCCTCAGGCCATCCAAGATGTAGATGAGCTTGTTTCTTCATCAGAACAGAAATTTAGCATTGTATAATTTGCTCACCTATGTGAATGGGTGCCGTCAGAATGAGAGTCCAAAAAACAGATAAAAACATCACAGTTCTTCTCACATAAGATCTACTACTGACATATGTGACCCTGGACCACAAAACCAGTCTTAAGTAGCATGGATATATTTGTAGCAATAGCCAAAAATATATTGTATGGGTCAAAATTATCTAATTAATTATCGAAATCATTAGGATATAAAGTAAAGATCATGTTCTATGAAGATATTTTGTCAATTTCCTACTGTAAATATATCAAAATGTAATTTTTGAACTTCATTTGGACAACTTTAAAGGCGATTTTCTCAATATTTCGATTTTTTTTGCACTCTCAGATTCCAGATTTTCAAATAGTTGTATCTCGGCCAAATATTGTCATATCCTTACAAACCATACATCAATGGAAAGCTTATTTATTAAAAATTGACCCTTAGTTTGATTTGGTTTTGTGGTTTAGGGTCACATATTTGTTTTGGACTGTTTTTGCTTGTAAGCAATGCTTGATCTGTGCATATTTCTCTCCTGATTCAGACGAGACAACTTTTTCACTGGAAAAAGCAGTATTATAGAAACTTGTTTATAACAAACATGCAGCGTTTCACTTCACAAGACATTAGCTGATGGACTGGAGTCGTATAGATTACTTGTGGATTATTGTAATTTTTTTATTAGCTGTTTGGACTCTCATTCTGACGGCACCCATTCACAGCAGAGGATCCACTGGTGAGCAAGTGATGTAATGCTACATGTTTTCCAAATCTGTTCTAACGAAAGGGAAAAAAAAACATTTTGGGTGAACTATTCCTTTAAAGCAACAGAAAAATACTAAATGTTATAAAGTCATTTTGAAAATAAGGCTAAATGTTCATTTTTATCTTCATAATACAATTTGTAATGCAAAAATTGGATTTCATCATGAAAGATTGCAAAAGATAAGAATCACTCAGTCAATAGCAGTTTCGGATCACAGTTTATCATCATCTGATTGACTGTATGCTGTAATTTTGCCTCTGGAGTGAAACTCACCATTAACCCACCTGAGGAGACTCTGTGCTGTCGTATTGATCTTTGCCCTTGCTACCCACATAGCACGAATTACCCTGAGCAAAGATCTCTATTAGCCCAGCCCACACGAATCCAGCAGCGTGATTTCGACTGCGTTCTGCATATTCCTTCAAGATATTCAACAAAGCAATGCAACAGCGCAAAGTCCTGCCGAGACTTTGTGTCCCTTATGTCACGTTGAGCGGCGGACCCCCGTATGAGCGCCTCATGTGAAATGGTGTGTGAAATGAGCACATTTAACTAGCCCACCAGCATCACGCTCAGTCCTGGGCCGGGGCAGACTTACAGCCAAAGACTCGCTGTCCTGACACTGCCAATTGGATCATATTCTCCCTCCTATCTCACGCCGCCAGATTATGTATTTCCTTTTTGTCTCTGACTCCGGGGCGAGGGGCCGCATGTCGAGGTTAAATGAAAACGATCAGCTCCTTGCCCACCATTTGAAGTGAATCCACGGTGACTGGGTACACGGACATCACTGTATGCTTTTATGAAGCAAGCGGGCTCCATTCACACTTGCGCTTTCAAAGCTGTAACTGAACTGTTGTGATAAGTGATTTTTTTTTCCACACAACTTATTTGATGCATCTTCCCTTAAATGGAAGAAAAGGTCTGTCATCACAAAGTGTGACTGTTATGAAATCACTGACCTACCTAGCAGTAACATGACTAGTTCTGGCTTTTGTACTGTAGCCTTGAATATTTTTTTTCTTTTTATGTATAAAAATACCGCAGCAGTTTTAATAGCAAGTTGATTTAATATCCACTGGCTTTATTTTAATTCCCTGTCTGCAGTGCAAGTGAGCGGCACGACTTGACAGCTTTTGAGTGTTTGCTTAAGTGCAGAATTCTGAGCTCAGGCAATGAGTGTTTTGCCAATATTGTTTTTAATGTTCACTAATTACATTTCATTTCATTAGTGTGAATTTGAATTGCAATTCAAACATTGTTTAATGTTGTCTCCTGTGTTCACAAAAGCTGCATTTATTTAATCAAAATAAAGTAAAACAGTAACATTGTGACATATTATTACAATTTAAAATAAGTGTTTTCCATTTTCAAGTATTTTAATATACAAAGTTAAATTCCAGCAATCTTAAGGGGAAGTCTGCTTCCAGAATAAAAATTTACAGATATTATACTCACCTCCTTGTCATCCAAGATGTTCATGCCTTTCTTTCTTCAGTTGTAAAGAAATTATGTATTTTGAATAAAACATTTCAAGATTTTTCTCAATATAATGGACTGATATGGTGCCTCGGGTGAACTTCCAAAATGCAGTTTAAATGCATTCTGTTATTATCTGTTATTTTCATAAAAAAAATACCATTTAAATACTTTTTAATCTCAAACGCTCGTCTTGTCTTGCTGTGCCTGAACTCTGTGTATTCTGGCTCAAGACATTTAGGGTATGTCGAAAAACTCCAATTGTGTTTTCTCCCTCAACTTCAAAAATCATTTCAGAATCATCCTACATCGCTGCAGAAGTACCGACACAGTCTTTGCAAAGTGAACATGCAAAGAAGATCAAATACCCTTAACAAAAAAGGTAAAACAGCGATATAGGGCGATTTTGAAGCTGACGGAGAACATGAGATGGGAGTTTTTTGACATACCCTAACTGTCATGAACCGAAAAAAAAAGAGTTCAGGTAGAGAAAGACAAGACAAGCGTTTGACATTAAAAAGTATATAAATTTTATTATTTTTATTAAAATAACCGATCGTTTCGCTAGATAAGACCCTTCTTCCTCAGCTGGGATCCTTTACAACCGCATTTGGGATCGTTTGAAGCCGCATTTAAACTGCATTTTGGAAATTCAAACTCGGGGCACCATAGATGTCCACTATATGGAGAAAAATGCTGAAATTTTTCCTCAAAAAACATAATTTCTTTACAACTGAAGAAAGAAAGACATAAACATCTCGGATGACAAGGGGGTGAGTACATTATCTGTAAATTTTTCAAAAATCATATGCCAATCATCTAATATGCCGAATTGTTGTTCAAGAAACATTTATTATTATTAGCAATATTCAAAACAGTTGTGCTTCTTAAAAGAGAAGATCACTTTCGGAACAAAAATTTACACATAATTTACTCACCCACTTGTCATTCAAGATGTTCATGTCTTTCTTTCTTCAGTCGTAAAGAAATTATGTTTTTCGAGGAAAACATTTCAGGATTTCTCTCCATATAGTGGACTTCTATGGTGCCCTAAGTTCGAACTTCTAAAATGTGGTTTAAATGCAGCTTCACAGGGCTCTAAACGATCCCAGCCAAGGAAGAAAAGTCTTATCTAGCCCAAAGATCGGTCATTTTCTAAAAACAATTACAATTTATATACTTTTTAACCTCATATGTTCATCTTGTCTAGCTCTGCGTGAACTCTGTGTATTCCGGTTCAAGACAGTATGGCGAAAAACTCCCATCTCATTTATTCCTCCAACTTCAAAATCATCCTACATCGCTGTTCACTTTGTAAACACTGGGTCGGTACTTCTGCAGCGATGTAGGGCGATTTTGAAGTTGGAGGAGAAAATGAGATGGGACTTTTTCAACATACCCTAACTGTCTTGAACCGGTATACACAGACAAGACGAGCATTTGAGGTTAAAAAGTATATAAATTGTCAATTTGTTTAGAAAATGACAGATCATTTCGCTAGATAAGACCCTTCTTCCTCGGCTGGGATCGTTTAGAGCTCCTTGAATCTGCATTTAAACTGCATTTCAGAAGTTCAAACTCGCGGCCACCATAGAAGTCCACTATATGGAGAGGAATCCTGAAATGTTTTCCTCAGAAAACATTATTTCTTTACAACTGAAGAAAGACAGACATGAACATCTTGGATGACAAGGGAGTGAGTAAATTATCTGTAAATTTTCATTCTAGAAGTAATCCATTATTATGTTTCTGGTAATTGTAATACACTTTTTTTAGGATTCTTTGAATGTAGAATGTAGAATTACTGTTACTTTTTATCAATTTAATGTGTCATTGCTAAATAAAAATTCAATTTAAAAAACTCCAAAGCTGCAGTATAGGCATAAAAATGTTCAAAAACCTTTAAATCTTGTCAGACTTTGGTTTTATAGTTAAAAGTTTTAGTTATTAGACTTTCTTTGAATTTCAGTTGATTTTAATTTACTTCCTTTATTTAGATTTAATTGCAACTGTTACCTTGTTTCAAATTCAGTTTGAATGAAGTTACTGAACTGAAATTTAAAAGTCAATCTCGATCTAATCTGAATGCTGCTGAATCGTGGTATGTTAATGTAACAGAAAGTCCTCTGGTGAATGTAATTAGGAAATCCCTTTTGTTATACATCAATATAGGTTAGCAGCATAATTTAGGTTTTAGAATTAGCCAACACTTTTTTTTCATACCAGCCTAATTTAATACAGAGCTAAAAACACATTCAGTGTGTAATTTAATTGGCATAGTAGAGTTACGTTATATCCCTCATGTCTAAAATAGAGCGTGGGCTCAGTCCCTCATGTTGAATCTAGTCATGCCCCTGACCTACAACAAATTTCTTCTTGAAGTGAGCAACAGAGACTGAGTCAATCTCTCGAATTCGCCAGATGTATCAGAATGGCAGAAGCTGGGACGAAAATAATGAATGCAGCCCTTGAATGTGAGCCCAGCCCTGATGGCGAATGGGAGTGGGCGTCCTGATAGCGGCAGTTTGTTCCCTTTCGCCCTCTGATTTCGCAGTACAGAACCCCAGTTGGGGAGGAGTTGCCTCTTTCAAACCTAACATCTCTAACAATGCAAAATGGGCCAGCTTGGAGGCTCATTAAGGAAATAGAGAGGACATGCCTCCATACTAGAAACCCAAGCTTTGATAATGAGATGTAATTATTTACTTTGAGCTGCCCCAATTAATAATGCATGGTCTGCAACCTAGAGAGAAGGGCTGCGCTATAATTCTCCACCAGAGCTGCGTTATGAAGTCTGGTAATTGTCATGAGCGTACTAGAGGAAAAAGGCTTCTCCGATGATAATGAATGCGTTTTCTTCTAGGCCCCTCTCTCTTCTGTAGACCTTAGTCAGGGTAGACGCCGTTTTTAATTTCACGCAATAGAAACCAAATTCGTGAGGGATAGACGTAGAGTTTCTTTAAAAGGTTCTGCTGTATTAAGATTCTAAGGTTCTGAAGTAAATTTTTTGGAAAGATTTATTTTCCACGTAGTGTCGGTTGAACGTTCAGCACTCGGATATGCAAGAGTACAAGCCGTTGAACACGCTGTACATCAGTGTTCCCTCTAAGCTGCGTGCATGTTTCTCCCGTGCAAATCCGCAGAAGGCAGGCTCGAAAATATGTGGGAAAAAGCTAGAGATTTCTTGAATCAGAGCTAAATGAATGGGCAGCATTTCAATTGGAGCACATCCGAATGTCCATTGATTTTTTATTTTTTTTTCCTCCAACTGAAACTGGAGCTGTGAAAAATTCTGCATCCACAAACAGTGTGAGAGATTCATAGTGGCACATATGGAAGCCTGAAAAGGTCATGCATTATTGCCATGAATTAATAATAATAATAATAATAATAAAGTAATTCAGTTCTATCTACTTGTTTTCTTTTTAATTATTAAAAAAAAACAAACCCAAAAAACTTAACCATCTAAAACTGGCTTTCTTTAATCTTTTTCTCCTCTATCTACATGATTTCTTTTTACAGAGGTCATATGATGTTGCTAAAAAGAATCTTATTTGGTGTAATGCAATGTGTTTATGCGGTTTGAGGTTAAAAAAAACATTATTTTCCACATACTGTACATTATTGTTGCTCCTCTCTGCCCCGCCTTTCTGAAACGCTTTGATTTTTACAAAGCTCATCGTTCTGAAAAGCGAGGTGTTCTCTGATTGGCCAAATAACTCAAGCGTGTGATGGAAATGTTACGCCCCTTACCATGTTGTGATGCCGTTTCTCGACGCAGCGAGACAAAAACACTAAAACCCCTTATAAATGAAGCATTTGTTGCATCCAGTGGGGACATAACTACTGATTATAATGACTCATACTGTCTTTTTATGCACTGCGTTGCATTGCGTCGCATTGCGTAAACATAACACCATGTCTGCATTTGTGATTGTAGAAACAACAAACAACAAGCACTACTCTATACTTGCGTTTGAATAGTCAGTAGCAAATTCTTTAAATATGAAAATGTACTTACAGGCTGTGAGTCAGAAGCACCATACTGTCATTGCAACGTTGGAATTGCCCCACTTTATAGCCTTAACCCTTTGTGTACAGCTGGCATGGTAGGCTACTCTCCCAGGTTTAGGGAACAGTCCTCTGTAAAAGGCGCAGCACCCACTTGAATATTTGCATTGTACTGTTCTGGAACAGTGTTGTAAATATAAGTTGACCACTGATTTCTAGTTGTGTCCTCATTTGGAAGGCTTAACAAAGTATTTTTGCTTTCGCATCTTGTTTCATAACATGGTGGTGGCTGCAACAATACTACAGCTGGTATAAAAAGTTACACTTTCTTTCTTTGCATATACATTGCATATTCTTATGCAAATCTACCCGCACCATGACGTAGCATGGGGGCGTGTTTGAACAAGCCATTTCAGGAAGGCGTGGCTGAGTCTTAACTTTTATAATAAATATTTCTTTGGGTTTGAGACTTTAAACTTTGCAGCTTTACAGATCTTATATATGCACAAACAGCTTGTAACACTCCAAAGATCCTCTTTTCAAAGGAAAACAACAAACCGCATCATATGACCCTTAAAATTATTATGAACTTAACCCTCTAACACTAGCTAAAAACCTTGTTATATGCATTGCGTTAGACTGACCAGGACTTGTCACAACACTTATATATTGTTGCTCTTTTATGGTTTTGATTCCTTCTGTTGCTCTCATTTGTATGTCACTTTAGATGAAATCATGTATTAAATAATTGAATGTAAATATTTATAATTAGACAAAAAATATATAAAATAAAATAATTATGTTTAAAAAATGAATATTTTTTTTAGTATTATTGGAGTGTTAATTCTTTTTTAAGTTTCATTATCTATACTATTTTAAATAGCTGACACAATAGTACGGATTTATAAAGGGGAAATCATTTCAGAGGCTGTAAAAACATAACATGGGTGTGCTGACATGCTAACTGCAGCTTTTCATTTAAGGTTTATTTAAAATATAAGCTTTATATACTGATAAGAATCTAGTATAGATGTAACAGTAACTTACAGTATCATGGATGATATTGTGAAAGTCTGTATAAGAAGCAGAGCTGAGATTTGCAAAATAACCTCATTATTTTATGAAAAAGAGTGTTTAGTTGCTGGCCCATTTTATCTACCCCAGGCATGAAATTCTCATATTTATATTTTATGAATGCAGTATCCATAGATTTGCGCATACCCACGTAACCAGCATACTCATATATACAAATGACTATTTTTATTACAGCAGTTATTAGTTAAAATTACAATACACATAAAAGCAATGGTGAAGACTGGGGAATGTTACACTAAAATGCTCACTACTTTCTCTCTTTCTCTCTCTCTCACACACACACACTATGTTCACACAGGATGGCAACAATTATTTTGTCTTTTTAAAGAAAGTCGCATGCCTTTTAATGTTATACATATTAATGTTACATATTGTTCTTATACTAACACCCACAAATCCAGGTCAGTCACTTTCAACTCAGTCTCCTCCCACACGTTAAACACTTATTATAGGTGATTGATTTATTTATTTATGTTTTAATGGATGCTATACATTAAATTAGACATAATTATAATAGATGTAAAGAACATCTTTCTTTTTTCACAATGACGGTTTTACTATACAGATTCACTTGCATTTCATCTAAACACAGTTAATATAATGTATATAATACATACTAAAAGACAGATAGACAGATGATTGATGGATAGATAGTTAAAATGCTTAATAAAAATGTATTTATATATTATACAAATATGTTTCTGCTTAAAGGGTTATATAAATAGTGTACATGTAAATTAATTTAGATTTATATTATTAGATTATACTGGGTTGTGCAGTGCGAGAAAAAAAAATTGACAAAACATTGCAGTGCAGTACATCACTCACAGACAAATTAAATATTATGTCTACCCTAACTAAGAACTATTGGGATCCTTCCAAGGAAACATTGCTCTGAATGAAGATTTGGATGTGTCTAAAGACATTGCTGGATTAGTTAACCTGCTGGAGACCATACATGGCTCAGCAACACAGTGTTGTTAACGATTTGTATGCTCTCATTCTCGAGCACTGCAGTACACGAAGATGGCTGTTGCATCCACGGGGCGTCATCCCATCACTGCATATATTACTCAATTCTTGCTTTGTTTATCAGTGTTTCTGCAGAAGCACAGCTTCAGGGGCTGTTCTCTGATCTTTTCCTGGCCCAAAAAGTACATCAGACCTGTGTCGAGGGAGTCATGACACTGTAGGTGAGACCATGATGAGCGTAATGCTCTCACCTCCAATGCATTCTGCAGGCGTCCAGCTAGAGCTTGTTATATTGTTTCCATTGGATTTACTGAACGCGTCGTCACACCTTCCTTACGAAAGCAAGCGTTATATGACTATTCCATTCTCGCGGCCAGGCCTCGGTTTGAGACACGGTTTGAGAATATATAAAAAATAAGGAGACGTAAGAAAGGAAAAATTCAAGGAGAGACATCAAAACTCTTTTTGTTACTTACAATATATTTACACTCTTTCAGTCACAAATAGAAAGAAGCAGAAGAATACAAATTACCTGAGGAGCTGCACAACCAAAAGCAATAAAACAGAAAGAGATAAATCTGAGAGAATTTTGAAATCCTTATAAACAAAAAATACACATGCTGTTCCATCACTGCCTATCTAACAAAACCCTAGAGGAAATACCCAAAAATAAAAGGAAAAGAAATGCTCTCAGACTCCTTGCTGGAGTGATTTTGTTTGGAGTATTATATACTGGATAGAATTTAACATTTGTAAAAACAGATAACAATTTCCAAAAATCATGTTTTTTTCATTGTGCATTCCAGTTAGTCTCAATCAATCTGTAGTTTGGTTATTTCAATTAAGTAAAAATAACTACAAAAATACAGCTAACCAACACAATAAAACTCAATGAAAACATGATAACATAATAAAAACATACAGTTGCATATACATACATATATGAAAATTACATCTATGAAAAATGTATGAATGTATAAATATTTAATGTTAATTATCATGATTTTTGCGTTAATAAAAGATGGCATTTTCTAGTGTCATTTTTGGTGGCATTTTGTGCTTATCAGTCTAATATTATTTAATGCTGTCATTCTAATCTACATCCTTCTTGTTTCTGTGCCAGATAAATACTGTGATTGCACATACGTGTCGTGTTATGACCCTGCTTGTATATATTTATATGTGAGAATAAACAAATGACAACCATGCGTATCTCTAATGTGATCAGCGGATAAAGCACTTGTTGACTATATATCTATATATACAATCAGGGTTATAACACTGCCCACATGGATGGTTACAATAAAACAGTCAACAAGTGCTTTACTCCCGGTAATTTTTGAAGCAAGTATGGTTAAAGTGCATTTCTGCTGAAGACAATGCATTCTGAATTGAAGAAACGCATTTGATAAAATGTAAATCGAAGCCAACAAATAGGCAAATCCTAAAGTAATTTACCATGTTAATGCATTTTTGTCATATTTCAGAACATGGCTTACTCATTTGGTATTCAGCTCCTCCAGCTGCATGCTATCTGACAGTGATAATGGTAAAATGGCAAATTCCCCAAGGATATTAGATAGACATGCATACACTCACACACACATACTGGGGGAGAGGCAGTAAAATGAGTGATGTTTGAAAGCTTATGGCTGCGCAACGTGGGTGTTTTCTCTTTGTCTTTCCCACGGGGGATGCTCTTGTTGTGTTGCGGGGGTAGCTTCAGCTCTTAGATGATTGAAAAGCACCATCTTAGTCCATAAAAAAACCCGCTCTTTCACTTTCCCTCCCGTCAGGATATGCATACCAGTGGCTTGCCAGTGTCTTTGGCTTCTGAGCCGTCGTGTGTACAGAGTCACTGTCTTGATTCCCTTTTGGAGGAGCTTAAAATGGCTGCAGGCACTTTGCTTCCTCCTGCTCTGAGGAAGCCTTTCACATTTGTCTCTGACAAACGGATTTGGCGGCACTTGTTGCGCAATGAAAAAAAAAACACAATATAATGGATAGCATGCCAGAGATATCCAGGCATAAACACTCAGCAGGATTCCAAACAAGGTTGACCACTGACTGTGTTAACTGTGTGCTGTGAAACATCGCTAAGGCGGCAGTCTGACGCCTCTCGCATATGCAATTTATAACTATTACTTGGGCAAATGTCAGGGAAACGCTCGAGCTCATTGTGTTAGATAGCCATGTGAATGAAATCATTGTGCCATGGCTGCAGTGTAAAGCGAGACCATCTACACTTTATTCGTATATTTGAAGGCTTATGCTGTAAGTAATGTTATTGTATTTCTGAAGCAGTTTAAAAGTAAATTATGTAATTTCCGTGCAACAGTACTATTACTTAAACAGGTGTTGCTCAAATGGCATTATGTGAGCTAGTTGGATGCCTGAAAGGTGCTGTGCTTTTGTGCCTGTCAGCCTGCAATGGGTGCTCAAAGCGAGGGGTCAAGGTTTGGCTGGTTAACATGACCCCATTAGCCCCTGGTGGTAAATGCTGTAACTACACCATCTGCTTCCAAAAGGCCTTTTCCTTTATTCTGTAAAGGGGGTAAGTTGTCACAGTAGAATCAGAATATAGTTTTACAGCTGTATTTCAAGAGTACAATTAATTAATGAAACTATGAGGTAACAGAAATTTATCAAAAAAAAATATTTCATGTATAAATGGACTTATTTAAATTAAATTTAAGTAAAATAAAATTTATTTTGGAAATAAATTTCAAATTAAAATTGAAAAACGTTCGACAGATTCCCCCATCTGACATCTACTGAGTACAGTTCATTAGTTGGCACCTCAACTAATCAAAGTTATTTTACTATATACTACTGTAGTATTTAGTGCTATTTTGAATTATTAACTATATTAGTTCACATGAACAATAATTTTAATTTATTTTGTTAATAATTTATTTTTAATTTGTTAATAATAACTTACTAATACATCTGTTAACATTAATGTACTGCAAATTAATTTTTTATGTTTTATTAACATTAAAAAAGATGAATCTTGGTTTCGATCACAAAATCTCTCAAATCAGGACACTTAATTTCAGAACTAACATTTATATTTAATTATTTTAATGCATTTTAAACTTTTAGTTAACAATAACAGCACTGGTATAAATGTAAATTTAAGTGGTTTAATGTGGTTTTAAAATCTTGACTTGTTTATCCAACACCTATACATAAAAGTTGGTCTTGAAATTTTAGTTTACAGGACCAAATTCATGAAAATTGCATTTGCAAAATATACATTTGTATAATTTCTGGTAATTGTTTTCAGTAATTGAAAAAAAGCTAAATTAAAACATGCTGTAAAAAATATATTGTTTATTGTTAGTTCATGTTTGTTAATACATTAACAAATGAGACCTTACTGTAAAGTGTTAAATTATTTTTATATTTTTAATTTTCATTTTAACTTTAGTTTGCTTTAATAATTGTATGTGCTTTTGTAATTTTTATTAGATTTGTTTTTTTTTCTATATAACTTTAATTGATTTTTATTATTTTTATGATTATTTCATTATATTACTTATTACAACTTCAACCCAAAAATGATTTCAGTTAGCTTTCAAGGCATACATTTAAAAAAAAAAAAAAAGAAAAAATTAAATGTAATTTTTCATGTAATATTTACATTTAGTATTTTAATTCAGCTTTATTTTAATTACCAGAAATGATTCAAATGCATTTTTTCTCCAACAGTGATTTTGCATGCTGGTTTCAATTTCAAAATTCCTCAAATTAGGGCACTTTTCATGAATTTAAACATTTGAACAAGTGAACATTTTAAAACCACATTAAACCACTTTGACTTACATTTATACCAGTGCTGTTGTTCTTAACTAAAACTTTAAAATGCATTAAAATAATTAACTATAACTGTTGGTTCTGAAATTTTAGTTTGAAGGATGAAATTCATTAAAATTGTCTTAATTTGAGAGGCATTTTTGAGAGACTTCGAAACCAACATACAAAATCGCTGTTAGAGAAAAAATACATTTGTGTCTTTCTTTTGATCTCAGATAACCTCAGATATAGCCGTGACAACAGTTCTCTATAGCTAATATTTTACTGTAGTAGATGTTTCACCAGTGCCTGATTGTTTTTGGAAGGTTCTTAAAAGCATGAAATTGAGTTACATTTTTCCTGTCACAGCTGAGGATGGTCGCTAGCGAAGGGCTTGGAACTGCATGTGTTCGATCTTGTGATGCCATCAGGCAATCATGATGTCAGCTTCATATCAGATTTCACATCTTTCATAACTGCTGTTGAAATCGAAGGAAATGTTAACGGATAGCTTTCTCCATGATGTCCTGAGCTCCAACAAAGAGACTGCCATTCCACGTGCTTCTACTAGTGGCACAAAAATGCCACACTTAATCTTTAAATATTGCTAAATAAGAGTCAAGTTTGTGGAGGCTATGAGATCTTTTTCTGAGGGCATAGCAAAGCCTACTAGGTCACATGTTTTTATCAGAAAATTGATTCAGTCAAACAATATTTTTCTGTTTGGGTTTGTTTGCATCTTGTAGCTGATTATCTCAGTGCCTGGGAGAAACAAGATAGAAATTCTGCTTGAACCAAGTTGCATCACGCTTGTGGATTACATTGTGCATATACTGCACAAATACAAAGAGGCTGTCACTGGAAGTTCTGCATCAGCTTTCTGAGAGTACAATGAAACTGGGAAAAAAGTAAAACATGGAAAGAAAATTCATCTTTCTATTCAGGTCAGTGGGAAATGTGTCATGGATGTCATTTAATTTAAAAAAGAGCCATATTTGCCTGCGTTTAGCATTCACAGGGGTTTTGCATTGTTCTGTTCCTCGTTTTTCTTTTTTCCGAGCATGTGCTTTTGTCTGCTTTGGATATTTCTGGCTCTTGCGAAAACTGAAATTAAGTGGACATCCAAAAGTAGCTGTGGGTGGCATTTTCTTTATCTCACTTTTCCAGATAATAAGCTATAGAATACAGTTTACAGGTTTTAGGGTGGCGAGCAGAGCGGCAACATTCACGCTGCGTGAATCTGCTAGTCACTTACTTTTGAATTTATCTGTGAGAGTTTTTTAAGCACTTTTTAAGAGCTTCTTCTATAGCTAAGTTGTCAAATATCTTCAAATTCAGGGGCACCATGCACCCATTTTTTTTTTCACAAGGCAGCACCAGTGGGAGTTTTGACTCACTTAGATGCCCTAGGCAAGATAAGTCATCATTAAAAACACTTTTTAACATTTTAGTATGTCTTTTTTTTAAGATTAAGATGTCTTGGTATCATTTTTATTAGCTTGCAAGAGACCTGAGCTGTGTATGATAAGAGCAAGTTTGACTTAACCTCTTTCGTCTTCACTAGGAAAAAAAGTCACACTCTTTAGGACTTAAATATGACTTCTGCTCACATAAGAGTTGGTAGACGATGACTGAAGGAAGTGCAAATGATAGCAATGCTGTACTCAGCTGAAACACATTCAGAAAATGTATGCTTTCTGCCTATGCATTTTAGACATACATAACTTACTTAACGAAATAGTTCACCCAAAAATGAAAATTTACTCACCCTTGGGCCATCCAAGATGTCAATAAGTCTATTTCCACATCAAAAGAGATTGGAGAACAGACAACTACAGTCCATCAAGTAATGTCTTGTGAAGCGATAAGCTGTGCATTTGTGAAAAATCCATCATGAAGGCATTTTAACCTTAAACTGTCACTTCTGGCCAAAATATCAGTCCATAATCCACAGTAATGCTTCCTCCAGTAAAAAAAAAAAATCCATCCCCGATGTCCTCTTACGTCAAAATCCACCAACTTTCATGTAAATAGTGCTTGATCTGTGCATATTTCTCTCCAGATTCAGATCAGATGGTTTTTTCAGTGGAGGAAGCATACATTTATGAACTAGAGTCATGTGGATTACTTTTGGATTATTATGATGGTTTTATCAGCTGTTTGGACTCTCATTCTGACGGCACCCATTCACTGCAGAGGATTTGTTTGTGAGGAAGTGATGTAATGCCAAAATGTCTCCAAATTTCTGATGAAGAAACAAATGAACTTAGATCTTTTCAGCACGTTTTCATTTTTTTGAGTGAACTGTTCATTTAACTGCAAATATGCAAATGCATTTCTTTTGAAAGTTGCATTTGGTTCATAAATTCGAATGAGTGTGAGACTTTTGTTCAAATTCATAATTAAAATCAGCTAATTAAGCCTCTTGGATGATTCTGCTTTTGACAGAATTTGAATATAACCTGGGCTGGTGTTGGCATGTCCAGAACCGTAGATCTATCCTGAACTCAGCAGCGTTATTTTAAACTCCTCATGTTTTTCTTTTTTTAGGATCTGAGCCACAATAGACAATACAATAGCAGAGCAGCAACTGTGAGCAGTTGAGAGCCTGCGGGCAGGAAAGGCTGCAAGTAACTACAGTAAACAGTAGCACAAGGTCAGGAGATGTCAGCTTATCAGCACTGCTCATGCACAGTATCATGGTCCACTGACAGTAAAAGTTAGGTCAAAATTGCAGAAATTGCAGTGTTGAACTAACCATTTAAACCAACAGTGGCCTTCAAAAGTACACTTTTTGGACACCTAAGCTTTACTTAAATGTTACAACAAAATATCAAACCAAGCAGTATCTGCAGAGCACATGCAACTAGAATTTTTTCTCAGAACAAACTTTTCAGAACCATTTTTGGAATTATTTTTAACCAGTTGGTCCCAAGGTGATTTTTTTTTTTAGGTGTTGGAAATATGTTCCCCACAGGTTCACACTACTTGTAATCACAGGTGCAGGTAATGATATTAACTCTGAATATGACTCACAGCAATATGTTCTTTTTGAATGATAATTAGGTGTTCAAAAGTGGCATTGAAATGCTATTGTAATTGTTAAAATGATCAAAGATCAGCAATCTCCACATAAAACTGATTGTGCAGACCAAAATGTAATTCGTAGGCTTGGAGGGATGGTAGTAGGGGTGTGCAGGGCACAAACTAACGCGGGGTTAATTGTAACACACGTGGTTTAAATATGTCCACACACGCTAGCATAACCATATTTACGGTATTTACTAGTTGCCATAGCAACACTATACAGAGAAAAAAGTGTGCCAAAATTCAAAAGCCTTTTGATGATATCGCTGAATATTTATTTTATCATAGTAAAAGTACATTTTTGGCTGAATTTTTCTTTTCAGTTTTTAGTACTCATTTAAAATGAGACAAATCTGCTATTTTAATCGCCAATCTGTTATTTATCAGTTTAGATAGTTTGTTAATGCTTGGCAAGTCAGCAGAATACACTAACCACTTTTATATTCCAGTTGCGCTGATGGGGAAAGTTGTAACACTGCGTTACAATCTGCCCCGCTATATTAAACTATGCTATTCTATGACATTAGCCATGTAATTTTTACTATTTACTTTTATGGATTTTAAAAAGAAACCACAAGAAACAGGTGAATAAAGACTGACAATCGATGTTTAATGTTAAGAAATTATTATTTCAAGAAATGTAAAGCATTAGGTCTCGTGTTCTATGAGAGCTGTGTTTGGAGGGAGGGGAGTGTTTTTTTTGAATGTCTGAATGTGTTTCATCTATTTGCACACATTGTTTTAAACTATACTGTATAGCTGTGTTTTGCGATCAGGGCTGTCCCACGCATGGTTGCGATGTGTTCATTGTGAACCTCAAGAATTAGATTTTTTTTAAATTCTTAAAAAACGCCATTATTTTATTTGAAAAAGTTAATCATTTTATTTTATTGACAAAATATTGTAGTTTGTTGTGTATACTTTTTTCATTCGATCAGATAACATTTTAAGCTGTCATATGGTCATGTTACAACGTGCCCCTCACATGTTACAATGTACCCCACATATGGGGCATGTTGTCACTTTTCACTTCCTTTCTTTTGAGGTAAATAATGAAAAACGTATACACTGTAATTATGAAACAAAGCAACATATTTGAACAAGACAAGTGTGAAATTAACGTGGATAAAAGAGCTATCCTCTGAACGCCACGTGGATTTACACAAACTGAGAAATTCAAAAAGTGTTAGGTTGTGCCATGTGCTCCCCTACTCACATCACCGCGACAATGTTACCAATGCTCACCTGAAAAAAAGTACGAAAGTACGAAATCGCTTATAACTCCTGAACCGTCAGTCGCAGGCTCAAGTGTCTTATGTCGTTGGAATCCTTGTCCCACGCTGGACGCATGCATGTGATCGTGAGCCTGCAAAATTTTCGGGTATTTTGGATTTTTTGAAAAAGATACTTTTGCGAACTAGTCCTAGGTTTTTTGCCAGATCAGAACCAAACCAGTACAGGAAGATTCTCTGAAGAGTGAATATCAATATTTATATATATATATATATATATATATATATATATATATATATATATATATATAAAAGTTGAACTTTCTATCCTCTGTCACAAAGGGACGCCAAAACGTTCGAAAGGGGTGGGGCCACTTTTAGTAAAATGCCTATAACTCCTGAACAGAATGAGATATCTTTTCCAAACTCAGACCACGTACGTAAGAGCTCAATCTGAGGTCACAGGAACACAATTGCAGAGCTTGGCCACTTGGCGCTATAAGAGAGAAAAAACATAAAAATGGCTATAACTACACAACCGTTTTTCCTATCAACATGAAGATCACTGTACACAATCTTGGTCCAAAGTGACACGAGTGTCTATAAGGACATTTGTGTATTTCAAAAACATGGCCGCCATTGGCTGTTGAAGTTTGAGTGCCTATTAGACAAGGTTAACACATTTTATTGCATTTTTCAAGGGCGTAAATGATTGTACATTTGTGCTTTTTTTTTGCACATACACACAATATCTGTATCATATGATGGAACTCCTCATTCTGGATAATTCTGCCTCTAGAACCACTGCTGTCAATCAAATCATTTGTTAAATGATTGAGATGTCAAAAATCTACTTTCGCGAACTAGTCCTAGGTTTTTCGCTAAATCTCAAAAAAAAAAAAACAGCAGTACAATTTTCTGGACTCTCTAAATCAATAATTATCAAAAAAAAAAAACAAAAACTGAAATTTACACTTTGGAAAACTATAATGCGGTTGTTTAGAAAAGGGGCCTGTCCAAATTTGCCCAAAGTCCTATAAAGCCTAAAGGAAAACTTGACTTTACACTTGACACTTCGCGAAACCTGGTGAACATATGTGACATATGTGATTCTAAACAGGCGTGCAAAGTTTTAAGGAGATCGAACCACAGCTGGCGCTATAACAGTCATAACAGTTAAAAAACATAATACTTCTCTGGCAAATTACTTGGATTTGCCAAAAATGCTTTTTTAAATCATTGATTTAGGTGGTTACAGGCTTGCTGAATAATGTTGTTTTTCATATGTCCTTTAATGCCTTGCACTTGAACCCTGATAATTGCTGCTTGCAGCTATATTTATTTTTGTGAAATTTAACCATGCAAAACCTGACATAAAAATAATAGTCTAAAATCATTTTGAAAATGAAATAACTTGTTGGACCTATAGACAATACATACAAAAAAAAGTGTTTTAAGTGTCGGATTGCATCATCTTTTATGGCTTATATGGTATGATATAGGAGAATATGGCACTCACAATTTTTTTTTAAAATACAAATATGACTACATACATAAGATGCATATAAATATCAGTTGTCATTCTATATCTCCAAATAATTATTAATATTCTCATTCATATATTTAAATTTGAAATTTAGTTTCATGATCAAATCTCTGAACTTGTATGTGCTTGTTGGAGGTAAAATAGCCTACATTAACATTACATTACAGCCTAAATAAACCTTCCTTATATATTTCTCAAAAGCCAGATGTATCATATTCCTTACATTTTAACATGATTTTATGATGTATGGATAATCAAACCTAAGTTGATTCAGTCCAGTAAATTTTCATCTTGAAATGTTGTTAACAATATAAAATTTATTTGTATGCTTACTTTATAATAATTATTAAAGGGGTCATCGGATGCCCATTTTCCACAAGTTGATATGATTCTTTAGGGTCTTAATGAAAAGGCTATAATATGCTTTGGTTAAAAATTCTCAATGGTAGTGTAAAACAACACTCTTTTTACCTTGCCAAAATCAGCTCTGCAAAAATCATCCTGTTCTGGTGGAGGCTGCTTTAAATGTTAATGAGCTCTGCTCGCCCCGCCCCTCTCTTCTCTCTGTGGAGTGACGAGCCTGTTTACTTTAGCCACATCTAGCCGCTAAACTTGCTAACTAGCATGTTATTAGAAAAGGCGATCACAAAGATTTATCAAAAAAACCCTTATACTCGCTTCTGCTGTAAGTAAAGCTAGATCACAAATGATTCCCGTGAACATAGACGGATATATGTAGATCGGGAGGCACATTCCATTCACAATCTCGATTTGAAAAAGGGGATATTATTTTTACAGATTAATTAAAAACAACTGCATGAATTTTTATCATTATAGGGTAGATTTGTACATACACTGCCAACACACATTAATATTCAAACAACATGTAAAAGTGAACTTTGTATCCGATGACCCCTTTAAACAGTTTGCAGCAAAAAATACATGTTCCAAAAAGTTGGACATTTAAAATTATTCAAAAAGGTGTTTTACTTAATAAAAAATATACAATGAATATGATACAGGCTTTATATGGTTTATTTTATTTTAGAATTAAATGACACTTTGGTTGATATATATATATATATATATATATATATATATATATATATATAATGACATTCATACATTTTCAAGTATAGCTTAAAGGTCCAAATGGAAGCCACTGTACTTTCCTATAATTTTTATTGGTTTTTCTGCAACAATTAATATTTAAAGCTTCGGTCATGCTAGGCTTTGAGCATGCAAAATGACTTGGACCCTGCAATGCTGTAAATCATGCCGCTTGCATGAATTGAGACCAGTGATTAATCTTTTTTTTTTTTTTTTTTCCAAAAGCCCTGTCCAAAGAGTCAGTGTTATGTTGGGCTGGTCAGCATGTTCAGATAAATAACGCAATGTTTTCACACTGCCACAGAGATGGCGTTCCTTTCATATTAATGCGTGATAGCATAAAGTATTATAAAATTGCAAGATGTGCACACTCAGCTTTAAAAATGAAAGGTTATGCTAGACCTAACAGCAGAGAATACTAAACAGGCTAGCAAAATCTTCATTAAAGATGATTAAATATCTATCGATTACTGTTGTATTTAACGCAGATGACAGTGACTGCTTAAAGCGATGGGAGTGCGTGAGTCACCAGGTGTAACTGCAGAAGCCGTCGCGTTCCAGGAACCCAGCCAGGCTTCTATTGTTCCAGCCCTGCTGTGTCAGCACTTTCGGCCATTTCTGAGGCTTGCATTCATCACCAAACATTTCTCCAGGCTTTTAAAAGACTTGTAAAGGTCCCGACAAGAGAGAGTGCACGCACCCTCCTCCCCCTTCGCTGTATACTCCCAACAATCACATGCTTGTCAGAATGTCAGCTGGCATTATAGTAACCCCCTCATACGGGCCTGTAGGAGCAAGACAGCCGAGGAACTGGAGCGAAACGGAGGCAGTCACTGGCACAGCTAGAGTGGGAGCAGTCGTCTCCAGAGGCCCGACCTTTGATGGCCTCAGAGGGCTCGAGGAACAGGCCCTGCGTGGGCGGCAACACCATAGTACAGGAAAATCTCTGTCACCAATGATGTGCAGCACAAAGGCTGATGGGAGTTGAAGGTTTGGACTACGCGACGAGCAGATACTAAGTCCCTTTGACTAGAAACAGAGCGGGGCTTGATTTCAATGAACTCGTCATCAAAATTTAATTAGATTTTGGATTTCTTAGCAATGATGCTTAATACTGCCGCCTCACCTTGGCAGTTGCTTTCATTTTTTAAGCACTTTTATTGGCTTATGAAATATTATCTCATGAAATAGGTTTCGAAATGATTAAATCTTTTGACTTTTAATTTGTGGTGATTGTCGGCATTGACCTGTGAATATACAAAATACAGATGTGGAGAAACCTTAAAAGGATAGTTCACCCCAAAATGAATCATTGACTCTCCCTCATGTTGATTTTATTTCTTCTGTAGAGCGCAGATGAAGTGTTTTTAATCTGCAAAAGAATGTCCTACAGGTTTGAAACAACAGTAAGTTGTGGAGCGCTTCACAGTGATGGAAAAAAAAATACAAGACTGGATCCAATCTCGTATGTCTTTCCCATCACCTTTCTCCAAAAAACTTTGTGTTTTCTGCAAAACCCTCATAATGTAATACTTATTCAAGAGAATGGAAATGTTTTGTGCGAGAACACAAAGTTTCTTAGAGGAATGTGATTAAGGTGCTACAACCCCTCCAATTTTGTGTCAACTCAACAAAGCACTAAAATATAATTTTTCCTCCCACCTGATATTATTTCCATCAGAAAAGTTTTGCAAGCAAATAGCAAAGTTTCTTGGGGGAACGCTAAGGTTTTGCGAAAGAATGTGCGTTTTGCAAGCGAATGCTACACTTTTTCCAAATAATGCAACACTTTTGGAGAACGCAAATGTTTTGCGAGAGAATGCAAAAGCGTTGCAAACTAATTTTAAGTTTACCTGGGGAACACAAAAGGTTTGCAAGCGAATGCAGAGTTTCTTGGGGAAACCACAAGTTTTGTGAAAGAATGCACATTTTTGCAAGTGAATGCTAGAATTACAAGTTCATCTGGGGAGCACAAAAGGTTTGCAATTAAATGCACATTCCTTGAAGGAACGCATACGTTTTGCAAAGGAATGCACGCTTTGCGAGCAAATACTAGATTTTTCTACGAAATACAACATTTTTGTAAAAGAACGCGAATGTTTTGCGAGAGAATGCAAAAGTTTTGTAAGCAAATTCTAAGTTTATCTGGGGAACACAAAGGAAATGCAAGAAATATAACACTTTTGCAAGAGAACACAAGTGTTTTGTGAGAGAATGTAAAGTTTTGCAAGCAAATTCTGAATTGGTCTGGAGAACACAAAAGGTTTGTGAGCGAATGCAAAGTTTTCTGGGGGAACGCAAAAGTTTTGTGATGGAATGCATGTTTTGTGAGTGAATGCTAGATTTTTCCAAGAAATGCAACACTTTGCAAGAGACCGTAAATGTTTTGCAAGAGAATGCAAATGTTTTGCAAGCAAATTCTAAGTTTATCTAGGAAACACAAAAGGTTTGCGAGCGAATGCAAAGTTTCTTGGGGCAACGCAAAGGTTTTGAGAAAGAATGCACATTTTGCAAGCGACTTTTCCAGGAAATTCAACACTTTTGCAAGAGAACGCAAATGCTTTGCGAGAGAATGTAAAAGTTTTGCAAGCAAATCATAAGTCTATCTCGGGAACACAAAAAGTTTGCGAGTGAATGCAAAGCTTCTTGCGAAAGAATGCATGTTCTGCGAGCGAATGCTACATTTTTCCAAGAAATGCAACATTTTTGCAAGAGAACACAAATGTTTTGTGAGAATGCAAAAGGTTTGCAAGCAAATGCAAGGTTTCTTGGGGAAAACCAAAAGTTTTGTGAAAGAATGCACGTATTGTGAGCGAATGCATTTTTCCAAAACTTGCAAAAGTTTTGCAAGCAAATTATAAATCTATCTAGGGAACACAAAAGGTTTGCAAGCAAATGCAAGGTTTCTTGGGGAAATGCAAAAGTTTTGTGAAAGAATGCACATATTGTGAGCGAATGCATTTTTCCAAAACTTGCAAAAGTTTTGCAAGTGAATGCTAAATTTCTTCAAGGAATGCAACTTTTCATGCAAATGAGAATGCAAATGTTTTGAGAACGAATGCAAGGTTTCTTGGGGGAATGCAAAAGTTTTGCAAGTGAATGCTACATTTTTCCAAGAAATGCAACACTTTTGCAAAAGAATGCAAATGTTTCACGAGAGAATGCAAAAGTTTTGCAAGCAAATTCTACGCTTTTTGTTGGAATGCAAAAGTTTTTTATGAAAGAACATTTTGCAAGCAAATTCTAAATTTTCCCAAGAAATGCAACACTTTTGCAGGAGAACACAAATGTTTTGTGAGAGAATCCAAATGTTTTGCAAGTGAATGCTAAATCTCCCCGAGGAATGCAACTCTTTTGCAAGAGAATGGAAATTCTTTGGGGAACTTGATGAAAAAAAAAAAAAAATGAGGTCAGAGGAAAATGCTTTCACGTTTTGTGTTTCCTCTTTGGGTTCTTTTGAAAAAACATCTGCATTCTCTGCAAAACTTTTTTGCATAACCCATAGTTTTGTGAGCGAATGCAAAATTTCTCAGGGATTTCTTTTGTGAGAGAAAGAAAAATAATTAAAATATAATTTTTTTTCTGCATCGTGTTTCTTTAGTGGCACCATATGAGAGTAAGTAAATGATGACAGAATTTTTATTTTTGAGCAAACTATCCATTTTATTTGACTAGCTCCATCAGGGGAACATCGGTCAGCTTCAGTGTGCCCTGACCACCAAAAAAAAGAAAAAGCCTTCCCATCTCCGTCGCATTACCCCTGACAAGGTGATGATGTTCCGAGTTACACCTCTCACTGTTCATCTGGACTCATGGCTTCCTCAGGGGTGGTTCTCTGAATGAAGCGTTGGGGAGTCTGGAAGATTAAAAACAGCAACTGAAAAGCCTGGCAGGATTGGGCAGCGAAGCTGCGAGGCTTTGACACACAGGCTCTTGCAGGGGAGACTTTCCTTTGTCCTGTTTCCCTTATTTATATTGTGTAAGCCCTGTTCAATTCTTGGAACATGTTTGGAATGGCCTGAGGTGTGAATTTGTATGGAATAAACCCTTGGCGATGTCAAGCTGCCAAAGGCTTAGCTGAGGAAACTGTTGACTGGTTTCACCGTTTGCCAAAATTATTATTTTGATGAGAAAAATCTCTCTTTGTGTATGACATTTAAAGGATCAGTAGTTTCATTGTAGATGGCAACTTGGTAGAGAATCAGTGAAACATGGTGCTTGTTCATCATAGGGTCCAGCTTACTCATATTTATAAATACAATTTCAACATTCAGTTCCTCACAAAACATTTAATGCTTCTTTATATTGCTTATCTATCTATCTATCTATCTATCTATCTATCTATCTATCTATCTATCTATCTATCTATCTATCTATCTATCTATCCTTTGCCATTTCATCAGTAGTAAGGATTCTATACCTAATCTTGGCTTTTTAATTAAACTTACAAATGACAAATTATCACTTCAATTACATCTGAAATAATACATCTATTGCATAAAGAAAAACATATTTAGTATTTATTTGTTACTTCACATTGACATATGGACTACCACTGTCTACAGCAAATGTCACCTGTGCAAATGCTTCATTTTAGTATTGAAAACTTTGTGAAAACTTTGATGTATTGTTAATGTATGTACTTCAAAGTGTTTTCAACCTTTTTTGTTGTTGTTTTACCCTTTAATCCTGCATTTTCTATACTGTACATTCTGTTCTTGTTTATACATAATATATGGAATGCATTTTTCATGATACCTTTAAAATCCTCATTCCAGAGACAAAATGCTTTTTCATTGAAATTTTATTTAGCTTGATTAGTTTTGTCTGCATTTTCATTTTTACGCTACAGTCATTTTGCTAAGAATCATGTAAAAAAAAACTAATTTGACAGCATTAGTATATAGTGTTTATGGAGGGATTTTCACTGTCAGTTCACATAACATGCATGGCTCCACATGAACCTCAACCATGTATGTTCTAACATACGGTATTTCTATGAGCAGTTTTGACCCTAAAAACACAGGAGAATTTAGTCTGAGAAAACAAAAACAAATAAATGTTTCTTTCACCACACCTCAAAGTATGTATTGTGTTATGTGATGGAAATGACATTTTAATGTCTTGCATAGCTAGCATGTGTATCTATTTATAAACTGAAATTATATTTTTAGGCGGGCTGTCGATTAAATTTTTTAATCTAATTAATTACATGATGTTTCAATAATTAATCTAATTAATCGCAAATTAATCGCACATCCAATTTGGCTGAGAAATCACTCCTAAAAGATCATTTAAAGTCACTGTTGTGTAAATCATCAAACAGACATTACAAAAAGTAGGTTTAGCAAGAAATAATTTGTTTAATTAAATTTATTTGATTTGATTCAAAATAGAATTTATTACACATAAACTTTTAGGCTGTAATGTCCTAATGTAAACTATGGAAAAGAAGATAATTTGAGAAATCTCAGTATTTTTTTGTCATCATTGGTAACCAAAACAGCTTTATTACCAACAGTCTTCAAAATACCTTCTTTCATGTTCCACAGAAGAAAGGTTTGAAATGACGAGGGTGAGTAAATGATGACCGAATTTAATATTTTTTTGTGAACTATCCCTTTAATGTTTTTATTTTTATTCTTCTTCTTATTTTCTATTTTTTATTATTATTATTATTTTTATTATTATTATTAAATGATACTCTAAACAAGAAACTAAATCTGCCAGCAGGTGGCGGTAAATGTATTCGATTCGTTCAAACGGCTGCTTCATTCAGGAATGAAGTAAATGGCTCTCTGAATCATTAATATTAATGTTTCTCAGGTTCGTTCAAATCGCGGATTTGAAACTAAACTAAACTAAATCAGAAACTAAGCACCGCTGTGTTGCTCGGAGACGCAACAATTCTGCTATGGCTTCAAAGGTAATATCTTATCTGCAAAATTGAGCAAAAACACATAATATTGTTTAAAATATAACACAATATCAGCTTCTTATTTACTGAACTGTTGTATAAAATCACATTTTGTGATAGATCGGGACAAAATCAGCACTCGTGTCATAGACTATTGCTCTTCCTGCCCTTGTGATGTCGTGAGATATGTGATATATATACAAATATGAGACAAAACACATATAGGGGATTTTTTTGCAACAATATCTTGAGTTTTATGGCGTAACTGCATTTGTGGAGTTGTTGCCCAGCATCATATTTGTCAACAGTCAACTATATAAAATATAAGATGACGTACAGGTCTGGGGGCGGGGCCAGTGTGTTAACTGTGTTAAAATATTTTAATCGCGCTATTTTTCAAAAATAATTAAGTTAAAGTTAAACTGACCTAAATATTTTATATTTTTTGATTACTTGACAAAATTAGTTTTACATGTACACCTACTTCTGAAAATGAACGCAGTTTAATATTCCCAGAATAGCAAGTGTAAGTAGCATTTTTATTATTATTTATAATCAGACTTTAGTATTTAATTAAATGACACCACATGGCAGGCTTCTCAAACCTTCCTAGTAATGCATATAAATGCTCATTTTAAATGAGAGAGAGAGAAAAAAAAGATGTGTTCTGTTCTGTCCTTCCATCTGATAAAGATTTGAATATAGCTTAGATTCTGTGAAATGAGTCACAGTGTTTCCATCAGCTGCTCTTCAAATAAAAATAATTTCATCATTTGTAGCTGTGTCCTACCTATGCGATCTATGAGTGATAGATATATTTTCTCTCTTCAGGGACCTTGTGCAAATAAGATTTCTGAGAACCTCGCATTTATACGGCGCTCATTTTTCCTCTCTTCCACCACTCCCTAATGCAATAGATTGATACGATATGAAGACTCTGGATATCTATCATATCTGATAGAAAAATCGATGTATTCCCGTGGACAGTTGACACATTAAATGTTGATAAATCCCTGACATATCTCTAAACCGAGGCAGCATGTTTTTTTTTTCTTTACACTTTGAGTCCACACATTGGGAACAGCAAAAAAAGATCAAAGAAAATCAATGAATATTGCATATGTTTGTCGGGGAATTTCGCTTTCTGCAAAAGTACATATCGAATCTGCCTTTTCCCCTCCGTAACTATTGTTCAAATGACATCAGAAAGAAATTCGCTCGCTTGAGAGGACACGAGCACATACATCATTTTCATTGTAAATGTTTGTGGATGAGAGAGCATAATCCTGGTTTGTGCACCATTTCTGACAAGCCGCCATGAAACGCTGACATGTCTACCATTCATACCCATCTCCATGACAACCAGAGACCTGAGCCTAGCATTGTGATCCATCACCCTGATATATCCCCTCATTTCACTGAAATATAAGACCCATATAGTGGCGCAACGCACATAAAATGAATTATGCATCCAGTAGACCATAAGGACCAAACGTTTACAGTGAACACAAAGAAGAATGCGCTACCTGAATACAGTATCTTTCAGCATCACAAACGAGAAAGGAAAATGAACAGGGACATTAGCTTAACAACGGGTTTGAAAGCACTTCAGAAAAGAAAACAAAGCGCTCGTCAAGAAAACAAAGATGGTTTGCAGCGAAATCCCTCAGAATTAGTACATTTCGCGTCGGCACGCTTATTATTCAGGGCTTGTAAGCGGGTTTAGCTGCTGATAAAAATGAGAGCACTGTCAATTCTTCTTCACATGAGGCCATTTCCACAGAGGCGACACTCCAGACATTAAACTAGACCAAACGGGTTTATCTGACAATTTAGTCCCTTGATTAGTCATTCATTAGACATGTTATACGGTTCCTTAAGGGTTTTTTCCAGAGTAACAATCCCCATAAGGGGTTCTGGAGTCATATTTTAATTAGCAGCTGATTAAGTAGAAAATTGTAGCATCTGAGAGGGGAAATAATGAAAGACATGTGAGGTAAAGGTTTGTGGCAGAGGGCAGGTTACGGATGGAGCCGCTGAGCTGCGTGTGGAGCCGTATCTAGATACTAAAACGGTTCCGCATCAAAGGTTTTACATCGGGCTTACATGATGAGTTGTTTAATGTGGATGAAGGGACTAAATCAAGGTCCGACCTAGCAAATGGAATGGTTCGTTAAGAGGATAAGAACAAAGATTTTGGACGGGGACTCGAGTGGGAGGCTGATTGGTTGTGGAAGCACGTTGATTGAGGCAATCAGACCTGCTACAACATCGAAAGCCTTCTTGTCCCTCTCTGTTGTAGGCCGTATTTTCTAAGCAACCGTGGGTGAAAGATTGGTTGAAATGTGGCTGACCTCTAGACGATCCCTTTTTCGTTAGCGTCAACGTGCTCTGAAGTTCTCCGAGCCCGTTTTATTTCAGCTGTGCTGACAATGCTGCCAGATTTCTCCTCCTGTTTGACACGCCACTTCGCTTTCACTGTTTGCAATAAAGACACAAAGTCGGTAGATGCTTTGATGAGTGTGATAAGATCTGTAAACCTGACAAGCAATGGAAGCTCATCTATATATAGTCTCCACAGCTGTGATGGTGCAAATGACAGATGACAGCTGTTTCTATATTCGGAAGCAGCAGCCAGGACGCAGATGAAGGTCCCACAACATTGACTAACAGCTAATAATCACAAATAAACTCTTAATTAACAATTGTATAATGTATGGTAGTGCTGTTTTGGCTGGAAACCATTCATTTTTTTTTAATGAATCACTCATTTAGTGCACTAAACTCCCTCATAAATAAAACGTGTCACTGCTTTGTCAAAGAATCACTGCAGCATGAGAAAGCAGCTTTATACTACGGGTTGTAAAGAGACATATCACTAGCTGTGCTTCCATCCACCTATTTTTATGCGCATTTTGGAATATTGCATAATGGAAACGCGATGATGCGCATAAAAAACTTATGCGCACAATTGAGTAGGATAAACTTTTTATCCGATAAGAAAAAATGTGCATAAACTATGATGGAAACACTTTTACCGAGTAAATTCGTCCATGCACATTAAAAAGTCATGTGACTTTGCACAGTGGAACGACCTAACTTGACTAACCAACGGACCCATCTCGTTGCACAGCATTAGAAATGTTGTTTTGGTCATTCTGAGCAAAGTCAGTCATCAAAGTATTTCTGTATAATTGTCCTACACGACTGGGTTCACAAACAGCAGGCATCCGCCTCTGAAAGCAATAACGGTATTTCTATTTACTGTTTGCTACACCGGTTTTGTCACTTGCCCATCACGGCACCGGCCCCACCGTCGTTTAGATTTTTTTATAATAATAAAAACCAACGCGGCTGCTCAGTGCAGTGTGCCGAACAACAGTCGCATCACAGATCCGCGGCAGGAGACTAATTTAATTTATCATCTGAGGAGATTGAGTCGAGTAAGGTGAGAAAGGCAAGATATTGGCAAAAGATTTAGTTTTAAAAATATTTTGGATTTTCAAAAGGCCTGTTGACTGTTGCTATTAATCTAAAAGGTGATTTTGGAAGCTCATTTGTTTCTTATTTATTTGATCCCACCGTGATTTTCAGTATTTTTTATAATTAAACTTTGTGGAAGTTATTTAACAGTTATTTTACATTAGGCCTACACCATGGTGCATTTTTATTCGTTTTGTTAATAAATTATTCATTCTATGTTTAATATAAGTGAGTTTGTCCTACTGTTTTGTTGTTGTCCATTCAGTCAGTTGACGCCGAATTGCAGCTAATTCGAAAGTGAAAGTAAAATGCGCATGGGCATTTAAAAGCGAAGAAAAGCGTGGAAAGAGGGAAAACTCTAACGAACTACCCCACAACCTCTCCCCCTAGTGATACCAGTATTACCGGTGTTGTCACACGTCGATTAACCGGTGGGAAAATTTCCTCACCCTCACATCCCTGCTGGTCACCCTGAGGGGCAAGCAATTTATTATATATATGAAAATTATTATTTTCAGTGGCTTCTCCTATTTTTCATAGTAGTATTTAGTGCAAGTTTATCAGGAAGTAACGATTTTGTTCTCTTTGTCTCGTTGGATGTTTTATACGATATTCCAGTTTTGTGCATAAGTTAAATTCGCATCTTTGGATGGAAACATAGCTACTGAGTGGATGAGTTTAATAAAGAAATACAGTCCTTCACTGAACTACTCAATAAGTTTTTTTTTTTTTTTTTTTAAATTGAATTTAACGTCTAGTTTGTGACACGAGTCATGCCAAATTACTATCTTCAAATGAATCAAATTGGCCACGCTCCACAGGAATTTGAATTCAAATGATAGGAAGAATTTCCTGAATTGTATTTTTTTTTAAAAATCAATTTATCATTCAAATGTTTGGGTCTGTAAGATTTTAAAGGGTTGTTCCAAACCCATAAGACCTTTGTTCATCTTTGGAACACAAATTGTGATGCTCCCGTAAATGTACATTGAAGACTGACACAGAAGAGGAGACATTTTTGAATAAAGTCAGTGTTTTTGTTTTTTGCACGCAAAAAGTATTCTTGTAGCTTCATAACATTGCAGTTGAACCACTGATGTCACATGGACTATTTTATTGTTGTCCTTACTTCTTTTCTGGGCTTCGAAGTAACCCGAAAGAAGTCTCTAATGCTTCTAAAGGTTGCATTAGTTTAATCATGAATAAAGAAAAAACAGTGCTGATATTGCAATTTAAAATAACTGTTATCTTTTAAATATATTTTAAAGCGTAATTTATTCTGTTATGTCAAAGCTGAATTTTCTGCAGCCATTGCTTCAGACTTCAGTGTCATATGGTTCTTCAAAAATTGATTTGATTTGTTGCTCAAGTAACATTATTATAATGTTTAAAACAGGTTTGCTGCTTAATATTTTCTTGGTTAACCATCATATTTTTTTGTTTCAAACGAATATTTTAACAGATAGATCAGATTTTTCATGTTAATTTTATGTTCCTTACAGTCATATTTCACCTGTAATTCTGCATCTTGTTTGCTATACACTCTTAAAAGTAAAGGTGCTTCATGAGGCCATAGAAGAACCTTTTTCTCTAAATGGTTCCATAAAGAACCTTTAACATCTGAAGAACCTTTCTGTTTCTCAAAATGTTCTTTGTGGCAAAAGAAGGTTCTTCAGATTATAAAAAGGTAAGACAGAGATGGTTCTTTAAAGAACCTTTGACTGAATGGTTCTTTATGGAACCAAAAATGGTTCTTCTGTGGCATCACTGTGAAGAACCTTTTAAAGCACCTTTATTTTTAAGAGTGTACCTCAATTCAGAGTTCTGAATGGCACACTCTTCTGTCTTAGGTGATGATGACCTTTCTGACATTTTATATTTACAATCCGTACCTACAGCCTCCATACCGCACTTGTGTTGTTTTCTTTTTCCCTTCACAATGATCGTGTCTGGGTTGCATATTGAATCAAATGATGAAAATGAAATAAATCTATATATATTTCAAGACAAACATCTGAGTCATTCTGATTCGGCTGGACTTTGAGTGGCTAAGCGAGACACTCTTTCATTCACCTTGTCCTGGATCATTACCAGAGCCGCTGGTGTCGATGCCATTATCGAGAAACCAGCAGCATAGATGCACTGTTGTGATCGCCCCATCCTCTCACAGGCTCATTAACCAACAGCTTTCAATCACATAAAGCCACTTCATCTTAATATGGTAAGGCACTGCGAGGACTTTTGAGCAATGTGTGGGGAGTTAGACAGCTGTAAAATATTCCTGTGTTACTTGGTATTCTAGTGAATGGCAGGGATTAATGTTTTGGATCATAAGCTCTGAAAGGCCTGCCTGAATGTCATCTATATCCATATTTTCTGAAAATGGATGACCATGGTTGCCCTTCTTTGGACGGAACTAACCAATTGAGATTGTGTTTGTACGTAAGAAGCATCATTATTAAATCTGTTGTCATTATGTCTTTTAGCTGAGCTCTATTACTCAGAATCAAGATATTGTCATGCAAATCACTCACTTGCCATTTAGCAGATGCGTTTCATGCTAAGCCACTTACAATAGTCTAATCGGCTAGAATTATGGTTCGTGACCCGTCGTCTTTGGAAAATTCAGCTCTGGGCTTCTATATGCTCTATTCTGAAGGAACACTATTAACTTTTAGTAGTTTGACAGTAGTCCAAAATAGTACAGGTCTTCTATATTTTCCAGGAACTAGCTAGTTTTTTCATTATAGTGTGACACTGCTTTTTTTAAATGTCACACTTTTCAAGCATGCAACTTTACTACCAGTGAGCAGAACTAAGGCTATATACATATATATATATATATATATATAAATATGTAATTTTTTGTGATGAATATAAATATAATAAAATGTATATATTTAGTTTAGATGTATCTGATTATATATATATATATATATATATATATATATATATATATATATATATATATATATATATATATATATATATTTTGTTATATCTATTCAGTCGTTTTGTTTGGCCAGTTCATGTTAATTAATGATTCAAAAATGATTCACAAAATTCCGATATTTTTGTTGAATATTTATATATATATGTTTTTGTTCAGTATTATGATTTTGACTCGGATTTATAAATTAGGGAATTTTTTGTAATAAATATATGTATAATATAATTGCAGTATTTAGCTTAGATGTATCTGAGATATATATATATATATATATATATATATATATATATATATATATATATATACATATATAAATTGTTGAACGTATTCATTCATATGAATGAATATTCCTATTTATTCCAATTAATTCATATTACATAATATACATATAATTTAAATATTAATATATTATTAGATGTATCTGATTTTATATATATAAAATAAAATAAACATTTTATATATAAGTATTAAACCTATCGTTTTGTTTGGACAGTTCATGTAAATTATTGATTCAAAAAGATGATTCACAAATTCATATATTTTTGTTGAATATTTATGTAAATGTTTTTGTTCAGTATTATGATTTTGACTCAGATTTATAAATTAGCATTTTTTTTTTAAATATAAATGTAAATAAATGTAATATACTTTAAAAAATATTTAGCTTAGATGCATCTGCTTAATGCAATTACCCTAATCCATTTATTCAGGAAAAAAAATAATTAATTAATTAATTAAAAAAATGAGTTTTTGTGTCAAAAATCTTATTAAGTTATAAATTATATACAGTAAATGGATAATTGTATATTTAAAAAATAATAATCCCCTCCACCCCCTTACATTGTTGATTTTAGTGTGGCTTTTTTTTTAAAGGGTAGCTTTTTATTAAAGGGTAGCTATACTTGAAGTGTATCTCGTAGCTCGGCAAACCACGTTCCCGAGTGGCTTCCCCAACCTGGCTTCTTTGAATAAACATTGAGTAGAGGTTATTCCAAATAACAGGTTGAGAGTCTGCGTTTTCATGAAGAGCCGCTCTCACAGCACTTAAAGAACCTACACGACTAATGCAAGCAGATCAAATCTTTCATTTATAATATAGCGCGCTGCTGGACACCCAGGTGACTTCCATTTCTGAGGTGAGTAAATTGGCACTCCATAGACAGGTTGAGAAGTCAGGAAGGTTGGCGACTGGTAAAAATAATGAAAAGCACCTAGCGAGGAGAGCTGCCTCCCCTGGACCTGCTGGCTTCTAACTCCTCTCACATTCGCACCCTTTTATTTTCCCTCAGGCCTGTAAAGATGCTCATCTCTGCACTAGAGTACCTGAAAGTGGGTCAGGGCTCTCCTCCCGTTTCATCTCATGTCCTCTGTACTGCACTGTCTTAATTGATTCTCTCAGTATCTGGGGTTTTGAAGTGCACCACTAAAATAAAAGTTAGCCGCGTGAAGAGAGCGCTTCTTTTTTCGCAAGAGGGCCTAATTAGCATACAGGGCCTGAGGTAGTTTGTCGCTGGCCTCGTCAGTATGTCTTGGGAGCTTTCTAGGATGAACTGAATGGCTCCATCTCCCCCAAAATAAACCGGTTCACTGTCTGACATGTAGCCCAGTTGAGAGTTCTATTTTCATAAGTGTTGCATTCATTTCGCCCAGCTCCTCGGGAGAACGGCATCTCAGCAAGGCGGCGGAGTGACTTGGAGTCTCTCACTAGTGTAGATGTCTTTCAGCCTGTATTTTCAGTTGACAAATTGCACCAGTGTTTCACTGAGTTCAGAGCCAGGGGAAATCAAACAGCTGCAGAGAGACGGATCATGCATAATATCATGTCCCCTTTATTCACAGAAACATTGTCCCTGACAAGAGAGTTAGCCATCTTTGTATTTAGTACACTTCACTTTCATTATCGCTCATCAGCTACACAAGCATTTAAAAGGGTGATATGCTGAGTGATAAAAGGGTGATATTCATTTTAGCGCTTTTTCCCCCACTTATAATGTTATCATTGTGCTATTCACTCCAAAAAATTATTTAATGAAATAGTTCACTCAAAAATCAAAATCTGTCATTGTTTACTCACTTCCATATCATTCTTAACATGGATGATTTTCTTTCTTTCTTTTTTGCACAAAACAAGCTGAATTTTGCTCCCAAAATGACCAAAAACACCACCATAAAACACCTCCATAATATTTGTTTGATGAAAATGCTGAAAGTCATCATTCTGTAATAATCTTCTAACACACCTCTCAAATTGAATTATTTGTGTGTTCAAATACTGTAGGTGACAGCAATTAGTCTCACAAGTCTTGTAACCAATCACAATGCACCAAATTTTAGTCTATGCATATTTTATTGAATGAGATTTAAGCAACATTTAAGTAAATATAACAATTTTTAATTTTGCATGCACATACTCCACCCTATCTTTGGCTTTTAGAATTATGTCTCGCAATCAACCACGGTGCACCAAATTGTAATATATGCATATTTGATTAAATGAGATATAAGGAACATTTAATTAGAATATAACTGATTTTTTTAAAATTATCATTTTATTTTATATCATTGTATTCATCCCCATCTCTAAATTTTAGAATTAAGTCTTATATAATTATGTCTCGTAACCAATGGCAATGCACCAAATTTTAATCAATTCATATTTTATTAAATGAGTAGTAAATATGTACATATGTAAATTATGACAATTTCTATTTTTGAAATTAGCATTTTAATTTTGCATGATCACATTCGAGCCCATCTTTGACATTTTGGAATTATAGCTCATAAATCAACCACAGTGCACAAAATTGTAATATATGCATATTTCATTGAATGCGATTTAAGCAACTAAGTAAAATATGACAGAATTTTCTTTTTTAAATTATCATTTTATTTTATCATCATCATATGCATCCCCATCTCTGAATTTTAGAATTAAGTCTTGTATAATTATGTCTCATAACCAAACAGAATGAACAAAATTTTAATCAATTCATATTTTATTCAAATAAATTATGACAATTTTAATTTTGCATGATCACATCTTTGACTTTTAGAATTGTCTCGTATAATCACGTCTCGTAACCAACCACAATGCACTAAATTTTGATGCATGCATATTTGATTGAATGAGATTTAAGAAACATTAAGAACATTAAGAAACAAAATATGCCAGAAATTTAATTATTTTTTTAATTATCATTTTATTTTACATCATCATATTCATCCCCATCTCTGAATTTTAGAATGTATTCTTGTGTAATTAGGGGTTTAAGCGCATAATTGTTAGAATGGGCAAAGTTTAGGAATCTCCATGTAAAACTGATTGGGCAGACCAAACTGTAAGTTGTAGAGACTTGAAACGTGGAAGGATGGTAGTACTCACATCGTCTACAACGTCACCAAGGCTCACCCCAATCGGCCTGACGGGGGCGCTACAGCGATCAAAAGTACAAAATCACTCATAACTCCTAAAACTCCTTAGATTCGATCATGAGCCTATTTTAAAAACCTACTTTTTCAAACTAGTCCCAGGTTTTTTGTCTAGGAGCTTGGCCACTTGGTGGCGCTATAGGAGGGAAAACCCTTACAAATGGCTATAACTACGCTGCCATTTGTCCTGTCAACATGAAAATCGCTGTGCATGATCAGGGTCCAAAGTGCCACAAGCATCCATAAGTACATTTGCATATCTCAAAAAAAAAAAAAAAAAAAAAACCATGGTCGCTGTTGGCCGATGAAGTTTGAGCACCTGTTAAACAAGGTTAATGGAGGCTGATCGGAAAGAAAATCGATGGGCCTGTTTGACTCACGGCTCCAAAGGTCTGTGAGAAATTTGAAATAAATTTGAAAGAAATCGGCCACTGGAGGGGCGATATTGCATTTTTCAATCGTAAACGATTGTACATTGCACATTTTTTCGCACATACATGCAATATTCATATTATATGATAGAACTCCTCATTCTGGACAACTTTGCATCTAGAACCACTGCTGACAATCAAATCGTTTGCTGAACGATTGAGAACATGTATAAAAAACCTACTTTTGCAAACTAGTCAGGTTTTTCTTTCAATCTGGAAAAAAACACTGCGGTACAGTTCTCTGGATTCTCTAGGTCAATAATTATCAAAATGTTTTTGAAATTTACCCTTCGGGAAGCTATAATGGAGTCGTTTAGAAAAGAGACCTGTCTAAATTTACCCAAAATCTTATAAAGCCTAAAGGAAAACTCAAAACTTCATGAAACCTGCTGAACACATGTGACAGGTGATTCTAAACAAGCATGCAAAGGAGATCAGACCACAGCTGGCGCTTTAACAGTCATAATCATAATTTTTCTATGGTAAATTACCTGGATTTGCCAAAAATGTTTTTTTTTTTTTTAAATCAATAATTTAGGTGCTAAATTAAGTGTTTGAACACATATAATCACTGCTTGCTGCTATATTTATGTCTTGTAATCAAAATGCACCTCATTTTAATCTATGCATATTTGACTGAATGGGATTTAAGCAACATTTGAGTAAATTATGACAGAATTTGAATTAATTTTTGAAATTATCATTTTGATTTTACACAACCATAGTCCACTCCATCTCTAACTTTTAGAATTAATCAGGCTTATTTTGTACTGTATCTTTAGGACTTCCATGTAACCTCTTTGTATGTGAAATTAATAAAAATACAATGTGTTAATATGTGGGCAGTCATATGTTAAATGTAATTTCTCTTTATAAAGATCAAGAAATATGTGACCCTGGGCCACATGTTCCATGAAGATATTTTGTAAATTTCCTATGGTAAATGCATCAAAATTTAATATGCATTCCTAAGAATTTAATTTGGACAAATTTAAAGGCAATTTTATCAATTTTTTTTTTTTTTTTTTTTTTTTTTTGCACCCTCATATTACAGATTTTCAAATAGTTGTATCTCGGCCAAACATCAATAGAAATTATGACTGGTTTTGTGGTCCAGGGTCACATATGTGATTTTTAATTATTTGACCTCCTTATACATTGCCATTTCTGATCTTTGTAAATCACATTGATTGAAATGTTATTGAACGTATGCACTCTTCTAATGGCTGGACATTCACAGTGTTCATGAATGGCCTCAAGGGATTTTTCCTCCATTGAAAAAACTAACTCTCCACTAGTTGTTACATAATAAGGTTAATTAATTTTAGGGTGATCGCTTGGGCATTTAATTAGACTGTTATGGTAAAATATTCACCTTGCCTCGCTCTTTTGCTCTCATTAGACCCAAACTATATTAACTTTGATGATTCCCTCTTTGCATCATTCCTTCATTAGTTGCCTTTTCCTTTAATGAGAGCATTCCTCTCTTTATTCTGATGCAGAGACTCACAGTAATTTGCACATCTTCAAGGCACAATTCGTAGCGTTGGAAGTGCAACAACAAATGCCTTTAGAAAACAACAACGCCCTCCTTATCCTTCTGTGTTGGATTCGTACAGACGTTCAAAGGCACAAAACTTTCCTGTGGCTAATTCTTGAGGGAAAAAGCCAGGCTGTTTTATCAGGTGTGGACTCTATGTTTAAAGGCGTGATTATCGGAAATGCTCGCTTTCAAGCATCCGCGTCTCTCCTACCTTGAGTGCCACAGCTGCTGCAGGTGCACACACAGAAATGCTGCAATATTGACCACCGAGCGTTTGGAACTGTTTTCTCATCTTGCCGTGTGACAAGAAACTGACAATTGAATCAAAACACTTTGTACCCTGTAAACAGATCGGATACCGCCACTTATAAAAGGACCGAGCGGCAAAATGCACCAGTCGGAACCACTGCATAATTGATAAGTCTTATCACGTTCATCAACATACATTCTGCAGCCTGCATTCTGCATTATTGATGCGAGGGCATTGTTCTGCATGGCAGACCTCCGAGACTTTTGACAGACGAGTCAATATGCTCTGATGGCCGCAGTAGTGCGCTTTGATTACCGTGGAGAAAATATTGCAGCTTTGTTTAAGCAACGGTCCGCCGGAAAACAATAAAATAGCAAACGCAATTAAACAAATATGATTAGTTCCTAGATCATCTGGTAAATGACTATTTTGTTAGCTGGAGATATTAGTTTGTCATACATAATGAGTGTACTTTGTCTATTTATTTAATCAGTCCCATTTAAATTAAATAATTCGAAAACATCCACAATTCATTGCTTTTTGGAAAGATAATGGTAATCGTATAATTGTGTCATCAAAATAAAATTAGCCTTAACTAAACTGAACTGGAGATTGAATTATGTAATAAGCATACGGCTTGTCGAGAGGCTCTCAGAGAGATACATTCGAGCGCTTCAGTGCAAATATCGAGGAAAATGTCAAACCCAAAATAAATTCAATACCATAATGTGTATTTCTATGCGTAAGTGGGTGTGATTTTTTTTTTTTTTTTTTTTTTTTTTTTTTTTTTTACCAGGAGGTCTTAACTGGTGGGCTGTGACTTAAAAATTAGCTGCAGAACAGTTCTGGGAAATATGCTAAATGCAAATTCTAAAATGCAACTAACCATATAATTGTACATAGATGAGGGCAACAAAGCACAAGAGTGAGAAAATGCTGTCAAATGAAACACTATTGTATTTTGATGCAAACCGATCTGTTATGGTAACATGACAAATGTATGAATATTTAGCTCGGTGTTTGTTTCAGGATTCACTGGTGAATCACACTTCTGCTGTTGTTTATGCATTATGCAGCTGTTTCCATACAATGCCAGTACATGCTGACAATCCAGTTATTTTTTTTTTTTTCCAAAAAAATATAACAAGCAACACAAAAGTGGTGCATACAACTCATGCACTACATTCTGAGTCTTCTAATAGCATGGAATGGCTTTGTGTGAGGAACAGATGAAGATGATTTTATGTATTGACAAATTTCTCCTCCATAAAGCTAACTGGTGCTAATTGCTAAATTGCAATGGTTTTGTGAAGAATAGATGGTCGCAGATGGGGTTTATGCAGGTTTTATTGAGGTTTTAAAACTTTTTAAAGAGCTTTAAGACCAAGCGAAATTTTAAGAAAAATTAAAAGGAACATCATACATCATTATGTTCTTTAAATGTAAATAAGCTGTATTAGTAACACTTGAAAAAGTTTTAAAAAATACAACCAATATCTGTTACTTTTTAATTCATTTTACATCTTACAGCTCTGTTCCCAACCCTTAGAATATTCAGTTGGCTTCTACTGTACTTTCTGATCACACTGCAAAAAATGTAACATTCTTCATCAGTATTTCTAGTGCAAGATTGTTAAATCAAGATATAAGTATTTGGGAAGCAAAATGACAGAACTTTAGTTTTCTGCAAAATTCATCATAACAAAGTGAGTTTGATTTAAAAAGAACAAATATCTGCCAGTAAAACAAATTAATTTGAAGGGAAAACAAGTTTTCATACCCCACTGACAGATGTTTGTTGTTGTTTTAAGCTCACTTTTTGTTCAGTTACTCAGAGAATAAGATCTGTTTTGCACCTCAGGTAAATGTATCTCGATTTAAAATATTTAGATATTTGTATTGGAAAAGAAAGCAAAAATACTGGGGAAGATATACATTTTTAGCAGTGCTTGCAACATATAATGCAATGACTTTATGAATTTAAGATTTTCCATTTTGATTTAATGGAGAAGTCCACTTCCAAAACAAAGATTCACATATAATGTACTCACCCCCTTGTCATTCAAGATGTTTATGTCTTTCTTTCTTCAGTCGTAAAGAAATTATGTTTTTTAAGGAAAACATTTCAGCATTTTTCTCCATATAATGGACTGCTATCGTGCCCCGATTCTGAACTTCTAAAATGCAATTTAACCCTCTGGGGTCTGAGGGTGTTTTGGGGCCCTGGAGAAGTTTTGACATGCCCTGACATTTGTGCTTTTTTCAGTATCTTAAAAACATATAAATGGCTAAAGTCTGATTACATTGTAATGCAGCTTCAAACGATCCCAAATGCGGTTGTAACGATCGTTTTTTTTTTTCATAAAAATAATACAATTTCTATACTTTTTAATGTCAAACACTCAACTTGTCTTACTCTGCCTGGACTGTTTTTTCCGGTTCATGACAGTTAGGGTATGTCGAAAAACTCCCATCTCATGTTGTCCTTCACCTTAAAAAATCATCCTACATTGCTGCAGCAGTACTGACATAGGCTTTGCAAAGTGAACATGCAAAAAAGATCAAACACCCTTAACAAAAAAGGTAATACAGTGATATAGGATGATTTTGAAGTTGATAAGACCCTAGAATAAGACGCTTCTTCCTCGGCCGGGATCGTTTACAACCGTATTTGGGATCATTTGAAGCCGCATTTAAACTGCATTTTGGAAGTTCAAAATTGGGGCACCATAGCAGTCCACTATATGGAGAAAAATGCTGAAATGCTTTCCTCAGAAAACATAATTTCTTTAAGGCTGAAGAAAGAAAGACATGAACATCTTGGATGACAAGGGGGTGATATGTGAATCTTTGTTTTGGAAGTGGAATTCTCCTTTAAAGGGATAGTTCACACAAAAATGAGAATTCTGTCATTGATTACTCACCCTCATGTCGTTCTAAACCTATAAGACCTTTGTTCATCTTCAAAAAGATATTTTTGATGAAATCCGAGAGCTTTCTATCCCTGGATAGACGCCAACGCAACTGACACATTCAAGGCCTAGAAAGGTAGTAAGCACATTGTTAAAATAGTCCATGTGAGATCAGTGGTTCAACTGTGATGTTATGAAGCTACGAGAATACTTTTTGTGCATGCAAAGAAAACAAAAACAATTTTATTTAACAATTTTTTTTTTCTCTTCCGTGTCAGACTTTTAAAAATAAAGGTGCTTTAAGAGGTTTTTCACAGCGATGCCATAGAAGAACCATTCAGTCACAGGTTCTTTAAAGAACCATCTCTTTCTTACCTTTTTATAATCTGAAGAACCTTCTTTCACTACAAATAACCTTTTGAGAACAGAAAGGCTCTTCAGATGTTAAAGGTTCTTTACGGAACCATTTAAACAAAAAAGGTTCTTCTATGGCATCATGAAGCACGTTTATTTTTAAGAGTGTTTGACGGGCGTTCACGAGATAACATAATGGTAATATAATATATATTCAGTGTTTGATTTTGCGATTATAATTTTAGTATAGTGTCCAAAGAAGTACAGTCTGTTTCTTGGAGTTGAGCACCTCTATCTTAGACCTTTGTGGTGATCTCACTGCCGCATACCTGCGGTCGAAGAGGCAGCTGCGGAGTAAATTAGTTTGTGTGTCTGGAGGTCTCTTCCTCTCTCCCTCCCTTCAGTACTTTCCCGCTGTGCATGGCTCCTCTGCAATGAGAATTACAGAGCTCCTCCTCTTTTCCCCTGCAGAAGAGTCGGAGAGCGAGTGTGGAAGAGAGCAAGAGAGATATGAGCATGTCAGAAAAACACATCTGCTTGATGTTGTTTCTTGTCCTCATTTGCTAGTTTTTTCCAAATGTTGTGCCAATGTGTTGGGATCAGAGAGCCGACACGGCTTCCTTTTGAAGTTTAAATAGACGGTTGGTGGTTTCCCTCTTTTAGTGCCGCCAAAGTGCGCCTCAGTGTGCGTGTAACGCTTCCATCTGAAAACACCAGGAAAGAAATGGGCTGCATGGCTGATCGCAAATATTAATGTGGGGGTTACACTCTATACCGCGAGCGCTAAATGCGCTTTGAATGTAATTCCTTGCCTCTGTCACGACAAAATTGTCCTCATTTGATATTCAGCTTGAAAGCATTTTTTAGTACTCTTTTAATGGCTAAATTTTAAAGCATGTTAAAAGAGCGTTCGCTGTAATAAAGCAAAGACAACTAGATTTGCACTTCCTGAATGAAATTCCGCTGCTTTCAAGGTAGCAAAAGAAAAGTGTTGAAGTTTAAAGTAGGTTTAAGGTTTTATGCTTTGATTCTGTGTTAAAGAACCAGACTGTCTGGTTCAGAAGTGTAAAAGGTGTCTCTGTATGGTCGATGCTGAAAACGAAGAGCAATAACAATTCAAAAAGCTCTATCAAAAGCTCTTTTAATTACATTTTGAGTTTTTAACTAAACAATACAAGTGATAGGATGGTTTTTTTTTTTGTTTACTTGGTATCTGTTTCTGTGGCATCATGCTTAATATACATTACAGGATGAGTCTTATTTATTACATTTGCTATTTATTAAGTTAGGTAATAAAAATATTCATTCATAACATTCACAGTACATTATCTTAATGCTATCATACAGCATTTGATTTTAATAATGTTAGTAAATTAGTAAATGTTGACATTAACATTGCACTGCAATTGACAGATGCTTTAGATGTATTTTTATTGTTAGTTTATGTTATCTAATGCACTGTAGTTAACGTCTTTAAATTTATCTTGTTCAGATATTTTTGTCTTGCAAAATAAGAATAATACTGATTTTGGATACTACTAATAAAATAAAAAATGTTAATCAAATAAAAATAATTATTATTATTAATGCACTGTATTTTATGTACAATCATTTGTAATCTTAACTGTTTTAATTCATGTTACATTTTTTAATCATTTTAAATGTCCTTAAATGTCTTGTTTTTATTGTTGACTATTTTTTTAATGATTATCTTAATTCCTTTTATGTACAGCAGTTTGAATTACCGTCATGTATGAAATGTGCTATATAAATAAACTTGCCTTGCCTTATTATTAATTATTTTACTATGATTATTATAAATAATAATTGTATTATTATTGTTATTATTATTATTATTATTATTATTACGTAACACTAAGGTTTTAAGGTTAAACAATAAGGTTTCATTAATGAACTATATTAGTTAACATGAACAATATTTATATAGCATCTATTAATCTTAGTTCAGACTTTACTAATACATTATTAAAATTTGATTTAGATTTATCTGTTAACATTAATGTACTGTGAACTAACATTAACAAAGATTAATAAATGCTGTAAAAATACATTGTTCATTGTTAGTTCATGTTAGTTAATGAATTAACTAATATTAACAGATGAGATTTTATTGTAAAGTGTTATCTATCATTATTTTTTATTAATTATTTTTAATTAATTAATTTGTTTACAGTGTAAAATATGGCTAAAATTATCTTTAAAAAAAAAGAGAATGTAGTTTTTGCATTAAGCAATTCAGCCTGAATTAATTTGCTGAAACTGCAGAAGAAGAAAAAGAAGAAGAAAACATTCAATTTATCAATAATTAACAACAAGCCCAAGAACTACTTGATGATCTAACCACAGTATGTCCTCTTTTGCGGTTTGCTGTCAGCAACATAATTAGTTAGTCTGAGGGAATTTCATAGCATAGGATGTGCTGTCAAAGTGCTATTAGACAATAAAATAATAATAATAAAAAAGAGTCACATGCAGTGCATGGATATTATGCCCTAGCATGCAAAGTCAGCGCTTACATGGCGATTCCAACCCAGGCAGGTGTTGTTATCAGTGCAAAGGTTAAGGAAATGTGAAATGACATTTATCTGGTTCCCTATAGGATCTCACACCCAACCTTTAGATATCTGTTTATTCTCGGCCATGACTGGCCTCAGCAAACACGTGGTGATATTGCTGTGTGTGTTTGTGCCGTGTGGAGGTCCCACAGCTGTCTGTGACATTTTGCCGCTCTAAGATATCTGGTTATTCGCTCCAGTCCAAATGTGCTCTGGAAGATATTTACAGCTTTAATTTTGTGGGTTGACCGTTTTCCATCTTTCTGGAGGAAAAAAGATCAGAATATTCAATTAGAGCATGGTCGGGCTCCTCTCTTCTTATGAAATGTCATTCTGTCATCATGCTTTTGGCCTCACAGTTCAAACTTTCAATGATTCGATGGCACTTATGTCTCTAGAAACATACTCAGTGCAAGTCGTCAAATTGCATTCTCAGTGTTGCCTCAAGGGGAGCAATAGTAGGCATTAGTGCACACTGACTACAGTTGGAGTTCTCTTTCTCTTACAGGCCAGCTTCTGTCGACAGGGAAAACAAAAAAAAAAAAAAAAAAAAAAAAAAATTTCATCAAATTCTTGACTTTTTTTTTTTTATTAAAAATTAAACTGTAATATAAAATTGAAAATTAAAGATCAGGCTTAAGATTCAATTGCTAATATTTAACATTTTATCAAATTTGGTCCACCCTTCTGAAAAGGATTGTTTTAAAAAAAAATCTTGTTGAGCAATTTAGTTTAAACTGTCCGCATGACTCTCTGTAAATTTATATATGGATAAAAAATTATAGATCCCAAAATGTCAGTTTTAAAAGGTCAGTCTTAAAATACATTTTGAAAGGTCAGTCTTTAAATGCGGCAATAAATCTGAAAATATTTAATATTTTAAAAATTTGGTCCTGAAAAGCGTTGGTTTAAGAGAGTTTTCTTGAGCAGTTTAGTTAAAGATAAACTCTGTGCAATTTTATATTTGAAAATAAAATTCAAATATACGAATTAAAGATCAAGCTTAAAATGCAAAAATAAATATAATAATATTTAATATTTTAAAAACCCGGTTCATATTTTTAAAACAGGTTGATTTAAAGAGAATCTTATTGAGCAATTTAGTTAAAGATAAACTGTTTACAGTTTATGAAAATCTATATAAAAATATGACATTAAAATATAGTGCAAAATTATAGACTGGGCTTAAAATACAACAATAAATGAACTGTCTACAGTATATGCAAATTTATGTAAAAATATGAAATTAAAATATAGTACAGAATTACAGATCTTGCTTAAAATGCAACAACACATTTGAAAATATGTAATATTTGGTCAAATATATCATCATCATATTACTGAAATGGGTTGGTTTAAAAACAATCTTGTTGAGGACTTTAGTTAAAGATAAACAGAAGGAGGGTTTCATATATACATTTATTACTGTATAAATGTATATATGAATACAAAATTAAAACATAGTACAGAATTGTGGATCAGGCTTAAAATGCAATAATAAACTCATAATATTTATTATTTTTACTTATTATTTGTATTATTATTTAATTTTTTTTTTTTTTTTTTTTAGTTAAGCTACACATATGACTGTGCGTAAATGTGTATATATGAAAACATATATAATATAGTACAAAACTATAGATCATTGCAACAATAAATTTGACAATTTATAACATTTGATCAAACTTGGTACATCTTTCTGAAAAGGTTGGTTTAATTACATTAAATTGCTCAACAAGATTCTTTTTAACCATAAACTTTGTATGTAACATTTTATATTACGTTTATATAAATACAAAATTAACATATGTGGCCTTGGACCACAAAACCAGTCATGAGGGTAAATTAAGATTTATACACTCTTAAAAATAAGGGTGCTTCACAATGCCATAGAAGAACCTTTTTGTCTAAATGGTTCCATAAAAAACTTTTAACATCTGAAGAACCTTTCTGTTTCACAAAAGGTTCTTGTGGAGAAAGAAGCTTCTTCAGATTATAAAAAGGTAAGAAAGAGAAGGTTCTTTCAAGAACCTTTGACTGAATGGTTCTTTGTGGAACCAAAAATGGTTCTTCTATGGCATCACTGTGAAGAACCTTTTAAAGCACCTTTATTTTTATGAATGTACATCATCTGAAAGCTGAAAAAATAAGCTTTCATATTTAGTCCAAATGATTTTTGGCATAAAAGAATTTTGTTCAGCAATTTAGTTAAATGTAAACTATTAACATGCTTATAAGCTACCTGCCAAATGAACCCAAGTATGCATGTTAAGTATGTACACCAGGGGAGTGCACTTGCAGCGTGTTTGCCAAGCATTTGTGTTCAGCGGTAGCATACGTAGAGTTTGCTTCTGACCCTAGAGTTGCGTGTGTGTGTGTGTGTTCTGATTTGTTGCTTGCTATGCAGTCTTGAAGCTTTTTCCAGACTGTGACATCCCACATTCAAGTTCTATCTTTGTCTTTTGGCGGGGTGCAAACCCCATGGAACTCACTAGCAGCCAGCTAGTAAAATATTAAGTGCCTGGGCTTCTTATCTTTGTACAGTGTGTGGTGTGAGTCCACTGTATTCTAGGAAGAGTGCACAAGCACCATCTGCATGGCTGAAAGACCTGTCAGCCAATCACGAGACAACAATAATGGCCCTTAAGGTCAGCGAGTCAACTAAATGCTTATCGTGGCAACATTTTATTGCCCGGGCCAAAAACTTTGTGCGATATTTGCCTAAATCAGCAAGGGAACCTTAGGGATCTCTCAAACGAACAATATTTCCTGACGTGCTCTCTTGATCCCAAAGCTAATTTCAGTTGTAGGCCGTACAGTTATCTGGATGTGATAATATGCTTTGTTATTCCACTAATGTGATGGAAAAGTTGACAAAGCATTGTGATTTGTCATGTTGTGTTTATCTCATTGCTGTTTCAATTTGACTCAGTCTCTTTAAGCCTTGAGTCAACCAGGTGATTTTCAGATACAGGGAACCGATGTTTAAAATACATTGGATTATGCCGCTCCAAATTCCCTGATTGAATTATTTAGGTCTCAGCCACAATGAGTAAACAGCTCAACTAATATCAATAAATCCTGCACTGACATGATAATGTTTGAATGTTATTTCAGCCTGAGCTGTTTTTACTCTGATAGATTTTTACAACAATGATCCAAAAAACTAATAATTATTTCCTGTTCATTTTACATGCCAGAAGGAAATAAGAAATAATATTTTTGGACCATCAATATGTTCATAAACATCCTTTTTTATTACAGCACTAAAAATAAAATATAAAATAAAATAACATTTAAAAAAATGGAAAGAAATTACTTTTATCCATCATGGATGAATTGATTGATCTGAAATGACAGTATAAAGACATTTATAATATTACATAAGATTTCTATTTGATTTCTGTTTCTGTTCGTTTTATTTGAACCTTCTCTTCCTCAAAGAATCCTGAAAAACTTTCAGAATTTCCACCAAATTATTATATTATAGCGTATATAATATAATAATAATTAATAATAATGAATAATAATTATTATTATAGCGTCACAGCCATTTTCAACATTGATAATAATAATAAATCTTTCTTGAGTGTATCAGCATATTAAAATTATTTGATCATGTGACAGAAAATTACAGAAGTTAAAATAGATGAAATGCAAAATTTTACATGAATTTTACATAAATTTTAAATGAGAAAGTGTATAAAGTTATAGCATATATATAATTTGTATTACAGTACAGTTTTATTACAGTTTTTAATTTTTGTAATAAATCAAAATAAGAATTTGGAGGGAAATGTGCTTCAAATTTTTACAATTCTTAATGTGTTCTAAATAAGAAACTAAATCTGCCAGCAGGTGGCGATAAATGTCTTTATGAGACATTCATTTATTAATTTGATTCGTTCAAACGGCTGATTCATTCAGGAATTAAGTAAATTGCTCTTTTTATGAATGGGCGTTTGAATCATTGATTCAGATGATTTGTTCAAAATGCGGATTCATTCAGAAACGAAACACCACTGCGTTGCTCAGAGACATGCAACAATTCTGCTATTGCTTCCAAAGTAATATGTTCTCTGCAAAATTGAGCAAAAATATATAATATTGTGTTTAAAACATAACACAATATCCACTTCCTTTTTACTGAACTGTTGTATAAAATTACATTTAAGCTTGTGATAGATCGGGACAAAATCAGCACTCGTGACATATTACTCTTGTATTGTTCCCAAAATTAGGCTTCAGTTCCTTTTTTATATAAAACAATTTCCCACAGGCGTTCTCTTGGTTTTGGGATGAAATGTGAACTCCGCATACTTTCGTGAAATTCACCCTGCTATCAACAGAATAATGCAAAACCATAAATGAACGCCTTCTTTCGGTAATCTTTCCAATCTAACCTTGCCAATATTTCAGAGAAATCAAACTCATTTAATGACTGGCAAGTATTGATGGGAACTACTAAGTCAATGGTAGAGCTCTGAATAAAAATAAATGTTTTTTTTTTCATTTTGCCATCAGTCTCTTCATGGTGTGTTTCAATGTCTCCATCTTAACTAATCACACACTTTATTTGTGTAAGTCCCTTATCTGTTCCCAGACTCAAACTGAAGCCTTGGAAAACAGGTCTGACCTTAGCCTGCCTGATTCACTCTACATTGATTAAACTGAATTTGCGGTGAATGATCAGGTCCAAATTACTTCTCCACTCGAAATGGTGTGCATTAAACCCACCATGTCACCTTCAGTCTTCTTAGAAAGGATCCGTTCCCAGAATGAGAGCTCATCCATGGCACCTCCTCCCATTGTGGCCCACATCTCTCCTGCTTCTAGAAGAGATGGGAAAGAGATTATTCCTTTAAGATCAATTACAGCTCTAACTGACTGAATGGTGTCAGCCCAACGCGCTTAAAGAAGCCGAGACAAGGAGGTGCTTTAAAAAAGAAAGCCGTGAATGGCACGTGTGGGCGCGGTGTGATCCAAATTCTGCAGCTTTTTTTTTTTCCGCACGTGACTTTCCCAGAGACCGTGCAGATGGGTTAATTTTATCAAGAATATGTACGCTGTGAAAACATTCCCAGTGAGACTGCAATTTGTGCTTCTAATTTTACAGTGCACGATAAGTAATTGTCCTTTCACAACAGCAGTGGCTTAGCATTAAGGGTTTTGGAGGTGGAGTAACCCTCCAAATATGTAAAGCATTATGAGAAACAGATAACGATCTCATTAGTGCTATTTATAATTGCCATATCTAATATTTCCTTGAGCACACACTTGAGTATGATATCAGATAGGATATGAGGAACAATACCATTTCTCTGCGGCACACTGCACCAGCGAAGATTTATTAGCCTGTTGCTAAGTGGAGGCTCCCTTGGGCAGTGCAGACTAAAGGTTGGTATTCTATGGTATGCATACTAGCGCTTGCATACTCTTGGATTGTTTTTAAGAAGTAGAGTGCTGTAGGGTTACCGAAAATGGAAATAACTTTTAATAAGTGCGCTTGGAACGGCTAAATATTATTGGCAGTTACAGAATTTCCTGTACAAATCTCTTTAAACTGCTATCTAGAGATAGCAACGAGCACTAAGGTGCTGTATAGTTTTTTTGGTGTGATTCTTTTGTTTACCATCCACATTAACATTGTATCTGCTCTGTATTTTGAGAAAGGCAGCAGATGACAACATTATCCAGTGTGCAACCCAATGTATATACTTGATTGTTGGCTCATTTGTAGGATTGTGCAGTGCCTTGAGTGTTTACCTGTGCCAGTATGTGGATGTTGTTTTGACAGTCTTCCCATCCTATAAACGTCAAATAAAGCTAAAGTGTTTACATTGAAGGTGTTTTTGCTTTATAGGCGAACAAAATGTCTGCTCCAACCATTTCCCCTTTTCCTCAAGGAATTTAATGATTGCTTACTCACTGGCTCTAATGTGCCTTTGGTTAGCAATCAAGCTATGCGCTACGACCCCTAGCAGGAGACATTTTGGGATGACAGAGACATAAGCGTAAACATATTATTCACAGCACTGATTATAGGTCTGCAATTTCAAAACCTTACATAAAACTGTATACAGGTTCAGTGGTTTTTTGAAAACTTTGTCTAGTCTACTGTTATTCAGAAAGAGTGTGACCTTAGAAGTGGCCAGTTATGGTGTGTGTGACTCAAGGCTGTAATGGTTTAGTGTTCAAAATGTGACAGCCATAAAAGGTTAAACTTCAAGGACTAGTGTACCTTTACAAAAAGTCTAATTTTCTAGTTAAATGTAAAAATCATTGAAGCAAAATAAATTTACTTGAGGAACAAGGTTGCTTAAGATATTAAGACTAACTTTTAAACAATGAGTGTATTTTGTCATACTGAACTGGCAGATTTTTTAAAATGTTTTAGGACAAAAATGTGCTTTAAGACAAAAATACACTTAATACTAGGGCTGGGTAAAAAAATATAGATTTCCCGATTTTAATCGATTCTCATTTTTATAAAACAATACTGCTTCTTAAATCCCAAGGATCGATTAGTCCAGCCCCAGATAGTACACGTACGTCTGCAAGATGTCTGTTAAAAATCACTTGATCTGGAAAGCATCTGCTGTGTGAAAACATATGACAGACGACTGTAAAATGTAAGTTTTACATACGTTCTAAATCATAAACATCTTAAAGTTATCTAATAGACATCTATTTGACATCTGATAGGAAATGTCCTATAGACGTATTGCAGATGAGCAAACGCTCAAAAAAATACGTCTTGCAGACATCAAATAGACATCTCTGTGATGTATGCGTGCTATCAGGTTATTGTTTTCAGATAATGAACAGAACATTGTAGCACGCTTCCCATCCAGTAAATCATAATAAGCTTTGTGCTGTGTTACTTTTGATGCATAACAAAGTCTCAGAATTAAAAATCTGTCCATTTTATTACTGTATCCAAACAATAAATGCCGTTTAATGTGGATCGCTGTTTATGTTTGAATATATCCGTCAAGTTTTTATGACAGCCACCATTTATAAACACGATCACAGATCGCTGTGCCTCAGTTCAAGAGAAGTAGCACTGTGAAACGCATAGGAACTGATCATCTCCTTCGCTTTAATACCAGTTTCAGCGAGAAATAAACATGAATGAACATCTGAAGGTACGTTTAAAGAAAGAGTACAACTTACCGATATCCATATCTTGCCTTATGTAATCACTAAATCAGTGAGAAGAAGTCAATATAACAACTTGTAAACAATGTCATGTAACATCACATTTACCTCAGAAAAAAACAGTTAGCTAGAAAAATGAACTTCAGATGTAAGCCTTTTACTAAATATATTCACCATATAACATATTCATTATAATTATTTTATTATTCTTCAGTGTTTATGTTTGAATATATCCGTCAAGTTTTTATGACAGCCACCATTTAAATGTTTATATTTCAATAAATTGTATGTAATTGAAACTATTATTCTAAAAACTAAAAATCAGTTCTTTTTAACCTTCAATATTTATACTAATATAGTGCCAACTGACACTCTATATATTTTTACAACATTACTTGAGAGATTTTTTTTTTTACCTTGAGAAAATTTGCCATGTATTGTAAATCGGATCAGAATCAAATTGTGAAATTTGTGTCGAAACCCTACTTAATATACTTGTTTTAACAATTTTTAGGTAATGTTATTACTTGAGAGCTAGTCAAAAGTGTGTGTGTGTGGTCCTGGTATTTCCTACATTATGGAGGAGACCAAATGTCCCCTCAAGAATAGTAATAAGAGTAATTTCTGACCTTGTCATTTTTCTTGGTCTCCATGAGGGAAAAAAAAGCTTATAAATCATACATAATGATTTTTTTTTTTTTTTTTTTTGAAAATTGAAAATGCTGAAAGTTTTGTGTGAGGGGTAGATTTAGGGTAGGGGGATAGAAAATACAGTTTGTACAGTATAAAACCCATTACGCCTATAGAATATCCCCATAAAACATGGAAGCCCAAATTACCATATCTATTTAATTTGGTATTTATATGGTGCTCCATAGTAATTCAAAATATACTATGGTGATAACCCATGGTATTGTGCATAAAATGAAAAAGGAAGGCATAACCATGATTTTTTTCACCACTGAAAATGTGCTATATTACCATGCTGCTTTTTGTAAGTGTAGTTGTCAGATATCACTGATCCCCGCAAAAGACCTCAACAGCCGGTGTGAAATTTTTCTCAGTCTAAACACACAAGTGATAAAGGCTGTGTTAATTTTACCACTTTAATTGTGTCTTTACAGGAAAGAACTAGATGTGAACTTCAAATCAAGTTTCAATGTTTCAATAATTCTGAATTTTCTAATTACTACGCCAAAATGTTTCTGGCACTCCAGATCTGAAATAACTGAGAATACCACAAATAGAGTAAAAATTAGTAGTTGATGTTATCCACTATTGCTTCCCAGCCTTTTGCTGATAGAAGCTCTCAGCGCTTATTATATCTCCATTACATCCTCAGACAGCCATGCAGTGTCAATTAACTTTAACTAATGAATTAAATTAACTTCTGTGGTAGGGCTGACACTCCCCGCAAATCACAGCAATGATCGCAGATCATGCTGACAGCTTCATATGGGTCAACAGCCATCTAACAAGCTTGGCGTCGCCTTAAAAATATAAGGGAGTTTATTAACAACCAGTTCTGGGGAAGTTGGTGCTGTAGCTATTTAACTCAAGCTACAGTCAAGCTAAACGCTGAGACATCTGCATGCACAATATGAAAAAACATACTTTGTTTTTTAGAACGAGTGCTGCAATTCTGGAAAAAACTACAATACTGAAAAATGTAGCCGAGTTAGGAGCATTGCTACTTTTAGTTGGTTACTCCCCAACACTGTTAACAACACCTAACGGTAAATCATTGAAGACAAAACACCTTTGAATCTAGGCTGTGTTCCATCTCTCACGTGTTTGGCAATGTTTCCCTTAGCTGTGAGCGTGGGAGAATGGAACATGTGCTTTAAGCCTTACCGTGGTCTCTCACACGAACTTCTTTTCCCAGAGGAAGGATTCCCCAGTTCACTCTTTAATATCAAAGCACATTTGCCAACATTGAAAAAGCATTTCAGAGTCACTTCAGAGGCCCTGTTGTAATTCTTTGAAGTGCCTGTGCACTGGAGGAGAAGTGTGGAGCCAGTGTATAGTGTACTAATAGGGGAAGAGGTGGGAAGTGAGGATGAGATAAGAAAAAAAAAACTGGATAGAATGAGAGCAGGTCAGTTAGACTTACAAAGGCATAAAAGAGAATTTCTGAGATTTTTCTGTCACCTTGTAAATAAGTGAGGTGAACCAAACGGTGCAAAAAGATTTGCTGAGATCAAGGCTTGAAAATAATTGCTTAAACTGCATCCATGTTTAAAGAAATGCACAGTATTTTTATGAAAGTATCTAAGAGCGTAACTGTGCATTTAGCGATCATTTAAAAATATACAGTACTGTACAGAAAGAGCAATATAAATGAAGATTTTAAAGCTATGTTTAATAGATACATATAAAACGGCAGAGAAATCTTCAGTGTGCTGGAGGAGGTGAAAACAAGTCAAGAAGTGAATCATGATGGCGCATGATAACGATAATGTGTAGGCATTAAAAATATGTCTAGATCAATCTGGTGTATTTGCAACTCAACAAGCAAAATTTCTGTCCAAAAGAATTAGGAACTCAAATATATGCACATGCATACTGAAAACACAGAATTCTAATGGAATATTCCAATATGTTAATTTTAACCCAATTAGGCAACAATTAAGGGAGTAATGATAACAGTGACTGTCAAAGTTGTGGGAAGGAACTCGTCCTCACATGCAGATCAGTGTCATACAAATTAAATCTCATTTCAAGTAATTAATGACCCCGAGGTTACCAAAATAACAATTCATTCCGAGAACTTAAATATCCTGCGGTGACCGTTGCGGCGAAAGATTAAAGGGTCTGCCTTTTGTCAGTATACGGTGTATGCAGAACAATTTTCATCAGCCGAACTCATTTTCTTTATCAGAGCTTGTCATTTCAGATGGGGGGAAAACGAAAACAGCACATTACATAGATAATTCTCTCTCGCTGGATAGGAGCTCTTCATTGGAATGCAGCTCCTTCATTCAGAATGTTGAAAAGAGACATGTGGGAGCCAAAGCATATTTCTCTCGACCTTGGGAGCCCATAGCAACGTTTTAAATTCAAACTATAGAGAGGAAGAGAGAGGGAGAATGTGAGAAAAGCAAGCCGGTTTTCAGTAAGAAATCTGTCTTCAGTAAGATGCTGCAAAAGAAAGTTTAAGGAAGAGAACATAAGTGCTGCAGTGCCCATACTGACACAGATACATCTGACTGTATCACCTTTCTGTGGTGCTTACTCATTCCTTTCTTCCTATCTTTTTTTTTCAGGGAGGCTCACAGGTGGGTGAAGCTTTGTGTTCGCAGCACAAGACCCCCAACCTCATCCACTAGGAGACAGGCCGACTGGAAACCCAGAGGGAGCAAAGGACCAAAGACGTACGGTTAACCTTTAATCTCATCAAAGCACTCTAGAGAAAGTTCCTTGACAGGAGATAAAGCGGATTGACGCAGAACTGCCGCCTAAAGAACCTGATGAGCATTCCATTCAATTACAAACCCATCGCTACGTGACATAACTATGAACTTTAAAAGATTGTGCCCTGCGAAAGGGTGCCTCCACTGACCCATAAACTAAGTTGTGACATATCTCACATCCAAAAATAGACGCGCTTCGGTTGAACCCGGCTTGCTGCAATGTCTTCAGCCACGGGCAAAATGGTTGGATGGACCAACCGTCGCTGTCAAGGCTCCGCATTGGTTTTTCTCTACCTCTTCCTGACTGCTTTGGCTGCAAAGCCCAAAGGTCCAGGCCACACGCATCTAAACTCTATCCGGATTGATGGGGACATTTCATTAGGCGGCCTGTTTCCGGTTCACGCCCGGGGTCACGAGGGCAAGCCCTGCGGTGAGCTAAAAAAGGAAAAGGGGATTCACCGTCTGGAAGCTATGCTCTTTGCTCTGGACCGCATCAACAATGACCATGAACTGCTTCCAAATATCACGCTGGGCGCCCGCATTCTGGACACATGCTCGCGTGACACTCACGCTCTGGAGCAGTCTCTCACGTTTGTCCAGGCGCTGATCGAAAAGGACGGCACGGATGTGAAGTGCCAAGGTGGAGGATCGCCCATCATTACCAAGCCAGAAAGGGTGGTGGGTGTCATTGGAGCGTCGTCCAGTTCCGTGTCTATAATGGTGGCTAATATCCTCCGTCTGTTTAAGGTAAACAGCATAATCATTATTTTGTTTATTTATTTTTTCTGTGGATTTGGATTGAGCTTGATCATGATGGATTTCCTTGCTTGCTTCCCAGTTCAAACTGAATTTCCATGCTGGTCCAGGGTGGTTTTCTGCTGGCCTATAGTGAGAAGAACGAAAATCTGCTATTTTGTTTTACATATACAGTTGAGGTCAAAAGTTTACATACACCTTGCAGAATCTGCAAAAATGGTACTTATTTTACCAAAATAAGAAGGATCATACAAAATATGTTTTTTATTTTGTACTGACCTGAATAAGATATTTCACTTAAAATGTTCACATATTGTCCACAAGAGAATAGTTGAATAGTTTAAATAGTTGAATATATTAAATAGTTAAAATTATAAAAATTACTCAGTTACTCAGTCAAGAATTTGTGGAACCAGAAGCATTTTTCTGAAGAACAGCAGGTAGTTTAATTGGACAAACAAGGGACTCATGAAAGAAAAAAAAAAAAAAAAAAACAGCTGTGGATCATTCAGGTAACAACAGTATTAAGAATTTAGTGCATGTAAACTTTTGAACGACTATATGTAAACACCTTTTATGTAAAATATCTTATTCAGGTCAATACTAAATAAATAAAATAAAAAACTAAATAATAAATAACACGCATTTTATATGATCCCTCTTATTTTGGTAAAATAATCACCATTTTTGCAGATTCTGCAAGGTGTATGTAAACTTTTGACCTCAACTGTATAGGTATTAAAATAATAAAAAAAAAATGTAGTTAAAATGTAAAATATTTAAATAGAAAGTAAAAATTGCTAAATTAAATTAAATGAATTATTAAATGTATAAAATAAATAATATTAATAATAACAGATGTTTTTACTTTTTTGTTAAAATTATTGATTAATTTTGATCTTTTACTCTTTTCATTTCAGTCAGAATAAAATGGCCTAAAGTTAATGATTATAAAATGCAAAATAAATCTGATGACAAAAAAAAGACAAAGATATGCCTAAAAGAAAACAAAACAACAGCAACAAAAACATCTAAATGAACACTGTTGCAAACCTTTAGCTGTTGATGCTTCCTATCGTCCTGACCATTAAGGTCTTGCTGCTTTAACAATTTAAGAAGCCTGGTTTGAACACCACTGGACCAGCTTTGAAAACAAAACATATGCTGGAGACCGGCTATGATGGTCTCTTCACAAGTTTGAAATGAATACGCTGATGTGTGAGATTAGATTTTGTTGTTGTCGCATCTGTATCTTTCTTCCCTTGCTGTTTGTTCTTCTCCATTGGTAAGCAGAGTGGATAGCAGTGTCCCAGCGAATGTATAATTGATAAGAAAGCAATCTGGGGGTTCTTACATCCACTTAGCCATGACCAAACAAAGTCGGTAGCATTCCTCAACTCATTCTGTGCAAATTGCGATGCTCCTATCTGATAATGTAAACATGGCCCATTTCCAGACAAATGTTAACAGAATATTTATGCCATTAAATGGATGAAGCAGAGCTAAATAGATTTCCGAATTAGGATAGATCACTTCCAGTCTTCAAGATCTGATTCTTTTCAGTGTTATGTTCACGTTGTTATGGAGGTGGGTAATTCTTCATCTTGATGAATGTTTAACAGCACACTTTCACACTTTGATGATCACCTCGGGGGGAGAATCTGAATATGCAAATAAAATAGTTTTGCACCCACGATTCAGTTAACATGCAATATGGGATACAAATAAATGTGGATTATGAGTTTAACATGATGTAGCATGTCTTATATATGTAATGCACGAATTGTTAATTGAGTCCGTGAATTGCGAACGTCAGCCTGACAATAAGAGTTAGTATAGCTTAAGGCTAACCATTAAAGAAGCTCTTAAAGTCCTTCTGCATGCATCTGTCGATGTACTCTTCAACCTAAGAGATCAAATGCCTCTCCTTTTTGCAGGGGACCGCGGTTATGTAAGAAAAATTTGTTTGAGTTTGGAGATCAGATTTGCATCTGTTCACAAAGCAGGTATATGAATAATGCAAGACTTCATGTTTAGCTCAGAATAGCACTGACCTGGCGGCAGCGAGGCCGATTCTCATTCATTCCTCAGCCAGGCCGCCCAGAGACAGATGCCCAACGTTTAATGGATATTTACACTCTGAAATGCCGACTACATGGTGCCATTCATCAGCCAGAGAGTTGCGATCAAAGACAGATCGCAGGCGGAGGAAACTCAGCAGCGGCGCGTGGAGATGACAGGCCTCGAGCATGAGTGCTGATATAAGCGCATTTAAAGCTCACAGCTAAAACACTGGCGTTATTGAGAAAAAGAGGCAGCAGGTGCAGCGACAGGGCAACTGGGGAGTCCTCGCTGCGGGTGGAGCTCGTTTGCTCATAAATTCACTGAGCGCGTTTTGTGCAAACCCTCTTATTAGGATCTTTAGATCAACAGCGCACTGATCTTCAGATCAGAAGTGCACACTATGTCTACCTTAGCCTTGCCCACCTCAGTTGCGGTTAATAAAGATGCACCTCACCGCACTGTCATGCACTCTACGCATAAATGCCTCGGTTCCTCCCAGTCATTCGCAATTTCCTCTACTCATGTACAACATGTACTCGTTCCATCCAGAGTCATTTTACCGGAAGCCTGAAAGGTTTCAGTTGAAGCTGATGTAATCTTTTTATAATGCACTTAGATAATGGCTTCAGCTTTGACCATCAAAGTACAATGTGTTAAAAAAAAAGGACTGGTAAGAGGGATGTTTTCATTTGACTGAAAAATGTTGGATTAGACTGAGAGTCTTCGCTAACAAAAAAGCAGCATGGTATTATTACCGTGGTATTTTGGGCATGTACCGTAGTAATATCACGGTCTTCTTTGAAGTACCAGAGTGTGTAATCATTCAGTACTGCGGTACATAAAGTCCCTTTAAGGCAAGTCAGTCCTCGGTTGGCATGTTAGGTAATGGAGGTAAGGCTCCAATCTACTATGGGAAAAGAATGAAATCACCACAGCTGCTTGTCAAGAATGCCCTTTGATATATCAGCAATAAAATCTTAAAATAAGAGATAAAATTGGTTTCTGTAGATGAACTTTTTCGATTCTAATTTTTCGATAATGACAAGTGTATGTTGTGATATTAGCAGTACAAAAAACAAAAATGTAAGTTTTTTTTAATGTTGTTTATTTATTTATGTGGTGTTTTAATATGCCTTTAAACAATCCATATGCCAAACCATTAATCAACACCATTACTGAGTATTTACTTCCCCAAAGGCTGTCCCAGAAACGCGGTTTGAAACAACCCTTTTTTTTTTTTTTTTTTTTGCTAGGTCACCAACTTCAATAATCAGTCACGTCAGTGGATAGATTCCTATTATTATCAAGCAAAATATATAGGATTACTAGCACAATACCAAAAATGAAACAGAGCAAAACCGCTAGCCGCTAACCGCTAACTTGAATGATAACCCGCTGCAACAGTGTAAAAGTAGCCCGGAGTCAGACCCACCTCTCCCGCATTGGCGTCCGCACTCCACACGCATGTGCTCGCGGGCGCGGATTGAAATCACCAATTCGAGCCTTCAAGGCATTTGAGGACACAACATCGTCAAGTAAGTAACTTTAACGAATGTTACAGTAGCCACTGCAGTTGACCGCTAGTAAAATCAGTTTTATCAGTCATTATCCTTGTTTTGCCATTATATCGCTTTTACTACCGTTCGGTTAGTGGATCAGGCTCTGAGTGCAGGCGGGGCTAATTTGCGTATTCATAGATCCGCGTATAGTAAATGAGACAAGTGGGGTAGAGTTACATTCAAGCTGTTTTAAGGCATGAGAAAATTATTTTCACAAGAAAAAACATTTAAATATGTCATTTTGATGATCAAAGATGAGTTTTAAGGGATACAATTTCTGACTACAGGGGGACTTTAAACTTTTTTGCTCCACTAAAGAAATAATTCAGTGACTTTCTCATAAATAAATTCACCAGCTGTGTCTTATTTCAAAGGCTGTGCCCTCCAGAGGTTGCATATGTCGGCCGGATAAGCCACCGAAAATGGTTTATTTCAGAAATACAACCATTACATTCCAAAGTAAGAAAGCAATTACAGTAATTACAGCTCACAACCAATGTCAGTCTATTTTATAATGGTTGCTTTTCCGAAATGAGGCAGCCTTAATGACATATGCATCTGGCAACTGCTTTATTCATTTCTGTATGAATTAGTGTTTTGAACTAATCGGTTGAATGAATGAGCCAATGACTCATAATGCAGTCACTTGTTTCCACCTATTGGTGTAATTATGTAAAAAAAAAAAAAAAAAAAAAAACTTAATTGACCAATGAAATTTAAGGACCAGAACTAATTGTTGTATACAACGTGACAAATAGACACTAATTATCTTAAACTATTTTTAATCAAAAATACATTTTAATATGTTGCAGTAGTTTGGGGGTCGGAAAATCTTGCACAACAATGGCTCCTCCTTATACCGGCTCTGAGTATATATCACAACTTCATGGAATAATCATCTAATACCATTATGGTACTGCTACGGTACTTGTGTAATAGGTGCCTGTATGCATTACAGAGTAGAAAACTGTAAATATCTGCCACATCTGCTCAAGGAACTGATGTATGCTTACCCAAGGCAGTAAAAGAATTTGTGCATCAGCAAAAAGCATTTTTTGCTCCAGACAGTCTCACTGAATTTAACATGCTCTCTGACCAGATGCAGCTTTTGGCCTTTTGCTTGCGTTTCGCTAGTTTTCAATTACGGAATCCGAAGCACTGGGAAACAGGAAAAATGCATACTTGCATACGCAAATGCACATGCAAACGCACTCACAACCGTCGCCCACCACCTCAAACACACACACAAACGCAAACACCAGGGAGAAAGAAAACTGCATACTCTTGCAAGTACACCCTGCTCAAGATGGAAGGTCTGCCACCTGCGTGCAGTTTAGGGGGTTAACAAAAAGCACTTTCCCTAGCATAGATTTGGCAGTCCTGAGCTTTTCGTGATTAATATTTCACATCAGCATTACATAACAGCAGCTAGAAGCAGCAAATTACCCTTCCTCAACATCTATGTATTGAAAAATCCGACAGCACATTCACAGCACAGGCTGGAGTCAGAAAGAAAAAGCAACTCTTGTTTGGAGTTTTGTGAAATTTGCCAGCATCGTTTATCTAACAAGAGAGTTGCGCCGTCAAACTCACAGCTGTCATAAACGTTACAGCCACATCCTCTTGCCATCTCCTATTGTTAATATAAAATGGAAGCTTGTTTTGGATTAATCACTGGTTTTTCTGTGCCAAAAAGACTTGAAATGAAACTATCTGTAGCATTTTGGATCCCTGAAATGTTTACCACCACTGAATGTTCTGGCTATTACCGAGTCTCTTACTTTCATGGCTATAAAGCAAAACTACCACAGTATCTTAGTAATAATGCAAACAGTCTGTTAAAAATTGATGTTATGGCAGACCATCAGAATTGCTATTATGGGTCATAGAACTGCCCTGGGTTCACAGCTATGCTATTAAACAATAGCAGACTATTTTATTTTAGTGATAATATCGTCCAAATTTATGTACATTATTGACTTAAAACATGGTGCAGTCATTTTTACTGACACAACAATCTAAATTTACCCCATGTACTTTTCTAATACACATTCCTGATCCTATTATTCATGGTTCCAAAACAAAACATATGTCAGAATGTACTATGATGCTGTCATATTTTTCAGCCCCTACTAACAATGTGCACTTTTCAGGATCCACTCAGTGCACAACAGATGAAATCAGACCCTACCCAACATTTTTTTTTCTTGTTGAACATCCCCAATAACTCAAAAATGCATCAAAATGGTTTGCAAATGACATTTTGTGTTGACATTAACAGAAGATCTTTACTTTCAGTCCAAAAAAGGTCAATGGTTTCAGAACATTTTCATGGAGATAATTAGCCTTAATTAATTACAATAATCGTTGCCTGCTTGCATTGTGTTTTGTATTCACATACATCACTGATCAATGTTGTTGTGCTTTCAGCAGGCTTGTGAATGTTTATGCCACACGGCTTGTTGCTGCGCCTGTAATTTAGCTATTAAATTGGAGGACGATGTAATTGTCTGCAGAGTTTTACACCCCCATTTTAAACCCCCATTCCCACCCAGACACTTTGAGGAGAGTCGATTCATGATATAAACTTTTTCAGTGGTTGTTTTGTCTGTCTGGTTGTTTGATTGTTTTAGCAGCAGTGAGTTATAAGGAGTTTCAGAGAGCCAGGGAAGGGTTGCCATAACAATTGTTAACACACACTCTTAAATTGGCCTGTTTACACTGCTGTCTCACTGCCTGTTTACACTCAAATATCTGACATATTGCTCTATTTTCCTCCATCTTAGCGTTTTTTTTTGTCTTCCTAAGTCTTACTGCCCGGGATTCTGACCTGACTGCTCTCACCAAGTAACTTCAAAAATCACTGCTGATGGCTATATTTGAAGTGATGTTGGTAGAGAAAGCAAAAGGAGCAGTTTTCAAAGAAAAAGTGAGAAAAGCAATTAGATCTTCCAGCACGGTTCACCTGTTTGTTTCAGTGAGGAAATCTTTCAGCATTTAAACCCTAAAGGTGAAGCGTGTAATTTCTTTGGCGACAGGATGGAACTGTTTTTCAACAAGTTTCCTGAACACTCTCCCTACCTGCCATTGGTTGAATAAGCAGGTAGCCACACCCTAGTGTTGCTGGGCAGTTGAGGTGCACTGTTAAACAGAACAGTGTTTTCACAGCACCACAAAATTTACAATGATGTCTTGGTATATATTAGTCTGGGAAGATGAGAGAAAGTATTTGTAACAAAAAATAAATAAATTGCACAATCCAATGCAGTTCTTAATTCATGTTCAGGGAGGCACTGCACTTATGTGTATTTATGGAAAACTAATTCCTATGTACTCAAATCACATGTGCAAAGCTACATTGTCTATTGCTTATCAGTCACTCTGTGCTGTTACACAGAGCAAGTTTCACGAGAGAACAGATGCAAGCACACACAATGTTGACATTTAAAATGAATCATTGAATTTACCCCAGACAATGGCAATTGCTAGGCCTATAGACCAGGAAAATTGCAATTGATCCACATTGTTATCTGAAGCATTGAAGCTTTTCATAAAATTCCTGGTTTATGGAGACTTTTTTCTGACGAAGGTCTCAGGGACTGATATTAACAAGTTTTATTATTCTCTAAATCGTTTTAATTATTTGTTTAGAGTGCTGTAAATTGAATCATTTACAATGCGACGTGTGATATATGAACTTTCACGGATTCAAAAATTCAAATGCTTTCAACAGGCCTCCATTTACTTTCATTTGCTTTCTTTTTAGTATAGGTTATGGCAAATAAATAGTCTCTCTTCCTGTGTGACAGATGGGGCTTTTACCCATCGGCAGAAAAATACCACACTGGGTCTCTTTGATTTCTGAAGCAAACTTGCCATCATTTGAGTAGCTTGCTTAGAGGTTCAATTTGACATTGCCTTCCATCTCAAAGAGGGTTACATCGTAATAGCTCTCCGTCTAAGAGCGCCTCCATTTTTCAATTACACCTACCCAGCGTGTGATCATGTTTCTACCACCTCACAAACTAATACTCTATTGCAAGGGATTGGAGTGACAAATTTAACATAATTTCCTATTCAGAGGTTTCCACTGGTTTCTCGTCTGAGGGTTTTTGAATTAATGTGTGAGGTATTAGAAATGTTTGCGTTAGTCCCAAACTGACCCTTAAAGGAGCCACTGGTTACATATTCTATACAATGACTTTATGTTATTTAAAGGAACAGTTCATCCATAAATGAAAATTAAGGCATTATTTACTTAATCCTATATCAGTACAAACCAATATGGTGTTATTTTTTTCCATGGAATACAAAAGGAGAACTTATTGTCCATTAGTTGAACTCAAAAACAAATTATAATTGTTCTTTTGCACCGAGTCTGCTCAACAAACTACTTGATTTGGTTCAGAAATTGGACTGAATGATTCGTTCAAAAAATCTGACTGATTTGTTCACCATTAAATCAACCGATTCAGTCAGATTCAGTGTTTACCAAAAGAGTTCAAAACAATGATTCTTTTGTGAAGCTGACAACACTAATTCAAGCCACTGATAATGGACTACTCTTATAGTGCTTAACAGGGATTATATGGACCATCCCCGCCTCAAATGTTGAATGGTTTACTTTAAGAAGAATATGGTTTTGGAACAATATGAGGGTAAGTAAATAATGTTTACATTTTTTTGCTGCATTATTCTGTCTGAAGGACCATTCTCAACAAATACGATAGCTAAAGACAGCTAACTCTAAAGTTTTAATAATCGTCCTAAATCAGGACGTCCACATCACAGTTAACGTAAAGCAGAAGAACAGTTTACATACAGTATTCAAGTCGCTTCTGTATGAACGAGTCGATGTCAGTCATCTTTTATCTTCTCCCCATAGCTGTGAATATCACCTGTAATCATAGTAACATTAACTAAAATAAATATTAAAGACAACAACATAAATGTTACTGGACACGTCCATTCCAGACGCGCGTTAAGGAACCAACATTAGCTTACCTGAGTGAAAACGGAAGTGTTTGTAAAGATCGTACGCAGGCCAGAAAACTGAGGATGGAAAACAGAAATTGGATCTAAAACTTTCAGGTGACGTACAGCTCATTTTAGCTTCTTTGTAAGTTACCAGAACGACACATTAAAACGCAACGCGGCTGTCTTTGTATATATGTCGCACTGTATGACTCACAGTTCCGTTCGCGCAGCAGGTGTTCATCAAATTTATGGTTATGAATCTCGAAAAATGACGAATGTGAGTTCGGTTATTGAACGCGGTTGTCAGTTTCCATAAACAGCCAGACCGGTTATGAATATAACTGGATTAAGTGCTCAAATACATGTCTGACAAGCGTATTCTGCCGCTACGTGAACATTTCAAAATGGTCACAAACAGTGCTCCTGTTTGCCAAGGTACCTAAGTACGCAGTATGAAAAAGAAGAAAAAAATCTGAGATTTTAATATGAACCCACAATATTTTCTTATTAAATTAGTCTGAGAATGAATTATTTGAGCCATGCCAATTTTATAGCTCTGTGCCATTGCTTTCTTGTTACTATTTTATTTTTCATAGCAGAATCATCTACATTCTGATCACTACTTTTTTTTTTTTTGTAGTCTGTAACATTTTGATGTATAGAGGCAAACCCCAGTAGCAGTCAAATTGTAGAATTCATGAAATATGAAATGCATGAGGAAAAATGAACATATGAGCCACATTTTCACAATGCTGCAATACTGAAGCAGGTTGCTCTGCTTTGCTTGATGGTTTTGCACGTGGTCCAATTTATTTATTTTTTTTTCCTAAGTCTCCAGTGCATCCTTGTAAAAGTGAATTAGTGCAAATCTGCCTGGGGTGATATAGCTAATTCAAGGACTGAATCATGTCTTCTTAAAACAAAACAGACTGATCTGCCTGTAGTCCCTGTCATGCTGAATGAACACAGAAAGTGCTCATGTTGTTTGGTAGGGAGCACATCAAGTGTGATTGCATGTAATGGCAGTCGGCTACCTCTTTTCTTCCCAATGTTGTGTGCTCTGTGTTTTTTTTCCCTTTGCTCTTTTCTTGCTTGGTTTGTTTACCTGTTGCATAATGCGCACATTTCTTTTAGATGGTTTCTGTATTAGCGCTGTCTCAGCGTGCAGTATATAGCCCCTATAGCTACATGCCCTAATGGACTTCTCATTGGGAATAACAGTGTAAAATCAGAATTCAAATGATGCCTGGATGTATGGTCCTGTCTGTTTGCTAGTGGCTGGCACTAAACTTGGGAAAACTCATTGGAGTGCCCTTCCCTTCAGGGATTTCTCCAGTATACTTGTCACGCCGGTGAAGCTGCTCGAAGATTGACTTCGACTTCCATTCCACCTCGCTTGTCAAGGTGGTCAATTCCCTCAAAGCATACCGGCCCTCCCCCCATCCTATTACTTTGTGCTTTTTCCTTCACTGTGTGGCACAAACAATATCACAAAGGCTGGGCTTACGGTCCTGTCTATACCTGATATCAAATCATTTCCTTCATCTTTGAGATACCTGCATCCAATCATAATTCAATACAACTACAGAACCCATTTCAAACATATTTTTTGATGTACATATGATTAGAATATGACTGGAACAGATTGTGGTAGCGTATTTACCTGCATCATGATTGGATGTTACCACATCGCCAGTACAGTTTGAATTGGATATTGCACTATTGCATGTAGCAATCACGAAATTGATTTTGAAAATACACAATATTTACTGTGGGGTCTAAAGGTCTGAGACCACGAAAGAAAAATGCTACTATTTTGTATTTTTCTAATTTAATACAGTATTAATATTGTAATGTACTTAAATAAAAAACACAACAATATATACCACACACATATAAATGTGTGTATATAGAGAGAGTTTTTATTTTTTAAAACACATATTAATATTATCTTTTATTGTCAGCGATACTGCATTTTGATATAGTCACGGTTATTTTTTATTGACCTTATGATCATCTCGTTTTAGTCACAGGGGGAAAAAAAACTTGTCAATTTCGTTGAAGTCTTTGTTAATTAAATTAACACTAAAATACAATAAAAAAGCAATATTGTCAAATATTATTACAATTTAAAATAACTGTTTTCTGCTTTAATACATATTAAAATGGAATTTTTAAGCTTTATATGCTTTCAGCTGCCATTATTACAGTCTTCAGTGTCACATTCTAAATGTTTTTACTGTCACTTTTGATCAATTTACTGCATCCTTTCTGAATAAAAATATGAATTTCTTAAAAAGAAAAATAAATTACCAAGCACAAATGTTTTTAATGGTAGTTGATTTATTTTTTTATTGCAATTTGCTTTTAAATATTTAATTTGTTTCTAATTATTTAGTTACATTGTTTTATTATTAACATAAAGTTTTAAATCTTAGTATTTGTTTTTTCTTCTTTTTGCTTTAGTTGATCTAGAAAAATCAAAAATGTTTTTAAAAGTTAAAATTTTGAAAGTTTAAAAGTTTACATTTCCGGATCTACATAAAAATTCCAAAATTTTCAGTGCGCTTTCAGATTTTTGGACTTCATTGCAGGGCTTTTGTCAGAAACGTAGCCTCATTAGACCCACATATATATATCTCAGAACCCTGTCTTGTTGTATATAATAATTTGAACATTCTGGTAGAACAGAAGTCTCAGACATCACATTCAGATTACAACACATTTTGTCTTGACAGGGCAGCAAATCATCGACCATGACAAGATCAAAGAGAGTTAATATCAGTGCAAGATGTGAACAAAACCTTTTAAGACAGAGAAAATGAAAAAGAAAATCTTTAACCGAAAATATAATGAGCGTGTGATGCATTCCCCAGTTGCTGAGAAGTACAGGCATCGCTGCTTACAAAGAGACTTGGCTTTAAGCGTTTCATTCAAATTTCATTTGAAGTAACAAACCTTTAAATTGTGCGGCTCACCAGCCCTTTCCTCTCTTCATAGCAAAGAGTATCTGGCATTCAGTAAAAAATAAATAAATAATGAGATAATACAAAGCAGAAAAATGAAAAATCAATTCATTATTTCTCTAGTGGGTCTCACTGTCTTCCTTCTTTATTGTCGGACGAGTGGACAAGTTATTGTTTTGATGCAAATGTTCAGGCTCGCACAGGTGATGCTAATAGTTTTAGAGGGCAGCGAACAACCCCAGAAATGCCACAGTCATAGATCACCGCAAAGTACCAAAGGTTTCCCAGCAGGCGTCGCGCTGATATATGTATGCATAATTCCTGACAATGCAATTTGATTGCAAGCATAGCTCTTGTTTATTTAGTTTGTTCATTTGTTAGTTTTTTGCATGTCAGCACTCATTTTGAAAGCAAGTCAACCTTTATCAGCGCAGCCATTTCTCTGAGCTGATTGGTATTGTTTGCTCACAGGATCGTCTTGGTTCACTAACAGCGCACACTGCAGAGGATAGACGACGGCGTACATTATTTGCGTGGTGGGTAGATCCGATTTTCCCCTGACAACTCCCCATGATTGAGCTGATAGACTATGGCGCCTGATGAATTTGTCTTTGCTCAAAGAGTCTCGGCAAATGGTTTACATGCTCCTCATTAAAGTCTTAGCTTTCTTCTTGGGCGCGAACTTGAGAAGTAAAGCTTAGAACTGGGGAGCCATATCTGTATTGATTTAACACCTCATTGGGGGAATGACAGCTGAATCAAGATTAACGCTTCTGTTCAATATCTGCGTGGTGTGCCCATTCCTCTTCAACCCCATTAGTTGAGGGGTGATAGCCAAGCTGGCCAACAAATCTGTTTACACTGTCAAGCGCACTCAATGGCAAATGCACCAGCCGGAATGGGCCGCCTTATGAAAGCTTTTCATTTTCTCACTGCAGCGACGTTGATGGATAACCTCCATGCTGGGGTGTTTCTTTTTCACTATGCTCTATTGTGTGTGTATAGCCATACGTCAGAGTATTTGTGTTACTGCACATTGGTTAATGGTCTGCTATAGTGATGGGGCCAAATGGAGCTGTGCAGGAAAGCGCTGCCAGAACTGCGTAGGGATGTCAGAAGTAGTGCTACTGCAGTAAAAAATGTACCAATACTAGTCTTTCGACAGACTCGGTGAGCGCGTGCTTTTGATTGCTTATATGCATCTTCACATGCTTGCACGTTACGGTCAAATGCACTACTTGAGACCACTTGTATTAATGTAAGGAGAGTCGGTTTGTCTTAAGTGGACATAAACAGGTGGGAGAGAAAATCAAAAAGCTCTGTGTATTAGGCTTGCGGTAGGGGTCTGCGATATAAATCATCTACAATAATATCTTAATTGTTGTTTAAATGATGTGCGATTTGACATTATCATATATATGGCAACAATCAAACAAAAACACACCCAGAAAGTGTGCACGTATGGTTTAATCTATCAAAATACATTTAGAATCCCCTCAAAATTCAAGATAAGGGGGCAAAAATGTTTATGTTAAAAAACTTGTTATATGTCTGTTATATTTATATAATCTGATATAGTTAATATCATACATGGTGTGCCGTTTTTCTCCAAATATCAGCAGGATTTTACATGTGATATTGATTTGAAGAACAGCTCAATAAATAAGAAGTTAATATTAAGTGACAACAGTTCTTGTGTCCACAATGAAAGTAGTTCCAAACAAAGCCACAGAAGAGCTGTTTTGAATCTCTGAGCAACACACGGCAGTGTTTCGTTACTGAATCAATCAGCCATTTGAACAAATCGGTTGAATGCATGAGTGAGTCACCTACTGCCGATTTTAGGTTTATATTTAAAGAATATTTTCTCTTTTTCCCCCCCATATCATTTCAAATATCAGTATTCAACTTTTGAAGCATTAATTATGCATTTGTAACTGCAGGTTAAGTGCATTGATGTCTTGCATTAAACAGTCTGTGTGAATGCATCTAAATGAAATTATTTTGTTGATACTGATTGTAGGGCTGCAAAACGATTAATCTATTCAAAATAAAAGGTTATGTTTACATACTATAGAAATATTTTATATATAAATCTAAAATATTTTTAATTAATATGTACATTTATGTGTGTAATTTTATAGATACATAATAAATATACCCAGTACACACACATATAGTATTTATTTTGATAAGCATTGTTATTTAACAAAATTGACGTTAGTGGGATAGTCTTGCAGATCTGAAACAGGGATCACGTTTTTATGGGCGGAGCCTATCTGGTGGCAGAAAATGACAGTTTTCAAGTTATTCTCGCTATTCAGAGATTATATCTCACAATTCTAATAAAGAAAAACAACTTGTCATCCTCTCTTTTCCCCTAGGCTCATAATAGGAGTTTATATCCCACACTTCTGGCTTTTTTCCCTCAGAATTGACGAACTTACTATTTTTAAGTTAAATCGAGTTACAAAGTCTGAATTAGCCGATATAAACTTGCATTTGCGAGAAGATAAAATAAATAAATGTCAAGTAAAATTGTTAATAGTAATAAGTTTAAATAATAATTCCTGCTGTAACTGTAGGGCTAATACAATATGTCCCCTATGAACAGCATATGTGAATATTATGTAGACTTATTGTTTAAATCAAATTCATGCTTTAGTATAGTACAAGTAGAGTAATCATAGCAGTTTTCATCCATAGTCTGTCCGTTTAAATGTGTGCGTTTAGCTTCAAATGGTGTCTTTGATGACAATATTCCAAAAAAATTTGCATTCCGATTTTGACATCAAAGGCATACAGATATTTTTTTTCTCTTATTCCATAGATTTTACTCATTTACCTCCACTTGTTATCAGTGTTTTTCTGCAACCACTATGCGTGCACAGTTGCAAGTGATGTAAAATTGGTCTATAGTGTCTTACTATTTGAATTTATTGATTAAATGTAAGAATTTGACACAAAAGATGATGTATACTATACATTTATTTAGGTTAGAATAAAGGCCTTATAAAGGTAAAAATGGCAATAAAAGCTAAAAATCAATTTAAACTTAATGGAAAATTTCATTTCTCTTACTGTTGCAAACAAACCACCACTCAGAATATGAAGAATATCAAAAGCTTTGCGGAGTCAGGTGTCCATGGCAGTCCTAAACTTGTCAAATTACCAGCACAATAACACGCTTAGTAAAATATTGACAATTTATTGTTATCAACAAAATGAAAATATTGAGATATCATTTTTTGTCATTATCACGCAACCCTAGCTTACGGTGTAAATGAAGCACACTTACCGATCGATTTATTGCTTTGTTATACTGCTAATTTGTAAAAATAACATTTGCTTAATAAGGAAATAATGCAAGTAGTTTTCTTAAACAGTATTTTGTCTTATTTTCCTTTTAAAAAATTCTAAACATCCTTAAAAATATTTTGAATTTGAATTTATTGAATAATATTTTATTGAAGACATATCTTGAATGCTGTTTATTGGCATTTTTTTCTTGATTTAAGTATAAAACCAACTAAATTTAGCAAGACATGAAAGTTTCAAGATGTATTCTCTATATAGGTATATAAATCTTATTTTACTTTTTACTGGGAAACAAAGCAGATGTTTAAAAAATATACAATTAATGAGAATATTTTTCTTACAGATGAATAGCATATCATTTGCTATTGAATTTTGCTGTGGGATTGGAATTCATATTGATTATTGTGACATTTTGATGACATTAGTATTGACAGCTGAAATTATTCCATTGTGACAACCCTAGAAGTGAAATGCTATTGAAGTCTGGTTGATTTGAAATTCCTAAGGTAACAGGTTTTGATTCAGTTCAGTTCAATACATGTACCACTTGTGCAAGATGATGCAGCCCTGTTCTCTCGAAGCCTTCATTTTCTTCTTTTCTTTGAATCTGGCCTCATCTGAACTTAAAACCTTCATCAAAGTCTTTTCTTCTGAGGCTGTTGGAGGTCAGCAAATAGGGTGGTATTGGGATTATTATAGAGACTTTCTCCACAGCCTTTGTTTCTGTCAACAAGGGCCTTTAGAGACTGCACTCTTTGCCTGGTACTCTCTCTCTCTCCAATCTCTTTGGAGACAAATGACCAAGGGTAAAGTTGAGGGTTTATCTCTGTATTCCTTTCTTCACAGCATCGGTCCATCTATTTGCGCGTGCTGCTGAATTAAGACAGTGTATCCACAGTGGGTGCTCACAGCCATGTTGTTTCATCCCATGCATGTTGTTCTGTTTTTAAAGAGCATGTTTTTGTTGCATTGCCTGATGCAAAAAAAAAAAAAAAAGAACACATTCACATCACCACATCATCACGTCATGCAGCTATTACAGCAGGTTGAAACTAAAAGAAAGGCTCCAAAAAATCTGGTATTTGTGTGCTCAGGAGAAAATCAAAACTCGCAAGCCATCAACCATGCAGTCAGACCATGAGAGAGGAAACAACTGTGTGTTATTGCTTTTATGTAGAGTGCCTCTTAAAGGTGCTCCCTGAGCCGGAAGAGTTCATTTACTAGATAGATCTTGACAATGGACTCTTTTGTTTTTGAGCATTAGCGTGCTCTACTACAAAGCAGTAAAACTCTAATAACGTCCAAAAAGGGACACGGGCACTGACTCACTCTAAGCATTACCTGTCTCCTCATCTCAGTGCCAGACACTTACCCAACTGAGAGCCAGATCAGTGGAGCTTTCAAACTGGCCACACTGACCAGAGGACTTACAGGGGTGCCGTAATGAGAAATGTAACAATGAGAGCTGTTTACTTGCTTTCTGAGTAGATGGATGACCCAGTAATGGCATTTATCCACAAGAACATTTATGTTTTTTATGTCAAATCACATGCACATGCATATTTGGTGCATATGCTGCACACATAAATGTGACCCCAGAAAGTCCCAAAAATGTAATAATCGTCTTTTCGTTGTATAATGAAATGAGTAAAATCAGATTGTAAGCAGTGGAAAACATTACAAACAATGTGTGTGTGTGTGTGTGTGTGTGTGTGTATGTATGTGTATGTATATATATATATATATATATATATATATATGTATATAGAATAAATACATTTTGGTATTTTGCTTAAAGTTTTTTCTTTTTTTTTTTTTTTTTACTCAGTGCCTTTACTTAATCAAATACTCCTGCAATGTTTTCAGATATTTTAAAATAACTTTTTTCTATATTTTATTTTATAGGGATTTTATATTCTATTATATTTTAAAATGGAATTTATGTGATGCAAAGCTACATTTTTAGCATCATTACTCCAGTCTTCATTGTCACATGATTCAGAAATCATTGTATTATGCTGATTTGTTGCTCACAAAACATTTCATATCAGTGTTGAAAACATATATTTGAAGTTTATTTAAAAATTAACTAACATTTGAACCTGAAATCTTTTGTAACAATGTAAACATCTTGACTGTCACATTTTAAAGGGGTCATGAATTGCCTTTGTTTTTTATTTTGTACTGTTCATCACAATTTAGAAGTAATAGGCTATTTTCTGTCCTGTTTTCTTCCCCCCTCATCAGAACGCTCTGCTTGAATAGGCGTGGCGATTATAGTCTTGAAAGTAAACGCCCACTGCTCTGATTGGCTAACAGCTTACATTCATTTCTTATGGATAGATGCCGCTCCGATTTAGGTTTAAAACACATAAATAACTCAGTACATATCAAACGATCTGAAAGAAGAGACAAAGCAATAGTGACCAAATAATGAAAGCAGTTACTCAAGGAACTAGGGGTGCTGAGGGTTAAGATACTTAATGTCCCGCTTCCCAGTATCTCTCCCTCACTGACAGAATTTCATGTGAAATGTTCATGCGATAATACTGTAATTTTAGATTCTGACTTGTAAAAACCATTCACATCCTTGTCCTTTTTTATGAGCTGTTTTCCGAAGCTTTCTCGCTTCTCAAGATGGCTGCCCACAATTACATAAGCACAGCTTTTTAAATGTGCTCTAGTCTCTAGTGAATACGCTCAAACCACTGTAGCCTAGTGTAATCTATTAACTATGCACATCATAACGTTTTAGGCAAGTACCATATTTTGCCATAAAAATATTTTAATAAGACTGAATTTGTGTTTAACTGATCACGTTTAATAAAAAGACATTTTAAGTTTAATTATACTGCTGAATATCCGAACTGAATAACAAACAAATTATACAGTAAGCAAACAACATTTACTTTAGCAAAGAATATCACCGAATTCAGTCTAGCTTGAGTGTAAGCACTCTAAAAAAGCTCCAGTTATAATTAGTTAAGCTGTCTGCAGTGTATGATGAATGAATCTTTACCATTGCATGTACATATGCAAGTGCAAGTGCACTGACCAAACCTTAGCATATCAGCGGTTAATAATTAGTAAAATCTCCTTACATACAAATACTAAAGAAAAAAATCTTGAACTGAAATCACAAATGCACAAATATATACTGGTTCGCATATAACTCTGTTTTTGTTCATTTATATGTTCATCTATAAAATTTTGGGTTGTTTAATATTAGGATTTTTCTAAAATCTCCTACTGTGGCCCCGCCCTGCAACATCAAGCCCCGCCCCCCAGCACCCGCCAGATAAAATATGTTCCCGCGGTTATGCAGTTACTCTCACTTTTGTTGTGACTGTCGGATCCAATATAGGCGGCACAGCATCCACTTTTAGTTTCAATCTTTTTGAAAACAATCTTTTAAAAACAATTCGCTGATGCTATGGGTAATTGTAAACTAATCTGTGGTAAAATGTAAACCAAGTAAACAAGTAAACAAAGCAAATGGAACAAAGCACTGAGTTCTTACGGACGCGACCTGGAACTTCATTAAAAATAAAGTTGATCCACTCCCTAATGTTGGGATCAGAAGGAAGGCAATACAAAGACTGTTTTTTCCACAAAATGGCACTGCAGAGCCATCCTGTTGTTTTCAGAGCCATTTTTATTGTTTGGTTTTTGCATAGACCTGTGTTCACCTCTCTGGTAAACAATATGCGTGAATCAGTGGGCGGGGCTAAACAGGCAGCAATGTTGATCTGCTTCTGCAGAGGAGGTGCTTATCTACATTATTACATCATACATAGGAACATTCCAAAAGCTGCTGTTTTGTCAGGCTGCCTTCAATATAAGCTGGTTTTACACTAACAACAAAGTTTTGAGTTCTGAAACTTGGTTTTTATAGTACAATGACCTCTTATATGTCAAAAGATTAAAACAATTTTGATTTCTCAGTTTATCACCCCTTTAATGTATTCGTGCTGAATGCTAGTATTAATTTCTTACACCAAACTGAACGGTGTAGTTTATGTATCTGTGCATTTACAGTATGTATAGTGTGTATGTGTGTGTATGTGTTTGGTTTATATACACTGGTGAGGACTTAAACCTGAATTCACACATACTCAAGGGGACTCGTGTCACGTGGGGACCTAAATTGAGGTCCCCATGGGTACAAAAGCTTATAAATCATGCAGAATCATTTTTTTTTTTTTTTTCAGAAAAAGTAAAAATGCAGAAAGTTTCCTGTGATGGGTAGGTTTAGGTGTAGGGTTGGTGTAGGGTGATAGAAAATATGGTTTGTACAGTATAAAAACCATTATGCCTATGGAGAGATAGCTGACCAGACGTGTGTGTGTGTGTGTGTGTGTGTAGGACATGCGGCTTGGAAAATGGATGGATGTGTGTGTGTAATGTATACTGCTCACTATACCGGGAAATTCAGTCACTATTAAATAGGCCGCAGCCTCCGTATAGTATGGTGTTTCATGCGATAATGGGCAGAGTGTGTTATTTAAGTGAGTTAGAAAGAGAACAGATAGTAGATGCCAAACAGACCACTCCATCTCAGATGCGGCGCACATGATGGAGTTACAACGATCCACCGTGTCAAGAGAGTTCTGGGAACATGCTTTTTCTGTAAAGAAAGACGGTGAACATGATGCACCTCATAAGCACCCTAAAATGCATCATGATTGTGCAATGTTCACAATGCTATTAGAGTTTCAGAACCTGAAGTCCTTTTTAAAAACCCGTAGCTGTTGCTGCATCACGGGTCTGCGCACCTCACATAGGGAAGGGGAAATCGAATTAGACATCAATTGGAAATTGTTCAGGTTATTGGACGTGCTGTAATGGTTTGTGGTGTTTTTAAGTTGTGATTTTTTTTTTTTTTTTTTTATGATCAGTGGCGCCCTTGATTTACTTTGCTGTCCATCGCTCACCCAGTTGGCAAAGCCAAATGCTTCTGTGATGGACGAGACATAGTTTTAGAAGAATTTATCTGATTTCAGAATGCAATATCCTTGTTTGTAGGATGTGAACTCTGTGGAACATCTTTGGGATGTCATTGAACGGTTGGTTCAGTCTGTGGATCGACTAACAGGAAATGGGGTGCAGTTATGGCTGTTAAAGCTGCATGGGTGCCATCTCTTCTGACATCTCCTAGGCTTCGAACTGCACTTTATAAGTGCAGCTATTGAAGCTAAAGGTTATTGAGGTTACTGATGTTTATTGACTTGAGATTTTATGTAGTTCCTAATGAAACTCCAACCTGCCAGTCACAATACTCTGAAAACAGCAGCTTCATTTCTTCCAGTATGGATCCTTCACTTTAATTGTTCGAGTGAGGAAGTTTTGCATTTAGCAATTTGTTTCTGTAGCATGTGATTCCAGACCTACTGTATGTTGTGCTACAAAAAGACAACACAAAAATATCATAAGCAATGTGTAAATCATGGTCATACATCACATCAGTCTTTTATGGCCACAAACCATAAGAATGAAATGTCGTCATAATGCCTGTGGCCATAATCACACATTATGTTGGTGCAGTTTTCGTAGCAGAGTCTGAGGATGCAAAACAGAGAGATATTGATTCCAGCTGGCCTCAGTCATGTCTGATTTAATACTTTGCTGTTAGGCATATGGTCCATTGAACTATATAATAGCAGCATTGCAGGTGGGCAGCGGGGGTAAATTATGAGTGTAGTTTCTCATTGCTTCAAAACTTGGAATAAGGAAGAAGGCAGTGGCATTATTTGAGACATGCTTTATGTACGCCCCAAATCAACTGAATAAATAAGAGTAAATAATAGTGTGATGTCCAAAAGTCTGGGGCTGCATTGAAAATCGGGAATCTAATTTAGACGTGGAAATAAACATGGTTTACTATCTGGAAAATAGTAAAAGAAAAGTTGTATATGAATAAGACATATTTAAGATTCTGTACTGTTGGAAGTTACTAAATAATGATGTCCCTTGCCAGGTTCTCTGCATATTTGAATTACTGATATATAATGTTGGATTTCACGGATAATCAAGTTTTGTTAATGCTATAGCTTAAGTGATTATATCATTTATAATAAAATTGTGTTTTATATTATAATGTTTTTGACTTTTATACTCATCAAGACAGTACTCTACAGTGAAAACTCTAATATTGTGAAATATTATTACAATTTAAAACAACTGTTTTCTGTTTGAATATTTAAAAAAAAATATATATTTTAATTAAAAAAATTTCAGCCATTACTCCAGTCAATTTCTTCTTATATTATATTATATTATATTATATTTAGGGCTGTCAAACGATTAATCGCATACAAAATAAAGGTTTGAGTTTGCCTGATATATGTGTGTGTACTGTGTGTAATTATTATGTACATAGAAATACACACAAATTAATATATATTTAAGAGAAATCTATTATTTGTGTACAAAATATTTCACCTCTTTAAAATCACCTCTAAAGTTGTCCAAATGAAGTTCATAGCAATGCATATTACTAATCAAAAATTAAGTTTTGATATATTTACAGTAGGAAATTTACAAAATATCTTCATGGAACATGATCTTCACTTATATCCTAATGATTTTTGGCATAAAGGAAAAACTGATAAATTTGACCCATCCGATGTATTTTTGGCTATTGCTACAAATACACCCATGCAACATAAGACTGGTTTTGTCATCCAAGGTCACATATTATTAAAAAATAGAAGGATTTTTACAAAACATCTCAGACTTTTGGACCCTACTGTATTTGTGTTATCAAATCAATACCTTCATATCAATCTACTGAATCCTAAATATTGTTCGTTCAAGATTATGTGGCATGTTAAGGCATGTGTTAACCAGGCTTGGTTTCTTTATTAATGTGTCAGCTTCCATGAGCAATAAAGTATGCTTAAATGGACAGTTGTTACATTATTGCATTTCGCTACTCTAATGCAATAGATACCTCAATCTAAGCCTGTGTTTCTTCGAATTTATGGGTCTGGAGTAATGGCATACAATGGAATGCACAGTAGAGTGTGGTCCCTCCAGGCTGTTGCTTTTTTCTGTTGTTTTAATTATTCATATTCCCTCTGATATATGTTAACATAAAAAGGTTGGTTAAAATATGGACGTGAAACAAACAAACTGATTAATCCCAGGGCTTTTACAGTAAGAAAAGACATTAGGACAAAAGTGTGATATTGTATTTTTTGTTGTTGTTGTTTTTTACATTTGATCATAATCATGAGTCATGTTTAAGCTGCATTTTGTAAATCAAACATTTTGATATGAGACCATTTGCGTAATTATGGTTAGTATTTTTCTGTTTTCTTTTTCTCCTATGGTTTACCACAGCACTATTAGCATTTCTATGAGTTTTCAGAATGACACATGCTAAGTAGAGCATTTTGGCGAGCTTAAATAATTAGTTTTGTCTGGACGGTTTTGTTTCTCCCTTGCTGATGTTCAGCATTTTCCATATGCATCATTGAGCCGAGGGCACCTTCATTCTGAGGCGAGGTGGACGTTAGAAATGCATTTAGGGTAAATGAGACACTGAAATGCATGGATCGATTGCACTTGGAGACGGTTTCCGAGCTGCTCACTCTTTAGGCCAATGGCTCAGAAGGATGAGGTTGCTGTGCACAAGACAGAGCCTTAATGGATCTGAGAGTGGGTGTGCGGAGAACTGAATTCACATTTAACCAAAAAGAGGACTACAGCACCTGGAAACAGATGCTGAAGCACAGATAACACTGTTTTCCAAAAATTCCCACTTGTATTATATTCTTACGCTTCTCCGGCTCTTTGAAATAAAGCAGCATTTCAACACCAAATCAATATTTTACACCCCAAACATGTTTTTTATCACACCTTCATCGCTCATAAAACCAGCTTAGGTGCTTGAAGGTGAGCTAAGCCATCTTTGAGCCTAGGTGAGATTTAATCAGAACAAATACAACAGTTTTAGCCTTATGTTTTGACCAAACTGATTGGTGCGACATAGCTCTATTATTAGCTCATGATGATGATGATAATAATAATAATAATAATAATACATGTCTCAAATAAAGAGTTCATGTTCTATGAAATATTTTATTTTGTATAAAACTGTCCCTTTTTATATATTTGATAAATTTTTCAAGATATTACGGGAATATTCATTTATTATTTACTTATAACTAATCATATAATAAAGTAATATTGATATTAAATAATATTAATCATACGGTTGCATAATATTAATTATCTATATCAGTTAGTATTTCTGTAGTTTGATTTGTGACGTATCCCAATTAAGTTTGATTGTAAAATACAATATATAAAACTGTCAATCTATTAAAATATATTCTAAGAAAAAAAATGCTTATATATATATATATATATATATATATATATATATATATATATGTGTGTATATGTATGTGTGTGTGTGTGTGTGTGTGTACCTTTTTTATTAATTAATTTATTTTTTATATAATTTTTTTTAATTTATTTAAATTAATGTTTGTTATATTCTTTAAACAAGTTAACACCCTCATTCGAGCTAACTATCTGTGGCATCTTTATTTCCATCCTGCTATCTTCATTTTCTCACTGCTGTATTAATAACAAATTTAACATTCATGAAGTGCCTGAACTGACCAAAGCATATTTCTGTCATACTGTACTTCCTTAGAGTACAACAAAGGCTGATTATTTTACGCTTAAACACCGCATTTTAGGAATGACCCCTATATATTAAGTGTAGTATACAGCATATATTGTGAAATACTGTTTGACTTTATGGTCATAACAGTCGTTCTCAGTATGGCTGTTGTCCACAGAGTGTTAACGCTGTCAGCACTGATAAACAAAAACTGCATCATAAAGTAAAGCACAGTGTCTTATGGGAAATCTGGACAAATGCACACTGTACACAGCGAGAGCTCGTCAGGCCTGTGGGGACTCACAGCCACGGAGCTAGCCGTTCCCTTTAGAGCGTCATCTCATTTCGTGTGGAGTTATCCCAGCGCTGAAAACTGGGCAGGCCATAGGAGGTGGATGAGGGGGAGGACCATTTCACGCGGTTCTGGAGCAGTGTGAGTGATGAGGAGCTTGTAAATGATTCTCTTGTGCCTCATTCTCTCCACCAGCTTTTGCTTCCAACCATCCACAGAGCTTCTTCCAGCCCCCCACAATCGGCTAATGGAGCTGAGTGGCTGTGTGAAGCCCACTCGCTGCGGCGGAATAATCCGCCCTCTGTTTTAAGGATGCTTCTCCGCAATGATGTAAATATTCATTAAGAAGTGTACTAGCATATGGGATTGCTTGTAAGATTGGCGAGGTTGCCTTGCGGTGCTTGCGAATAACCGCGAAAACAGGCGATGCCTATTGATGTGGTGCAAACATCAATCCCTCATTTTCACTCGCTGTGTGATCACAGCACTCAGGCCGGCCAGCAGTACCGCTGAGTGATATCCCAGCCTTATCTTTCCTCCGACTGTCAAAGCTATCTGTAGGACCCACCGCATGTGTTATATCCCACACAGCCTCCATAACAACAAATCACAACCAAGAGCGTGTATATATAGCACAATGCATTTTTTTTTTTCTCAGACGAGGATCTGACTCGCGTAATGGGATGTTTTGAGTGGTTATGACTGTGTTTGATAATTATTAAATGTCAGCGAGGGGCATGTAATTGGGTTTTTGATGGATTCGTTTGACGGTGTATGGTTTTGAAATCCGTGTGCATATGTCGGAGCCACTTTTGAGTTGTCACGTTGAAGGGCCTAAATGTTTAGATTACTAAAGAAGTCATTTTCTTAGACCTCATTTTAACCTCTTCCTGATGTTGACAGCATGAGTAGTTTTTAGCCATTGACACTGATCAATCATGCTTTTGCTATGTTAATTCTTGCACTTTATCTAATATTCCTTACAGTTTGCAAATGGGGGGAAAAAAATGCAAATTTATCTTTGACCCTGTAATCAAGTAAAAATGTTTTCTTGGGGTCTGACTGTCTCTAGAATGTAAAATAGCTATTTTCCATGCTTGAGTTTTACCTTCAGTTTTTTTTTTTCCAAATCTTGGTTACTTAATGAGATTCAGTGTAGACTTTTGTCTGCCGCTTTTCAGACGTTTGTGCTGACAAAAAATAAATAAATTAAAAAAATAATAATCTCAGAAGAGATCTCAACAGTTTCAGTTTCTCAAACTATTCACTGATTTGGCAAGATATCAAATGCAGCAACGGTAAGTAAAGCATTGCAATACAAATTAAGAAAAGAAAAGAAAAGAAAAGAAGTAATGGTTACCTTAAGATTTATTTACTTTTTTTTTTTTTTTTACTTGATTTTCTACTTGATTTTTTTTTTTTTTTTTTGGCTAATTTTGTCAAAATTTAATACAATTATACAATTAAGCCTATAACCATATAATTTTATAAAAAAATGAATATATAAATTTATGCTTCAAAATTTAATTTCCATCACTTACAATGGAAGTAAACAAGTATTTATGGATTGCCGCCCATTCCCTTCCATTGTAGATGTCTTATTGTTACCTGACTGATTGATTGATTGATTGATTGAGAAGGAAAGTGAGAGTGGAAATAATTTTTGGGGCAATTAATATTGTCACAGATTCCTGTCAATTGAGCTTAACTTGTACTGAACACTGAATGTTTCTTTAAATTACATTTTTGACCTAAGTAAAATCAGTAAATGTAGATGTTACCACATAAACCTATGCAGTTTATGTACAGATATTTACAAATGTATTCAAAATGTACTTAACCTAGCGGGAGCAAGCCACTAGCTCTGACAGTGCTTGACTATTTAGGTTAATTTAGGGGATATTGGTATTCATTCATTTATCGTTATTCATCCGCAATGGGTAACTCGTAAAATAAATGAATTGTGTTTTAATACAGGAACCTCATTTTGTTCTTTCATTCAGCCATCTGGGTTCATCCGTGGCTGTACCGAGAAAGGGAATGCAATCTCGCTCTGAGCCAAAGAACATATACATCACTACAGAAGAACAGAGTGGTGATGGAAATTATTGTGTTGGGTTTTTCAAAGGCATGCGTCTACATGAAAAATGCATGAGCCTTCCATAGGGAGGCAGTCGGCTGAACTCGGTCGTGATGCTTCCTCCATCTCGAGCTACTGAAATGGAACTCAGTCGCACACAGTTGCCCTGTGCTTAGAGATGAAGGAATCTGTCAGACAATGCTACTGAGAGCTAGATTAACGATGGTTTCCATTCAGCTCTGTTCATGTAACGCAGGAACCTTCTGTCTTCTTTCTGTATCCTTGAGGGGTCTATAAGAATCTCAGAGTGCTCTCGAATGGGCTCGAATCTATCGGAAAAGCTTGTTGTGTCAATGCACAACCTATGCTGTGCTGTTGGAGTAAAGGTTTGTTTGCTTTCATAGGATCTCGAGGGAAATGTTCAACCAGAGCCTTTCCACGTATCAGGGCAGATTATATTTCAGGATAAAAAGACCGTCCCCTAACAAGGCGCCTCTCCACTTTGCTATCCATCTGATCCCCAGATTAGGGAGAAATTGAACTCAGTTTACATTACGTTTGCACAACACTTCTCTAATGTCTACGGGTTGCTTTTCTCAAGTGCATATCGGCTTGAATCTCAGGTTTGGCAGGACAACGATAGGCATAGACAGGAAGTGATGTATGATGCGTTGTAGTTTTGTACAACTTTGTCAGACAAGTGTCACAAAAGAGCGTAAACAGTTTGAAGCAATCTCTGTCAGTGCTTCAGACACTTTTATGTGGGACTGCTTCATTCCTAACAAATTGGATAAAATGCTAACCCGATAATTCTGAAAAATAGAAAATGCAATTAAATGAAGAGCAACACGAGTGCTGATTTTGTCCCGATCTATCACAAGCTTAAATGTGATTTTATACGACAGTTCAGTAAATAAGAAGTTGATTTGTTATATTTTAAACACAATATTATGTTTTTGCTCAATTTGCAGAGAACATATTATCTTTTGAAGCCATAGCAGAATTGTTGCACGTCTCAGAGCAACACAGCGGTGTTTAGTTTTTTTAATGAATCCATGTTTTTAACGAATCATGTGAATCAATGATTGAAAGGCCCATTCATATACAGAGCCATTTGCTTCATTCGTGAATGAATCAGCAATTTGAATGAAAAGAATAAATGAATAAATGACTCATTATGCTAAATCAAATCAAGTATTTCCTTCTAAAGCTATTATTTGTAATGTCTACTTACTACTTTCTCATTTTGCACAATAATAGCTTAAAATAATCTTTTGTAGGTATTTTCACAGCCAAATTTAGGTTGCGATTTATAAAAAATTCTAAATCTTTAAAATGACGTCAGCAAACAGCAAAAATAGTAATCCTGTAACAGTAACCACATAGTTAATTTATGCTGCTGCAATGCATGCTGGGAACTAACCCCTAACATTTTGGAAACATGAAGTTCTTTGTTCAGACAGCTGTTTGACTAGCTAGGACAAATAGTTAAGAATTGTCTTGGTCTGGTATGGTTTTTTTATGTAGTTTCAAGAAAATGGCATTTTTTTTAGTATTTGAATTTAAAAAAGGTTTTGTGATCTGGAAAATTTGCAGCATTTCCTATTAGGGGTCGACCGTCGTGTTTTTCAGGGCAGATCAAGTAGACCGATAACTAATATTTTGAACCAAAATATATGTCTGCTGTAAAAAAGAAAATGAATGTCAAAATTAAGAAGGGTTTTGAAAATGACCAATACTGATAACCGGCCAGGCTGATAAGCAGTTGACCTCTATTTTCTATGATTAAAGTGCTTATTATTTAGCGCTCTAAGGTAAAATATCCAGCACAACTTGCATTTTGCATGATATGTGGTTAAATATGTATTCTAGTAAATGCAGTAGTTTAAGTGTTTAAGTGTCATTTTGGATGATTTTTATTATTTTATTTCTTCATATTAATTTATTTAAAGTAAATAAATTGAACAAAAATATATATTTAAATTTAATAATCTCTTCAATTATCTTTTATATTATGCTGTATTAGCCACACTGAAGTACTGCTTCGTTCTGACAATTATGTGATTGGCTACAATGTGAAGATGTGACAATGATTTCTAATCAGGCATTACAACAAAGTCCCAGGGGGATCGGATTCCTCAGGACATTAAGGACGAATGCCAAATGGCAATTTATTCCCTTCGCGAAGGACACTGTGGGAAGTGGATGCTACACAAAGGGCCTCAGAGCCATTAGTGAAATGTACATATGATGGTCACTTCAACGAATGAGTCACTTTGAAACCTGAGGTAGTTTAAAAACATTATGCAGACTGTCATCGTCTTTTATCATGCGCAGCACGTACGCGTCAGTTAACGTCTTGAAAAACATGTTTTAGTGTTTCATGACCTTCAAGTAGACAGTGGGGATTAGAGGTGGATCTGACCTGCCCTCAGAAAAAAATGGCAGGCGGTGGCGAGGAAGATGGGAAAGATTTGATTAGTTGGGACCACTGAAATGGTGACAAGGAAATTGAAGTAGATGACACGGACAATTGCTAAAATGACAATGGGAGTAACCGAAATGAAGGGCAAGGAAGCAGATGACGTACTTTTTTCTGAACAAAGTAGATTGTGATGGGCTAATTAGTGCAGATGGGAGGTTGTCGTCCTCAAGGAGCCTTGCCAAAACTCTCATTAATTGATGTTTTATCTGTTCTGTCTGCGTTGATGTAGTTGTATTTTATACACTTGCAACTCGCACTCTTACTATATGCAAGCGTTACTTTCCACCGTCGATTGCTAATTGAGCTTGGAAATAGGCTTAACAAAGGATTAAAAGATCTATGTTCCCTTTAATGTGACTTGGGTCCCTTAATAATTGTAGGGACCTGCTCAGGGACTCAGCAGGGCAGTCAAACGAAGAATTCATTTTACAGAACCCTAATTCACACACACAGACACACACCAGTGTGCTAATGTGCCTTGTCAGATAGACCAGCATTAATACCAGTCTCCGTGTCTCTAGTATTCCCCCTGCTCCGGGTTACTGCTGTGTAATGTTACCCTTGGTGAATTACTCGAACTTTTGATGAGCACATTTCATCCCAATTTTTTTTTCTCTTTCATCTTATGTTCCGACTTACTGAAGTCATATTTTCATGTCATTTCAGACACAGCAAATTTACTGTAAGGCTGCATGATCATGACACAAAACATTATTTATTTTATATTGAAATAATCACAATTAATTGTGATTAAAATAATTTTAATTAAAGGAATAGTTTCCCAAAAATTCAAATTGTCATTATTAATTCACCCTACACTTGTTCCAAACCTGTATGAGTTTCTTTCTTCTGTTGAACACAAGATATTTTGAAGAATATTGGTACCAATGTTCTACTTTTGCTACTATATTTGTAATATAAATCATTTGTAACATTATAAATGTCTTCACTGTCACTTTTGATTAATTTAATGCCTGTTTGCTGAATAAAGTATTATTATTATTATTATTTAAAAAAAGGATATTTTAATAGCCTTGTTAATTATAATGGGAACATTTTTTGATTAACTGGTGAAGCTGTAATCATACTCTTGATTATTATTATTATTTTTTAATCTGTAGTGAAATGTTTACTGATTCAAATACAGATTTCTACTTTAATTAACACCTTGCTTTTATGAGCACACAAGACAGTTTATGTTCCAAATTTGTTCCCAACTTATTTTTATGAAAAATGCCTTGTACAAAAAATATATTCTCTCCCGATATCACATATTCAAGGCAACATCAGCAAAAAAACTTATATCTCATGCTCACAAGGCTGCTACTATTGCATTTTTTATCATTTATTATAACCATTCTAATCTTAAGAGGGAGGAGAAAAAATTTAAAAGTGTTTAACGAGGCTAGAGGGGTTATGCAAATCAGTTTTTCTTTTTTTGGCCCCGCTGATTTGTTTTTATTCACACTTTTGGGTTTGCACATTCATCTCTATACTGATTACAGCATTTGCTTTAACAAATCACAAACCGAAACGCAGCAAAGAAAGAGGTCAGATGTAACAAAAACAAGCGTGAGCAATAAAAATCATTATCCATTAAAGATATCCCATGCACAGAAAGATCAGAGCGTTCGGGAAAATGACATTAGAACTACCAAGTTGTGACTGATCCGCTGAGAGCGAAAGCATTAGAAAGCCAAATTGAATATGGATTACCATATACACGTCAATTCACCTGCCAGATTCAGATGACAGCTGTAACAGCTTCAAGAAGTTCAAACGTGATATCGATCGACCGTTATGACAGTGAAAGCTGTGACAAGAAATTGTCTTGCAGGTGTTTTACAAGTGCGACCAATTATTTTTACACTAGAGTGTAGGATCGCGATCGATATCGATATAAATATATATATTAGCGTAATTATTCAGGTGAAAGCTGCACCGCAACCGAACGAGAGAGTGTTTGCCCCATATTTTAGCCTTAATCACCTTGAAGACAGTTATGTTGCTATCAGCCATGCTTTAGGACTTCTAGATGTAGACATGGACAATTTTCTGCACAGACCAGCATATTTCAGTTGAGTGAGTAAGACACAATGAGAGCAATACTGAATCCACTGCCCTGGGAGAGGGGAGTCTATACTGTATCTAATTGAAATGGCAACCTGAGAGACAAATCAATGGTTGCAGGCAGTGTAACAGGAAATGCCGACCACTGGGTGTTGAGTTTATTATTAGGTTACATCACAATCTGATAACCTCTTGCTTTTTGACTGTTCTATTTGCCTTTAAAGCCGCTACATGCTGGAGGCGAGGTTTTAGAGCTGAGAGTGTACGGAAATGTCGTACTCAAGCTTGTATTGAAAAAGACAACTTCCACTAATGGAGCATCAGACTGGCATCAATGGCAAAACAAAATAAGGGTCTTGAAAAAACTCACGAAACCATGAAAAAAATAGATTTAATTTTTGACTAAACTTTAAAGTGGTTTTTTACCAACCACTGAGTTACAAGAGCTATGATATGGATGTTATTTTAAAACTATGCTTTTATTTTCCCAGGCCTTTACTTTGGAGCCCTGTGGGTTTGTCATCTCGTTGTGTCTGAACCGTCTTTGTAGCCCTTTAAGCAAAAGAGTGAATTAGGAGGAGTGCATTACTGCACAAAAAGGTCGATGTTCCCTCTGAACTGACTGACTGCATTCACTATTTCCAGAGGGATGCTCTAAGACAGGCTGGCGTCCTGTCTTTGCAGTTTTGTAGTTTAGTTGTTTCATTTCAAATCAAAATCTGGATCAATCAGTCTCATTCATCTCACATTAAATTAAGTGTATTGCCAATTCAATTAGACTCGTCCACAAATAGGCCTCAATTCATATTGAATCCAGCTTTATTTTGTGAAAAATCACTCGAGTTGGTTCCAATTAGGTTATTTGCTGGTGTGAATACATTCGGTGAGCAGCAGCAGCTTGTGCTCAGCCTATTGTCATAGTGCCATTGAGAAAAATTGCAACATAATGGCTCCAGGCCCAACATTTCTCGTGTGTCATTTATAGGAGACTGGGACGTGCCAATAGAGAGCTCCAATTCCAAATGTCAAAGATTCAGTTTTATATCGATTTTTGTGATTTAGACCGTTGGCAGTTCTCGTGCCTGATAAGGTCCATCGCTGGATGAATTTGAACTGTAATTGACCCCTGAATTGCATCTGAAATTAGAAGCAGCTTCAATCTTGCTTTTACTTATCTAATGATTCTGGTGATTGATAGTGTGATTATCAAGAGGCCGTTAGTCTGAAGAAACACAGTTCATGAAAAATGTATGGATTCTGCTTTTTAGCGTGCCTAGATAGCACACTACGTCTGAATAGGGCTGGGCGATATGGGCAAAAAAAATCACGATAATTTTTTTTCATATCATTCGATATCGATAATTATCATGATGAATGTCAAATCTTTATTTCTTTCAAGTTTAAAGTCAGATTTTTGCTCCAAAGTGAACATTGTAGAAACCAGACCATTAATTTTCCTTAACAAAATAAATATCTAAATAGAAAAATTAATTTCTGCATGTTCTAATGAGTTATATTGTTTCAAATCAAGAAACAGGTTTGGGTTGTCTGATAATGATAATAATAATAATAATAATAATAATAATAATAATAATATCACTTTTTTGTCTCTTAGAAATGCACATTTGATAGTAGCTTGAAAATGCAGAGGTAAATTTTTGTTCATTATCAATCCGTGACATCTGTAAAAATTGTAGCAACCTCAGTTTTATATGGTCAAATTTATTCTGACCCAGTTTTTTTTTTTTTTTTTTTTTTTTTTTTTTTTTTAGAGTAATAGTAGCAAGCATACATTTTAAATCATGATAAACACAGTTAAAACCACATTGGTACCTCAATACCATGGTAAAAATATAACTACATGGTTTAATAGGTAGCCTATTTGTATGAAAAACGGTAGTCTAAAAACATTCACTATAAATGCACACATGCTATAGCTTAATCACAAATACATACTATAATTATATAGCATTATTCCTGTAATAAAATTCAATGTGAATATCCCACATTGCTGCCACAATACCATGTGGTGCAGTGAGTGTTACTACAGTAAATCCATGGTAAATGATTGCGATGTGTAGATTGAAAAGCCTTCTGACTGTCTCGTTTCACACAGCTTTAAACTAGTTTGAATCACAGAGTCATTTGTGTTCATCGCTGAATTCAAGTGTTTCAAACTGGATCTCACAGCACTGTTTAGTGCTTGCGTGACGGAGTAAATGCATCTTCTTTAGTGAGCTTGCGCAGCGCGGCAGTTTGAACTTTGGTCCGAGCGGATAAACGGTCCGTGTGGCGCGATTCAAATGAGTCGTGCTGTTTCGTTCGTCCGCTGTATGACTTGTTTTTTTATTTAAAAGAAAGTGGAAATGTATGGGGGTTTTTTTTCATGCAATTGAATAAGCATGAAGTTTTAGGCTTTAAAAAGGATGCAAAATCACCGTAGATGTGGTTTTTCACAAATCATGTAACATATTCCAAGTTTTCTGAATACATATAATAATAACATGAAGAACAGACCGGTAATCTTTCCCTTGCTGCTGCAAATGAATCATGTTCAAGATGTTCATGTCTTTCCTTCTTCACTCGTGAAGAAAGTATGTTCTTTGAGGAAAACATTTCAGGAATGTTCTTCATATAGTGGACTTCTATGGTGCCCATGAGTTTGAACCTCCAAAATGCAGTTTAAATGCCGCTTTAAAGGGCTCTAAACGATCCTAGATGGAGAAGAAGGGTCTCATCTAGTGAAACAAAATTCTATCTAGCAAAATAAAAATTTATATACTTTTTAACCTCAAGTGCTCATCTTGTCTGGTTCTTCCATGTGTATGCGCACTCTGTGTAATCCGGCTCAATACATTTTCTCATTTTCTCCTCCAACTTCAAAATCATCATGCATCGCTGCAGAAGTACCGACCCAGTGTTTACAAAGTGAACGTACAAACAAGGTCAAACGCCCTTTAAAAAAAAAGTTAAAACAGCAATGTAGGATGATTTTAAAGTTAGGAGGAGACTGTAACCGAGACTGTAACTGTATTGACCCGATTTCCACAGAGTGCGCATGGCAGAGCTAGACAAGACGAGCATTTGAGGTTAAGAAGTATATAAATTGTTATTATTATTACTTTTTTTTAGAAAATGACCGATCGGTTCGAAGACTCTTATTCCTTGGCTGGGATCGTTTAGAGCCCTTTGAAGCTTCACTGAAACTGCATTTTAGAAGTTCAAACTTACGTGCACCATAGAAGTCCACTATATGGAGAAATGTTTTCCTCAAAAAACAATTTCTTTACGATTTTTGTTCTGAAGGTGAACTACTCCTTTAAGACTCAAAGAATGCATTGAATCATACTGAGCATTTGAGCACTCCAGTCCTCATCCATTTCTCCTTTCTCCTCAAAAGAAAGTCATCCAGTTTTGGAATGACATGAGGGTGAGGAAATGTTGACAGAATTGTCATGTCAGGTTGAAGTACCCCTTTAAATCAAGCATAAACTCATGGTCAGTACAGAAGCAATGCTATGACAACAGGATTGCTAAGACATTGCATCTTGTCTCATGGGGAAATGCATTAATAATGCTGTGAAATCCCCTGTATTTTCTACCTTACTTTCTCGAGAATAAAAAAGCTATAGCTTTAAAAGCTCTTCAGAGACTGTTTCTTAAAATATTTCAAACTCGATAAAATCCATTACCGTTGCAACACATGAGTGAAATCACATTTGTTACATTTTTGATCATTTTATATAATGCAGTGCGATTTTATTTATTAATAAATACCTTGGACGCGCACACCTAGGTTTTTTTTTTTTTACATTTAAATGCATTTTGCGTAAAATATTCATTGGTTAGAGAGCAGAGCATAAGCTTTGCAATATTAAAATATTCACATTATTTAAGAAAAAGGTTTGACCATAGCCTACATATATTTTGACTCTCATTCTGCATGTAACAAGATTTAGACTACTCATTCACTCCTAGAATTTGAATGAGTTTGCACACAAAGGCATTATTAATTAAAATATTCCTATTTAAACAGCGTAGCCTTGCTGTTGCATAATAACGACTTGCCCCAACCCTGCTGATCCGTAGCAGGAACATGTTCACTAATGAGCTTATGGAAATCCAAAGTTCTGGGTAAAAAAGTGCTTTCAGGTCTTAATGAATATACCGGGAGCTGAATTACGATTCTGAAGTTAAAAAACGCACCACCATGTATTCCCTCTCAGTAACTGCTAAAATAGCTGCTTGGCCAGTCCCTTTCCCCTGTGCGCGGTTAGCGGCGCTTGTAATATTGGCATAACAAAGAGCATTTATCAACTCCGGCGTCTGAACGTCGCACCCGCGACAAGAGCGAACCGTAAATACTGTAGTTTTTGTGATAACAGTGATAAGGCAGCGATAACGCAAAGCTTTCACTGTGACAAAAGAGCGCTGTTAATGCATGACAAATTACAGATTCTGCTTCACCGTACTCTTGATTGTTATGAATTACTTAAGAGCTGTGACTTTTCTAAGCACCTATATTCATTTCCGCTGTCACAAGAGCAAATAAGCCAACAGTTTAGCTCTCTTTCAACAACTGCCATCTATCATTACGTTGTGTGTGGTGGTTGGAGTGGCTATGAATCAGGGGCAGTTTCGTGAGGCAGAGGAGCTTGGAGTGATCTGTGACACTGTGTCGAAGCCTTGCAGGCTGACTGTTAAGAGCAGGCGCTTAGCCCCTCCGGCGACTTGTGAACTGTCATTCCTCCTGATGGGCCAGCTGCCCTCTCTCTAGTGATAAAGTCAACGCTGATCTGCTGACTCGCAGTCGATCACCATCCGGCTCCGTATAGATTTGCAGGGCAAACACGCACAGGTTTTTTTAACTACAAGAACATGCAGAGAAAACGCTCTGGAGCTGTTCTCCAAAAATGCCTGACAAAACCGAAAACAATGTGCTTGTGTTTGCAAATGCGCACGTATTTATGCTGCCGTTGACATTTAGAGGGGCATTTTAGCACTTGGTGCCGTGCTGAGATCTAAACGTGTCTCAGTTTGGCAGAGCAAAAGGGCTTGTGTGCTCTTCTTTTCTAGAATTTGCTCCATCTGGGCTCATTTAAAGGAGAAGTCCACTTCCAGAACAAAAAATTACAGATAACAGACTTTCTTTCTTCAGTCGTAAAGAAATTATGTTTTTTGAGAGAAACGTTTCAGCATTTTTTTCCATATAGCGGACTGGTATGGTGCCCCGAGTTTGAACTCTTCAAAATGCAGTTTAAGTGCGGTTTCAAACGATCCCAAATGCGGTTGTAAACGATCTCAGCTGAGGAAGAAGGGCCTTATCTAGTGAAACAATCCGTTATTTTCATAAAAATAATTTATATACCTTTTATTGTCAAACGCTCGTCTTGCCTTGCTCTGCCTGAGCTCCGTTTTTTTTTTCTGGTTCATGACAGTTAGGGTACGTTGAAAAACTCCCATCTCATGTTCTCCCTCAACTTCAAAATCGTCCTTTTATTTAAATTATATTTTTTTTAATGAAAATAACCGATCGTTTCGCTAGATAAGACCCTTCTTCCTCAGCTGGGATAGTTTACAACCGCATTTGGGATCGTTTAAAGCCACATTTAAACTGCATTTTGGAAGTTCAAAATCGAGGAACCATAGCAATCCATTATATGGAGAAAAATCCTGAAATGTTTTCCTCAAAAAACATCATTTCTTTACAACTGAAGAAAGAAAGACAAGAACATCTTGGATGACAAGGTGTGAGTACATTATCTGTACATTTTTGTTCTGAAAGTGGGCTTCTCCTTGAAGACTTTTTGTGACTTGTTTTGTTTTTACTAGCACTTCTACTAGTTTTTAATCAAGGTAATTGCATGTACGGTTTTAAATTGTCTACATTTTGAGGCTTAGAAAATTAATCTATTACATATTACACATTATTATGTGGGCTCATTTAAGATTTATGGCACGTTTTGTTTTTACTACAATTTTTAATCAACTCTAATTTTTATACTGAGTTAATTGCATGTGCAGTTTTAAATATTCTTCAATTGGAGGCTTAGAAAATATTGATGCATTACATTATTGTGCAGGTGAAAACCTCTGTGCAATGTACAGGTCAGGTGATTAATTGTTACTTTTTATTGTGTACATTTCTTTAATTAATTGCACTAAATGAATATGTTAAATGAACAGACCTCATACAATATAATGCAACTGTTGCACAGGCCTCTGTAGGCTCCACATGTCACATCTGTTTGTACAGAAAGCGAAAATCACAGCGGGTTGAATGGATGGAGGACCTACTGAGAGAGCATTGCAGCTATGTGAAGGCATATTACAGACCAAAAGGGCTGTGACAAGAACACAATAAAAACAATGATGAATTCAGCACACTGGTCAGTCTTTCCCTTTTTGCTGGGGAAATGTCTTGAGGTGCCGTGACCTTCCATGAATGATAATAGCTGTTCTGTACCGAAGTGTAGAAACCGGAGGAAGTGGCTAGCTGTGGAGGCACAGACTTAATTACCCATCCAGAGGTCGAGAAGGTGGAGGTGGCATGAAACAAATGTAAAGAAAATATGACTACAGGACTCTGGAGGGCAACTGAGCAGCTGCAGTATTTCAGCAGAGGCATTCTGTTCTATTTCATGATTTGTGGTAATGAGGGTGAGTGCCTGAAAAGTAAGAGAGGCAATGTCCAAAAAAAAAAAAGTTCATTAAATTTATAACTACTTTACGGTAATATATATTTATATAACAGTCAGCTATAAAGCTGATATATATATATATAAACGGTACTCTACAGTTCAAAGGTTTGGGTTTAAAAATGAAAAAAAAAGAAAAAATAAATAAATTGTCCTCAAAAATAATAAAACTATGGAAGCCCATTTCCGCCACTGAATGAAAAATAAAAAGGTCATTTTGACTTTTTATCTCACAATTCTGAATTTTTTTCTCAGAATTTTGTGATAAAAATGAGCAATTCTGACTTTTTTTCTCACAATTGCGAGAAATAAAGTTAGAATTGTGAGAGATAGTTTGTATCTTACATTTCTGACTCTTTTTCTCGCAATTGCGAGTTTGTATCTTGCAATTCTTGCAGATTGCAAAACTTTTTTTCTCAGAATTATGAGATGCAGACTCGCAATTGCGAGTTATAAAGTCCAGTTATGAGAAAAAAAAACTGATATGTTAAGAGAATTGCGAGTTTATATCTCACAATTCTGACTTCATTTCTCAGAATTGCAACTTTATAACTCGCAATTGCGAGTTTATATCATGCAATTGCGATTTTTTTTCTCAGAATTGCGACTTTATATCACAATTCTGACTTTATAACTCAATTTTGAGTTTACATCTCACAATTCACAATTGTGAGATAAGTCGCAATAACCTTTTTTTTTTTAATTTTTATTCAGTGGTGGAAACGGGCTTCCATATAAAACAGCAAAAACAGTAATATTGTGAAATATTATTACAGTTTAAAATAATTTTCAGTGCAACATGATTCTACATGATACTGATTTGCTGCTCAAGAAACATTTTTCTTATTATCGACATAGAAAACAGTTGTGCTTCTAAATGTTTTTGTGGAAACCATTATATTTTTTTCAGGATGGACAGAAAGTTAATTTATTTAAAAATGGAAATCTGTTGTAACATTTGTTACATGTCACTTATGATTAATTATTGCATCCTTTTCGAATAATAGTTGTATATAGTCACATATAAACAATATGGAGCAATAACTGTTTGCTACATTGTTGTGACTTCATATTGCATTTTAATTTGTATTTTGAGTATTTGTCAAGATGCCTTAAAGGGGTCATATGATGTTGCTAAAAAAAAAACATTATTTTGTGTATTTGGTGTAATGCAATGTGCTTATGCGGTTTGAGGTTTAAAAAACACATTATTTTTCACATACTGTACAAAGTAAACAAAGTAAAGTACTTTCGCAGTGAAACACAGCATCTCCACAACATGGTGGCGATTGCAACAATACTACAGCCGGTATAAAAAGTTACGACTTCTTTCTTTGCATATGTGTGTGGGCGGTGTTATGCAAATCTTCCCACACCATGATGTAGACGTGGGGGGCATGTTTGAAGGAGCCGTTTTAGGAAGGCTTGGTTGAGTCTTAACTTTTGGGTTTGAGACTTTAAGCTTTGCAACTTTTCAGATCTTATATATGCACAAACAGCTTGTAACACTCCAAAGACAAAGGAAAACAAGAAACCACATCATATGACCTCTTTAAATTGTGACAGTTTTATCTCATTTTGAATTCAGTATTTTAGTATTTAATGTAGAATTTAATTGTATGTGACACATGAAATCTAGAAGGTCAGGTTGAGTGCATTGCATTGTGGGATTGCATTGTATACTGCACTATTTCTAAGAAATTGTATGTAGCAGACATAGTATTATGGAAAGATGTAGCAGAAAATATGATTTGCTTATGCATAGTATGTTAAAGTTTCCACTGTAACTGGTTAAACTGAGCTCCAACTGATCGTGGGATATTTATTTCATTAGATTCGGCCGTTTATGGTTTTTAAATAGCAGCAGTGACATGCTATTACACCAACATTAAGTAATTTCCGAGGGAAGATTTGACCCAGCAACAAATAGATCAGCAACAATCATGCTATTAATGCATCATCTAGAGTGCTTCAATTTGCAGTCAAATAGATAAGTAAGAATGTATGGTTTAGGCAGGCTGAGATGGCCCCCAAAGCTAATCACCATAATTAAGCAGGTGGTATTTTCTCTTGCCAATATTTCACCGACATCAGCCACTGAGAGCTCTAGAGCATCGAGGCAACTCTGAATAATTGATGCCGCTTGTGAGCATTTATAATTTACGCCTTTATCCATCTGAGAAAGATAGCAAGGCGGTGTTGTTGAGGAATTCTCTAACATTGGGTTTATCCCGCACATCTTGTTAATGGCAGCTGTTATTGCCTCTATGGCCACCCTATTTATCAACGGGCTGTAGCGACATCTCGCACCTACCATCTCGCGGTAGCAGCAAAATGACGATTCAGATGAGCTATATTAAGTCATATTCCTTTGGGTGCCTTTCGTCAGAGCTGAGTTTACAGTCGACTCATTGTTTTCCATCATATGTCATGCTTTTAATGAAACTAAATGAGATTTTTCTTTAAATGAGAACAGGGGAAACGAACGAGCAGCTAACAAGTGTTTCTGTAAGCCATTGTTAGGCTATCTGTCGATTCTTTAGGGTGCTATCATGTTGGCGGTTCCACCAGGATCTTATTAATTTATTCGGTGCAGCCGACTGTAAAACCATCACTCATAGATGGTCTCTAAACTCTGTGTGGATGATTTGACATTTCTCACTGACAGTGCTGATTAACACATACTCGTTGTTGAACAAGTGTCTAATTTCTTGATTAATGTTCTTTAAACAGTGAAGGGAAAAGAGCATGGAAGAGGCTGTTTTTGGAAAATTTCCAGCACAAGTGGTTTAAATAGTGTGAAAACAGCACAAAGATGCACCTCAGGACAGCTTTTCTACAGTATGAGGGCCTAATGCGTTTTTTGTTTTCTTTCCCCCGACACAGACAACATAAGCAAACATCCTTGGAATGCTATAAATATTTGCTAGTAAAAATTACTCTATTATATTTATTCTCGCAAGCAGGGGCAGAAATGTTTACCCCTTTTGTATTTGTTTTAATATGTCAAATGCTTACTGTATGTTTAACCAGTTTCTTCACCCAATCACAATGCTATAGACTGTTACCAGTCAACATCAGCAAAAGCAATCGTTACACTGCAAAGATGGAATAGAACCTGCATCCGACATTGTTTATGTAAACAGGTTAAACAACCTGTTTTATTGTTCGGTGAAGCTGCAATATCACGACAAAATCATTGTTGACGATTATTGCGCTTGATGTTGTTATATTCATTATTAACAGTGATTAATAGAAAGTTTTTAGAGAGTAAAAACGTCATATTCTGCCTACAGATGAAACAATCTAAGAACCGTTTTATGAATTTGTTTTTAGTTTTTATGGATTAGAAAATCAAGACTTCATTTGGTTATTTTTCACATTGGTTAAACACAACACTTACTCAAATTGGGAATAAATTATATAAAGCAAGCAAGCAAAGAACACTGAAGTGGTGCTGAAGTGGATTGAGTTATGCACTTTCACAAAAATTCCTGGTATAATCACTGAAGCTGTCTACACTGCAAAATCACTTTGTTGTTTATGATGATGAGAGAATTCATGAAAACAGATTCTCCGCAGTGACAAATCAAACACCTCTGAAAAGAAATCTGATGCAACGGGGGAAAATCTACTGTAAGTGTAAAAGCAGTCGACTCTTTTCATTTATTTCACATTTCATTTAATACATCATAATAGATCTAGCTTAATTGGGCAGGGGCATTTTTGCCCTTTATCTTGAATTTCGTGGGGCATTTTAGTTTATTTTGGCGTTATTTTTGCCCCAAACCCCCACTAGTTTCCGCACTTGGTCCCAAATGACAGGTACTTCCAAAATCTGCAAACGGCTCTCCTGTCTTTTATCGGTCTTGCATAAAAAAACAAGCCGTTGTCTAGAGTCGATTCTTTTTAGGAGTTCTCTGTGGTGACAAATCGAACACCTCTGAAAAGAAATCTGATGTAACAAGAGAAAATGTACTGTAAATGTAACTGTAAATGACACTTTTAATTTATTTCTTATTTCAATTTAATTATGACAGCTGTAATGGGGCAAGGACATTTTTTGCCCCTTATTATGAATTTAGGGGGGGCATTTTTGCCTGTTTATTTCCGCACCTGCTCCCAAATAACAGGTATTTCTGAAATCTGCAAATGGCTCTCCTGTCTTTATCGGTCTTGCGCAAAAAAACACAACAACAACAAAAAAACAGCCAATGTCTGGATTCTTCTTAGGCATTATCCACTGGGAGAAATGAAAAGGATGAAAAGAAAAAATGAAAAGAAATCTGATGCAATGAGAGAAAATCTACTGTAAATCTAACCACAATCGACACTTTTCATTTACTTCTCATTTCACTTTAATAATGACAGCCATAATAGATCTAGATTAATTGGGCAGGGGCATTTTTTTTGCCCCTTACCTTGAACTTTTGGGGCATTTTTGTTCCATTTTTGCCCCAAATCCCCGTCCATTTCTGCACCTACTCCCAAATAACAGGTACCAAAATCTGCAAGTGGCTTTTCTGTCTTTTATCGGTCTTGCACAAAAAAAGCCAGTGTCTGGGGTTGATTCTTTTTAGGCGTTTTACACGGGGACAAATCTAACACGTCTGAAAAGAAATCTGATGAAACGAGAAAATCTACTGTAAAAGTAACTGCAAATGACACATTTCTTTTTTTGATTTCACTTTGATTATGACAGCTATAATAGATCTAACCTAATTGGGCAGGCACATTTTTTGCACCTTATCTTGAATTTGGGGGGCATTTTTGTTAATTTTGGTGCTAGTTTTGCCCCGCACCTGCTCCCAGATAACAGGTACTTTTGAAATCTGCAAACGGCTCTACTGTCTTTTATCGGCCTTTTGCAAAAAAAAAAAACTAAAACAAGCCAATGTCTGAAGTCGATTCTTCTTAGGCATTATCCACTGGGACAAATGAAAAGAATGAAAAGAAAAAATGAAAAGAAATCTGACGCAATGAGAGAAAATCTACTGTAAATCTAACCACAATCGACACTTTTCATTTACTTCTCATTTTACTTCGTGCACTTTTTTTTTTGTATTTTGGTGCTCTTTTTGCCCCAGAGCCCCATTAATTTCTTCACCTGCTTCCAAACAGGTGCCAAAATCCGCAAACAGCTTTTCTGTCTTTTATTGGTCTTGCACAAAAAAACAAGCCAATGTCTGGAGTCGATTCTTTTTAGGCGTTCTACTTGGGGACAAATCTAACACCTCTGAAAAGAAATGTGATGAAATTAAAGAAAATCTACTGTAAAAGTAACCACAAATGACACTTTTCTTTTCTTTCTTATTTCACTTTAATTATGACAGCCATAATAGATCTAGCTTAATTGGGCAGGGACATTTTTTTTGCCCCTTACCTTGAACTTTTGGAGCATTTTTGTTCATTTTGGTGCTCTTTTTGCCCCAAATCCCCATTCATTTCTGCACCTACTCCCAAATGACAGGTACCAAAATCTGCAAGCGGCTTTTCTGTCTTTTGTCGGTCTTGAACAAAAAAAGCCAGTGTCTGGGGTTGATTCTTTTTAGGCGTTTTACACGGGGACAAATCTAACACCTCTGAAAAGAAATCTGATGAAACGAGAAAATCTACTGTAAAAGTAACTGCAAATGACACATTTCTTTTTTTGATTTCACTTTGATTATGACAGCTATAATAGATCTAACCTAATTGGGCAGGCACATTTTTTGCCCCTTATCTTGAATTTGGGGGGCATTTTTGTTAATTTTGGTGCTAGTTTTGCCCCGCACCTGCTCCCAGATAACAGGTACTTTTGAAATCTGCAAACGGCTCTACTGTCTTTTAGCGGTCTTTTGCAAAAAAAAAAACTAAAACAAGCCAATGTCTGGAGTCGATTCTTCTTAGGCATTATCATTATCTGGGACAAATGAAAAGAATGAAAAGAAAAAATGAAAAGAAATCTGACGCAATGAGAGAAAATCTACTGTAAATCTAACCACAATTGACACTTTTCATTTACTTCTCATTTCACTTTGTGGCCTTTTTTTTTGCATTTTGGTGCTCTTTTTGCCCCAAAGCCCCATTAATTTCTTCACCTGCTTCCAAACAGGTGCCAAAATCCGCAAACGTTTTTTCTGTCTTTTATTGGTCTTGCACAAAAAAAACAAGCCAATGTCTGGAGTCGATTCTTTTTAGGCGTTCTACATGGTGACAAATCTAACACCTCTGAAAAGAAATGTGATGAAACTAGAGAAAATCTACTGTAAAAGTAACCACAAATGACACTTTTCTTTTCTTTCTTATTTCACTTTAATTATGACAGCCATAATAGATTTAGCTTAATTGGGCAGGGACATTTTTTTGCCCCTTATCTTGAATTTGGGGGACATTTTTGTTCATTTTGGTGCCCTTTTTGCCCCAAACCCCCATTAATTTATTCACCTGCTCCCCAATAACAGGTACCGAAATCCGCAAACGGCTTTTCTGTCTTTAATTGGTCTTGCACAAAAAAAAAAAGAAAAAAAAAAAAACAAGCAAGCTTTTTAGGTGTTTTGCACTGTGACAAATCTAATACCTTTGAAAAGAAATCTGATGACAGAAGAGAAAATCTACTGTAAATGTAACCGCAAATGTCACTTTTCTTTATCATTTTACTTTAATTATGACAGCCATAATGGATCTAATTGGACAGGTGCATTTTTTTGCCCCTCATCTTGAATTTGGGGGGTATTTTTGTTCATTTTGGTGCTAGTTTTGCGCCGTACCTGCTCCCAAAAATACAGGTACTTTCGAAATCTGCAAACTGCTCTCCTGTCTTTTATTGGTCCTGCATGAAAAAAACAAACAAAAAAAAAAAAACACCAATGTCTGGAGTCGATTCTTTTTAGATTGCTTGGTTTCGGCTCCCCTGCTGCGCCTATATCCGAAACTTCTTTGAGCCTTTCCTTCGATAAGCTCCTCTCATGCTGTCAACCTTAACAAGTGACATGTTGATCTGCTTGAAGGAGATAATGAACTGACAAAGCCTTACTGTACCTTCTCCAACTAGAGGCCCTTCCTAACTCATACATTTTGCCTCTGATCAGTAGTTTGACCTTTTCCAAATGATATTCCCAATTTCCAATTCATCACCGTGTCCGCCTGAATTACGCAGCGCCGTGCTACCTGAGAGCCTCATTACTGTAGAAATATATAGAAGGATCCGCTCAGTCAAGCATCGGGAGTTCAGTCCGAAAATGAATCCCATCATAATTTGATTGACCAAGGAAATGCCATAAGGAAGCGCCGTGGTGACAGTCTTCCCGGGAGAGCAGAGATGCTAAAGGAGATAAGCATGACTAGATGCCATTTTCCAGTGCACGAAGGAGCACTAAATCTACAAAGGTCAGGACTGAGTGATGGAGATATTAAATAGAGATCTGAGGCATGCTGGGAAATATTATTCATGGTGAGTCAGTGTCTATAGAGCAAGATCTGCTTATTAATGAACAGACTTTTTATTTGACGTATACGTGATGAACGTTGAATTTCAAAAGTGTGCCACTTCATGATTAATTAACCACCTTTTATTTCCTACACACGCTTCTTGTTTTATATAGAGCTTTTCAGTTTGTGTGGAGGATGTTGGAGGATGCTTTTCAGAATCAGAACAGAAGCATCAGGTGAATTTGGTTTCAAGGTCAGTGGTTCTCAACTAGTGAGTCAAGTATGTTCTGATAAGGTCAAAACAAAGCTAAACGTAAGTGATTAAATGCAACAAACCATATAATTGTGCATTTAGGAGAGGGACGAGAGCAGAAAATTATTCCCTTATGTTTGGTTGTTGATGTCAAAGGCAGTTTGTCCAGCCTCATCTCAGAAGAATGTAGGTATTTTTACGTAATGCTTTTGTTTGCATGTTTGGATACACGCTAAAATGTAAAATATGTGCATACAGACAGCATCTAAAACACATTTAAATACTGTATTTATGTATACCCAAATTTCATGAAATGTTAATCTTAAATATATATTACCCAAACCCACATTTTATAGACTGGAAACTTTTCTAAAATTTGATGTTTATTTTTCCCATACATTATAATGTCACCTGTTTGGTTTATTTTTTTTCTAAGCAAAAACAATCATACATTTGTATTGTGATTTACGGAAAGAAATGTCATTCTGTGCAACAAAAGTTCATATAAAATATTTTAAAATTACATTGCATTTACTTAATCTTATTTAGAACAAGAATCACTATAAAAAACATAAATAAATAAACTATTGTAAAGTATGAATTTTGTAATCATTATATAAGTTATAAATAAAAAATATAATACAAAATATGTGTTACATTAAATGACAGTGTAACATTATTTCACCCATATTTTGCCATTTTATTTTCACGAACGTTATTAGAAAATTAAATTGGATACTTTACTTGCCTTAAATATGCGTTATGTTTAAAAAAAATCACTGAGAATTTTAATTTTAAAATTTAATTGGATGCAGACACCAAAATTGTGTGTGTGTGTGTATATATATGTGTATATATATATATATGTATATATATATATATATATATATATATATATATATATATATATATATATATATATATATATATATATATATATATATGTGTGTGTATATATATATATATATATATATATATATATATATATATATATATATATATATATATATATATGAAGAGTTTCGTTGCAAAACGAGATATATCCATTTTGAGAAATGTTGGTTATTTGACATTATTATTTAAGACATCAACAGTCAAGTTCATTCACAATTTTTGTACATTAAACTATTACTTGAGCTCAGTGAAGGCCAGGGACACAATATTTTTCAAATCCAGGATATTTTTTATTTAATTTTATGTCCATAAATAGTTCATAAATAAGTCAAAAACCATGCCAAAATGCAACATATTTATCTTAACATTGTCAAACATCTTAAATTTGTTTAAAAAAACAATACATCATAAATATATGGAATAGTATATACAAAGATTGATTAATAATAATAAGATTCTGAGTTAGTTTTGACCAGAACATACACAACATAAGATAACTTTTTTTTTTTCTTTTTTGCAAAACGCTATAAACGTAGCCTACGTAGCCAATAAGAATTTCCATTAGACAAATTTTTACGTGGTGAAAATAAGAGATTATGAATGCCACTGAATGAAAATTTGATCATTTTATTAACAGTGCATGAAAAACGCACAGAAAGTGCACTGTCTTCAACGGGAACCGTCTTAGCGGTTTTTATTTGAAGGCTCTCCTGGTGACTTCGAGCTTTCTCGTGGTCCTTTACTGCCTCGATTTTAAAATTACTGGTCCCCACCACGAAACTGTTAGTTTTATTTTTTTCTTTCGTGTACTCACGGCAAATCTGACAAAACATGACCGCATTTTTACTATCAAACACTAGCCAATGACGACCTGTCTGCCATTTACAATTAAACTTCCTTCTCTTTGTTTCGCACGCTCTGTCAACATTTTCATCTTCTGCCTCCTTCCTCTTCTCACCTCTTCCTGATCCTGACGTCTGTCCTAACCACCGCAGCATTTTGATTTTAGCTTATTTCGCTGTCCAGCTCAGTCCTCTTTGCTCATCCGATATTTCCTATTTCTTGTTTGCATTTTCGCGCTCTTGTCGTCCTTGATTGGACCCGCAAACCGAAGCGTACAGTATCTGCGCGCTGCTGCCAATAGGTATCTAAAACGTCACCCGTAGTGTAGTGTTCATGTGAAATGTAGGACGGAGGGGACAAACGACCCAGAGCCTCTCTGACATGATTTGCATGATTGGCTCATGCATTACCGGCCAAACTGGCTGGTAAGTTTTTATCAATACACGCCAAAATGATTTTTAACCCGCATTTGGTGGGTTGGCGGGTGTTAATTTCGAACCCTGGTTATATCGCACTTTGTAAAGAAACTGGTCTGGCGGATATCGCGTTTTGTGAAAAAATACATTTTATAGTAGGCCTAAAATGTACATTCTTAAATTTTATTAATGGCACCAATTCACACATAGATTAAGGTACATCTGAACAGTGATTTCCAATAATAAAATCCAAATGTCAAAAAATGGCGTTTATCGCGTTTTGCAACGAAACTCTTCATATATATATATATATATATATATATATATATATATGTGTGTGTATATATATATATATATATATATATATATATATATATATATGTGTGTGTATATATATATATATATATGAAGAGTTTCGTTGCAAAACGCGATAAACGCCATTTTTTGACATTTGGATTTTATTAATCGATTAATCGCATACAAAATATCAGTTTGAGGTTGCCTAATTACTGTGTGTAATTATGATGTATATATAAATGCAAGCACATTCATGTATATATTTAAGAGATTATATATATATATATATATATATATATATATATATATAATACAAGTATATGTATTTATTATAATTTTTATAGAATTTTTATAGAATTTATATTATATATAAATAAAAATATTTTGTACATAACATATTTCTCTTAAATATGTACATTAATTTGTGTGTATTTATATATACATAATAATTACACATAGTACACACGCATATATTAGGCAAGCTCAAACTGATATTTTGTATGCGATTAATCGTGATTAATAGTTTGCCAGCCCTAATATATATGCAATAAACATGCAATAACTTTATTAAATAAATCATATATTTTTCCAATAACAGTTGATGTCCACAAAATCTAAAGCAAACCAGTTAATAACAACATTTGCAGTCAAAGCAGTCCATTTGTGAATGGAAGTCACTACAGAGACATGCCATTGATGGCAGAACAGATTGTCACACTGTCAGACGTGAGGGAAGCTCGGCCAATACACCAGCAGATTTCTCAATTATCTCCCGGCCTTGAAAAAGGGAGGATTGAGTTTCTAAATGCTTCTGTTAGCACCAGAGCTGCTGCAGTTTTGTGAATGGGCTTGTCTGGGCATGCGGTATGGCTAAAGAGCCATTGATTCTGCATCATCAAAAAGCAATTACAACATTTGGGATCCAGTGATTTAAGAAATAAGCTGTAGCTCAGTGCCCTAAAACACCTCGCAACACTCGGGCTAATGGCGGTGACGAGATACGGCCTCTATATTTAGAGCGCCGCTCCTCCTCTTTAATTATTCGGGCAAATATTCGCTGAAAATTGAGCCAGGCTTATGAAATTGTTTCAATGGCTGACTGTAACACCATTTGCCTGGCTAGAGTATGTTCCAATCTGTTTTGTTCAATAATTACGCAGCGTTTTTTGTCATTCTGTTCTCACAGCTCAGCCATTTGCTGCCCTGCTCAGCTTGACAGTAACAGATGTGAAAATTGCATTGACTATCAGTGTAAACAACAGCTGATACCAGTTGAGAAGCCGTTAGATATGGAAGAAGGATATTTGTTTCAAATTAGTTTGTCCACAAACCTCTTCTGCGTCGCCCGATGCCATCGGCATCAGATACAAATAGCGTATTTCTTGCATTTCACTCATTCATTGACAGATGAAACCGCAGTATTTAGACATGGTAATTGCATTCGCTTTATCTAATGGAAGCAAACAATGCAATAAACTAATTGCTTTTGGTGTGCCTGATCTAAAGGACTACAATAAATGCATGTTGCATATGGCTATTTATTAGACAAACTCTAGTTCTGACCTTTGCATATACCAGTCAAACATAATTATGCAAACGCGTACGCGTACGCACATGGCTCGGAGCAATGCATAGGGATAGTCACATTAATTTCATACAAAGCTGCCGCCTATGATTAGGTGCCCTTCACCTAGACCGTCTGTTTAATAAATCTTATTTTAAATTACTTCTGACATGCACATGTTAGGAGAAGCAACAGCTGTAACCTTTGGTTCTCTTCTCAAGAGCTCCTCAGAGGTTTGGACACAAAGAAAAGAGATTCATCACAGTCCTCTTTCTGTCCCTCGTTTCAGCAAAGAATATTAAATAAATCTTTGTTAGAGAAATCAGCAGGGTGACTTGAACCATTTCAATGACATTTACAAATAATTCAGCGATGCCAAGGTTTGCTGTAGGGTCAAATGCAGCACATAAACAAGATTTTTTTCAATCCCGACAAATGGTTTATTTAACGTTAATGTAGAAATGATCATTTTACAGCCGTTGGTTTAGGTACGGAAAATAAAAGCCTTGAACATTTCTTTGTGTCATCCGCAGTAATGTCAGTCAGAATGCCTCAGCAATATTTTGAGTCTTCATTACTTGGTGTGCACACGTCCATCCGCACTTGTCACATTCAATGCTTTGTGAGTTAGCTTCTTCTCTGTTGAGTAATGCATTAAGTTATTGGCCCTGACAGAATTTGTATACATATATTTTAGCATATCCCTGGCTGAAAACATCAACATGTGCTGCAAATATATCAGCGTAACAGACCTTCTTGTAGGCGGTTCTGTGTATTCATGATGTTAATGCTTGCTTCTTCATACTAGTGTTTTTGCTTTATCCGCTGAGAATAGGCCTCCAATAGTTTGTGCATTATTTTTTTATTATTACTTTTTTTATTTATTTGGATATTTATTTGAATACTTGAAACTGCTGTGAGATACCTGCAAAATTTTCAAAAGCTCTCTTTTTTTTTTTAGTCTTTTTATTTTTATTGAATTTGCTACTTCAATGAAGAAAATGTGGACTAAATTCCATTTTAATTGAATTTGTTGTTATTATTTATATTAATATTTAGCTTTTTAAATAAAAATCTGTGTTCAGCAGCGTATTTGTTTTTGCTGAGATACCAAGAATCGTAAAATTATGCTGGAATTTGTGACTGTTGAATTATTATTATTATTATTTTTTTTTGTGTGTGTGTGTGTGTGTGTGTTTTGGTTCAGAGCCATTGTTACTTGCACAGATGTGTGTGGCCCGTACCGAAGAAATGCACCCTCCGCAGACATGCAGGTGTGGGTATTTCCCATCCAATGCAATTTTTACTCAAGATGAATCACCAGACGGTGAAAAAAAATAACAGATTTTATGTGTTCAGTGGTATCAGAGAATGAAAAATAAAACATAATTTTTAAACCAAAGAGTTTCCACAACTTGCATTTTTAGTTATGATGCATTTATCCAGTTTTTGCTTTCCCTGGGAATTAAACCCATGACCTTGGTGTTGCTAACGCTGTGCTTAACTGTTTAAACTACAGGAAGGCCATAAGAAACAAGCTCCTAACTAGTCAGAAGAACATTTGGTTGTCATTTTTAGAGATTACATTTGATTTTCTGTAACACTGTGTAGGCAGAGCTTATGAAGATGTCTTGCCAAACCAAACTGAAACTGTCATGTGGTGCTGTATTTAAAAAGTATCCCAGATGTAAATAGCATTTAAGCATTTAAAAGAAGGCATGACGTGGTCAGTGCCACAAATTTGCTTTTTGATTATAGTGCCAAATCTGAAAGATTTCAAGGTTTTATATCATAACATCACATTTAAAATTTCTAAAACTTACCAGGCTTAAATCCAAGATTTTCCATGTGGTGTCAGATGTTTGGTTCCCAATGTAAAGCTTATATATAACCCTGGTCCAAAACCAGTCATAAGTAGCGCTGGTGTATTTGTAGCAATAGCCAACAATACAATGTATGGGTCAGAATGATTGATTTTTCTTTTATACCAAAAATCATTTGGATATTAAGTAATGATCAACTTTAAAGGTTTTTTTTTTTCAATATTTAGATTTTTTTGAACCCTCAGACTCCAGATTTACAAATAGTTGTATTTCGGCCAAATGTTGTCCTATCCTACAACCATCCAAACCATACATCAACAGAAAGCTTATTTATTCAGCTTTCAGACGATATATCTCCATTTAAAAAAATTGACTCATAATTTTTGTGGTCAAAGGTCATAAATGTTATATCTGGTAAATATTTAACCGGTTGTTTGTGTATGGCTGTTGGTGTCTATCAGTGTTCATGAAGTTAAACCAGTAAACTAAACGTGCAACAGACAACAGCCATCATGTTCACGCACACAGTGCCAGCATTGCGTGACCTGCCAGGCGTAAAGAGGTGCTTTACACAAATTCATTCAGCCTGTTGCTATTCCTCTGACCTGCAAAATTCTTGTATGAAGAGCAAGACAACTAGCTACCCAGAGGCATTTGTGTGCATATTAATCTATATATAGCTCTACATTAAGCATCCAGTATTTTTTTTTAAGATTTACATTTCTGTTCATAAATTAAATTTCATGCATGCTTTGATTTGCTTAGTAAATGCTTGAATAAGGCATTTGAAATGGTGACCTAATGATTATATAAGTTAAATCAAATGCAAAATTGGGCAGTTATGTGCAACATTCAGCAACATATCAACACATAATTCTGAATTCTATCTCAAAACAGCTGTTTTTAGATATTTTCAATAAATGTTTTTAGCTAGTATCAAGGTAGATGATGGTCGACCTGCAGTCTGTTTGGATTTTGAAAGAGCCTTTCATTTGTTTGTTGTTTTGACTGATATTTTGTTGTCCTCTGCGCAGATGAATTTATGATCCCTTTTAATGGAGCCATACCGCTGGTATTATGTCTGCAGAGAGTGGGCTTAAAAGCCAGAGTATGTTCACAATAGCCAAGTTAATAAACTTGTATAAATTACATTCTTGGTGGTGCAAGCCATCCATTATGTTATGTCTGACATTAGCTTAATGTATTCCGAGCATCACCAGCGATCCATTTTATGGTGATTGCTTAAGTTTCACATCACGCCTGATTTGTGTGTCTGTTGTTCGGTGTAGACCATGTACGAATTCTCAACACGATTTCATCAGGGAGACCCTTAAGGGGTTAGTTCAGCCTTTTTCTGTTGTAATTTACTTACTCTCATGTCCTCATTTTTTCCTCAGAACTGTGACAGTTTGAAGGGCCTAAGTCTATTGGGTTGTTTTGAATTATTTAAAAACATCGTAAAAGCGTCATAAAAATGGTCTATGTGAATTGTGTATTGCAAGCCTGGTAAAGCTATACTGTGTGACAAACATGCTGAAATTGAAGGTGATGATCTTATATTTCACTTTAGTTCAAGAATCAGAATCATTCAGATGCAAATCAATGATTCATTGAAGATCCAACACAAAATAATGATTCATTCACAAGTCAGACGTCTCTCACGAACTCTAGTGAACACGCCAAAGAGAGCTAAAGCAGATACCAATACCAAGATGTTCTTCAGAATAATTCACTTTTTGAGTTCCACCAAAAAAAAAGCAACATGAAGAGACATGAGGGTGAGTAAATAATGCAGAAAATTTCACTTGAAGTGAGCTGTTCTTTTAAGAGACTCTCATCTCATTGGGGTTCCTGAAAACTAGTCCGTGAAAGTGTGGTAGTTGTTGACCAGCTTGTTGTCGCTTTCCCCACACATCTTATTTCTGAATGGACTGCGCTCATCCCCGCGGTCTTGAGTGTACCACCTGTGGCTGTGTAAGAGAGAGCTTGGTAGGGGATGTAGTCTGGGATGATGGAGCATGTTATAATCTGTCAGAGGTGAGCTTAGAAGCAGCAGGGGTTTTTGGGAATTGTGTACCTCAATGCCTGAGTGGGATTTATGTTTCTGTCTCCTCCTACAGATTCCCCAGGTGAGTTATGCCTCCACGGCTCCTGAGCTGAGCGACAACACCCGTTATGACTTCTTCTCCCGCGTGGTACCGCCGGACACCTATCAGGCACAGGCTATGGTGGATATAGTCAGGGCCATGCGCTGGAATTACGTCTCCACGGTGGCGTCGGAGGGGAATTACGGAGAGAGCGGCGTGGACGCATTCATCCAAAAATCTCGGGAAGAGGGTGAGAATGTGTTTGCTTTCAGTTGGGGAATATTTGCGAAATTTGATAGTTTCACTTAGCCCAAATTTCATCATGCAGCATTGTCTGGTCTTCATTGTAGCTTATGGCCAAAAGCTGCCCACTCAGACAGGAAGAGACCGACCACAGTATTTGCACTGATATTCCCTTGTGAAGAAATGTGCATAATCGTATTGAATGTGCAGTTGTAGTGTATTTCAATTCTTAAAAGTATGTATATTTTTAAAAATGGATAATATTAAATGAAACACAAAGACAATGAAGTGCACATAAAGAGAGTACGCTTTCTTAACACATGTAAGTGCACGTTTTAAAATGTGCAATTTGTAATAATGTTAGATAAGAAGTTTTTATGGAAACCCGTTTCCACCAATGAATAAAAAATAAAAGTAATTGCAACTTTTTATCTTGCAATTCTTGCAATTCTGACATTTTTTTTCTCAGAATTGCATGATACAAACGTGAAATTCTTTTTTTTCTCAGAATTGTGAGATATTAAAATTGCAACTGTGAGTAATAAAGTCAGAATTGAGAGAACTAAACAGGCAAATATGTTTTTCCCCCTCAGAATTTTGTCATGTAAACTCACAATTGTGAGTTTAAATGATGCAATACACTATAATATTGCTAGTTTAAACTTTGTATTTCACAATTCTTGCTATATAACTCACAATAGTGAGTTTATATCTTACAATTCTGAGAAAAAGCCAGAATTGCATGAACATGCAATTGCAAGAAAAAAAAAGGCAGAATTCAGAAGAAAAGTCAGAAGAGTCGAAATTACCTTTTTTTAATTTTGTATTCAGTTGCGGAAATGGTCTTCCATGCAGTAGGTTTTGCTTAAAAGTACATTTTAAATATTATTTGAATAATATTTTGTCATTTGTCTTTAAATAAGTACACTTCTATAATGTTGACTAAGGTACTAAAACACATGTGAAGAACTTTTAACTGTAGTGTGTTTTTGATATTTTAAGTTAATATTTATTTTAAATGTACTAAATTGCAACTTCATAGTTGTGCATTTATAGATATATTTAAATACATGACATAAAAGTTTCAAAAGAAAACAGTTTACCATAAATGCTTGTCAGTATATTCTGCAGTTTAAATATATTAATAAATAGATAATAGAAAATTTGATGAAATCATTATGAAATCACAAACACACAAAACTCCTACTTTATATGACTCAAAAAGGCACATTAAAGCGTATAAACTATTAAACTGTAATACGTTTTCATTTATATGTCCAAAAACATTACGTTCATTTTACAGTTCAAGTATATCCTTTTAAAGCATATTGTTTCCATAATAAGTAGGAGAGAATGGGTTAAGATGAGCCATTTTTTTTACTTTTGTGGTTCTCAAGATAAGGGAAAATGAGGCAGAAGTACAATGAAAGTATCTAAGGTAATTTCAGGATGTTTCCTATCATTTTAAATTATCAGAATATATCGATGACAAAGGGTTCTAAAGTTATTGCTGCTTAGAAAAAAGTGTTGATGTGGCTCAATTTGCCCCAAGTTAGCGGTAAACCATCGGAGGTAAGTAAGAGGAACCATCTGGGCAAAAGATAATTTACCTCTTTAAAAAACTAACTTGATAATCAAATTTTACAAACAGTCATATTTCTTTTCTTAAAGCTAACTTAAAATAAAATTTAAAATAACTTAAAATAATTTTCAATCTTTAATTATTTGCAGAGTTTGTTGAGTAAAATGAAATAAAAAAACTAATTAGAATGAAGGAAGAAATGTCACTGAAACTAATAAACATTTTAGTCAAAAGATTCTTGACATGGTAGCTTTTATGTGATGCTGAACAGACCATTAGGGACAACAGGTGCAAAGATATATTTGATTATAAATAATGTGATGAAAAGCAACGTCTGGTTCTCAGAGAAGGATTTGGTGTACTTGTACTATCAAATAAACTACAAATAATATGTATTTACCAGTTGCGTAATATCACATTAAAATACCAGTTTATAGTTCAGAGAATTAACTTAACTTCAGTGGTGGCTCAACTTACCCCACAGCATTTGGCTCACTTTGCCCTATAGCTGGCATTTTGGAAAAAAAACTAGCTAGCTTACCAATTCAGACTGATATGTAGCTAAATGATTTGCATGGTTTTATATGTTGCTAAATCACCTATATGGATCATAAATATTTTTAGACCTGATTAAATTGGCTTTAATGTAAAAGCCATTACATCTGTTATGCTAAAATTTTACTTTGACAAGCCAAAAACAGTTTTTAAAATAAATAGGTGCCTTCCACTCCTTCCGTGTGTTTCTCCTTTTCACAGTCTGGCAGAAATGATGTGTGATTCCAAAATACATGGTCACATGAGAGTAAAAGTGTACAGTTGCCAAGATACAAGGGGTGGGTCAACTTACCCACTGGCTCAACTTACCCCACTCTCCCCTACTCCATTAAAAAAATGCTAAAGATTGTTGTTTTTAACAACGGTTTCCTTCAGCAATTGCAAATCTAGTGGTTTTTGTTTTTCTTCTCTGCAGTTTTATGCAGTTAACTCAGCGCAAGCTTAATGTACAGTCCCCATCCGCTTTTGCGTACTGATTTGCTCTAGATTTCTTTCTGGCATCTGTTTATGCGTCTGTATTGCATATTGCTATTGATCTTCCTTTCTTCCTCTATCAAATTTTAGTTTATGACATTTTACCCTAAAACCTTAACACTGTTCTGTTGCTTTGAAAGCATTGATATTTGTTTCTGCAAATGCAGATCTAGTTGTTTTGTGAAATGAATCCCATACTTTAAGCTTATCAAAAGCAGCAATATTTTCCAAAGCTCTTCCTTCCCAACTGCATTTCCTTCCTGAGAAATGAAACTTCAAGTGCACTCCAGGGGGAAAGCGGTCTTGTGATTTGTGCGAGGAATACTGAGTTCAACAATTGATTTCCTTCTAAATTTCTTCCAGAGTTCCAAGTCTGTTACTGTCACTAGTGCTTCAGGTTAAGCTTAGCTGACAGGCTAGAACCAACATGTTGCCCCTGGGCAGAGGGTCCCAGGTATTTGGTAGTAAGAATTATTTACAGAACTTTTACATTGCATGTATACAGTCTAGATTGTTAAAAATTTAGATGCTACATTAGATATTTTATATAGAATTTGTCATTTATCACTTTGTACAGTTATTTGGATCTTAAGAAGTTTTTATAACCTCTAAGCATTGGTGGATGCAAACAGATGGAAGCTAAAATTGTTCTAGTCAAGTTCTATGAATAGTCTTTGAGAGAATACTCAAACCGCCTAGAGGAAGTTCTGGGGGAGATGGAGTCATTCTCCTTTCTTTTCTCTAGGGTAACAGTATCCTCCTCACGTGTCCATGGTTCCTCCAACGCATTGAGGCTATCAACATCTGTTCCTCTCTCATTTTCTATCCTGAGATCTGGCCCTTCCTCATGAATGGAGAATCAGGGTGCTTTCACACTCTGCTCAAATAGCTCAAGTTTGTTTGCTGGTGTGAAAGCAAACTCTTAAAAAGTACATCTGAGGTGGGGTTTTTGTGAAAACACGGTTCAGAGTTGGAATAAATTGCGGAAGTCAACCGGTGTTGATGACGTATAATTGGCACCTTTGCATGTTCACAGTCACACTTCTGTAGAAAATTAGCCTGTCAGGCTCCGTTGTAGAAAAATCCCACCTCCCTTCTTCCAACAAGAGCTGCGGGGCTCAAAATACACCCTAGTTAAAAAACGTGTAGCCAAATACATTTTGCACGACTGTAGTGGGCAGTGCATAATGGAATAACTCATTAATGCATTTGTTAGTTAAATAACGTGATCCAGAAAATCTTTGTTCTTAGAGCTGCTCTGGTGCTTGAGAATGGAAAGCAAGTGTTATGCGAATGTATCAAATTGCGTTCGCCAATAGAAAAGACAATCAATTTGGAAGAGAGGGAACATTTAAAAACCATGAAATGAAAAATGGGCTTGCATTTATAGAAAGTTGAATTAATAAGAAACCGCTCTGTTTGGAATGTAATTGTGGAAGTCATAGTCGTCAAAAGAAGAGCTAAGAAAAGTAGTCAAAAGTTCATTTTCTAAAGGTCATATTTACTTTTGCTGACAGAAAAGACGTGTACTTTATAATTCACGCCGTGACTTTCAGAAATGTATCTGTTTATAATTTGTGTATATTAAAATAATTTCCCCCCTTCTCAGATTAAAGTGCAGACGCAGCTTTAAAATATATGGAGACACTGTAAAGCCTGTTTGTTTGAGTAGGTAGAAAAAAAAATTCTGCTAAAACTGCTGCTTTAAGAATATTTCGGTTAGTGTTGGAATATGGATCCAAAATGTTATTTATAATCATAATTTTAAGTAATTCAATCTCTAACCATAATTAAGAGTGTAGGCTGTAGTTAAGAAACACTGAAAAACAGTGATATAAAACAACATCTTTAAAGGGATAGTTCACCCAAAAATGTAAATTGTCATTAGTTACTTACTCTCAGGTCATTCAAAACCCGTAAGACCTTCGTTTATCTTCGGAACACAAATTGAGTTGAATTGAATTTGATGCGTCGAAGACTGACACAAAAGAGAAGAAATGGTTAAACTTGTTATTTTTGTTTTCTTCATGCCCAAAAAGTATTCTTGTAGCTTCATAAGATTACAGTTAAACCACTGATGTCACATGGACTATTTTAACGATGTCCTTACTACCTTTTTTGGGCCTTGAACGTGGTAGTTGCGTTGCTGTCTATGCAGGGTTAGAAAGCTCTTGGATTTCATCAAAAATATCTTCATTTGTGTTCTAAAGGTGAACGAAGGTCTTTTTTTGTTTTTGGAACTACATGAGGGTTAGTAATTAATAACAGAATTTTCATTTTTGTATGAACTATCCCTTTAAGACTGAGCAGAATCCTCTGTCTACTGTTTGCATAGGCAGTCAGTCAAATTAATGTCCAATTGGTAAATGGTAATCCTTATATGGCTAGCACTCCTCGGGGAAACATTATATCACTCTATTAATATTCATGATCATTCCCAGGGTCCAGACTACTCAGATTTTGAGATTGTGACAAATCTAGCTGTAATATGCTGATATAGACAGTACTTCAGAATTCAGCTAGATAAATGCTAATAGTGCCTTTAAGATGTATTGTAACTCATTGCTGGTGGTTGGATATGGAGAGGAGGAATGGTGACAGTTATGTGCATTTATTCATGCTTTATGTTTTTATTCATACACCATATAAAAGGCCCCATTATGTAACTTTGGATATCCAGACCACTCCCACAGCTGTATTTAGAGGATGCTGGACGGATGGCGTGAGACTTGAGGGCCGTGATATGAATAACCATGAGCGTCACTGCAGTGCCATGCCGTCTCCTTATAGCTTCATGGGAGTGTTTGCACATCTGTCCAGGGCGTAGAGAAAGAGCAAGTGCCAAGACGAAAGAAAAGGGACAACAGGGAACGAGAAAGAAAGGCAGAAACAAACAAACAAAGATAATTAATAGCTTAAGTCTTGGCTGTGCGGGTCGATAGAATGTCTCCCATGGTGCTTTGCTCACATATATCTCCATTCTGTCTCTGGACTGCAGTAATACAGTAGATGAGTAGGATGTCTAACTGAATAATCCTATTATATTTTTCCCCCATCACTTAGGAATTGTTTTATTTAAGTACCGACAAAAGTATTTTCAATCATATTAGTTGCCTTTGTTTCAAAGATTGATACCTAAGTGTAGGATCTTCAATTACAGTGGAAGCTAAAAGTGTAAGACATTTATTTATACAGTATATATAAAAAAAAAAAAAAAAAAAAAAAATCAGATGAAACGTTGAATTGAAACATGATTTTTAGAATAGTTTACTTATAGATTTTTTGGGTGCCTCATTTTTGCTTAATTGACAGCAACATTCAAGCTGAATGAACTAGTTTGTTGCCATTCAGAAGTTTTAAGGTTTATAGGACTTATAGATGAATGGATTAAGAATTCAGCACAGGTAATGCAGTTTAGGATTTCCATTTGGTATTTTATTTTATTTTATTTTATTATTTTAATTTAATTTATTTTTTTATTATTATTATCATTTTTTTTTTAATCCAAATTTGATTAGTAGCCTAGAAATAGTCCAGAATATTTTTTTTTGTTTTACATCATAATGTTTTTTAGAACTTTGTCCCCCCATGTTTAAATAATAATCCTACTTTTTTTTTTTTTTAAACATGGTCTTAGACTTCTGGGCCCCACTGTAGATGTTTATGAATTATGTTTGTGTAGCATTGCCTGCTTGGCGTAATTCCTTCATAATTCATGGCAACAAATGAATAAATAACACAGATGTGACAGAGCAGTGGTGTACCACAGAGAGCGAAGGGACAGAGTGTGGTATCCTGCACCTAGTAGAATCTCTACTTATGCATGATAGGCTGATAAATAATGCTTACTTATTGTAATGTAATATGTGATGTACACAGAATTCTCTCAGATATTAATAGCTGGCTGGGGTGAAATGGGGACAGATTCAGTGCAGTGACTTGGGTTGATTTTCTGAAAATTAAAAGGCAATTTTTTTTGTTTGTTTGTTTGTTTTTTCCCCCAGAATTTTAGGTTTTCTTTTAGTTCAGTGTGAATTAATGTTCCATTTAAATGTTTGCACAGTTGCTGGATTCAAAGCATATGGAACATCGTTTACCTCACACTATCAACAAGCAACCAATACTAAAATATATTTAAGTCAAGGTAAACATTTTTAAACATTTTTGACATTGCTACAAAAATAGTAAAATGCATGTTATGCCTGTTAATTATTAATATTATTAATGGTCACCTTTTTCTAACTATTGGTCAGCAATTTATTTATTTTTTTTTAATATTATTACTGTCATTTAGGGCTGTCACGATTATGTACTCGATTATTAAAAAAAAAAAAAAAAAAAACTTGAAAAGTTACTGTGGTCGAGTAACCGGCAAAATACTGGAAGTGGCGCATTCCACGGACGAGAATCCATGAAACGCATTATTGGACCCTTTTCTAAGGCTACATGATATATAAACTCACTTAAAAATCATAATAAAGCATAATACTATTGTAAATTCACAAACACTACAATTTAATTACATAAATGTATGCAATGCAGATTTAATATATGTGCTTTATTTACATTTGTGTAGGTTATGTGCATCTCAGAGCGGCTCCATTCACAGTAAATGCTGCTCCACACAAACTGTTATCATTTACTTGCACAAACCATCTCAAATTCCATCTCTGCATATTGCTGTAACATTCATCTGGGAATGCAACGTGTGCCATTTCATCAGAAGGTAAATCATTTACAAACCTACATCAACACAGGAGAATATGTCAGTGTCTTTCTCAATATGCTAACTGTTTTGTGATTTTTATAATAAAAGCTCAAACCCTCACTCTGGGTTTATGCGTTTTGATGTCCACACATTTAATAAATTACAGCATCTGTAGCATTTCTGTCTTTATGTAATGGCCAAATATTAAGATTATAAACAAGGATTAGAATACTCGATTAATTAAGAATTACTCGATTAATCGTCAGAATAATCAACGGATTACTCGATTACCAAAATAATCATTAGTGACAGCCCTACTGTTGATTATTTGTCTAACCCTTGTCAAAATATTTTTGAAATTGCTTATAAAAAATTAATTGCAATAATAGAGTAAAATGAGTAATATTAATTACTAATATTATTAATAGTCATCTTTTTCTAACCATTAGTCAGCAAACTTTTTTTCTGTTGATTATTTTCTCACTGCCTCTCTATTCTCCTCAGAGAAAACGCCCCTGGTAAAGAGACCCTGTTATATTGAGGGTCTGTAGGCTGTGGATGTTTGATTACGGTGACCATATCCTAACCTTAGCCCATACATTTTAAATGATGGACATGAAGAGCCGCCTCTTTGGCACATAATGTTTGATCGTCTTATGATTTGCTCGTCATTCCCTACAGGCTCAAGCATACCTATGAAGCGTAAGACAGGGCTCTTCAATTCCAGGCCCGAAGGCATTCCCGACTTCATTTTTTTTTTTTTTTTTTTTTTGCGTTCGTGTTCCTGCCCTGACCAGCACATGATTCAATTCAGTTATGCCTCCAGGGAGAAAGCTGAAAAACACTATGTTTGTGAAACGCCTCAGTGTTTTTCTCCTCTGTCTTTCATGGTGTTTTCAAAGGAGGGCTTTGTGACATCTTAACCCTGTATCGATATCAGTTATTTGCTTGTAATGTCTGTAACCGAGTGTGTTATCTAATGCCGCAGTAGGTTTGCGGTAATCAAATTGAACAAGTTTGCGTGCGATAAGTAGTCTGCCGCAAAAGATCATCCAAAGCGCTGAGGGAAACATACTGCACCGTTTCTCTTTGTTGACTCTCCTTCAAGCTGAACCTCATTCGATATTTTCAATATCTTCTGAGTTCCAGTAATGGGCCAAATTTATAATGCGCCTGCTGCTGAGGGACCTTGAAGGGTCGAATTCTGAAATGAAGGAATAGATTTGGTGAGTTTTGAAAGGTGACTGCCACTAGCATACATCACCATGGAAAATGGTCGCCCAGTGGTACCGTGGAGTTGACTTGGGCCACCGCTGAGTGATGAGCAATCTTCAGCCGCAGCATGGCACAATAACAAAGTAAACAGCCTACGCTGCTCTCAGCATACATAAATCTCCAATATTTGATAAATAAGATTTGCCTGCTGTAATTGATTCCATGTGGAGATCCAAATAGAAACCTCGGAGGCCCTGGTAAATCTAATCAAGAGGGAGGTTAGTCATATGGTGAGTTACCTAAGGCTTTGTAATAATGGATCAACAATTATAACATTCATAATTACTTCAGACAAACATGTAGATTAATATATATAGCGCAGGAGATTCAGGCTGACGTTTGCTCTCCTTTGCGATTCCTCTCGACAGGCTGTTCTCAAAAACCATGCGTGCCTGAATCTGGGCAAGGTGCAAATGCAGCGCGGATTTCTGTTGATAAAAGTGCCCTGCTAAAAGGGATTTTTGAAATATATATCTAAGTTCGATATCCCAGTTGACGCTGTGGATTGCTAGGGTTCTTTATCATGTTGAAGTCTGTGGGAGTTCTTGAGGAAAACATGACAGACATCCACTCACTCGTGAAAATGCGACGCTGTCGTCCCTTTTAAATCGAACACGGTAAACCCAGACAGAGGCATAAAGTCTCAAATCCTAAGCCGAAACTTTGCTTCAAGAAAGAAGACAAACAACTTTTTTTTTCCCTCCATTGTGTGCTACTTTAGAAATGTGTAGAATAATGGATCAACTTCCTTTTCTCAAGTGAAAACAGAAATTGCAACAATAGAAAATATTTATGACTTGATGTGCGCCATTTAAATAATAAGTTTACGAAGAAATGAAAATTGTCAACATTTACTCACCTTTAATGAGACTTTCAGTGAATGAGAGCTTTCATTTCAGTCTGTTTCTCACACAAAGGCTTCAAATGACTTCGAATGTAGCGCACGACTCATGTAGACCAATTTTATGATACCTTTAGGGTGATTTCATGTCCTTCTTGAAGCTTAAGTCTATGTTTATTATAATTGAATAGGAAACAGCCACCAGAACACTTTTCAAATCTCTCTCTCTTTCTCTTTTTTTTTCACAGAAGGTAGAGTAAATGATGACAAAATATTTATTGTTTGGGTGAATTGTCCTTTTAATTGTTACTGAAGACAGTCTGCTATAACATATGGGTGCTTTGTTAGTATCTTCTCTTTAGCTTTTTTCACAATGTGTCTGGAAAAGATAATTGACTCTGCCACAAATCAGAGGATAAAGTTCTGACATCCTGTCACTTCAGGCTCACTCAGGGCTTGACTCTGAATGTGTCATTGCTATTATTAGAGCTTTTTCACAACATTAGGTCGTGGCTCTTTTTTCTTGTATATTTCCCTAAAGACCCTCTGAAATGTTTTGACATGTGATTTTTCTGTGCTGTTGTATTATTTTATTTTTTTGTATTTTATTTATTTATTTTTTGCCCACTAGATTTTGGAATCTTATTTTATTTTATTTTATTTTATTTTATTTCATTTTATTTTCGGTTGCCAGCATGGAGATACCATTGAGGTCAAAAGTTTACATACACCTTGCAGAATCTGTAAAATGTTAATTATTTTACCAAAATAGGAGGGATCATACAAAATGCGTGCTATTGTTTATGTAATACTGACCTGAATAAGATATTTCACATAAAAGATGTTTACAAATAGTCTACAAGAGAAAATAATAGTTTAGAAAATTTATAAAAATTTCAAAAGTTTACATACACTTGGTGCTTAATACTGTTTTGTTACCTGAATGATCCACAGATGTTTTTTTTTTTTTTTTTTTTTTTTTTTTTTTTTTGTTTAGTGATTTTTTTTGTTTGTTTGTTTTGTTCATGAGTCCCTTGTTTGTTCTGAACAGTTAAACTCTGCTGTGCAAAGGCAAAAGACCATAACTTCGATTTTGGTCAAAAATTAGTTATTGATGTTTTCGGGACATTCAACACATACTTTATCATGTGTATAAGTATCTTGAGTCAATTTAGTTGTTTTTCCGAGAAAATAATGGATTGTCTTAACCGTAACTTCAAAACCCCCTGGAGAAACCAAGGCAGAACACCGTATAACACCAGTTACCACTCTTTGACTTTGTTTGGAACGCTCAAATTGAGTTAGGGCATTCTGCCTTTGTTTAGCCACGCGTCAGTAAGAAGTTGTTACGCCTTTGTTTTACTGTCCATTAAAGTCTGCCGTGTTTTAACTACAGTGTAACTTGTATACTTTCATACATCTGATCTGTCACTGAAGCATTAGACAAATGAATTGGATAGATAGCGAACGGCCAAACAGCCGATCGCTATGTGTAAGTATCTCTGTAGCTTCTGAAGGGCAGTACTAAATGACTCACTTGTGGACTATATGTAAATGTCTTTTATGTGAAAATATCTTATTCAGGTCAGTACTACATAAAAAAATAACACATTTCGTATGATTCCTCTTATTTTGGTAAAATAATTAGCAATTTGCAGATTCTGCAAGGTGTATGTAAACTTTTGACCTCAACTGTGCAGTATGTTTTTATTTATTTATTTTAAATCTAGACGGTGTAGTAATAATTGGGTGATGTTAACCGGTCAAACCCTGACCCCTGGATATAAATAGATTCCCATTCTAAAGAACATTTATCTCTAATTACATTACTAATTTATTGTTACTTCTACTTTATTGGAGTTTTCTTAATTTATTGCACATGCCATTCGTTTCTATGGTTTCTGTGAACAGAAAGAGCTCCTTTCAAAAATCTGTTTAGGGTGTTTGTTCCAAAAAAGAAGTAAATAAATAGAAAACTGACCTACCCACACAAAGAACTCTCATAACTCAGTCAGTTCCTCCATCTTGTCAGTACCCATCTGTTCTCAGATCACCCCTCCTGCTGTTCATTATATTTGATTAAGTATCAAATATGACCTCGCTGGAAATGCTTGTGTGTATTTTGGTCAATTCGTGCAAGACATGCTTACATATATCAAAACATTATTTGTTCCTTTTACAAAGCCATTTATTTCCATTAAAATAAATATGCTAAATTTGATTAATGTAGAAGTCTGTTACAACAGCTTGATGACCAGAACCACACTGACACTGCAGCCAATGGTGTGAGTTTGGGACAGGGTGACCAATGGCACCTGGGAGGGTTTGGCACAGGGAAACCTGTTCGGAAACAGTAGTTATATTTGCAGTTTTCATTTAGTTAAATGTGTGTATGTGTATATGTTTGTCCATCATATGCTTGTCTTCGGTAGTAGACAAAATTCAACAAACTATTTAAATTGAATTAAAGTGAAATACTTTCTGTAAAAAAATATTACAACAGAAAATAGTTTCATACACACCTACCCAAGTCACTGTTTGACATTCTCTGCTTCATAGCTGTCTCATTCACTGGCATGTGGAGTTCTTACCTTGAGGCCTTCAGTCATTCAAAATATCTCCTGACTCAAAGTAGCATATGCACACAGCAGAGGGCTGCAAGTGACTGCAAGACACCCGCCGTTAGGAAGCCTCTCCATATGGCATCTTTGAGGGTTCTCTTTTCTGTCTAATTAACGCCTTTGATGCAAATCAGTGTTCCTCTCTCAGCGAGGACAGGTCAAACGCTTTGAAAACGCCCTCTCCTTGGAACGGCAACCACCGGTTTGTGTGGAAGTTTACAAGGGCTCAGTGTTTTCTCAGAAAGGATGTGGGAAGTTTAATGAGCTTATTATTATGCGTTTTTCGCAGTTAATCTGCATATGACTATTTGCTGATATGACAGGAGGTTAATTCAAGGCATCTGTGAAAGGAAGATAGATATGTAACGGTTGGAGATTGCAAAGATGAGACTTTCTATTCTATTTCTAAGAGATTACAACAAGAGAGCTAGGACATTTGTTAAACATACTGTACAGTAACGTAATGATAACAAAACAAAAAACACTGATAATGAGAACTGATGCAGTTTAGGGACCCAGCAGAGCAAAATTTTAACACACTGGGGTTCCAAAACTAAACAATGAAGTTTCTTTGTAGAACATCCAGATTTTTTCTACCATTAAGAAGATGGAAAACTCATTATATTCATTTGATTTTTGCTATCCAGTACTCATTGAAGGTACTTGTAGTCAAGTGGGATTTTGGAGTTGAGAGAAGCCAGTAATCTGGTGAGAAATTAAATGGCTGAGGCAAGACATGACCAAAACATGACATGACCAGTTCTGATAGAGAGGAAAACAACATTATATTTAATTTTTTTATTTATTTATTTTTTTCCCCACTGTTTGAGCTACACAATGAAATAAATACATGTTTAGATTAGTGCTGTCAATTGATTAAAAAAATAACTAAACGCACATTTTTTCTGAAATTAATTGCAATTAATCCCACCTAACATTAAAGTTTTTAAATATACTGCAATATATATATTTCACATTGCAATATATATTTCATATTGCAATAATTTCACATATAATCTTCAAATTAATGTAGAAACAACATAAAGACAGTATATGTTTAATATTTGTTCAATATTTTTTATGACTGAACGTGAGTATCATTGATACCAATATTACTGATGTCTCTAGGAAATGTTTTTTTCCCCCTAATATTTAACAATTGACACAATTTAACAATTTAAAAATAGCAAGTTCTAATTTAAGTAAACTTGAAACAATCTTCACATAAACCAATTATTTACTTGTGCCCTTCAGCAAGTAGGAAATGTACAGAAATTGAATAAAGTTATCAAACTAAATGTTACACCCCTTACCATGTTGTGATGCCGTTTCCCGGCGCATCAAGACAAAAGCAATAAAAAAGCTATTATAAATTAACCATTTGCTGCATCCAGTGAGGACATAATTACTGATTATAATGACTCATGCTGTTTTTCTATGCGTTGGGTTGCTGCGGCTGCGTAAACATATAAACATGTCTGCATTTGTGATCGTAGAAACGACAAACAAGCACTACTCTACACTGCTCAAAACTCGCATTTGAATAGTCAGTAGCAAATTCTTTACATATGAAAATGTACTTGCAGGCTGTGAGTCAGAAACACCAGACTGTCCTTGAAAAGTTAGAATTGGTCCACGTTATAGAAACAGCATTTGTGCACAGCTGGCATTGTAAGCAGTGTTGCCAGGTCTGCGGTTTGCCTGCGCAATTTGGCAACTTTAACACTGTTGCCGCGAGTTGTTTTTTGTGTCTGCAAGTTAAAGCGACCCCAAAATCATAATATTTAGTCCCTGGAATGCTAATTTGAGCAGGAGAACCCTGCCAAAAAACGTGTATTTTAACCCCCCGGAATATGATTTTTAATAGGGGACCCCCTTCAAAACGTAAATGGGCTAGTTTTGAGTAGCAATTGGGCGGGTTTTGTTATGAAAATCTGGCCACCCTGATTGTAGGCTCCCAGGTCCAGGCAACCGTCCTCCGTAAAATGTGCTGCACACACTCAAGTATTTGTGCTGTCGTGTAAATATAACCCAACTACTAATTTCTAGTTGTTTACTCATTCGGAAGGCCAAACAAAGTACGTTTGTTTCCGTAAGAAAACACACAGCGTCTCCACAACATGGCAGCGGCTGCAACAATACGCCAATTACGCCACCTTTCTTCGCGTATACATTTGGGCGGTGTTATGCAAATCTTTCCACACTGTGACGTAGACATGTGGGGGCTTGTTTGAATTTTAGGAAGGCGTGGCTGAGTCTTAAAGGGGTCATCGGATGCAAAGTTCACTTTTACATGTTGTTTGAACATTAATGTGTGTTGGCAGTGCATGTACACATCTACCCTATAATGATACAAATCCATGCAGTGGTTTTTAATTAATCTGTAAAAATAATATCCCCTTTTTCAAATCGAGCCATTCTCAGACGCCTGTCGGTGTGACGCTCCCACGATAGTTGATTGACATGAGCGTCTTACCTCAGACCCGCCTTAAATCAGCTGTAACAGTCCGACCCCCATTGTTTCGATGCTGGAGCAGGGATGTAAGTTAGACAAGAATATCTCCGATTGAGCGACTGAGGTGTTGTGTTCCTGGATGTAATAATGAACATAGTGGTCGTCATTTACTCCCGACATTTGAGCCGCTGAAGATGCAGTGGATTACGTTTGTTTGTGAATGGAATGCGCCTCCCGATCTACATAAATGCGTCTATGTTCGCGCAAATCATTCGTGATCCAGCTTCACTTACAGCAGAAGTGAGTATAAGGGTTTTTTTTATGAATCTTTGCGATCACCTTTCCTAATAACGTGCTAGTTAGCAAGTTCAGAGGCTAAACGCGGCTAAATGTGCCTAAAGTAAATAGGCTCGTCACTCCACAAAAAAGAGACGGGTGGGGCGAGCAGAGCTCATTAACATTTAAAGCAACCTCGACCAGAACAGGATGATTTGCAGAGCTGATTTTGGCAAGGTAAAAAATGTGTTTTTTACACTACCATTGAGAAATTTTAACCAAAGCATGCTATAGAATTTTCATTAAGACCCTAAAGAATCATATCAACTTGTGGAAAATGGGCATCAGATGACCCCTTTAACTTTTACAAAGAATATCTCTTTGGGTTTGAGACTTTAATCTTTGCAACTTTACAGACCTTATATATGCACAAACAGCTTGTAACACTCCAAAGACAAAGGAAAATATGAAATCGCTTCATATAACCCTTTTAATAGACATCACAGCAGCTGGGTTATTAGGTTATTTGGTTGCTATTACTTTAAGAGCTGCCGCTGCTAAATGTGACGCGGAACTGACATGCATGCTCGTAGTTTCATTCGCGCTTTAATACAAAATGACACAGGCTACAGCGCGTGCTGCCGCATTTGTGTGTGCAAATGAAGCGTACATGCTACGAGTACAGTATAATGGCTGACAGGACAGGTATAATCATTTTTACTGACATACGGCCTGACAACTTATCATCTGACTGCAGTTCACTGTTTTTCTACTGAAGCTCCCTCGTCACCTGTACCTTTCCCGTGTTCGTTTGACTAGCACTTGACTAGAAGTGGAGTGTGCATCTGAAAAGTCTCCCGTTTGATGTGGTCATAAAAACAGTCTGCATAAAGAAACACAGTTCTGGTCAAGAAAAAAAGAGACAGAAGCAGCAGTTGTGGGGTGAGGTGGCCAACCCTAGCTCTGCCCCTGCGTGAACTGCGTTAAATATTTTTAACGCTGAAATGAATCGCCTGCGTTGATGCACTAATTGTTGACAGCAGTAGTTTAGATAATTATACATATATCATGCATGTATCAGATATATGTAACTTTTATACTTTTGCATAATAAGTCTTGTTCTGGATAGTGGTCTCACCGTATATATGATCTCTGAAAGTCTCAGTCTAATTCTAACATCCTAAAGGTGATAATTAACTCCCGCACAGGCGGCTATGATATCTTGACCATTGCAGGCTATTCCACAGCTCTAAATGGCTGCTTAGCCACTATACAGAGCGACTCAGTGACTGAATGCTGAAATGAATTCAGTATCTTCAATTTTTCAGGTCCCTTGGACCAGCAGGTCTTGGCCTTGGTCTTAGGGGGTCTGGTATTGATCTCGGTCAACCGTGCAGAGAAAATGATAAGGATAAAGCAAGCCACTTGACTTCAGCGTAGTGTATAAACACTGTGGCTCTGTGGTGCATTTAAAATGTTGTTCTGTTCAAGTGCACTGTAAAAAATGTTTTGTCAGGTAACCTGCAAAATGTGCTTTATGTGGTAACAGGATTTATTCAAGTCAAAAATATGATTTAATATATCTGAATACACCTGGCTACACTAGGTTACACCAACAAAAGTCATTTCTAAAGGTCAGATGAGGTAGAAATACCTCTTTAGGATAACAGTTGCCTATTTTTGCAGCATATATTTGAGCTGCCAAACATAGCAACGTCTCTGTCAACCAACGCCGTGGGTTTGGACAGGACTACTCATAATAAGCTGTTCAGCAGGGAATTTTTCAACGTGTGATTCCATATTTTGCAACTAGTAATAATGCCACTTTTTTTCTCTTTTCACAGGAAGTGTGTGTATCTCACAGTCAGTGAAAATCCCCCGTGAGCCGAAACCAGGGGAGTTTGATAAGATAATTTCGAGACTGGGAGAAAATCCGAATGCGAGGGTTGTTATTATATTTGCAAATGAGGACGATATAAGGTGAGTAGCTTTTGTTGTTTATAAATTAGCATCTATCCTGAAGAATTACATAGTATAAGTTCTTTTATTGTGAAGCGGTTAAACTCATTTCTGCTTTTAATTCATTTGTGCAGAGTTACAAAGTTAATAAAACAAGCACCGAAATAGGTATTGCTTTCTGAAATAACATTTGAAATACAGAAGAAGGACTTGCAGGGAGGTGAAAAACTCATTTTCCTGACCTCTGTTATAACACGTTTAATTTGCCCCATGGGAACGTCTGAAACACCCCAGCACTGAGCACCTGGAGTACCTAATCAGAACTATTAGAACCCAGCTGTTCTCATGAAAATTGACAAAAAGCCTTCACTTAAATTTGCTATTAGACATCCATTGAATAATAATCATCTTAATTTGAAGGAATAATTATGGGCAAACTTTTTCAATTTGTTGCTTGCTTAAGCGTTCAGGATGGCGGTTTAATCATCCTTCTCTAATTATTGTTTGTCAGCCGTTGTCCTTGAGTTCATAATGGCTTGTTTGTCCATGTTCACATCGATGCACCTGTAATTCAGAAAGTATGTTTTTCTTTAAAAAAACAGTGAATATGAAATCAAAATTGACCCTTTGTACTTTATACATGTTCTTGATTTTATTGTGCATGCATGATATTCCAAATATTTCACTCATCAGAATTTAGCAACTTGTTTTAAGTTTTCTTTTTAGCCGATGTCACCTTGACCATGCAGATTGCTCATTAATATTAACCAATAGCCAAATAGCTATTTACATTGTTTTAGGCTTTTTTCGTAGTTAATGCTTCGTTTTGCAAGTAAAATGAGTTGTGAATGCTGTTTCATGTTTAATGTAGGTAAATAAATTGCAGCAAGGGCATAGCTGCCAAAGTCGTAGGCGAATTTTTATGCAGTTATTAAAAATATTGATAAGTTACTGGCATATAAGCCCAGAAAATGTATTCCACGGCTTACGGATAGACGCTGCTTGCGAGGACGCTTTAAGTCTGCTTCTGTTTAAAAGACAGAAAATGATTTTGTGTGCGCCGCCTGAAACATACTTTATTGAGCCATTATTATCTTGGGGAAATGCTTTTGCTGTCAGTTGTGCATGACTAATTTTGACATCAATTGCTACCGTGCCTGACGGAGAATGCTTCGAAATTTCAGCGCTGAGCGGTGTCGATACTGACCTTTCAATAACATATTGATTTGCAGTTACTGTAAATGGAGAATCACCAAAGCACCACCGAATGCAGACAATGTTTGCAAACCAGTAATTAGAGTTGATGTGACTAAGAGCCTGAGAGCAAAGCCTACATTAAACATCTTATGGAAACTGCCACTCATCTCTTAACAGGCGGCTACTGCAGGCGGCAAAAAAAGCCAATCAGACGGGTCACTTCCTGTGGGTGGGGTCAGATAGCTGGGGCTCCAAGATATCGCCAGTGCTTCACCAGGAGGAAATGGCCGAGGGAGCTGTCACCATCCTACCCAAACGACAGACCATCAGAGGCAAGTGACAGATTAAATCCTCCACTTGTCAGTGGTTGCTCTCATCCATTAGAGACCAGTTCTGAACCGGAGTGTGTGCTTAATGTTTTCTGACAACACTTTAGCTACTGGTGATGCATTTAATAAGCATAACAAGTTAGATGCATGCTTAGTGTTAAATGAATAGTTCACTCAAAAACTAAAAAATCCTCCACATATCCAAATACGTTTTCTTTCTTCAGTGGAACACAAAAAGAAGACTGAGATATATTTATGCTGAAAGGTCTGTTAAGTTCTTCTGAAAAGCAGAGGCATAGGCTTGTGGTCAGTGTGGTTTTATTCCATTTTAGAGCCTGTGAAATCTAGTTGTTTCCAAAAATATATATATATATTTTTTTCTTTTTTCTTTTTTTTTTTTTAAATTCTTTTATTACAAAGTTATTTTTTTTGTCAAATAAAGTGCTCCACAACATCTTTGTTGTATGATATGACAGTTACTAAAAATAATAACATTTACTACAACAGTACACTTTATTATTATTATTATTATTATGAGTATTGTACAACAGTTATTATTAATCCATGTTTTAATTTAAACAGTATAAAAGTTCTATTATGAAGCACTTTATGTGACAAACATCCAATATTTTATTGTAAATTATATTAAATCATACAACATAGAATAGTAATAATAATAATTTACAAATGTAAAACATTGCACAGATTTACATTATTAATATTATTGTTATTATTATTAATTAATGTTTTTTTAAAGAAGTCTCTTATGCTCATCAAAATTGTGTTTATTTGATAAAAAATATAGGAAAAAATGTTATATTTTCTTCTATTTTAATATACATCAAAAATGTTATTTATTTCTGTGATCAAAGCTGAATTTTTCAGCATCATTACTACAGTATTCAGTGTCACATGATCCTTCAGAAATCGTTCTAATATGCTGATTTATTATCAGTGCTGGAAACAGTTGTGTTGCTTAATATTTTTTGGAACCTGTGATACTTTTTTTTCAGGATTCTTTGATGAATAAAAGGTTAAAAAGAACAGCATTTATTTAAAATAGAAATCTTTTCTAACAATATACACTACTGTTCAAAGTTTGGGGTCAGTAAATTTTTATTCTTTCTTTTTTTTGAAAGAAATTGATACTTTTATTCACCAAGGATGTGTTCAATTAATAAAAAGTGATAGCGTAGATTTACACTGTGAGAAAATAATTATATTTTGAATAAATGCTGTTGTTTTTAACTTGTTATTCATCAAAAAATCTTGAAAAAAAAAAAAAAGTATTTGGCAGCACAGCTATTTCCAACATTGATCATTTCAATAATAAATCAGCATATTGCAATGATTTCTGAAGGATCATGTGACACTTAAGACTGGAGTAACAGCTGATGAAAATTCATCTTTGCATCACAGGAATAAATTATATTTTAAAGTATATTAAAAAAAACCCATTATTTTATATTGTAATAACATTTTGCAGTATTATTGTTTTTTTTCTGTATTTTTGATCAAATAAATGCAGTCTTTATGAGCATAAGCGACTTCTTTAAAAAATTCTTACTGATCATTATTCTAAGAAGTACATTTTACTATATAATAGTGATGTATTTATGTAATTTATGTACTTTTCTTCATAATAAACTAAATTTTAGCTTGAGTTTCAGTGTATTTGCCAATTGCTTTTATAAAATGAAATGCCCATGAAGTGACTCTTAGAGTAGCTCTGGAGATGAAGTTCATAGTGAGTGTCCTTATATGGTGAGACAGCAGATGCTGAAAACACCATGAGCATCATAGACACTTGAGAATATATAGCAGACGAAATTGCACCTAGACGATCAGGTGAGTGGTGCTAACTGTAAATATTGTGGGGTTTTTTTTCTGTTAAATATCAATATCAATTTATCTTCCAGTCCAAATTTGATGGTCCTTTTTGGAGCTTGACTGCTGTGGTAACTATAAACTGTTCTTCAAAAAATGTTCCTTTTGTGTTTCACAGTACAATATCAACTAGTTTGAACTGTCACGAGGACGAGCAAATGATGACAGATTTTTCATTTTTGTGTGAACTATTCATGGCAAAACAGAACATTCTCAGTGAAACGAAAATGATGTTAGATGCAAATGTTCCGTCAAATCATGTTGCTCTCTGAAGTTCATTGGCTGAGAGCTTTGACTCTGACAGAGCGCATTAAAGTGACACAGATCTTATCGATCTACCCTCAGGCTTTGATCGCTACTTCACCAGCCGCACGCTCGAGAACAACCGGAGGAATATCTGGTTTGCGGAGTTCTGGGAGAACAATTTCAACTGCAAGCTCAGCCGCCATGCCTTGAAGAAGGGATCCGGCGTTAAGAAATGCACAAGTAAGAAACTCTCCCTCTCCCTCTGGCAACACTCCATTTCACAGAGCTCCATAAAAGAGAGAAAGCAAGCAAAGGGAGAAGCCAAATCTATCGTAAAAGACTTGGCCTGCTGTTCTCAGATCGCCTGAAATGGGTTTTTGTTTACACCAGAGTCTGATTAGTCATACCACAGCAAAGCTGTTCTACGTCTGATGTTTTCTGATGCACAGCAGCAGCATCCCTGCGCTAAGCACGCAGAACCAATGCAATCCAGCCAATTGGATAAGAGATGATGATCTTTAATTGATTCGAGCCTTCTCCCGGGGGAAGAGCCGACTGTGGCGGCCCTGTCAGCTACGAGTCCAGTCCGAGTCAGAGCCCGTCCGTTCGGCTGTGGAGAAAGGTTGACTCCTAGCAACACATTTCAGGTTTCATCCAATCAGTGTGGGTTGCGATCTTACGAGGAGGGGTTTCCGCCGGCAGACCTTCTTGAGGGTGGCTACGGTAGCGCGTCTAATTCTCAGCATGTAGCCTACCGAGCATTACGCCGCTTACTGCACTGCACCAGTAAGCAGGGCAGGATATTAACCTCTCAGTTCAGTATCGGTGCGGTGACCTCCTACAGACGGCGGAAGTCAGATTATATGCGACTGTGGCAAAGGGGCTCACTGCAACGTCGCAGCGCGATAAATGTCACCGTGCATAATCCCTGTCAGTGGGCTCGCTTGTAATGGCTGGCCTTTAGCGTGCTGCAAGAAGTATCTGGCCTGAAAAAAAATCCATCGCTCCGCCACAACATAATAAATCACTTTTTCTTTATGCTAATTGCTGCGCCCACCAGAAAATTCATCATTGTTACCTCACATTCTTGAATAGCCATTGGTGATTAAATGCACTGCTTCTATTCACTTGATTAAAAAATATGGTCGGGTGTTTTTGCGTGCGTGAATGAGATGCAAAACATGCCACTCAGGACAGCTTTTACTTTCTTTTACGGTAGTTTTGAGGTCGAGTATATTTCCGACGTGCTTTTGCTACACCCAAGGGCTCACAACTGAAATTTTGGCAGCTTCATCTATCTTTTTGAAATATCACCAAATGAAAAGTTAGTTTGCAACAAAACATTGCATTTTTATTTTTTTTGTGTCAAATAAAGGTGTTGTGTAACAGATTTTGTATGTTGTCAGAATTAATGCATGGACGAAAAAATATATTTGTTAAAATGATAATAACAACCATAGTAATTATTGTTATTATGCATTTAATCATAAGTTATGTTGCATGCATAGTGTTAAAGAAATATTTTGTAGTATGCAGCACGTTTCCAATATGTTACTATTATTAATGGTAACTCTATAATAAAATTATTTACTCCATTTCAGTCTCTCTCAATATAAAAGTCTTTACTGCTGACTCACTTATGATTATTTATATATTATGATTATTTATATAAAAAATAAATAAACAACATCCATCATAAAAGTCGCTGGGCAATTCAGTCAAAAGTACAAAGGCAGAGCTCTGATATACAGCATTAAATTTACATAAAATATAACGTGATGAGATTTTGCCTCCAGCCAAAACTATTTGCTCTGGAACAAATAATAGATTAATGATAGATAGATTATATATATATATATATATATATATATATATATATATATATATATATATATATATATATTTGATATTTGATATTTGATATGTATTTATTTTATTTTTTGTATATATGATCCTTTAATGTAAAGGCAGAAAAATGTACAGTGCAATAATTGCATATATACAAACATATTGTTATGATTGTATGTTTTTGTGTCTATGTAAATGCAAGTAAATATGTATTATGTACATTACACTAACACCCAATGAAAAAATTCCAAACAATGAAATTAACATTTCTTGACAGCAGCAGAGACTCAAACAGAAAGAGAAATGATAATGCAAATAAGTAAGAAGAATAGAAAGAGACACATACAACAGCCATTATCTTTACATTTAAGCAAATTAAACAATAATTATTTATAAAAATCACACTGACAATGAATGAAGAATGCGCTATGTGTACATATGCCTATTAATGTATTAACTATGTAGAGACTACAATTTATAAACTATGAATTAACTACAAACTAAATGTTTGCACATGATTTAAAAGCACTTTATTCTTGTATACTTATAAAGTAGTAGTAGTATTATTATTCTAAGAGGTAACTTTCTCTTTATGGTAATTGCTGCGCCCACAATTGTAGCGCAAAGTGCTTCTATTCGCTTGATTTAAAACAATATTGCATGGTGTTTTTGTTTGCATGCATGAGATGCCCAGCACAGCTTTTTCTTTCTTTTATGGTAGCTGTGCGTTCAGATGTATTTCTTGCATGCTTTTGCTGCACCCAAGGGCTCACATCTGAAAACAGAAGGCGTGATATGTGAGCAAAACTGCACATATGCTGACATCAGGCTTGATTATTCATGTAAAGAACAATTCGGCATTTGCAATGCACATTGTAGCAGATTTATAACGCCACATGGGAAATGAAAACGGTGTTAGAGTGTTTGCACAGCTTTATTAGTTCATGAAAACGACCACACGTTGAAATACAATGCAGCTTTAACTGGGTCGCATCCTCTAACAGCTTTGTCTCAAAGGGAGGATGTAATATTTGTCTGAAAGCACTGATTCAGAACCGGAGGCCACTATGACTGTGGCTTGCTGAACCTTTATCGTTCGCTGTGGAGTCTGGAGTTAGCATAGCGACAGTCTCGCAGGTCTGGGTGTTTTCGATGCTGTAATAACTGCTGACCGAGATTAACAGGCAAGATCTGCGTGCATTTTCCATTAAGGTTTAGCTTGCATGGCTGGATTGTTATGATTAGATGAGGAGTTGTTTTGTAGTCTCCAAGCAAGCACAGCGTAATTATTTGCACGCAATGATATTGTGTAGTGAAAATGCTAAATGTAAGTTTTCAATGTCTCCTAGCACGCCGTGCGTGCTGTCTATAGAAGACCTGTGCTTTCTGAGAAAATTCTGAGCCTGTTTTGCACATTGTCATTGGCACAGTGAGGAGTTGTTGTTTTTTTAGTCATCTAGACAGACTACAGTGTAAATATAGCCTCAGAGGGACAATGCTAATGCATGAGTCAACAGGCACCCACAGATTTGCCCAAATTCCAGCTGACATTTTCGATAATGACTAATGTGATGGAGGATCTGTGAAACATATTTGGGGTATGAATCAAAGCTTGATTCTGTGACATCACTGCCTTTCATCCCTTTCATTAGCTTTGAGCTGGGTTCTACATACAATATGCAAGGAATTATATGCAGTATTTCATACCAGTGGCCTGGACTTCAGAAAAAAAGCACCCTCTCTGCATTATTCATCCATTCATTTGAAGTTTAACTGTTCCTAGATTAAAGGTCTACGAAACCATTCACTTTTTTGGTACACGTGTCTACAGTCACAGAGAGGCAGTTTCAGTTTAACCCAGCTGAGTGCTCACTCACAGATCATTTCTAGTAATTTGAAGTTCACATTGATTCGGACGTGCCTAAAAATGGTGTTGACCAAATGAGTGAGTTGTTTACACTGTAATTAGTCAGTCCTGTTACATCAGTTTGACCCGTTGATGTGGATTGTGCACTGATGGCGTAATCAACCGATCACAGTAACATTTGCCAGTGTTTTGCTGTTGCCTCCTCTCATTGGCGTCACGCTCTAGGAGCTCAGTGAGAACACATCGAGCTCAAGGGAGGTCCCCCGCTGAAACCTAATCCGCTGATGTCGCTGTCAGAGAGTGCTACTTCAGAAAAAACAGTGATATAGAAGTCATTGGATGTCATGTTTCTAATTTAAATTGTGTTTTTTTTTCTTTGCAGAAAGGTCAACAGTTAAAACAAAACACAAACAAATGTATTTTTAAACACAAACATATATTTTTAACCTTAAGGCTTGTTAGCCTGGATCTCACCTTTGGTGGGTGCCGTTCATGAAACGTGCAGGGCAAATTTCTGAGTAAATCATTCGGAAATCCATTGCTACATGAATTGTTTGGTTCATGTTTAAAAACTATTTATTAATGAGCTGTTGATCACACTTAATAATCCATTACTGAAAGGAAAGGATCTTTCCACTACCTTTCTAATATTTGGGGTTGGTAAGATTTTTCTTTAAAGAAAATGAATACATTCATTCAAAAAGGATGCATTAAATTGCTCAAAATTGACAACGAAGACAAATAAAAGCTGTTCTTTTTGAACATTTTATTCATCAAATAACCCTGGAAAAAATCCAAACCATACAGGTGAAAAACAAAAAAAGAATCATTAAAATTAATTTAAAATAATTCTCTCTCTCTGTCTCTCTCTCTCTCTATCTCTCTATCTATCTATTTATACAGTCAAACCAAAAATTATTCAGACACCAGATGTATTTTATATATTTTTTACTAGTTGGTGCAGGACACCATAGTTCATTTATGTGAGTGAGGATAGCAAAATAAAGTAAACTGTGGCATTTTATACCCAAAAATTATTCATACAGTGAACTACCAGTAAAACTGATAAAAATTTAGGACCAAAAATTATTCAGACACTTTGCTTAAGTGTTTTTTCTTTAATTGCTAATGCAACCTTTTTTACACCAGAAACTGAACAAAATTAAGCATTGCTTTGTCAACAAAGTATTGATAATTGTGTAAATATTGTCATGCTAACAGTTATCGGACAGTATCAAGATGAATTTGTTTGGACACAATTTAACTCTGAGTTCTTGGCATATTTTATTACCATTTTCTAAATTCTAGCAATAAAACTGTGATAATTTAAGAAATGTTAAAGGTGTCTCAATAAATTTTGATTTGATGTGTGTGTGTGTGTGTGTGTGTGTGTACCTGCTTTTTATTGTTTGTCCCCACAGGGATAGTAATACCAGTAAATTTTGACCTTGTGGGGACATTTGTGAGGTCCCCATAAGGAAACAGGCTTATAAATCATGCAGAATGAGTTTTTCTGAGAAAGTAAAAGTGTGCACAGTCTTCTGTGAGGGCTAGGTGTAGGTGTAGGGTAGGTGTAGGGCGAAAGAAAATACGGTTTGTACAGTATAAAAACCATTACGCCTATGGAATGTCCCCATAAAACATGGAAACAACGAGTGTTTGTGTGTGTGTGTATGTATACACAATAACAAAAAAAGTATTTTCAATAATAATAAAAATTTTAAGGTTAATTTAAGAATGAAATCTGAAATCTTGTAGCAGACATGCCCCTTCCAACAGAGCATATAAATTAGATCCTAAATTCTGGGAAGAAATTATCATTTTATCTAAATTATGACTGTTTTTATTGAAAAAAATAAATAAATAAAATTAAAAACATTTTTATTAACAAAGATTAATACAGTGAATACTGTAACAAATGTATTGCTCATTTTACAAATGTTTTTTGTAAAATGTTATCAAGAAATGTTTCTTGAGCACCAAATCAGCATTTCTGTACATTGTTGAAGACTAGAGTAATGGCGGACTTCTTATAGAATCATTAAAAAATTGTACCAACCCCAAACTTTGGATTGGTTTTGTGTGTTCAAAAACACATCAGTGCATTGTGTTGAATTTAGTTCAGATAATGCATCAGATAGCATCAGATAGTTAATGAGTACAGGAATGTATAGCATTACTGTTTTATCAGAGAGACTGCAATGCTTAAATATAAAGACTGTGTTGACCCCCACGCTTATCGAAGATCCAGCAGCCAGAGATAGCAGAGTGCGCTACATCAATGCTGCGATTTTCCAGCCCTCACAAAAGCCCTCTGGTTACTGTCGGATTAAAAGGCTGGATATCTCAGCGTTCAGCTCTCACTGCCTCTCCTCCTCTCCTACCTCCTTCCTATTCTCTATCTCTCGCTCTCTGTCTTTCTCTGTTTGTAGCACTCGGCTCTGCTTTTATCAGGGTTGAACATACAGGAAATTCTCCATGCAGAGAGCAGCTTGTGATTATGGATTGCACATGTTGAGATGGATCTCTGTGATATCAGAGGATGGGAGGACAAAGTTTAGCTTGTTGACATCTGTTTGCTGTAGCTTCATGATTTCACTGCTGTCTTGAGTAAGGGGACACACAACCTGACTTTTGTGGTTTTGCGACTGGTTATGACTTTTGACTTTTGCATTTTTTGGTACAGTAGGTTGTCAGCCAAAATAGCCATATAAATCGTGCATCGATAGAATCAGAAATAAATAGGTTTAACATCTTATAGAAGACCAATCCACTTTTAAAGACATTTTATTTGTACAGTTTTGATACTCATCTTAGATTCTGAAGCAGAACTGGTTGAAAACCACTAATCTAGTTTGCTTGCTACTCAGCGGCTTAATCAAATTGCATAGCACAAGTCTCATTCTGCCAAGTTTTGAGTGCAATACGCATCAGATGGTGCACATTGTCTGAAGCTGAGATCAGACTGACTGATGCTGGTGAATATATATTAGCCCGGTTATTGATTGTGCACAAAATGCCTCATTTAACTAGTTTCAAAAGGAATAAATGTTGGGGGAAATGTATTATCCCATTGCTGCTGGCAAAATAGCTTAATTTGATCCATGATCTTTCCATTTGCCAAATTTAAATGACCGGAAAAAGCAGCGCCAGTGCCAACAATTGAACTAATTGTTGATTTAACCTAGAATTTTCAATCTGAATTATTTTGACATAATATATATGATGTAGCGGGCCATATGCTGCCCACAAATGGCCTCAAAAAGTGCCAGTATTTCTAATAAATAATAGGGGTCGACTCCTGTTCCAAAGTAATGAACGATTCAATACTCCGCTTCGGATTTAATTCAACACATTTAGAACAAAACCTCAGGCGTATGCGTAGGTAAGTGCTCAAATCAGATGCAGTCATCATCCAGGAGTTATAAAATGAAATTAATTTTACGTAACTAATTGAAAAGGCATTAAAATATAAGCTATAAAATGGAAAGATTGGTAATAGATGCATTGCTTTTAGACTTTTCCCATGACATTCTAAGTGGAGTGTATTTTTAACGAAAGTGAGGATTTCTTGGCTCATGATAATTCCACGCAGACTTGTTCTAAATTGCAGAAATTGCGTTCTCGGTTCAAAAAACATTTTATTTTGAAGTAAACAGCAATGTCTAATGCACACTTAGCTTGAATTGAGTTGTTAGTTTGGCAGTCGAATGGACCATTGGTCTGTGGAAACATCTTTTGTCAGCTGTCTGGATCAGTCTGATCATTGGTATTCATGGATGTAGGTGTGATAGCTCTGTAAAGATGCACTCAGATGTGCTGTGTTGTGCAGCGCTGTGCCACTTAATGCTGACAGCGATCGCTATGATGGCCGCCTGTGGCCTTACCGAAATTATGAAAAATACTGGTGCAGTTCAGCGTTGTTTAAGAAAATGGTAAGCAAGCTCTTTCAGTGATCCGCTGCACTGCGCTTACTATGCAAGAATAACTTGTCTTAATCAGTATCTTTGTTTTATTTTCACCTAAAATAGCTAAACAACTTTAAAACTATAATTTAAGCGAGGTACATAAATCACCTCTCTGGATGACTGGATGCATATGGAAATTCTCAGCAGATGAGGCCGTGCATAATAAGTTGTTTAAGCTTGTATGCACAATCTTCTGCTAATTTGGATTAGCATGTCTAAGAGTATGTGAGAATTTATAAATCTGAAAATGTATGTATATGTAACATTATAACACCTCCTGTCCTGTATAAGAAGCACAAAACCCAGCACAGAAACTCATTTGTAGTAACTGACTTGAATTCTCCAGTTAACTACTACACTGTAACAAATGATTTAATTACTTAGTTTTTGAATTTGTAAATAAAACAAGCATAAATGGATCACCTTTTATAAGAAAATACTACTTCTCCTTCTACTTCAAAATTTGAACTTGAAGAAATGTACTTTGTACAGTAATTAATTGTGAAATTTACTCGCAATTTCTAAGTGAAAATTGTTTCAAAGGTTTTTTTTTCAGTCTAGTGAAGAATAGCACGTTAAAATGCTTTTTTTTTTTCACATCATATGTAATGTATAATGTTGGCAGGAAGTGAATGGAAGAAAAGGATGGTCACTTCACAAACATTTGCACAGTAATTGCTTTTTGAGCAAAGCAATATACAGCAAAGCAAACTCTTCATGTACCCGTCCACATCCTCAGCACAAGCTGTACTCCATGTTTGCTTCTTCCCTTCAACATACACTTACTGGGGGTTGTAAGGCAATTCTCCGTAAAAACGTCATTGAATTTGGTGTTTATTGTAAAAAGTGATATTTAAATTTACTTATAAAATGGATAGTTTCAGTCCTTGATTCTAATTGGTTAAGCTGTGTCTGAAGCTATTGTAAATAGCAATGTAGTTCCTCAGAAACTCGTCCGTTTCTGAGGAACTACATTGTTTGACGGAAGAATAATGTTTTTATGAATATCATTGCACTTTATTTGCTCTGTTTTATTTTGCGAAACCTTACTATGTATATGGAATAACCGTTTTATAAAAGCAATAAGCCCTGTGAAGCCGTGGTTTACAGTGAATTTTTAACAGCTTCGCTTTGTGTCTAACAATGCCCCTTAGCTGTTATAAATTCACTATAAACCATGGCTTCTTGGGGCTTATTGCTTTAATTTGCATTTAACATTTAATAATTTAGCACACGCTTATATCCAAGGCATCTTACAATTTTATGCAGAGTGACTTTCAAATAAGAAATAAATGAATTTAGATTCAATTGAAAATGTATTCATGTTATGTGTCTAACATATTGTGTCATTAATAGTGTGTAGAAAAAAATGTGAGTGCTGTCAAACGGTTAACTGCGATTAATTGCATCCAAAATTAAGGTTTTTGTTTACATAATATATGCGTGTGTAATGTGTGTATTTATTATGTATATATAAATACACACACATCTATGTATATATTTAAGAAAAATATGTTAAGTATATATTATTAATAATATATATCAATATTTATATATAATATCAATTTTATGAATATAAATATATACATGTAGATACATGTAAATATTTTCAAATATTTCATATATACTGTATGTGTGCATTTATAAATACATTATAAATATACACAGTATACACACATAAATTAGGTAAACAAAAACTTTTATTTTGGATGCAGTTAATCGTTTGAAAGCACTAAAAACATTAATTTAAGTGTATTTTTAATGGATTAAACTTGGTACAAGATGAATATTTTCCACAAATATTTTAATACTTTGCTTTAGTGCAGTGGCCCTTTTTTTTTTACTCAAGCCAAAGCAAATTATTAAAATATTTAGCCAGTTATTTAATATATGTAAACATATTGTTTCTCATGTAATATAAATGGGCCTTTATATATGGAAACTGTGTAGCTGTATACATCCTAGGAAGGTGGTTCTTTGCAAGGTTATCATCTTGTTCAGACTTCGGCGTGAAAAAGTAAACTATTGCACATGTTTTTATGGAAAGCTGTTTCTGCCACTGAATAAAAAAAAAAAGGTAATTGTGACTTTATCTCACAATCTCTTATCTCTTTCTCAGCAAGCGTCAAAAACTTGCACTTCTGACTTTTTTCTCCGAATTGCGTAATATAAACTTAAAATTATGAGAACAAAACTCAGAATTGTAAGATTTAATCTTGCAATTCTGAGAAAAAAAGTCACAGTTCTGGGAAATAAAGTTTATATCTCACAATTCTCACCTAATAACACAATTTTGTGTTATAAAGTCAGAATTGTCAGTTTATATCTAATATAATTGTTTTTTTTTTTTTGCAAAAGTCGTAATTGCAAAATTGCAAGTTATCGTGCAATTCAGACTTTTTTTTTTCTCAAAATTGCAAGATTAAATCTCGCAATTGTGAGTTTTTTCTAAGAGTATGTAAGAATGGTTTGATTAATCTAAAAATGCATTTGTATATGTAAAACTTTATATTACAACATAAACTCTACATAAATTTTCATTTGTGAGTTTATATCTCACAATTCTGAGCAAAAGGTCAGAATTGTGAGTTTATATCCCGTAATTCTGACTTTATATCTCACAATTCCAACTTCATAATTCGCAATTACGAGTTTATATCAAGCAATTCTGAGAAAAAGTCAGAATTGCGAGTTTATGTCATGTAATTCTGAGAAAAAAAAGTCATAATTGCGAGTTTTTATCATGCAAATGAAAAAAACAAAAAAAAAAAAAAAAAACAATTGTAAGATAAGAAGTCGCAAAGCCTTGTTTTTATTTTTTATTCAGCGGCGGAAACGGGCTTCCTTATGTTTTAGTACTTTGCATGCAGTTGAATTAAGTTAAGATGAATTAAGTTAAGATAAATTAAGTTAAGATAAGTCAAGATGTTGAAATAGCTCATTTTTAAGCTTTAAACAAATTAATGGCTCCCGTAGTAGGGCTATTTTAAAAACAATGATGAGACACACGACACACTTGTTTGTATTCAAAAAGTGTTGAAGCATGTCCCCTGGGGACAAATCATGGGATTTGGAATGCCAAGCTTTAACAGAGAAACTTGAGGTGCTTTGGTTCCCTACAAAACCTCCCTCAGGCTTGTGTTGCTCAGAGAGGAGTGGTGGAGGAGACGTCGTATGTCTTAAATGCTTTGCATGGGCGCGTTGATCAAAAGGCAGGACCCATCTTTCATCCAGACGAGATGTCTGATAAATGCAGAGGTGATGCAGATTCCATCTATTATCACCATCCCACCTAAATTGGACCGCTGTTTTGTATGGATTATAGAGGTGGGTTTGTAAACAAAAGGATGTTGGTTCGATCCCTAAGAAATGCAATACTTGAGTCATCAGCACTGTGCCCTTGAGCAGTAAGTGAACTTGGAAGCAAGCAAAAACATTTAAGATTTTTATTATTTTACATATATACTAATCAAATTTTGATTGTCTGCACCTAAGACGAAAAGCCTGAAGCCTCTCAACAAATAATACCTGAATTATTTCTGAAAGGCCAGAAATAATTACCCTTCTACTTTGATTGCTGGAGGGATTTTGAGGTCCGAGATCCAAAACTAATGTATGCAACATCTAAAGCAGTCGTTCTGTCCTTTGAATCAATTATAGCAGCTATCTCTATGCTGAATATTTTAATTCATTCGCCGGAAGTTAATGGATTGCTTTTATACAGTAAGTGCATTCAGAGACTGGTACTCCTTGAGTAGCACGCACATCCTGGCCATTTCTATAGACCGCTCACATTGTGTCTGAATCAAAAGCACTTTGTATCAAGATTTTTTTTTTTTTTTGCTGCTGCTGCTGCTGTTGAGGTTAAGGGTATAGCAGAGTTTCAACAAAACTCTTTGAGAAGAGAATCACTCGTCCGAAACCACAAACAAGAGACTTAAGTGAGACAAAAGGCTCTGGAGGTTTTTCTGGCAAATGGGGAGAGTCAGAGCCATTATTCCCAGTGAGAGCAGAGCCCTCAGAGCAGGACAGCCAGTGTCTTTAAAGCCCCGGAGCAGCGTGAGGTACTGCAGGTTACGTGCGTTCTACTCTGTCTCGGTCGCCGTCAATGCCACCTTTCAGCCCCCGACAAACTCTCTGAGATGCCTTCCTTAATTGGAAAGGATTCCTCAAAAGGTGCAGAGCCCGGCGGTACAGAGAACGTAGATGTGCTTGGAATGTAGGATGAGGAGTTTGAGCTTGTAACTGTGTCGAGTCTATAGGATTTTGTGTGCACAGGGCAGGTGTTTTGTTTTTTTTGTTGTCAATCATGTTTACGTATACATTTAGAATAATTGCTTTCCATTGATTTAATTAGATGTCAATATTTGGCGAGAAAATGCCCCATAAGGATGTTTAATTTTGTGTGCACAGAGCAGGTGCTTTGTTTTGTCTCATATATGCACAATAGTTTAATTAAGTTGAATCAATTAGACGTCAATATTTGGTGAGAAAATGCCATGTCAAGGTCAAATCTATATACTTGTATTTTAAATTATTTTGCTTTATTTATTTGATTTTGCTTTGCTTTGTGTTATGTTTTGCCAATCAGTTAGTTTTAGGTATGCATTATAATTTAATTGAAACTAAACTGAACTGAATTGAACTAAATTGAACTAATCATATACGTCAATATTTGTTGAGAAAATTACTCGTACGAAAAAATAAATATGTCTGTGTGTGTATAATCATTTTAGTTTATTTATTTGTTTTATGTACACAAAATAATTGAATTAAATTATCAGATATGTCAATATTTGGTGAGAAAATGCCCCATTTTATTTAACTTTTTTTTTTTTTTTTTTTTTTTTTTTCTTTTTCTGGCATTGGTTTTTGTTTTGTTTTCCCAATCAATTATTTTTAAGTATGCAGAATAATTTAACTGAAATTAATCTAATTGAGTTAATCAGATATATTAGTATTTGGTGAGAAAATGGCCCATTTAATTTTATTTTATTTTATTTTATTTTATTTTATTTTATTTTATTTTATTTTATTTTATTTTATTTTAGTTTAGTTTAGTTTAGTTTAGTTTAGTTTATTAAAATGCCCTAATATGAAATATATACATTTTTATTTTTAGAAAATGTGCCATATGAAGTTAAAATATGTATACTTTATGTATGCACTTTTTTTTTATTTTATTTTCCCAGTCAGTTATTTTTATTTTTTATAATAATGCAGAATAATTGTACAATTTAAAGAATTTAATTTAATCTAATTAAAATAATCTGATATATCAATATTTGGTTAGAAAATGCCCCATATGAAGATAAAATCCAAAAAGATAAAGATAAAAAAAGAAGAATGTGTGTGTTTAATTATTTTATTTATTTATTTCTCTAATGTTTCCAAAATAATTCAATAGAATTATCAAATATGTGAATATTTGGTGAGAAATTGCCCCATATGAAGATAAAATCTCAATATTTATTTTATTTTATTTTAGTTTAGTTTAGTTTAGTTTAGTTTAGTTTTGTTTAGTTTTGTTTCAGTTATTTTTAAGTATGCAGAATAATTTAGTCAAATTTAATCAAATTGAATTATTCAGATATATTAATATTTGGTGAGAAAATGTGCCATATGAAGTTAAAATATACTTTTTATTTTATTTTATTTTATTTGTTCTGGTTTTGTTTTGCTTTTCCAATCAATTATTTATTAAGTATGCAGAATAGTTTAACTAAAATAACTAAAATTAATCAAATTTATCAATATTTAGTCAGAAAATATCCCAGATAAAATCAATGTTGTATGTATGATGCATAATTTTGTTGGGTTTCAGTGTTTTTACTTTGTGTTACACATAATGTAAACTACTTGAACAGTAGCATATGTGGAAGCGCTCGCACAATTTGATGAGGAGTTTGTGCTTGTAACCGTGTTGCGTCTCTAGGCTTGTGTGTGTACATAGAAGACAAACAGCATGCATGTGTGTGTTCATGTACCAGTGAGAGTGCTAATGCGTTTGTGTGTGTTTGTGTATGCAGAGCATTAAGAAGCGTGTGGGCTGACCAACCTCCCCCAGCGCCAGAGATTCACAATGGATTTTTTCTTGCAGGCAGACCCACGGCGGAACTCAAACAGAAATCCCCACCACCACCACCAATAGTTGTGCAATGCTTGTGGTGAACAATCACACAAGCATAACCTGCCTCTTTAATTTAGGGTTTTCAAGATGCAAAGGGACTGTCGAGGATGTTAAATTGCCTTTCTGTTTAAGGCAAAGCTGAAGTGCTGGTGATTAGAAACCCTAGAAGAATAGGACAGACATTTCTTTACTAACAGCAGCTTTTAGGGGAAAAAAAAGCACTGGCTTTGTCTAGATAAGAAAAGGTTTGCAAATGCATGAGTATGGATGGGTTTGTCTTGGGCAAGCCAGAATAGAGTATTGAGTAAAATAGGAAACCAGCCTTTTGAAATTTCAAGCAATGGTACAATACTGCACATACAGTGATATTAACCTGAAAGGCATTCTGTTGTAAAAAGTAATGATTTCTCCTTCGGTTTTTGCAGTTGTTTGAAATATTGTAAATGCACTGTAAATGCTGGCAGTAACCCAAAATGACAATAGCACAGGCTTTATTCTGAAGAGTGTACCCTGCAATCTGCCAACCTGACATCTGACAGCTATCTCCCCGGTTTGTTCTGGCAGGGTCATAATTGAAACAGCTCCTTTGCAATTAAGACCTTACAAAAAAAACCCAAGCTGAGCAACTCCAGCTCTAATGAATATACAGCTGTCTGGCATGATTATATGAGCGCTGAGAGATAATTAATCTTGCTTGCTGTCTCCCTGTCTATTATTCCACCCTCGTGTGTTACCAGACCTCTTTCATTTATCCGTGGCATGAAGAGCAAGATACGGGACTTGGATAACTGAACATGTGAGATGACAGCTCGTGGCATATTGTAGATATTTGATTCATTTTTTTTTCCCCCTTTTTATTTAAATACAGTCTTTTTAAAGTGTCACATGTAACAAGCTCTGTAGCAATTATTTAAAATACAACCTTTTACACATAACAGTACAACTGTAAACTCAAATAGAGGCCAAATAGTTTCATTTAATTTCATTTAATTTCATTTTATTTAATTTTTTTATTCTATTTTTGGTGATGCCAATAAATTACTTTAAAGTATACACTTAAATTTCTAAGTATGCATATTAATTAATTACAATTATTTTCTTTATTCATTTATTTTATTTGTATTTTTCTTACATGGTATATGATTTGCTATTACATAAGAAAATAATATATATATATATATATATATATATATATATATATATATATATATATATATATATATATATATATATATATATATTACATAAATTCCATGCCTTTCAGTGACTCACACACTATAATTACTATTCATGACCAAAGCTGTGCCTGAATATAATTTTTTATTTTATATCATAGGCCTAATTCTGAAACATTTATGACAAAAAAAAAAAAAAAAAAAAATGCCAGGATGATGTTGCTTTACACTTCTAAGTATCAAATGAGTGTCCTTAATGCATTTAAAACTGTGTTATACTAGGGAAGAAAGCTTGATGAAATTTATAATGTACCCTTTTCAGGTCACCCTCATACTTCTGAATGGTTTTACAACTCAGATTAGAAGTCACAATTCCACAATTCCAAAATATATATTTATTTTATTTTTGTTTTCCCAATCAATTATTTTTAAGTATACAGAATAATTGAATTGAATTTTATCTTATTGAATTAATCAGATATATGGAAAGGAAAGGAAAGGAGGCCAAGTACGGTGACCCATACTCGGAATTTGTGCTCTGCATTTAACCCATCCAAGTGCACACACACAGTAGTGAGTAGTGAACAAACACGCGCACACACACACCCGTGGGCAGCCATATTGCTATCGCTGCGGCGCCCAGGGAGCAATTGGGGGATCGGTGCCTTGCTCAAGGGACTCACCTCAGTCGTGGTATTGAGGGTGGAGAGAGTGCTGGTTATTCACTCCCTCCACCTTCGATCCCTGCCGGACCTGGGACTCGAACCCACAACCTTTCGATTACAAGCCCGACTCCCTAACCATTAGGCCACGGCTGCCCCCGTATATATATGCCCTAATATGAAGTTAAAATCAAAATATACATTTTATTTTAAGAAAATGTGCCATACTTAAAACCAAAATATATACTTTATATATACACTTTTTATTTTATTTTATTTTATTTTATTCTGGTTTTGTTTTGTTTTGTTTTCCCAATCAATTATTTGTATTTTTTATTTTTATGCAGAATAATTTAATTGAATGTGATCTAATTAAATTAAACAGATATATCAGTATTTGGTCCGAAAATGTCCCATATGAAGATAAAATCATAAGCTAAAGATAAAAGAGAAAAATGTGTGTGTATAATTATTTTTAGTTTATTTATTTGTTTTATGTATCCAAAAAAATTCAATTCAATTATCAGATATGTCAATACTTGGTGAGAAAATGCCCTATGTGATAAAAGCTTAATGAGGTTTATAATGTTTTTCAGATCATCTTCACACCCCTGAATGGTTTTACAACTATATGATAGAATGATTTGCACTACTTTTGAGCAGAATTACGTCCTAAGTGTTTAAAAGCCGTATTTAGTCACTGTTCAGGAAGTTGCTGTTTTGTGGACTAAGGCTGTTTGTTCTTAGCCATGTGATTAATTTATGTAAGCACATCCTTAAAGCCTACTTTCCTCTACTTTCATGCAACTGAAGCAAAACACTTTCTTAATGCATTCTGAACAACATGTGGTGTTGATGCTGGCAGGCTGAACATTGGTGTATAAAATTAATTTGATTAAATTAGTGTATAAAGTCCATCACCCTTGACAAAACTGTAACAACACTGTGCACATCGCTTGTCACATGCTCTAAATTATTATATTTTGAATTGTCTTCTTAGTTGGAAAATAACAAATACGTTCCTCTCATCCTCAAAACTGTTTTGCTTAATTTTATTCTAATTAAATCCCAAATATTTTAGAAAATAGGTTTGACTCAAAAGTAAAATGCACATTGGGGAAGGAACCCTTTAAAAGAATTACAACTATTATTGTATTTTTGGTAAAGGAAAAACTTGGGAAATGTAACTAGTTTGGTGTTCCACTTGTGAAAATGAATAATGCTTTCTAAGTAAGATGTTTATGTTGCAATGCAACAAAAGTAGACCACTGTTATTATAATCAGTAGGCCTTTTTACTCTGCACAAACCTGATGAGGCTTTCAGTTGATGAATGCCCCATTTCTGTTTTTAATGTCTTTCACAGTTCAGCCACTTTCTTCTTTGAAATAAAATTTTGCTTTTAAGTTTTCTTTGTAGTATATTTTTAAAAACGGAATGTCTGTTTACACTAAGTGCAAATGGCCTGCCTTGTTACTCTGTTTACACTAACTCCGCCCACCAATGTGTGATTGAACTAGTCAACCCTACAAAAGACAGTTGTTGATCATCAGCTCTAGTTGTGCAGAAGATAAATCGTGTGTTCTATTCTTTTAGACGCAATCGACCCGGGTTCGAATCTGCCTTCTGGTGAACTTTTTTTCTCCCTTTTCAAATCTCATATCATATCGGAAAGGCATTTATTTTCAATAAAAATGAGGGAAATAATTGAAAAGTTGAAAATAAATTATTGGTTAGGGTAGGTGTTGGGAGGGCTTAATAAATTGATTTAATAAATTAATTACTGCATACTGTTTTAATGTACTACAATAGTGAGGTGCAGATAATTGCGTTTTTTTGCAATAAATATTATAAATAGCAAAAATCCTGCTATTTTAACATAGTGTAAATAAAATCTATAGCAATTTGCATTTAGTGTAAATAGAACCCATTGTTATTTGCACAGTATAAATAGTCTCTATCGCTATTTACACTTAGTGCAAATAGCCGCTGCCTTTTTTAAAAAAAAATCTGAATGAAATTTTTATTTTATTTTATTTTATTTTATTTTATTTTATTTTATTTTATTTTATTTTATTTTATTTTATTTTATTTTATTTTATTTCTGGCATTGGTTTTTGTTTTGTTTTCCCAATCAATTATTTTTAAGTATGCAGAATAATTTAAGTGAAATTAATCTAATTGAATTAATCAGATATATTAATATTTGGTGACAAAATGCCCTAATATGAAGTTAATATCAAAATATATACATTTTATTTTTAGAAAATGTGCCATATGAAGTTAAAATATGTATACTTTATGTATACACTTTTTTATTTTATTTTATTTTATTTTATTTTATTTTATTTTCCCAGTCAGTTATTTTTATTTTTTATAATAATGCAGAATAATTATATAATTTAAAGAATTTAATTTAATCTAATTAAAATAATCCGATATATCATTATTTTATCAATATTTTATTTTATTTTATTTTATTTTAAAAAAGCCCCAAGTAAAGAAAATTTCAAAACATTGTATTATTTTGTAGGTTTATTTCTTAAGAAGTATTAGGTCAGACTCTGAGGTGGCGAGGAACTTTGATGCATTCGGTGTATAAAGCGTCAGGCTGTGCAACATGAGTCGCCTCCAGTGCTCTCCTGGTGTGACAACTCAGTCAAAATGTAATGACACTTTAGTCGATGCTGATGCAAACTTTTTCTTTCGTCTGTCAGATCAAGAGAGGATCGGAAAAGACTCGTCCTACGAGCAAGAGGGAAAAGTGATGTTCGTGATTGATGCGGTGTACGCGATGGCGCACGCCCTCCACAACATGCACAAAGACCTGTGCCCTGGCAAGGTGGGACTGTGTTCCAAAATGGACCCAGTTGATGGAACCCTCCTGCTAAAGTACATCCGCAATGTCAAAATAGCAGGTAAGCACTTTACCTTCCGCATTACCACTCTTCTATTTGTCCTATGACAGACCTTCTAGCACAAAGCAAACATCTGTTTATGGGTGCTTAAGAAAGGGGATTTTTGCATAATTAGCCTTTTGACGGTGAATTTAAGTTTCTTTATTGCGGCATAACAATTTTAAAACCTCTCTCGCAGGACACGTTTTTGAAAGTTGTCCAAAATCCTTTTACTAAAGCCCCACCCTGGCCGTAAATTGTCAACAAATGGTTTTACAAAGATTAGCTGCTGGAATGGATTAGAGTTGTGAGAAACAACAGAAGCCCTGAGGAACGACAGACTGCTCCCCAGAAAAGTATTTTGATATGTGCTTAGTGTACCCAAGCCAGAGTTCCTCCTGAGCCATGTATGTGTTAATTAAAGCAGTTTGCAGTGGGCTCACAACACCCTTTGGACATGTTCTTCCTGGACTATCAATGGCAGTATGACTAATTAATTTACTGAGTATTCACATTTACTCTGAGGACCGTGATGATGTGGCCTACTGTTCTGAAGTGTAACCGGCTAATAGAATATGACTTTCAGGGTCATAAACTTTTTTTTCCCCTCCCAACTGGGTCAACTGTTATGCAAATTGATCTGTCACATGGTTCTCTGACCAAGTGCCCTTCAATCATTAGTGCATTTGACTGAATGATTCTCTACTGAGCTTTATTGTGTCAATAGCGTCTGCTTTGGAATAAGCCCTGATGTTTTTCCGAGAGAAAACGTGCAGATCTAATTGAATTAATGAAGTGCCTGACAATTACTGCCGGACTTGAATGCTAGTTCTGAACGTAAACGCTTGATTGAGGAGTCCTTCGGGAACCAGTTAAGAACTGGTGTTTAAATGAATTATGCTTAGTGATCGAACTGAGCCGGTAATCGGTACCGGCAATTATGTGCTGTACACATTTATTCATGGCATCACAGTATGGTTTGCATATTACTTTAGCTCCGGTATCTGTTGTACTTTAATCTATGTATATACACGGTTGAAGTCAAAAGTTAACATACACCTTGCATAATTGCAAAATGTTAATTATTTTACCAAAATAAGATGTTATTGTTTATTTAGTACTGACCTAAATTAGATTTCACATAAAAGATGTTTACATATAGTCCACAAGAGAAAATAATAGTTGAATTTATAAAAACGACCCCGTTCAAAAGTTTACAGACACTTGTTTCTTTAAACTGTGTTGTTACCTGAATGATCCACAGCTGTGTTTTGTTTGTTTTTTTGTTCAGTGATAGTTGTTCATGAGTCTCTTGTATGTCCTGAACAGTTAAACTGCCCGCTGTTCTTCAGAAAAATCATTCTGGTCCCACAAATTCTTTGGTTTTTCGGGATTTTTGTGTATTTGAACCCTTTCCAACAATGACTGTATGATTTTGAGATTCATATTTTCACACTGAGGGCAACTGAGGGACTCATATGCAACTATTACAGAAGGCTCAAATGCTCACTGATGCTCCACAAGAAAAAAAAAAAAAAAAGAAAAGAAAGAAATTCATTAAAAGCCGGGGGGTGAAAACTTTTGGAATTTGAAGATCAGTAAATGAAACTTATTTTGTCTTCTGGGAAAGATATAAGTATCTTCTGTAGGGCAGTACAAAATGAAAAGTATATGATATTTAGGCAAAATGATAAAAGTGCACACATTGTCATTCTGTTCAAAAGTTTTCAACCCCCGGCTCCTAATGCATCGTTTTTTCTTCTGGAACATCAGTGAGCGTTTGAACCTTCTGTAATAGCTGCATATGAGTCCCTCAGTTGTCCTCAATGTGAAAAGATGTATCTCAAAATCATAGTCATTGTTGGACAGGGTTCAAATACACAAAGGATTTTATCACTAAACAGCTGTGGATCATTCAGGTAACAACACAGTATTAAGAATCAAGTGTGTGTAAACTTTTAAACAGAGTCAGATTTTCTCTTGTGGACTATATGTAAACATCTTTTATGTAAAATATTTTCAGGTCAGTACTAAACAAACGCCTAGAAATACACCTATTTAAATTCTTGAAAAGATTTAAAAGATTGTAAAACCTTGTATACTTTAGCAAGTTCGGTGAGTGATTCTTCATAATTGCTTATTGAAGCAGCACAGTACGTTGTATAAAGACCACTGTTTCCCACAGCAAGTGAATATAGGTATTTAACTGTGTGTCAGGGCTGACAAGAGATTAAAAATATACATTAGGGCTGTTAATGTATATGATTAACATTACGCATGTTGAAATTTAGCTTCAGAAAAGCTGTTTCTTTTCAAGATGAATTGTACACTACAGTTTTTGAAAGAAGTCTTATGTTTACTAAGGCTGCATTTATTTGATCATAAATGAAGGGAAAACATTATGAAATATTATTGCAATTTCACACAATTTTTTTTTATATATATATTTGAAAATCTATTTCTGTGATGGCAAATCTGAATTTTTAGCGTCATTACTCCAGTCTTCAGTGTCACATGGTCTTTTAGAAGTCATTCTAATATGCTAATTTGCTGCTCAAGAAACATTTATTATTATGACCAATTTTGAAAACAGTTGTGCTGCTATTATTTTGTGGACACTGTGATACATTTTTAGGGATTTTTGATAAATAGAAAGTTCACAATATAACTATTGTGGCTCTTCTTAAAGATTTTTTTTTTTTTTTTGTATATACAGATTACATTTATTTATGTAAATGTTAAGTGATTTAATAATTTTAACTACAATTAGGTTAATGTGTTTGCAGAAATAAATTAATTTAATTTGTACTGTATGTACAGTGGGGCCATACAGCACCTTTTAAAATATTTCACTGTGCATTTTTACAATTTTTTCTTAACAAATTATATTATTTTATTGTTTTGGTTAAGAACTGAAGTGAGACACATTCAGAATAGTTTTTTTTCTCTCTTTTGCTTCAATAATAGCAGTATTTGAGCTGCATGAAATCCACAAGTTTATGGTCCTGCTCACAGCCTGATTATCGTGTTCCCCAGTATTTCATATTAGATTATATTTCTTGTTAATTCTGTTTACATTATTAAAAATCCTACCACTACTCCTACAACAAAATTCTGATTTTTAATGTTTGGACCCTACGGTATGTGTACAAACAAGTGGAGTACCGGCAATTCTTTTTTATTTAAGCATTAATTATGCTAATGCTATTCTCGAGTTGAAAGACACTCTACAAGCACTTTTTACATGCAAGTCTTAGACTCTTTCATCATTATACACTGGCCTAGTCAATTTAATCTTACACCTATAACCCTGTTTACAGCAAAACAACAGCTTTTGTATTACTCAGTGTCGTCTTATTCCTGTTAATGAACAGATATGTTGATAATTATAATTGTGTTCAGAATGCAGTCAGTTTGCAACACTTCTCCTGCCAGTTCAGAAGTGGCCATGGCAGACGTTCACAGCAGATGAGCTGAGATCCAGTGTCTGGCAGCATGCTATATAAACCACGTGTCTGATGAGAGAGACGGTTTTGCAAGATTTGAGACCTGTTGTATGTAGCCAAAGCTGTTTCAAAACTGTCTCCAAACTCCACATTGCCTGTTTTCAGTGCTACTTTCCACACCTAACCCCGTCGCCCACTTTCCATGTGACTTCTGAGTGAGGTTAGTTAGAGACTTCAATAGCCTGAGATTGAATGAGGCGGCCCATCACTTTTCCGTCCGTGTAGCCATCACTCTTGCCCAAAGTGGTTTCTTCTTTGTAAGTTTACAGAGTGTGAGGCCTTTAAAACTGCTGCCTTTGCTTCCAAAGCTTAAATTGCAGTTTTCCTCCGCATTGTCTTTTTAACAACATAAATTACTGCTAAAATGGGTCTTATAGTCCTGCTGATGGATGGCAAACAACAATAGATCACTTTCATTTTCAGCTTTATTAAGATACATGTACAAGCTTATGTTTAAACAGTCTCAGTTAAAATGTAATAAACTATTCTATAAAGATTTTTATTTTATATTGTTTTGTTTGAACAAATTTAATCAGCTTTATTATAAAAATATAAAGGGTCAGTCACTAATATAAAATTATCTGTCTATCTATCTATCTATCTATCTATCTATCTATCTATCTATCGTTCTATCTATCGTTCTATAATTCAATCAATCTATCTATCTATCTGTCTATCTATCTATCTATCTATCTATCTATCTATCTATCTATCTATCTATCTATCTATCTATCTATCTATCGATCTGTCTATCTACCTATCTATCTATCGTTTTATCTATCTATCTATCTATCTATCTATCTATCTATCTATCTATCTATCTGTCGTTCTATCGTATCTATCTATCCATCGTTCTATCGTTCTATCTATCCATCGTTCTATCTATCTATCTATCTATCTATCTATCTATCTATCTATCTATCTATCTATCTATCTATCATTCTATCCATTTATCTATCTACCTATCTATTGTTCTGTGGTTCTGTCTATCTGTCTATCTATCTATCTATCTATTGTTTTGTTGTTCTATCTATTTACTATCTGTCTATCGTTCTGTTATTCTATACATCTATCTATCTAGCGATCTATCGATCTATTGTTCTGTCATTCTATCTATCTATCTATCGTTCTATCTATCGTTCTATCTATCGTTTTATCTATCCATCTATCTATCAATCTATCTATCTATCGTTCTATCGTTCTATCTATTGTTTTGTTGTTCTATCTATTTACTATCTATCTATCGTTCTATCTGTATCTATCTATCTATCTATCTATCTTTCTTTCTATCCATCGTTCTGTCTATCTATATCTGTATCTATCTATCTATCTATCTATCTATCTGTCGTTCTATCGTTCTATCTATCTATCTATCTATCTATCTATCGTTCTATCTATCGTTCTATCTATTGTTTTGTTGTTCTATCTATTTACTATCTGTCTATCATTCTATCATTCTGTCCATCTATCTATCTATCTATCTATCTATCTATCTATCGTTCTGTCATTCTATCTACTATCTATCTATCGTTCTATCATTCTATCTATGTATCTATCTATCTATCTATCTATCTATCTATCTATCTATCTATCTATCATTCTATAATCATTCTATCGTTCTCTCTCTCTCTCTCTCTCTCTCTCTCTATCTGCCTATCTATCTACCTATCTATTGTTCTGCCGTTCTATCTATTTACTATCTATCTATCTATCTATGTATCTATTGCTCTCTCACTCACTCATCATTCTGTCTGTCTATCTATCTATTGTTCTGTCATTCTATCGTTCCATCTATCGTTCTCTCGTTCTATCCTTCTATTGTTCTATCTGTCGGTCTATCTATCATTGTCTGTCATTCTGTCATTCAATTGTTCCGTCTAAGCTATCTGTCTCTCTTTATGTCTGTCCCTCTATCGTTCTGTCTGTCTTTCTGTCTATCACTCTATCGTTCATTTTATCATAATAATTTTCAGTAGTCTTTAGGACAGAGACTCGTTGTGATGCAGGCAGTGGCCGTGTGTCTTCTCTGCTGAATATTATGGCTGGAGAAGGATCTCTTGGCTGAGTGGTAAGCTCTGTCTCTGGAGGTGGAAGTCTACCTGTGTTTCTCCCTGATCCCATTGTTTGAAGTGCTGCACAATGTCTCATCAAATGAACCTCAGAAGAAAACTATAAACCCTTTGATGCTGTGGAGTACACTCACAGCTCTAATAAGGATATATGTCTGGGGACAGTTCCCTGTTTAGTGGCATCTTCCTGGTAGAGTCAGAACCCTATACTGAATAATAAACAACAGCCATAACACTGGTTTCAGAGAATCTTGTTGTCTATATGTTTAATAGTAACTAGACTTTTAAAATGTCACCACTGCATTGCTAGAAAGTTGTGGTTGCTAAAGTCTTGAGTGTTATAGTGCATACTGTCGCTGGGGTGTTCGAGGGGGTTGCTAGGGCATTGCCACATAGTTGCTAGGACGTTAAATATCTTAAATTTTATGATCAGAAACATAATAGCACACCGCTCCTTAACAGCCCAGAAGATTTGAGCCATAACTCATGTCCGTAGCACAAATGTGTGGGACAAGTTATGCGCTGACATTTAGTATTTAGGCTCAAGTTTGAGCACCGCAGATAATAAATTCATATGGTAAGGTCATATGCCTGAGTGAGTCAGTAACTGAGTGCTTACTTTGGGAATCTCAATCACTTCATGTGCACCCTCTTGTTTTGATGAATATTTTGTCCTTATGAAATTCTCATAATCCTTTACATCTGTCTGCATTATATGGTGAGCTGCACCGCCACCAAGCATGGCTGTAAAAAATCTTAATTCTCTAATCCAGAGCGGTTGACTCATCAGAGTTTGAAATAAGCCTCTCGCAGCTTCCAAGCCGGTACAAAGAAGAATGGATATTTATCAACAGAAATCCACCATTGCTGATAATCACCCTTAGATTTCAGTGAGAATTTCATGTGGATTGTGCCCCAGAATAGTTAGAACCCAAACACAAGTAGTGAAAACACAATTTCTTGTGCTATTGTTCAGTAGACTCGGCTGCACAGGGTCCAGGGAATTAAGTTGGACACGGTCAGGTGCTTGGAATACAGATAGCTTAACCAAAACTTTAAAGCCTGAGACAGCAGGGTTTTCCACAGAATAAGGCACCTAATCTAAAATGCATCATGGGATGCAGCACCATTGTTATCCTGTCCACCTCTCCTGCCTCCTTCCATAAGCTATTGCTCTCGCAAAATAGAAATTGCACTCAATGTACTTGAGGTTAGATATCTGCAAAGGGAATTTCGACATGTTTATATGGAGCTAAATAAAAATGCCCATACATTTTATACTAAGCAGTGGTAATGCAGTTTTTTTTTTTTTTCAATTCCAGGTTTAAATGAGGTTCTTTTTTTTCTCTTTTAGATACAATGCTTATTGTTGTATTACAAATAAATGTTTTTTAAAACCACGTAGCGTAGAAATAGCATTAAATAACCTCTAAAGCAATATATTTAGCAGAAGTTCTATTAAATTGACTGCTAGCACATTTATTCCAGCTTAACTTATTGCAGTTTCCAGTTCACCATCAATCTCAGGTGAATTTCGTTCACAGATTTTGGACGCTGACCTGGATATGTCTGTACATGAGCGGTTGCTCATTACTGTGAAGCTATACGGTGTTGGAGCACTTTTTGCATGTCTTTAATCAGATCTTTCTGCTCACATCTTCAGGCATTGCCGGCAGTCCGGTGCAGTTCAATGAGAATGGAGATGCCCCAGGCCGTTATGATATATACCAGTACCAGATAAAGAACAAAACAGCTGAATACAAGACCATCGGCCACTGGACTGACCAACTTTACCTGAACGTAAGTATTAAAAAAGTTCTTATCTTGTTTATTCACCCTCATACCATTCCAAACTTGTATTTAAGGGTTCAAGTGCATAGCACTGAAACCCTATTGTAATTGTTAGAATGGTCACGGATGAGTGATTTCCACATAAAACTGATCGTGCAGACCAAACCGTAAGCCGTAGAGACTTGAAAGTTGGAGGGATGGTAGTACTCACAGCGGCTACAACGTGACAGAGGCTCACCCCAGTCGGCCTAACGGGGGAGCTACAGCAATCGAAACTACAAAATTGCTCATTTTTTGCTAAACCTACTTTTGTGAACTAGTCCCAGGTTTTTCGCCCAATCGGAACCAAACCAGGACAGAAAGATTCTCTGGAGAGTGAATATCAATAATTATCAAAAAAAGTTGAATTTTCGACTCAGCATGGCAAAGGGACACCAAAACGTTCGAAGGGGGCAGGGCCACTTTCAGTAAAATTTGAAAGAAATTGGCAACTGCGGAGCGGTATCGTATTTTTTGAGGGGGCGTAAACGATTGAACATTGCGCAGTTTTCCGCACATACACACGTTATTCATATAGTATGATAGACCTCTTCGTTCTGCAACAACTTTGCTTCCAGAACCACTGCTGTCAATCAAACTGTTTTTTAAATGATTGAGAAGATGTGAAAAACTTACTTTTGCGAACTAGTCCTAGGTTTTTTGCTCAAACCACCGCAGCGCAGTGCAATTCTGTGGACTGTGTAGGTCAATGTTGAAATGTACCCTTTGGGAAGCTATAATGGGGTTCTTTTAGAAAAGTGGCCTGTCCAAATATACCCAAAAACCTATAAAGCTTAAACGAAAACTGAGCACAAACCCGCTGAGCACATGCAACAGATGATTCTAAACAAGCATGCAAAGTTTCAGGGAGATCAGACCACAGCTCATTACCACAGTCATAAATGTTATAAAAACATCATATTTCTATGGTAAATCACCTGGATTTAATAATTGGATCTTTTTTAACAATTGATTTAGGTGTTTACAGGCTTGCGAAATAATATGTTATGTCTTTTTCCTTATGTGTTTAAATACCTATACCTATATTTTGTTTATATTTTTGTCCAACACAAATGTAGGCTTTTTTAAAGAATCTTTATCGGTTATTGCTAAACTACAACTGTGATAATAGCTTTCAAACTCCAAAAATGGGCAGAAAATGCGCTATAAAAGTGTGTGTGTAAATGAATTAAGTCTTCTGAATTGCTTTGTGTGACAGACCAAAATAAATGTCATTATAATCAGAAGGTTGTGTCCAGAATTTAAAAACGGCATTTCACATTGTTCACACAGTGTGAACCAGTAACACTTTACCATTAGTAATTTTAGTGTATTTGTATAATAAAGACTTTTTTTGGTCTTTTCCTCAAACATATGGCTTTCGATTATAGCACGTAAGTCAAATGGACCATTTTTTTTATGTTTTGGAATCTTCTGATCACTTTTTTGTCATTTTATGACAAGAGCTGTTCCACAGAAAAACAAGCAGCATATGGGTTTGGAGCAATACTTTAACTTTTTGGTGAACTTGACGTACACATCACTTACGAAGAAGGATTGAAGTATAGCCTTGAGGAAAACTGCTTAAAATTGCTCGTTTGAGATCAACAAGAATTAATTTAATGGAGTCAATGGATGAGGAAAGGAAAACACTCATTTGAGATGTTAAACATTGTTTTGTCCTTAGCTGAGATAAATGGTAAATACCGTTTGTTTTTTTGCGATTCAGATGCGGGCGATGCAGTGGCCAGGTGGAGGGAAGCAGGTGCCACCTTCCATCTGCAGTCAGCCCTGCAAACCCGGGTGGCGCAAGAAGATCGTTAAGGGCATTTCCTGCTGCTGGCACTGCGAGCGCTGCGATGGGTACCAGTATCAGCACGACCTCTACACCTGCAAGATGTGCCGCTTTGATTTAAGACCTAACAAGAATCACACAGGCTGCCAGCCCATCCCGATCGTGAAGCTGGAGTGGAGCTCACCTTGGGCAGTCATACCGGTCCTGATCGCTATTCTCGGCATCATAGCCACGCTTTTTGTGGTGGTCACCTTCATCCGCTACAATGACACGCCGATCGTTAAGGCGTCCGGGCGTGAGCTCAGCTACGTCCTGCTTACGGGAATCTTTTTGTGTTACGCCACCACCTTCCTGATGATCTCGACCCCAGATGTAGGGATCTGTTCGCTGAGGCGAATTTTCCTGGGGCTCGGAATGAGCATAAGCTATGCGGCGCTGCTCACCAAAACCAATCGGATTTATCGGATTTTCGAGCAGGGGAAAATGACAGTGAGCGCGCCACGCTTTATCAGTCCGGCCTCGCAGTTGGTAATCACCTTCAGCTTGATTTCCGTTCAGCTCCTAGGGGTGTGCATCTGGTTCGCCGTGGACCCTTCCCAAGCTCTCATTGACTATGAGGACCAGCGCACGGCCGATCCCGAGATGGCGCGCGGAGTCCTAAAGTGCGACATATCGGACTTGTCGCTCATCTGCCTCCTGGGATACAGCATGCTGCTGATGGTGACGTGCACGGTGTACGCCATCAAGACGCGAGGGGTCCCCGAGACCTTCAACGAGGCCAAGCCCATCGGCTTCACCATGTACACCACTTGCATCATCTGGCTCGCTTTCATCCCCATTTTCTTCGGGACGTCGCAGTCGACGGAAAAGGTAAGAGCAGATGAGTGTGCGCAATTCCTCAAGACCTTGCGAATCAAACGTTTTAAAGTAATGGCAGCATTTACCGCCCCAGCTTCCGACAAAACATGCCATTCAGCGCGGTCCATTTTCAGCAAAAAACAGAGCAGCGGGAACAAATTGACTATGTTCATTTGGGCTTCACATCAAGCAGAGCGGTAAAACAGACAGTTTATTTCAAAGAGAAAGTGAGAATCATGAGGTTTGCTGTGTTACAGTGACGAACTCACGTGGTTTCCTTCGAATATTGAAAAGGACATGTGCTGCTGGGAAAACAAAGGCACTCTCTTTTGCCCATCCAGCACTGTGCTCTCCAAGATGAAAGAGACTTTGAAAATAGCAAGGAGATTGAGCGTCAGCTTTTTGTAGATGATGTAATCAATTGACAAGCAGCAACTGACTTAGAACACCGAACAAAAAGGCTCTTGGTTTTGAGGCTGAATTATATATGCAAGTACCCTGGCATTGGCTGCATTACTCATTTCAATTAGAAAACCTGGGACCTTGTGTTTCTGAAGCTTAAGATAAGGGCTTTCTCCTTTTTCAATTTGAGTTTTATTTAATTAGTGTCTCCCTTAGCAAAGCCTTGAACAAGCAATTTCAGCAATTTGAGTATTGTTATACTTGTTGGTAGGGAGCCATTACTGCTTTAAACTCCATTTCCCACTGTGCCTTTTTAACCGCTGTTTGAATGACTCATTCAGATATAAGATTGTATGAACTGACTTAGGTAATTGCATGTTGCTTTATACTGTCCCCAAGAAACAAATAACTATATTTCTGCTGATCAGAGAAAATCATAGCGACGGTAACCCTGTATCACACGCACATTCCTGTCTTCTCTTTTTTTCCCACACTTCCCAGGCATCTGCTGTTTTATCTGCAGGGTAAAAGGTTTTAGTGTGAATTTACAGTATTCCTGGCACCTAGCTGACGTACTTTCGCAGTCATTTTTACAGTAAGTTATCTGAGCACATTCTAGCAATTAGTGGATCTTCTGAGAGATCGGACTGCAGTCTGTTTCCCTTGTATCTTGGAATGCATTTAGTCTTTTCATGATTGGATAGTTATATGATGAGTAAAAAACATGAAGGAATGAAGTTATAAAATTAAAAAATGTGTCAGGTTCCTCTAAGCACTTGAATGAATTGCTTCCTTAAATCTGAGTACTTAGTTTTATGTCAGAAGATATCAATTCTGATCTTGAGGCTATTCCAGTATTATACAGGCCATTTAGTTTCCCAGCATGCACTGCAGCATGAATTAATTAAATGGTTACATTTTGAATTACTGTTTGCTGGTTTATTTTGTTTTTGTTGCAGTAGAATTAGGGCTGCACAATGAATTGAATTTCTAATTGTGATTACAATTACAGATGTCACAATTTTGTAATTGTTCAAAGGCACAATTACAAACAAAAAAAAAATATCCACTTACATTCTTCTGCTTTCTTAAGATGTATGGGTGGGTGTGGGTATGAGAGAGAGAGTGTGTATTTTTCCTACAGGTTATCTTAAGGGTTTTTTTCTCATTGTTTTATTTATATAACTATATATAAAAAATGGCATGCTGTTGCTTCAAACAATGGTAAAAGCTATTCAAAACATCATTCAATGTAAACTGTGATAATCGTAATCAATAATCACAATTACAATTTCAAGGGAATAATCGACAGTTATACTTCTATCATAATCGTGCAGCCCTAAGTAGAATGACAATGTGATACTGTTTAAATGCAACACAATATGATTTTTATTAAGTAAAGTAATTACTAAAACATTGCTTTGATTTTAAAATAAAATTATTGTAAAAATACTAGTAATTTTACAGCCTTGTAAAATACTGGTTATTTTTGACAATATTATACTATCAAGTCTAGGGCTGTCACTAACGATTATTTTGGTAATCAAGTAATCAGTCAATTATTGGGACAATTAATCGAGTAATCGGATAATTATAATACATTTTTTGTGGTAATAAAAATTTTCCTAAGTGAACAATAGCTTTTATAATGACTTAAAATACATATAAAATAGCAATGCGACAATAATAACAATATATAATGTATTATAAAGAGTAGAACTGCACATTATAACAAATGCAGAGGGCGCCAACAGCCTGACAATTGGTTTTACAGTTTTACACTGCGATCTAATCCTTATTTAATATTAACTAAACAACATTTAATTCAGATGTCCACTTAATCTTTAATATTGGAACATTTATTTTTTTAATTGAATTATAGCACTTGTGAATTCACAATAGCATTATGCTTTATTATAATTTTTAAACGGGTTTAATATATCATGCTGCAGCCTTGGAAAATGGTCTAAAAATCACTTCCAGTATTTTGCAGGTTACTCAACACAGGCAAAATGCAGTCGAGGATTTTTAAAAATAGAGTACTCAAATAGAAGGGAATCGTGACAACCTAATCAAATCCTACCAGAACTCTCATGGTGAAACCAGGGCTTGATGTTAAGTCTGCTCTGTACATCACAGGACTGCCGAAACAGTTTTAGCAATTAGTTTTGCGCAGAAAATAAAGCATGCGTCGTATGACAAAATCCCACCACTGTGTGCGCAACAAACAGTGTTTTCGGAGGTGAATTAACATATCAAAACAAGAGCACCTCACAATCATCCAGGCTGGCAAGCACAATAAAGCCTGGCGAGTCAGAGATGACATGTCTTTTTAGAGCAATTAAATGCCTCACTTCCTCCTGGCCTGTGATTTACCTTATCTCTCTGCCTGTGCACTTGTCACACGATTTCTGCCAGACGCCTCATCAGCATGCCGGCTCCATCAGTTGTTTGTCATCTTATGTCAAAGTGAATAATGAATGTCTTTGGAGGCTTTCTGGAGCATTTGAATGTGGGCAGCTGGTCTGGTCCCTGCTGAATTCGATCATCCTGTCAAATGATTAATCGGGGGGTCATCTTATTGTGGTTTAACCAAAAGATTTTTTAAATGAGCTAGTCTGGCAGGTAGGCCTCATTGTGGTCTAAAGGCTTTAGCATGCTTCCTTCTTGGATTTTAGAAGGATGCAGATGGATTTTTGATTGCTTTGTTGGGTAGACTTGAATGCATGCCCAAAATTTGACCATTGATAATAACCTGTCTGTCTGAAATAAAACAGTTTAATTAAAAAGAGAAGCATGATCATTTTCTGCATCTTAAAAATGAAAGTGTGGATTATAAAAGATAAAAAAAAAAAAATGAATGCAATTAAGCAGCTTTTTCCTTCCTTAATATACTAAGTGCTGGCAAAAGGTGTACCACTTTCTGAAAAATCTGGAAACCTAGGGCACCCTGAAAATTCTGTCACTACTAATTTTTCCATTTAATTTTTAAAATGTATTTATTTTAATTTTTCCATTTAAATTTTCAGTTTTAATGGTTAATCAAAAATGTGTAATTAATTAAAATTATGAAACATATGTTTTTATTAGAGTATGTTTTACAAGAAAATAGTATTTCAGGCTTTAAAATTTCACACTTAATCCAACATTTTTATGTTTATTTATTTATTTTTATTTTTTTGCTGAATTTTTGTAATTAGATTATATTTACATTATTATAAATACTATAATTATGCATAATTATATCTATATTTACAGTTAGGGTCATATGAAATCTGTTTTATTTTATCCCAGATTATGTTTTATTTTTCCATTTTTTTTTTTTTTAATAAACTCTTCCTTTGAATTTTGACCTATGCATTAATAAAATATATCCATGATATATTTCAAACCCTCCTCTGTATAAATGTCAGGTTGTTGGCACAGCTTATCAGGATACAATTTTGCCATGACATTTTTGTATTTATTTATTTGTCAGGGACATTAAACATTAAATCTTCACATTCAAAACTTCACATTGATGTACATGTGCCAGATTTTGCAAAGATGCCTTCTTTTCATCTGATGAAGCTGATATTACGAATCACACTGTGCAATAAATTGTTGTAAGCAAAACTTACAAACCCTTCTTTCTGATGCTGGATGTTATCACTACCTCTCTCATGTTGGTTTTGAGGAAGCTTAATAATATCTTAAGTCAAGCGTTTCGCCTTACATGGATTGCTATTTGTATGCATCTCCGCCCTCCAAAATTGGAAGCTATCATTACAGTGCCATCATGTCGTTAGGGTTCACTTGCAGGGCCTTTCCTCCTTTGTGTTGCTGACAGAGTAATCACTGTCTCTTTCTGAGCGAGGTCAACATCTCTTATTTACATACAGGTGTGTGTCAACGACGTGACAGGTGTAGTAGCGGGGGGCCCTGACCTCTGTTAAATGTCAGTTTCTTTGACATTCCCGTTATTGAACTCCTTCAGTCTGTCATTCATTTGCTGTCACCTAAATGAGCACCTTGTGAAGACAGATGCATGAGCACATTTTCCTAAAAAAAAGCTTCTCACGGATAGAATTTAATGCATGTGTGTACAGCGTAAGCCTGGTACACTCTGCTGTGAAATATAATAAAGGAAATACATTCATAATAGTATTACAGTGTTACAGTATTGCATTTACTTTGTAAAGAATTTTTGGACAAAGCTCAAAGCATAAACATAAACTTAAGTACATCTATTTTTTATACCAGCTTTTTAAGCATTGCTGAGCCAAACAGGTAGCCCTGCTCCCAGACTCAAGTCATTGGTTTACACCAGCGGTTCTCAATTCCAGTGCTGGGGGCCCCCTACTCTGCACATTTTACATGTCTCCCTTATTTAACACAACTGATTGAGATCATCAGCTCATTAGGAGAGAGATCCATGAACTGAACTAACGAGCTAATGATCTCAATCAGGTGTGTTAAATAAGGGAGACATGCAGAATGTGCAGAGCAGGGGGGCCCCCAGCTCTGGAATTGAGAACCACTGGTTTAGACAGAAGTTCATTGACTGGCCAGCTCAAACAAGCAGAGCAACATTTTGAAAGTAGCACCTAGCCACAGTGTTTAGACTGCATGGGAAATTAACCCATGAATGGCTTATACTTATGGATTACAATTAGGGCTGTCAAACGATTAATCGCGATTAGTCGCATACAAAATAAAAATTTGACTTTGCCTAATATATGCGTGTGTACTGTGTGTAATTATTGTGTATGTATAAATACATACAAATTCATTTATATATTTAAGAGATATATGTTATTTATGTACAAAATATTTTTATTTATATATAATATAAATTATTATAATATATTATAATTTAAAATTATAATAAATACATATACTTGTAAATATTTCTTAAATACATACATGAATGTGCATGTATTGATATATGCATAATAATTACACAGTACGCACACTCAAACTTTTATTTTGTATGCAATTAATCTGCCCTAATTATAATACTTGCAGAATCTATTAAAGAAATGGTTTACTCAAAAATTAAAATTGAAAATTGGTGAAAATGGGCTCACCCAGAACATTCAACATGTAGATGACTTTGTTTCTTGATCAGAACAGGTTTGGAGAAATTTAACATTACTGTACTTGGGTGCCGACAGAATCGTCAGAGTCCGAACAGCTGATAAAAACATTACGGTAATCCACAAGTAACCCACACAACTCAAGTCCGTCAATTAACATCTAGTGAAGTGAAAATCTTTGTGTTCGTAATAAACAAATCCATCATTAAGATGCTTTAACTTTAAACCATTGCTTCTGGCCAAAATATGAGTCAATAATCCATAATAACATTTCCCCCAGTGAAAAAGTCAGTCCTCTGATGTCCTCTCACATCAAAACATCAAGCTGTATGAATTACTTGTGGATTATTGTGATGATTTTATCAGCTGTTTGGACTATGACGGCACCCATTCACTGCAGAGGATCCATTGGCAAGCAAGCGATGTAGAGCTAAATTGTGTGTGTGAACTATTCCTTTATCACAATGGAATATAGAACTGATTCATAGAGGTCGACCGATTTATCGGTTTTGCCGATTAATCGGCATAATTCCATGCCGATAGTTTTTTCCGAGTTGGGACCAGTAGGCATCTTTTTTTTTTTTTTTTTTAAATAGTAGAGCTCTATTTATTTTCCGTTCAGTACCAAATTTAAAAACTAACGGCCGATTAATCGGCATCGGCCAGTGTGGTCCAACCTAGTTATCGGTATCGCTAAAATTTCATATATGGGTCGACCTCTATTCGTTACAATTTCTGGGATGACCTGGATCCATGCAAACTTACAGTGAAGTTTTCATGTAGATTTTCACTCCAGCCTTGCTTTGATTGAATGAGATACTGAAAAAATGAAACCTATTGTTTTTGTTTTTTATTTTAACTGGAGCAGCGTGTAATCTAACAGTATAAGCAGCATATTAAAGGATTTTAAATGTGCATAATTCATAGTTCCTTTGAATGACAAACATTCACATTTCTTTGAATGATGTTTTCCTCAGCACCGCTATTAACATGAGCCCTACTTCTTTCTTAAAACGCTCCTGATGTTGACATAAGACCTACTTCCTTTTTAAAAAATGGCAGTTCATTTTCTGTTCTTTATCCCAAGAGATAATTTGGCAGCAGCAGGTGAAGAAGTGGCAGAATCAGTTGTTATATTATTAAAGTTGATGGCGTTCTGGTGTACGTTTTATCAAGTCAAATCATTTATATGTGGGAGAGTGCAATAACGGCAGTTTTTTTTTAACTTGTAGTTTCAATTTGAGGGCAAAAAAGTGGAACACTTTGTATGTGTTGAGACAACAGAGACAGTCTCAGAGGACTAACCCTGATTCACTGTCTAGTTCCCATCTCAGTATTTCTCACAAGCCTCATTAGATTGCAGGTGTGCTGTCTGCACATACACAGCCCGAGGCGGAGGCATTGATGAGATACCGCTATGAATCGTGTGTCGTGTGCGTCATTAAATCCTCATTTGTGACAGTAATTGCAACTTCAGGTTCTTCAAGATTAGTGAGAGTTTTCGACGTATAGACTAAAGCTAATCATTTCAGGCTGGTTTAATGACTATGTATGTATGGTCCACTCGCTTTCCTTTCAGGTGATTTGTTGCACCCCTGCTATAGATTTTCTGGTTACCATTTGCAAGTGTGACTCTGCTGACTTTATTTAAGCGACCAGGGACCGTATTTAACAATAGCTTTTGTCTGAGCCATGGCCTTGTGGTTAGACCTCCGACATATTGAGCCATGGCAAGCGACATATCTTGATCCCATCATTTCTTGTCCTCTCTCAACTATGCTTTGAAAGTACTGTATTTTACTGAAGTCAATTTGAGTGGTGCTTAAACTCTCCACAACAGCAGTAGGGTGTTGTGGCAGGTTGCCAGAGCGTTGCTTTGCTTTTTTTAAGGTATTCTGCAATCTTGCTGTGTGGTTGTTAGGGTATTTTGGGTGATTGCTCTCTAGGCCAAGTCAAATGTAATTCTGTTTGATTTAAAAACATGAAAATTAATGCAACAAGTCTTGTCTGACTGACAGGTGGCTGCATGCTCTGTAATCGGCCCTCGTGCCTTGAGGTAATATACTCTATGCATGAATGGTCAAATGCACTTCTTGGTTAAAGTGTCTTGGCAAGGTATAAATGTTAACAAAGGCAGTTTATCATAAGTGGTTGTAAACTGGCGTGTGATATTTTGTGGAATCAGATTTGGGTCAAAATATAACATTATGCAAATCATGTACACAGCCATGCAGTGTTTTTTTTTTTTTTTTCTAAGTATTATTTTTTAATGTTTTAAATTAGCTTTTTAAGAATATTTTCTGGTTGAAATTTTAGTTTAGTTTTTTTTTTTTTTTTTTTTTTTTTTTTATTTAGTAATTTTCAAATTAAACTTATTTTATTTAATTGCCAAAGCAGCATTTTTTTTTTTTAGAGCTAAAGTTATTGGTAATTCGATTACTTTCAGCCTTACTTTCGGTTAACAAAAACAATTTTTAAGTTCTGCTTTTAGCTTTAGTTGTAGCCTTTTAAATCTACTACTGTCTCTTATGCCATTAATATTAATCAAATTATTGAGAAATTGCATATTTTAAAGCAATATTTACTTAATTGAGGAATACTTGAAGACTGTATGGCGTTGTTTATAAAACATTATTTATAAAAAATTATTTATAAAAAAAAAATATTTATAATAATATGTAAATCTTTAAATAAACACCATTTAAAGTATAAATATTTAAATATTAATCTTTTATAATATATATACATATAAATATAAAATAAATGTAACAGTAGGTAGACAAACATATGTTTTCAAATTAATACATACTATATATTTTCCCGATATTATTTGATTCACTTCTTTTGGCTTTTGTGTAATGACAGTTATTTAATTGGGGAAACAACCTAGTTGAGACAACTGCAATACTGCTGCAATACTTATTGACAAATTGCATATTTGAAAGCAATATTTACTTAATTGAGGAATACTTTAAGAATATATGGTGTTGTTTTTAATTTATTAAAATTAATATTAATATTAAACATTTACAAATTATTTATTTATAATATTATTAAATCTTTTTAAATAAACTGCATTTAAGTATATATATATATATATTAATTAAATACGAAATATTTTTCCGATATTATCTGAATCACTTCTTTTGGCTTTTGCGTAATGACTTCTATTGAATTGTGGAAACAACCCAGTTGAGACAACTGCAATACTAGTGTCATGCACTACTAATAAGGGCCTGTTTTTAAAGGTATTGCACTATATTTCAATGGCACACTTCTTTATGATTGCCTAGTGGCCAGTGCTGGGTGGTAGCCATCTGTCTCTTCTTTGAGAAGAGCCCCAGCACAGCTGATGTGGTCCTAACCCTTCCTGTCGACTTGTGCTGAGACCGCTTTCCAGTCAGTCCCTCTGGATGGAGATCACAGCAGTGAGTCACACTTAATCACAGCACACAGTGGAGCCAGAGCCGAGGTCACGTCCGCCAGAGCCAAAACACACAGCAGCGTTCTAAAGCAACAGCAGGGGGCTCGCAGCAGTGCCATGGAGTGGCTGGAGCCATTAGTGCTGGGGTGTGTGTGTTTCTGTTTGTGTGGCACTGAAAACATGTCACAAACAGAATCCCTGCAAGTGGTTGGTTAAAAATAATCATGATTACCCTCTCATTATTTAGGTAATAATGCCTTACACCGTGTCCCACCCGGGCACGACGCGACAAAGCGTCCAGCGATGAAAGCAGTCGCTTGCATGTTAATCCTAGTTTCTGCACTAACTAGCCAAGACAAAACGGCACAAATGTTGTATCAGTCGCTTGGTTTCTCTTTCTGTGGCATCATGCCGGATAATCAGTGCTTACAGCTGCTCGTCGTATACATTCAAAAACCTGAGAATATGATTACCCTCTATATATAATTAAACTAAGAATACGATTACCCTCTATATATAAGTAAAATAATATGATTACCCTCTATATATAACTAAACACACAACAGACACATACACACACACCAGCACTAATATATATGACTTATATGTAATACCATTTTTGTATTGCAAATGATATTATATAGATCTGTATCTTTTAGTTATTTTTATTTCACATAATATTTGCGCAACATACATTTTTCAAAATCTAAAACTATTATTTTTCTATTCATTTTCCTTTTGTAGCTATCTATATATTAAACATAAAACATGGGCAAAGTGGCATTAATTATAGAGGCTGAAAAACATGCCATTATGTGATAAATATGTAAAGTCTATTATAACAAATGAAGTTCCACAAGCATTCATCTTTTAGTTTTTCAACTGAAGTGTGGGCGAAAAAAAGCTTGTCGCTACAGCCAGGTATAGTACAAATAACCCAAGGAACCTCTTCTCATTACCTACTGAATAGCACTCCTCAGTGTCATAATATTGCTGTTGTCTCTGTCAGTGTTATTTTAGTATTATTAACATACTAGTTTTTTGTTGATATTTTGAATTAGATTTTTATTATTATTATTATTTATTTTTTATTTTTTTACTTTTTCACTTAAATGGTTAAAGTTTTAGTTTTTGTTTCTATTGTTTTCACTATTTACTAGGGGTATAACGGTACACAGATGTCACGGTTCAGTACGTACCTCGGTTCGAGGGTCACGGTTCGATACCATTTCAGTACAACAGAAAAAAAATCTACTATGCTAGATTTCTTTTCATTTATTTTAAACAGACAGTAGTACAAATTACAATTTTTTCCACCTATGTGTGAAAATACTAAATATTATATAAAATTATAATGTCATATATAGGCTATAAAAATGCAGTACATATATACATACATACAAGGAATAAATACCTGAGATATATTTAATTTAGTTAACTGTTAGACAAGGGGAAAACAAACTGTGCGACACGTAACGTAGCCTATATTTGCTGAGTTTCAGTTCAGTGTTGTGACAGAAAGGAAACTCAAATGGCAGAAAGCGACATCCTTTTTGTTTTTTTGTTTTTGTTTAAATTGATTTTGCTGGTATGAGGAAAGTTGAAGTAATCGCGCCGGCGCACACAAACACAAAGCATATCAGTTCCAGGATCTAGCATTGCTAACTTGAAAGCGCAGTAGGTACTTTATCAAAATAAAATACAGTGAACCAAACATCAGCGCGCCCGCCTCACTGTGCCACCATAGAACGCGACTGAAGTACAAAGCCTGTAATTTACATAACAAATAATAGTTTAGCATTTGGATACATCGTAAATATGAAAATATTATGGAATATTTGGATTTGTGCCGAATGAGAAAGGTAGGATGCAAGAGCACAAAGCTCCATTTCGCAAACAGTTGATTGCGCAAGGCTTTAAAGTAACGTTATACTCCTTTGTCAGTGAGAGACGCGTTCAGAATCAACACATGATCACTGTCTAGTAGGCTTTGTTTTCAAGAACGTAACTCCTGGCATTCGCTGTTCTTCTGCTGGCGGTTATCAAACAGCGTTGTATTGCTGCGGGCGCCCCCTTTTAGATTGAGGGTGAATTGCCATTTTTTTCTTGTTAGTATTTTTTTCTGTAGAAAGGCAAACATATAAAGTGATGAAAGCCAAAATATTAAATGTCACAGATTTATATTTACTGAGTAATCCACTATTTTGTAGAGGGGTGTCAAAATGACAATTTTCATCTGAGATTTGGAGCCAAATTGGAGTGGTGTAAAAAGACTTCAAGAAAGCTGGCAGCATCATAATGTTATTTTTACACAGAGATTGGTAGGTCTGTTAGTAAAATCTGTTGACTTTAGCTATATTTATTGCATTATATGCCAACGGTGACAGTTCAAAAATAACAAAAAGCACTTTTGCACTTAAGTTTGCATGCGTATAACTCAAGCCCCTGGTTTCACAGACAAGGCTTAAGCCTAGTCCTAGACTAAAATGTACATTTTAGCTTTTTCAACTGAAACAAACTTGCACTTACTGATCTTAAAATATGCCAGTGGCTTTGTTTTGTCTCAAGATGCATGCCAGTAATGTTTTATAAAAATGAATTAAATGTCCTAATTGAACTATGACCTAATCCTGGCTTAGGCTAAGCCCTGTCTGTGAAACCGGGGCAAGAAGTATTAAAGATATCATAATATCCTTTTAGATTCTGGTTCTTAACAAACTTTCCATTTGGTATTTTCATTTTAAAGGCCCTCAATGGTTCAGTCCCAGAAATATGGAGATCTTAATGCAGCTCTATGAGTAAACTGATAAATTGTTCACATTTTCAGTGGTCAAAAACCAAACGTGGGTCATTTTGCATACAGCTGATACTTTTTTGTTTTAAAGAGAAGAGCAAATAATGCTGAAACTAGAAATGTTTCTTGTGATTTTCTATCAACACAATTGCATAGAACATACCAGAGTGTCATAAGTAGTCTTTTTCCAAAGTTTGCATGCTTGAAATACTAAAAGTATTCAAACTATTTTAATATCCTTCTAGATTCTCATTCTTAATAAACTTTCCTTTTGAAATCTTAATTTATTGTTCATTCCTATAGATATGGGGATTTCAGAGCAGCTCCATGTTTTACAATAGTGTAAATTGGTCCCAAACTGTGTGATCTTTATTTACTTTTTTATACATTTATTTTAAGTAACAAAAATGTGTTTATTGTTTAAATTTTGGTTAACTTTGGTTGTTTTTGTTTAGTCTTACTTATTTAAATGTTCTTTTTGTTCTCATGTCAAATATGTATGTATGTATGTACCAAGAGCTTAAAAAAACACAAAAATTCCTTGTGTGTTTGCGCACACTTGGTGAATAAAGCTAATTCTGATTCTGAACTGTAATAACCTTGGTTTGCACACTTCATAATCTCAGCAAATGCAGTACATCTGCCTTTTACATCATGAATACTTTGTATTCTGACATTCTGGTCATTTGCATATTATGTAGTAGAGAATTACGCATATTCGAATGCTGTAATGGTGTTTGGTGCTTTGGGCATGTTGAGTCACAAGGTTATGACTGTCTGTTGAGATCTGACATATTGACTGTGTCAGTTAGATCAGGGGTTTATTGTGTCAACAAGCCCTCGTGAGATGAAGGTCCCAGGTCATGTGAACAAGTCTTCATTATTGCATAATAGACCCCCGATAGGACCCCACTATGAAGCAAAAGGGATTTAGTTTGTAATAATGATCTGCATTAGCCCTTACATTATTCCTTACCTATTAAATAAGTAAATAAATGTACTTAAAATATTGATTTCAGTGAAAATTATTTTATTATGTGGGAGGAAATAGACTGCGGCGTGATATAAAACTAGCACACTGCTGGGTATTGGTTGCCCAAGGCAACAGCAAAATATACAGTTTCATTATACAAAAATATTTGGCCACAGAAAGCGGTGATTGACCAATTACAGCCCAGTATGGTGTGTAGTAATGGCTTTGTTTTCACTGATTTATAATTTTCATGTGCTGTGATTTTTGTTTTCGCAGATGTACATACAAACAACCACGCTGACCATCTCGGTGAGTCTGAGCGCGTCTGTGTCTCTGGGGATGCTCTACATGCCGAAAGTCTATGTGGTGCTCTTCCACCCGGAGCAGAATGTGGCCAAACGCAGCACTCGCAGCCTGAAAGCTGTGGTCACTGCTGCCACCATGTCTAACAAGTTCAACCCCAAGGCCAGCCTGCGGCCCAACGGAGAAGCCAAGTCGGAGCTGTGTGAGAACCTGGAAACTCAGGGTGAGCGGGTTTGAGGATAAACACTTTATTGTTATTGACACTGATTTTTATACCGCCATAAACTTGTTATTGTAATCTTTAAAAATTTAATTCATCATCATTCCCTTGCTCGCTTAAACGGATCTGAATTTGGAGACTGTTGCAAAATCGTGCTTAGCAGTTCCGGATGAAGTTGCTTTAGATTGCTTTTTGTTTTAAAGGTTTATTTCACTCAAAATCAACAAATCTGTCTTTATTTACTCCTTGATCATTCAGAACCACTAAAACTTCCTTTTTTATAGTGCAGTGAAGACATTTAATCGCATAAATCTGATTATCATAACAAGACAACCTCTAATCGTCAGGCGCACTTGGCGAAAAGGTTATTTCGGTTTTCATTATGTTAGAATCTAACTGTTTGGCATCGGATATTGGCTAGACTGTGTGGTTTTTAAATATCAAGAGGCAAATCGGTTGAATCGGTACAGCGGTTCTTACCGAAACCCATCTCCTGCTAATTTGAATATCAATAAAACACAGCAGCTGATAAACAAGCTTTGTAATACAGCAGTAAATAAAACCCTGCTGCCTCAGCAGAAATAACATTCTAGAGCAGAAGCAACATGTAGCCTCAATCTTGAAAGAGAAACGAAGAGTCCTAGTTCACATAATTATATTATTCATTAAGGCCCAAATAAAATGTGCTAATTGGCTTGCACAGTCTATCAAATTGTCTGTGTGCATTATGGGTATATTAAGGGTAAGAATAACACAAATAGCCTCTCATGCACTTGTTCCATTTTGCATAATTAGGTTTTCCGTTTGTGTTGTGGTTTGTTTCGATGGTGCAAAAGAAGTTTTAATTTTTGTATTTTTATCAACTAGTTTTCGTTTCACTTGTAATTAAGTTGCAGAACCCGGGAACAAACTGTCTTGCAGAGTAGTATGTGTTTTATGTGTTTGAGGTTTGACAATATAACAGCATATGTTACATTCAGATATGATTTTGTGCTCTTAATATAATTTGGTATTAATTTGCAGTTACCTTTTCTGAAGGTTTCAAGGGTGATAAATCACTTTGCAAGTACTGCTTCATTCATTCATTTGACGCTGCCCTTTATTTTGCATGCCCCAAATGACATATTCATTATGAGAAACCTGCGAAAACAGACAAGAGGCGCTATCTTCTGGTACTATATCTGGAATACAGAATCCTCAGTAGACACAGCACATTTTTTTTCTTTTTCCTTTTTTTTTTTGGTGCCATCTGGTTTGCATGTGTTTTATATGCACAAAACTTTAGTAAATCGCAGACTAAAAGTGTGCTTCACTGCTCATATGAATGTAATTAGACAGTATAGCAGTTTTGACACATCATCAATTGTGCCTTGATACCCCAGACTTCCCTTTAGTCTACAATTTTTTTTAATACCCTCTAGCATTAGCATTAGCATCTTCATTACCTTAATCTGTGATGTGGTGTCAAGCGCAGCAGACAGGGGAAAAAATAAAAATGCAAATATAAATCCATTTCACCCTTTCAGTAGATGCACTGAAATTGATTTAACACCATTTAATTAGACCACAATTAAAGTGGCTGAAATTAAAGTTGTCGTTAAGCCAAAAAACGAAACCGAAGTTGTATAAACATTTAAATTGCACATATTTTTTCCTTTGTCATTTTCTGTTTTGCTAACAGAATTAAGTTTGCACTCTAATTTGTTGTTGAAATATAAATATTTAAATGGTGGCTGTAATAAAAACTTTTCTTGACATATATTTATTCAAACAGGTTAGTAAAATGCTTTTCTCTAAAGTTTTTTTTTTTTTTTTTTTTCTAACTGACAAATGAGTTTATGGACACTGAAAAGCTTTCCTATGATAAAAAACAATGTTACTTGACATTGTTTACAAGCTGATTTATCAACTTGACACTGCTTGAACAATTACATGCGACATGATAAATTTCTGTACGTTGTACTGTTTCTTTCAACAGACTTTCTGATGTTCTTTCCTACTTATTTTGTGCTACAGTAAAACTAGTAGTAAAAAGAAAGAGATGATAGTTTCACATGCCACTTCAGGCATTACAGCAATTTTTTGGATAAAAATACAATTTGTCAGTGACAACAGCCTTGTGGGCAGTGCGCGATATATAGCATTGTTGCGTTTCGGCATACTGATTTTTTTAGTCCCAGATTCCAGACCTTTCCCAATCCTATCTCCCCCTCTTTCTCTCCCAACTCACTTCCTGTCTATGTGCTGTCCTATCCTAATAAAGGCAAAAACACCAAAAATAAATCCTTAAAGGGGTCATCGGATGCCCATTTTCCACAAGTTGATATGATTCTTTAGGGTCTTAATGAAAAGTCTAGAATATATTTTGGTTAAAAATTCTCATTGGTAGTGTAAAACAACACCCTTTTTACCTTGCCAAAATCAGCTCTGCAAAAATCATCCTGTTCTGGTCGAGGTTGCTTTAAATGTTAATGAGCTCTGCTCACCCCGCCCCTCTCTTCTCTCTGTGGAGTGATGAGCCTGTTTACTTTAGCCACATTTAGCTGCGTTTAGCCGCTAAACTTGCTAACTAGCACGTTATTAGGAAAGGTAATTGCAAAGATTCATAAAAAAACCCTTATACTCACTTCTGCTGTAAGTGAAGCTGGATCACGAATGATTGGCGCAAACATAGACGGATATATGTAGATCGGGAGGCATTCGCCATTCACAGACAAACGTAATCCACTGCATCTTCAGTGGCTCAGATGTCGGGAGTAAATGACGACCACTATGTTCATTATTACATCCAGGAACACAACACCTCAGTCGCTCAATCGGAGATATTCTTGTCTAACTTACATCCCTGCTCCAGCATCGGACTGTTACAGCTGATTTAAGGCGGGTCTGAGGTAAGACGCTCATGTCAATCAACTATCGTGGGAGCGTCACACCGACAGGCATCTGAGAATGGCTCGATTTGAAAAAGGGGATATTATTTTTACAGATTAATTAAAAACCACTGCATGGATTTTTATCATTATAGTGTAGATGTGTACATGCACTGCCAACACATATTAATGTTCAAACAATATGTAAAAGTGAACTTTGACCGATGACCCCTTTAAAAAAAACATACAAATGGAATTTGAAAGCTGAGACTTTGTTTCATATTAAGGCACAAAGCTTATTGTGATTATTGGATGGCAGATGTACTACTGTACAAATAGTTTAGTGAAGTTCATGCATCAAAAAAACAAACAAAACAATATAGGCTTAAAGATTCATCTTGAGATTCAAAAATGAGGGTTATCAAATGATTAAGCGCGATTAATCGCATACAAAATAACGTTTGAGTTTGCCTAATATATGTGTGTGTACTGTGTGTAATTATGTATATATAAATACACCCAAATTAATGTATATATTTAAGAGAAATTGATACACAATATATTTTTTATTTATGTATAATATAAATTATATAAAAATTATAATAAATACATATACTTGTATTATATTTCTTCAATATCTCTAGTATTTCTTAAATGTATACATGAATGTGTTTGTTTTTATATATACATGATAATTACACACAGTACACACACATATATTAGGCAAACTCAAACTTTTTTTTGTATGTGATTAATTGCAATTAATCGTTTGACAGCCCTATTAAAAATCTAAATTCTGAATTAAATTATGAATAAAAAATGAGAAATCGATTCTGTTAATTCAGCACTAGCATTGACACAGCTGACATGTTTACCTGTTGTAGTTTTTTGCGCTGTGTTCATGAAATAGATTGCAATCGAACAAGTGCTAGTTAAACATCACTGTTTCAGTCAACGATTTCAGCCCTTTAAAAAACATTTTCAGCCGAAATCAAAAATTGGTGTTTCAATTGAGATAATGCTTGCTGAAATTTCGGAGCGTCACTGTCAGCTATAATATAGTGAAATATTTGCACTTCATATGTTGTTTACAAAAACATATTTTCCACCAGAATACACAGATCATATTGAATTGTTGTCAATGAAGCATTGTGCTTATTTGCAGGCAGATGGTGTCACGTCTGCTATCAGGAGCTAACACGGTCATGCAAACCAACAATACCTTGACCCCTTTGATGTGGGAAATGTTGTTCCATGCAAGCTGAAAAAGCTTGTGTGGATGCACATGTAAAAAAAATAAAAAATAAAAAATCCACCAGAAAAAGGCAGAGTCCAGGCAGAGATGTGCAAAAAGGATTTGAGAATTTGTAATGATGAGAATTTAATATGACATTTCCCAAGATATATCTGTACATTGGCTTGTACTAGAGTAAAATATCATGTTAAAACGATTCAAAGTATCATGTTAGACTAGGAAGGCACAAATTATCTGCTTCCATTACATTGCATTTGGCATTCACGGCAACGCACATCCACTCTGCTTTCATTATGTTGCATTTTATACTCATTTTGCAATGTAGCAATACCCAGTAAATCATATTGTGGGTCTTAATAACAAATAGCTCTGAATTAAGGGAGACGTCCAGATAAATGTTTTGACAACAGAATTAAATTTGTGTAATGGAGGTTGCTACATAGAAAATTCGCCCAATTAAGCATGACTAGTTAGCACACTGTTTTCAGCAAATATTTACTGCCAGTTGCATGACCGTACCACCAAGCCCAGTGTAATTTTCATCTGCTTAGTTCCTCTTGTACATATTCAGCAGCTCTCTATAGCAGCACTTTGAATTCACTGCAGTGGAACTATGTGCTTTTGTAAATGAGGTATTAGAGTCAGTGACTACATTAGCATGTGCCCTTTTGAAAGATCTTACTGGAGTTATTTAACACAAGCAGCTTTTTGCATGTAAAGCAAATGCAAGCTAACAAATAACTTCTCCGTGGCTCAGGGATGTCTAACATTTCACGAATGCATTAAAGGGGAAACTGGATCTCCTCGTTGATTCTAATTGATTTGTGATTCTCCTTTAAGACTTAAACTGCATTAAGTAAAAGTGTCTGTTAAGTGTCTTAATGTAGTGTAATGTGATAGAAACGTTGCTATAAAGTGTTACAATTACTTCTAAGTGAATTACATGACATTGAATTATTATGTTGCACTTAATTGTATTTCTAGTCAAGCAAGGACTCATCTCTATGTGCTTATTATATGCAGTAATCATTATTATATTGTTAGCATGGATGTTTTACAACAACACAGCTTTCAAGTAAAGATAAATATATCATAACTTTGTGCACATGAATGATCAAAAAAGTACCAAGAAACTTGGTATTCTCAATGACGTCTGACTTGTGAACGTAACAACCAAGTGAGAGATGGTGGGAAGCAAATCTCCAGCAGTATTTTTTGAATAGTTTCAGTTACAATGCAATAATATCAATCTAAAGGGCAGTTCACCCCGCCTCAACAGGTGCAAACCAACGACGACAGCTGACAGAGTACAGTACGTTCATTCTCAGATGTGTTCAACATGTTCAACACTGATTCAACATGTTCAGTCGGTGACAACAAGTGCCAACCAACACCAACAGACACAGACAGGGTAACACATTGATCAGAAAAAAAACAACAAACGTGTCTGTTGCCGTTTGTCTGCATAACTGGCCTTAAAGAATATGAAAGGAATAATTGATGACAGGCCATTGAATTATTAGAATTGAATGCACACCTGAGGTGGTGGTCTTTATTTATTTATTTGCTAGGTCAGCGTGTGTTTTGGTTATTTTGCTGTTGTAGGCGGTATGGACCTTTGAAACAACTGAAATCATTTGGCAAAGTGATATGGACATGTATTATGGTGAAGACCTGCCTGGAACTACTTTTGCCATGCATTTCCCTGAAAAAAATTGCTCAGCTTATGTACTTTCATTCAAAATTGTTTTGAAATTCAGCAATAATGCATTAAATTGATTTGAAGTCATTTATTACAATTTTTATTACAATTTTCATATTTTTTAAATACAATTTACAATTTTTTAAATCAAGGAATCCTGAAAAAAGTCACAAAATGTATAGTTTTTTTCTACTAATAAGAAGCACAACCATTTTCAACAATAATAATAATCAGAAATGGTTCTTAAGCACCAAATCAGCATATTAAAAATGATGCCTGAAGGATCATGTGACACAGAACTGGAGCAATAATGCTTTGCATTATAGGAATAAATTACATTTTAAAATGTATTAAAATAGAAAACAGTTATTTTAAATTGTAGTAATATTTTATCATATTATTGTTTTTACTTTTTGATCAAATAAATGCAGCCTTGTTGAGAATAAGAGACTTCTTTAAAAAATAAATAAATAAATAAATATATAAATAAATAAAACTTTTGAACAGTAGTGTATATTTTAATTGAGCTATTTCCATATTTTTCCAGGTTCACTTGAAGGCAGCATAAAACACACTATAATAATAACAAATCACAATTATTGTCAATAAATGTATTATTTTAAAAATATTATAAAACGCTGGAGTTTTGTGTTCTGGGTGCAATACTGCACCGATATTTCGTATCATAGCAACAACAACAATAATAGTAATATAATAATAATAATAATTATTATTATTATTATTATTATTATTATTATTATTATTATTATTATTGTTGTTGTTGTTAAATTAATTATTAATTAATTAATTTATTTATTTATTTATTTATTTTATTTATTATTATTATTATTATATGCTTTTGCTTTATTTATTTCTTTTTGGTTTTTGCACTAGGCAGTATCATAATTTAGATTTTATTTTCTTTATTCATGCAGCCTAAAAAGGCAGCATGCAACTGTTAAAGAAACACTGTGTACCTTGCAACAGTGCGTTCTATTAAGGCGGTAAGTCATTAACATGGGCAATATGACACATTTCACACCCATTGCTTTTTCACAATTGGTGACTAGTAAGTCTTCACAGTCTCACATATACCACATATGTGACGTCGTTCACTCCATCTTCTCTGAAGCACCTAAAGTCACACTTTCAAAAGTCACACTTCTTGTCATCTCACCTACCGGTAGTAGAAAAAAAACAGATTTTGAACCAATCAAGATAAGGACAAGACATGTTTGATGTAGCTATTATTATAGTGTCAGCGCATATATGTGACATATTATTCACAGCCATGGTGAGATGCACTCCATTAGCGTATCTACAAAAGTCAGTACTTGGCAAGCAGTTTTATCGCTGATATAAAAGACACTTTAGGACACCGGTAGAGTCCAAAGTAACAGTCCATCTTTGAAATCATTGCGATGCAGAACATGTATAGAGTTTAGTGATGCATATAAACAAGATCAAAATGTAAGGCGTGTGTGATGTTGCCTGCAAAGATCATAGAAACTTGCCAAAGAATGAGAATAAGCAGATGAAAATGACAAGGTCAGTTGATCAAACTCATAGTTATGTTATATGAACATCAATAGGTTTTCTCTTGGGTGAATTGTAAATATGATCAATAGTAATATGAGTCTGCTATACATCAGCCGTCAGGATTTGTATAACTAAAATGATCAATATGGACCTCCTTGAAATAGTCTCTCGACATCATAATGGTGCATGACCACCATACAAGTATACTGATGAATGGCTTGTTGAATTGAAAACCACAATATCATATTTTATTGCCTTGCTTGGAGAGTTTTCCATGCAAGAGCTTAATCATTGTCAAGGGTGTTGTACTAAATATAAATGTATACTAAAAAAATATTTTCGCTGAGAAATTGCTAATAAATTTCACAAACAGTTACAAAGAAATGGCAAGAAACATTGAATTGAATGTGAAATTCTCAGGTAGTAAAACAATTGTAATGTAATTCAATTATCTTTAAGATTGAATGTACTGTGCATTAAATCCTTAATGCGATATATAATATATGGGTGATTCTATAATATCCTTTTTCCCAAAAACCCAAACATGACCTTTCATAGCTGCTTTCAAACTGTCTATATTGTATAAGGTGCTCTATAAATAAAGGTGATCTGTAGGAATATGTGCATAAAATACCATCTATGTTTGCTACTGTCCACCATATGTTATCTTTACTGGGTAACACAGTTGACGTTTTAGTGTTTTGGGCCTATACTCAACATGAAAGCCTAGAACAACTACTAAGCATATGGTATGTTTAGAAATATATTTTCATAAACAAAAAAATTAAGTTTTAGTTAAACTGTCAAATTTAGTTAAATTTCCAGCAATAATACTTGGGTAACACTGTTGACAGTCAATTAATTCACTCTTGACACAGGTTTGCTAGTTTAACCAATATTAGGGGAAAAAGAGAGAACATAACTTCTAGTGTTTCATCCATGTGCGTCTAGAGGTAATATCACCATACTGTGCAAATTATGCGAGAATGGGACAAACCATTCCTTTTTGAGGGTGGGTTTTCTAGTGGGTAACTTAGTTGACAATGGTTTTTTGGACACAAATAAAACAAGTTATATCACAATAAACACTTTTTTCATTGATTTTCGAAGCACACCCCCAAATGTCTTGATAACCTAATCTGACTGAAGGCAAAACTATGAAATACATTTATATCTGAGGTCATTTTCATGCTTAAATGCAGAGCAGAATGAGCAACTTTACAAAATCGGACAGCTGAATACCAGGGTTGTATGTGATATGAACATCATTTTTGAACCAAAAATATGGCTTTTCGACATTTAGTAGTGTGATTGGGAAAAATAAAATTGTGTTCTAGAAAATTAAGCAGTGGGGCTTTATATTGTTAAAAATATATTAAAAGTAAACTTCACGGACATGAGATGTACGCACAGTTATAATGTCACCAATAGAATAATTTGATGCATAATAATTTTCAGATACCTTGATATAAACAATAAGTCTGTTACAATTTAATATCAGAAATATATTTCTGTCATCTTTTACATGATATCATGCAGCTTTTAATATTTTCGATAGCTGATACACATATCTAAAATTAATAATATGTTTCTAGGCTTTGGTTTAAAGCATTTTTAGTTAGGATTAGTTAATGTATGCAGCATATTCCTTCCGGCTACCTTTTAATGACAATTACATTTTTAATGCCTCTTGACAATTTCTGTGCAAGGTCGTTTAATTTCAGGGCAGATTGAGCCAGTGAGAAAGCACCTCTGCATATCAAAGTTCAATGGGCCTTAAGGCCAAATGGGCCCCAACAGGTTCAATTATACCACGGAAACATATAAATCTGTGTTTGCACTAGGTGTTCACACACTACAGAGCTGATCAATATGAAGATGGTGGTTTTACAGTGTAGACTGCATTACGTAAGCCTGGATTTGTCCTCTTGTAGCATATTGCTAGATTTTTAGATTTAATTGCTCAGTTGTTTCATTAAACTAAATAAATAGCACTCGTGAAAAATACAAAAAAAAAAAAAACATTTGCGTTTTTGCGTTTGAGGAGTACTGTCCTTTTGAGACCGTGTTGGCGTTAGGCGCTGTGTGCATGTAATGATAGCGGAGCTGAGCTGAATGCGCCCATGCATAAAAAGGAGTTCATAATGTTACTTTGAAATGCCTAATATGCTTATTTCAGCACCAAATTATGCTTGTTCATTTATTCTTCTGTGCAGTTAGTCAAAGCACAAATATCCATTTTAGACACACGTGTGCAATTACATTACTGTTAATGTGAGGGATACATATGTTCATAGATGTTATATGTGCAGTATCTTTTATATTCAATCATAATACTGTACTTTTGTATAATCTCTCGCATAATACCCAACCTGTCTTTCATATCCAGTGGTTATAACTCTGAGCTATTGTTCAGGGACTATCTAACGACCCAGAGGATGCTAGTTCGATAGGGCTTATTTCTTCCAAATTCAAATAGTATATTTTTATAGCAGATTTCAGAATGTACTCTCTTAAGATATAAGACAGTCATTTTTCAAACAGTGTTTGTTTACAGTTCACTGAGTGCAAATAGCCAAATACTGTTTTAACTAACTCTAAGCATTGCTGAGATATTTTTACATTGGGTAAAAATAACATTACATTCTTCGTATAATTAGCATCCATTTTTATTTGCGCTTTGTGTAAACTTTATCTAACAGCATCTACATTTAGTCTAAATAACAGCTACCTTGTCACTTAATTATTTTTCCTTTTTATGTTGCTTTCTCTTATTCCAACTTAATACACAGAGACAGCTATAAGTAAGATCATTTCTAGGATCATTACCCCCAGTTGGGATTTCACCATATATGCTGTATTATAATGTTGTGATGGATTAATTAAAAACTATGGGCTCCCACTTTATATTAGGTGGCTTTAACTATATTAGATTAATTATTTAATACAATGCAAACATGTTTTACATTGTACTTATATTTAAAAAAAAAATACCTGCATGTAACCTGTAATTAATTTATGTAATTGCATTTATACACTGACCAAAATTATAAACGCAACACTTTTGTTTTTGCCCCCATTTTTCATGAGCTGAACTCAAAGATCTAAGACTTTGTACACAAAAGGCCTATTTCTCTCAAATATTGTTTACAAATCCGTCTAAATCTGTGTTAGTAAACACTTCCCCTTTGCCGAGATAATCCATCCACCTCACAGGTGAATTCAATCAAAATAATTTCTGCACAAACTGTCAGAAACCGTCTCAGGGAAGCTCATCTGCAAGCTCGTCATCCTCATCGGGGTCTCGACCTGACTGCAGTTTGTTATCATAACCGACTTAAGTGGGCAAATGCTCACATTCAATGGCGTCTGGCACTTTGGAGAGGTGTTCTCTTCATGGATGAATCCCGGTTTTCATTGTACAGGGCAGATGGCAGACAGCATGTATGGCGTCATGTGGGTGAGCGGTTTGCTGATGTCAACGGTGTGGATCAAGTGGCCCATTGTGGCGGTGGGGTTATGGTATAGGCAGGCGTATGTTATGGACAACGAACACAGGTGTATTTTATTGATGGCATTTTGAATGAGGCCCATTGATGTGCCATTCATCCACGACCATCACCTCATGTTGCAGCATGATAATGCACGGCCCCATGTTGCAAGGATCTGTACACAATTCCTGGAAGCTGAAAACATCCCAGTTCTTGCATGGCCAGCATACTCAGCGGACATTGAGCATGTTTGGGATGCTCTGGATCGGCGTATATGACAGCGTGTTTCAGTTCCTACCAATATCCAGCAACTTCGCACATCTATTGAAGAGGAGTGGACCAACATTCCACAGGCCACAATCAACAACCTGATCAACTACGAAGGAGATGTGTTGCACAGCGTGAGGCAAATGGTGGTCACACCAGATCCTGACTGGTTTTCGAACCCCCCCAGACCCCCTCCCCAATACAGTAAAACTGCACATTTTAGAGTGGCCTTTTATTGTGGCCAGCCTAAACCACACCTGTGCAATAATCATGCTGTCTCATCAGCATCTTGATATCCCACACCTTTGAGGTGGATGGATTATCTCGGCAAAGGAGAAGTGCTCACTAACACAGACTTGTGTTAGATTAGATTTTAGACAGATTTGTGAACAATATTTGTGTACATAGAAAAAGTGACCAAAATTATAAATGCAACACTTTTGTTTTTGCCCCCATTTTTCATGAGCTGAACTCAAAGGTCTGTGTAGTTATAGTCAAAGTCCCTTTAAGGCAAGTCATTTCAAGTCATTCTGTCCCTAACCTTACCCATATCCCACCTCAATAGCAGCAAAAATGTTTGGGATAACACTTTATTTTAAGGTGTCCCTGTTACATGTTGCATGTACTTACTAATATAATAACAACAATAAATTATGCAGAATTACATTAAAGTAACCCTAACCCAAACCCTAACCATATAGTAAGTACATGTAGTTAATTAATATTACTCAGTACTTAAATGTATAATTACACTGTAACAAGGACACCTTAAAATAAAGTGTAACCATGTTTTGCAATACAATATGAACACAATAAGTACATTGTACTTATGTTTTGATGCAAGTACATAGTTAAGGCCACTTGGGGCCAAAAGTGAGATCAAATATGGCAATACTTGACAATAAGGTTTCATTTCTTAACATTAGTTACATCTACAATAATACATCTACAGAATTTAATAATTTTCAAATGATGTTAATTCCTACATTTAATAATACATTTTAAAATCAAATCTTTCATCAGTTAACTTTAGCTGATGTGAACTAACATGAGCAAACAACAAACAATTGTTTTTGGTTGCACTTTGTTTTACAAGATGTGTACTTATGTATACCTAGTGTGCTTACCTAATGTAAGGTACTACATGGGTTAATGTTAGGTTTATACAAACTAATGTTAGGTATATACAAACTACATGGGTTAATGTTAGGTTTAGGTGTAAGTTCAGGGTTAGTACCTAGTTATTTCCTAGTTATTGTAATTACTATAATAACTACATATTGTGTACATGCAAAACAGGACTGTAAAATAAATTGCTACCTGTATTTTTATAAACTAACATGAAGGTTAGTAAATGCTGTGGAAATATATTGCTTGTGTTGGCTAACAATGTTAACAAATAAGACCTCATTAGCATTAATATTTTAGAGCATTTTGTTTTAAATAAGACTGTTAATGGCTTTCATCTTTAAATTATTTAGCATGATTGATATTTCCAGTAGCATGTTACTGCACCTAGTAAACACATGCACAACCTTTAAAAATTCTATGTTGAAATCTACTTGTTAGTGAAACTTTGTTTAAATCTCTAACTGAAAATTATTTTAATTTAACATTATTATGTTAGAAAACGTCCTAGCAGAGATAAAATGCTAAAATGAGCTTTCTGCATAAGTATCCTGTCCCTGCATCGCAGACGATCCCAATTTACACAGATAGAAAACAATTGCCCTGATGAGGACACAATTACCTCACAATTGTGCTCAGCCTGTGAATCATTAAAATAACGACCACATTTTCTGGATAAAAAAAAAAAGTAACCCTACAGTAAAGGGATCATTATTCATGTTGTAAATATGAAGTACGTCTTCAAGGTTGAGGTACTCGAGAAAGAAAATGCTCAAATCGTTGTAAACATTTTGAATGCTATACTTTAAATGAACATACTGTACATACAGCTGAAACTTTATTTTTAAAGAGAGCATTCAGGGGGTTGAATTGCATCTGAAACGAACCATTTGTATCCAGCGCATTATGAAATGCATCAAAGTGTGTATTTTGCAAAAAAAGCATTTTAGTATACTTTTTTCCTCTTCATGCCCATATGATGTCAAACATGTTATACTTGCAATGTGTTTAATTTAAATTTTGTAATGCAAAACCATGAAGTCAAGAAGCAGATACTCGTTTTTCAAACTGTCATTTTTCAGTAATTTTTGTTTGATACAGATGCATTAAAATGCTGCTAAATAATTGTAAACAAAGCCTGTCTAATATATGTAACCGCTCAACCTGTGTTTCAGGATATGTTGATGATAACTAAACAATGAAGACAGGTAAAGACTTTAATTATTGGTTATGGCTTGGCTTACCGTTGGACCTAATTGTTAACTCAATCATGTTCCATTTAGCTTTAACGCTTAAACAGTGCATATCAATTAGCTTATAATAGACAATGCACTGAGAATACACTGACATTTGTTAGAACTGCTAAAGACACAAAAAGCATGCATGCCGCATTGTTTTTGCAAATCACTTGTTTGCACAGGGCTTTGTAGGTGAGAAGCTCTATACTGGGGAAAGACCTAAAGTTAGCAACAAATTTGTTTTTATGCATTTTTCACCCAACAGAGAGTAGGTATGAAAACTTTCAGAGCAGTGCATGGCCTAGATTGCATAAACACAAACACAAAATTAGGATAGCAGACTCACATAGAACAGTATAAATCTGTGCTAGCAAAAATCAAGCAGCTCCAATTATAGAGAAAGAATCATTTAAGTGTGCTTTTTGTGACAACGTCCCTCCCTCTAAGCTGAAATGGAGCTATTTATCTGACTGTACCTACGGGTCAGTGCTCCATGCACCGAGGGAGAGTCCCGGAGAACCGCACCACTAGCGTTGGGTCAAATATCACCTCACCTTCCTTATTCTAACGGCTCTGCATGATTGCATGAGGTAACCTTTTGATCTCCATATAACGATGCAATGAGCTTGAATTTTCCATTGACCCTCCTTCTTTGGCAAGGTTATTACATGAATAGCTGAAGGCAATGTCACTCATGCAACCTTTGTGATTGTTTGCACTACACGGCTATTGCAAGATGGATGCCGAATGACAGGATTAGGCTGCTGATTACGGGTTTTTTGTTGAATGAATGCTTTAATAGCACACTTGTCACTGTTTGCGGGTATCTTGCATGTTTTTGAAGGTATTAAACTGTCCTCGTGCTCAAAAGGTGACAACAGTCTCAGTCACGTAATCCGTACTTTGATATCAAGAAAGACGGAGTCTGATATCAAACAAGACACGCTACTTGACTTCTGGCAAATTAATAGCGATATCAAAGACGTTGTTGTCGCATTGCAAAAGGACCTGACAAGAAGAAAAACGCGAGGTTCTGCGTTAGACCACTCTGCCTTTAATAAAGGCTTCTGTGAACGCTATCGAATGAATTACCTCTGGTGTTTCACATTAAAAAATTTGAATAAAGCAACAGCGTTTATTATTAAAGGAATAGTTCAATTTCAGTTTGCTGAAAATTTACTCACCCTCAGGCCATCCAAGATTTAAATGAGTTTGTTTCTTCATCTAAACAGATTTGCAGAAAATTAACATCACTTGCTCACAAATAGATCCTCTGCAAGGAATGGGTGCCGTCAGAAATGAGACTCCAAACAGCTGATAACAGTAATCCACACCACTCCAGTCTATCAGTTAACATCTCATGAAGTGAAAAATTGTGTTTGTAATACAAACAAACAAGTCCATTAACATGTTTTTACTTTCAAACGAGTCCTTTTTCCATAATATTGCTTTCTCTAATGAAAAAGTCTGAATCAGGAGAGAAATAAGCACAGCATAGATCAAGCACAGTTTTTAAGCAACAGTCCGAATCCATTTTAAACAATTATGTCAGTGGACTTTGACGTGAGAAGACAGCAGAGAATGGACTTTTTCACTGGAAGAAGTGTTATTTTGGATTATAGACTCTTTGTTTTTAAAAAAAGAATGTATTATCAATTGAAGCCATCTTTCATACACTTTTGAATATACTCATCATACATAGAACTATATTTTTTAATACAGAGATAGTATGTTAAAAGCACATTTTTAGTTCACATTCATGGTGTCCCAACATAGCATAGTTGAGTACACTCAGATGTTTTTAAGATTGGCACATTATGAAAGTGTATTAAGTGTACTGAAAGTGTCTGACTACACTTAAAATCAATTTAAGTGTTAGTGCTAAATAGTGCATTTAAATTAAGTGTACTTAAGTACCACAGTTGGTAAAATGTACTTAGTACATTAGTAATATATATTTTAATAAATCAATTGAATTTAAATTTAGGTTTACTATGTAAAAGTCTACTAAGATTGAACTCATTTTTGAAGCATTCAAAGCACACTTTTAAGAAATACACTAATAAAAGTCTATAATCTATATATTTTTGCGGTAGTATACTTTATTTCAATGGACTAAAAATCCCTCTAGGCTAAGTATTAGTGGTATTTAAGATACTTTTTCAAGTACAGTGAAGTAGAAATATATATAATTAGTGCATTTATAGTGTATAACTTTATTTTGTTATACTATAACTCATTTTATTTAGAACAAAAATATATATAGGAATGTACTACAAATGCACTTGCTTGTATTTAAGTATTTTTAGTACATTCAAGTCTACTTTATTTCTACTTGGGAATGCCTTAATGATGGTTTTGTTACTTACCAGCACGCAACATTTCATTTTATAGGACGTTAACTGATGGACTGGAGACGTGTAGATTATTTGTGGAGTATTGTGATGTTTTTATCAGCTGTTTGGATTCTCATACTGACAGCACCCATTTACTAGAGAGGATGTAATGCTCAAATTCTCCAAATCTGTTCCAGTGAAGAATAACTTTCAGCATTTCAAATTTTCAGCAAGCACTTCTGAGACTCAAATGATCTGTTTTTATCACATTCTCTCTTTCCTTGCAGGACTCAGCCCTAAACAAACGTACATCAGCTACAGCAACCACGCGATCTAGGTAAGTGATAAAAGGCCACTACCAAATCCCAGAAGTGACCCCTGGAAGACAGCATTTCAAGATAAATCACTCTTACGTTATGTCACTTATGGAAGTGAGATAGCGGATGGTTGGAAGACCCCCACAGACATGTTTCCATTAATGAAGCTTATGTGAAGTCACACAGGGAGCATCTGGGGAGGCCGAGACTGTTGTTGAGACGGTGATGTTGGAATGACGGTCTGTCACCCAGACTATTCCATTACAGCTTGCTCTATCTATTCCAGATGTCATTGTTAAAGTGATACACACTAATTAAGGACAACATGTCAGTGTCCGCTGTTTCATTGACGCTAACACTATGTGGTGGCTTTGAAAAAAAAAAAAAAAAAGAAGAAAAAAAGTATTAAAAAAATCATTTGGAGCTTTTTCCTCTTGTTTTCTCCTTGGTGATGACAACAGCAAAGACAGTGACCATTGTTTACAGATGTTGAGCATGCTGGTTTTGACATCCTGTGCTGTGTTGTTTTTTCTTTCTTTCTTTCTTTTCCTTTTTTCGAAAAAAAAAAAAAGAACCTTCTGGAATGCTGTTGAACTATGTTGCTGTATTGTTACCTCACCATGGGCCTTGTGATACTGTTGAAGATGTACGAAGTGCTCTTTGGAGTAATGTTTGCTTGTGCATAAGTACACACCTTTGAGGAACTCAAATTTGCCCTGTTGTCAAAATGTGCTATAGCTGTCACAGTCACCTGTGCAAATCCGAAATCACAATTTAGAAGCGGCGCAATGTTCAACGAACGCCCGAGATATCGGAACCGGTGTCCACCGGACCGGGACGGGCAAGTAATTTACTTTCATACAAATATAGCTATCGAAGACTCGTCTATAGAAATTGAAAGAATCACCAATCTCGAGAAAAAAAACAACGGTTCTGAGAAGCTCGGATGATGGAGTAGATGACAGGATCCTGTATTCGTATCTGGAAATGTCAGGTGATAGAGAGAGACAAGCTGATTTGTCTCAGATTAGATGTTTGTGAATTTAAGATTCAGTTCTTATGATTTCTCCTCTCTTCTTTGTTTTTGCACTGTTTGTGCTGCAGAATAAAATGTCTATGTTGACCGTGATAAATGGCAACTTAATGTGTGTTCCTGATTGCTAATGTTTGCTTTTCATCCTAAAAGAGAAAAAAAAAAAAACGTCAGAAACAGTGCCTGAATTAAAGTATTTGTAAAATAAGACATATGAGGTATGTGAAGCATGTTAATTTTTATACATAAATAATTTCTAATAAAGAAATTTTTCAAAACTCATTGTTTTCTGAAAAATCATCTCTGAAATGTTGGCAAAGCTTCAGTGTTTATGTGAGATATGGCTTGAGCATACTGCAATATGGTTGCTTGGCGTATGTTGTAAATCTATGGGATTTGTTTGTTTTTTTGTTTGTTTTTTTCACTTATTTTTCTGCTGTCAAGCAAACACCCGAAAGTCAGATTGCTTAGAAAAGTGATAGCACAGCTCTCTTCAGTAAACCACAGGTTTTGAGTGGAGATTCAAGTCTGTTGCAAAAACATGCCCTTCTTTTTTTTTTGTCTGCAAGAAAAAGAATATGACAACAATAATGGTTATACGAGCATAATAATAATAGTATTATTATTATTAAAAAGTAGGGCTGTAAGTCGATTAAAATTTGTAATCAAATTAATTACATGATGTTTCGATTAATTAATCTAATTAATCACAAATTAATTAAATTAAATTAATTTTAAAAAGTAGCTTCAGCAAGAAATAATTTATTTAATAAAATGTATTTTATTTGATTCAAAATAGAAAAGAAGATTTGAGAAACATCTCAGTATTTTTTGTTCTTATGATGTAAGTCATTGGTAACCAAAACAGCTTTGTTACCAACAGTCTTCAAAATACCTTCTGTTATGTTCCACAAAAGAAAGGTTTGAAACTACATGAGGGTGAGTAAAAGATGACAGATTATTATTAATATTTTTTTTTTGGTGAACTATCCATTTAATATTTTTATTTTTATTTTTCTTATTAGTTTTATTTTTTTTTAATACTACTACTATTATTATTATTATTATTTTCTTTTTTTATGAAATGATACTCTAAATAAAAAAACTAAATCTGCCAGCAATGTCTTCGATTCGTTCAAAACGTGGGTTAATTCAGAAACTAAACACCACTGTGTTGCTCGGAGACGTGCAACAATTCTGCTATGCCTTCAAGGTAAAAAAAATGTTCTCTCCAAAACTGAGCAAAAACACATAATATTGTGTTTAAAATATAACACAATATTAACTTATTTACTGAACTGTTGTAAAATCACATTTAAGCTTCGGAACAAAATCAGCACTTGTGTCATATTGCTCTTGTTGCACGTGCAATATCCTGTGCTGTGATATATGAGACAAAACACATACAGATTACACAAATTTTTGCACCAATATCTTGAATTTTAGGGCATAACTGCATATGTGGAGTTGTTGACCTACAGTCAACTGTATGAAATATAAGATGATGTACAGGTCTGGGTGCGGGGCCAGTGCGTTAACTGCGTTAAAATATTTTAATCACGTTATTGTATAACTATTAAAACTAATTAAGTTAACGCTTTAAACTGACAACCCTAATATAAATAATAAGTAGACTCAGGTGTAATGCTTTTTAATGTAATGTTAAAAACTGAAGCATACAGTATTTAAAAGAACCAAGCTGTATCTCTTAATGCGCTAATACGCTATTGTATTTATATTTATTATTAATATTCTTGGTCAAAAACACACAATCAGTGTTCTCACGGCTAAATGAAAAATAAAAGATTCCCTTTGGTGCATTTAAAATTTCCTTCAAGAAGGCACTTAGTCCTGAAGATTAGGAGACAACCTGACACAAAAGCACAGTGGAAATTAACAGAAATGTCATTTGTCTGAGATATATATATATATATAATTTTTTTACAACAGGCAGCCGTCTATCATAATGTGCATTTCAGAAGGCCCATTATTAAGTATCTGCCATCAGCAGCAACACCGCAGAGGAAGACAGGTGCTATAAAGAAAAGCACCGGTGCTTTGACTCGGTGATGTATAACGGCATAGCTACCAGACATAAATTATAGGCCATGTTAGGCTTATTTAGGTCTGTCTCGAATACAGGACATAAAACAGGAACTTGATTGGAATGCTACTCCATCTCTCTGACAGTGCTTAGAAACTGATGGAAAGTGCGTACAGTGAAGGGTGGATCAGGATGCTGTGCAAAGGAGGTCATGTTCGAGGAAATCAATACACCGTGTGTGTGTGTGTGTGTGTGTGTGTGGGTGTAACATCGTAGTTTGTTAGCCAAAGAAGGTTATTCCTTGTGTATGAGTTAAACTTTCATTAGAATGTATTTATTTAAATTATAATAACATTATTATAAGTTATATTATTAAATATAAATGTTGTAAATGTAATAATAATATTTTATTTTAATATTTTTGTTAATAATATTATATTAATATAATATAAATATTATTATATTATTTAGTGTGTATATACCTGTTTGTGTGTGTGTGTGTGTGTATAAACTGTAATATTTATATTTTTGCTTTTATAGTGAAATATGAATATTATTGTGTCATCCTGAATTTATTTATTTGAATTATAATCATATTATAATAAATTATTTTATTAGATATATAAATATTGGAAATGAAATAATATTGTTTTTATTATTATTATTATTATATAAATATAAGTAGCATAAAGTAATAATATTATTGAGTGTGTCTATATAGGTGTGTGTGTATTAAACTGTAATATTTATATTGGTGCTTTTATAATGAAATATGAACATTATTGTCATCATGAATTTATGTATTTGATTTATTTATTTGGTTAATTAATTTATCATTATTATTATTATAAATATAGAGTAATATAATATTTATTTGTGTGTGTTGTGTGTGTGTGTCTAAACTGTAAATTTATATTGCTGCTTTTATTATTATTTATATATTATTTATTATAAATTATTTTATTAAATATAAATATTGTAAATGTAATGATTTTATTTTATTTTGATAGTACTAATATTATTTAATATAAAAATAAATATTGTAAAGTAATATTATTTAGTGTGCATATACCTATACGTGTGTGTGTGTACCAAACTGTAATATTTATATTGTAGCTTTTATAATGAAATATGAATATTGTGTCATCCTGAATTTATTTGAATTATATTATAAATTGTTTTATTAAATATAAATATTGTAAATGTAATGTTATTTTATTATTCTAATAGTACTATTATTATTTTAATTTATTTATATAAATATGAATACAGTAAGGTAAAATTATTTAGTGAGTATATACGTGTGTGTGTGTGTGTGTGTGTGTGTGTGTGTAAAACTGTAATATTTATATTGTTGCATTTATAGCAAAATATGAATATTATTGTGTTACCCTGAATTGTACATCCTGATCATTACACAGCTACTGAATAAATAAATTAAAAATAAATAAATAAAATGAAAGCATGAAATACTGATGTGAGTTGAAATTAATTTTACATGTGAGAAGAAAGCAATCATGTCATGCTATCTGAAACAGTGTAGGAAAGTGGTTGCCAGGGACAACAGTCAAATATACATTTGGCTTATACAACCAGAGAATGTTGTGACTGACCAATCAGAATCAATTATTCCACAGAGACATGTAATAATTTATTAATAATGTAATAATTATTCTACTCAAGCTCTTTTAACCCAGCATTTTCCAGAGGTGGTATCTGAAATATTTATTATTTGTTTATCCACATGGCAGTCTTTTAATATTGCCAGGTATCCAAGACTTTTGGATCTCACTCTATGCACTCTATTATATGTTTTTCTAAGTAACCGATGAGCGCCGCCATGTTGGATTCTAACTTCCGTTTGGATGCTCTCATGTTCTGGTCTCCATAAAAATCCATGTTACAATGGGGTAAAAAGATCAGCTCAATTAATTAAACTGAAACTTTTTAAATACAAAATGAAAAATGTACACAGGGTTAATCTGTGTGTTAATTTGACTAGAAACACTAGAGACCGGAGATGTAAAGCATCTTTCCGTTATGAGATGACGAGACTTCCGCGTTCAGGAGAAAGGTGGATATATATAATTAATATTTGCAATCTTTATACATTTGATCTTTGCAGATGATATGTAGTCATATTATTTGACTGTTTTATTTGCTGATTATTTACAACATTCATAGCACAAATTGTGTTATGTACTAATAAATGTGCTTTGTTAATCGTATATTCAATATTTTTTTTATATAAATGTTTTTTAAACATTGTATTTTAAACATATGTAAATTGAGCGCACTGAAGTAACATTATAGTTGAGTTATCATTTGTGATACGTATGATCATTTTACAAATGTAGTCTGACATTTATGCACATTGCTTCTCAGATTCCATTTTCAAATCAGCTGCATTCAAATCCATTTGGACACATTGGAGCTAAACAAAGAAATTGAAACAAACAGCTGCTCATGTTGATTTCAGTGAAACAGCACCTCATAGTGGTAATTTTCGGGTGTGTGTTTTCAGTGTGTACTGTGGTCTCATATATCACATTCTGGCACGCCGCGTACGTACTGTACGAACAGCCCTGTAGCCTGTCATCACACAAAATAGACACTAAAGCTATTTAAATTCCCTGACTCAGACTAATTTTGCAGCGTTAACTCTACCTTCTGTCTGAAAGAGGGTTTCACCAACACTTAAGGGTAACGGATTAGGTTTTGTAAATGTGTATTTGCAGGCGTACATGTGTTCGGTGTTGGGAATAGGCTGTGATGAAAAGCAGCTTTGTTTACGGTTACAGAGGTGTCAAGTTATAGTCGGGCCAAGCAATTTGCACCGAGCCTCAATCTATCAAAATGGCAGCTGGTGCAGCAGATCCTTAGAGAATTCTCCCGAAGAAAGTATGCTTTATTTCTTCTCTTTATTTAGTTTACTGTGTCTTATGATTAAAATGTCAAAAAAGAAAAAATCATGTCAGCAGCCTTTGCAGATTGAACTCTAACATGCCTTTCTTTAACTCTAACGCTTTCTATGCTGCATTCAGGAATGTCAATTAGTTCCAATTTGAATGGCTGACTTTATGCATGTCTAAGTGTCACCGATCTGTCTAAAAAAAAAAAAAAGTTGTGTTTACCAAGTATTAGGTTGATGAAATCACTGGATTTAGCTAAGTTTGCCATGTTGGTCAATTTACATGTCACTTAAGACAGTCCTTTTTCCCTCTAAGTAGGTGTTTGTATCGAGGAAAAAAAAGTGGATTAGACGTTTAGAACTGTATACAAGACCAGATTTAAATAATTAAATAATTATATATATATATATATATATATATATATATATATATATATATATATATATAGTACATTGTATGGGTCAAAATTATTGATTTTTCTTTTATGCCAAAAATCATAAGGAAATTAAGTAAAGATCATGTTCCATGAAGATATTTTGTAAAATTCCTACTGTAAATATATCAAAACATAATTTTTGTTTAGTAACATGCATTATTAAGAACTTTATCTGGACAACTTTAAAGGCAATTTTCTCAATATTTACATTTTTTGCACCCTCAGATTCCATATATTCAAATAGTTGTATCTCGGCCAAATATTGTCCTTTTCTAACAAACCATGCATCAATGGAAAGCTTATTTATTGACCCTTATGACTGGTTTTATGGTCCAGGGTCACATATATATAAATTTTTAACTATGTATAAACAATATATATACACAATGAAACAAGATTTTAATACAAGATTTAAGTAAATGACTATTTAGATGTGATGTATATAATTATATATGTTAAACATTTAAAAAATATAAACAAATAAATATATCAATCAAAAATAAAAATTTGTGTCCAGAAAAATTATATATGAGAGTATATACAATATAATATATAAATGCATATAATATTGCAAAATGTTAAGTATTTTCACATAATTAAATACTTTTTGTATATTTATATATAATATATAAATATGTATATATATATACACACACACACACACACACACACACACACACATACTTAATATAATACATATACTTATATAATATCTGTAACTATATATATGGAGTCTCATTATCTTTATTGTACATTTTGCCCTTATTAGAGCTTGACAGCCACTGGTCACCATTAAGAGCAGCTTGGATATTTGGCTAAATAATCTGTATTACATTCCATAAAGTAAGAGAGAGAGAAAAAAGATGATTATTCAAATCAATATGTTTCAAATTTAATTTTAGGACACTGGCTACAACGCATTTGCTGAACTCTGAAGACGAGGCACTTAAACAATAGTGAACAATGAATAAAAGAATCCAACAGGATCATAAAAAACAGAATTAGGTCAAGTGTATTTGCTGAAATGTCCCTTCCTCCCAAAGCATAAATTCACTCAGAATCTTCCCCCAGTTATGCATAATAAACTACAGGCTTAGCAGCAGAGCAGATCCCAGAGCTGCTGAACTGTGGACGTGCTCTCAAGTGTTAGTCACGTCACGTTCTGCTTTATTATTATTGTGCTCTTGAGGAAGTCATTTAACCCTAACTTGCAGTGTTGCCCCGGTGGGAATTCCCTGCAGTCGCTCAACACAATAACTGTGCTCTGAAGTATCCACTTACTAATTCCTTTCAATCTAATTGATGGTCTCATCAGATAGCTGCACTGGAATAAACAAATCTTTTGGGCCTTTTAAAATGGTGTTTTTTGAGAAGTTTGACTAGAGGCTGTGTGCTTGTGGGACTGACTATAAAATATTTTATTTAATTGTGTAAGCCATGGCTAAGAAATAACGGCTTACAAGGTCTGTAAATACTGTACTTAAAAGGGGTTTTAGTTTTATTTACGGATCTGTCCAGCATTATTTATAAATGTTGTTCCAAACCCGTAAGACCTTTGTTCGGAACTCAAATTAAGATGTTTTTGATGAAATCCAAGAGCTTTTTGACCCTGCATAGTGTTCTCGTGAACATGTGGCAAAGACTGACACGGAAGAGAAGAAATTGTTGAATAAATTCATTATTTCTGTACAAAAAGTATTCTCATAGCTTCATAAAATTACGGTTGAACCACTGATGTCACATGGACTATTTTAACAGTGTCCTTACTACCTTTCTGGGCCTTCAGCCTGGGAGTTTATTTGTGTTCTGAAGATAAATGAAGGTGTTATCAGTTTGAAACAACATGAGGATAAGTAATTAATGACAGAATTTTAATTTTTGGGTGAACTATCCCATTAAATATGCGCAGCCACTTATCTATGAAAAATTAGTAAAATCAAAGAGCCATGTTTTCCACTTCGCAGCACATATGACGTGTCTAATGTAATTATGTTTTGCATCAAACGCCAATTGCGGTGAGCTAGATGAAGCAATAAGCACTGTCAATATCATATGTTTTACCCTGTGGGGAATCCAGAATGCACTGCTGCGTCAAAACCCTGGGAGGCCAATGTGCTCTCCACTCAGAGCCTCTGGGTAAACGTGCTGCACAGCTGTTTGATTGATTACGAGCGAACCACAGTTGCTTTGATTAACAGCCAGTCTCTAGCTTGTCACCGAAGTATCTGGTGTAATTTCTCGCTTTTTACTTGTCAGCAGATTGAGAGTGGGTAATTTTGACCAGTGCACTTGTCACTGGTCTCAGGGGGATATAAGCGGTAATCACATCTCGATTAGGAAGCTGTACACTGCAAATTACTCCATGTTGGTGTTGTGACAGTGTTAATTTACTCAAGTTGAAAGATGGAAATAGGATGTTCGAGTAATGTGCAAAATGCAAGATACAAGCCAGCAGGCGACCAAATTAGTAGTGTAATTAAAAACATTTGTTTTCACAGATCATTGATGCCTTACAGTTGGGTACAACTTGCAAAGTGTCAAAAGATTTAAGTCAACTGAATTCCAAAACATATAAATTCTAATTACAACTTGTTCTGTAAGACATCGATAACGTTATAAGGAAAAAGCCATTAATGAATGGAAATACTCTCAAATTAATATTAGTATGTATAGCTCTCAAATTTGAGTGTAATTGGGCCTATAAAATTTTAAGTTCAAAAGCAATATTTTTTGTCATAATTTAAGCTCTTTTTCACACATTGACCATTCAAAATGACCACATCTGTTAAGCTTCAAAAATGAGACAAAAAAGCCCTAGAAGTCCATAAAAAATACACCACACAAATGGAAGAGTCATTATTCATTGATAATTTTCCACTCCAGCGAGCTGTTAAACACCACCAGATCATTGAGTGAACAAATCGTTCTTTTCAATAAACCAGTTGGTTTGGTTCCGAAAACAGCATGTCGAACTAAATTCTAGTTAAGAAAAGCTTAAATATATTTGTATAGATAGATAATTGTCATTTATATATAATTGATTTTTATTATATTTTCTAGTTTTTTTTTTTTTTTTTATAGTTACCAAAAATGTAAATATACATTATATACTGTATATTTGTATAGATGGATAATTGTCATTTTTGAACCATATAATATGTGACCCTGGACCACAAAACCAGTCATAAGGGTCAATTTTTTAAAATTGAGATTTATACATCATCTGAAAGCTGAATAAATAAGCTTTCCATTGTTTAATGAAAATCAATGAAAGTAAAGAAATTTACAAAATATCCTCATGGAACATGAACTTTACTTTATGATCTTTATCCTAATGATTTTTGGCATAAAAGAAAAATCGATAATTTTGACCCATGCAGTGTATTTTTGGCTATTGCTACAAACACACACACACACACACACGTTTGTATTATAGTTTTTATACTGACTAAACGATATTGTCTATCCCCTAACCCAACCCTAACCCTAAACCTACCCCTTACAGAAAAAATGTTTGCATCGTTATATTTTCAGATAAACATCATTTACTATTTTTAATCATTTTTTAACATAGTGGGGGCTGCAAAATTTCAGGTTTTACTATCCTTGTGGGGACATTTAGTTCCCACAATGTAGCAAAAACAAGTACACACACACACACACACACACACACACACACACACACACACACACATGTTGTGTTTCCATGTTTATGGGGACATTCCATAGGCGTAATGGTTTTTATACTGTACAAACCGTATTTTCTATCGCCCTACACCTACCCTACACCTAAACCTAGCCCTCACAGGAGACTGTGCACACTTTTACTTTCTCAAAAAAAACTCATTCAAAAACTCACACCTCACAAATGTCCCCACAAGGTCAAAATTTACTGGTATTACTATCCTTGTGGGGACATTTGGTCGTGATAACATAATAAATACCAAGTGTACACACACACACTCACACACACACACACACACACACACACACAGAATTGTACATTATTTTATAATTAGCAAAATGTAAATATACTATATATAAATTATATATACATACATACACACATATATATATTGTTGTTGTTTGAAGGATATAAAAATTTACAAAAGGTATTCAGTTATATAGCTCAAAATTGTATATATGTATTTTGTATTATGAATATACATTATAGAATAGACTATATAACATTTCGCAGAACATTAATGTGAAGAAAATTACATTTGTATGTAAAATTTAGTGGCATGTAAAAAAACCTGATGACTCAGAAAGTACATATGTGTTTCATAACAGCTTATGTATCACTGTTTTGCAATTCTTTGTCACACAGTAAATTTATCATGTTACAGCACAGTATTTACAGTACATTCATCATAAAGTCTATTTGTCATCTTGTTATTGTAAGCATATATATCAAAGTTGAATCTTAAGCCCCTTGAGGTTGTTCACTCAAGGTTCCAGCCCTGCAGACTTTGACTTTCCAGGCTTGAAACATTCCAGGCCTATAATACACCCAAGCTGTCTGCTTTATCACAAGACTGTGTTGATACCCCTCTGACACAGCCAAGTCAGGTCCTGGTGATCTTTCACCTTTTAAAAGCATTTATTCACGTCGTAACATGGGATCTAGTGCCATTAATTGGATACGTCATGAGTACACCAGTGGCAGTAGGGTCAAGTCAACAGAGAAGACACCATGTTTGCAAGATTCTGGCTAAAGACCTAAAGAATTCACAGTCGACAGGTGGGCTCCTCATGGGACAGATACTAGTTTAGCCTCCTATAGAGAGGAAAAGAGAGAGAATAGAAATTAGAAAAGACAGGAATACTAAATATCAGGATGAGACAGCGAAACCATATTGCCTAATGGGTAACACGAGAATGTACGAAAAATCACATTGAGCGCGAGGCAAATACCTCGTCAATTAGCTGTTGGCTGGGGGTGAAAAATGAAGCACATCGACTGCAGCTGTAAATAGAGACATCTCGGTTTTCAGTGCCCCACCCCCACCCGGCTCAGCCTGCCCTCGCTGATCACATGACGTACAGAAAATACCACACCGGCCACCCACACGCGCTCCCCTCCCTCTGTGGAAGACTCCTCTGATAGTACGACAACTGCAGCACTGGAAGCTTAATATATCTTGGACCTATAGTCGTTTGTGTGGTACTCGTGATATGTGTTAGCAGTATGTCAGGCTTGGGATTGTTCTGGTGTCATCTTTCAAAGTGAAGATCAGGGTATTATTTATCAGGATTATACAATTGACCCAAAGCTTTGCTCCACCCACCTTGGTTACTGCTGGTCACTCAGAGGAGTTTTGCAAAATGTAAACAGCAAAATGTACTCATAAACTGGCAAAAAAGAAGAAGAAAAAAAGTAATGTAGGACTCCACATTTAGTACAGTGGCCATATGTGCTGCTTATGCGTCCACTGTGAAACAAGCGTTATACTGAATGCGCAGTAGGTTTACATCCATTGGGAATTAATGTAATACACTTTAGTTGGACAAAAAAGGTCATAAACCATAATTGGTGATCATAAACGTTCAAAATATGTTTATTTAACCATAAAACTACAATGCCAGAATTAAAAGAGAAGTCCACTAAATTAACTCGGCTAGCAGCCAAAGAAATTGTCTCCTCATTAATGTTGCAGAGTGCAACCGCCCACATTTTCAGCTACCTTAGTTACAGAAGCATAGGGATTTTAAAAAGTCTTCGCTAAAGTGTTATAAGCCATTAAATAGTCCATCCAGCTACATCACTCTTGTAAATCACATTTTAAACTGATTTGAAGCAAAAAAAAATAATTCACTGAGGAAATATTTGTTGTATCCCTTCATCTAAGTGATTTCCGATGACAGCACTGCTCAGTGTGTTTGTTAGCCATTGAAAGTAAAAATAACTTATTTGTTTACAACCCTGTTTCAGTCTCTTTCAATAAAAAAGTCTTTACTGCTGACTCACTCAAAAAACAGTCTCTTGTGGTCATCTGTTGGTGGCGCATTGTAACTAATTACATCACGAACATACATACCATTTCACATTTAAATACTTCTATTATTTATATAAAATATTATTTCTTGAATAATAATATTTAATAAACAAAAACAGCCATCATAAAAGTTGCAAGGCAATTTAGCCAAAAGTACAAAGGCAGCGCTCTGACATACAGTATGGCATTAAATTTACATAAAATATATCATGATGAGATTTTGACCTCAGGCAAGACTATTTGCTCTGGAACAAATAATAGATAAATGAGACCAAAGACTGCCTGTTAGATTTACCCAAAACAAAATATATCTCATGTTTAACTACTATAGATACATCAAAACCAGCGACAAATTCCAGAAGATCTGGCTGAGGTAAGGCTGCACTCAGTGGGTTCATGAGTGCTGAACAGCTGCTGGCGCAGATTATTGTAACTGCCTTTATTTTGGAGTTGAATTTGGTGCACTGAGGTGCCTACAGAGAATCAGTTTGCAGCGAGTGTTTGAGATTAAAAAGTATTTAAATTGTATTTTTTTAATGTAAATAACCAATCGTTTCACTAGATAAGACCTTCTTCCTCGATTGGGATTGTTTACAACCGCATTTGGGATCGTTTGAAGCCGCATTTAAACTGCATTTTGGAAGTTCAATCTCGGGCCACCATATCAGTCCATTATATGGAGAAAAATCCTGAAATGTTTTCCTCAAAAAACATAATTTCTTTACGAATGAAGAAAGAAAGACATGAACATCTTGGATGACAGTGGGGTGAGTACATTATCTGTAAATTGTTGTTCTGGAAGTGGACTTCTCCTTTAAGTCTGCAAAAAAAAAAAAAAAAACACTTTCGTTGCTAAATTGGCTGACGGTACGGCTTAGAATTATTTATAAGATTCTTATTTTTGTTTTTAAGGCCCTTCATAATCTAGCCCCTGGGTATTTGTCAAGTATGGTATCAGTGTATATTCCTACGAGATCTCTGAAGTCCAAAAATCGACACCTCCTTTACGTTATTAGGAAAAAGTATAAATACAGGGGAGACCGAGCCTTTTCTAAGTCTGTCCTAAACTGTGGAATGACCTCCCTCACACTATTAGATCTGTCAACTCACTACCAGTATTCAAAGCCTTGTTAAAAGCATTTATGTGACCCAGAACAACAAAACCACTCTTAAGTAGCACGGGGATATTTGTAGCAATAGCCAAAAATGCATTGTGTGGGTCAAAATTATCGATTTTACTTTTATGCCAAAAATCATTAGGATATTAAGTAAAGATCATGTTCCATGAAGATATTTTGTAAATTTCCTACTGTAAATATATCAAAGCTTAATTTTTGATTAGCCAATCTGCAATATGCATTGCTAAGAACTTAATTTGAACTTCAAATATCACCCTATCCTAACAAACCATACATCATTGACAAGCTTATATATTCAACTTTCAGATGATGTATAAATCTCAATTCTGACAAATTGACCCTCATGACTGGTTTTGGGTCCAGGGTCACATATTTTAAAGACAAATGGGGAGCTGTTGTGATGCAGGTTTATTCATTTTAAATTGTCCACGTTGTTATGTGAGTTGTGCAGTTTGATTGGTGATTATGTTTGTTTTTATACGGATTTCATTGTGATATTGTGAAGCACTTTGGGCAGCTTGGTGTTGTATTAAACTATGATATGTAAACGAGAACAAGTTTTAATATCACTATAATATCACACTCCTCTCAGCCAGTCATATTCGAGGACCAGGATCTGAGAGTATATGGAGTAGGCAGGCACTAAAAAGTTTATTATTATTTAAAGAAATGTTTTTTTTTCTGTAATTGATAATATTGTTGGAAACAAATGCTGTGTGATTTGTCAGTATTGTGTTTTAAGGCCAGGGCTATAGCTTAGTGTTGATTTTGCTACTTTGGTTTTAAATATTTATAGCAGTTTTATAAGTTTATTGCAAATGCACCTGGCGTTTTCACATTGTGTGAATGTAGAAGAATGTAAAACAGTTGTAGCCTTATGATTGATTTTGGAAACCATTCATTTCTTCACACAGTGACTTCAGATGAATCAGGCTTTGACCTGCTGGAAGCCTTCTAATACCCTCTCACTGGTTATCATTTAGCCATGGGAGAGCTGGTTAATAGACTCTTGAACTAGATTTCCAACATAAACATGCCACTGAGAAGTTAAGACAGGCCTGAGCGCAAAACGCAAAAACAATTTTCTCTGCATTACAGCTTCTTGCTCACCAAAATTGCAGCCTGTGGAAAATTCCATGTGAAGCGTTTTGAACAAATGAGTAAGCAATTAATCCAGTCTGAAAGAGCAGAATATGATTTTAGGTTTTGAAATTAATTGGTGCTGAAAATATGTACTGCAGCTAAGCTGGTATATACGATATCGTGTTTGTGATCAAAATGCTGTAAGATCATCATTTAAACTCTTATAGCCAGAAACAGACAGCACTGGTATTTACAGATTATCATGATGAATCACATCTTATTTGGAAATGAATATTTGCATGCGTGACATGACATATTTATAACTGCAAGATGCAGCAATTCCAACTGATTAACTTTGGTGCCGCTCTAAAAATGTATCCTCGCGAGCTGAAATTCACAGATAAGCTGTTGACATTTCATTACGCACAAGCTATTTTCTCCCCAAACACTGTGATTTATCCTAAAAAAAAATGCATTAGCATGTTTGTGTGCTATAACACAAATTTAATATACTGTTGTTTCGTATCAAAGGGACTTAAAACAAAAGTTTAATGTAATATTCTCAGTCATCTCACAATTTCATTAATGTTGTTCATAGGAAGGGTTTCTTGGTCCCACCAATCAGTCATCTCAGAGATGATGATGGTTCTGGAAACTCATCTAAAGTGCTTGAATTTGTAATTTTTGGAGGTAAGGAAACATTAAAATCTTCCAGAAAAAGCATAATTGCTTATAAAAATATTTTGTAAATACCCATCTGCATATACAGCTCTTGGGTATTTGAATGTGCATACTAAATCAGACAAAAACTGGCCTGGAACATACATGGATGGAATTCGATTTATAAATGTCTTTTTTGCATCAAAGGTGCTTTTGCACTTGGTTCACAAGTTTCCATTTATATATGACGGTCTCTAATAAGAGAACACAGCTGGTGGCCCTGGTAGTAAATGAACAATGTTCAGAGAATTGAATGTCTGAAAGTCAGTTGCATGACTGTAATGTTGTTGTATTGAGTTCTGACGTTCAAATGGTCTTGAAGTAGTAAACTGAATGCTGCAAAAAGTCAACTATTATTTTTAAATAAATAATATTTTTTAAAGAATGCTTTTACGGATCTTTTTGGGCCAATTTGACCCCTGCCAGTTCTTGTTGATCTGCCAACATCAACCTGGAACACGAGCAACATCAAAATGATGTGAAGTACAATATCAAGTAGGAATTTTGGAATAAACATGTTAAAAAATATATATACAGTACTGTGCAAAAGTCTTAGGCCACTAGTATTTTCACCAACAAAAAAATGGTTTTAAGTCAGTTATTTTTATCTTTTGCTCTAGTGTGTCAGTAGGAAATATCAGATTACATTTCTAAACATTCATTTTGCCATTAATTGTAATAATCCAGTGAGATTTTTGTTTGCACAAGGAGTCTGACAACAGCCAGTGCCCCACACAGAGATCTGATCTGACCATCATCCAGTCTGTCTGGAATGACATGAAGAAACAGAACAAACTGAGACAGACTAAATCCAGAAGTTGCTTTAAGAAACCTACATGCAAAGCTACCTGAAAACTTATGCGCAAATGTACCTAGGGCAAAAGCTGTTTTAAACACAAATATGGTTTACCAAATGTTGATTTAATTTAGTTAATAGAAGTTAATCTATTAATGGCATTATTTTTGACAGCATCCTTATTTTACAGCATTTTTACAAAAGTGCCTAAAACATTTAACAGTATTTTGCAGGTCGGTTTCTTAAAGCAACTTAGAGATGTTGCCACAGTTCTTCTGGATTTAGTCTGTCTCAGTTTGTTCTGTTTCTTCATGTCATCCAGAGAGACTGGATGATGATGATGATGAGCTCAGATGTCTGTGTGGAGCACTGGCTGTTGTCTCCTTGTGCAAACAAAAATCTCACTGGATTATTACAATTAATGGCAAAATGAATGTTTAGAAATGTAAACTGATTTTTCCTATTGACACACTACAGCAAAAGATAGAAATAACTGACTTAAAACCATTTTTTTGTTGGTGAAAATACTAGTGGCCTAAGACTTTTGCACAGTACTGTATATATATATATATATATTATATATATATATATTCTGAAAAATAATAATGGCATGTTTCAAGTGTTTTTTATATTAAAAAAACTCTTGAATATATTAAAAAAATTATAAAGGGTGATATTTAATTAATCTGCCAGTAATTTCTGTAAATGGACTGCAATTATATAAATGTTCCCTCAGCGACAACATCATGGGGTGTCAATAGATCCGGATTACCTTGACGCAATGTCTATGTGGCAAACTTTTCCCACCTTCCAGTAACCTCTCCACAGCCAGTCATTTAATGAGGTCTTCCCTAAAAACTTTTGATTTTCTGGGCCACTGGAGCAAAAACAAAACAGAAAACATCATGAGTGTAGCATATTTTTTTGAAGTATAATTGAGTCATCATAACTGAAGTTTCAAACATATTTAAACAAAGTCAGTTCAATATGATTACAGCTAGCGAGAAAAAAAAACATGCCATTTGGCTGTTACAGTGTGGTTGATTGTGCAAATAAACAAGGTTATCTTAGCTATTTTTATACAACAAGAGGGGGTGTGGATGATCAAAAATAAACAAATATGGGAAATTACTGAAGTGACAGAGCTGACAGGTTGTCAGGGAAAAGTGTTAATGATGAATAGGAGCATGTGATGGAGGAGGAATATAAAATCCACTTGTTGGACTCGCAATTGAGAAAAACAGTTTCTGCTGAAGGCAGAATCGACAAATGCACTTATCTTTCCGTACACTTATCTTGAAAAGAATCACATTTACATTTGTGTAAAAGGTTTTATCTATTAGGTCTAGAAAGAAGACATGCAATGAGCCCTTCGGTTCAGAACATGGCACAAAATTTAAATATATATTTCTACTATGTTGGACTGTTCAAAAATGGTAAGTCTTGCCTTATAGCTTGTTTGATTGCATTTTCAGCAACAGATTTTAACCACCATATTCCTAGTTTGCAAATATTTGTCTGCATTGAATTAACTTTTTTTATTGCAGGATTGTAACGACTCCATCTTTGCTATTTCGTGCGGATATGGCTAATCACTTCATTTGCATATCTACCATTGGCTAACACCTTGAAATCAGACTTTTCCCACTTCCTCATTTGCATTTGCACCACAAATTAACACCCTGCAAAATAATTGACTTTTTTGCTTCCTACAGATGTTGTAATTAATTAACAAGTTAGGCAGCTTAGGATAGAGAATAATGCTGGAATAAAACAATTACAACTTTCGTATTATGTTCAGGTCATGGTTTTATTAATTAATGCAGGAAAGCTCATCAGTTTTATTTCCTTAGTATATTAAAACAATACGGTTTGACATTTAATGCGTAACGAAAATACTTCTCAGGATATGTTTTCTCAATGCTAATGCGCATGAATCATTTAATGCAAAAATCTGAATATTCTGTTTGATCTTCCAACTGATGCATATATTATTTAAAAATAATAGTTGACTTTTTGCAGCATTCAGTTTACTACTTCAAGACCTTTTGAACACAAACATACAACAACATTATAGTCATGCAACTGACATTCAGACATTCAATTCTCTGAACATTGTCATTTACTACCAGGGCCACCAGCTGTGTTCTCTTGTTAAAAATTGTCATATACAGTATAAATGGAAACTTGTGAACCAAGTGCAAAGCATCACAGAAGGTGCAAATATCCTCTGAAGAGCTTTAAGATGGGTTCATTTTCGGGGCATCTGTATGATTTTGACCTGCTGTGGAGTGAATTTTTGTGAATGTCATATAAATGTCATATAAACTAATTAAATAATTGTTCTGTTCTGTGTATTTACTTTAGCATACAGTGCTTTAATGAACAATATAATGTAATGGAAATATGTTTAATATTGTATTTGTCTTATAAATTTATATTTTGCAAGCAGATTTGATACTGATCCCTTTTTGAATAAAAAAACAAAGTCATTGAATGGATAAATCAGAAACAGGTCAGTACACCTAAATCAATGGCAATATGCACTGGTATGTGTGAATATTAATCCGCAAAAGAATATTTAGATCTAATAATCCTGCATGTTCTGCATGTCTCTGTCTGAATGGATGGTGCAGATGCACCGTTTCACCTACTTAAGCATGTGTGATGCTTGTGATGTTTTCAGCATCTGCTGTCTCACTAAATGAACACATAAACAACATCTTCAGAACTGCTCTCAAGCCACTTCATGAGCATTTGACTGTTTCAGTTGAGAAAAACTACCGTCATATACACACACACAAACAAAGCTCCTCATGGCATCAAACATCAAAATAAAAGTTCTGTTTAACTGGTTCCACACAAAAAAACATATAGTCAAAGGTTCTTTAAAGAACTATTTCCTGCTTACCTTTTTATAATCTGAAGAACCTTATTTGCCACAAAGAACCTTTTGTGAAACAGTAAGGTTCTTCAGATGTTAAAGGTTCTTAATGGAACCATTTAGACAAAAAGGTTCTTCTATGACATCGTGAAGCACCTTTATTTTTAAGAGTGTACTACTACAGCTATTATTATTCACAGGGCCCTATTATTACTTAAAAAATTGTCACTTTTTTAATTGTCAATTGATATACTATTTTGTTGGCTTTGCATACTCATTTGCACCCCTTGAAAGCCTGAAATCGCAGACACATATCTCAAGGGATGTCAATTTTTTGAAATTGAGATTTATACATCATCTGAAAGCTAAATAAATAAGATTTCCATTGATGTATTTGTTAGGACAGGACAATATTTGGCCAAGATACAACAGATTGAAAATCTGGAATCTGAGGGTGCAAAAAAATCTAAATATTGAGAAAATCGCCAAGTTGTCCAAATTAAGTTCTTAGCAATGCATATTACTAATTCAAAATTAAGTTTTGATATATTTATTGTAGGGGATTTACAAAATAAATTCATGGAACATGATCTTAACGTAATATTCTAATGATTTTTGGCATAAAAGAAAAATCTATAATTTTGACCCATACAATGTATTGTTGGCTATTGCTACAAATATACCCGTGCTGTTTCGTGGTCCAGGTTCATATTCTAAAACTAATTTTTTATATTTACACAAAAAATTAAAGATTTAAGAAGTAAAACAATGTTTACGATGTTTTACAAGAAAATACTATTTCAGTCATTCTACAACAATATTTCATGTTACTTCTCAAAACATATTTTTCACAGTGAGGTTGAATAGAGGTTTTAGTGTATTAGGTTTTTATGTTATCAAACAGTATTCCTCAAGACAAATGCAGTTGCTGTTCAGCTATTGTTTATCATGCTTGGCAGGCTTCTGATTATGAACTCATTTGTTCTATGTCTATACAATATGTACAGTTTGTTACTCATAGCGCGAGCAGCTCCAGGTAATAACAATCAATCACTCATCAACAGAGTACAGGCTTCTTGACTTTAGGCCTTCCTTACATAACTTTGCTCAGTGCACAATGTCACTCATTCGTCCTGCTTCCATTTGCAGACTGAGCAGCAAGGCCATGGTGCGGTTTAATGAGAGAGTAATAAAACTTGTGACCCAGTGACCTTTGTGGTTCATGACTCCAAGAGGATTAACCATCTTTTCTCACCATCTTACCATGAGTGCTCCAGGTCAGCCTTCATGTGGTCAGGAGAAATAATATTCTGCTGCTCAAGTCATTTCATACGCAATTCAGTGGTTTATGTGTTGGGTTTAATTCCAAGTACACAGGAACTGAACGCACAGAATGTCAAGGAGATTGCAGTGAAACATGAGTATCAACAAACTTACATTGATACACTAATGCACACTACACTTTTAACATCTAAAATGTCGTCATAAACACATGCTGATAATTATGGAGGAGATTAGATTTATGTTCTAACAAAAATGCCTGTTTTATCCAGCTGAAATGAGAGGAGTATTGCTTTCCTAACACTTAAATGCAATCTTTGCTGCACTTCATGATAGTAATCTAAATGATAAACACAAACATAATTGCCCAGGGGATTGTTTACTGAATGAATTTAATTATATAAAATAATAATGTCATGTATTTTATGATTGGATATTTTCTCAAGGCTTTTTCATAATGTTTTGTCACATAAAATACATAAAGGCCAAAAGTAAAAAAAAAAACATTAAAAATCTGTGATATTTTGTTTAAACTGAAAACAAATAAATAAAATAAAAAATAAAAATAATAATAACTTTTTTGCAGGTCCGTTAGTGCTCATTTTGTTTTAAAGGCACATTGTAAAAAAATGATTGTAATATTAACTGTAAAAAAATGTTACAGACAAAAAAACGATTATATACAGGGAAAACCTGTAATAGATTCAACCTTTCATTTAATCCAGCTTTACAGTATAATACTGTTAAATGTAGCATTTTTGGAAGTAAAAATCCACAAATATTATAATTTACAGTGAGAACTGTAAACTGATATTCCCAGAATTCCCTGGAAAACACTTCACATTTGATGGAATTTTGTTTACATAATAGTTTTTGCTATTACATATGTATATTATAGTTTGTTTAATGTTTATTGCATTATTATGGTTTCATATTAATGGCATTTAGTATTTGTTCATGTGACATGTTAACCTTTTATATATTAGTTTACTTAAGTGTGGAAAATCTACTTGTTATTTGTTAATGTTTCACAAAACACAATTTAATGGAAGCGTGTTTTTTGTTTGTAAATTACAGTTTTGAGCTAGAATTTACAGGCTGATGTGTAAATATGTTTACATTTTACTGTTTTATTCTGGTAATTATTATGGCAACCACCGCTGCTATTTTTCTGTAAAAATGGATTATATGTAAATCTGTTTACGCCACTGAATAAAAAACAAAAAAATGTGTTCTTACTTTATTTCTCACAATTCTAAGTTTATATCACAATTCTGAAAAAAAAAGTCAGTTTATATCTCACATTGTGAGTTTATATCATGCATTATGACTTATTTCTTGCAATTGTGAGTTTACATCTTGCAATTCTGACTTTTTTTTCTCAGAACTGTGAAATATAAACTCAAAAAGAAAAAAGAAAAAAAGAAAAAACAGTAAAAATTGCAAGAAGTAAACTCACATTTGCAAGAAATAAGTCAGAATTGTGAGATAAAAAATTGCAATAACCTTTTTTATTTGTTATTTAGTGGCGGAAACAGGCGGTAATTTTTTTTTTTTTTTACAGTACTATTAAAATATTAAAAACATGAAAAAGGTACATTTTTTTAGCAACAGTAAATGTGTCTTCACTTTCTTATAATGGATTTTACTGCTCGATTTACTGCAAGATCATTGATGATGTTAGAAAGCAGACAGTAGAAATATGACTGCAAAATATGATTTAAAATCTATGATTGATCTGACAAACCACCTAGTGGATCAGTGGTGCTTGTAATGGTAAATTCCAGTCAGAACACTCTGGCTTGTATTTTAGATCCCATGTTCTCTGTGCAGCTAAAGGTACATAAAATGCTTCTTTTTATCAGTTAAAATTACAAGTTTTTGCCAAGTCAGTTGTTTTGCAAATGATTTCTTTAATTGCTTTGTTTTAAGGGAATTAAAGAACAGAAACATCAAACATTTACATCACTACTGAGATGTTACCAAAGTTCTCTTTGTTGTTTTTGTAATTTCAGAATTTGAATGCAGACTGGCAAATAAAGCCAGTTCACCAATTAATAAATAGTATTTGACTGTCGATATGAAGTGTACCTATACAACTCTAAGTTAAGATTAAGAAAATATCATGTCAATAGTCATTTGATAATAATAAGGTGTCAACAGGAATGAGGTGTTCCCATAGACCCTCTCTTCAAACAGGAGAACCTTATTTTGGCGGAAGCCAAGGTTGAGTACATGAGCACAGCACACACACACACACACACACACACACACACACACACACAGCTCAAAGGATTTATTACCTTGGACAACTTGGAGGCAGCACTCAAATATCAGAAGAGGCCAGAGCACTTTGAAAGAAGCAAGAGAGGAGCACAGAGAACTGTGAACAGGTAGGGATTTTTTTTAGCCTTTTTGTTGTTGTTGTGTCAGAACCGAGAGACGTGCACAAAGAACAAGAAAACAATAAGAGCTTTGTATCTTTGTATTATACCCAAGTTCTCTCATCACCCTGTGTACCTTGAACAGACACTTGTACGTTTTCAGTGTGAAACAATCTAAGCGGCAAGTTTCGCACTCTGTTGGGTGCAAGGAACTATGCATGTACTTTGACTTAATATAGCGACTGTGGAGTTTTTACAATCCAGCGCTGACAAGCGCACATTACTTTGAGTTCTGACACCAGAGACTCTAAAATCGAAAATAATCTTGTGCTGCTTTATACTTCTACTTCCTGTTTATAGACTTACTTTATACTATCTGATAACATTATTAGTCTCAACATGGATGTTTAAATGCAGTTTCATACAGTTAGTTTGATGACCACACATCAAAACCATTTGAGTCGGCCTTCCCGATTTGGGTTTCAGGTTCTGGAATCTGTGAGAGCTGCTAGTCAGGTGGCATGAAGTCAAATCAGAACAGTTGCAGGGATGTTCTAACTATAGATACAGTATCACATCAAATGAAGCCAATGTACGTGAAGGACTCTAAATCAGTGGGTTGATCGCGCTCCATACTTTTTGTGTGTGACACACTCTTAAAAATAAAGGCGCTTCACGATGCCATAGAAGAACCTTTTTTGTCTAAATGCTTCCATAAAGAACCTTTAACATCTGAAGAACTTTTCTGTTTCACAAAAGGTTCTTTGTGGCAAAAGAAAGTTCTTCAGATTATAAAAAGGTAACAAAGAGATGGTTCTTTAATGAACCTTTAACTGAATAGTTCCTTGTGGAACCAAAAATGTTTTTTCTATGAAGAACCTTTTAAAGCACCTTTTTAATTTTTAAGAGTGCAAGTGTGTCATGTAACACATAATTTCTTCTAATTTCTTCTAACGCCTCCTGTTGGGATATGCATTGATGCTTTACAATGTGCTTACAATGTGCAATTCTTAAGGTTTAAAGCCATTCTTGAAATATAGAAATAGGAAACAAAGCATTTATTATTCACCAGTAAACCTTGCCACTAACAGCAGCTTTACGTTTAATTATCTTTAAATGTTGCTTTCTGGGAGCTACAGATTTTTATCCTGCTCTCTGAGAGGGTTAAGAGGTGCATGGGGACATTTGAGATCCCTGGAGAGTCTATCCACAGGAGCCATTTTAACTGGGCAAGGCTGACAGGACAGAGGAAGAGATTTTTATCGCCAATCAGAGAAATAGAAGGGCGATAGACTGAGCAAAATTGGCTTTGCCTATTACTGAGGGTGATTTTGCTTATTTAAACACCCCATGGAATCGCATCTTCCCTACTCTAAATAAAGTACTGACAAGCAGGCTGATTTATAACCCAGTCATTTCCTCGCCTAAAACGCGTTTCTTCAATATAAGACCTAAGAGGCTCATTGCCAGCCTACCCTAAGAGCAAAAGTGGACTTAATGCTTGCATTGATATTGCATAGGCTGTCCGAGAAACTTAGCTGTGCACCGTTGTAATTTGGCAATTACTAAAACAATCAGTGGAAGTGAGAATTATTTTTATTAAAACGAGAACATTTTTGAAAGGGTTGGTAATTTTAGATATCTCAGACTATCAAAAAGATCCTCTGCTGTAGCCGAAGGAAGAACTTACCCATTGGGTTCACATAAATGTCACCTAATGCATTTTATGCTAATGATACGTATGCTATTGCTCCCAAGTGTCTCTCTTTCTGAACTTCACCAGTTTTGAGAAATGTAAATAAGTAGCGTCAGCCAAGGGCTGTGCTAGGCTGGCATGATAGCCTATCATTTGACAAATGACTGTGTCCTACTAAACATGTCAGCAGGGCAATTCTGTGAGAGGGGAAAAAAGGTTAGCGGTATAGTTTAAAACTTGAGCGTGTCATTAGACTTGCTTTTCATATAGTCGTGTGAAGTGGTAGTTTACTCATGCACTGTTATTACTGCTATACAGCCCAGCCTGCCGCTGGCATGTAATTATGTTATGAAGCATGGCTCTGGTTTCTCAGCACGATGAAAATGTCTCCTTTTATGCTGCAGTTCTTCTGATCTAAGATACAGGTGGAAAACCCTGGAAGCTAAGCTAACACAGGCAAATTTACTAATGTGCCTGGGTTAGCCTAACTTGTTAAGTAAGATGGAAATATACCCACTTTTAAGTGTAGAATGCCCAAGATGGCAGTGAGACGGAGTGCTTTCTTGTCCCCATATAAGCATGTGATTGCGCTGAGTGGTGTGAAGCTCATGTTGCATGTAAACTGAAGACCCTCAGCTTGGTAAGCTTCAGTGTGGGGATATTTTGCTTAGGAGGGTTAGATAGCTTGTTTTTCAAAATGAACAGAAGCCAAGGCCTGCTTAGGACATAGTAAAAAAAAACGGCATTGGTGTTCAAATAATGAAAACCTTGTGCTGTAATCGGAGAACGTGTAAAAGTGTTTCTCAAATAGTTTGGTTTTAGCAGCCAGATTTTAAACTGGACATCAAGTGGTGACCCGATATGGCACCATTTATCAAACAAAACTAATGGAAATTGACCATTTTGTTTTCTAAATGCCACTTGAATTTTGATGGATTTCATGCTCTCTGCACAAAACAAACTGCGGTTGGCACAAACTATGTTTACTCTCGTTTAAAGTGAGCTGTATTTAATCTAGTCTGGGTCCATTTTGTTTTACCTTGCATTGTATTGTTCATGATTTTTGAGGATGAAGTGATGTCACAACCTGTGCTGGCATTCACCGAATTTGGCTGCTTTTACCAAGTGACAGATGAATTTGCGCTAAAATTATGAATTTGGCTGGATGCACAGCTGTTGAATAACAAAACATATGGGGAGCATATTCCTCTCCCTATTAAAAACTGATATGGCTATTTATTTAGCTCATATAAGATCAAAAAGGTTATTATTTACATTTAGCATTTCATTTTTTCCCTGCTGTTCGCAACCCTTTCAGATTCAAAACAGACCTGAAACCCATTTTTGTATTAAGACAAACACTGGTAAAATAGTATAGGTAGCACAATTTGGGTCAAATGTTCAATTTATAACATTAGTTTATGCATTAGGTATCATAAAGTAACAATGAGCTAAATTTTCACAGCATTTATAGATCTAGGTTAATGTTAATTTGATCATTGTTAACAATATATTTTATAAATCTTAAACTAATGCTGATTTATGCTTTTTATAATGGTATAAATTGCTTAGTATTAGGGCTGTCAAATGATTAATCGCATACAAAATAAAGGTTTTAGTTTGCCTAATATATATAAATACACAAATGAATGTACATATTTAAGAGAAATATGTTATGTATGAAATATTTGTATTTATATATAATATAAATTATATAAAAATTTTAATAAATACATATAATTTAATATATAGTTTTATAATTTATTTTATAATTTACACATAATTAATTTTTTAAATATATACATGAATGTGTTTGTATTTATACATACATAATAATCACGCACAGTACACACACATATTTTAGACAAACTCAAACTTGTATTTCGTCTGCGATTAATCGCCCTAATTAGTATATGTAGAAATGAACACTGATCTAAAAAAAAATGCTGTTAATTTTTAGTTCATGATGCCTAATGCATTAACTAACGTAAATGAATCCAACTTTATTTAACTTTAGTGTCACCAGGAGTTCATTATTTGGTACATGCATTCACTTGTTCAACCTGAAGCTTATCATTATTAGTCAAATTTTTTATTACTATCCGAAGCAGTAACATAGCTGCCATAGTGTTATTCTCTATGATGCAACCAATTGAAATAATAACTGTCAGGTTTTACGCCAACCGAAATGACAAGGCCAACCATGCATAATGATGAGTGCAATGAATCACATGCATGTTGAAGGATGACACTCAAATGTCAGATTTCAGCAGCTTGTGATCCACAAACCACTTGCATTTATATCTCATTATGCTCTGTGCAGTCTCAATAAGAGGCCAATCAGCATGCTATTGTGTATGGAATATGGCACTCGGTCAGATGACTGATGTAGCATAGAATGCAATTTCATAGAGTTATTTATTGAAAAAGATAGCCACTGCATAAAACAACCTGCTTCGTTCGCGATCTGAGATGAGATTGAGACTACCGTTAGCAGGAGTCAACAACAAGAGAGGGAGAAGAGTCATCGAGGGCCCTAGACTGCTAGATCATTCCAAATAAACCAGCTCTGGCCAAAACCTAGTCGACTGCCTGCCTAGATGGCTCTTCCTATTGTTTGGCCAAAATTATTTCACTTATCCTTAAATAAGAAGAGAATACTGTAATGTATGGAATACTGTAATGTATTGAAAGGAGTTATAAATTCAACTGGGACTACAATTTCTCAGTACCGCAATTTTGCATTTATATCTCGGAATTTATATATATAAAAAAGCTTGAATTCTGAGACATCAACTCAGTAAAAAAAAGAATTGTAAAGTCACAATTAGAATAATATAAGCTTTTAGCTACATGCTAACTCCAAATTCTATTACAATCAATTGCAGAGCATTTCATTTGAATTAGGACACTGCCTTAGTAGTAGTTCACACAGGACACATTCTTGCTTTTGAAAAGAGCTTGCTAACTAGCAGTGCATGTGAATCAAAGACATCTGTCTACCATTTGTTTACACAGACAAACATTTAAAACTGCACAAATGGAGGCATGCATTCTATGTGACATCCCCTATGCAGGCAGTAGACAGCACACTAGGTTTTGGAACAAAGCTAAAAATCTCGAACATATGCTCACTAAAATATTTTCAGCTCTCCTCTTCAAAGCCAGTATGTCTCCCTGCAGGAGACAGTTAAATCCAAACATGTCAAAATCCCATATTAGTGCTACAGTAGTCCTAGTATACTAGTGAGGACGCACTGACTGGATCTGAACCATATATGTGAGTGGATTTGAAAAGATGAATGACTAGAGCCGTGGAGGTTTTGCTGACTAGGCCCAAAGCCTCTCTAATGGAACATAATGCACTGCACTGTCACACTGCATCACATCCCAACAGATGGGATAACCGCCGTCCTACTTTGCTCCGTCTTTGTGCCTATTTCACCTGAATTGCTCTTTTCCCTAAACTGTTTGGACTTAATAGGTTATTTAAATGTGCAAATGCTCAGTTTTACCTATTTTGGGCTGTGGGCTTAATGAGGATAAGTGTTGCAGAAGCACATGGGACGAATATCCTAGAGAGAATAAGTTATAAAATGAGCTTTTTCATACATCTTCTAATTGCGTCTTGTATTGTGCAAACATTTTTAATCTAGCCAAATGTTTAATAGGACTGAAATTGAATTGACCTTTCATATTGCTTTTCTCACACCCAGAGAAGCTTCTGAATTCTTGAGCCATTGGACTGCATCAAGATGATGAAAAAAGCCAAGGTTTTAGATCCAACTGCTGCCGGGCAAGGCGGTAAGAACAATATAATTGTTCTCTCTCCCATATGGCAGGCTGACACCAGCACCGAACCTTGTCCAACTGCTCTATTACTGAATTACTGAAACAACAAATCCAGCCATGTCCTCCATGAGGATCAGCTAGACCGACGTGTGGAGAAAAAAAAAAAAAATCCTTTTTTTGTTTTGTAAATCGTTCTTTCTTTTTCTTAATGGTCACTATTCCCAGTGGATGTAATTTAGTTAATCAGTTTTCATTGTATTCATAATGACAAGAGTATAGCAATGGAATTTGACACACTTAATAGGACATGGGTCTCATTTAGAAAAGTTCTACCACAGTACGCATGCAGTTGCGTTAAAATGCAACGCCGGATTTTCCAGATAAAATCTAATGACCTCCTCTCCATGGTAAAGTGAATAATATATCTCTCCCTGAGGGGTTAGAAGAGCAAGATAAAAGCAAGTGTTGAATCTAACCTAGCCACACAAATTTATTTAAACACATGAATGATCAAACAGCTGGTTAAAGTCGTAGGTTGTGGGTTTGGAAACTGGCCACTGTGCACAAGATGCAAATGAAGAGGAGGCTGTGAATGTGGCTTATGCAATCAGAGCCTTCATCAGTGCCTACTGCGCCCTTCATCTGGAAGCTCACTAAACAGCCCGTGAGCATTTGCTGTCATTCAGCACGGGTTTCTTTGAATCGTGTAACCATGGATGCGAGGGACAACCATCAGCCAACCAAATGTGAAGTGCCTGTGTAAGTGAAGGACAGTAAACAGAGGTAGAAAAGAGGAGCAGCATAACCGGACTTAAACAACAGCTCTTATGTTTCAGCATTTTTATTTTTAAAAAACCACCCACTTAACATTTATTTTCTTTGCTTTCCATTTTTATTTATTTCTCACTTGCTTTATTTAATTTCCTTTGAGGAGGGGGTTTATTTTATCTTATTTAATTAGATATTTTTTTTATTCTTTTATTTTTTTTTTCCTTATGTTAATCTGGAACCCCTCCTTTTTTATGATGATGGGTGACAATAATTGCAGGAAATAAAAGTGTAGTCATGCTAATTTAGGCCTGTTTCACACCGCAAATTTAAGGAGAGACAAACCGAAATGCATATTAACTTAAAACTTCTGATTTAAAAAAAAAATAGTCCATTAGAATGTACAAAACAATCGGTGCAGCAACCAGACGGACGCTGCAGTAATACTAATATGTTACGTTCTCTGAGTTTCACTGCAATCAATAACTGTGACGCACAATGACGCCATTTGCTTTTGTGAAAAGCGCCGGCCTGTGGTATGAAACGAGACGTGACAGTAGTGCCTTGAACGGATATCTGTACAGTACAATTGCTATGGACGTTGCTGAAAGAGTCAAGTATTTAATATCGCCATCCTTACATCACCTTGATTCTGTCAGATTTACTTGGTTATGCTAACTGTGAAACTTACATCAAGTCTTCAAGTTCACTGATGTAACGTTAATTTATATTAACTCAGAAATTGCATATTTGAAATCTGTTCTTCTAAATATATATATAGTATATTTTCACCATATTACCTGCAGCAGTGTGAACACTGTAACCAGAATAATCACACGCTGATAATATATGCTGTGTGAAACAGGTCTCACACTTTTATTTCCATTCCTTCCCAGTTTGTCTGCTTTTTCTAGTCTTGTCTATTGTAATTTCACATTCAAGCCCTTAGTGGTTTGAATAATTATGTTTTATTGGTTTAACCCACTCGTCTTTTCCCCTGTCTTGTGTTTTTGTTCGTAATTGTGAGTAATTTTGTGTTTCTTTCGAATCTGTCAAAGGAAAAAAAAAAGAATGCCTGGATTTACAATGTTGTGTTCTCCTTCTTTGTTTCCCCTTCCTTCGTTGCTGTTGTACTGTAATGTTGTGTCTATACTGTACCAGGACTGGAAATTCTGCCTCTCAGGAGAAAAGGTAAGGTAATCGAATGACAGCAAACTGAACATCTGCATGCATGTCATGATATCCAGTATATCTTCATATCATCTCATAACATCATCTCATAACATATTTCATATGTAACTAATAATACATTATAACTTATCAAGTAATGCCATATCCAGTGTATGACAATACCTAGTCAAATAAGCAATAAGAATGCATATCAGTACGTCATTTATAATATGAATGTTCAGATTGCTGTCATTTAAAGACACCATGAAAAGAACTGAGGATTTTTCTTTCCTATGTTGATGTATTAAAACATGATGGGATATATGGAAAATCTTGTCCTTCATTTTGAAATAACCAACAGATGTTTTAACCAAAAGGTTCTCAGGACAAGAAAAAAATGTTGGTTGGGGCAAGTCGTCACATAAATGTTAGGATTTAGTACACTTAATTGCAATATTTACTTACCAAAACAAACTGTTTTTTTATTTTTGTGTGTGATGTTTCATATTTTTGCTGTTTCATTTGTATTCATTTATTTTTTTTCCCCCTCACAATTGATATACAGATTATATTTTGCATAAGCAAGAAGGAAATTAACAATTGTAGAAATATGTTCTAGATATTGCCTGTTTTTCACCCACAGAAGCTTTTCTACCCCCCACTTTAAATATATCATTTTTTGTATTCACTAAAATGTTTTTTTTTTTTTTAATACATAGACATGCAGATGACTGTACAGCCTATGTTTCGTCACTGTGTACCTGCTGTGTTGTTGTTGTTTCCCCTGATGTTCTGACATTGTACCCCGAATGTGGATTCTCTCAGGCATCAAACGGAGATCTAAGGTTCCCGGTGTTATGATTACACAGTACATTGAGGAACTTCCTGAGGGGATGACAACTCCAGACTTCACACGTAAACCCATCGCTTTAACCATTCAAGAAGGTAAGCACATTAAAAGAGAAGAATCTACAAAAGTGAAAGCAAATATGATTAGAGGCGACAGTTGAGAGCTAAATGATCCTGCATGTGAAATTAACAAGCTAGGAGCACGTACAGAGGATTACCACACAGATTTACTGCCCTAAATGTCTAGGCTGTGCAGCTACACTGACTTAACTTAGGCACAAGATGAGTGATTTATCAAGTTTGCTGCTCGTCCTCCAGCTTTAACATGTGACCATGGCTATATATGCACCAAGGGAAAGAAATCAAATAGCATATATCCCATTTCACGCTCGTTTGAAATGTACAGGGCAAGACCGCACATGTATAATGTATAATGCTTTCATTTATGTCTTTAATGACATGTGACTTTTCAAGCTGTGGGTTTTTGCCCTTTATTCTGCCTGTATCTAAACCATTTGACTTTGCCAACATGTCTTCTGCAATACAACTAAAAGTGTCTCTTGAAAAACAGAACAATGTTAGCCATTTCTAATAAGCAATAAATAAAATATAGTATGTTTTTACAATAATGTCCCATTAGTTAATACATTAACTAACATAAACTAGCAATAAGCAATTTCAAATAGTCAATACGTATTTACAGTTAAGGTCAATAGTTTACATACGCCTAGCAGAATCTGCAAAATGTTAATTATTTTACCAAAATATATAAATATATACATTTTTTTATTTAGTGCTGACCTAATTAAGTTATTTCACATGAAAGACATTTACAAATAGTTCACAAGAGAAAATAATAGTTGAATTTATAAAAATAACTTTATAAAAAGTTTACATACGCTTGATTCTTAATACTGTGTTGTTACCTGAATGTTTTTTTTTTTTGTTTGTTTGTTTGTTTGTTTTTGGTTTTTCTGTTTAGTGATAGTTGTTCATGAGTTCCTTGTTTGTCCTGAACAGTAAAACTGCCCGCCATTTTTCAGAAAAATCCTTCAGGTTCCACAAATTCTTTGGTTTTTGAGCATTTTTGTGTATTTGAACCCTTTCCAACAATAACTGCATGATTTTGAGATCCATCTTTTCACACTAAAGGACAACTGAGAGACTCATATGCAACTATTACAGAAGGTTCAAACGCTCACTGATGCTTCAGAAGAAAACACAATGCATTAAGAGTAAATTTAACTTATTTTGTCTTCTGGAAAACATGTAAGTATCTTCTGTAGCTTCTGAAGGGCAATACTACATGAAAAAAAATTGATATTTAGGCAAAATAAGAAAAATGTACACATCTTCATTCTGTTCAAAAGTTTACACCCCTGGCACTTAATGCATTGTTTTTCCTTCTGGAGCATCAGTGAGCATTTGAACCTTCTGTAATGTGTCCAGACTTTTGTCTGTTGGTGTACTTAAACACATTCTATAATTCTATGTACACAGAATTGTAAACAAATGTAAGATTACTGTAAAATCTTCAATTACAACCCAAAAAACATACATACAACACAGTGTTTTTAAGGTGCAAAAACTATCTTGACTTACAGAAAAGAATACTACATATATTTCACACACTTTTTGAAAGCCTTTTCATTTATAACTATGAATTTTTTATACCTTTATTTCCTAAACAGGAAAACTAGCTATTTTTAAAGCTAAAGTGATTGGAAACCCAGCACCCACTGTAACCTGGCGTAGAGCGAAAGGAGAAATGAATGATCCCCAAAAGTTTCAGAACAAATATGACCCCACAACTAATGAACACACTTTGGAGGTATGCAGAGGCTTTTAGCCTCACTTTTAATCCTCTGCTTAACATTTAAGGTGACGTGTGTAATGGTTTAATTTTAAAATACCTTCTCATATCCCAGCTTAATGTGAAGAGACTGCAAGTAGGATGATTCCCACAGAAAGTGTAAACTCAGTTGCCTTGTGCCTCAAAGTATTGCTTGCATCAGTTGTTTTTGCAGCAACATTGTCACAACCAAGGGCACAGTTTCGGGGTGGGACTTCCTGTTTGCTGGACAAATGGCAGAGAGTGGGGGAGTGGTCAAGAAACCTGTTTGGAAAAAGTCATTGTTAGTGCCTTTGGCAGCTCCAACATTATACACATCACCTTCAAATGTTCATTTCATTATCATTGTCTTCCAATTACTGTCTAAGATTCAACACAACCTATTTTTCTGATTTAATTTTGCAGATACCTAAAGTCAGTGGTGCTGAAGCTGACACTTACAAATGCTATGCCTCAAATGAATATGGAAAAGCAGTTTGCCCTGTTGTCCTAAATGTCATTGAAGGTATGACTCATATCTTAAAAGCTGAGCTTGTTTATATAGTGTTTTTTCATTACTAAGTTCTTATTCAACCCAAAGAAAAAGTAACCAATACAAGAAAAAAAAAAAAAAAAAAAAGCTGCCAACACTGTATTTTCTTTTTCTTTTCAGTTGGATTCAAAAAGGAAAAAGAACTGCAAAAGACTGAACCAGGTAAGATAATTGTAACAGCATTTTGGTAGCTGATTTTTTTTTTTATCTTAGCAAGACAGTTCATCATACAGGTAGAAGATTTAATGGGATACTTGCGACACTGAATATGGCACACACAAGCATTTACTTTCTTCTGTTTGTTGATTGCATTTTGGGGCTACAGCAAGTGACCCAACAGAGTTTAGAAAGATGCTCAGGAGAGGGTAAGACATTTGTTTCCATTACATTACACATTAATGCCATGTCATCAGCAGTGGAGTTTCACATTAGGCTCTATTTATACGTCTGATTCTTGCCATAGTTAATTAGCCCATCTCATATTAAAACATCAGTCACGTTAACCCAGTTTAGTGCTAGCATTTATAAGTTCATATTTGTCATTACAATCTTCTTAAAGTGCTGGCAAAAAAGAGGAGAAAAAGGATGGTGACATTGACGACTCTGTATGGGAAGTGCTGATGAGTGCTGACAAGAAAGACTATGAGCGCATTTGCCTCGAGTATGGCATCACTGATTTCCGTGGCATGCTGAAGAAACTGGTCGAGATGAAGAGGGAAAGAGAAGAGGAGCAGGCCCAGGTAAAGAGCTGCCAAAATGACAGAAGGTTTCTCAAAGAATTGCTTTCATGACTGGATGCACAAATCTGGAGACAAATTATGTTCTGTTTGTTTCATTGATTTAGTTCATCCAGCATCTCAGTAATCTCAAACCCATTGAGGTGAAGTCTGAGGAAGCTGCCACCTTTGAACTGGAAATGGAACTCAAAGACCCCAACAGCCGCATTTTTCTGTACAAGGTAAGAACTGTGAATCAGAGGATGTGAAACATCAATGAAAAAAGGTGTGACAGGTACAGTAGATCAATCAATGCTAGTTACAAAAACAATCAGTGCTAATCTGTGATAATCGACTATCAGCCACAGCTGGTTCATGTCAGTATTACAGTTTTTATATTAGTTTTTATTTTTGTAATTTTAATTTTAATTTTAGTTGAAGTTTATGTAATTTTGTTGTAATTTGTAATTAGTTAAACTAAATGAAAACTAGAAGTATTGCTTTTGCAACTGATTTTTGTTTCAGTTTACTAGTTTATACAGGTGCATCTCAAAAAAATTGAATATCATAAAAAAGTAGTTTTTTTTTTTTTTAACTTACAAAAATAAAATGTTCATATGTTGTAGATTCATTACACGTAATGTAAAACATTTAAAAAAAAAATTTGTTTTAATTTTGATGATTAGAGCGTACAGCTCATGAAAGTCAAAAATCCAGTATCTCAAAATATTAGAATATTTACATTTGAGTTTCATTAAATGAGCATCCCTACAGTACAAATTCCGGGTATCTCTTGTTCTTTGAAACCACACTAATGGGGAAGACTGCTGACTTGGCAATGGTCCAGAAGACACTCATTGACACCCTCCACAAAGAGAGTAAGTCACAGAAGGTCATTACTGAATGGGGTGGCTGTTTACAGAGTGCTGTATCAAAGCATATTAAATGCAAAATTGACTGGAAGGAAGAAATTGGGTAGGCAAAGGTGCACAAACAACAGGGATGACTGCAAGCTTGAGAATACTGTCAAGTAAAGCTTCACAAGGAGTAGAATGAAGCTGGAGTTAGCACATCAAGAGTCAACACACTCAGACGTCTTCAGGAAAAGGGCTACCAAGCCACTTCTGAAACAGAAACAACGTCAGAAGCATCTTACCTGGGCTAAGGAGAAAAAGAACTGGACTGTTGGTCAGTGGTCCAAAGTCCTGTTTTCAGATAAAAGTAAATTTTGCATTTCATGTTGAAATCATGGTCCCAGAGTCTGGAGGAAGACTGGAGAGGCACAGAATCCCAGCTGCTTGATGTCCAGTGTGAAGTTTCTGAGGTCAGTAATGATTTGGGGTGCCGTGACGTCTGCTCGTCTACTGTGTTTTTTTATCAAGTGCAAAGTCAATGCAGCCATCTGCTGGGAGATTTTGGAGCACTTTATGCTTCCATCTGCTGACAAGCTTTATGGAGATGCTGATTTCCTTTTCCAGTAGGACTCTAGCACCTGCCCACAGTGCAAAAAACACCTCCAACTGACCATGATATTACTGTGCTTTATTGGCCAGCCAACATTCCTGACCTGAACCCCATTGAGAATCAATGGGACATTTTCAAGAGAAAGATGAAACAGCCGATCCAACAATATACAGATGATCTGAAGGCTCAATAGTGCCTCAGCAGTGCCACAGGCTGATCACTTCCATGCCACACTTCACTGAGGCTGTAATTTGTGCAAGGAGAAAGTTATTTGCTGTAATATGTGCTGCCGACCAAGTATTGAGTGCATAAACGAACATACTTTAAAAAACTTGAACTTTTCTTTTTTGCAAATCCATTTTTGATTGATCTTAGAAAATATTCTAATATTTTGAGATACTGGATTTTTGACTTACATGAGCTGTAAGCTCTAATCATCAAAATTTAAAAAAAACTTTAGAAATATTTTACTTTACATGTAATGAATCTAGAATATATGAACGTTTCAGTTTTTAAAATAAGTTACAAGAAAAAAATTAACTTTTTCATGATATTCTTTTTTTTTTTTTAAATGCACCTGTATATAATAACATCTGAAAAAGCACCCCAATGTTTATTATTGCTCTCCTGCACTCCGTCCTGCACTTCACACTTCAGTCTTGTAGGTAGCGTACTACCATTAGACTCAATTCACCCAGCCGGAAATTCATTCAATCATAACATTACAATTTGCTTAGCTGGATAATGACATATTAGGCCAAGATAACCAAATAATTTACTTATAATTAAAACAAAGATGATTAGTTAACATGCATTTGCACATGTCTATGAAGATTGTTTTTGTTGTTGCTGTTCTTGACTGCAAATGAAAAGCCTGTTTTAAATAGGCCACACAAAAAGACACATCACTGTGTTACCTATTCAGCCAGCACTATTATGAGCACCAGTCTTTTGCCTTATTTTTCTATATGCATCATGAACAGGAATTATGGTTACTTTCTCTCTTTTGTTCAGGACGGCGTCATGATTCCATACAGCAAAGAGACTGAAGGCGAAATGAAGCACTGCCTAAAACAAGTTGGCAAGAAGTACATCTTCACTGTTACAAGTCTCAATCCAGAAGATGCCGGAATCTATCAAGTGGATGTTGAGGGTGTCAATATCTTTTCAACGGATTTCAAGAGTATGTTTTTTCACAGCACATTTGACTATTTGTCAGTTAACCTCTTGCTGAAAAGACCAGCACGAATTCTCATGCCCGTCTATGCCGCTCTGGTGTTCCTCTGGCTGGTTAACCGACATAAAAACACGTCTACACTGGATGTGAGCTATGCACCGTTATGCCCTAAAACTAAATCGATCCCATTATAATCAATAAAGCGGTCTACACTGGAAGCATCTGTTTGGTTTCACATCAGACAGTTATATCAAAGTCAGCATGTGATGTTTCTGGTCTGCTAATATAAATTGTCTTTTGCTTCTAAATATGAATACACAGTTGTTGCAACACTAACGTAACATAATATTTATATCCTAAGTCAGTTTTTAACTAATGTATTTCTAATGAAAATAAAGCAAGTTAAGAAGCCTAGTGGAGACAGTAGCTTTCAAAACCCGCTTTGCTGGTCTTTTCAGCAGTGCTTTTACAGAATGCATAATGTCATGGATTGACTGAGGTGTGTTTATCCATATTTAACACAGTTCCCCCTGTGGACTTTGCCCTGAAGATTAAGGAGGTGACGGCCCAAGAGAGAGAGGATGCCATGTTTGAGTGCGTTTTAACACAGCCCGTTAGTAAGATTTCTTGGACCCTAAAAAACACACCTCTCTCTAACAACGAGAAATATGAGATTACTTGTTCAGAAGATAAACTCATCCATCGTCTAAGAATTATTGATTGTATGCCTTTGGACGCTGGAATCTATGCTGCTATTGCTGGCATTAAGTCTTGCAGTGCTTGGCTGATTGTAGAAGGTAAGTACAACTTTTTTCAATTAGTAGAAACAAGTTCTGTCATAGAAGAAAAAATACAATCAAATTAAATACATCATACTGATTAATTAAATTAATGTCACATATGTGACCACAAAACCAGTATTAAGTAGCATGGGTCTATTTGTACAGTAGCGATAGCCAAAAATACATTGTATGGGTCGAAATTATCGATTTTTCTTTTATGCAAAAAATCATTAGGATTAAGTAAAGAACATGTTTCATGAAAATATTTTGTAAATTTTCTACTGTAAATATATTAAAACAAAATTTTTGATTAGTAATATGCATTGCTAAAAACTTCATTTAGACAACTTTAAAGGCGATTCTCTTAATTTTTAGTTTATTTATTTATTTAGTTGTTTTTTGGCACCCTCATAGTCCAGATTTTCAAAATATTGTCAAATATTGTCATATCCTAACAAACCATACATCAATAGAAAGCTTATCTATTCAGCTTTCAGATAATGTATACATCTCAATTTCAAAAATTTTTTTTTTTGTGGTCCAGGGTCACATATACAGTATTTGCAAATCACATATGCAATACTTGTATGACTTTCTTTTTTCTTCTGAAAACAAAAGAAGATATTATGAAGAATGTTGGTAATTAAACAGTTTCTGGTCCCCAATTGACCTCTTTTTACCATTTTATGGAAGTCATTAGGGAACAGCAACAGTTTTGTTACCAACATAGTTTCAGCAGTTGAAAGAAACTCATACAGGTTGAAAGTGAAAGCTTGAAAGTGACTAAATGATGACAACATTTTCATTTTTGGGTGAACTATGTTTGTATTTCTATATTGCATTATTTTTTATTACTATTTACTGTACTAAATTAAGAGGACAAAACTGGACTGTCAATGAATTGAAAAATAATTTAATTAATTGTATGATACACTAATTAATCAGTTACAGATGGTCACAGCCCTTTTATTAGAAAATAAGGCTGTCAATTAATTAAAAAATTAATCAAATTAATTATAATTTTTGATCAATATTCAGATTAATAACAAATTATAGAATGTCAATATTTGCAAAAAATTCCACAAATAAAGACTCTCTAAATTAAAGTATGTCTTTAAAGTCAGTATATTGTGTTTTATTTCTGTGATGCATTCTTTTTATTATACGTTTTTGTAATACTTCCTGTAATTTTATTAACATGCTTAAATGCAATAAGCATCTGAATCTGAATCTCTTTGTAATATTGTTTCCACACCAGCTGACAAAGATCCTGCAACAAAGGGGAAGAAGAAACCCCGTAAAACCACTCAGGCAGGTGGTGGTGGTGGTGACTTGCTGAAGATTGCTGCTGAGCAGGCAGAGAAGAACAAGAAGGAGATAGCAGAGGCTTTGGAGGCTGCTAAGAAACTCCAGGCTGAAAGAGAGGCAGCAGAAGCTGAAGCTGCAGCCAGAGCTGCAGCTGAAGCCGAAGCAGCAAAAGCAGCAGCACAGGCGGCAGCGGCTGCTGCAGCCGCAGCTGCTGCAAAGGCTGCACAGGATGCTCTTGCTGCAGCTAAAGCCAAGGGTAAATCTGAGGCTGAAGCTAAAGCCGCAGCAGAAGCAGCTGCACGGGCGGCAGCAGCTAAAGCCAAAGCCAGTGCTGAGGAGGAGGCCAGGAAGCAGGCTGAGCTCAAGGCCTTAAGTGAAGGTCTGAGTGCTCAGCAAGCTGCTGCAGCAGGGGCTGCGGCAGCTGCTGCCTTGGCTGCACAGGCAGCTGCTGCAGCAGCAAGTCTTGGGACGGCTGGAGCTGCAGGTGGAGTTGGAGGTGGTGCTGCAGCAGTGGTAGGAGCAGTATGGGGTGCAGGAGCTACAGGTGCTGGAGAAGCTGGAGGGGCTGGAGGAGCCGATGGGGCTGGAGGTGCTGGAAGAGCAGGAGGAGCTGGAGGAGCCGGTGGGGCTGGAGGTGCTGGAAGAGCAGGAGGGGCTGGAGGAGCTGGAGGAGCCGGAGGAGCTGGAGGAGCCGATGGAGCAGGAGGAGCTGGAGTAGCTGGAGTAGCTGGAGTAGCCGGAGGAGCCGGTGGGGCTGGAGGAGCCGGTAAGGCTGGAGCTGGAGGGGCTGGAGGGGCTGGAGGAGCTGGAGGAGCTGGAGGAGCTGGAGGGGCTGGAGGAGCTGGAGGAGCCGGAGGAACTGGAGGAGCAGAAGGGGCTGGAGGGGCTGGAGGGGCTGACGGAGCCGGAGGTGCCGGTGGAGCTGGAGGTGCTGGTGGAGCTGATGGAGCTGGAGGAGCCGGAGGAGCTGATGGAGCTGGAGGAGCTGGAGGAGCTGGTGGGGAGGGAGGAGCTGGAGCTGCTGGTGGGGCTGGAGGAGCTGATGGTTCAGGAGGAAGTGGAGGAGAGGGAGGAGATGGAGGAGATGGAGGAGACAAGAAACGTCACAGAGCAGGACCTCTTGCACCAGAGACTGTCGTAGGTAAGAAATTATACAAGGAGACATTAAATATCTATACTATACAAATTCCTTCTTGCTTTTCTTAGTAATTTTAAAAATATGTACTGCAACATTTCAGCAGTGATTGGTTCTTGTGTGACAGGTCTAGCAAAGCAGGCCAAACTTTCATACAGTGCATTTACAATATTGTATATATAAACAAACAATACCACTGAAAGTAAGATTTTTTGGGCTTTTTTTCTTATGTCTTATGCAGTTATTTGATCAAAATGCAGTAAAACAGTAATATTATAAAATATTAATAATTATATTCCAAAAATTGCATTTGCATTCCATTGCATTTGTTTGAAATAGAAATATTAGATTTTTTTAAAAACAAAAATAAAACAGTGTTTACTGTCACTTTTGATCAATTTAATGCATCCTTGCTGAATAAAAGTTTTTGAATTTTTTTGAAAATTTCTTGGTGTGTAGTGTGTGTATACAGTATATATATGTGATACGATTTGGGAAAACCTGTCGGATGTTGCGCTGGGACGTTTTCAAAAGATTCGAAAAATAGGTCGAATGTCAGTTTTTTGTGAAAATTAGGTTTTCATTAAATTATTATTCTGTAACACCTTGTCTAACATCTCTGAAAATATCTTTCTTGTTTAGTGCAGAAACATTGTGATTTATTGCGGCAAGCAGAAATTAGGAACGAGCTGCGGAGGTGTTTTCTCTTAACCCCACAAAAACAGTTAAACTATCAAAATAAACCACATGACATATTTAATCAAGGTGTATAAATGCACATTCCCCGCCAGTCCTGTGTAAACGACGGCACGCAAAGTTTTATTTATTTATTTATTTTTTTAACATCGTGAGATAGCAGAGCGCAAGAGAACAATGCAGCCTTAAGTAGCTGCTCACTTAAACGATCTTACTCCTGTCAGTCTGCTCAATCTTGGTGATGTCAGTGCCCTAAACGATGTTATAATGGACTATTTCACATCTGCTATCTAAACATACAAGGGGTGATCAAAAGTTCAGAGACATGCCCATGATAAACAACGGAAAACTGTCCTCTTCAGTGTAATGTTTGTCTGATTGTGTAATGATGCAGTAGCTATCATAGCTATCAGCCAAGCTGTTACATTCAAGCTATGGACAAAATAACAACAGTTTTGGAAAGGTCTTGAACCCAGCTTTCATGTGGTATCAAAACCTAAAAAAGGTCAAATTTTACCATGTGTTGGGTTTTCCTAGATTGCATCACATATGTACATATACACATACACTCCTATCAGACAACAATGCCTGTTTATTATCTTACTGCTTCTTTTAAAGTGTCAGCATTCAACAGGTTTTGTAAAAGAGCTTTGTTTTTGTGCAACATCCTTGCATAGCTTACTGTTTGCTTATGCGCTAATTTTACTTTGCACATACATATGCAGTCATCACAACACATCAATATCCTAGAGGTATTTTAGTTCAAATGGGATACATACATAACACAGCCAATGCATTGCACGTCCTTTGCTGATTAATTGACAGTTTACATCAAAAATCATGATAGGAATCTCAAACACACCCAGCACAGTTCCAGATGTGATCATGGAGCATTGTAAACAGGAAGGGGAAACCGAGGGCCGTACTCGTGTAAGACAAGGCCCACTGATACCAGACACAGTGACTGGTAAGAGTGTGGGATGAATACACTAAATCCAGCTCATCTGCATTAAAATCATGTGCAGTGATTAATCTTTTCCATTAAACATCAACAGTAACACAAATAGCTTTTACTTGAATGACTGATAAAATATTGATCATAAGAAAGACATTTCATGTAACATTAATAATCTATTTAATTTTTTAAAATAAACACTGAATGTTTAAGCATGATTATTAATTTTCAGTAATTAAGAATGATTAATATATATATTTAAATAATAATACATTTAACACAGAGGAAAACAGTGCAGTGCTTAAAAGTATTATCACAACTAATGTAATTTCCAGTAATATGAGATCAAACTGAAAACTTTACATCAAAATATCATTCTTTTTTTATTTTCTCTCACATCAAATCCATAAAATTAACATTTTTCAGCTTAATGTGGTACTCGTTTTGTCTGTCTCAATTGTTTATTTGTGTCATTTATTTGTTGTTCATGTACCTGTATTGTGGTGTAACGTTTCAAATGTTGTGATTGTTTGGTTTCTATGTCTGTGATGCCATCCTGGGTAGCCCCTCCCACTGTGAAATCTCATTGGCCATATATATCGTTCTCTATACTGAACATCATGTTCTGATTGGTTGTGCAGCATTTGACACGCAGCATTTTTGTTCCAGTTTCTGGTAACTTTCTTGTCATCATCATTAATTGTAATATGGCCTATAAATCTTGATCTTGATAATATTATTTATAATATACTATACATAGCCATTAAAAAAAAAAAAATTCTAATAGGGGGTTGGGGGGTCACCAGAATAATTATCATTATGCTTAACATATTAATGCATTTTCCATGGTTGTGTAGATACATAAAAACAAAAACGGTGCACAAAATAACGCAACAGCTAATCAGAATATTTGATGCTTTGTAGAGCAGGATTTTTTGACCAATGAGATTTTATTGTGGACTGAATTACACAGCATGGCGCAAAAGCAACTGCAGCACGTTTAGAGGCTCGACCTCGGAAAATGTTCACTGTTTGCATTTTTGTGATGTTTTTGTCACAGTTTTTTTGAATGTTGGTTGTTTTATGTGTTTTTCTTTTTTTTCTAAATGTTCTTTCCAACCTCTTCATACTAATGTCAATCTTCAAAATCCTTCACCGACTGACTGAACGGCATGAATGAAGGTGGTGGAGACCCATCATATAAAGAAGCACCAGCAGGGTCTCGCAAACCAGCAAAGTCTGGGAAACCAAAAGGTTCCAGTAATCCATCTGGTTCCGGTAGCCCGTCAGGTTCCGGAAACCCGTCAGGATCTGAAAACCCTTCAGGTTCCGGAAGCCCGTCCGGGTCGGGTAGCGCCTCAGGTTCTGGTGGCGCTTCAGGTGCGGGGGACCCACCAGGCCCCGGGAAGCCACCAGGTCCTGGAGGGCCATCAGAGGGCCCCACTGAAGCTACAGAGGAAGAAAAAGCAGCTGAAGATGAAAAGGATGAGTCAGCTAAAGCTGGCAAGCATTCAGGCCGTAAAAAACAAGGCCCACAGGTTCCGGAGACAGTTGTTGGTAAGAGATGTTTGAAGTTGCACTGAATAATGACATTACTTCCAAATGTCAGTTATTCAGAATAATCAGGAATAACTGGGCAATCTCTTGTAGGAGTTCTAGGTCTAATTCAGTCACATTATATGAACAATAAACAAAGTTATCCAAGTTATTCCTATTCCTATGCATGACTATGGAGAGACTTTGGCACATTATTAATCAGAAAACGTCTTTAATTGGATGTGGGTTGTTATTAGGCATTCAGTTGTTCTGCCCCAACATCCCTGAAGGATTTAGGTCTTTTTAAATATTTTACTTAAATTAGCTATTGATTCTGGACGTGTTTTGGATCATCTCACAACATATTTGGGCACTTGCTAGATAACCTTCCAATGAGAAACTTTGTCATTTCCATTGTCCCAAGCGTTCATCATTTAAAGATTATACCCTTAGGTTCCACAGCTATAGAACTGGCTTTGTAAGCATATGCATATTCATATTCAGCAGTTCTTGGACATAAAGTGCATGTTGAAACTTTGTGAGGGCATATCTGATGAGCAAGCTCAAAATAAGTGACGGATATATTGAGCAAGGTAATCAGTAACTTTAATAACCTCTTTAATTAGGTTGATTTGAGTAGGCGGGAAAATTTTTATATATTTTTTTTTTTTACAGAATGCCAGTGGGCGTTGGGTAACTTTGTTTATTAAAGGAATAAATCAGTATAAATTGAAAATTCTGTCTTTATATGTGTTTACCCTGATGCCGTTCCAAACCTGTATGTTGTTATTGTTTTTTTTTTCTATGGGAAATGATAATAATAAAAAAAATAGAATTGTTTCCATTTATTTTTTTTATTTATTTTGCAAATTATTTTATAGCATATTATCGATTTTATTTATTTGTTTGTTTGTATAAAGACTCATATGGTTTACTTGGTGCTTTTGTTGTGCTTGACAGCCTGTGGTCAATATAAACTGTCATGAAAGATCTATGTAAAAGTCCTTTATAAATTTAATTTACCAAGCAACAACAATATACAGGTTTAGAGGGACATCTCTGAGTAAACTATTCCTTAAAGTAGATTAAACGAAAAAAAAAAAAAAAAGACCAATACCTTTGAAAACTGTTTTATTGTCTGATTCTGTAATAAATTATAAAAAAAAAAATAGTAGCCACCCAGTCTGCAATGTGCCAGATATTTCTTATGCACTGTTTGTGTGTCTGCTGTCTGTGTATATCACTATGCACCTGTATTGTCTTCACAAGCTTGCTCGTCTTGCTAAAGGCCAATCACCTCACTCACTAATCAGAGGAACCAGGACATGATAAGATCTTAATAAATAGGACTTCACAAACTTTAATTACGAGAAGACAAATTAAAGATTTTATATGCCCTAGAAGACCTGAAAATTCAAGCAGAAGTCATTCCAGCAAGATCTTTCATTGCCTAAACACTTGGCATTCTTCACAAAAACTGACTGTATCAGCATTTACCTGGGGATTTTAAAGCAAATTTTGCACAAGTATCCAGAGAACAAATAGTACAAAATTGGGAAAATGAGGGGAAAATATTTATATTAATCTAATAGAATAGCAAACATTATTTGCTAACTACCAAATCTAGGTTTCCATCATTTTCCCATTAGTGTGAAGCTAACAAATAATTACTAATTCAGAGACTTCTCTCAACTGAACATCTTTACCCAAGAGTGACAAATATGTAGTATTAGAATGGAAAGAATGTCTGTACAATGCAGTTCAAAACAAGGCAGGTTCAAAGATGCTGGCTTTTGTCATCATAATGGATTCTAAGAAGTCAGCACTGAAGACAATGGCAAGGTATCATATACCCGAATTTTGGTTTGTTTTTTTCAGACAAATGTCTAACTTTCATTTACATTTAAATGAAAGTTAATGCATTTTAACATGCTATAAAATATGTATGCCCATACTCACAAAATGTACAATTTCATTATATAATTACTACAGTAGGCCTCAATTAATGAGTGTGGACTACAATTCAAACAGCAATGCATAACCATGCTTGAATTATTCATTACTAATCTTGTTCACAAATCTCCTGCAGATCCCGGTGTTCACTTTTCTGCTGGACTGGAAGACTGCAAAGCTATTGTGGGAGAGGCAGCTGAACTGGTCTGCAAACTTAGCAGTGCTGACTGTAAGGGCGTCTGGTCCAAAGATGGCAATGAGGTATAAAGATGCCATTTATATGCTATATGATGCATAAATATACACAAATACACTCAGTTTTTTAAATTTCTCTGCAGATTACTGCCACCACTGAGGGTATGACTATCAGTAAAGATGGAGCCGTTCACAAACTGAAAATTGCCAAAGTAACAGAAGAATTTGCTGGAAAATATCGATTTGAGGCTGATGGGCGCAAAACTGAATGTGTGATTGCTGTTGAAGGTTTGTTTTGTAATATCTGCTCATTTGTGTTTATGCATATGCCAGTGTTTTGAAATTTAACATTTATACTTTTTTTAAATTCTGCTTGTGTGTTAAGATCCACCCAGATTCAGTGACAAGGAAGTCGAAGCATTTGCCAAACCGATTGTGATCAAACACAATCAAAGAGCCACCTTCAAAATTCCATTTGTTGGCCGTGAGCCATTCAAAGTCCAGTGGTACAAAGAAGGTGAAGAGCTCACACCAGACTCTCACTGCAAGATTGAGATTTCAGAGAATGAAAGCCGTCTGCTTCTCTCCAAACTGCAGCGTAAAGACACCGGGGAAATAAAAGTCAAAGTCAAAAATGAGTTTGGCACAGCTGAAGCCATTTCTAATCTAGTTGTACTTGGTGAGTACAATAAGTGAACTAATTAAACAGGTTGAATTTTTAAAGGATCAGTTCACTTTCAAAAGAAAAATTTCCTGAAATTTCTTTCATCAGTCGAAAAGAAATTAAGGCTTTTCAGGAAAACATTCTAGGATTTTTCTCCATATAGTGGACTTCAATGGGAGCCACAAACGGGTTGAAGTTTTATTGCAGCTTTAAATGGCTCTACATGATTCCAGCCGAGAAATAAGGCTCTTATCTAGCGAAACAATCAGTCATTTTCTAAAAAAGTACAAAATCATAATCACACATTATGTAATCATGTTGGCGCAGTTACTTCTTTGTCTATGTACTTCGGTTCTGAATGGTAGGGTAGGGCGAAAAACTCCATCTCATGTTCTCCTCCAACTTCAAAATTATCTGACACTGTTGTTTTCACCTTCTTTTTATTGTAAAGGGCATTTGACTTTCTTTGCATGCTCGCTTTGTAAGCACTGGGTCGGTACTTCTGCCTATATCATACGTGACCTTTCCAATGTGACTTTTGTGGTTAAAAAGCATATACATGTTTTTTGCTATATAAAACACTTATTCCTCAGCTGGGGTCGTGTAGAGCCCTTTGAAGCTGTTTTGAAACTGCAATTTGGGCCTTCAACCCACTGGCCACCATTTAAGGCCACTGTATGGAGAAAAATCCTGGAATGTTTTCCTCAAAAACCTTAATTCTTTCTGACTGAAGAAAGAAAGACATGAACATCTTGGATGACATGGGGTGAGTAAATTACAGGGGCTAAATTAAGATAACCAGAGGCCCCTTGGCTACAGCATTAGAGTAGCCCCTCCTTGCTTCCTGACATTTTATGTCAATTTTTTTTCCTTGTTAATATCCAAGTTAACATTCACAACACTGTTCTGCATAAAATGCAGAGATAAGTGAATATGCAAATTCACTCTTTAGCCAGAAGGTGGCACTTGTTGAACAGTTGAATTATAGCCTTTACATAAAGTAAATGCTACCTTATTACAGGCATATGGAGGTAATATGAAAATGAAATGTCATCAAAACTTTCGCGAGTTTACAGGTATGATTAAAACTGCATAAATCACCCAAAATATGAATTATTATATGAATATTTGTTATTCATCATCATTAGATCGAAACAACACTTGGAATGTTGGCATAAATATGGGCTATTTGGTGATTTCTAACTGCGTTTTTATTTTAGAACTTATTTAATTATTTAAATCTTATTCAAATCATAGCCGTTCAAAGTTTAATGATCACATTTAAGCAATAGGGCGATAACTATTTTTCCATCCTCGGATTTGAAAATGAGACTTTGAAGCAGCACCTTTGATGAAACAGTGACTGAATCAAAAACCTTCAGCTGACATACAGATTACATCCACGCAAGTTACTGAACGCCCACTGTATGACGTTGCGTTACTCACTTACAGTATATTGGTGAAATACGTGGAACATACCAACTATACAAACTGTATGGGGGGAACCTAAACCGAACCATTCACTATAGGCTACTACAACCAGGGCGCCGCTGAAAATAAGTGCAAGTTTATTGCGCCCCCGGTAAATTATCAGGAAATTTTTATTCTGAAAGTGAACTAATCCTTTATTAAGACTGTAGTACAGTTTGACAACAAAATTACACTCCCTGATAACTTTTTACCTAATTTAGATAAACCCACCCCCCCACTTGGACCACTGGAGATCGTTGAAGCATCTGCCAACTGCATTGAGATCAAGTGGAGACCACCAAAAGACAATGGTGGTTGCCCTATTAAACATTACATACTTGAACGTAACCAAATTGGACGCAACACATGGAAAAAGATAGGCCAGATCTCAAGTGAAGCCCACTACAAAGACAGCGACGTTGACCATGGCAGGAGATACTGTTACCGTATCAGAGCCGAGACTGATGAGGGCATCAGTGAACAGATGGAGACTGAAGATGTGCAGGCTGGCACTAAAGGTGACTTACTAAACAAAAGCAGCCTTGTGCTAGTCAGGCGCTATCCAGACTCATTTTAATATAAACCTCTGAATTGTCTTACTTTCCAGCATATCTTGGTCAGCCATCTACTCCCAAAATAGCCAGTGCGTTTAAAGACTGCATTAACCTGACATGGACTCCTCCAACCAACACTGGAGGAACTAATATTTTGGGTTATAATTTAGAGAAACGCAAGAAGGGCAGCAACTTGTGGGGCCTAGTCAATCCACCAGATCAGCCAATCCAAGGCTTGTATCTCACATTTTTACACAAATTTCTTTAAAGTACTGTCTGCTAGTAACGTTTACCTCTCAATTCCCATCCACAGGAAAGAAATACGCCGTAAAAGATGTCATTGAAGGAATGGAGTACGAGTTCCGTGTGTCCGCCATCAACATATCTGGAGCTGGTGAACCAAGCATCGCCTCAGAGTTTGTGTTTGCAAGAGATCCCAAAAGTGAGTGATTTCTCAGGTTGCTCATTACCCTCAAAAAGAGAAGAGAAATTCAGCATAAGTATTCTCAAGGCTGTACATTTCGAAAAATGAACCATGGCCTCCTCTCAAAGATATGCAAAAATAGTAGATTTAGGTCAGAATTTTCTGGGCTTCAAAATAACAAGCTAATTTCAACTCCTCTTGCACTTCTCCCTATTTTCTCATTCAACGTTTTCTCATGCAAATGCTTTCGTCTCAATTTTGTTGTCAGAACCCCCTGGTAAAATCATTGACCTTAAAGTGACTGACTCCACCTACACTTCCTTGTCCTTGTCTTGGACTAAACCAAAAGAAGAGCCAGGTGTTCAGGATGAGGCCAAGGGATACTTTGTTGATGTCAGGCCTGCTGAGAACACAGAATGGGATCGATGCAACACAAATGCCATCATCATGACCTCCTACACTGTAAAGGGAATGAAATCAATGGCCATGTATTGGGTAAGAGTGATCGCCGTCAATGAAGGTGGAGAGGGTGAGCCGCGGGAGCTGGACAACTACATCTTGGCTATGCCTCCTCCAGGTGAATCACCTCATCTACTGTATGGTCAGAAAGACCACAAAAACTACTGGATATGCCACATCATTAACTCAATGTCTTGTTTTTCGTAGTGAGACCGAGATTCACCGATTCTAAGATAAAGAGCTTCATGGTGGTCAGAGCTGGAAATTCTGCTCGATTCAACATCAACTTTGAGGTAACGGGCAATATTAAAACCATACTTTTAGAGAACGTTTATCACATAAAGTTTGCCACTTTTTGGGAGACAATCATTAAATACTGCCTGCGGTGCAAAGGGATGAAATATAACCGCTGTCGTGCAGGCTCCTGTCCCCCCTCTTCAATTCCTTGATCAAAAATGTAGTGCTGACTTACATCAGCAAATCATTTGGGACTACTAGCTGAATATTATGTCCCCTAATTAATATTCATGAGCCAGGCTGTAACATGCTCCCATACACTTTTCAGATCATTCCTACTGCCCTCATTAAAACTGTATTTTGCACAAGCCACATGTCCTATACTTGTCCTGTACTATCTTTTCACAGGCTTCCCCATGGCCTGATGTCATCTGGCTTAAAGATGGTATTCCTGTGTCCAAACGTGTCACTATTAGCAATGCGGAGGGAGGCTCTCAAATCCTGATCCCATCTGCAGATCGTTCCGATACAGGAATCTATACCATCATAGTCAAGAACATTGTGGGACAAGAGACCCTTAGTATTGAGATGAGAGTTACAGGTAATTTGAGAGAACCAGTGTATGTCTGTGATTCTGTTATTATCAGAGATAGCATCTTAAATGATTTACTACTGTAGCATCACCAAATAGAATTGTAAAAAATGTTTTTAAATATGTTTTCCTAAATAGTCCCAGTCTGTCATTGGTTGAAAAACAGATAGCCACGCCCCCAACTCACACCATTGGTTAAGGCATGTTGCTATGTTGGGCTGATCGGAATTCTTAAAGCAATGTTTTGTTAGCATTGTACCACAGAGCCACAGTGCTTGTATTTTTTGTATAAATCATCTCATGAATAACTTGTAGTCTCTACATATTAAGCTGAGACTGTAGAAAGTATTTTAACAAAATCAAAAGTCACCAAGGCTGTATTTATGAATACAGTAAAAACAGTAATATTTTAAAATACTACTACAATTAAACATAACATTTTCCTATTTTAGTATAATTAAAACATTAATTTATTCCCATGATGGCAAAGCTGAATTTTCAGCCATTACTCCAGTCTTTAGTGTCGCATAATCTTTTAGAAATTACAATATGCCAATTTTGTGTGCAAGAAACAATTCTAATATCAATACTGAAAACAGCTGTGCTACATTTTTTATGATGATTTTTAAAGGAGAAGTCCACCTCCAGAACAACAATTTACAGATAATGTACTCACCCCCTTGTCACCCAAGATGTTCATATCTTTCTTTCTTCAGTTGTAAAAAAATTGTGTTTTTTGGGGAAAACATTTCTGCATTTTCTCTCCATATAATGGGCTGCTTTGGTGCCCCAAGTTTGAACTTCCAAAATGCAGTTTAAATGTGGCTCCCAAATGTAATTTTGTAAACGATCCCAGCTGAGGAATTAAATACTTTTTAATCTCAAACGCTCATCTTGTCTTGCTCTCTCTGAACTCTGCGTATTCTGGCTCAAGACAGTTAGGGTATGTCGAAAAACTCTGATCGTATTTTCTCCCTCAACTTCAAAAATCATTTAAAAGAAGTTCTAACCCAGTCTTTACAAAGTGAACATGCAAAGAAGATCAAACACCCTTAACAAAAAAGGTAAAACAGCAATATAGGGTGATTTTGAAGTTGAGGGAGAAAATACAATCAAAGTTTTTTAACATACCCTAACTGTCTTGAGCCAGAATACACAGAGTTCAGGGAGAGCAAGACAAGATGAGCATTTGATATTAAAAAGTATATAAACTGTATTATTTTTATGAAAATAACCGATCTTTTCGCTAGATAAGACCCTTCTTCCTTGGCTGGGATCGTTTACAACCACATTTGGGATCGCTTGAAGCCGCATTTAAACTGCATTTTGGAAGTTTAAACTCAGGGCACCATAGTAGTCCATTATATGGAGAAAAATCCTGAAATGTTTTCCTCAAAAAACATAATTTCTTCACGACTGAAGAAAGAAAGACATGAACATTTTGGATGACAAGGTGGTGAGTACATTATCTGTAAATTGTTGCTCTGAAAGTGGTTTTCTCCTTTAAGCTGGGACTGTAGAAAATATTTTAACAAAATCATAAGTCACCAGGGCTGTATTTATGAATACAAAAACAGTAATATTTTAAAATACTATTACAATTACACATTTAAATTAACATTTAAAACACAACTTTTTCCTATTTTAGTATAATTAAAAAATTAATTTATTCCCATGATGGCAAAGCTGAATTTTGTCACATAATCTTTCAGAAATTATTGTAATATGCCAATTTTGTTTGTTTAAAAACATTTCTAATATTATCAATACTGAAAACAGCTGTGCTACATTTTTAAGTTCCAAATAACAGCATTTATTTGAAACAGAACATTTTTGAAACAAAGTAAAAAGCTTTACTGATTAAAAGTATTCATTTCTTTCAACAAAATGTTTTTGAATGGCAGTGCAGATTTATACACAGTTATAAAAACAATATACTCAACCACGCTTGCTCTGTAGAGGAATGCACATCTAATAGCCTTGATCCACCAGTCCTGATGAACTACGACTGATTGTTTTGGTGCAGATGAGCCAAAGCCCCCAGGCCCCGTAGAGCTGGATGAGAATGTTCCGGGCACAGTGACAGTTTCCTGGGAACCATCCCCAGATGAGAAACGCGATGATCGCCTGCATTACATGGTGACCAAGAGAGACTCCAGCAAGAGGACCTGGCACACTGTAGCAGACCGTATCTTCAACAACCGTTTCACAGCCTGTAACATCATGCCAGGGAGAGAATACCAGTTCCGTGTGTACTCCAAAAATGACATTGGCCTGTCTGCCCCTTCAGAGTCACCAAAATGGCTAATCACATGCAAGAAAGGTTTGTGATGTGTGGGTATGGGGATTTGAACTATTAGCATTATTTATATTCAGTTCATATGTAAAGGCAGCGGCTATTTAGCGTAAAAATGGTAGATGCTATTTATACTGGTATAGTTGTAGATACTGTATGCACCAAGTATAAATAACAATAAATAGCTAAGTGCACAGATGTAAGTAACAGACATTATTCACATAAAGTATAAGTAAAATACAATTTGTAATAAGGATAAAAATGTCTGAGCACTGGTGGGTGGAGTTGGTCATTTGCAGTACAGTAAATAGACTGTGCCGTTTATAAACTGGTTTATGATGAAAATATTTCACAAAATGAATAGCAGCAGAGTTATATGCTAAATAATGTTGCCATAGTATTTAATGGACTTAAAATGAACACAAACTAACAAAGAACAGATGCATTTTATTAAATAACATTAACAAGTTTAATAAATACTGTAACAAATGTATTGCAAATTGCTTTAATGTATTGTAGTGTTACCATAATTTCATAATAATATGTTAGTCATATTGCCAAGTGACAGATGAATGTGTGCCAAAAATTTTAATTATGTGCCTTCAACAACTAATATGGGAAGTGTTTTTTACCCAAACTATACTTGGTTACATTTTATGGTTAGTTGCATTCTATTATTTGCGTTTAGCATTGTTTTTCCTTGTTATCGCAACCCTATCAGACCTGTAACCCATTTTTAGATTACGATCCACCAGTTGAGAATATGCATTCTCTGGTCTCATGCATGTTCTGCCGCTAGGGGGTGTCTGTTTACTGCACATGCACTCCACATTGACCTTTCAGTTGACCCACCCACCCACCGACATGTCAAGTACACAGCATAAAATGAATTGTTTTTTAACCAAACTCCTCCTATTTTCTGCAGAAAAATTCACACTGAATCTCCCCGAGTCCAAGACTTGCAACTTGGAGAATCCTCCAAGGTTCATGGTCCCTTTGAAAATCCACACAGCCCCACAAGGCTACGAGTGCTACATGAGTTGCGCCGTGAGGGGCAACCCCACACCCCACGTCACCTGGTACCGCAACAACGTCAGCCTCAACACTGACACCAACTACTACATCACTAACACCTGTGGAGTGTGCTCCATGCTCATTCTCAGGGTTGGAGCCAAAGACATGGGCGAGTATAAAGTCATTGCTGAGAACTCGCTGGGAAGATCAGAGTGCACCACCAATCTCACAGTGAGAGGTAAGGGTCTACATGAAGAACTCACCTCATTGGATGAAAATAACACCATTAAGCACCTGATGACAGCTGGGTTTCCCAAAGCTCTAAGTACAATTTTATAAGTCATACTTTATCCCTAGGCTAGTTTCCCAAAAGCATAATTATCTACTTACTATGTAAAACCATTTATAAACTCTTAGACCTTTTTTAGCTGAAACTGAACTTTTATGAAACTGTCTTATCAAAGCATCAATATTTAGGGGTTCAAGAGCGTAGCACTGAAACCCTATTGTAATTGTTAGAATGGCCAAGGATCAGCAATTTCCATGTAAAACTGATCAAGCAGACCAAACCATAAGCCCTAGAGATTTGAAACTTGGAGGGATGGTAGTACTCACACCACGATCAAAAGTACCATATCTCCTAAAAAACTCCTGAAGTGTTCATTGCAGGCTCAAATGTTGTTGGAATCCAAAATTTTGGGGTATTTTTTGAAAAACCTACTTTTGCTAACTAGTCCTAAGTTTCTCGCCCAATCGGAACCAAACCAGTGCAGGAAGATTCTCTGGACAGTGAATATCAATAATTATTAAAAAAAGTTGAACTTTCGATTCTCCATCGCAAAGGGACGCCAAAACGTTCGAAAGGGGCAGGGCCACTTTAACTAAAAAGACTATAACTTTTGAACGGAATGAGATGTCTTCGCCAAACTCACAATGCATATGGTCATGTGAAAAAAGTCGCTCATCTTGACCACTTGGTGGCGCTATAATAGGGAAAAATACATAAAAATGGCCATAAATACACAGCTGTTTGTCCTATCGACGTGAAAATCGGTACACAGTCTTGGTCCAAAGTGCCACAAGCATCTATAAGGAAATTTGCTTATTTAAAAAAACAGGGCCGCCATATGCCGATGAATATTGAGCACCTATTAGGCAAACTTAACAGAGGGTGATCGGAACAAAACTCAAATACAATTACCTGTATTTGCCAAAAATGCTTTTTGAAATCATTGACTTAGTTGGTTACAGGCTTGCTAAATAATGTTTAATATCTTTTTTCATATGTGCTTAAATGCCTTAAAGCACTTAAACCCCGGTAATCGCTGCTTGCAACTATATTTAGTAAAGCTTAATCATTTCCAATGCCTTGACAGAACTTCACGTATTCAGCAGCATTTTCAAACTATTTTCATGATGTGGAGTCAAACTCCTGAAGATCCCGGCAAGCACTGTGGTCTTTGGACCTGGCAGTAACAATGCACTTACATTTTACTAACAAGCATTCTATATGCTGGTTTGAGAAACAAGCGTCGATCCATCCAAATACAGGGTGATCTTGCATAATCTGCAGTAATATTGGGAAACTTAACAAATGCCACTCAGAAAAGTTACTAAATGACAAAATGAAAACATCAAAGTGCTTCTGAATCCAATCCAATTTTACAAGGCATCCAACCAATGCAACAAAAAAGTTTAAGAAGTTTAACACTTCTGTTTTAGATATTTAAATATGTTGACTCATAAACAAAGTAAATTCAGTAAGTTAATAACATTTGTTAACTACATTAGTTGCCATTACCTAACAATAAAATATTTCTTAAGCACTTGTATAATGAAACAATATATCTTCAGAAATCCTTAGAATAACTCAAATATTTAAATATAGAAGATATTCAAAGCACATTCAGAAAGTGTAGAATATTTTATACATACACTGCAAATAAATTTAATCTAACACCTTAACCATACTTCCTTTGTTTTTCAGAATAAAACCTTGACGCGGAGAGGATGTCAACACATACCGCTTGCAAATCACTGTGTTGTTTTTTGGATTTTAGGCGTTTGTAGAACTACAGCATTGAGTATTTTTGCAGAAAGATAGCTCATGGAAATGCTATACACTTTATGGCCTTATGATACAGAAACATTAGAATCAAATGCATGTGATAAACTACTTATCGTCTTACTGTGTTTAACAGCATAAAAACCTGAAAACATAAAGAAAAAACTCTTGGTGTTGTGCCGCTTGGGTGGCTGATGCTTAATACGCCATGCTTACCTAATCCTGTTTGGCAATGATTTTACTTCAGCTTAGTTCAGGTTTGGGGGGTTTTATTGTTCTTGTACGCAATTTAATTTATTAATTTATTTATTCTTGGCTTTTGTGTATGTATCCTGCTCTTTCACACTTTAACAAATTCAATTACACTACAGTTAAAAAAAAAGGAAAAGTGTAAAGTGCTGATTTCTCGCATCCATTTTTTTTTGGCTTGTCTGGAAATGAAAAAATGTAAAAGAAGCTTTTGCTTCTTCAGGTATGCTTTATCAACAAAAATGGTTTGGTGTAAATAAAATATTCAGGTTCTTTGAACAGCGTACTTGTGTATCGACCGTTATTGTACTTTATCATTACAAATCCATTACTCTGTGTGTGTATTCAAAGCACAATGATCCGATTAGTAATCCATGATTCTATGCTCCTAAAATTCTCAAGAGCTGTTTTTCTGAGCACATCCATTCAGAAACAGACAAAGCTAGAGAGAAATATAATACCGAAGTCCCATATGAATGCATACAGATGACACCATAAAGTCTCACTTAGAAGTAAAGCCCGAACATGCTGTCCTTGTTATATTTGGACTATTTTACTGCCAATACATTTTTTAAATGGCCTGACAAGGTCCAGCACATGTAACATCAGTACGGTGCTCCTGTGGCGTGGTTATGTATGTGCTCATGTGTATATGTCAGACTTAAGAGTCACTACATCATCATGATTTATGACCTCTCTGTCTCCTGTGATCCATATATGGGCCATAACGTCCCGGCCTGACCATACCAATGTAACTTTAAACTCGTATCCAACAAGCACAGGATTATCTGTCTTGGCCAGTTAAAATTTTACACAACCTATAAATCATTTAGCATAATTTATCTCCAAAACAATTGCATTAAGCATCAACAAACAATGTTTTCTTTTTTGGTCAAACGAGAGCCATTATATTTTGTTAATATAGGCTATATTAGTTTTATATGATCCGTTCAGCATTTTAGAAACAAAATCATAATTATTAGTAGGTTCAAGGCACGTCATTTTGAGAAGTACAAGCTTACCTTTCTCACATCAGGAGGAAGCTGCTCCTTCTGCTGTCACCGCTGCGCCGCAAGCTAACTCCTGGAGTTTCTTTTTAGTGGAGACCCCCTAAGCTTCATTCTCCAGCCTGGTCCCATATCTAAGGGAGGAGTCACAGTTCTTCATCACACTTGTGTCTTTGATCAGTACTCATGGGTAAGCTTATCCTTCAGCCAACACCCTTGAGGAGCAACAGGACACCTTGGAGGACCATCTCAGTTGGGTCGCAAAGGTGAAGTCAGCACTCAAAGCTGAACAAAGAGCACGGGACACAAGTCACAAAGTAAGTAGCCAATGCAATCTTTAGTACTTGTACTATTATGCTACACTGCACCAAGATTATGCACAAGGACTAATACACCTGGCCTATCAGGTTGGGGTTGGATAAATTGTTAAACTGGCTGTGGATTACTGCATACCATGCTTTGACCATAACTATGTACTGATTTTGTACTATTTATGTAGGTAAAAGATCATTTGGACTGCATCTTCAATTAATTCACATAAAAAATAGCATGTACAGTATTGTTTGTGTAATTATTGCTTTAGCCAGTGGGTAATATGAAAGTTTTTTATGCCATTTCATCATGTGATTATTACTTCTAAACACAAATAGAAATGAAAACGTTTGATTCCCACCAGAATAGTTCTCAGAAAGATGAACAGAGACATCTGTTGGGACAAAAAAAATTGTCAGGATGGTCTCTATTCCTTTCAAAGTGGTTTCCTATTATCATGCAATGATAAGAGGATGCTACACCATCTGTTTTCTTAGTTTGGAGCAATGTGTGTGACATGCAGCATTTTCATTGATCTATAAATGTAAACAATGTTTATTTTAGGCCATTATCTTATTTTTATTGATCCCACATCACTCCACAGCCAGCAACTCTGAGATTTCTGGTCAATTATACTGGAATGCAATTACTTTTAATGGGTTAGAGAACATTCAATGATGAAAATAGATCAGAATTTATGGATTACTGAGAAAAACAAACAACATGTTCACAATATAAATTATTTTAATTATTAATTTGATACAGCATGTCATAAAATGCATGCATTTGCAAGCCTAAATATGTAAATGGATAATGATGATGAGAACTAATTTATATAATTTACCTCAATATCTACAATTCTATCTCCGTAAAGTACCGCAGGCAATCCTAACAGCAGGGTAAGCAGGGTAAGGGAAAAGATCATTTAATAAGTCATAAAAACTGACATAAAAAAAATGTCAAAGCAGTAAGAGAAGACTAGCTGCCATTAATGGGGGGTTGACATCTTAGGACACGAGAGCCTTTCCAGGCCTCCCTTGGGCATATTTATAAATCAATCATATGTCTCAGTTGCTAGGCATGGCTATTTTTCATCTCCTACAAATATGGTTATCCCTGATAAGAAGCTGTCTGCAGATAAACTTATCTTGATGTACTGCTTACACTATAAATCAACACCTAATTTATAATTGTATGATTATAGCATGTTCTGTCACACAGTATCTACCCATATTTAACTATATATATATATATATATATATTAGGGCTGCCAAACGATTAATCGTGATTAATCACATACAAAATAAAAGTTCACGTTTGCCTAATATATGTGTGTGTAATTATTATGTATATATAAATACAAGCACATTAATATATATATTTAAGAAATATTTACAAGTATATGTATTTATTATAATTTTTATATTATTAATATTATATATAAATAAAAATATTTTGTACATAAATAATTTCTCTTAAATATATACATTAATTTGTGTATTTATATATAAATAATAATTACACACAGTACACACACATATATTAGGCAAACTCAAACTTCTATTTTGTATGCGATTAATCGCGATTAATCGTTTGCCAGCCCTAATATATATATATATATATATATATATATATATATATATATATATATATATATATGTAGTCAGTTAGAAAAGCATATTACATGTATAAAAATAAATATTATTATGTAATAGTTTCTAACACACTTTTATTATTTATTAATTTTTTCTACTTTTTTACACATAAATATTAAAAGGATGGCATAGTTTATGAAACCTTTCAATGTAGCTGTTATGAAATGCATCTGGGAATAGCATTACTATCATAGGAGATTGTGGAGAAATAGAGCTCTTGAAAAATGTTGCCACTCTGCATTTAAGGTGAGAGTGTGCGTCAGAGGTGTTTTGATGGATAGTTTTATGAGGTATGTGACCTATAACAGACAAAAACATGCAGGGCTACTTGACTCACACCAGTGGGCACATGCTAAAGTGTTAATTGAGAAGGGAAGCCCTCAATTTACAGTCGCTTTAAATTACTACTCTACAGAATGCAGCCATCTTTATCATGCAAATCTGTGAATCTAGTTTTAAACATGTCAGTTTACTGTAGGTCTTTCATACAGCATACATGGCCACAAGTCCTGTAAGGTCACAACCACTCATCAGTTTACCAGAAACAAAACTAATGAGGCTTAACAGCTAAAAGAAGCTTTAGAAACCCGTCCCGTCTCAATAAACACCCAAGCTGTAATCCAAAAAAAACATAATTACTGCATATTTCTTGCTAACAATTTGCAGCCACCACCTCCAGACACAATTATTGTCTCTATCGTCATTCTAAGAAACCTATCTAATAGAGTCTTCAGGAGGTATGAGGTTTACTCGAAATGTGTCAGCATTACATTCCTGTAGCAGACATATTGCTTAAATCCCGAGGTTGCGGATTGGTGTAATTGACACTGTTGCCATCCTTTTTTTCCTTCTTGTGACTGGCCCATGAATTACATTCTAGACAGCTGGAGTGTTCGTGTTGCTGTAGAGAAAAGCTGACAGAAGCGCTTAGCTTAGCCCTGCTGCTAAGCTCCATGCTCCCTGCCTCAGGGAACAGTCATGATCTGAGTCAAAAAATTCATTATGCTTCCTCATCAGAACTACGTCTAGCACTTTTTCAAAAGCAATATGTTCTGGAACTTTGCCCTAATTTTATAACAATCACGAAACCTGAAAGATTAACCACATCGACCTCAACAAATACGCTTTAAGGCCTGAATTCACAGTGAATTCCAAAAACGAAAATTAAAAATGAAAAGTTATTACATCTTTCAAATTTATTATTTTTCTGTGGACTGCAGAAATACACAAAATACCCAGGCGAAGAAAGTGCACTTCTATAATGTGCTCTATTTTGACAGACTAATTTTGTACTTAATGCACTAAAAATTATTCTTTAGTACTTCTGAAGATAATCTCAAGAACATGTACTCAAATGTGCTATGTTGGGACACCATGAATGTGAACTAAAATGAGCTTTTAACATACTATCTCTGTATTAAAAAATGTATCTAGTTACCACTTGTAGTACACTTAAACCTACCAATTATTCATGGTGTCCCAAAATAGCACATTTGAGTACACTTAGATGTTTAAAGATTATCTTCAGAAGTAGTGTTAGTGCAATTAGTGTGTGAAAATAGAGCACATTAAGTACATTATGGAAGTGCACTTTTTTCACATGGGTACATTTCACAAAACAAATCCGTGCAATTCAAAGTAAAAAGACCAAAACTAACACAAATCAGTCCCATTTGTGAATGAATCGTTTAGACTGATTTGTGAACCAAATCAGTGGCTCAAGGGAGGGAAAAAAATCTAGCTCAGAAGAACAATTTGTTCTCTGATCCAATTATTGAGTTCAAATCATTGACTTAACGGTCCGTTTACAGCAGTTCTCGGGTTAACAGAGTGTAAAATAGAGTAAAAGATTCCTTTTGGAAAAAAAAAAACACTTTAAAATCTCTCATCTCATCGTTTTCCTATAGAATAAAGAAACTCCTACAGAACATAAGGATGACAGAATTTTAATTCTGTAAATAATTTGGGTGAACTACTCCTGCAAAACAGTTAAAATTTCATACTTGTAATGATTTTTTGGCCTAACTAATGTTATTCATCCCACAGGACCGAGTTCTCTGAATCCCACATGCCAAGATGAAATTTACAAAAAGTAAAGCAGAGGAACCCACTGCTCCTGGGCAAGGTAGATTTTCATCCACCCATTTTCAGCAAATCACTGAGAACCTTTTCAAAATCTATTGATTTCATGTATAAAGTATCACAGCTTTTAAAATTCTCTTTTCATTCCTCAGTGGCCATTAAGAAGCGATCTAAAGTCCCAGGAGTAATGATCACACAGTTTGTGAAGGAAATCCCAGCAGGAAAAAGTCATCCCGACTTCTCCCGCAAACCCATCGCCTTGACTATTCAGGAAGGTACAGTACAACAGCTCAAAGCATCTTTAATGCTCAAAGAAAAGACATAATGACTGTGTTTTTCAGAAGTACTCAACTGACTTTGTTAAACCCTTTTCTCAGGAAAGTTTGCGGTTTTCAAAGCCATCATCACAGGAGATCCAACACCAACTGTGACATGGGCTCGAAACAACGGAGATGTATCTGATCCTGAAAGATACATTGTTTCTTATGATCCAGTCTTAGGAGAACATCAGTTACAGGTGCCATATTGTCTGCAACTTGTTTAACACCATTAATTTTTCATTAAAAACATGTATTGTTTCATATTCTTACATCCGCTTTCTTACATCTGCTATTGTTCTATTATTATTCAAAACCTATAGTATTACTGTATTATCCAATAGATGCCCAATGTTGGAGTTGATCAAGCAGACACGTACAAATGTTATGCAAATAATGAATATGGACGAGCTATAGTCACAGTCACACTCAACGTGATAGAAGGTCAGTGTAAAACCTCTAATAATTGTACCTTGGAAATTTGTGGCAAGCAGAAAGTACAAATAAAACAAGTGAATCAATTATCTGACTCGGCTGTGCTGAAAAAAAATCATTCCTTTTTTTTCAGTCGGGTTCAAGAAGGGCAAAGCAATGCAGGAGGCACGATTAGGTCTGTTTGCATTCAAGTCTTGAGTGAATCACAAAAGATAAAAAAATAAACAACCAAATATTTTAAATGCAACCTCTCCTGCAGAATATAGATAAATAGAGAAAGTATATTTATTTTCAGAGCAACGAGAGAAAGCAGCAGCTGATTTAAAAAAGACCCTGAGGACCCGGTAAGATCTTGCTGATCATACCAATGATGGTTCTAGCATTCCGAATGGTTGTTTATCTTTTTTTTTTATTGAAATGCAGAAGTGGCTGCGTGTGTCCAGCCTGACCCTAGTAGTTCCGGGAAGGGGTGTTCACGGCGTATTGTGTTTTTGCAGAGCCGAACAAAAGGAGGAGAGGAAAGATGGAGAAGTAGATGAGAAATTTTGGGAACTGTTGCTGAGCGCTGATAAGAAGGACTACGAGCGCATCTGCGCTGAATACGGGGTGACTGACTTCCGCTGGATGTTGAGGAAACTGAACGAGAAGAAAAAGGAAATAGAAGAGCAGCAGTCGCAGGTGCGTTTCAAATGAACAGTGAAAAATCATTATGTACTGCTGAGGGATATTCATAAACCCTATTAAAAAGTTTCGCTAAGGCTTAACCAAATCCATCAAACAAAATAATAAATGTCATAGTTTTCAACACATAAATACACTGCCACTGGAAATGAATGTGATGTGTGAAATACCTCACCAGTCTCTATTACTATTTTTGCTCAAGAAGTGCGTGTGCTAAATGCCTGTGTAAATCTAGCCTCTGGGGTGTCTTTTGAAAGTTTCGAAAGTGTATTTTTAACTTGCTTTTCCTCAGTACATCGAACACCTGAGCAACCTGAGACACATTGAAATCAAGACGCCCGGATGTGCCGAATTTGAATTTGAGATGGATCTCAAAGATCCCAATGCCAGAATCTTCCTCTTCAAGGTTAAGCAATAAACACATTTTTGATTACTTTACTTTGAATTTTTAGATTCATTTGCAAAACATATCTGCATTTTGTTTGTCACAGGATGGTGTTATGGTTCCATTTACCTCTGAAACAGATGAGAAGCATTCTTTGCGTCAAGTTGGCAAGAAATTCATCTTCAGCGTACATGGTCTGAGTGCAGAAGATGCTGGATTGTATCAAGTCGATATTGAGGGGGTCAATGTCTTCTCCACTGACTTTAAAAGTGAGCTTTAAGCATTCAGCTATCCACTTAATGTTTAACATTAACGTATAACATCAAAAGGATAGACAAAATTCTGTCAGGATTTACTCAACCTCATATTTTTCCATCATGTTTAAGAATTTCTTCTGTGAAACAATATTTTGAAGAATGCCTGAACGTTCTATACAATTAAAGTGGATATATGACTTAAGACATGTTGAACAACCTGAAACTTAACTTAGTAATTATACTGAAATCACCACATTAGCTTTCCAATTTCATCTGCACATGGATTAAAATTCAAAACATTCAAAAAGGGGAACATTGTAAGTCAACAGCTTTTTACAATTTGGTACTTGGCATGGAGATTCATGCAAAATATCTCCTTTTGTGTCTCAGAGAAGAGAGAGAATAGATAGAGATAGAATATGAGTGTGAACATATGAATTTTCATTTCTGAATGAATTATGTCTTTACATGTGGGAAAACTGACAACTGAGGAATGCTGACAACTACTTACAGTGATAGTTAACCCAACATGAAAATTCTGTTATTAATTACTCACCCTCATGTCGTTCCAAACCCATAAGAATTTTGTTCAGCTTCGGAACACAAATGAAGATATTTTTGATGAAATCCAAGAGCTTTCTGACCCTGCATACAGCAACACAATTACACATCCAAGGTCCAGAAAGGTATTAAGGACATTGTTAAAATAGTCCATGTAACATGAGTGGTTCAACTTTAATTTTATGAAGCTCACAACAGTACCAGGCCTGCATTATTGTTGAATAAAGTTATTTTTATTTTCATTGCGCACAAAAAGTATTCTCGTAGCTTCCATGAACTATTTTATCGATGTCCTTACTACCTCTCTTGGCCTTGAACGTGGTAGTTGCTGTCTATGCAGAGTCAGAAAGCTCTCGGATTTAATCAAAAATATTACATTTGTGTTCCGAAAACGGGTTTGGGTAAGTAATTAATATAGAATTTTCATTTTGGTTAAACTATGCCTTTAAAAGTTGCTGTTAATGTAGTACTATTAAAACATTTCTTTGATTTTAATAAAAAACTATTCATTTATACAGTATCTTACCAAATCAAATACAGTTTTAGGTTAAAGCATGCTTTTGTTTTTGTCTTTACCTTTACAGTTCCAGCGGTAGACTTCTTGGTTAAGATTCAGGAAGTGAAGGCTGTGGAAAGAGAGGATGCCGTGTTTGAGTGTGTCTTATCTGCTCCGTTCCCTAAGATCTCTTGGCTAGGCAAGAACATCCCCCTGGAACAGGGTGAAAAGTATGACATCTCTGTCTCGGAGGACATGCTAATTCATAGGCTGGTGGTGAAGGACTGTATGCAAGTGGACAAAGGCATCTATGCAGCTGTGGCTGGAATGAAGTCCTGTAATGCCTGGCTGATAGTGGAGGGTAAGATCAAATTCAGACATCACCCACATTTATCGGATTAATTGATAAACATGTTAAAGTGTGCTGAGCCTTGCATATCAGCCATGTGATAAATATTCATAAACGTATATCATTGCAGTTCACACATTTAACTCCCAGAGTAGATTTAAGTAGATATGATTCATAAATTCAAAATTAGAATCTTTTGTTCGCAGCCAAAAGTTCAAATTATTCTAATTAAATGAACACTGATTGCTGCAATTATACAGTTTTAGTATAGACCGACTTGAAAAAGCACTAATAAATCATTCATTCTGAATCCACAAAATTGACAATTTCAATAAAATACTTTAAATGTAAATGAATACTGAGCACAAAAGAAAACTGATTGCTTGCATTGTTCAAATGATCATTTATGTCCATTATATTTTTGAGAGAAGGATGTACGTGTGCAGTGTCATGTAGACATCCAGCAAGTTTTCCACTCAATGACCAGAATATTAACACCTCATTTCTATGTTGGTCTGCCCTTGGAACAGCTGACCCAGATCCGAACCACAGGGGCAAGAAGGCAGCACGCAAAACCACTCAAGCAGGAGGTGGAGGCGCAGACCTGATCAGGATCGCGGCAGAGCAACAGGAGAAACTGCAGAAGGAACGCGAGGAGAGGATGGAGAGAATGGAGCAGCTGAAACAGATTCAGGCTGAAGAGGCTGCTGCCAAAGAGGAAGAGAAACCAGCAGAAAAAGAAAAACCAGCAGAGGAAGGAACTGCGGCACCAGAACCGCCAAAACCAAAGGCTAAACCCAAACCCAAGCCTAAACCAGAACCCAAGACAGACTCTGAAGGCGTAGCACAAGAGTCAGAAGAGCCAGAACCTGAGCCAGAGGTGGAGGAGGAACAACCAGAGTCAGAGGAAGCCGCTCCACCACCACCAGAGGAAGAGGCACCCAGCGAGGAGCCAAGAAAAAGAGTAAGAACTGGGCCCTTGGTCCCAGACACCATTATCGGTAAGATTATAGTACTGATTTACCACTTCCATTTCCATTTTTTTAATAGCTTGGGAAATAAGAGTCATTTGCTCGACAATCTGACTTCACCTGTCGAGTTATTGATTGACTAAACAGAAATGGCTCAAATGAATCATTAACTTGGGAATTGGATGTTAGTCATGCTATATGGTTTCAATTTACTAAACAGAAAGGATTCAAAAAAATAATTTGCTTGAGAACCGGACTTGAGTGGTTATGCTGTACGTTTATTCTTCACTAAAAAGAATGGGGTTTTGACTTTAATAGTCATGCTGCAAGTTTTTTAATTCACTACACAAAATAGAGGTATTTGCTCGAGACTTCTTTGGTCGTGCAGCATTTTTCACACTGAACAGTAATGTGGGAAGTATTTTAGGACAGTGTTCCATTTGCATCAGCAGAAAAATGCATATGCGACAACCAGTCCTATTTTCTGTTGATCCTGCCAATGCATAATTTTACTGAAGATATAAGTTTAAGTTTAATATAACCTTATACCTGTTGTTCAGATCCAGGAGTTCACTTCACCAGTGGACTGTCAGATGTTCATGCCATCATTGGTCAGTCAGCTGAAATGGTGTGCAAACTCAGCAGTGAAAAATGTGATGGCGTTTGGTACAAGGATGGGAAGGAGGTAAGCAGACATTTTTGATGCTTAAAATCCCAGTGTAATAATTAATAATACACAGTGATTGTATTTAGTAAGTAATAATTCTGTTGAAATATCTATATAGATAACAGCCACAGATGATCTAAAGATAGTCAAAGATGGAGCCGTCCATAAACTAATTGTATCAAACTGCAAAGAGGATGACAGTGGAAAGTACCGCTTTGAGGCAGATGGACGTAAAACTGAGGCGATGCTGGTCGTTGAAGGTAATTAGCATTGCATGTACAACATATAGAGTAGCATTTTCTGGTAAGTCAGAAACTCAGTCAATAAACTCTATTGTATACTGTGTTTCAGACCCACCAAGGATGAATCAGGATGACTTGGCTAAATTCTCAGAGCCTGTGATAATCAAGGTTGGCCAAAATGCCACTTTCAAAATGGACTTTGTAGGTCGTGAGCCAATGAAAGTGCAATGGTACAATGAGGGCGAGGAGATGCTTGATGATAATCACATCAGGATTGAGAAGTCAGACAGTCACAGTCGCCTTCTACTTGTGAAATGTCAACGCAAAGACAGTGGAGAAATAAAGCTGAAGCTCAAAAACGAGTTTGGAACCATTGAGGCCTTTTCAAGACTCATCGTTCTAGGTTGGTACTTGAAAAGCCATGTAGCATTCACATGTAATTAAGAAGAGAATGTAAAATAACCTGTCCCCAATGGAATTTGTGAATATAATCCAATTCATAATGTTTCTATACACCACGTTCTACAAAGACCATCAAGAACACAATATTTCTTTCTTGTAATTCAGATAAACCCACTAACCCAATGGGACCTGTTGAAGTACTAGAGGCCTCAGCATCTTGTGTGGAGTTCAAGTGGAGGTCCCCAAAAGACGATGGTGGTTCTCCTATAAAAAACTACTACATTGAGCGTAACCAAATTGGACGCAACACCTGGACAAAAATTGGAAATATCCCCGGAGAGCCCCATTACAAGGACACTGACGTGGATCATGGAAGGAAGTACTGCTATCGCATCAGGGCCTTGACTGCAGAGGGCACCAGTGATGTTTTTGAGACAAATGACATCCAGGCTGGCACCAAAGGTGAGGTTACATGTGTTTAGATCTTGAGCAGAGCATTAAGATGTCACTGAAAATGTAAGTAAACATAGAAACTGTTATATGTAAAAGACTGATTTGTTACAGCATATCCCGGACCACCATCTACACCCAAAGTGGTCAGTGCCTTCAAGAATTGCATTACTTTGGCATGGTCACCTCCAACCAACACTGGTGGAACCAACATTGTTGGCTACAATATGGAGAAACGCAAACGGGGCAGCAACTTATGGGGTCAAGTGAACCCCCCTGATGAGCCAATCAAAGGTTTTCTTTATATTTTGCAGATCTCAATCTGCCATTTAGTGCTTTTTATAAAACATGTTAGATTTTACTTACATTTCTTTCACGCATTGTCATCTTCAAGGCAAACAATATGATGTGAAAGATGTTGTTGAAGGAATGGAATATGAATTCCGTGTTTCCGCCATCAACTTCTCTGGTGCTGGAGAGCCAAGCACACCCTCTGAATTTGTGATAGCCAGAGATCCAAAAAGTAAGACAACAACACTCAAGTGATTATCACATTGACACATTTTATGGTACAAGATGTTCAAAATCTGCTGGAATAAAGCACAAAGGAAGAAGACAAAAAATAATAATTTTACAACTGAACTACCCTGACCTTTCTGTACTTCAATTTGGGATTTCAGAACCCCCTGGAAAAGTCATTGACCTGAAAGTCACAGATTCCACCTATACTTCTTTGTCTTTGAGTTGGACTAAACCAAAGGAGGAGGAGGGTGTCCAGGATGAAGCTAAAGGTTATTTTGTGGAATTAAGGCCAGCTGAGAACACAGAATGGGGTCGCTGCAACTCCAACCTACTCATCACAACTTCCTATACAATTCTTGGCCTCAAGTCGATGGCTATGTACTGGGTCCGAGTGGTTGCAACCAACGAAGGAGGTGATGGGGAACCACGAGATCTGGACAACTACATCATTGCCATGCCTCCACCTGGTATAATTTGAATATATTTTTATAATATGTGTGCCAACAGTGTAAACACACTTTACATTTCTTGTTATTTTAAAATTTTAATTGCATTTATAAATTTTACAAAGGTGTTTATCCAAAGTGATGAAGACTTATTTTTATACTAGTTTATTTTACTATTAATCTAAATTTTGGAAAACAGTACTAGCAAAAATGTGCATGTGTCCAAAACTGCTTTATTTGTTTCAAATATTTAATAATCATTTTTAATTAGCATTCTATTTTTTTTAAGGTAAATATTGTTACATCAACATTAATTTGCTACTTCTCCAACCTCTTTTTCAGTAAGGCCAAATTTCACCAATCGGAAAATGAAGAGCTTTATGGTTGTGAGAGCTGAAAATTCTGCTCGAGTCAACATAAACTTTGAGGTATTCCAATGCTACAGAACAAAAGGGTGATAATTACTAAACAGGCATTACCCTGTCTTCAGATGTCCTATTTTAATAAAATATTAACTCTCATATGCAGGCATCCCCAATGCCAACTATAATTTGGCTGAAAGATGGAATGCCTGTGTCTAAACGTGTGACCGTAAGCAATACAGATGGGATGTCCCAGCTCCTGATTCCCAGTGCTGAGCGCTCTGACAGTGGAATCTACACCATCATAGTCAAGAACATAGTGGGTCAGGAGACGTTCAGTGTTGAGATCAGAGTGACGGGTGAGAGAGCCAAGCACATCAGGCCTGAAATCTAATTTGCTTACTGCGATTTTGCACACAGAGTGTGTCTCCGGATAAACATACTTGTTCGTCCTGGAACAACATCAACCAATCAGATTTTAGGGTTAGACTAAGTGCTGAGTCTTCAGCAATTTCACTCTGATTTCAGTGGTTGTTATTATCCGTTCCAGGAAAACATGTTTATCAAGGAACACATCCTACTTGGCAAAATCTCTAAGATAATATTAAGGAACATTATGGATTGTGTGGATACCTGGCATGTTTGCAGATGATCCAAAGCCACCTGGCCCAGTGGAGCTGGAAGAAAATGTCCCTGGCACATTGACAGTTTCTTGGGAACCATCTCCTGATGAGAAACGAGATAATCACTTGCACTATATGGTGATGAAACGAGACTCCATCAAACGAACCTGGCATACAGTTGCAGACCGCTTATTCAACAACAACTTCACAGCAGTCAACATCATGCCAGGAAGGGAATATAACTTCCGTGTGTATGCCAAAAATGACATAGGCCTCTCAGAACCATCTGAGTCCCGAACATGGGGCATTATAAGGAAGAAAGGTGAGCTGGCTGGTACTTCTACCTCCTTTCGATCTACTCTTGACAAAGAATATTAGAGTTAAAGTCAAAAGTTTACGTACACCTTTCAGAATCTGCAAAATGTTAATTATTTTATCAAAATAATAGGGATTTTTTTTTACATTTACATATAGAGAAAATGTAATTGATTTTATAAAAATTACCCTGTTCAAAAGTTTACATGCTGTGTTGGTACCTTAACAATCCACAGCGGGTTTTTTTAGTGATAGTTGTTCATGAGTTCCTTGTTTGTCCTGAACAGTTAGACTGCCCGCTGTTCTTCAGGAAAATCCTTCAGGTTCCACAATTTTTTTCTTTTTTCAGCATTTTTGTGTACTTGATTATATAATTGACTATAAATCATATGATTTTGAGATCCATCTTTTCACATTGAGGACAACTGAGGGACTCATATGCAACTATTACAGAAGGTTCAAACGCTCACTGATACTTCAAAAGTAAAAACAATGCATTAAGAGCCAAGGGGGTGAAAAGTTTTTTAATTTGAAGATCAGGGTAAATTTAACTTATTTTGTCTTCTGGGGAACATCAGTGAGCATTTGAACCTTCTGTAATGGCTACATATGAGTCCCTCAGTTGTCCTCAGATGGATCTCAAAATCATACAGTCATTGCTGGAAAGGGTTCAAATACACAAAAAATGCTGAAAAACAACGAATTTGTGGGACCTGAAGGAATTTTCGGAAGAACAGCGGGCAGTTTAACTGCTCAGGACAAACAAGGGACTCATGAACAATTATCACTAAAAAAAAAAAAAAAACACAGCTGTGGATCATTTAGGCAACAACACAGTATTAAGAATCAAGTCCAGTTTTTATAAATTCAACTATTATTTTTTTCTGTGGACTATATGTAAACATCTTTTATGTGAAATATCTTATTCAGGTCAGTGCTAAATTTAAAAAATAACATGCATTTTGGTAAAATAATTAACATTTTTGCAGATTCTGCAAGGTGAATGTAAACTTCAACTGTAAATCTGCTTCTTGTTTTCTTATCCTCTGCAGAAAAGTTCAGCCTCAACTTAGCCCCGTCCAAAACTTGCAACTTTGACTCCGCTCCCGTTTTCACGGTTCCCCTGAAGATGCACACTACCCCGGAGAAATATGAGTGTTACATGAGCTGTGCGGTCAGAGGTGACCCCACACCTCATATCACCTGGTACCGCAACAACATCAGTCTTAACACTGACACCAACTACTACATCACTAACACCTGTGGAGTGTGCTCCATGCTCATCTTGAGAGTCGGTGCCAAAGACAACGGAGAATACAAAGCAGTGGCAGAAAACTCTTTAGGCCGTGCCGAATGCAGCACACAGCTGACAATCCTAGGTATGTTGTCAGAATATGTGTGAAAACAGCAGCTGTGGTTTGACTTTGTGTACATAGAAGTTGAGCTACTATACACTGAATATCTATAAATAAGTACCTGCATCAATGTAAATTAAAAAATATGTATATATACACTGGCGTTCAAAAGTTTGGTTGGTTGTTTATGAAAGTAGTCTCTTGCTCACCTGCATTTAAAATTGCAAAATATTATTACGATTTACAGTAACTGCTTTAATATATTTTAAAATGCAGTTCATTCATGCATGCAGAGCTGAATTTTCAGCAGCCATTAGTCCAGTCTTCAGTGTCACATGATCCTTCAGATATTCAGTCTAATACGCTAATTTGCCTCTTAAGTAACTTTTCTTATTATTATCAATGGTGAAAACAAGGTTGCTTAATATTTATAGAAATCACAAAAATATAAAAATGTCTTTTCCCTTTGATCATATAGCTCTGAACATTCTGCTGGTTGGGAAAAATATTCCAAGTATTGTATCTTTGAGTAATTTCTGCTTTTTCATTTTTCAGAGTGAAATATCTGTATGCCATCTGGAAGACTCCACTGACTCATCTTCAATTTATAAACGTAAACATAATTGAAAACCCCAGCTAGGCATTTTAAGTTTATTAATGTGAACTGCACGTTTGATTTAAAGGAGAAGTCCACTTCCAGAACAGAAATTTACAGATAATGTAATCACCTACTTGTCATCCAAAATGTTCAAGTCTTTTTTTCTTCAGTCGTAAAGAAATTATGTTGAGTTAAACATTTTAGGATTTTTCTCCATATTAGGGACTGCTGTGGTGCCCCAATTTTGAACTTCCAAAATGCAGTTTAAATGCGGCTTCAAACGATCCCAAATGCGGTTGTAAACAATCTCAGCTAAGGAAGAAGGGTCTTATCTAGCGAAACGATCAGTTATTTTCATTAAAAAAAATACAATTTAAATACTTTTTAATCTCAAACGCCTGTCTTGTCTTGCTCTGCCTGAACTCTGTGTATTCTGACTCAAGACAGTTAGGGTATGTCGAAAAACTCTGATCATATTTTCTCCCTCAACTTCAAAAATCATTTCAAAATCATCCTACATCACTGCAGAAGTACCGACCCAGTCTTTGCAAAGTGAACATGCAAAGAAGATCAAATACCCTCAACAAAAAAGGTAAAACAGTGACATAAGACGATTTTTAAATTGAGGGTCATGAGTTGGGAATTTTTCGACATACCCTAACTGTCATAAACCGGAAAGGCAGAGTGAGACAAGATGAGCGTTTGACATTAAGAAGTATATAAATTGTATTATTTTTATGAAAATAACTGATCATTTCACAAGATAAGATCGTTTACAACCACATTTGGGATCGTTTGAAGCCGCGTTTAAACTGCATTTTGGAAGTTCAAAATTGGGGCACCATACCAGTCCATTATATGGAGAAAAATCCTGAAATATTTCCCTCAAAAAAACATAATTTCTTTATAGCTAAAGAAAGAAAGACATGAACATCTTGGATGACAAGGGGTGAGCACATTATCTGTCAGTTTTTGTTCTGGAAGTGGACTTCTCCTTTAACTGTGATATCAAGTACAATATTTTATTTGTTTCAAAGAGTATGCAACTTGTTTTGTCATTTGATCATTGTATTTCCTTGTCTGAAATTTGCCATCGACTGCCATCACAAATAAAAAGGAGTGATTTAAACGTATATAGTGCAACGAATTTACTGTCGATAAAACTGTTTAAAGCCATATTTGTGACAAACATTGGTCTCCAAATTTATCTTTTCTTATCTTATACTATTATGTTGTATGTGACCCTACTAGGGCAAAGGTTAAAAACACTTAAAAGTGAAAACAAGTAACATTTGCTCTTAATAGCTAGTAAACCTGCTTGCAAATGTCAGTGCTGTGCAATAACCTTCCCTGTAAATATCTGAAGTTGGCCATAAACCATGATCATAAAAAATCCCTCCAACCTCGAACAAGTAAGGATTGTTGAAATCTCCCCAACGGTAAAAGCATTTCCAAAATCAGTACAAAATATGTTACTCTGAGGCATTTTCAAATAAATGTCACCAAATGCAAGAAATAAATAAAAAAAGGGCATAAAAGTGTTTTATTTTTCATAGACCTGGCCTTGGCTCTTGCTTTATAGCTTTCCATTATTAACTTTCCCCTACAGGGACGAAAGTGCGTGCTGGTAGTAAATGGGAAATGCATATAAACCTGGTGGCAGATGTCTGGGTTAGCATGTACTGGGGTCAGAGAGGGACGAAGTCAAGTGGACAGATGGCAGCGCCTCTGTAGACAGGGAGTGGCCGCTAGCAGTTTGAGGAACTCTAAGTGAACATATATGTGAAAATATATCTGCAGACAACCAGCAGAAAGTAGATACAATTTAGTGCTGTTATGTCAAATTAAAGTATTGTATGTCCCTAATATTATTTGCTGCTGAATTCAGAGTTTGACATGGCAATAAATGCTTTTGACATACTAGACTTGGCCAAGCACTAAAACTTATACTACCCTTCCTAAAATATCTGTTCCTCCAACTGCGTATGAACAATATGTACATACTAAAGTGTTTATTAAAAACAAATGGAAATAAATCTTCAAACTAATAGCAGTACAAATGAACTTTGTCATGTGGGTTCTAGCTATAATTTGTAAGTGGATAAACAACACAAAACAAAGTACTGTAGCCAGTGGTCCAGAGAACTGACCAAAGCAAAATTAGAGAGGTGACTGTGCAAATGATCAAAAATTAACTCAAGTGTGCTTTTAAGGGATGTGCCCAAATATTGAATTCTGTTCGGAAAGGCGTGGAATAACACGTTTGGAGCCACTAAAGGGACATGGTTAGCCGCTTGCTAGCGGTAGCATGTTACATTACAGTGATAATATTAATAAAATTTCACTTACTACATAAAAAGAGCAAAGAGAAATGACTGATAGGATGATGGCGAATGATTTGCAGATCCTGAACAGCACAGACAAACATCTAATCTTGTAAAATGTGTGGTAAGTATTGCGCTAGGTAGTAAACAGAGCAGGTGTGATCCAGGGTTGTCAGGTTTCCAAAACAAAATCCGCCCAATAGCTGCTCAAAACTAGCCCAAAACTAGCCCAACAGCGTTTCGAGGAAGGTCCCGTTAAAAATCGCCTTAGGGGGGATAAAATACACGTTTTTTTTTGTCGGGGTTCCCTTGGTACATTCCTATTTCAGGGGCTAAATATGCAGTTACTGACGTAGCTTCAACCTGCAGACAAAAAAAACTGAAAAACAAAAACGGCAGCAACATTGTTAAAGTAAGCCAATTCTGCGGGAAAACCGCGGACTTGGCAACACTGGTGTGATCGCAAATCTCTAAAGTGAAAGTAAAAAACCCGAGCGCATTCAAATACGATTTCAATGCCCCGCATATTAATAGCGGCTCCCTGTTGCCCGCAATTTATATACAGTATAAATACACAATTATATAATTGCGAGAAAAAGCATTGAAATATAGGCCTATATTTTCTTCCCATCTTGTATTTATTCCCTTTAGGGGTTCCATAGTACAAGTCATTTCCTTTTCAAACCAGTTATTCTGAACTGCCTGTAATACTTAAAAATGTGCTTTATTTACAAAATAAAACATTAAAAGCACACATTTTACGAATGAATTCTAACTTGATATTGTCAAATGAAATGTTTGGGCAAAAACAACCTTGTTTTAAAATGTTCAGTTTTATTTCGCATTTAAGAATTAAAGAGTATGAACATTCCTAAAGTTATTATTATTATAAAACACGCAAGGGAAAATGTGCAGTCAGTTTTCACAATCAGCTGTGGGGTTGAATGAAGCATAATGATCGGCTGTCTGTACATTATCTCAATTATTCGATGGCTACTTACCAAATATATAAATAAATGGACATTAAATATTGAATTGAGTTTAAATTATTAATGTGAGAAGGAAATTATTAATGTAAGAAGGAAGACACTGCACAGTGATATGAAAGATGTGTCATGTAGAGACAATTATACAGTTCAGTATAAAAAAAACATATATATATATATATATAGAATATAATATTTTTTGTTATAAAATTCTATGTATATTATAATATTTTTTAAAGAATATGCTAATTTATTTGCATTTATTTGATCAAAAAACAGTAGTTTTGTGAAATATTATTACAATTTATAATAATAGTTTTCTACTTTTATATTTAAAACAATTTATTCCTGTGGTGGCAAAGCTGAAAACATTCATGCTGATTTATTATGAATGTTGAAAACAGTTGTGCTGTTGAATATTTTATTTGAACCTGTGATACTTTTTTGTCAGGATTCTTTGATAAATAAAAAGTTAAAAAGAACAGAATTAATCCTTTGTAACAATCAATAGTTTGACCTTTTTTTAAAAAACAAACAAACAAACAAACAAATAAATAAATAATACTTTTATTCAGCATGGATATAAAAATATATATGATTAATCAAAGTTAATTATTTCAGAGAGCAGTGAATTTAAAAACCTAGAATTATTACCAAAGCAAAACCGCAAACAGTGACAGGCAATGGCATAAAAATGATATATGCAGGGCAGTTTTTAGCAATGACATACATTCTGAACCATGCTGTGATGAGGTAATTTGATATCAAACAGACACTTCTTTAGGCAACCTAGGGTTAACTGCCATGGTCAAGGGATCAGATATAATAGGAACCTCAGTTTGAACTTCTGAATGGATCTCAGCCTGTTCCTGATTTAGCACAAATGACCATATTTGGAAGAGTTATAATACTGCGGATGCATTTTGTTGGTTTGTAGTTGCCTTTATTAATTGACTTGTATTTCCAGCGCACAGGCACACATTAATAATTTCCCTAAACATACTACCGAATAATACACTACATCAGAGCCTCAGACTGCTTGCCTCTTTATTTTGGAAATGACTAATTTAGACCACTCATCACAGAGAGGTCAGCTGTAATTTACATAATAGGTGTCACACTGTCCTCAGCAGTGTTCACGGCTGCCATAATGTAATTTATTAATAAACCAGTAGGAGTTCTCGGCTTGTGTTTAGGAAATGGTTTCAAGAGATAGTTCCATTTTTTAAGCTCCAAATAAATAAATGATCATATTAATATTTAGAAAAACATAATTTATCCTTATATCCTCAATGATTATATGCACATCTCAATGACTTAATACACCATCTCACAGAAATATTACGTCTCCATGAGGATTTAGGTAATTTTATATTATGCAAACAGGCTTGACATTTTAATCAGCACATAATGGCAGAAGACTTTCTAATCATCCTATCGTGTCCATTTATGCCTGTATTTATTCAGTTTGCAGCTCTTTTCCTCATTGTTTTAACTAGAGCACAAAAAAGGCATCCCTTGCATATTATTTATATGTAATATTTCCATTTCCCAGGTCGTTTCTGTATTCTCATCCCTTGTGCTGTTTGTCACCCCACACAGAGATGTGCAAAAATCTCTTATCATCCTACTGAGGACTCCGTTTTGGCCCCCAAGGTGTCCTTTATCAAAAGCGATGTTCATCCGCGCCTGACAGCGGTCAGAATGTATTGGTGTTCTTGCAGAGGACCTTAAAAACACTTGTCATTACTTCTCTTTGCCTCTAGCTTGTGGTAGGAATCAAATAAATTCAGTTTCACTAAGAGTAGGAGTTTCCAGCCAATCCCACATGTCCTCCTGTGAACCCGGTGCTTGGCATCTTACGGGCAGCTTAATGAAATTAATATATCGGATTTTCTGCCGTGATTGATATGCTACATCCAAATGTAAACCATAATCTACTCTGCTGAAACTTGGACATCAGCAAATCTGATTTATTGCAGGTACTTAAAGAAGAACTTATTGCACCTCTTTCTTCCCATGAAATTATAAAATGAACCTTTTGGATGTCAGCCATTATAATTGCCGGCGCTGAGAGACTCCAAAGTGGCAGTTAAAAACAAACTTAATGCAAGAGTCTGTCGGCAATGACCTTGAAGGCCACCAAACATTGGCTAATCCTGCTGTTGTGAAACCACCGACTGGTTAAAACGAGTGATTGAAGATGGCTGGTTTGAAGAAAAACATCTATGCCACCCTGCCATGTCTGGAAACAGTTTGCATTTTATTTTAATCATGGCTGACTCATCGCTGAGTCACTGTTTCATGTAGCAAATGAGCAAAAAAGTTTAATTTAGGGGATGCATATTCCATGCTATAGCAGAGAAGCGATATATTCAAGCACCTGTTGTAACTTACATGATTAGGTACTGTGAGGATACTGATAACAAAAAGTCTATTGAGGGTATGCATATGTGACGTCACCGTCAGCTGGAGTGGCTGTGGCTCCGCCCACTGAGTGGCAAAAAGACTGAGTGGCAGCTTTTGGTGCGACAGAACACACCCAACACCTCTAAAACCAGAACGAGTTTTGCAATTGACTGTACAAAGAGATTTGACAAGAAACCTGAGGTACATTTTACAGACTGCTGAAAGCTACTGAAAAGAGAACCAAATTAATCGCCGCAATTTAAAGAAACAAATGGTCTCCAGGCAGCAAAACATTTGCAGTTATCATTTCATGTTAATATGTTGAATTGTGCAGTAAAATCATATCCTACAATATGTATTATAGTATATCATATTGACAACTCATCAACTAAATATTTACCAACTTAAATTCTGCATAACTGGATGTTTTTAAATAAACACAGGCAAAAACTATATATGTTTTTCAACTGGACGATATGACGATATATATAACATTGATAGAAGTGATCATCGGGGTTTAGACCAACCTATTTTGCATTTACAAAAGGCGTCAAAATCAGACACATATAAGTGTTAGAAAATACGATTCCTGGCTGCATCAATATCCACTGACCACTGGATATTTGTTAAGTTGTTAGGTACATTATATCAAGTTCAGCAGCCCTTTGTTTAAACTGATTATCGTTTGTTTTACTCACGTTTTTACATCTTCCCTATTAAATCCGTTACGCTGAAGGTTCTTTTGCCACTCAGTTCGGCTGAGGGGGCGTGTCCTGGCGGAAAAGTGACGTCAATGCATACCCTCTATTAAAATGGTGCAATTTATCACGTTAATATGAAGGAATTGATTTTTCACAGGTATTTAAGCCATATCTATCTATTACTTAAGGAAAGTAATTACAAGCTACTAATTACATTCTCAGCAGCGTAATTAGATTACTAATTACTCTGTAAAAAGCACTGCATTACTTATTACTAAAATCCATATCAACCTCAACCAGCTGAACAATACAAGGATAGACACGAAGCTGCTCTTTTAATTCTCTCAAATAAATAATACAAAAATCACATAAATTATTCTTGAACTGACCAAAGTATTTAAAGAGAGATTACATTAAAAATAAAAACATACAATTGCTGTATAGTTTGTAAAGTATTTAATGCAATTAAGTTTCTATAATTAAATTACAAAAAAATAGTAGTAATTCAAAGTACTTTTTCAAGAGAAAAGTAATTAAATTACAGCAATTAATTACTTAACTAAGTTATTTTTTCCCTGTTTTGTTAATTGCACTTTTGCGTATATCTCATAAATTTCTATTTTTATTGTATGTGGGTGTATTTACATCTATTGATTGTGTATCTTTATTTGTCTTTATATTTATATAGTATGCTTGATCATGTTTTGAATATTAGCTTTTATATGTGAACACAAAACCAGTCATAAGGGTCCATTTTTTGATCCTCGACCCAAACTGAGATTTATACATCATCTGAAAGCTAAATAAATAAGCTTTCCGTCGGAAATGTATGGTTTCTTAGGATAGCAAAATAATTGGCCGAGATACAACTATTTGAAAATCTAGAATGTGAAAAAAAAAAAAAAAAAAATCTAAATATTGAGAAAATCACCTTTAAAATTGTCCAAATAAAGTTCTTAGCAATGCATATTACTAATCAAAAATTAAGTTTTGATATATTTATGGTAAGAAATGTACAAAATATCTTAATGGAACATGATCTTTACTTAATATTCTAATGATTTTTGGCATAAAAGAAAAATCGATCATTTTGACCCATACAATGGATTGTTGGCTATTGCTACAAATATACCCGTGCTATTTAAGACTGGATTTGTGGTCCAGGGTCACATATTTTTATGAATATTTAAAAAATATTATGTACTTTCTACATTAATTCAATCTTCAAGTAAATAAAAATGAAAACTTCATTCAGTCAAAATATTAAGATAAAAGAATAGTCCTAAATAGTCTTATCTTTTATTTCAAGTAAAAACATTTAATTGGTATCTTAGCCCTTGATTAAAACATGTTTCTGCTTAGGAGGGTTAGCCTACTTACAGTTCAGATGTGAAACGTTTAATTTAGCTGCCACTCCGGTAAATCTGATTACGTCTTCAACTACCACAAGATAAAATTTCATTGCTGCCAATCTCCTGTATAATTTCCTCCCCTCCCTGTAGGGGGAACCATGTCACCAACTCTGATGACTCTCCCTGGCTGTTACTGGGTAGTTAAGATTGTGATAGAGGGACATTGCCATTAAATTCCTTGAAGGATTTTATTAGCTTTATGAGACACCGTACTGGACTATCACACTGTTAAGCAGAGCTTAGAGAGAGGAGTTCACTTGGCTGTTGGTAAGTTAATTGCCAATCTACTGTTGCCCTGGACATTGTGGAAAATAATTATGCTTGTGACATCTCAATATCTTAATCTGCTTTGGTCTTTAAATGTCAAATTCCAGTTTACGTTTTACCATTTGCATTCTCAGTCATAAGCATTCAAGTAAACTTTTTAACCTAATCACAAAGTAAACAAACAGAACATTAAATCTAAACCTGATGAAGTAAAATGTATTACGTTGTGTATGAAGTGGATTTGCACAGTAGTATATTAATTTTATTTTGCTGACGCTGTGTTTGTTTATCTTAATCAACCGTTTATGTGTCAAAGATTTGTTTGGTACTAATCTTTGATTTGCTACCTCCAGGATGACTCACGCTGTACTGTTGAGAGAAAATATAGACATATTTCATCCTCAGGAGACACCTGGATGTGTATTTACCCTTTTACTAAGCTCTAAAACATTTTCCTCCACATGCTCTGGTATATTCTCATCGATTTTGGATTGTCAGGATAGTTGTATCCTTCAATCTCCTCAAATGATCTTTGTTTAATGATTTAAATTTATGTGGAACACATTGGCAGTAAATTTAAATAATATTGAATTAAATAACTAAATAAATACCTGTAGAGCTTTTAAATTAATTGGTTAATTCAGCATAATTAATTATCGCAACGATAAGAGACGTCCAACTTGGGTATGTTGTTTTAAGCAAAAAATAATTTCAAAATAAATAATTTTTAATAAACTTTCAATTTTTCCAATACATTTCTTTTTATTTTATCTGCCACAAGAATGTTTTTGAATTATTGTTTGGAGTCAACTGCTTATATATTTGATTCACTGCAATTATGATAACCATTTAAACAAATCATAACAAGAGTCCAATACAAAAAAAAAAAAAAAAAATTTGAATTGTATTTGCTACAGTTTGTACGCTGATTGTTTGGTGTCCTTGCTAAATGACTTTGGTGTAATAAAAAAAAATAAAAGTCTTTCTATATAATCCAGAAAAAGGACAGGGGATTCAGTTGCTAAGAGGATCCAAACTGGCTCATTTTAAAGTTCAAAGTCGTTAGATATGTTCCCCTCCTCCTAAGCATTTTAAAGATTTAGTCCTATTTGATTCACAGACAATCAGCTGAGACATTCTGGCACTGTTCCCAAACCCAGTGAGCTGGTTTGCTGTCTCTTAAGGTAGCATCCTAACTGAAATGGAACCTCAAAAGTGACCGTTTTGGAACACTGTATTGGCAGAATTGTACAAATAGCACTTCCAACAACATGCATGGGAGATTTTTCTTACAGTTTCTTACAGGGAGATTTTCCTACAGTTGATTTCAATATAGTTGCTATCATGCTAATAACCATAGTTAATCACACAATATTGAGTAAACCAGTCCAGGACTTTTTTTTACCGTGCACACTGCAATGCACCATGGGATTGTCCATGCTATGCTGCTTTAAAAACAACAGGTATCTTAGGCACCGTAATGATGCTTTCAAAACGGCCTACGTAGGCAGTGCACGTTTTGGACCCGAGCCACTGTCAAGTGTTCTAGTACCTTTGGTGCTTGATCTCAATACAGTGAGCTTTGCTTTAAAAGCTTTAATGTTCCTGCCAAAGCCAAGAACATGTGTGGCAGGTGTCCGGATTTAACATTAGCATGCTTGGAGGTCCACGTGGCCCGTAAAAACTAACCCCACTTTGCATCAGGCATCTGACCTCAGTCAGTGTACCGCAGGCTCGCTTTCAGCCACACTTCCCGAGCCAAGAAAAGAGCAGCGCCTGCGTTCCCGTGGATTCAGGGGCCAAATGTCTGAGCATATATATTTGACAAACCAAAGATTAACACTTTATTAAAAGTGTTAATCTTTGGTTTGTCAAATATACATGCTCAGACATTTGGCCTCTGAATCTACAGGAACCAAATAATGTTGTTAATACAAGATAAACATTATTCAGTTGCGGTAAAATAAACACAATATTCATTTCATAAAGCGAGAGCTTTTTGCTACAGGGAAAATTTCAAAAATTCGGCAGTGTTTTTCCAGTGTGTGTTTTCTTTAGAAAGGGCACCTCTAAATCATGTTTTTCACAGTCGAGGAAATGTACAAGGTGCTTAGTGATTCATCAGAACATTGTGACATTTACGATGAGATGATCTTGTTTATATGTGACGTGACCTATCAAGTGACTGTGTAACTTGCGACAGGCCTAAAAAGGCCAGTCTTGGGAACCCTATAATGTCACACACATGTACACCAGGCCATTTCAGATGACTTGAGATGCATAAATCAAAATCCTAATATATCTTTATTAGATATTCATGATAGGTCAAAGGCCGGTTAGAGTGCAACATGTAAGATTCTTGAATTTCAACTATAGCGGTAGATCAATGTTTACATAACCATTTTTAGGCAATGGACATCTTACATAGGAATTTGAGAGATTTGTTCTAAAAATCTATGATCTATGATTTGTCAAATAAAAATTTGTCAACTTGAAACAAACCCAGTTTACCTGTAACATATAAAAATTAGGGGATTTTCATAAACTTTTTGTCTGCATTCTACACTGAGAAAAAAAAAATGCAGTGTAGAATTTACTTTGAAACAATTCTTATTCAGATATTGTTATAAAATTTAACAAATAATTACAAAGCAAGTAACATTGGATTAAGTACAAATAATATTTTCATGTAAAAATGTTCTTTGATCTTAATTCAACTTTAGATATCTTGACTTGAAATAAACCCAGTTTACCTGTAACATACAAAAATTAGGGGATTTTCATACACTTTTTGTCTGCATTCTACACTGAGGAAAAAAAAATGTGGAATAGAATTTACTTTGAAACAGCTCTTACTCAGATATTGTTATAAAATGTAACAAATAATTACAAAACAAGTAACACTGGATTTTTAAGTAGAAATTGTATTTTCATGTAAAAATGTTCTCTTATCTTAATTTACAACCTTGAAACATAACTTTTTACAGCGTACAGTGCATATAAGTACTCATATAAGTACTAGTTTGCAGTACTGCAGTGACATTTCCACCTTGCTTAAAGTGCTCCACGGAAAAATGTCTCATTTATTTCCTGACCTATGTTTCAAAAGGAAGAACTCAGCGAGTCCGGAGATCACTCAAAACATGTCAGCATTGCATGCCGCAATGATATGTGTTGATCTCCTTTTAATGCTTGAGGCCAAAATATGAGTGACACCTGCTGACTTCTCCCATCATACACGACAAGGCAAATGATCAGAGACAGACAGGGCTCCTCTTTAACTCAATGTCACTTTCTGTCACCTGGCTCAAATCCTTGTTAAAAAAAAAAAACTGTCTGACACCAACAGGGATAGTTTGCATTCACTTTGAGAAGACTGTTAAAAGAACATACCATACACTGTCTGACCAAACTCGTGACCGTGCTCGAGATCGGCCCCCATCGGGCAGCATTTGGAATCTGTTCAAGAGGCGGATGATATTTCAATGAATCATCTGCACAGCAGGGGCTTTAACTACATTGAAGGTGCCAGAAAAACATTGTCATCAGCTGTAATTCTTCTAAGTGATGCTGGGACCTAGTGATCAAGTGATCTTAAGAGACTCTAGAAATGCAAGGTGAATGATTTACAGACTGAGAACATTTGATCAGCGGAGTCACGCAGGGCAGTGGGCATGTTCTGAGGTTGAGATATTAAGATTAGCACCTTGTTTACCTGCTTGATGAACATGGACAAGTCTGAAAGGCATACAATCACTTAGAGAGAGCACTTTGCATAGATTTAAATACATTTCAGCAGGACCTGTGCTCTGAAGCATCAAGGCCTGCAACTTCTCAAAATTTATGTAAAAAAATTATTAAAACATTAAGCATGCACAAACACTTTATTGTGGGGTAAAATAATGTAATCTGATTGTTTATTAAATTAATCATATACTCAAATATGGAGAAACAAGCATGCATCTTTTTTGAAGCTTGAGTGCAACATCTCAGTTGTAGAAAAATATTTCCTGTCTTATTCTCTGGATTGATGGTTTCTGGAAAAAAAAAAAAAACCCTTCTATCAACTATTACGTTGACTCCGCCTCAACAATTTCTTCAGCGAAGCCTTGCTATTATCCCGCAAAGCAATTTCAGGTATGACAGTGGCACTGTTTCAAAAATTACAGGTCATATTTTCAGTGTAGAGACCAATTTCTTGTCACCAGGCAGATCTCTATCTATCAATGGTCAGTATGAGCATGGCGGTTATTCGGAAATGCAAATTTACAAACAATTTATCATCTGTCATCAGAAATGGTTTACTTGCTCGGTAAATAAACAAAGGTACAGATCTTTCAATGCTTGAGTTTGATAAATGATGCTAAATTTAGCATCATTTTTCATGAAAGAAATGAAAAGGCTGTAACACCAGATTTGACTTAAAGGGATAGTTTACCCAAAAATTAAAATTCTGTCATTAATTACCCACCCTCATGTTGTTCCAAACCCGTAAGACCTTCATTCATCTTCAGAATACAAATTAAGATATTTTTGATGAAACTCGAGAGCTTTCTGACCATGCATAGACAGCGATGAAACTACCACATTCAAGGCCCAGAAATGTAGTAAGAACATTGATAACATCAGTGACATCAGTGGTTCAACAGTAATGTTATAATCCTCGACAAGACTTTTTGTGCGGAAAGAAAACAAAAACAATAAATGACAGAATTTTCATTTTTGGGTGAACTATCCCTTTAAAGGAGAAGTCCACTTCCAAAACAAAGATTCACATATAATGTACTCAGCCCCTCCAAGATGTGTATGTCTTTCTTTCTTCAGTCGTAAAGAAATTATGTTTTTTGAGGAAAACATTTCAGCAGTTCTCTCCATATAATGGATTGCTATGATGCCCCGTTTTTGAACTTCCAGAATGCAGTTTAAATGCGGCTTCAAACTATCCCAAATCCGGTTGTAAACGATCCCAGCCGAGGAAGAAGGGTTTTATCTAGCGAAACGATCGGTTATTTTCATAAAAATAATACAGTTTACATACTTTTTAATGTCAACCGCCTGTCTTGTCTTACTCTGCCTAGACTTTGTTTTTCTCCGGTTCATGACAGTTAGGGTATGTTGAAAAACTCCTACATCATGTTCTCCCTCAACTTTAAAATCATCCTATATCGCTGTTTTACCTTTTTTGTTAAGGGTGTTTAATCTTCGTTGTATGTTCACTTTGCAAAGACTGGGTCGGTACTTCTGCAGGATGATTTTGAAATAATTTTTAAGTTGAGCGAGAAAATACGATTGGAGTTTTTCGACATACCTTAACTGTCTTGAGCCAGAATACACAGTGTTGAGTTCGGGCAGAGCAAGGCAAGATGAGAGATTAAAAAGTATTTAAATTGTATTTTTTTTTTAACTAAAATAACAGATTGTTTCGCTAGGTAAGACCCTCATTAAGTTACCATCATCCACTATAATTTAAATGATCAAATTTAAAAATCAAATTTATTGTAAATGTCTAATAGTTTGTCATTCTTTCTGTAAATAAACATTTTATCTTTAATATTTTTCTGTTTGCAGACAGAACTGCATTAAAGCCGAACCCAGAGGAAATCAGAAGATCATAATCAAAATGTGGAAGAAATCAAAAGTGTCTGATCCGACCGCAACAGGTCAAGGTAAAGCTTCAATGTTTTCATTAATTTATAAATTATATATTTCATATATATTTAGAGAGAGGGAGAGAATCCAGAAAATTAATGAAAAATACAGAATTTGGTAAAGATAAAACTTGAAAAAAAAAAAAAAAAAAAAAAAAACAATAAAATAAACCTTTTAATAAACTGCTGGTAAATTGTGTAAGTTTCATTTAAATAGACATGCTTTTTGATTAATATTTTTAATTTAACCATTAAAATAGAGTCTAGAACAATTAAAACAGAAAAAAAATTGACTCCAGGAAACTTCAAACAGAAAAAAAAAAAACTGAATTTGGAGGAACAAAAATTAATGGATTTTATAGGGCCCTTACATATAAAAATTTAATTTGCCATCACAGATAACTCTGTTCTCTGAGTTATTATTATTTAATAATGTATTTCCATCTAATTAAAACATATTTTAATCACTAATAAACCAGTAATGCATGCAATTAATAGATATATACATTCTATACCAGTGAAAATTAAATGCAACAAAAATTATTTTTAATAAAAGTCACTGTATTAATATTTACACATTCTGTGTCATTAGTGGGCATCAAAAAGAAATCCAAAGTGCCAGGAGTCATGATCACACAGTTTATAGAAGAAATCCCTGAGGGAAAGAGCCATCCGGATTTCATCCGTAAACCTATAGCTCTCACCATTCAAGAAGGTATGCTACTCTTGTCCTTGTCTACAAAGGTGTTATTCATTACAACATTTTTAATTAATGACATACATCAACTAATTCATCATATTAATTGCATATGCCAATATCTGCCATTTAATTTTTTATTTAACAAATTTTTTGGCAAACTTGCAGGTAAACTGGCTATTTTCAAAGCAATTGTAGTAGGTGATCCTGCTCCTACTGTAACTTGGGCCAGAAACAACGGTGATATTTCAGATCCAAAGAAATATCAAACCAAGTTTGACCCAAATTCTGGTGAACACACTATTGAGGTGAGCTCAGTTTCCCTTTCATCTCACAAAAGACATTCCTGAATGTATGTTCCTAGTTAGACTTTTTGCACTTTTTCTAGATGCCAAATGTTTCTCCAGACCAAGCAGACATCTACAAATGTTTTGCTACTAATGAATTTGGAAAGGCTATGGTCACTGTTATACTGAACGTCATTGAAGGTACGAAAATTGAGACTTTTCCATTCTTAAGACTGCAATCCATGACCCCAAACATTTGTAATGTGTATGTGTTTTTTACTGTTTAGTGGGATTCAAGAAGAACAAAGCAAACCAGGAGACCAGTGAGTATTAATAATATGTGTGGTACCTCATGTACTGTATGAAACTTTATAAATCAGTGGTTTGATTTTTTTTGCTCATGCATTTTTCAGCTGCAACTGGTCCAAATGAGCTCAAGGCTGTCCTGAAAAGAAAAAGGTGTTGTAAATCTTATGCTGTAAATACAAAGTTATTTTAGGCAATCTCTGTGACTAATGTATTAACAGTACTGCATCTTTGTTTTTATTCTAAGATATAAAATGTTGGGAGAGATAAGGAGACATGGTCCCCCAAAGCTTTAATAAAGTTTAGTGGTAGAAAAAAAATATTGTTAGAAATTAGGTTTAAAAGTTTGCTATCCTTCACAACCCTTTCCCAAAATATATATTCCATATCCTATAGCCATACCTTTTCCTTTAATCAAGTGTGAATTACCTCTCAACCCTGCAGTAAGGTTCGTCCGAAAACCGAAGCAAGAAAAGATGGTGAAATTGACCCAAAGTTCTGGGAGATTTTGCTGAGTGCCGATAAGAAAGATTATGAGCGCATCTGTGCAGAATATGGGGTGACTGACTTCCGCTGGATGTTGAAGAAACTGAATGAGATGAAAAGAGAGAGAGAAGAAGAGCAAGCACAGGTATGGTTTTGATTTGTTTTTGTTTTGTTTTCTTAGATACATTTTCTACATGAAATGATATTGTAATCATATTTTTACTCACAGTTCATCAAGAGCATTTCCAACCTCAAACACATTGATGTGAATCCTGATGGATCTGCTTCTTTTGAACTTGATCTCAACCTTCTAGACGCCAGCAGCAGAATTTTCATCTACAAGGTAAATTGACTGGTTATTATAACACATCTGAGCTTCAGGTTTGCTGAAGATCTGGTCTGTAAGCTTTTGCTTTGTCCCTCAGGATGGCGAGATGATTCCATATTCTCGAGATCTTGAAATGGAAATGAAACACGACCTGAATCAAGTAGGCAAGAAATACATCTTCACAATTAGGGACCTCGTCCCAGAAGATGCTGGCCTTTACCAGTTAGACATAGAAGACGTCAATGTGTTCTCCACTGAATTTAAGAGTAAGTTAAAGTCAGTTTATAACACAGTGTAATGCTACTTTAAGTAACCAAGAGCACTTTCTCCTAGTTCCAATGGTGGACTTTCTGGTCAAGTTAACAGACGTGAAAGCCATGGAGAGGGAGGATGCCATTTTTGAATGTGTCCTCTCCAAACCCTTATCTAAAATCATGTGGGTCGGAAAGAACAATCAATTAGAACAGGGAGACAAATACGACATCACCGTGTCCGAAGACAAACTGATCCACAGGCTGCGGGTGAAGGACTGTATGCAGGTGGATAAAGGCATCTATGCGGCTGTGGCCGGAATCAAGTCCAGTAATGCCTGGCTGATAGTGGAAGGTACAGTATGATCTCAACATTTTCAAAGCATCTCTGAATTCGACTTCAACAAGTGACTAAATGCAAAAATGCTGGAAACTTAAAGGAGAAGTCCACTTCCAAAACAAAGATTCACATATGATGTACTCACCCCCTTGTCATCCAAGATGTTCATGTCTTTCTTTCTTCAGCTGTAAAGAAATTATGTTTTTTTCAAAATCATCCTATATCGCTGTTTTACCTTTTTTCTTAAGGGTGTTTGATCTTCTTTGCATGTTCACTTTGCAAAGACTGGGTCGGTACTTCTGCAGCGATGTAGGATGATTTTGAAATGATTTTTGAAGTTGAGGGAGAAAATACGATTAGAGTTTTTCGACATACCCTAACTGTCTTGAGGCAAAATACACAGAGCTCAAGGAGAGCAAGGCAAGACGAGCGTTTGAGATTAAAAAGTATTTAAATTGTATTTTTTTTAATGAAAATAACCGATCGTTTCGCTAGATAAGTCCCTTCTTCTTCGGCTGGGATCGTTTACAACCGCATTTAAGATACTACATTTTGAAAGTTCAAAATAGGGGCACCATAGCAGTCCATTATATGGAGAAAAATGCTGAACCATTTTCCTCAAACAACACAATTTCTTTACGACTAAAGACAGAAAGACATGAACATCTTGGATGACAAGGGGGTAAGTGCATTATATGTGAATATTTGTTTTGGAAGTGGACTTCTCCTTTAACTGCATTTTTCAATAGAGTTACAGCAGATTGGATGTTTTCAAGATTGTTGTCCACTAATAAGGAATTTTTCCAAAAATAAACAAGGTTTTTACGTCACATCTTATTGTGCAGCCTTAAAACCAACTGAAGTGAGTCGAAGACCACACAAACTATCAAAGAATGCCCTCTCCATTGATTGGAATGGGGAAGTCTGATCAGTTGATTCATGAGTCACATATGAGTCATCAGTAGTATTTCCAAAAGCATGTCATTTAATTTTTCTTTTTTAGAAATATAAAGAGTTTGTTATATAACGCTCTTTAATCAGTGTTTCAAATTTTCAAATTCTTCTGTTAGTTGAATTGGGTGATAATATACTCATTATTTTAATAACAAAGATTATTATTTGTGATTTTTCAAACTTTTAACTCATATTTGATAATTGACGCTTAAAACAGGGGTTTTAAATATGTGGTCCAGGGGGGAATATATAGGGTATTAAAAAAAAAAACCCATAAAATTAATTTTTAAAGTCTGTTTACAGGCAATTCAGAGAAGTGTTTCTAAACACATTCTAAATGTTAGAAATGTATCGCTGAAACATGTAACGAAGACTGTGAACTATGTAGAACTGAATTCTGGAGTTAGGCCGTTAAACAGTTTGTGTTCAGGATTTTTTGGCGGGCCTGAAATCATGTCTCGTTGACGCAATGGACGCAGTGAGCACGGCCTCTCCCCTAAAACTATAAGAGATGTGTTCAACTTGAAGCATCGCTGCACAGACCAATCAGTGACATCAAAGTACCGTGAGAGTTATAGAGAACAGAGGGCTCTGCATACATTTGACTCGCTCTGGCAGTACTTTGATATCATAGACCGTTCATTGCCACCACAAAACAAACACACCTAATAACTAGAGCGTATTAGTGGTTCGCCTGCTCAATCGTGAGTTACTGTCATTACCGTTAGTTACTACAGCCTACAGTTTGCTAGCCAGCTATTCCATCATCACGTAAATGCACATTATCTGGTTGTGATACTTCAACAAATCAGCTCAGTCTCGGTCTCTTTAATCTATTTCGCCAACTTTTTTCAATGGAAAGTAGTTAAAGCATCTTCAAAAATCACTTAATGTTGCTAGATGATGTCATACATCAGTTTGCATATTCACTATGTCATTGTGTCATATTTGCATTCTGCCCAGTGTCAACCTTTAAGGTTTGTTCATCTCTCCCGCTCTTTTTAAATCTTAATACAGCCAATTTCTCAATAATTTCTCAATAAAATTTAGTTTTTTGTCATACAAAACGAGATTTATGTGAAATAGTGGCACAAACACAGCCTATTAAGACTACACAACCAGCTCTCCCTTCTAAGCTGTTAATCTACACTAAAATCCTGATTTATAATCGAGACATCGACAGACAAAATCCATATAAGATAAAGACAATGGCTGTGTTGTGATTTCGGCTATCTTTACATGTAAAATGATCATTCAGGTTAGAAGCAACAGAATATCTATTTAAACTGAAAGCACTGCTCCTCTCAGTCACTTACTGAATAGATAAGACGCATAGAGAAAGGTGTGTGCACAGTGGGAAACGCTCACGCTCGTGCAAAGTTGCTAGGTTTGAAACATATTTGACAGTCGAGAGACTGTGGGCGTGGTTTCAGCACAGCCAGAGGACACGCCCCTTATACTGCTTATTTTTGCAAGATTTTTAAAACTTATTTTATTTACTTGCTCTTATTTTTTTATGATTCAAATTTGGCTGGGTGGTCACTTACTGAATAGATAAGACACATAGAGAAAGGTGTGTGCACAGTGGGAAAAACAAAGCATCACGCTCGTGCGGCAGTACCAACTAAATAAGGTTTGTCCAAGTTGTTGCTAGATGTTTTTTGGGAAAAAATGGGTCTGAAAAGTGGCTTAATCTAGCGACAAAGTTGCTAGGTTGGAAATACTGAATTTGTTTGAATTTGACAGTCGAGAGAGGTGGCAGCTTTCCCACGAGTGGGCGTGGTTTCAGCAGAGACAGAGGACACGCCCCCAGCATTTGAGAGCAGAGAATACTGCTTATTTTTATCAAGATTTTTATAACTAATTTTATTTACTTGACCTTATTTTTTTATCATTCAAATTTGGCTGGGTGGTTAATAACACATATAATCTGAGTTCATCACACCAGAGAAAAATATTTATTATTGCTTTACATGGACACTAAATAAATAATGAATAAATAATTTGCTTAAAATAAATTTTAAATAAAAAATAAACTTGATATAGTGAATAGAAAAATAATTATAGTAATAATGTAAATATTTTCCTAAATATATTTTGCAAGTATTTACACTACTTTTTCACAGTATCCACCTTATTTTCCAATGCGGAATTAAGCTGTTTTCTGGTAATGTGATAGACCGGTTCATAAGCCACTGTAGGGAAATAATGAGAAGAATAACAAAGTGCAGTAAATGGTAAAACTATTTGCGCTACAAACCTGAACTGTGTTCATAATTAAAATAACACATTAAAATAATATGATAAGACACACCAGTTTGCAATATCAAGCAGCAAAACGTTACATTGCAGCAATTTATCTATTAAGACTTGTATATTGTGCTTATTTCATATTCAGTATTTCATATTCTTGTCTGTTTTCTTGTTTTGTTTTGTTTTTTTTGTTATGCCCTGTTTGTCATTTGTCATGAACCAGCCGACAAAAATCTAGATACTAAGGGCAAAAAGAAACCCCGAAAAACAACCCAAGCTGGAGGGGCAGGTGTTGACCTGTCAAAGATCGCTGCAGAACAGCAGGTCAAGCTACAGAAGGAAAAAGATGAGAGAATTGCGGCTGTCAAAACAGCCAGTGCTGAGAAAGAGGCAGCAGGTGCAGTGGACAACAGCGGTGGTTTTGCATCTTCTCCTGGAGATAGTTCTAGAGCAGAGAAAGAGGTCAGGAGAGATGACTCCGGAGACTCTGGAGACACTGGAAACACTGGAGACACTGGGCTGGTGGGGAATGTAACAGACACTAGAGGAAAAGACACAGGGAAAGGTAGGAGAACCACACTAGTACATTAAATAAGGAAAATTGTATCTTCTGCCACATTAAGACACAAATTGCATTGCTATTTCTAATCATGCAATAACATTCATACATTTTTAAGGGTGAGTCTAAATGTAGAAGTAATAACGAGGCCCATATTTGTGCAAACAAATGACACTGATCATTTTATAATGACTGTCAGGATTTTCAGGGGAGAAAATGTCAAAAAGTGAAGGTGTGACTACAAGTTCGGATGAAGCCCTGCTGTCTGCAGACTCAAGCGGTATAAGATTTGATGGTGTACTTAGCACTACATGAGAAATAATAACTGTTCAAACACAAAAGCCATTAATTTCCTCATCAGTACATTGACTTCAATTATGAGTAAGTGTAGCGCTAACATTATTTTAGTGCCATATTCATATTTAACCACAGTGTGGCACTGTATGAATGACACAGCACATGATCAGACTAAGGGGAACAGTTGACAAGATTAATGGTCCTTACTGGCAAAGGGGTGTAATTTAGACAGTTTAGGCAAGTGATTTATAACTCAAATATAATTGATCTATCCAACTGTGTTAATAAATTTCCATTTGGTAACTCTGTGATTAACTAGCAAGCTTTAAACTTGCAAACTTGCATATTTTTCATTGTTCATTATTTTACATTATTTCAATATTTTAGATATCACTGCAGTATTTGACAAAAACGACACATTCTCAGTCCCTAAAAACGGGGAAAATGTGGATAAATACGGAAAAACTGCAAAAGGCAAGGAATTATGTTTTTGCGATGAGTTTCAACCTAAAAGTATGTGTGGTGTTAATTTTAATGAACATTATAACTACTGTTGATACTAATACACTTAACATTTCAAGCCCACATTAACTTCCTTGTTAAACCTGCGTTCTTCCACCTCCAAAATATTGCATTTCACCTCACACCTTTAAGCCCAAGATACTGAATCTCTGGTTTATGCCTTCTTAACCTCTTTCCTTCACTATTTCATTTCTGTCTTAATTGGTCTTCTAGCTTAAATCCCTCACAGATTGCAATGCAAAAGTTGTTACCCACACTAAACAATCTTCCCAGATCATCCTCATATTCTGGAAACTGCTCATTCACTAAAAGTTTTTTTATTTTTTATTTTTTATTATTATTATTTCTACAAGTCTCAATGGCGTTAAAACAATATTATTATTATTATTTTTTTTTTTCCTGAATGATATTTTTTGATGTGATGTTTCTTGTATAAAATATAATATAATTGAATCAAATATAATTGATCTATCCAACTGTGTTAATAAATGTCCATTTGGTAACTCTGTGATTAACTAGCAGGCTTTAAACTTGCAAACGTGCATATTTTTCATTGTTCATTATTTTATATTATTTCAATATTTTAGATATCCCTTCAGTATTTGACAAAAACAACACATTCTCAGTCCCTAAAAACGGGGAAAATGTGGATAAATACGGAAAAACTGCAAAAGGCAAGGAATTATGTTTTTGCGATGAGTTTCAACCTAAAAGTATGTGTGGTGTTAATTTTAATGAACATTATAACTACTGTTGATACTAATACACTTTTAACATTTCAAGCCCACATTAACTTCCTTGTTAAACATGCGTTCTTCCACCTCCAAAATACTGCACTTCACCTCCCACTTCCAAACCCAAGATACTGAATCTCTGGTCTATGCCTTCTTAACCTCTTTCTTTCACTATTTCATTTCTGTCTTAATTGGTCTTCTAGCTTAAATCCCTCACAGATTGCAATGCAAAAGTTGTCACCCACACTAAACAATCTTCCCACATCACCCTCATATTCTGGAAACTGCTCATTCACTACAAGGTTTTCATTATTATTATTATTATTATTATTATTATTATTATTATTATTATTATTATTATTATTATTATTTCTACAAATCTCAGTGGTCTTAAAACTATATTATTTATTTTATTTTTTTTCCTGACTGATATTTTTTGATGTGATGTTTCTTATGTAGAAATCATTTTCTGACTCTTGTCAAAAAAATAAATAAAAAAGGTAGAAGAAATCACAATAACATTTTATTTATTTATTTATTACTCTAAGGCGGAATCTAGCTTCCATAGTTTTCTAATGTATTCCAGTTGCATTTGTGTTTGTTTAAACTATTTTGTTTGTGAAGCTAACATAAGCTGTGAAAAAAGCATTTATTAACATTTAATAATAATAATAAAATGATTATTATTCCTATTATATCAATAATTATATTATACATTAACATTACTCTGTATATTATAGGTATGGAATCAGCAGACCTTGCCGGTAACATAAGCGCCAACAAATCCAATAAGGATGGGAAGAAGGTGAATTAATGATACTATACACTCTATTGATTTATTAATTGCTCTAAAAAGTCTTTGGTAATTGCTCTCTATATTGCATCTATCACTTTTGCTAGTTGTCTTCTGATGATAAAGCACGCATATCTAAAGATAGAGGTACACAAAAGTCAGCAACACAAAGCAGCAAAGATTCAGACTCAAGACAGAATCAGGCTGAAGTGATTGAGTGCAAGACTGATGCCATGACAACAGCTGGAGGTATTGCTATTTATTTTTAATTTTACAATAATGCAGTATATTACTAGCTATAACATACAAATAAGTATTTGTATATTATATAGAGAAAACAGACTTATGTGTTTGTTAACCCTTTAACTGTCACTCCCATTTTTAAACACAGACATTAAAATGCACTATCCAGACTTAAATTTTTATAATTCATTTATGATTTTGATGTACATTTTCCGTGGTAATGCAATGTCTGATTTTAAAATACATTTCAAAGGATGAATTTTGAGATATGCCAATATAATTTCTTATGATATCTAAAGCGTGAAAGGGAAAAAGGAAATGAAGAAAGTCTTTGGTGTCAAAGGTCAGAACTCATGTTACGATAGATTTTTTAAGTTGCACTCTTGACATAGAGTATATTAATACATTACTATTCCTACATAATTTGAAACACAAAAATATGGTAAAATATCTATTTAGGAGTCTTAGACCTTTCCAACGATGCATAGTTTGTCATGATTAGATTAGGATTTATTTGTAATATGGTGTAAACTTTTGTAAACTTAGGCGTCCCACTGAGTGACAGTTAAAGGGTTAAATCTATGAATAATTGTTCATTTTGAATCAGTGTTAAATACATTTTTAAATTTTACAGATCTTCCTAAATTCGACCCTGATGACCTACATAAGTTCTCCAAAAATGTGGTTGTTAAAGTTGGCCAGACTGCTTCCTTTAAAATGCCATTGCCTCCTCAAGACCCAACTGAGATGAGCTGGTTTAAGGATGGCATTGAGCTTTTTGATGGTGGCAGCGTAAAAGTAGTAAAGGAACTAAACCAGAGCCGTCTTCAGATAAAAGACTGCCTGCGATCCGACTCTGGGGAAATTAAGATCCGGCTTAAAAACCCTTTTGGTACCACGGAGGCCTTCTCTAGGCTTATTGTGGTCGGTATGTTCCTGCTCCACTGTGTATTACATTAAATGTTTCCTGAAATAAATATTTATAAACCTTCTGCCTTTTACATTCAGACTCATGCATTAACATTAAACTGACACATTAAGTCTTTCAAACAACTTCGTACCTCTGCAGACAAACCAGGCCCACCACAAGGTCCAGTAGAAGTGACTGACAGCTCATCTTCTGTCATTGAACTAAAATGGAAGCCACCAAGTGATACCGGTGGCTCTGAAGTGACAAACTACCTAGTCGAGCGTCAGCAGGTAGGGCAGAGTATGTGGAAGAAGGTGTGGGATTGTTCAGCCGACCGCCTGTCCTTTCGAGACAGAAACGCTTCCCATGGCAAGAAGTACATATACCGAATCTATGCTGAGAACCCTGAGGGTATCAGTGAACCTCTGGAGACGGAAAGCATCATGGCTGGAACTCTGAGTGAGAGACTGCATGAGTGCTTATCATTAAAGAACATAAATTATACATATTATAAATAAATAAATAAACACTAACTAAATGCTCTGACTGGAAAACATTTTCCATTTAAGTAAGTGATCAAAACTTTCTATGTTGCAGTTTACCCTGGTCAACCTGCCCCTCCTAAGGTGGTCAGCGCTTTCAAAAACTGTATCAACCTAACATGGACCCCACCTGAGAAAGATGGAGGAACCAAAATACTGGGCTACCTGCTTGAGAAATGCAAGAAAGATACGAACCAGTGGGTGACTCTGAATTCAGTTAAGGACCCTATTCCAGGTAACTTTTTTCCCAACATTGGCTCATTATGTACCTGTACATACAATTCACTGCAGTTTCCAAATGAAATAAGCAACTTATATTCCTTTTCGCACAAAGGATCACAGGGGCAGATGATCAATTACAGTTCCGTACACAAAACTACAGGATGTTATGACCTCGGAACACCTTTACCATAGTTCTTGATTTGTTATTATTATTTTTTTAGCGACACTCACCATTTAATTTTCAAACTGCCCTGTATACATACAATAACTAGCATAATAAAACTTCCTAGATATACGTTCATCCATTTCGGACAAAACTGAACACACTTAGCACCACCCACTGGACATTTCACTTTGTAAGTGTCGCCTAACGTGTAGGAAGCAAAGTAAGACTGCCAGCTAAAAAAGCCAGGTTCTCTGCTGAAAACGCCCAGCTAAGAGCACTTGACAGCGCAGCGTTTTTTTTTTTGTTGTTGAGACACTGTGGATGTCATGATACAGAATATCCACTGAAGTAATGGCAAACACGCATAGCGCATAGCGAATGGAATGTTTCTCCAAGCACTATTTTTTAGAACAATAATATGGTAGTCTGGCAATTCCATCTGGTAAAGACATAAATATTGGGAGAAGAGCAATATTAACTTCTTGTTCAGTTGTTGTACAAGCAGGATGATCGGTATTAGTCCCGCCCCTCCTCCACTCTGATTGGTTAGATGACTAGAAAGTCACAGTGATGAATGCACTCACGCCTTGTCATCCAAGATGTTGATGTCTTTTTTTCTTCAGTCGTAAAGAAATTATGTTTTTTGAGTTAAACATTTCAGGAGTTCAGGAGTTCAATTCTGAACTTCCAAAATGCAGTTTAAATGTGGCTGCAAACGATCCCAAATGTGGTTGTAAACAATCCCAGCCTAGGAAGAAGGGTCTTATCTAGTGAAACGATTGGTTATTTTCATTTAAAAAAAAAAAAAATACAATTTAAATACTTTTTAATCTCAAACGCTCATCTTGTCTTGCTCTACCTAAACTCTGTGTATTCTAGCTCAAGACAGTTAGGGTATGTTGAAAAACTCCAATCGTATTTTTTCCCTCAACTTCAAAAATCATTTCAAAATCATCCTACATCGCTGCAGAAGTACCGACCCTGTCTTTGCAAAGTGAACATGCAAAGAAGATCAAACACCCCTAACAAAAAATGTAAAACAACGATATAAGATGATTTTGAAGTTGAGGGAGAACATGAGATGGGAGTTTTTTTATCATTTCATTATAGCCGAAGAAAGAAAGACATGAACATCTTGGATGACAAGGGGTGAGTACATTATCTGTCAATTTTTGTTCTGGAAGTGGACTTCTCCTTTAATGTAATTTTGCAGAATTGTTGCCATAGCCAAATTTTTCCAATAGGCCTCGGTTGTTTTTCCAATTATTGAGGGCTTTACTTTCAAAACCAAAGAGTTTCTGGTTCAACTACAGTTAGACAAAAGTTATATTCTTTAACAAGCTACCCGACACTTCCCAAAACCTGTCATTCAGCTTTATGTAGTTATTGAAGTAAAAATCAAAAGTGGACATGGCTAAAGTGACATCAGTGCCATGAACTTTCCAGCTAATAAACCCAATGAATGTATAGCAAGTGAACTGTAAAACCTTGATTGTAATTACTGTGTACCTTTAAGTTACAATTAAACAAGAATTATAGGGTTTAAATCTCAGCGAGAGGACATTCATTGGACAGGTCTAGTGTAAATGGAAATGATTTTTCTGTACCTTCAATCTATGTAATTAGGAAACAATAGTTTTATGATTAAATGACCTCTAATTCAGCTAAAACTTCAGATCATTTCTACAAGGGTGGCTAAAAGGAGAAGTAAATGCACCTTCAGATGAGAATGAGAGGGTCTAAACTTTCTTACATGACCATAACATATCACTTCTGACTATAAAGTCTTTGATCTTCACAGAAGTACTGTAGCGTTTGAAAAAAACTACACTGCAAAAAGCCAAACTGTGTAGCTGTTACTTTTCCGTTGGTGAAATCTAATGTGGTGAGGCTGATTCTGTAATAAATTATAAACACCTAAATATATAAAACAATATTTATTATTTAAATTAAACTAGTCCAACTTTCACAGTGTTCAGAATCTGAGGTTGGAATAATCTAACACTTTATATATTCTTCTGGGTCATAAATATGCAGTATTTTGTAACAGTGTTTGAGTACTTTCTAGTTGAAACACTTGAGCACATCAAGCTGCATCTTGTAATCATTATTTTGTACATTAATATCTGTTGACATGAAATCCTCCATAAAAACTGTAATTATATGATTTGCTGAAAGCCATCTAAGGTTATTTCACTCTGAATCCTCTATACCAGATATTACAATATTAACATTAGGTTATATTAAGGATTATCCTTCCCTCTGGTCAATGTGAAATAGGCACAGCCACTCCTGCCCAAGGCTCTCAGATGTATGCTCTTTCACTCTCATCCAAACACTTGCCATCCCAGTAATATCAACAAAATGTGTCAAGAGTTATTGACATATTCTTTTAATTTACTGGGAGCATTTAAAAAACAAAGTCAATGGAGCAAGTCTCAAACCTGCAACTCTTAAAGCAAGAAATATTTCTCTAAGCCACAACAACTCATGATCAGGTAAGAGGCTCAGACCCCCTAACACTGAAATCCTATAATAGCCCGTGGTAAGGCTTTAAATGGTCTAGCACTTTACCTGAGGCACCTCTTATGAATTTTCACAGAAACCTCCAGTCATTTTCAAGAGCTTACCGCTTCTCTATTTCCATCATATCTTCCCAGCTGCTTGATCACCCCAGAAACCAAACCTCTGTCTCTCATAAGCCAACAATGTCTCATTAACTGGAAACATCTTTTCTTCAAGAACCGTTATGAAACATTTTCTTTTATTCATGCACAACTGTTTCCTTTTCTAAAGATCTTGTCACTTCTGCACCTCACAAATGCAGTAGAGACTCTTCATTCACTCCAGAAATAGACTGATATCAAATCATCCTAGTGAGTGAGTCTCCTAATGGAATTAACACAATCTCACCTATAATTAAAGGATGCTCTTTGATTTCCTTTGATACATACTTCAGACAATTTCGTCTAAAAATAATCTCTACATGATAAAGGAAAGATTCAAACCTGTTCTTAATGAGCACAACAGCACAATGTGTCATGTCTCCAGCAGTAGACTAATTATGCATCTCCAGACATGTTGTTATCAAGTCACTGGCTTTACTTGACGTGCTACAATGACAATTAAAATAATCTGCTTCGCACAGCTCTGAAGTATGCAGTGAAGGATGTCTCTGAAGGGTCAGAGTATGAGTTCAGAGTATCAGCCATTAATATGTCTGGGCCTGGAGAACCCAGCGTTCCCTCTGCGATGGTCTGCGCTAAAAACCCCAACAGTAAGTTCTGTTCATAATAGTTTCTTAAAAGAGAATATAAATGTATGACTTTGAACTGAATTGAACATTTTGTCTTTCTTTCTACTTTCCATCCAATAATTTTCAGTCAAGCCCCGCTTCAAAGATCCTGTAGACTTCATGGTTGTAAGAGCAGGAAATTCTATCAGAATCAAAGTCGATTATGAGGTACTTTAATATATTCTGCATGCTGAAGATTAAATTATGTGTCAGCCCTCATTCCCAAATGAACATGTCTAACATTAGTAAGAACATGTACATTTGGCCCAATGTAAATTAATGTTAATAACTAGGTAATCGTTTGTAGTTTCTGCTGTACCACATAATTTAACAGCAGATAAAACACTTTGCAAAGTCCAACTTCATTCCAAATCACATACGGATTATATCAATTAATTTTTTTACCAATTTAAGTCAGTTTTACTGAAAAAAGTGCAAATTTACAAAACATTAGAGGAGATTTTAAAAAGCTTAACTAAAGGCTGGATGGAATACACTATATGACTTTTACAATCCGAACAGCTTCATACATTGTAAATAGTTACAGAGAAAAAAAATACTGGGAATCAGACATTAAACGACTGAGGATCACACATTTACCAGACTTTTGAGTCATTCCGAACTCAACAAACTCAGACCATATGCCTTGTTGCTAGGAGACGCATGACAAATGAAAATATTGTGTTCTAAAATCATCTCAAAATATTAAACGTGTTTGATATCCTCTGTGCTCATCATACACTATGCAATTTTCTATGAAATCTTTCAACTCAAATCTTCAGAGTGCAGACTGACTCTGACTTTTGGCAACTAGCATAGACTTGTCCAGACTGTTAATCAGAGCAAAAAAATATTCCAGAGTATTCCAGCCTTGAGCAAGCAACAATAACCAAGGGGTGGTGGGGCTCGCTGTAGCAATGGGTCAGTTCAGCTCAGTATCTATAATCAGTCATGATTTTCATTCTATCATTTCCTTTCAAACTGTTCATCTCAAGGGCTCACCACAACCTGACATCACATGGCTGAAAAGCGATGAACCTGTGTCACCCTGGGTCAACATCATTAATGCTGAGGACTCGTCCACACTTGTCATCCCCTCATCAAATTATTCAGACTCAGGTGTTTACACAATCATGGCAAAGAACTCGAGTGGACAGTCCAGCTTTGACATAGAGGTCAGAGTGGCAGGTAAGTCAGTTATCTGAATGTAAGTAAAAACATTATTGCCTAGCACTTACTTGCAATATAGAATGGGTCAGCCTTCTTTATAAAATGTCTTTAAAGGGCACTTAAAGGGGTCATCGGATTCCCATTTTCCACAAGTTGATATGATTCGTTAGGGTCTTAATGAAAAGTCTATAACATACTTCAGTAGTTTAAAAAACACCCTTTTTTACCTTGTCAAAATCAGCCTTTTTCAGAGTGAGCCGGGTTTTTTTTTCATTTGCCTTTAAATGCTAATGAGCTCTGCTTTCCCCACCTCTCTCTTCTGTGGGGTGATGAGCAGTACTGTTTACTTTAGACTTTAAACTTGCTAACTAGCCATTATTAGGAAAGGCGATTTGCAAAGATGCATTAAAAAACCCTTATACTCACTTCTGCCTTAGGTAAAGCTGGATCACGAATTATTTGCATTAACATAGACGCATTTATGTAGATCGCCGGGTCGGACTGTTTATAGCTCACTTGGTGTGGATCTGAGGATAAAATGGCCGTGTCAATCAACTATCGTGGGAGCGGCCTTGGTTGGTGTGACGTCACACAGACAAGATGCTGAGAATGGCTTAATTTGAAAAAGGGGATTTTACTTACAAAGATTAAAAAAAAACTACTGGGTGGCTTTTTATCATTATAGTTGTGTACACACTGCCAACACATTTATGTTCAAACAACATGTAAAAGTGAGTTTTGCATCTGATGACCCCTTCAAAACAAGGTACTACAATCCTATGATGTTGCAAAGTACATTATCCAATCAAAGATGCTACAAATCAAACTACTGTTTTATATTTATTGGTTTTAAGTATTACACAAAATATTGAAATATTATTGCAAGATATTCAGACATATAGAAATCTGTGGGTGGCAAGGCTAAAAATGGAAAAAGACCTCAGTGTCTACTTTCAAACTAAAGTGTATCATTTTACAATACATGAGGTACAAATCGGGAGGCAAATTTTGATAGCTATAATAGTATTATTGGTTTTTGGCTCAAAGAGAAAATAGTCAGAAATATCAGCTGAAAAGATATGCCTAAATTGAAAATAAAAATGAGAGTTTATTGAAAATGTGATCTACTAAGCATCAGACATAATAAAACATGTTAAAAAGGGTCTCAACTGCAGATTACAATACAAATTTCAGGAATTGACCAAACAATACCAGAAGTACCAAAAGTAAATGGAAGCAATATACACATGCAGCTTTTGGGCTGAATTTTGGTTTGTAGCTTCAACAAACAGCAGTAAACAACTGTATATCAAATACATTTATTTACAGCAGGTGTTCTCTATTAAAACAAGCCCAAACACAACATAATACAACATGTCGATCTTGAGATAATTCTCAAAGAGTGGCATTACATACTGCTTTGTTAAAGCTATAGGATCTGATCACGGATCCGATCGTGTCTTGATGGCGATGTTTTCTCATCTCATTTAAAAACGTCAAGACGTTCAACAAATAGAAACTGGATCTCAGGTATAGTGGGTAGTGATGAATGTAATCATTTTTATATATAATAAACTACTTGCTCCTCAGAGCAAGCAGACAAAACAGAATAAATGTGGTCATTGCTTTCAGAGGCAAATGCCTGCTGTTTGGGAAGGCAGTCGTGTAAGAGAGTTCTGGGAGGCAATTATACAGAAGTACTTTGATGACAGACTTTGCTTGGGCATTTAAAAATGACCATAACAACATTTCAGATGCTGTGCAACAAGATCGGTCCGATGGTTAGTAAAGTTATGACATCCCATAGCGCAAAGTCACTTGACTTTTTTTGATGTGCATGGAGGAAATTATTTTCCACAAACGCAATTCCATTTTCCATTATTCCAATTAACTCTTTTTCGCAAAAGTCAAAAACCACCTCAAGCAAGCATAAAACTTTTTGTTGCAAATTAAGCATTTTTCTTTAAAAATCTCCATTGCTTGTTTCTTATGTGATACTTCAAAATGCCCATAAAACAGGATGATGGAAATAGCTATTGTCATGTATGCAGGATTTTTCTTCCTCCCCACAAAAAATAAATACATAGGTAAAAAAAAAATAAAAAAAAATAAAACTGAGTCTCATTTGACTGGTTGGACCAGCCATCAATCTGAGTGAGCTGGTGCCAGTCTGGCCTTTATTTGCCTCACCACTGATAGAAAATGTAAGGAGATCACTTATAGCATCTTAAATCACTGCCATATCAACAGCTTCCTTGTATATACTGTATGTGCAATCCCCATTGCAATATCTTGCTTGTAGTGGCCTTTATAAATTATTCAGAGAGCAAAAAGCAGACCAAAGTGCATCACCACTGTGAATGTGACTACACTGTCCAGTTTACCACACTAATAATTAGGCTTTGCTGCATGCAGGAGCAGCTCTAAACAGGGGCAGTGCCCTTGTGTCAACAAGCAACTCTCTGTGCCCCTGTAAATTCATATATAACCAAATATTTTGAATTAGTCTACTTTCTGTAAGGCTGTTTAATATTACCGGCTATACCGCCCTATGGAGTACAGTTTTAACTGAATCACTCATGAACCAATTTATCACTTTCATCCCCTGCAGCTGTAAAACTTCCTTTCTTTGTCTTCTGGCTATAGATGAACCAAAGCCTCCAGGCCCAGTGGTGCTAGAACAGGTTGTTTATGGCAAAGTCATCATTACATGGGCTCCATCTCCAGATCAGGAGAAGGATGATCGACTGCACTACATGGTGGCAGAACGTGATTCTAACACACGTGTTTGGCGCACAATTGCCGACCGTCTGTTTTGCAACACCTACACTACCTCTGTCCAACCAGGTTGTGAATACCACTTCAGAGTCTATGCAAAAAATGATATGGGGCTTTCTGATCCCTCTAAGTCACCAACGTGGGGTGTTAATGAGCTGAGAGGTGGGTTGCTGGAAAGTACAAACAATTGCTCACTCATTCAATTGTCATTTTAATCAATTTACAGCATGCCATAATATTGTGTTGCATGAAAGGTAGAGTTTAAACAAAACTGATTCAAGATTTGTAATGGTTGCACATTTTGATACAGTTGTAAATGTGTACTGTGAGGCTTTCAAGATTAAAGACAACTGTAAAAGCACCATGCAAGTAGTTCATGACGCATGTGTGATATTACAGGTCTTCTGAAGCCATACAATAATGTAGTGTGAAAAACAGACCAAAATAACAAAAACGTGAGATTCACACTAGTTTTCCTTGGTGCATGACAGTTCATGAAAGAAATAGCAATGTCTGATGCATTAACAAATCGTTATTTTGAATTTGATCTTTACAATGACTCAGGTGATTCATTCATGAGTCTGATTGATCTGGACTACAGTTCAACTCACTGACGCAGCAGTACTTTAAAGGAATAGTTCACCTAAAAATGAAAATTCTGTCATTAATTACTCATCCTCATGTCATTCCAAACCTGTAAGATCTTTTTTTATCTTCTGAACACAAGTTGAGATATTTTTTATGAAATCTATGTGACATCAGTGGTTCAACTGTAATTTTCAGAAGCCATGAGAATACTTTTATACTTTTTTTTTTTTTACCTGATGTAGAACCCAAATGAGCTGCGCCTTGTTTGCAAGCAAAGGAATGCATTGTGAACGTGTGTCAAAGACTAACGCAGAATAAAGTTGTCTTTTTTTTTTTTTTTGGTGCACAAAAAGTTTTCTTCTAGCTTCATAAATTTATGGTATTGAATTTTAACAATGTCCTTAGCAGTGCTGCCAAGTCACAGGAATTGGGCTGTTCTAACACTGTTGCCATGGGTTGTTTTTGATCCGCGGGTTGAAGTGACCCCAATGACGTCATATTTAGCCCCTGAAATACAAATTTACCAAGGGAACCCTGACAAAAAAACGTGTATTTTATCCCCTGTAATGCAATTTTTAATGGGCGACCCCCCTTGAAATGCGACTGCGCTAGTTTTGAGTAGCAATTGGGCAGGTTTTGTTGTGAAAACCTGGCAACCCTGGTCCTTACTACATTTCTGGGCCTTGAACACAGGATCAGAAAGCTCTCGGATTTCATCAAAAATATCGTAATTTGTGTTCCAAAAATGAACAAAGGTCTTATGGGTTTGGAACAACATGAGGGTGAGTAATTAATGACAGAATTTCCATTTTTAGGTGAACTATCCCTTTAAAAGAGAAGTTCACTTCCAGAACAAAAATTTACAGATAATGTACTCACCCCCTTGTCATCCAATATGTTAATGTCTTTCTTTCTTCACTCGTAAAGAAACCATGTTTCTTGAGGAAAACAATTCAGAATTTTTCTCAATATAATGGACTATGGTGCCCTGAGTTTGAACTTCCAAAATGCAGTTTAAATGCAGCTTCAAACGATCCCAGAGGAAGAAGGGTCTTATCTAGCGAAATGATCGGTTATTTTCATTTTTTTTAAAAATACAATTTAAATACTTTTTAATCTTAAACGCTCGTCTTGTCTTGATCTGCCTGAACTCTGTGTATTCTGCCTCAAAACAGTTAGGGTATGTCGAAAAACTCGTATTTTCTCCCTCAACTTCAAAAAATTATTTCAAAATCATCCTACATCGCTGCAGACGTACCGACCTAGTCTTTGCACAGTGAACATGCAAATATGATCAAACATCCTTAACAAAATAGGCAAAACAGTGATATAGAATGATTTTGAAGTTGAGGGAGAACATGAGAAGGGAGTTTTTCGACATACCCTAACTGTCATGAACACAAAACAGAGTTCAGGCAGAGCAAGACAAGACAAGCATTTGACATTAAAAAGTATATAAACTGTATTATTTTTTTGAAAATAACTGATTATTTCACTAGGTAAGACCCTTCTTCCTCGACTGGGTTTGTTTACAACCGCATTTGGGATCGTTTGAAGCCCCATTTAATCTACATTTTGAAAGTTCAAATTTGGGGCACCATAGAAGTCGACTATATGGAGAAAAATCCTGAAATGTTTTCCTTAAAAAAAAAAAAAAATTTACGACTGAGGAAAGAAAGACATGAACATCTTGGATGACAAGGGGGTGAGTACATTATCTGTACATTTTTGTTCTGCAAGTGGACTTCCTTTAAGAGCAAGCAGTATAATTCCCCTCTCTCTCTCTCCCTTTTCTTTTTTACATAATCTTAAAGGTTTGGTAAGACATGATAAATAGCTAACAATCACAGAAATTACATTTTTGGTTAAACTTTTTTTTTTTCTCATTTCTAGTGCCACTAGTCACAAGCTCACCAGCTAAGATAACATTTGAGAGACCACCTTCCATCTCAGTTCCACTGAAAATCCGCAGTACTCCACAGGGTTATCAGCTGTACATGACCTGTGCTGTCCGTGGCTTCCCCACACCACACGTTGCGTGGTACCTCAACAACGTCTGCATCAACTCCAACAACAACTACTACATTACAAACGCATACGGCGTCTGCTCTATGTACATCATCCGAGTTGGGCCAGAACATAGTGGCGAGTACAAAGTGGTGGCAGTCAACTCATTCGGCAAAGCGGAATGTTCCACCAAACTCAGAGTGAGAGGTATGTAATGATTACTTCCACTTTTGAATATCTTACTGGTACCATGAAATGCCATCACAAATTACATTTTTATTCTAATTTTATTCTTTTGATTATTCACAGATTGAAATTCAGCACACCGACAGCCAGGTAGCTTGTGTACTGCAAACACAAAAAGTAAATTATTTTATGTAAAGCTGCTTTGGAACAATATGCATTGCAAAAAGCACTACAGCACTGGCATGAGATATACATCAGCCTATCGCTATTTGTGATATTTTATTAGTAAAATCAGATTTACTATCTGCATATTAGCGCTGTGATAGCTCTAATACTTGAAGGCGAGCTGTGTTTATTAAAACGCAAAATAAACGGTTTACTGCTAACTTCTCTGGATGGTCACTTCAAAAAAGCAAGATAATATGAGGTTATTACACTACATTTTTCACCTCTTCAGTAAAAGCATTTTATAGACCAACAGGCATTTTGTATTTTAAAAAAGTTTCAAGTACGTCACTATACCAGAGTAAAGACCACCTGCCCTGGGCCAATTACAGTAGATTTTGTACAAAAGTGATACAATCAATGCCTTTGCTGAAGAATAAACACACTCATTTTGCTGCTTACCTTGTGGAATCAGGAGGTGTTTCGGGTCGTAGGGTGACACTCGTGTTTACTCAATTTCCTGAAGTCCAGAGATGTCTCCAGGCTAACTCAAGCACAGGTCCTTGCAATTTGCCTGGCTCCAGACTTTGAGACAAGCTGTCTGGGCACGTCAAGCTTGGTAAACCCCTGTCAATGTAAAATGAAACCTTCCCTCAGGGTTGTGAAGGAAATATGCTGCCACATGAATATATATATATTTATTATTTTTTTTACAAGGCACGGCATTCATATCAATATGAGCCCCTGAATATTATATCTGTAAAAGCTTTATATTTAGACATAATCGAAATGCAATGATCAAAAGGCACATGTATTAACTGCAATCGAATAACTCTTACCATCTACTAATGCCTTAATTTTAAGAGCCATTCAAGATACACTTTAATTGTCCAATAAAAATGCAATATGTTCGGTCATGTTACAAGAGTTCGTCATCCTACTGTAAATGGCAAGGCCTGTATAGGGCAAGTGTCTACATTTAGGACACATGTATGTGTCCTTTAATGCTAAACTTACTTGTTTTTTTGATTGCAATCATAACATTTCTGCAAATAAGCAAACTAATGTTATGGAGTTCACTTTCAGCTTGGTTAGACAATGACTGTAATTAACAAACACATTCTCTGAGCCAGACTTTGAGATTAGCTTCAATTCACAAGATAAACATCAAAAATATAATGTAAACAACCTTTTTCCAATGCCTGACATCACACAAAACAATAAAATTTAGCTTCACATTCAGTCAGGATCAGAAAATGATATATGAATATGAATATCTGCTTGATGGGCTGGACATCCACCCCACCCCAGCTTCTCAAATAAAAGCTTTAATGTGACAGCTGATTGATTCAACTGCATGGAAGATTTCCATTCGGTCCACCAGTGTACTTAACTGAACAAGCAGCATTGACGCAGAAGCTGAAGGAACAGCGAGATTTAAAAGGTGAGTTTTCATTTTCTTTGACATGCAGCATAAGGAACCATCAGGAATACTTCAACATTCCTAAAAGAAATTCACAGCTCACCCATAGTTATGAATTTTATCAGTCCTTGAACTATGAATAAATATTGGAAACAAATTTTGCCATAAATAATGGGTTTGAGCACATGATTTTATTACCACAATGGAAAGACAGTTGCACATGTAAAGCAATAGGAAAAACCACAGACAGCAATTTGTTACACCACACTAGGTGTGGTTTTTCCTCTTAGGGAGTTAGGCTAGACAAATACATAAGTGGTCATCTACCGGCATACATTATTTATTTCTGCTATTAGAATCACTTCCATCCACACCATCTCTGGACTAAACTTAGATTGTTATGTTTACCAGAGAATGTTGTTATGCAGATTTAAACAAACTTCTTTTTGAAAATGCAGGCTGTTTTTTCAATCTAAATTTGGACAAAAAAATAAAATAAATAAATTAAATAAATAATAATAAAAATAATAATTTGTACCAGATGATGTGTTATGCAGAATTAAATTTCTGTTTGAAAATCCAAATTTGCACAAAAAAGTAAATAAATGAATAAATAAATAATAGATCAATATTTTAATCTTCCTATCAAAATATCCAAATATCTTGCAAAGCAAAACAAATTTACGACTTGTTTTCAGAAGAATATATCTGAATAATGTTATTCTTAATTTAAATATAAATCTATGTAAATATAAAAACAATGTGGTATAGTTCAACCAAAAATACAAACTCTAAATTCAAGAATTAATTTACTCACCCTCAGGTCACTCCAAACCTCTAGGACTTTCTTTCTTCTACAAAGTTAGAGATAATGTTAAGCAAAGCATTAGTGACCTTGGTCATCATTCACTTTCATTTACATAAAAACAAAGAAAATGGGGACTGTCATTTTGCAATCTTCCAATGGTCTAAAACAAATAGAAAAATCTAGATTTATTATCTTAAACATACTTGCTTCTTGAGTCCATTTATCTTGTTTTGATGCATTTTATTTGGCTTTGTTTTTTCTATTTTTTGTACACTGGTGGGAAAAACATGAGGTAGACAGACAAATAAAGTGAAAAGGGGAGGCTTTTGGATAGACAGCTTGACGCCAGAACTCTCACGATCGATTGACAAATGTTCAGGAAAGATGAGCAATCTGAATGAAAGGTTAAGGTTAGGACCTCAGAACATCATCATCCCAGCCTTATGGTGGAGAGCCATTGCTTCAGCCGTCGAAAAAAAAAAAAAAAATAAGAAAAAAGAAAAAAAAAAATGTCATTTCAAATTTTCTTTTCCCTCAGAAAGACACAGTTACTAAGCACCGGAAGATTGTGTCAAATCTTTCTGGTTGTAAGCTAGGCAGAAAGAATAGTTTATGGCTCACATAATTTATTTTATTCATGTGTGATCTGTCAAATGTTGGATAACTGTTTCTTTCCCCTTTGGCCTTGTAAAAGCATTGCTGAGGATCCTGTGAATCTTGGAATGCCAATAAATTTTTTTTACTGCCAGTCTTGTATTACGCACCATGTGATATGTATGAAATCAAATTCTTAATATATCTTTATTGGTTAACTTTTTGAAGGTCACGGCCTGATATATCGTCTTTAGGGCCATTAGGAAAAAGAAAGAAGAACACCTTTAAATAAAGGTGAAAACTCTCTGGCTGGGGTTTAGGACTTGGCAGTTTAATTACTTAATCTATCCTAATTGAAAATCATGATTATTTGAGAAATCCAGAATGTTTTATTACTAAATGATGGATGGCCCATCAACAGTTTTACCAATAATAGTCACCTGTATACAGATTTTTATGACAGTGTTTTAGTACCCTATAAATATATAAAGCTCGATTTTGAGAACCAAGTCGTAAAGTTGTGAGAATAAAATCGTATACTTAGGATATTTAAGGCATAATACTGCATGAATAAACTAGAAATACTTAGAGAATAAAAACAATCACAATATTACAAGACGAGTTGTGATCACAAAATGAATAGGTCACTGCAGCAACAGCAAAAAATCCATGCAAAAAAAGTATGCAATTGAATTATAAGATTTACCAAACAAAGAAGTCTTGTGGTGCATGAGCAGAGTAATTATTACTATCTGAACACTTCCGTAGTTATGCAAAGAATTTAATTTATTCAAAAGAAACAAACATTCATGCTCCACTTTGCTGTTCTCGACCACATCACTTTGATGTTACTTTCCTAAAAACTTTATTCTCATAATATTACAATTTTAATCTCATAATGATATGACTTTCTCATAATTGGCTTTTCTCTCAAAACACTGTGCACGCTTTCCCACAAGTGGATGGGATCATATGCAAGTTATATAAAGACTTTGTATCACATGACTGTATTTTAAAACCCTGTTGTTTTACAAAATAAAAGACAAACTTACAGTAGCTGGTTGTAATGCCATGGGGAAATTATTATATATAACTGAATATACACTGCCGTTCAAAAGTTTGGGATCAGTAAGATTTGTAATGTTTTTAAGAATTTTCTTATGCTCACCAAGGCTGCATTTATTTGATCAAAAATACAGAAAAAAACATTAATATTGCGAAATGGTATTACAATATAAAATATTGGTTTCCATTTTATTTTATGTTTATATATCATTTATCCCTGTGATGCAAATGATGCTGAATTTTCAGCATCTTTACTCCAGTTTTCAGTGATCCTTCAGAAATCATATTAATATGCTGATTTATTATTAGAATTATCTATGTTGGCAAAAGTTGTGCTGTCAAATATTTTTTTGGAACCTGTGATACTTTTTCAGGATTCTTTGATGAATAAAAAGTTTAAAAAGCATTTAATAAAAAAAGTATTTTCTAACATTATAAGTCTTTGCTATCACTTTACATGAATTTAACACATCCTTGCTGAATAAAAGTACTCATTTCTTTCAAAAAAAAAAAAAAAAAGAAAGAAAGAATAAAAAGGTACTGACCCTAAAACTTTGAACGGTAGTGTGTATTTCTAGATAGTGATTTCTGAAGGATCATGTGACACTGAATACTGGAGTAATGATGCTTAAAATTCAGCTTTGATCAGAGGAGTAAATTAGATTTTAATGTATATTAAAAATAGAAAAATATTATATTATATCAAAATAATATTTCACAATATTACTGTATTTCTGTATTTTTGATCAAATAAATGCAGCCTTGATAAGCATAAGAAACTTCTTTAAAAAAAAAAAAAAAAAAAAAAAAACATTAAAAATCTTACTAATCCTAAACTGTTTTCCAAACACAGGTACAGCCTAATTTCCTGACTATTGGAAGAAGGGTAAAACACATACTGAAGATGCCACAGCCTGCGGGAGAGATTCCTGTTGGTCAGGGTAAGTTTTGAATTTGAATCAAAACATTGTATTTGCAATGGTTTACATGATTTAATGACTTAAATAAAAGTACATACGTCCCAGATAAAAAAAAAAAACAAAAAAAAAAAAAATAGGCCTTGTGTCTGAAAGCTTCTAGTACCACAAAAGCTTAACACCTGCTGTTTTGTAAACCTGCAATTTTAAAGTCAGTCGCCGAGAAAACACTCCGAATTCTACTTTTCACACACACACACACACATAATAAATGCACCAAGCCTAAAACATTTATAGTAGGTTCAAAGTGGTACTTTATACTTTATTTTGATACCTCCTTATTTGTTTTAGCCCAAACTTCCAAGGAAACATTGCCCTCATGTGGTTGTATGTATAAATATCAATAGTGAAGGCGATGGATGGCATGTCAGTTCTATTTTGAATAACACATTTGGCACATGTGTGCGACAAAAACAAAGTGTTTAATAAAGCACATAATTCAGTGATGAATGCAATTTAATGATTAAAGCATATATCTTTCAAGTGGAGATCAAGAAGAGATCTAGAGTGCCTGGTGTTATGATCACCCAGTATGTCAAGGAACTGCCACGTGGAAAAACTACACCTGATTTCACCAGAAAACCAATTGCCTTGACAGTTCAAGAAGGTATAAAATAATAATCATTATTAATGTTGTTATTAATATTGTTACTATTATCATTATTATTACTGTTACTATTGTTAAAACTATTATTTAAAAAGTATATATTTTTAACATTATTTAAAATAGCTGCTCTGCGCAGTAGTTAATACGTTCACACTATAACTGATATATAGTCCAATAGACTACTCTGAGAATTTGATTAAACATTCATGTGTTAGTTGAGCAGTCTTTTAGCTATAATGAAAAAGTAGTAGCTTCAGGTAGTAGATCCTTCATAAGTATAAAACTCAGAGATGATGAATGGGTAGCCTTTCTTTAACTGCAGGCAAAGTGGCCATTTTCAAAGCAGTGGTGAGCGGAGATCCAGCACCAACTGTTACATGGGCTCGCAACAAGGGTGACACTTCTGATCCAGTAAAATACAAGCCAAGATATGATGAAAGGACTAGAGAACATGTTCTAGAGGTAACATACCAATGCCAAAAATTTGGATCTGAAATTACATTATCACAATGATCATATGATCCTTCTACAGTTATATTATTGTTTAATTTATTGCATTCAAACAGATAGTAAATGTGCAAGTAGATCAAGGAGATACATACAAATGTTTCGCAACAAATCAATTTGGAAAAGCCATGTGCACAGCTACATTGAGCGTATTTGCAGGTAGGCAACAAATTTTTATTTTAAAAAAGCACAATATTCAAGAATATTACTATATTTAAATCTGTACATTTAATGCTCACATTTATGCAATGTTCTAATGGTAGTTCCTTTCTTTGTCTTTTAGTTGGATTCAAGAAAAAGCCAAATGATGCATCAAAAAAGGGTGGATATGTTCATCCTGAAATATTAAATGAATGTAAAGAGGGGCATTTTATTTACATGCTGTACATGTTTTCTGTTTTTTTTTTTTTTTTAGATGGTCAAGCCAACGATCCTGAGGACTTTAGGAAAATGCTTAGGAAAACCACGTAATTGTTTAACTTTTTAAATGTCAGAGAATCAAGTGTTTCAGAAATGTCTCTTATAAATCAAAGTGGCTTTTTTCTTTCATCAAAATGAAAAATCTTTGGTCTAGAATTGTCAAGAAAAGAAAAGAAAAACCCAAGAAGGAGGGAGAGATTGATCCAAAATTCTGGGAAGTGATGCTAAGTGCAAAAAAATCTGATTATGAGCGCATCTGTCATGAATTCGGAGTCACTGACTATCGGTGGATGCTAAAACAGCTTAACTTGAAAAAAAAGGAGAAGGAGGATGAACAAGCAAAGGTATCTGTCAACAATTTAGTCATCTAGATTTGTCAGTCAGTCAGTTTCCAATCATTTTGACTTCGCATTGAGACACCCTTCAGTAATTGCAACAGTGCTTTAGCCAATTCCTCTAATAATTTCTACTTGCTGTTGCTTTTTAAAGAATATTTAAAGGATATTCTTACCTCCCATTTCTTTTAATGCCTTACAGGTGGTTGAAAATGTCGACAACATGAAGCAGATTGAAGTGAAGACAAGTGGCAGAGCTGAGTTCGAGTTTGATATGAAGCTTAAGGACCCAAACAGTAAAATTTATCTGTACAAAGTAAGTTCTAATGGTTTTACGCTGATAACAAAATGTCATCTAGCACAAAAAAGCAGGTTAAAAATTCTTCACTCTTTCTAGGATGGTGAAATGCTTGATTATGGTGAAGGCACTAATGATTCGTCCAAACACAACATGAAGAAAACTGGCGATAAATACAAGTTTAGCATAAACAATCTTGGCTTAAATGATGGTGGACTATACCAAGTGGATGTTGAGGATGTCAACATTTTCTCGACAACCTTAGCAAGTAAGAAAGCATTTCATCATTATGTTTCTTTAGATTTCTTTACATATCCACATCCATTTCATCAATCATTTCCCTACAGTTCCTGATGTGGAATTTGATGGCATGCTGAAAGATGCTAAAGTGGTTGAGGGCCAGGATGCAGTGTTTGAGGGCGTTTTTTCTGGCCCCGTACCACAAATCACCTGGTGCGCCAATGACATCTCTGTTGAGCATGGAGACAAATACAACATCATAGTCTCTGAAGACAATCTCACCCACAGATTAGTAGTGAAGAACTGTGGAAAACGGGATAAGGGTGTGTACACAGCTATTGCTGGGATTAAATCATCTAAGGCCACCCTTGCTGTTGATGGTAAGTCTTCAAGAAGAACAAGGAAACATCATCATCTTTCAGCATACTTTTTCACTACCATGTATATCAAACAGGCTAATAACCTATTATTGTTTGTTATGCTCTACGCCACATCAGAGGACCCTAATGCCAAGGGAAAAGGCAGAGGTGGTGCAGGTGACGGAGCAGATGATCTTGCAAGACGTCTGGCAGATGAACAGGCCAAACTGCAAAGAGAAAAGGACGAAGCAGCCAGGAGAGGCAAGGGTACGGATGGGAGAGGTGATGGAGCCGATGGCCGTGGTGGACTTCATGGCCGTGGTGGACTTGATGGTCGTGGCGGTGCAGCAGATGGTCGTGGTGGTGCATCAGATGGTCGTGGTGATGGAGCAGATGGCCGTGGAGGACTTGGCGGAGGTGGGGGAGACGGACGTGGAGGGGATGCGACAGGGAAGTATGGACAAGGTGGCCTTGGAGGACTTGATGGAAGTGGAGAAGACAGAAGTGGAGGAGATGCGACAGGGAAGTACGGACAAGGAGGAGATGGTAAAGATGGAAGTGGGAAGAGTGGAAATGATTCTGGAATGGGTTTGGGAGCAGATGGACTGGGAGGCCTGTCAGCTGTGGTTGGACTTGGTGGAGATGGTACAGGTATGTTAATGAAAAAATTGCATAGAAACTGTGTCAACATTTTATTTTACTTATTATTTAATTTCCAAGAACAACTTACCATTTAGTCTTAGACAAGTTATTATAATTCATTCAAATGCATTCGTTCCAGATGATAAAGTGCATTTTGCAAGCGGCTTAACAGACCAAAATGCTCTCCGAGGCAAACCTGCAGAGCTAGTGTGTAAACTAAATACTGACAAAATTGATGGTGTGTGGTATAAAGATGGAAACAAGGTATGTATCGAAGCAATACATCACTGACTGGTCACTTTTCACTGACAAATACAGAGTTTGACATTCATATGAATCTTTTTTCATCAGCTGACCTCCAAAGACGGAGTGGTAATCTCTAAAGATGGTGGTACACATAAGCTCATTATCCAGAATTGCAAGGATTCTGATGCAGGTCTGTATCATTTCGAGGTGAATGGTTGCAAGACAGAGGCCACGGTGAGAGTTGGAGGTAATCACATTAAATTGTCTTTTTCTACATTTCCTTAGCATGAGGATGATTTTCAGTTGTCAGTTTGAGCTTAATCTTTTCTGCTGTATATTGCTTTTATATTTCCCAGATCTTCCAGAATTTGACCCTGATGCTTTGCAAAAGTTCTCTAACCCTGTGATAGTGAAAGCAGGCCAGAGTGCATCTTTTAAGTTGTCATTTCCTCCACAAGCCTCACTGGAGATTAAATGGTTTAAAAATGGCTCAGAGCTTCATGATGGTGGTTCGGTGAAAGTGGTAAAGGAATCAAACCACAGTCGCCTTCAAATAAAAGACTGTCTGCGATCAGATACTGGTCAAATCAAGATTCAACTAAAAAACGCTTTTGGTTCTATTGAAGCTTTGTCAAGCCTTATTGTACTAGGTGAGTACAATATCTGCAATTAACTGCAACTGTTACCAAAACACCCAGCCAACTATATTTTAAGTAACACACGTCTCTGCAACTGACAGACAAGCCAGGTCCACCTCAAGGCCCACTAGAGGTGAATGAAAGCACATCCTCGGTCCTTGAATTGAAATGGAATCCTCCTAAGGATGACGGTGGCTCAGAAGTGACCAACTACATAATTGAGCGTCAACAGGTTGGGCAGAGTACCTGGAAAAGGGTTGGGGATATTTCAGCCAGCCATCTAACCTTCAGAGATAGAAACGTGTCTCTTGGCAAGAGGTACACATATCGCATCTACGCGGAAAATCTTGAGGGCATCAGTGAAGCGATGGAGACTGAAAAAATCATGGCTGGCTCTTTAAGTAAACTCTTTACTGCTAAATTTTTCATATTGAGAGGTACTGAAGTTATCTAATATTTATATTAACTATGTGTTGGCAGTGTTCCCTGGTCAACCAGGCACACCGAAGGTGGTCAGCACGTTCAAAAACTGTATAAATCTAACATGGACCCCACCAGAAAAAGATGGAGGGACTAAAATCCTGGGCTACCAGCTGGAGAAACGTAAAAAAGATACAAACCAGTGGGTGGCTCTGAACACAGTTAAGGACCCTATCCAAGGTATTTTTTCATTTCTCTCAAAGCCCCACAGTTAATGAAATCCAACTTACACTGCACTGACTTACAGCTTTACTAAATGTTGAGTCTGGAAAACAATTGCTAGGACAAATCAATAAATAACCATTAGCAAGCACCTAACTTAAAGTTCAAAGACCTCAAAATACATATAAGTGGTTTCTACTTCTTACAGCTCTGAAGTATGCAGTGAAGGATGTGTCAGAGGGCTCAGAGTATGAGTTCAGAGTAACAGCCATTAATATATCTGGGCCTGGAGAACCTAGTGCTCCCTCTGCAATGGTCTGCGCTAAAAACCCTAACAGTAAGTCACACGATTAAGAAATAAAGTTAAGTTCCAACAACTTTACTGATTTCAAACAATTTTCAGTGAAGCCCCATTTCAAAGATCCTGAAGACTTTATGGCAGTGAGATCAGGAAATTCTATCCGAATCAAAATTAATTATGAGGTAAAAATCCATATCTACATATCCACACTCCGCACACCTCTTACTTCTATATAGTTAATTATCTTCTTCAAAAGGAAAAAAATTTATATTCTGCACACAGGCCTCTCCACCGCCAGACATTACGTGGCTTAAGAATGGGGAACCTGTATCTCCCTGGAACAAGATCATTCATGATGATGGCACCTGCACGCTTGTCATACCTTCCTCAAAGTACACAGATTCTGGAGTCTACACCATTGTGGCTAAAAACTCAAGTGGGCAAGCCAGCTTTGACATAGAGGTCAGAGTAACAGGTAAGCTACATTTGATGTAAATGACATAGATGTGATCACACAAGACATGCAAATTTTAGTTCTTTGCTGCATACAAAATTTCACTTTTTCAAAACCTGTAGCAAATATTCATTCCAGTGTTAAAAAGTAATTTTGTATGGTTTAAAGAATTAGTTCACTTCCAGAATAAAATTTAATTTACTCACCCCCATGTCATCCAAGATGTTAATGTTTTTCTTTCCTCATTCGAAACGAAAATAAGGATATATGTGTGACATAGGCAGAAGTACCGACCCAGTGTTTATGAAATGCAAAGAACATGCAAAGAAAGTCAAACACCCTTTACAAAAAAAAAAGGTATAACAATTATGTTTTTCACCCTACCCTACCTTTTTGAACTGAAATACACAAATGAAGAGCAAACCACTCGTGACCTTTTCAACGTGATAACGTAATGCGTGAAGTTGCAGATGCGCATCACAGAGCTTGTGCAATATGAGCATTTGTGGTTAAAAGTATATAAATGTTTTATTTTTTTTGGAAAATGACCGATCGTTTCGCTACATAAGACCCTTATTCCTTGGCTGGGATTGTGTAGAGCCTTTTGAAGCTGCATTGAAACTGCAATTTGTACCTTCAACCCGTTGGGTCCCATTGAAGTCCTTTATATGGAGAAAAATCCTGGAATGTTTTCCTCAAAAACCTTAATTTCTTTTCGACTGAAGAAAGAAAGATATGAACATCTTGGATGACAAGGGGGTGAGTAAATTATCAGGAATTGTTCATTCTGGAAGTGAATTAATCCTTTAAGTCTAGGTGAGACCATGCCTTCAGAAACAACAAACCAGAAAAAAACATGTCAAAGAAACAAAAAGTTACTCATAAGTGAAAAAAAATCTATTCTTATAAAATTATCCTTCTTTATATGGCTACAGATGAACCCAAGCCTCCAGGCCCAGTGGCACTAGAGCAGGTGGTTTATGGCAAAGTCATTATCTCATGGGATCCTTCTCCAGACCATGACAAAGACGACAGACTGCACTACATGGTGGAAGAACATAACTCCAATATACGCGTCTGGCGCAGAATAGCCGACCACCTTCTCTGTACTACCTATACCACCAGCATTCAACCAGGTCAAGAATATCACTTCAAAGTCTATGCAAAAAATGATATGGGACTTTCAGATCCTTCAGAATCACCAACGTGGGGGGTAAACAACAATAAAGGTGGGTAGCAGGACCACTACCAGTTTAGCACAATGTATTTCACAATGCTTAGGTCTTTTCTTTCTTGGCTTCCTACCTAGTTCTAACACCCTCAACTGTCCAGGCTGTGGTCACTTTGGAAAGGCCACCATCCATCCTTGTTCCCCTGAAACTCCACACTCCACCAAAAGGATACCAGTGCTACATGACCTGTGCTGTCCGTGGCTACCCCACCCCATATATAGCATGGTACCATAACGGGATTTGCATCAACTCCGACAACAACTACTACATCACAAACACATTTGGCGTCTGCTCTATGTACATCCTCAGAGTTCGGCCTGAAGACAGTGGCGAGTACAAAGTGGTGGCAGTCAACCCATTTGGCAGGGCAGAATGTTCTTCTACATTAAAAGTGAAAGGTATGACAGCTGCAGTGATCATTTCAAGACTTGAGAAGTGTTTACCCACAGTCACCTGATTTACATGCTGGTTTCTCCATTGTGAATGAGTCACGTTGCTAATAATTTTAAACATGGTTACGTAATCCAAGTGGGCTACAGCCTATGCCAGAGCTTGTCAAAAACTGACCTGCAGGGCAAATATGGACCGTCAATCATTTTTATGCGGTCACAGATTGATTTAGATGAATTAGAGCACTTGATGCATTAGAGCACTTTCTGTGCAAACCTCTATGGTGAGTTCAGAAGCACTCAGCAGTCAGCAATTAAAAAAAAAAAAAACACTAAACCTAATTTAGTGTCCTCTATACTGTCCCTTTGGACAAAACTGTGAATACTGTGTCTACTTGCATTGCATTATCAATTGCAATATGACTTATTTTAAAAAGCAATAACATACAAAATTAAGCTTGAGTAATGAAAATGAGTGAAAAGCGCCAAGATCTGACAATTACTCAAAAAATGAACTGTCATTTGGGTAATTTGGCTTTCTGAAAATGTAGATGAAAAGCCCTGGCCAGTGCATTACATATGTAAATCAAATTACTTTTACAAATGCATTTTTCTATTCAGCTTTTACAAAGAAACCAAGGTTTAACACAAAAATGAAAAACTCTTGAATATCATGTCTGTATAGAATAGTTGGTCATTAATTTTATTCTTTCTCCTTTTTTTCTACTCTGCATTTCAGATTGATCTGTACTCCGCTGGACGTGCCAGTTTTTGCTCTGCTTCTGCCACAACTAATTTCATGCATAAATTTTAAGATAGAACCATGCATGCATATAAATGGCTATTGTGAATTGCAATTGAGAACACATAGAATTTTGAACAAAAGAAGTTGGTGTATATGACTTCACAATATGCAAATAAACATTTTCTGTCAAGCATAGTTTCTAGCATATTATTCTCTGAGACTTTTCATGTCATCCCACATGAAATCTAGTTGAACTGGTGAACTCTACTGGACATTCTTCTTGGACACGGTTGAAAAAGCTTTACAGACATTTATTCCCAGACACATTCCCAGCATCATTCATTGAAAATTACAGTTCAGAATATTCCAGCAAGATATGCAGCACTCAGCAGTACAGTGACATGACATCCAAGTCAGTGATAGCTTGAAGATAAAATTGTTTCAAATTACAACCCGAATAGTACCAGTCTCAGCATGGCTCCCCACAAAAACAACTCCAATGTCAGGCATCCCTGACATCCTAGCAATTGAAACTGAAACCACTATCAAAAAGCAATTGTGTAGTGCATAACACAGAAGATGAATTTTAAAGAATCAAAAATACATTATATTAATTTCAGTACTCCAAGATTTTTCAAATACAATTCAATGAATACATTAAATGAACAAAATAATTTTGCAATATTGTACAATAACAAATAAGCCTGCAACAGGCTAATGTCACTGTAATGGCCAAGGCCAACATTTACATACTATCACACTAAGGGATAGACTGAGATTCATAGTTGACTGCTTCAAGGAATGTATTTTCCAGAACATATCTCAGATAACAATGTGTTGTGACTGATCCCGAGTATCATCGTCGCCCCAATCTCGCTACAACAGCAAGAATTGCTACTGACAGGCTGTCAGTTTCTGATAAACGCTCACCTGAAATCAACACTGCCTCGTTATCACTCCTATAAAACAGCAACACGTCTTGTACGCCCTACTGGATACAGATACCCCTCGTGTACGCACAGAGTGTTCTCGAAGTCTTCCCACCGAGACAACGCCCACGTACACTTTTGCTTTTGCCCTTTCGGATTTACCGCGCTTCTGACCTTCCAGCTCCGACCGGAAACTAACAATGAAATTAACTGTTCTGCCTATTAAATTGTGTTTTTTAATGTCTACATCTACCCCAACCCTAAACTTGGCCCTTACTATAATACAAAAACAGTATTATTGTTATACAGCGTGACAAAAATAACGTTAGATTGATGTGCGCATGCCCAGTAGCCAGTGCTGTATCCCTTCTAGCCTTTACCCCAGTTAGCGGCTCAAGTATCGCGAATGCGCATTTGCCACTTCGCTCGCCCATTAATGATAACCTGAGGAAAATGATGAGGAAAACTAATTTTTAAACTTTTTAATCTTTTTTAATAAAAGATTTTATTGTATATCGTTTATACTCTAGCCTATAATGCAGCGTTGACTATTTGGTTGGCCAACCCGGAAGTTAACTTCACTGTAGAGCAATAATAATAATAATAATAATAATAATAATAATTAATTAATTAATTAACTCTTTCCATGCTAGCATTTTTCATAGTTTTTACTAAAATTTTTCATAGTTTTACAAGAATTTGTTGTATGAATATTTGAACATGCAAAGCCTATGTCAAAATAAAGGAATAAATCAAAATAAAGAAATAAGTTTCATTACAAAAAAAATTATATTATATATATATATATATATATATATATATTATATATATACATTTAAACGTTTTAGGCAAAAAGCTGAGAAAATAACGTTTTTATCAAATACTACATCTGGATCATATTCAGTACGATGATCAATTTGTATATGTCTACATTATTCTTCTATTACATCATATTTTTATTCATACTAGCATGTAATGCCAGGTTTAATGGGTAAATTATTTGCCGGCGCCGATAGCCTTGTGGGTGTCCCGAGATCGAATCCTGCCTCCTGGACCTTTCCTGGTCCCACTCACTTCGTGTCATATCTCCACTGTCCTGTTGTCGAAAAATCTAAAAAAAAAATGATTTTATCAGAGACAGAAATTCAACAAACATACACACTGTCAGGCTTTTATTTGTGCATCTATGGAATGTGTGGTGAATGCTTCATCCAATGGAGCTTCTTTCACAGGCTTCTGGCTGCTTTATTTTTTACTAACCACCAGACAGCACTGTTTTCGACACTCTCTAAGCTTTTAATCCCGAAACATTAAGAGAAAAATCTTGATGCCTCACAAGGCTTAATTTGCCTATCACTACTGTCAACTGTTGAATGAATGATTGTCACGTCCCGCTTGTTTACTTCAAACCAGAAGACACTCCCACTTTTGATGCAAGGCCTAATGGGGCATAGTAAACTTGTGGATAGAAGCACACAACATCCGCTAGGTGACGCTTCCTCATTCTCATTGACTGTGTTTGATATTTACGATTTGAGTTCAGGGACAAGACGTTTCGTCTTGATCAGGAATAGTTAAATAATTGTAATGACACCACACACGAATTGGGCCACACTTACCATTCAGGGGTGCAAAACGGGCTTAAAATCAGCCTTAAAATCTTATATTGCGTGTGGCCAGCCTTACATATGAGATCACTCATTTCTCTGTCTTCCTCGCCTGTGTTTTTGATCAGGATATTCTGGACTCATTTAGGAAATGCGTAATATCGCCCCCTAAATTAAACTTGGAAAATTCCGTATTTGGCAGGGAAGCGTTGTCTCATAAATAACTGAAAATTCTGTTTGGCAGGGAAAGAGTTAATTATTTTTATTTATTTATTTTTTTTAAATCAATTTTTGATTATTGTAGAAAAAAAGGTCTAGTGTCTGATTCTTACACGTTTCATCATGATAATCCGCACAAATGAACACACGTATGAATTTTGAAGCCTAAATATAATAGCCAGAAGTAAAATGCTAAGCGTGAGCTATAAACGCTATATAAAATTTTCAAGTAAAAGTTTTTTTTTTAAAAATCACAGGGGGGTGGTGTTTTCCATGTTGCAGAATAAAACACTTTACATTTCTTAAGCTTGTGTTAACCACAGACCTTATTTCAGCCATTTGGCCAAAAACTCATTGACTCTGGCACAATGGAACTGGATGTACTAAAACTCGCTTCCAGATTTTAGCCTACAAAAATATGTCATCCCCGCACAGCACTGTTGGTATCAGGGCAAAGTTTAAAGTCATAAGATTATAAATGTGTGTTTTATTAGGCCCAGATAATGTGACCACTATCTTGTGAGAGCTGCTAAACTGTGTGGGAATGTAAAATGTGGTCAGCTCCTGTGCATGTGAAATGGAAACCTCTGTGACTGCATACCTGGCACATAAGTCATAATATCAATATATTTTTATTTTTGCATCTTTGAATTATAAATAGCATGTGTCATTAACATAAGAATTTAACATAGTCTCTCATATCTGAAGGAACATTACCAGACAAAATATTGAACTACTGTGATGAGTGTTGTTTTTGTGGTGCCTTCCAACTTCAGGTGTCTTAATTCTTATTTTACACATCCTCATGTAAGGTCATTACATAGACATGGTGTTAAATAGTGTAGCTAATGACTAGATCAAATGGTGCAATAAAGCATAAATGAGATCCTGTTTTCTGGCAAAGGTGATGTTACATCTTGTCCCTGGCAATGGCAAATGAACAGTCACCACAAAAGCAACTTGAATGTCACTCTCACTATTTAGAGAATAAGTGTGACCATGAACCACGGACAGGGCCTCTGTCCCTTTGCCGCTGTAAACCTCACCCAAATAACAGATTTAATGTGACAGCTAATAAGGCTGCAGTGCTTGAGAGGTTTCAATTTGGCCCACTACTGTTTTATTGCTGAACAAAATGGAGAGACCGCAATAAATTGTGGGAGTCGAACACGGCTGTGTTGACAGAGCAAGTTAGCTACACGTGAAGGTGAGTTGCTTCTCCTTCTGTCTTCTTTTACTTAATTTTTTGTCCTGATGAGAACATCGAAATATATAATATCACACATTAATCATTATTAATAAATGATATAATAGGATTCTGAAGGCTTTTTAAAAATCTAGTTTAAATATAGGAAGATACCCAACCACAGATCTGATTCTAAGTATCGATGCATATTACATAAGATTACAGATGGTACTCATGTTGTGATGCTCATATTGCACTAAAGTGTTTTAGATGCTATCAAACAATGTTAAAGTGCTTTCTTACATATACATAATTGCCAAAGTCAGACTGAATAAAATCGTTTTATAAAAACTCAATATAGCAAAGGGTCTGTAGTGCTCTACTAAAACACACTGATGTTGAGTGAAAGTGCTTTACTTTTTCACGTAAATAGTTATACAGTTCTCCTCATATTCTACTATAATAATTAAATATGATTTGCTCTCCTGGGCTAAAGCGTAATTGCTCTGGTAGCACATCTCTGATAAATTTATGAGGTATGTGACCTATCAAAAGCAGGGGTAAAATGCTTGTAAAGTGCTTGGTAAATATCATGTACCTTATCATGGTGTTAAAAAGATTTTATGTCAGTCTTGTGTTACTTTACGTGCAAAATGTATAATATCACCCCTTAATATATCTTTATTGGTTGTATTGGTGGTATGTAGCATTTCCCAGGTGGTCATGAAACATGTTTCTACAGAGGGCACATTGCTTGAATTTTATTGTCTCGTGAAGGGTGCATTCATGGCAAACTGAGTAATGTTCACAAGGTAGTTAGGGACATATGGCTGGCAGATTCATTTTCACACATCAGCCTTTTATCACAGATAAAACCTTAGTGACAATAACAAAAGTCTGTCTGTAGAACAAGAAAAATAAATGCAATTCGTAAAGTTGATGATGGGACATGGGACTGGCATTCTCAATAACACAAATCATCATTTTTACAAATCTCTTTAATATACTATTGGCAAACTGGAACAATGCTACAGCTGCTCATTTCTGTCCGAATATTGTATGACACGCCTCCTGAAATGATGTCACGGCTAAAGAAGCCCTTTTGTGTTATGCCTTAGTTTAGGATTCATTTAAGGCTGTTTTTTGTAATAAAAGAATAAAAACGATCAAGGATATTTGTCCCACTATAAGCAGTATTCACACATTCATGTTATAATAACAATAGTAACTGATCACATATGCAATATAATAATTTTCACCCTCTCTTGTCGATTTTTTTATATGACAGTGCAACCTTACTAATTCTGAATTAAAGGCCAATCCGGCATTTTGAAGATGGTGAAGCAAGCTAAAGGAACAGGCGGTAAGTTAAAATCATGACAATCATGACATGCCAAATGAAAAAATTATTAAAACGATCTTAATTTATTTTACATTTGCTTTGTTCCATCACTTATGACCTATATTGTTAATCAAGCAGTTTGTAGACGTGAGGTTTTCACGATCAGGGCTGTGATAAAACATCGCCATCATGTGGTCAACAACAAATGCACAGCTTCAGACTCTGAAGATCATGAGACATAAATATGCCATTTCATATTTCATTCTGTTCTGATATTTCAGTGGCAATTAGGAAGAGATCCAGAGTGCCTGGTGTTATGATCACACAGTATGTTGAAGAACTGCCACCTGGATCTTCTACTCCTGATTTCATCCGAAAACCCATAGCCTTAACTATACAGGAGGGTAATAGTTTTCTTCCTTTTTTTTTTTTATTATGAAGCATTTGAATTAATCATAGAATGTAAACAATATAATTTAATTTAAATGGAAAAAAAACAGCTTCATTATTTATCTATCTACATATCTTCTGTTCAATTTGCAGGCAAACTGGCCTTTTTCAAAGCAGTTGTGTGTGGATATCCAGTACCAGAAGTTTCATGGGCACGTAACAAGGGAGATATCGCTGGTCCAAAATATATTTCACGATATGATGAGAAGAATGAAGAATATATTCTAGAGGTGAAATGCAATTTTCAGCTGTGTGAAGTACCATGTTATTAGGCATTGCATTTTTATTCTCCATGTTTAAATTATAAATATTGGTCATAAATATATATTAAGAAGAATATGTATTTTATATAAAATAACACTTTTTAAAAATTATTTTATATAATTTATTTATAATCCACCTGTGTTTTGTTTTTCTTTAACAACATTTGGCATGGCTTTTTACTTCATTCTACAGATACCACATGTAGATTCGGATCAAGCAGATGTATACAAATGTTTTGCTATAAATCCATTTGGAAGGGCTGTTTGTACTGCTGCACTGAATGTCATTGAAGGTAGGAAATAAGATCTTCTGGCTACTGATTAAAATAAAAATGCTATAACACACAAAGGCCTAAATCAGTCTGTTTCTCTTCTTTTCAGTTGGATTCAAGAAAAGACCACCAGGTATTTATGAAATAAACAGAATCAAAATATTGGAAAATCTTTTGATTGTTAAAGAGAGTTCAGGGTGTCAAAATAACTTAAAATATGTCTAATTTTTTCAGCTCCCAAAAATGACCCTGAAGAGTTCAGAAAAATGCTGAAGAAAACGTAATGTATCATTCCGTCATATATTTACCTTTTAAATATTATTGTTTACTTGTATAGAATATCGTAATGATAGGCAATTTCTAAGTAACCAAAACAACCAGTTTCATCTGTAATCATACTAACTTAGGGTTGTGAAGAGGAAAGTAAAACAATGGAAAGAAGGAGAAATCGATCCGAGGTTCTGGGAGGTGTTACTAAGTGCACCCAGGAAAGATTATGAACGCATTTGTCAGGAATTTGGAGTCACTGACTTCAGGTGGATGCTGAGAAAACTTAACCAGAAGAAAAGGGAAAGAGAGGAAGAGCAGGCCAAGGTTTTGTTTGCTTTGATTATTAGTCATTTGTGCATAACAGTTTTTATACTGTACATATGCAATATGAAAAATCTCCACTCTTGATTTTTTTGTCTTTAAGTATGTTAAGAAAATCCGCAGCATAAAACAGATTGAGGTGAAAACGGATGGCACAGCAGAATTTGAACTCGACATGCAGTTGAAGGATCCTAACAGTAATATCCTCCTCTTCAAAGTAAGTGCCCTTACTTAAAGACCCCATCACTCAACACCTCAATATCATTAACAATGCTTTGAGAGTAATGCACTTCAATTTACCATTACCAGGATGGGGAAATGCTTCACTATGGAGATGGAACTGATGAGTCGACAAAGCATAACATGCAGAAATTTGGTGAAACATACTTGTTTAGCATTAGGGATGTTGGCCCAGAAGATGCTGGGTTATATCAAGTGGATGTAGAGGAGGTGAACATGTTCTCAACTTCGCTAACGTGTAAGCAGTTACAATACCAATGCTTTGTGTGTTTGTTTAAGAGGTTAATATTATACTAATATTAAAAGTGATATATTAAATGTTACAGTGTTACTATTAGGCAACATACTATATTAGGAGGCTAAAGAACAGGCTGGTAAAAATGTGATTTTTCATTTAGTTTTTACTGGTTATATGTAAAGAATTGTTTTGTGCCTCCAGTGCCTGATGTGGAGTTTAATACCGCACTGAAAGACACTGTGAAAGTGACTGAGGGGCAGGATGCAGTGTTTGAATGTGCCTTATCAGACCCTGTACCTCAAATCACCTGGTGTGCCAATGACATCTCTGTTGAGCATGGGGAAAAATATGACATCACAGTGTCAGAAGACAAGCAGGTCCACAAACTAGCAGTGAAAAAATGTACAAAAGAAGACAAGGGAGTGTATACAGCCATTGCTGGGCTCAGGTCAAGCCAGGGGACTCTGATTGTGGAAGGTAAGTTAATTTATTTTCCCTCTTAGGTGAATTGTGTTTACATGCACTTTATATGCATATACATGCATATACAGGGGTTGGACAATGAAACTGAAACACTCGCCAATATAGTATTGGAGGTTTCATGGCTATATTTGCGCTGTCTGGTGCCCAATCTTCACTTATTGTACATTACACCAGTTAGAGCAGAGTGTAAAGTTTCATTATGTGCACCCAATGGTTCAAACATTGTACCTTGAAGGTAGTGCTCTGTATCAGGATAATAATGCACCAATACACACAGCAAGACTGGTGACAGACTGGTTTAATGAACATGAAAATTAAGTTGAACATCTCCCATGGCCTGCATAGTCACCAGATCTGAATATTATTGAGCCACTTTGGGGTGTTTTGGAGGAGCGAGTCAGGAAACGTTTTCCCACATCAGCATCACATAGTGACCTGGCCACTGTTCTGCAAGAGGAAAATGGCTCAAAATCCCGCTGGCTGCTTTGCAGGACTTGTATTTGTCACTCCCACGATGAAATTATGTTGTATTAGCTGCAAAAGGAGGCCCAATATCATACTAATTGTGATCTAAAACCAGGTGTTTCAGTTTCATTGTCCAACCCCTGTACATAACATTATTTTTTAATGTTAGGCTTACCAAGTCTGCATGTATGTGATCAAAAATACATTACAATTTTACAATGCTGAATTTTGCCTGATCACTGTATGTCACTTATAGTATATAGTAGTCAACATTTGAAGTGGATCAAAAACGTTCAAAGTTGTCCTAAGACAAGAATTGGTATTGTTTTGGTTTTAGGACAACTTTGATGAAAGGTTTTGATCCACTTTGATCCGATGTTGACTACTGTAAACTGTAACTGATACTGTTTTCAGATGATCCCAGTGCCCACGGGAAAGGTGAGGATGCAGATGAACTAGCCAGACGTTTAGCGGAAGAGAAAGCCAGACTGCAGATGGAAAAGGATGAGGCAGCCAGGAGGGCACAAGCTGAAAAAGATGAAGCGGCCAGGAAGGCACAGGCTGAAAGAGATGAAGCGACCAGGAAGGCCAAGGCTGAAAAAGATGAAGCAGCTAGGAAGGCCCAGGCTGAAAGAGATGAGGTGGCCAGGAAGGCCCAAGCCGAAAGAGACGAGGCGGCCAGAAGGGCACAGGCAGAACGAGATGAGGCAGCCAGAAAAGCCCGGGAAAAACAGGAAGAGGCGGCCAGGAGGGCACAGATAAAACGAGATGAGGCACCCAGAAAAGCTCGGGAAGAACATGAAGAGGCAACCAGGAGGGCAGAGGCTGAGCGAGATGAGGCGGCCATGAGGGCACAGACAGAACGAGAAGAAGCAGCCAGAAAGGCTCGGGAAAAACAAGAAGAGGCGGCCAGGAGGGCACAGGCCGAGCAAGATGAGGCAGCCAGAAAAGCTCGGGAAGAACAGGAAGAGGCAGCCAGGAGGGCAAAGGCAGAGCGAGATGAGGCAGCCAGAAAAGCTCGGGAAGAACAAGAAGAGGCAGCCAGGAGGGCAAAGGCCGAGCGAGATGAGGCAGCCAGAAAAGCTCGGGAAGAACAAGAAGAGGCAGCCAGGAGGACAAAGGCCGAGCGAGATGAGGCAGCCAGAAAAGCTCGGGAAGAACAAGACGAGGCAGCCAGGAGGGCAAAGGCCGAGCGAGATGAGGCAGCCAGAAAAGCTCGGGAAGAAAAAGAAGAGGCAGCCAGGAGGGCAAAGGCCAAGCAAGATGAGGCAGCCAGAAAAGCTCGGGAAGAAAAAGAAGAGGCAGCCAGGAAGGCAAAGGCCAAGCAAGATGAGGCAGCCAGAAAAGCTCGGGAAGAACAAGACGAGGCAGCCAGGAGGGCAAAGGCCAAGCAAGATGAGGCAGCCAGAAAAGCTCGGGAAGAACAAGACGAGGCAGCCAGGAGGGCAAAGGCCAAACAAGATGAGGCAGCCAGAAAAGCTCGGGAAGAACAAGACGAGGCAGCCAGGAGGGCAAAGGCCAAGCAAGATGAGGCAGCCAGAAAAGCTCGGGAAGAACAAGACGAGGCAGCCAGGAGGGTCCAAGCTGAAAAAGATGAGGCAGCCCGTAAAGCCCAGGCTGAAAGAGATGAGGCGGCCCGTAGAGCCCAGGCTGAAAAAGATGAGGCGGACCGTAGAGCCCAAACTGAAAGAGATGAGGCAGCCCGTAGAGCCCAAGCTGAAAAAGATGAGGCGGCCAGGAAAGCCAAGGCTGAGAGTGAAGCTGCTGAAAGGATGGCAGCTATGGCGGCAGGAAATGGAGGATCTAGCCTGGGAGAAGGGAATGAAGGTGATGGAATGGGGAAGAACGGAAAAGGAGAAAATGGTACCATGGGAGATGGATTAGAAGATGGGAAGCATGGAAAAGGTGATGGATTGGATTTAGACGGATCAGGTGGAGATGGGTCAGGTGAAAAGCGGAAAAAGCGTGTTAGAGTCGGAGACCTGATTCCTAACAACATCATAGGTATGCGTTCATGTCTGAAACTCCATATAAAGTCACTTGCTTCTCAGTGCTGAGATGATGTAATCTGACATATTTCCTGTGCACTTTTATCCAGACTCTGGAGTCCACTTCCTGAACGGCTTGTCAGATACTGCAGCCAATGTTGGAGAATCAGCAGAGATGTCCTGCAAACTTAGCAGCGAAGATAGCACCGGATTATGGTACAAAGACGGAAAAAAGGTTAGAACGCACAGTAATTTATTATATTTATCTGAATTTGTTAACCAAATGTAATATATATAAAGCTATCTGTTGTAATATATATTAAAATGTGATTTTGCTATGGCAAAGCTGAATTTTCAGTTGAAGGCTGGAGTAATGGCTGCTGAAAATTCAGCTTTGCGATTATATTACTACAATATTTTAAATTGTAGTAATATTTTGCAATATCACTGTTTTCACTGTATATTTGTTTAAATATATGCAGCTTTAGACAGCATCAAAGACCTTTTCAAAAACATTTAAAAATCCTTGCTATCTTAACTTTTGACTGGTAGTGGATGTATGCGTTACAAAAAATAATTGCATTTTTAATTTCACATCAGTTGGAGTCTAAAGATGGAATTACAGTTGTCAAAGATGGGGCTCATCACAAACTAATCATCCAAGACTGCCAAGAACGCGATTCTGGGAAATATAAGTTTGAGGCAGAAGGACGTAAATCAGAGGCTACATTAATTGTTGAAGGTAGGTGTGTTTTCTTTTCTCTTGGCATGTAAAATGCATCTAATTCTGAGCCATAATCGATTATTTACATTATTTGCCTTAGCCACTAGAGGGCAGTGTAAGCTGTATGGTGGCACCAGGTGTTTGGAAAACATCAGGTGATGATAATAACTCTCACAGGTAGAATTAGACAGTCAACTTAGATTATATTTTCTTTTGATTCTTCACTACGAAATGTGAAGCTTTCTGTAAAATGTAATGTCTTAACATCCGACCCATAATAGAGACGTGCTGTGTGGGTGTTTATTCCTGTCTACGTATAAACAACACCTCTACCACCCAGCCCTGATTTATAGGAAAGCAATTAAAATTTTCTCTGTTTTCTTCAGATCCACCCAAAATTGATGCAGATGCCTTGAGAGAATTCTCAGAGCCGGTTATTGTCAAAGCGGGAGAAAATGCGTCCTTCAAACTACCATTTTCAGGGAAAGAACCATTTAAGATTCAGTGGTTTAAAGAGGACGAAGAGTTGCTGGAGGGTCAGGGTGTCAGGATCGAAAAGTCTTCAGATCATAGCCGTCTACTTCTCACTAAGTGTCAGCGCAAAGACACGGGAGAGATAAAAATCAAAATCAAGAATGAATTTGCCACTGTAGAGGCAACATCAAAACTTACAGTACTTGGTATGTATTGCAAACCTAATATTAAGAGCCATCACTAAAAATACCAAAACTACAAAAGAACAAAAAATCTGTTAGTATTCGGTTGTTAGACTACTAATCTACTGTTATACCATTGTCACATATCAGTACTCTACATTTTTTTTTCTTTCAGACAGGCCAGCTCCACCACAAGGACCTGTAGAAATTGTAGAAAGCTCCTTGTCTGCCATTGAGTTTAAATGGAGACCCCCAAAGGATGATGGTGGTTGTCCAGTGACTAATTACAACCTGGAGCGACAGCAGGTGGGACGGAACACCTGGAATAAAATTGGAGACATTCCTGGACAGCCTACCTACAGAGACACAAACTTAGATCGTGGCCGAAAGTATTGCTACAGAATCCGGGCAAAAAACTCGGAGGGCGTTAGTGATGTCATGACAACTAATGATATTGCTGCCGGCACTTTGGGTGAGATTCCTTATTTCTTTTTATAATTTGATGTAGTAATTATCGGTTGTTAGTCTTAAGAAAAAGAAAATGTTAAAAAAGGTGTTGTTTTTGTTCCCAGCATTCCCTGGCACTCCTGCTCCTCCTAAAATAGTCAGTGCCTTTAAAGACTGCATTAACTTGGCCTGGCTTCCTCCCTCCAGCACTAGAGGGGGCAGTATCATTGGATATAATGTGGAAAAACGCAAAAAGGGAAGCAATTTTTGGAGTCAAGCAAACCCAAAAGATGAACCAATCAGAGGTCTTTAAAATTAATTTCTAATATTAAGTCTTCTCTCATTTTAAATACAGCACAATTTTAATTATTTCATTTCATATTTAGACAAAAAATATGCAGTAAAAGATGTAATCGAAGGTGTGGAGTATGAGTTCAGAGTGAGCGCTATTAACACGTGCGGGCCTGGGGAACCAAGTGGCTCATCTGAATGTGCAATTGCAAGGGACCCCAAAAGTAAGACATTCTCAGTAAATTTATACTCAATACCACTCTATACTGAAATGATAACTTGCCATAAAGCACAAAAATATTCATAATTTCTAAGTAAATATAGTGATTATTGTAAATATTTATTCTAGAGCGTCCTGGTATGGTTAAAGACCTTAAAATAACTGGATCGAGCTACACCAGTCTATCTCTTTCCTGGAGTAAACCTAAAGAGGTCAAAGGTGAGGAAGATGAAGCAAAAGGCTATTTTGTGGAAATCAGACCCACAGACCAACTTGAGTGGAGCCGTTGCAATACAAACGCAGTGATTCAGACTTCCTTCACTGTTGTGGGATTGAAGTCATTGGCCATGTATTGGGTTAGAGTGATCGCCATCAATGAAGGAGGAGAGGGGCTTCCTCAGAGCTTTGACAATTACATCATCGCCATGCCTCCTCCAGGTAAAGATATATTCATATGTGATCCTGGACCACAAAACCAGTCATGATTAAAATTTTTCGAAATCTGAAAGCTGAATAAATAAGCTTTCCATTGATGTATAGTTTGTTAGGACAATTGGACAATATATGTGGCCGAGATACAACTATTTGAAAATCTGGAATCTGAGAGTGAAAGAGGAGAAAATCACCTGTAAAGTTGTCCAAATGAAGTTCTTAGCAATGTATATTACTTATCAAAAAGTCAGTTTTGATATATTAACGGTAGGAATTTTACAAAATATCTTTGTAGAACATGATCTTTACTTAATATCCTATTGATTTTTGGCATTAAAGGAAAATCAATCATTTTGACCCATACATCGTATTTTTGGCTATTGCTAAAAATATACCCGTGTGATTTGTGACTGGTTTTGTGGTCCAGGGTCAAATATTTAAAATATCTTTGACTTTTAGCTTTGAGTTTCACACAAAGATAAATTCATCCGTCATTTTGTTTTTTGTTTTTTCAGTTAAGCCAAAGTTCACTGACAAAAAAATGAAAAGTTTCATGGTTGTTAAAGCTGGAAACACTGTTCGTGTCAGCGTCAGTTTTGAGGTAGAGCAGCAAAATATTTGAATGGCTTGCAATAATGTATCTTATCTTACTTAAAGCATATTGCTTTATTTTATCCACAGGCTTCTCCTTTACCAGACATAACATGGCTAAAGGATGGTGTTCCTGTAGCCAAACATGTGACGATTACTAATTTTGAAAAAGGTTCTCAGCTATTTATTTACACATCAGAGCTGTCTGACACTGGCATCTATACAGTCAATGTGAAGAATATGGTGGGCCAGGACACCTTCACTATTGAAATAAGAGTCACCGGTAACCTAACCAATCAAATTTCTGATCTAAAATTGAATTAATGTTAAGGACATAATATTTCTAGAATTTCATAATGACTTTAGATGCTATATGGGTACCTGTTTATTTTTCATTTCCAGATGACCCCAAGCCTCCAGGTCCAGTAGAACTGGAACAAAATGTCCAGGGCACTGTGACTCTGTCGTGGACTCCTTCTCCCGATGAGAAACGGGACAACCATCTCCATTACATGGTGATGAAGCGGGACTCTGTCAAGCAAACGTGGCGTACAGTGGTTGACCGCTTGTTCAACAACAAATTCACAGTCATTAACATCTTGCCTGGAAGAGAGTACAATTTCAGAGTGTTTGCCAAGAACGATATAGGCCTCTCAGAACCCTCAATGTCTCCAGTGTGGGGAACAACCAAAAAAAGAGGTTTGTCGACCATTTTTTGTTTAGGTTACTTTAAAAAATGAAAATTCTGTCATAATGTATTCACCCTCAGGTTGTTCAAAGTGTAGTTTCTTTGTTTTGTTGAAGTCAAAAGAAGATATGTTGGTAATGTTGGTAACCAAACAGTTAATTGTGGCCATTGACTTCCATAGTATTTTTTTTTTCCATACTATGAAAGTCAATGGCCACCACTAGCTGTTTGGTTACCGACATTCTTTGGAAAGAAACTCATACAGGTTTTGGTTGAACTATACATTTTAGACTGCATTGTCTCGGAGACATTTCATATACATTCATATAAATTGCAATCTATAATCTTGTTAGTGATGAAAAAAATAATCCATAAACACATTATGCATCAACTACCCAAATAAATAAGCTAGAAAACAAATTACGTTTGGTCAATCAGTGGCCTCGGATGCATTACAACCAGTGGTGCAATGGACTAGGCTACTTGCCATTTAACAGACACCTTTTCCCAAAGCAATTTACAGAACACTAATTGCAGTGAGTTCCTTGGAGAAGCCAGAGATAAGTGTCTTGCTCAAGGGCGCAGTGATGATAGAAGATCTATGAAACTCTATTTATGGGTCACCCTTATCCAGGTTTATACTTCTGGGATTTGTGCTGCTGTCCCTGACACATCGCCACTAAACTATCTCCGCTTTGTTCTGAAAATGTTGTAGCTATAAGGTTGAAAACTGCAGTATAAGGTGGCCTATTATAGTAGTTCTGGATAACTGTTTTGCCAGTGATGGTCTGGACTTCATAAATTGCTCACAGCCCTCCAGCTTCTATTGTACCTTCACTTGGACAATATAACCCAGATGCACAAACATGTGTGCATGATTGTGTAACATATGCAGTGACGCATTATGTGAGATGACCAAAAAAAATGGATATTACTACACTGAAATAATCACTTTTTCATCTCTTTCAGAAAAATTCACATATAGCATGCCTGTATCAAAGACCCTCGACTTCCAGGCAGCCCCCAAATTTATTGTCCCTTTGAAACTTCACGCTGCTCCGCCAGGTTATGAGTGCTACATGAGCTGTGCTGTGAGGGGCAACCCAACCCCACATATTACCTGGTACCATAATAATGTCAGCCTCAACACAAACCCTAACTACTACATCACAAACGTATGTGGTGTTTGTTCGTTGCTCATCCTGAGGGTCGGACCCAAAGACATGGGAGAGTACAAAGTTGTAGCCGAAAGCCCCCTTGGTCAAGATGAGTGCTCCACCAAACTTGTAGTCAAAGGTATGTATTTTATTTTTACATTAGTTAACTAATTTTGGTTAATATTTTAGATATGAGGTTTATCTACTTTTTTGTTTTCTTGTCTTACAGAGTAAAGAAAGGACGACTTCAAATAACACCATTTGTGATCATATTTCCTGAAAGTGACACAAATGATAAATGAATAAAAATAAAATAAAAAGGAAATAAAAAGATATATCAACATATCTCTATTAAATGATCTGTCTGTCTGTCTGTGTATCTATCTATCAGCTAAGAAGAATCATGTTTCATTCCTTTAGAAGCATCAGGTTACCTTGAGATGTCTCAAAAAAACAGAGGCCGTCAGCGACAACACAATCTACAGTGTATCCACCTTATTTTTCAATGCGGAAGTAAGCTGTTTTCTGGTAATGTGTTAAGACTTCCTGTTCATAATCTGCCATAGAGAAATAACGAGAAGAATATTGAAGTGCCGTAAACGGTAAAACAGTTTGGACTACAAACTATTGTGTTCATAATTAAGATAATACATTAAAATAATAAGACACACCAGTAAGACACACCAATTTGCAATATCAAGCAGCAAAATGAGCTGTTTTGTAGAGATAAACATAGCTGGACGCTGATGAGACCGGAAGCCAGACACATTCAATTTACAAGCGGCCGCTCCCACTCTTACGGCAAAAATAAGGTGGATAGAGTCACAACAGTCTAGATATCAGGCAAAAAATTAAGCCATTAATTATGTTTACACTTAATAAAACTGTATTGATACCCAGATGCAAAGTTTCATAACATCCATCATTGTGAAATGAAAGAAGAAAGGACCCACCAGTACTCCTGGACTAGTGCAATGCAATCTCATCCTTCAACGGCCTAGAGGTCTTCATATGTTCTCTAAAAATCTAAAGAGAGACTTTATCATCAACCAGTGTGAAAATTTTTCGAAGTCCTTAATATTTCAGCAAATTATTTTATTGTGATTTACAGTGCCCTCCACTAATATTGGCACCCTTGGTAAATATGAGCAAAAACATCTATGAAAATAAATCTGCTTTGTTTATCTTTTTGATCTTACATTCAAAAAATTCACAAAATACTAAAATTTCATTGAAGTAAAAGTGGGGAGAAACTTTCGCTATGAAATAAATGTTTTTCTCCAATGCATGGTGGGCACAATTATTGGCACCCTTAGAAATTATAATGAGTAAAATATCTCTGAAGTATATTCCTATTCATATTCGCATTTATTTAGCACACTAGAATGACTAGAAGTATGATATTGTCCAGCCATGACTTCCTGTTTCACAGGATCATTAGAACAATAATTAAGAATTCCAATCAACTAAAGATGTTACAAATCTGCCTGGAAAAGGATGTGTGTCTATATCGTCCTAATGCATGGTGAGGAGGAGAGTTTAAGTGTCCAAAGACTCTCCAAGGATCACAGCAGGAGAATTGCAGAGATTAGTTGAGTCTTGGGGTCAAAAGACTAAAAAAAAAATTCAAACAGCCCCCACATCACCACATGTTGTTTAGGAGGGTTTTTAAGAAACATCCTCCTTAATCATCCAAAAACAAACTTCAGCATATTCAATTGTCAAACACGACTTGAATTTCAAATGGGACAGATGAAACTAAAAAAAAAAAAGCTTTCTGGCAACAAAACCACCAGATGGGTTTGGTACAAAAAATACCCCATGTCCACGGTTAAATATGCTGCTGGATCTTTAATGTTGTGGGCTTATTTTCCTGCCAGAGGTCCTGGACGTCTTGTTCAGTTACATGGCATCATGGATTCTAGCAAATACGGACAGATAAAAAATCTGACTACATCTGTTAGAAGTTCTATTATGAGCTGTGGTTGGATTTTCCATCAGGACAACGATCCAAATCAAAATCAACACAAAAATGTGTCACTGAGCATAAAATTAAGCTTCTGCCATGACCGTCCCAGTTGCCTGACCTAAACCCTGTAGAAAATGCGTAAGGTGAACTGAAAAGAAGAAGCACCAGCATGGAGCTGGGAAGGTGCTCTCCAAACTCTTCAGGCATTAAAAGAGAAAACTCAGAGCTGTTATCTTGAATAAAGGACGTTGCAATAATTGGGTGCCAATAATTGTGGTCAGCATGAACTAGAGAAAAACATTTATTTCATAATGAGATTTTACCCCTGCTTTCCATTGTTTTACTTCAATGATAGTTTAGAATTTTGTGAATTTTTTGAATGAAAGATTAAAAGGATAAACAATGCGGATTTATTTTCACAGCCACCTTTGCTCATATTTACCAAGGGTGCCAATATTAGTGGAGGGCACTGTACTACTGATGAGATTATGCAACAGAATCTGGATGGATGGATGGATGGACGGTTGGTTGGATAGATAGACAGATAGATAGATAGATAGATAGATAGATAGATAGATAGATAGAGATCAAAACTTAAGAGGACAGAGTCTTTTGCATTACATTTCACAACTTTTATGATGTTGTCCATTTTGTAGCGATAGATAGATAGATAGATAGATAGATAGATAGATTTTTGATGCAGTATCCAAATTAAACAAAGCATTTTTAAATGTATTTCTGTGAAACATAAGGTAAGTTTGTACGTGCCGCACAGCGCCATGAAAGTGAGACCGCCTCCAGTGCGCAACGCCCCCTACTCACGCTCCTCGTGCCTGAAAGTTCGCTTTTGATTGTTCCCCGTCGTTGCAGGCCAATACAGCGTTGAGGTCTGGTGGAGCGCTAACCAAATCACTGAGTAAATCAGAGAAAGAGTGTTGCAGTCTACGGTGCAGATCCTCCGCGAAGCCAAGATGACCAAGCGCAAAACAAAAAGTGCCAATAAACAGGACGACAGTTTGCTGCTCTTGGAGACGCCATCTGTAACACCACCGAGGGGATTTAAAGAATATGCAGTCCCTGCCATTGTTTTCTTTATTTTCGCTGTCGGGGGATCAACGGCGGTCTGGTTCTGCAGCCAGCAGCAGCAAACCATCGACAGTCTGACAGAGACAGTCAATGCAATGCAACTTAGGATAACAAAGTTCCAACAGCAGTTGGGAATGGGTAATGCACAGGTATTTGATTTTGAGATACTCTAGAATTAATTAACAAGTTATAAAAAATTGCATTTTTTCTTGTTTTAAGTTAACTTTGAAATAAAATAATTCAGTTTATTACTTTTACGCACAGAAAAACAGTTTGTGCGCATTGGAACATTGTGTACTTGGCACATATTTGCTCCAGTGTATATATTAGGCTGTACATTTTGACTTACTGGTAATTAGATTGTGAAAATACATAATACTAACGGGTCTGAATGTATGCCTCATGTGCCCTTTGAATATTCCATTTGCTGAATTGTGTCATGTGGCTCCCAGGCCATTAATAGTCTGTTCAGAGGAGGATCATGTTTCCTTTTGCCAGGCTGGCTTGTTTAAAGGACATTATGCAAATGGTATCCTAACCAACATGTAAAATTAAAGATACAAACAAACACATAAATCACTCTTTCATTTGAAAGGCAGTCAGCACTGCATTAGTGATCAGAATTTTAATGTATTAAAGTAACCTATTCATTTAAAAATGTCAAACAGTTTTCCTTTCACTGATGGTCAACTGCAGTATTAAATGCTGTCGTTCACTTTAATAATAGTCTTGTCAGCTTGTACACCATCATGCCATTAACTTTGGGTTAAAGTTCTCACTGTCAAAAAAAAAACAAGTATCATAAATAATGCTATTGTAAGATATTGAATCCTTAGCATAATAGTACTCTAAATTCATAAAATGTTTTTAATTGAATTTGAATGAAAAGAAGTGTCACTATTTTAAATGCTAGTGGTTTTAAAGCAACTTAAACTCAATAGGCCCTTTGTGGAAAACACTCTAGGAAATCTTTCCAGGTCATTTGCAGTGAGAGGTTAAATGTAACCACATGGTGTTGTTGGGTAAACGTGCTTTTGTGTTTTAAATTTCATGTAAAACGTCGTGATGTTTTAAAATGTGGTGTAGAGGTGTTCAAGTTTATAATATTAAGATTATAATCAAATTATGATCAAATTAAAATTATATGTTTTAATTACACATTTCTTTGGTAATTATATAATACAGTGATCAATGCTAGCATTGTTTTTGTAGTACTTTTACGCTTCTGAATCATAAAACTCATCACTAGTGTAACTAGCTAACAGCACCATTGACAACAGAGCATGTAATGAAAAACTTTAAAAATTCTATTTATTTTTAAAATACTAAATTATTGACAGTGGCCTTGTGTGAAGTTATAAATTAATTGCTGCAACATTGCAGATTTAATGTATGATTGATGAATTTTTGGATGCAAACTGCAACTGTAGATGGACATAACTTTTTAAGCTCAATAAATGTCTAAACTAGTGAAATGCTATATACTGATCAAATTAATAATTGAACTTCATTGCAATTAAAATATTATTATTATATATCTAGATCGCCAATGTGGGTGTTTTTGAAGAGCGTCTACAAGCACTGGAAGTTGCCTACACACAGGCCCAAAAAAAGGCAGACGTTGCACTGGCCACCTCAGAAAAAATCCAGTCTACTGATCTTCAAAACCAATTCTGGTCTCTTCAGTCTGAAATGAATGCCAGACTTTCTGAACTCCAGCAGGAGTCTGTTTCCACTGCAACTGTGAATGCGTTGGTCAAGAATAAGACTGAAGAGATTGAAACACTAAAGCAGAAGCTTAATTCTATCATTACTGCTAACTCTGAGGTAGCGGTTACCATTTCCGGACTCACAGACACTGTTTTGGTAACCAAATCACGTCTCGACGAGCAGATGTCCACTTTAGAGGGTTTCACATCTGAGTTGGAGGAACAAAGAATGGAAATTTCAAGCCTGAAGAAGTCCTTTACCAACAACAAGAAGGCTCTTGAAAGGAACAGACAGGAGGTGATGGACATCAAGTGAGTAACCTAATGGGCTTTGTGAGATCATAGATCAGGTGTTGTTACTGATACCAGTTATTCCTAATCTTTATTTGGTCTCTCTGCCAGGGACCTACTGGAGACAGAACAGGCAAGAAGATCCCAAATTCTTGAGGAGCAGCTTATGGCAGTCCGTAGTAGTCTGGAGGACAATCAAAAGAGTACTCATAACCTTCACTCTCACCTTGCTGCCCAACTTCAGATCGTCCAGAGTCAGGTATAGTTCTGACTGTTTCATTTTTTCCATATATGATCATTTTGGCATGTCATATCATAATGTTTTTATGCGTTTCAGATGTTATCTGAAAGCCAGGAATCCAGTTCAGAGAAAAATATTCCAGTAGATGAACAGCAAACAACTCAGGAGGAAGTTCTAATCAAGGATGAAGGAGCTGAAGCGAAGGATCAAGCCATTATTGAGGAAGAAACAATAGAGGAGGTTGACGTTGAAGAAGGGGAGCAAGTGGTACCTGAGGAGGACGAGCCAGCTGAGGAGGTTCAGGTTCACGAGGAAGAACCTGTTGAAAAGCAAGCTGATGAGAATAAAATTCCTGAGGAAGCTGAAGTCAAAGAAGATGATGCTGAAGAGCAAGCAGTAACTGAGGAAGATGAACAAGCTTATGAGGTTCAATCCAACCAGGATGTTGTTGAGGAGGAAGCAGTACTTCAACAGGATGAAATACCTGAGGAGCTGCAGGTATCTGACAATGAAGTACCAGCTGAGGAGGTTCAGGTCCTTGGGGAAGAAGAATCTATTGAGAAGCAAATACTAGCTGAGGAGGATGTGATAACTGAGGAAGTTCAGGTCAGCGTTGGAGATGTTATTGAAGAACAAGCAGTAACTGAAGGGGATTCGATATCTGAGGAAGTTGAGTTCAACAATAGAGATATTATTGAAGAACAAGCAGTAACTGAAGGGGATTCGATGTCTGAGGAAGTTGAGGTCAACGATGGAGATGTTATTGAAGAACAAGCAGTGACTGAAGGGGATTCGATATCTGAGGAAGTTGAGGTCAATGATGGAGATGTTATTGAAGAACAAGCAGTATCTGAGGGGGATTCCATAACTGAGGAAGTTGAGGTTAATGATGGAGATGTTATTGAAGAACAAGCAGTATCTGAGGGGGATGAAATAACTGAGGAGATTCCAGACCAAGAAGAAGATGTTTTTCCTGCTGAGGAAGACCCTGTTTCTGTGGATGAAGCAGGGACTGGCACAAATGTGGCCGAAGCTGTTGAGAACGTCTCTGAAGACCATGTGGTTGAAGATATCAGTCAGGAGCAAACCTCGAAGGAGCTACTAGAAGAAACTGATAAGCACAAAGATTTGGAAGAAGCTGAAGAACATGTGCAAGACTTTGAAGAGGAAGAAGAACTTGCTGAGGAGATGGATGAAGAAGAGCTAGACGAAAAAGACATTTTTGTCAGTGAAAGTTAAGTTCTGGAAAGGATAATGGTTCAAAATAAGACTTTTTCTGAGGACTTGAAATGATCCCCAGTTTCCCCAATGAATTATGTGATATATGGTATTTCTCATTTGTTGAAATGTTCCCCAGTCTTACTTTGTATACTCAAAAGTGAACTTTGAGCCTAGCAGTGAGTTTTTCCAAATCTGATGATGTTTTTTTTCTAGTGATATCTCTCAAAATCTTGAATTGCTCTGTTTACACTGAGGGTTTTACTAGGTTAGACATTTAAAGAATTGCAGTGTTTTTCATACAGCAGTTTGCCAGCTAATTAACCTCAGGAGTGTCACTTGAATAAAATGGCTTTTTATGTTTTTTTTACTATTTCCCTGTCCCAGCCTCTCTCTCTTCTGGTGTTTATTTGTCTGCTGAAATGGGACACGTGCTGTGTGCGTGTGTATTTGCAGCTCTTAGGTCAGGGGTTCAGGAATGTGCCGCTGGTCCTGGACACTGGGGTCGTGTGTCCCATTTGTAACTATAGTGCTTATTTGAGCTCATCAAATGCCTGAAAGACGAGAAGTGTACCTTGTGCCCTTCTCAACCAAACCACAATTTATATTGAAACAGCGTCCTAACAGTGCTGTTTTAAGACAAGAAATGTTGCTAATTAAATTTGAGTATGTACAGTTTTTCTCTTAGTGCAGTTATGACAAAAATTAACAGTAATATAAATGATAAATGAGAATAGACTAAGAATCAAAAGTAATACGAAAGGGCAAAATTTAAACGCAGGATTCATCAGGTTATAAACTTAACTAAGAATAAAAAAAAAATGTTTGGAGAACATCACCCACAAAAACTAAACAAACAAAAAACGACATTTCGAATTAATGATAATGTTTTCATGACGAGGAGATTGCTTGACAAAACTTTTTGGGATGTTTTACTCTTAGATGGGCTTATTTGTAATTCTATTTATCCTCAATGATTCTCATTATATTCATTTTAAATTATTTTCAATATTACATTATTATTATTATTATTATTATTATTATTGTTATTATTATTTAGGGTGAAATATGCCCCGGACATGATTTTGACAGGCTTCGTCGCATTTGTCAATGTGAAGACTTTTATTTTGAAAGCCGGTGGCCGCTCTTGTGGTCCGTTTCATAATTCACTCCGGTAGTGTTGGGTGATGCGGGATGGTGTGAGAAAGAGGGGTTTACTGTCTCCTCGTGCCTCAGTCCTTCCCGCACGGAAATCTATTAATGATATCAGGGGGGTTACAGTCACCTCGGGGGGTTTCTGCAGTCCGAAACAAGTCAGCTCTCTATCTGTTATTGGGGAATGAACGACGAGAAAAGCCCGGATAACGGCAAGAGAAACTCTGGGTATACCAGGTAAAAATGAATTACCGACCGGCTGTTAGCTCACTAAATGAACAGAATTGTTAGAGTTTATATTTTTCAAATATAACGTTACTTAGTTTTTTAAATTAAACACAAACGGACATAGTGCTTCCTGCTTTCCTGCACACTTAACGAACGTTTGCATAGCTCTACTTACAACATTCGAATCACTGTCCAAATCGAATTGTATAATCGAATGATTGAATCACTGTCAAAATCGAACTGTACAATCTAATGACTGAATCACTGAACCCGATATCCGATATTTCGAATCATTATCTAACGTAAACTGAACGTTCCAACAATCTCAACTGACATTTGAATCACTGTCCATATGGTAGGTTTCAAGTACCGTCTAATCGAACCTTAGAATCACTGTTCAAATTTTAAAAAATGTAAATACATTTTTCTTCAATTCAAAAGTTCGAAATCGAATTTTTATTTTTAATCACTCAAACGAACGTTAGAATCTGTCTAAATTGATTCATCATTAATTTAATCATTAGCATCACTGTATAATTGAATTTTTAAATCCCTGTGTACATCGAACATTCGAATTGACGACGCCTAAATGCAGCTCGCTGAGTTTTAAGAAAAAGATAAGATACAAAATTCCCTAAATGACAAAATGGTTTAATAAATGACGCTTACTTGGGCTTGTACTGTTATTATTTAACACACGGTGGCAATGCATTCTATGCAATGTATAGTTTTGTGTAATTTATTGAAAATTTGTCTTCCCTGTCACATTTAGAGTCTGATTAGACTGCAACATCCAATCCTTCTCTATGTGGCTTTGTGTTTCTCTGTTCACAGTATTGAGCAAATGCTGGCTGTGAACCCCGGGAAGACGCCCATCAGTCTGCTGCAGGAATATGGAACGCGGATAGGCAAGACTCCAGTGTACGACCTGCTGAAGGCTGAGGGTCAGGCCCACCAGCCCAACTTCACCTTCCGCGTGTCTGTGGGAGACATCAACTGCACTGGCCAGGGCCCCAGCAAGAAAGCTGCCAAGCACAAAGCTGCCGAAGCTGCCCTGAAAATGCTGAAAGGAGGAATGCTGGGAGGGATCGGAGCGAATGGGATGGAGGGAGAAGAGTTTGTCGGGATTGATATGGATGGAGAATGGTAAAGATTAGATTGCATTTGAAAAGACAATGCATTATACAAAATTCTGTTTTCTGAAAACTAAAGAATTAAGAAAGGCTTCTGGCTTTTACATCATTTTGTTTTTTGTCAAATGTGCTTTAGCCCTCAGTCAGAGATGAAATCATCCAGTTCAACACAACAAGCTGAGTGCAATCCAGTCGGAGCTTTGCAGGTGAAAAGCAATGACATTTTGAAATTCAAACAGATTTTTAAAAAAACTAGGCACCATATACAGTTGAAGTCAAAAGTTTACATACACCTTGCAGAATCTGCAGAATTTTACCAATATAAAAGGGATCATACAAAATGCATGTTATTTTTTATTTAGTGATAGTTGTTCATGAGTCCCTTGTTTGTCCTGAACAGTTAAACTGCCTGCTGTTCAAAAGCTCACTGATGATTCAGAAGGAGAAGCAATGCATTAAGAGCCAGGTGTGTAAACTTTTGAACAGAATAAAGATGTGTACATTTATCTTATTTTGCTTAAATATCTTATTTTTTTTCATTTAGTACTGCCCTTCAGAAGCTACAGAAGATACCTACATGTTTCCCAGAAGACAAAATAAGTTGAATTTACCCTGATCTTCAAATTCAAACAGTTTTCACCCCCTGGCTCTTAATGCATTGTGTTTCCTTCTGAAGCATCAGTGAGCGTTTGGAACTTCTGTAATAGTTGCATGAGTCCCTCAGTTGTCCTCAGTGTGAAAAGATGGATCTGAAAGAAAGAAAAAAAAAAAAAAAACAGCTGTGGATCATTCAGGTAACAACACAGTATTAAGAATCAAGTGTATGTACACTTTTGAACAGGGTCATTTTCATGAATTCAACTATTATTTTCTCTTGTGGACTATATGTGAACGTCTTTTATGTGAAATGTCTTATTCGGGTCAGTGCTAAAATAACATGCATTTTGTATGATCCCTCTTATTTGCAAAATAATTAAAATTGTGCATTTTCTGCAAGGTGTATGTAAACTTTTGACCTCAACTGTACTTGCCAACTTTGTTAATGGTTAAAAAGAAAATATGGCCATTTGTACACTAAATGACTGAGAATCACACAAGTTGTGGCGAAACACAGAAACATCCGTATCATTACTAGGAAATGCATGACAAATAAAACAATAGTCTAAAATCACTCAAAATATCGAGTATGTATATCCTTCTACAAGATTGAATCAAAGGCTGAAATTTAAAAAAAAAAATAATCGCACTCTGTGCCCATCATACACTATGATTTTCTGTGAAATTTGTCAAAACTCCAACTGCCCAAAACCTGCAGAATGGCTCTGACTTCTCGGCAACTACCGTTGATTTGTCCAGACTGCAAATTAGGGCATATAAAAGTTGTATAGTATATTTCAGCCTTCAGATAAAGATTTTTGGCCCTATTATGTGCTTCATAATAGATCACAAGCTGAAGAAAAGAGGGATTTGCGTATGCTACTTTTTGATGTGGCAATTAAACATGAATAATATCAACTGATATTACCATTTTTTTAATCATCGCATCAATCTGTGTAGGCCAATATTGGAAGCAGAAAGTGTCAGGACTTACTTCTTCCAGTTTGAACTATGTTTATATGCAGTTCAAAATACATACACATGTATATATATATTTTTTAGTTTGTCTCATTTGAGATTGGATTAAAGAATAGTTATTTTTAACCTGGCAGAGAAAAACAGCAGCATATATACAGTTGAGGTCAAAAGTTTACATACATCATTTATTTTACCAAAACACGTACTGACCTGAACAAAATATTTCTCATAAAAGATGTTTACATATAGTCCGCAAGAGAAAATTATAGCTGAATTTATAAAAATGACCCTGCTCAAAAGTTTGTACTGAACAGTTAAACAGTTAAACCCACAAATTCTTTGTTTTTGTTTTTTTGGCATTTTCTGTGTATTTGATCCCTTTTCAACAATGACTGTATGATTTTGAGATCCATCTTTTCACACCGAGGACAACTAAGGGACTCGTATGCAGCTGTTACAGAAGGTTCAAATACTCACTGATACTCCAGAAGGAAACATAATGCATCGAGAGCCAGGGGTGAAAACTTTTTGAATGTGAATATCAGGTTAAATTCAACTTATTTTGTCTTCTCGGAAACATGTAAGTATCTTCTGTAGCTTCTGAAAGGCTGAACTAAATGAAACAAATATGATATTTAAGCAAAATAAGAAAAATGTACACATCGTCATTCTTTTCAAAAGTTTACGCCCGTTACACCCAACTTTTGAACTTTTTGAACATCTTTTATGTGAAATATCTTATTCAGGTCAGTACTAAATAAAAATAGCGTGCATTTTGTATGGTCCCTATTATTTTGGTAAAATAATTAATCTTTTGCAGATTCTGCAAGGTGTATGAAAACTTTTGACTTCAACTGTATATTGGTAATATTATTGTTATCAGTCATAACAAATAGATGAAGCTTATATTTATTGTGCTGAAAAATGCCATTTCCATAGGAGCTAGTAGTGCAGAAAGGCTGGCGTTTACCTGAATACACAGTCACTCAAGAATCTGGACCTGCACACCGCAAAGAGTTTACAATGACCTGCAGGGTGGAGAGATTTGTTGAGATAGGTACAACCTTTTTTTTTTTCTATAGTGATTATTTTTAATATGCAGTCCATTTGAAATATTGAATGTCTTTAATCTTATTTTTAAGGTAGTGGCACATCAAAAAAGCTTGCTAAAAGAAACGCAGCGGCAAAGATGCTTTCTCGTATCCATGACGTGCCAGTGGACATGCGTAGCAGCCATGAGGCCGAAGCAGAAGATGACACCTTCAGCATGGTAAGACGTGCAGTGGCGAATACAGTTTTAGGGTGGTTTTATTAATGTACCTGTATGAAAATGTATCTTTTTTCAACAGCAAATAGGTGGCAGACTAGAGGGAGGAAAGTCTAAAGGTCTCGGCTGCACGTGGGACTCTCTGCGGAACTCGGCCGGAGAGAAGATCCTACAGCTGCGCTGTCATCCTCTGGGCCAGCCCGACTCCAATGACTTTAATTTCTGTTCTCTCCTTCGTGAGCTTTCTGAGGAACAGCGCTTTGACGTCAGCTACCTCGATATAGGTGAGATATAAGACTAGTCCTATAACTACTAACTACTCTGCTCAGGGGAATAAACAAAACGAGAACTAGTAGTGCATTCTTAGAAACTGATTATTTTTTGGACTTTGTTTATTCAGAGGAGCGCAGTTTGAGTGGCCTTTACCAGTGTCTGGTGGAATTGTCCACACAGCCCATTACCGTCTGCCACGGATTCGCCTCCAGCCTGGATGCAGCACGTGCCAGCGCTGCCCATAATGCCCTTCAGTACCTCAAGATCATGGCAGGGGGGAAATAAACCACAGTTACAGCTCTCCTGTAACATTTTTGTTTCTTTTTGCTACCTAGAGGAAAATAGGAAAATCAGGTGAATTGAAGCTTACCTCTTCTGCCCCCAGTTGTGCAATATGAGGGGCTTGTTTGTTTGATGCAGTAGGTGCGCAAGGGCTTACTGCTACCAGCTGTGAAATCAGTTGGAGGACGTACTGATTGCCTAATTTTCACATTGAATTTGACACCAAAAGTGTGTACTCTTGCTCCTCAGTGCCTCCAAACAAAGGCAGGGGACACTATTAATTTGAAACCTGAGGACAAAGGTTCACAGGTGTTCAGTGTGAGTGAATTTGTCTGCAGTTCATTTGGAAAAAGTCATATTTATTTCTTCACAAATAACTGAGCTTTGCCTGAAAGTCTTTGTGTTTTAACTTTCCCTAATTAAAAGATAATTTGCTTTGTGACCTTGATGAATTGATTGAACCTACAACAGACAGCATGAATTTTTAATTGTAAATATTTCACTTTTGTACATTTTTATTTTCAATATATTTTAGGAGTAGTTATCCATTAACGTTAATTTTGCTTTATTGAACGTATTTGTACATTTTTTTTTTTTTTTTTTTCTCTGCCATTGAAACTATAATATAAATTTTAACATGGGCCTGACAGTTTGTGGTAAATATCTACCTCTGTGTATGTGTTCCTGCCTTACAGGCTTCATCATTACATTTGGACTGGCAAAGACTGAAATGTTCATATTCAGTATAATGGTATATGACCAACAACAGTAGTATGTGACTGTGTGGCAACTGATGTAATTTGTACCAAATTGGTGAATCTGTAATCTGTTGAATATTTTATCTTGAACAATAAACGAAGTTGGCATTATCTTCTGCTTTTGGCATTTAGTTTATTTATTTATCTATTTATTTATTTTTGCTATTTAGCAAATTCTATTCATCCTGTTTGCATGTATTGTAAACATGTGGCTGTGTTGTACGTACTTAACCTGCCTCAAGGGGGCAACAGAGGTAGTTTTAATGTCAGTAGTTAGTTTTAATCAGTGTTGGGCATGCTACTTTAAAAAAAGTATTTGGTTATAGTTACTAGTTCTCACAAATAGTAACTGAGTCTTTATAAAAGTAACTAATTACCAGGGAAAGTAAATACTGTGTTACTTAAAAAAAAAAAAAAAGTTAAAATATGTTAAACAACATGAATGCCCCCAATATTAATATGTTAAATGAAAGAAATTTAAATGAAATGAATGAAATTTTTAGTTTACTCACCTGAATAATATTAAATATCTGATATACTATTATATAGTAATCATTTTAAGTGCATCAGAAAAGTTAATCTAAGTTGTCCTAAGACAAGAATAGGTATTGTTTTTATTTTAGGACAACTTTGATGAACTGGTTTTGATCTACTTTAAATGCTGACTACTATACATATATAAAGCTTAATGGCACAGTTTTTTTTAAATATCTGAAAGTACAATTAGCATCAGTCAGTCAAGCATTATAATATGGCATCATGATAATTTAGATAGCAAAACTACTACGAATTCTACTACTTATAACCAGATAAAACTTACTATGGATTAATCAGCTGCTGTGTTCATGAATAATAATCACGTTGTCTGCGTTCGTTCGAACTTATTTGCTGAAATTAAAACAGGGACGATAATTGGTGAGCGCCAGCCAATGAGATTGCCGTTTGCACATTAGTTCCGCCTACTACCTGAGAAACCGGCAGTTCTTAAAAGCTGAAGAATTCCACAGGAACTCCGTTATTTTGACAGTAAAAAAAAAGAATATCGTTTACATGTAACGCGTTATTTCTGTATGTAAGTCTCTCTCGCTCTGCATCATTCTTTGCGTGTGTGAGACAAAACGACGGCTGGAGTTTACGGTTCGTCAAATATAGGGACGCTGCGCATCTATTCAGATGAACTGACAAATTAAATAATGTTATAATAAATTATAGCAACGTCGCATTTTGTCAGTAACGTTACCTGCGCTGCAACGAGGGAAGTAATTCGTTTTATTACTCGTTATTGAAAAATAACGCCGTTATTCCCAACACTGGTTTTAATGCACTTTTAATGCCAGTATTTGTTTTGAAGAAGAATGTTTATGTTAACACAGTATTTGCATTGTGGTACAAATTAGTTTCTAACAAAGGCTGAAACTGAGCTTGTTTTGTGTTCACATACTTGGTTTCAATGAGAATGAAAGAGTTTATTATGAACAACATTTCTGCATTCAAATCAGTATTTGTTTGTTTGGTTTCTCAGTCACCTCTGCATTATCAGACAAGACTAAACCACTCTACCAAAACTAAATAATTAAAATAAATTATTTATTACCATTGTGGAATTACAAATAAAGCCAATATGTACAGCAGTTCAACCATTTCAACAAGAAAACCAAGAAGTGCACAAAACGAGAATGCCTAATACAAATAAAACTAGTTCAAAACCAGATTATATGCATCATTCTAGACTGATAGTTTTCACATTAAAGTCAATATGAAAGCAACATTCATACATGCTCCTTGTGCATGGCTTATCTGTGCAAGCGATTCCATAGACAAAGGACAAATCCACTTAGAAAGATGGGTTTGAAAACAGCATTTCATGTTGACTTTTAGGGTATTAGTAGACGCACTGTGCTTCATTAGCCTGAAATTTGATGTTATGTTTTCTCTGGGGTTAAGAAGGAATGGTGCACATCCTCTTCAGCATATCCACTGCTGTCTGACTGAAAACTGTCCCCGCGCAGGGGCGATGCTGGAAAAGAGAAACACAATGTGTCAAAAAGCTGATGGTTTTAGCACACAATTTAGTTTCAACCATTACTGTGAACCAAAAAAGTGACAGCATGCTATTTTTCTTGCTACTTCCTGCTATGTTGTTTCTCTGAAATGTGATAAGGCAGACAAGATCAGCTGGACCAAATTCTTGCAATTTACTGCGTGCGATTATTTTTTTTAACAGTCAGCAAAACACCTCCCTCTATTGTCAACATGCTGCTTTCTGTGAACCTTTAAGGCGGATTTTGCTGATTATCAGCTGTTCAGCTGCATTTATTTAACTAAACTGATCAAGAATTAGTCAAATTAGTGGTAAAATTTGCCTAATCATGATAAGGACTACTCATGTTACTTACATTTGTGGTGATGAGTCGAAACAGACAATGTGACTGTAGAGCTGAATTCTGATGAAGTGGCTTCCTCTTCCTCTGCACTGTGAACCTGAATTGAAATCCTGTACTTAATGATCATGCCACAACACAATGCCGGAGTATAGAAAACTAGATTTTTACATTGTCAGAGTGCTGTTACTTTAGAAAGTATGCTGCTTCAATGCTAGTTTGCTATGCATTTGATATTGTGTTCTTTGTGGTTTTTAGCATGCTGCTTACTGGCCAAGGTCAAATAAGCCAACCCCAAAGTTTCTATGATACTATTGTTGTTCACTGATTAGGGGAAATTTTAAGTTTGAGGCATCATTCATGTCCGAAACACAAATACTGGATGAGATGCATGTCACAGTTGAATGCTTAGGCTGTATGAGGGTCCATTTGTGCCAAAAATGAACCTACTGCTTTGTGCTTTGCACTGCACATTTGTGCTTGTCTACAGTCATTGCCTACCTGTTCAGATATATTAGTATATGTTTATGTGTCTTCTTTTACAAAACATGCTGCCACAGTGCTAGTCTGCTATGCATTTGCTAATGTGTTCATTGTGGTTTTCAGCATGTTCCTTACTGACCAAAGTCAAATAAGTCAACCCTAAAGTTTCTATGATATTACTGTTGTTCACTGATTAGGGGATAATTGTAAGTCTGAGGCATCATTTATATCCAAAACACAAACATGGATGAGATACATGCCACAGTTCAATGGTTAAATGGGCTGTATGAGGTTCCATTTGTGCCAAAAATGAATTGACTGCTTTGTATTACACACTTGTGTTTGTCTACAGTCATTTGCCTACTTGTTTAGACAAATTAGTATAGGTTGATGTGTTTTCCTTTACATAGCATGCTGCCTTAATGCTAGTTTGCTATGCATTTGCTATTGTGTTCTTTGTGGTTTTTAGCATGTTGCTTACTAACCAAAGTCAAATAAGCCAACCCCAAAGTTTTTATGACACTACTGTTGTTCACTGATTAGGGGACAATTGTAAGTTTGAGGCATCATTAATGTGTTGTGATTTGTACTACACATTTGTGCTTGTCTACAGTCATTGCCTACTTTTTCAAACAAATTAGCATATGTTGATGTGCGTGTCCTCTGTTTATTGTTCTGTTGTTCTTACTGTTGTTCTGTTCTGTTGCCTTAATACTGTACTGTACATATATAAAGGGATGCATTGGCAAAATCTCACCTGTAGCTTGTCAACCTGGTCACTAGTAATGTACTACAACCTTTGGAACACGAAAAAAAAAACCTTTTGGTGAATTATAGTATTTTTTTCTAAAATAACACTGTACTGAATATATATGAAGGGATGTACTGGCAAAATCTCACATGAAGCAAGTCACTGTGGTCACTAGTAACATCCTTTGAAATGTTTAAAAAAAAAAAAACTCTTCGTGAAGTAGTCATTTTTTGTAAAATAATAATGTACACTACGTTTATGAAGGGACGTATTGGCAAAAAATCACTAGTAATAAAGCCAACTATAGCAGCTGGAATTTGAAAATAATACTGCCTTTTTTTTTTTTTTTTTTTTTTTTTTTTTAATAAAACAATAGAATAAAGTGAGATACTGGCAAAAGCTCATATAGTCAGTCTGCCCACTAGCTGTTTACAAAAGCCTTGTAAACATTATTCTATTCAGTGTTTTTGCACTGTAAGTGGAATTTGCAGACGGTCCCTTTAGCAGCCTAGGCAAATATGCAGCAAATGTCAAACCTAGAACTTCACCGCGCTCGGTAAGGGCAACAGAAAAGATCATCAGTAAAGACGACAGTGAGGACAGCAGAACCATACAACATAAGCAGAGGACATACACATCAACATTTACTAATTTATCTGAACAAGTAGGCAATGACTGTAGAAAAGGACAAATGTGTAGCACAACGCAATCGGTTCATTTTTGGCACAAATGGAACTTCAGCCAAATGTGAAAATTCCATCATAATTTTACTCACCTCGCCAACAAAAGATATTTTGAAGAATGTTTTTTTAATGTTTTTGTACATTCAGTGAAGGCCAGTGGGTACCCCACTTTCATATTTTTCATTGTTTGTCAGACAGTTTTCTAAATATCTTCTTTTGTGTTCTACAGAAGCTTTGGTGTGGGCAGTTGCTCTTGATATGAAATGCATTAAAATGATAAGAGATAGCATACCTCTTCCAGCTCAAAGGAGTTGCCTTGTTTGCTCAGGTTTAGTGGTTTCACCGGGCTTAGGTACCTCTTGATGTTGGATGAACTCTGCTCCTGTGTGTCTCTGTTGGAAAGAGTGGTGTCGTCCTCCCATCCAGTGATTGTGATCTGACATAACTGATCTGACTTGGGTAAACTCATTGCATTAGATTGTCTTACAGAAGGTTTATTTGTCGTCTGGTGTGCAAATGGAGAGTTTTTCATATCCACACTATTTGTGTGTAAGCTGCGATAAGGTGCCTGATTCACATATTCAACAACCTGAGGGCATATGATATCATGGGCAATGATAGGAACAGGTTCCACATTAGCGCTGCAGCTTTTCGAGAGAATAGAATCTTTGGACTTCACGTCCATGTCCATTTTTGGCTCTAGGCAAGGTGTACACTCTTCTGATGCATGCCTGAGGTTATGTACATTTTCATTAGTCGTCTCAGGTAGTGGCTGACAAGGTATACTCTCCAAAGAATCAGTCCTTTCTGTGTTTTCCCCATACGTCTCCTCCTCTTCTTTCTTGCTCTCTATAAACCAGTCCAAGTCTTGTTCTAAATCATCGACTTCCATTTGAAGACATAACTCTTCATTATCATTTTCTGCACTTTTCTCGACTACGTCTGACAGACTGCATTTACGCTTGCGTGGTGAATTGCTTGGAGACGTGGAGTCCGAGCCACGGGATCCCGTGTACAAGCACATCTTGGAGATAGTGTCTTTTAGTCTTTCAACAGGGGAGCGCGGTTCACTCCGGACACTGGTTCGAGACATGGTCCTCTCCACAATTGGGGAGGTGAAGGTTAACTGGGGCGGTGCAAGCTTCTGGAGCGGCGTTCGGGATACATGGGAGTAGAGTGAATAGAAGGCATTGGCCATTGCCGTCAATGCCTCTACTTGTCGGAAACGACCTGTGCAAAAACCAGGGATGAAGGTGAGGAAATATGAAAGCGTTTCTAAAGTTGTGTTTAAAGTTCTGAAACTGATTTCCTTACTTGCTAATGAAAGACAGGGGTCTTCCTGGCGTATCCTGGTGAGCTGGGATTCAAGGAACAGGCGGAAGTTGATGCCTCTGAGCTGGGATGGGAAGTTGAAGAAGCGGACTGGAATGCGGGCAGTGACCTGCGGTTCCTCACAACCGAAACCCAGCTGGAAAAGGGTCTCTTCTGCATCTTCAGCACGCATTTGGAGGACCTCAGACACGCTGGGAGATTTTTGAGATGTTATGAAGAGCAAAAGATATTTAAAAAAACAAACAAACTATAGAGAGAACTCAGATAGACGTGCATGGAATCTATGCCCACAGAATTCCAGTGTCTGTCATTCATGAAGATCTTAATTCTTCAACCCTTTCGTGTTTATTTTTTGAATTTTCTGCATAATTTCATGCCTTCAAATACCAGCAGAGGTGTAGTATGTCAGTCCAAGGAATTTTGTTGTTGTTACAACTGAACAATGCAGAATATGTGAAAAAACTGAGCAGTTAAGTGTGTTGACCTACTTATATTCCACATACGAGTTGCATAAATTTACTGCTTCATCTTGCATCACTCTACATTTGCAACCAGCCAACCACCTTGTTTACCTCTGCCGAAACCATTTACAGTTTGACTTCAGAAGCACATCAGAAGCACAAATCCATCTTGAGCGTGAAAGCAAAATGCACACTGGAGGAAAGGTTAGTTTTGCTTATTTCCTGCCAGGCACTATAGTGGGGAACCTTCATCCGACAGGCCAACAAATTGTAGTACTATTTTGTCCAGTGTGTTCTGTCTCACCCTTACTCTTACCTGGAAACAGTCCTGTTGGTAGTGGTTGAGAAAGCACTGGATGCGACACTCTGGCCCATGCTGAACAACGGCAGGTTAAGTTTCTGTTGAGGCGTGCTGCTGATACACAAACAATCCATGTAAATACATTTAATTTTGTTAGGGTTAATGTTAGGGTAACTCAATGGTACAACAAAGTCAACCTATTTCTTACCTAAACTGTGGTGCACCTGGTGCAGCATACAATGCAGTAGCTGTGAAATAAAGAATAGCAAGTATAAATGAATGCTGTTGATGTTTACAAAATTTTGGGATCACTTTTTTTTTTTTTTACATTCACTACATTTTAATTCAATTTCAAATAAATGCTGTTCTTTTGAACGTTCTATGCATCAAAGAATCCTTTAAAAAAAAAAAAAAAAAAAAAGGAAGTACAACTGTTTTCAACACTGATAACAATAAGAAATGTTTCTTGAGTACCAAAACAGCATATGTTACCATGAACCACAAAACCAGTCGTAAGGGTCAATTTTTTTTTAATTTTTTATTGAGATTTATACATCTGAAGGTTGAATAAATAAGCTTTCCATTGATGTATGGTTTATTAGGATAGGACAATATTTGGTCAAGATAAAACTATGAGAAAATCTGGAATCTGAAGGTGCAAAATATTGAGAAAATCGCCCAGATTATGTTTTTAGCAATGCATATTTCTAATCAAAAATTAAGTTTTGATATATTTACCGTAGGAAATTTAAAAAATATCTTCATGGAACATGATCTTTACTTAATATCCTAATGATTTTTGGCATAAAAGAAAAATCGATTATTTTGACCCATACAATGTATTTTTGGCTATTGCTGTAATATATACCCATGCTGCTTAAGACTGGTTTTGTGGTCCAGGGTCAAATATTAGAATGACGTCTGGAGGATCATGTGACGCTGACCACTGGAGTAATGGCTGCTAAATATTCTAAAATATGTTAAAATAGAATTTAAAAAAAAATTGGAATAATATTTCACAATATTATTGTTTTTTGATCAAACAAATGCAGCTATGGTGAGCATCTTCTTTCAAAATCATTTAAAAAATCGTACAAACCCCAAACTTTTAAAAAGTAGTGTCTTGAAACACATTTTATTTATTACAATCTGAATGCGTATTTGGCCTTGTGCATGCGTGTTTCCGGATGCAAGAGTGGCTCATAATTCTATGCAGAAGAGTGAGGGGAGGTTTGCTCTCAAACATAAATGCAGTGCCACTTCGTACAGCATATAATCACTGCCGTCATACTAATTATGAAACCCTTACTGACAAACACGAGGATGTCACTCAAGTAAGAGGTCTGTCATCACAAAGAAACCAATATTTAAAATTCACAAGGGTCTAGAAAATGGGCTTTAATTAGCCGTTATCCCATATGCTGTGCAGACATAGAATATAACACCTAGGGGTTGCAATCAAAATAAAGTCTATCTAAAACTATTAGTCATTCAGCAGACACTTTTAGAGTCTACAAAAGAGAACTGTTTGTTAAAGATGATATGCATGTTCTTTAATGATATTAAAACTCTTCCAGCTGTCACCACTTCTTCATTACAGCTGAGTAACAGTTGCTATTGTGTTGCTTCTACTCACCTTCTGCACCCAAACTCAAATCATCCTCAAAGCTGGTGGTGCCTGTCCTCAAAGGGCCTGTAGAGTTAACATGTTACACTTTTATCAGGATTTACATATACAGGAAAGATCCATTGGCTATTCTAGCCATTACATGCTTACTGGTAAGCCTGCAACGAATTTGCACCAGCCTAAGTCTCCAAAAAGATTATCAGATTTTTGCACTATTCTGATGGCTGTTATTCATTATTTAAAGTTCTTGCCTGTTTGTCAAGAGTACAACTTAAAAAAATCTACATCATAATATGAGTTCTGACCTTTGTCACAAAAGACTTTCTTCGTTGCTTTTTCCCTATCACGTTCTAGAAATCATAAGAAATTATACATCAGCTCAAAACTTAAAATCTTAAAATTCAACCTTTGAAAGGCATTTTAAAATCAGACATTGCATTACCTCAGAAAATGTACATTAAAATCATATTACAAAATGTTTTCATTCATGAATTATAAAGATTTGACTCTGAATAGTGCATTTTTATGTCTGTGTTCAAAAATTAGAGTGACAGTTAATAATTCAGTTGTAATTCTACTCAAGGCTGCACAGGCTTTAAGTTTTATCACTTAAACTCTATCAAAATCTTATCTTTCTCAAAAACCTTGAACTCATAAACCAAAAGCTTGTTTCTCAACCTACCTCTTGTCAGGTGACTGGTTTTGGCAGGATTGGCTTCATTCCTACATATAAGATGAAGAAAAAAATAAATAAACAAATGAAAAATTCACTTTTATCAAGTGTGAATCAGCAAAGGTCTGTGGGCGGAATGCGGGCATGCAGTAAAATGCTGCGATAAAAATAGAGACACACACGCACACAGCACATCTTTTAATTTTTGTGAGAATATGTTCCGGTAGCCCTTATTAAACAAATGTCAGAAAGATATTTTGCAGCTTGTCAAAGAAATAAAGGTCTTAAGAAGCCAGAATATAGCTTGCTTAGTTTTACAAACATTTTTGATTTTGATTGGACGACCGCTGCTATGAATTACTAGTTTACAGGCTTTGCAGAATATATTTCCAAAAAATGTATTACAAAAAGTTGATGACTTAAATGTTAATGCATTTGATTTTCAAAAGATTGAGTAAAATGTATTGAACTTAATTGTTTGAAATTCATCTGAAAACTCTTTATGGCCTCTCTAGCTCTTGTAGGAACTCGCAAAACCTAAATGGTGAGAAACAATAACAATAAAGTCAAGTTTTGTTTGCTATTTCCTGATCCAGAAAGGAAAAAAATCTGAAAACAGAATCTTCCTCAGCACAATCTATAAATAGAGCAAAACAATGTAGCTCAAATATATATATTTTTTTTGCACTGAAAGCTTTCATGTGGAAGTACTTTGTGGTCCTTGACCCTCTGAGATTGACGTATTTTTTACCCTGCATGACCTTCAACAAATAAGCCCAACATTTGTGGCTTTCCACTCACTTGTTGTTATTGTATTACAACTGACACACAATGCCTGTCATTTATAGAAAGCATTCACACAAACACTCACCCACAACCTTGAAGCCAGGTTTCGATCTTTCCAGCAGAGCATCCTGTGGAAACAAAATAAAGACGCACATTATGATCTTAGCCTGTCTATTTGAGAATGGGTGTGTGTAAGTGATAGAGAGTGAGAGAGGTGTAAATGAGCTTTCTGTTTTGGAAATAGAGTTTATCTGGTGGTAACTGTGCACTGTTTGTGGTCTGTCTCTGACAGGAGCATTTATAAAATGGTGAGCTTAATACAGAAGTGACCTGATTGTTATTTTATTTCTTATTCCAATCTATTGCCCAACATATTTTATCTGATTGCATTTTACTTACTAAATAAAGCATACAACAGTCTCAAAAACATTTTGGGACTCTTAAAAATGCATGAATGCCATTCTGTTATGTAACACAGTATCGAGCCAAGTGGTGTTTTATTTAAATAAAGATAACACAAGTACAGCTTTCAAGCTAAAAATTTCCCAAATTAAAAATGAAACTGAACTAAAACATTTAAAAGTGAAGCATATGGTTGCATTATGCACTGTAGCTTTAATTCACATGCTTAAGAGGAAAAGAGATATGCAGCTTCTTTCCATATTATCAACCTCTTGACACAGCTGAACGTTAATCATTAACCTGATGCTCACCGTCCACAAAGACGTCATCCTGGAGAGAGAAATGAGGCTGGTGTTCTGCTGTTGAGCTGCGGTGTTCTGCATCTCCTACGGGAAACTTGCGGCGGCTGCTTGCCCATGCCTGCCGTCTGTCAATCTTAGAAGGACTCTCCATCTCTGTGGCCACCTACCGCAAGAAAACCCTTTGAAGGATTATTTAACTTAAACCTGAGACTGGCTGACAAAGCAAAGTGTGAGCAGCATAATAGACTACAAAAATAAAACTGGAAACAAATTTTGAAATCACTCTCAAATTTAAATTTTGTTAAATGTAGGCCTATATATTGCCAGATTTCATGTAAATTTTGTTTTATATCAAAATAAACAATTCAGTTTTTATTTGCATAATTAACACAGTTTCAAAGCAGCAAATAAACTCATGATGCTAATGATTATGTAAGTGATAATGCACGGCTAACTGTGCATTAAACGATTTTAATGCACGACGTGGAGACCAAGAACCACCCGACGCAAAGCGCTGCAAACATTGTTAACAGTTTTAAGTTGTCAATGCTGGCAAACGACCATGGTATAAGCGGGATAATGCACTGCTAGCTGTACATTAAACAATTTTAATGCATGACATGGAGACCAAAAACCACCCAACGTGAAGTGGAGGCGAAGCGCTCAAACATCATTAACAGTTTTAAGCTGTCAGTGCTAGCAAATGACCATGGTATAAGTGGGATAATGCACGGCTATCTGTGCATTAAACCATTTTAATGTACAGTGTGGAGACCAAAAACCACTCGACACGAAGCATAGGTGAAGCACTGCAAACATCATTAACAGTTTTAAGTTGTCAATGCTGGCAAATGACTATGGTATAAGCGGGATAATGCACTGCTAATTGTGCATTAAACGATTTTAATGCACGACATGGAGACCAAGAACCACCCAATGTGAAGCGGAGACGAAGCGCTGCAAACATCATTAACAGTTTTAAGTTGTCAAAGCTGGCAAATGACCATGGTGACCAATGTGGAGGCCAAGAACCACCTGACATGAGTGCAGCATTGACAACTTAAAACTGTTAAAGAAGTTTGCAGTGCAATATTCGTCCTGGAAGGGTAAAAATGAAGGTTATTTTCATCAGTTATGGCTCGTCAGCTCTAGCATTCTGCCCGCTTTAGATCAGACACAGAGATAAAATAGAGCAGTAAGATCACATTTGAATGCATTATAACATTTATTTGAAGTAATTATTAATCGATAGAGAGAGAGAGAAATGACAGTTGTGTGTAAACTTGTATGTGAATTACCTGCGTCTGTGCATAAGCTGTGTTTGGTTATAGTTTTAATGTGTACCTGCCAGTCAATCATAATCAAGTATTCGGACAGACTATGGTATAAAATACATTAATGTTAGAACATCATACCAGTCCTGTCATTTAAAATGCATAATTGTGACCATACGTGGCATTTTACTTTTATAGCTACCTCAAAACTATGTTTATAGAGAGACTAACAACTTCTACAGTCACATCAGGAGGGTTGTGGTCATGTGTTAGAGTGTTTTCTAATGTTTAAGTGGTCAGTGTGCAAAATATAAATTGACTTGCAGAGTTTTCGAGCAGCCCAATTTTTAATCAGTTTATTTATTTGGACTGACATCTCTAACTGTCAATTGAATGTATTTGAAATATGTAAAAATATAATAAAATGATAGTAGCACTGTTTATGTTTGGTCAGTATTTCTAATAAAAATCCTGATGAATAGTCCTCAAACACTGTTATGGTTAACTCCTCAGACAAGCGACTATAAGTAATAATACACTAATTGTGACCCTGGACCACAAAGCCAGTCAAAAGGGTCAATTTAAATTGAGATTTATATATCATCTGAAAGCTAAATAAATAAGCTTTCCATTGATGTATGCATTGATGTATGGTTTGTTAGGATAGAAAAATAGTTTGTCTCTAGAACTATTTGAAAATCTGGACTCTGAGGGTGCAAAAAAATCTTTTCCTTTAAAGTTGTCTAAATGAAGTTCTTAGCAATGCATATTACTAATCAATAATTAAAATTTGATATTTTTATAAATACCTTCATAGAACATGATCTTTACTAAATATCCTAATGATTTTTGGCATAAAAGAAAAATCGATCATTTTGACCCATGCAGTGTATTTTTGGCTATTGCTACTAATATACCCGTGCTACTTATAACTGATTTTGTGGTCCAGGGTCACAATTGTCAACTATCGGAAATAATTTCTAAACAAAACACATTTTTTGTTCTATTTAAAACGCGTGCAATTATACCAAAGTAATAATGACAGTGTTTTGTCAATATAGCGCTTAATGGTTATCCTAACTAAAATAATCTGTAGCTACTGTTGCGGTTACTTCAAATGGCGGAACGCAATTTCTGTTCCGAAGGTGAAAAAAGTTAAACATGAGCGCAATAGACTACAAAAATGAAACTGAAAACAAATATGGAAAGCACTCTCAAATGTAAATTGTGGCCAATGTCAGTCTAACTAAACTTGCTCAAACGATGTACCGTGGCTACCGTTACTTTTAAAGCGGAACGGGTTATTGTTACCGACTGAAGGTGAAAACACGCCCCCTGGCTAACTTTTATACTGACCAAAATGTTTAAAAGCTTAACTGAAACACATCTATATGTAAAAGGTATTTCTAATTCAGCCTTTTCTTTTGACTTCCTGGAGATTCAAGCCTAATTTAAAGCGTCATACCTTCAAACCCTACATAAATCCTCACCTTGCTGCCATCCAGTCGCTCTCTAACTTACAGTACGAAGACAGATTGCGTTATCAAGGAAATCACGCACAAGCAGCAATCACACCCTCAATAATACCACATTTACCATAGCACCTTCATTTATAAAAGATGCCGCTTATCATACCAATAGTCTGTGCCGTACACAAAGCAATACGGAAGTTAAAAAAATTAAAAAACAGTCTCGTCTGAAGGATGGAGGTTTCCACTGCGCATCACGGTACATAGCCTACCTTAAAAAGTGCCTCGATCAGTCCACTCTCATGGCAACGAAATAATTCACCGCTCTGCTGTCCTGCATCCCGCTCACACTCACATCTTAAAGGATGTCCATCGCATAACTAAAAATAACACACGGGAGAATGAGAACCATGATCGATTGTTGAGCCGCCCGCCAACGCAAACTTTCGTGTTACAGTCATGACGCGCTATAACTGACGGAAGCGGTAGGAGGAAGATGTGTTGCTGTGAAGCATAGAATGAGAACTATGTTGTGGCCACACACTGCTGTAGGAAATACTGTTACACACCGTTTACAAAGCAAGTTAGTAGTTGAAGCATAGCAGATGTGCAAGATATGAGGCATAAAGGCAGTGTCTGAAACTATAACGAATCGTTCATTTAAAAAGACACTTTTTTAAATCTAACAATCTGTTTGTAGTTTACTATTTTAGCTGTTTTTACCATAGGCTATCTGTCATTATAGAGCTGTGAATTGTGTGTGTCACTGTCTTGCTTTCCTGTAAAAGAAGCGTTACATTTGAAGTTATCAGTAAAACTGCCAGTAAACACTAACTGACGCATAAGATTATAGTGTGTCACAAGCCTCACTTTAACCATTAACCCAGTCACATCTTGTCACTCTGTTTCACTTCTTAGAACAGAACTTGTAATTCAGAGTCAGCAGCATGCCTGAATTAGGCAAGTGTGAACCAAGAAGGTGTAGTAAAGATAGGCCTGGTTTACTCTCTTGCACTGTGTAGCCTGTGTCTTATTATGCAATATTAAAATATACAATCTTTTATGTTGTTAAAAACTTTGAGGGGGCAACTTTGATATTTCAAAGGAGTGGAGTGGGTAGTGGAAAAGGACAGGGAATAGGAGGATGAGGTGAAACGCGGAGGAGGAAAAAAAGAGATAGCAGAGATGTAAGAAGAAGATGAAGAGAGAGAGTGAAAGAGCTGCGGAAAGACCAAGAGGAGAGGTGAGCAGAAAGGAAGGATGGTAGAGGAGAGTTCAGGGGGAGCAATACTGAAGAGGTTTAAATGAGATGAGAGCTACTTTAATTGATCATGTTATGAAACGAGGTCTGTTTATGAAAGAGGCCGAATAGAGTTTAGTCTAATTTGAGCTACCTGTTAATTAGGAAGTGGAACAATTTTTGAGCTAAAAAATGTTGAGTCTTTATTCAAACACCAAAGTGTCAATTTTTATAGTAACTCATAGTAATTATATCATTAGGATATTTAGGGTAAAACGAGATTGCGATTGCGTTTACAACATTTAATACCGAAAATGGAACAACTGAAACACCGTCGCGCTCTTGCTGTAGTTGTAATGAAACACTAGGTGTCAGTATGTATCCATTTATAATCTATGAGGTTAGTCAGCACTGCTTCTGGCATTTTTTTTTTTTTTTTTTTTTTTTTTTGGAGATCGGAAATCATACACCTGTGACAAGATGTACCATTTGCGCCTAGTTTGTCTAATCTACATTACAAATAATTAATAATATTGCTTAATCTGATTTTTGCCATTACCATTTTTTTTTTTCATCAAATAAATTCCGTTAATTTAACATTTTTTGCACATTTGCAGTTTGATAATGAGGTTTTAATGTGCTTCTGTTCCCAGTTAGACTTTGAAGACTGATAAGTTGGTGTGAAGTGGTTGTATTAGATCATTTATAATTAAAACGTGCAATCTCTCAGTTCATGAACCAAACATTAATCTGAGGTAGATTTTCATTTTGTCCAAATCCAAATACCTGATGCGACTTGTTTCTTGTCCAGTTTGATTGCATATTTTACAACCCCATTTCTTTAAACAAATGGACAGATTTAGAAAGTAGTATTCTTTCGTTCTAGAAAAATAAATGATTGGATTCATTCTGAGAATAATTGACTCTTATTTATGTAAGCTCACATCTTCGCTTTGGTAATAAAGAAAACTTTTTTCTTGGGTGCTAGCCCTGTCTGGTTTGAAATTTGAAATTGATTGTTTTGTCAGGATGTGTTTAAATTCAGTTAAAAAAAAAATAAAATAAATAATAATAATAAAAAGCTATATCCTGACCTGTACATAAATTTTCCATCAGCAGTCGATCATGTTTATTCATATCCACATCCACAGTCAAATGCATTTATTAGAACACAAAGAAGTTTAATAAATAAGATTACATTCAAGTGAATCACAGCCTTATGCTGCTGTGTGTACAATATTTACAATATATTTCCACAAAATACTGATGAAGAAACACTGCTGAACATCAGTGCTATTGAGTAGTAGCCTAACCAAAAATTGAAAACGTTCTCATTATTTACTCACCCTCACATCCAAATCAGTATAAATTCTCATAAGTAATCTCTGAGCTGCTCTTCCTCTATGAAGGAATCAAACTGCTTTACCATGATGCCGGGCTTCAGGAAAGCACCATAGAAATCCTTACAAGTACAACAATAAGCACTCAAAGTCCTATTAAGCCATGCAGTAGCTTTTAATTGAAAGTATTATTTAACGTAACTCCTGTAGTCTCTGTGCATGGCTGCAGAAGAATATAGCACCAACTTATTCTTTAAAAGCTTTGATCGCATTGATTATGTGATGTGCAGACTACGTGAAAATCAAATGGGTTTGTAACAACATGAAAGTGAGTAAATTACGATACAATTTTCACTTTTGGGTGAACTGTTCTTCCTAAAAAGAAAAGAAAAAAAGTTGTTCCTTCTCTCTCTCTCAGTCACACACACACAGACATTCACATACAATGAGAAGAAGTGCTAATTTATGATATTTGTTACTGTATAAAGTGTGGTTCATAACTTCATATGATACAAGGATAAAATATGCTGACTTGGCACAAGTTAAGACGTAAGGGTGAGTAATAGCATCATTTTCATTATGGGGGGGAACTGTTCCTTTAAAGGAATACTTTACCTAAAAATGAAAAATTGCTAAAACTTTACTCTCCCGCAGATTATCCAAGATGTTCATGAGTGGACTGGAGTCATGTGGATTACTTGTGGATTATTGTGATGTTTTTATCAGATGTTTGGACTCTCATTCTGACGGCAGAGAAACCATTGGTGAGCAAGTGATGTAATGCTAAATTTCTCCAAATCTGTTTTGATGAAGTAACAAACTCATCTACATCTTGGATGTCATGACGTAGTTGATTTTCAGCAAGTTTTCATTTTTTAGGTGAACTGTTCCTTTAAGCACACGCATGTAAATGATTCCCGTGACTCTACAGTGAATTAGCAGTTTGGAGTATAGATACCTCCTATGTCAAAGACATCTACAAGTCAAGCATTACTTTCGTAAAGACATACATTTTAGGCTAAAGAGGATTTGAGATTATCCATAATGTATCTGAGGTCTGCAATACACCTGGAAAAATCATGAAATGATTCTTTAGCTTATGTCATCTTATTGTTCTGTCCATGACGAAATACGAACTGCATGTATTCCAACTTTCTCTCATATAGTACTGGACTGTGTCACACTCTTCTGGCTGCTGGTGCTCTTCACTGCATCAGTGTCTGATTTGCTCTTAGATCTCCATTGCCTCTTACAGTCGCAGTGTGATGCCGTAAGACAGAGCTGTATGAGATCCCGGTATAGATGACTAGCAAAAAACATGTAGATCCAGGGGTTACAGCAGCTGTTGAGACTGGCCAGAAGCATCGCAATAATGAACGCCGCAGCTATTAAAGACAAGACATAAAAAAGTTAGTGCCCCCTCTATGCCTATAGATAGATAGATAGATAGATAGACTATACTTCCTCAGGCAAGTCCATTACATTTATGTGTACTATTAAGCAACTATTATTAGATGCCTAAAGAGTAAACCTTTTAAAACAGTTTCTTAGATAAATACTCAACATGGATGTAAAAAAAAAAAAAAAAAACATGATCCTACAATAATACTGCATAAGGTTTCATAATGCTACTGGCCAATAAACTGAAATGGACTGTGGACAACATTGTCTATGGTCATTTAAATCTCTGCATCCATTACACGGTCGATGTTCTGAAAATCCTCATTGAACAGAGACAGCAGGATGCGAGGATGAGTCATTTTCCAAAAAAAAAAAAGCTTAATGACAACATCATTTAAAGTGAACAGTCTAAGAACAGTCTCTATCTCTAAAGTATGAAATAAGTTTACATGATAGACTGATGCACCGTGGTATATTAAAGGAATTGTTCACTCAAAAATGAAAACTGGTCCATTCTGGAACTTGAAACCATGGTCACTATGAACTGTTATTAAGGGAAAAGTTGCATGCAGATTCTTAATTAAAAAAAAAATACTTTTGTGTTCCACAGAAAAAAATAACAGCACTAAGCATCAATAAGAAATTATAAAATGTTCATTTTTGGATGAACTGCTTGATGTAAGATTTTAATATCTAGTTTAATCTCTGTTATCCTTTCAATGCCTTATTGCAGAAACTCCAATTATTTTGAATCTGATTATTTTAAATTTATTGTTCTAGTATATTAGATCATAGGAGATCACCACTTTCAGCCCATAGTTATGTAATATTTTTCATAAGGTTAAAGTCCAGACTCTGAGAAGCCTCTCATTTGTTCTCTTAAATATAATTTGAAACATCTGTACTACTTTATTTTAAACTACAGTGAAAATGTATTGTGCATTTCTATTGTCCACTCCTAAAAAACAGTTTATTTTTATTTCTTTGAAAAATAAACAGTGTTACTTTCCAGTTTTTATAATCAAAATTAATTTTGAATCCAAATTTTCAGTGTGGTCTCAGTCTTTTGCAGGCCACTGTATGCACATTTAGCTTGATGAAGAACATAATTGCACCCATTTTATTGTGGGGGAATAATAAGGAGGAGGGGTGGGGAAGGAAATGCATTGCAGATGGAATCCTTACAGTTGTCTTCATTTGGGCCTTGTGGGATTGATAGTAGCACAGGATCACAAATTATGTTATGAAATAACACGGAAATTATACTCTTTGGGATCTAGACAGGATAAAGAGCAACTGTTTAATGGCATGCTATATTTACTTTACCAAAACCACCTAAGGGTGTTTGAACTGCAGTTCAGTGACCCCCATTTTCATCTTTTTCTATCTATATTTTACTCTAAGAAATGTTCTTGAGTTTATGCAAACATTTGTGGGTTTTAGAGCACAATGTTTATTAAGTTAAAAAGTTTCTGTACGTGAAACATCTTGTTTTATTGCCATAGAACAGATATCTCATGCTATTTTAAACCCATAGACCAGAAAGTTACATAAGCTGCATATTAATGGACATAAGTTGTTTTTAGTATTGTTTAAGGGCATGATCAGGTCCTGCCTTTATGGGCCAACAAAAGTATTGTAAGGGTTTTAAACTTCCATGGTCTTACCAGTTGTTTATAATACCTGGATGAGAATTTCGAAAATGCAGAAATGTATATATAATATTTTGCTTGAAAAGTGTCTATGTTATTAAAATTATATTTTGGGACATTGTATGTAACAAAGTGGTCTTTTACTAATGATACAACAACGCATTTTATCAAAAATGTTTATGCACTTGTATTATACACATTTTATATTATATATTCATCTACAAATCTTCAAATAACATGTTGTATTACCTTCTTTTGGAGCCATTGGATCCCAAGCGGACCACATCTGAACGAAGAAAAACGGCGTCCAGCATATGATATAAGCCAGGACGATAACAAACGTCATTTTCACCGTCCTCATCTTAGCTTTGGAGATCAACTTGACGCTGCTGACGCGGAAGAGCGCGGTGCCCTTGGCTGGCCGCAGGGTCAATGAGAAGCACTGGTCGCGCCGGGTCTTCAGCCTAAAGTTTTGCCATATTTTATAACTTATTAGTCCATAACAAACGCTTAGAATGGCTACAGGAATAATATAGATTGTGAGGCTAATCCATGTAATGTAAGCCTTTTCGCCCCAGGGCTTAACAAAATCCGCCCAGCAGTCGAACACGCCGTCGCCCATATCTTTGAGGGAGAAGATGGTCACCTGTGGCAAACTGAACAGCAGGCTTATAATCCAAGAGGCCAGCACGAAAAAATGGTCCTTTCGACGGCGCAGGGATCGCAGAGGCTGCCATATAGCCAAACACCTATCGATAGACATCAGCACAAGCATGTAAGTGGACGCGAACATGCCAACCACCTGTAGATACTTCACCAGGCGGCACAGAAAGTCTGGTCCATAAAAGCGAAATGTGATGTCCCAAATAAGTTGGGGGAGAACTTGAAAAACCGCCACCACCAGGTCAGCAATGCTCAGGTGTTTCATAAAATAATACATCCGCGATTGACCGTGTTTACTCGTCTGGATAGCCACAAGGACGCACAGGTTGCCAGCGAGCGCCAGCAGCAGAATCAACGCCAGGACGGCTACTTCAACTTTAGCCACTTCTTCATCACGCTTCAGAGGGTTTACGGTTTGGTTCGTTCCTCTGCTGTCGTTTCCCTTGCTTGAATTGGCCCAGGAGTCGTTGAAGGTCCAAAAGCTCGCCATTGTGCGTAAAGTGCGCGTCTGAGCGCGCTGGTGTGGCGGCTCTCAAGCGCTAAATATCCTCACACATGTGTGGAAAGATGCCGTTACGATGTGCAATTTAGCCCCATATGTGGATGATAAAATTCACGTCCCGTTCACTGCAAAATAAAAATTAAAATAATTATTTTCATTTCTTTTCAAAACGCAATATTTTGAGATTAGTCCTGCGCAATCCAAATGGTGCCTAAAGCAATCAGCGAACTACCTAAAAAGACATTTTAAACGAATCAGTACAGATATGTATTGTGAAAAGTTATAATAACATTAGTGGTCAAGTTTTTTTCGATGTTCTGACTGACGAGGATACTGACACAACATGTTCTAGCGCCCTACTGTTGCTATGGTTACCTCTTCGAACTCGATTACTGTTCGCTCGCGCCCTGACTAACTTTCGTGGTTAATTAAATATTTGAAACCTCAATTAAACATTGCATATTTGTAAACAGTATACTTAATAAAAAAAACTTTTTTTTTTTTTTTGCAAGTCCCTTCAATCAGCGTTTATTCTTGACCACTGCGCAGATAATAAACGATATGTTTAATTGTAATTTTAATAGGACTGCATGCATTAAAACATTAATATTATTGTGACAATTACAGTTTAAAAAATACTTACCCGAAATGTACTTCGAGAAAGATCCATTCTATATGTCACTGACGTATAGCAAAGCTTCAGCAGCGTTGACTTTCTCCTGTGAGTGCTCGGATACAGCAGCTCTGTCTGCTCAATTCTCTAAACGAGCACAGTTATATGAGGGTGCACTGGGTGGATTTGTCCTGTCCTGCACTTACACATTTCTGCCACCGAGTGCCTTTGTGCTGTGCTGGAATACTGAATGTATTTTACCATGATGATATTTATAGAAACAATCAACAGCTAATGTGTGGCCCAGTAGGAGAGACGGGGTCGAGTTGTCAAAAGCAATTTCAGTTAGCTGCAATTTCCAATTTGTGGCAATTCACCCCAGATACTGTGGAAACATGCCCCAGTAGTAGGTTCAGCATGTTTTAAATGAACACTGTCTTTTTTTCAAATGCAAAGTTCAAACTCTTCTTTAAGTTATGTAACTATAATAATCAATAATCTGTTGACATCAACAGTCTTGTGAAGCATGTTTACAATAAACAAATCCATCATTAAGGCATTTTAACTTTAAACTGCTGCTTCTCACATCAAAATTCACCAGATTTTTAGAAAAATTTGGGCTGTTTTTGTTTGTAAAGGTACTTGATCTGTGCATATTTCTCTCCTGATTCAGACGAGAAGACTTTTTCACTGGAGAAAGCGATATTAAGAATAGTTGACTCTATTTAAGCAGCGGTTTGAAGTTGAAAACCTCTTGTTTTTATTAGCTGTTTGGACTCTCGCTCTGACGGCACCCACTCACTGCAGAGGATCCAATGGTGAGCAAGTGTAATGCTAAATTTCTCCAAATCTGTTCCGATAAAGAAACAAACTCATCTACATTTAGGATGAGTCAATTTTCAGCAAATGTTTATTTTTGGGTGAACTTTTCCTTTATGACACAGTTTTGATTTCCCTGCTTCATTATTTTTCATGTGTCTAATGTAAGGTTTTGTCCTTTGATTGCATAAAATATAGTTTCCACTGTTACTGTTTAACAATGACATGTTCCTCAAGACGCTGGCTTCATATAGGGGCAACATCCTGCCTCATACACGTAATATCCTGTCAGGTGCAGTAAGGAGTCTGCCAGCTGAAAATAAATCGGTTTTAGGTGGCATAAACTGAGATAAGCGATTCAGGGCACTTTCCACTGTTTACTTGGGTCAGACTTTGGAACAGCCAGTTTGGCGACTGATTAAAATATTTCTGCTGGACACACCCAATCCAACATAGACAGTCAAGCTATTTTTATTGACATCTCAGAATAATTACTGATTTGGTCTCCATTGGAAAAATGAGCAGCTAAATTTAAAACAGCAAAAAAAAAAAAAAATGGCCTGAACATTGTTTTTACACTGAGTAAACAAATTCAGAGTTCACACCCGATCAGTTTTTTCTTGACAAATGGAGGATATACCCTAGTATTTTGTCTGGAATCCACAGAAATCCACAAAATAAACTTTATTTTGCCACATAAGTTGGTGTAACTACAAATACAATTATACATAACCAATTCAAGCAATTTGAATTAATTATGAGTTTTAATTATGAGTTACACTGAGAATAGTAATTATGATGTCACTCTCGCTATAAGCCTTGACAAGGAGAACACATATAATTAAAACCACTGATTAGCACTACCTACGATTGCACTATCGTCCTGAGTACGCTGTTGAAAAGACCAGCTTCGACCGGCATGAATTTCCAACATAATGATAATGTTTGAACAAGGAAGTAAACTAATTAAAAAGGCTGGTGGAAATGCCAACATTTAAAACTCAACACATGCTAGTCACCATGTACTGTGTTTTCAACAGGGTATCTTCAATATAGAGTTAAAGGCAGCTAGCTGACTCAAAACAACTGTTTTGCTTGAAAAGAGCTTTACCACTGTTTAAATCTTATATTCGAATACACTATTTCTGGATAACAGCTTTCCACTAATGTCAAAATGACAAGAGAACTGCAGTAGTGCTAATGTGGCACTGAAAGCAGGCAGTGGCAGCAGCATAAAAATAAACGCACACACTAGCAAACAAGTGCATGAATGTAAGGAAATACAGACAGAAGACATGCTGTGAAGTAAACAGGCATGTTTTCTGCATACCATCTACTGAAAAAAAAAAAAAAAAAAAAACTGAATTCAAAGTGACCGCTCCCTGAAGAATTTACATACCCTCAAGTTGTTCCAAACTGGAGTTTCTTCTCCAGAGCACAAAAGAGAAGAATGCAGTTATCTTTATCATGATAAGTCCTCTTATCAACACTAACATTAGTGCATTTTGCCGGTGAATTTAGACAAATTTTGACGTTTTGCTACAATTAAAAATGTATCTCAGTGAATCATGCGCAACCAAATCCTTGACTCCCTACACATTTTCACCTCACACATTTATTTGAACATAAACTGATGCTTGAAAAGAACGGACCTACTGAAAGGAAAATACAAAACATGTAAACCACTTCCTCCTTGACATTCAGATTATGCAAAACATGACATTGCGTTGCATCGTTTTGGCTCAGCAAGTCTTTTAAAGCTTAGAAGAAGAGCAGATGAAATTAAATAGAACTAATGAGAAAGATCAGTTCGTTTACGTTGGTTAACACCAAGATTTATAGGCAGTTAGTCTTAATTGTGCTGCATACAAAAAGCGCATGTACTGTAATCAGGATTTGCCTTAGGCTGAAAGCAGTTAGGGAAAACCACAAGTCTCAAAGGAAAAAGATTTTTCCTGTAGATAAAGAGGTTGAGTCTGCAATAGTGCAGCCATTGTATGAACCTCTCTGCATGTTTGTCCCTCTCTCATCCCCACAGCTTCCCATGTCAAAACTAGTTTTCATAAAAATGGAATATTTGTCAAATGGAGCAGTTTGGGTTTTTAAATGTTCCATTTCTTTAATTGGATACAAATGCAAACCCAGATGCAGAGAACTAAGAAACTGTTGTATATTCCTGTTTCAGAGATTTGTTTATTGCTGTAGAGAGTGAATACTAATCAATGTAATGCTGGGTACACATGCTGCGCTCAATCCACTGCACAGACAAAAAGAAAACAGACAGGACAAGACGGCATACAGGATAATTACACCTGTGTGACTATAATCTACTGAGTCCTTTAGGTTTCTGATAACCATAATTTCCCAGGACCTCAAGTAGCAAACACCTACAAGGAATGAAAGACACAATGGCAGTGATTTTCAAACTGCTGCAAGCTTTGATGATTCAGTTCAGTACATTTCTATCAATGAATCTGTCATCATCTGATCCAAAATGGCACAGCTCGTATCTCACATGTGAATGAGACAGTGTTCAAAACGCTGGTTGCAATCTGCCCTCTGTTAAGGAGTTTCACAGGTTGGCAAGATCATTAGTGACCAATCACAGTGTAGGCAACACATCATTCAGTCACTATATATTGCAAGATGCAATTCAAAGCCACTGCGCCGCAGGAAACCAACAGTCTTCCTGCAGGAAGGAGCCCTCATCACCTGGGCTGCGTTCAGCCCCGACAAAGCGGTTTTTAAAAGGAAACGGTGGTGCATTGAACACCCTGTTCTGATGACGCAAGACTTGCAACTATGGCAGCTGAGAAGACCGTTCTTTGTGGATTTTTTTTTTATTTCAGAGCCTGATGAAATCGGTATAAATATGTGTTTAATTCTGCAAAATACGCTTGCTGTTACAGTCACTGCCCTTGCAGTCCAGAATAAAAGAAAACATCCCAATCGAGTGAAGGGATCTGTGGAAACTTAATTATTATAATCATTATTATAATCCAACGTTTGCCTCGCATTTCAGGATGAAAAGACAAACATTTCAGATGAAGGATAATCCACTTCTTACCTCCGAGACTGTGTTATGATCTATATGACCTTATTATTTTTATTGTGAGTATTAGGCTTATCATTATTGCTGATTACTGTTGTTGTGCTATGATATTGTACTATTTACCATTATATAATCAGAGGAGTACAGAAAAGTTTATGTCACTCAATACAATAGCAAAATATATAAATATGTGTAGTATTTTTATGTTACATTAATCAGTGTCTAGCACACTTTCCTAAGGAAAGGATATGGACCAGAAGACATTGCAATATACATGATATTTAGACAGACTTAAAGAGTACCTATTAAGTTCCTTTACAAAGTCTTGATTATCTTTGTTTTCATTATTACAATACCTTTCTCCCCAGTCTGGCACAAATGGCTCCGGTTTGATGAAGGCCCGCCTTCCGAAAAACAAAATGTGTTGTGATTGCTTAGCTGTCCCAGTGCATTGTGATTGGCGAACAGCTTAGACAGTGTTTTAGTACTGCCACGCCCCTTGCCAAAGCTGCAAGTTCTGTGTGCTCCATTAAAGTTCAGGATATATTAAGGTATAGTTGACGCTACATTGGTGTTGGGTCCTATCGTCAGCCTGCGGGTTTGCAATACATGATTTTATCGTTCTAATTTATTTAATTATTTACATACTTAGTATTAATGCCCAGAACTAGTTCCAGCATAAAGATAAAAGCAGCCTAATGTTTTTAATGTGACTTAATTTGTATTTAACTTGACAACAATTGAATAAAAACATTGTAAGTTACTAATTATAATGTTTACATTTCCTTAGTTATTCAAAAAGCAGCTACAGAAAATGAACAAAGAACATTAACATTGTCAAAGAACATCACTGATTAGCCTAGCCTAGTCTAGTGCAAGTTTATGCATTTTTAAAAACATGCACGTTGTACGTATGATTGTACACTGTATGATGAATAAATCTCTTACCACACAATGCACATGTCTGCGGTGTGTAAGGGCTCTGACACAGCCACCGGAGCTGATCATGGCCATTCTAGTCAATGCTTGTGTTTACACCATCCGTGCTGCGGCTCGTTGAAGCACCCCAGAAGGGGCTCTCTGTGCTGCATCGCTGAAGTTAGGCTAATCCCCCACCTCGTCCCTACCCACCCCCCAACCATTTGAATTTCCTTAAGTGGGGTTTATTTTAATTATATTCTAATGGGCCGCATTGTGACATCACAGCACCCGGAAAACAATGCTGTAGTCCACAGGAGCCGTTCGTTGTAGTTGTTGAAAAGGAATTTTTTAAAAACAAAATATCTCCCTTTGGAGTGGACACTGAAACTTTGTTGATCTTTTTTATGCCCAAACATACACACCACACACTGACTAAAATTCAAAAAGTGAAAAAGCATAATAGGACCTCTTTAAAGAAGTTCCAGCTCTATACTTGTGCTCTTATTATTTCAGTTATTTTGCCTTTCATGTAAATAAACATGCAAACAATATACTTGCTCTTGTGAATTTATTTTGATGTAAATTACATTTACTTTACAAATTCCCACTGTATATAGCTATAAATACTATAAATATAAAAACTATAAATAATATAGTTTTAATATAATAATATAATATAAAAACTATGCATATTCTTTTCATTACAGGCAAGTATGAATCTCATTAAGTCTGTTTTTTTAAGCATTTTACATCTATTACAAAATAATAATTTAAGGCAGCAACAATTTAAACAATATATTTTATTTGTTAACTTATGTTCAGCTATTCGTTTTAATAGTTAACTTTGAACTATTTATGAATTTTTCGGATCATCAATCATCAAATCTTGGTGAATATTGGTCAGGGCTACTTTAAATTTCACCAAGCTGATTACTCACTAAAAACTCCCACAGAACATGTTTTTATGCCATTTTAAGTCTTATTTTGACATAACAAAGTGGTTATATCAAAGTGTGTGAGCTGCTTACCTACCTTTTTTAATTAGTCTTCCCATTACCGCTATTTTACTGTTTATTCAGACTGATTCGTGAACGCGGAATGCGCACGAACACAAGAGGCGGGATTTATCGCATGAACCAATCATAGCCGAACAAAACCAGTCATATCCAATCATATCGCGATGGAGGGATTGCTTCCATTCACGTGACTTTCGCTTTAGGGAGGGTCTGTTAAAACTCGATGGGCTTAAAGGAGACTTCCGCTGTCACTTTACCTGCTGGTGTCGCTGTTGGACAAGGTCTCTTTAGAAAAACAAGCGATTTATAAACTATTTTTGTACTACGATTTTTTTTTCTCAGTCAATATTCTGAGGAGACACTGCCTTCCTTGCCTCCTCGGAGGATATGCCCCTGATATATATTTAATATAGTAATAATGCTGAATGCTGAATATAACATGTGCTATTGTATGTACTTTAGTGTGTGTATTCTACATTACATGTCATCTAGACAAAAGAAGCCGCTCAAAGAGAAAACATTTTTATATTTGCAAAATGGCCAATCAGCTTCATATTGCATTCTGACTACACTGGAAGAAATTTTAGGTGCAATAAAATGCTCTTTTGCAGGAGGCCTAAATCACTGCCCATAAAATCTCCTAAATCACATTAACTTTGAGAGAAAACATTTAACCTTGCTGCTGAACACTCTAAAAAGAACATATGCATGATTAAATTAGATTTTTACATTTTCTGAAGAATCCTTTTAGGGCGTTGACATGCAATTGCTAAGGTGTTCTGGTTTGTTGTTTGAGCATTGTTATGTGGCTGCTAGGGCTTTTCATATTAGAAGACATCAAAAAAGCCCATTCGTAAGTATAGCTATGATTTTCTGGTCCCTAAATATAGTTTGTGTCCTTCCCTAAATATATATCCATGGGATCATACAAAAACGTTTGAAAGAAATTAGGCACAAAATTATGCTGAAATGTAAAACAGTTACGAACTGCCATCAGAGGATGTTGTAAAAATCATATATCTGAGCACTTTAAAAAGTAACAGCAAATCTTTCCTCAGTAAGCTGCATGATTTGAAACATTATTCATGTAGTCAGCATGATCGGTGAGGGAGCAGTTACACACCAAAGTTTAATACTTTTTAAAAAATTACCGACTTTAAAATATCTCAAGTAAGAACCACTAATAACAGCAATAAGGCCTACTGAATTTTCACAATCAATGCAATCAGAATCTGTGGTCTGTATCCTGCTGGGCCAAATCTGTTCTTCGTTGTCCCTTTTAGCTCTGGTTTATGTCTTGCAAGATTATTAAAAGAAAAAACATCAGGAATCAAATTTTACCAAGCCAGAGTGATTAAACACAGTATGCCATGGGAAAAGTGTCATGAATTAATCATATTTGAGAAACTCTGCTAAAGTTGGACAGAACAGATCCATCTGGGGCTCAGTGAATGCGTATGGATTTCTGTTTAAGCATCTGCTGCTACTGGATCAAGTGATGTGAAAACAAGAACAACTAACCACACCACATGCTTTGTGTTCCTACATTGTGGGGTGAAAATTTTGGTTTATATATATAGTAATTTTATACCAGACAAAAGTTTTTGACAAGTAAGATTTGTAATGTTTTTTTTTTTAAAGATGTCTCTTCTGCTCACCAAGCCTGCATTTTTTTGGTCCGAAGACAGCAAAACAGTAAAATTTTGAAATATTTTTAATATTTAAAATAACTGTTTTCTATTCGAATATACTTTAAAATGTAATTTTTCCTGTAATTTCAAAGCTGGATTTTTAGCATCATTACTCCAGTCACACGATCCTTTCGAAATCATAATATTCTGATTTGCTGCTCAAAAAACATTTTTTATTATTATTATGTTGAAAACAGCTGAGTAGAATTTTTCCAGGTTTCTTTTATGAATATGCAGTTCAGAAGAACAGCATTTATCTGCAATAGAAATATTTAGCATTATAGTATTATTTGTATTATTATCACTTTTGATCAAAAAAAAAAAAAAAACCTGACTCCAAGCTTTTGAATGGTATAGTGTATAATGTTACAAAAGCTTTTTACTTCAGATAAATGCTGATCTTTGGATCTTTCCATTCATCAAGAAAATGTACTCAACTGTTTTAAATATTAATAAAAAAAATAAATAAATAAATAAAAAAAAAAAAATAATAATAATAATAATAATAATAATAATAATAATAAAAAATGGTTCCTGAACAGCAAATAAGCATTATAGAATGATTTCTGAAGGATCATGTGACACTGAAGACTGGAGTAATGATGCTGAAAATTTAGATTTGATCACAAGAATAAATAACATTTTAAAATATATTCAAATAGAAAGCAGTTATTTTAAATAGTAAAAATATTTCACAATATTACTGCTTTATTTCAGATCAATAAATGCAGGCTTGCTGAGCAGAAGAGAAAAAAAAAAAAAAAACATTAAAACTCTTACTATTCAAAAACTTTGGACTGGTAGTGTAGAGAAAACTATATGTAGTTTTTGAGATTTATAAGAGTTCTTAAAAAACTGCAAAAAATAAATGAACTATATAAATGAGACCTATTTTAACATACTTTAGTTATTATTAATATAAATACTGTTCTTTTTAACTTAATGTTCATCAAAAAATCGTGGAAAAAAATGTTTCCACAAAAATACTAAGCAGAACTGTTTTCAACACTGGTAATAATCAAAAATGCTTCTTGAGAATCAAATGACATATTAGTATGATTTCTGAAAGATCATGTGACACTGAAGACTAGAAAAATGATGCTGAAAATTCAGCTTTTCCATCACAGGACTAAATCATATTTTAATAAAATAGATTGTTATAATATTGCACAACATTGCTTTTTTTAGTGTATTTTTGATCATATAAATGCCTTGTTGTGCATAAATGACCTCTATAAACACACACACACACACACATCTTACCAATTCCATACTTTTTAATACTAGTGGGTCTTTTACAGACTCTCTTGTGTGTACTTAAATGAGCTACACAGGACTGAAGTAAATTTGACCTTTTCAAATCCATTTTACATCATCTTTATAATCCTGAAGGGCTTAAGTTGTTTTTACTGTTGCTCTACAAATTATAAATCATAAATTGATAAACACACAGTAAAATCAGCCAGCAAAAACCAACAAACTACCTCAAAAAGGAAACATTTATGCCTGTGGAAAAAGCTTGAGGAAAAGTTCCATGATAAATGTTATTTTGAGAAATGAAGTCTCTGATTGAGTGCAATGCACAGATCTGAAGCTGAAACACATACTGTGCTTATTGGATTAAGCTTAAAGCTTGGCAGAGACCAGTTGATGTGCGTGTGACTTCAACTCGTAGGCCAGAGCTGTGTTGATGTGCGAGTGAGCAGTAAAAGCAGTAGATGGTGTCCACGTGCAGACTTTCACACCTGTGTACTTCCATCCGCAATTACGCTCATTCTCCTAGGGACAGGACAATCAGTGTCCATTTTCCTATAATGGATAGTCAATTTTAACTCTGCCGTTCTTTTTTTCTCTCCCCACAATATAAAAACACAGTGCTCCTTGTAAATGCCAAAGTACGAGTCAAAATATAATCACTGAATCAGAGCTGCAAGATTTTTATGGTAATGTTTCTCCGTATACTGACGGAAAACATGTCTTCTTAATGAGACTGCTCTTTGGTGACTCATACAACTCAAGAGTTTCAATATATACTTCATTTTGTGGTACAAATCACATCTATGTGGACAATCCAAACACATATTTAGGCAATTTGAGGTTTCGTCAGAAAACAAGCATACCAGCCATTCCATAAATTAACAAAAAATCCTTTCCGTTTTGTGTCTCCAAGTAAATGTCTTGCATAAGAGTGCATTTGTAATCTTAATACAGTTTCTAGCAATGTATTTATTTGACACATCTGTGCTACTTCGCCTGGTCAACATTCTTTTGAACTTATTGAGAGAAGAAACATCAGCGTTTATGAGCAGCCACTAGCATTCGCTCAGCGTAATGGCGGACAGTCATCTCATCTGGACATCTTAAGTGCTGTAATCTGTTTAAGATCCATAAACGTGTTTCCTAACTCACAGGAAGAGGTAACGGTGTGACCTTTTGCAAATGCTATCTGTAGCTGCAGGTAATACAGACATTAGTTTTCCAAAGAAGTGGGATTCAAAAATAAATCAATAACAAGTAATATACATGCATATCAGGAGTGTTTCCGTTGAGGAGGCAGTGCCTCCTCAAAATATTGGATGAGAAAAAAATTTGTAATACAAAAATAAAACAATGCCAATATTGCAAAAATAACATTAAAAAGTGTATAAATCACTCGTTTTTCCAACAGCAACACCAGCAGGTAAAGTTACAGTGGGGGTCCACGTCTCTCTCACCTCCCCTGAGCCCACTGAGTTTTAACAGCCCCCCAAAGTGTGCAGTGAGTTTGGTGACAGAGTAATTGAAAATGAATGGGGGTAATCACATGAAAGTCATTGCGATATGATTGGCTATGACTGGTTATGATCAGCTGGGATTGGGTTCATGGGATAAATCTCACCTCTTGTGTTTGTGCACATTCCACATTCACAAATCAGTCTGAATGAACAACACAATGGTGTTAATGGGAAGACTAAATAAAAATTTAAATAAACAACTCACACACTTAGATATAACCACTTTGTTATGTCAAAATAAGACTTAGATTGGCATGAAAACATGGCCTGTGGGAGTTTTAGTGAGTAATCAGCTTGGTGAAATTTGAAGTAAATCTCTGTGACCAATATTTACCTTTGATGACTGATGAACCAAAAAATTCAAAAATAGTTAACTATTAAAAAGAATAGCTGAACGTAAGTTCACAAATAAAATATATTGTTTAAACTGTTACTGCCTTAAGTTATTATTTTGGAATAAAGGTAAAATACTTCAAACACCAACTTGATGAGATTTGTACTTGGCTTTAATAAATAGAATATTGATTAGATTGTTAATTTAAAAATCTTTTGCTTTTTTAATCATATAAAAAAAATACATATACATTTCTGAAACAACCAAATAATATATATATATATATATATTGTAATAATTTGAAAAAAGTGATATTCCAAAGGAATTATTATTTTCGTTTTGATTAAAGAGCAAACCAACCAAATGTTTATTTAGTGGGTAATGTCTTTATGTTCATGGGTTGTAATTAGAACGAGGGTCCTGCGTGACGTACAAATAAGATATACCTGTACGCTCCCACAGTGTGTCTGGAGCGCAATAAAGCTTGATGCGTTGTCTCACCCAGTCATCACGTCTCAGTCTGTTTACAGAAACAAGTTATTACATATATATATACAGTACTGTGCAAAAGTCTTAGGCCACTAGCATTTTCATCAGCTAAAAAATGGTTTAAAGTCAGTTAAAGTCGGTCTTTTGCTGTAGTGTGTCAGTAGGAAATATCAGTTTACATTTCTAAACATTCATTTTGCCATTAATTATAATAATCCAGTGAGATTTTTGTATGGAGCACAGGCTGTTGTCAGACTCCTTGTGCAAACAGAGATCTGATCTCTCCATCATTCAATCCAGTCTGTCTTAAGAAACAGAAAAAAACGGAGACAGACTAAATCCAGAAGAACTGTGGCCACATCTCCAAGATGCTTTAGGAGTCCTATACCTACCTGGATTTAGTCTGTCTCAGTTTTTCTGTTTCTTCATGTCATTCCAGAGACAGACTGGATGATGGTGAGATCAGATCTCAGTGTGGAGCACTGGCTGTTGTCAGACTCCTTGTTCAAACAAAAATCTCACTAGATTATTACAATTAATGGCAAACAGAATGTTTGGAAATGTTAACAAATATTTTTTTACTGACACACTACAGCAAAGGATAGAAGTAACTTACTTTAAACCATTTTTAGCTGGTGAAAATACTAGTGGCACAGTACTGTATATGTATATATATATATATATATATATATATATATATATATATATATATATATAGAAAATAAAAACTTAAAAATATATATTTGTGATTTACAGTGATGTGTGGGATTTAGGAAACCTGTCTGGAAAAAAAATCATTAGTTGCCACTAAAGGGGCAGAAAACACCACGCACCTTTACTGCAGAGTTAATTTCACAAACTCACACTGTTTTCTTTCTGGCGTTTTGTTTATGGAGAGATCATTTGTCCAGGAAAACCATCTGACTTTAATTCCCTTAGTATGACAGATGAAAAACCAAAAGGTCAGCAATAATTATATGGGTAGGTAATCTTGGCTATAATATTGGGTAGAAGCATATGAAATATAACTCTGCTGTTGGCAACACTCCTTCTTAAATCCAACAAAAACCTAAATGAAGATCACCACAGTACAAACTCTCAGTCTGTGCAAACACGCAAAACTCACTTAGTGTCTGGCTGATCCACAAAACTGGCTAGACACCAGATGTAAAGCTGAACACTGTCACTCGAATAAATTGGCAAACATACTTCACTTTGATTATTAAAATCTTTGACGTCCATTTAGACCTTGCAAGCATCTGGCATTTACATTTTAAAACCTCATACCACAGGCCTCCTATTAGATTTCAGGCCACTTTTTAGTTTGAATTACAGCAGCAATGAGACACAAAATCATCCTCTTTATGTCCTGCCAAGTATCTCAAATGAAAATCAGTGCTGATGGTCTCTTACTTGTCCGCCATTAGACATTAAATCAATCTTCATGGAGATTCATCATTTGAGATTTGCATCACTTAGACTTCAAGCAGTGACAACACTTTCTCTCATTGGAGAGCAAAATGAAGATGTGATTTCTGTCAGAGTCTTAATAATGACAGAAGTGATATATCTATATAATGTAGAGTGGAAAATGTGAATGATGCCAAACAGCAAAAGACAAATTGAAGTCATACTGCACCAGAAGAAAATGTAATGCGGATGAAGGAAAGCATTTGTAGTTGTTACATATACTGATCTGAAGCATCTATCAAGTCAACAGCCAACAGCTAGTTGGAAACAAATAATAACTGCGTGGTTCTACTATGATTCTGGTCTCTAGATGTGATTCAGGTCCCTCCTTAAATTTCAAGACCAATTATAACCACTATTGCTCAGAAAAGTAATAGCATGGCTCCTCATCTAACGCAATTTGAGATATCACAGCATGGACAGAAGCGCCATTTCAAACTAACAAATGGTTTTAATCGTTTCATTCAGTGTTAAAAACACAAATTCCTACATTTGATATCCCTCATTCCCTTCACAGAGCTGCCACCCACGAAGAAATGCATTGCTGGTGCTTTAATCATGAACAACAAAGAAGCTGACTGATTTTAGAGCTAAAAGGAAGTAAACCCTCATATACATTTAGCACCTGTGTAGTTTAAGATTGAAATGGGCCGTGCTGATTTGACTTCTCCCTGCCTTGAACAGACTGTTCCTTGGAGAGTTCCCAAGTCTTTCTAATGCACAAACAATTAACATCAGAAAGGCTTCTGAAGGTGTTCTGAGAATCTGCTTATTTGCAGAAACCTGATATACCTCAACAGGACAACAGGACCAAATTTGAATTGGAAATACATATTGAAAAATAAATTAACATCAAAGGAATAGTTCACCTGAATTGAAAATTTGCTGAAAATGTACTCATCCTCAGGCCATCCAAGTTGGGTTTGTTTCTTCATCAGACAGATTTGGAGAAGTTTAGCATTCTCTGTTCTGCAGTGCATGGGTGCCGTCAGAATGAGAGTCCAAACAGCTGATAAAAACATAAGTAATCCACACAAATCTAGTTCATCGATTAACATCTTGTGAAGTGAAAAGCTGCATTTTTGTTATAAACAAATCCATCATGAAAGTGATAGTTCACCCAAAAATGAAAATTTTATGTTTATCTGCTTACCCCCAGGGCATCCAAGATGTAGGTGACTTTGTTTCTTCAGTAGAACACAAACAAAGATTTTTAACTCAAACCGTTGCAGTCTGTCAGTCATATAATGGGAGTCAGTAGGACCCACGGCTTTGAGAGTCAAAAAAACATACACAGACAAAAACAAATTAAACCCTGCGGCTCGTGACGATACATTGAGGTCTTAAGACACACACAAAAAAAAAATGGTCAAGAAACTGAACAGTATTTATATCATGTTTTACCTCTGATCCACTGCAATGTCCAATTGTCCTGAGCTGTTTTTATCAGAGGATCCATTGGTGAGCAAGTGATGCAAAGCTAAATTTCTCCAAATCTGTTTCAATGAATAATCTCATCTAAATGGCCTGTGGGTGAGTACATTTTAAGTAGATTTAGCTGTGTCCTCATGTCAACCAAGATGGGGCCTGTGTTGAGGCACAGAGGTAAAACGTGAAAGTATAAAAATCCCACCAAGGAGCTTCTCATTCAGGATTATTTACATAAGCACTGAACGGATGAGGATGAATTGCCCCATTTGAGCATTATACATAAATATTTTGAAGTGCTGCAAGAATAAAGGCAGAGAAGTCTCATGGTTTTGAGACCTGCTGGAGCCTGCAAATAGTTGGCAGATGAAGGTTTTACCACCATAGGGGATTTTTTTCCAGTGGTACAGTAACACTTGTTATAAATGGGTTTAGAAGAACCCCAGTGTGTGCTGAAAATTCATAGAATAACAGCCAAGATTAGGCTTTTTTGAATAAGGCTCAATCTATGTATCTAATAATCCTACTTTACAGAAAAGGAAAATGCACATTTTCCCATCTAAGTTCACTGTGCGTGCATAAAATGTAATAAGAATCAGTCACTGTGATATTTTCACTACCAAACATGGTTCATTTGTGTAAGTGAGCCTTTTTTTGCTCAGCGTAAATTTAGTCCACAGTCAAATCAAACTCTTGTCGCTGCCATCTGCCAGTGGGATTTTGATCATGGTGGTCTGACGATTTACAGTGTTGAAGAGATGATTGATACGTGTTTGGATTCAGGGCCAACGTTAAACTGTTTAAAAGTTGTGTAAAGCATCTTTGTCATCATCAGGTTTGATTCATGCAGTTTATCATTTAGACTGCCAAAGGCTAGTTTGATGACTCACTTTGCCAGATGAGGCGTGCTTTACAAAATCAACTAAGAGTGAGAAGAGGCCAAACTAAGTTCAACAGAGGACAGTTCTGGCAGCTCTGGTTCAATTACAAGTGACAGAGACCATATACCTGGATAATTAAGACCAAACAACACTGGGGTGGCTAGTAATGTCTGCTGACAGGCAGAACAAGCTGGTATTCATTAGAAGGCAAAATAAAATTTATTTTTACAATACCCCATAGTCTCATGGGTAGCAGTTAAACATAAATAAAACAAACTGAGTCCTGACACAAAGCAGGAGACATTAATTAGCCTAATCAGCCCCTTAATCCATTGGAAAGATTTTCCAAAATTGCATGCTTTTCCCAAAAGAAAAAAGGGGAAACACTTAATTTTTCCTCCCATACTCTGATGTACTCCTCCCATGATCTTTTTAATCTTCTGGGCTTAGCGTCACACCCTTTGTTTCTCTTTCTTTTTTTTTTTTTGCTGAAAGACATTGTTTCAGTGAGTAAATCTGTATTAAGTAATACAATGTGTTTTTTTTATGATTTTTGGTGTAGATTCCTGTATAAAAATGACTTCTCGCATAAATATTTTTCAAAGATAAAGAACTATAAAATAGCTCTTTGTTGTTTACATTTGAAGGAAAGGCAATCTATACAAACACAATGGTTACAGAATACTGGAAGTCTAAAACACAGCTATCATAAAGCTTGTATTGTAACAGATGGTTTGGCAAGGCATGTTCGATATCTAAAAGCTTGTTTTGCTCTGAATGATTGCTTCAAAATCGGTGCTGTAATGTTTGCAGCTGTAATTCAGTACAAACCGAAGGTGAACTTGAGCAGCCCAAGACTGTACACCATCAATTCAGTGCTGCAAACAACCCATGTATATTACTTTGTGTCATTTAACAGACATATTTGTACCAGAAAAAGTTGAAGACAGTTCTCTGTTGGCCAAGTGATCTGGCTCAAAGCTCCAGTGACATTAGGAGGGCATGAACAGGGAGGCATGCATCAATACTGTGATGTACACCAGTGGCAGCCAAGACATGTAAAGTAAAATAAAATAAAATAAAATAAAACCAGAATCAGTGGTGCTGTCACACTTCATAGGCGAGGCAGCACGCAGGAGAAATGTTAAACAGTCTTTAATTCACAAACACAGGGAATAATCAACAACAAAGGCTTGAGCAATCACATGAAGACAACAAGTAGACCCGACATACCACAAATGAACAGACAGGAACTTAAACACAAGGGGTAATCAGGTAAACACAGGTGCATTGGATTAATCAAACTAAACGTAGGACAGGAACAAGACCAAATAAGGTAAAACAAGAAATGAAACAGTGGCAACACAAGACAAAAAACGCAGTCCTCGCGCAGTCAACAACAATAACAGAAGGATGTATAGATGGAAACATGGGAGGAGGACAGACATTCGGGAGGAGGATGACAAACAGAGTCCTGGGTGGAGACGACGAAGGGAGGAGCCAGGGAGACAAGAGGAAGGACCACGGCAGACCAGACGGAGACAGGAGGGACTTGGAGCAGGAGGAGCCAGGTGGGACCCAGGCCACAGCCATGATGACAATCCACGGAGTAGCCAACAGAGGGAGGAGCCATGGAAGAGGAAGAGATAACGACTCCAGGGGGTCGACCGACGGTGGCAGAGCAGGTGGCGGAGGAGCCAGAGGTGGAGATGGAAAGCCAATGAGCCACTTTCAGTCAGTTACGATGAAGGTGGGATGAGAGGGGGTAGGTCAGTGTAAAAGTCCCAGTCTAATACCCCCTCAGTCTTATACAGTCCCAGATCCTCCACCAGCTCACCCTCAGCCATGTTGCAGTGGGCGGAGCTCCCGTCCACAAAATCACTGACCACGGCTTTCTCCTTCATGGCGGTCGTTGTTGGCTCACACAGCTGGACTGATGTCACTAGCACCTCTGGCTCTGTGGTGATCCGTGGCTCTGTCGCTCCGTGCGGCGATGGCTTGTCAGTTGCGGCTGGATCTGTGCCTAGCAAAGTGTCCACTCCACGAAGGTGGTGAAATTCACTCGAGGGCTATCCTCGGACAACGACGCTCTGTACGTGGGGTTTAAACTGGCATCGTAGAACGCACAGAGCGCCTCATCCAGGTAGCTAGAAAGGTTGGCGAGGACCAGAAACAGTCTGGTGTGGCCCTCGAGCGATCTCTCCCTTTGCTCCAGCAGGAGGAGGTAATCGAGGCAAAGGAGGGGATCCATGCTGGGAAACACTACAGAAACCAAAAACTTGAGAAAAAACAAAAAAAGAAAACGGTGTCTGTCTGTCACACTTCGTAGGTGAGGCAGCACGCAGGAGACGCGGAGTAACAACAAACAGTCTTTAATTCACGAACACGGGATAATCCACAACAAAGTCTTGAGCAATCGCATGAAGACAACAAGTAGACCCGACATACCACAAATGAACAGACAGGAACTTAAATACAAGGGGTAATAAGGTAAACAGAGGTGCATGGGATTAATTAAACTAAATGAGGATAGGAACAAGGAAATGAAACAGTGGCAACACAAGATGAAACAGGTCCATAGTCCTGACAGGTGCCAGTATCAGCAGATTTTGCCAGGGGACCAAGGACATTTCCCAACACAATAATTATAAACACATAAAACACAAGCGCACGTACACCCGTTAGTGTACTACCACACGTTCAGTGAGGCAGATAGCAAGTAATCTTGTACCTTGGAGGCTGTTCGTCCTTTCTAGTGCTGTAAAGATAACCTTGCATGCAACTCGCATGCTGTGCAAATATACGCAGCGTTCATGATTCTCTTCTTGCTAATTGGTCTCAGCTGCAGATGCTATCATCCAAGATGTTCTGTTGTCAACAACTGGGGCAGAATATTAATGAAACAAAAATAATGTCCAGGGCTAATTTAAAATGTTATCATATGCAACATAGCATAGTATATTTCTAAATTAGCATTTTTGCACAGTATGTGAGTCCTACAGTAATTGGCTTTTCCCTGGGAAAGTATTTGCTTATCATTGCAGTAAAATAGGTTGCTTACAGCACAATGAAGATTTTTTTAAATGACATACAGGCTGTTCATTAGTCAAACTTCAACTTCTCTGACAAGGTAAAAGTGAATTTGTGCTGTCAAGTTTAGAAATGAAGAATTTTAAGATGTTCAATTTCTGTTTAGGATTCCTCTTTAAAGGGATAGTTCAGGCAAAAATTCAAACTCTGACATCATTTACTCACCCTTATGTACAGTCCTGTATGACTTACTTTCTTCTGTTGAACATGGATGAAGATATTCTGAAGAACGTTGATAATCAACCATTTTAGGTCCCACTGACTTAAAAAAATACATTGGAAGTCAATGGAAACTTAAACTGTTTGGTTACAACATTCAGAATATCTCTTTTTTATATTCTACAGAATAAAGTCATAAGGTTTGAAATGACATGAGGGTGAATAAATGATGACAGAATTTTCATTTTTGAGTGAACTGTCAGTAATTCATTCAACACACACATTGACACAATAGTGGGGAAGTGGCTTTTTGAAATACTTGATTCTAATTTTTGGAATTTAGTCATCAACTATTTCTCAATTAATAAAAAAAAAAATCTACATTTGACACTGTTGATTTACAGTCTTTAATTTATTTATGCATTTTTACCAGCGAATGCATTAAGCATTTCAATTAATTAAAAATTAAAAAAAAAAAAAGTAAAAATTTGGGCTTGTATAACCAAAAGGTTCCGGGTTCGAGTCCCAGGTCCGGCAGGGATTGAAGGTGGGGAGGATAACCAGCACTCTCTCCACCCTCAATACCACGACTGAGGTGAGACCCTTGAGCAAGGCACCGAACCCCCAACTGCTCCCCAGGCACCGCAGCGATAGCAATATGGCTGCCCACTGCTCTGGGTGTGTGTTCATGGTGTGTGTGTGCGTGTTTGTTCACTACTCACTACTGTGTGTGTGCACTTGGATGGGTTAAATGCAGAGCACAAATTCCAAGTATGGGTCACCATACTTGGCCACACGTCATGTCCTCTCCTCCTCCTCCTCTAATTTACTCCTGGGTATGTGTATTACTGGCATTTGCAGTTACTGATGGCAGTAGAATACATCATTTGTCTTATCATAGAAACACCTCTTTCTCTCTTCAGATATATTGGAAATTCTATTTGGTATGCATGTAGAAACTGTTACCATTAAAATGCAAATGGTGCAGTCTAGTCTTACGATTATCACTCAAAGTCATGATGCACTGCTGTGGTTTGAGGCAATATAATATAGAACATGATGCTTTGTTTCAAATACAGTTGTGATGACACATGACACTGTTACTGATATTGCCTAAAGGAAATTAAAGATCCGAATGGTCAGCTAGAACTGAGGCATAGTCTCAGCATATGTGAAATGTAGAAAAAATGAGTTAACAGAAATGTGATTTTCTCAATTTATTTACAACCTGGAGACAACTAACAACCTGAAATTACATGTCTTGGTCTTTTCAAAAGGAATTCTAAAATTACAAGGGACACATTAATATATAACTTTTGTGGTTGCTATGGCTACTAAATTTCTTTTTTTCTCAGTATGGAGAAATTTTGAATAAAGACGTTATTTTTGTTTTCTTTGTGCACAAAAAGTATTCTCGTAGATTCATAAAATTACGGTTGAACCACTGATGTCACATGGACTATTTTAACAATATCCTTACTACATTTCTGGGCCTCGAATGTGTCATTTGCATTGCTGTTTGTGGAGGGTCAGAAAGCTCTCGGATTTCATCAAAAAATATCTTAATTTGTCCCCCGAAGATGAATGAAGGTCTTACAGGTTCAGAACAATGTGAGGGTGAGTAATTAATAACAGCATTTTCATTTTCTGGGTGAACTATCAGTTTAAATCCTTCACAATTTGATATTTCATCTCAGCAGACAAACTGCATACATGGAGAGAAATATGTATCAGCACATTTGTATGCAAATAATTTTTGTGAACTGAACCAAACCCTTAAGAGGTCAGGCACATTAAATGTGCATTAAAACTAAATGTCTTAACATATTCCCATTAGGCTCAAATCATGCACAATTACTTAGGCATAACAAATTAAACTTTAATTTAATGCTGGAAAGGTCTTGCTAATGCATATATTACATACAATAAGTATGGCTAATTGGATAACCAGAAGGATCAAATTGCTTACTTTAGAATGTTGGTAAAATAAACACATGCAAGTGTGTATCAGATGCCAAGGTATTTAAAAATGCAGGTTGCTGGCCTGTTTAACAGCTTTGGCCCAAAGAGGGTATTACTTAAATAATTCATGGTCACCAAGAACAGCTGAACGATGCATCTTCATGGTCATTATTCAAATGTGTTCAAACAAATGTCTGCATATCAATCAGCCAGATTCCATTTTCAATGTGTTTGTCTCTTCTGTCATCTTACTGAGGCCACTCTTCAAAAACAACAAATACAAAAATATCTTTGGAGAAGTTTAAAACTTGGACACCTATTTGCGTAAAGTGCTATAGCAGACATTATGCAAATGAAGCAATGTTGAAATGCTAAATTATGATGCATGCTATTATGCATTTGCTGCCTTATATAATTTATCTCCTTTATTCTGAAAATGTATAATTTATCAGATCCTCAGATTCATTTTGTTTCAAGGAGGTTTATCAGATAATGTATGCATAAAATAATTTTAAAATGTTTTATATCCTATCATATCTTATTTCTTTACATACATTCTAGTGTCATAGCAAAAGTTCACAGTGAGTATAGTGAGCAAAACCAATGAACAAATACAAGTCGTACCCTAGATTTTGAATAAAATCTTCATCTTCAGTTTGCAGGTTTGAAATAGGTTGAGTGGAAAGGCGCTAGAGGAATGGAGTTGGGTTTGTCATTTCCCTTTCCCATCCCATTTAGCATCGAGATGATCTTGTAATATTTATTGAAATATTGTGATGAATGGGAAAACAGCAGGGAACTCACTGAACTTACTCGCACAATCACACACGTGCTACATGAATCCTACTTAACCCATATGGAAGTGGCTTCTAAATGCTAATGTGCCACTCATCTTCCATTTTCACCTGTAATTTAGCATCTCATGCACTCCTAAACTGCCTGGAACCGCTGGTGCATTCATTGGTTCATTTGTCGCGTGAAGAAATACCCACATGAAGCTTTTAATTCAAAAGATGAGGCACAGCTTGCTTTTACTAGATAATAAAAGCCTATTTAATGGCTTGTTTCCACTGAGACAGACAACACCACAACCATATGTGCCACTACTGGGGCATGTGGTCACAAATAGCCATTTTTCTTTTCTGAGCAATAAAGGTAGAAAAGTTGTTTTGCATACAACATTTTAAGGTTTCCATTTAAAGCATATAAAAGGAAAATTGCATGACATTCCATATTCTTTTAGTGACACAGGAGAAAAGGGCTATTAATAATCTGGGTTTATTTGAAAATGCTGTTTTCATTTCAAAATGCTCTGCATCAACACTAGCATTTTTAAGTGTTTTCCAAAAGTTGCTTGTCCAGTCTACAATGCAAAAACAGTGTGAAAGTGTCTTCAAGGACAAAACACAACGAAAATCTGGACAAAAGTCCAACATGTAAAGAAAAAAAATGCATTTTCAAAATTATCTATTTTATGGATATGAATGCATCACATCTTGCTCTATTTCTTAAATGATTTTTATATTACATCTGTGCTCTTTACTGGTTCTCTGCAGCGGCCTGAAGAAAAAAAAAAAAAAAAAAAAAAAAAACATAATTAATTAAACTATCAAGTACTCCTTATTTAAGCCAAAGTTAGTCCTGTGATTCAGAAGAGAATCCTTCAACTGACTCATGAAGTTAATACTTACTTTACTTTTTTTTTCTCTGGCAATATCACAGATTTTAACCTGAGATGTGAGCGTTCAACAATCATCTTGAAATGTCAAGAGCCTATCTTTCCTCTCCTGCAAATACTCTACGTCATGCATAACCTTCAGTCACATTGTCAAACTGTGACTCATATGTCTTTCTAAAGGACTTAATAATCTGCACATTTCCAACCTGCTGTTTGATGCTCCACTTGCTTTTATCTTGATTTTTATGGACAACACTCCAAATGGATACCACTCCGCCCAAAAAATCTCAAGAAATCTTATAAAATGATTAAAAATGGCTCATGTCGATTGTTGTCATTCAAATTGTGTAGGCTGAAATAGTTTAACCACACCTACATAAACTTTTATATACATAGGGTACATTCTACGTCACATTAAATTACTGTAAATATTTAAAATGGCATCTATTACACAAATATTTAGTAGATAGTATAGATAAAGTAGTAAGCACTTCATTATCTGACTTGCATTATCTGCTGTTAGTGTCTGAGCACGACTGGCATTCTCAAACATGAGTGTAAGGTCAACCTCAACCTGCTTGATTCCCTCACACTCTTTTTTTTTTAATCACAGGAAATATCATATGGAGATAGCAAAAGTCTGCAGTTTTTATTTATCAAATATCAAAACAACCGTTCATTTATCAAATCTAATTAAATGATCACAAGCATATACAGAAAAACTAAGAGAATCCATCATGCTAATAAAGAAAGAAATGTCTATTCTACACTTCAGTTTACTGCAGTCATTTATCTTTGGAGATATGTGTGACACAAGGTGGCTTTAAATGTGGATTAATACAACTCAACTAATAAAAAGTGCAATGCAATTTTTATGCCAATGTACTATGAAAATAATCAGTTTCAAAAATCTCAAGTTTCAAAACTGAATTAACACTGCAGGTTAAATAAAAACATAATAAAATATTATTATTATTATTAATAACAACAATATTATTATTATTATTATTATTATTATTATTATATGTGTGTGACCCTGGATCATAAAACCAGTCATAAGGGTCAATTTTTCCAAACTGAGATTTATACATCATCAGACAGCTGAATATATAAGCTTTCCATTGATGTATGGTTTGCTAGGATAGAACAATATTTGGCCGACATACAGCTATTTCAATATATGGAATCTGAGGGTGCAAAAAAAAATCTAAATATTGAGAAAATCAAGTTGTTCAAATGAAGTTCTTAGCAATGCATATTACTAATCAAAAATTAAGTTTTGATATATTTACAGTAGGAATTTTAGAAAATATCTTAATGGAACATGATTTTTGCTTAATTTCCTAATGATTTTTGGCTATTTCTACAAATATACCCCAGCGACTTAAGACTGGTTTTGTGGTCCAGGGTCATATATATATATATATGAAGAGTTCAGATGCAAAAGCCCCTAAATCCATTTCTTTAAAATTAGCATTTCTTTCTGGCTACTTTGTATAGGTTTCTATGTAAGTACTGGTACTTCTGATTGGGCTGAGGCTGGAATTTAGCAAGTTTGAAGTAAAAGTATTTGATGGACATATACTATTGGTCAGGAGCATTCACTCAGTATCATTATCTCATTTTTGACCGAGATGGCTTTTAGCTGGTTTTGCATCTAAACTCTTCATATATATATACATATAAATTATAATATTTTAAAAAATTAATTACACATAGTAATGAAGAACATGCTTCAGATGTTTAAACTAGAAGCAGATCACATCAACTACTGATCTGAATGTCATGATTACCCATCTGCCATATTAACTTAAACCACATCATTCTGCTCACAGCTAGATTTTAACTCCTGTTTTACCCTATCAGTTGTGTTCAGACACACTGAAATGTCCATTACCTATGATGTGGAGATCAAACAAGAAGTTTGTGTGGTAGAAACCATGGTAAACTGAGCAAGAACACACTGAGAACCATCCTAGAGGCCAGTGCTGACAATGCAAATCCAAATTAATTTCAATACTTGACCTTATAACGCGCCGCTTCATTGGTGCATAAACGCAATCAAGTCTAATTATTCTGAAGAAATGGAGATATTTATTTAAAAGATTTAATGAGCCAGGAAATCACGGAGTTCAGACAGCTGGGCCAGCCCTACATGGTGGTCAAGGCTTTGGTCCAGTTCACTACTACTGTAATTGACTTTTGAGCTGGAGCAACAGCTGAGCAGAAATAATATCTAAATAAAATATTTTGTTAAGAGTAGGATTTTACAGACATTTTAGACTGTATGCTGGGCATACTGAAAGAGCAAGGGAAAATTAAACAAAACAACTGATTGTTATCTATGCAGCAAACATGAGAAATCACTTCAAACTGATTTATTTAGTTATGACCCAATTTAGCAGATGTGGGCTAAGATAAGCGGTTCCTAAAACTGATAAAGCTTGCCTCGATTGAGACTTTTCATCTGGTTTTTGTTTTTACTCCCATCCTTGTCAAGTGTAAAATCCAAAACTGCATCACATTCTGATTTATTATTCCTTATTTATTAAATGGAAAGTTTTTATTCAAATTTAAAGCCCTTAAAAATGAACAAAGATAAACAGGTTGGTTAGGATAATAAAATATATTAAAATATATAGATGTTTTTTTTTACAGATATATATATATATATATATATATATATATATATATATATATATATATATATATATATATATATACGTAGATAGATAGATAGATTTTTTTAATTAAATATGAATTATCTAAAAAAAATACTACCACCAATTATTATTATTATTAATATTATTATTACTAAGTGTGGCAATTTATTGAATATTAAGCCTAACTGGTAAATAATATATGTGCAATTTATAAATTGCTTGCAGATGAATTATTTTGTTAGCAAACGTAAATACTATTAAAGAGCCAACAATGGAGAAAGAAGCTTTCTGTGCACATACTGTAATGACATAAACAGTTCCCGTATTTACCAGCAGGGGCTGACTGAACCATGCTAACCAGCCAAACATGACCTAATTTTCTGTCCTCTCTATAACCTACTGTATATAAGCAAAAGACAAAGAATAAATAAATACATACAATAAGCAAAAACAAACATTTCCTGCCACTGACAAATTTGTAGATTCTTGCAGTTAAAGCTGGCTTGGGAAAGTTGCTTTGACAGAGCAAATAAGTTAATTTAGTTACTTTAGTCATCATTTAGCACCATTTTGCATTTGAACAAGTCACTTAACCTAAGTTTCTTTCGAGCAGAGCAATTAGTTTGCTGTAAGCTGTTTGGAATGCAAAGCATCTGCTAAATGGCATGTAACTACGCTGAAGGTCACAGGTTTTTATGGATTTGTAAGTGGAGCCCCACATGGTTCTATAAAGGCTGAAATATGTAATTCACCTCTTCCTCTGCCAGTTTTTCAATTAGTTTGTTCACATGGGGGGTAATTTGTATTGGTGCCATGGCTTCTTGCTTCATAAAGCAATAGCTTTATGCTTGTGTCATGGTGACTTGAATTACAACACAACTGAAGTAACATGAGTGAACACAAGTGAACGCTTTGATGTGACGTGACTGACATGTAAAGTAAGTGACCACAGTTCAGAAACCTGCAGGAACACAATAATAAACTGGCATGGAGAAAAATGAATTTAAAGGTAGGGTATGTGATCTCAGAGAGGCTAGCAATAGCAAGTAAGCTTTGAAAGCATAAGATCTCACATTCCCTGCAAAATCACTCTTCAAAGTCATGGCTCCTCCAAAACACATTAACACGTAGGTAGACCAGTGGTGGAGGGTTGAATGCAACGGTGTCAGATTACCTCATCTCTCATTCACATTCTCATTGAAACATTACAGTACAAGATACATAATATTACAATTAGGGCCATTTCAAGGTATAAAAATGTTATAGAAATTTAAATTTACTGTAAAGAAAATGTACTGTACTATTTTATTTTATTTTATTTTATGTAAAATAAAAATTTTACAAAATAGTTCTTAATCCAAAATTGCCATCAAATTGAAGCCATATTTCTAAATAAGCCGTGTTCCAAATCTGAAGTTCATATATAAAAAAAAGAGATTCCTATGCCATTTTGTTTAGGCGTTACACCACAAACAGCCACCGGGTGCCATCCAAACTCCATTGAATTTTTTGTATGAATTTTTTTTTTCTGTCACAAATGTATAAATTTCTCTCTCAGTATTACTTCTATTACAAATTATGTATTTTGTCAAGATTAGAAAAAGTTTTGATTCTGAAAGACTATTTTGTAATATATGTAATACTTAGGCGTCCCGGTAAATTATGGTTTTAAACTACTCTTCATGGTTAGAAAATGATAAGAACTTTACGTTTTTGAATTCTTTACACTTTTCCAGCCATTTTTTTTCTTAACAAAATAATAAATATTGTAATAGAAAACCACACATATAGCACCTCAATACCATGGTAAAAATTTAACTATATGGTTTCTAGGTATTTGTATGAAAAAACAGTAGTCTAAATAGATTTAGTATAAGTGCATTATACACTATAAATTAACTTAACTATTTACTCTATTAATACATTTAATACATGTCTACATTCAAGGGTTACTCCACCCCAAAATGAAAATTTTGTCATTAATCACTTACCCCCATGTCGTTCCAAACCTGTAAAAGCTTCGTTCATCTTCGGAACACAATTTAAGATACTTTGGATGAGCTTGTGACTGTCCCATTGACTGCCAGGTAAATACCAATAAGACCCAGAAAAGCATGAAAGACATCGTCAAAATGGTCCATCTGCCATCAGTGGTTCAATCTGAATTTTATGAAGCGACGAGAATACTTTTTGTACCCAAAGAAAAAAAAGTAACGATTTAATTCAACAATACGTCTCCTTCGCGTCAGCGTAGCGCCATTTCGGAGAGTACCGCTGGACGCAAACTGCGTACGCCGTTCTGTGTCAGCCACACCACACGGATAAGTTTTGGATACCGTATCCAGGGTATATAGTTTGCATCCAGCGGATACTCTCCAAAATGGTGCTACGCTGACGCGGAGGATACGAATTGTTGAATAAAATAGTTACTTTCATTTTTCTTTGCATACAAAAAGTATTCTCGTCCCTTCATAAAATTCAGATTGAAACACTAATGGCAGATAGACTATTTTGACGATGTCTTTCATACTTTTCTGGGTCTTGACAGTGGTATGTACCTGGCAGTCAATGGGACAGTCACAAGCCTCCCGGTTTTCATCCAAAATATCTTAAATTGTGTTCCGAAGACGAATGAAGCTTTTACCGGTTCGGAAGGACATGGGGGTAAGTGATTAATGGCAAAATTTTCATTTCGGGGTAGAGTAAACCTTTAATAATAGGCCTACTATAATAAAATTCGGTATGAATATCCCACATTTCTACCACAATATGGTGCAGACAAATGATGGCGATTTGTAGACTGAAAAGCCTTCTGACCATATCGTTGCGCACAGTGTTTCTCCTGTTTATCAGCGCTGTTTCATCTGGCTTGGACTAGTTTAAATGACCGAGTCATTTGTGTTCCTCGGTGTATTCACTCTTATTATCGTTTTATTGAGGAAAATTAAACCACGTTTAATTATCGCTATCGTTTCGTCGCCCAGCCCTAACGCAATAATAACGCCTTTCATTCACGCTTGGTCCGCATAGGGTAACGGAGGCCGCGGATGACGAATCATGCTTGCGCGAACAATGTGCACGGAAGTATGCAAATACATACGTTGACAGGCATGTAGGAGAGTCTATCGTAGCCCTTTGGATTTAGAACATTTTATAGCCTTATGCTTCCACAGAAGATATAAATACATATAAATTTATTTACATCAGACAATTATTCAAAACTGCTGAACAGCTTAAAACACTGAACAAGTTGCTGTAAATACGTGTAGAATTTATGTCCATCAAAACTGAATGAATAATTATTTTAGAATATACCTTTGCTACTTTGCCTTGAAACAAAAATACCCCCTGCTTTGTCTCAGTTTCACCAAAAACAGTGTGATTTACAGGAAAATTAAACTTTGGTTTAGAACTCTGGTTGAACTCTGTCCTTTTCATCAATTTTCATAAACTGGGATGGTTGATTTATGAAAAGTTTTTAGTGACAGTCTCACTACCATTGTTGAATAATCTTAAAAATCCTTCAATGGCCCTAAACCTCATAATCTGCTCCAAAACTAATGAGTTTCTGAGATCGCCTTATGTGTGAAAGGTGCAGAAAGTTATATAAAAGTCTAAATGTGGCCAAAACATCTTATGATGTCTATGATGCTCCCACACATTCTCGTACAAACCACCATCTGTCAAGATCATCATTCCCTCATCCTAATCTCGCCCTGTCAAATTGATAATACACGGCAGACTGCATTTAGACACTTTGTGTGCACAAAGATTTGTTTTAAATAAACTGCAGGGCTTTCTCTTCAAGCTGAGCTCTCCTCAGACCAGATTTTGATCCTTTTTGCACCCCTCTTGTGAGGACCCACAAATCTGACTATAGCTTCCACGCTTCATTTTATAATTCATTTTCATTCAATTTCATCTTCTTTCCGATTTTTTAAAAGCTTACCATACAAAATTGGAAAACTGTGGAAAACTTAAACCATAAAATACACAACACTCACATGGGGTCCCATTTAATTTCAATCAAGATGAGATTTGACAAGTACTTTAGAAGCATATCTGGTTTGCTAGAAGTAGGGACCACTGAGACGTGGAGTCACAACAAGCATACTTCGTACACATTGCATGTATTGTCTTTCAATTGCGTGACTAAACTTTTTACAAAACAGCAGACCATCCGCAGTAGATTTGATGAAGTTTAAACCTCCTGGGAAACTGATTTGCATGTGTAATAGGAAACTAGGCAGGCAGCAGTTTTCTCATGGGAAGATGATGACGGGCTGCTGTTTCCATCTATGGAGGGAAAGAATGAGGAAAACATTTGACAGGGTTCGCTTTCTTGTTGTCAGGCATATGAAGACTGAATTCTAAATGTTGTAGGTTTCACAAAAGGAAAAAATGGAACCGTTTTTGATTCAAAAACAACAATGGAATAAAAAAAGTACAAAGGTATTATCTTTTTTTCTTGGAAATAGTACTATGCCAACTTCTGAAGGAATTTGTAACTTTATTTTCTCCTGGAAGACTAATTTTTTTCTTCTAAACACATGCCGTGCAATAATACTACTAGTACTAATAATAATAAATTAAATAATACTAACATAATTTTATTCATTTTTTGATCATTTTTTTTTTTAAATTGCATATATATGTTGAAAGTGAGAATCACCAGCATAAATAAATCATCATAAATAAATACCTAATGTAAAATAAAATGCTTTTTGAGACAAAACACTTGCTCATTTTCTTTTTTTTTCAATAACTGTAGAATGCAAAAAGATAATACTTGAGTTTAAAAGCCCCCTTGCTGCATGGGAAAAATATGACCCTTATATAAAGCCTAATTGATTTGTTGTGAAGAATGTACAGTATGGCCCCACTTTGTCTGGTCTAATCTCTATAAAGATTAACTTGTGAAATATGACTGCATAACACTGTAGCTCCAAGATATACACTCTTTGTTTACAAAAAGCTTTAAATGGAGGAGTCTATTATAGAATACTTACTGCATGCATGCTTTTTCTGAAATGGGTACTGAATAAACATTTCCTGCTCCAAATTCTGCACTAACATTAATGTACACCTACATATCTAAAATACATCCCAAGAGGTATATGCATAATATATATAGATATAAACCTAGAAACCTGTTGCATACAGTGAACTGATGTTAAATGCAATAGCAGGGCATTTAACCCCAGGCCAGGGTCAAACAGTATTCTGTGTAATTGGGATAAATGAAATGCAGTGGCTAAGAGCTCATCAGTCTTCCTCACCACGCTGTTCGCTCTGACAGAACGCCAATATAAGGCCGTATCGAGTCACAGGAACGGCAGTGGATTTAATCTCCAGACCAAAACCACTGCTGCCGGGCCTCCCATCGCAGGACAGACGGTAGATGTGACAGAACCAAAAACGAACGTACTCTACAGTACCAGCACGCACCCTTGCAAAACAAAGTGATACGTTTGACAGATAAGCATTTACATATCTTTGCTAACTAAAAGAGCTATACATATATAATTATATCTCATCATCAGACGCATAACACAGATGATCAGATGAATGCTTAACATTCACTAAAGTTTATAAACCTACTGCCGAAATACAGTTTATGAATTAAACATTCACTCAAATTTATTCCAAACAGTAGACAGTGATAAATGAGAGGGATTATGAAAGTGACTTTTAATATCTGATTTAAAGCAATAGTTCACTCGAAATGAAAATTTCATCATCACTTAATCAGTCCCATGTCATTCCTGTCTCATATTATTTTCTTTCCTCTGTAAAACAAAAGGTGAAACACTATCTTATGGGGAAGAGCTTTTGTTTTCCCTCCACGGATGCTGATATATACTGGCAAGGACAGAGAAAGCACCATAAAAGTATTATAAAAGCAATTCATAGCATTCATGCACTGTATTAAAATTTTGGACTCAAAATGTTTTGGAGGCATATGTAGAGTCCCATAATGCAGAAAACTCGGACAGATGTACAAACTTCAGTCATAACAATGGAATTTCCACAGTGTGGAATTTGGTATTTTCAGTGTCTGCTTTCTCACTATGAGGAAACTCCATATGAAATTAATCTCCAAAGCTACACACTTCATGAGCATTTTACCATTTCATTTGATAAAACAACTGTCAGATACACAAAGAAACTCAAAGTTCTTCAACACAAAATGCCAAAATAAGAGTTCAGTTTTAACTTAAAGAAATTATACAGAAATATATCACTTCTGTAGAGAAGAATGTATATTTTAAAGTAATAATAACAACACTATTTTCCATCCAAGTTCTAATTAAACAGTAGGGCTTCAGTGACTACCTGTGAGCTTTGACCTTTGAGTTGTTGTGTAGCATTTTAAGAATAATTAAAGTTTTATGAATTTACTTGATTTAATAATAAAATAGTTACAATAGCTTTCAATCATAAAACAAAGAATTAAAACAGTCAACAGAATTTCTGAAAAAAAAAAAAAAAAAATCTTAAGGTTAGAGCGTTTGAGGTTAAAAAGTATATAAATTGTACTTTTTTTTTTGGAAAATAACCAATCATTTCGCTAGATAAAACCCTTCTTCCTTGGCTAGGATCGTTAAGTGCCCTTTAAAGCTGCATTTAAACTGCATTTTGGAAGTTTGGGGACACCACAGAAGTCCATTACATGGAGAGAAATCCTGAAATGTTTTCCTCAAAAAACATAATTTCTTTACAACCGAAGAAGGAAAGACATGAACATCTTAGATGACAAGCGGGTGAGTACATTATCTGTAAATTTTCATTCTGTAAGTGAACTAATCCTTTAATGTTACATTTGTAACAAATCATTAAATGGTTAAAGTTTTATTAAATCAACTGATTAGACATCCTTTTATAATAAAAATGTTTTATATTTTTATAACCCTCTTTGATTTATTTTTGAACTAAAAATAAAACGCATATTTATGATGGCTTTTTGTGAGGAACAAATCAAAATCCCCTCTGATTAAATCTCATTTCTGGTCATGTTTTTCAAATCCGCCACATAATTTTTTCGACAGAACCAATGTGTTTGCCATAGCGGCATCAAAGAAAGTGTGAATTAAATTGGAGAGGTCCAACAGAGAGGAAGATTATCACTGAAAGGTTTGAAGGTGATGTACTTTTTTTTCCACTGTTAAAATATCCCAGCTTTACATGGCATTTGTCGCTTGATTGCTCTGAAAAAGTCTATATACCTGTGTAAATGATCTCCAAAGCAACTGCTTGACAAGCTTTGCATGTCCTTAAAGAAATAGTTCACTCAAAAATGAAAGAGAAATGAATTCTGTCATCATTTTTACTCACCCTCAATTGAATTCAAACTTGTATGAGTTTCTTTATTCTGTGGACCACAAAAGAAAATATTTTATTGAAACTGTTTTTGTCTATACAGTGAAAGTCAATGGAGTCCAAAACAACACTGAACCCCACTGACTACAATTCTACACCTCATACAGCTTTAAAATGACATGAGAGTGAATAAATGAGATATTTCTGACCTTTGATATTGTTTTCAACAAAAGGTGACTCTTCTGCCAGTTTATCTTTCAGTGAGCCACAATGTGCAACACAATGTTTGGCCACCTAAGTTGTTGTTTGTTTATATATTAGGCTATTTTGTTTGTATCACATAAATCAGTACCAACCTGGGTGATCAATCTTCCTCTTCAGAGAATGACTCACACATCTCCAGCACTCAGATACAATCTTAGGGCTGGAATGCTCAATGATCTGGCACAAAAACACCAATACAAAACCTTTTACTAATGCGTAAGTGCTATTTGTTAGTGTGTGACACTATAAATCCCTATAAAGCTATAAAACCCTTAAACTTACTGTTGTAATACATCATTCCAGCTCGAGTCCCAAAAGGCCCATAAGGGTTCGTTTTCATTTTAATGGCTTTGACACCTCATTAATTAGCTTGAAAACAAGCGGGAGGTCACCGGATAAACATCTCCATGAGAGCTGAACCACTCACAAGAGCCTATCTGTCACAGAAAGAAAGTTAAGCCCTGTTTAAAATGCAAGACATCTTGGATGAGCCTCGGGCAACCAATAAAACACATTTTACCATCTACTCCTTATCTCTGTCCATATCAATGAAAAACAATCTCCGCTGGCACTTCACGCCATGGGTCTTTTACTCACAGGAAATGAAAAAGGGCTGAGACGGTGTTAAACAATGTGACCCATTCACCTCTCGTTATGATCCATTCCATCAACAATACATAATACCACAAGCAAACGACCAGGGATGTGCATAATGATGTTCTCAATATGAGAATGTCTTTCCATAAATAACAGAGAAATTTAAAGCATTCTGCATTTCATCTCAAATATCATATTTTGCATCTGAACAGAGGTGAAGTCATCCCTGCCTGCTAATGCTAATTTAATTTATTAGTTAGAAAAAGAATTTTAGTGCCGCTGGCAATCAGTCTAATTGTCAATAACAAAAGAGCTGCACTTTGTTTTCTTTAAATAGTGCAATTTTTCAATAAAAGCTATTAAGCTTATTTTTTCGTCCATTTGGTTCTGTTAACTGGCTAATTATCTATTGTACCAGATTAACTAATTTAATCAGTGGAACAAAAGGGTCCACTCATGTAAGCAGGTAAAGCTTGTCAATCAATAAGAGTGTAAGTGCATATGTCAACACTCATTTAACAGGCAAGAAAATCATTTTTAGATGTATGCTAGTGGTCTGTGTATAATTTGTCCCTGTTGCGTAACCATTTTGAAGATCATGAAAAATCAACCTGTATTAAATTTAAGTAAATGTTTTTAAATTTAGTTTTAAAATTCAATGCATGGCCAACCTCTATCCCACAAACTAATCCAATAATACCTCGGGTTAGATTGGAGTCTTTTTAACATCGGTCTGATGAAGTAAAGGTCATTCTACAACAATTTGAAAATAGCTAATTGTTTTAGAAATGAACAGGCAACGAAGTGAGGAGAGCGATGTGAGTCATCTTGCTGTGTGCACCTGTCAGCATCACCCTGGGCAACAGCGATCACCAATTACACGTTTGACCGCGGCTAGCTCGGAAACACCTGCACGCCATCAAGAAAAACAAACCTATCTTGAACCGCTAAAAGTACAGACCCCGTTTAAACTCTGCGTAGATACTTTAAGCACTACACTACATTCTAATCTGTTTAGATTCATTCCGACAAACATTTCTTCTCTCAAAAAAACGGGACGTGACGCAACACAATCACGTAACACAGGTAATCAGAAGAGTTCTGTTTACCCGCCCTCTCGCAACGCAACGCGGCGTGAAAATGAAAGCACTTACCTTGTATTTTCATGACATCCGCCATGACGTTAATCAAATGGAAACCATATAGTAGGTATTCCTTGTGGAACTAGAGGTATATTTGCCATACAATATGTGACAATCAGTCTAATTAATGTTTGATGTTTACTATGACGTGCAGGATCCATAATATCCATCTTTTTCTTCACGTATAGTGGGCGCGGCATTTGTAAATTTTTTTGAGTCTAGCTTCCGGTCTCATCTGCGTCCAGCTATTTTTAGCTGTACAAAACTCATTTTGCTGCTTGATATTGCAAATTGATGTGTCTTACCATATTATTTTAATGTGTTATCTTAATTACGAGCCCACTGGTTTGTAGTGCAAAAACTGTTTTACTGGTACTACATGTTGTGTCTGGTTATCTTCCTAGAGGGTTTGCACTTATGTCAGGGTTTGGTCAGTTACCTGGATGCGTGGCCATATTGGTGATACTTGGATGTAAACAACAGCATGGATTGCACGGTTAATGTACTACTTAATACATTGTTCTGCCAATTTATGCTGTCTAAACCATGGGAAAAACAATGTGTGGTAGCTGCTAAATCATATAGAAAAGGACTTATTAACCCCTTCAGACCCTCCGTCCATTGAAATGGACATCACATGATTTTTTGTTTAAACCAATAAAATGTTATGTTTTTAAAATATGAGCAATGCTTGGTCACTGATTGGTCCCTGATCAACCGATTACAATGAAGATCTGACTCCTAACCTAATCTGACTGAGCTACAGACATCACAAAAGAGAGACATGATAATCAGCTATACAGGAAGAGGAGGAACCCCATATTTGACCTTTTATATGCAGAGTTATGTTAATGGTAGCCTCATCAACTTGCACTGGTTGTAAAATTAAGACTATAAAATTAGAATATTCAAAGTTATTTTGAAGATCTGTCAGAGTTGCCAAACACAGGATTTTTTTTAAAATTTACTGTCCATCGCAATGGACATCAGGTCTTAGCAGGAGCTTCATGAATTAGTTGTATAACAGGTTGAGAAATTTGTGCAAGCATTTCCAAGTGAAATACAGAGGTACAAATTCTAATGTTAATGTTTTATGAACATTGATGTTAATTAATGAAATTAATATTAATATGATTTCATTTATGTCTTCAAAGTGACTATAACCTGTAGATCAATATTTCATTGGTTTTATTGAGAAACAGCCATAGTGGATGTGAGATCAGTAAATACACAGCAACACACACACTCACACTACTTTCACACACACTGATGCCTTGATGCTATAATGCACACAATCATATATCACAATCATCAAAACAATCAGCAAGTACACATAAACCCATACATATACACGCAAAGGCATTTATACATATACTCAGATTCACCCACTTCAACCAAAAAACAAGTTTTTTTGAGACTTTATATCATCTTACCTTTTTTTTTTCCACATTCTTATGGCATTGTTCATTCTTACAGTATGTGTTCTGTTCAAAATCTTAAACACTAGTTCAACTATAGTGCACAAACTCTACTTATTATGTATGGTTAAAATATGTAGATTTTTTTTTTTTCTTCAGTCCTGGCGTCCATTGTAGTGGACATGAGAAAAATCTAATAAAAAATGAGTTTGCACAAATCTTTTTTTTTTTTTTTTTTAGATCCTTTATATGTTGGCGACGAGCCAATCTAAGAAGATGAAAATTTTTGGTTAGTGAAAAAAATTCAGGTCTGAAAGAGCTAAGGGGCCATGTTTTGAAGGACTCAAGGTTAATCAGTTGTAAAGTAGGTACCAGACAGTATTGATTAGATATCGCTGAAGTATTTACTACCTGGCAGAAATATAAGACCAAACACAAATGCTTGGTCTATCCCTGGATCTGTTCAGTTTGGCCAACACAAACACCTTTTGTTCCTCAGACAGTTTTTTTTTTTTTTTTTTTTTGCCTCTTTCTTGATTTGTTATAGTTTTTGGGCAGTCATAGTATTCCAAAGTTTTCCTGATCCCGCACCGAATAGTTACACTCAAAAATTTTTTGCATAATTTCAAATAACCATTTTTCAGCAGCAATAATCAGAAATATGCAAGGTTTCATTTGGTCATGTGGATTGTTTACGTTCAGTGGCATTGTTTCTGCCAATATGGCCGTCTGATGACGCGTCGTGAAAACACTCTATAGCAGATAATGAACCGGAAGTCTCACCCAAGAAAAAGGTGGATAACGGCGGTCAAAGCCACTAGAAGGCAGCCGCAACCTTTAGCAACAAAAGATAAGGCTAATGCTAACGGAAAGGAGACCAGAAACTGTTTTGTTTTTTTTTTGTTTTTTTGAATGGATGTCAATGGAGGAGAGGCTAATCTTCAACATGTTTTATACTAAACAATACATTTGGATGAAACTATTTTTAGAGTTTATATGAAAAAAAAATGCAGATTTATAAGGCAAGTCACTGACATTTTGTGGGACATGTGGGGATTCCGCTTACGGCCCGTATTTCCATCCTGTGGTACCGTAAACGGTGAACTGAAAGTGCAAAACTTGAATGGACATTTCAGAATTAAAGCAAAATAAAAATGAATAATAAAATAAACAACCTTACCTAAAACTTTAAAGGAAAAAGTCCACTTCCAGAGCAACAATTTGCAGATAATATACTCACTCCCTTGTCATCCAAGATGTTCATGTCTTTCTTTCTTAAGTCGTAAAGAAATTCTGTTTTTTGAGGAAAAATTCAGGATTTTTCTCATATAATGGACTTTTTATTGGTGCCCGATTCTGAACTTGAAAATGCAGTTTAAAAAATGTGGCTTCCAACGATCCTAATGGGTTGTAATCGATCCAGTTGAGGGAAGTAGGGTCTTATCAAGTGGAAACGATCAGTTTATTTTCATTAAAAAATACAATTTAAATACTTTTTAATCTCAAACATCATATTGTTTACTCTCCTGAACTCTGTGTATTCTGCTCAAGACAGTTAGGTATGTCGAAACACTCAGACATATTTTCCACTCAACTTCAAAAAATCATTTCAAAATCATCCCTACATCCGCTGCAGAAGTTCTGACCTGTCTTGCAAAGTGAACATAATTTCTTTACAACTGAAGAAAGAAAGACATGAACATCTTTGATGACAGGGGGGTGAGTACAGTACATTATCTGTAAATTGTTGTTCTGGAAGTGAACTTCTCCTTTAACACTATCAAATCTGCAAGCACTGTTGTTTTCATCTGGAAATGTGGTCTAGTTTTTATGAATAATGGTGTCTCACAACTTCTGTTCGTTTCATTACACTTGCTCGGTGTCGTTTGTTGCATCCCAGCAGAGAGCAATGGAAATCTTTCACTGGGCAGCATAGCCTGCTGAGGGCAACATGCAGGCTTCTAGATGTTCAGATGTCAGTTCACGCAAGGTGGAAGCGATGCATTAAGAAGGGTAAGTATAACATGCTATAATGATTTCTGTAAGAACATGTACAGAAACAAAAAATCATTAAATACTTTGAACTTTTAAGTGTACTTCTACATGTTTGGGCCTTTCGAAACACACAAGTCAGTTTAAAGTTTATAGTTTGTTTAAAAGGCTTAACCTGAGAGCTACTTCCTCTTAAGAAAACAATATTTGCTTGTTTTGTTCTCATTTAAAGTAATATGTGCTATTTGTAGCCACATCACAGAAACAATCTCAGGGATGCAGTGCTGTAATTATGAAATGTTCACTCCTTGAACTGTGATGAACTGTTAAAGAACAAGCAATTAGCATTGTTGTTCAGCGAACTGGCTTTTGTTTTAAACAGGTTTTCTTTCATTGCCTGTGGAATGTGACAGATTTCAAAAAAAGAGATAAATACATGTGTGTGGGGAAAAAATATCACAATATGCCATATTTTCTCAGATGAGTTCCTGAGTAAATTGGAAAAATTGTTTAATTCAGATTAAAATAACCATCCCATGACCATAAGTTTAACTTCCAGATCAGATTTAAATTTATAAATGAGATTACTTTAGGTGTACACAAGTCTTTTTCATTACAAAACCCCACAATTAGGCTAAGCGAAGGAGGTCAGATAGGGGCAGTTGATAAGCAAGAATTTTCATAAAAGCTTAGAATAGTTGAGAAAATGTAATTTCCACATTTGGAATGTAGTCATTCTAAATCCATCTAGAAAAAATGTCTAAGCTGTGCTTTTACAGTTAAAAAAATAAAAAAAATTAGGTTATATAAACACATTTCTATTTGCTCAAAAACTAAAAATGCCCTTTTTTGTTATTGTGAGATTCTCCAAGATACTGAGACCAAAAGGTTAAAGTTTAAAGAATAAATGCTGTTATAAGTATAAATATTATTAGATAAATACCCTTAGGCTAAATATTATGCATGTTTACATATGCCTCCATGGTTACAGTAATAGTTAGTCAGCTTGTCAGTCTGTGTGTGTGTAGATGTGTATATGCAAGCGTGTGTGTCTGCGAGTACTGAAACACACAAAATAAATCTTCAGCTACATTTTTCAAAGCTGTGGGACCAACAAAACATCAGTTTGCACAGGCATAACAACACAGAGAGCCCTCTAAGAGCCCTCTATGACAACAAGACAAACAAATGAATGTTTTTGTAAGCCTACTGAATTCCCAGTGTGATGTAAGAAAACAGCAGGGTCATCTGCATTTGATAACAGAGAGAAAACTACTAAGAAATTAAATGGCCATCTTTGGGAAACAACAAGAACTTTGAGCCTTGGTAAAAAAAAATTTCAGCGCACATTCTATAAAACTCAATCCATGTGTCAGTTGCTTACAAGGCCTCCATACAAATGCAACTTGCATTTTAAATTCTCTCTGATCCATGACTAACAAGTACAATTTGTGTCCATTTGACCTAAAGTTACTTTGGCACAAAAAATCTCTCCCCAAACCAAATCATTTTCAGGATTTTGTGAACCATATGATTCTACATCTTCATTTGTGCCAGAATAATCTAAGAAATTGTTTTGACACCTTCGGTTCAACAGATTGATTTTTCAGTTTTTTTTTTTTTTTTTTTTTTGCTTTCCTAACAACACGACAAATATATATTTTAAATGGTACAGTTTATTATTTGTGCATTGATTGTGTGTGTGTGTGTGTGTGTATTGAATCACTGATTCTTAGGTGCTTGAACTGAAGAGGAAGCTTTGATGTACGTCAGCACTATTAATCCAGCGAGGCAAGTCTTAAGTCAGACTTTCAGCAGGTCACACAGGCAGAGGGCTCAGTTAATTTTCTTGCCGGCAGTCCAATAATGACCCAAAGGTGACTCTACTGTGCTTCAAAGGAAGTAACTTTCAGGTATATTATTATAGTTATTAAACTATACATGACCTGGGACTGATGGAGAAAAATTGAGAAAGATGAGGAGCGTTAGCAGGAGAGGAAAAGTGAAGTTTGAGAAAGTAAATATGAATGAATAGGGAGTTGTAAAGGATGAAATATCAGTAAAGTTGGAAATAACATAAAAAAATTTGTAATTTAAAAGTCATTAAAGCTGTAGCGGAATTTTTAACATCCTCTCAGAAACTGTTCAGAGCAAAGAAGAGATCCCGGTGGTCCTTTATCACATACGAAAATACAGTCTCTCTAAAAATCTTTATAGGCACCAGTCCAGCATTCAGTCATGTAAACTATGAATATTAGGCACTATACCCGCACTGCAGATTAACCGAAGTACTATAAGCTTTTGCCTTCCTCTATTCTGCTACTAAAGACTCTTTATTTAAGAGATTTCTTTCATTTTACTGAAGTAACACTTGTAGAATAGACAGTTCTGTCATTTACTCAACCTCATGTTGTTTAAAACCTGTGAACTGTTATTTAGCTGTGAAACACAGAAGGAAATATTTAATGAATCTTTAGCCAACAATAGTTTATAGCAAATGTGTCTATCAATATTCAAAACAGAAACATCATACCATAAAAATAGTAAACTCTTATAAAAAAAAAAAAGAAAATCTTCTACTGCCATTTGATAGCTTATGTTAGACACAGAGCATGCTGTAAGTTATTCATTGAAAATCTTCCACTTCGGTGCAGATCTTAAATCTTTTTCTCTTTTATGGTGTTTTTTTGCTGTAGGAGTTTTGAGCTGCTGTTGCATTCCATGGAAAAAAGAAATAGAGTTTGGAAGTGAAAAGAAGAAAATGAATTTGGAACATCAATAATAACAATTTTAATTTTTAAGTGAACTGTTACTTCAGTGATCTAGAGGCTGTTATTTCATCCCTGATAATGTAAAAACCTTGTGTTTTTACTAAAAGAAACTTATTCTGATTTGTTAAATAAACCTGCACGGTCAAAAAGACGTTGCAATTTGTTGATTACAACTGGCAGTGCTTTATTTCCTGCTGAGGGTATTATTTATTTTATTAAATGAGAATTATCCAACAGGAGAAGCTGCTACATTGCTTACAGAGTGAATTATTAACATGCAAGTAGTAGTAACTTGAACTGCTGGGTGAGTAATAACAGGTCAAAATGTTCAGAGACTAAGGCCAGATGTCTGAAATTGAGAAATTATCGCAATATCAGCATGGCGATCTGGAAAGGAACATGGCACATGCACGTTTTAAATTTTACAGTTATTTTTTTTTCTCACCGATCATCCCTTGTTGGCAATCAGAAGTGACTGCAGCACATGGGCAGAGAAAGGCAAAAGTCTCGTATCTCTCTTCCACAGCTTACCGGATATCCAGAATGGTAGGAGAATGTGAACTTTGGCCAAACAATACAGGAGCTGAGAGAAGATGGCTCTGCATGTTTGTGATGTACAAGGGAGCTTATTAACATGCAAACAGATGAGTTTTTAACTTTTGGAAGGTTGTTCATTGAAATATTGGGCAGTACTTTATGAGTATATTGCAGCCATCCTGCCCCCTTTGAGGATAAAAGGTGGCACACAGTTCTCTTCCACAATATGTCAGGTCAGACTTTCCTTACCGTTTCTTGTGTCTACTGATTGAATTAGCAGGATTAGAAGACCAGTTCTATCTATTCTTTTATCCTCGGGGAGCCTTCCTATATCTTGACCCAATGAGGAAATGTTCTTTCGTGTCTGATGAGGTTTAGGTGAATGTGTGAATGTGCAGTGGGTGTTCTTATGCAATGCAATTTGCTATCGTCGGTTTTCGAAGCAAATTGTTTGATTGCTTTATTGTCTGCATGCTGATTTCAGTACGCAATGTGGTGAAACTAATGATGTTTTTAATCTAACTTAATTATCATGGCGTGCGAGCTGTTGAGGTCTCTAGCTGCCTCCCAGTGTGACAATCAAAATGAGTATTCACGCTGCGTTATGTTTGAGTTATAAGAAAAATTGTGGCAAAAATTACAGTAATAGTCCGCCATACCTAGGAATCTGTATGCACTGGAGGTGGAAAATTAACTATGGCCACAACTTTTGTGCTGACAGGGTGTGAAAAGCTGCATATTTATGAGAAACAAATCTGTAATTAGGGTGTTCTGACTTCAAACCATTGCTTCTGGCCAAAACACCAGTCCATGATTTATAATAATTCTTCATACAGTGAAAAGGCCTTTCCCCTGTTGTGCTCCCACATCAAAATCCATCAAACATAGTTGTTTAGAACTGTTCTGGTGATTAATCTGTATTGATAAATTACTTTCTTACAAACACACAGCTTCACAAGATGTTAACTGATGGACTGAGCCGTGTGGATTAATTGTGGATTATTGTGATGTTTTTAGCAGCTGTTTGGACTCTCATTCTGACGGCACCCATTCACTGCAGAGGATCCATTGGTGAGCAAGTGATGTAATGTACATTTCTCCAAATCTGTTCTATTGAAGAAACAAACTCATCTACATCTTGGATGGCCTGAGGGTGAGTAATTTTAAGCAAATTTTTCATTTTCAGTGAACTATAGCTCCAACTATTGTGTAAATTAGTACTGATTTTAGATCTGGTTTGGGATTTAAAAAAATATTTAAGATTATAAAAATGAGTTATGTAATTATATAATAAATTATGGGGTAAAAATCCATTTTATTTTGCCATGGAGTGCTTACTCAGTAATTTAACTGACAGAGTAAAAGTTAAATGTGTGTACTGTATGTACTGACAACCTGAAGAAACCATTTTCTGTCCTTGATTCTGAGACCGGAAACCAGTTTTTCGACATGCCCTAACTGTCTTGAGCTAGAGTTCAGGGGGAGTAAGATATAAATATAAATTGTATTATTTTTATGAAAATAACTGATCGTTTCGTTAGATAAGACCCTTCTTCCTTGGCTGGGATCGTTTACAACCACATTTGGGATCGTTTGAAGCCGCATTTAAACTGCATTTTGGAAGTTCTAACTCGGGGCACCATATCAGTCCATTATATGAAGAAAAGTCCTGAAATGTTTTCTTCAAAAAACATACTTTCTTTACGACTGAAGAAAGAAAGACATGAACATCTTGGATGACAAGAGGGTGAGTACATTATTTGTAAATTGTTGTTCTGGAAGTGGACTTCTCCTTTAAAGTGCTGAAGGACACAACCATGATAAGGAGTCAATTACAAAACAGAGACATCACGTGGATATCTGTCAGGCTGTGATTATATGTTCCCCACCCATGTCTTAATATATTGTCCTTATTGAACAGAACAAAAACACAAAGAAGGATGTTGAAAGAAAGCACATATACGAATGCAATAAATATACATTGTAAAAATTGTGCTAAATTGCATAAAACAGTATCATCTTTATACTATAAACTGAATGATTTAGTTGTAGACAATAACAGATGATTTACCATGTTAATCAGTGATGTACTGTTGATGGGTCTGGAAAATAAGTAATATATTTACCTCTGTCTGAATCTTGGATCTAAATGCCTTAGCTTTGAATGTTACCATTTTGACAAAAATAAATGAGTTCCCTGCCTTAGATGCATATCTGCTAGCTATGTTATTTGTTCATTTGAATTGAGCTTGTTGAGGCAGTGGAAATTTTTCAACAGAAAGTTAAGAGGACATCTGAATAACTGAAAAACTGGAACTTGTGTGTGGGGAAAAAGTTAACGTGTCAGATCTTGTCTTTTCTTTAGATATATTTGATATGGCTCGCAAAAAACAATGAGCAGGCTGTGAATGTGTTCCATTATGTAAATGTATATATGCATTTAAAGAGAAATCCGTACAGGTTTGAAATTGCATGAGTTTAAGTAAATGACCAAGTTTTTAGTTTTGTGTAAACTATCCCTTTGAGAGTTTTCTGAGAATATCTCCTCACTCTCTCTCTGAAGAACAACTAATGGCCAACAGTCTATTAAAACACCTTGGCACATTGCACTGCCTCTTTTTTTTTTTTTAAATGATTCTGTCAAACTTCTCCCTTAACTTAGATTAAGGATTTTATATTTTGCCATGAATTCAAATGGAATTCATATATTTTAAGCCACAAATATAGGGACATTATAGATTTAGACACTAAGTAGAGTAGTGTTGCGCGATACCCTGCATTTAAAAACGGTACGATTCCGCATTTTACTAGTACCGGTACTTTAAGAATGTATTTTAATAAGAGCCGTATTTCTGCGTGTCTGTGTTAGTGAATGGCGCAGACGCGCAGTTTGGTTTACTATACACATATGCGTGACGCTCGCAGTGTTTTCAGCCTCTGCCGCCTCAATATATAAGTACATGAACACATGAACATAATCTCTAGAACTTCTCTGAGAGTCACTTCTCTGAGAGGCATTTTACCGTTTCTTTTGCGGAAAACTATCGTCATATAAAGAAGACCCTAAATGTCTTAACAGCAACCCGTCAAAATAAAAGTTCGGTTTAACTTGACAGTCAGAAATATATTAATATATTACTTAATGTAAAGATAGTACTACTACTACTAATAAAAAATATTATTAAAACAATGTTTAAAGGATTTTTACCAGGAAAAAAAATATATTTACCAGAATTTATTTACCAGAAAATTGTAAATACACAACACAGTATTTCTGAAAATAAAAAAATAAATAAATAGCCTATAATAAATTAATTCTTTATTAAATCTAATTATGCTTTATAAATTCATTAGATATACTTTTTATTATTAAAATGTAATGAAACGATTAAAATAGAATCCAGAACATTAATGGAAAACAGAGATTCACAAACAAAACTGAATTTGAGAAAAATAATAAAACATATTTCATAGGGCCTTAAAAACGTAATTTTTGTTTAACTTTTAATAAACTGCTGTTAAATTCTGCATGTTTCATGATTTCAATTAATTAGACATGCTTTTTGATAAATATTTTTTTATGTAACCACTGAAAATATAAAAACAGATTTCATTTGTGTCTTTGTTTTTTGTAGTTGTCCTTTAGTTTGTTACTTGCATCTAGGTTCTTATTATTAATAACAAAGGCTCCTGTAGGTTCGGTAGTTGTTCACCATAATCCTGTACTGGCACTAGCATGTGATTATTATTTATTTATTATTATTTTTTTAAAGGGGTGATGAAATGCTTTGTTTTAATAGATAAAACAACTACGATCACCATTTGAATCATCTATTATTCAATTACTTTTCCTGTTGTTCTATGTTTTTTTTTTTTTTTTTTTTTTTTTTTTTTTTGTAGTATCGGTTCAGTAGTAGTATTGTGATATTTTAGTCAGGTATCGTATCGAAATCAAATTTTTGGTATTATGACAACACTAAAGTAGAGAATATTGTAAGTAGTGCAAAGGTTTTAGCTTTCTTCTGGTGAAATTATTCTTTTTTTTCAAAGAGTTCACGGCAGTCAAACGTCACCTTTGTCATACTGACTAGTCCAGTCCTGTGCATAATGCCTCATTAGTTTGAGTGGCCTTTGAACTGCTGGGACTAGAAGACATTATAGTCGGTTGTTGCACGGGTGGCTGATCATTTTTGGGTATGTGAGCCAAGTTACAAATCTTATCAGACTTATCTGGCAGGCAAGATGAGAAAAGGCATAGAAATAAGTAGGAAATATCGAGCAATATTCCATCAAGAGTTCCATAATGTGAGCGTGTGGAAAGGAATATAATGGTGTAGCCTATTTTATTAGCTATAATCAAAATTTACTGAGGATTTATTTGTTTCGTTACTGTCTGCTTTTGCTTTTAGGGCTTGGGATGTCAAATATTTAATATGGCAAATGAAATGACTCTTTAGGGTTATATTCTTCAATGCCTATTAACCTTATATAGTAGGTATTGAAGTATGACCACAGAGTTCATTCATTCTTCCTATTACATAACAGCACAATAGAATTCTTTCTAACTCAAATTCTCAAATTACATACCACAAAGAACCTATGGAAATAAAGCCTATACATACCTTAACAACAAAGTACACTGTAGTCGAATGATCAATTTATAATTTGTAAAATTATAGAATTGCATATTGCAGAACATTGGAGTATATAAGAAGCTCAGTATCAGTGTGACTCAGTCGCCACCTTATGGACTGTTTCATGCTGCAATCTTTGTACAGCTCATCAAATGACACAAATAGGCATAATCCTTACGTAAAAGCTTTTGATTTCCCTGACAATGAGCATTGCTACAAATACTCTTGGCATAGAATTTAACCTCTCTTGCCAAGATGTATGTGTGACATACAGACAGTGAGGAATTAACAAGCCAATATTTGTTTTAGATTTAAAATGTAATTTTGATTTATGCTCTAAATTTGTACTTAAATTGATTGATTCTTTGTTTAATGAATATTTATAATATTTGTGTATTTAAAAAGTGTGTATATCAGCTTTCTTCTTACTTTTAAAAGACACAGATCATGCTGAATCGTTAAATGCCTCACCTGCCATTTGGCAAACACATTTACAATGATGTACATTTTGTCATCAGAAATTAAGATAGAACATGAAGACATCACAAACACACCCTTAATCTGAAAATGGCTGAGAAATAAAAGATACACCTAACATGATTCATGTCAAAAGATTTCTCGTATTTACTGAGTTCACTAGGTCTCTGAGCATGCTTTTACAGGTTAATTCCTAAATATTATGAAGTAATATATATCAATCAAACATATGTAAACAACGTCTGTGTAAATCAACGTGTGAAAAAAATTAAGGGAAGTTTTGTATGTGGGGGTGCTGTCTTTTGTTTGACTTCTCATTTTCTGATGATTCATTCGCTGGAAAGAATGTGGATCATTGCAAAATGAGACTTCTGCATTTTTGTCTCTTTGAGACAAGGGTTTTATATAAAGTCTTTATATTTAGTATATACGTTTTTATTCTTTCAGTGAGTTTTCAAATTTGTAACCACCAATACTACAAAAAGTATTGTTGATAATTAGACACTCAGAAATGAGAAGACTAACAGAAAAAGATATTTTAAATAAAGTTGGTAACCAAACAGTTGATTATAGACTTCCTTAGTATGGGGGAAAATACTGTGGAAGTCAATGGCTACCATAAACTGTTTGGTTATCAGTATTCTTGAAAAGATCTTCTGTGTTCAACAAAAGAAAGAAACAGTTTGGAACAAGTTGAGGGTGAGTAAATAAATTTCATTTTTGGGTTAACTGTCCCTTTAAGTATCGATATCAGCCTGTATATTTGACAAAACATATGCAGCAATAACCATTTTGTTATAGATTTAAATATATCACCAACACCTTTTGTTTAATATTTAAGTTAAGGGCGGCAAAAGACAAATTTTGTGCTAAACAGCATTGCGTCTCGAAAATTCACTAGAGAAAATTCTTTAGAACTCTTACAACTCGAAGGTCATAGCATAATTCGCAACCATCGTACTATATTTCTCAAAAAAACATAACAAACCGTCATGTTGTTTCCATAACTAAGGCAGAAACTGTTAAGACTCTCTTAGTCATCGGTAGTTTATGTCATATTGGGACATTTTCACGCCCACCACTTTGACTGTAGTTGTGAATTTCGTAATGAGATGTGACGTATTAGTGTTTCAGCTGAGTATTTAACTCCTCGAAAGCAGGAAAGAAGATCAGACACACTCTCGGTATGATGTGGATCGCGCTTCTCCCGCTGGGACTCGCTGTTCTGTTGTTGCTCTACGCGAGACGTACGAGGTGAGTCCGGACGAGTCCGACCAGCTCCTCAGTCTTATAGACAACACTTAAACTTAAACAAATACGCTTAAAAATTTACGAATTAAACATGTCGTTTCTTGCAGACGAAGAAATGAGCCTCCTCTCGATAAAGGAATGATTCCTTGGCTTGGTCACGCACTTGAGTTTGGAAAAGATGCTGCTAAATTCCTGACACGAATGAAACAGAAGCACGGCGACATTTTTACTGTGAGTTCGTGTTAGGTCACGTTTTAGTTGAGTTAAATAACACTAGCATTAAATCAGAAGCCTGTCATAATGTGCAGTTTGTTCTGTTAATGGGTAGTTGAGAAATATAGCTATTTTAGGGGAAATTTCATTTGATTATATAAAGGGAAAGTGCATGTTTTGGTATTGTGACAGGTCAACAAGTTCAAAATTTTAAGGGCGTTTTAGCATTTTGGAAATGTATTTAATTAGTCCTTAAATAATTAAAAGCACAAATATTTAATATAGTCTCAACTTATTTTATATATATGTGAGCCTGGACCACAAAACCAGTCATAAGGGTATTTTTTAAAAACTGAAATTGAGATTTATACATCATCTGAAAGCTGAATTAATAAGTTTTCCATTGATGTTTGTTTTGTTAGGATACGACAATATTTGGGCCGAGATGCAACTATTTGAAAATCTGGAATCTGAGGGTGCAAAAAAAAAAAAAAAAAAATCTAAATATTGAGAAAATCGCCTTTAAAGTTGTTCAAATGAAGTTCTTAGCAATGCATATTACTAATCAACGATTAAGTTTTGATATATTTATGTTAGGAAACACAAATATCTTCATAATGATTTTTAGCATAAATGAAAAATCAATAATTTTGATCCATTCAATGTATTTTTGGCTGCTGCTACAAATATACCCGTGCTACTTAAAGTTTTGTGGTCCAGGGTCACATATACACTACCGTTCAAAAGTTTGGGGTCAGTAAGACTTGTAATAGTCTTTAAAGTAGTCTCTTATGCTCATCAAGGCTGCATTATTTGATTAAAAATATAGAAAAAAAAAACAGTAATATTGCAAAATGTTTTTATGAATGATGAATGCAATGATGGATTATGGTCCTATGGAGGGCCTTTCTTGTTGCTGCAGTTGCACATTTGTGATAGCCAGTATTAGTACTTTGACTTTATTTGTTCATATAATCTCAGAAAAAAAGGTACAAAAGCTGTCACTGGGGCTGTACCTCTTCAGAAGGTACACAATTGTACTTTAAAAGTTTATACTGGTACCTTAAAGGGTACATATTAGTATCTAAAGCTGTCATATTAGCATCTAAAAGGCACAAAAGTGCACTTTTTGTAAAGGTACCGCCACAGTTACGGCTTTTGAACCTTTTTTTCCTGAGAGTGTACTTGCAACTAAGATTTACAGCTATAGCTTCTTATTATCCTGTACATTTTACTTGTTGCAGTGTGGCTGATTGTGAAATGAATATAGGTCTGCAAAAAAATTAATTGCAAGCTGTTCAAACTTGAAATTTTTTTCAAATATAAACTAGTAATTGTCACATTTACAAGAATGAACATGCTATGTATTTTACACATTTTAATAATGACGACTATGTAAGCAACAATGTAGCTGAAGCTACAATTATTCTAGGTTTTGGGCCACAGACAATTCGAAGTCCTGCAGAAATGACCTGGGCTGCATTTCTTAAACGCATCATGAGCTAGGTTGATCGTAGAGACCAGTGGAGGTTTAAATGCTTTTGTTAAATGCAGCCCAGGCCCATAACTTACTCTTAGATGGCTATTTTCTTATTAAATCTTTATCTAGATATTGCAACTGTACAAGATAGTTTCTAAGACAACAATCTTAGACTCATAACATTTCCTGTGCCAACTTCCGTTCACGTTTTTTTTTTTTTTACCACTAACCTCACTCATCTAATGTGAACCAGGTGCGTGCAGCTGGACAATACATCACTGTTCTGCTGGACTCAAACTGCTACGATGCCATCCTGTCTGACGTGGTCTCGCTTGACCAGACTGGCTATGCTCAGATCCTAATGAAGAGAATTTTCAACCTGGATCTGCCAAACCACAACCCTGAATCTGAGAAGAAAAGGGCAGAAATGTAGGTTTCTAATATCTTAATTTGCTTTTAAGATTTTTTCAGATTCTGAATAGATCTTTTTTTAACATCAAAGCCGAAATATCAATTAATTTGAACCATTTATGTGTTTGTGTGTGTTTGACTAGGCATTTTCAGGGGAGAGCTTTGACCCAACTCTGCAGCTCAATGCAGAGCAACCTCCAGCACCTTGTGACCCCTTCAGAAATGGGCATGAAAGTATCTGAGTGGAAAAAAGACGGACTCTTCAATTTTTGCTACAGCTTGCTCTTTAAGTACGCCAAACTCTAAAATCAACATGCTAGTAACCTTCTGAAAGCTGTAAGACCTGTTTCTCACCACAAACGAACCACTGATAGGGAAATTATTAGCATTCTGCAGAATTAACCACAGCTGCAAGCACACTTAGTAAGCTGAAAGCATGTTGAAAATGCATTATAAACTTTAATTTGATTATTACGTTTATAGTAAAACTCAATTGTCACTTCCTGATAGCTATTTCCTAATTTATGGCCATTTTTGGAGCAAGTACTTAGAGCCATGTAGAGCAATAGCTGTTATGCAACAGACACACTGCTATTGTAAAACAGGCTCACTTATGCACTACTAGTTATGTAGGCTTAATACTTTATTCGGCATTCATTCTGTACCCATCAACAAGCAGAGACTGTCACACCCAAAAGATGGCACAATAATAATTACTTGCTATTGTACCTGTTGTCATGCCTCCACAAGGTGCAGCCTGGGTATCTCATGTATGCCTTGAAGTCATGCAGTAAAACATTGTATTTTTTGACGATGGTGGAAATTACAGGCTTGAATGTTATACTACAGATTTATACAGTCTGGAAAAACCTGATTTTAATTGAAAACAGTTAAGGCTGACTTAGTTATTTCTTTTAATGCTGTATATCCTCATACCTTTAACTTTCTTCTTTTTTTTCTGCAGGACTGGCTATCTCACTGTGTTTGGCGCAGAGAAGAACAATAGTGGAGCACTAGCGGAAGTTTACGGGGAGTTTCGCCGGTTTGACAAGCTTCTGCCTAAACTGGCTCGAACTACTGTAAACAAAGGTAATGCGAGTTCATTTGAGTTTCATTTATTTTTATTTCTTTTTGAATTAATTTTCATTAGACCTGATTTATATAGCTAACCTGTGTTTTTTATGTATACGTTCATTAGAGGAGAAACAAATTGCAAGTTCAGCACGAGAAAAGCTGTGGAATTGGCTGACTCCATCACGTTTAGATAGAACGTCAGAACGCCAGTCGTGGTTGGGGAACTATGTACAGCAACTACAGGATGAAGGCATTGATGCTGAGACTCAGAGGAGAGCCATGCTGCTACAGCTATGGGTCACACAGGTGAGTTTCACCCCGTCTTTGTCACTTAATTGTGTTTCACAACACATACTGGCAAAAAAAAAAAAATTGATTGTTTCTAGAAGACATGCTGTTATAATAAACACACTATCACTCAGAAGTTTAAGTAAGATGTTTTTGAAAGAAGTTTTTATGCTCACCAAGGCTGCATTAATATGATCAAAAACACACACAGAAATAAGTGAAATATTACAACATAAAATAATTGTTTTCTGCTTTAATATATTTTAAAAGTAATTTTCAGCAGCCATTACTCCAGTAAGTGTCACATGATCATTAAGAAATTATTCTAATTATGTTAATTTGGTGCTCAAGAAATATTTCAAAATTTTATTATCAATTTAATACATTTTTGTGGAATAAATGTATTCATTTCTTTCAAAAAACTATTTTTTGAACAGTAGGATTCAAAGTACAGCAAAAACAGTAAAATGTTGAAACATTTACTATTTCAAATAACTGCTTTTTATTTGAATATGTTTTAAAATGTAATTTATTCCTGTCATCAAATCTTAATTTTTCAGCATCATTACCCCAGTCTTCAGTGTCACATGATCCTTTAGAAATCATTCTAATATGCTGATTTGCTGCTCAAAAAACATTTATTATAGAATGTTTAGTTTTTCAGGTTTCTTTGATGAATAGAAAGTTCAAAAGAACAGCCTTTATCTGAAATAGAAATCTTTTGTAACATTATAAATGTCTTTATCATCACTTTTGATCAATTTAAAACATCCTTGCTAAATAAAAGTATTCATTTCTATACTTTCTTTTACACACACGCACAAAATATACTGATATAATGTATAATGTTACACAGGCATTTTATTTTTTTAGATAAATGCTGATCTTTGGATCTTTCTATTCATCAAAGAATCCTGAAAAAAAGTGCTCAACTGTTTTAAAAATGCATAATAATAATAATAATAATAATAATAATAATAATAATAAATGTTTCTTGAACAGCAAATCAGCATATTAGAATGATTTCTGAAGGATCATGTGACACTATAGACTGAAGTAATGCTGCAAAAAATATATATATTCAAAAAGAAAGCAGTTATTTCTCTCCTTTTGTATTTCACTGTGGATACTAAAAACAAAAATATAGGGTTGGAATGATATGAACTCTGGGTAAACCATTCCTTTAAAAATTCCTTTTGTCTGATAGCATGCTTAATCATTTAAAACGACATAGTGCTGACACAATTACACATCGAGGTTCCCATGGGGATAGGCTGTTTTGCAGTCATGATCTTACTGTAAACAAAAGAGCCTGTCACCTCTGGAATGTGTGAGTGTGTGATTTCACTCGAGTTTCGCAGAACATGAACACAGAACCTGAAAGGCTGTCCAAAGCACACCTGAGACGCCATAGCCTGAGGCGAAACAACACCTACTGAATGATTCCTTTATAACTGAAGGGAATTAGGCAACACAGGTGTTGATACGTCCATAGTACATGCAGTAGAGTTGACAGTTATTACGTGCATATTAGAGATTGTTGAATCAAGTTTGTTGACACAATCACATATAAAATATCAAATAAACACAAGGCACAATTAAAGGAGTAGTTCGTCTGACAATGACAATTGTGTCATCATTTACTCACCCTCATGTCGTTCCAAGCCTGTAAAACTTTCTATGGAGCACAAAATGTAGTTTTCATGAGGCACAATGTTCACAAGTGTTCATTCCATACACTGAAAACATACAGTCTCCTGCCAAGTTCTGAAAGAGACAAAAAGCACAAAACAATTAGTTTAGATGACTACAAAGAATTTTGTAAATCTAAAAATCAATTTCTATTATAGATTTACATTTCCAGAGCCATCATACAGCAGTTCTCTGCTTTAACCACATGAGAGCAGTATAACTACAGAGAAACAGCTTCACTGCATAATTAGTGGTGCTTGCTAATATGACTGTTGCTCATATTTAGGGTTAGGGCTTTGAATAAACCACTAACCACAAGTATAAACTTTGGCACATAATCCAACCTTACTTTTCTAAGAAATCAGGCTTTTTCACCAATGAAGAAAGGATGAAGGATAAAAAAATATGTGACCCTGGACCACAAAACTAGTCTTATGTAGCACGGGTATATTTGTAGCAATACCCAAAAATACATTGAATGGGTCAAATTTATAGATTTTTCTTTTATGCCAAAAATCATTAGGATATTAAGTAAAGATCATGTTCCATGAAGATATTTTGTAAATTTCCCACCGTAAATATATCAAAACGTAATTTTTGATTAGTAATATGCATTGCTAAGAACTTCATTTGGACACCTTTAAACGTGATTTTCTCAGTATTTAGATTTTTTTGCAGAAATTTACACTTATGACTGGTTTTGTGGTCCAGGGTCACAAATTATAGAGACTTGAGCCAGTACAAAGTTACCCAGAACACACTAGCAATCACTTAAAGGTATAGTTCACCCAAAGATGAAATTTCTGTTATTACTCACTCACCCTCATGTCGTTCCAAACCTGTAAGACCTTCGTTCATCTTCAGAACACAAATTAAGATATTTCTGATGAAAGCCGAGAGCTTTCTGTCCCTAAACAGACAGCAACTACCACGTTCAAAATCCAGAAAGGTAGTAAGGACGTCGTTAAAATAGTCCATGTGACATCAGTGGTTCAACCTTAATTTTATAAAGCTACGAGAATACTTTTTGTGCACAAAGAAAACAAAAATAGTGACTTTATTTAACAATTTCTTCTCTTCCGTGTCAGTCTTCGATGCATGTTTCATTTTTTGGGCAAACTATCCCTTTAACATCGTCCTAGCAATGATACAAACAGCATTTTAGAATGATCTGTGATGGATCATGTGACATATCTCTTATAAAATTGACATGTGATGCAATTCTAAAGATACTCACTTGAGCACATCGGAATTTCCTCTAATAGAAAGCAATTTTTTAGCTTGGTCATGGTATCAGCAGGTTTATTGACAGACAGATTCACCTAACAGTCTTGTCTGAGAGTCTTCACCCCTCATTGGCCTTGTCTGTCAGTGAAGAATCCCTCTGAACCCAATTGCTGTATGACAGGTTTAACAGCACTGCTCCGCACACATTGACACCAGTGTTGATATAAAACCACTTATGAAGAAGCAATACGCTGCAGGTTAGACCCTGCTGTATATTTATATGAAATGTCATAAATCTTGTGACATTTCAGTTTGTGTCAGGTCACTCGCTCTTGTTTTGCAAACAATTTAAAATACGTATTACATATTTAAAGAATAAAACTAGACATTTAATGTAAATAATATATATATATATATACATATATATATATATATATATATATATATATATATATATATATATATATATATATATATATAATTTGCACAATATTCAGTGTCAGCCTTTTTAGTGGCTGGTTTGACGGTAATTTAAGGATTGTTTCTGTCCTCAGGGAAACGCAGGCCCCACTGCATTCTGGGTACTGGGCTACTTACTCACCCACCCTGAAGCTCTAAGGGCTGTGAGAGAGGAAATCCAAGGTGGGAAACACCTTCGTGAGGAAGAGAGGAAAAAAAACACTCCAGTGTTTGGTAGGTCACATAAGAGAAATGATTGATATCATTCTATAATAAAGAAGGAAAATTTTATGAATATACACTTGATATCTGTTTGTGCAATAATCATTTTTTCTACCACTTTTCCTTTTTTTAAAAAAATAATTTTCTACCATTAAACCATGAAAATACTTTTCTACTAATTTACTTCTTTTATTACTTCTTTAGTCTCCTATATACACTACCAGTCAAAAGTTTTTGAACAGTAAGATTTTTAATGTTTTTTAAAGAATTCTATTCTGCTCACCAAGCCAACATTTATTTAAGCCAAAATACAGCAAAAGCAGTAATTTTGTGAAATATTTTTACTATTTAAAATAACTGCTTTCTGTTTGAGAAGTAATGTTCTTTTTATTTAGCAAGGATGCTTTAAATTGATCAAAAGTGATGATAAAGACATTTATAATATTTCTATTTCAGATAAATGCTGTTCTTCTGAACTTTCTATTCATCAAAGAAACCTGAAAAAATTCTTATCAGCTGTTTTCAACATAATAATAATAATAATAATGAATGTTTTTTGAGCAGCAAATCAGAATATTAGAATGATTTCTGAAGGATCATGTGACTGGAATAATGATGCTAAAAATTCAGCTTTGAAATCACAGGAATAAATTACATTTTAAAATATATTCAAATAGAAAACAATTATTTGACATACTAAAAATATTTCAAAATTGTACTGCTTTTGCTGTACTTTAAATAAATGCAGGCTTGGTGAGCAGAAGAGACTTCTTTTAAAAAACATTAAAAATCTTACTGTTCAAAAACTTTTGACTAGTTGTGTATACACACACAAACGCATACATATTTCAATACTTCACTGAAGTTAAAACTAATTTCTGAAATCTGTTTTTACAGACAGTGTTCTTAGTGAAACACTGCGTCTAACTGCAGCTGCCCTCATCACTCGAGAAGTGAAGCAAGATAAGAAGATTCATTTAAGCAATGGCCAAGAATACGAGCTCCGACGGGGCGATCGGCTGTGTGTTTTCCCCTTCATCAGTCCTCAAATGGACCCACAGATCCACCAACAGCCAGAGGTGCACTTTCAGATTCCACTTCCATCCTAAACGCAACCAAGCAGAGATGAGATTCACTTGGGGCAGAAATCATTTCATTACTCGAAGAATCTGGGCAGATTTTAGATAAATTTGAAATGTGTATTGATTTTCACTTTGTCAAAAATAGGCGCAATTGAAATAGACTCAAGCACTTACACAGCTTTATATAACAGGCCAAAAAATTCCATAGACTTGAATTAAAGATAACTAGCCATACTGTGAATATATTAAAGTCTTGGGGGTTAGATCTTGGCAAGAACACCCTAGCAACCACATAGCAACACTCTGGCATCGTGACTTTTCCATGGGCAAGTAACAATCAGAAAATGTTATAAAACGATAGATGCATTGCTTAGTGCATTGCATAACATAAACACACATCACTTATTGATATAACCCAAACCTACTAAGCTTTAACTTTATTGACGTCCACCATTATTATCAAGCTCGGATTACATTCTGCACAGGTCAAAGGGCTAATCTAGTGAGATATCTGGGATTAGCCATTCAAGTGCTGTCATTGGCACAAAGACAAATAGGGGGAAGGGGGCCACAGTTTATAGTCACTGCTGCTGCTCATACTATCTGTGAGAAACAGACGCTCGCACTGTACACAGGGCTTTGTAGGCCAAAATGCTGACGCTGCATACCGTAGTGCTGTGTATTGGCACTGTGAACTGAAGATCTGATCCAAGCTTCCATGTCAAGCACACTGATTAATAGTGAATTGATTAACAGCACAGCAAGATGTTGTTCCTGCAAGCAAACGTCGAACATGTCTCACAAACATATCACAAGAGTGCAGTTCCTTGCTGTAGACAATATTACAAATATCAATACAGTGTATTAATTTTCACCTAAAGCCACAATAATAAAAATGCTAATTCTGCTTGTTTTCTCGTAATGTTACAGATGTTCCAGTTTGACCGCTTTCTTAATGCAGATGGGACAGAGAAGAAGGACTTCTTTAAGGAAGGGGTGAGGGTGAAGTATCCCTCCGTGCCCTGGGGGACCAAAGACAACCTGTGTCCAGGACGCCATTTTGCAACTAGTGCGATTAAAGAGTGAGTACTGAGTTACTGTTGAAAAATCCAATCACTTCAGTAGCAATCTATGGAATAAGGAAAATGCATCCAGATTGCTTTTATTCAATGAATTTTGTGCTTGCGTCTGTTAGCAACTGTAATGAATGATGTTTTGAATCTTTTCTTATTTTCCAATCCCTTTAGGCTTGTGTTCACAATCTTGACTCGATTTGATCTGGAACTGTGTGACAAGAATGCAAAGCTGCCACTGGTAGACCCCAGCCGATACGGCTTTGGCATTCTCCAACCAGCAGGCGATCTAGAGATACGCTACAGAATAAGATCTTGACTTAATACGCCAAATCTAATTCAAACTGTACATAACAATTGCCTTTTTACCACAATGTCTTGAATAGTTATTGCAATAATAAATGTTGTATTTATTTAAAACTCTCATTTGGTCATTTCTGTCTCTACCTGATGTCATTAAGGGACGAGCACCGTTGGTGCAAAGACCCTATTGGAATTGGATTCTTCTTCTTCTTCTTCTCCAAAATGAATAGCATTTTTGAGGGCCTGAACATGCTCGAAAACTCATGAAACTTTACACACGACAAAAGTGGTGAAAATTTACATCTGATATGGGTTTCAGAAGTGGGAGTGGCAAAATGGCTTGATAGCGCCACCTATAAAATTTCAGCGAAATGCCCCTCAAGCTATGTTTCACATACGTGTATAAAATTTGGTAGACACATGTAACGCACCAATACCTACAAAAAAGTTCTCTGGTACGAAGTCCGAAACCCAACAGGAAGTCTGTAATTTTTAATTTTCTCAGCAAGTTTTGTGTCGTTTTAGGCGTTGTATTTAAACAAACTTCTCCTAGAGATTTAAACAGATCAACACCAAATTTAGGCAGTCTAATCTAAAGCCCTTTGTGACGTTAAATTGCGAAGATGTAGAGTGTCCATGGCGGACTTTGATGTTTTACCATGAAAAAAGGAAGTCCGATCTGCACCAAAATTCACATATCCTTCAGGACAGGACATAGTCCTGTCCTGAACACATGCCCATACCCATTTTCAGTTATAGCCATAGCGCCACCTGCTGGCAACAGGAAGTGCCATGTTTTACACCCTAACAAACTCCTCATAGAGATTTAATGACATCAACATTATATTTGGTCAGTCTACTCCAAAGGCCTTTGCAATGTTAAATTGCGAAGATCTTGAATTTAAAAAGCGTTAAAAAGCATGTCTGTGGCAGTCTGACAAATTTCGATGTTTCGCCATGGGAATAGAATGTGTTGTAGCTCAGCCATACAATGTCCGATCTGCCCCAAACTTCACACGATTCGATAAGAATCCTGGCCTAAATACATCTAAAGGCCAATATTCTGTTATAATCATAGCGCCACTTGCTGGCAACAGGAAATGACTTGTTTTACACTAACTTAAACATGCAATGTCCAATCTGCACCAAACTTCTTGTTTGTAAGAGTCCTGGCCTAAAGACATCTAAAGGCCAATATTCAGTAATAATCATAGTGCCACCTGTTGACAACACGATGCCATGCTTTGCACTAACTCAAACCAAACTTCATATGTTTGATAAAAGTGCTAGCCTGAAGATATCTACATGCCAATATCTAGTTATAGTGATAGCGCCACCAGAGGGCCGCAGGAAGGTTGGCACATATAAATGACTTTGACATATTCCTCCTATATTTACAATTTTAAATGCATATTGTTCACCGTTTACTGTTTTGGGGTGCGAGGGCCCTTTCAACGCTGCTTGCAGCTTTAATTTTGTTACTTTTCTGAAGAATTACCACAATCTTTTCTGCATCTTTTTGGTCTGAGACTCCAAGGCCTCAAGAACTTCCTAATGCATTCTTTAATTCCCATGAAAAATGCACAATCACACATTCATTTTATTGTATTTTTTCTTCAATATTTTATTTGTAAGGGTCAAACTGATGCGAAACAAAAGTAAAAGTGCTAGTAGATAATACATGTTGGAAACACGCATGCACACTTTGTTATACAACAAAGTTAAAGCTTCGATCTGTCTACAGTGTTTTGATTAGGTCACAGGCACAAAGGTTACCCCAGGGTAAAAGGCACTTTTTTGTCCCAAAACACTACAGAGCAACAAGCACCACATCACTTTCCTAAATACCTGTTTACTGGTTGAAATCGATTCATTATGTGCAATAACAAAAAAGATTCCCAAAAATATACATTTTAAGTTTTGCTGATATAGGTTTGTAGTGAGAATCCCTAGAAGGATCACATTTACTCTGAGATCAAAAATACAATTAAAATAAAATAATAAAAATAAAAATACATTCTAAAGTCTTTTAAAGTATATGCATGTGGTAACAAATTATTCCTGGACACTTTTCACTACTGCACCTGTATCTACACTACATCACTACAATTTAATAGACTGAAAAAAAAAAAAAAAAGATCTGGGAGAAAAAGGTTAAAATTTACTCTCAGAATAATTAGGAGAGATAATCTACTCTGTTTCCTGAAATTCAATATAAGGGCTCTGAGGCTGAAATGTGATGACTGGAGACCAAAGAATGTGAGCATCTCAGTACAGCTGCTGTGCTTCACCATGGTAAAATATTAAATGAAACTCGTATATTCAAGGAGCTGCAGCTATGGCTGAACTGAGAGGATGCTTTGAGGACTGCTCCAAAAAGCGGATGAATTTCCTAAAGCATATGAAATAAGGGGCTATTTTCTGTTTTGCCCGCTCTTCAGGCGCCATTTTCACACAGGTTACTCGTAACGACACAGAAGGAGCTGCTCCAAGAGCCTCTTGGTGCTGGGTGGCAAGGGTTAAACGCGCCGTCTCTCTGCCATTGGGCGGTGAGACTACCGAGAGCCAGCCATCTGCAAGGAAAGCAGCTGTCGCCTTCACGCAAGAGACGTTAGACATCAGTGAACGAAAACAGTGTGGATTCACCCCAAGACTTGTTGATCTTTTTCCATAAACAAAAAGCGGAGCGATATGTGTATGTCTAGAGAAGAAGAACGAGCTGCTGTCTACTGGCAGCTGCATTTAAACGTTGACGTTCCTGTGTTTTTTCCTTTTTAAATGCTTATTTCACACCGCTGTCAGCAATGAGTCTTCACAAATTAAGGTGGGTGTTTTTTGGAGATTTATTAGTCTGCCTAGTTTTTATACATTCTTACCGTATGCTTAAGTATTATTGATCGTATTGGGAATTTCTGCAAAACCTAATGGGAAAAGTGTGACATGGTGTGCAGATAAACTATACGCTTATATATAATTTTTCTAAATGTTTTTTAATTTCACTCACATGCTACATAAATAACTACAGTTGCATTGAGATTGTAATTGAATTGTTTTGTCGCGTTAACACATCTGAAGATGCATTTTTTTTTCATGCATGATGCAGGATCAATACTGGAGAGGATGCCACTCCTACCGCGTTTAAATTGTATTTAATGTCTTTATAATAGCACTTTGTTTATATGTGTTGAATATGTCCTATAGCATATTCCCCGCTTTGCGTATTTAGCGTCACTTTTTCCTTCAAGTGTACAAGATGATCAATGAAATCACATCATAAGCGCAGCTGCATTGATACGTTGATGTCAATGATGATGCAATTAACAACATTTTATCCCCTAATAATACGTGCGATGCTCATAAAAATCTATTTCAATTAGCTTCGCAGTGTGTAATATAGGCTAAACCAAAATGTCTATCATGTCATCATGTTTTCCTCCTGTTTTGCATGTTGTTGTTGCTGCAGCTGTACGGTCGGGCTCCAGCCGACGTTACACTTAACTCTTTAGTTACAAGGTATGGACATTCAATATAACCTTTTAGTGTTTTTTAATAGTTGGAGTCTTTTAATCCGGTGTACAACAACAGGGTTATTGGGAGCTCTTAAATGTTTATTAGACCTGTTCCCTTTAGAGCATTAGAGGTGGATAGCGTGCGTTCCAGTATATTTGGATTCAAATGTTTTTGTTATCTTTTGGGAGTTTATAGAGACTAACGGGCGTTTAAAAACTGCAGGAAAGCAGCGGGCGATTCAGCACCACGTTAGTGGACAGCGACTTCTCAGGCTTTGGGATTTGTAAGGAATTGAATTATTTGTGATTCATCTAAACGATTCTTGTTCCTTATCGTTTCATTTAGTACTTCAGATTCATTTAGCATGCTATTATTTAAAAATACAAATGCATTTACTGCCCGTAACAGCCTGCTGTCAAACAGGCCTAATGGGATCATTTCAAATGCTAACAGGACAGATCTAACAAATTTATTTGAAATGTTAGTTCTTTTTTTTTTTTCTTTTTTAGTTGCGTTTATGACTTTTATCGAGTTACATTTACGCAGAAATGTCGGCTGTATGTTTTGGATTCACTAACAAAGAACCAGCTCAGATTGCATTGGTTGCGCTACGTTAATGAATCACGAATCACTCAATCGTTTAGGATTCGAACTTTAGTTGTGGTAATAATGATTCGCTGTAAAGAACTGGCTCATAACAGTCAATAGTTTAGGTATAATATTACACCGGTGGTACTACATGGTTTTGATTCACTAAAAAGAATCGGCTCTTAAGAGTCATTTATTGGGGAACCGAACAACACTGGCCGCGCTGTAGATTCGATGATTAGTAAGACGTGAAGCCAGCACTGTTATGCACATCACTTTATTTTTGAAACTCCGTAAAAAAAAAATATCAAATGCCTTAGAGTTATTTTCAGGACAGAGTTTTAATAAAATATACTCCTGTTAATAAGTGACTGGTTTAAGAATTTATTTGTTTTGCAGGGACAAAACGTAACAGAGCACTTAACAAATATCATTAAAAATGCAGCTCATTTCTTGTTTCTCTCTTCCTCTTCAGCAGCTCAAATAAAATGAAACAGTTCGGAGAACCACTGGTAACACCGCCTGTCCCATGGCCAAATTCATAGGGTAGCCTGCACAAATTACAAAATGGATAAACCCTCCGCAGGAATGAGTAAAGTTGGCTCTCGCTCGACAGCCTCTCTGCCCCCGGAGCCTGTGGATATAATCCGGAGTATGTCGTGCTACCGGCGTGTCAAACTGAACGTAGGGGGTCTGCCGCACGAGGTCCTGTGGAGAACCCTGGACCGACTGCCGCGCACACGACTGGGCAAGTTGCGAGACTGCAAAACCCACGAATCACTCATGGACATATGCGACGACTACAACCTAGACGACAACGAGTACTTTTTTGACCGACACCCCGGGGCGTTCACGTCTATACTGAACTTCTACCGCACTGGGAAATTGCACATGATGGAGGAAATGTGCGCCCTGTCCTTCAGCCAGGAGCTGGACTACTGGGGGGTGGATGAGATCTACCTGGAGTCGTGTTGCCAGGCGCGGTACCACCAAAAGAAAGAACAGATGAACGAGGAGCTCAAACGGGAAGCTGATACTCTGAAGGATCGCGAGGGCGAAGAATTCGATAATACGTGTTGTTCAGAGAAAAGAAAGAAACTGTGGGATCTACTGGAGAAACCAGGCTCTTCTGTAGCAGCCAAGGTACAGCACTATATACACTGACAGCATCTTATCAGACTGATACATAGGCCAAAATTCAGACATAAACACACGTTTACAGATGGACAACTTTAACAATATGCATTAGTTCAGAGAAAAGACTTCTCAGCTATTACAAGTTACACAGCCCTATTGTATACAGCTTTAATGCACTTAGCAAAATAACAAAAGCAGTGTCAAATGTTTTTAATAACAATAATAGTATTCAGAATGTATCAGTTAAATGACAATCTGCAAGGGAGAAGAAAAATATGTTCAAATATTTAATGTCAAAGCACTTTACAGAAACTCATGTTTATTTATTTAATTTTTATTTATTTATTTATTTATTTTATTTTATTTTATTTTATTTTATTTTATTTCATTTATTTATTTATTTATTTATTTATTTATTTATTCATTTATTTTGGCAAAATCTTTACTTTGCTGTTTGCATGTAGTAAAACACATGTAGTGGAAAACATCTGAAATCAGGATTAGGCATAAATGTCTTTTAAAATCATATAAAATCATTTATACATGTGAAAAACAGCTGAGAATTGAATTAATCATTGTAACCTGACTCAGAAGAAGATAGAAATTCTGCCTTTGTTGCAGTATTTCTGATGAAAGGGGTCATGACATGGATTTTGTTATTATTATTTTAATATTTCTTGAGGTTTACTTATAATGTTAATACTTACAATTACTTATGAAGTTTTTTGCACATAAATACAGAAATAAATAAATATGTGGAAAATGATTTTTTTCAACCCTCTAACCCTGTCTAGGCTGTTTTAAGGGTAGTGTCTTTTAATGCTTGTCGGTAATCAGCCACTGTTATGATTGACTAACGTCATTGCATAGGATACAGTATCAGTTACTACAATTTTCAATCACTATTGCATGTGAGTGTTTTAACACCATGATCAAAATAAAACGGTCATTTGCAAACAAAGCATTATAAAATAATTTACTTACAGTTTGTGATGCAGCTGCAGTCAGATCTAGTACCGCTTCTAGGGCTGTCACTAATGATTATTTTGGTAATCTGTCAATTATTCTGACAATAAATCGAGTAATCGGATAATTATAATAATTTTTTTAATAGACTTAAGTGAATAATAGCCTTTAAAATGACTTAAAATACATATATAATAGCAATGAGGCAATAATAATCAGTTTTAAAAAAGTATCAAAAGCAAATAATCATACTGTTTTATTGAACGAAACTGTTAAAATACATAATGTGTTATAAACAATGCAGCTAATGTACATTACGCATTATAACAAATGTCTGCAGAGAGCGCCAACGGCCTGACGATTGTTTTTACACTATACTGCAAGTACTGCGGGATCTAATCCATGTGTAATATTGACTAAACAACATTTAATTCAAATGTCCATTTAACCTTTAATATTTGGCCATTTCTTTATGATAAAAAGCTACAGACGAAATTTTTGAATATGTGGACATCAAAATGTGTAAACTCAGAGTGAGGGTTTAAACTTTTATTTTAAAATTGCGATAAACAGTTAGCATATTGAGAAAGATAATGTTGTATTCTCGTGTGTTTGCGTAGGTTTATAAATTATTTACCTTACAAATCTGATGAAATGCCGCATGTTGCATTCCCAGATGAATGTTATAATAAACCCAAACTCGCAGCAATATGCAGAGATGGAGTTTGAGATGCACCTAACGTTATGTAACCTACAAGCATGTAAATAATTAAAGCGCATATATTAAACCTGCATTGCATATATTTATTTAATTGAACAGTAGCGTTTGTGAATGTGTAACAGCATTATGCTTTATTATGATTTTTAAATAGGTTTAATATGTGGAATGTGCCACGACACGAACGCGAAAGAACTGTTTAAACCAAACGCGTCAAAGTGAACTCTCTTTCACTCCAATTCTCCTATTGACGACAGATTCAAACGCATTGACTGTGTCTGTAAGCGTACGTGCATCTATATACTGTATCCAGAGTAGACAATATAGCAGTGAGGACGTTTTAAGCAATGAAACTTGCAGGATGTTTTAATGCCAAAAGATTAAGGCAAATTTAATTTTTCATGTCATGACCCCTTTAAGGCATAATACAAGACTTACTCACATTTGCAAGAAATGGTTGTCGAAAGCAAAAATGCTACAAAATGCACATATTTGGTAAGAAAGCATGACATGCTAAAACAAAACCGCCACTATTTTTCAAAACAGCACCCTAGAATTAGTAATAAAAATGCATTGGATTTCATACAGCAAACATGATGCAGGGCGGTGTAATCAGATATCATAAACAATAGCATTCCAAAAGCATTCAACATTGTGTATCAAACATCTTCAGCTGCCAAGAAACAAAAAACACAACCTCCACATAAGCATATATCAACACTCAATTAGCTTAAAAGGGCAATGTAAAAAGTGCAGTTCAAGCCTCTGGACTCTAACCAAATTGCGGCAGTCGTGTAATCAATCACAACAGAGTGGCACTCTCGTGCTTCTCACATAATTCAAAACGTAGTATTACCATGTAAGCGCTCATCGATCACAGGTGCAGGTCTGACACTTATGTGTGTCTAAAATGGTTTTTGTTTGATATCTTTGGTCTCGGATCAATAGGAACAGCAGCTTGGTTGAATGGTATTGTTAGAGATGCGGTGCATCTGTAAACTTCTGTTTTCCCTCTCCTGTGGCGGTCTATTTTACTTGCTCTAATTCCATAATTGTGTACCTGTGCTGATATATAGTCACATGGGATTGGGAGGGACAGTTCGGTGTAAGACTGTCCTTCCTGTTACCAGGCAACAGAGAGATGACTCTATCACTTTGAAAGGAAGGACTATAAGTCGCTAAAGGACAAAGTTAGTGTTAGAGCGTGTTTGAGTGGCTGAAGTGGACCACTGTTTTGGGACATGTGCATATATATATATATATTTATATTCAAATAAGAACTGAACGAAGAGTCTGGCTTCTTTTCTGCTTTTTTCTCTTCTATCTCTCCCTTCTTCTATCTTCAGGCTCCTTCACTGCACCTCTGGCTAAATGTCAGGGAAATGTCACATTAATTATCCTCCATGAGACTTTGTGTCCCATTCTGTTTTCAGCCCCTCCTTTCTCACTCGAACGGGCTCTGTCTACATCTGTCTCAAATCAGATTTCGCTGCATGGCCCTACCGCACAATAAGATTATGTCAGACCGCCGTCATATCATTGCAAATTACTGCCCGGTCATATTTCATAGCTAGACTTCACCTTTTTGGCAATCCCTAGTCCTGCATTACCATGCCATTTAATGGACACTAGTAGTGTAGAAATTAATAGTGTTTACAAAATAGAAGGCAGCATTTGCTTTAAGTTAAGGACTTTGTATTGAAGCCTCATGCTCTAAGCAATGAGGATGTGGTCGAGGCAGGAATGCTGAGGTAGTAAATGCTGTTTTTAATTAAATTGTACAAGCAGTTTATCACATAATAGGCCCTACCTTGATTCAGTGCCATTTATAACCGGTATTGACAAACTACACTATAAATCTAGGTTACGCATCTATAATCTATGCAGTTTAAGCACGTCTTAAATTTGAATATATGTATAGACAACATGAAATGTCAAAAAATGTTCTCTAATATTTTCTCTAATAGTCTTTAAAAATAGGGTTAATATGATGGAATTTTCAGTTGTTTTCCATGTTTAAATTTTGTTTTCCCATTTTTCCAGATTTTTTTCCTTTAAATGTATCAAATTCTGGCTTAAACATTTTAAAAGATATGATGGCAGTCTGACATAATCTCATTTCCCTTATTAATTCATAAGGATTTTAACTGACATCTTAAAAGTTAACAGCTTACGAGTATGAATATTACAGCATATTGCTGTAAATGTTGCGCCTGAAGAAGAGAGACTGCTGGTATTAGAATACTTTTCCAAATGTAAAGAATGACAGATCATCCAAGATTAATCTCAATTAAAGGCGGTGCTATGAGTTCAGGCTATAAGCACGAACAGGTCAAGATGGAGTAATTAACAAATGTTCTTTTCAAAGAATCTCATTTATGATTTAGCCCATCACGTATATTGAAGACCCATAGTTGTGACCCAGCTCTGTGCCTGAGGGTGTGGATATTTCCTGATTCTCAGAGATGTCACAAAACACCAATCTTATTTACTGTCTCTATATGGTATAAAGGGAAGTAATCACTTACTGGATGTGGTTATTTACAGCCAATGTCCTTCCAGAAGCCCTTGCAGCACTGAGATAATGGCAGTTAGCCTTCGTGATACTTGAGAGTTGATATGAAAATTTCACAGATCTAGATAAAAAAAAAAAAAAAAAAAAAAATCATGTTATGAGTTTTTATTTATTAAAAAATGAAAATGACTGAAGGTGACCCTGTTTATTGTAAGAAAGACGACCTTTTATCCTCCTCTACTGCACTTTTATTACTATTATGTTCAAGGGACATTAATTCTTATGAGAGATACAGATAATAAGCCATCCATTCTATCAATGCAACATTTATGAGGATATCTGACTAGTGCCTGTAAAGGTGTCTAATGTCAGGATGGCTAACCCAAAAATAGAAAACTACGGAAATACTCTGCTTTTGTAACCAGGGCTGGGATCAATTCCTGTGCAGTTTAGCCAGTTCAGATGATAAAAGTGAAATTCATATATCATTGTAGGAATTGATAGGACTTGATGAGGTAAAATGAATTTAAAATTGCTGCTAATATTTCTAAAGCTCCACCCTGTCCATTAATCCTGTAGTCAAACAATGGCAAATGAGCAATTTGTGTAATTTATTAAGCTTCATTGTTAATGTGTAAGAGGTTTATTTAATAATAGATTCTGGTATCAAAATTATAACTATAGCAGGTACAACGTAACATGATTTGTACATGGCTGAAAGTGATAAATGTTCAGACGTACAACATTGTAAATAATTGTAAATATTACATAACATTACAGTTTCAAAATCAGATTTAACCACAAATAAAGCATCTTATGTGTACCGAAAGACTGTTTTTGGATTTAAACATTTTTAGCTCTGTTCAAACTGATCTTTTGTTAAATTAAATATGATATTAACGCTTTTTAAACAAGCTTCTATCCACCTTTTTCCTGAACGCGGAAGTCTCGTCCGCCTCATAACGGAAAGATGCTTTACATTTCCAGTCTCTGATGCTTCTAGTCACATTTTTATATTTAGTTATATTTAAAAAAAGTTTCAGTTTAATTAATTCGATCTTCTCAGTCGATCTTTTTACCCCGTTTTAACATGGATTTCTATGGAGACCGGAACACAAGTCACGAGTCAACCGGAAGATACAAGTAGTTTCATATACAAGTTAAGTGTGTAACTTACATGTTAGTAACAATATTACTAATACATTTATCTGTATTTGCTCCTCCAACGAAAATAGTTCCAAACAAAGCCGAGGCACCGCCGTTGCAATCGATATCAATTTTTTTACTGAATGAATGAGTCAATTAATTACTCATAAAAACAGTCATTTGTCGCCACCTACTGGCGTAATGACGTAAGTTCCATAAAGAGCAATCTGCTCACAATCGTCTTTCCAAACCTGTATTCATTTCTTCCTTCTGTGGAATATAAAAGAAGATATTTTGAATCCCTACAGTAACAACATTATAGTGAATAAATAATGGTAGAATTATTTACCCCTATGAGTACACAAATATTTAGGTAGTTTTTTTTGTGTTGGACAAATTTTATAGAAAGTGGTGAAATTTTTGGTCAGCTTTACTGTGTTTAGTTCTGATTTTTGAGGGATCAGGAACTCTTAACCTTATCAAAGGCTTGAAAAGGCAGTAGATTTAAGGATGTTTTAGCTTCTTTTCATAATTATTTCCTGGATGAGAGATTTCTAGCAGGATAACCCATCCTGGGAATATTGATCCAAGTGTTCTCCTTTTTTAAATAATAAAATACAAAAGAATTAGAAATGGTTTTACCCTCAACTTGGTCTTCTCAGTGATTCTCAGTATTTTTTATTGGTTTGTATATTTTATCCTATTAAAAGGATGGACAAACACATCCAGAATGTGTTGCATTTCTTTACCTTAAAATTTAGTCAATTCCTCTTCTTTGCCACTTCCAGACAATGTCATTAATTTTACATTAATGTCCATGTTGCACTTCAGTGAGCGCAGAGTAAGAGTTACTGTATGAGCAACATGTGCATAATATGAAATCATTTGGCAAAACAGCCTGTAATTATGCATTGTTATTGTTACCACAATTATTTTGACATGCAACTTGAACGCTCATGTATTATTATAGGTGTCCTGCAGTTTTTGTGCAGCCCTCGGCAGCTGCTTCACGAAGCCCATCGTGGTCTGTGGGTCTTAACCTGTGGTTTGCTGCGGTTACAATAGCCTAATTACCTGTGACACAGAAGTTATGATGTGAACTTTTTCTTATGAATCACATACTCGTGAATCACAACTGTGTGATATGAATCATCTAATGCTTGGTGAGCTTTGCATCTAAATGCTAGAAGCCATGTGGCTTGTTATTGTGCAATCAGGCCTAATCGCCTTTCTGTCGCATCTCATTCACCTTATTTATGAAAGTGGGTCAGGAAAGTGTCCTTCGTTGTTGAACCGGACACTTTTGGGGAGGATATAATGTGCCGTGATCTCATTATGAATAATAGTGCCAATTCAATTTATGCATTGCCGAGCATTGAGAGTAAAAATATGGTGTTGTCTTTTTTAAGTAGATGACATTCTCTGAAGCTTGGGCCCCATCTTATTAATAACAGCCCATATTTCTGCATATATAATTAATCATTCTTTAATTAAACCTCATTAGGAGGTGATTTGTAGCATTTAGGAGGCTAGGCAGTCTTGGAATCTAATGAATAGAGAAGTGTAATTATTTTTTCAGACCCATCAATGTAAGTTGTTGAAATGAGATGTGAATGCAGAGCTCTAGAGAAATTTACCATCATCCACCAGCTTATCTGTGCAAAATAGTTATGAATCAGAAGGCCGTTTTCAAGCTAGACTCGCTCATGCAGACAGCTACCGAAAACATGCCGCAAGTCAGAAATACAAGAGTCTCGTGTCAGTGTCTCGGCATGAATAGAAGAGACTTTTCTGGAACAGCGTGTCTGGCTTTGACATTAAAGAACAGGTTTGTGCTACAGTTAAAGAAAGAATTCATATAAAAATGAAAAAATTGTCATCCTACGCTCATTCTCATGTCATTCAAAACCTGTTTGAGGTTATTTTTATTTGTGGAATAAAAAAAAGAGATACTCTGAAGAATGTGATTGTATGTCTTTTCCATGTAATTAAAAATTGAGGGAGAAGGACTTTAAAAAGACATTAAAACATCCTGAAATGGTCCGTATGACTCATGCACAAATCTTTGGAAGCCATGCGATAACATTTTTAAAAACAGACAGAAATTTACTTGTCATGTTCATGAAGGTTCATGAGCAAAATAATGATGTCTGATTTATGGAAAGAAAGTTGGAATTTTCAAAGAATCAGTTGATGGTTATCCAAATTAATCAGAATGATGAATCAGACTCAAGTTCAACACATTGACCTTCAAAAAGGAAGACTTGAATTATGCCGTTTCATGCAAAATACTATATTCTTTCAGAAGACGTTTTTTTCCATTCACTGTTATTGCATGGAAAAGAACAATAAAAGAAGTCTTTAGAATTTATCCACAAAGGAAAAAAAACTATACAGGTTTGTAAAAATAATGACAGAATTTTGATTTTTAAATGAAACGTTCTTTTAACTAAAGGCACGGCGTTAAGCCTGACAATTGTGAATTCTGCTTCTATGCAAACATAATATGTTTGTTAGCCTTTTTAGGCATGACTTTACATAGCACAATCAAAGCTTTCCAGAAGTCACTTTCCTATACACCGTGGGCGCTTTAATCCATATAGCAAAATAGCAATTTAAAACGATGCATTTTCTGATAAATTGTTTAACTCTCGAAAGGTCTACATACAGTAAGTGTTAATCCATCCCTAATCACAGCATTCCCATTCACCTACACAATTGGCAGCAGAGCCTCTGTTGCCATGGCAAACTCCATCGGTTTCCAGGGCAATGGCTTGTGTCTCCGTGTTGAAGTAAGAGTATGTAGTGTGCAGAGAGTACATAATGAAGCTTACATTGATTTCCTTATTGAAACTTGCAAGTTTGACCAGCAGACTCAGAAATACCATATGATGTATGAAATAACCACCGTCACTTCCTTTCTCTGTAGTGTTTGCTTGTTATCCTTAAGTGACGCTAATGGAATTTTGGGAAACTATAGCAACATAGCAGATTTTTTTTTTTTTTTTGATAGATTATTCATGATTCATTTCCCGTTGTAGTCTTGATCCCTAGGTACTGTAATGAATCATATTAATGCACCTGTTCCCAGTTCCTAATGATTAATACATTATACATATAGGCACTGACCCCTTCTACATAGTCACTAACCTTGTAAGTGCTTACATCTGGAAGATGACTTTTTCATCCTACATTTTCATCCTGCACCCTACAGTGTGCACTCATTCTGAATTTTGCATTGCATATACCAGGCCATAGCAATTCAAATTTAAATTCAAATACTTTTAAATTTAATCTGACTGTATAGGGAACAAGAACGGAGTGTCGTTAAAGGATTAGTTCACTTCCAGAACAAAATTTACAGATCATTTACTCACCCCCTTGTCATCCTCCTGTCTCCTCCAACTTCAAAATCGTCCTACATCACTGCAGAACTACTGACACCAGTGAAACAGCCAGTAAAACAGCGATGTAGTATGCTTTTGAAGTTGGAGGAGAAAATCAGACTGGAGTTTTTCAACATACCCTAACTGTCTTGAACCAGAGTGCACAGAGTACGCATCACAGAGCTAGACAAGACGAGTATTTGTGGTTAAAAAGTGTAGAAATGGTAAATTGTTTTGTTAGATAAGAACCTTCTTCCTCGGCTGAAATCGTTTAGAGCCCTTTGAAGCAACATTTAAACTGCATTTTGGAAGTTCAAACTCGTTGACACCACAGAAGTCCACTATATGGAGAAAATTTCCTGAAATGTTTTCCAAAAAACATAATTTCTTTACGACATTAACATCTTGGATGACAAGGGGTGAGTAAATTATCGGAAATTTTTTGTTCTGGAAGTGAACTAATCCTTTAAAACCCCTCTTTTGTGGAGAACGATTTCCTTCCGCCACGGATTCAAATCTAACATTGACAGTTTGACATCTGAGCCCAAGACTCCGTTACTAATTCAAAAACGTCAATTGTAGCACTAGTAGCGAACTGTGAGTTGCTTCAATGAAAGCTTAATTTATTACTGTGTTATAAAAGCTCACTGTATTATGTAGAGTTGAGCATTATGAGAGAGAGATTGACTGAGCGAGTGTGATTACCTGCGTCTGATACAGCATTCATTCTTCAGCTCAATCTCATATTCATAATAAAAATTAGTTTTAATGTCCGCTGAGGAAAGCGATATCTTTGTCATAATATCTTTTCATGTTTCAATGACAGCGCTGCTTAGTGCATTTTTTGGCTGAATTTTGTTGAAAGTGTTGTTGAAAGTTAAATTTACTTACTTGTTTTCAACCCTGTTTCAGTTTCTTTTAATATAAAAGTCTTTACTGCTAACTCCCTCATAAAAACAGTCTCTTGTCGCCATCTAGTGGCGGAACGATGAAACTAATCACCAACACGAAGACACACCGTTTTCTAATACTAAACACTATTATTAAATACTACTGCTATTTATATAAAATACAATTTATCAAATAATTTTATTTAATAAACAACAGCCATCACGCTAGGATATTCAGTCAAAAGTACAAAGGCAGCGCACTGATATACAGATTTTGCACTCAGCCAAAACTATTTGCTCTGGAACAAATAATAGATGAATGAGACCAAAGACTGCCTGCTGATTTACCCAAGATGAACTATATCTCATGTTTAGCCACTATAGAGACATCAGAACCAGCAGCTAATTCCAGAAGATCTGGCCGAGGTAAAGCTGCTCTTGGCGGTTCATGAGCGCTGAATGCCTGCTGACGTCTTGGAGCTCACATCTTTGAAAACATTGACGCAAATTTTCAAATGGATACTATCGTTATTAACAAACCACATATTTGAAGTCTAAACAAGTACATTCTCGGTTAAAAAAACTAAAAAACTACATTCCGTGACACAAAAACAGTTTATAAATAATATATTATTTATAAAATTACAATGGATTTGGGTGTCCGGTATGACACTTACTGTGAGAAATACCGCAAACGGAGTGATACAAATGGTGAAATGGTTGGAGTTCCGATATCACTAGAATATTGCACTCCTCTCAGCCAATCAGAGACTGAGACTACCAAGTCTTTGCAACATACACATGTACAGGGTATTGATACTGTGCTATATAGCATTGTTAAACCAACACTTAACAAATTAAGAAAGACTGAATTGGCAGAGGTTCATGTTCACAATCGGCCCTTGTCGCCCTGTACTGAGCGTCTCTAGAGACAATATGTCAATACTATACTGTCTCGATACTGTGCTATCTCTGTCGACTGGGCTGGGCTCACGGTTTCTTTTTTAGCATCTGCAGTGCCCAAGGACAACACAACCTGGTCAGACGGTTTCCAATACTGCTGGCTTTTTTCCTCACATTGAAGCTTGCTGAGTAGCAAGTTGAGTTACCAAATGTGAACATATGAATTCTGTGTCAGTCATTAGTTTGCTAGTTCGCATGATGCATCAGCTAACATTTAACACTGTAGGTCTAACTTTACACTTATCTTTTTCACACCATCACTGCGCTTCCCAGTGCATGTATTAAATAGCTGACAGCCGAATCGTTGCAAATGAACACATGGTACTCTCTAAATTTTTCAAAAAAGATTCTACAGGAGATTTTGCTTGGCAAACTTCATCCACACTCCCTAAAACCCTACCTCCAGAGACAACCCCAAAAAGCTCAAACTGACAGAGGGGTTTTTTGATTAGCTAAAGAACTGCAGGCCTCCGTTTAAACTATTTATTGCTGTTTACAGCCTATAGGGCTGTCACAAAGACAGCTTTGATTTCTCAGGACACCTATTCGAGTGATAGCTGTCAGGTGGAAGGAACAATTTATGCGTGGTATTCCAAATAAAACGCCTACAGCGTGCGCCTTTAATTGCCTTACAAGAACTATCTGCCACCTCCAGAAATGTGAGCACTTGCATAATGCATAATAGAGCTTCTTTCATAATGTGTAAATCATCTATGAAAATAAACACAACCACCAAATCCGATACAGACGCATTGCTTTTAATTAACATGATTTGATGAGTAATTTTTTGTGCCCTCAAAAAACTATATTGCAGTCAAGAGCAATAAGTAACAGCAGACCCACAATAAAATTAAAGAGCTTCCTCTGGCATAGTTAGATGTTGTTTTCTTGCCATCTTATTTAACCTTTTCATATGACATTAGATACAAGGTTTATGTGATGTTAATGCATTAAGTACATCTCCGAGTCCCTTTGCTGGCCGTCGTTATCCTACCCAAAGGTATTACTATGGTATGCAGTTTAGCCTGGTCATTATGTAGTATATATCTGCATGTTTAGCAGCAGAACGGTGGAACAGAATATTAAGCATGTTCTTAATGTAGAATAATAATAATTACATTTTTTATACATTTATTCATTTAAAATATTTATAAATTAGATATATGTAATTTTTAAATACATTTTCAAAATGAAACGGATATATAAAAGAGCTCAGTGCTCTTGATTTAAAGTGAGCTGGCTATAATAGCAGACACATTTTGTATGTAAGTGATTATGAAACGACGAGAAAGTTCCGGCATACAAGAGAAGGCTAATCTAGGGAGAGATAATCAAAGATGGTTTCAGTCAGCGTATCACAGAGGAACATGGTGTCTCATTCTATTGAAGTCTTTCCCAGGCCATTAATACTCCATCGAGACATGAGCTTGACTGAAACAGGAACAGACTGCGAGTGTGTGATAAACAGAGGAAGGTGTACGTGTGTGGGGGGGTTATTTGGTCTTAAAAGAATCCGATGAGAAAATGAGTTCGTATTGAAATCTGTCTCTAGATTGCAGAATTTGATATCTGAAAGCTATTCCCCAGCACATTTTGTAACATTACTGAGATGTGTTATATACTTTAAAAAGTCTCCATTTAGAGGAACAGATGAGATCAGGATTAGCAATTTGGCATGCAATTAATTATTTAACAAAAAAAAAAATAATGCAATATAAAAACGTGCACATTTAATCATTCTCCAAATTATGGAAATAAACCATAATTTGTCAAGTAGCACTTTACTGTTTTTATTAATAGATTCAATATATTTATGATTCATTGATTTTCCTACATGGAATATAATATGAACGCTTTCTATCCGATTTTTTCCCCTCTTGCAGAGAAATTCCATTCGAATGAGCAGCAGGCTAATAAATCACAAGAATGGCAAATAGAAAGGGAGTGGGGTTCAACAGTTTCCCATGTTGTCATTTTATTCTGTCCCTGCCACTTAGCTTGTCATGTTTATAGTGACAGGTAGCTCTCACCGTGCTACATTATAGTCAGTGCAATCAATAGAAACGACCGTAAAACACACTACACAAAGCCTACTGAAGCACGGAGGGCATCTTTAGTGCAGACCCTTCTCTGGGTGTCAAAGATTGGATTGCTGCCGGAATGAATTTGACAAGGAAGCAAAGGCCAGGGGTACAAAATAAATGGCACTTGAGGATGGGAAAGGTTTATCAAAACCAATATGTGATTCTAAGGCAGATGCAAGAACGAGCGAGAGAGAATGACCCTTGAAGTTTTTCGAATAGAACTGGACTTGCATATGAGAGAAGGTCTTTTTTACAACTGCTGGACATTGTAAATCCCTTTCTCAGGAAAGAGTGCCACTTGTACAGTTCAAAAAGTTAGGGTCAGTAAGATTTTTTATTTTTCAATTACTCTTATTAAAAAAGGATGCAGTGCATTAATTAAACAGTTTTACACTGTTACAAAATAAAATAAAATGGTGTTCTTTTGATCTTTCTATTTATCAAGTTACCTAAAAAAATTAAAAAATATTAAGCAGCAAAACTTTCAATAATAATAATAATCATAATAATCATAATAATAATGTTACTTAAGCACCAAATCAGCCTGGAGACTGTAGTAATAGCTGCTGAAAAATCAGCTTTGCCATCACAGAAATAAATGACATTCTAAAATACAATAAAATAGAAAACAGTTGTTTTAAATGGTCATATTTCACAATATTACTGCTTTCAGTCAGAATTTCGAGATATAAAGTCATAATTCTGACCTTTTTTTCAAACATACAATTGTGAGTTATAAAGTCAGAATTGTGAGATAGTAAGTCAGAATTGTGGAGTATAGACTTTTTTCTTACAGTTGCGAGTATAAATTTTGCAATTCTGACTTTTTTTTCTCACAATTCTGTGAGAAATAAACTCAGGGGGGAAAAGACTGATCTTTTCTTAGAATTGTAAGTTTATATCTCAATTGAACTTGCAAAAAAAACTTGCAAATTTGTGTTATAAAGTTTTTATATCACAATTCTGGCTTTATGTTTCAGAATTGCAAATTTATTCTCAGAACTACGAGTTTAAATCTTGCAATTTGGAATTTTTTCTTGCATTTTTGAGTTTATATCTCGCAATTCTGAGAAAAAGTCAGAATAATGAGACATAAAATCGCAATTACCTTTTTTTTATTTTTTATTCAGTGGTGGAAATGGGCTTCCATATTAAAAAGCATTGGCTGATAGTCCAATAATAAATAGCTAGGGATTAATTTTCATTTTCAATTTTTTTTTTGTTTTTGTTTTTGTTTTTTTTGCACTACACACAAAACAGCTATTAAATAATGTAACTACACCAGAGTAGTATGCTGTAAACTATATATTAAATAAGTCAGCAAATATCGTAAATATCCTGTAAATGAGCCTTAGTTACGCTTGTGTAACCGCCGATGTAGGTTCCATGTGGAAAATAACTGAGACTAATCTCGGAGATACATTAAAAAATCATGTGGATGCTGCGGTACGCCTCTCTTAATTACCTTTTCCCTTGACCTAAGTGTAATCCCGAACACTATCTCTTTGTTGCATGGTGTCACTGCCTTTAAACTTTAAACATTCAGGTCAAGAGTCAAATTACAGGATTTGTTGAGCTGCTTGCTGACTTTTGGGTGTGTACGTGCCAACTGCACATATTGTAAGGTCTTGTGAAGGGTTTAGTATTTTTACATTAAGATGTATTTCTGCTCTCCACGCCTGAACTTTTCATCTTTAGCTTGTTGCGTTTTTGTTTTCGCAAATGCCTTTGCCACTGTCTGCTTTTCCATTGACACACACACGCACACACACATGCATTCTTTTCTCTCTCCCATCCCTGCAATGCTAAAAAGCGTGTCGTCATTGTCACCATAGCAACTGTGTCTTGTGCGACGCTTGAACGCACAGCTGTCTCTGCCAGGATAAGCAGCGGCGTGTGTATGTGTGTTTACTTTGTGTACCGCTGCTTTTTTTTTGCGTTTGATTCTTTGTGTCAGCATCTTATGTGAAATGTATGAACTAGTTTGTGTGGTCAAGTGTGTCAGCTGAGTGTCACTGATGCGTAACTGCTTGTTTGTGACAGATATGTGTCTGATTTCTCATCATTTGATGTTCTTGAATTACACACAAATAAGAGATGTGATATATTGGGCACAATTATTAGCATTGCTCATACAGAGGTTAGGGACCTAACTGTTAAAGGGAAAATGACAATTCTGTCATCGCTTACTCACCCAAGTCATTTCAAACCTTTCACAAAAGAAGATATTCTGAATAATGTTGGCAACCAGACCAATGTATGGTTTGTATGAAAAAAAAAAATTCTTCAAAACATCTTTATTTTTGGGTGAACTATAAGTTTAGGTATTGCATTTCAGTGTGTCATGCATATACATATTTTACGAGGTGCCTAAATCATATGAATGCATACAACCTCACTTTTTTGTACGTTTTGTCTAGATCCCAGTGACGGGTAGGTTTAGGAGCGGGGTTAGGGGTAAGTCATTCATATGAATTAATACGAATTGGGGAAAATATGTGCAAATTGCTAATGAGATCAGGTTGACATTGTGCGCTCACGGCATTCGTTCTCATCGCCTAGCGTGTTTTTCCATTGACTTTGTATGACATCTACTAGGGTAAATAATTAAATTCCCTTTTGGTGTGCACACACCAATTTGTACACATTTTTACAAGGCAGCTAATTCGTACAAATTTGTGCTACCTCACTCGTACGATTTTGTTTGATTTGTCTAGACCCCAGTGACGGGTAGGTTTAGGAGTTGGGGGTAGGTCAGTCATACGAATTCATACAAATGAACATACAAATGTACGATTTAGCAAAAATTAAGCACCTCATAAAATATGTATGAATTGCCAAATGAGATTGGGTTGACATTGCGCATTTCGCGGCGGTCATTTGTGTCGCCCAGTGTGAATTCAAGTCTTTACATTGACCTTGTCTGAAATCTCGTACGAATAATTAAATTCGCTATTGGTGTGCACACACCATAAGAATTTTGACCTTGTGCATGTTAAAATAGACAAAAATATCTCATAGACTCCCACTGAAAAAGAAACCCAACTGGTTGTGTCAAACTAGACGTGTTAATAAGTTCTTTGCTGATTGGCTTGTGCGACAACACGTAATGCGAATTGAGTATTTTACTGGCAAGGTGGCTAATATGACCTCACTCGTACGATTTTGTATCATTTGTCTAGACCCCAGTGATGGGTAGGTTTAGGGGCGGAGTTTAGGGGTCATTCGTAGGAATGTATACGAATTGCGGAATTTGTAAAATACATAGGATTTAGCAAAAAATTGCCACTCTGTAAAATTTGTATGATTCCCATGAGATCCGGTTGACATCGCACATTCGCGGCAGACGTTCGCGTCTTTGCTTTGACTTTGTATGTAATCTACTCACGTGAATAATTAAGTTAGCTTTTGGTGTGCACACACCATTAGGATTTTGACCTTGTGCATGTTAAAATAGACAAAAATATCTCATAGCCTCCCACTGAAAAAGGAACCAAAGTCAAATGTAGTGATCTGAACATCACAGAGACTTGTGAGTCAGTAAACCGCCACATCGCAACCACCAGAACGTTCTAGAAACTGCATAGCAACACATTAATAACCACTCTGAACACCTTAGCAACGACCTGGAAACCGCCTACAACATCCTGGCATTGGCTAAATGACTTTTGAACAGGCAACACCAGAAAGGTTTCTAATTGTCTACCATGGAATGCAACAATTACAGCATAAAAATTGGAGCATGAAATATTCCCACATGCTGTCCTCTGTGTGTGTGTGTGTGTGTGTTTGTGTGTATTCTAAGAGAGCACTCCTGTAGGATCCCAAAGCTGCCCGACTGGAGCTATTAATAACTATGTCAGGGGCTGGGCAGGTTTATATATAGACTCGGCGACTGGATTTTCCCTCTCATTGCAGACAAATGAATAATGAACGAAAAAAATAGGGCTCTGCCAAGGACCAGTCACCCAGGTCATCTAGCTCCGTTTCTGTATGTGTGCACACACACAAGGACACAGCTGTTGCCTATGTATCTCAGGGGCTTCACAGATACAGCCGAACCTTGTCTTCCAGCTCAGGTCAGAGCTGTTTCAAAGACAAACAGAAGACAAGGACAATTCTTCAAGGGCAGTAGCTAAAACCAAACAAGATTTTGAAAAGACTCGTTTGCATTGATATTTATGAGAATGTGAGCATGCGTTCGAGTGCTTTGTCATGCCAGCATTTGGTGGAAAATGTAGAAGACATGGTCTCTTCTGGTAACCATGGTGACAGTGTCACTTTCAAAGGGACGTGAAGGCGTGTTCGGCAACACTATCAGAAGCTCATCTCTCCCCACTCCCCTTACGTCAACCCACAACAACGGCAAGTCTGGGTCTGTCTGGATTCTCACTTTGTTGCATTTTTTAAATGATTGCTCACATTCACATAAATGATAATGAAGGAATGTAGCCAACTGGAAGCAAAACTCCTAGTTATGATGCTAGGTCATTGTAGGTGGTTGCAAAAACATTGCTAACTAGTAACTAGTAGTGTTTCTAAAAGGGTTGCTTGCTAGCCCAACTCAATATGACTCTGGGGCTGTATTCCAGAAACACAGAAACTTAGAATCTTGCCACCTGTTTGTATTATTTAAAGGTATAGTTCACCAAAAAATGAAAATTCTGTCAATAATTGCTCCCCCTTATGTCGTTCCAAACCTGTTCATTTTTGAAACACAAAAAAGGTATTTTTGATGAAAACTGAGAGCTTTCTGACCTTGCAAAGACAGCAGCACAGCTACCACATTCAAGGCCCAGAAAGGTAGTAAAGACATCGATAAAATAGTCCATGTGACATCAGTGGTTCGACCGTAATGTTATGAAGCTATGAGAATACTTTTCATGCAAAGAAGACAAAAGCGACTTTATTCAACATTTTCTTCTCTTCCATGTCAGTCTTCAACACACATTAAAGGAGAAGTCCACTTCCAGAACAACAATTTACAGATTATGTACTCACCCCCTTGTCATCCAAGATGTTCATGTCTTTCTTTCTTCAGTCGTAAAGAAATTACGTTTTTTGAGGAAAACATTTCAGGATTTTTCTCCATATAATGGATTGGTATGGTGCCCCAAGTTTGAACTTCCAAAATGCAGTTTAAATGCGGCTTCAAACGATCCCAAATGCGGTTGTAAATTTCCCAGCCGAGGAAGAAGGGTCTTATCTAGCAAAACGATCAGATATTTTCATAAAAATAATACAATTTATATACTTTTTAATCAAACGCTCATCTTGTCTTACTCTCCCTGAACTCTGTGTATTCTAGCTCAAGACAGTTAGGGTATGTTGAAAAACTGACCATATTTTCTCCCTCAACTTCAAAATCTTTACCTTTTTTGTTAAGGGTGTTTGATCTTCTTTGCATGTTCACTTTGCAAAGACTGGGTTGGAACTTCTGCAGCGATGTAGGATGATTTTGAAATGATTTTTGAAGTTGAGGGAGAAAATACGGTCAGACTTTTTCGACATACCCTAACTTTCTTGAGCTAGAATAGAGGGAGAGTAAGACAAGACGAGCGTTTGAGATTAAAAAGTATTTAAATTATTTTTTTTTAATGAAAATAACCGATTGTTTCGCTAGATAAGACCCTTCTTCGTCGGCTGGGATTGTTTACAACCACATTTGGGATCATTTGAAGCCGTATTTAAACTGCATTTTGGAAGTTCAAACTCAGGGCACCAATATCAGTCCATTATATGGAGAAAAATCCTGAAATGTTTTCCTCAAAAACACAATTTCTTTACAACTAAAGAAAGAAAGACATAAACATCTTGGATGACAAGGGGGTGAGTACATTACCTGTAAATTGCTGCTCTGGAAGTGGCCTTCTCCTTTAATCAGAGTTCTGTTGCTGTTTATGAAGGGTCATAAAGCCCTTGGATTTGTGTTGAATAAAGATGAATAAAGGTTTTACGGGTTTTGAACAATGTGAGGGTGCATAATTAATGACAATATTTTCATTTAGTGACAACTGCCGTACACTCAAAATTAAAAATTGACATCAATGGGATATATTGTTATTAGAGCCATGGCCTAACATTTATTGCACATGCTCTGGCAAATTGAGTAGTACAAGTTCAAATCTGGCTTGTGACATTTTCCAATTCTGTTCCACATCATTTCCCATTCTAGCGGCAGTATACTGTACTAAAGGCCAAAAAAAAAAGAAAAAAGAAACAAACAGCACATATTGTTAAAGCTATGAAGCAGGCAATAACCCATAACCTTAAAGTAAAGACTTACAAATGTACCCAGGACTGGCAGCTGTCATTTCCCTTCTTCTTCAGACCACTGTGTGTTTGTATGTAGCAACCAGACCAGCATGGTGTTGATGCTGATGATAAGAGGGACAGAGACTTCTACACTTTTCAAACAAACCTCTTCATGTGACTGCCTCCTACTGAGCTTGACGAAGGTTGCCATGACAATGCTGCAGCAGCGGTTGAATGTCAGTGGTCAAGGTCAAAGGAGTTTTTCACTGAAGAATCACAGAAACATCTGCACAACGAGTGGGTTATGCAGGTTTATATTTACAAATGGTAATGAATAATATATGACGAGAAATGGGTAAATGGTCTAGAAATAAAAACAAATAAATAAAAACAGTCACAGAGTGTTTCTTTTTTTTTTTTTTTGTCCTACAACACACTGACCTGGACTTGGCAGGCAGTTCAAAAATAATTTCATGAGTTTTAATGTCTGTATAATCTGATTATGATTTGTCATACGGTCCAGTAATGAAAGTTTGAGCTTTAGACTCGACTTGAACATTAAAAGCCTAAAACACAAAAAACTTGCATCACAATAAGTGTATTGTGACTGTCAAAACATTTAGTAACTGAACAGATTTTTTTATAGGTTATGGACAACATGGAACATTTTGAGATTTTCTAAATAAAATTAATGTAAATCATCATTTGAGTTGGGCTGCTTGTCTGTATTTTTAGAAAACAGTATCTTTTTATTTTTTTTAACTAACTGTAGTAGTTACTTGCTTTGTACATTTTGAACAGAAAAATATATAAATTGTTTTTAAATATGAAACTAAAACCGCCAGCAGGTGGCGGCAAGTCACTTTCTTAATGAATGATTCTTTGAATCATTCGATTTGTTCAAAATGACTGATTCATTCAGGAACGAACTAATTGGATTTTTCGCTCAGCCGATTTGTTCAGAACGAATCATTCAGGAACCAAACACTTGTGGTTCTCGGAGATGTCAATGCTTTTACTATGGCTTTCTTTGGAACTATTTAAGTTGGCGATATAGATCAAAAACAGAAAATACTGTCTAAAATGTATGTACTGGCTTCATATCCAGCAAGCTAAACACTTCTATTCAGTAAACGAACTTGACACCCGGAAGTCGTAGTTCAGATGATTTACTGAGTAAAATGTGTAAAACTGTAGAATAAAACAAAAGATTCTATAAATAAACTGCTACATGAAAAATGTTGAATCCAAATTTGTCCAACATGAGAATCATGCAAAATGTTAACACAGTATAAATGTACTGGGAGATAAATGCTTATAATACATGCTGATAGACATATAGAATAACATAAATCAATGATAATCAAACTTTACTTACAGGCAGTGCCTCCTTAAGTGCTGTAAATATGATGGAATGATGCAACAACATAAAAATGCGCTACCCTGTACTGCGCACGCGATTCTTCTGAACCCGGAAACTGAATAACATAAATTCGAGCGGTAGAATACAAAATGACCAGTAGGGGGAGCAAAAATGCTAAAATAGGCAGAGCCAGAACAATGTAAGTCACTTAATATTAACTTATTGTTCTTGAGTTGTATAAAAATCTATCTCACGTTTGCAGTGTTGATGTTAAGGAAAACACCACTGTTCTTCCTTGTCTGATATACACTGGCACTGTTTGAGAAAACAGATGTCTGGTGTGAGAACAGTGTAAATTGCGTGTTGTTTTGTGTTTACAATTTGCACAGAAGTGTGGTGTGATAGAGTGAGAACTTAAGAGGTGTCAGCCTTGATAAATGTTATACCAACTTCCTTGTACACTTCAAACTTTCTCGAATCTCTCCTAAAGTTTCAACGTTTTGATGCAGCTATAAACTATAAACAGTGCTAACAGTTTAACCCGTTTGGCGGAGTTATCCACCTTATTTTTGCCATAAGTGTGGGAGTGGCCGTTTGAAAATGTAATGTGTCTGGCTTCCGGTCTCATCCGCGTCCAGCTATGTTTATCTGTACAAAACAGCTCGCTTTGCTGCTTGATATTGCAAATTGGTGTCTTACCATATTATTTTAATGTATTATCTTAATTATGAACACAATAGTTTGTAGTACAAACTGTTTTACCGTTTACGGCACGTCAGTATTCTTCTCGTTATTTCTCTATGGCAGATTATGAACAGGAAGTCTAACACATTACCAGAAAACAGCTTACTTTCGCATTGAAAAATAAGGTGGATACTGTCCAGGGTTTTATTAGCTATTGGAAGAAACTAAGGTAATGAGAGACGTTATCAAAAAAAAAAATTGGGACTAAATCAAAACACATACCTGTTTTTTGTACAGCGCCTCAGACGAGTTGGTGGCGTCTGAAAGAGTGTGACGTCACTTGCTGATCAGTAAATCACTGATCAAATATCGTAGGATGCGGGTTGTCACGGAAATTACCGAACTCTTACGAAAAGAACAGCTCGTTCTTGTGCAATCGTATTTAGATACAGTGTATACATGCCCATTTATATATATATATATATATATATATATATATATATATATATATATATATATATATATATATATATATATATATATATATATACATGAAGAGTTCAGATGTAAAACCAGCTAAAAGCCATCTCGGTCAAAAATGAGATAATGATACTGAGTGAATGCTCCTGACACATATTATACCTCCATCAAATACTTCAAACTCGATAAATTTAAGCCTCAGCCCAATCAGAATTACCGGTACTTACATAGAAACCTATACAAAGTAGCCAGAAAGAAATGCTAATTTTAAAGAAAAACGTCAGATGGATTTAGAGGCTTCATATGTAACTCTTTATATATATACTGATGAGATCTAATTTGTGATTTTTCTTTCCTATGGAATTGTATTCAGTTTAATTGCTCTTTATGGCATGCTGTGTACAACAGCTTTTGCAGCCTTCACACACTTGTTTGTGTGAGTGTGTGTGTTTGTATGCATATATTTGTTGTATGTCTCAGGGGAACGTAATTTGTACATGCTCGTAGGAGCACCCCACTGGATGTGATAATGAGCCGCACACCTGAGATGACGCAAAGATGCCGGGATTTCTCCCAGTGCATCCTTAGCCATCTCTACACAGGGAGTTGACCCTGTTATACCTTCCTCAGCTCGAGTGTGTACAGACATTATTTACAGATTATCACTTGGTCAATGGCTCAATTGATTGCGCACTGAGAATTTGTGCTGAACCCTTTTAAAATGTATTCCCCATTTAACATTCATTGTCACTGTAGCAGACTGTCTTTTTTTAGTTGCCCTTTTCACTTTTTAACATTAAGAATACTTTGTAAGGCACATGTGCGCACACATGTTTGGCGTAAAAGGCCAAGAAAATGACCTAGAAAGGATTTCTTAGCTTCAGGGTTCAGAATCATTCAGAGCTGTAGTAAATTGTTGTTGCTCAGAGGTTGCTCTTTCATAGCTCAGGAGATGTAATGGACTTGCTATGTTTCTTTAATTTATTAAATTTGTCTCGGAAATATTGAGGAGAATTGTCAAATATCTGACTTTTGACTGCAAAAATATGACACTGTTGAAATGTATGAGGAGGAAAGGAAATGTATGAGATTGCTGGAGTTTTTTCCACAAGATTTTATTGCTCTGCAGGAGAAAAACTTGAGATATTAAAGACATCTCATTTGTTATTTCTCTTAAGGGGATTTTCATGTTGCTCTACTCCAATTGTTTGTCTTTTATAGAGGAGTTTTAATGATCAGAACTACACTGCGAACCACTTTGGACCAATAATAAACTTTATATCTCTAGCAACAGAATGTATACTAATGATATCACAAACATCCAGCCAATATTACTGGCTTTTATCAGACAGTCATTGAGGTTAAAACTGAAGGGGGATGGGAGCTGCAGTGTGACCTGGAGATTGTGGTTGCTGATACCAGTGTGTAAATAATGCTATTGAAGCTCTGGCAAGCTTATAAATAAAAGACTAATCTTTGCTGTTTATAGGTTATGGGCTGTTTTTAATCTTATTACCGTTTCCAACTTACCCTTATGACTCACGTGACTGCAGGGTATCATCTCTTCTTAGACACATTAATACACACAGAGAAACACCTACAAATGCAATGAGTCACAAATGATTTTCCATACTATTCATATTAAGGCGAGTCATTTGATAATACTGACAAAAAGAGATTAGCAGGCTAAAATAGAAGAAGAGGAAAAAGTTAGGGATTCATAATTCTGTTATGTCTTGGGACCACAACAACGTGGCTGTATGATCAATTTCCCCTTATATGAGACAACATTAATGCATACCTCAGTCTAAATGTCTTTGTTTCGAACAACCTATTGGCATTTTTTTTTTTTATTTTATAACATAATACCCAAAACGGACTTACAACTGAATCATATTACCACCACCATGCTTTGTCCAAAAAAGTGAACAAGTCAACTGTAATCTTACAATATAATGTTTTTGTCACATTGCCTATAGTGAACTGAATTGCTTCAGGCTTTTACCAGAATTGTCCTCCTTCTTTTCGCTCCCCCAAAGAGTCTATGAAGAGATTTTTGAGAGTTTCTTTGTCCAAGTTTCTCTTATCTCAGCCAAAGAGCTCCCCAACTCGGCCACTGTTCGGGTCTTGTTCATTTTTCTGACAAACGTTCTTCTTATCGAGTTATTTGGTAGGAAAGCCTCTTAGTTGGCTTAGTAGTGTTAGGATTGTACCACGTTTTTCCCACTTTGTTGTAATAGACTTTATGTTGTTCTATGGGAGGTTTAAAGCTTTGAAAAAAAATGTAGCTTTACAGTTTTTTTTCTTTACTGGAAAGTTCCACAGGGAGCTATTCTGTGTTTAGACAGCATCCAGGACAGATCTTATCTGATATTTTAGTTGAGAGACCTTACACAAACATTCTTTTTGTTGTCTTTATCTTCAAAGATAATGAAATACCCAATTTGGTTGTTTAGTTGCTAGTTGTATTTATTAGCATGTGGTTTTATTACTAGGGTTTTTAGTGCAGTTTTCTGTCACAATAATTAGACTTTGTTTTCAAGAAGCATATGTCATCTGGTTTTACTGGTTATTGTGTATTCCACAACATTTCTGTATTTCTCAACAACCCATTGTCTACTTTATACTGCTTCCTTGACCTAACGACACAGGTAAAGCCATTATTACGTAATGTCATTGACATTCAGTACTCAGCAGTGACTGTAAAAAATTTAGACTTCACGTAGATGACAATGTAGTCACCAACTTGTTTTGTAGAGGGCTGTCTAACCAGGTATTCTGGTGTAAAGCATGTTTCTACAAGGTTTAAAGCAAATCGCAACAGTGGTATAATGTCTTGCTCATAGTCAAAGAAAAATGAATTGTGAGTCGCTATGATTTACCTAGACCTTACTCACCACTTTTTCAAGCTCATTCTCTGTTGGCCTCACTTTAATTAATCCTGACTATGCACCTATAGTGAAAATTAAAGAAGAAACTCCTTAGTGGAATCTTTGTATTCAGTGCCACCATGCATTTCATCAGCACGAATGTTGGATCCCGCTTATGGTTAGTAGTGAAAAGCTTCACAAAATATGAATCATATGTCAAGCCATCACTACTCCGGTGTATCCAATGTTTTCACCAATATGTAAGATGTCATGAGCTACAAATCTCAGTATTTCTTTAATTTAATGGTGGATTTTTTTGTTTGGTGTTTTGTCTTTCAGATCTTGGCCATCATTTCTATTCTATTCATCGTGCTCTCCACTATCGCTTTGTCTCTTAACACCCTCCCGGAGCTGCAAGACACAGACGAGTTTGGTCAGACAACTGATAATCCCCAGCTGGCCCATGTGGAGGCGGTGTGCATCGCTTGGTTCACCATGGAATATCTTCTCCGCTTCCTTTCCTCACCAAACAAATGGAAATTCTTTAAAGGTCCTCTCAATGTCATCGACTTGCTGGCCATCCTACCGTATTATGTCACCATATTCCTGACAGAGTCTAATAAGAGCGTGCTGCAATTTCAGAATGTACGGCGGGTGGTGCAAATCTTTCGAATCATGCGGATTTTGCGCATCCTCAAATTGGCACGTCACTCCACTGGGTTGCAGTCACTGGGCTTCACGCTACGACGGAGTTACAACGAGCTGGGCTTGCTTATCCTCTTCTTAGCAATGGGGATCATGATCTTTTCAAGTCTCGTTTTCTTTGCGGAGAAGGATGAGGATGACACCAAGTTCAAAAGCATCCCTGCCTCCTTCTGGTGGGCTACTATTACCATGACCACAGTTGGATATGGGGACATTTACCCCAAGACGCTTCTGGGTAAGATCGTTGGTGGTCTGTGCTGCATAGCAGGAGTGTTAGTTATTGCCCTACCCATACCCATTATCGTCAACAACTTCTCTGAATTCTACAAGGAGCAGAAACGGCAAGAGAAGGCCATAAAGAGACGTGAGGCTCTGGAGCGAGCCAAACGCAATGGCAGCATAGTGTCCATGAATGTCAGGGAGGCGTTTTCCCGTGGTGCTGAGCTTCTGGATGTGGTGGTCATGGACAAGGGTGAAAGAACCCAGGACAACCATCTCTCACCCAGTCGATGGAAATGGTCATCCAAGCGGGCAACTTCAGAGACCAGCTCTAATCGTTCCTTCAACCCAGACCAAGGTTCTCCTAACAAGGCGAGAGCTTCTAGTCCACAGAGGCTTAACGCACAGAAACTAGAAGAGATGTACAACCAAATGGCAAAGACTCAGTCACAGCCCAACTTAAACACCAAAGACAGAAGTTCATCCCGAGCAGGGCATAGAAGGGATGAGATTGAGCTGGGAGCCTTGCCAAGTCAGGGAGGCGACCCACTGATTGGGGGTCGTGAAGGGGTGGTAGACATGAAAAGTCTTTCAAGCATTGACAGTTATATCAGCTGTGCAACAGACTTCCAAGAGAACCCACGATTCCCCTACAGTCCGGCAGGAGGTTTGTCCCTCCACGAGAGCTCTCGGTTCTCCCACAGCCCAGGTTCTGGCCTCTCTGCTCGGGTCAGCGCTAATCCGAGCCTGCAGACCACCTTGGAGCACGAGACTATGCTCACGCCACAATGCTCTGGTGCTAAACCTCTGAACAGCGAGGGTTTGCGGCAACCAGGGCTTCTTGGAAACTCTCAGAAAATCCATTCGGTTAGGGTGAATCATCGCAATTGCGGGGAGGCCAGCCCATCGGGTGGTCCTCTGTCTGACAGCTCTATTCTTTCTGACCACTCCATCCTAAGCCCTGAGGTGTCAGTCTACACAACTGCCAGCAGCAGGACTCCACCTAAGACACCCGAGAGAAAGGCACTCACCCCTGCAGTCTTCACTTTTCACGACGCGTCCATCAGCAAGTACATCGATGCAGACACAGATGACGAGGAGCACTTGCGTGAAGGCGGCCCATCGGAGCGCCTACTGGGTGGCCTGAGCTCCAAGCCTCGGCTCAGTGGTTACCAGGGGGCCACCAACCACTTGGAAGCCGCCCAAAGGCTGCTAGGTCAGAACTGCTTATTCCCACTGGGAAGTAGCCCAAGCGTTGGCCATGAGAACCATGTGGCTTCAGAGAACTCGCGAAGGCCCAAAGGGGACAGGGGACATTCCAGCGTATTTGATAAGGGCCTCTGAGGCCTCAGGGTCATGAGTTGGACTCCAAGAAGGGGAAAAAAGGCCAAGTTTAGTCAAGGACTTTGGAGAAAGCAGAGACTAATGTACACTGGAGAATCATTTTACAGGCATTTGACCAGGGGGCCTACCCTGGTGACTTTATGCGGGAGAGTTCACTGGAAAACAGTGGTCATGTTACATCATTAAGGAAGAGGATCTTGAGGATGTACCACTGCCTACACCTCTTGTCCTTTTTCCTCTTCTGTAAACAAGCCTGCATTAGATGCGTCGCAGGGGTAAGATAAAGCCAGAGGGGATCTGGTCTACGGTTGTTTGTGAAAAGAACAGAATGTATGCTAAAGCTTATTTAGCTTGAGGCTGAAAACTTACCAGACATTTAAGTGCAGATGTGTACGGTAAATCAAGGGGGACAGTCCGTCACTGCCCACTTCAGCTAGTCACTGTCCAGAGCCCACCTTAAAGATTAGCATTAGAGACATGTTATACCCTGTTTACTAGTGCACCCCTCCCCTGTCCCCTAATAAACTGGCCTTACTTAACTGCAGTTATGGGTCTGCATACAGTATGAGTGTTTGTGTGCAAGCGTCTTTGAAATAGGGAGGGCTGATGGTATGATAATGTGCACGTATAAAATAATTAACATTCCTGCACACAAGCTCACTCTCCACATGGTGTGTGATTCTACTTGATTAATTTATTTTTATATAGACATGAAGATTATCTGTAGAAGTCTGTCTCACATATTTCTTGTGTCATATTCACCAGTGTAAGAATAAACCGTCAATTGTTTCATCGGAAGAGACCAAAATCTGTTTAAATTTACCTCCCCTCATTTACTTGTGTCATCTTTAAAGAGACAGTTAACCCAAACATGAAAATTCTGTGATTAATTTCTCATCCTTAATGTCGTTCCAAACCTGTAAGAACACAAATTAAGATATTTTTGATGAAATCCAAAAGCTTTCTGACCCTGCATAAACAACAATGTAATTACCACGTTCAAGGGCCAGAAAGGTAGTAAGGACATCAATAATACAGTCCATGTGACATCAATGGTTCAACCATTATTTTTAACGCCTTTATTCAACGATTTCTTCTCTTTCGTGCCAGTCGACACACGTTCACAAGATTTTCTCGTAGTGTCATAAAATTTGGAATGACATGACAGAATTTTCATTTGTGGGTGAACTATTCAAGTTTAGCAGAGTTTAAAGGGATAGTTCGCCAATAAATGAAAATTCTATTGTTGTTTACTTTGTCTCATTTTATTCCTGTTTGCTATATTTCTTCCGTATAACACAAAATAGGATATTTCGATTGTTTTTGTACAGCAAGTGGGCTCAGATGTTGTTCTGACCCAAATATTCTTGACAAATATAATCTTTTGTGTTTGTCAGAATAAAGAAATGCATACAGATTTAAGAGGGTGAGCAAATTATGACAGAATTTTCTTTTTTTGTGTTACTGTCCCTTTAAAATGCAAAAGGCGTTGTTATTTAAGAAAATTGCCGAAGGTTCGCTTCATGCTGTGCGTACATGTGTAATACTGTCTTGCAAAAAGCTCATGTTTATGATTGCATTTTTATTTAAATTATGTAAAAAAAAAAAAATTACGTAGCACATGCTTATTGGCAGCCCAAACAGAAGCAACAATGAGAACGAATGGACAACACATACCTCGTCTGTTGTTACCAGATCTTGGTAAATGATGGAAGGCTAGAATAAATAAAACCAAGATAGAAACTACTGAAAAACTTCAGGTCAACATTTCAGTTCGAATTACCAGTTTCAAACAAAAATATTTCTGAATATAAGAAGAAATATATATTTCTAAAGTATTTTCTAGAAGAAGTGAGGGAGACGGTCTCATACTTTTGCATTGCCAAGGAGAATGTTTATTTTAAAATATTTGATTTAATAAAAGGTTTTATGGGACCATTTGTGTCCTCAATTGTTATTCAGGCTCAACATACACTGCGTGACCAAGATGACCACCGGTTAATCCCAAACCTTTATCCTTTTTGATAGAGAGCTCTGTAATACAGTACATACTGCATGGCCATGTTTACCTCCGAATTTAATACAATCCTTTCACGCTGCACAACCTTAATATCCTTAAAAGATTAGATCCTTATCGCCAACATCCTCACCATTCTGCAACCACACGCATACACATAGTCCCATCCAGCATGTATTCACAGGTATGTAGACAATGTCCTGAAGACGACTATATCCAGTTTCCATGGTGACCACAAGCCCTCCCTGCTAGCGCTCATATCCAATTTGAAAACCGGGATAGCGAGGGCTAAATTAGATCAAAAACATACACTCAATTGCATCTGTGTCAACAAATACCATCACTAAAAGTCACATTGTCAGAATGTGCTTGTCTCATAGAATATGTATGTGTGTGCATGTGTTATCTGGGGAGCGCGAAGATGAAGGAGGGGGGGGAAAACTCGGCTTCTCCCGAGACTTGTGAGTGTGTGTACGCTTCCATCCTTGTCTCAACGATTTTAGCTGAGTTGAACCGAGGTGTGAACGGAATACCAATTTTCTGCAAGAGAGCGGGAGGAGGGTGTGATTGGGAGGAAGATGAAAAAAATGCAAGTGCAAGTGAGAGGGATCTTCCCTCTCCCCTCAATAAAGAATAATTTATGAATGCAACGATGTGTACTGCTTACTGTAATGGTGGGAGAGGAAGCTGCTTTGTGAGTGCTGAGGTCCCTTGCTCCACTTGTGGTCTTTTATGTGGATATTATATAATATCCATGATCTGTCGGGTGTGTGGTTCTCGTTTTATACCCTATTCATTCAGTAGATTTGTATGGAGAGAACATAGCGCTAAAATGTGACTTTACTGAAGCCATTCAAAACTCTCTTTCCTGTATCTGTGTTAGGCTGTGCCCTGAGGTCAGTGTCAATCCTAGTTTTTTTGTAATGATCCATGGGTGAATCTCACTAAGAAATGTCTGACAAATTTCATCCAAAATTCAAAAGAAAATAATTTAATATGTGTATTCTAAAAATGATTTTAAGCACATTTTCACCCCCCAAAACTTCTATTATTTTACATTTTCTCCATGCAGAATGTTAATAAAATTTCATTTTCTGCAAATATGTGGCCCTGGACCACAAAACCAGTTCTTTTCTCAGTATATTTGTAGCAATAGCCAAAAATACATTGTATGGGTCAAAATTATCGATTTTTCTTTTATGCCAAAAATCATTAGGATATTAATTAAAGATCATGTTCCATGAAGATATTTTGTAAACTTCCTAGCTTAAATATATTAAAACTTAATTTTTGATTATTAATATGCATTGCTAAGAACTTCATTTAGACAACTTCAAAGGTGTTTTTTTTTTTTTTCATTTTTTTTTTTTTTTTACACCCCCAGATTCCAAATTTTCAAATAGTTATATCTCTATTGTTGTTCTATTTGAAAAACGTGGTTCAACTTAAAAAAGTAAGTGTTTGTGCTGCCTTAAAATTTTAAGTTTAGTCAACATGAAATGTTAAGTTGTACTACATGAAAACATGGATATTTGAGTTGAGCAAACTTAAAATTTTAAGGCAGCACGAACTCTTACTTTTTTAAGTTGAAACTACTTTATTTAAAGTGTTTTTTTTTTTTTTACAGTGTATTTATTCAGCTCTGAGATCATGCAAAAGTTTCAATTTAAGAAAATTACCCTTGTGACTGGTTTTGTGGTCCAGGGTCACATATATAAAACCCCAACTGAATACAAAAACATTAAGGGAAAATTTGTTTTAAAATTACATATATACTGGGCCCCAAAAAAGTTCACACACAAAACATTAACTGGATAAAAATAAAATAGATTAAAAAAATTAGAAAAATAGATTTAATAATATACATCTACATTTTGGGGAGTGAAAATCAAGGGAAAAATCTTAATTTGTCATGTAAAAATATTATAATCTAAAAAAATCTCAGTATTTTCTTTACGCAGTATGTAATACCATTTTTTCATTATTTTTATAGATTTTTTTTTTTCCCCTGAAATACAACCCAGACATGTTCTTGACAGTTTTTTTTTTTTGAGATTCACCCCCATATAGTCCATGTTAATTGCTCAATCAGAGATGAATGTCAGAGATTAGCATATGTTGTGTTATTGCTGATATATGTTCTGCAGATGTCATTCTGTAAAGTCCCACAGGAACACTTGCAGTGCAGTGTGCATAGAGCATTTACAAAGATTAGAGCGAATTATATATGGGTGATTGTTTTGGGGATATTTTTTGACACCAGTCTACAAACAGTGATGACAATCAGTAATTTGAGTCCAATGTCAGTGTCTTATTGGATGGTCTTTAATGGCATTAAAGGTGTTTTGTCTAAAATACCCACCCACACAACAGTGCAGGTTGCAATTCATTCAAATTAAGTGGTATTAAATTTTGCTCACAGACGTGTCAAACTGTGACGACCTGATGATGCTTTTAGCATCAACAAGGACGCTGTTTGAAAATTAAACGCGACTTTTGTTATTTTTGGTTTACAGTTATATCTATTAGATAATCAGCACTTTGACTTCTAATTTAGTTTATTATTAATGAGAGGGTTTGTCATGATTTCTGTTTAATTTTAACGAGAAAGCACAAATAAGATTTATTTGATTTTTCTTGTTTTCTTATGAGATTGTACAATAACAGTGGTAACTAGAAGTATGAAATTTAGCAAGTATTTCATGATTAAAAGAAATTAGCGTAAACATCCATATAGAATTTCCAGGGAACTAAAAAAAAAAAAAAGAGAGCACTGTTTACAATCCCTCCCTTCCCCTAAATCTTCTACAATGTTGTTTGTAGGTCTAAAGGCTGTTTGTTTTGTAATCTTTCTACCTGTTGACTTTCTATGCCGTTGTTTCTGTATGTGTGTTCTGTTGTTTAATGCATGTCGTACCTCTGAAGCTGTAACTTGTTCTGTATGTGACAAAAAGCCAATTCCTTGTCTTGTATAGGAAAAAGAGCCAAAAATGTGTCAAAATGTCCTGAGATCTTTTGATTTCTTTGCAGTATGAAGAAGAGATATCCCCCTCCCCCCTTGGTTGGCTGGAAATCAAATAAATGATACAGATTATTAATTTTACCTATTATTCTGTGTTGTCATTAGAGTTTATACATGGATTTTAATGGTGTATCCCTACAGGCCCCTAAAAAACTAAAAACCTAACTCACACCTAAAGTCATTTCTTCTAAACAAAAATTTCACAAGCAACCTAATATTTTTTTTGCTATATTTTTTGCTGCTAAAAGGAATAGTTCGCCCAAAAAATGAATAGATCGAAATAGGTTAGGATAAATTGTATTATTACATGACTTGCTCTCCAATGGATCCTCTGGAGTGAATGGGTGCCGTCAGAATGAGAGTCCAAACAGCTGATAAAAGCATCACAATAATCCACACACAACTCCAGTCCATCAAATAATATCTTATGAAGTGAAAAGCCGTTTGTAAGAAACAAATCATTAAGGTGTTTTAACTACCGTTGCTTCTAGTCAAAATACCAGTCAATAACCCATAATATCGCTTCCTCCAGTGGAAAGTCCATCTTATGTTGTCCTCTCACATCAGAATAGACCCACATATTTATTTAGAACCTTTTTTTTTGCTTCACAAGATGTTATTTGATGGATGTTTTTATCAGCTGTTTAAACTCTCATTCTGACGGCACCCATTCACTGCAAATGATCCACTGGTGAGTAAGTCACATAATGATACAATTTCTCCAAATCTGATGAATAAACAAACCCATCTACATTTTTGATTGCTTGAGGGTGAGTAAATTGTCAGAAAATGTAAATTTTTGTGTGAACTATTCCTTTAATTATAATATGATGGCCATTAGCATTAGTCTTTTATGAATAAATGGGAATTAACTGTGACTAATATTAAATCTTTTCTTCTTTAAGTGTGAAATTTCACGGTGGTTAAGGCTGACTGAAGAAATAGATTTGGAGAAATTTAGCATTACATGACCTTGCTTGCCAGTGGATCCTCTGGAGTGAATGGGTGCCATCAGAATGAGAGTTTAAACAGCTGATAAAAGCATCACAATAATTCACACAACTCCAGTCCATCAAGTAACATCCTGTGAAGTGAAAAGCTGTTTGTGAGACACAAATCATTAAGGTATTTTAACTATAAACCGTTGCTTCTAATACCAGTCAATAACCCATAATAACGCTTCCTCCAGTGAAAAAGTCCATCTTATGTTGTCCTCTCACATCAAAATCCACCCACATATTTATTTAGAAACTTTTTTTTTTTGCTTCACAAGATGTTATTTGATGGATGTTTTTATCAGCTGTTTAAACTCTCATTCTGACGGCACCCATTCGCTGCAAAGGATCCACTGGTGAGTAAGTCACATAATGATACAATTTCTCCTAATCTGATGAATAAACAAACCCATGTACATTTTTGATCGCTTGAGAGTGAGTAAATTGTCAGAAAATGTAAATTTTTGTGTGAACTATTCCTTTAATTATAATATGATGGCCATTAGCATTAGTCTTTTATGAATAAATGGGAATTAACTGTGACTAATATAGAATCTTTTCTTTTTTAAGTGTGAAATTTCATGGCGGTTAAGGCTGACTGAAGAAATAGATTTGGAGAAATTTAGCATTACATGACCTGCTCGCCAGTGGATCCTCTGGAGTGAATGGGTGCCGTCAGAATGAGAGTCTAAACAGCTGATAAAAGCATCACAATAATTCACACAACTCCAGTCCATCAAGTAACATCCTGTGAAGTGAAAAGCTGTTTGTGAGACACAAATCATTAAGGTATTTTAACTATAAACCGTTGCTTCTAATACCAGTCAATAACCCATAATAACGCTTCCTCCAGTGAAAAAGTCCATCTTATGTTGTCCTCTCACATCAAAATCCACCCACATATTTATTTAGAAACTTTTTTTTTTTGCTTCACAAGATGTTATTTGATGGATGTTTTTATCAGCTGTTTAAACTCTCATTCTAATGGCACCCATTCGCTGCAAAGGATCCACTGGTGAGTAAGTCACATAATGATACAATTTCTCCTAATCTGATGAATAAACAAACCCATGTACATTTTTGATCGCTTGAGAGTGAGTAAATTGTCAGAAAATGTAAATTTTTGTGTGAACTATTCCTTTAATTATAATATGATGGCCATTAGCATTAGTCTTTTATGAATAAATGGGAATTAACTGTGACTAATATAGAATCTTTTCTTTTTTAAGTGTGAAATTTCATGGCGGTTAAGGCTGACTGAAGAAATAGATTTGGAGAAATTTAGCATTACATGACCTGCTCGCCAGTGGATCCTCTGGAGTGAATGGGTGCCGTCAGAATGAGAGTCTAAACAGCTGATAAAAGCATCACAATAATTCACACAACTCCAGTCCATCAAGTAACATCCTGTGAAGTGAAAAGCTGTTTGTGAGACACAAATCATTAAGGTGTTTTAACTATAAACCGTTGCTTCTAATACCAGTCAATAACCCATAATAACGCTTCCTCCAGTGAAAAAGTCCATCTTATGTTGTCCTCTCACATCAAAATCCACCCACATATTTGTTTAGAACCTTCTTTTTTTTGCTTTACACGATGTTATTTGATGGATCTTTTCATCAGCTGTTTAAACTCTCATTCTGACGGCACCCATTCACTGCAGAGGATCTATTGGTGAGCAAGTGCTGATAAATTTCTCCAACTCTGATGAAAAAACTAATTCATCTACATCCTGGGTGGCCTGAGGGTGAGTAAATTGTCAGAAAATTTGTAATTTTTGGGTGAACTATTTATTTAATCATAATATGATGGCTATTAGCATTAGTCTTTCATGAATAAATGGGAATTAACTGTGACTAATATTGAATCTTTTCTTGATAAGGTACTATAATGAGGTATTAACTGTATCATTTGGCATACAAGCCTAAAGCATGTTTGAATTACCAAAATAGTCTCTGCACATTCTACCGTTACTTCTTAAAGTGTGAAATTTCATGACCCGGTTGAAGTGTGCGAGTTAGATGAAGAGAAAACTGTGTACAGTAGGACAGGAACAGGAGTCTCGTCGACGGACCCATCTCCACAGCCCTCTGCACCGAGAATTCCCCACGGCCTGCCACTGCAGAGACAAGCTCCTAAGAGTGAGACAGTGAAAATGTGATGGAAAAAGATGATAGGGGAAGACAGATACAGTGATGGGTTTCGCTCTGGCTGTTGTCCTTGAGCTAAGTTAAGAGTTTCAACTGTAACTTATGAATAATACAAGAATTTTGTGTTGGTTAATATAAAATATCATTTTAGTATTATTAAAAGTACTATGTACAAACATACACCAGCATCATTGGGATTTTAAATTTAGCCCAGATTAAACTGCTCTCTTTTTATTAAAAAACCTATCAAGGCTCTAGAGTGCTCCAAATGAGTGCACAAGTCTTAAAGCAGTACAAGATGTTTTATACACAAGCTTTTGAATATTTAAAGATGTGTCATGGTTCCCTCTAGTGGCCAAGGTCTAGTCTCAAGACCTTGAATTACTTTAAAAACGTGGCCTACTTTATTTCAGGAGACCATATTTCTTAAAAGATTTTGAGGCTTGTCACAATATTTTGTAATGACTTGTTGTAGTTATTTTTTTTTAGCTTGTTATGAAACGCATAATGATTTACAGCTCGATTTACAGCTGAAGTACCTAATAATAAATCTACAGCTTGTCAACTACAGTTTAAATGTTTGGAGTCAGTGAAATCAATATTTTTTATTTTTATTCAGATGCATTAAATTGATCAAAACTGACACTTGACACAATGTCTCCCAAATCAGCATATCATAATGATTTCTGAAGGATCATGTGACACTGAAGAGTAATGAAGCTGAAAATTCAGTTTTGCCATCACAGGAATAAACTCCATTTGAAAATATATTCCAACAGAAAATAGCTATTTTTTAAAGTATAATAATATTTCACAATATTACTGTTTTAACTGTATTTTGACCAAATAAATGCAGCCTTGGTAAGCATAAAAGACAGTAAGTATATATTAATTTCTCCATACAAAAATGTATGGAAAAATGAGTTGTAAAGTGTTTTTTTTTTTTTTTGCTCTGAGAGGATGAATACTTTGAAACAACTATTTTTCAACATTTCTAATTCTAATGATTAATGTTTGTTTTTATAAACTGAGGGAAAGTGTCTAAATTATTGCACTTAATTTTTATTGAACCTATTGAAAACCTGTTGACAAAAAAACATTAATATTGAAAGTCTCTCTGCACTCACCTGTCCTGTCTCATGTTCTCCCCATCCCCGGAGCAGTAGCGTTGGCCCTGGACCAGTGCTGGTGGCTGGCACTCCACGCACACCTGATGCCCCTCCTTCAGGTACCGCATCCAGCGAGTGTGCGGACTGAAACTGCGTTGACAACCCGCCGTCAGGGACGTGAGTCTGAACTCCACACAGTAACTGAGGTGTGCACACACAGACACATAAATACACATTAAATTGCACATACACTACTATATATACATTTGGGGTAAGTATGAATTTTTTTTAAATTTATACTTTTGGCCAGGATGCATTAAAATGATCAAAAGTAATTTTAAAGACTGGCAAATATAAACAAATTATATTTCAAATAAATGCTGTTGTTCTGAACTTTATATTCTTCAAAGAATCCTTGAAGTAAATATATCATGGTGTCCACAACAACATTAAACAATGCAATTGTTTTCAATGTTTATAATAATAAGAAATGTTTCTTGAGCACCAAATTATATATATAGAAGAGTTTATTTGCAAAAACAGATAACTTCAATTTTCAAAAATCATGTTTTTTATTGTGTTATCATGTTTTTATTGTGTTTTATTGTGTTAGTTAGCTGTATTTTAAAATTATTTTTACTTTGCATCATAATAACCCAACTGCAGTTTGATTGAGATTAATTGGAATGCACAATGAAAAAACATGATTTTTGAAAATATACAGGGTGTGTATACACTTATTTTTTCGCAACAGTTTTTGCAGTGATTTGTGAGAATTTTCTTATTTGACCCTGCACCACAAAAACTGTTGTAAGTAACAAGGATATATTTGTAGCAATAGCCAAAAATACATTGTATGGGCCAAAATTATTTATTTTTCTTTTATGCCAAAAATCATTATGATATTAAGTAAAGATCGTGTTCCATGAAGATTTTTTGTACATTTCCTACCGTAAATATATCAAAACTTAATTTTTGATTAGTAATATGCACTGCTAAGATCTTCATTTGGACAAATTTAAAGGCAATTTTCTCAGTATTTGGATTCTTTTTTGCACCCTTAGTTTCCAGTTTTTTAAATAGTTGTATCTTGACCAAATACGATTGTTCTAACAAACCATACATCTATGGAAACCTTATTTTTTCAGCTTTCAGATGATGTATCCCAGTTTTAAAAAATTGACCCTTATGATTGACCCTTAAGATAGTACCATGGCCATTTTTGTTACTTTTAAGTGTTGGATTGTCAAATCTTACCCTATGATATTGCGGTCCAAAATCTCCCTCTTTTTCCTTGCATTTCCATAGCCACCCGTAGTGATGAGAGCTGGGACTGTAAAATAATGAGACAGAGGAGTGGGTCAGAGATTAAGGAAGAGAGATTTTAATGCATCTGTGCCCCCATATTTCACCTGCAGCCTTATAAGAAAGTTCAACTCATTTACAAAAGCACATGGTTGCTCAGGATAACAGGCGACATTTAGATTGCTGCTTTAGTGCCTGGAGAATATGCTCTGACGAAGATGATTACAGTTCATCATTTGATTACAGTCAGAACGAGCCCATGTACTGATAACGCGATTATATAAGATAAATATTCACTCGGATAAATGGGATGTAATGTGAACTGTGGACTCCATCCAAGAGCAACAATTCAATGGAAAAATAATGGTTGTATAAATCATTTTAAATATGTTTATGTGACTACCAGTTGCTTTTATTATGGATCATAAGGGCTGACCTCAGACCTACTGAGACATTATTCATTGCTGATTATGAAATGTGGCATTTGTGTTGATGGATGGCAAATGGCTTTGCTTAAGGACAAGGCTTTAATTTGCCATACCTAGTGACTGTAAGCAGGGACCATGCTGGTCGTGATACTCCGCACAGCCTGCGGTCTGTTGTAGAGGGGGACAGGGTTTGCCTCCGTTACGTGGTTCCTGGATCACCTGTCTCCGCCTGGTGCGCAGTGTGGGTTTACACGGCTCCAGACAGCCGGACCAGAAGCTCCATTCGCTCACCACACAGGATACGGCTAAAACACATGCACACATATAGTAGATGTGGCTGCTAAAGCAATGATATCCACAAACATGATAAGCAGCAGCAACAGAAGTCATATCAAGCATTTTATTATTTTTTACTTCACATAAGGCCAGTTTTTCTTGCACCAAAAAAGTTTTTTGTGACTTTTTCCTCACCCTCCCTCTGAAATTTTAAACTACACAGGCTTTTTTTGCTGTTGTGGTTATTGTGCCTTTAAGGCTTCTTTGCATGTGAAATGAGGTTTATTGTCTCTAGTGTAGTTTTTAACTGAACCATTACACATTTCACTGTGACAGGATCACAAAACAATCCGCACTAAAAAAATGTTTGAAAGCTTTTGTCCTCCAGCGCGTTAAATAATAAAAAGCGGAAACATTTGTAAAGTACTACAGTGAGAAGTTTTTCAAAGGCCACACAAACTTACACATGCAATAATGCCTTATTTATCACATTCTTTACTAAATATATATACATTAATTACTCAAAAGATTAATTTGTAGCATAAGTTAAAATGTGAAATGAGAAATGATAAACAGCTACAGCGATATACTTTCCCAAATGCATTCATATGTACTTTTTTTTTTTTTTATAAATTACTACATTTATTCAGCAAGGATACATTAAATTGTTTAAAAATCACATTTATAATGTTACGAAAGATTATATTTAAAATAAATGCTTTTCTTCGCTTATTTTTTTCTATGTATCATGGTTTCCACAAAAAATATTAAGCACCACAACTGTTTCAACATGATAATAATGTTTCTTGAGCACCAAATCAGCATATGTGACCCTGGACCACAAAACCAAACTTAAGTAGCACGGGTATATTTGTAGCAATAACCAAAAATACATTGTATGGGTCAAATGATCAATTTTTCTTTAATGCCAAAAATCATTAGGATATTAAGTAAAGATCATGTTCCATGAACACATTTTATAAATTTCCTACCGTAAATATATTAAAACGGAATTTTTGATTAGCAATATGCATTGCTAAGAGCTTTATTTGGACAACTTTAAAGGCGATTTTCTTAGTTTTTTTTTTTGCACCTTCAGATTCCAGATTTTCAAATAGTTTTATCTCGGCCAAATATCGTCCTACCCTGACAAACCATACATTAATAGAAAGCTTATTTATTCAGCTTTTAGATTATGTATAAATCTCAATTTTATTTGGTTTTGTGGTCCATGGTCACATATTAAAATGATTTCAGAAGGATCATGTGACATGATTATGATGCTGAAAATTTATTTCACAATATTACTGTTTTTACTGCATTTTTAATCAAATAAATGCAACCTTGGTGAGCATTAAAGATGTTTTTCAAAAACATAAAAAAATGTAAATATATATTAAAAAACTGTATAGAATTTTGTGTTCACAATATTGTATACAAATTTTTTTTTTTTAATTATAGTATATTAACATTGTTATATTTTCTAAAGAAAAAAAGGTTTAAATACAAAACTTTGAATAAAATCTAATCAAATCTGCTGTCCAGTACAACATCACCTTAAATATCTGTTTTAAAAATTGTAATATAGCATCTAAAAAAAGATTAAAATTCTAGAAACCTGGACAGGCAAGGTCATAGTCATGACAACAGTCCAATGTCGTCTTGCATGCCTGGTCGCAGTAGCATTCCCCATAGGAGCGATCTTTCCTCCAGTCTTCAGTAATACATGACTGGTTTTGTCCAATGCAACACAGGCCCGTATCCTGACAACCTCCTTCGCTCTGGGACACCAGTGTTGCCAACAGAGCGAGGTACAAAACCATCCATGAGCGTCTGGAGCTGCGCGCTGACATGATAATGAGCAGCCTCAATATGTCGTTCCCCTCATCTGAAGAACTCATGCATGTAATTGACTTCTACATTTTGCTGCACCTCTGAGCTGGACAGTGATATTTACTCAGCCTGTTATCGATGACACGCTTCACTCACTCAGAGATTCTGGTTTTCTATTTTTTGCCTCATGGCACTAAACAGAGTAGTTAAGCCAGATATTAAAATTAGCTTAAAATGTACTCACACAGGCCATCCGAGATGTACATGAGTTTGTTTCTTCATCTAAATCTCATCAATGGATCCTCTGCAGTGAATGGGTGCCATCAGAGTCCAAACAACTGATAAAAACATCACAATACTTCACAAGTAATCCACACAACTACAGTCCATCTATTAACGTCTTGTTAAGTGAAAACTGCAAGTTTGTAAGAATCCATCATTAAGAATGGGGACTTCAAAAATCATGGCCTATATAAATGACAAAGATTGAATGTAATGAATAACCTAGAATAGTTCACATTTAGTCAATAAAATGTTTATAAGTTCTAATGTATGTTAGTTTGTTTTGCATACAGATTTTAATGGTTGAGGACCCTCTTCAGTGTTTCCTTAGCTGGCCAGTATTGCCCATTGATGCTGAAACACGTGAAAAGAGAGGATTAAATTAATTCCTGTAGCTAGAGGCTATTCATGCAGAAAGAACAATACCATAGGCACTGCTGTAATGTAGGGCCTCATATATTCACAATCCCATGTCTTATATCCAAAGACAGAGGGAGTTTTGTTTTGTGAGGTAAATGGGCACATGAAAAGGCATATGACGTGTGTATAAAAATAAATGGAGCTTTTATATTGTTAGTGAAACTACAGGCCTTTGAGAAAGTTTAGGGTGCATATTTGTCTCAAGTATGATTAATTTATAGTCTAATACATCCAACGTGCTTCATTAGTTAAAACAATACAATTGGTAGTTGGTTGTTAAAATGTATTTTTGGGCAAAGGCACAACTTGGACTAATATTTGTGGTTTATAAATGTCCACTGTATGGATTGTTTTTGTGGTTTAGGGAAATAATTAATTCTCCATTATGTATTAGCATGGACAAATTAGAGTGAGTTTGATTTGTTCACTTGTTTGTTGTTTGCTTCTTGTACCTGTGAAACAGTTTTAGTGAGGAATTCATTGTTTCTGAAGGTTTACATTTTGATGTAATATTGCATCGATTTAGATTTTGGACACTGGTGGTGTAGGCCTACACAGATTCTGTACAGACCATAGTCTGTAAAAATAAAAAATAAAATAAAATAAAATAAAATAAAAATACAGAAACGCATTACTCCAGTAAAGGAGTCCTTATAAAATTCTCCTTGAGTAAAAGTTCAAAGACACATTTTAATCATATTTAATTGTTAACTGATGCAATCGGATCAGTCAAATTTACAAATTAGTTATATTAATGCGATTTGCGAATCGGTTCACTGAAAAGAATCGAATCAAAAGAACGATTCGTTCAAGAATCGAACAGAGCAATCGGGTTTCGGTTTCATCGCTTCAGAAAAACGATAAATAACATTTTTATGTCGAGTAGTAAAATTAACATATTATGCTTGTTAATTAAAACAAATTAATCGAAAATGAATTTTTACTGAACTTAAGTTGAACTTAAGTATGTAGCTACAATAAAGTTTAACGACGTAAAAATAATTAATTAGCCTGCTGTCCACCGATAGAAACTGATACTTTTCCGATGTGTCTCTAACACTATCATGTTGAAATAAAAAATGTAAAATAAAATGCAATATTAAGACAAAATGATGAATGATGAAAGTAATACGAAGTGTAAGAAAAAAAAACGCAAACGCAAATTCCTCGGATCTAATTTTTTTGATGGGCTCCGTGCTCCGTCTTGTATTCTCACAACAAAAATGGTTTAATTGGTTTCTCGAGGTATGCCTATTTGCACCTAATCCTGAGGACGGTAATATTTATATATTTAGCCTCTGATAGGAGTAGCATGGCCCTTAAACAAGCATACACCTCTACCTGGACACCATGATTTCCTAATGGATTTACCGATGGGCTTCTGGACGTAGTGTACTTCATCCTGCATTCTTGTCTGCGGATCGTGCTGAGACCACGCACGAAGCCCACAGACGGCGAGTTGGTGCTAATAACCAGCTCTGGAGGAGCCCTGTGCCACCTTTTTGCCCTTGAGTTTTCGAATCACGGTGCAGAATTGGTGCTGTGGGACATCAACGGAGAAACTAATGAGGAGACAGCCAAGCTGGCGAGGGCGTAAAGGGCCAGTCAAACGCGTACACGGTGGATGTGAGTGACAAACCTGGAAGATGTACACCGCACAGCCGACCAAGTACGGTAGGAGGTGGGAAGAGATGTGACCTACTTGGTGAACAGTGGCTGGTGAGAGACTCCTGAAATATCCTAATGCCATGGTGGAGGGGACTCTGAAAGTAAACTGCCACGCTCTCTACAGGGTAAGAAGTTTAAATAATATATCAAAAATGGCATCTTCAAAATTCGAACAAATGATATCCACCCTTTTTTTTTTTTTTTTTTTTTTTTGCCATTTGTAAATCTTATGTGTGAGGCTTCCGGTCTCATCTGCTTCCAGCTAGCTGTTCAAAACAGCTCGTTTTGCTGCTTGATATTGGAAACTGGTTTGTCTTATGATATTATTTTAATGTATTATCTTAATTATGCACACAGTGGTTTGTAGAGCAAACAGTTTTACCGTTTACTGCACTTTGCTATTCTTCTGGCTATTTCCCTGTAATGAACCGGAAGTCTTGCACATTCATAGAAAACGGCTTACTTCCGCGTTGAAAAATAAGGTGGATAGGCTAGTCATTTTTTGCAGTGATTTTTACTAGTCCCAGTGTAGATTTTAGAGTATCTTTTGAAGTTCACAGAGTTGTCCAGCTGTAGTCTATCAAATCAATTTTCATATTAATCATATTAAAGCTTGCCCAAAAATTAAAATTAAGGGTAGCTCACCCTTAGGCCATCCAAAATATATCTTTATTAGAACAGATTTGGAAAAATGTAACAAATGACTTGCTCACCAATGGATCCTCTGCAGTGATTGGGTGCCATCAGAATTAGAGTCCAAACAGCTGTTCAGGAAATTTTCATTTTTCAGGTCAACTATTCCTTTGGAAAAATATTCCATTAAGCTTGACGACCAGAAAGTCAAACATACATCCACATTTTCTCCCATGTTCTCCCAGAGAATGAATGAACTGTATACCTTGAATTGAATCTTAGTCATTTTGGATAAAAGTGTCTACCAAATGCATAAATGTATATGTAATGAGTAACAAAACCTCAAATAGGCTCAACAGGCTCAATATATAAAAATGCATAAATAGCCTGAAATAAAATGAATCTTATAAGCTGAGAATGATGAGCATTACTAAAATTGCCATACACTTTGTATTCATGCCAAAGTTTGACAAATGGATGGATTAAAAGTAAATAATGCTGCCTTCCTTCATTGTATTACTTGATATGCATAGAATGCATGATGTAGGAATTACCTGATTACATCCCTTTTGCCTTATTTACAGCCCTTCTCTGATGTAAACATATTATTCCCCCATGAAAGTCTCACTTTGATCCGCTTAATGCAAACAACCGTGACCACGTATAAAGTGGATTAATGCTCACATTGAGCAGTATTTACACATTAGCATTGTGCTGATGTGTGCACTGGATGCCAACCAGTGATGTTGATACTATGGTTTCTTTGCATTTATATATGTATTCAATAGGCAGACATTTCTATCAAAGGCAGTTTACAGTGCAACAACATTAATCAACATTTTATCAGTGTGTTTGTTCCCAGAGAATTGAATCCATGCCGTTGGCAGTGCTAGTATTTGATTTATCATTTGAATATTGAATTATAGTTTTAATTACAGGGTTATGCTGGATTAAAAATGAAATATCAAACATAAAAATTATATTTTGTTTTGCTTTTTTTTTACAGTTATGCTACCCCTGAGTTACATGTGAGCTTTTGATTCATTGTTTGAACGGCTGTTTGGAGAGTTTGATTTATTGTTTTATTATTTGAGCAGCCGTTGTGAGAATTTGATTTCTTTTTTGAGCATTTGAAAATTTGATTTATCATTTTAATTTTGTTAGGGGAAAAAATGAACATACTATGAAAAACATACACCACGTACAACCATTTATAAATATAGGCTATATAATAAATACCATGGAACTACTATAGTAAATTTCTAAAAAGGAATGGCGTTACTTAGGTACTTTTTGTTAGTGCATTGAAATTGTCAGGTCACTCTAAGATCATTATATATTTATTAAATGTATAGTTCACTCGCCCTAATGCTGTTCCAAACTTATGTTATCTTTCTGTGGGAAACAATCTGATGATTTTGGAATTCCACTATTGATAATAATCGTGGTTCTCAGGATCAAAAAGGGACAAAAAACATCATACACAAATACACACTCTGCCAAAGCTCTTTGGTTGTGACATGACTGAACATGTGAGAAATCTCATTCCCAACCGAACCAAATGAGATTTCAGAACTTTGCCTGAGGGGAAGATTATCATCGAATTACGATTTAAATTTCAGTCTCTTCCTCAACAAAGCTATTGTTTGTTTTCAGAAAACATGGAACGTGAACAGATAATATTGAATACTTCAGTTGTGCTGTTATAATGATTTTCATAGAGCCGCATGAACATTCTTATAAACTTTGCAGCTTGTGTTCCACAAAAAAACAAAGATATGGGTTGAAGGTGATCTATGCATTTAAAGGATCTGTTCGCACTTCAATTCAAATTTCCTGATAATTTACTCACCCCCATGGTATCCAAGATGTTCAAGTCTATCTTTTTTAAATCGAAAAGAAATTAACGTTTTTAAGGATTTTTCTCCAAATAGTGGACTTCAGTGGGAATCAATAGATTGTAGGTCCAAACTGCACTTTCAGTGCAGCTTCAAAGGGCTGTACATGATCCCAGCCAAGGAATAAGGGTCTTATCTAGCAAAACAATTGGTCATTTTCAAAAAAAAAAAAACGTATATACTTTTAAACCACAAATATTCGTAGGGTAAATCACTACACTAAAAGTGTAAACTACAGTAAGTAATCCTTGTAGTACTCGACTCGGCTGAAATTTTTGACTAACTTTTTTTTCCATTTCCATTTTTCGGCACTACAGTAAATAATTCTGCCTCATTTATGGCACCACACAGTCTTGCTGTTTTTATAAGAGCTGCCTCTACCCATCAGTGTTTTACTTAAATGACATCTTGCCTTTGCAGCCTGTTTCCATGGGAATCTTGTGGTGACATGTTGCTTTCTGGGTTTAGACAAGTTCATGTACTCGTTCACTGAAACCATGAGGAAGAAAAGAGCAGCCGGTGGTACCATAAATGCTGCTTAAACATCTGGAACACTACCAATTTGACTAGCCTGGACTGGGTATCTTCTAAAAATATATGTATGCATTTAAATATTGTATAATACATATATACATCCAGAATTTAATATATATAGAATTTGAAATAACTCAAATGTGTTGTTTTTGTCTTTGGCTTCCCATTACTTTGAAATGGAGAGTTTGTTAAATAATATTACATTTAATACAATATATGTAAAATAGAATATATGTAAAATATATAAAATAAATATATACATTAAATATATATATATATATATATATATATATATATATTATTTTAGTATGTAATGTTTAATATTTTATAAAATTAAAAATTAATTTAAATTATTAAAAAAAAAAATCCTTTAGAAAATTACTTGAATAAAATCTTATTCACCACAAAAAGGCCTTTAAATACATTTTTAAATTCTCTTACATTTACAGGTTTTCCATAACTGTGGTATAGTATTTACAGCACCCACACACAGACAGTGTTTTCGTTTGTGCAAGAGGCACATAATTTTTACTCATGTTCCATGAGGAAAACAGGATGCAACTGGTAGAGAGATGGGCGGGTCAACACTGATAGAAGAATGCATCAGTTTAACTGACATGACTGTAGATTATCGTGCTTGAAACATACATTCACTCACTCGTTTCCATACGCACAACAAAAGACACCACCACACACTCTACACTGAAGTCACAACAACATTTTCCCAGATCTACATGAAAATGTAGATGAAATTTAATTTTTTTTGTGTGTGAGTGTTATGGTCGTCATTGTAACTCAAAAAGCACTGGAGAAAAACCACCAAAGCAGAGACGTGTTTGAGAGCTTCATCATATCCTTCAATGGGGTTTTATACTGCACTTCACAACAGCGCTAACACAACAACCCAACTCGCTGGGTTCCTACAATACAACGTTAAAAATAAACAAAAAATAAAAGCGAGAATAAACAAAATCATGACACAGAAAACATGACTTCCTTGGAGCAACGAAGAAAAGCCAATCTACTCAAACTTCACGATAATCGTTTTACAGTTTATCAACGAAAACAAAACCACCACTTCACTGGATATGATGAGGCGACTTTTCCAAAGCCTTAGCGTTTAAAAATGTATCACAGCGTGAGCAATTTAACAACAACATCTCTTGACCTTGTTTAACTGTTTTGAATACTTTAACTTTTTTTAATCTAAGATCTATTATGAATTACTCCAAGGCCTTTTTGAGCAGCCAATCGAAACTCTGCTTCTGACTTTTCTCTAGTGTTTCACAAATGAAACGACCATTTAGATAGTTAATTCTACACTGTGCCGTCCAGAGTCTTTCCGATGGTGCTTGAGTTAGCCGGTTTTAGTAATGCATCGCCCTCTAGGTCTTGTTTGTTGCACCTATGGAGGGGGAGACAGAAGAGAAATGAAATGCAATGTATGCAATTATTGCTTCTTTTAATCAGCTCCTTAGCTATGTGTCACTAACTGTCACTTATTCTTTTTTTGGAAGGCATCGACAAAAACCGTGTATGCCAACGGTTATACAACTAGCTCATATTGTAAAACAATTAATAAGAGCCTCTTCATGAACATTTGAGACTGACCCCGTCATTGGTCCATTAGCTGTGCGCTCATTGGACTGCTGGTCAAGTTCTGACAGGAGCTTCAGGATGTTCAGAGCAGCCTGTCCAGAGACAAAAATGCACTGCAGTAAACCAGACACAAGTAGATACAAATACACACACTCTCTTATTAACATATTACAATTTTAAAACTATTTTGTATTTTAATATATTTTCTAATGTAATTTATTGTGATGATGGCAAAAAAGAATTTTCAACTCTTTGGTGTCACATGATCAGGGTTATTACAGATAAACTCAAGAAAAAAAAAAAAAAAAAAAAACAACTTTACTTGAAATGAAACGTTAACCATTTCCAATGCAACATTTCATTTAGTTTCATGATGTACTAAAATAACTATATAAATATATAACTTAGTGCTGTCAAATCGAATTAATCACATCAAAAATAAGTGTTTAAAAGTTGTGTTTGCATAATGTGTTTACTGTGTATATTTATATGTATATATAAATATACACACATACATGTATATATTTAAGAAATGTATGTAATATATATTTATAATACAAATCATTTATATATATATATATATATATATATATATTAATGTGTGTATTTATATACAGAAATGAAAATAAACATGAAATAGAAATCGTTACAAGTATAAGCGGTTGGGGGTTGAAAACTTTTGGAATTTGAAGATCAGGGTAAATTTAACTTATTTTGACTTCTGGGAAACATGTATGCATCTTCTGTAGCCTCTGAAGGGCAGTACTAAATGAAAAAAAATATGATATTTAGCCAAAAAAAGAATTAACACAATGTACACATCTCCATTCTGTTCAAAAGTTTTCACCCCTGGCTCTTAATGCATTGTGTTCCCTTCTGAAGCATCAGTGAACGTTTGAACCTTCTGTAATAGTTGCATATGAGTCCCTCAGTTGTCCTCAATGTGAAAAGATGGATCTCAAAAACACAGTTAGAAAGGGTTCAAATACACAAAAAGTATTTGTGGAACCTGAAGGATTTTTCTAAAGAACAGCAGGCAGTTTAACTGTTCAGGACAAACAAGGGACTCGTGAACAACTATCACTAAACAAAAAACAGCTGTGGATCATTCAGGTAACAAAGTTTTAAGAATCAAGCGTAAATTATGATATGGCAAATATACATAATAGTATTTTTTATTAATATTCTACTTACCATGTCATGGCAGGACTCCACGTCCTTGCCGATGCCATGGCTGATGAGAGGGGGCTGAGAGGAGCAGTTGATCAGAGACACAAACTCATTCTTGTTATTTTTGGGAAAGTCTTTGTATTCAACCTGAATACAAACAAAAGGTACAGATTAGTTGAGCAATGTCACTGGGGTGGATAAGTGTGCTTTTATTGTTATATTCAATACCTGTAAGCCCTGTACAGTGGCCAGGTAGCTGAGCTGTTCGGATGGTCTGGTAAGGGGTCCGTGGGGTCTGTGTGCCAAACTGTTGTTGGTCTTCAGAATACCCTCCGCGGTCGGGGACGTCCCAGCGTACAGCAGCTCATTGGCAATCATGGCCGTTACTGTGGCCTTGGCTGGGTTGGGGGCAGCTGTGCGACCGTAGTCTTTGGCATGGGGTCCCTGGTTGGCACCCACCGCCTGTGCCACCTCAGGCACCATGGGTAAAATGCCAGCAGGAAGCTGCTGATGGCTGAGGAAGGGAACTCTGAAATCCTCTTCCTTATTGACTGCTTTGAGAAAACACAAAAATCAGTTGCTAGCAAGAAATATTCACTAAAATTAACAATGAGCGTGTAATATAATACAGGGAACATATAAATATGACAACATTCATGTGAATACATTTATGACAGTTGAATATGAAAACTGACTACAGAACACATACCTAGAGCAGCTTTTTCCACAGAGCCCGGCTCAAAGAAGGTCACTTTACGTCCATCTCCAGGTTTCTTAGCAGGTGCCTTTACAAAGATAAATGTGAAGTTTATATCTATTTACATTAACATGCAAATGATTCTTGGAATGTATTTTGGAAATGAAGGTTTGGAACAACATGAAAATTAGTAAATGTTCCTTTAATTCTGACTTTTTTTTCTCCGAATTGTTAGATATAAGATCGCAATTCTAAAAACATATTTTTTCCCCTCAAATTTGGACTTCATAGAGATATAAACTCGGAATTGCGAGGAAATAAAAAAACTATGAGATACAAACTCAGAATTGTGGGGAAGAAAAGTCAGAATTGCAAGAAACAAACTCACAATTGTGAGAAGAAAAAAAAAAAGAATTGCAAGATATAAACTCGTAATTGCGAAAAAAGTAAGAAATGCAAGGAAAAAGATCAGAATTATGAGATACAAACTTTGAATTGCGAGAAAAGTCAGAATTGCAAGATATAAACTCAGAACTGCGAGTCAGAACTGGGAGACAAACTCAGAATCGTGAGGAAAAAAGTCAGAAATGTGAGGAAAAAAATTGCAAGACAAAGTCAGAATTGTGAGATATAAACTTGGAATTGCAAGAAAAAAACTGTCAGAAATGCAAGAAAAGAAGTCAGAATTGTGAGATACAAACTTGGAATTGTGAGGAAAAACATCAGAAATGTGAGGAAAAAAGTCAGAATTGCAAGATATAAACTCAGAATTGCAAGAAAGTCAACTGCGAGATATAAACTTGGAATTGCCAAAAAAAAGTCAAATGCAAAGAAAAAAGTCAGAATTGTGAGATACAAACTTGGAATTGTGAGAAAAGTCAAAATTGCAAGATATAAACTTGGAAAAAAAAAATCAAGAAAAAAGTCAGAATTGCGAGACAAATTCGGAATTGCAAGAAAAAGGTCAGAAATGTGAGGGGAAAAAGTCAGAATTGCGTGATGCAAACTTTTTTTCTTGCAAATGTGAGTTTATATTACATAATTTAAAAAAAAAAAAAAAAAAAAAAAAAAAAAAAAGTCGGAATTGCTAGATATAAACACGCGATTACCTTTATTATTGTTTATTTTGTGGTGGAAATGTCTTCCATAATTAAGTACACACCTTAACTGTTTTTTCCTCTCAAATTTTTCACGAAGCCTCTTGTCAGCCCATTGCATCCTTAGACCCCAGTTTGAAAACTCCTGAAGCTACTTCCAACATGTTTTCAATACAAAGTAAATGGTGTTAATAAGCAGGCGCTCACCTTCTCATCCGTTTTCAGTGCCGGTTTGGGTGGTTGTGGCTGAGGCACTTTGAAGCCCAGAAGCTCCAGCATCTTCTCGGCTGCATTTCGCTTGGCCACTTTTTTACTAGGTCCCATTCCCTCTGCATTCTGACCTGCAACTGACACCTGAGTGAGAGAAAAAAGAAAAAGTCAGGACATGTTACTTCCTCAGAAACACTTCAGACAAGAAGCAATTTTGTAGTCTGTAGAAGGAAATGGTGGGCAGAAGAAGAACATGGCCCTCACACAAAATGTGCACTGAACTATTATAAAAGCGCTGAGTCAGAGAACAGAGTCTTCTCTCTGATGGAGTACCTGCATGACAAACTCCCTTCGTCGAGGCAGTCCTCTCTCTGTCACTAAAGTGTACTCAGGCTCTTTTTCTTTCTTAGCCTGCTGGATCTGAGCCAGTCTGCTGATGGGGTTCATACCTTGACCGTACTCAGGACTGGTCTGCAGCTGAGAGTGGGTGCAATTATGAAATGAAAGAAAAAAATAAATTAATTTAAAATAATAATAATAAAAAAAATTATATATACATATATAATTATAATTATATATAATTAACACTTCTTCAGTGCATTTAGATTGAGAATGTGATGAAGTAATGAAGAGCCAATGTCTATGTTGGTATCATCACTCATTTCCATCAATCAATATCAGTTAAAGGAGTAGTTCACTTCGAGAACATACATTTACAGATAATGTACCCCATAATCATGTGTGTTCATGCAAGATGCATCCATTTCTTTCTTCAGTCGTAAAGACGACTTCTATGGTGCCCGCGAGTTTGAACGTCCAAAACACAGTTTAAATGCAGCTTCAAAGGGCTCTAAACATAATTTTCTAAAAAAAAATAATAATACAAATTTATATACTTTTTAACCTCAAATGCTCATCTCGTCTAGCTCTGTGATGCGCATGCGTACTCTGTGTATTCCGGGTCAATACAGTTAGGTTATGTTGAAAAACTCCCATCTCATTTTCTCCTCCAACTTCAAAAATTTCCTACATTTACCTTTTTTATATAGGGTGTTTGACCACTTTCGCACGTTCATTTGGAGAAGAAAATGGGATGGAAGTTTTTCGACATACCCTAACTGTATTGACCAGGATAATACAGAGTACGCATGTGCATCGCAGAGCTAGTCAAGGCGAGCATTTGAGGTTAAAAAGCACATATGTTTTTTTTTGTTGTTTTTTTTTAGAAAATGACCAATCGTTTCACTTGATAAGACCCTTATTCCTCTGCTATAGGGCTGGGCGATATGGCTGAAAACTGTATCACGATATCAGTGTTTCATATCGGTCGATATCGATAATTATTGATATTTTTTATGACCCATTTAAAATAAGGACCAGAAGAAAAATATATTACATTTAAAATATATTAATAAAATATATTACAAACCGTTTACAGTTTCGATTATCTGTAAAGAGTCGTTTCCCCTGTTAGAAGGAAAAAATCAAGTGATTGCGCCGGCGCCGCACGCGCACACACAATCAGCCAAACATATGGGAAAAAAAAAAAAAAAAAAAAAAAAAAATCACACTGCTTAATCGTTATCAACGTACTGCCGTGATATTATGCCAAACATTTTTTATGTGGATATTGTAATGCGATAAGTACAAAACCAGGTTTACATAATAAATAATATTTCAGCATTCAAATACATCTTGAATACAGAGACACTGGATTCGTGTCGTATGAGAGACCCAATGTTAGTTTCAGTTTCGCTTTAGCCTAAACGGTTTCGTTTTTGCTTGTCCCCTAGCTTCTTATATTTTTCATTCTTGTTCTTTTCTAAATACTGTTAAATTGAAATGATTTTTTGTGGAGTGAGGGGAACTAAAATAGCCTAGCCTATGTTTACAGTGTATTGTAAATATTTCGCGATCTGGTGTCTTTCTGAATGTAATAATAAAATGCGACTTAACGTTATAGGCCTACGCGATTTATCTTTTTTCTCTCAAAAATGCAATTTCATTTTATTTTAACCATCCAGAAAACGTTTTAAAGCGTGTATAAGCTTTTTATAACCTGGCTTCTCGACCGTGCTAAGCGGAAGCATGTCTTTGGCTATATGATATGCCACTGCCTCCATTATATCTTTGTACTGTTTAGATTCTTTGTCATAAGGCACTGATGCAGAGTACCTCTCCATTGTGGTCTGCTGCTTGTGCGGTGTTGCAGCTACAGATGTTGTTGGTTGAATACGGCTGTGCTCCAAAGGGTGGTACATCAAGTTCGTGGTATTACCAGTCTTGGCGGGGACGACGGTCTTGCATAATTTGCAGACGACATTGGTCTGACTACGGTCAGACTTGTAATATCCAAAAAACTGCCATACTGGCGAGCTGACTTTTCCTCTTTTATTTACAATTTCCTCGCTCGCTGCGGCACTCATTTTCTGCTTATGAAGAGGAATCCAGCAGACCAGCACGAGACAACGATATGGCGCAACCAAAATTGATATTGTTACATGATTGGCTGTTAGCGTGTCTCTCCCTACGTTGCTAGGTTACCAGAGAGCGAGTGCCTTTGTTAATGCAACCAAACTTGCTTCGCAACCTCTGTTTTCTTCCCACGAAGAATAAAAAATATCGAACGTTTTATCAAACACATTTTTTATTGATATCGATCACGTGTCTATCGCGATACATATCGTTATCGTTTTATCGCCCAGCCCTACTCTGCTAGGATCGTTTAGAGCCCTTTGAAGCTGCATTTAAACTACATTCTGGATGTTCAAACTCGCAGGCACCACTGAAGTCCACCATATGGAGATAATTTCTGAAAAGTTTTCCTCAAAAAACTATTTCTTTATGACTGAAGAAAGATTTGGCGTCAGTAAGGTTTTTTTTTTTTTTTTTTTAAATGAATACTTTTATTTAGCAACAGCACATTAAATTGCTTAAATGTGACAATTCTAATGTTCTATTTCACATTAATGCTGTTCTTTTGAATTATCTATTAATCAAAGAATTCTGAAAAAAATGTTTTTACAAAAAATATTAAGCAACACAAATGTTTTCAAAATTCATAAAAAATGTTTTTTGAGCATGAAATCAGCACATTAGAATGATGCATGCAGAATCAACTGACACTGAAAGCTGAAAATAAATTAAATTTTAAAATATATCCAAACAGAAAAAGTTATTTTCAATTGTAACAATGTTACAGTTTTACTGTATTTTTCTGCAAATAAATTTGCCTGGTGAGCCAAAAAAAAAAAAAAAAAATACTAATAATAAATGTTCTGACCCCAAGCTTTTAAATGGTAGTATACAGACAGAGCAGAATATAATAAATACAATGATAACTACTACTATGTACACAAAATTAACACTATATTACACAAATATTTACACAAAAACATATAGAATATTTGAAAATGAACAATGAATTATCCATAAAGGCTGTTGGTAGATTCTGGACTAAAACAAAGCTAATTGGCCACAATCTGGCACAATTATTGACCAATTATGGAATCTCTAAATGAGATATAATGAATATAATGACTAAAAAAAGGTGTTTAACGTCCCAGACTGATCTGTCACTACAAAGAATCATCTAACTTGGTGCTTTTTTAAATACATAAAGGATTAACATATTACATTTTAAGCCAAAAGACTGAAAATCAGTTACTTTTTACTTAATATTTATTAGTAAAGATGTGATCCGTTTTTTGAGTTTCCGAATCAGCACAACACTCTGGCCATCAAGCTAATTCAGCAAGTCTAAATCATCACCTACCTTAATAATGGATTTGCTTTTCTTTTTAATACGTAGTGGTATCTTGTCAGTGACAGGTAGTTGAGGCAGTTTGCGGAGCTCCTCCAAGACAGCAATGGCAGCTAATTTCTTGGCGATCTTCTTACTTTTGCCCTCACCCTCCCCTGAAAACTCGCCCACAGTTACCCTCACCACAAAACTCTTCATGTGGGGAGGCCCAGTCTCTTTTAGCACCTGTATATAGTGAAGACCGTTAAAGAAAAGCAAGCAATTTTGTGCATTTTTTATGTACTTGTAGCCTAAGCATGATGGGTTTATGACATACCTCAAAATTCACAGGCATGTTGCGCTTCAGTGCAATCTCAAACACTTGGCTGATCTCTGATTTGTTAAGGTTTTCTTGTACTGGCTCTTCTTTCATCTACGGAATGAACATGTATTTTCAGTCATGATTTAATAGTACAGACTAAATGTATTTTGGTTCAAGATTTCACAGCAGCTTTTTTGGAAGAATAATCTACTGACAGCCCTTCATCATAGTAGTATGAACTCTCACCTCAGCTAGTTGCTGCATTATTGGCTCTTTCTGCAGATATTTGATAGCTTTAGCCGCAGCGTCATGTTTGGCTGCTTGACGCGTGCGGCCCTTGCCGTGGAATTGTTGCCCACCGATAGACAGCTCCATATGATACAGTACTGGCCCCACAGGAGGAAATGGGTAGTAATAACTGATCAAAAGAAAAATAAACAAAACTGTATATAATATAATCATATAATCACAAACAGCTATCATATTAACCAAAATATCTATTGTGCATCATTCAATAAGAAAAAGGAATGGATAAAATAGGCATACTGCTGCATGGAGCGTGCATAAGGGCCTGGTGCTCTGATGTTGTAGTTGAATGCTGGTCTCATCCCCTGGTAGGCATCTATAGGTTTGTAGATAGGCTTCTTGCCCAACTTCATACAAAGTGCATTAAGCTCCACAGTGTGGGTTACATTATCTGCATAAGAAAGAAACATGTCAAACAGTTGATTGCATGGATAACATTCATGAGGTTCAACCTATTAATCTAAAAACAGTATGTTGTAAAATATTATTACAATTTTTCCTGTGATGCAAAGCTACATTTTTACCATCATTACACTAGTCCTCAATATCACATGATCCTTCAGAAATCATTCTAATATACTGATTTGGTGCTCAAGAAATATTTTCTATTATTATTCATGTTAATGCATTACTGTCATTCGTTAACATTAGGTAATATATTAACTAACATCAACATTAAACAATACATTTACTACAGTATTTATTCATCTTTGTTAATGTTAATTAATGTTAATTAAGTTAATAAAAATAGTCATTCATTGTTTGTTCATGTTGGTTCACAGTGCATTAACTAATGTTAAAAAAACACAACTTGTGATTTTAATAATGCATTAGTAAATGCTGAAATTAACATTGAGATTAATAAGTGCTGTAGAAGCATTGTTCATTCTTAGTTCATGTTACTTAGTTCAACTAATGTTAACTAATGAACCTTACTGTAAAGTGTTACCACCAATGTTAATGCATTAACTAATGTTAACCAAATATGACCAAAACATTTGTATTTATTAACCTTTGTTAATGTTATTTAATAAAAATCCCAACTAATAATTGTTCGTTCATGTTAGCTTGGATGATATTACAATCAAATGATATTACCAGATAATACTTTTGATTTAAATAATATATTAGTAAATGCTGGAATTAACAATTACTAAGATAACAACTAAAATGAGAATTTGTTAGTTCATGTTAAATTAATTAACACATTAAACCTTACTGTAAAGTGTAACCTAAAAATCTTTTGTAATATTTAAATGTCTTTACAGTCACTTTCTGAATATATATACTAATATATACTAACTAAAAAAAACAAAAAAAAAGACAAACTTGCTGACCACAAACTTTTGAACAGTACTGTCAATGCAAAATAAATAAATAAATAAAAACTATTATATACTGTACACTACATCATAAAAGTAACCGCAAACTAAACCAAAAAGACATATTTAAATTTAAAACAGGAGGAAAGTAGACATTCATTTGGAATTTTATAGGAACGGTTCATCCAAAATTTAAAAAATTTGGTATCAACTACTCACCATGTATGACAAGTACTTCATGTGACTATATATTTGAAGTTTTTAAAACAGATATATCAAATGCTGTTTCTGGACAGTTCAATTCCAACCCTGCTCCAACACACCTGCCTGTAATTTTCAAGTAATTCTAAACACCCTTGTTATGGTTGATGGTTCAGGTGTGTTTGATTAGGTTTTGAGCTCAACTCTGCATACTAGCTACCCCTTCTCTAAAACAATACAAATCATACAGACTTCTTTTACAATATTTTTTGCCTTTTTTAGGGCTTGATGCCCCAATTTAATGGAAGCCAGTTTCTGCCATGAAATAAAAAAATAAAAAAGGTAATTGCCTTTTTATTTCAAAATTCAAACTTTTTTCTTCGCTATTATGGAAAAGAGTTAGAATTTCGAGATAAACACTTGCAACTCAGGACAAAAAAAAAAAATTGAATTGTGAGGTTTTGACACTGAGAAAATGTTAACATGAGAAGATAAGGTGAAAAATATTGCACGTACACTCTGAGCCCTTGTAGATCCCACCTAGGTTCTTGCCTGGGTGGCGGGGGCTTCTGTGACTGGGTTTGGGGAGAGTGGTTTGGGCGAGAGCACATGTTGCTGCTGAGTGCTGGGCTTTTTTGATACTGGTCCCCTCTGCATCCCAGTGCTGATCCCCCAGAGTTAACCGCACTGAGAAAATCTGAGCAACACACAACATCAGAAAGTTCAGACAGGCAGGAAGAGACAGTTTTGAGAGTTTGTATATACATTAAAGTGCCAAGTCTTACCTTGGAGTGGGCTGGTCCTTGTTCACTGAGCAGCTTGTATTCAGGTTGGATCTTATTGTAACGTGCTAACTCATTTACCAGACACATAGGGGTCTTCTCTTTAGGGTTTGCCATGTTAGATACTAGGGGAAAACATTAAAAGATTCAATCAAGAAGGAAACATTTAAAAACTCTTTTTATATCAATACCAAAAATAATTTTTGATATCAGGAAATAACCAGGTCCAGATCGTTCAAAAGTTTGGGATCAGTAATATTTTTTATGGTTTTAAAAAAGTATCATATGCTCACTAAGTCTGCATTTTTTTTTATTAAAAACACAAAAACAGTAATATTGTGAAATCTTTTTACAATTTTAAGGAACTGTTTTCTATTTTAATATATTAAAAAGTGTAATTTATTCATGTGATGCAAAGCTTAATTTTCAGCATCATTACTCAAGTCATCAATGTCACATGATCCTTCAGAAATCATTCTAATATGCTGATTTGCTGCTCAAGAAACATTTCTTATCATCAATTTTGATACCAGTTGTAGTGCTTAATATTTTGGTGAACAAAGAAGAGCATTTATTTAAAATATATAATATTTTGTAACATTATAAATACCGTTACTGCTACTTTTGATTAATAATATGCATCCTGTCTGGAAAAAACAAACAAACAAAACAAACCTTACTGATCCCAAACTTTTGAACAGTAGCATTAGTTTTTTTAGCATGTTTGAGATAAAAGACCATTTTTATACCAGTTATCAGATTTTATTATCTTTTGTTGTTTTGTTATTGATATTGAAAACAGCTGTGCTGCTTAACATTTTTAGTGAATAGGAAGTTAAAAAAAAAAAAAAGCATTTATTTATAATAGAAATCTTTTTTTATTTACTGTCAAATTTGATCAAAGTTATGCATTCTTGCTGAAAAAAAAATATTAATTTCTTTCAAAAATAAAGAAAACTTGCCAACCACAAATTGCAAATGTGTAGCATATTTTTTTTTCAGCATGTTCTGAGATAAAAATGCAAATGTAGTACCATTGTTGTCAGATTTTTATGGAAGCCCATTTCCACCACTGAATTAAAAAAAATAAATTAATTAAAAAAAAAAAAAAAAAAAAAAAGTAATTGCAACTTTTTTTCCTCGCAGTTGTGAGTTTACATCTCGCAATTCTGACTTTTTTTCTCGGGACTGAGAGATATAAACTCGCAATTGTGAGCTATAAAGTCAGAATTGTAAGATAAAAACTCAGTTTTTATCTTAAAACTCAGGCCCTTTTTTCTCTGAATTGCATTATATAAACTTGCAGTTGCAAGTTATAAAGCCAGTATTGCGAGACAAACTCACAATTGTGACCTTTTTTTCTCAGACTTGTGACTTTTTATCTTGGAATTCTGGACTTTATAACATGCAACAAAGATAAACTCAATTTTGAGAACATAGTCTTTTTTCCCCTCAGAACTAGACTTTATAACTCAAAATTGCAAGTTTATATCTCACAATTCTGATAAAAAAAAAAATCAGAATTGCAAGTTACAAACTTGCATTTGCGGGGAAATTTTTTTTGTTTGTGCAATTCTGACTTTATTTCTTGGGATTGACAGTTTATATCCCGCTATTCTGATTTTATAATTCAAAATTGTGAGTTTATGTCTCGCAATTCTAGAAAAAAGTCAGAATTAAGTTTATATCTCAATTCTGAGAAAAAAAATCTGAACTGCAAGATCCAAACTCGCATTTCCAAAAAAAAAAAAAAAAAAAAAAAAAAAAAGGTCAGAACTGTGAGTTTATTTCCTGTTATTCTGATTTTGTAACTCAAAATTGTGAGTTTATATCTCACAATTCTGAGGAAAACTGCAAGATTACAATTACTCGCATATACGGCCTTCCATATATTTTACTGGTGAACTGAAATATTAAAAACTATCCATATGAGATTTCTATATGGGCCTGGGCGTATTTGAATAATTCAAATGTACAAACCGTCAAGTCCTAGATAATGCTTTTTATCTAAAAATGCTTAGAGCAGTGCATCACCCACCTGTGGGGTTGCAAAAGGGCGTGGCAGAGGCGGAAGGCAGGGCGGAGTTTCGGAGCGGGTGACTGGCACTCTCTGAGGGTAAGGGAGCAGCGGCACAGGGAATGCTGAACCCGGGTTGGGGCGGGGCCAGCTGTAAAGGGGGGGCACTGGCTGCAGTGTTGCCAGGCGCCTGGAACTGAAGCTGTGACATTCTGATTGGCTGGTAGGAAGGTGGGTTGTTTAAATAACCAGGTATAGACTTTGCAGTCAGGTAAGAAGAGATCTTCACAAAAAAGAATTGTATGTGAAAGAGAATGACACAGTGAAGGTTTGTAAAGTGAAAGACGACTGCAAAGCTCTACCTGCAGAGAGGAAAAATGAAAAAGATTGTGATTAGTTATAGCTATTTTATGGTTAATAAAGTAACCAAAAGATTATCTGCATTTCCAAAAAAGAAAACACCAGTGCTAAAGCAAAAGAATAATGGTTAATAAAGAATTTGGTACGCTTAGATTTATTTGTGAACAGTTTGGGTGAATAAATGATTCTTATTCACCTGCTAACAAAACAACAACGACTTAGGAGAACTTTTAACGATCTAACACTGCCGTGAAATTCAGTATCAGTATCATGATATTACAGTGATTTTAAAACAGTACTTAATTAAAATGATCCACAAAGAGTGCAGGTTATTTAAGCTCAAGCATAAGTTTAATTTAACCCTGTAAAGCCTGACGTATTAAATAATTCTATTTTTTTATTAAAAAAAAAAAAAAAAAAAAAAAAACTAAGGTTATTAAATGAAAAAAGTGCATGTGGGTTTTATGTTTTGTATCATATTTGATGCATTAGGCTTTTACAGCTTATATATATTATGATATAAGAGAATATGGAGTTCACACCTGAGAAGGAAAAATATATCTCCCAATAATATTTAAAACCTTAGTTTCATAATCAAACTCTGTGGAGATCGAAACATTATGCAATGCAATACAACGATGATTCTTAAAACCCTGATGTATCATATTTGAGACTTACACTACCAAAAGAAGTTTCTTCTGATCACAAGCCTGCATTTATTTGATCCAAAGTACAGTAAAATTTTGAAATATTTGTACTATTTAAAATAACTGCTTTCTACTTAAATGTATTTTAAAATGTAATTTATTCCTGTTATTTTAAAACTGAATTTTAAGCATCATTACTCCATTCACGTGATCAGAAATCATTCTAATATTTTGATTTCCTGCTCAAAAATCATTTATTATATGTTGAAAACAGCGGAGTAGAATTTTTTCAGTTTTCTTTAATTTTCCTAAAAACAATATTGTAAGGATAATCAAGTAAACTTAAGTTGCATTAGTCCAGTAAATGTTCTCTTGTAATATTACTAAGTTATTCTTAGGTTTCCTAGAAATTATTAACGAAATACTGTGTACCACAAACTTAAGGTAGACATTTTTATAATTATACAAAGATCTTTTTACTTGTTTAAAAAAAAAAAAAAAAAAAAAAAATCAACTATCAATCAAAATCATGATTTAAGTAGTAAGTAGTAGATTGTGCCCAATTTTTTTTCCAGCAAGGTTTTAATCATAAAGCAGTGGAAATCATAAAGCATCATATTCCAGTAACATGGCAACAATCTCTTATTGGCTGACAATTCCTGGAAACCTGAAAAACAGCACAAGATCAAAAGACCTGGCCTTTGCAAAAAAGTTGTGACAAAATAAAACATGCATTAATACTACACCGTCACTTAGATTAAACTGATCATTCTACAAATGACCTCAGCACAGTTTGAACATAGTATGTAAATTATTATCTGACCTACTACACTTCAGCATGCACAGTTTATGATTTATTATACGCTGGAAATATGAACAGAAAAATAAATATCAGCTGTCAAGACTCCTCCTACCTTTTGCACAAGTATCAAAGCCAGCGATATACACATACAAGCGCTATAAATACAGCAAGCATGGCATAACCAAATCAGCCCCGTTTATATAATTGTATATGTGTTTTTTCGTGAAAAGCCGTTGTGACAATTTACGATAAGATCCATTGAGATCAATATGAATGGCTCGAGCTAACACACTAGCAGTTCGCGCATCTCCACAAACGCCGGCTGAATAAAGCTCACCTCGGTTTATTTCTCTCCGGTTGTGATTTACTCCATGAGTTACGATGTTAAAGTGTAGTGTCTGTTCGGTTTCGTCCTGTTTTAAGGGGTTCTGGACTGGTTTAGTATGAAAATACGGGGAAGAGGTAGAGAGGGTGAGTGTAGACAGGGCAAACACTAAAGAGAATAGCCCGATATTTTCCGCCCCTGCCAGGAAATGACATCACGACAGTCATTTGTGGGGTAAAAATGATGAAAAACGTGTTTTTAATAATTGATTCCTACATTAAATTGCTATTCGGCTTTTTAAGTAGTCTTGTGTTTAAACACAAGTGTGCATCTGCAGAGGTTTGTGGCGTGGTTAGGCGGGCCTTATGTTACAGTGGTGATGGTGGGTGGAGGGGCTGGTAACCCAATCCTCTCACAAACATGTTTTGGACACTCCTGAAGCACACTTTATCATTTTGAAATGCTGTTTATTGGTGAAATTGAGACAGTTTTGTTATTTTTAATGCAACTGTGTTCAAGCATTTCTGACAGGGTTGTTTTGTATGTATACCATGAAAAAATAACAAATTACATTATCATTAAAATAAAAAGAAACTCAGCTTATTTTGCCTCTGTATAAAAAAGAAAATATATTTATAAAACGCTACTGTTTTTTTTGTTTGTTTGTTTTTTTTACAGCTTTTTCCCATTTGAAGCGTGAAGAGTGGCCATTGCCAGAGAACTTTGTGGGGATTGGTGATGTATTCATGTGGTTCACAACATCATAAACATCCAAAATTCATCTTAAGTAACAGTCAAAGTGACATATTTCAAATCCATGTCAGTAGTTATAAATTGATGCATTAATGACTTAGTTTCCAGTGCGTTGTATGTACCTAATCGTGGCTAAAACCTTTATTTCTCACATATATACACACACACACACACGCACACACACACACACACACACAACTAGGAGATATAATTATTGCTGAAGCATTTCCGACAGTACGTAATACTTTATCACATTGTGATAGGAAAGATTTGGTAGAAGTCTTGCATAAATTAGAGTCCTGAGAGTTGGGGTTAAAACGAAGGTTTAAAGGTTGTACGCCTGTCGGATGTTGAGTGTGTCTTTCATCATCAGGTCTCGGAGTCTCCATAATGCGTCGGCCATCGTGGTGTGAGCGCCTTTGCTTTTCAGCCAGTGAGTAGGGAGACGGCTCTCCTGCTCCCTAGTGAGACGACAGTCCTTTCTTTGTGCTGAATGAATGAAAATTAGAAAGTAAACATTTTTAAAAGGTATATCAACCATTTTCTAACCATTTTAAATTGTCATTTATTCCTGTGATGCAAAGCTGAATTTTTTTAGCAGTCATTACTTCAGTCTTCAATGTCACATGATCCTTCAGAAATCATTGTAATATGCTGATTTTGTGCTCAAGAAACATTTCTTACTATCATAAGTGTTGAAAACAGCTGTGCTGTTTAGTATATTCATAAAAACTCAATACATGATACATTATTTTCCATTTCAAGTTCAAAAGAACAGAATTCATTTTAAATCTTATGTTATTATATGTCTTTTCTGTCACTATTGATCAATCTAATGCATTCCAGCTAAATAAAAGTAGGGTCATTCTGTGTCAAATCAACCAAATTTCAAAAACTTCCCCGGCTCAAATTTGAGGAAAGATAGACATGTAGTGACGAAAGCCAAAATATTAAATGTCATGGATGAATATTTACTGAGTAATCCACTATTTTGTAGAGGGAGGTCAAAATGGCAGTTTTCACCTGAGATTTAGTCTCTAGTTACAGGTGGTTAAAAATGACTTCAGAAAGATGGCAGCATCATAATTTTATTTTTACACAGAGATTGGTAGTTCTATTAGTAAAATCTATTGACTTTAGCAATCTTTGTTGCATTATGTGCTAATGGTGACCATTCAAAAATGGGGAAACGACACTTTTCAAGTTTTTCTCCTAGGTTTGCATGCCTGTAACTCAAGAAGTATTCAAGATATCTTAATGCCCTTTTAGATATTAACAAACTTTTCTTGTGGCATCTTTATTTTTAATGAGATTCGGTTCCAGAGATATTGGAATTTCAATATGGCTCCAGGAGTAAATCGTTAAAATGTACACATTTTTAGTGGTCAAAAACCAAATGTGGGTCAGTTTGAAAAAATATGATAACTTCTTTTCTTTTAAAGAGAAACGTCTAATGAACAAATAATATTAAAATTAGAAATGTATCTCGGTTCTTTCTGCCAATACAACTGCATCTGAGTGCCATAAATATTCTTTTTCCAAAGTTTGTGTGTCTATAATTCAAGTATTAAAGATATCACAATATGATTTTAGATTCTAGTTCTTCATAAACTTTTCTTTTGGAATCTTCATTTTCAAGGCCCTACATCATTCAGTCCCAGAGATATGGGGATCTCAATAAGGCTCCATGTCCAGATTGTTAAATATTACCCATTTTCAGTGGTTTAAAACCAAATGTTGGTCACTTTGTGTACAGCTGAAACTTATTTTATTTAAAGAACAATGTCTAAAGAAGAAATAATGTTAAAATTAGAATTGTATCTTGTTTCCATCTATCAAAACAATTGCATAGAACATACCTGTTTGAGTCTCATAAATATTCTTTTTCCGAAGTATTAAAAGTTATCTTAATATGATTTTAGCTTCTTTTTAAGAGATATCGAGATCTCAGTGCAGCTCCAAATTTAGTATCCTACCCATGATCAGAAGCCAAATGTAGTTGTCTTTATATAGAGGGATAGAGAGGAACAAGATACAATTCCAATTTAAACATTATTTCTTCTTCAGACATTGTTCTTTATATAAAATAAGTATCAACTGTATACAAAATGACCAACATTTGGTTTTTGACCACTGAAAATGGGTAACATTAAACAATCTAGACATGGAGCCACATTGAGATCCCCATATCTCTGGGACTGAACGATGTAGGGCCTTGAAAATTAAGATTCCAAAAGAAAGGTTTATGAAGAACTAGAATCTAAAATCATATTGCAATATATTTAATACTTCTTCAGTTATAGGCACACAAACCTTGGAAAAAGAATATTTATGGCACAGACAGGTATGTTCAATGCAGTTGTCTTGACAGAAAGAAACAAGATACATCTCTAGTTTCAACATTATTTGTTCTTCAGACATTCCTCTTAAAAAGAAAAGTAGTATCATATTTTTTCAAACTGTCCCACATTTGTTTTTTGACCACTGACAAAATGTACATATTAACAATTTACTCCTGGAGCCATACTGAAATTTCAATAATCTCTGGAACCGAATCTCAGAGAGCATTAAAAATAAAGATGCCAAAGGAAAGTTTGTTAAGACCCAATATCTTAAAGGGCATTAAGATATCTTTAATACTTCTTGAGTTACAAGCATGCAAACTTTGGAGAAAAACTTGAAAAGTGCTTTTTTACCATTTTTGAATGACCACTATTGGCACATTATGCAACAAAGATGGCTAAAGTCAACAGATTTTACTAATAGAACTATCAATCTCTGTGTAAAAGTAAGGTAATGATGCTGCCATCTTTTTTTCCGTTTTTACCCCCCTGTGAACTTAGTATTTTTTTTTATTTTTCAATAATATAATAATAATAATATTTTGGCTCTCATCACTATACATGTCAATCTTTCTTTAGAAAAAATATTAGCAAAATCAAAGCCAGGGACCTCTGGTTGATTTGACACGGAATGACCTAGTATTAATTTTGGTCAAATTAAGACACTTCTGAACGGTAGCATGGCTGTTTATAACTTCAAAAGGAACACATAAAACATCTCTCATATGCAATTCACAGGCAAATCTTCTTTACCCTTAAGGCTCTGGTCCCACTTGCTAATAGTGGAGGATTCAGCACTAAGGCCCTCAATGTACTTCAAATAAGCTTCTGAATGCAGAAGACGCTGAGGTTTTGGAGGCGGGGCAACAAAAATAGGCGGGGTTGGCTGCTGCTGGCCTGGTTGACCTTGACCTGGATATGGTGGAGGAGCTTGTTGCCCTGGCCCATATGCACCCATCTGAGAGGACAAAGAAAGGGAAATTAAAGACAGATGACAATCTGCATCTGGTTTAGCGACTACTGAAAGTTACATGACCATGTTCTTCACCTGCATGCCATAATGGTTTCCAGGACCAGGACTTCCAGCCATGCCGTTCATTCCTGGGCCCATCACACCTGAGTAGGAAAACAAAAATAGATTAAACCTCAACACCTGTGAATAAGACTGCAAATAATGTGTTCTGATTGAATAAGTAAATATCGTTTCTATGAGTTACATTTTCCCCAAGCAAATTGTGTTTGTATGAAACAAAGACTTAGTGAAGTCAGTCAGTGGAAAAGTGGAGGTGACAAATCATGTGTAGAATTAGATTAAGAAAGTGTGAAGTGAGACACTGAGGGGGAAAAAAAAAAACATTAGCGTGTTAGTTGTGTTGTGTGAATATTCCCACCCTATGAATTAGATACAACTAAAATTAGACCATGCAGAAATACTGATATTATTTAATACAAACCATTTCTTCATTCACTAAACCAATGTACAAAAAAATCGGCTCTGTTTTAAAACCAAATAAGCTGCCTTGCTGTCCAGGCAGCACTCTAGTTTTTGAAACAAAGCCATGATTTCAAACCAAGAAAGCAAAACAGATTTCCTATTTTTTAAAATTTGGATCGGAGCTGGTCAGAAGATCTTCGGGTGGGGTTTCTGGCTAATCGGAGTGCTTCTTACCCGGATGGGGCATACCAGGGTACCCGGCCATGCCTGGTAGAAGGTAGTGCTGGGAAGGCAGCTGGGGCACCCCCATGGGATGAGGTGGTGTGCCACCCATGCCCATCATGCCCTCAGAAGGACCCTGCATAGGCATGTAGGGTGGGCCATAATTTCCCATCATGCCTTGGGTGAGGAGAAGATAGCACAAAAAAAAGATCCATGCATTGATGACATGCAGTTGTCTAACAAGTCATGCAACTACAAAATAACAGTCATATCAATGTCAAAGTAAGTGTGAATTTTTTAAATGTGGTTAATATGTAAAAAAAAAAAATAAATAAATAAATAAAAAGAGCTCTACATATTAACAGGTTAATAAAAAAAAAGGTCGTCATGCAAAATGAAAAGCATAAATGTGAAAAAGAACGTGGCAATATACCAAACCAAAAATAAAAGTGTGCATACAGTACAAACAAAAGGCATACAGTGAAATGAACTGAATCATCTCTAATGGGGCACACTTTTGGTATGGGGAAGATAGAGACATGATTGATGAGTTGAGGTTTTAGATGGTTTAAATATATGAGAATTGTCGGAGGGTGCCCGGACGCTGCGTCTGTCTCTTTCAGCAAAGGTGGGGGCGATTTGGCGTTACCTGGCACAGGTGGCATGGCCTGGTTTAGCATCCCCATAGCGCTTGGGGGAGGTACCACCCCCATCATTGAGCCGACTGGGGTACCTGCTCTTGGGGAAGCCTGCTGCTGCTGTTGCTGCTGAAAGACCCTCTCCCGTTCCTGCTGCTCTACCAGTTTAGCTGCCCGCTCTGTAAAAACATTAATAACTTAATTACAGACTCTTCGGTATGTGGTGGTATTAAGCAAATTGTGAATTAGAGAAAGTTTCCATATAGAAACAGTCGGCAAAGTCGGCATACTTTGTGCATGGAGGAAAACTAATCCTAGTTACCACAGTAATTATTTTCTGTGAGGAAAATGAACCGCTTGGCACCTTTAAGAAGGACAAATAATCTAAATAATAAAAAAAAAAAAAAATCCCACAAAGAAAAGTCTGCTGCAGACATTCAGATGTGAGGTCACAAATGCATTTCTTATCTTGTGACTGAACTGGTTCTATTCATTGCAGTGTCTTGTAAAAAATGGACTGGACATTTATCTAATAATGAAATATAAGACGAGCGTTTGACATTAAAAAGTATATAAATTGTATTATTTTTATGAAAATAACTGATCATTTCACTGGATAAGACCCTTCTTCCTCAGCTGGGATCGTTTGAAGCCACATTTAAACTGCATTTTGGAAGTTCAAAAAAAATCGGGGCACCATAGCAATCCATTATATGGAGAAAAATCCTGAAATGTTTTCCTCAAAAAACATAATTTCTTTACGACTGAAGAAAGAAAGACATGAACATCTTGGATGACAAGGGGGTGAGTACATTATCTGTAAATTGTTGTTCTGGAAGTGGACTTCTCCTTTAATAAGCTTTCCATTGATGTATGGTTTGTTATGATAGGACAATATTTGGCTGAGATACAACATCAAGACAAGATCAACATACAAGATCCATTGGTGAGGAAGTGATGTAATACTAGATTTCTCCAAATCTGTTGCAATGAAGAAACAAACTCATCTACATCTTGGATCACTTGAAGTGCACTATGGCAATCAGGGCTAGAGCAACTTCTCAGGAAGGGTTGAGAACATACCTTCATATTCTGCCTTCTTAGAAGCTTCCAGGTTCCTCCATTCTGTGCCCACTAGCCGGCTCAGCTCTCCAAAGGAGAAATCAGGGTGACGAGCCTTTATAATAGCCCTCACTTCACTGCTAAACAGGATGTAGCCACTCATGTTGATCTTTCGCTTGGCTCCTTCCTTTTTGGACATACCCTTAATCTTTGGTGTGGACTGTGCATAGCAAACGGGTGTAAAGAAAATGTCAGCTATTGTTGAATATAAAAAAAGCTATGGAGAATAGAAGTTGATAAACTTAAAACTAAACAGCTGAAGATTTTGAATATATGATTATATACTGAATATGATGACTATCAGAAAACAATGGATGTAATGGATGCATGCAAAACTGGACAGGATGAGTGATGACTGATTTCTTGGGAGATTAGAGTACCTGTGGTGGTGTATAAGGCATATCCATGTCACTTGTTGTGGATGCCTGACTGGGTGGCATTGAGGGCGTCGCTGCTGCTTCCTCATCATCATCGTCCATGTCATCCATATCTTCATCCAGATCCTCCATGTCTGCAAACTTAGCCTCAAGCTCCTCAATCTTCTTATCCAGCAGGGGGGACGGCACTTTCTGGGGCACGATGGGTTTTCTGAAAATTAATTTAGAGCATCAGTTAGTCGCTAAACTCAATCAACCATTTTGAGCCTTTGTTTGAGGTCTGGCACATACATTTTTAAAAACAGCAATTAAGACATACTAAGGAACTTTCGAATAACCTCTTCACATAAACACATTCTGGGTGTAACACATACTGCCTACTAAAAGTAAGGTAGGAAAGTAAAAAGCACCTAAAGTAGAAGATCTCATCATCAACCACTTTGGCTGAGAGGGAGAAGCGTTTAAGGGCTTTAAACTTCTTCATCTGCTTTTCACTCTCAATGTAGCGACTTTCAAACAGGAGCACGTCTTCTTCAGGACACTCAGTTGGTCTGCAGGACAGGAAGTCCTTAAAAGAGGAGACCACACATTTCCCTGTGAAAAGAAAGAGAATAGATTTAAATAGAATAGTTTAAAACAAGGAGTTAAAATGAAAATGTTCAAGCACTTAATCAGCTGTATAAATCCCATTTGTGGGAATGCACACTCTTAAAAGTTTCAGCATGATACATTTGCTACTGGATCTGCAATGATTTATTTCACTTGGCTGCTTTTTGTTCATACTCGAGCCAAGTGATCCCGCACTGATTCAATTATGCATTCAGGGCTCTGAGGTGGCTAGTTTTATACTATAAAATCCCTGCAGACTTCCACAAGAAGAAGGTCTTAATTGTATTTCTAGTGTCTTTGTGAAATGATAAGTCTCTCAGCATGTTAATGATTCCCAAAGGCACCAATATGTGACAAGAATGGTTGGCAAAATTTCTTCATCACAGCTTGAACACCCACAGTTTGGTTGGTTGTGGGTTGTGGATGGACATCAAACTGATATGAAACTAGCATTTTGTCACAATTACATTGAATTAATTCACTCAGTGCACATACCTAAGATGCAGGTCATCGGACAGGTCTCTTCCAGGCTGCTGAGGAACACCTCACGTTTGTAAAACATCTTTGTTGGCTCATGCTCCGTTTCCTCAGGGTGGATGAAGATGGGTCCAAAGAAGAATGCTGCTCCGTCCCGCAACCACATCTTGTCGATTCTGTCCATATCAACCATTACAATTTAGACTATTGTTTCTGTTGAAATCATTTGAGCTATCTGGGTAAAATAAGCATGATTTTGCCAACCTGCCAACTCGTGGTCGCACCAGCCCGTGGGAGCGTATGTAGACACAGTCGCCCAATTTAAGCCACAAGTCATTGTAGCGGAGCTGTTCATAGTACTGGTATCCCGGCTCCCCATTGGCCACTTCAACTGGAACGTCTTCTCGCTCCTGTAGTCAATGCAAGATAATGTTAAATGCTTAATTTAGGGAAAAAAAAAAAAATCTCAAAATTAATAATTTCCTTCATACCTTCTCAATGAAGCCATCACTGTCTCCATCCGGAAGATCGGCCACTTTGTCTTTTGCACTGACAAACATGGAGGCAACTCTGACTACAGGTAACGGTACCTCCCGAGGTACTAGTTTGACAGAGCTTGGTGGCATGGACCATATTTTAATCTTCTTGAAGGTTTTGGTCCTGGCAGTGTAGCGGGATTCACAGACATAGACGTCTTCGGGTTTAAAGCCTTCCGGTTGCAACTTAAAATATTCCTAAATCAACAATCCAAGATTCAAGTGAGTTAAATGCAACATTCTTCAAGAACCTGCAAGTAACATCTCATTAATTTTACTTTTACTGGAACACATAGCCTGTTGTGGCTTATGGCTTTATTTTTTGAACCTCTTGGTCAAATTTATTAATTAAACATATTTGGACTGGCTCATGTTACTAACCTTTACAAACAACACAACACATTTCCCCAAGATCTTGCTGAAAGGCACACGGTTGTAGTAGTCACTCTTGAATACTTCCTTCTCCAGGAACTTGCGTGTTGCCAAATGGAAAGTTTCTCCTGGACGATAAAACCAACATCCGTACATCCACTGCTCACCTGCATTCAACAAACATATTGAATTGTTAATACAAGAAAATGGGAAAGTTATGAAAAAAATATATATACATAATATATATATATATATATATGAGCTAAAAAAACAAAGATGATATGTCAGCAAAAGATGCAACAGAGAAATAACAGCAATAAAAAATTTAAAACAAATATGCATTTAACATGGTAAATATAGAAGGAATATGTCAAAATCATTTATATCAAACTTCCTGCTGCCAGCTGGTGGCGCTATGACTATATAACTGGATATTACCATGTAGATGTCTTCAGGCCAGCACTTTTATCAAACATGAAGTTTGGTGCAGACTGAACATGGTATGTTTTAGTGCAAACCGTCACATATCCTGTTGCCAACAGGTGGCGCTATGATTATAACTGAATATTGGGAATATCAGGACTTCTACCAAACTTAAAGTTTGCTGCAGATTGGACACTGCATGTTTAAGTTTCCTGGCAAAATTTCCTGTTGCCAGAAGGTGGCGCTATGATTATAACAGAAAATTGGCCCTCAGATGTGTTCAGGTCAGGACTCTTATCGTACGTGTGAACCACAACCACTTCTATTTCCATGGCGAAAACAATGAACTTTTTCACGCCGCCATGGACATGCCCTTTAACGAAAACCCAAGATCTTCACAATTTAACATCGCAAAGGCCTTTAGATTAGACTGACCAACTATGATTTTGATGTCATTAAATCTATGAGGAGTTTGATACAGCATAAAATATGTCATTTCCTGTTGCCAGCAGGTGATGCTATGACTATAACTGAATATGGGCATGTACATCTCTTCAGGACAGGATTCTTATCAAACATGTAAAGTTTGTGGCAGATCAGACATTGTATGGCTGAGTTATAACAACTTCCTTTTTCGTGACCAAACATCGAAATTTGTCAGGCCACCACGGACACGCCCTTCAATGAAAACTCAAGATCTTCGCAATTTAACATCACAAAGGGCTTTAGATTACACTGACCAAATTTGGTGTTGATCTGAATAAATCTCTAGGCAGAGTTTGTTAAAATCCAGCACGCGATAAAGGCAAAACGACACAAAATTTGCCAAGAAAATTCAAAACAATTAACTTCCTGTTGGGTTTTGGATTTTGCTCCAAGAGACTTTTTTGTAGGTATTGGTGTGTTACATGTGTCCACCGATTTTCATACATGTACGTGAAACATAGCTCGAGGGGCACTTCGTTGAAAGTGTTTAGGTGGCGCTATCAAGCCATTTTTCCACACCCACTTCTAAAATCGATATCAGATATACATTTTCACCACTTCTGGCATGTACAAAGTTTTGGGCCCTAAAAAGTGATATAGGCTTACCAGCTTCATCCTTCCAGAGTTTCTCAATGCAGACAATGTGAGGTTGCAAATTCGCTTCTGAAGGCTGAACGTATACACAATCTCCCACGCTGTAGGTGTTGTTTTCAAAGTTGCAATCCTGACTGTATGAGCTTTGAGGACCAGACGGCCACTGGCTTCCTGTAGCACCCTCTGCTTTGTCCTCTTCTGGAAGAGCTATTAATCATAAGAGCAAAGTGCACATTATTGCACTTCTATAATAGAGTCATTACAGCAGCAAGATTTTAAAGGGTATCCCAAGCTAGAAGCAGCAGTGAAGCAATTTCTGAAAACATAAGAGGAAAGAACCTTTTTTGTCTTCCTCCCGTTTCAGCCGGTCTTCCTCAATTTCTTGGGGCAGTTTCTCTCGCTTCTCTTGATCTATGTCGGCATGCAGATGTTTGGATGTGTAGCTCAGCGCTGGGGTCAGCAAGATTTCGCCATTCTTGCACAGCTCATCACGGATCTTAACAAAGAAATGCTGCAACTCCACAGAATCTTCAAAGATCTCAGAATCAGTCCTGAAAATGCACAACAGCTGTAATGAACACCATTCCTGTTTATTTTATTGAAAGTGGCATCTTTTGAATTCCCCAGAAAAAAGAAAACAAACTGTTTCTTTAATGACAAGAATAGCTGATTTTCACACTCTTCATTCCTTACCTGTTGAGACGTCTTGCTTTCTCCAGCACTTCAAACACATGCTCCTGGAACACATCCAGTCTCCGATAGCGGCCATTATCCACATTATTACGAATAATCTCTAAAGTAAGAGGCGGGTCCTCTGGGTTAGCAGGGTCGATGGCGGGAACCTCTGCCAAAGAGTCACTATAGCAGCGGCCTTCATCATCCTGGTGCCCCATCATCGAAACGAAGAGGTTCCGGATGAGCTCACGCACAAGAGAGGCAACTGATAAACCACCCAGTCCACCTTCATCTCCATCCTCTTCATCCTCTATCTGTCGTCGGGCTTCCAGAAAGGCTCGATGGAGCAGCAGCGCATCTCGGTATATCAGAGACTCGGGCTCGTTGTAGGTGCAGGCGTTGTTGAACATAAGGATGAAATCTTCTGCTAGCGAGTCGACGTCTTGGTAGCGTCCCTGTACCATGTAGCTGCGTATACGCTCCATGTCAATAGGACGCTTAATGGCGGCATAATAGTCAGGCAGCTCAGAACGTGAAGGCAGACGCAGAAAGACGGTGCTGAGACGTCGGCCACGGTTGTCGGTGAAGTTGCGCACAGCTTCATAGAGATCAGTAAGCTTCTGCTGGAGTGGGGTGGTATGGGTGCGGGCCTTTTTAGGGGAGGCAGCAACTCCACTACGGCCTAGAAAAAAAAAAAAAGAATGGTACTTAGTAAAAATCCTAAACATACATACAGTTGAGGTCAAAAGTTTACATACACCTTGCAGAATCTGCAACAATGTTAATTATTTTACCAAATTAAGAGGGATCATACAAAATGCATGTTAGTTTTTATTCAGTACTGACCTGAATAAGATATTTCACATAAAAGATGTTTACTTATAGTCCACAAGAGAAAAAAATAGCTGAATTTAAAAAAAAAAAAAACAAGGAAAAAAATTTTCCCTCTTCAGAAGTTTACATACACTTGATTCTTAATACCGTGTTGTTACCTGAATGATCCACAGCTGGGTTTTTTTTGTTTTGTTTTGTTTAGTGATAGTTGTTCATGAGTCATCTTCAGAAAAATTCAAGTCTGACAGGATTTTTGTGTATTTGACTTACATGTTTCCCAGAAGACAAAATAAGTTAAATTTATTCTGACTCTTAATGCATTGTTTCCTTCTGACGCATCAGTGGGCGTTTGAACCTTCTGTAATAGTTGGAAAGGGTTCAAATACACAAAAAAATACACAAAAAAGCTGAAAAGCCAAAGGATTTGTGAGACCTGAAAGATTTTTCTGAAGAACAGCAGCCAGTTTAACTGTTCAGGACAAACAAGGGACTCATGAACAACAATCACTAAACAAAAACATAGCTGTGGATCACTCAGGTAACAACACCGTATTAAGAATCAATATATGTGAACTTTTGAATCAACTATTATTTTCTCTTGAGGACTATATGTAAATGTCTTTTATGTGAAATATCTTATTCATGTCAGTACTAAACAAAAAGTAACATGCATTTTGTGTGATCCCTCTTATTTTGGTCTAATAATTAACATTTTGCAGATTCTGCAAGGTGTATGTAAACTTTTGACCTCAACTATACATATATATTTTATTAGTGTATTAAGGTGTCCAGTTTTAGACAAAAAAAAACAAAAAAAACAAAAAAAACAACATACGAAGCTTGAGTTTGGGAGAGCCCATGTCATCTTCCTCTGGAGGAGGGCCAAGCTCCTTCTGTTTATCCTTAACTATCTTCTCCAGGATGTTTGCATCATTATAAACCTGCGGATAAAAAAATAACAAAATCCGTCTAATAGGTCTATACAATTTTAGACACTATATTCAGTTTTGAACCCTCACAATTAAATAATGAAGCGTTATTATTTTCTATTTCTTTAAAATCGCTGTAAATATCATTCTCAACATAGACATACTTGTCAAAGACTTTGGCTTAAAAACAGAGTAAAAACCAATATATTACAAATTATTTATTGCATTTTAAAATAACCTTTTTTATCTTTTAATAATGTAACTTATTTTTGTGATGCAAAGCTGAATGTTCAGCAGCCATTACTCCAGTCTTTAGTGTCACATGATCCTTCAGAAATCATAGTAATATGCTCACTTGCTGCTTAAGAAACATTTATCATCAACATAAAAAAAGTAATAATAATGATAATAATAATAATAATAATAATAATAATAATAATTTAAAAAAATAAATAAATAAATGTAAAAAATTTTAATTTTTAAATTCTTTGATGATCAGTAAATTCAAAAGAACGGCATTTATTTGAAATATAGAAATTTTCTGCAACATTATAAATGACTTTATGGTCATTTTTTCGCTCACTGCTGAAAGAAAGTATTTTTTCTTTTAACTTTTGAACAGCAGAGCATTACAATTTAGCATTCAGCTTGAATAATGTAACGATGCCCACCTGAGATCCTTCCTCGTTATAGTGCCGTGCATTGCGAAACATAAGCTTCATGTCATCCATAAGTGCTTCCTCGTTGTTATAACGCTCAGTGCGGATATTGTTCTCGATGGTACGCAGGTCCATTGGATCTTGAATGATCTGGTAGTAGTCTGGGTAATCCTTCTTAGAGGGCTTCACCATGAAGAGATCACAGAGGCGCCGTCCAGTGCCAGTCTCGCGTGCCTCAGTCACTGCAGCATACAGCATCTTCATTCGGTTTTTCTTGGTGTTCTTCTTGTGGCTTTAAGGAACAGACAATGGCAGCAGTAAGAAAAGAATGTTAAAAACATATCAATGATTGCAAACAACATGGATGAAAAATAATGCGAGTGACGTCATTTAAAAAAAATCACCTTTTTCTTTTAGCACTTCCCAAATCAGAATTTGCAGTAGACACATCTCCTTCGTCGTCATCTCGAAGCTCTCTTTTCTTTTGCTAGGATACAAATTCAAGCAAACAAAATAACCCTTTCTGTCATTACCCTGAAACATTAGGCCATTCTTGCAATAGGGTTTGGAGAAGACGTTTAGTTTTTAAAGCAGACTGACCTGCATTATTTGCTGTAACCTCTGAGCACGTTTGTATATGGTGGAGTTGGGCATGTTATAGCGTTTAGCATTCTCAAACATTACCGTGAGGTCAGTCTCAATCTGCTCGACTCCTTCATAATCCCCATTCTTCATTTTATCCCTATAAAGAATATAAACGGAGAGTGTGTGTAAATGCTGACTGTTTTCAAACTTTACAATTCAAATAAGCAGATATATCAAGTGGGTTATCCACACCTGATCTGTTGTAGGGAGATAGGGTTTTTGATCTGATGGTAGTAGTCTGGGTATTCCCTTCGTGCGGGCAGCTGGAGGAAGGGTTCAGCGAGAAGCAGACCCTGAACGCTTCGGGCTCCTCGCACTGACTGGTACAACAGGAAGATTGGGTCACCTGCACTGAGACCGCAATCAGTCTCCGTTTCTCCAGTGTCATAACGTACAGTGCCTGAGACAAAGAATAAGGACAGACCAAAGTACTTTAAAGAACAATCCTTCAGTTGCAGACCCTGCAAATGTATTTTTGAATGAGTGGAGTTGGCAGACTCTCTCAAATGGATTGCTTTAAAGTGATCTTAGATAAAGGGAACTGTGGATATGTACCTGTGAGAATAGAGTCTTCATCACTTTCAGATCCAGCCTGAAGAGCCATAGTGATGGCAGACAGCCGGTCACCCTGAGCAGACCTCCGATTTCTAGTAAAACACAGCATGTTATAGACTTAAAAAAAAAGCATCTTTAAAGCAACCAGTTGAGGAACAGAAGAATTACCTAATGCGCAGGCTAGATTTAGTGGGTTCAGCCTGTTCAATCTCAGTCCTTCTCTGGGCAAATACCTTCTTGATTGTGTTTGCATCCTTTAAAAAGACAAAAATTAGTTCATGTTGTAAACAAGCAGTTAACTGTTTATATGTTGAATAGACAACAAGGGTATAAAAGGCACAAACCTTGAAAACTTGTGACCCTGGCTCGTTGTACGTTTTGGCGTTTTTTGTCAAAAGGTCAATGTCCTTGGCCATGGCACTGATGGATTTGTAATGTCCTGCCTAAAAACAGAACAAAATATTACTATTATTCACCTAATTTTGCAACCTGGAAGTAAGCCATTTCATCTCAGTACTAGAGACTGACGATTCATTGTGTAAATAACTAGAAGAATGACAAAGTGCAGTAAATGGTAAAACTATTTACGCTACAAACCAGTGTTTCTGATAATGATAATAAATAAAAATATGTTATATATATTTATATATATTATACATGAGTTTATTTGCAAAAACAGATAACTGTTTTTTTTTTAATTTTCAAAAATCATGTTTTTGATTATGTTACCATGTTTTTATTGTGTTAGTTGTATTTTTTTGTTATTTTGATTTAATCACAATAACCCAACTACAATTTGACTGAGATTAACTGGAATGCACAATGAAAAAACATGATTTTTTTTATTTTATAAGCTTATTTAAGATTAAAATATTACATTTTTTCATCTTATAATTCTCTTTTAATTTTTTAATTTTATAAATGTATGAGGTGGCAAGGGGGGCCTTTTACCCCACACATGGGGTAAAAGGCTCTCCAGCATGGGGTAAAAAGCACACAGTATTAATACAAATACTAACTAAAATATATATTTTTAATAATGTTTAAGTTAATACTTGTTCAAAACAATCACTTTAACAAAGTTTGTACTATTTTCTGCTTATTTTAATAAATAAAATAATTATTTTTTTTGTTCAATAAATATACTGTCATTAAAATGTTAATATAAAACTTATATTTTAAAATACAGAAACAAAACCATTTAAAATGTAAAGATTCTGAAAGCACCGAAGGAGATCCCATAGTAATTTAATATAGATTTACAGTAGTAACAACAAATGATATTTTCTTATATTATATGATTAATAGCATGATTTCAAATATGCTTTTTTAAAGTTTCATTCTAAACATGGTGATTATCTCTAACATTTACACCCAACATAATATATGATATTTACAATCTGAATCTAACAATGTCATGTCCACAAATGGAAAAGTCAGACTTCTATTAATTATCATGTTAATTATGGTGTCTTTTAGCCCCAACAGCAGGGGCACTTTTTACCCCAAATTCCACACTTTTACATACTCTTTTGTTATTTAAAAAAAAAAACGCTGTTTTAATTATCTTAAACAAAACAGAAAATCATTAAGAAGCCCTTTGTCTCAAGATATATTCAAGAATTTAAGCTATTCTTATTTGCTACTTAAATCTACAACATTTTTAAAAACATCAAATATTAGATCAAGTAAGCACAGAATCAACTTTGCGATGCTGCCCACGATCGCGTCAAAGATCAGACAAATTTGCACGTGTTTCTTGGAAAGCGGATGTTTTGGAAAGTGCTACGACTTTTTTCTGCCATCTAGTGGTTTAGAGGAAAATAATATCAAAGGCGCCTTTTACCCCGGGGTACCTTTAGCCCCGTTGTACCCTATATTATGAAATTATTATAATTATTATAACAGCTCCAAATACACACCACTGCACACTTTGATTGCTATAATCTGCCAGCTTATTTTCAAAGCACTACGTACCTGTATCCTCTGAGCCACAGTACGCAGATCTATTGGTTCTTTTATTACGGCATAATAGTCTGGGTAATGCTGGAAAGGACGGAATGGGAACGTAAGTTTTGATTAAAGGAACAAACTAGTCTGACATCAAGTGACTACACAAACATGGGTCTCACCAATTTGGAGGGAAGTTTTTGGAATAGCTCGCTAACAAGCCTCCCTGAGGAATCAGTGCATGATACTATGGCCTCCAAGAGCTGCTCCAGTATGGCTTTTAGATAGCTTGGTGGTCTCTGTTGAGCAAAGGCACATAAATAACCATAATAAAAGAAACCACTAAACATCCATAAACACAAACAGAAAAATATTTGTCAATTTTCTTTACCTCCTCCTCCATGGAAGCACTAGGGTTTTCCCCATCGTCACCTTCCTCATCATCTTCAGCCTCCTCTCCTTCGGCTCCCTGTAGCAGTTCATTCTTGGTGGACAGGAAGACGTTCAAAAGCCTGGAGGCAGCTCTGTACTCTGCACTGTCAGCCTGTTGTTAGAGATCCACAAATGTATTAGCATTTCTGAGTTGATGGTGGCTGTGATGCTGAACAGTTTTGTTTGTGCAGCTGCTATGTTGATTGCATTTATGGCTAACCAGTAGGTTAAAATAAAAGAGAGACTGAGCGGATTCATGTGCCAGAAACTTCAGTGTTGGGTGTAAATGTAAATGCAACTCACCTGATAGTAAGCTTTGGCATTGTTAATAAGCAGATGAAAGTCAGCTGAGAACTGCTCTATATCCTGGTATTCCTCTGCCCTGAGCTTCTGCTGTATTTTCATCATGTCTATGGGCTGGCTCACCACTTCATAATAGTCAGGCTGATTTCTAAAACAAGAAAAGAGGAAGAAAGTGTTTAAAAAAAAAAAACTTTAATTTCTTAAAAAAAAACTACAAGTATAATTAATACTTTTAGTTTTCTGCATGTTTTATTTTGTAAAATGGAGTCAGTGATCGAGTCAGTGAGATGCCATTATTTTTATTTGAATTCTTTTTATTATTTAAATTTATCATTTTTAATTTTTAGAATTCTTATTTAGAATTAAGATTTTTATATTTTCCTTTTTTTTTTTAAATATGATAAATAACATTTATTATTGATAAATGCTGCCTTGGAAACTTGCTGAAATAAGTTCAGGATTTTATGATTATTTTTTTCTATTTTATTTTAGTTAACATTTATTTCACTTCAAGTAATGAAAATTGTTATGATTTTAGTTTTATATATTGGACTATTAACAAAATTAAAGAAAATTATAATTATAATTACAGAAAATTAAAGAGAATGACTTTTTCTAATAAAAATGAAGACAACTGTGTGTAAAAATATAAATACATTTATAATAATATTTTATAAATAAATAGATATTTTGTAATACGTTTCATTTTTAATACATTTTCATTAATTTATACTTTATTTTATTAAGATTAATGTCTACTTTGTACTGAAAATTATATGGCTTTAGTTGTTGCTGACTATTAATCCTGAGCGGGACTAGACAACGAAGTAAAAGCAGCCATTAAGTGTCCAGCATTCAGTTTTATTACTTTACTCCATTTAGAAATGTTAAAATAGCATGCAATTATATTAAAATTGACTGACAGTTTACATTAAAAGACAAGAATTATACTAGTACCTCCTCTTTGGTGCGCGAACAAAGAGCTCACAGATCTGTCGGCCTTGGTCATCTTTGTAATCTCTGACAGTGTTGTACAGTTCATGGCACACAGCAATCTAAAGAAAAAATAAAGTCAAAGTCAAACTGACAAGATCAGTGTTATGATCTAAACTGATCTATGAACAAAATGCAAACTAAAGCAAGTTAGATGAATATATTAAACCTCATCTACTCACTTGATCAACAGAAGGAGCATTGGAAGCTCTCCTCCTCTTCCATCCACTGACTGGGGTGGATGAGGAGGCATCATCAAAGTCTCCTCCGCTGGCACTGCTGGAGGGAGAGGTGGCTCGTCTTCTCTTGGAGCCCATTTAAACCGTACCTGCTGACCCACAAACATCCTTTTAGACTCAGGGCTTTCAGCACATTCAGTTATTTTGATAAAATAATGTGGATTCTCAGAAATCAGTTCATAAAGATAAAACTGTATATCAGATACTAAACCTTAATAACGAAGTTATACATTTTCACCACTTAGACCAAAAACGCCTTCACATCGGAACGCAGAAAGTGTGAATTGTTCAATAAAAGTGTAACGTTACATAGTACATAATAAGGAAGTTTTACAATAACCATCACAGATTTTCTTGATTTAAAAAATGGTACATGTCTGAAGATTTTGCGGATCACCATATATCATTTTCCCATAATAAATGTTGTTTACAATATCTATATGAGCTACAAAACATAAACAAACTGACACAGTTGACATGCTGTATGGAGGACAAAGGAAAGTTTGGACATCAATTCATCACCGAAATATGCATTCTTTCATACTAGCTTTCAAGTAAGCCTTTAACAGAAGCGATTATGCTTTGAACTACATGTGTGTACAGTGTTAGGTGGAATAGCATACTTAGCCGCGTGCTAATCTTCCGGTAAACAATCCCTAACGGCCAACAGCCAATCGACGCTCCGTGTTTCAGTCAAACAAAAGAGCGGTCTCGTAGTGTGCTCTCGTACTCACTCACGTCTCTATAAAAACGCAGTTCGTTTTCTTATAATAATATTGCTGAGGTTAATAAACGTATTTGGGAACAAAAGGTTTTAGAAATACGCTCACCTACCCGTATTAAAATCACGACTTTATTGGCGCAGTTAGGAATTATCCTTCAGTAACAACAGAGCGGCAACTGTTAGCCAGCAAGTAGCGTTGATAGCTAACGAAGTCCCGCCTCCTTCGTCATACGAAACCGGAAGTACATTTAAGAAGCCCCTCCTTACTTCCGAAAATGTAGAATATTGGATATTCTCTGAGATAAAAGAAAACAAACGGCATTCGAGATAAGATAACATTTACAACAAATTAAATGTTTTATTTTAAGAAAAGATTCTAGATTTACGATGTTTTTAAGCTTTATATATCCACATAGTTTATCTATTTCAATGGTCGGTAAGGACAGCAAACATTGACAAAATATAGAATAGAGCCGAATAAAGAAAATATATAAATTAAAAATAACATATAATAATGAATAATAATAGTGAAAAATTGTAGCTTTACAGTTTCAATCAACATACTGTTACGACTTAAAATAAATATACTAACATTATTACATACATACTAACAAAATTACCTAAAAATTATACAGCACGACTATTCAAAACATTTTTAGAAAACCTTTAATGAGATGCAGCATTCAAAAAAATATATATATTAGAAAATCCCAATGGAGCCCATTATTTGTTTGTAAACGATATTTCTGTTCTGGGTTTTAGGCCGCGAAATGAACCTGCTGCATAATTAATACATTAATTAAAATAAGATTTACACTAACACTTACACTTATATATATATATATATACAGTCAAACCAAAAATTACTTAGACACCAGATATCATTTTTTTATATTTTTTTAATAGTGGGTGCAGGACACTAAATGATAAAAGTGATACAAATTTGGGACCAAAAATTATTCAGACACTTTGCCCTGACCATGTTTTGCTTAAGCATTTTTTTTTAATTACTAATTTGACCATTTTATACCACAGACTGAACAAAATTAAGCATTGCTTGGTATAATTGGTCAACAAAGTATTGATAGTTATGTAAATATTGTCATACTAACAGTTGTCTGAATTTTTGGTTGATTGTAATCCATTACATACCTTTCTATCAAAGTTATCTGAAATTTTCAAGATTAATTTGTTCTGATACAGTTTAACTCTGAGTTCTTGTCATATTTTATTACCATTTTCTAAACAATAGCGAATAAACTGGGATAATGTGAGAAATGTTGAAGGTGTTTGGTTTAAGTGTATATATATAAATTTGCAAAAAAAAAAAAAAAACACGTAAGACAATTTAGAAATTCAAAAATGTAACAAATGTATTTTGGAGGATGTTTATTAATTTATTTATTTAATGGATTGACTGTAATTTTTCAATGTCCTGTCATTTGGCATTGTGGTCCAGCAGTCGTTTTCAAACCTCACCTACTTACAAAATTTAACAGCTTATATAAATCTATAGGGCTTTGCGAATGGCACTCGGGAATAGTATCATAGTATCCGGACTGTATCATTATATTGTCAAATGAAAGACGCCTCCTCCAGTCGCTACTTGACGTCAGGGTAGATCCCGCAACTATTGCATCGAAAGGGAATTGCGGATAGATAAAGAGGCAGAAGAGGACCATCCGTTCGTAGGAGCAGACGATCAGGTATTGCATTTATTTTAAGTTTTCCTCGAAGTCAGCGGTTGAAGTGTATGAACTGATTTACATATAGTAGCAGAATCTTCTGCAATGCCACTGCAAGCTTTCATGCATGATGTGGGCAACACATTGTAGTCCATGTTGCATATTGGAAGTCTATGTAAAAAAAAACGTCGATTAAAAAAATAAACATTTTATGTTTTCAGTCAATTCGTGTTAATGGTTCATTGTCTGTTCCTTGAAGATTATTAGTGCAGGTGGCAACAGACTCCTGCATGCGCATCTATGCGCAGTGTCTGAATACACACACACTTATACACGAACAATATGCATCCACTGGCATAGCGCATTGCTTGTTCAATGACTCGAGATGCGGAACACTTTCAGATAGTGGTAAGGGGTTTTGTTTTGCATTGCATTGCATATGTGAAACAGCTGTTCACAGTTGATTTTTCTTGCTTTGTCGTATGTGTATTTCCTTTGTTAAAAGTAATGTGTTAGTACTAAGGTGTATGCTGATGGTATAACATGGTACTGAATGATTCTCATATTCATATTCCATAGCATGGAATTACTATGATGCATGTTAAAACATCATGGCATTGCTATGGTACCAGGTCCAAACATACAATTAAAGTACTTTTTGTACTTTGTTGCACAGATATAAAAAATCTAACTTGTACTGGACATAAGTTATGATATATTCAGTGTATGTATGTAGTGAGTCCTATGGATTGCTGAGTCTTGATTGTTATTTTGTCAGCTTTGGCTTGGTTCTGTGGTATTTCTGCAAACAGAGTACAAAACTGAGCTGATGTTTTTGTTCTTTTTTAACAAATTGTCAGTGAAAAAAAATGTGTGACCTTTGAAAAATATTTTTATGTGTTACAGAATTGAATGAATGAAACTTATCATATAACCAGTGCTTATCTATTGTAAATGTCTTAAAAAATGACAGAGTCAATGAATAAGAAATGAGCAAAAACAGATGTAAAAGCATAGTAATGGAAAAAATTTGATTTTAGGTTAATAAACTGTGGGAAAAAAAGAATATGTGTGTGTGTGTGTGTGTGTGTGTGTGTGTGTGACAAAATAAAAATGATTGAAAATTATAGAAGAAAAACAATATATAGGGGCTTTCTAATAAATTAAATATAATGTAAAAGTGTCATTTTTAATCAATTTATGGCTTTCAAATACTCTTTGGAAAGATTATAATAAGATAACCTTTAAAAATTTGTGATCAAATTGAGATTTTTTTGTTGTTAAATTTGAACAGAGTAACAGGGTTTGCACTGAAACCACCTAATAGTACTTCTACGATGTCCTGATATACTATGTCATGTAATTCATCCTAGAGCTTGTTGGAAATATCAATAAATGTGTGTCAGATAAACAGAGTAGTGGCTCCTCAGAGGAGCATTAATAGTTGTGTAAAATCACATTGATCCATTTAGACTCATTAATAGTTTTGTGTAAAGGAAGTCCTTGAGGACTTGTGGAGTTTAGTACGGTTGATAATTTTTATGAATATATGTGAATATGCATTACTTCACTACACTAGAGATTCCCTATAAAAATTTCATCTCAAAATCTATAAATAGCTAAACTGGTCACTGGCTTACAGTGTGCTCACGCAGTCCCTGCAGATGCTTATGCTAAATGAAATGCCTTATGCAACCACAAACTATTGGTTTGGCCCATCTTCCCCTACAATGAAAAGAGTAACAGGTACCATGCGATGACAGAATTCACACATGCAGGCTTCAGTGGCATTATGATGTGGTAATGCACACTATTGCATTAAGATTTAATAATAGCCATGACACTGAAAACACTCTTCTTAAATACAACCAGGTTTTTGCAGGTCTAATTTTCTATTGAACTGATACACTTTCTTTATCAGTGACTTATTTATTGACTTCTTCTTGTGTTTTTTTAGTTCCTGAGTGGAAATCAACTATACAATGCCTTTAGGAGAGGATGAAAATGGATGGAAAAAGAAGACAACTGATATTAAGGAAAATTATGATTTCAAGGAGGTCTTGGGGACGTGAGTGTTCGATAAATTAATTGCATGATTTACAATGAAAGTGCTCAGAGCTTTGTTTGGTTAATCTAAGTAATTTATTCATTTTTCTGAGTTTGAGTCAAATGATATTTTAGTATTATCTATATAGTATTATAGTTTTTAGTAATATTTTGATTTAGCTATTGCTTTATTTTTTCATTTTAGTGTAATTTTTAGTCATTTTTGTTGTGCTTTTGGCATCTGTATTATTGTTTTACTTAAATATTACAATTTAGGGTTAATTTATTATTTCATTTTCAGTTTTTATTCATTTTCAGTCAGTAATGTGTTGCTAAAGCAATCATTTTTTCATCTAATATTTGTTTTTATTTTATTTCAGATTTATTTCAGTGAACAAACGTGCTTTCAATAGTTTTAGTTTTGTTTAACCAAATAACCTTGGTTTGAGTGATTCTATACGCTAGTACAAGAAAATCGAAACCACGTAGAATTCATAATGACAATGTTTTAGTTCAGTATGGAAATCATTCCACCATCAGACTGCAACTACTGTTTCAACAAGTATTCTTATTCTTAATCTTCTTCTGTAGCTCTGTAGATCTCCTCCATTTGTTTTAGTCAGTTGAGAATAACAATATGTCATGTTGGCATTATGAAAACAATATTCAGAGTATATTGGCACTGAGTGGCGTCAGAAACAGATCTCATCCATTTTCTGTTGGAGCAGTTGCCTCTTTTTCTCACTTTGCCGGGTGTGATTAATGACACCTCAGTGTGGCACGCAGCATGACTTTCGTTATCCGTCAATATTGGGAATTAGTTAAATTTACATTTGCGTTTATATTACTCCCAGATGCTTTCTTACAAAACCACAACAAAATTTCAGTTTGTTTTGAAGTCATGCTTCTATTATTCATGAAGCCAGTCGTAGTAGAGGACAAGAGAGCGTTCGTCGACCCTAAGTGCACTAGCCCTTTTATGTCGCAGATATATTTATAGTGCGTGGGCAGAGTGTGTACATTTTACTGTCACGTTCGACGCATCTTGGGCGACATGGCTGAGGACGAGAGCCAGAGAGAGGAATAAGCAGATGGACAGACCGATCTGCCATGCCGAATCTTAGCGACACTCACGCAAGATCTTTCACGAAGCACGTGAGAAGCAGGACGGCGAATGCTGGGTGGGAAGCACGTCGCCAACCTCCAAGGCACTGCTGAGGGGAAAGTCACTAGTGTTGAGCTGTGATGAAACCTTCAAAAACACACACACATACACAAGCATATAATATTCATCAGGGGGTTGTTATGAGTGTCTCTCCCCTCCTGCGGCCAGAATGACTGCTATTTCAGATGGCATAACATAATCATTTGGGCATGCTTACTTCAGCTTGAGTTCACATGGCCAGCCTCATGTTAAATCCCCTTCTTTGAAGCCATGCATGCTATACAATCACCAGAAATACATTCTCAGCATCACTGTGGAGAAGATGTCAGTCTTGACCTTTGTTGTACCAAAACCTCAGTCTTTTGTGTTTGACTATGAGCAAAGTTTGCACCACTTTGCAGCTGATTCTGATATCTACAGTGGCCAAGCGCAGTGCTCTTTATTTTTGTCTTGTTTAAAGGTGGATCCCTTGCTTGCGGCAAGTTGCAGCGCACCCTTAGTTGCCGGATCCCACTTTTCTATTTTTGTAACAGTTTTTCCAGCCACTTTAAAGGGTCAGTTCACTCTAAAATAAAAAATTCTGTCATTAATTACTTATTCTCATGTCATTCCAAACCAGTAAGACCTTTGTTCATCTTCAGAACACAAATTAAGCTATTTTTGCTGAAATTCGAGAACTTCTGACCCTGCATAGACAGTAACACAACTACCACTTACCCAGAAAGGTAGTAAGGACATTGTTAAAATAGTCCATTTGACATCATATACTACACATTTATAGACATACAGTAGTCACCATTTATAGTGGATCAAAAAAGTTAAAGTCAAAGTTGTCCTAAGACAAGAACGGGTATTGTTTTGGTTTTAGGACAACTTTGATGAAAGGTTTTGATCCACTTCAAATGTTGACTACTGTAGATATAGCTATATAGATAGATAGATATAATTTTATATAAAATCACACACACACACACACACACACACATATATATGTGTGTATACATAACGCGACCATTTATGTCTTTTAGTGTGACGTAATGTCCTATGGTGTGACGTGATGTTTTATGCTGTGACACACATAAAAGAACCATAGTTTTTTTTTTAATCTTTGTATTGCAATAGGAGAGATATTAATATCATTCATCTTAAAATGGTAGAATTTTAATTTTTTTTATTATGTTTTTAATATTAAATAAATAACATTATATGAAAATAAGTGTCTAACAATGACAATAATTTGTATATTATATAGATTTTTTTTCTTAATTTTTGCTATGTCACACCATAGGACAAATTTATGGTACAGTTCAGTAAAAATGTTTAAAAAAAAAAAAAAAACAATGAAAGAGTGCGCAAAGTTAGTGACCCTTTTTTTTCTTAACGATCAGACTTCACACCACATGAATATATGCATTTCTTCTTCATAAATGATCTTTTACAAAAAAAAACATTTTTTACAGCCTATTTGTCAACTATATAACAAATTATATATATATATATATATATATTCCTTTTTAATTTTATATTTATCAAAGAAAAAAATGTTTTGCAATTTCTACAAAAATATTTAGCAGCCCAACTGTTTTCAAAATAAATAAATACATTTTTCTTGGACTGAAGTAATAGCTGCTGAACATGTTTTACCATCACAGAAATAAATGAAAAGTTTTTGCTGTATTTTTGTTAAAATAAATATGCCTTTGTGAGCAGAAATTGATTTAACCAGAAATACTATGGAAGTGAATGGGGACCAGAAACTGTTTGGTTATGCGCATTTTTCAAAATACCTTCTTTTGTGTTCAACAGTAGAAAGAAATGCATAAAGGTTTGGACTCATTTGAAGGTGTGTAAATGATGTCAGAATTTTCATTTTTATGTGACCCTTTAAGGTGACTTGCAACTTCAGCACTTCCAGCAAGCATAGACACGGTGTTACATAAATTGCTGCACTGAATTGAATGCGACAATTTTTGGTACAGTGGTTTTACACGATTTGTTTCATAAATGCATTCCATTGTACCTTGCAAACATTTCCTGTTTCTTAGCAGTCTGATAAAAACCCGTATTTCTTGACTTCCGTAAGTTGCATAGTGTTATTGTACACACTCTATACACATACTAAGTACGCTCTATGCACTCTATAACTATAGTTGTATTAAATATCCTGCACTGGACTGGAGCAGTGTAGTTAATTGTAATTAGTACAATGGAACTATCAATGTCAATGAGCAATTTTAGTTTTGTGCTGAGAGGCACAGGCCATGCTTGTTTTCTTTTGTCGGCAAACAACGAATTCTACAGAGAGCTGAATGAACTGAAGCAGACTGTGTAGTAGGCAAGATTGCTGCAGCTGGGACCTGTCTGCCCCATCAGCAGAAATAAACAGAGAGAAAGAGAGTGATAAATCATGGGAAAGTCCAAAACCTCAAGGAGACCATCCTTGAGGTTTGTACCAATAGCAGTAGTAAATACTGTGGGAAGGTTAGCCTTCTTCTGTCATTCTGTACTTTTAGACCACGCACAGTGGTCATAAATCAAAAAGTGCTGTTTGTCAGTTCTGCACAATTAATCTCACATTAATGCAACTATAGACAGGAAATGGAACGGTTTCTCTGCATAGGCATATCTGCAACCTAGCTTTGTTTTCACAGTGTCATGTGGTTTTGACTAGTTTGCCAGTAAGGCGTTGTTCAGAGGATTTAACTGTGTATGTTGACAGAAAGCCTCTTTTCTAAAGTAGATTATGGAATTGGTTTATCCGTGAATTCTTTGAGTGGAGTCAATTGATTTATTCTGGGGAAATTGTATCTGCTCTGGCTTATCTAGCTGTGGACCTGGATTTTGATTAAAACACGGAGAACGGTTTACAATTGGACACTAGAGTGTTTTTAATTTTAGCAAACTGTGGATTTGCTACAGGATTTTGAGAGGCTGTATATCTAATGTTCAAGTAAGTAGCTATAAAAAGAGATAAGGGTTGTGTTAAGAGTTATTTGCGACTGTAAGCGTTATCCATTCTGCTTGTTTTCCATATTGTAAGTTATACAGTTTATACAAATGTACACGACTGTTAACATATGGAGACTTTGTTATGAAATGTTATGAGTAAGTGCTTAAGTCTAATATATACAAATAACAGTTTGCTTATCTTGTCTCTGTAAAAAGAAGAAAGTCTGTTTTTTGTAAGGCAAGAGGTTAGTATTTTAAATCTTTGTTTTTTTTTAGTGTTGCTGTCTGAAAACTTAGATATTTAGGAAACAAAATAGACTGTTTATCTTTGTGCTCTTTCAAAACTTAGAGAATTCAAACATCGCTTTGACTTTACTGGTTTGTTTTTGTTTAGTCATTCAGTGTTCATGTTATTTACAAAGTGGGCAGAAGAGGTCAAAGGGGACTGGTTGCTATGGTGGCAGGATGAGATTTTTATTTTTAGACGAAAGTTTACATTCATGTGTGTGTCTCAGAAGTAGGATGAACCAGACTTCAGAGCTGTTTTTGTCAAAGGTCCCTTTGTTGATTTAAACTCCCAACCTTTTCAAACAAAATGAGAAAGGTGTTTTGAAAGAAGACTCTGTGTAGACTACGCTTAGTTTACGAGAAGGCCAGTTTTATTTAGCAAGTTTTGTCAGATCGGTATGATGTCAGAGTGGTTTTTTTTAGTCAGTAGTAACGGCCAAATCTAAAAGGGAATCTAAAATTACAGAAAAAGCTCTAACAACCTAGCCTTTTAAAAGACGTCCACAAAAAAAAAGAAAACGGCCACTCATGCTGCATTTTTGTTCAATTATTAATCACAGCTTGTTAGAGTGAGTCTGTGATTCAGAGTGGGTTTTTAAATGCTTTTTTTTTTTTACAAGGGATATCAATCAATTTTATCAGCATTTGCTGAAAAAAAAAAATTTAATAAATGTAGTGTAATAAATTAAACAGATCATTTATTGAGGCAGACAACAGCATAATAGATAAAAAGTTGAGTTGTTTCTGGAGTTAAAATTATAATGAGAGATGTCTAGTGTTCTGGCACTAAATCTTTGAATGACCAGATTATTGCTTTACAGATTATTTTTTAGGTCAGGTACAGTGGTTAAATGAAATGCAGCATCAGTATTACTGGAGTAGCTCTACTAGATATTCTAAAAAAACTGATTCAAACACACCTAAAGTATGTTATACTATATATTAGAGAATCTTAGGCTCTTATTAATTAAATTAGAATTAAATTACTTATATATATATTTTTAAAATGCCCCATTATGCTATGTTTAAGGTTCCTAATATTGTTTTTGAAGTCTCTACAATAGATTCACATGCATGCAAGGTCAAAAAACGCTTTCGTTTTCTCAAAATATCCATTTAATGTCCTCATTTTCTAGCGATTCTCAAACAATTTGAAACAGTTCAAAGATTTAGTCTCTCTAAACCCCTCCTTTCTGTGAGTCTACTCTGCTCTGATTGGTCAGATGTGATGCCCAGTCTGTTGTGATTGGTCTACTATGTGCAGCATGTTAGAAACGATACGCTATTGCCATAGTTCTGTATTTTGAACACTCGATAGAAAATATAAACATCTATTATTTATCATACTTACAGTTTGAGATTTAGTGGAACCAGCTGGTCCAAATAAACTGGGTACTGAGCCATTTTTCAAGATAAAGAGTTTAGTGAATCCCGCATTAAACTTTCCAAGATTAGAGAAGTAGTCGTCAGTAAAATGACGCATTTGATGGCGGGTCTAGTTGTTTAGTTGCTAATTACTAACGACTCATTCAGGCGGTTTAGAGTCGATTCCTTATTTTGGGAGACAATAACTTTATTTATCCTCTACTTTCAGCTCTACAGCTTTGCAGATCGTTTGCATTCAAATACAGCTATATTACACATGCATGCAAGGCAATATTGTAAATGGCATAATAGGGGCACTTTAATATTTTAAAAATACTTAATGTACACTACCAGTCAAAAGTTTTTTGAATGTTTTTCAAGTCTCATCTGCTCACCAAGCCTGCATTTATTTGATCCAAAATACAGCAAAATCTGTAATATTGCAAAATATTTTTACTATTTAAAATAACTGCTTTCTATTTTAATATACTTTAAAATATAATTCTTTCCTGTGATCAAAGCTAAATTTTCAGCATTATTCCTCCAGTCTTCAGTGTCACATGATCCTTCAGAAATCATTCTAATATGCTGATTTGCTGTTCAAGAATCATCATTTATTATTATCATTAATACCAATATTTAAAACAAGACTTTTTTTTTGGAAAGAAACAATAAAAATGAATACTTTTATTTAGCAAGGATGTTTTAAATTGATCAAAAGTGATGATAATGGCATTTATAATGTTACAAAAGATTTCAATTTCAGATAAACGCTGTTCTTCCGAACTTTCTATTCATCAAAGAAACCTGAAAGTTCTACTCAGCTGTTTTCAACATAATAATAATAAAAAAATGTTTTTGAGCAGCAAATCAGAATATTAGAATGATTTCTGAAGGATGATGTGACTGGAGTAAAGATGCTAAAAATTCAGCTTTGAAATCACAGGAATAAATTACATTTTAAAATATATTCAGATGGAAAACAGTTATTTTAAATAGTAAAAATATTTCACAATTTTACTGTTTTTGCTGTACTTTGGATCAAATAAATGCAGGCTTGGTGAGCAGAAGAAACTTCTTAAAAAAACATTCAAAATCTTACAGTTCAAAAACTGGTAGTGTATAATGACTAGTCACACAAATTCAGACGAATTTGCTGTCATTCTTGTTCATCCTCATATTTTTATGCATATTTTGAAAGAGTTTTAAATTGTAATATCAAATATATCTATTTTAGTGCACAGAGCTGCTGTTGGAAAATTATCAGCCTTGTAACATATGTGAGGCATTCCATCAGCTATATAATATGTCTCTGTGAAACAATTTTCTTATTTACAGACCCAAACACCCACACTGGCTGTCTTGTATCATTTCCTAATCTCCATTCTCTCTCCTCTCTTCCTCCTCCTTTACCCACAGGAAGCCACGGGAGGTCTTAATTACACCATGTCTCACGGCAACAGCACAGCTCTCGCTCTCTTCATTTCCTCTCACTCTCTCTTTCTTTCCTTCTTTTCTTCCCGACCTCTTTTTTTGCCCCCCGCGCCTCCCCCTTTCCACTTAAGGCAGTCTGATAAGTCTGTGATACGAGTCCAGTAGAAAGTTTGTTGACAGCTGCAGCGCTGTATGAGCTGCTCTCTCTCACTAAACAACCCTGCTGTGATCATGACTCACTAGCATGGCTTCCAGGTCATTGGAGATTTCCGTTTCATTTTTATTATCTCAACAACAACATATCATAAGGTCCTGTTAATTGAAATCATCCTCATGGAAACAGACAGGCACGCATTCAAGGATATCTTTTTAAGAACTGTCTTCTGTGATTTCAGAAAATTGACTGACTCCAAATTTCCTGTTTACTTGTTTTTCTTCTTTATATATGTTTTACACTTATTTTTACATTTTTAAATATTAAGTCAAACTTGAATTTTTTTAAGGTTCTCTGAAAGTTAAGAACTTGTTCTTCTAATAGCATTAATAGGATGTTGGAAGTGAGGAAAAGAAATTTCCTCTACTGTCATTTATTCTCTGACTTGTTTATTTCTCTTTTCCTTAGTGGCAAATTGTATGTTTAATTGCTCCCTCTGTGATTAAGAAGGCAGTTTAGGGAGTGTGTGTTTGGGACAGCTAGATTATACATGACAGTGCTTGTTTTAACACACAGGAATTGTGTTTAAGCAAGAGAACAAGAATTAATGTGTTTTGTCTACAAACCTGTGAAAGCCTGAAAAGATGCTCAAAATGGGACAAATACACACCCAGATGCCTGAACACATGGAAACATTCCTTGGATGATTAAACAGCTTGAGCTGTTTGTCTTTTTCTGGCACAACCTGTGTCCCTCTGGAGGATGCAGACGTACAGCACACTGTTTCATCTTTCCCCACCTGATGAGTTTGACCTGATAAAATATCAGCCTTCCACAATATTTTTGTTGCACAAACAACACAGACGAAAAGAAAAAATATTCTGGAAAAGGTGTCAGGACTGTTTACTTCCCTTTTGTGTTGTGTTACACAACAATCAAGATTCAATTACTGCTGAAGGGTAAAAATCACTTTTTTTTTTTTTTTGCTTTTTCCATCAATGATGTAGAAAAATGTATGTGCATTAAAGGGATAGTTCACCCAAAAATGAAAATTCTGTCATTAATTACTCACCCTCAAGACCTTTGTTAATCTTCGAAACACAAGCGAAGACATTTTTGATAAAATCCAAGAGCGAAGTTATGTTTGTTCTCTTTGTGTACAAAAACTATTCTCTTAGTTTCATAACATTACTGTTGAACCACTGATGTCACATGGACTATTTTATCGACGTCCTTACTACCTTACTGGGAATTGAATGTGTCAGTTGCATTGCTGTCTATGCTGGGTCAGAAAGCTCTTAGATTTCATCAGAAATATCTTAATTTGTGTTCAGAAGATGAACGAAGGTCTGAAACAGCATGAGGGTGAGTAATTAATGACAGAATTTAAATTTTTGGGTAAACTATCCATTCAACTTTAAAGGCTATTCAGGGTTACACTAGTCTTACCGAGCAAGAAATTAATAATTTTATTCAGCAAGGATACATCAAACTGATTAAAAGTGACAGTAACAGCATTTATAGTGTTGCAAAAGATTTATTTTTCAATAAATGGCATTTTTTTTAACTTTCTATTTATAAGAGAATCCTGAAAAAAATGTATCACTGTTTCCACAAATATATTTTGTGGAAATGGAAATGTTGTGGACCACAACTGTTTTCTATAACAAGAAATGTTTCTTCAGCATATGAAAATGATTTTTGCAGGATCATGTGACACTGAAAACTGGAGCAATGATGCTTAAAATTCAGCTTTGCATCACAGGAATAAATTATGTTTTAAAATATATTACAATAGAAACGTGCTATTTTAATAATACAGTTGAGGTCAAAAGTTTGCGTCCCCCTTTCAGAATCATTAAAAATGTTAATTATTTTACCAAAATAAGAGGAATCATACAAAATGCGTGTTATTGTTTATTTAGTACTGACCTGAATAAGATATTTCACATAAAAGATGTTTACATGCAGTATAGTCCACAAGAGAAAATCTTTGGTTTTCCAGACTTTTTGTGCATTTGAACCCTTTCCAACAATGAATGTATGATTTTGAGATCATTCTTTTCACACTGAGGACAACTGAGGGACTCATATATTATTACAGAACGTTCAAACGCTCGCTGATGCTCCAGAAGGAAACATGATGCATTAGAAGCCAGGGGGTGAAAACTTTTAGAATTTGAAGATCAGGGAAAATGTAACATATTTTGTCTTCTGAGAAACATGTAACTATCTTCTGTAGCCTCTAAAGGGCAGTACTAAATGAAAAAATATGATATTTAAGCAAAATAAGAAAAATGTACACATCTCCATCCTGTTTGAAAGTTTTCACCCCCCGACTCTAAATGCATGTTTTTTTTCCATCTGGAGCATCAGTGAGCATTTGAACCTGTTTACTTTTAAACAAAAACTTAGAGGTCCACTGGGGGAAGTTAAATATCCAATAGCACTAACCATCTTTCCTGTCTTCCAGAGGTGCATTCTCTGAGGTGTTCCTGGCTGAGGAGAAGAAGACCCAGCGACTCGTGGCCATTAAATGCATCCCTAAGAAAGCATTGGAGGGGAAGGAGAACAGCATTGAGAACGAGATTGCTGTGCTACACAGGTCAGAACTGACTCTCTAATAATTTACAGCATACTAAAAACAGTCTAAACTGGCTTGACAGCCTGCAGATCAACCATCTAAACCAGCTAAGAAACAATTTGACCTTAGGGTGGTTTATTTTTTATGCAGGACAGGATATATTTATCATATATGGAGAAAGCCAAGTAGAAGAAACCTGTAGTCTCCAGTGTACCTTTACCATAGTGTTTGGGACTGAACTCCTTGATTACAGGGCCAATAGCAAATGACAGCTCTGTTTGAGATCAAGCGAAACCATGTCATGATTTGTTCGCAGATATAGGACGGATGCTGCCGAGAGCTTGACTCTTTGTGAGGTAGTGTTAAGGATAATTGGCAGTCAAGATGCTGAAAGGTCTCTTCCTTTTCCTCTTAAAAGCCAGATTGCTCTTTGAGAGAAGAAAAGCTCTTGTAAATGCTATCTGTGCCATAAAAATGCGCTATAGCTTTAGAAATCGTAGAAGTGTGCACCGGAAATGTCAAGAGTACTGGAGATAGTCCTATTTTTAGTGTCTCTGTTGCCAGGGCAACAGCACACACAGAGGCTGAGATGGTATGGAGGTTCCCCGCAGCAGTATTGTGAAGAGAGAAAGAAAGGGACCAAAGAGAAGGAATAGGGATAGATTTAAGAGAGAGCGAGAAAGAGAGAATCCCACTACTGGTGTGAAAAACTGTAATCAAATGGAAAGCAGGAATCCAAAAGAGTGGAAGTCAAATGGAGATGGAGTGAAATGTTATTAATGTCTGATATGATTATAGCTGGTGTAGCTTCATAAAAGAGACTGAGAAAGTGCATTAAAAATAGAGAAGAAAGAAGGAAAGCCATCGTGAATAAAGCATAAAAAGATCTTTAGAGCAATGCAACGACATCCACACGCGTATGACATTTCTTTACAGCAGCGCTGTTATTGTTAACACAAAGGAAAATGGTTAAAATTGTTTTCAGTGTCGAAATAAAGCTGAAATTAGATGATTAAAATAAAATATAATAAATTATGAAAATTCATTGTGTATTTGTACACACTTGTCAAAAAAAAAAATATATATATATATGTGTGTGTGTGTGTGTGTGTACTAAAATGACTAAAAGTGAAATAAAATTTTTAATTAAAATTTGTCTTTAAAAAAGACAAACACAAAATAACTAAAACATGAACTAAAATTTAACTAAAAACTGAAAACATAAATATTTTAAAATTACTAAAATATGAACTAAAATGAAAATAAAAACTAAAAATGAAAATAAAAACTGAAAACATAAAAATAAACACACACACAAAGAAACATTCAATATATAAATTGATTTAAAAAAAATTGAAATCAATAAGTTGAAGTACTAAAACTGTTACAATTACAGTTACATAGATTTATTACTAAAACAAACTAAAATTACATAATAATAAAAGTTTTTTAAAATTACTAAAACATGAACTAAGATTAAAATAAAAACTGAAAACAAAATAAAAATGTTATATATATAAAACTGAAATAAAATTACAATTACATAGATTTATTACTAAAACAAACTAAAACTGAAATAAAAACTGAAAACAAAAAAAAAATAATAAAAATAAATTACTAAAACACGAACTAAAATTAAAACTGAAAACATAAAAATATTATATATTATATAATTTTTTCAACTGAAATAAATAAGTTGAAGTACTAAAATTACTAAAACTGAAATAAAATTACAGTTACATAGATTTGTTAAAAATAAGATGTAAAAAGACAAAAGCACAAAATTACTAAAATATGAACTAAAATTAAAATAAAAACATAAAAACTATGTGTGTGTGTGTGTGTGCGTTTGTGTGTAAATACTAAAATATAAATAAAATATACATGATCAAATATAATAATAAATAAATTTATTTAAATATATACAATTTTTATAAAAATAAAAAATATAAAAGACAACTGTAATAAATAATACTAAAAATAACAATGCCTTATAGTCAAATAAAACAATATACTCACAATGTAAAATATGAATCTGCAGCCTGTGCAAGGATCTTAAGCCATTTTACTGTCCATCAGTTGAAATAGTACGTTTAATTGCCAGTTTAGATTCTAATCATTGCTGTTTTCTTTTTTTTTCAGAATAAAACATGAGAATATTGTTTCACTGGAGGACATCTTCGAAAGTCAGTCGCATTTGTATTTGGTCATGCAGCTGTGAGTTTTTCTCAACATTCACACCTACTTCAACAACTATAGTGACATACTTTACTGAAATACTGTCTGATGTTGGTTTAATTTGCAGTGTCAACTGAATGTTTGTGTGATTATAGCAGAGGTGCTAATTGTAGTTTGTTTGTGTGGGACTTCACAGCGTATCGGGGGGAGAGCTCTTTGACAGGATTGTCGAAAAGGGCTTCTACACAGAGAGAGATGCCAGCAAACTTATTCGGCAGATTTTAGATGCAGTGAAGTATCTGCACGATATGGGCATTGTGCACAGAGACCTGAAGGTAATGCTTACATATTCTTTCCTTGTAATTACACTCTGCCTTTCTAACCAGGCGTAATGTGACAAATTATTTAGCATGCAATCTTTTTTCTGTCCTCACTGAAAGCCGAATGCTGCCACGAAGGGACAAAATCACTGACAAAAGTATTTAATATTTAACATTCAACTGAAAATCAGACCAGTGAGATTTAACAGTATGCAGTGCTACACAAGCATGACAGAAATAGGCTGTGTTTGGAATCAAATACAAGTGTATTGCAAGTGCATTCAAATTACATTCAGCTGATATTCATTCATTCTCTTTTTATGCAGCCAGAGAATCTATTATACTACAGTATGGAGGAGGACTCCAATATTATGATCAGTGACTTTGGCCTGTCTAAGATCGAGGACTCAGGAAGTGTGATGTCAACTGCCTGTGGAACACCTGGATACGTAGGTACGAATGAGGGCTGTTTTTTTTCTGCTTTTTTCAGTCTGTCGTACCATCTTTAGTAAGGCTCAGTAACGTGTCAGTTTTTAGAGGCTCTCAGTCGTTTGAAATGCCGTACAGTGTCAAGTGTTCACATTTTTAAAGTGCCTCTTTGATGCTGCCCTTATTCTCTACAAAGCTCAAAAGGAAAGTGAACTAAACAGAAAAAAGGAACCCTGAAAGCTTCTTTCTCTTGTTCGCTCTTTCAAACAGCTCCAGAGGTCTTGGCACAAAAACCATACAGTAAAGCTGTAGACTGTTGGTCTATAGGAGTGATTTCTTATATTCTGTAAGTATTTCTTGATCTTGAAATATTTAGTTTGTGCATGTTTATTTATTGTTGTTTAATGTGTAATTCATTTTTATTTTTTATTTATTAAATTATTTTTATTTATCATTTCATTATTTGTCATTTCTTTTTTTATTTTATTCTTTGTTTGTTTATATTCCATTTTTATAGGAATTTATTTTGTTTTATTTATTTAATTATTAGTATTTATGGGAATTTATTAATTTATTTATTTATCAGAAATATCATTAGAATGAATTTAATTATTTTTACATATGGTCAATTCTCATAATAGTAAATGCTAAGATATAAATAATATAATAATAAATTTGGATCATTTTTATAAATTCAGCTATTATTTTTTCTTGTGGACTATATGTAAACGTCTTTTATGTGAAATGTCTTATTCGGGTCAGTACTAAACAAAAAATTTTGTATAATCCCTCCTATTCTACAAGGTGTATGTAAACTTTTGACTTCAACTGTGTGTATTTTTATATATATATATATATATATATATATATATATATATATATATATATATATATATAAAAAAACTATGTTATTATAAAACTATAACACTGACTTAGGTAAATAAAATAAATCAACAATATAATATGAATCTTCGGTTGAGTTTATTTAATTATTTGTATTTATGGTCATTTATTTATTGATTGATTGATTGATTGATCATAAATATCATTAGAATGTATTTAATAATTTTTATTCAATTATTTTATTTTATTCTCAAATCTCATTTTTTATTATTTGATTGTTTGTTTATAGTCAATTTTAGGAAGTTATTTTATTTAATTTGTTAAATTTATTGAACTATTTGTATTCATGGTCAGTCCTCATTTTATATTTATTTATTTATTTTCCATTTTTGAATTTTCTTCAAAAATTTCATTCAAAGTATATATATATATATATATATATATATATATATATATATATATATATATATATATATAATGTTTCAACATAAATTAATTTCAGTCTAAATCAGTATTTTCTTTATTTTCTTAATCATTATTTTCTTTAGTTTTTTTATTTAATAAATTATTTATTTTTTATTAATTTGTCATAAATATTATTTGAATTTATTTAATTAATTTCATTTATGGTCAATTCTCATATTTTAATTTTAATTTTATTATTTGATTGTTTGTTTATAGTCAATTCTTACAGAAATGTATTTTATTTAATTAGTTGAATTTATTTAATTATTTGTATTTATTGTCACTCCTCTTTTTTTTTCTTTCTTTTTTTCATTTTAATGTATAATGTTTCAACATTTAGTTCATTTAGATTTTGTATTTATTAAATTATTGGTATTTATGGTCAATTTTTCAATTATTTATTTATTCCTTCCTTCATTCCAAATTATAGTCAGATATTTATAATGAATAAATAAAAATCAATATTTGAATTTAAATCATTATTTATTTATTTGTTTGTTTGTTTACAATAAGCCATATAATAAGAGGATTAATTTATAGTCAGTTGGTTGTTATTACAAAGCTATGTCTTTTGCAGCTTATGTGGATACCCTCCGTTTTACGATGAAAATGATGCCAAGCTGTTTGAGCAGATACTCAAAGCAGAGTATGAGTTTGACTCTCCGTACTGGGACGACATCTCTGATTCAGGTAGATCTTCAATCATCATAATCTAATCAAAATCCAATACCATCATTCTGAGATGTTCTTGATACAAATGACTGCACCGATTGAGCTCAACAGCAGGTTTTTAAAAATAAAAATACTGTTAGTGAAGTAATAATGCTGAGCGGAGTTCATTTTTATGCAATTTGAGACAGTGCAGACAGTGAAGAAACTACTGTTAAGCTCAGTTCTGGGCATTTCTATTTTCTCAGTGCTTGAATATTGTCTGACAAACATATTGTTGATCATATCCCATCCCAGCTAAGGATTTCATCAGTCACCTGATGGAGAAAGATCCGTCTCTGAGATACACATGTGAACAGGCTTTACAGCACCCATGGTAGGATTACCTAAAAATAAGTGTTATTTATCTATAATCTCTTTTCACCAAAATTTCATTAGTAACTAATCCCATCCATCTCTAATTTTGAAGGATTTCCGGAGACACAGCTCTTGATAGGAACATTCATGAGTCCGTCAGCGCTCAGATGAAGAAAAACTTTGCCAAAAGTAAATGGAAGGTGAGAATCCCACCACATCATCCTTTTTGTTTTTTGTTTTTTCACATCTTGCATTTCCAGCCCATGAGATCCGGGTGAATTGCCATACAATTTCCAGGGGCATTTTTTACATTTGTGAGGCCAATTTTTATAATCACCTTATTATTATAAAAACCATATGTGACCATATGGGTTCACAAAAGCAGTCATAAAGGTAAATTTTTTGAAACTGAGATTCATAAACCATCTGAAAGCTGAATAAATAAGCTTTCCATTAATATGTGGTTTGTTAGGATAGGACAACATTTGGCCGAGATCCAACTATTTGAAAATCTGTAATCTGAGGGTGCAAAAAAAAATCTAAATATTAAGAAAATAGCCTTTAAAGTTGTCCAAATGAAGTTCTTAGCAATGCATATTACTAATCAAAAATTAAGTGACTAATCTAAGCGCCTTTGATTGACCAGTGCATTCCTAAGTTAAACAGAAACGCATTTGATTGGTTATAAGGCTCAATGCTGCACAAAACAGTGTGTAAAAAGCAATCTGATGCAGCGTGAGCGAATTTAAATGTAATTCCGCAAATTGACACTTTTCACATTTCATTTTAATCGCGACAGCCATAATACATTGTTTAATTATGCAGTAGTGTTTTTGCCCCTTTTGTCTTGAAAATATGGGGCATTTTTGTTCATTTTGGTGGCATTTTTGCCACAAGCCCTTGTTAATTTCCAACCTGTTGTCTATATAGAGAGAGAGCAGAGGTCGCGTTAACCGAAAATTGTCCGTCACTTTGACAGATTACACTGAGGGTGATCTATTGTAACTTGTAGCTGTAATTCCCATCCCTGTCCATTTGGTGGCGAGTGCGCTCCAGTGTAGCAGCAGAGCAAGGGATCCAGAACAAAAACGAAACTGTCACAAATATTTTGCTTGCACAGGCAAGTACCTAAAAGGTACAATGATCTATCATGACACATTAAAGAGCGCTAAAACGGTATTTATTGCTTGAATTTCCTAATGAAATGGACAGAATTTGAAATCTGAGACTTTGTTTCATATCAAAAGTAACACAAAGCTTAGCCTATTGCTATTTATTGGATGGAGGCGCACTATGTACTGTTCATTCATCAACCAAAAACAAAGAGCACAGACCAAAAGAACGATTATGATTTACAAATCGATATTGGTTCATAAAAATAAGAATATATTAAAGGAGAAGTCCACTTTCAGAACAACAATTTACAAATAATTTACTCACCCCCTTGTCATCCAAGATGTTCATGTCTTTCTGTCTTCAATCGTAAAGAAATTATGGTTTTTGAGGAAACCATTACAGGATTTTTCTCCATATAACGGACTTCATTGGTGCCCCGATTTTGAAATTCCAAAATGCAGTTTAAATGCAGCTTCAAAGGGCTCTAAACGATCCCAGCCGAGAAAGAAGGTTCTTATCTTTTTTTCCCAAAAAATAGCAATTTGTATGCTTTTTAAGCACAAAAGCTCGAGTAGCACAGGCTCTGGGATGCGTGTCCACGATGCTACGAATTAGTGATTGGTCGTTCTTGAACGATTCGTTCATTTTGAACGAATCTTTAATGTGACTCGGGAAGAACGAGTCATCTCGGAGAGTGATTGGTTCAGTCGCGCATGCGCAACATCCTATTAGGTTCTGTACTGGAATTAGTTCACCTGTTTCGAGTCTTCGGGTTTTTTGAGTGGTTCGTTCATCTTATGGGGCTGTCACGTGATGAACGAACGGCTCAAACCTGAAGACTCGTGAGATGAACTAATCAATTATTTTTCCGGCTCACACTGCATCGGTTAAGCTTATAGGGCTGTCACGTGATGAACGAACGACTCAAACCCGAAAACTTGTCAGATAAGAGGTGAGGTGAGCTAATCATAGACCCAGGTAAACAATGAATTAATCTTTTCATATAGCATTATAGTTTTGTCTTATTTGTAGTATGATCAACGTTTGTTTAAGCAGTAGATGTGTTGGGAAGTAACACGTAACATTTTGATTATATTTAGCTAAAATGAACAAATGACTCGAACAAAGATTCGTTCATTTTGCTGAACGAGACTCAAAGGTCCGAGTTGGTAAAATGATCCGAACTTCACATCACTACTACGAATCACGTCTAAGTTCATTGTCTGTGTACTCCGGCTCTAAAAGGTAGAGTATGGCGAAAAACTCCATCTTATTTTCTCCTACAACTTCAGAATTGTCCGACATCGTTAAACTTTTTTGTTTGTAAACAGCGTTTGACTTACTTGCACTTTCATAGTCTTTGCGCGTTCGCTTTGTAAACACTGGGTCTGTAGTTCCGCCTACGTTCCGCATGACCTTTCGACGTGATTCAATAGTACGTAGCGCCGTGAACGCGCATCCCAGAGCCTGTGCTACATGAGCTTTGTGCTTAAAAAGTATACAATTTTTTATTTTCCCAAAAAAAAGGTTTCCCCAAAAGGGGTGAGTAAATTATTTGTGAATTGTTGTTTTGGAAGTGGATTTCTCCTTTAAAATCACTGATGTGAACAAAAATAAAATCAATTAATAGCAATTGTGTTATTTTAATTAAAATATGAAAATTAAAATGACGGGTAATAATAGATTGTCATTTTTACAACCGAAATTGACGAACAATGTTAAAGTCTACCGCAACCTCTGAGAGGAAGAGATTCTAGAACTGTAAGATTTCCTCATTAATTTCACAGAATTGTTCTCAAAGATGCTTGTAAAGTTGTTTTCGAGGCACGTTATTTCTTGTTCTTGTCCCTGTAGCAAGCATTCAATGCGACAGCAGTGGTGAGACATATGCGGAGACTGCAGCTGAGCACCAGCCTAGAGGGGCCAAGCCAAATCACCACCACCAGCCCCTACCACAGACACCTGCTTCTGCCCGCCAAAGAGCTCGACCAGGAGGAGGACGAGGACGAGGAGGAAGACGATAACAGTAAGTCTGAGAACATTCTCGATTGAAAGTCACATAATATCCATCCTAAATAGCATGCAGGAATTATCACGTCTCAGTTTTAGTTAGGGCTGGGCGATAATTCGATAACGATAATTTTCGCGATAAAACGATATGAAGAGTTCGATAAATGTTCGATGTAATTTTTACGTGCCAAATGCGGAACGAAATAGCGCGACTCATTTGAATCGTGCCAGATGGACCGTTTATCCGCTCGGACCAAAGTTTAAACTGCCGCGCTGCGCGAGCTCACTAGACAAGATGCATTTATTATCTAGATGCGGCACGGACGCGCCTGGAAAAACCGAGCCCGTCACGGCCGCGTCGCTTCCGTAATGAGCGTAGCTGGCGCGCGCCTACATTTGAAATAACGAACTTGAACGCGCAAAATACGCGATATGTGAACGGCTCCATCACGCGAGCACTAGGGATGGGCGATACCTCTTATTTTATTTTCGATCCGATACCGATATTTTCAAGCCCAGTATCGTCGATATCAATACCGATACCGATACCTCTAAACTAAACTGATCTTTTAAATTATTAAAAGAATAAAACAAGTAATTATACTCACTTAACATTATATTTGAAAGTCTATAAATGAAATGTACCAAAATTGTATTTTAGCTCTTTACTGGGGCAGTAACCTCAAAGGTGCACCTTCTCTACCCCTAAAAGCCAGGAAGCACACTAATACCATACAAGTACACACACATTAAGGGTAGATAAGGTAGAAAGGTGTACAAATAGTACAAAAACAACCATAGTGTTACAGAAGTACTAAAATTACTTAAAATAAAAATTAATGAAATTCTTATTATCATTATTAATTATTATTACAATGGTTTTTGCTACAAATTTTAAGGCGAAATAATGTTCCTGTAGTGTTAACCATGGTAAAAGGAAGCAAGCTGAAAGAGAGAGAGAGAAAGTGTTAACCATGGTAAATTTGTTGTTACTGCATTTTTACTACAAATATGTGGAAAATGTGGTTACTGTAGTAAAACCATGGTTATTTTTTTGTAAAAGGCTGCCAGGCTGTTGTACCCCTAAAGGTGAAACTTTAGCACAAATAGTTAACTAATTAAATAAATACTTCATGTACACTATACTGTTCAAAAGTTTGAGGTCAGTACGATTTTGTAATGTGTCTTTAACCATGCTAACCAAGGCTGCACTTATTGTAACAAAAATACAGCAAAAACGGCAATATTGGGAAATATAACTATTATAATAACTATGTTCTATTTTAATATTTTGAAAATTGTAATTTAAAAAGCAGCTGTGGTAAAAGCTGAATTTTCAGCATCATTACTCCAGTCTTCAGTGTCACATGATCCTTCAGAAATCATTCTAAATATCATTTGTTCCTCAAGAAACATAATTTCTGATTATTATCGATGTTGAAAATAGTTGTGCTGCTTCTATTGCCCTATTTGAACAAGCACTGTAAGCGAAGCGTCAGCAGCGAACGCTATCTGTGATTGATTAGTTCTGTCTTTCAGCATTTGCGTGTGTTCCGATGAGCAGGAGTATTCTATCCTACACAATAATTCGCTAATAGTATATTGCTCCTCTTATAGGCTTATTTTATGCACCTAATTTCTTGCTAAATAAATTAAATTAATGGTTAAAAATGCACTTTAGAATCGATATTTTTATGTGAGGATCGATCCTTTCGATACAACGTCAGTATCGAAAGTATCGATACTTCAGGATCGATCCGCCCATCCCTAGCGAGCACTAAACAGTGCTGTGAGATCCGGTGTGAAACACTTGAATTCAGCGATGAACACAAATGACTCTGTGATTCAAACTAGTTTAACGCTGTGTGCAGCGAGACACAGTCAGAAGGCTTTTCAATCTACACATCTCCATCATTTACCGTGGATTTACTGTAGTAACACTCACTGCACCATGGTATTGTGGCAGCAATGTGGGATATTCACAATGAATTTTATTACAGGAATAATGGTATATAATTATAGTATGTGTGTATTTGTGATTAAGCTATAGCATGTGTGCATTTATAGTGAATGTTTTTAGACTACCGTTTTTCATACAGATAGGCTACTTATGAAACCATGTAGTTATATTTTTACCATGGTATTGAGGTACCATTATGTGTGGTTTTAACTGTTTATCATGATTTAAAATGTATGCTTGCTACTGTGGGAGACTAATGCTTTAAAAAAAAAAAAAAAGGGTCAGAATAAATTTAACCATATAAAACTGAGGTTGCTACAATTTTTACAGATGTCACTGACTGATAATGAACAAAGAAATTACCTCTGCATCCTCAAGCTACTATCAAATGTGCATTTCTAAGAGAAAAAAAAAGTGATATTATTATTATTATTATTATTATCGTTATCAGACAACCCAAACCCTGTTTCTTGATTTGAAACAGTGTAACTCATTAGAACATGCAGAAATTAATTTTTCTATTTAGATATTTATTTTGTTAAAGAAAATTAATGATCTGGTTTCTACAACTTTTACTTTGGAGCAAAAATCTGACTTTAAACTTGAAAGAAATAGAGATTTGACATTTGTCGTGATAATTATCGATATCGACTGATATGAAAAAAATTATCGTGATCATTTTTTTGCCCATATCGCCCAGCCCTAGTTTTAGTACATACTGCCCATTAAGGAAACAGAAGAGAAGTTTGTGACTTTTTGTACAAAAATAGCAAGCACCACAGCATGTACTAAATATATGAACCTAAAGGTTAATATTGAATATTAAAGTAAGGTAATGTGTTTTACACATATTTTAGTGGACTCTCAAGCTTTTAAAGGCATAATAAAATTCTGTCATTACTCACCCTCATGTTGTTCCAAACCCGTAAGACCTTTGTTCATTCATTCTTCGGAACATGAATTAAGATATTCTTGATAAAATCCAAGAACTTTCTGACCCTGCATAGACAGCAGTGTAATTACCATGTTCAAGGCCCAGAAAGGTAGTAAGGACTTCAATAAAATAACCAATATCTGGGCCAAATGCTATCAGTTCATTTTTTAATGTTTAGGTTCCCCGAGTGCGGGCGGGCGTCGAGGCAGTGCCGATCGGGACAGTCTCAGAAGCTGTGCTTACTGCTGCCGACCAACCAGCAGGATCTGAAGCGGAGCTCTGAGCCCAGCAGAGCCTAGAGGAACCCAGTGGGACCCACACATGCACGTCCACCGCACCAGTCTGACCCGGAACACAGAGCTTTCCTGGGAACGTGCACTAGATGGCGCTAGTGCGGCTGGCGGGACACAAGAGGAGAGCGTCATTGTTCCAGACATTCAGACTTGGGTATATCATTGACAGATACGTAACTTCTCTATCATTTGATTTCGTCTGATTAGTATTTCTGTACCCCAACCAAAGACAAAAATATGTTTAAGTTACATGTTTATGTAAGGTTTAATTATTCATTTATTTTCTTATCTTTTTTTTTTTTAAGAAAACGTTCAGGTCTGTTCCCCGTAGCAATTTGGACTTTCTCAGAAAGCCGCTAGTTATACAATATCTTAATAAATATTAATGTCTTAATAAGCCCCACTTGCTCAGGCGATAAATTCATGAGGAAACAAGATAGTCGTATCATCTTTAAGACATTTTTACGCCTTAATCCATTGTGGTTTTGTTTTGTAAGGTCTGTTGGATAGAGTTGTCCATGTTGTTGATTTTGTGATCTGGTTCAGACTGGTACAAAACTGCGTATGAAGTCAGAGCAGGAGTATTTCCAAACATTATCTTGTTATAAGTATAAACCTGGACAAAACAGGGGTTAAGAGATTTTAACCACAGTCCAGATGCTTTTTTTTTACACCCAGATTAAATGCAATACCTGAATAATCTCCACATTCAATAAAGATTTCTAGTTTTAGATTTATGGAGCAAAAGTAGTCTGTAGCTCAGTTCCAAAACCTACATTTGAAAATTATATTTAGGCCTTAATTTAAGATGTATATATTTGAATAGCGTATAAAATATCCATTCATTTGAATTACACAGTTTTAACATTAACAATGCATTCATGAAAGAAGTAAGATTTTGGTAATAATATTAATAAACTGAATGTATTCTAAATACACAATAACCAGTTTATATATTTATCATTAATAAATCCAATTTGTTTCAATCTAAATATTGCTTGTTTTACAGCTAGCCATATTTTAACCATGTTCATACTTTATTTTAAATGAATAAATTTAATTGTTTGCAAAATTAACAGATTTATACAAATTCTACGCAATTTAAATAAATGCATTTTGAAAACATGATTATTTAAATAAAATTCCATAGATGCAAATAGTTAACAATAAGCTATGCCATGCATTTTTTTTTTTTTTTGCAGAAATCTAACCAATTTTATTCATTTATGATAGACAATAGGTCACCAGGTTTATATATTTATTATCAATAAATCCAATTTGTTTCACTATAATGCATTTTATGAATTAATTATTGCTTGTTATACAGCTAGCCATATTTTAACCATGTTCACACTTTATTGTAACTGAATAAATTTCATTGTTTGCACAGTTAACAGATGTATGCAAATTCTAAGCAATTTGAATAAACGAATTTTGCAAATATGATTTTTTAAATAAAATCCAAAGATGCAAATAGATGCTTTTTTTTCAGAAGTTATGACTGACAATAACCAGGTTTATATATTTATCATTAATAAATCCAAATAGTTTTAATCTAACGCATTTTACTAATTAAAATATTGCTTGTTCTACAGCTAGCCATATTTTAACCATGTTCATACTTTATTTTAATTGAATAAATTTAATTGTTTGCACAATTAACAGATTTGTTCTAATTCTAAGTGATCTGAATATATGTATTTTAAAAGTATGGTTATTTAAATAAAATTGCTTAGATGCAAATGCAAGTTAATGATAAACTATGCCACAGTTTTTTTTTTTTGTTTTTTTTTTTTTCCAGAAATCTAACCAATGTCATTTATTTATGACCAACAACAACCAGGTTTATTTATTTATCTTCAATAAATCCAATTAGTTTTGATCTGATGCATTTTACTAATTAAATATTGCTTGTTCTACAGCTAGTCATACTTTATTTTAACTGGATAAATTTAATTGTTTTCACAATTAACAGATTCATGCTAATTCTAAGCAATTTAAATAAATGCATTTTGAAAATTTGATTATTTAAATAAAATTTCACAGATGCAAAAAGTTAATAATACACTATACCCAGCTTTTTTCTTTTTACAGAAATCTAACCAATGTAATTTATTTATGACTGACAATAAGCAGGTTTATATATTTATCATTAATAAATCCAATTAGTTTCGATTATTTTACTAATTAAATATTGCTTGTTCTACAGCTAGCTGTATTTTAACCATGTTCAATACTTTATTTTAACTGAATAAATTTATTCAGTTATTATTTAACAGATTTATGCCAATTCTAAGCAATCTGAATAAAAGCATTTTGAAAATATAATTGAAATAAAATTCCATGGATGCAAATAGTTAATAACAAACTATGTCATGCTTTTTTTTTCCAGAAATTGAACCAATTTCAATTATTTATGACTGACAAATATGCATCACATTAAGTTTATTAGCTTGTTTACACTAAATCTGTGTGATCCAAATGGATGGTAATATACACAATTCAAATCCATAAATCTTAAATTTAAGCCCAAGTTTAGTGAGAAGGAATCAGATGCACACTCCTTGTCCAAAATGTAGGTCTTTTAAAACGCCTCACTTCGGTCAAAAATCTAAGTTAGACTGATCTCATAATTCAGTGCAACAAGCTCAGTAAATATATTTTATTAAAAATTAAAAAGAATAAATAAAAACACTTACAATTTTAGCCAATATTTGTGAGAGCTGTGTGGATTTATGCTTTTTAGAATATGCTGGCATCAATTTCTGTTGCAATCAGTTGTGAGTGGAGTGTTGTAGAGTTTCAGATCAGTCACTTATGAGATTCTGTTTTAGGATTAGGATTCAGGTTTTGGAACAGATGTCGATAAACTACTTTTTTGTCACAACAGTGATTAAGTTTTGCAACCGAAATGATTTATCTGTCCATGATTATGTTGTGCATGTCGTGTGAGCTGATTGGTTGTTTGGGTCGCTGGCCATAATCTGTACTGTTCTCCTGTGCAGAAGACGTCTAATGTTTGCATGACCTCGTAAAAAATATGTTTACAAGAGCGATGATCAAAATATAAAATATACATAAACATATTCATATCTTTACGACAGTACTAATCGCAAAATAAGACTATTGCTGTCACAAGTCATTGTGAGACTGGAGGCACAAGAAATTTTGACACTCAATCTGTTTCTTTTCTATTTCTTTATAAAATATACATGTTATGTTTTAAAACATAAATGTTGATTTAACATTATCTTAAGAACTCAATACTGGCCTTAATGTAAAACTGGATTAATATAAAAAGAACAATGCAAGAACATTTTTCACCTTGTTCATCAGTATATCATATCTGTGCCAATTTGAGCACATTACTTACTTGAAGCCAATATATATATATATATATATATATAAATGTATTTGTTTTGGTAATGGACCCCTTATATTAAAGAGATTTTCTTTTGATACTCTGTCTGATATAGCTGTATTTATGATTTATTTGCATAAAGTAAATTTCTAGTTTGTCAGAACAGTGTTGTCATTATTTTCAATGTAATTTTTTTTTTATTTAATATTTATTAAATTCAATAAAATTCTAAAACATTAAGTACATACATAAATAATTAAAATATTTAATTTTAGAACTGCGTCAAACCCAAGTGCAATCATTGATGTAATTAGTATAAAAATGCAACAGTCTAATGAGCAGTTCAGCAATCAGTTCATTATGGTAATTATGCAAACTGCCTCAGAAGGGCTGATTAAATATCACTAGGAGTCACCTATGACTTACTTTGGCTTTGAAAAGTACTATAGGAATTAAGTTACACCCCTGTCGGGTAGTTGATTCCTCCCTTGCTCAATTTGTTTTTCACATGGAAGTGCACACACTTCGGGAAGCGAAGAAGAGACACAAATACAGTATGTGTATTATACATAAAGATGATGTATACATATATTGTATATCTTTTTTGTAAAAGCTACAAATGTATGGATGCAATGCATCATGTGTTATCGATGGAGTTATGACGAGCCAATGATTTGTACCCTTAAAGATATACAAGTAGTAGCACGTTATGAATAAACACTCCTTGTCTATGCATTGTGTGTTCAGTAAAATCTTTGTGTACAGTGCAAATAAAGTTCACATCAGAGTGCTATGCAAAGGCAGACTGTGGTTGGTACTTTCGGATTATATACTTCAAACTGTATGATATGTCAAAATCCCTTTATTTAAAGATTATTACAAAATGTACAAAATGTATTTACAAAAGTCTTGTTGTTAGCCGAAACATACGTGAGATCAAAATCATATGACTTATGATGTTAACATTATATGAGTGGAAAAAGCTCTTAAAGGAATAGATCACCCAAAAATGAAAATTTGCAGCGATGTAGGATGATTTTGAAATGATTTTTTTAAGTTGAGAGAGAAAATATGATCAGAGTTTTTCGGCATACCCTAACTGTCTTGAGCCAGAATACACAGAGTTCAGGGAGAGAAAGACAAGATGAGCGTTTGAGATTAAAAAGTATTTTTTTTATGAAAATAACCGATTGTTTCACTAAATAAGACTCTTCTTCCTTGGTTTACAACCGCATTTGGGATCGTTTAAAGCCCCATTTAAACTGCATTTTAGAAGTTCAAACCCGGGGCACCATATTAGTCCATTATATGGAGAAAAATCCTGAAATGTTTTCCTCAAAAATACAATTTCTTCACGACTGAAGAAAGAAAGACATGAACATCTTGGATGACAAGGGGGTGAGTACATTATCTGTAAATTCTTGTTCTGGAAGTGGACTTCTCCTTTAAGTAAAAAGTAATTTATACTGAAAGTATAAATCAGCAATACCTTAACTGTAAAGGATAATTTTGTAATGTTTTGTGATAACCTATTTTGTTTAAAAAAATACAAATTGGAAAAATATTGATCCATTTCAACTTCAGATTTACCTGTCCAAATAGTGAGTCAAGAAAAAGATGCTAAAATTTGGGATACTAGAAATGCAAAATCAAGTCTAAAACATTGCATTATTGGATACAGTGTATATTTCCCTATGTTCTCTTTGTACTGCACACTTTGTTAAATGTAGTAGTGCATGATATACAAAACTAGTATGTATATTTGAACATACCAAATGATTTAAACCACGTAAGATAAATGTGGAAAAAGTGGAAAGGATCTGTCTGTTTATAAAAGTATATAATCTATAAATATGGCAGAACAACAATTTCTATAATCAAACACTAGATAGAGCTTCAGTATATTGTAGTATACTTCCAGTATACTTCTCTCACTGGTGCAAATTACAGCCACTTATTCAGCAATTAGGGTGAAATCATATTAGACCATTACTTAACATGTCTTAACACTGACATAACATTAGCCCACATTTTCAACATTCTTGTCATCCACAATGGTTTTTCACATTCAGTGATTGCATTCAAATCCAAACCCAGACTTTCTAAATAAAACTAAAGAAGCATTTGAATCAGCAGCTGGAGGAGTATCAACGCTCCTGTAGATCAGTGTTGTAAGGTGATGTGTGATTACAGCTCTTTCTCCACAGCATTTGTGATCGCTGTCCTCTTCAGGCTCTCTTTGACTCTGATGAACTCAGGCGCGCACTTTGACCTTTCTCTCTGCTCTTCAACCTCTCTCTCAATCTGACAAGAAGAATTATTAAGGTTAAATCATTTCTGAAGGAGGTTACAGTACATGGTATGACTGACAGCACATTTTTTGGAACCCAAGATCAATGTGTTGTGGATTTGTCTTGTCATGTAAAAATAATCCAAATTAGGGAGCATTCCGTATAATTTGGATCACTTCCCAAAATCTGAAAGCCTTGTTAGTGCATATCAAACAATATTGTCTATTCAACACTGATATTGTACATAATGTAGTTTGAAGCATGTTTTTTCAGTTTTTACCTTCTCTAACCTCATCTGTCTCTTCAGTAACTCCTGCTCCAGTGGTGATCGCTCCTCGTCCTGTTTTCTGTCTTGTTTCAGAGCTTGAGCTCTGTTCCTCTGTTCCAGAACTCTCTGTAACTCTGGCTTCTCCTCCACAACTGCCCCTCTGATAGATAAGATAAGTGTTATTATATCTCATATAATAGAATTTGGTCATTCAATGCAAATAAATGGAAAAGGAATCCAGGATGTGGACACTGAAGATCAAGATCACCCTTAAGAACATCTCAACATATGTTATCTCTTTTATTGTATTACATACAGTATAAATGGCTGGATAATGATCACAAATTATAATATTTTAACTAAAAAAAACTATCAAAAATATGGTAACCCTTTTCCAAGTTTCCATTAAACTACAGCGCTGTAATTCTTGAATATGATTGGGTGACGAATGTTCTGGAAAACGCACGGCAAAAGTAGTTCCAGGCAGGTCTTGACCGCATTACATGTCCATATTACGTCGCCAAATGATTTCGGTTACTTCAAATGTCTTTACAGCCTAAAACAGCAAAAGAACCAAAACCCACAAGGACACTGGCCAAGTAAATAAATTTTGTATTAAAACAGGCTAAAACGACAAATTATTTCCATGTTTTGCCTCCGTTGCTAGGTCTACAATTACGTTTTGGAATTAGCAACGAAGATGCTTAATAAATTGCTACAAAAGAAAGTAATCCTACTTACAAGAGCATTTTAAGGACAAAAAACTCACTAAAATGTCTTTAAATACAAAATATGAACAATGGACCCTTTTCACAAGCTTGTGACGGCGCGTTTCAGCGGTCATCATCATCATAAATTTTTTCAAAAGCTTTTTGTATTTTGATTTTTAAAAATATGTATGTACATTTATAACACTATACTTTGTATTACATCACCTTTTAATCAAGTTACAAAAAAACTAGTCAACGCTATGTGAGGGTAACGTTATTTCTAATGCCGAGTCTATGGGAGGGACGGTAAATTTGACATTTGACAATGTTTTTCTTTTGCTATTTGAGCAAATGGGAATGCCAAAAATATATTTGTGGTACTGGCCCATTCACTGCTCTCGGATTTTACCGAACTATGACGACTTCCGCTATGAGAAACCCGGAAATGTGAGAAAGGTCCATATTTGAGGTGTGGTAACTATATACGGGGAATAATTGACGACGGGCAGTTGAATTATCAGAAAATGATGTATACCGGAGGTTGTGATGCGGCCACGACGCGAATAATAAATCATTTCAGCGGCTAAGCAAGACATTTTTGGATAAATGAAAGATCACAACGTTTTGTTTGTTTGGTTGGTTGGTTGGTTGTTTGTTTGTTGTTGTTTTTTTTTTGTATTGTAACAATATGCATGCATGGATTTTTTTTGAGTGTATATCAATGAACCAAACGGTCGATTTTAATTTCAGTTTCACTTCAAGAACATCACATCTAGCAAAAGTTTCTAAAAAAAAATCCGTTTGGCCTTTTTTAATGCATCCACAAGAGGGAAATACCAACTACATTAACTGCACGCATTAACTTAGACTTTATTGCCATCTTTTGGACAAAACGTGCACATGCAAGCGAGACCTAAACTCAGCAGTCCCTCTGCGGGCACATGTTTGAAGTGAGATTAGGAAATGGGTCAGGTGATAAATTAAGGCTGCAACTAAGCTTGTTCATGCCTCAAAATGTGAACATGCTTTCAACTCAAATTCTGGATCAGTTTGCACCTTTTGTGTGTAATAATCAGCTCTCGCTGGAGCTCCCGGTGGCTCTTGGATGCTTTGATGGGATTGTGGAGCTTTTTGGGCCTGATGAGCTCCTCATAGTAACTGCTGTCCGTTCGCTCAGGAAGCAACTTGCTCTGGTCTAAATCCTCTTCTCTGGACCACCTTTGATCAGGGTCTATCATGGATCCAAGATCAGAGACTAAATCTAAAGGAGAGGGAGAAGCAAATAAGAGCCCTCTGTTAACGGAATGGTTGGCCAAAAATGTTAAATTTGCTGATTTTTCAGCACAAATTTTTGTTTGGAATTGTTTTGGACTGCTTGATCTGTGCATATTTCTCTCCTGATTCAGACAAGATGACTTTTTCCACTGGAGCTAATAAAAGATCATAAAACATCTTAATAAAAAACTTGTTTCTTACAAACAAAGCTTTTCACTTCATAAAATGTTAACTAATGGACTGCAGCCGTGTGGATTAACTGTGGATTATTGTGATGTTTTTATCAGACTCTCATTCTGACGGCACCCATTCACTGCAAAGGATCCATTGATGAGCAAGTGATGTAATGTTAAATTTCTCCAAAAATCCTCTTTCAATTAAGAAACAAACTCGTTTACAATTTTGATAGCCTGATGGTGAATCTCTCAGCATATTTTTGGTGAACTTCCTTTTAAAAAAAACAGCCAATATCATCCACAAGGAGAAAAATTCCTTTGCATAGAAAAATAATAGGACACCTCACATGACCGTAGCACTAAATGCACCTTTGTTCAAGAAAGCATGAGTAATAATAATGAAAAGCACCATTAATCAGTGTGACTGCATTAAATAATATGAAAGGAACATGGAAAACCTGATTCACCAGGTCCAATAAGTGGTTGAGCACAAGCAGGATTATGTCTTTGATGATTATGATCTGCCTGTGAAAGAAAAATGATATGAGTCATTATATTTAAACACAAGGCAAAATACTAAAAGTGCATTTTCCTCCACTTTTTACAGTGATGTCCTGTATAGTGATAGCATAATATCATGTTACTGTATGATCAATGTATTTACAATGGTAAATTCATGGTATTACCATCATAGTAGCGTACAAAATCCATACTATTACTATTATCATGTCCAAAAAAGTATAAAAGGACATTGCACTGAATGTCTCATCCTTATCTGTCCATCCAAACGATCAAAAATAATCCCCAAAGCTGTTGATGAACAGCACAATAGCCCTATGTGTTGAGAGAAATTTGCACTAACACAAGGGAGGCATTGTGGGTATATGTGTATGTGTATGTGTGTGTGTGTGTGTGTGTTAACACCATGCTGGGTTGATCATATTGGACTAAAATGGTTTTGGGACCAGTTGGCATTTAGCCACCTCATTACTGGCCCTGCCAAACAAACTCTCCATTTTCCCTTCATAATCTGTTTGCTGTCTAGAATGTGATTGTGTCGGGAAAGTCACAAGGAGTCCTTGGACTAAATCACCACGGGAAAGAAAATCAGAAATGAATCAAAGTATTCAAATGAGGTTAATGTCACAGATTGCAACTAAATACATACTTTTGTACCTTAAAAGAAGCTAAAAGACATAAGAGCTACAGATTAAGACATCCGGAGTCGAGAAGAATATATGTACTAGAGTGTACTATTTAAAAAAAATGTTTGTTAGTTGGAATAAAGCTGAAATAAATTAAAATTATAAAATATATAAAATTATAAAATAAAAATTATGTAAAAAATATATAAAAAATTTATAAAACATACAAAAGTATAAATATTAGATGAAAAACTGGCAAAGACATGCTGCTTTTCCAACTAATAGAAACCTAAGTTGGAACCTAACTGGAAAGTAAAACTAAAATAAAAATATATTAAACCTTAATATAAAATATAATAATAATACTAATAATAATGATTAAAATTCAGATGAATAAATAAATGTATATAAATAATACTAAAATAACACTGCTGAAAAAAATACCTTGTATGGGTCAAAATGATCCATTTTTCTTTTATGCCAAAAATTATTAGGATATTAAGTAAAGATCATGTTCCATGAAGATATTTTGTAAGTTTCATACCATAAATATATCAAAATATATTTTTTGATTAGTAATATGCATTGCTAAGAACTTTATTTGGACAAGTTTAAACGTGATTTTTTAATATTTAGATTTTTTTTTTTTTTTTTTTTTGCACTCTCAGGTTCCAGATTTTCAAATAGTTATATCTTGGCCAAATATTGTCCTATCCTAACAAACCAGATTTTCAAATAGTTATATCTCGGGCAAATATTGTCCTATCCTAACAAACCATAAATCTCAACTGAAAAATCGAGATCAAATAAAAAAAAATGACCCTTATGACTGGTTCTGTGGTCCAGTTTCAGATATACATAAGTATATTTAGCTCATATTTTAGAAAAATGTCTTATGCTCAAACTTTGTGATTAGAAGCCACACAAACAAGACAAAAAGCATCAAACTAAAGAAACAGTCTCACCTCTTAAATGTCAGAATTTTAAGCCTAAAACACTGTTTTCTCAACAATGTCCATTTACAGTCATCCATTTGTGTAACAGAATTCAAGTCCTGTCAGATCTTTAGAGGAGATGTGTGACTTACACTCATAACAAAACAACAAACAGGTTCTTCAAACTGGATTAAAATATCCTTACTTTCTTTCCATGGGTCACTCCCATGATTCCGAAGGTGCAGAGCGCTCAGAGCTTCAGGATTGTTCCAGAAACAACTTCTCTGGGATTCCACCTGCTATTTTCATGCAGAGCAAGAGGAGAAGCAGGAGGGGGATGTACATCCCTCCAAGCAAACCCAAACACACACACGCACGCACGCACACACACTTTTACAACCCGAGTGCATGCAGTGTCCTAACTGGTACTACAATCCAGCAGAAGGAGGGGGGAGTGAAAAAAAGAGACTGTGTTTAACTTTCCCGTTTTCCAGTCTCCATTGTTTATATCAACAGCAACAGTGTTACTTTCTATAAAAGAACCAATGTAAAGGAATCCAGCATGACAAAAGAATCATCTGTATTATCTTTCAAATCTGTTTTGTTATATAATATTATCAGTGACAGAATGTTGTTCTTTTAGTGTTTGTAAAAGAGCAGTGTAAACATGCAAAATTTAGCATAATACTGTATGTTCCATTGAAGGTACAGTAGTCATATAGATCTGGAGCTATACAAGAGTAAGCCATTCCTTCCTTTTTAATTTGCTTTGGGAGGAAAAATAGCAAAAAAAAGTACTGTGTGGTTAATGTCCTATTTTCAAATGTCCCAAACGTGGTGATATGAGGTTGGCTAATGTGGCTTATTCAGTCTCTGATATTCTGGGAAAGCAGCCAATGACCTCCGCCATCTCTGGCCAGTCTTCATACGCGTTGCTCCTCGTATCATATTGAATTAACTAAACATAACAGATAAAAACAACCATTTTAAACATTTTTGCTCACTGAAATGAAACTACATGAAAACATACATATTGAGCTTAAAAAGAAGCTCCAACCTTTTCAAAAGGACTAGCTTCCTTTCTTCCATAGGCGCCTGCGAATACCCAGCTATCCCTGGGCTTGAGGGATTTGACCATTGTGCTGCCCAGTGCAGTAAATATGTCTCTAATCTCATCAGTCAGCCTGGAAAAAAGACGGCAGCAGTGGAAGTGAGACGTGTATGAATAATTCAACTCTAAAGCCAAGTTAATCATGTTGATGGTGTGTGAAGGCTGTCACATTTTTACTTTGGTGTAGGGTCGATGTGTGAGGCAACAAGGACTATATTTCCTGGCTTTAGCCTCTTTAGATAGGCAAGTAATTCTTCGGGACCTTGAAGGACAAACAAGTGGTTTCATACATCAGGATAGTTTTACTTCACATCTTCTTCAGTGTAACTGAGAGACCTACCTTTAGATTCCAGATTGAAGTACCTATTTCTTAAAATCGCACCAGTTTCACCTAAGAAAAACGAGTTGTTGTTAACAATTAATACTTGCATAAATATAGTCATAGTTTTTAATATAAGTAAATTTGAAAATCATTTCAGATGGAAAAAAAAAAAAACCCTGTGTAATTATTTTTAACAAACAAACCATTTGCTAACACAATGTTGAGCCCTTGTCCTGCATTATTGGTGATGCCTCCCATGATGCTGTAGAGAATAACATTTGCAGTCATCTAGCATCTACAAGTACCATTTCATGAAATATTTCATACAAAAATGAAAACTCATAATTTATCTCAGTACAACTTAAAATTATGCATATTTGTCAGTCATGCATAAATTAAACAAGTAAGAGATTTCTGTAATAATACTAATTATACTCTCGACACATATTATACGCCCATCAAATACTTATTCTTCAAACTCGCTAAAATACCAGTCTCGGCCCTATCAGAAGTAGCAGTACTTACATAGAAACCTGTACATCTGAGCCTGATAAAAATGCATTGTTTAAAGAAAGACATCAAATGGATTTAGCTGGTTCTGCATCTGAACTCTTCATATATATATATTAGTAATATTAGTAAGATTAGTGAGATTTGCAATGTTTTTTTAATGAAGTCTCTTACGCTCATCAAGTCTGTATTTATTTGATCAAAAATACAGAAAAAAACAATAATATTGTAAAATATTGTATAAAAATTTTTAAAAATGATTGCAATTTCTAATATTGGTTTTCTACTTTAATATCCTTCAAAATATAATTTATTTCTGTGACGCAGCACTGAGTTTTCATCAGCTATTACTCTGGTCTTCAGTGTAACATAATCCTTCAGAAATCAGTCTAATATGCTGATTGATGAATAAAAATTTAAAAAGAACAACATTTATTCAAAATAGAAATCTTTTCTAACAATAGAAGCCTTTATTATAACTTTTTATCCATTTAATATATCCTTGATGAATAAAAGTATTAATTTCTTTAAAAAAAAAATTAAATAAATAAATAAAAATAAAAATTAAGATTAAAAAAATTTAAAAAAAAGATTAAAAAAATTACTGCCCCAAACTTTTGAATTGTAGACACAAAATTTCTATTTTGAATAAACACTGTTCTTTTTAACTTTTTATTTATTAATGCATCCTGAAAAAGTATCACAGGTCCCAAAAAACATTATGAGTGATTTCTGAATAATCGTGTAACACTGCAGACTGGAGTAATGGTGCTGAAAATTCAGCTTTGCTTCGTAGGAATAAATTATATTTAAAAGTATATTACAATAGAAAACTGTAATTTTAAATTGCATTTTTTTTTCTGTATTTCTGAATAAACAGATACAGCCTTGATGAGCATAAGAAACTTCTTTAAAATACATTACAAATCATACTGATCCTAAACTTTTGAACAGTGTATATAGCATCAATAAATCTGTTATATAATACATTTGTTTTAATCTTAAACATTTTAAATATCTGAATCTTGCTTGTTCCATACCTATAGTCATATTTAAACCGTTTATAGTTCATAACTGATTAAATTCAATTATTTTCACAATGAACAGATTAATACTGACTCTTAGCAATTACTGAATAAATGCATTTAGAAAATATAATTAAATAATTCCATAAATCATTTTCGGAATCTAAAAGTAATCTAAGCAATCCAAGATGTGTGTGCTGCAAGCCATACAACAGGTTTGTGTAAGGAACAGTTGTTGTTATTCATAGAAGATATTTAAATATGTGCAAACAATATCACTCTGTAAACATTCATAGTATGGATAAGCAGGATGTAACAGTTCTTACACTGTATTATTAATGCAGATCTTTGCAGCCACTACATCGGCTACACCGCTATGAAGGTGGAAGGGAAAGTGGTTGACAGGGCAGTGTTTATGTGGACAGCAACCAAAATGAGACTTAAATAGACCTGCCCAGAAAAAAATAAACAGGTTGCCTGAAAAAATACAGTATTGCAAGCACCCTATACTCCATCACAAACAAGCATAAAAATGAAGCTTACCTGGATTGTCACAGTCTGTCACAAAATCACTTACTTCATCTGGAATACAAAACAACCCCAATCTATTAAAACATAACTGTAATAAAATAGATTTTAATAATGTTACAAATTAAAAAGACGTCACATGTGATCACCATGTGCATTGCATGACTGTTTGGCAGCTTCTTGGAGTTTAGACCAGTTGAAGGAGAAATACCATATTAAGATGATCAGCACTGTTGTGAGAACATACACACGATCTGGAAAACACAAATAAATATATATGCTCATTATACCACAAATAGCTACACAAATTAATCAGAAATGCTGAAAATGTTTGCTTTACCTTTAAGTCTCATTTTTGGTAGCACAAAATAATCTTCTGGGCTGCTTGCGTGCCTGATGCGAACATAATAAAATGATTTAAAATGCAACTGCCTGAAAGCAAAAATCTGAGTTGTTACCTGTTTGAAAGTTCCCAGGACTATGGTGGTGAAACCTGACACGACCTTAAGGTGTGGTAAAATTACAACATTAAATTTAAACAAACCTAACCTGTCAACTAGAGACAGATGTGTTGTTACATGCAAAATGATTTTACAGTTGTGTGCTGCCCTCTTCTGTCTATCTGTGAGAAAATGCATTCATATTCATCAAGCGCACAAGGAATATTAACGTATATAATTTTATTCCTTCTCAATTAAACAAACTATTTTTAAAGTAGTCAGTAGTTCAGTCTCAGATAAGAAGGTGCAACATGAAAATCTAAAGATACAGAATTCAATCATCAAAAATACTTCCCAGCATGAACTGAGCTCACAAAAACACCATTATGGAGCTCTGGACTATACATGATAGTTCTCTATCAACATCATCATCTTAAAATAGAGGTGAAGTCAAACACTGCCATTAGTAAATACCAATACCAGCATATGAGTGCAGATTATTGTTCAAATACCACAGAGTTAAATTATACAGTAACAGTAAGGCACAGAAATGCAAAATCTACAGCATATAATGCTTATTCAGATGTGCTTCTGGTATTGGTGGCACTGTTCACACTATCCAGTGGGAACGACCCTGAGATCATGAAGCTGTTTTAAAATCAAGAAAAGGTCAGGCACAATAAATAGAGGAACAATCACTTCAACAGACTTTGGTACAACATGCCTTGCATTGAAAAATTCAAGAAAATACTAGGCTAAATAAGTTCTTCAAGGAGTGCATTTAAAAAGTAGTTTCAATATTGACCAATTTTTAAGCAAAGGGCAGTGCAACTTAAGTTATTCGTGTGCAAATAAATATAGTAACTTTTATCTCTAATGAGCATCTTAATATTTCTAAAACCATTCCCCACAGCTCATTCATGCATTAGTTTTAGCCTTTGAATCCTGCCAAATTTAACCAGCTAAATTTAACTGGTTGGTGGACATATCCGTGCTGAAAAATGGTGGAACAGAGATAAATATTTCAGGAACTCCTGGTGGTTTTTAAATGACCCATGAGATGCTTTTGGCCATATAATGTCACAGTATTAAAAAGGAACAGGAACGCCAAGGAAAAATGGTGCTACATTTACTCCAAAAGGTCCTGTGGAAAGAAAAGCCAGAGTAAGAACAAAAGTAATTAGGTATATACTATTTTGAAGGCTATTAAAAGTCATTTTAAAATGCCACACATACTAACCTCATCTGAATCATCGGCCTCTTCTCTAACTGCATTTTGCTCTTCCATTTGTCGCAGCTCGGAGTATCTATAAGTTACATTACTGCAATAAAACAGTCTAAATTTAGTTCTCACTTAGTAGGGACAAATCTGTCAACAAATAAATTTGTAGTTATTTTCGATTTATAATTATTAACTCTCGTATCAATTATTTACAACAACTTTGGTGACAGGATTGTAAGGTTAGGTTGCACCGTCAAATAAAGCACGTTGCATATACCTCTGCACACAGCAGTATTTCCGTATGATGAAGACAGCAGCAGCTACTGCACCAACAATAACGATCACAACGGACGCAATTACTCCTAAATGGAGTCTTGCAACCTGCGAAACAATAGATCTTAGATAGTAGGTATGCAAACTAACAGAGTAACGACTGACGCAAGAAGCTCAATAACAAACCTGTTGATCATTTGGTGCTGAGGTGGGCTTCTCCAAACTTTTTAAGTCTCTGGATTCACGATATAACGGAACGGCGAAGGCGAACTCACAAAAAATACTATGTAAAATCAAATTTAGTAACATATTTGAGTATTGGTTTAACTTCAACGACTTTCTCGCCATTATGTTTACTTCCTCGTGATTCTACCTGTCAAATGACGTAACGGAGTAACTGGTGTATGATTGGTGGATCGTGTGGCAACGCGAAGACTTCCGTCAACACGGTCACTTTAAAAAAAGAAAGTGATATTAAAAAACCCGTGAATTAAATTTGAGCAAATACTCAGTCATCATAGTTCGTTTTACATAATACTGTCTAGGAACAGTTTAATAAGAAGTTCAAATACACTGAAATTGATTCAACAATGGAAAGGTTTATTTCTTGCTTACTGAAAACTTCAGTTATGAGCTACATTTATTGCTAAAACTAATATTATATTAGAAACAGATACAAAAATACACTTTAAAAACATTAAATGTTATTAAGGACAACATGCTTCAACAAATCCATACATATAAATGGCAGTATTGAGCAACATGGTTGTAGTTGTAGCTCATCTTGGGATCACAGCAGTTCGTAATATTTCCCAGATTGTGGATCAAAGTAACAGTTGAGGCAGGGATCATACATTAAATTGAGGAACTCTTCCTCTCTGCTGTTGTTGGGTAATGTAGACCCTGTGGATAGCATAAAGAAAAAAAGTTATAGTACATACACTACCAGTCAAAAGTTTTTGAACTGTAAGTTTTTTAATGTTTTTAAAGAAGCCTCTTTTTGCTCACCAAGCCTGCATTTATTTGATCTGAAGTACAGCAAAAACAGTAAAATTTTGAAACATTTTTACTATTTAAAATGACTGTTTTCTATTTTAATATATTTTAAAATGTAATTTATTCCTGTGAAAAGCTGAATTTTAAGCATCATTGCTCCAGTTACACAATCCTTAAGAAATAATTCTAAAATTTATTGTTGAAAACAGCTGAGTATATTTTTTTCAGGTTTCTTTGATGAATAGAAAGTTCAGAAGAACAGCATTTACCTGAAATAGAAATACTTTGTAACATTATAAATTTATCATCACATTTGATCAATTTAAAGCATTCTTGCTAAATAAAAGTATTAATTTCTATATTTTTCCCCACCCCAAAAAATAATAATATAATGTTACAAAAGCTTTTTATTTCTTTATATTCATCAAAGAATCTAGAAAATGTACTCAACTGTTTTAAATATTGATAACAATAATAATAAAAATGTTTCTTGAACAGCATATCAGAATGAAGAATGAATTTCTGAAGGATCATATGACACTGACTGAAGTAATGATGCTATAAACTTAGCTTTGATCACAAGAATAAATGACATTTTAAAATATATTCAAATAGAAACCAGTTATTTTAAATAGTAAAAATATTTCACAATATTACTGCTTTTGCTGTATTTTGGATCAAATAAATGCAGGCTTGGTGAGCAGATTAAAAATCTTACTGTTCAAAAACTTTTGACTGGTATAGTGTATATTCCCTTTTTTTTTTTTTTTTCAGTAAAAGCCATTCCATAGCTTTTAAAAGGCAATTTAACAGAAGGTTTGCATTTCACCTGTCAATTTTATAAAATCTGCATAAAATCTTTTCTTCCTGGGCAGTAACAGTTAATATGTTTTGTAACAAAACCAGAAACTGACTTTCAAAAACAGACCTTACTCAATATCCTAAAAACCCTGAAAACTTGCCCTTGTCTCGCCAACAGTTTAAGAGTCTTGTCACAGAAATATCACTGTGGGTTGTAGATGAAGGAAAAATCAATCACGAATGTAATTGTACCAGTTCTCCTCAGTCTAAGAGAAATCTAGATCATGATTTATTTTTAGCAGCAAAGGGTTGAGAATATGAGCCCAGGATGGGGATTTTTCTGGTGTCGTACCTCTGGGTGAGACCTTGCCGTGGTCTCCTTTCCCATCTGCCATCTGTTGATTTGGATGAACTATCGGAGGGCTGAGTACATCCATCCATTCTCTACAAGTGGGTTAAACCATAGTCATTAAAATATAGCGTATAATTATGTTTTTTCAGTATCTTAATGGTCCTAAAAATACACTTTCTTCAGAGTCAACCTATGATAATATACTTTGATTATACTGAAGCTCTTTGGAATCAGACAAAGCTGCATCAAAGCTAATTTTTTTTTAAATTCCTGCTCTGTTGCTAACATGTTACCTCTTGTTGTGAATGAAAGACCCCCCTTTTGCATGTCTCTCTCTTTCATATTCTCTCATTTACATGACACTTTTTAAGGCACCATGTGGTGTTGATGGACAGGCTCCCTGGTGAGACGGGAGGGAGGTGGATGATGACCTCCCAGCGAGCTCTGCTGCAGCGGTGACAGCTAGGTGACACATGCAAGCCTCTGAGCACATGCATAACTCCTGCTTATTCATTGTCCCTGACAACCATGCTTAATTAATCACCGAGGCGTGGCAGTGTGGGCAGCTTCCCTTGACAGCAAAAGTTCTGTGTAGGAAACTAGCTATAGTTTTGCTGTGTGTACAAAAATATTAACATATTAACACAGCTCTACAAATGACTTTTGATTGGTTAATTTATATTTAAAGGTCTAACTGTAAAAAGTCATTATGCAGAATCAGTTTCTTCCTAAACAATGTTTAATTATTAAAGTGTAGCTTTTATTTATTGCATCTTCTTTATTTATTACTTATTTATATACTACTACTACTACTACTACTACTACTACTAATGTTATAATACTTTTATGTAATTCATTAAATATTACTGATGCTAAAAATATAACAATAATAATAATTATTGATGTTGTTCTTAATTATTATTATTATTATTATTATTATTATTATTATTATTATTATTATTATTATTGTTATTATTATTTTATATTGCTACTAATAAGGTGATAATAATAATAATAATAATAATAATAATAATTATTATTATTATTATTATTACATTTTTATTACTATTATTATGATCAATCATTAGAACATGGTTGTTATTATTATTAGACTTATGAACATAAATATTATATAAACATTTTTGAACATCTCGTATATTGTAATATATTATTATTGATTTTTATCTTATTCATTCATATATGTATTGTGTACATATATGTATACTGCTACTACTACTTATTATTGTTGTTATTATCATTATATAATAATAATAATAATACTCAATATTATTATAATACTACAGTAATAATAATAATAATATAAACAAATTATTTATCATAATTTATTATTATTATTATTATTATATTTAATATTTCTGATATTATAAAATATTATATTATAATATATATTAATTACATTTGTAATAATAATAACAATGCTCACAATATTATTATAATACTACAACAGTAATAATAATAATAATAATAATAATAATAATAATAATAATAATAATAATAATAAATATAAACAAATTATAATAAATAACAATTTATTATTATGATTATTTTTATCTTATTATTATTGTTATTACAATTAACATCATAATATTTATTATTGATTATATTTTTATAATAATAATAATAATAAATTTATCATAATACCACAACAGTAATAATAATAATAATGATAATAAACACTAATAAATATAAGCAAAATAATAATAAATATAAACAAAATGGTTATAATTAATAATAATAATAAGTATTATTATTAAATATTATTATTAATAAACTGTTGTTAATTAATAATAATTATTATTATTAACATATTTCATATATAATATTATTATTTTTATCTTATTTATTCATATACTGCTACTACTACTTATTATTGTTATTATTATATTGCTATAACAATAATAATAATAATAATTATTATTATTATTATTATTATTATTATCAGAAGTCAGATATGAAGGAAAATAACGAGGAGACAAAAAGTTGAAGTGCTCCATTATGTAGACAGTCTGGCAGTTTTGTCATGAAATGAATGACAGCCAAATCTTTTGAAGGCTGGCATAAAATTTTGTGGAGCGCACCACCTGCTCTCTTTTTATGCTTTGATGTTCAAAAGTTCTTTTTTAGTATCCTGGAACTATTGGATAAAATTGTCAATGGAAACTTCAGAATGTTCAGTGCCCAAAAAGCTGCCTATCACATTTTGTTACCACTTCACAGAAGTCCAAATTATTGAAAGTGCATGAGCCTGAGGGCTGACAAGAGTTCTCTTATGAACTCGCATGATAAAATTCTGAAATGACTCATTCACGTCTGAGCCTCAACACTTAAGATACTGACAAGCTTAGCATAATGGCTTAGCCATACCTTACAGACTTAGAGAGGCTAAAAATACTGTATTTTTCTCTTACCTGGGATTAGAGTGAAGAAGAGGGTTCATTTCCCTCTGATAGTGCTGGCCTTGATCCACTGGCTGTGAACCAAAGAGAAAATAAGTACTGTATATTTATAATCTGGCTCAGGGGCCATATATGCCCACTATTAGCTCCAGTCTAGTAGGAAAAAATAATATGTTCTGGATAACTGCATTCCTTGCTTTAAAATAATGATTTAAGCCTTTATATGTTTGAAACCAGTGGGTTGTAAATCAAAATTGTATTTCAGGTCTGTTCTGATAGAGTCTAATGCTAATGTCGTTCCAAGGCCTATTCGCTCCAAGAATGATAAATATAAAGATAACTTTATCAACACCCACAGAGCACACAATAGCAGTTCTGCCACTTTAAATTCTCACTCTTTTTTTACGGTGTTCGATTCGCCACTTGATATCTAATGTAAAATTTGATTCCTGAGGCCAAACCAGTTGAGAAGCACTCGAGTATTGTGCATGTTCTTCTCGCCTGATGGTGGCAGTATTGCTATGTTTTCTCAATCTTACAGTCCACTAATTTGCAGTTTCTCACTACCAGGCACACAGGCATGATTAGCAGTTGCAGCATATCTTTCTAATCAACAGACAACAACAGCATCAACAACTGATGGATAGGTTTTGATATTGGAATGCCATGGGAGTTTATTCCACTCTAATTAGTGGGTTTTTTTTTATATAAACTGTTTGATTGCCCTTCTTTATAGGAAAACAGTTTTAATATTCACTCTATTATTCGCCTGCTAGCTACAGTTCTTCCATACAAAGCACTTCTTACAACTGAGGAGCCTAATAATGAAGAGGAATTCAGGCCTTTCTGCATTGTGCTCAAGTGTGGCAATGCGCTTGACTTCTGTAATTATAACTGCCGTAACTGTCTGTATAGTAGTGTGTTTGTGTGGTTTGTACGCCCACCAGAGGAATACACTGAGTCCAGGTTGAGGTGTCATCGCTGCTTGCACTCAGGCTTATGTTGCAGTGGTGAACCTGACAGAAGATAAAATAGTCTTATTTACAGGATCATCTTTTTGTCTTGTGACTCTCAGAAACGCCTAGAAAGAATGTATGTGTCATATAGATCAGAAATATTTTATCTTATATTTTATTTAACACAGTGCTGCTGCTCAATGTTTATTTATATATATTAGGGCTGTCAGTCGATTACATTTTTTTAAAATCTAATTAATTGCATGATGTGTCAATTAATCTAATTAATCACAAAATAAATTTGACTCTGAAAATACTCACAAAAGATTATTTAAAGCTATTTTTGTGTTAAATGAGAAAGTATCAAGTACAAATTGTATCTTTAGAAAGAATTATTTTATTTGATTCAACATAAAATTTATTACACATAAACATTTAGGTTGCAACAGTCTAAAGTAAACTCTGGAACATAAAAGATCATTTAAGAAACATCTCAGTATTTTTTGCTCATAATAATGGAAATCATGGTTTAAAACTGCAACAGCTTTGTTGCCAACAGTCTTCAAAATACTTTCTTTTATGTTCCACAAAAGAAAGGTTCGAAATGACATGAGGGTGTTTTTTTTTTTTTTTATAAAAATTAAATCTGCTAGCAGGTGGTAGTAAATGTCTTCATGAGTCATTCACTCATTCAATTCGATTCGTTCAAACGGCTGATTCATTCAGGAATGAAGTAAATGGCTCACTTTATAAATGGGCCTTTGAATCATTGATTCACACAATTCCTTCAAAACGTGGATTCATTCAGAAACTAAACACCACTGTGTTGGTTGATATATATAAATATGTGACAAAACACATACAGGGGCATTTTTGCACCAATATCTTGAATTGTAGGGCAGAACTGCATTTACAAAGTTGTTGCCCTGCATCATTTTTGTCAGCAGTCAACTGTATGAAATATAAGATGATGTACAGGTCTGGTGCCGGGCCAGCGCGTTAACTACGTTAAAATATTGTAATTGCGTTATTTTTCATAACTAAGTAATTAAGTTAAAGGAGAAGTCCACTTCCAGAACAACAATTTACAGATAATGTACTCATCCCCTTGTCATCCAAGATATTCATGTCTTTCTTTCTTCAGTCATAAAGAAGTTATATTTTTTGAAGAAAACATTTCAGGATTTTTCTCCATATAATGGACTGATATGGTGCCCCGAGTTTGAACTTCCAAAATGCAGTTTAAATGCGGCTTCAAACAATCCCAAATGCAGTTGTAAACAATCTCAGCCGAGGAAGAAGGGTCTTATCCATCGAAATGATCGGTTATTTTCATTAAAATAATACAATTTATATACTTTTTAATGTCAAACGCTCGTCTTGTCTTACTCTCCCTGAACTCTGTGTATTCTAGCTCAAGACAGGGTATGTCGAAAAACTCTGACTGTATTTTCTCCCTCTCCCTAACCCTAAGTTCAAAAATAATTTCAAAATCATCCTACATCGCTGCAGAAGTTCCGACCCAGTCTTTGCAAAGTGAACATGCAAAGAAGATCAAACACCCTTAACTAAAAAGGTAAAAAAGCGATATAAGACGATTTTGAAGTATAAAATACGGTCTGAGTTTTTCGACCCAACTGTCGGGTCGAAATTGTCTTAAGCTAGAATACACAGAGTTCAGGGAGAGTAAGACCAGATGAGCATTTGAGATTAAAAAGTATATAAATTGTATTATTTTAATGAAAATAACCGATCGTTTCGATAGATAAGACCCTTTTTCCTCGGCTGGGATCATTTACAACTGCATTTGGGATCGTTTGAAGCCGCATTTAAACTGCATTTTGGAAGTTCAAACTCGGGGCACCATATCAGTCCATTATATGGAGAAAAATCCTAAAATGTTTTCTGTAAAAAAACATAATTTCTTTACGACTGAAAAAAGAAAGTCATGAACATCTTGGATAACAAGAGGGTGAGTACATTTTTTAGAAATTGTTTTTCTGGAAGCGGACTTCTCCTTTAATGCGTTAAACTGACAGCCCTAACACACACGCACACACAATATATATATATATATATATATGTATATATAAAACACACAGGATTCTTCAGGATTCTTTAAAGAAAAAAAAATCACAATTTAAAATTGAAATCTTGTTATAAATCTGTATATATAATTTTATTGATCAATTTTGCATCCTTACTAAATTAAAAAAAAACAAAAATGTGTGTGTGTGTATATATAAGGGGCATTTCATCTGAGGAGGCAAGGGAGGCAGTCTCTTTGAAATATTGGATGAGAAAAAAAAATAGTACAAAAATAAAACAATGGCAGAATTACAACATATCACATTAAAAAGTGTACCAATTACTTGTTTTTTCTAAAGAAACATTGTCCAACAGCGACACCAGCAGGTAAAGTTATAACGGGAATCCGCGTCTCTCTCGCCTCCCCTGACCCCATTGAGTTTTAACAGCCCCCATAAAGTGTGTGAAGTATTTAAAAGTAAAAATATTTATGTATAATGTAGCTGTGTATAATTTCTCATATGCTTTTTTGCTTTGATTTTAGGATGAAATATGAATATAAATTTCCTACTTGTGATGCACTAAGGCCCGGGCTGCCCATGTCTCCGTCTCCTTCCTCCTGCTCCCTCTTCAAAATGGCCAGCATTCGCAGCTCATCTTCCTCATCCTCTTCGTCTTGACTTCTCCTCAGATCACACCTGCTGGAGCCCAAAGGTTGCACCCTCTCATCGACACTTACCTGTAAAGCCCAAAAATCTCATTACTTCATCAGTGCCACTTTGTAATGAGACCGATCGTTACTGGGTATAGCTAATTAGCAAGCAATCAATCAAAGCTTGCAAGCTAATTGGCACCCCCATTAAGGCCAAGACATCAGCAGGGATGGCTGCCTGCTGCTTAGAAATCCACTTATATGAAGTCCTACCTGGATCTATGAGCAACCTTTCAGATAAGCTCAGCAAACTTCAGCAGCATCAAAGTTATGTGCCATGTTTAAATGGAGGAAAGTAGTGTTATGGGGCATCCGTAATGATCCTCAGTAATTCCCACATCAAACTCCATTTGGTTAATCACCGTTTTAGACCTGCGGTGAGAGTCTGGGGTTGTTGTGCTAAATGCTTGGACCAGTTTTAGTTTATGTTTAACAAACATGTTCCAACCTCTAAGAGAGGAAAGAAGACTAATGAGTTCTCTTTGATATCCCAGTTGTTTCTCCTAGGCCACAATGAGATGAAATGGAGAGCAAGTGGAGACTTTGCTGAAGTTTACCGCTTTTTAAAGGATTAGTTCACTCCTGAATTAAAATTTCCTGATAATTTACTCACCCTAATGTCATCCAAGATGTTCATGTCTTTCTTTCTTCAGTCGAAAAGAAATTAAGGTTTTTGAGGAAAACATTTCAGGATTTTTCTCCATATAGTGGACTTAAATGGGGATCAGTGGGTTGAAGGTCCAAATTGGAGTTCCAATGCAGCATCAAAGGGCTCTACACGATCCCAGCCGAGGAATAAGGGTCTTATCTAGCAAAACAATCAGTAATTTTCTTAAAAAACCACAAGTGCTCATCTTTCACTAGCTCTGTAATGCACGTCTAAAACTTAACGCATTATGTAATCATGCTGGAAAGGTCAAAAGGTACACTCTTAAAAATAAAGGTGCTTAAAAGGTTCTTCACAGCGATGCCATAGAAGAACCATTTTTGGTTCCAGAAAGAACCATTCATTCAAAGTTTCTTTAAAGAACCATCTCTTTCTTACCTTTTTATAATCTGAAGAACCTTTTTTTGCCACAAAGAACCTTTTGTGAAACAGAAAGGTGCTTTAGATGTTAAAGGTTCTTTATGGAACCATTTAGACACATAAGGTTCTTCTATGACATCGTGAAGCACCTTTATTTTTTTTAAGAGTGTAGGGTGAAAAATTCTATTTAATTTTCTCCTCCAACTTCAGAATCATCCAACATTGTTGTTTTTTTGTAAAGAACATTTGACTTTCTTTGCATGTTCGCTTTGGGTCGGTTCTTCTGCCTTTGTCACGTGTGACCTTTCCAACGTGACTACATAATATGTTAAGTTGTGAATGCAGAGCTAGTGCGAGACAAGCATTTGTGGTTAAAAAGTATATACATTTTTATATTTTTTTAGAAAATGACAGACCATTTCACTAGACAAAACCCTTACTCCTCGGCTGGGATCGTGTAGAGCCCTTTGAAGCTGCACTGAAACCGCAATTTGGACCTTCAACCCACTGATCCGCTTTGAAGTCCACTATATGGGTAAATAAGCCTGGAATGTTTTCCTCAAAACGTTACTTTCTTTTCAACTGAAGAAAGAAAGACATGAAGATCTTGAATGACATAGGGGTGAGTAAATGATATATTCATTTTCATATTCTAATGTTTTGAAGAATGTTTCAGCTGTTTTTGTCCATACAGTGGAAGTCAAAGACAATCCTGTTCCCCATTGACTTGAATTGTATGGACAAAGAAAAACTGTATGAATATTTTTCAAAATATCTTCTTTTGTGTAGATTTTTCTTGCATACATCTGTAGTTATTTCTGTGTGTTTAAACAAAACTGTACAGGATTATTTTATTTTATTTATGCGTTTTGTGTTTTGCAGAAGAATGAAATTCATACAGCTTTGGAACGACATATGAGGTAAAATGATTAAATGTACATTTTCTTTCTGGGGTGAATTATCCCTTTAACAAAACTAAAATGCAATGTGCATGTGTACACTAAAAAAATATTTGTTGTAAGATTTACTTTGAAACCATTTTTACTCAGAAACTGCTATTAAATTTCATAGATAATGACAAAGAAATGGCAACTAACACACAGCTGCATGAAATATTGAAGTAAAAAGACATAAATGGTATTTTCCATTTATACTTTGTTTTATTTACAACATTTACTTTTTTTAAATTGGATTTACAATGTAAGCATCAAATCAGTGTGTAAACATATTAATATTGTTAAAGGCACCAAGGTTTTGACTGTGCGTGAAGAATCTTCCATAAAGGACAAATGTACAAGACAAAGTAATTTTATTGTAATGTAACTTCTAATCAGATAGAGCGACCTCTTATTCTGGGAGTTCAAAAACCCCCAGAAAATGTGATGTTTTAAAATCACAAAGACAAAAGAACACTATGTCCAAGCCATTTGCAATACAATTTTCCAAATGCATCAGAGATGCAAGGGCACAACCCACTCCCCTCAATCTGAATGGATTCAGATTAAAATATCCAGCCTCTGGGGAAGATAAGAACCACACCAGTTCTGAAATTACAATAAGAACAGAGGCCCTCATAAACAAGCCACTCTGCTGGAGTGCACCAATTCAGCTGAAGTATGTGCTTGATTTGATCCCCTCTAACCCTGCATGCTTGCTATGGTTAAAAAACATTTCATCCACATGAACACAAGGCCATGTCATTTGTATGGGTTCACTCCACAAAACCCAATAGCTGCTGTATTTTGAGGGTCATTTCTCTATCTTGCATAAATTATGCTTGGACCTTTGTGCTGATTCCTTGAAGAGATAGTTCACCCAAAAATGAAAATTGTCATAATTTACTCACCTGGATGTCATTCTAAACCTGAATGACTTTCTTTCTTCTGCAGAACACAAAAGAAGATGATTTTGGAAAAATGTTGGCATCCAAACAGCATTAGACCCCACTGACAATTGAAAAAAAATCTTTTGTGTTGTATTTTACTTTTTACCCCTCTGACTTTCATTGTATGGACAAGTCTTCAAAATAACTTCCACAGAAGAAATCCATACAGGCTTAAAAGGACATGAGGGTAATTAAATGATAATAGAATTTTCTCTTCAAAGGTAGACAGGCTCACCTTTTGGAGGCCAGAATTCTTCAGTGAAATCTCTCGCACAGATGCTCTGTTGATAGATATCCTGGTATCTCCATCAGGCAATGTTCTGCCAGCTTCGGAGCGATCCAGTCTGCTCCCTTGTCTGGTACTGGGTGAGAGGCAGCGGGTTGGCGCTATTCGCGTGGGTTCATGCCTCTTTGGTCCTTCAGAGACATGCCGGACTGTGGAGGCCTGAGTCTTAATTGGCTCAGAAGAGAACTTGGGTAGAACTGTGTATTTTTGTATTGAAGGAGGTGGCTGGGGAGCTGTAATGGAATGGACTGCACATCTATGAAGGAACTCGGTATGCATCTCATCCTGTGAAGCAAAAAGAAGTAATTGGTGTAAGAAATAGTTTGTATGAAATCTAAATTTTAACTTTTTTTGAAGAAAGTAGTGGGTTGTTGCCAGATGCTTTTTAACATGTTGCTATGCAATTAATAGGGTGGTTACTAGATGGTTGCTTACTGCCCCTAAGTCTTTATGACATTCTAGTCACCCACAATGTAAATCTATGGGATTTTCAGCTTTTTTTATGCAACCGACAAAAATCCAACCCAGGCTCATGAAAATACATGCCTCTAGATACATTTCTGCAACGCTGTAATTACTATATTACTAAAATAATGCATTTTTTTATGCTGCCTGAGGTATGGATTGTGGCTGTTCAGAATTCAAATATCCAGTGTTGTAGTGTTGCTAAAGGTTAATGCTCTATCATGTTAAAAATATCCCCTACACCAAACCCAACCCTAAACCAACCTGATAGTGTTAACAAATGCAAAAGTGATATAAAAACACATTTTTTAAAATTGTTTTGAAGTCATAACATAATATTCTGCAAGTAATTGTGTGAAAGTTAGGCTTTATTAATCAAAACTCTGTACCTGTGAAAAGGAATAAAACTGTCAGAATTTTACTGCCTCTTGTGCTCGTTTCAACTGGAAACTGCAGTGATTCGTTCATATAGGTACAATTTTTCAGTTTTGCAGAAATGTATAGAAGCACATATGTCACCCTGGACCACAAAACCAGTCATAAGTAGCATGGGTATATTTGTAGCAATTGCCAAAAATACATTGTATGGGTCAAAATTATCGATTTTTCTTTTACGCCAAAAATCATTAGTATATTAATTAAAGATCAAGTTCCATGAAGATATTTTGTAAATTTCCCACCGTAAATATATAAAACTTATTTTTTTATTAGTGATATGCATTGCTAAGAACTTAATTTGGACAATTTTAAAGGCGATTTTTTCAATATTTAGATTTTTAGTTTTTTTTTGTACCCTCACATTCCAGATATTCAAATAGTTGTATCTTGGCTAAATATTATCCTATCCTAACAAAGCTTATTTAGTCAGCTTTCATATGATGTAGAAATCTCAATTTCAAAAAATGGATCCTTATGATTGGTTTTGTGGTCCAGGGTCACATATGATGCTCAAAAAGATTTTTTAAAGAACTTAAAATAGGTAAAAGTAATAAAATAACGTAATATGCATTGCATTACATAATTTAGACAACTTTAAAGGCGAGTTTCTCAATATTTAGATTTTTTGCACCCTCAGATTTCAGATTTTCAAATAGTTGTATCTCGGCCAAATATTGTTCTATCCTAACACACTATTCATCAATGGAAATCTTATTTATTCAGCTTTCAGATAATCTCAATTTCAAAAACATTGACCATTATGACTGGTTTTGAGGTCCAGGGTCACATATTTCCAATGGCAGACCTGTCCTCAACAAACACAATTTCTACCATTCATGGCTATAAAACAAAGGACTTAGTTCAGACAAAAATGAAAATTTAATGAAAACTGGCTCACCCTCAGGCCATTCAAGATGTAACACTACATTTCCTAAAATCTGTTCTGATGAAGAAACAGACTCATCTGCATCACTTGCTCACCAGTGGATCCTCTGCAGTGAATCGGTGCCGTCAGAATGATAGTCCAAACAGCTGATAAAAACATCACAGTAATCTACAAGTAATCCACACGACTCCAATCCATCAATTAATGTCTCGTGAAGTGAAAAACTGCATGTTTGTAAGAAACAAAATACAACATTAAGGTGTTTTAACTTAAAACCATTGCTTCTGGCCAAAATACCAGTCCATAATCCATAAAAACACTTCCTCCAGTGAAAAAGTCCATCCTTTGCTGTCTTCTCACATCAAAATCCAACAACATATTTGTTTAAAACTCTTTTGGACTGCTTGTAAACGGTGTTTGATCTGTGCATATTTCTCTTCTGATTCAAATAAGACTTTTTTGTGGATGGAAGATTCGTATTTTAGACAAAAGCAATGATTTGAAGTTAAAAACGTCTTGATAAGTTTGTTTATTACAAACAGTCATTTGGATTGCTTTTGGATAATTGTGATATTTTTATCAGCTGTTTGAACTCTCTGACGGCAACCATTCACTGCTAAATAATGCAAAATTTCTCCAAATCTGCTGAAGAAACAAACTCATCTATCTTGGATGGCCTGAGGGTGAGTAAATTTTCAGCCTTTATACTTTTAGGTGAACTATTCCTTTAAGGAATAGTTCTTTTTGTTTCTCAAATAAACATCCTTAGCAGGCATAACTAATTATGACATATCGAAATGAATAATCCCACTACGCTCAATTATTTTCTTTCAGCCTGGGCTATTAACACTTGGAAGGAAATATGTTAATATATCAAAATTCTCCCTAAAACTACAAATATTAAATTTATCAACAAACTTGTGATGGAGTCATAAAGAGAATGATGAAATCTCTTGCAAGGATCTTGGAGCCACGAACGCCAACGCTGTCACAGATGAAACGCATTAATAGCCACGACGCGAGACAGTCTGGCGCGGGCGGAGTAACATCAGAGTTACCTGTAATTAATCAGGGTGACACTGTGCCCAGAAAGTTGCCTGTCTCTGCTCTGTTTTGGAAAAGATAAGGTCTTTAAACTAGTGAGGCTTTGATCTACACTAATGGCCTTAAACAGCAAGCTTCACACTAATGATGACAACCTCGCTAAAAGGGCACGGCCAGCCGAGCCATCAGATCAGCCAGAGTTTTTGTCTCCTTTCTTTCCATCTTTATATCCCATGGAGGGACCAGTTTTAATATTTCGGCTTTTTTTATTTTTTCGGTTTAAAAAAAGTGCCATCTCCTCTCACTATGAGAAATGCTGACATTCGGTAAACACACATCAGTCTGGCGCGACTCTATATCTATTTGCAATGAATTTATTTAAACTGGGCATATTATCTATAGAAGCATGTTTAGCAGTTATTAAGCTGTGTTACAGATGAATTTCAATATGTTACTGCTTCATCTGTCTTCCGATGACAACTCTGTGGCATTAATGAAAGTCATTAGGCGGATATAATCACCTCTGCTTCTAGAGGAAATGATTTACACAGGTGCAAGTTATAGAGGAACAACATAAACTTATTGTTCAGAATACTCCAACAAGTCATTATTTCTTTTTTTTTTTTTCCATTATCTCCCAGAAGACAAATGTAGACATCGTTTTGCTACTAAAGAGAATGCAGATGAAAAACAAAGAAACAGAAAAAAAAATCACATGAAAAGGGAATTTATCAAGGGCGAGGATGGAAGGGGAAATAAACAACAAATAAAACTGTCAGCGGTATCAATCAAAAAGCTCTAATTAAGTGCAGCAGAACATATGTATGCCAAAGATGAGACTGATTTCCCAGGAGGAGTCGAAACAGACTGCGAATAAATGAATGATGTTCCTCTCAGTGGACGCACAACCCAAGAGCACCATGGAGCTCAATGCCGTCACATCAGAAATGAACTGAACTGAAGAAAACTGATGGTTTTCTGCATGGATTTTGCTGAATGGCAGGACCCCTGGGGGGCTCAATCAGGTTGTGTGTGTATCATTAACAGATGACTCTACTGGATCGTGTTTCCTTCAGAGGGAACTTGGAAGAAAAACAATACAGGCAACGTGTTGAGGAGATGGGGAATTGTTGCGAATTTTGTGTTTGCATATTTCTACAGTACATGCATCTACAGGTGTTTCAACAAGTGCACAGGATTATCAAAAATTAAAGTACCTTTGGATATACACTATTTTATTTTATTTTATTTTATTTTATTATTTAATTTAAATTTTGTTTTATTCTGATTTTATTGCTTAAAAATTACTTTTATTATAATGTTCTTTTATGTTCCATGGAGAAAACAACTAATGCAAGCAAGTTTAGTACAACATGAAGGTGAGTAAACAATGACAGAATGATCTTTTATTTTATTTTATTTTATTTTATTTTAAATACTTGTCTTCAGTATTCCTGCAACCTTACATAGGTCAAGCGGTTGTCATTTATTTTATTTTGTTTTGATGGCATTAGACATTTTATTTTATTTTATTTTATTTTACTTTATTTTAAATACTTGTCTTCAATATTCCCGCAAGCTTACATAGGACAAGCGGTTTGTCATTTATTGTATTTTATTTCTTTTCTTTTTTTTTTTTTTTGATGGCATTAGACATTTTATTTTATTTTTATGTTTTTTAGTTTTATTTTATTTATTTTATTATTTTTTTATTTTATTTTATTTTATTTCAATTTATTTATTTTATTTTATTTCACGACCCTACATAGGACAAGCGGTTTAGAAAATGGATGGATGGATGCAGTTATATATAAAGTTATATTCCTCATGAAATAGTAATACCATCCAATTTATCCAATCTGACAGAAACTGCATTTTTGTTAGTGATGCAGACAAGACTCTATTTTGTATCACAATTTAGCTCTAATTATCTGTTGTGCAGCTCTACTAGCCACTTGATGACCCAATAGAGTAAACGCTCGAATTACTTTAGCAACTTTCTGAATGTCCTCAGATCTGTTAATTGGATGTGAGAAGCAAGTCTCAAGTCCTGTTAAATCAATTAATGTCAAAGCCGTAAACGTACCGCTGTCTCTGCGTGTTAAAGGGTGTGTATGTTGTCTGCGTGCCGTACCTCTTCACTTTCACTACCGACAAAATCATCCTCCAGACGAGCATCTTTGCGCTCTCCTTCAGTTACCAGCTTGTGACCTTTAAGACCAAAGGTCAAATCCTCAACAGGGTTGCTGCTAGCCTGATTCCGTCTGGCTGAGTGAGGGCATGAGGAGAAAGTGAAGACTTCCTCTTCGTATTCCTCGTCACAGAGAGAGAGCTCCGTTTCTGTGTCACAAAGGTCAGCATCATCTGTAGTCAGCACAAGCTCTGGAGGTGAAGCAGCACATGGAGGCTTGAAGGCTGACCCAGATGTATTCACACTAGAAGCACAGTCTGCAGAAATATGACAGGAAGATTTACAGGTAATATCACCATTTGTTGCAATTTTAAATGTGCTGTACTTTGTATATGTTAGTATTTTGTCTTGTTCCTAAATGCTGTCTGGCTTTATTTGCCAGGTCTTATATTTATATGAACTGATCATCTCTTCATCTTTGCTAGTTATAAATAAACATGAATGAGCATCAAAAGGTATCTTGTTTCAGTCGTGAAAAGATGTCAATATACACCATTTTTCAAGTTAATCTAATCTCCTGTCTGGTTTGTTTGCCGGATAAAACGGTGTATTTGGCGTTATGATTGGTCAGATCGCCTGTTAATCAAACTCCCGGCGAAGGGTCAATTGAGCTGCCAAGATTGGGCAGAAATAACTGGGACTAAAGAAATATTTGCAGTTGATGCCATGTGCTGCACTTTTCACATATCTCTTTAAATAGATTTTTATTGATATAAGGCCTTTGCGTCATTTGGAGCGACCACTCATCATGTGGTGCAACCAATAACAGAAATAACTGTATTAAATTAAAAATAAAATATCTAGTTTCTGTGGTTGAAATATGAACCACTGCTACAGTATGCTTAAGTGAATGGTATTTTTTTTTTTTTTTTTTTCAGCTTTATGCAATTTTACAGGAAAAATAAGCCTGCTAACTACATTTAAGAAGGCAACTCTTAAAGTATAAAATAAAAATATGTTTTCATTATTTACAAAAACTTAAAATAAATGCAAATACTGTGTTTCTAAACACTTTAATTACTAAGAACATCTAAAAAAAGTTAAACATGTTAAGGAAATGAATTAATTTTAATATAAATTATGGTCACACCACATGACATTTTTAAGGCTATGGCCTTATATATATATATACAGGGGTTGGACAATGAAACTGAAACACTTGCCAATATAGTATTGGAGGTCTCATGGCTATACTTGCGCTGTCTGGTGCCCAATCTTCACTTATTGTACATTACACCAGTTAGAGCAGTGTAAAGTTTCATTATGTGCACCCAATGGTTCAAACATTGTACCTTGAAGGTAGTGCTCTGTATCAGGATAATAATGCACCAATACACACAGCAAGACTGGTGACAGACTGGTTTAATGAACATGAAAATTAAGTTGAACATCTCCCATGGCCTGCATAGTCACCAGATCTGAATATTATTGAGCCACTTTGGGGTGTTTTGGAGGAGCGAGTCAGGAAACGTTTTCCCACATCAGCATCACATAGTGACCTGGCCACTGTTCTGCAAGAGGAAAATGGCTCAAAATCCCTCTGGCTGCTTTGCAGGACTTGTATTTGTCACTCCCACGATGAAATGATGTTGTATTGGCTGCAAAAGGAGGCCCAATATCATACTAATTGTGATCTAAAACCAGGTGTTTCAGTTTCATTGTCCAACCCCTGTATATGTATACTGAAATTCAGACTAAGTATTTGGACACTTGCTAGCTGTCAAATCAAGTATAATGCACGGAAATTTATATCCCAATACATGTCCCAGTATTTTTTGGCAATTCACTGTATTCCTTACCATCCAAGTTTTTATTTTTTACTTTTATTTAGTAAGGACACATCAAAAGTGACTGTAAAGATGTTTACATTGTTATAAAAAAATCTAATAAATGCTGTTCTTTTGAACTTTCACACTGTTTCCATAAAAATATAAAGCGGCATGACTGTTTTCAACATTGATAATAATAACAAATGTTATTTAAGCAGCATATTAGAAAGATTTCTGAAGGAGCATGTGACCCTGAAGACTGGAATAATGGCTGCTGAAAATTTAGCTTTGTCATCACAAGAATAAAGTAGATTTTAAAATATAAATAATAAAAAATTGCAATAATATTTTACTGCATTTTTGATTAAATACATTCAGCCTAAGCGAGCAAAATCTTACAAACACAAAACCTTTGAATGGGAGTGTATATGTAATTTTTGGAACTTTTTTTTTACACTTTCAGTCACAATAACAGTAGAGAGGATATAAAAAATAATTTAATTTAGCTTTTGTTTATTTGCCAATATGCACCCTTTCTATGAAAAAAAGCTCTGTTAAAAATAATGTGTAATAATGTGGAGAAAACAATTTCTTCTTGTTTCTCATTCTTCCACTGACTTACTGTTTCCATAAAGATCAATAATGGAGATCTAATTACTAAACATAATGTTTCGTCTTTCATTTTTTATAGCGGCACTCGTGTTTCTCGCCTGCGTTCATTTTAATGAGCATATGCAAATAAGCGGAGAAGCCGAATCCTTGAAGAATGAGATGAATTCCACTACGCTTGCCAACTGAGGGCGAGTAGGAATTTATAGGACTCGTCCAACCTCTTTCATTTGATAACTGCAGCATTATGCTTTAATTGCGCCCTAAAATATACATAAATGGGGGAGACGCATTGAAACGATATTTTAAAGATGTAGATGGCAGGAATTTACATATGCGGTCCTAAGAGAATAGCGGAAAAATAGCATTAACTTTCTCTCTCTGTGTGTGCGTATTGGGTTTTAAAATGGGGGAGAGGGTGGGAGGGGGACTTTCTGGCTTTCCCACTGACACAAAAACAGCATCATTAGTAGACAGGGAGCAATGGTACAGTAAGATCATAATTCAGGCGGGGCGTTGTGCGCCTGTGGGGTCTGCATGCCCTCATACTAAAGAGAAGACACCCAGAGAGCAGGGAGCAAAAGACACCGCAGAGACCAAGTGATGAATTTGCCGTGTGAGCGCACAGCGCTTTGATCTACTTCAGCAAAATGCACAGCAGCAAAAAGTCTAAACCACTGTGAAGTTGTGTGAACTGTGAACCTAAGCTGTACTTTCTTGTACCTAGAGACAAGGACAAGGAAAGGGCATTGGAGAGCAGAACAAAATAGTTTTGCACTTTAAGTTACATTGTCCACCACAAATGCACTGGTCATTTAGATGACACTACATTTCCCATAATGTCATGTGGACTATTAGATGGATGCATTTAGATAAATGTTGTAATATTACAGCAAATAATTTTTATTGCTCAGTGGTTGCTCTTTTATAGCTCATAAGATTTCTCAGTAATGTTTTCATTTAAAGGAACAGTTCAAAAAGTGACAATTTGTTTGCTAAAAAATTACTCACCCTCAGGCCACCCAAGGAACAGATTTGGAAAATTTTAGCACTTGCTCACCAGTGAACCTTTTGCAGTGAATGGGTGCCGTCAGAATAAGGATTTTTGTGATGTTTTTATCAGCTGTTTGGACTCTCATTCTGACGGCACCCATTCACTGCAGAGGATCCATTGGTGAGAAAGAGATCTTTAACTAGAAGTAACAGTTTTAAGTTAAAAATGCTTCACAAGATGTTAACTTGTGGATTGCTGTGATTTTTTTATCAGCTGTTTGGACTCTCATGTTGATGGCACCCATTTACTGCAGAGGATCCATTGGTGAGCACACTGGCTTTAGCTTGAAGTAACAGGTTTAAGTTAAAAATGCTTCACAAGACATTAACTTGTGGATTTTTGTGAAGTTTTTATCAGCTGTTTGGACTCTCATTCTGACGGCACCCATTCACTGCAGAGGATCCACTGGTGAGAAAAAGATGTTTAGCTGGAAGTAAGAGCTTTAAGTTAAAAATGCTTCACAAGATGTTAACTTGTGGATTTTTGTGATGTTTTTATCAGCTGTTTGGACTCTCATTCTGACGGCACCCATTCACTGTAGAGGATCCACTGGTGAGAAACAGATGTTTAGCTGGATGTTAGAGTTTTGAGTTAAAAATGCTTCACAAGATATTAACTTGTGGATTTTTGTGATGTTTTTATCAGCTGTTTGGACTCTCATTCTGACGGCACCCATTCACTGTAGAGGATCCATTGGTGAGCAAGGGATTTTTAGGTGGAAATAACAGTTTTAAGTTAAAAATGCTTCACAAGACATTAGCTTGTGGATTTTTGTGTTATTTTTATCAGCTGTTTGGACTCTCATTCCGACAGCACCCATTCACTGTAGAGGATCCACTGGTGAGAAACAGATGTTTAGCTGGAAGTTAGAGTTTTAAGTTAAAAATGCTTCACAAGACGTTAACTTGTGGATTTTTGTAATGTTTTTATAAGCTGTTTGGACTCTCATTCTGACGGCACCCATTCTCTGCAGAGGATCCATTGGTGAGCAAGGGATGTAATGCTACATTTTTCAATATCTGTTCCAATGAAGAAACAAACTTACATGCCCTAAGAATGAGTAAACTCTGCAAATTTTTATTTTTGGTGCCATTTTGTCCCCATTTAGTCTCATTGCTGTCTAGGGAAAACAACTGAGATGCTGAGCTCTCATTTGTGATTTCCTTTCCTATGGGTTGTTTTGAACAGCCTGTGTTTTGTTCTGTTTGTTTTGCTCACATGCGTGGATCATAAAGACGTTATCGGCTAAACAACTGATTACATATTAAAATGAAATATGAAAACAGCAACATAATAGCCATGTCAGATAAAGTGATGTAAAGGCTCTATTAAGCTCTTCACAGAGTAGCGTTTCATCTAATTAAAGCATGCATGCTCACAGAGCACCTCTCAAGAGCTGCCTTCGCTCTTGCCATTCCGAGGGGTTTAGCATATTTCGATTCTTGGCACGTTTTTGAACAGGCTTATATTGTAATCACCTTTTCTAATTGCCCACGGTGCAAGCTTGCCTGAACCCCAGAGACTTCTTTCTGACCTACACAGTGTACTTAATGTCCCATTACCACTAATGAACTCTCTTTCCTCTGCTAAAGGGAAGTTCGAGTTAGATCTACTCCGCAGGAAAGGATTGTTAACGTGGAACAACTGCTCGTGCTCTCTGTGTTGGCGTCGAGACAGATTGCAGTATCGCTCATTTGGTATGTCTGGTTTGCTAGACCTTTGGTCATGTAACTTTTATTTATAGAGAGCTTTATACAAAAGAGATTGTCTCAAAGCAGCTCCACACACAGAATTAAACAGAAAAGTATTAATGCAGAAACGTATTCATGCAATTACTCATGCAAACTTCTTAAAATATGGGACAAATTCTGCTATAAAGCAACTTTAACAGGACAATAGTGACATTATTCAGCTCCAGTCACTTCAGTGTTGATTTAGCTGTTCTTTAACAATAACAGTTTGCATTTTCCTCACTGATATGAGTATAAAAGTGGTGGTTGGCATATTAAGAACCACCAGTGAGACTTGTACATCTGAATCAGGTGTCAGGTCAGTCCAGCAGTTCAAGTATCTCCACTATATCTAACATGTATGGAACGTAATTACTCACCTCGTAGAATTGGATCGGTTAATTTATCTTCTACTGGTAAGTCAGAGCCCAGAGTTTGAAGTGAGGATAATGCAATTTTTTCTTGAAGCTCAGGTCCCTCTGGGTTCAGGCTAATTTTGCCACCTTCTTTATCTTAGAGAGTACATATGAGACCAAAATAAAATACAGTGACTTTGTAGTAGCAGCAGACTTCAAAAGTCAACAAGGAATTAATTTCAAGTGAACTCGTGGCATGAATCTCTAGGGGGGAAATCATCTGTCTGATTAACATTTCTAAAAAAAAAAAAAAAAAAAAAGAAAACAAAATAAGAAGGTGCTGATTTTGATAGCCAAAGTCAAAACATTATGGGACATGAAAAGTCCTGTTTTAATCAACATAAAAATAAAAAAATAAAAAAAAAATGTACAATGGCAATGTGCACATATACTTAAGCTGACTGACATGACTACACTGCCATTCAAAAGTTTGGGATGTTTTTTAAAGAAATCTTTTCTCCTCATCAGTGCTTTTATTTGATTAAAAATGCAGAAAAAAACAGTAATATTGTGAAATGTTATTGCAACCTAAAATAACAGTTTTCTATTTTAATATACTTTGAAAAAGAACTAATTCCTGTGATACAAAGTTGAATTTTCAGCATCATTACTCCAGTCAGTGTCAAATGATCCTTCAGAAATCATTCTAATATGCTGATTTGTTAGCAATGTTGGAAAAAGTTGCACTGCTTAATATTTTTTGGAAACCTGTGATATTTTTTTCAGGATTCTTCGATAAATAAAATATTAAAAGAACAGCATTTAGTTAAAATCTTTTATAACAATATACACTACGATTCACAATTTCTCAGTAAAAAGGTGTCAGTACATTTCTTTCTTTCTTTCTTCCTTTCTTTTTTTTAAAGAAATGAATACTTTTATTCAGCAAGGATGTGTTAAATTTATAAAAAGTGATATGCAAGACTTGTATTGTTAGAAAATAATTCTATTTTGAATAAATACAGTTTTTTTTTTTACTTTTTATTCATCAGAGAATCCTGCAAAAAAGTATCACAGGTTTCAAAAAATATTAAGCAGCACAACTGTTTCCAACATTGATAATAAGTTAGCATATTAGAATAATTTCTGAAAGATCATGTGACACTGAAGACTGGCTTAATGGCTGATAAAAATTCAGCTTTGCATCATAAAAATAAACTATATTTTAAAGTGGCAAAATAGAAAACTGTTATTTTAAATGGCAATAATATTTCACAATATTACTGTTTTATTGTATTTTTGATCAAATAAATGCAGGATTGGCATAAACATAGACTTTCAAAGACATCTAATAGTATGTAATATATACTGTGTGTGTAATATACTCACCTGTGTTTGATTTTTCTCTCCTCACATTTTGGATTCTCTGTGGTCTCCTAGAGCCCATTTTCTCAGCGGATGGCCTTTCAAGTGGTGGTCGTGGCTGTACATTTTCAGTTCTGCCTATATTCGCAAACATAATACAGTACTAAAAAGACTGCTTTACCCAAACCACATTCTTACTCAAATCTCATTTTTGTACTAAAATTTTCATCAACCTCACAGTATACTAGATTTAATTTTAAGTGTCAAGAAAATGAATGAATGTGTATTTGCCTGATGGTATGTTAAGGCTCAGTTCAGACTTAGCTCTTTCTTCTTTCCTGTTTGCAGATGTGCTGCTCTTTCTGGCGGTGAGCGGAGGGGGTCCGATAACTTTTGACCCGAAAGCAATATGGGAGGAGTCCCGCGGTGTAGGACCCCTTGTGATGGATGCTTTGACACCACCTGTCTCTTCTAGTAAATTCACAAAACAATTACCAAAGCTTAGCTGATGTATGTAACCCTATGAAGCCCACCTTTATATTTGATATGCATATTTGTCAGGCTTTTAAATTACAGAAAATATAATAAAATAACCTTTATATTGCAAGTAATATTTTAAGGTTGAACACTACACACTGTAGCTTTGACTATAAAACTAAACATCCTACTAAGACATATTATTGGGAGAAATAAAGCAATTACTAATATTTAAATGCATTTTATGCATTTCACTGATTTGCATTACAACATATATACATACATTATAACAGCAACTGTACCAAATTGCATATCTTTGCTCAGTTTGGGCCTCTGAATAAATTTGAGGTGTTTTTTTGTTTTGTTTAGTTTTTTGACTATGAGCACCAACATCCTAATATCATGCTATATGAGCCATTAAAAGCCTGATGTATCAAATATGTAACCCTGGATAACAAAATCAGTCTTAGGTAGCAAGGGATATTTTTGTAGCAATACCCAAAAATACATTGTATGTGTCAAAATGATTGATTTTTCTTTTATGCCAAAAACCATTAGGATACTAAGTAAAGATATTGTTCCATTTGTAAATTTCCTACTGTAAATATATCAAAACTTATTTTTTATTAGTAATATGCATTGCTAAGAACTTAATTTGGACAATTTTAAAGGTGGTTTTCTCAAAATTTATTTTAAAGAATTTAAAATAGGTTCTTAAAGGTTCTTAAAATCTTTAAAGAGTTAAATAGAATGAGAGATAAGGTAATGCTACAGCAAGCAAGAAAAAAAGAAAGAAAGAAAGAAAGTTGGGTTGTTTTGGCCCAAATGAATCCCTAAGTATTATAGCATCTGCCATTCAAGCAAAGTGATGAAATAATAAAATATTGTTTGTATTTAGACTAACAATATCAGGACATCTTCTATGACAATAGACTGTTTTCATATGCGTAGTCCTTGCAATTGTGAGGCTCTTGCCATCTGTTGGTTTGGACTTGGCATATTTTCAATTGTTATTTAGCGCAGTGCTGCAAGAAAAAGCAGTGTTAAGGTCATGGCAACCTGGCAACAAAACACAAAATACTGCCATTTGTCATTTCAATATAACAGCCAGCTCAGGATCCAAGGCTGTAAGCTACGTCTACACGGTTTCATACACAAGGCCCACGGTGTTTTGATACGTTGCTAGGTGATGAAACAGGGAAAAATGATTAATGTTGAGCGAGAGACTGCGGTCTTTTGTTGCAATATTTGTATATGTAGAAACATTTTATATGATCTCATTACAGTCCAACACCTCTTGTCAGTGATTGACCTCCTGTTACATTACTATCTTGCTAGGGCATTATTTGAGTCTTTTTCGAGAATCTAAGGGTGAGATGACAGCAGCCTGGCACTATGATATGAGGCCAACAGATGTCTGGATAAATAAAAACTGTAAGAACAGCTATGAAGGTCTCACTGGGCTGGCAGAGTGGACAGGTATGTGACTAAAGAGAGATGATTAGAGCTCTCTTGGCAAGAGGTGTCTCTTGTCAGCAAACTAACAGACAGCAAATAGCAGGAGAGTTCTGCAGAGGGTCTGACCTTCTGTTTAGCAAAGAATAAGTGGAAAAACACGAAAACTTTGACTCAGTTCAGTTAAAGAAGTGTAAAACTACAAATAGAAGCTAAGTGAAGGGATTCGTGTTGAAGGATAAAGTATTTGCATGTGGATCTGACCGGCATCTGAGTTTGCAGCTCCAATCTGTCCCAGTGTCTTCATGTTCACCAGCTGGACAACATGCTGAACTTCACTAGGAAACTGACAGTTCTTTGGAATCTCTTCTTTTGGACCATTGCTTATTTCTAAACCTTGAGTAGAAGACAAAAAGTAGAAGGTTTTCAGGCAATGAGAAAGCAATGTTGAGAAGATGCTTCACCAAGTAAAGAAACAGATCAAGGCTAAAATGTCAAAAATAGAATATTAAGGTGCAGCATTTGGCACTTCCCATGAATTGTTTATCCTTTTCAATGAACGGTCAGTGAAAACAGATGCTTAACTTTTAGACTTTCAACCAAGGTCAAACTAAATATTACATAAGCTTTTGTATTTTCTGTGAGGTTTGGAGTTTTTGCAACTTTTGAGTTTGAATACAGTTTAAGCCAGATTTTTTTTTGTTAAAAAAATATATATATTTTGATATTATTGGATAAATAATAGGATAATTAAAATTAATATATATATATATATATATATATATATATATATATATATTTTTTTTTTTTTTTTTTTTTAATGATAATATATTCTTTTTCTTCTTCTTCTTCTTCTTATATTGCAAATGTAGCCTAAATGAAGCTAGGGACATACTAGTTTGGGATCTAATGTTGATTTTTTGTTATTGCTAAACTTTATTTGTCTATATTTGTCTATATTTACAAGCTATATATGTCACATTTCTTTTAACTTTTTGTATATAATGTCACAAATATGATTTTTTTTAATAATTTCTTGAAAATGTTAATACATTTTTTTTTACATTTTAAATAAATGTTAATTATAAAATAAAAATAAATGTTAATTAATTTTTCATTATTATTATTCATTATTATTATTAATTATTATTAACAATAATTATATAATATTCATAGAAAAATAATTTATTTAATCTATTAAATAATTTATAATATTAATATTATATATCATCAATTTATTATTATTATTATTATTATTATTATTATTATTATTATTATTATATAATGTAGCCTAAATAAAGAGACAAACTAGTCTGGGATTAAATGTTTATTTTTTGTTATTGCTAAAATTTATTTATCTATATTTCTCTACATTTACAAGCTACATCTGGCACATTTATTGATTGATCGATTGATTTGTTTATTGTCTGAATTTCTTACAGTGACTACATGTTTAAACAGCTTAGCTTGACAAATGCAATCAATACTACAATCTTTGAGAAAATGGAATGAGCTCTGTTTCGTTTGTTTGTTTTTTAATTGCCATGTTGCAGAAACTAATTTCATTTCTTAAGAGTCATAATTGCATGGATTTTTTTTAAATAATAACAGGAAAATCATGCACTAACAGGTTTGGACACAAAATGTGGGACACAGCTAAGCATTACATTTATGATCAATCGATAATATCTAATACATCCAATTATCTCACTGCAGTTTGTGCCTTGAATGCTCTAACTACACCAAAGTGAACTAAAATGGTACACATAAAGAAAAGCACAGGATGCATTTCCCCCTAACCTCCATCCATGCAGTCTGCAGGCTCATTCTTCATCGTGAAGATGCGTCGGACCTTACAGCAGGCGGAGATGATGATGCCATCCAGAGACAGGAAGCGCGTCCCTCTGAATATCTCAGCGGTGAGAGAGTCCAGATCGATACACAGATTACACCACTGCACACAGACAGTAGTACCTTATCATACTGGCTCAAGAACATTTTTCAGGTCATTTTTGTGGTCATATTACAACTGAGCTAAGATCGGAATTGATCTGACTGCTCATTTGCAGTCATAGAAAATGCAGCAGTTGGGACTTACAGTATCGCGTTTGAGGCACGTCAGAGGTATTCTAGCATGCAAAGGGGTTGCTGAGAGCTCTTTATGCACTGTAGACAGGTAGAGTCTCTTCTTAAGATGCTCTTCATCTGTCACCCTGGAAGACAGCATTGAAAAGTTTACCAAATTGCTTGCTCTGTGAAGCAGATGGAAAGATCTTTAACTATTTTCCCATGTATGTATGTGTGCGTGTAGAAGAAAGTGTAGGAGTGAAATCTGCATGTGTGAAAGTGTGAATTAATTCACCCTCCATGGTAATAAACCTTCCACACTTTCTCTGAATTTCAACTATATCATAGCAGCGCAACAAGATTGTTTTCAGCAGACTGAAAATAGATGTCGGAGGATACCTGTTAACAATGACACTAAATTTGAAATGATTTTTTTTTTAAGAAACGCCAGCACTTACAAAAACTCAGTTGAAAAATCTTTTCCCAAAGGAACGTTGACCTGTAGAATCAGAAACTTCTGAATCAGACCAACTATAGGAACAAGAAACATGAGATTAGAAGATGTGAAAGAGATATGTACAAACAGACGTATATAAATGGTTTCAATCTGATACTAAATTCCTATATGCATCCCTATTGCAATATGATCTTTTTGTTATTAATCTGGTTTTGAAGATGTCCAAACAACAACAACAACAACAACAACAGCAAAAATCTAACCAAAATAGAAAATTTAGGTAATCATTAATTAACTATAAATGCACTATATTTGACCCTTAAAAATAAACAAATAAAATAGAATAAATAAATAAATAAATAAATAGAAATAATAATAATTAGTATTATGATCATTAATTATTAATTAAACAAACAAACTCATTCTATTTTTTTCAAAGATTGTAGATTTGACTGCATTTGTCAAGCTGCTCAAACCTGTAGTTATTGTAAGAAATTGTAAATAAATAAATAAACAAATAAATACAAATCATATCTGTGACATTAAAGACAACAAAAATTAAAAGAAATGTGAAATTTAGAACTTTAAAATTTAAACAAACACTAGCTTCTCTGTTCCTTTTGTTTTCTATCTATTTGGGGTTTTTTTCTCTTTATTTATTATATAATTAACAAAAAGCAAAAAAGAAGGCCTCTAACACTAGCTTGCTTTTTTAATTTACTATTCTATCTGTTTTCTTTTTATTTATTATATAATAATAAAAAAAACTTGCTACGTGTACTGCGTTAAGCTAACTGAGACTTGTCATAGCACTTGCATGTTATTGCTCTTTTGTTGATTTTGATTGCTTCCATTGTCCTCTTTTGTAAGTCGCTTTGGATAAAAGCATCTGCTAAATGTCTAAATGTCTAAATGTAAATGTAAATGTTAACAAAACAGTTTTAAAACTGTAAAAGAAAATCATATTTGTGACATTACAGACAAAAAAATAATTAAAATCTGACAAATATAGCTTGTAAATATAGACAAATAAAGTTTAGCAATGACAAAAAATCAACATTAGATCCCAAACCAAACTAGTTTGTCTCTAACTTTATTTGCTACATTTGCAATAAATAATAATAATAATAATAATAATAATAATAATAATAATAATAAACATTTTTAATTATTTAAATAAATGTTAAATATATGTTGTAAAAAGTGAAGCTTAATGAAACATACTCTTGAAATTGAAAATGGATTTAGTTTTAACCTTTATATAACAAAATATATTTCAAAATGTATTTCGGGGTGATAAAATACATTTCCAGTCTGACAGTAGCCTACATTTAGGCTAAATGTAAATAGGGATGGAATAGCCCCTACTTGAGATCAAACGTAGATTTAAAAAAAATCTATAATGCCTAAGTTTTTAATATATTGTAATATAGTAATTTTTTTGGAACACTGTTGATTTTTATTCAAATATATGTTCATGTGTTATAGACAACAAATAATGTTTTTCTTCAGATGTGAAATATGTGAATGTATTTTCTTGGATTGAAATATAAGGAAAGTAAAATATGGTTTTAAATGCTTTTGAATATATATTTTAATTTGTAACATATTTTCAAAAATAACAACATATTGGTAGAAGACATATTTACATATAATGTTTCAACCAAAGCATTGTTTGTTATTTTTGTATATTTTGAAATTATTCTGGTTTTATTAGCACTCACGAGTCATCTTGCTATCCTTAGGTAACTGCATCTTGTGTGTTTGACTGCTGCCTTCAAGAATGTATACAAAGCCCTTCATTTCTTTATCAAACACCTGTTAAAAAAGAGAAAATAAAATCAATAAAAGACAGAAATGCTTCAAATAATCCTCCTCAGTTGTGTTACTCTTAGTATCTACCTACAATATCTCCGAAAAAAGTCAGTGGCGATCATGTTATTGGTTATTGGTTTAATTATTTTTTTTTTGCTGCTAGTCATATTATGTTTCAGATAGCTGAGAATGATTATTTACAGGGAAGATTCTGCTATACAAACTGTGTGTTACTTTTCACTCTAGTGAATACTGTATTTCTAAAGTTTTTTTTAACTGTTATCATCTCTAAGGTTTTTTTTTTTTTCTTTTTTCATTCATTTCTGAAGGCCAACTTCTTTATGACATGCCTAAGAGTCTTGGTTACAAATGAAGCAATTGAACAGTTTCACCATTATTGCCCATGAAAAAAAAAAAAAAAAAAAAAAAAGATGAAAAGAAAACATGATGACTTTGTGACAACATACCCCATTAGTGATTCATGTTGTGACACTGTATGAGGTAAGTTTTCAAATGGGAGGCCTTCATTAAATCGCCTATTACAGTCTTTTAAGCTAAATTTAGAGTGAAACTATTATGAAACACAGCGAAATATGACAGTATTTAAATTTACATCGAAATATATTGAATATTTTTTTCTTAGACGAGTTAAAAACAACAATTTAACTTTTTAACTATGGTAAAATCAGTCATTACTGAAACGTACTTTAGTTATTGAAGATTTCTTGCCATATAGTTTCCATTTTGCCACAGGATCTTTTCCTTGTGCGCTGAAGATGTCAACCGTGAGGCCACCCTACACACACACACACACACACACACACACACACAATGAGAAACACTGAAAAGAACTGCAGATACTTGGCCAATGTTACTTACTGTACCTGAAAATCGTTCCTGAACATGTTTTCAAACGACTGAGATATGAAAAAGATTGAAATATGAAGGCTGCTTTATTCTATCGAATTCGAAGCGAACAAAAGATGATTCATAACCACTGCCTCACAATGACGGTTATACAGAACTATCAGCTAACGTTATACTGTAGCAGTGCTAATGGTACTGGTAACTAACAAACTAGCACAACATATATTTTAACCACGTTCACCCAGCAGAACGAAAATCCCCCTCGGTCCGTTTGGTCATTTATTAGTTGTAAGAGCGTTTTATTAATTAAAACACCAAAGTTAGTTAGCTGATTAGCTAATACACAGGCAAGTGCGGCGGTAGGTTGTTGCTATGACAACGGGACGCTATCACCTTGGCAGAGGCAGAATTGCATTGCGAATGCGTTTTAATTCCAGTTTAATTAAAATATAAAGCGAATTTAAATACTACAGAAGTGGAGCTGCAACAGAATGCATTTCAAAGCAATTAATAGTCAGGTTTTTTATTGTAGTTTTATTAATACATTTCTTTAAGTTTGAGATGCTCATAACAAATCAATTTATTTCTTTATTTACGCATTTATTTTATTTATTTTTTTTAATTTTTTCTATCTATCTATCTATCTATCTATCTATCTACTATGTGTAGTTTTATTATTACATTTCAAGTATGAGTTGCCCATAACAAATTTATCTATATCTATCGAAAAAAGGGGGGAGGATAAATAAGACTTAAAAATATTCATGTTTTGTTGCTGAACATCTGATCCGATTAATAAAAAAATACTCTGATGTGTGAACTGAGTGTTTTTTAATTGAACTGAAATTCTATTTTACTGTAATTTTGGAGCAGTACACACACAAACACCATACTGTATATGTTATATAATATTTCTTTTATTAATATTGCCAAAAAATATATCCCATATTACTGAATATTTACCATGTTCATGTACCATGGTATTTGCAGTGTACTCCAAGGTACTTCAGAATACCTTTGACATTATGAATATGCCTCTCTTCACTCATGCAGAATGCCTTAATAATTGTAGACACAGAAAGTGGACTAGTGCATTTTGAATGATGGTGCATGTTGCATGTGTTAGAAATAACATCATCCTCAAAGTCTTGCAACACCTTAGACTCGCTCCTTTAAGTGCATTGTGAATCATTCATCGCTGTTGAATGGTGAAAGTCAAATGCATGCGTTTTTGTAAGTCAGAGATTAAACTTTCAGTATTTTACCTTGTGACTCAGGAGACCGGCATCGATAGAGAATTGGTATTCATTGTGCAATGTGCAAAAAAAATGAAATATTATCTGTTGAGTTCCTACCCATGATAATTTGGAGAGAGAAGCGTATCTTGCATTTGTGTGTGACAAAGGTTTAACTACTTTGAGCAGATGGTGGGTCTTTACATGCATTTCAATACTAATGATGCAGCAACTGCAAACTGCTCCCCAAATTGAATTTTGGAAGGTTTTTTAATAAGTCTATTACTAAGCAATGTAAATTAAGGCCATTGTCACTGAAGGTCAAATATGTAATTTGATGGCAGCTTGGAACATACCTGAATAGACACACTCATACAATCAATAAGCTAACAGCACTATTCAAAACCACAAAGGGTGCCACTCCATAATGCATGCAGGCAATCTGTTGAATATTGAAAATTATTACCTCAGTTTTCTGTAATTCCCTTGGTGATAGGTGCCCGCTGAGCTGTCGTTTCACATCTAACAAAAATGCATTATGTAGCCCTATAGATGCAAACAGACATTTACATCATCTTCTGTCTCAATACATTTGCAGGGTTCATATTAAAATTTTTATTGAGTGCATACTGCATAATAAACTATGCACTTATAATTACTGCTGTTGCCAATGTTAATTTACTTCAGCATATATGCATACAGTAAATTAAATTGTGCACCGAGTCAATTATCAGCTTGTTTTGGTGTGGATGTGTTTACATAATGTGGAGTTGTTTACTTTGTAATGAGTTTTTGCATATTGATTTTTTATCATCTCAAACATTACTCAAACAATTTTCAATTTAATTTTAACTTAGCTATTTTTAATACTATATAAGCAGTTAGAGGACAAACTGTCTACTATGCAAAAATCCTATAGTTCATTATTATCACTATATATTCATATCTGTAGGAATGTAAAGGCCAACCTCCAGAGAGCACAGAGGCTTTAGTTACATTTTCTTTGTTTAGTGCAAGGTTGATTTTATTGCTCTGATGAAGCTGAAATGTCTCAGAAGGCCAAAATGTTTCTAAATAGGGTTATTATTGGTTTAATAGATGAATATATAATTTTCTGTACCACAGAGGGTAAAGATAACAAATGGACTTTAAATGTCTCATTTAGTGTAATTGTGAGGAATCCAGTCTTTTTGTTATTAGTTTGCATTTAAGTGTCTGTTGTTTTATCTTTGTATCTATTTAAACATGTCTCTTGAGGTTCAGTTGGCTGCGTGAGATGCAAACACTATAAATACATCTGACTATGAAATATTGTCTTTGCTCTAGAGAATGGCCTTAGCAATTAACCTATAAACCACAGACTTTCTAACCATCATTCCACTGTCAGGGAAATGTGACAGGAACCTCAAGATTTCTTTGTGTGGCAACAACTTGACAACTTTTGCAAGTATACAAGTAACAGCTTTTCTTTTCCCAAGTAAACCAATTATAGGGAAAATAATTGTGCTGTAAAACTATTTTAGATTGTCCGTCCCTGGGTGTAGAAAGAGTTTTTTCATGTGCCATACACATGTAAACAAGCTGCTAATAAACTGCAAATTATTCACCGACAGTGAGGCAAAGGAGAGTGGCTCAATGGGGAAACAAGTCCCTTTGAACAATTAATGACTGTCTTGTTTTTCTGATTGAGGTGTGAAATTTTCCTCTAATTAAATGATGACTAACTTATTTCAGACATCTGGTCCTGGTGACCTGTACGTAGAAAATAACATTAGTCTTTTACAGTGCATTTTCCTAGATCTTGAATTGAACTCAGAATTACTCTGGTTTTCACTTTCATATGTTTGTGTTGGTATGTGCATTTAGTTACCACAACTCAATATTCAACATTAGAATATGAAAAAAAAAAAAAAAAAAGAAAGAAAAATATGTGCTCGTCTTAAAATTAGTTCAGTTTAGTTTAAGCTGGAAATTATCTTAACAAATGATGGCATACCATTCATTACATAGTTTCAACAGTAGGTGGTGGCAAAGGACTGCCTTTTTGAGTGAATCATTAACTCAACCGATACATTCAACCGATTCGCTTCCACTGATTCATTCAGGAACGAAAGCCCTCCATTGTATTTGAATGACACTGAGCCATTCACGCAAACGATTCGTTCGAAAAGCACTCGACTGCTGTGTGTTGCTTTGAGGAGGTTTATTCTGCTTTAACTCTGGGACCATTTTCGATGGCAAATCTCGAGTCTAAAATGTAAGTTACTTAATATTAACTTCTTTTTATTGAACTGTTCCATAAAAGCAATATTGCTTCTGCTGTTGGTCATAAAATCAAAACAACCCACTCAACTTTAAAGCTTCTGTACGTAATCAAAAGGGATGGAGTCACACTGCGTTTAAAACGCCATTTCAACCTCAGAAAATGGGATTTTGCATTCTATTGTTTTTCCATCTTTGATGGTCGCGTCTGAGAGTTATTTTCAAAAAAGAGACAATTTTCGTTATCCACCTTATTTTTCCCGTACATCTGTAAATTTTATAGGTCAGGCTTCCAGCCTCATTTGCGTCCAGCTATTTGTAGCTGTACAAAACAGCACTTTTTGCTGCTTGATATTAAAAACTGGTGTGTCTTACCTTATTTTTGTATGTATTATCTTAATTATGAATACAATGGTTTGTAGTACAAGCAGTTTTACTGTTTACTGCACATTATTCTTCTTCTTATTTCCCTATGGTGGCATATGAAATGGAAGTTTTGACCATAGGCTTACTTTTGCGTTTAAGAATAAGGTGGATACAATACAGTACTTTGCGTAGAATTCCACGTATTATACTACTTAATCTACAGTGTTGGGGGTAACGCATTACAAGTAACTTGAGTTAATCAAGTAACTAGTAAACAGATTATTTTTTAATCTACAGTAAAATATCTGAGTTACTTTTTTTCCCCCCATTTATTGATTGACAGGTCTCCTGTCCCCATGTTGAGAGAAATTAGGAGTAAGGTGTTACTGAAGTTCTAGAATAAATGTGAACATGAATTAATTCATCTCACTCACAGAAAAAAAAAAAAAAAAAACAGATTCAGTATTCCTCAAAATGAATAAAAACAGTGAAATGCAACTCAGAATATGATGGAAACATGCTATAATTAAATGTTAAATAACACAAATAACCTTTATGTATTTAATCCCATTTTATTAACCAATGTCTTTGCTGCTGACCTTTGATGATTCAATTCAACCATACTAATAATCAAAAATTACTCTAGATAAACATTTGTGCTTCTTTTTTTATTGCTGAAGTGTGTTGAACTTTCTTTTTCTGCATTCTACTGTACAGACAAGAATTTACTTTTCCATCAGCCTGAAGCTTGTTCATTTCATTTTTGGTGTGAAAGGGCTTTCACGTCTGCCAAAATAGAACTTTTTTTGTATTAAAAACTAACAAGCATGCCCTGCCCAGATGTAAAAAGTAACGTAATGCATTACTTTCCATAAAAAGTAACTAAGTAATGTAATTAGTTACTTTTTAGGGAGTAACGCAATATTGTAATGCATTAGTAAAGTAACTTTGCCCAACACTGCTAATCTATACTTATTACTCAGTGGTCACTTTCAAACCACTCAGCTTTGTGTTGGTAAAAAGTGTTTGAAAATGAACAAACTTGAATTCGAAGTGTATTGGGAATGTCAAGTGTCACTCATACTGAATTCCCAATCGTGTGGATGTCTGTTGACACGACTGCAATTTGCCTGCGGATATTTGCTGTACAAATGTAAATATGACTGCACTTTTACTTTAGGCCCTACTAATTTTTTTCTAAGTGTGGAAGTTCAGTTGAAAACTGTGATAAAAGAAAGTCAGATCTTAAGACTCAAGTAGTGCTGCTAACTAGTATTAATGAGACGTTCTTCTACATCACATCTCTTCTGATTCCTCAAGCATACATTGTTCTTCTTTATCAAAAACGACCTAGTTATGTCTGGACGTGTTAAAGAGGAAAAGATAATCAGGATTTTATATGGCATGTGATTTGCTCATATTGATTTAGCTTTGTTCTAAATTCAGATTAAAAGCACAAGATAAAAGCTCTAATATTACGGCAGACAATGCTTTGTGAAATTCCATTAATTTGTAATATGCGTATTCTTGGTCCTCTTTAAATAAATATGAGCATGTGTTGGTACGCCTACTGGTAAGGGAGCTGCGGATCTACTTTTCTGCAAATGTCAAAGGTTCAGTCGAGTGGAGTGAAACTCGGAGGCCAAAATACATTAGAAAGCTCTCTAAGCAATCTGCCTTGACATGCAATGTTAGTGGCCCTGCCATGAATTGTGACACATGTCATGGACATTGTTGCTCACTGAGTGAGTGTGTGATATTGCTTTGTTATGACAATACTATTACCGCATGTCCAAAAGCATGAGCTGTGGAGGGCTTATGGAAAAGTGTTCTGGTTTTTCTATGGATGCCTCTTACACAGCCTGAGGGATGTCACAGACTGATAGGTTGCTATAATTAATATAAAAAAATTCAAAATGACGAACAGGAACATGGCATTTTATTTTACCATGCATTGCTATGCAACTACTAAGGTGTTTTGAGAGGCTTTTCAGCATGTTGCTAGGAGGTTTCTAGGGTGTTTTCAGAGAATAATAATTAGCACGTGCTATTGTACACGCTAAAAATCACTCCCTAAAAATTTGTTTTAAAAGTGTTTTACCTGGAATCTATTAAGTGAATATGCAGTGCTTCAACCGGTGGAGTAAAGTGCTCTGGATTGCTTCAGTGTTAGCGTGGTCTGCCAAGCGCAGAAAATCAATAAACAGCTTCCACTTCAGTTTACAGTCATTTAGTATAGACATTATGTTTGTTTCTGTTCATTAGATGCATTAAAATCTCTCCACGTTTTAACTATATGTGATGTTAACATAGCTGTGGGTGATAATGGAACACAAAGACTGATCTTGGCACAAAAATTGCTGGGTTGTGAGTAAATACATGCTTTGAAAACGTTATTAGAAGGCTATAGTAACAGCAATGCACCTTCAGTCCAAATTTTATCTACCACGTGTGTGTGTGTGTGTGTGTGTGTGTGTGTGTGTGTTTGTATTTATTTATTTATTTTTTACAGTTCTGTAATATAATTTGAAAACAGAAAAAAGTTTTTTATGAGGAACTTTTTCTCTATTTTATGTTTCTGTAATTATTCACTGCAGTAGCAGTTTGTTTTGCAGATTTATATCTATATAAATAGACATGCCTTTATCTAGCTATATATATATATATAAACATTTCTGTGGACTGAGAAGGAATGTAGCTGCTTGACAGGTGTCAGAATACCCTTGTATAGAAGAATATTTTTGTACAAGAAATAACTGAATTTATAAAATTCTAAACTCTAAAGAAATTTTTATGCAAAAAAAGGAACAGCACAAAAGGGAACAGTTTAGAACTGAGATTTCATTTCATAGTGGCATCCTAAAATAACTCTCATCCTTCCGAATGAAAAACTAGAACTACAAGAATGTTTCTCCATTTCAGAGGAATTTGATGTATTATTGAACATGGTACATGAAATCCACAGTAGGCACTACGAGACTATTTGAATTGCTCACGCAACAGTTCTTGGAAACACAGAAAGAGTGGCAAAAATATTTTTTAGACTGATTTATACATACAGAAGTCTAAGCTTCTTTTTTTCTCAACAATATAATGGTTTTGTTCCATATAAACTTCAGAATGACAATAAAAAGCTTTTACCATATGTGCAACAACTCCCACAGTTGTTTGTGTTGTGAACAACCTTTGTACAGTATTGAGTGTCATGCAAACACTAACCAGATGGTAATGATCGAAGTCATATTTTTCAGCCCACAAACCTCCAACTATTATCATTCATCTTACTTTACTTTCCTACATTGAAATATCAATGCAAACATGTTTTGCACAGAAAATGCAAATGCATTTTCCATCGGTTAAAACGCCAGTCAGGAGCATGAGTAGCTTTACCAAAGCACATAAATGTTGCAAGATATTGTTCTTTATTAATAGGCCACTAAATATAGGATTCATTTTGTAAGTTCCCGAAATAGGACAGGAAAGGTCGCCGAAAAACCAATACGTGGAAGAGGACATTAATCACAGATTTCTCAAGGAGAATTAAACTGACCTTTTGGCAGGCCAGGAACACACTGAAACTCTTGCTCACTCGCATGAAATATGCTGCAGTATAACAAACACAGCTCTCTCTGTTCTCTCAGAGGGAACATAAATGGTGAAATTTACTCAAGGATATTGTTATACAGTGTTTTAACAATATGATTGACCCCAATTTGCCAATGCACTCGGGAATAAACTAGAGAATTATAGCCATTTTTCACTTTGTCTTATGCAGTGTTTGAGAGCAATAAACTAAAAGTATTTTTCAGGAGACAGTGGCTTAGCTGTTTTCTGAAAAGTGTTATTTTAGTATTATTTATATATTAGTATGTATTTTTAAAATATTTTGAACTTGGCTTTTGTTTTTATATTTTCCATTTTCATTTCAGTTTTAGTCTTAGTATGTGCTTTTGTTTTTTTTAAACATTTCTTTTTAGCTTTCACTTATATTTATTTCATTTTTAGTTTTAGTAATTTTAGTATTTCGGCATAAACTTATTTTAATTCAGTTAGTTGCAAAAGCAGCATTTCTAAGTTTTTAAATGTGTACAATGTGTATATCACTTTTATTTCAATGAACAAAATAATTTCTACAGTTTTAGTGTTTTTAGTAGATTTTAGAAGGCAAATATATGTAAGCTCGTATATATTTCCACCACTAAATAAAAAATTAAAAAGGTAATTGTGACTTTTTATCTCACAATTCTGACTTTTTTCTTGCAATTTCGAGTTTACATCTCGCAAGTTTGACTTTTTTTCTCAGAATTGCATATAAACTCGCAATTCTGACTTTTTTCTCAGAACTGTGAGATATAAATGAATTATAAAGTCAGAATTGCAAGGTATAAAGTCAGAATTGCAGGATATAAACTCACAATTGCGAGAAATAAAGTCAGAATTGCGAGATATAAACTTGCAATTCTGACTTTTTTTCTCAGAATTGGAAGACACAAACTCGCAATTACGTGTTATAAAGTCCAGTTCTGAGGAGAAAAAAAAAGACTTATATGTTCACAGAATGATGAGTTTGTATCATACAATTCTGACTTTATTTCTCAGAATTGCGACTTTATATCTCGGAATTCTGACTTTATAACTCACAATTGCGAGTTTATATCATGCAATTGCAACTTTATTTCTCAGAATTGCGAGTATATATCACACAATTCTGACTTTATAACTCGCAATTGTGAGTTTATATCTCACAATTCTGAGAAAAAAAAATCAGAATTGTGAGATAACAAGTCGCAATAACCTTTTTTATTTTTTATTCCATGGCAGAAACAGGCTTCCATACAAATACAACTCAAAAGAATGCCTAAATAAATATATGGCTGTTGGTTTAGTTTTTTTCCCTGCCTCTTCAGCCTCTAGTTTCAGAGGTGGGCTATGTAAGTTATTATATTAAACGATTATGAAAACAAATATTTTTTCTTTTGAATAATGAGCACTGATTAAATGTGGGCAATGCGAGCTGGAACATTTATTAGGATGGTAAATTAAAAGTACCAAAGTCAACTGCAATAATGCAGAACCTTAAAAAAAAGCTCTTTTAAAGTACCAGTAAGTGAAAGAAAAAGTGGGTGAATTGTTTTGTAAGTTGTGTGAAATAGGATTTCAGTTTGCTGGAGGCTTGTATCATATCTCTGCACTCGTCCACCTTAATTAAGCAGGCCGGCAAGTCCATCACTCTAATTCTCTTCCATTCTCTGTCTCGCTCTCACTGCTATCTCCCCTGTCCCCAAACCCCCCCACTCATCTTAAACAAGCTGCCGAATCTGTCTCCCTCACTCGCTTTCGCTCTCATATAGCGATGACTAATCCCTCTGTCTGGAGCCTCGGGCTTTGCGACGGCTCCCGCTCACATACTGACCTTTTCCCGCTCCCCTGGATTACTGTACACTTTTAGATTACTGTACAAAACAGAAGAGTAAGAGAGTGCCGACTGCTCGAGGACCTTTGGCTTTGCAGTTAATGAGTTCCATTTGTGTTTTCCCAGTAAGTCGGAGATGGAATATAAAGGTGAAGAAGCAAACAAAACATTTGTGAGATGCAAAAACTTCTTTGGAGTTTGGAGTACAGGGTGTTTAATTATTTATCTCTAAAAAAGGAACGGGAAAGACATTACTGTTGTAACGTTCAACCTTTTTGCAGTTGGATTTTAAAGCTTGTGATCATTTAAAAGTGAAAAGTCTTTAAATTCAACATGAAACAGCATTCATATTCAATTTCGACAAATAAATAAAAACATTCAAACTCCTAGTCAATATGTGATAGAAACTTCCATTTTGAGCACCTACCTGTCAATTTATTTTTACAAACTGATAGACAAGTGAAAATTGTTTTCTGTGGTGACTGACAGCATGTTAAAGACATTGTCCATAAAATTTCAACATTCGCATTTTAGACTGTCAATCTGTGTATTAGTGGTGGAGATTTTTCAGGGTTTCTTTCTGCAGGTAACATTATACATTAATATGCCAGTAGGGTGCAGCAAGTTAAAGTGACTCGTAAGAAAGAGTGATTCGAAACATTGAATCATTTATTCAAATGATTCACTCAAAAATGCTGATTCATTTAGTAGCGAAACTGATCATCTTTATAAGTAAGTCATTGAATTATTCATTCAACCATTTTGTTCAAAATGCTTATTTATTAAAAAGCAAAACAAGTGACTGTTTTTAAATGGGTCATTAATTCATTTCATCCAAACGTTCAAATTAAATTCAGTAAATTCAACATATTAATTCCACTAATTCAATGTTTTATGAACCTGAATTGATTCGTAAACATTTCTATAAAGTCATTTAGGGCTGTCACTAATGATTATTTTGGTAATCGAGTAGTCAGTTGATCATCTGATGATTAATCGAGTAATTGGACGATTATTAAGATGATTAATTGAGTAATCAGATAATTATAATACATTTTTGAGGTAATAAAAATAGACCTAAGCAATATAAAATATCCCATTAAATTATTTTGATATATACGTAATTGCAATGAGGCAATAAGAATTGGTTCAAATAAAATATCAAAACCAAGCGATCATATGGTTTTACTAAACAAAACTGTGAAAATACAAAATGTATTATAAACAAAGGAACTAACTTTATGCATTATATCAAATACCTGCAGAGGGTGCCAGTGGCCTGACGATCAGTGTTGGCAACTCCAATTGGGCTACTTTTACACTGTTGCAGTGATAGTTTTTGATAAACGCAGGTTAAAGCGACCCCAATATCGTCATATTTAGCCCCTGAAATGCGATTTTACCAGGAGAACCCTGACAAAAAAATATGTGTATTTTATCCCCAAGAACACAATTTTTCAATAAGGGACCCCCTCGAAACGTGATTAGGCTAGTTTTGAGAAGCAAGTTTTGTTGTGTAAACCTGGCAACCCTGCTGACCGTTGTTTTTACACTTCACTGCAAGATCGAATCCTTGTTAAATATTAGCCAAACAGCATTTAATTCAAATGTCCACTTAATGTTTAATATTTGGCCATTTCTTTATGACAGAAATGCTACAGCTGCTGTAATTTCTTGAATTTCTTAAATGAACAGATAGGATATTGATGTATTTTCCTGTGTTGGCGCACGTTGTCCTCCCAGATAAATGTTATAATAAACTCAAACTCAAAGCAATATGCAGAGATGGAGTTTGAGATGCTCCACACATGTAAATTTTATCATTTTTAAATGGGTTTATATATCATGCATCCTTAGAAAACGGTCTAGTAATTCATTTAATGGATTCACGTCCGGTATATTGCCGGTTATTCAACACGGGTAAAATTCAGTCAAGAGCTTTTTATAATCGAGTGCTCGAATTGAATTGAGGAATCGTGACAGTCCTAAAGTCAGTACTTTTAAACTTCAATGTGTATGCTTGCATACAAAATGGTACTTTTACCAGTGAGATCACATTGATTTGTTTTTAACCTGAAATATTCCTTTAAAGTTGTGTTTTCGTAAATGTACCTGAAATGTACAAGTCAGCCCATGTTCTATTCCCTACCAGGAACTCCCATTATAAGCAGTCATTAGAGCGCACTTCTCTCTTAGATCATTTATCTGAGGAGCACACATGATGGATACAGCAGCTGTCTTAGCCTTGATGCATGTTTCTGACCTCTAAAGGATTACATTATCAATAAGAGTTATCTGCCGCAAGGCTGCCGTGCGTGCAGTTCAGCGCACTGTGAGCTGTAGACCTCATGAATAACATGTTGGCAACTTTGAGCACTCAGCTGAAACACAAGCTGTGTGAAGTCCTCCTACATACATCTATGCTGTGCACCTCCGTCACATTTACACCATCTATGATTTATCTGTGTTTTTTCAGACAGAAAATATAATATGACCAATTGAGTGGCGAAAGAAGCCCGAACAGTGTTTTGTTCTGTGTGCTAGTTTGATTAAAATGTTAAAACTCACTAATAAATACATCTCTTTATACAGTATTCTGTTTTGTTCTGAGTTATTATCTAATAATATTTATTTATTTACTTGGATTGGTATTGAATCTTCGCCCACGCAGTTGTTTGAAGAAGTGGTGAGGTGTAATTACTGTTTATGCATGAGGTAAATAAAAGCCAGCTCTAAATGCCATTTGAAGGCCACAGTTGATTGTTCGTGCAATTGCTACAAAATTGGGCTGAAGCAAAACATTTACGCAGAGAAAACGTGCTGATAGCTATTATGTGTTCTTCATTAATTGACAATGAGCTACAAGAACAACAGTATAATTCAATGCAAAGCCAATTTTTAGCTTTGCAAAAAGCTCTTTGTGTTGCAGATAGATTCAGAACAATCATATTGTTTAGGGAATATATCGTCAAAGAAAATCAACAGCTTTCACAAAAGGATGCCAGGTTTCAGCAAATGAACTTTTCACTTCCTAATCCACATGTTTCACTTTCGTGTCATTTTAACAAGCCTCAATTAAAGAACAATGGTATTTGTAGCATTTAAATGTCACATTATTTTCTGAATGAGTATTGGGATATTAGATTGCATGTGCTTACATTACACTTACACACATTGTTTGTGTGTGTGTGTGTGTGTTTATACAACAGTTTTTTCTGGTCCTCGAATCTGATTGGCTGATAAGAGTGTGATATTCTAGTGATAACAGAACTCCAACCGTTTCACTGTTTTTATCACTCCACTTGTGGTATTTCTCACAAGCGAGTGTCATGGCAGATGCCCAATTCCACTATAATTTAAAAAATAATGCTGTTTTTGTGTTTTTAGGCAAGAGTGTACTTGTTTAGACTTCAAATATGCAGTTAGAGATCATGTCTATTTGAAAATTTACTTCAACGTTGTCAGAGATGTGAGCACCAGGGCGTCAGCAGTTGTTCAGCTCTCATGAACCTGCCGAGAGCAGCCTTACCTCGGCCAGTTCTTCTGGAATTTGCCACTGTCTCTGATATCTCTAATTTGTTTTGGGTAAATCTAACAGGCAGTTTTCGGTCTCATTAATCTATTATTTGTTCCAGAGCAAATAGTTTTGGCTGAGGGTCTCATAATGTTATATTGTATGTAACTGTAATACTGTATATTAGGGCTGTCAAAAGATTAATTGCATACAAAATAAAAGTTTGATTTTTCGTAATATATGTGTGTGTACTGTGTGTATATATAAATACACACAAATTAATGTATATATTTAAGATAATTATTTATGTATAACATATTTTTGTTTATATATAATATAAATTATATAAAATCATAATAAATACATGTAAATATTTTCTTTTTTAAATATAAACTTGAATGTATTTGTATTTATATATACAAAATAATTACACACAGCACACACACATATATTAGGCAAGCTCAAACTTTTATTTTGTATGCGATTAATCGCGATCAATCATTTGACAGCCCTACTGTATATAATAATCAATAATAAATAATAATAAACTATATTTATGATAAACTGTACCAATAATAAACGATAATGAACTGTATTTATAATAAACTCCACTAATAATAATCAATAATAAACTGTACATATAAACATATACAATAAACTGTGTATTACACAGTAAATAATAATCAGTACTCGGCCAGTGACCTTGTGCCTATGGCCGTCGGCCGAATCGCATCGCTGATAGCCATATCACACTGCTTGTGGTGTGATATTGCTCATATCACACACACACACACACACACACACACACACACATACATACAGTGATGGTGTTGGGTGTATGCATTACTAAGGAATTAATTACTGTGATTTAATTACATTTCCCTTGATTACTCTTAATTTGTCTTTAATTTAATTGCAGTTCTGATATAATTTCATTAAATACTACATAGACTAAAGAGCAATTCTAAATAAAATAGCGGATAGTAGACTTAACATCAAAATATAACATTAACCCCTGGTTTTACAGACAAGGCTTAAGTCTAGTACCAGATTAAAATGTAAGTCTGAGCTGTTTCAGTTGAAAGAAACTTGCACTGATTGATCTTTAAATATGTCAGTGCCCTTGTTTTGTCTCAAGGTGCACACCAGTAATGTTTTTTCTAAGGCATGTTTATAAAAATTACTTTAATGTCCTAACTAAACTATGGCCTAATCCTGGCTTAGTCTAAGCCCTGTGAAACCAGCCCTTAATGTTAAAATGTGTGTTTTTAATCTAACCTCTCTTTAAATACTTTGGCTGTTTCAAGAATAAGTCATGCAGTTTTGTATTATTTATTTGAAAGGATTAAAGCTGAATTAATTAAAAAAAAAAAAAAAAAGGCAGTTTCATGTCTATCCTTGCACTGTTCAACTTCTTGAGGTTGATTTTATTTATTTATTTATTTATTCATTGTATATTTCTAAAAACCTTTTCATGTAGAACAGATAAAGATGTGTGTTGCTGCTGCCAGGTTCATTTGAGTTGACATTTAATAAGTAACTTTGCCCAAAGTGAATTTATTCAAACACGTCTTTAAAGAGTGGTTTTGTTCCATGTCAGTGCAGAAGACTTTTTGTCCTGGATGTGGGTGTTGAAGGTCAAGTTTAAGTTCAGCATTGTGATATATCATTGTTCATTATATTATATTGCCCTGGTGATATCATCCAAATGGAACATCTTTTCAGAGGTGAAGCTATTTGTTTGAAAGCTTCTTTTTTTTTCTTTGAAATAACGTTCAGACTGCTCGTGAAGCAAACTGTGAGAGCAGGCCGCTGTGAGATCCTTGTGTCGTGTCCCTCTCTCATTGAGTTGTCTCATACATAGACATGCTCCTCTGTCTCCTCATATCTTGGCATGCGTGATATTTGTTCATCAGCATGCATAATTACCCATCACAATCTGTCATGCCAGATTTTGTGTGAAGGAGACTAATTAAGTGCAGATTGATAACGAGCTTTTGGTTTTTATTTAGCAGCCCAGTAAGAGGTGCAGGGTCAGCCGGGAATGTTCCCCAACCTGGAATGACACAAAATAGTGATTTGTTGGTCGCTGGACTTGATAAAAATACACTGAGATGTTTTTGTGAAGATTAGAGGTTTTAACATGTTAATTTAGTGTGACTACAAAAACATGATAAAAAATAATGTGATAGGAAGTAATGAATCATTCCCTCTTACATATTCTGCGAGAGTAACAGAGCAATTATCATATGAATAATTAATCTGTATATCATGTAATTAATCCATTTTTTCAATATTGATTATTAGAGTTTAGAATTAAGATTTCACTATCAGTATTGCGAACTATTAGTAAAAGTCTATAATAAGAACAAAAGAACATGAAAGGCTGTTGGAAATGTCCTATTATTTATTTGATTTTGCTTTTCAATTTTGATTTTTTAAAAAAGGGCCTCTTGATGATTGTTATTGTGACCATTACAGATAATGACAGCAGCATCCCTGTTAATTGCTTTTATTTCACTGGAAGTACTTGTATGTAGCACTACAACTTTTTTAGCATTTCTACAATTCAATTAAATCATTAAGCTGAGAAGACAGGATCTGTCAAGAACATAAATGTACATGCACAAGAGCTCTCTCTGGGGCTAGACCATTTTTAATAATTTTGTGCTTTTTGTCATGTTCAGATCAGACCAGCATTACTGTTTCACCCAATAATACTATTAAAGCTCTTACTAGAAGTACTGACTCATAGGCAGCCTTGTGCCTTGATGGGCTTGTAGTTTATTGAAACATTGCGATGGCTGTTACCTCTCTAGCGAATTTGCAATTAGTATTCAGCTTATGATATGCGCATTGCTGTAATAGGAAAGTCAATGATAACTGTTTATAGTTTCCATAATTTAAACCCATATCTTTTGTGAAACAGAAAATGAGATTTTAGGCAGGAAGTGTGTCTTTTCCATACAATGAAAGTGGACGGTGACCAAGTTCTGTCAAACTTCAAAAATCAGACAAAAGAACCATAATATCATAAAAGTGTCATATTAGTAGTCCAAACAACAAATCCTATTTATTTATTTATTTATTTTAACCCATATGTGACCCTGGACCACAAAACCAGTCTTAAGTAGCACAGGTATATTTGTAGCAATAGCCAAAAATGCATTGTATTGGTCAAAATTATCTTTTTTTTTAATGCCAAAAATCTTTAGGATATCAAGTAAAGATCATGTTCCATGAAGATATTTTGTAAATTTCCTACCATAAATATATCAAAACTTAATTTTTGATTAGTAATATGCATTGCTAAGAACTTTATTTGGACAACTTTAAAGGTTATTTTCTTAATATAATAATATAATAATATTTTCTAATTTTTTTGCACCCTCAGATTCCAGATTTTCAAATCAACAAACCGTATGTCAATGGAAAGCCTATTTATTCAGCTTTCAGATGATAATGATGTATAAATTAGGGCTGTCAAACGATTAATCCCATGCAAAATAAAAGTTTGAGTTAATATATGTGTGTTCACTGTGTAATTATTATGCATATATAAATACAAACACATTCATGTATGCATTTAAGAAATATTTACAAGTATATGTATTTATTATAATTTTATATAATTTATATTATATATATAAATAAAAATATTTTGTACATAACATATTTCTCTTAAATATATACATTAATTTGTGTGTATTTATATATACATAATAATTACACACAGTACACACACAATCATTAGGCAAACACAAACACAAATGACAGCCCTAGATAAATTTCAATTTAAAAAAATTTACCCATATGACTGGTTTTATGGTCCAGGGTCACATACGATGGCACTGTGTAAAGCAAAGCCCAAAACCGAAGCCATTATTCACTGTTTTTGATTATTTTGTATGGAAAAAGTATTAACATCCTGTTAAACATGTCATTTTGTGTTCTATAGAAAGTCATACTGACTTGGAATTACATGAAGGTGACTTTCAATTTTTTTCTTCAGTTTTTTTTTGTATCAAAGACACTGGGAGTGTTGCTATTGAACAATTTGAATAATCTAATGCAAAGTCTGCTTCTTGCAGAGAATTACACTGTATTTGGTTGCTTATTGTTTCACACATTTTAGCTCAGGCTTTGTTGAACTTTTCTAGTACAGAAAAATGCTTTCAAAATCACACCTTCATTTTGTGTTAGCTGTAAAAATTTAGTTTAATCAAACTGTTGTCTCACATTTTATCATTTCCTCCTTAGTGTATTGTTAGTCTTTGCCAGTTCGGAATGATAAACAATAAGCAAACTACATTATGCACGTTATTAATTTTACAATGGTGTGACAAAACTATAATGAACCTGAAAACCAATTTTATCCGTGAGCTTGTGGATTCCGTTCTTTTTCCACCACTGTAAAAGCAGCAAATCAAATGCGTACATGGAATGTATTATTCAAATATATTTAAATGAAGTCAGTGTATTCAAATGGCAACAGCAACGGGTGGGTAACGCTGACTGCATTATGTGCTGAGGTATAGCTTACTTTTCTTGTTGCGATGAATGCTGAAAAAATGAATAGGCGTATTCAGCCGTCCAACATGTTGTCTCAGAATGTTTCACATTAGACAGTGTTTGATTCCAGAAAATAACTGTTCACTGTAGAATGTCCACAAAATATGTTATTATGTAAATGCCTCAGCTTTTAGTCTGTATTATTATATAGGACTACCAAACACTGTAAGCATGCCAGTGCACTGTCTGACTTAAAAAAAAATATTCTCATTATTTTTGAAACATAAGGCTGTTATGACCCATATAGTATGTTCTAGAATAATAATGATTTTTTTCTTCACACCCAACGAGTGGAAAAAAACTTATTCATAGGCTCAAACTGAGCAGAAATATGCAATTTGGTGCAGTTTCTCATATACATGGCCAAAAAGTAAGATGAAATCCTGATAGATTATAATGTAAATCAATGAGATCTTATAATATGATATATAGTGTAGTATAGAAGACTTGCATAAAATGCATCTAAAAATCATTTAATCAAATATGATGATTATAAATATCACTCTGTATTTCCCAATAATATATCTTAGTAAGATGATACTTGTAACAAAATGTCAATTAGAAGGTGTGTAGAGGATTGTGTACATATCAGATATGATACAGTATGATTAACAAGGTTACATTTGAGTAGGAAAAGAAAACCCCAGAAGAAATAGCATTATTTTTTTTCAATATTTTCCTTCAAAATTCAGAATACAAAAAAACTGCCTTCTTTTGAAATATGAAACAATTATATGTGGCAAAATTATGCAGAATCAGACTGTAGGTCAGTGTATTGAATTTAATATCAAACTTAAGATGTGTTAGGAGGCCAATTTTACCACTTGAAACTAAATTATATTAATGAACTCCATTTGAAATAAGAGCACAGCTTAGAGCAATATCATTGCTTTAATACTTATGAATATTACTGAATAGTTTTCACCTTTTGTGTGGTTTTATGCCTGTTTAAAGCCAGCACATTTATTCCAGTCATATTTTATCAAGCCATATTTCAATCTGGATTGTGTGATCAGAATGCAAAAATTAAGGTTTTGCAATTAAATTATATTACTTCTTAAAATATTCAGACTACAGATACTTTTTTATTGATTACATTGCATTACATGCAGGTAAACATTTTTTATAAGGTGCTTTATTTTTATTGCTGTAATTAAAAAAAAGATCTCTATGTATTTTTACTAATTACCTAAAATTAATTAAAGATTATTTTGAACTCTAAGTAATTTAGTACTGTATGTGTTACAGATGGCCCCAGTTTCTCATACTTTAGAAGGATCACAGATAACAAGGAACCCATTAGAGCTAAAGGACAGCAGCGCAACCCTCTCTTGCATGTCCTACATGGGTCGCAGTCACCATCTGCATGCAGATAAATCATTGATTACGCTGATCCATGGATCGCAGAGACCTCCGGGAATTGAGCGTCACTGGTACCAGGAACGAAGTGAAAAAAAGAAAGAATGAAACAAACAAGATTAATAATAGCTTGATGCTAGAAAGCCCTTTGGGAGCTGACTGCTAAGTGTTGTTGACAAAATGCAAGGTTGTAAGGCGTAGATGAATAGTCTTCAGAAGCTGACACCATGGGGGAGTGCTATATTGTTGTAGTAATAGAAAAGCAGCCAGTGGAGCACCTGTCTTTAGAGTCCGGCTGAGGATGGCCCGCACATGCAAATCACATCCCACTCCGAGGCCTCTCAAATATACACTCACCTAAGGTAAGCGCAGCACAGGGGGCCAATCAGTATGCAGCCGTATGCTTCTAAAAAGCGTTGTTGCTAGGAGCAAGGCAGCTCATTTGAATATGTTGATTCTACAGGTGAACATTTGCGAATGTATCTAACAATGAATGTAGATGAAGTCTCTGTGTTGTTGGCATTGGCAGCATTTTTTGCTTGGCTTTTAAGTGAACATTTGCATTGAAATCATTGAAGATTTCACCACAAAGAATGTACCACAACTTACAAAAGCATGTATATATTTATTAGGGGTGTAACGATACATGTATTTGTACAGAACCATCACGGTATGGGCATCTCGGTTTGGTGCATGAGGCCTTACAATGAATACAGGCAATTCACCCTCAATCCAGAAGGGGGCGCCTGCAGTAATGCAACTCTGTTTGATAACCACCGGCAGAAGAACAGCGAATGCCAGGAGTTGCACACTTGAAAACAAAGCCCACTAGACAGTGACCATGTGCTGATTCTGAACACGTCTCTCACTGACAAAGGAGTATAACGTTACTTTAAAGGCTTGCGCACTCAACTGTCTGCGGAATGGAGCTTTGTGCTCTTGTATCCTACCTCTCTCATTCGCCACAAATCCAGATATTCCATAATATTTCCATATTTGCGATGCATCCAAATGCTGAACTATTATTTATTATGTAAGTTATAGACTTTGTACTTCAGTCGCGTTCTGACGGTGACTCAGTGAGGCGGGCGCGCTGATGTTTGGTTCGCTGTGTTTTATTTTGATAAAGTACCTACTGCGCTGTCAAGTTAGCAATGCTAGAAGCCTGCAACTAATGTTTTGTGTTTGTGTGCGCCGGCGCGATTACTTCAACTTTCCTCATACCAGCAAAATCAATTTAAACAAAAAACAAACAGAATGTTGCTTTCTGCCATTTGATTTCCTTTCTGTCACAAAACGGAACTGAAACTTAGCAAATATAGGCTTTTCCCCCTTGTCTATCAGTTAACTAAATTAAATATATTTTAAGTGTTTAGTCCTTGTCGTATATGGAGATTTTATAGCCTATATATGACATTAATTTGATATAATATTTAGTATTTTCACATGTAGGTGGAATTGTAATTTGTACTACTGTCTGTTTAAAATAAATGAAAAGAAACCTAGCATAGTACATTTGGTTTTTTTTGGCTTGTCAGATGTAGCAACATTAACAAAGGGGGCCAAGTCTTTCGGAACCCAGAATACAAACTCAAAATTCTGGAATTCTCCTAAGTTTAGATCTCACAATTCTTGAATTTCTTATCATTGTAATTTTTTCTCTTAATTCTAAGTTTACAGGACCTCGCAATTCCATTTTTTTTTTTTTTGGGCGGTAAAATGGTAATTGCAACTTCTTAACTCACAATTAAGGCTTTTTTCCTGTTATTGTGAGTATATCACAATTCCAAATTTTTCTTCTCAGAATTGCACATTAACATCTCACAGTTCTGACTTTTTGCTCAGAATTGCCACTTTGTATCTTTCAATTCTGACATTTTTCTCACAATTCTGAGAAAAAAAGTCACAATTGTAAAATTGAAAGGGGTCATTGGATGCAAAACTCATTTTACATGTTGTTTGAACATAAATGTGTGTTGGCACTGTGTGTACACAACCACCCTACAATAATAAAGGTACACCCAGTGGTATTTTTTAAATCTTTGTAAGTAATATCCTCTTTTTCAAATTGAGCTATTCTCAGCATATTGTCTGTGTGACGTGACAAAAACCCAGGCCGCTCCCACGATAGTTGATTGACATGGCCGTCTTACCTTAGACCGGCCCTGAGTGAGCTGTAAACAGTCCGACTGCCATTGTGTTGACTTGGGTGCAGGGGGAAGGCAACAATGTCTCCGATTGAGGAGTTCTGTTGTTGGATGTAATAATGAACATAGCAGTCGTCATTTACTTCCGACACTGGAGCCGCTGAAGACGCGGAGGATTAATGTTACTTTTGTTTTTGAAGGAAATGTGCACAGTGATCTACATAAATGCGTCTATGTTCGCGCGAATCATTCGTAATCCAGCTTCACCCTGCAGTATAAGGGTTTTTTATGCATCTTTGCAAATTGCCTTTCTTAGTGATGTGCTAGTTAGCAAGTTTCACGGCTAAATGCAGCTAAACTCAGCATTACGGCTCGTCACCCCACAGAAGAGAGGGGCGGGGTGAGCAGAGCTCATTAGCATTTAAAGGAACATGCAACAGAACGGCTCGCTCTAAAAAGGGCTGATTTTGACATGGTAAAAAGGGTGTCTTTTACACTACCACTGAGAAAGTTTAACCAAAGTATCTTATAGACTTCTCATTAAGACCCTAACAAATCATATCAACTTGGGCATCCGCTGAAAAAATTGGCATCCGATGACCCCTTTGAACTCAAAGAAAAAGTTAAAATTGTGAGTAAAAAGTCACAGTTACCATTTTTATCCCATTTAAACATTACTACAAATCAAACTGCCTTCTTTTGAAATATGAATCAATTATATGTGGCAAAATTATATGCAGAATGGCAATAGATCATAGAACTGTATTTAATATAAGACTTAATGTGTTATGAAGGCAAATTTACCACTTGAAAATGAATAAACTGTATTTAAAATAAGAGCACAGCTCAGCGCAATAATATCATTACTTTTATACTTTAATAGAATATCACTGAGTAGTATGGTTTAACGTCAGTTTAAAGCTGTCATATTTTATTAATTCAGTTATATTTCAGCAGGTGAAGAGTTGTAAATATATAAAAAACAAAGAATGTGGTTGAAGTCTCCATGTTCGGCAGCATTTTAAGCTTGGCTTATAAATGAACTGTTGCATATTTGCCCATGGGCGTGCTTGAACCAACCTCGCCATTTCCACTAAACACAAGGGAAGTCTTGTCTCACCACCTGCAGACATTCATTCTAGAAAAACACACGTTAAGCAGCTGAAAGTGATTGGAGCGTGACCACCACTCCCCCGGCCCGCCTCCTTAAGGCATGGCCTTAATTGGATTTTATGAGCTATCCCTTCAGGCTCTAAAATGTCCCATCAGTCCATTTGAGAAGCTGTAGAATGTGTAGAATTCAGCAGAAGCTGCATTCAAATAGGCCGATTACATCAGTCAACGGCCAATAATACATTTCTGCGCCACAGCAAGGGGGGTTGTTCTAATTAAATCTGAATATGGATAATGCAACTGACCCTGTGCATTCTGGGATTGTACGTCCCAGCCTGTACGTCCCAACTCTTCATTTCTGGCTTCCGGTGTAGATGTTTGCTTACCAGCGTTTTGTGGTTTTAAGCAGAAATGCAAGAACAAAATGTTTCTGACATCAGTTACCTTCTGTTCCAGCCAGCTGCTTCGTTTGATGCCAGCACGGCAACATTTCGGTCCATTTGACCTCTGGTCTCCTGTAGCGCCCATTAGGGAAAATTTGTTCCTTAATGATTTCTGCATAGCCTCTGCAGACAATGCTTAGCATAAACTTGCATTTGGTGCCATATATATTTCCACATTTCTCTTGCATGTTCTTGTTGGCAATGTTTTATTGCAGACTTGCTGCTGAGGTGTGATAGATTTTATAAAGTGACATTTTGAACTAAAAATTCAATCTCATGGGGCTCCAGGGAATGAGATGTTCATGGTCTGTTATTTCCGTCTCTGCCTTATCACTTTTCAATATGCGATATATATAGGTCAGTGTGTTTACTGCTGCCAGATATATTATTGATGGTCTCATTATGTCACTCATTTGCTTTATTTTGAGCGGAATGTGGATCTCGGTGAACCTGTGATTTATATTCGCAATATTTTGTCTTGTGAAAGCGTTTAAATATTTTCTCGCACCTAAGGAGATAATGCTCTTAAATTCAAGGCCTATGCCAGACTTATGATTCATTTCAGAAAATAACTCAGACTGGAATATGGAAGCAGACTGAACAAGATTAACGAACAATTAACAGTACATTTGGCTGGGTATAAAACCCTTTGAAAGAACCAAAGTATTTGAACAAAGACACAACTGCAGCTCAGGGTATTTGGAAACGCTTTATTTGAGAGTAATCTGGAGATGACTGGCAGCTAGAGTGGTTTGAGAGTATCTGACCGCCTCTCTCTGAGGCTTATTGTAAAATCTGTGCAGAAGTTGTCCTTGGATCAGAGCTGTATCCAGTAATGATAAACACTGTTTGCTGTGTACTGAATGCTTTTAGTCACTTTAAATGAGTAAAGCAAAAGAACTGACAAAATAGTTCACCCCAAAATTAAAATTCTCTTAGTTATTTGCTCATTTCAGGTCTTTTTTCACAAATTTTGATTAGTTTCTCACACTTTTGCATCTTTTTTGAAACTTGAAAGCTTTATTCCCCATTCATTTCAATTATGTGGAAAACAGTCTTTTGTATTTCACAAAAGAATGAAAGTCACGCAGGTTTGGAACAACATGAGGTTGAGTAAATCATGACAAAATTTTCATATTTGAAATTTTGGGGCAATTCAATCGACCGCAAGTTTTCAATATCTTGTTTTTCATGCAATGTTATATATGAAAGCAAGCAGTTTATTTAAAAAAAAACGTTATTTCTGGTTTTCAATCAAACAATAACTTGACATTCCTTTTACGAGAACACAATTATGAAAGACCTTGGTTTGGGAATGCAGCTCTGTAAGAACAGGATCAAGAGTCCTTATTTGTTTTCAGCGACTGTTTCACACTCTAATTGCTTTGCTGATGACCCATATACTGTCTTTGGATTTCTTCACCAAAGCATTTGATCGGCTTTAACACAAAGCTTACACAGCTCATGGTCATTCCGGTAATGAGAGTCCTCTTTTGCTTCATTTTTTTTTTTTTTCCCCAGCTGTACACAAGTGCAAAATACACGCCATGTTAAACCCTGAGTCATACATCAGTGTTGTTTCTCAGAAAAATAATTATGCTTTAAATGAAAACATATTGTGCTTTTAGCCTTGACTAGAAAATTAAGATAAATTCATTTTAGTGTTAGTTTTTGAATCTTTAATGAGATAACTGATCTATAAGCACATCATTTTATAGCCTCTTCTAATATATGATCTTTAAAGATAACCTAAAAAGCACAGAATTTTCAATAGACTCCATCCATCATTGTATTGCGGTCCTGGCACTGTGAAATATTGGTAACACTCTACAAAAAGGTTCATTAGTTAACATTAGTTAACTACATTAATTAACATGAACTAATAATGAACAATGCCTCTACACCCTTTACTAATCTTAGTTAATGTGAATTTCAGCATTTACTAATGCATTATTAACCACAAATCACAAGTTGTGTTTGTTATCATCAGTTAATGCACTGTGAACTAATATGAATTAACAATGAACAACTGTATTTTTATTAACTAACATTAACAAAGATTATTAAATAGTGTAATAAATGTTTTGTTCATAGTTTGTTCATGTTAGTTAATACATTAACTAATGTTAACAAATGACACCTTATTGTAAAGTGTTACTGAAATATTTTTTAAATATCCTAGCTGTTCTTTTTGATATAATGTAAGCAAACGGCACTATAGAAGTATCATACAAAGCCATTGTATGGCTTTAGAGGATGTGGATTTTTTGCACATAAGATGTTAGGACTATTTTATGGTACTTTCATGGTGTGATTTTTATAGCTTGGCAGTTCTAGCTCCCTTTCACTTTCATTACACAGCCTGGATATTCTTCAAGATGGAAGATGTGTAGTTTTTCCGTGGCATGAAAGATAACCCGCAAGCATCATCACTTTACAAAAGTAATGCTAAAATGTAAAAAAGGCAAATTTTTTCAGGAGGCAAGATGCATTGCTTGTCATTTGCTGCTATAATAATCAGAATTAATTGCACTGTTCTAATTCAGGGCTTTTTGAGAAAAGACCACACAACAGTGGATTTGTCAAAATCTTAAAGGAATAGTTCACATAAAAATAATAAAAAAAAAATGCTGAAAATTTACTCAGGTCATCCAGGTTGTAGTTCGTTTCTTCATCTGAACATATTTGAAGAAATTTAACATCACTTGCTCACCAATGGATTCTCTGCAGTGAATGGGTTCCATCAGAATGAGAGTCCAAACAGCTGATAAAAACATCACAATGGCCACGTACACACTGAAAGTTTCATGAGTGACAACCGCATTTAAATGCAGGAGTTCAAGGAGAACTCCACTTCCAGAACAACAATTTACAAATAAAAAAAACAATTCTTCCTTTCCATCTTATTTTCTCCTACAACTTCAGAATTGTGTGAAATCATTGTATCTTTTTGTTTGTAAACAGCATTTGACTTACTTGCACTGACCTTTTGACGTGATTCAATAGTATGTAGTATCGAGGACGCGCATCCCAGAGCTAGTGCTACACAAGCTTTTGTGCTTAAAAAGTATACAAAAATGACCAATCGTTTCGCTAGATAAGATCCTTCTTCCTCAGCTGGGATCGTTTAGAGCCCTTTGAAGCTGCATTTAAACTACATTTTGGAAGTTCAAAATCGGGGCACCAATGAAGTCCATTATATGGAGAAAAATCCTGATATGCTTTCCTCAAAAAACATAATTTCTTTAAGACTGAAGACAGAAAGACATGAACATCTTGGATGACAAGGGGGGAGTAAATTATTTGTGAATTGTTGTTCTGGAAGTGGAGTTCTCCTTTAACAGCTAGTTGTTCAGTTCGGTTCCGTACCCATGGCGTAGAATTTCTGTAAATGCGGTTGTCACTACCTGTACTTTTCGGGAGTTAATGCGGTTGTCGAATGCGGTTGTTACTTCCGTAATTTTTGCTTGTAAAAAGTGCTTGATCTGTGCATATTACTCTCCTGATTCAGACAAGACAACTTTTTCATAGGAGAAAGCAATGTTATTGAGGACTAATATTTTAGGCAATGGTTTGAAGTTAAAAACATCTTGATGGATCTGTTTATACAAACATGCAGTTTTTCACAAGTCGTGTGGATTACCTGTTGATTATTTTTTTGTTTTTATCAGCTGTTTGGTCACTCATTCTGATGGAACCCATCCAGTGGTGAGCAAGTGATGAAACTGACTAATCTACTTCTTCGATGGCCTGAGAGTCTATTTTTTGGGTAAACTATTACTTTAAAAGGATCAGTGATGGGTAAAGTATACCAGTGTTTGCACGTCTATTATGTTTGCTTTAATATTCTGCATTCATGGTGGTTCTCATTACTAAAGGGAAAATAACTAACCTCTCATATTACCTTCACACATTAATATTTAAAGGGTATTTTGGGAATAAACCCAAGGTGGGAAAAAGTGTTTCGTGCATTACCTTGCTTAATATGCTGGATATCGAAAAAGGCATAACTATAATTTATCAGCACACCTGTTTTAATGAGCTCCTCATCTCAAACAGTTATTTTTACATCAAACACTTTGTTCTTTGACCCATTTTAAAATGGTAGTTATTTGTGAAGCTTGTTAAAGTAATTTATACTCAGTGTGTTAATATGACCACTGGGATGCACAACCTTTCCTTGCACAATCCCAATTACAATTCCATATTTCACAGATCTAGACGTTATGTCATAATATTCTGCCTGCATGCATTTTACAGATCATTAAGAGCTGAGACATATGGTCTGTGATCAGTCATCATAAATAAGCATCCAGTGTGAAGGAAAGTGCACAGTGAGGCATTCAGTAACCATATCACAGTCTTGTTTCCACTTGTTGACATATATTTGACACATAAAAGCTGGAAAACAATTTTCTGCTATAGACTTTTTCGCTGCGGCTCCACGTCTAAGAAAGTAAAGTTTCTTCTCGTATACCGCCTTCAGTTTTTCCAAGTGACAACCTCATAATTGCCACACTGACTTGAGGCAGAGCAAACATCTCATCACCAAGTGCTCACTGTGAAAATCTAAACGGACATCAGAACAAATACTCCCACATTGGCTGCCTTGCCGATGCAGAACGGGGGACAGGCTGAAGACAAGATGATGATGGACTCTCTCTTTGTTATTTTAAGAATTGTCTAATTACACACTTAGATACTCATGCATTTCTTTCTATTTATCTTATTTTATCATTATTATGCACCAGAGAGATCTGCGCTTTTGCCCTTTAAATCCACGCAGTTGTTTCTTAAACTAACAATTCATGACTTGTTTGCAGATAGGGGGTTTTGTTTCCTCTGCATCAAAAAAGATAAGTCACATTCATACGTCCTCAATTAACTTTGGTCTTGATATAATCCATGCAATTAATTCTGCCCCGTGGAAAGGAAGCCTCTAAGTCAAATTGTCGATAAAGCATAAAAATGTACCTGTACGTTTTTAACACGGTCTCATTTATTACCCTTCCAGGCCGTGTTTAATGTCCTCAAGCTCAGCTTTGGTCGCTCACAAGCTTAGCGGTGAAAACAAGACACCAATTATGTCTTGCTGCCTCTCTATGGGTGAACATTTCTGTTATTCATATCCTTGAAAATAAATTGCTTCTTTCTAATCCTGGAATGACCATTAAAATCCATCACTTAGAGCAGGATTATAGTTCCCTGCATATATCTTAAGGAATTTGAAATTACAAGTGTGACAGTTCCATACTTAATGCTCATAAATTCAAACAGGCAGGACTATAGATCACCTCCGTCCATCGCTGCAGTCCATTTTAAGCCCAAAACCACATTATTCCACCAGCCCACATCCATCTATCTATCTATCTATCTATCTATCTATCTATCTATCTATCTATCTACCTATCTATCTATCTGTCCAGCTGTCTATCTATCTATCTATCTATCTATCTATCTATCTATCTATTTGTCTGTCTGTCTGCAATATGGAAGCACGTTTTCACAGCTGAATAAAAAAATCAAAAATGGTAACTGCAACTTTTTATCTCCCAATTCTGACTTTATTTCTAAAAATTTATATCACGCAATTCTCAGAAAAAGTCAGAATTGTGAGATATAAACTCGCAATTGCCAGTAAAAATGTCAGAATTGCGAGATAAACTTGCAATTGGGAGAAAAAAAGTCAGAATAGCACAAAATTTATATTTATAAGAGTTTATATTATGCAATTCTGAGAAAAAAAGTCAAAAATGTGAGATACAAACTTGAATTTGTGAGAAAAAAGTCAGAATAGCAAGTTTTTATCTTGCAATTCTGACTTTATTTCTAGCAATCGTGAGTTTATATCGCGCAATTCGGAAAAACATCAAAATTGTCAGATAAATTCACAACTGTGAGAAAAAAATCTGAATTGCAATATACAAACTTGCATTTGTGAGGAAAAAAGTCAGAATAGCGAGTTTTTATCTTGCAATTCTACATTTATTTCTCGCAATTGTTTGTTTCACGCAATTCTGAGAAGAAAGTCAAAATTGTAAGATATGAATTCGCAATTGCGAGAAAAAAGTCAGAATTGCAAGATACAAGCTTGCATTTGCAAGAAAAAAAAGTCAGAATAGTGAGTTTTTATTTTGCAACACTTTTTTTTTTCTCACACTTGTGAGTTTATATCACGCAATTCTGAGAAAAAAAAAGTCAGAATTGTTAGCTATAAACTCACAATTGTGAGAAAAAAGTAAGAATTGCGAGTTTTTATCTTGCGATTGTGTTTATATGCAATTGTGAGTTTCTATCACACAATTCTGAGAAAAAAGTCAAAATTGTGAGATATAAACTTGCATTTGCGGAAAACGTCAGAATAGCGAGTTTTTATCTTGAAATTCTGACTTTATTTCTCGCAGTTATGAGTTTATATCACGCAATTCTGAAAAAAAATTCAAAATTTTCAGATAAACCCACAACTGCAAGAAAAATATCTAAATTGCGAGATACGAACTTGCATTTGTGAGAAAAAATTAAGAATAGCGAGTTTTTATTTTGCAATTCTGACTTCATTTCTAGCAATTTTGAGTTTATATCTTGCAATTCTGAAAAAAAAGTCAGAATTGTGAGATATCATGTAATCCTGAAAAAGAAATGTAGGAAAAATTTGCAATAATCTTTTTTTATTTTTTGTTCAGTGGCGGAAACGGGCTTCCATACTGCAATCACTTAAGATTGCATTTTACATTTTAACATTTTTTGGGCTTAAAAAATGCAAACTTATGAAAACTGTTTAAAAGTGCAAGATTTTGAACACTATGCCGCTATCGTCTCTGTGTAAGCTACAAAGGCGCAAATTTGTGAAAACAAATTGTTTAGGCTATAGGTAAATTGATGTCGCCAACTACTGGCCTAGCATGCATAATGCAGCATTTTTAGACATTTTCGTTAGTCGTGAGCAGGATTGTTTTGACAGCATTGTTGTCTGTATGCAAAACTTGTCAAAAATAAAGGAATCAATTTTCTGTTTTCAGTCCATGGTTGGCATGTAAACATGCTCTTAGTGACATCCCTAACAACCACCCCATAATTTTCAGCTTTGTCAAGCTAACATGAAAGTTTGTCTTGACAAATTTTGCTTTTGTAGTTTAATGGTTGTCATGCAACTAAAACACCACCACAAAGAATCCACATTCAGCCAACAACCAAAGCTTCTGTAGAACCCAGTTTCACTTGTATATTTCAGGAAACAGGTTTAGAAAGTGAGTTAAGAAGGCAAAGGCAGCTGTACTCAGTAAGGGTTTTAGAACTTCTGCTGACCTACACTTTCGGCAGCAATCAGTCTTGTCCACTTAAGGGAATTAGTTTTCAATTAACTGTTGCCACCTCACATGAACGACTCTGTGTAATTAAGAATGATGATGTAATCTTGGAAACCAATTTTACTGCTGAATAACTTTGAATGCCATCAATCAGCATCAGAACTGGAGAAGATGCAGCCATGGTGATAAACACAAGTGGGGTTTAGTTCGAAAAGTTCAGTTAAAAGTTAGACATACATTGCAACAGTGAGAAATATAAACGAAAATAGGATTTTATAATGATACCATAAATTTAATGAATTTAGGTCATTCAAAAGTGAACAGAGCCATTACTCATCAATCCATCATGTGTTTAGGACTGACCATAAATGCGTCGAGCTTCTCCTGTCTGCGTCTCCTGTTCAGACAAAGAACTCTCTTGCATCTTACATCTTTCATAAACCCAAAGGTCAGGTGTTTCAAAATACATCAGATCAGCCATAAATATTGATTTTATGCTATGAGTTAATAAATGCAGCACACAGACTGGCAAAACTCAATGGTTTTCATGTCAAGTGAAAAACCTTTTCTAAACCATAGCGTTTCAGTTTTTGATATGTCACAAGTCATTTTAATATACATTCACATGTACAGTATATTCTGCTTTTACAATTAAATCAAATGTCCTAGACAACTTATTCCTGTTTTGATGATTAAAATGTGCTTATGCCTGCAAAATTCCTGGCACATTCACAGTAAGCAAAGGTTCCAATTAAGGCATGTTCATAAATCATTACCAGCATGCTGTGTCAGCATATCACAAACTTCAGTGAAGACATTGAGCTTGTAGAATTAGATTAGCATGAGCTGGTGACTGGGGATCAAGGACATTTAAAAAAGCTTCGAGAATATTAGATACAGAGGTCTATAGACCACTATCCAGCTGACATGGAACAGCTCAGCTCTAATAAAGCTTTTAAGAAATCTGTGCATGCTTCCTCATGCACAATTAACGTCTGGTGTGACACTTTTACATTATCCAAGAAATATGTTCTGCTTAGCGCTACAATATTTAGGATAAGCTCTTCTGTGAACTTCTTCTATGCTTATTCATGCTACTATAGTACATGCTTTTAGTGGTTGCGAAGCAATTAGTTATTTAAAATAAGTACTTAGAGAATATACGATTTTGAATGCAGCCTGTTAATAAGTAAGATTTAGTTGAATCATTCACTCAATCAGTTCTTTCAAAAACGCAGATTTATTTAAACGCACTGCAGTAGGTCTTTGAGTCAATTTGTTCAAGTGCACTGATTTATTCAAGAATGAAACATTATGAGTGAGTCGGTTAATCACTTAACTAATTGATTTAAACACACTGCAGTAGGTGGCGACCAGTAAAGAGTGAGTCATTGAGTCGATTCATTCAACTGCACTGATTTATTCATTAATAAAATATTAGAAGTGAGTCTGTGAATCACCTAACCAATTCATTCAAGCACACTCTGGTAGGTGGCAACCAGTGACTGTCTTAATAAGTGAGTCATTGAGTCGATTCGTTCAACCATGCTGATTTATTCAAGAATTAAACATTATGAGAGGGTCATTGAATCACCTAGCTGATTAATTCAAACACACTGCAGTAGGTGCTGACCAGTGACCGTCGAAATGAGTGAGTCATTAAGTCGATTCGTTCAAGCACACTGATTTATTCAAGAATGAAACATTATGAGTGAGTCAGTAATCACCTAACTGATTCATTCAAACACGTTGCAGTAGGTGGCGACCAGTGACCGTCTTAATGAGTGAGTCATTGAGTCGATTCGTTCAAGTTTATTGATTTATTCAAGAATGAAACATCATTAGTGAGTCGGTGAATCACCTAACCAAATCATTCAAGCACACTCTGGTAGGTGGTAACCAGTGACGATCTTAATGAGTGAGTCATTGAGTCGATTCGTTCAAGCACACTGATTTATTCAAGAATGAAACATTATGAGTGAGTCAGTAAATCACCTGTCTGATTCATTCAGACACGCTGCAGTAGGTGGTAACCAGTGAGTCATTGAGTCGATTTGTTCAAGTTTATTGATTTATTCAAGAATGAAACATCATTAGTGAGTCAGTGAATCACCTAACCAGTTCATTCAAACACACTGCAGGAGGTGGCAATGACTGACCGTCTTAATGAGTGAGACTTTGAGTGGATTCATTCAATCGCACTGATTTATTCAAGAATGAAGCGTTATGAGTGAGTCTGTGAATCATTTAACCGATTCATTCAAACAAACTGCAGTAAGTGGCGACCAGTGACCATCTTTATGAGTGAGTCATTATGTTGATTCGTTCAACTGTACTGATTTATTTAAGAATGAAACTTTTTGACAGTCTGTCAATCATTCATTTAACTGAATCTTTCAGAAATGCTGATTTATTAAGAAATTAAGCAAGCAACTATTTTATGAATGAGTCACTGAATCATAACCAGTTCATTCAAACACACTGAAGTAGGTGGCAGCCAGTGACCGTCTTAATGAGTGAGTCATTGAATAGATTCGTTCTAGCGCTTTGATTCATTCAAGAATGAAACATTATGAGTGAGTCAGTGAATAATTCACTTAGTTGATTCTTTCAAAAATGCTAATTTATTCAGGAATGAAGCAAGCGGCAGTCACTGAATCACTTAACCAATTCGTTCAAACACTCAAATTCATTCAGGAGTGCCGTCGCTGTGTTTGCGTTAGAAATATATTGCAACAGTTAGAAATATAGACTAACATTTTGTAATTAGAGTAAGATTTTGTAATGTAATCATGAATTAATTTAAATAACCTTGAAATAAACTGTCATAAGCACATTTTAAATGTTTTAATCCAAGTGGGAATATACTGTACATGTGAATGTATGTAGAAATAATAATTTCTGCTATGGCTTTGTTTGGAAAGCAAAATAGCAAAATAGCCAACAGGTAATATTAATGTGTGTAATATATGTAAGTTAACCTCTTGTTTATTGAACTATTGTAAAAAAGTAATATGCATAAATGCACAATTTTTTCGCTGTTGCTGCACTTACAATTCACAATGTATTTGAATGCTCTGCTGATTTAGCAGTGTGATGGACTCAAAAAGGGCAAAAGTAGCAGTCAGAAAAATAGGGTTTAACTATCCATTTAAATATTAAAATAGCTTTCTGGATTGTGTAGACCTCCCTCTTGATTTTGTTCAACTGGTTGGACATGAATAGAAGAAAGATGTGATTAACAAACCGTGACATACAAAGATAAAGTGGCCCTCTTTCAAACAGAAAGCCAACTGTCATATGTAATTGAGAGTCTGGCAGAAATTAGATGATTAAAAGATGGGGGTAGAGGGGAAGCGCTCTTCTGTCAGTTTAAAGCTAGAGGGAAATGTATAGGTTTTCTTTTCTCTCTCACCCATTTGCTCCTTGTCTTCATTCTTCATTTATAGGTGGCTAAATTTCAGCAGCTGCTTTACAACAAAAGTAAAACGTCAGATCAAAAATGAAACGGTGTACTTGCACTGTGTCAAAAGTAAAGATCCTTAATTTCATCATCTTAATGGCAGGATAATGTTATCACGTTCCAACAGCAATATTAAAATGCTAGATGTAATCATTCATATTTAACCATGCAGCACTGATATTAAAAAGCTGGATTTTCTGTTAAGCATCGGCTTGGTTTGAAGCAGAGGAAGTATGGCCTCAAAACCTGAAGTGTGATCTGGTTTCAGTGATTTATCATCTGCCATACGCCAGCATTAATACAATACACCACAATTCACTAATCAATTGAGTCAGAACAGACAAACACCATCCATTATAATTATAAGCTTATTGAAGAACTGCCATGGCTAATGTTCAGAGATGAACAGTTTGTCTTAGAATGTGTTGGCCCACAAAAAAAAAAAAAAGAAAAAAAACGATCAGAACAGGTGGTGCTTTTTCACAAAGTATACAGGCAGAGAGTTTTATAATTAATAAAGTGGATGGTGGGTAGAAAATGGTTATTGCTAACTGCATGAGTGCCATGTAATGGGGCCAAAAAGCTCAGTTCTGCTGATAAACTGGAAGTTTAAAGTCCATCCATCCATTTTCCAAACTGCTTATTCTACAGTATGTAGGATCGTGTTGTATTAGTTATTTTAGCCTGGTAGACAATAAAACAAGAAAAAACCCTGTTGAAATGGTGTGGATATTACACCGGAAAATAGGGAAATGGATGTTAGAGGGAACATCGGATGCAAAATTCACTTTTACATGGTGTTTGCATGTGGATGTGTCTTAGCATTGTGTGTGAACACAACCACCCTACAATGCTAAAAATGAATTCACTTATTTTTACTAATTCCTAGAAAACTCAATTATCAAGCCTTTTTGATTTTCTGAGTAATATGATGTCATATTGCTAAAGCCCCGCCCACAGTCGCTGATTAACTGTCCCATATTGTCCCATACGCTGTCCGCCATTTTCTCAACGCTTGAGCAGCTGAAGCAACAACGTCTCGTAAGCAGGTGTTTGTAGTTAGATGTAAAACTCATTATTGTTGAGTTAAATTGAGTTATAAAGTCTGAACTAGGATATAAACTTGCATTTGCCAAAAAAAAAAGACGTTTTTCAAGTACAAGTCTATGGAGCCATGGAATAAAAGAATAAAAAAGGCAAATTTGAGTTTATATTTCAAAATTCTGACTTGATTCTCACAATTCTGAGATTAAATCTCACAATTCTGATAAGAAGAAACAACTCGTCATTTTCTCTTTTCACCTCGGCTTTGGCCTTTTACCCCTGAGAATTGACTCATTGTTGAGTTAAATTGAGTTATAAAGTCTGAACTTGGAGATTTAAAAAAAAAGTAAGAATTGTGAGATCAAATAAATAAATGTTATGTAAAATGTTAATTGAAATAGGTTTAAATATTATGTCATGCTGTAACTGGGGCTCATACAATGCGTCTCCTATGAACAGCATATGGGAATATGATGTAGACATATTGTTTAAATCAAATTTATGCTTTAAAAAAAGCAGTTTTCATCCACAGCCTGTCCATTTAAGCATCTGCGTTTAACTTCAAATGGCGTCTTTGATGACAGGATTCTATAAAAATCATTTGCATTCCGATTCTGGCATCAAAAGGCACAAAAATTGTTTTTTTTTTTTCTCTTATTCCATGGATTTTACCCATTTCCCTCCACTTGTTACCAGTGTTTATCTGCCACCACTATGCACGTGCAGCTGCAAGTGAGGCAACTGTGACGTCTACTACAAATTGGTCTATTCAAGGCAGGTTTTGCTAAAAAGTTAAAACTCAAGGATTGATCAGTGACCTCACACTTTATAGTATTTATGATTATTTGCAAATTGCCTTTTCTCTTCCGGGGTGAGCAGAGCTCATTAGCATTTAAAGAGGCATGCACCGAAATGGGTCGCTGTTTTTAAAAACGGTGTTGTTTTACACAACCACTGAGAGATTTTCATTCATGAAGATGCTAAAGAATCATACCAACTTGTCGAAAATGGGCATCTGATGTCCCCTTTAAGGTGTGTTGTTCAGTTGTTAATTTATTCAAACTTCTCCCTAACAGTAAAATCCTATTGATTAATGTCTTTCCAGGAAAAAGAAGGGTGTTGGTCACATGCCTGCTGGTTCAAATCACAGAACGTATATAAGAATATATCACCTGAGGAGAAGAAGTATTTATATAAATCAGTGGTGAGTGACGACTATCTCTCAGGCTATTTTATTCTCATCTCTGCTTGAGGTGTTAATTGTTTTTAGTGTCGTTTATTTCCAATGGGGGATGCAAGAACAACATCCATTATTCATTTCCTCCAAGTGCAGTCATAAACAAATATAGATTGCACATTAACAATGCATAATGTCCTAGATTCCAAAATATCATAAAAATGGCTTTCCTAACTTTCTTTTAGTTGTGTTTGGAGGAAAAAGTTCTGATGGTTTGATCTGACCTTGTTTTTCGGGTCAGGGTGACGTTGGCAGGTGTTCCAATCAGTTCAGCTTAATACGCTGATAAAGTGGAAAAGGCCGGGTAAAATGGAAGGGTTTTACAGATACGAGATTCAATTCAGTTGGGCAAATCACATAACATCACACCACTGCAGACCCCGAGTTCAGTGAATGAAAAGTGAATTATTCAAATGAATGATTCATCCTCATTATTCATTTTTCTATAAATTATGTTCTGGTGAATATGGTCATACTGCTTTACCAAGTGATGTGTGCCATGATAGACTAGAACATTACAGTCTTTTGTAACATTTTGACCTAATTTCAATTTTAGACTCACTGTAATTTCGCTGAATTATTGATTTTCTCATTTCAGGCTATTGTTCTGAATGTTAATATGCAAGGATGAATGCGTCATGGTGTGGTGCTACAGATCTAGTAAACTGACCCCATTGTAGACGCACAGAGCTCGGGTCTTTCTGAGTTGTGGCTAAGGCCCTGTAGTCATATATCAAAGGTTTGGTCAAGCAGTCACATGCTATTAAACTGATTTATAGTGGAGTTGTATCATATGCCTCTAATTCTTTAAATGGGCCATTTTTCATCATAGCGTGTGAGCTGCAGCTTTCAAAATGTGCAAGTGTAAATGTTTTTTTTTTTTTTAATATATTATTTTTTAATATTTATAGCTCCATTTACATGCATATTGATTTTTTTTTTTTTTTTTGCATTTCAAGTTAGTAAAATGAAATCAGCTCAGCATTTTTGATTACACATTCAACAGACATCTCCTTTGATGATTCTGATGTTGTCTCAAACAGTATATCAGCCCCAGCGGGGCCATTTGGCACAGCAAACATATTGAAATCTCAATGCTGAGTGTCCGTTCAGAGGACAGTAAAGGGACTTTTCTGGAAGCTAACAACCTTCCGGCTTTTAGCTGCCTGCCGCCATCAGCATAATTAGGTTGAGCGGCAGCAGTTGACCCTCCTATTCGCATGTCCTTGGGAGAACTGATGGTTACAGATATTGACAAACAGCGAGATTGCTTTAGGGGTGGCGAGGGGTGAGAAAAGAGAGGAAAGGGTGTTCAGAAAAGATGACACTGACAGAGCTTATAGATTCATTGATGTCCCTCCACTCATGAACCCCCCGACCTTTTAAAACGGGCTATAGTTCTACACTCTTAAAAATAAAGGTGCTTTAAAAGGTTCATCACAGTGATGCCACTAAAGAACCATCTCTTTTTTTTACCTTTTTATAATCTGAAGAACCTTCTTTCACCACAAAGAACCTTTTGTGAACCAGAAATGTTCTTCAGATGTTAAAGGATCTTTATGGAACCATTTAGACATAAAGGTTCTTCTATGGCATTGTGAAGCACCTTTATTTTTAGGAGTGTATATACACTTATTTTAAGTTTCTTACTTAATCACAGTTGACTATTTGCACTTATCCATGGCGGACTGCCAAATGCTTCATACATTTACAGTGCCGTCCACTAATATTGGAACCCTTGGTAAATATGAGCAAAGACGGTGATGAAAATAAATCTGCTTTGTTTATCTTTTTGATCTTCCCTTCAAAAAATTCACAAAATGCTAACCTTTCATTGAAGTAAAACAATTAAAAGTGCGGGGGAAATTACGTTATGAAATAAATGTTTTTCTCCAATGCATGGTGGGCACAATTATTGGCACCCTTAGAAATTATAATGAGTAAAATATCTCTGAAGTATATTCCCATTCATATTTGCATTTATTTAGCACACTAGAATGACTAGGAGTATGACTTCCTGTTTCACAGGATTATAGATATGAGGAGCACAAAGGCCAAATTCCCTTAATCATCCATCACAAGGAATAAAATCAGATAATATAGTTCTGTTGTGCAGAACAAGATTGTTGAGCTTCACAAAACAGAAAGTGGCTGTAAGAAAAGAGCTAGAGCAAAATCCCAATTTCCATCATTAGGACAATAATTAAGAATTCCAATCTACTAAAGATGTTACAAATCTGCCTGGAAAAGGATGTGTGTCTATATCGTCCTAATGCATGGTTAGAAGGAAAGTTTAAGTGTCCAAAGACTCTCCAAGAATCACAACAGGAGAATTGCAGAGATTAGCTGAGTCTTGGGGTCAAAAGACTAAAAAGAAAATTCAGACAGCCCCTACATCACATGTTGTGCAGGAGGGTTTTAAGAAAAATCCTCCTTGCTCATCCAAAAACAAACTCCAGCATATTCAGTTGTCAGACACGACTTTCAGTTTGGGACAATTTCAAATGGGACTGGCTTCTGTGGTCAGATGAAACTAAAAAAAGAGCTTTCTGGCAGCAAACCCACCAGATGGGTTTGGTACAAAAAGTACCCCATGTCCACGGTTAAATATACTGCTAGATCTTTAATGTTGTGGGCTTATTTTCCTGTCAGAGGTCCTGGACATCTTGTTCAGATACATGGCATCATGGATTCTAGCAAATACCAGCAGATAAAAAATCTAAATCTGACTACATCTGTTAGAAGTTCTATAATGAGCTGTGGTTGGATCTTCCATCAGGACAACGATCCAAATCAAACATCAAAATCAACACAAAAATGTGTCACTGAGCATAAAATGAAGCTTCTTCCATGGCCGTCCCAGCTGCCTGACCTGAACCCTATAGAAAATGCGTGAGGTAAACTGAAGAGAAGAAGCACCAGCATGGAGCTGGGAAACTGAAGGATCTGAAGAGTTTCTATATGAAGGAATGGTCTCTGATCTCTTGTCAGGTGTTCTCCAAACTCTTCAGGCATTAAAGGAGAAAACTCAGAGGTGTTATCTTGACTTAAGGACGTTGCAATAATTGGGTGCCAGTAATTGTGGTCAACATGAACTAGAGAAAAACATTTATTTTATAATGAGATTTTCCCCCTGCTTTCCATCGTTTTACTTCAATGATAGGTTAGAATTTTGTGAATTTTTTGAATGAAAGATTATAAGGATAAACAATGCAGATTTATTTTCACAGCCATCTTTGCTTATATTTATCAACGGTGCCAATATTAGTGGAGGGCACTGTATGCGTTTGGCAACAGTGACGTGATTGGCAGTACCATTAAATCATGTATCTTTAGGGGAATAAAACTTTTTATTAAATAAACAGTGGGATAGTGTTGTGATAATATTTTATCAATAAAAACATGCAAATCAGTATTCTCTGTCAGACAATTAGAATCAGAACGTGTAATGTCTGATTTAGGAATGAATGACACTTTTGAATTGGTTCTTTTTAGTGATTCAGTTGAACTGGTTTGAATCATCCAAATAGGGGTTATCAGTTTGAGTTTGAATCGATCAGAGTTCAAGTGTAAACATCTCAAATAATAATTTTAAATAATTTTGTTTGGCAGTTCTTACAGTCTTTCTTTCAGTCACAGACACTGCCAGGGAAATAACTGTAGCTGTTAGCATAAAACAGATGCTTTTAAGGCTTGTTTACACTGACGATAGGAATTTTCTCCATATAGTCGACTTCAGGTCCAAATTGCAGTTTCAATGCAGCTTCAAAGGGCTCTACATGATCCTAGCTGAGGAATTAGGGTCTTATCCAGCAAAATGATTGGCCATTTTCTAAAAAAAAAAAAAAAGAATATATTTTTAACCACAAATGTTTGTCTTGCACTAGCTCTGCATTGCAGTAATTCTATCTTTTAGAAAAGATAGAACAAAAATTTACAGAACAAAAATTTATAGATAATGTGCTCACCCCCTTGTCATCCAAGATGTTCATGTTTTTCTTTCTTCAGTCCTAAAGAAATTATGTTTTTTAAGGAAAACATTTAAATGGAGATGCCCCCAAATGTGAACTTCCAAGATGCAGTTTAAATGCAGCTCTAATGGGCTCTAAACAATCCCAGCTGAGAAAGAAGGGTCTTATCTAACGAAATGATCGGTTATTTTCCAAAAAATACACAATTTAAATACTTTTTAACCTCAAACGCTCGTCTTGTCTAGCTCTGTGTTTTTTTCTGGTCATGACAGTTAGGGTATGTCGAAAAACTCACACCTCATTTTCTCCTCCAACCTCAAAATCATCCTACATCACTGTTTTACCTTTTATTGTAAAGGGTGGTTGATCTTCTTTGCATGTTCACTTTGTAAACACTGGGTTTGTGTTTCTGCAGCGATGTAGGACGATTTTAAAGTTGGAGGAGAAAATGAGATGAGAGTTTTTTAGACCCTAACTGTCATGACTGGAAACAAACAGTTCACACAAAGCTTGACAAGACGAGTGTTTGAGGTTAAAAAGTATAGAAATAGTCATTTTTTTTAAAGGGGTCATCGGTTGCCCATTTTCCACAAGTTGATATGATTCTTTAGGGTCTTAATGAAAACTCTATAACATGCTCTGGTTAAAATTTCTCAATGGTAGTGTAAATAATACCTTTTTTACCTTGCCAAAATCAGCTCTGCAAAAATCATCCTGTTCTGGTCGAGGTTTCTTTAAATGTTAATGAGCTCTGCTCGCCCCACCCCTCTCTTCTCTCTGTGGAGTGATGAACCTGTTTACTTTGGCTGCGTTTAGCCACTAAATTTGCTGACTAGCACGTTATTAGGAAAGGCAATCGTAAAGATTCCTAAAAAAAAAAACCCTTATACTCACTTCTGCTGTAAGTGAAGCTGGATCACAAATGATTCGCGTGAACATAGACAGATATATGTAGGTCGGGAGGCGCATTACATTCACAAAAAAACGTAATCCTCTGCATCTTCAGCGGCTCAGATGTCGGGAGTAAATGACGACCACTATGTTCATTATTACATCCAGCAACACAACACCTCAGTCACTCAGTTGGAGATATTCTTGTCTAAGCATCGAAACAATGGAGGTCGGACTGTTACAGCTGATTTAAGGCAGGTCTGAGGTAAGACGCTCATGTCAATCAACTATCGTGGGAGCGGCCTCTGACAGGCATCTGAGAATAGCCGATTTGAAAAAGGGGATATTATTTTTACAGATTAATTAAAAACCACTGCATGGATTTTTATCATTATAGGGTAGATGTGTACATACACTGCCAACACATATTAATGTTCAAACAACATGTAAAAGTGAACTTTGCATCCGATGACCCCTTTAAAAAATAACCAATTGTTTCGCTACATATAAGCCTTCTTCCTCGGTTTAGTATTTGTTTCAGCATTGTGTAGGCAGTTAGCACTGTGATTGCTCTGACCAGTGACATCTTTATAACTGATATGCAAACTAATTCTTGCTACATCTTGCTATATTGAAAAAAGTGTACCAAGCTACATTGAATGTTCCAGCTTTTCAGCTAATATTTCTATAGAGTAGTTTGTAGCTTAGCAATCTACATTTCATAAATAGCTTGCAGGGCTCTGTTTGGCAGATGCATTTATTTAAAATGACTTGCCGTGCATTTAAGGTAAATGTTTGTATTAGTTGATACACAACCTTGGCTTTGCTAGCGCTGTTCTCTATTGTGTGGACTACAAAAATGTTTTGCTGCAATGTTTGTTGCAGCGCTATAGATTTTTATGTAAAAAAACACATGCCAGCACACAGCTTCCAAACTGACACAGTATATTACCGTTCAATTTACAAGCCATGCTTTCTTCTTTGGGTCAGCCTCTCTCTATATGATATCACAACTTCAACTAAGCCTGGGAGTCGGTACCTTCTAAATGTTTAACTCACACCGCCTAGGGCTATTGGCACATTGAAGCAGAAATGTAAAACAGTCTTGGAACAGCAGTGGCGCAGCAGATTTTTGCTGAAATTCAAATTCCCTAATCCCAAAATGGCCTAATTATGGGCTATGGGCTTGTGAAAGCAGAGGAAAAGCTCCTATTCTTATCTCCTACTTATTTTGACAAGCCTCCTCAGGTTAGTGTCTCGGGTTGTGGATGCTGTTCTGATAAGTAGATTTTCCTGCGGATTGAATGTGCTGGTGTGATGATGTAATACAATCGCATATATATGCAAATGGAGCATTTATCGGATAAGCTGATATGGATGCATATTGCAGATCGGAAGAAATGCATACTGTGGCCGTGATACCTTCGCATTTTTATGCAGCCGTCCAGAAGCTGTAGACGTTTTCATCCACAACCACGCTCTTTATGAAGTTCACAAATAATGTATGACAAACCGTGGTGACAAAGCATCCAATTTGCATAAATATCCCTCTCGGAGTTGAGGCAGACTGATTGCCAAGATACATTCAGATAAGTCTTTAATAAGGGTTTCACGTCTGTTTTTGATTAGTATCAGCACTGAGGGAAAGGCAAGATAATAATTCATGGAAAGAGAAAAAAAAACAGCCGCCCCCCTTTGGTTTCAGAATCATCCGAACATCATTAAGAATTTTCTAACGTGCCTTTCTATTAGGGTGACTTGAGCCATTCGCAATTGTATAATGACCTTAGTGTTGAATCGCTGCGCTGATCCTCATGAAATGCTCATCTTCAAAAGGTTCTCTCTGTCTTTTTAAAGCTTTTTTAGCATTTTAATTGCAGGCCACATTGCTGTCAAGGTGAACAGACGACCACTTCTTCCTTTTCATGGCCAAGCTCTTTTTTTTTCTCCTCAAAGCCATTGCTGCATACGGTTTCCTTTGCACCACACTGCTCTGATAAACAAAGAAATGTGTCTACCAGGAATTTTTATCAATAAATGCCATTATATAGGGTGTATGAGGTGATGAGGTGTCATTGCATTCCAGTAGACCCTTGATTTTTTTTTTTTTTTTAACACTTTCTGTTTGACCTTAGTCTTTAAAGTTTTATGAACGTCACCAAATCCAGGCAAGCACTTTCTATATCCTTTTATATGCTTTCCACGCTCTGTGACATAAACTATGTGCACAGGACCCCTTTGGGAAGAATTATTTGGCGTACATAACAGTGAATTATGACTGTGTCTGAGATTTACAATGCGCAGGGTTGCACTGATTCAATGAATTTCACATACTGTATAGTTGTTGCCTGAATAAATGCTACATAATTGATGCACTCTGCCATATATTATGCAGCAACTGTCAACATGTGAAATCAACTGAAAAAATAATAAAGACTTGCTATATATAAAGGACAGTGTGCGTGTGTGTGTGCATGAGAGAAAGAGACAGTGCTAAGAAGTGAAAGAGAAAATGATTTCTTCCCTTTTTTGCAGGGGTCACCAGAGAGCGCTCCAGAAGTACAGGCAGATGGCTCACACCCTACACGCTCAAAACACTGTGACAATCCCCAACAGCTCCTCTGAGAGAAGGGTAATTAAATACCGAATTTAATCAGATTCTTCAAATTAAAGTCCAGCTGGGCAGCTCTCCCAAACTCCCCTGCTGTTCCCTGTCCCGTAGCCGTTTTTGTGGCTGTCTTCGGAGACAACCGGAGTTTCACACAAACACACGGGCTTTGAGCACTGGTGAGAAAACCTCGGAGTGATAATTAGCGATAAAGTATTCAACTCACAGCTCTGACAGGGTGATGGAGAACCATTGGCCCATGAGAGCCTTCTCAGATCTTGACCTCACAACAAGGGTGACAGAAATTCGTTTCCACGTGAAATTTTATACGCTGATATACAGTAATTTTGGATTTAATGTATTTTTATTTTAAAAAAAATGTGTAATAAAGGTCCTTATCTAAAACTCAAATGTAGAGCTAGAATGTTTTAGGTAACATTCGATTGCATTACATGTTGTAACATACAAATAAAGACTGCTGCGGTCAAACATTTGATTATACCAATGAAAACAAAAAGGAATAGTTTACTCAAAAATTAAAACTGACTCACCCTCAGGCCTTCCAAGATGTAGATGAGTGTGTTTCTTTTTTTTTAGAACAGATTTGGAGAAATTTACCATTACATCACTTGCTCACCAGTGGATCCTCAGCAGTGAATGGGTGCCGTCAGAATGAGAGTCCAAACAGCTGATAAACATTAAAATAATCCACTATAAAATAATCCACAATAAATAATCCACAAGTAATCAACATGACTCCAGTCCATTAACTGACATCTTATGAAAAGCTGCATGTTTGTACAAACAAAATCCATCAAGATCTTTTTAAATTCTAGTTTCCAGCTAAAATACACGTCCTCTATACATAATATTGCTTCCTCCAGTGAAAAAGTCATCTTGTCTGAACTGATGACAGTATTATTACGTACTGGTATTTTGGACACATTAATGATGGATGTTTTTTTTACAAACATGCAGCTTTTTGCTTCACAAGTTGTTAATTGATGGACTGGAGTCATGTTTTTATCAGCTGTTTGGACTCTGACGTCATTCTGACGGCACCCATTCACTGCAGAGAATCCACTGGTGAGCAAATGATGTGATGCTAAATTTCTCAAAATTTTTCAGACAAAGAAACAAACTCATCTGCATCTACAAACTTTAAGCAAACTGAAATTTTTGGGTGAACTGTTCCTTTAATTGTCTGCCAAACTTAAAGGAGAAGTCCACTTCCAGAACAAAAATTTATAGATAATGTACTCACCCCCTTGTCATCCAAGAAGTTCATGTCTTTCTTTCTTCAGCCATAAATAAATTATTTTTGAAGAAAACATTTCAGGATTGTCATCCATGTAATGGACTTCTATGGTGCCCCGATTTTGAACTTCCAAAATGCAGTTTAAATGTGGCTTCAAACGATCCCAAATGCGGTTGTATATGATCCCAACCGAGGAAGAAGGGTCTTATCTCTCCCTGAACTCTGTGTATTCTGGTTCAAGACAGTTAGGGTATGTCGAAAAATTCAAATCATATTTTCTCCCTCAACTTCAAAAATCATTTCAAAATCATCCTACATCACTGTAGAAGCACTGACCCAGTTAACATGCAAAGAAGATTAAACACCATTAACAAAAAAGGTAAAACAGTGATATAGGACAATTTTGAAGTTGAGGGAGAACATGAGATGGGAATTTTTCAACATACCCTAACTGTCATGAACCGTAAAAAATAGCAGAGCGAGACAAGACGAGCGTTTGACATTAAAAATTATATCAATTGTATTATTTTTCTGAAAATAATCGATTGTTTCGCTAGAAAAGACCCTTCTTTCTCAGCTGGAATTGTTTACAACTGCATTTAGGATCATTTGAAGTCACATTTAAACTGCATTTTGGAAGTTCAAACTTTGGGGGGAACCATAGAAGTCCACTATATGGAAAAAAATCAGAAATATTTTCTTCAAAAAACATAATTTCTTTAACTACTGAAGACATGAACATCTTGGATGACAAGGGGTGAGTACATTATATATCAATTTTTAATCTGGAAGTGGATTCTCCTGTGAAATATCTCTTAACAGTAACAATTGCACAGTGATTTACAAAAGATTGTACATACAGTTTCTTAATAAGTGCCACTGTTGTGAAATGGGAGTCATCAGCACCATGGATAATGCATGACGGCCTGGCAAACTTTCAGCACCTTGGAGAGCGGCAGTGTCTGAGGCCAGAATGTGAAGCAGGGATAGAAGATATGGCTTTTCTGACAGGATAACTGAATATAGCTAGCTGTACGTTGTTTTAACTGAACTGTTGGCAAGTGGGAAATTTGAGCACTGCTGAAATCTGAGAAGCACAGAATATGCCTGGTAAACCTTTTGTCAACATTGCAGGGTAATTTTGACTCTCCCGTCATGTAGGGCTGAATGACAATGCAATCCCTATTGAGTTCTGCTGACGGCGACATGATATAACAGGATATCCTGAAATCATTCAGTTCATGAAATTAGCTGGAAACAATATGGCTTGATAAGATATATTATTGTTGTAGATTTCATCTTTTGTTTGCAGTATACAAATAAAGAGCTGTCCCAACAGTATAGTGGTGTATAATTAAACAATATCACACTAGCAAGAGTGTTGTTGCACTGAAATGGAATGCAGGCTGTGGTTACTAACATCGCACAGACTGAAAGCTGGTCTTGAACAGCATATTTTATTGCTTTCATACAATTTTGCACAATTTGTAACATATTTAATAACTAAAAAGTAAAGTAGTGAAACCAGCAACAAATATAATGTATATTTAAATATATGTTATTATAAAAATATTTGATAAAATTGTAAATAATCCTTTAATTAAAAAAAAATACGCCTTTTCTACGATGAAAATGAAGTGTGTTATATATATATATATATATATATATATATATATATATATATATATATAATTACTTGAAATAAGTACTTCATTTTCATAGAAAAGGTGTATTTTAAAAAATATCAGATAATAATCCGAAGAAGAAAGCGACACGTCATCGACTCTACTAAATATGCATGTTTGGAACGCCGCTTTGACCAATCAGGTTTGAGGAGCGGAACTAACTGTTTTAGAAAGACACACTATGAGAACAGTCTTGTGCTTCAGTTGTCCAGTAGCCAATCCTCGTCTCTCTTCGGCAGGCGTGCAGAACCACAGCCTTCGGCGCTAGGATCCAGAGGGCAGGGCTTTGATTTCTCAACTAATTCCTCTGGCAAAACACGAAACGCTCATATGCACAACTTCCTGGATAGGGAAGCGGAGCGCGCTTAATGTGATTGAGGCGACTGACTTTGTAGATGCGCTTGAGCGAGAGCCGCCGCACAGAAGAGGAGCTGAACGAGCAGGAGCGTCTGAAAGTGCGTCCGGTTGGGATTAACTTGAGAATGTAAAGAGAATGTAAAGGACGCCACAGAGAGCAGAAGTGTGTGCGGATTGTGGGCTGTCCGAAATGTCCCACGAAACAGGCACAAGATTTGTCGCCGGTCACTGAAATCGCCTCGATCACTTGCAATTATTTTGGTTAGTCAAGTTAGTGTGTTTCCTTCATTGACGCTCAATTTGATCCGCCATTCCGTGCTGCTCTAATTGCGCATTTGGACATGTGGAGACTGCGAGGATCGTGTCGTGTGGGGATGTTGTGTTTGACTTTATCAGCCCTTCTCATCCAACCCATCAGCTGTCATCCCGGTAAGAGAGGCCTTTGTGCTTAATATTGATGATGTGAACGGTCATTGTGGGATATTTCAGTGCAAAAAGTTGTGTTGAATGAGCAGGTGCGTTCGTGTTGATCACCGCCAGAGATCATAAGGCATTAAGAGTGATCGGGTATGTTTAAGGCGAATATGTGCCTTGCAAAGCAAAAGGATCGCAACTGTATATGCTGAAATTCGGTATTTTAAAAGGTGCATACGATTCATGAAGGTCAGGTTCGTAGTCCTCTGCTGTGTGACAGAAGTAAATGCTTTAGCAAAAGCTCGGATGGTCTCACGGACTTGATTGTTCCCAAGGTGATGTCATCCAGGCTATGTGGAGGGTGTCCAGAAACTGGTAGATTTGACTAATAATGAGGATATATTTATTATTATTTAATGTTTTTTTTTTTTCTAATTTATTTGTATTTTTCTTATTTTATATAATTTATTTTTATTGTATTTATGCAGAAAACATTTGTCAGTGTAACTTAATTCAAATGTGCTTTATAAATAAAATTAGCTTATTTTTTTATTTAGATTTTAAAAATGAAATTTAATTACATTTTTACATTTTTAATTAATAGCTTCCTTATCAGGGTGCAAGATTCACATAATTTGTGCAAACAAAATTGATCTGAATTACAGAAAATTGCTTAAGATGTTCATCCAGGTTGTGAGATGTACTGTAAAAGGATTTCATCTTTACAACAGCATCTTTATTTTCCATCTGTTTAACCTGTCGCAGAAATTTCTGTGAAATTGACATATTTCTTCAGTTTAATTGCTGGCTTAAATTCATTTGAGTTTATTTGCCACCCTTAAGCTAGTTGAATATTCTTAAGAGTGATGAAAAAGCAGCTTAAACCAGAATAGGTTGGTTTGCTGGTCTTACATGGTTTGAATTGGTTTCCCAAGCTGGTATTTAGCTGCCAGCGTGACCATCTAAAAATACCAGCCAAACGAACATCTTGACCAGATGGGAAGACCAGCTAAACCATCTTAGGCTATTTCATGGACCCCTTGATCAAACATAACTGACATATTTAGTGTTAATCTGGTTTAATTACCATGGGCTTTCCTATCAAGGGCAGGAACTGTAGACATTAAAGGGAACATATTAAATGTTCTTATAAGTGGTGGATCAGTATTACGTCTGGTGCCTATTAATATGTGACCACAAACCACAAAACCAGTCATAGGAGTCATAATGAGATTCATAAATCTTTCTATTCATAAAGCTTTCCACTGATGTATGGTTTGTTAGGATAGGACAATATTTGGCTGAGATACAACTGTTTGAAAATCTGCAATCTGAGGGTGCAAAAAAATCAAAATATTGAGAAAATCGCCTTTAAAGCTGTCCAAATGAAGTTCTTAGCAATGCATAGTACTAATGAAATATTAGGTTTTGATATATTTACGGTAGGAAATGTACAAAAAATCTTCATGGAACATGATCTTTACTTAATATCCTAATGATTTTTGGCATAAAAGAAAAATCGATAATTTTGACCTGTACAATGTATTGTTGGCTATTGCTACATACGACTGGTTTTGTGGTCCAGGGTCACTTATGTGCCTATATTCTCATCCCTAACCACCTCTGGTCAAGTGATGTGAGAAAATGATTTTAATTGTTTTGCATTATCATTATCATCACATTACCATTGTACAGAATCCGTATAAATCACATCAGCAATTACAGCCAAGATATGGCAGTTCTCTTTATGCTTCACATATGCCAAATTTCCCTTTTAGACTGTGACTCTTGGACACTCTTGACATCATGTGAGCTTAATGAGCATGGTAAAAAAAAAAAAAAAATCCAAGCAATAAGTCTGGCTGGAAATATGGAACATGATAACAAATTGAACAAACCAGACCTTTTCGCCACTGCCGAGGCGGCGCTGAAAGTAATAGAAATATAGGCTTGGAAATGTGTCGAGCCTGTATTACTCATAGATAATAGCCTGAGCAGATGAACGGAACATGGCGGACGTTGCAACTCAATGTTTCCTTTTCCTGTCCTAGGCCTCATTAGCTTTTATACACTTTTATACACTCGCTTTTGTACACTGTCACAGGTCCCGTCCCTGTATTTCTATTAGCGGGATCATATTTCTATTGCTGACAGTGAGCTGAGATGCTCTGTATGTAGGGCAATAGTTAAACTGCAAGTTAAGAGAACCTCCAATGGTAACGGCCTGTTACATCAGCTTGCGTAATGGTTTATGGGGGGAGGTTACATTTGACATCAAAATCAGAACAGATGTTTTATTCCTATTGAAGACAGGCTGGCCACTGGGCATTGGCGTTCAATGATAAAACTTTCTGACCCAAGTCTGTTCCCCATTGTCTTCCCCCAAGCTTCTCAGAAATGAAAGGGCACTTCATTATTTGGTTCAGGAAGGGCTGGGACTTCCGATTATATAATTCTTTTTGTTTTGGAATTCCATTTGAATTATATATTGTTTGTGTGGCTCTGATTTTGCTTACATTCTGGAGACCAAATATATCTAGAAGATTAAAATATACACTACCGGTCAATAATTATGATTTTCAAAGCTTTTTTAAAGAAGTCTTTTATGCTCATCAAGGCTGCATTTATTTTATAAAAATACAGTAATATTGTGAAATATTGTTACCATTTAAAATAACTGTTTTCTATTTTAATATATTTAACATTTTTATTTATTCCTGTAATGGCGAAGCTGATTTTTCAGCAGTTATTACTCCAGTCTTCACTTATTCAAGATAATATTGCTGCTTATAATAATAATAATAATAATAATGCTTATTATTCATGTTGTTAAAACAGTTTTGTTAAAACTGTTACATTTTTATATATACACACTACCACTCAAAAGTTTTTGAACTGTAAGATTTTGAATGTTTTTTTAATGAAGTCTCTTCTGCTCACCAAGCCCGCATTTATTTGATCCAAAATACAGCTGTATAATAACTGTAAAATTTTGAAATATTTTTTACTATTTCAAATATCCGTTTCTATTTAAATATATTTTATAATCAAATTTATTCCTGTGATTTCAAAGCTGAATTTTTAGCATCATTACGCCAGTCACATGATCCTTTAGAAATCATTCTAATATTGTAATTTTCTGCTCAGAAAACAGCTGAGGAGTTTCTTTTTTAGGTTTCTTTAATGAATAGAAAGTTCAGAAGAACAAGATGTTTCTTGAATAGCAAACCAGCATATTAAAATGATTTCTGAAGGATTATGTGACACTGAAGGCTGGAGCAATGATGCTGAAAATTCAGCTTTGCATCACAGGGATAAATTGTATTTCAAAATATCTTAAAAATGAAAACCGTTATTTTAAATTGTAAGACTATTTCACAGTATTTCTGGCCATGTACACAGTCAATCCCATGGCCTCAGTTCACATCCTCGCAGGTTTTGTGTAAAATTTAACGCGCACCCTCGAGCTACCACATGCTCCTGTGCGTTTGTAGACGTCTTTAAACGTATATCAAATGTGTAGTTTAAACTTTTCATTTGTGTGTTCTTTTGTGCTTGCAAAAGAAGGTCAAAGATCTCCGAAACCTGTGGGGAGCGTCTATCATCTCCTCCAGCCGAGACCACAGGAAGCTTCTGCTTGACACCAGTATCCATCAAGGGCCTCTTGTCAAAAGACACTGGATTTTTAATGCTCTACCTTGCCCTTCAGTCTCTGTTGCCGCACTCTCGCTCTCCCCTAATGAGGAGTCCTTTGCTGTGTGATTGAAAGGCAGTCGGAGCAATAAAATCAGAAAAGCAGCCCTCTATTCCTCTGCCATTCTTATCCACCCATCACCAAAATCCTGACCTGCATACAAAGAGCCCGTAAAGCGTTTAATTGAAAGCAGAGAGTAAAAAATCAATACGCAGGAAGCATTAAAAATAATGGGAAGCAGTGATCCAGATCCATATTTCATATCCACAGATGGGTGTGACTTTTACATTATGTCACTGGCTCACTTTAGCGTGCATTTTACTGTCTTTTTAAACCAGATTGGAGTTTGACTATGGGAAAATGCTTTAATAGAGTGGTTTAAAGTTTTAGTTCCCTGGTAGATCACTCCTGTTGCATCACAGATTTTAGACTCAGATATGGCTTGTTAGGCTAATAAAACACTGGCATTTTGCCCCACTGTTTGTATTTCAAATATAAAGCAGTGATGATTTGGTGAGATGCCTTAAGATATGGATATGGTATGATCCTGCATCCTGTTTTGTCTTATTGTAGATTTCTGAGATGTGCGTGTGCTTGTTTCTGCTTCGTCAGCAGTATGTTGTCAGCAGGGAAAAGATTCAAGAGGGACATCTCTCCTCCTCCCATCTCAGGCCTTATTTTGCATAGTCATTTTTGTCATTTATTTTTGTTTGATCTTGACCATCGCATCTGGGATAAAAATCTAAACAATTCTAAAAAGTCTAAATGATATATTCAACTTACTTGTAAAGTATACACTTTGCAGATTGCCGATACGTAGATGTTTTCATGTTATGCTTAATATTACATTCAGTCATTAAGCTTTTTTTGTGAAGAAATTAATACTTTTATTCAGCAAGTATACATTTAATTGGTCAAAAGTGACAGTAAAGACTTTTACAATGTTCCCAAAATATTCCCATTTCAAATAAATGCTAAACTTTCAAAGAATCCTAGAAAAAGTAGCACTATTTACGCCTAAATAATAAGCAGTAAAAACGTTTGTAATGTTTTTGGAGCATCAAATCAGTATATTAAAATTAGGGGTTGACTGATTATCGGCCTGGCCAATCATCGTTGCCGATATTAGGCATTTTTTATGGTTATGATATCAGTCATTTTCAAAACTGATTTGCAGATAAAAATAATTTAAAAGCATTTAAACAAAGTCTTGTGTGTATATATATATATCATATATATACACATATATATCAGTCTACAAATTTTGGAGTCATTAAGCTTTTTTTTGGACAGTAATGAACACTTCTATTCAGTAAGGATACATTAAATTGGTCAGAAGTGACTTTTACAATGTTCCCAAAATATTCCCAATAGTTTTAGGCAGTTTTATAGTTTTCGGTATCGGCCATTTTCAAAACCGATTTGCTGATAAAACAAATTAATAGCATTTAAATAAAGTTTTTGTCAGAGTCCTTGTTATTCTTAATTTTGACATTCATTTTCATTTTGACACCAGACATTAGAATGATTTCTGAATGATCACGTGACACTGAAAATTCAGCTCACAATCACAGGAATAAATTACATTTGGGGTCATTTTTCTTTTTCTTTTTTTGGGAAAGAAATGAAAACTTCTATTCATCAAGGATACATTAAATTTATCAAAAGTGACAGGAAAGACTTTTACAATGTTCCCAAAGTATCCCAATTTCAAATAAATGCTGAACTTTCTTTGAATCAAAGAATCCTGAAAAAAGTAGCACCATTTACACAAAACACAAAACATTTGTAATAATAAGAAATTTTTCTTGAGCACCAAATCAGTATATTAGACTTAGGGGTTGACCGATAATCGGCGCCAATATTAAGCATTTTTATGGTTATTGGTATCGGCCATTTTCTAAAACTAATTTGCCAATAAAATAATTTACAAGCATTTAAAGAACGTTCTTGTCAAAGCCCTTGTTATTCTTAATTTTGACATTCATTTTTGCAAAAGACACATATATCGGTTCAAAATATCGGTTATCGGTCTACTTGATCTGTAATAATCGGTATCACCGGGTGTGAAAAACACATATTGGTTGACCCCTAATTAGAATGATTTCTAAAGGATCATGTGACACTGAAAAATTAAGCTCACAATCACAGGAAAAAATTACATTTTAAAATACAATAATAATAAAAAAAAAAAAAAAAAAACTTTTTTTTAGATATAAATAATATTACTGCCTTGGTTAGGGTTAAATTCTAAAAATATGATGGTAGACTCATACTGATGTACTTAGGTTTTACTCATTCTGCACCATTTAAAAAGATACTCCATTTTATATTAATTTTACAGTATCAATCTGCAAACTTTTAGGACATTAATTTGGGAGAAAAAAAAATTAATACTTCTATTGAGCAAGGATGCAATAAATTGGTCAAAAGTGACCATAACAACTTTTATAATGCATTTATTTCAAATAAATGCTGTCTTTAATTTGAAAAAGTAGCACTGTTTTCACAAAAATATTAAGCAACAAACAACAAAAAGACATTTGTAATAATAAGAAATGTTTCTTGAGCACCAAATCAGAATATTACAATGATTTCTGAAGGACCATGTGACACTGAAAATTAATCTCACAATCATACAAACAAATTACATTTACATTACATGTTATTTTAAATTTAAATAATATTTCACAATATCACTGCCTTGGTGAGCATAACAGATTTTTGAGTGGTAGTGTATCGTTTATCTATACATATTTATGTGATTTAATTTTCAACAAAATATATTGTAAAATTAAAAAACATGACCTTATACTCATATCAATGTACTTAAGTTCAATGCAGAACTTTTGTACCATTCAAAAAATACTCCAATTGTGTAGGTAGTTGAAGTGCTAATTATGTGTGATCACAATTATAAGCTATTAGATGATTTTCACCTTCTGGATCATAAAATCACTTCCCAGAATATCATAGAAACTTGCATATAGCTCTTTTTAGTTCTGTTAATAAGTGACCACCTAGTAACCACACAGGACACCTAAGCAATGGCATAGCAACACTTAAAAAAGCACCTTAGTATCATGGCGGTGAGTTCTGCACTCTCGTTTTCTAAAAATTCTTCCAGTGCATAAAACAGTGTATGTCTTTTTAATGATTTCAGTATTGCGGTTTTGAAGAAGCCCTGCTTTTTTTGCATGAAGTATCTTCTGTATTCTAGTATCCACATCAATATTGCAAATTTGGTTTTAATTAGCTTTTTAAATGACGAGGAAGTGAGCAATTGTGTAACCCGCTCCCTATTTGAGACTGCTTTTCTTGACTTCCTTAGCAGCCGAGTGAGTAGTTGCCCAGGGCAGATGAGATATTTACATTTTTATTGAGGTGCAGCACGCAACTGGAGGGCAGGGATCGGGTCAGAGATTCTTTAGCCACAAGCTCTCTATGAGTCTTTTATCATATGTTTCCAATTGCTCCGTGTTGCGCTTTGGATCTCCTGTGTGGCTGATGAAAGGCCTTGACCTGCCGCATCCTCGTATCGATTCCAAGCCGACTGTCCAATCACCCACACCAGTGACATTATGAACCACGTTAAAAAGGCTTAGGAAGTTTGGAATGAAAGACTGTTTGGTTCTGTTGGTTCACAGGCGCCTTTGATGATAGTGTGGAGCACATAAGCGAGCTGCTTAGCTGGAAGGCGGTCTCCAATGTATCTTTTATGCGCATGATACTTGTATAGAATCTAATTACGTGTATATTCAGTTCTGTACAGGCATATTAAAATGATATGCAGCTATGAGTTAATAGCTATGTTTTATAAGCCCTGAAATATCTAGCGATAACAATCTGATGGTGGTAATTGGATGTCAGTTCATGTAGCCCCTCGCAAATGATTTTGCTAATTATACGTTATTTTAAGAGAGAGGTTATATTATCTTAATATAATGATTGATTTGTGCCCTTAATAGCCTGACAGCTTCTGAAGCCTCGGAGTGGATCTTTTTCTCGCTTCCTCTTTCACACAGTCGCTTTGTCCTTCTTTTTTTTTCTTCTCACTCCCTCTCTTTCCTGACCCTAATACTTTGGCGATATAGAAGTACGAGAGAGTTATCGCACCCCTCAACTTGTTGGAAGCCCATTCAAAATGCTCAGAGAAGTGGTAATTTCCTTCTCTCAGATGTATTACAGATAGTGCTGAGGTGGATGGACAAGTGCACAAACACACACACATACACACTTTGCTCTGAGTGTCCTGCCTGTTATCATACACATAAAAAAATTAAAGCCATGAAGTGAAAAATTTATTGTGTTTACATGACTGTGGGTCATGTAGTGAAATGTAGTAAATTAAAGTAGTTTAGAATGTGTCATTGTCTACTTAAATCTACTAATCTAACATAGATTTGCAGGCCACCCTTTGTTTTTCATAGTGATTATTTAGGTCAGGCACATCATGTGATTTAAGAGCCGCTTGTTGGGTAGCCTTTAAATTTGATTAAGAGATTTTAGCAAACAAATTATAAGATTACAGCTTCTCTAAGGGGATAAACACACATTCAAGACTTAACAAGCATCACATTGATATTCTGTTGATATTTTTGAAAACTATAGCAATGGCTTTGCATATTAACTGTATGTTCTTTGCTCAGAACTTTGAAAACCAGTGAGAATGTCTTGGAAACTACCTAGCAACACCCCAGCAACCACCCATAACAGCTTAGCAATGCCATAGAAAGCTATAGCAATGGCTTTGCATATTTACTATATATTCTTTGCTCAGAACTTTGAAAACCAATCAGAACATCTTAGAAACTACCTAGCAACACCCTAGCAACCACCCATAACACTTTAGCAATGTCTTAAAAACCATACAGAAAACTATAGCAATGGCTTTGCATATTTACTGTATATTCTTTGCTTAGAAATTTGAAAACCAGTCAGAACACTTTAGAAACTACTTAGCAACACCCTAGCAACCACCTATAACACCTTAGCAATGCCATAAAAAACATACAGAAAACTATAGCAATGGTTTAGCATATTGACTACATATCCTTTGCTCAGAACTTTGAAAACCAATCAGAACATCTTAGAAACTACCTAGCAACACCCTAGCAACCACCCATAACAGCTTAGCAATACCACAGAAACCATATAGAAAACTATAACAATGGCTTTGCATATTTACTGTATATTCTTTGCTCAGAACTTTGAAAACCAGTCAGAACATCTTAGAAACTACCTAGCAACACCCTAGCAACCACCCATAACACCTTAGGAATACCACAGAAACCATATAGAAAACTATAGCAATGGCTTTGCAAATTTACTGTATATTATTTGCTCAGAACTTTGAAAACCAGTCTGAACATCTTAGAAACTACCTAGCAACACCCTAGCAACCACCCATAACACCTTAGCAATACCATAAAACCATATAGAAAACTATAGCTATGGCTTTGCATATTTACTGTATATTCTTTGTTCAGAACTTTGAAAACCAGTCAGAACATCTTAGAAACTACCTAGCAACACCCTAGCAACCACCCATAACACCTTAGCAATACCATAGAAACCATATAGAAAACTATAGCAATGGCTTTGCATATTACTGTATATTCTTTGTTCAGAACTTTGAAAACCAGTCAGAACATCTTAGAAACTACCTATCAACACCCTAGCAACCACCCATAACACCTTAGCAATACCATAGAAACCATATAGAAAACTATAGCAATGGCTTTGCATATTACTGTATATTCTTTGCTCAGAACTTTGAAAACCAATCAGAACATCTTAGAAACTACCTAGCAACACCCTAGCAACCACCCATAACACTTTAGCAATGTCTTAAAAACCATACAGAAAACTATAGCAATGGCTTTGCATATTTACTGTATATTCTTTGCTTAGAAATTTGAAAACCAGTCAGAACACTTTAGAAACTACCTAGCAACACCCTAGCAACCACCTATAACACCTTAGCAATGCCATAAAAAACATACAGAAAACTATAGCAATGGTTTAGCATATTGACTACATATCCTTTGCTCAGAACTTTGAAAACCAATCAGAACATCTTAGAAACTACCTAGCAACACCCTAGCAACCACCCATAACAGCTTAGCAATACCACAGAAACCATATAGAAAACTATAGCAATGGCTTTGCAAATTTACTGTATATTATTTGCTCAGAACTTTGAAAACCAGTCTGAACATCTTAGAAACTACCTAGCAACACCCTAGCAACCACCCATAACACCTTAGCAATACCATAAAAACCATATAGAAAACTATAGCTATGGCTTTGCATATTTACTGTATATTCTTTGTTCAGAACTTTGAAAACCAGTCAGAACATCTTAGAAACTACCTAGCAACACCCTAGCAACCACCCATAACACCTTAGCAATACCATAGAAACCATATAGAAAACTATAGCAATGGCTTTGCATATTACTGTATATTCTTTGTTCAGAACTTTGAAAACCAGTCAGAACATCTTAGAAACTACCTAGCAACACCCTAGCAACCACCCATAACACCTTAGCAATACCATAAAAACCATATAGAAAACTATAGCAATGGCTTTGCAAATTTACTGTATATTATTTGCTCAGAACTTTGAAAACCAGTCTGAACATATTAGAAACTACCTAGCAACACCCTAGCAACCACCCATAACACCTTAGCAATACCATAAAAACCATATAGAAAACTATAGCTATGGCTTTGCATATTTACTGTATATTCTTTGTTCAGAACTTTGAAAACCAGTCTGAACATCTTAGAAACTACCTATCAACACCCTAGCAACCACCCATAACACCTTAGCAATGCCATAGAAACCATATAGAAAACTATAGCAATGGCTTTGCATATTACTGTATATTCTTTGCTCAGAACTTTGAAAACCAATCAGAACATCTTAGAAACTACCTAGCAAAACCTTAGCAACCACCCATAACACTGTAGCAATGCCATAGAAGCCATACAGAAAACATCTTTTTCTCAGCAATGCCATAGAAACCTCTCAAAACACTGTATTTGCAATGACTTTGCATATGTTATGTATTTTTTCACTTAGATGTTTTCACTTCTTCCACTTTTTTAAATTTAGACTTATATATATATATATATATATATATATATAATATTACAAATTTGGAGATATATACTTTTAATTTGGAGATGAGTCAATGTCTAGCTATCAGTCAGAACACATAGAAACACCCTAGAAACCATTCAGATTGTATTAGCCATTGCTTAGCAATAGTGGGAAAGTTATCAGGTATCATGACAAAGTTTTGCAAGCACAGACACCACTTTGTACACTTCAAGCAAAGCGTCTAATAGCTTTGTACTGGAAAAAAGTGGAAAGGCCATCTATTGTACAGTGGATCAATAGCATGTCCTTCTGTTTAGTGATGGAAAAGATTTCTTATGTTGAAAGGTAAACTTTCTTTCTTTGAGAAAATTTAGACACCCTTTATATCCTTTATATCAAATTCGGATTTTAGCAATGTACTGAAAGAGACAAGAGAGGACAAGATAACTTGACACTTGACCTATCTTCCTATCCCCCCTTTTTCATAGATTTATTTAAATAAACCATTGTTGAACAATGATTTGTTGTATACCTTCTATGTATGTTTTGTATTTTCAACTTTTCCTTCCTATTGTATTATCTGGAAAAAAACTGAGTTACAGCTTAAAATAACCTGTGCCCCCCTTTTGTTTTTTGTTGCTGTTATTGTTTTTTTATATATGAAAAGATGTAACTACAATATTGTTGATACATCTCCATAAACAGATTGTTTAAAAAAAAAACAAAAAAAAAAAAAAAACTAGTTTTTGTTGTACTTTTGTTTAATGATGATGATGTTTGGTGATAGGAACAGAGTAGTCTAATTATAAGAAATATGCACATTGCATGAAAGTATTTTTTTCTATGAATAGTAACCATTTGAACTGAATTCATTTAGATAAAAACCTAGATGAAAATCTGTAGATTTTCAGACGCGTTACAGTTCTGTGATTATAGATTGTCCCTCTAAAGGTTGTTACACGCTCACCCTATTGCTTGATAATTAATAGCAAAAATGTGTTTGCCCTTTCCTCAAACCTATAACATATGATTAATCCAGCTAATGGATTTGCCCAAGCTTTTGATAGACTCAGTCAGCAGAGCGTTTAGCTAATATAGCTGGTAAGTCCTTAGTGTTAGCTTTGGCAGCTTTAGTGATGGCTACTGGTCTAAGAGACTCCGTCTATAGGGATCTTAATTACACCGTAATTATCTCTCACACCGGGTAGATGTTAAGGCATTCTCTGCTCTTAATAGCCACAATGGAATTTTACATTATGCAGTCTACTTTGCCATTTTCATTTTATGAATGATCACGTAATACTCTAGCGGAACCCAATGGAGAACTCCATAAAACTGAGCTTTCTCGTCTGTTTAACCGCTGCCTTTTCCATGCAGGAAGTCGTACTGTATTGCTGTTTAAAATAGGTCAGTCTTCTTACTAAACAATGAAACAATAGGCCATCACTTGTTCCATAAATACAGGATAAAGCCAGGATGTTAGTGGTTTGCAAACACAATGTGGACTAGCTTGCTTTGACTCCAGACTCATGGTGTGGGTCCACCTTGTCCCCTGCCTTTTGCTTTAATACTATAGATAGGATCTTTTCTTCCTTTTGGGCATTGATTTATCCTCATTGATTAAATGAATGAGGATAAATGTTTAGTACTTACATGTGAGATGTTAGTGATTAAGTTACAATAGACAATCTCTGTAAATGCTGAGCCAAAGGAAGCCATTCCCCCTCTTCTCATTTTGTGTTGCTACTTGGCAACTCAAATCACATGCAATTTATTATTTTTAGTTTTTTTGAGAACAGATGTGCTATTATTTTATTTATAAGGGATCAGATTTATGATTTCCACCTGGCTGACAAACAAACGTGTAAAACATTCTTATAGACTTACACTGACACTGGGCCTTTAGCTGTATATTAGGAATCATAATGTCATAGGTTTCGTTTTTTTTTTTTTTTTTTTTAAATGAGCCTATAAGGAGTCACCAATTTTTGAACACGTTAGCAACACCCTAGCAACCACTCGTTTTTTTCCTAGCAATTCCCTAGAAACCACTCAAAACTCTTAACAATAGTTTGTCATACTGCCATACTTTTCTTCAGAACTTTGAAAACCAGTCAGAACATCTTAGAACCTACCTAGCAACACCCTAGCAACCACCCATAATGCCTTAACAATGCCACAGAAACTATACAGAAAACTATAGCATATTTACTGTATATTCTTTGCAGTCAGAACATCTTAGAAACTACCTAGTAACACACTAGCAACCACCCGTTACACCTTAGCAATGCCATAGAAACATATAGCTTTAGTTTTGCATATTAACTGTATATTCTTTGCTCAGAACTTTAAAAACCAGTCAGAACACTTTAGAAACTACCTAGCAACACCCTAGCGACCACCCATAACACTTAAAGGATGTCATAGAAAGCATACAGAAAAGTATAGCAATGGCTTTGCATATTTACTGTATTTTCTTTCCTCAGAGATCTTTGAAAACCAGTCAAAACACTTTAGAAACTACCTAGCAACACCCTAGCAACCACCCATAACAATTAAAGGATGTCATAGAAACCATACAGAAAAGTATAACAATGGCCTTGCATATTTACTGTATTTTCTTTGCTCAGAGATCGTTGAAAACCAGTCAGAACACTTTAGAAACTACCTAGCAACACCCTAGCAACCATTCGTAACACTTAAAGGATGTCACAGAAACCATACAGAAAAGTATAGCAATGGCTTTGCATATTTACTGTATATTCTTCGCTCAGAGATCGTTGAAAACCAGTCAGAACACTTTAGAAACTACCTAGCAACACCCTAGCAACCACCTATAACATCTTAGCAATGCCATAAAAACCACACAGAAAACTATAGCAATGGTTTAGCATATTGACTATATATCCTTTGCTCAGAACTTTGAAAACCAGTCAGAACATCTTAGAAACTACCTAGCAACACCCTAGCAACCACCCATAACCACCCATCTTGTCTAGTAGACAAAAATGCAGGCAAAACCCCCATAGACGTACACAGACGGAAGGCCTCCAGCCTTATCTAGGGACCAGAATATCATATAGACTTTGGACTTTTTGATTTGGAGGCAATAAGCCAACATCTAACAATCAGTCAGAGCACCTAGCAACACCCTAGAAACTTCAGATCAACTTAGCTATTGCTTACCAAATAGTGTGAAATTTTTTTTAGGCATCGTGACAAAGTTTCGCATGCACAAGCACCACTTTACTACTACTTTCTTCTAAAACCTATTTTTTATGGTACTTTTGTTTAATGATGACAGTGTTCGGTGATAGGAACAGAGTAGTCTAATTATAAGAAATATCTACATTGCAGATGTCGCTGATGCAACCTATACGCTCCGCTAATGCCATACAAAGCTTTCAACCACAGTTTGAAAAAGGTTTAGTAATTAGGATCTTCCCGTTTTAGCGATTTCACAGTGTGTAAGCTGGTTTCACACACAATGACATATAATCTCAGGTCAGCTCTTTAACCTGACATCTTTTTTTAGACGATCTCCACTGGGTCAACAGGCAAATGTAAACATTAACCGCAAAAATAGATTATGAAGCCAGAACGGGAAGCAGAGGCCCAGTTAAATATAACTCAAGAGAGAGCTTCACGGTCGGCTCTCGATTCTCCCTTTGAAAAGCTTCTGTAACGAAAGTAGATTATATTTCTTTGTGGACACAAAGAAAAATCACTCACATGCTGAATCGTTTATCAAAGGATTGTCTGCACTAACCAAACCACCGACGGAGGTTTATCGCTAGCGTTTATATCTCCGTGCACGTCAGGTGCTTTAGGTAGGAGGGAGGAGCTTTGCATCCATTATGCTTTCCTGACCTTTTCCGCTTCTAGGTCTGTGCGTGCCATGTTTGCCCTTTGAGGACTTGCTGTGGAACACAGTGTAAATGTCCGCTGTGCCATTTAAGGATGTTTGTGCCACGGATTTAGAGCTTTCAGTAAAGGTCGACATAGAGAGGTATTGTTAAGGAAGTTGAGTAGTGCAGATGATAGACTCACCTGCTGTGACCTGCGTGCTGAATTAGGACGTGTCTGGACCCTGAAACGCACCCCACTCTTGTTTATTTACTCTTTGCCTATCCATCCGTGCATGCATACGTTGTTCAGAGTGCAGTACTCTATCATGCTTTCATTAGTGCATTCATTTTTCCTTTTTCACCCTTTTAGCACCTCTTAAAATTGATTGCTCCTGAAAGCTCATGATTGTTTATACTGAAAGTCCATTACAAATTGATGTGTTTTAAAAGAAATCATTCATGCAAAAATTAAAATTTCCTGAAAATTGACTTGCCCTCAGGTCATCCAAGATGTAGATGAGTTTGGTTCTTCCTCCGAAGACATTTGGGAAAATTTAGTATTACTTGCTCATCAATAGATGCGTGAATGCAGCAAATGGGTGCCGTCAGAATTAAAAATCCAAAACATCACAGTAATTCACAAGTAATCTATACAATGCTGGTTATGGTGGATTATTGTGATGTTTTCATCAGCTCTTTGAACTCTCATTCTGACGGCACCCATTCACCACAGTTGGTGAGCAAGTGATGTAATGCTAAATTCCTCAAACTATTTTGCTGAAGAAACAAACTCATCTACACCTAGGATGGCCTGAGTGTGAGTACATTTTCAGCAAATTTTCATTTTTAGGTGAACTATTCCTTCAAAACACATTAATTCTAACTTAATTTTATTATTATACAAAGATGTGCAAAACAGAATTTGATCAGCAGTGATAAGCAAACCCACATGTCTCTGTGTTTGATGCTAATTCATGGGAACAGTTTGTTGCATTTGGGTGTTGTGAAGGTTGCATGTTTTGCTGTAGTTATTATAGCAGCTATTCAAAACTGCACAGCTTGATGGAAAAATTGTTGACATGAATTATCACTTAGCCATCGCAATACATTATCGTTGATTGGAACCGTGTCATGACAGCATCAGCATTTTAGCATCTCTTTACTTTAACCATGTTTATTTGTCAAAAAAGGGCCATAGTGGGTGTTTCAGCTTAATTAAACCTCTGAGTTCTCATGTTAAAGTGTGACGGGCTATTTTCAGCACGCCTAGTGGGAGTACGGGTTGTTTATGTATTATGCCGAGAAGTCCACTGAGAAGCTTATGTGAGCATGGTAACAGTAGCTTTATATTGTCCTTTATATGTGGTTTGTGGAACGAATTACCAAAACTGCAATATTAGTTTCTGATAGAATATTTTAATTGATTTGTCCTCCATAAGGAGGATATTTTGTTTCACAGATAAATTATGTATGGTCGGTCAGGTTCATTAGTAGATTATTAGTGTTTTAGTACTAATTTTTATTTTATTTTATTTTATTTTATTTTATTTTAATTTATTTTAATTTATTTTAATTTATTTTATTTTAATTTATTTTATTTTATTTTATTTTATTTTATTTTATTTTATTTCATTTTTAAACATTTATTTTATTTTATTTTATTTATTTTTTAATAATACACTATTACTAGGTTTCATATTTGGGCTTATAGAACTGAAAAAACTTAAAAAGAAAAATTTGGGTTCAGTAAGGTTTTTTTTTTCTTTTTCTTTTTTTTTTTTTTTTGAAAGAAATTAATACTTTATTTAGTAAGGTTGCATTATCATCAAAAAAGGATGCAATTTATCACGAGTAACAGTAATATTACAACGATTTATATTTTTTAAATAAATTATGAATGTGTTAAAATAGTAAGCAGCACATTCGTAATCCGAAGCATATTAGAATGATTTCTGAAGGATCGTGTGGCACTGAAGACTGGGGTAATGATTCTGAAAATTCAGCTTTGCAACACAGGAGTAAATACAATTTTAAAATATATGACTATGTGTATTTAAATAGAAAACAGTTATTTTAAATTGTAAAAATAAAGATGTCTCAGGATGTTGAATCAATGGTGAATACATTTTAAATGTGAACATAGACTACTGTTCAAAACTTTTTTTGAATGAAATTAATGCTTTTATTTAACAAAAATGCATTAAATTGACAAAATTGACGTTATTTTAAAGACTTTTTTAATATTTATATATTTTTAAAAGTACTGTTTTTTTTCATTAAAGAATCTTGAAAAATTTGTGTCACATTTTCACCAAAATACTAAGCAGCAAATGTGCATTGATAAAAATAAGAAATGCTTCTTGAGCACCATATCGGCGTATTAAAATAATTTCTGAAGGACTATGTGTATTTAAACAGGAAACAGTTATTTTAAATTGTAAAAATATTTCACAATGTTACTGTTTTTACTGTATTTTTAGATGCAGATTATTATTTTTCCAAATTTGAATGTAGATTCCAGATGTATTTAGAAACCAGAAATTTTATAGACACTTGAAGGTGGGCCTTTTTTACAGTAAAACAACCACTTAAAATGCCTCAGAAAATACATAGCAACACAAATTCTGTATGCCCTGTCAGGTTCATCAGTAGATTATTAGTGGTTCAGTTTTATTTCATTTTATTTTATTTTACCTTATTTTTTATTAATACACTGTTATTACTTTTCATATTTTGGCTTATAGTTTTAAACCAACTTCAGCATATACACAAATTTTAAAAATGTGGGTTCAGTAATATATATACACATATATATTACTGAACCCAAATTTTGAAAATTTGTGTATTAATTAATGTAACAGTGTATTAATTAAAAAATAAGATAAAATAAAATCAAATCAAATAAATCAAATAATAATGAACCACTTATAATCTACTGGTGAACCTGACAGGGCATTCAAAATTTGTATATATATATATATATATATAATTTATTATTATTTATTTATAATTTAAAAATATTTAAAATTTATTTAAAATTTATTTATTTATTTAAAAGAAATTAATACTTTTTTCAGTAAGGTTGCATTATCATCAAAAAAAGCTGCAATTACAAGTACAATATAATTTTAATATATATTTATATAGAAAACAGTAAATTGTAAAAATAAGTAAATTGGTAAACAACTATATTGTATAGTTAAACATGGTAGATGTAACAGGCAGTTGTGTAATTGTGTGCTAGAGGACACTTAACATCTGCTAACACCTGCGTGTCCTTGCTTGTACGTGTTCACCCGTGTGTTAGTTGCCCAGGTTACCCGTTATGTTGATGTTTGTGAGTTCAGAGGCAGCAGTTCCTCTTTAATGTCATGTTTAGCTGCACTGAACTGCGTAAATGCACCTGGCATCACAATCTGCCAGCGCACATATTGCCTGTCTCTTGTATCCCTCCTGCCTCATAACAACGAGCCGGCTACAGGAACACACACACACACACGCACATACATACAGAGCTCACCTTTAGCAAGCCATCCTTCATTTACTTTATTCACGATCTCCTTACCGTGTCAAATAGCAGACATGCAAACATATTCCCTCAGAGGACTGGTTTGCTGATGTGGCGCCTGCCGGCTGGTAGCTACTGTTTTAAAACCCACGGGAGAAGACTTTAAACAAGCCTTGCGTAAGCACAAGGTATTGAGTCCTTTATTTTAGGTCGGAACCTAATGTTTACCCTTTGTAACAAGCGATAGGAAAATCATTACAGGTTAGTGAACCCCATTCATAACCTTTGAATGCTTTCTGATAGCTTTTACGGATGCTAATTGTCTGCCATGCTAGTACAGTGTTCTGCGTAGTCTGTTGCTGTCCATCAGGGATTAAACAATGAACAGACCCAGACAGGTCGCTAACCAATGAGAGCACTTCTAATTGCTTACTAACCAATAAGAGCGGACGTAATTGCTGCAATGGAGGGAATCGACTTAGTGCAGCCACTAATTAATCTCCAAAGTAATGATGCAAGTGAGGGCAAGAGCGCAGCGAAGGATTGGAAAATCTGTTTATGCAAGAGTAGCAGCACCGGGGTGTCTGCACCCCCCGGAGACTGAGTCACTTTAAGACACTTTGAAGTGAGATAAAATGAGGAATTGCACTTCAGTTTTGAGATCTGATGACTGCCTGTCTGACAAGGTGCACTGTTTAAGTGCCTGCAACATGCGTGCATGTGATGTGTTGCACTATACGTCAGGGAGTGGTTTGTTAAAGGTGTAGTTCACTTGAAAATGAACATTTTATCATTTACTCACCTAGGTGCCGCATTTCTGGATCACAGGTTTAAAAAAAAGATACAGATTATCATTCAAAACATTTTTTTAATGAAATTAATGCTTTTATTTAAAGGAGAACTCCACTTCCAGAACAACAATTTACAAATAATTTACTCACCCCCTTGTCATCCAAGATGTTGATGTCTTTCTGTCTTCAGTCGTAAAGAAATTATGGTTTTTGAGGAAAGCATTTCAGGATTTTTCTGCATATAATGGACTTCAATTGTGCCCCCGATTTTGAACTTCCAAAATGCAGTTTAAATGCCGGTTCAAAGGGCTCTAAACGATCCCAGCCGAGGAAGAAGGGTCTTATCTAGTAAAACGATCGTCATTGTTTTCAATAAATAATTTTTTTAATTCTTTTTAAGCACAAAAGCTCGTGTAGCACAGGCTCTGGGATGCACGTCCAAGGGTCGTTCTTGAACGATTCGTTCATTTTGAACGAATCTTTTATGTGACTCGGGAAAAACGAGTCGTCTTGGGAGTAATTTGTCTGGTCGTGCATGCGCAACATCCTATTAGGTTCTGTACTGGAATTAGTTCTTCGTTCACCTGTTCTTCCGAGTCTTCGGGTTTTTCGAGTCGTTCGTTCATCTTATGGGGCTGACACGTAATGCTGATTTTGCTAAAATAACCAAAATGATGTATATATAAATACACACAAATTAGTGTATATAAACATATAATTTATATCTAATATCAATTCTATAAAAATTATACAAAATACATATACTTGTAAATATTTCTTAAATATATACATGAATGTGCTTGTATTTATATATATATATAATAATAACACACAGTGCACACACATATATTAGGCAAACTCAAACTTTTTATTTTGTATTCATTTGCCAGCCCTAATTATAATATTTCACAATAATATTGTTTTATTGTATTTTTTATTAATTTTTAATTGTTTTTTGCATTTTCATAAAGCCAGTATAAGGTTCAATATACAGATTATTTGACTGTAGTGAAATAATTTTTAACATTGTATGGTATTATTTTGTAATATTAAAAATATTTTTAAGGAAAATTTTGCAGGGAAAAGACAATACTGTATCTCTGTCAGTTGTCTTTTTGACACAATTTATCCCACAGCTGCTATTTTGGAAAAACAAAATGTTACATTTAATTGAATTATTAATTATTTTAGGCAAATAATTTACATTGGCAATTCACTAAAATGTATGATTTATATCTTTAGACCTGGACTACTTTGCTTTTACACAAAAATGCCATGTATACATGTTTATACATTTTATATACATTTATATATATATATATATATATATATATATATATATATATATATATATATATATATATCATGTTCATCAGTAGATTATTAGTGGTTTTATTTTATGTTATTTTATTTTTAATAAATGTAATAAATTAATACTTTGTTCAGTAAGGTTGCATTATCATCAAAAAAGATGCAATTTATTAGAAGTAACAGTAAAGACTTTTATAATGGTACAAATATTTTAGATTTCAAATAAAGTCTGAATGTATTAAAATAGTAAGCAGCACATTGATAATACTAAGCATATTAGAATGAATTCTGAAGGATCAAGGATGAAAAAAGGTTTTCACATCTCTCCATTTTAAAGCAGTCATGTGAGATAGCGTTCTAAATAAACATATGATAATTGGAAATCATTATGCACAGTTTTCTAGATAAAGCAGGCAGCACAACTTAAGTAAAATGTGTTTTGTTTTATTAAATTTTAATTAAATTGTTTTATTCAAGTCAAAAATACGATGTAATTATGTATAATATGGTTTATTTCATTACAAGTGAATCAAGTAAACTAACTCATTAGATTACATCAACACAAATAATTTTCTTAAAATCATGTCTCTTATAACTCCTCAAGGCAATAATGGCACAATTTCATGTATTTTTATGTAATAAACCATATTTGTAAATGCACTAGACCACTAGTCTCTACCTGACATACAGTATGATTTGCCATATCGTTCAGAAATGCATGAAAAACACAGTTCTGTAAAGCTGAGAGTGAAAAGTGTTGTTGAGAGTTTCTTTAATTGTCTCGAATAGACATAGGGGTCTCTCACCAGGAAGCTTTGAAACACACAGAGCAAGATAAAGCAGGGTCTTTACAAAGCCAAAGGGAGAATAGCAGGGTATGCCAGACTCAGCTGAGAAAATGTGTACTTTTGGGGTACTGCTGCTTGAAATATTAATATGTCTGGAGGAGAAATCCCATCCTACACACCCAGCATGCATCATTCTGATACACACCAGGAAGTGTACACTTCAATACTTTTGATCCCGTCATCCCCAGCAGTCCCTGATACAGTGAGCTCTACTCATCTCTCCAACTTGTTTTATCTTAAGAAGTGAAAATCTGTATATTACATTTCAGTTTGTTACAGTAAGTTACATATCATTCTTCTTGGATTTCCATAATTTATCAAATAAAGTGATCCGTTTGGAACCTATAGGTACCTTTGCAACGTTAAAGTTGTAGCTGACCGCTTTTGATATTCAACCAAGTCAAATTCAACAATTTAGACATTGAGATTCCCATATTTCAGAGAGTGAACCATATAGGGACTTAAAAATGGAGAATGGAAAAGAAAGGTTTGTTAAGAACCAGAATTTAAGAGGATGTTAAGATATCTTTAATACTTCTTGAGTTATAGGCATGCAAACTTTGGAACAAGAATATTTACACTACCAGTCAAAACTTTTTGAACAGTAAGACTTTTAATGTTTTTTTTCTTTTTTTTAATTCTCTTCTCACCAAGTCTGCATTTATTTAAAATGAAATACAGCAAAAGCAGTAATATTGTGAAATATTATGTTTCTGTTTGAATATATATGAAAATGTCATTTATTCTTGTGATCAAAGCTAAATTTTCAGCATCATTACTCCAGTCTTCAGTGTCACATGATTCTTTTTCATTGTTATTATTATCAATATCTAAAACAGTTGAGTGCATTTTTGCATTTCTTTGATGAATAGAAAGATCCAAAGATCAGCATTTATCTAAAATAAAAAGCTTTTGTAACATACACTATTCTAATCAAAAGCTTGAAATCAGTATAATTTTTGAGGAGGGAAAATTTTTTAGAAATGAATACTTTTATTTAGCATGAATACTTTAAATTGTATATTAAAGTGATGATAAAGACATTTATAATGTTACAAAAGATTTATATTTCAGATAAATGCTATTCTTCTGAACGTTTTGTTCATCAAAGAAACCTGACAAAATTCTGTTCAGATGTTTTCAACATAATAATAATAAAAATGAACGTTTTTTGAGCAGCAAATCAGAATCTTACAATGATTTCTGAAAGATCACATGACTGGAGTAATGATGCTAAAAATTCAGCTTTGAAATCAGAGGAATAAACTGCAACTTAAAATATATTCTAATAGAAAACAGGTATTTTAAATGGTAAATATATTTCAGAATTTTACTGTTTTTGCTGTGCTTTGGATCAAATAAATGCAGGCTTGGTGAGCAGAAGAGACTTTGTAAAAAAAAAAAAAAAATTAAAATGACATTAAAAATCTTACTGTTCAAAAACTTTTGACCGGTAGTTTATGTTACTCAGATACGTTTTATGCAATTGTTTTGCTAGAGCGAAACATGATTCTAGTTTCAACATTATTTATGCTTCAGACATTCCTCTTTATTCATAAAAAGTATCAGCTGTGTGCATGTGATACACATTTGTTTTTTGACCACTGAAAATGTGTAAAATGTAACTCTCTTGGAGCCACATTTGAACCCCAATATCTCTGAAAATTAATTCTGTAAAACATTAAAAATTAAGATACCAAAAGAAAAGTTTGTTTATAAGTGAAATCTAATAGGATATTTAGATATCCTTAATATTTCTTGAGTTACAATCTTTCAAAGTCTGGAAAAAACACCCATTTTCCCATTTTTGAACTGCCACCATTGCCATATAATGCAACAAGGAATGCTAAAGTCAACAGATTTTGCTAATGGACCCATCTCTGTGTAAAAATAACATAATGATGCTGCCATCCTTTCTAAAGCCATTTTCCTCTGATGGAGTTGATGCAGAATGATCCATATGCATACTGTATGTGTCTGCACACAGATTTACATTTTATGTATTATTTACAACTATGTTGCAATTATGTTAAGATAATGGATTGTGCGTCATCAAAATAACTACTGCATTTTCTAGATAGAAACACAGTTAAGCAGTCATTACTCGCTGTGTGAATTAGTAAGACAGCTGTGAGAATGAAGACTAAAGACAATTGAGAGAAAGTTAGAGTTAAACAATGGCATAAATGAGAAAGAAATGTCCCTATATCCTCATGTTGATTAGATGCCCCAGGGAGTACTTTTTGTTCAGTTATCACAAAGTCAGCTATCCAGCTACTGCTTAGAAAAGGCTGTCCCTCAAAAGCCTGCATGCAGAAGGAGACTTATGAAAGAAACCACAAAGAGCCGAATAATCACTTTGAAGCAGCTACAGAGTTCAGTAGCTGAGAACGAAATAAAGGTGCGCTAGTCGACCATATAAAGAGCTCTGGATAGCGCTGGCCTATATTGGAGGTTGGCACAGATGGATGAATGGTTTGGGGAAAAATACTGCAAGGAAAGTTGTTTAAGTCTGCTATAAAATCATTCATCTTTCAGCAGTACAGCCATCTCAAATATTAGAGCAAATTAATATCGCGGTCTTACATTGTCCAAGTTAAAAAAGCACTTAGATGTTTAACAACCTGGAGCAAGTTGTATTAGTATATATTTGCCATAAAAGATGAAAAGCTGCCACTGATTTTAGAAAAAATCTGAATTCTGAAAATGAATACTAGTATTTCTGCATTTACTCATTTAACAGATGCTTTCATTCAGAGATAAGCTGTTATTAATGAAGTGAATTTTATAAATGTTGTAAAATCTAATATTATGCTGCTACATTATACACTTTGAACTTCAGTGCTTTGAAATATTAAAAATGTCATATCCTGTACAGTCGGCCTAAAATGTACTTATGCATGAATGCATAAATAATGTGTGTATAAAAATAATGCAGTTTTTTATAACAAAATATTAAAGAAAGTGTTATTTATTTGAAAGATTTTTAGTGTAAGCATATTTGTCAAGCAAACTTAACAAAATTGCTTTTTTTTTTTAAAATGGATGAACTATCATTTAAAGGTTTAGGCTTGGTAATATTTTTAAAATGATTTTAAAAGTCTCTAATGCTCACCAAGGCTGCATTTATTTAATATATTAAAAAAGTAATATTGTGAAATGTTGTTATAATTTAAAAATAAGTTTTTTTTGTTTAAATATGTATTTTAAAGTGTAATTTATTCCTGTGATGTAAAGTGATTACTGCAGTCTTCAGTGTTACATGATCCTTGATCCTGAAGGAAAATAAGTCTAATATGCTGATTTGGTGCTCCAAAAAACAAACAAACAAAAAAAAAAACAAATATGTATGTATGTGTATATACATATTAATCAGGATTAATCGTTTGACATATATTTATTTATTTATTTAATTAGTTATTTATTTATTAGGGCTGTCAAACGATTAATCCCGATTAATCACATACAGAACACAAGTTAGAGTTTGCCTAATACGTGTGTGTGTGCTGTGTGTAATTATTATGTATACAGAAATACACACAAATTATATATTTAAGAGAAATATGTTATTGATGGACAAAATATTTTATGTATATATAATATAAATTATATATAAATTTAGGCAAACACAAACTTTCATTTTGTATGCGATTAACCGTGACTAATTGTTTAATATATACTTTTCCAAAGGACAGCATATTTAAAATAGAATTTAATGAGTTTTTGTAACTATGTGAATCTCTGTATGAACTGACTTTTATATGTCCTTGCTGAATAAACCTATTAATGTAGTATTAATTAATCTTTTTGACCTCCAAACTTTTGAACAGTAGTGTAGACTGTTAGGAATGAAGACAAAAAGTATTTAAACACTTTCTGATCATCAAATGTCACATGTCCTATAGTTAATGCAATTTAAAATGTGACATATTTCACTCACTTCATTAAAGTAAAAGCCAAACTGTACTTTTCCAAAATGCTCTGCATTATATAATCCCTCATGCATGTGGATTTTAAATGCAGAAACTAGTTTTGTTGGTAGAAACAATTATTTCTGCTCTGTTGGTTCAATTTCTTAGTCGATCAATTTAAGAGCTCTGACAAGTGAGGGTAAAAGAAGCCTGATGATCAAAAAGAAACTTTCTGTTTGTTAAGCATGACCTCCTACTAGTCTTTGAGAATTACAAATCATGCCGTTCTTTGGTAATTATGGCAACCGGAACTTGAGCTGGGGTGAGTGTTTCTAATGAGAGGAGCAAAGTGCCAGGTTTTTCACAGGTTTGGATGCCCCGCTGAGTACTCTTTGAGTGTTATTATTAGTGTTATTATTACTTTTGATTACTTTGTCAAGAGACACGGCATGTATGCAGTTCTAGCGAAGCGATGGAGGTTAGAATACAGGCATTAGAAGTTGCATTATAGGCTGAGTATTTTTAGAGAAGCCCAGAACTTCCAAAACAAAAATTGACATATAATGTACTCACCCCTTGTCATCCAAGATGTTCATGTCTTTCTTTTTTCAGTCATAAAGAAATTACATTTTTTGAGGAAAACATTTCAGGATTTTTTTCCATATAGTGGACTTCTGTGGTGCCCCGAGTTTGAACTTCCAAAATGTAGTTTAAATGCAGCTACAAACAATCCCAAATGCGTTTGTAAATGTTCCCAGTCAAGGAAGAAGGGTCTTATCTAGCGAAACGATTGTTTTTTTTTTTTCATAACAAAAATATAATTTATATACTTTTTAATGTCAAGCGCTCGTCTTGTCTTGCTCTGCCTGAACTGTTTTTTTCCGGTTCATGACAGTTAGGGTATGTCGAAAAATTCCCATCTCATGTTCTCCCTCAACTTCAAAATCACCCTATGTCGCTGTTTTACCTGTTTTGTTAAAGGGGTCATCGGATGGCCATTTTCCACAAGCTGATATGATTCTTTATGGTCTTAATGAAAAGTCTCTAATATACTTTGATTAAAAATTCTCAATGGTTTTGTAAAACAACACCCTTTTTACCTTGTCAAAATGAGCTCTGCAAAAATCATCTAATTCTAAGGGTTTGTTCCTTTAAATGCAAATGAGCTCTGCTCGCCCCGCCCCTCTCTACTCTCTGTGGAATGACGAGCTTGTTTACTTTAGCCAATCGTTTTGCTAGGTAAGACCCTTCTTCCTTGATTGGGATCGTTTACAACCACATTTGGGATCGTTTGAAGCTGCATTTAAACTGCATTTTGGAAGTTCAAAATCGGGGCACCATACCACTCCATTATATGGAGAAAAATCCTGAATGTTTTCCTCAAAAAACATAATTTCTTTACAGCTGAAGAAAGAAAGACATGAACATCTTGGATGACAAGAGGCTGAGTACTTTATCTGTAAATTTTTGTTCTGGAAGTGGACTTCTCCTTTAAAAGTGTTTCTCATATTGCAATGTTTTGCATTGATTTCTAATGGAAAGTCCTTATAGTGTCATCTGATTTATCTCCGACAGCTTCTTCTGTGGAAACAGAGCATCGTGGGAGCTCAGCCACTCAAAGAGAGCGGAGGGCGTCTGGGGAACCCTATTGGGCGTATTCAGGTGAGTCACTCTCTCCTTCGACCAATAAACAATGAAAATGTGTGCGCAGCATCAGTAAGCAATAGCAACAATGTTTACTCAGCATACGCCACAGCGTGTCTATGGGGAATCAACCCTATTGGGAAATTTAATGAGTATATTTCCTTTTGAAAGGCGGCAGGTGGGTTTGGTCTATTAGTTTTACATGTTTTGCAGCAGGAAAAGACCACTTCGGAGCCACCGGGCAAAATCAATTGGAAACGCTGAATGCTTTGTCTCGGAGGTGGAATTTTTTGCATAATCTATAACTCATCTAACTCAGCAGAATCTTGTAGGATAGCTCTTATTTTGTACTTATTGAGAGTTATGAAAATGAATCAATCAATGGCCTCTGGCGTACGTACAGTCAATAATCGTGAACAGCAGGTGCTCTTATCTCATTTCAAACTCTTTTTTTTTTTCCCCTTTGTATTTCCAGCTGTTCTTTTGTCTTTTTATTTCAGACTTTTTTTCTTCTCTCGTTCCTTTGGGCATCTGAACTGTTCGCTTCATCAGCTCTGAAGCTCTGACAGACCAGTGCCGGCTTGTTCTTTGCCAGCATTCTGACTTGTGTCTGTGCTCAGAGGGATGAGGAACATTTATGCCCTTGGTTCCAGCAGCCCTCCAGCATGGAATGATCTTTAAATGGTGCCTTTTCCTTTCTTTTGACTTGCTGGCAGCCATATATGTGTATTTACCATGTGAAGTCGTGCGATAAGCCCTGCGAGGCTTTCTCCCTCAGTGTGCCCGCTCTAATAGACGATGCAGCATTTTCCAAATGTCGTTTCCATGATCCAATGATCTATGTCAAAAGACACTGTTTTCTGATATTCTCATTTTTTTTTGTTGTTGTTGTTGTTGCTTTTCATATTTCCCTCTAGGAAAGAAAACCTCATATGAATTCTTTAATGTCTCAATATCTGGCTTGTGTTTGAGTGGAATGTGAATGGAGATATTTCCTAAAGTCTCGTGTTTCATAGATTTTTTTTTTTCTCCTGAGAATAAAAACAGTAGTCTTACATGCATCTCTTCTAGAGCCACAGACTGTGCTCAGATTTGCCAGAAAAAAGAGTTGTGCAAAATTGAGAATTAAGGAATTGACGCCATCTATCTGCCTGTCATACTATCTATTTCATGTATCTGTAAATGTGACCCTGGACCACAAAACCAGTCGTAAGTAGCACGGGTATATTTGTAGGAATAGCCAATAATACACTGTATGGGTCAAAATTATTATGTATGGGTTAATATTATATTTATTATTTTTCTTTTATGCCAAAAATCATTAGGATATTAAGTAAAGATCATGTTCCATGAAGATATTTAGTAAATTTCCTACCATTAATATATTAAAACTTAATTTTTGATTAGTAATATGCATTACTAAGAAGTTCATTTGGACAACTTTAAAGGCGATTTTCTCAATATTGAGATCTTTCTCAGCCAAATATTTTTCTCTGCCAAATATTGTCCTATCCTAACAAACTGTACATCAATGGAAGGCTTATTTATTCACATTTTCAGATCTCAATTTTAAAAAAAAATTATGCTTATGACTGGTTTTGTGGTCCAGGGTCAAATATAATCTGTCTGGGTGTGGGCGCAGTTACAGGCTTACGTGACATTTCTGTGGTAGTTGGTCACGAAAATGTATTGTTTGCAAGCATTTTTAAGCATTGTGGTTTAAAAACAAGTGATTTTAAGCCGTTCAAATGCAATCAGCAGTGAAAGTGAACTTATTTCGCTATATGCGTGCACTGTCTGAGAGATTGTTTCTGAGATCACAAGCACATGAAGATGGTTATTTTGCTGCTTTATAGACCTTAAACGGTTAAACACACACACGTGCATGTGTCACAATGTCTTTGCAAGTATCCTTGTAAACACAGTAATTTCGATCTTAAGTCAAAGCAAACAGCTAAGAAAGAAAACACATGTGTAACAGTACCTATATTGGATCCGGGCAGCTCTTAAAGTGACAGCTGTCTAATATTCCTGCTGTCTGTCATTCATGATAATCAAACAACACAAGACAGAAAATCTCTCTCTAAATCACTTTTGTAACTTCAATAAGAACAAATATTTATTTAATGTACACAGTGAAAAATATGCAGTGTTTTTATACATTTGTTTACTTTCTACAATGCCTGTAGCATTATTTGTTCTATTGTAGTTTTTTTTTGTGTCCTATTGCTTGTAATTAGTTTCTCAATCTCATTTAATTGCTGACTGTTTACTTTTTTTCTATTTAGGCTAGTTTTGTGTGTGTGTATGATATTGACGCTTGTGGCAAGAATTATAAAATTTCTATGGTATCAAAAATTTTGATATCATAAAGCAAAAATAGCTATATTGTGATATATGTGACCCTGGACCACGAAGCCAGTCTTAAGTAGCACGAGTATATTTGCAGCAGTTGCCAAAAATACATTGTATGGGTCAAAATTATCGATTTTAAGTAAAGATCATGTTTTATGAAGATATTTTGTAAATGTCCTACTGTAAATATATCAAAACTTATATTTTTGATTAGTAATATGCATTGCTAAGATCTTCATTTGGACAACTTTAAAGGTGATTTTCTCAGTATTTAGATTTTTTTTGCACCCTCAGATTCGAGATTTTCAAAAAGTTGTATCTCGGCCAAAAATTGTCCTATACTAACAAACCATACATTAATGGAAAGCTCATTTCATGAATATTTAAGGGCTTTTATGAATAACAGTTGGATAATTTTGTTATATTCAGTTAATCTGATATCCTTGCATTCAAGTTCAAGTTGCATTTCTGCTTCATTTTTAATTTCAGAAATTAAGTTAAAATGTAATAGGCATTCTCAGGTCAATTATGAACCAAACCTGCAAGATGCTGAAGTCTATAGAAGAAAATCAGAGATCTCAATATAAACTCAAATTACCTGAGCTTCTAAGTTAACACTTCTTTCATTTATTTCATTTTCATTTTTAGATCTCCTATGTCAACATCTGAGACTCAATCTGTACTCAAACCCAACATAACTACTGAAATGTGAAAGAGCAACATACAGTATAAGCAATTCGGTTTTCCTCTAGGTCTGGTTTCTGAGCACGGCAGGTTTTAAAATGTTAGACTTTCTGTGGACCTTTTTCATATAGAGTGTTTAGAACAGATGTTGTTGTTTCTCAGGTATAGCTGTGGTTCCACAGCAGTTTCTCTCAAAGCATTAATGAGGCTAGTCAACATGAAGGGTTTATGATTCAATTCACCAGCAATAGCTGTCTGCTGCACTTGTTTGTGCATTTTTGCTTGTCTTTCACACATTTTTTCCCTCATACAGAGGCTTTATGTTCTCACCAGACACTTTAACTGTCATTTTTGTCTATTTTTGATTCAATTTCATTGTTTTACAACTTGTCCATGTCAGAGTACTGTGTTGTTCGTTCACTGTCAAGTAAAACCCCCTGCTATTGTCACTAGGTGGTTTGACGCCACGATATGATGTGGTTGTGTGGACTAAAAACAGAGAGCAAAGTTTCCAGTTCTCAGGAAGTTTTATGAGGCATATTTAAGAGCATTACAGATGTTACAGAAGAAAATATTTAATTTTATGCATCTGTCTGCAGCAACCAGTGTTGGTTTTACAGTAAAGGTTTAGTTAGCTTTGCAAGAGAAAAAAAAAACTGTACAAATGGTACAATAACATGATTTTTGGAAATACTGTAAATATTGGAATGTTTTGTAAATACCATGGCACATGATATTTCAGGACCAAAGAACCGTGGTATTTCCATCCAAAATTGCTTGCCATGGTATCACCTAAGTTCTTTATTGTAGCGTGTTGACCGGCTTATGTTATTTAAACCATTATGTTTTACTACTAAAATCTAAAATTTAGATCATTCATTAAAATACAGTGGGATTCGAAATATCTAACACTATATTAAAATGTAAAATTAAACAGGAAATTAATCTTTAAAAAGATAAGGTTATTTGAAAGAACATTTAAAAAGGACATTTGAAAGAAAAAAATAAGGTTATGGCATAAAATGAAGAACATGTAAAAAGAGTACCTTTTTAAGTTAGATTTTTCACTCAAATATTTATGCTGATATAATAATTTGTAATACATTTTATTCATTTTGTAAAGAATGCAAAACAAAAAACAATTTGTTGAGTCAATTTAAAATAATTTCTTACCCAGCTGCCTTAAAATTTTAACTGCAGTCAACACCAAAAAGTTTAGTCAACCTGAAATGTCAAGTTGTACTAAGTGAGATATTTTTGAGTTCATTCAATTTAAAATTTTAAGGCAGCTGGGTAACAAGCCCAGCTTTTAAGTTGAACAAAGTAATTTTTTCTTTAGTCAACTCAAGTATCTAAGTTGTCACTTAGTACAACTTAACATTTCGAGTTAACTAAATTTATTTGAGTTGTCTGAACTTAAAGTTTTAAGGCAGCAGGGTAACAAATTATTTTAAGTTGATTCAACAAATTGTGTTTTTTTTTTGTTTGTTTGTTTGTTTTGTTTGTTTGTTTTTTTACAGTGTAGAAGTCTCTCAGACTTCTGGAGTAACTTTTCTTAACAGTTCCTCAATTGGAACGGTTAACCTACAAGTTATCTTTAGGACAATCCTGCCAAAATCAGCTAGCACTGCTAACAGACCATGTTTATGAAAGCTGCTCAGTAGCTTTTCTTAGCCTTTAGTGTTCTTTTAAAATTTGGTGACATTTGAAGCATCACAAGTTTTTTTTCAGTCCGTGTGTTTGTGCTTCTTTTGAGCAGAGCCAGAATGCATTCAAACCTTTCATGCTCTCACAATAATTTCTGTGCCAGAAGCATTCTGCAGGCTTTACCTCTTTACCTTTTCCCTCCTTTAAACCCATTTTCGGCACAAAAGTAAATCAAAGCTTGACAGTTGCGGGAACAATTACAGATTGCCCAAAAAGCCCATCTAAACTCTATTTCAGGATTTATACCTTTGCATTTATATGCGGTAAGATAATGCAATCAGTATGAAAAAAAAAAACATTAAAAATGTGCAGAAGACACTCGTAATGATGCGCTTCTGCTTGGAAAAAGGATGGTCATGCAACCTTTATTCTGTAGCTCACTTTTTCTAGCTTGACATTATTCAGTTTGGAAACAAGATAAGTAGATATTTGTTGGTAATTTTCCCAATTTAGGCTTGTAATGTGCAAATCAGCATTGTTTATGTGCATGCCAAAGACCTATAAAGGATCCTGCTAACTTTATCGGAGGGTGGATAAAATAACAGAACCCCCCTTGCAATATATTGATCTCAAAAACCTAATAAGCAGCAGGTTCGGTCTTTGCCTTCAGAATAGCTTCCAACAATCTTGAGTAGAATATTGCACAATCCTTCACAGTAGAAAAGCCTCCAGTTCTGTGAAGGATGAAGAAGGTAGGAGTCTATTTCTCGCTTTGTGCTCCAGAACTTCATTCCAGGAAGTGTTTCTCTATATAAAGCTTTATATAGCATGATGAGACGCTGAACAGGATGTACCTGGAGCTGTAAAGTTTACTTTTTAGCTGAAAGGGACAGTTATTTTTTAAAGAAATGAATATTTTTATTTAGCAAGGAGGCATTGAATTGACCTTTATATGCAATGAATTCAGTCCAAGGTATGCTTTGTACATAATAATGCAACTTTTCTTTCTGTTGAAAGGTTAAGTGTGTAATTTTCAATATTGTTAGCATCACCAAAATTTAGGAATAATTATATAATGTGACAGTGATTATATAATGTTACTTATCATACTTATTCAACCATTTAGGTTTGAATGCATCCTTTGACTTTCTCAAAACGTAATCGCATCAGACAGAGGGAGCTGGATTCATTAGGTGTATTTTATAGATATTACTTTTGTCATTGCTCAGGAGTCTAGGATTTATTCTTAGACCAGGTTATATTTCTTTGTGTTGGCCTTGGATAAAGACAGTTTCTGTATAGCGGGGCTGTAATAAATTTCAGCTTTGTGAAGCGCTTAATATAGAGGTTTATTTTTTTCATAAAGGTGTGGGAAAAGTTTGGTGGTAATCTCTGAGACTGTACTCGTTTTTACAATTTTGGCCTTTTGACACTTTTATTTGCTGAGATAATATATAGAAAGGTCAGGAAGTGATGAAGAGAAAATTGTCAGGGTGTCAGCTGTTTCTACCAAAATCCCTATGAAGACAAATATAATTTTATCTTAGAAGAATTTGATGAAAATTCTTTAAATCGAAATTGACATGTAATATATTTTTTGAAATTCTAGATGTACTGTAATGTGAGATCACTGGGGTCTTTTTTTTTTTAGGAGAAACATCTGAAAAACAGGAATCTTAAAGGGATAGCTCACCCAAAAATGAAAGTTACCTCATGGTTTACTCATCCTCAAACCATCATAGGTTTATATGACTTTCTTCTTTCAGACAAATACAGTCAGAGTTATATTAAAAAATGTCCTGCCTCTTCTAAGCTTTATAATGGCAGTGAATACGTGTTGAGATTTTGAAGCCCAAAAAAGTCCACCCATCTATCATAAGAAGTACTCCACATGACTCCAGGTGGTTAATAAAGGCCTTCTGAAGTGAATCGATGTGTTTGTGTGAGGAAAAAAATCCATATTTACAACTTTATAAACCAAAAACTCTATCTTCCGCTAACTGTCGTACACGCATTCCCGAGATATTGAGAGCAAAACAAAACACCGGTCATGAATTAGAAGTACAAAATGAGGATTTGTTAAAAAAAAACAAAAACAAAAGAAGAAGATATGTTGGAGGATTTCAACATAAGTCAAGAGGAGCGTATAACACTTAGCAGAAGCTATAGATTATGGTTCATAAAGTTTTAAATATAGATATTAAATATGGCTTGAGGGTGAGTAAATCATTGGGTAATTTTCCATTTTTGGGTAAACTATTCCTTTAAGCAAAAGTCTCCATTTGTTGCTGTCAAAAAGAGATTAAAGCAATCACACTTTTCTGTTTTGAGACACTGAAAAAAATGGTGTAGAAATTGCGAGTAAAAAATAAATGGCAAGTAACACATTGAATTAAACATGTTTTGTTGTAAAAAAAAAAAAAAAAAAAAATAGTGTTTTCTCAAAAAAGATAATCTTTTTGTCCACAAAAAAAAAAATGTACAAGAATCTGTAATTACCTAATCTAGCAATTATGGATACACAATATTGGATTTTCGCTAATTTCCGATATGCCAATATAAGTCATTTTGGCCGATAACCAATGCCGATATATTTCCTTTTGTTTGGAAACAACATCAAGTCTCTCCTGAGCGGATATTATAAGCTGATTATTTTTCATTTTGGCTAGTTTTTAACAAGAACTTATTTGATAGAATTAAATAAACAATAATAAAGTTCTTTTATAATGACAGTACATTGAAGCTTTGAAAATAAACTATACAGCAGTCACTGCATTTTTTTTTTTCTCAGAAAAATGCAGTGGTAACCTTAACGTTTTATTTTAAGATGTAACATTTGTAGATGGTCTAAAGCAAAAGAGTTGTAAAAATTGTGAAAATCTTTTAAAGGTCATAATTTGTTTTTAAAAAAATAACATATTACGCATTTAATGAATAAATCAGTATATATAAAATTATTTAATTTACAAGTGTCATGTTTTTTTATTATTCATGTAAGCTATAGTTTCTGACCTTTAAATCAAAACATACTAATGATTTTATATCAGTTACTGCTTTTTTTAATCAGAAATACAGTGTAAATGTTATTTGTGTATTTTACTTTCATTTTATTAGAAGTAGGCCCCCTATGGAATTAAAAATCCTTACTGAATGGGCATTAGGACCTGGGAGAGGCTTCCACTGCACGTGCTATTACTGTTCGCTATCACATACCCAACACATCATTCTGTACATTTATTCTCAGATTAAATTCAGTGATCCAAAACAGTGAATCTAATCATCGTTGAGGCAAAACTTTGCTTCAAGAATGAGCCACACTGCTGACATGATCTAATCACTAGCACACCCTGAGCATGTGTGAGTTAAAGGAGTAGTTCGCTTCCAGAACAAAAATGTACAGGTAATTTACTCACCCCCTTGTCATCAAAGATGTTCATGTCTTTCTTTCCTAAGTTGTAAAGAAATTATGTTTTCTGAGGAAAACATTACAGGAATGTTCTCCATATAGTGGACTTCTATGGTGCCCCTGAGTTTGAACTTCCAAAATGCAGTTTAAATGCAGCTTCAAAAGGTTTTAAAGAATCCCAGTCTTACCTAGCAAAACGATTGGTTATTTTCTAAAAAATTGACAATTTATATACCTTTTAACCTCAAATGCTCGTCTTTTCTAGCTCTGCGTGAACTCTGTGTATTCCGGTTCAAGACAGTTAGGGTATGTCAAAAAACTCCCATCTCATTTTCTCCTCCAACTTCAAAATCATCCTAAATCGTTGCAGAAATGCCGACCCAGTGTTTACAAAATAAACATGCAAAGAAGATCAAACGCCCTTTACAAAAAAAAAGGTAAAACAGCGATGCAGGACGATTTTGAAGTTGGAGAAGAACATGAGATGGGAGTTTTTCTACCTACCTTAACTGTCTTGAACCAGAATACAGACTTCTCGCAGAGCTAGACAAGACGAGCATTTAAAGTTAAAAAGTATATAAATTGTAATTTTTTTTTTTAGAAAATAACAGATCGTTTCGCTAGATAAGACCCTTCTTCCTCGGCTGGGATCGTTTATAGCCCTTTGAAGCTGCATTAAAACAGCATTTTGGAAATTCAAATTCGCAGGCACCATAGAAGCCCACTATATGGAGAGAAATCCTGAAATGTTTTCCTCAAAAACCATAATTTCTTTACGACTGAAGAAAGAAGGACATGCACAGTGGATGACAAGGGGTTAAGTAAATTATCTGTAAATTTTTGTTCAGGAAGTGAACTTCTTTAACGTATTCCTCTAATGTGTTACTTTCCCTTTTCCTCTTCATTTTTCTTTAATATTTACATTTAAACCCATTATCGGCCGATTTCGATATCGGTTTGATAATATCATGCATCCCTGCTAGCAATCCCCAAATGAGCACTGTACTGTAACTCAACAAACTAGTGCTTAGAACTTTTTTTTTTTTTACATTTAGCGACTATTTGGTCTCTCTGTCTCTACATGTGACCACTTTTCCTCTTTTTTCATGATGCAATTTGTCCATGCTCGGGATATGCTGTTATAATTTTCTACTCTCTCCCACATGGCACGACAAATAATGTTGCTATTTTTGTGACAGATGCGCCTGCAGTTCTGGCACCGGCAATATGATCTTTTCGGAACTCGGTTCAGTACCATGTGTTGCTTTAGAAAAATGACATATCGAAGTGCTAATTGTCATGGCTCTTTAATTGCCGAGACATACCGCTAATTGCCTGTCAACATAATGTGACCCACCTTTGCAGCTGCATTTGTAAATTACTTCGTAATTAAACTCCTTTCATTCAGTTCATAAATGCAGATGTATGTAAAAGCAAGTTGTTAAATGTAATTAGATTTACTTAAGAAGACAAAAAAGCTCTATATGCAGAGCTAGGTGTGGATTGGACTGAGGAAAGAGCTCGGGAACTGACTGTACAGCTTGCGAGGTGAGATTTGATTATGGTTTATTTAAAATGTGCGTGTGTGTGGAGGTATTTTTCAAAAGGGACAGATAATATGCCACACTGCAGGGTCTCCCCCAGGAGGTACGGGCACGCATCATTACTCATATTTTTCCTCTCATATTCTGCCAGGTTTTCATTTTCTTCTGCCAGTATTCTCTCATTCCCTCCCTCTCTCTCTGGCTCCCCTGTCTATCTCTTTCCCTCCTCTTTCCTCTCGCTATATCTGAGCAAATATTCACTTTGTGCTAAAAAGAGAGTATCTGTGTTTGACAGCCTTCGTCGTCCCAGCATGCTATTATTACAGGAGCAGTTTGCATATTTTGTTTACACGAACGCTTCAACATTTAAGGGTGAATTCTGGGTCATTTCGGTTCCATTTTTAACCGCATAATAGTTTATAACTTGGAAATTTTGGATTATGATCCAGATTTCAATGGTCGTTCCCAGTCATTTATATGATGTAAATGCGGCACTGTGACAGCTTGTTGTGGTTGGATGCTAAAAGAAGTCGGATCGACGTTCCCCACCATCATTTTTCTGTGTCCCTGGCAACCCTCTGTGATTGATGGGTCAAGATGGCCAACCTAGATGGTTATGCAAGACGAGCCCTCATAATTTGCAATGATAAATCGCTAAGACAGGAACCAATTTGTGTGAGAAATCCGGCTCCTATATCATCCTCGAAGCTTTTTGTGGCAAAGTGCCTGTCCTTGCTGGAAAAACAGGTTTTATTAAGAATTCAAATGAGATAGGATCTGTTTAACATAATGGAATATAGCGCAACAGAAGGAGATGCTTAGGATGATCTCAGATGTTCTGTGGTTACTCAAAGAAAGGAGCATGTAGAGCATCCAAAAGAGGATTTGTATTCCGGGTTGTTTATATGTGGAGTGAAGTGGATAAATGTTTGGAGAAAAGATGCAGCAGTACAACACTTTTTTTTAATTTTTGTACATATATATAGACTAAAATGTCATTCAGTGTAAGAATAGCTTATATACAAAAAATCTTGGCATATTTAGAACCAAAATCATTAGATGACATTAAAAGACTCTATTTAGGGATCACAATGCAGCCCTAAAATACGAATTAATTGTGAGTTTAAATCTTTACCAATCTTTGCCACAACCGTCAAACCACTTTTTTATACACTTATTTGTCAGAAATTTTGAATCATTATAATAAAATATAATAAAATTTGTATGATCTCTTTTTCCTTTATATACTTTAAAAAAGTGCAGGTCCGAATAATTATGTTGTTCCATTTTTACATAAATATATTTGCTATGCAGAATGATGATAGAACATTATTTCAATCATATTTTAACATTTTTATTTTCGCAAAATGTTAAAATATTTTAGCAAACATTCACTAACTTTTAATTTTATTGTATTTAATTTTATTTTTTTATTTTGGGGGTAAAAATAAAATTAAAACGATAAACACAACTGGGAATTCTCCTTACTATATTAGCAAATATCCATTTACAGGTCAGAATAAGTATGTCATTTCATTTTTACATAAATATATTTGCTACGTGGAATGATGATAGAACATTATTTCAATCATATTTTGACATTTTATTTTCAAAAAATTGTAAAAGTTTTTAGCAAACATCCACTAACTTTTATTTTATACTTTTACTTTTATTTATTTTAATTTTTTCACAATATTTTCAATTATTTTAGTAAACATCCAGTATCTTTTATTTCATTTTATTTAATTTTAATATTTTATTTTAACATGGGGGGTGAAAATAAAATTTTAATAAATAAATTAAATAAAATGTTATTTTATTTTTTACTTTATTTTATTTATTTTTTTTTTTATTTTAACATGGGGGTGAAAATAAAATGGTAATAAATAAAAACACCTGGGAATTCTTCTTACTATATTAGCAAATATCCACAATTTACAGGTCAGAATAAGTTTGTAATTTCATTTCTTACATAAATACTGTATATTTGCTAAGCTGAATGACAATAGAACATTATTTCAGTCATATTTTGATTTTACTTTCACAAAATTTTCACAAAATTTAAAAAATATTTTAGCAAAATCCAATAACTTTTTATTTTATTTTAATTTATTTTATTTTTTGACATGGGAGTGAAAATAAAATGTAAAAAATAAAAACTCCTGGGAATTCTTCTTACTATTTTAGCAAATATCCACAATTTAGTGAAAGTGAAATGCAAGTTGCATCATCACTGTCTGAGCTCTTCAAAGCAAATTAAAGTGTTGTCTTTTATTTTATGGTTTTATATTGCAAATAATGATATAACTTTAAAAGTTATTTGTAGCATTAAAAGCAAATTTCAGTACCTTAAGCAAGATTTGTCAAGCCTTTTTTTCTCTCAAATCATTGTTACCTTCATCATGTTATAAACAGCATTTGAGATGGACTTGAATTGAAAATGTGATTTTTTTTATTTATTTATTTATTTATTTTGTGCAAAATGATTGACGGGCAAAGAGAATTTGATTTAAAAAAATGCAGTCTTGACCGTTTCTGATTATTTACAGAGTCTGGGTATGTCACAGAAACATGGACACCGCTTTCAATGATATCTGTCACGTAGTTCGGTCAAATCTGAGCACAGTTTATGTGAATTTACTGCTTTTACTAGTAAAATCTTTCTCCTTTCTATGGGTGTTATTTGTAGCCACAAAAGTGCTAGAAAAATGCTCAGATTAGCATTTGAGTTTAGGCAGTTACGTGCAGCCTGGCAGGCTAAGAGAAATCTAAGGTTACCCTCCCTGCCAACATGGGAGTTTTGTAATCGTGACCCTGCATGAGGAGGGGTTTGTTTGGTGAAACTTTCCTCCCCACCCATAACATTGCCTCTGCATACAATGGAAGTGATCATATCTCTCTGTCTGAACAGGAGGAGAGGAAATGAACACATTGGAGGGTGGACTATAGAACATGCAGCTACATGCTAGATAGTTATCTTCCAGAAAATACCAGATAATTATTGACCTTTTAATTTTAATTCACAGTTACGTTTCTTGTTGTAGTTTTTCTTGCGTGCGAATCCTTCTCAAGGCGCCCGTGGCTACAGCCATATATCCTCGGCTATTCATAATTCATGATGCGCTCACCGGAATAATAGAAGAATACATAGGAATATATTATTTATTATAGACGCTATGAAAATCACTGCTCCTGTTTACTTCCAAATACTTTTTTACAGTTTTTGCCATAAAAAGTTGTTATGTGAGAGGGCTTTTTTTATCACAATATCTGTAAAATACTATTAAGATCTTCGAAGTTGTAAGATATGTGTATGAAATTAAAACAGAATGTTCCAAACCATTAAACATCTTGGCACAGAAACCCAAAATTTCATATTTCCAGTCTCCCAAATAAAATTTCACAGGGTGTGGAACAACATCCAGTTCACTTGAACTTTCCGTATAAGTACTCAGAACAGGAAAGGACTTTTTTTTTATGTAGCAAAGTACCTTAAGATGGAGGCTGATAATACTATAGGCGGACCTTGTTTTGTCTGGAACGCCACTCGCCAGCTAATTAGACGCAAATAGACATTTGATTTATCATTTCCTTGCTTGTCCTGTTTCACCACGCAAGTGGAACGCAGCCGAAATACTTCAGAGCAATGGGTCAAAGATTAGTGTTTTAGAACATGCCATTCTTTAAAAAAGGAAGCTTTTAGACGCATTATGTATGAGTATAATATGCCTCGCATCTCAAGAGTGAAAACTGAAGTACTGTTCAACAGTTGGCGGCTATATGATATTTTTTTAAAAAAGAAATCTCTTCTGCTGTCCAAGGCTGTATTTATTGATCAAAAATGAGCGAAAAAGAATTAGAATTCAAAGTAACTGTTTTCTGTTTTAATATATTTTAACCGAACAGAATCGCGGAATCCGATCATAAAAATGGAATTTACGCAGAATGTCATGGAATTTGCCAGATTTTGGATGAATAAATTAAAAGTAGATCAGTACACTTAATTCAAAACATAATATGGACTAGTGTCTGTGACTATTAAGCTGCAAAAATACTTTTTAAATATGAATCCTGCATGTTCTGCGTGTCTCTGTGTGAATGAATGGGTGTAGAAGCGCAGTTTCGTTTACTACACACATACTAAAGCGAGTGTGACGCTCGCTATTTTTAGCCTCTACCACCTCAGTATAGAGTACATGAACACATAAATGCACATAAAAAGAGTCACTTTGTGAGCATTTTACCATTTCTTTTGAGATAAACTATCACCATATCAAACACAAACAGAAACTTAAAGGTCTTCTCAGCAACCTGTCAGAATAAAAGTTAGGTTTAACTTGAGAAATGTATTACTTAATGTAATGATAGTAGTACTACTAATAATACAATTATTAACACATTATTTTATAAAGAATATTGATCAGAAAAATTACTTACCAGAATTTTTATGTTCACCAGAAAAATGTAAATACGTAAATGTTATTTCAGTTATTTAATACATTTAAAAAATAAAAATAAAAAATTAATTAGACATGCTTTTGATTATTAAAATTAAAGGAAACCATTATAATGGAACCCAGAAAATTAATGAAAAACAGAATATGGTTAAAATAAAAAAACCTATTTCATAGGGCCTTAAAATGTAATTTTTATTAGACTTTTAATAAATTGCTAACTAAAAGACATGTTTTGATTTTTAGTTTTTTTGTATTTAACCATTAAAATGGGGTCTAGAATACATGCACTTCATGAGCATTTTACCATTTAATTTGACAAAAGCTATTGTTACATCATATACAAACAGAAACAAAAAGGTCTTCTCAGCAACCCGTCACAATAAAAGTTTGGTTTAACTTGAGGAATATATATTACTTAATGTAATGATACATGTAGCACTACTACTACTAATAATAAAATTTTTACCAGAAAAATGCTTTACTAGAATTTATTTACCATAAAAATGTAAATACACAACACAACACAGTATTTCTGAAAATAATTAAGTAAAGAAAGAAAGAAATAGCTATATATTTTTATATAAAAACAATTAATTAGACATGCTTTTGATTATTAAAATTGAATGAAACCATTACAATTTGGTGAACATAAAACTGAATGCAAGGAAAAAAAAATTCATAGGGCCTTAAAATGTAATTTTTGTTAAACTTTTAATGTAATTTTTGTGAAACTTTTAATAAATTGCTCTTAAATTGTGTTTATGATTTCAATTACTCAGATATGCTTTTTGATGTTTCTTTATTATTATTATTATTATTATTATTATTATTATTATTATTTAACCATTAAAATACAGTCTAGAAAAATTCAAAAGGAAAAAGCAGAATCCAGAAAAATTAAAACAGAAAAAAACAGAAATTAAAAAAAATGAAAAAAAAAGTAAAACTGAATTTGGGAAAAAATACAGCTGATTTCATTAGACCATATATTGGTCATTCATTTTTGAGGGATTTTTTTTTTTCTTTGTCAAACAAAGAACCTGTATCAGATTTAGTACCACATATGGCAAGTGGCACATATCGGAATTAAATCAGATTCCACTGTCACGACAAACAAAACGGATTTGGGCTATATTTGCCTGCAGTGTGAACGTAAGAGTCCTTTGTAGAGTCTTGAGGTCTAGTTTGGGTTGATTGTTTAATTTGCTTGTGTGCGTATGTGTTCTAGACTCATTATCATGGCCAAAATACTGTTAATCCTAGTACACATTCCAAAGGAAGTGGGTGGAGACGGTGAGATAAAGGGTGTAATTCAGTCTGAAAGGTATCAATTAATGAGTTCGGTTATATCTTACCAAACAGCGGCAAAACCCATTTTCCTGTTACACTTTTTTTTTTTTTTACTCTAATGAAGGTTACATAATGTTTGAAAATGATTTAGCCACAAAGCTTCAAGTATGAAAAGGCTTCTGCATTCAAAGCTGGTTCTTCAAGCTAAAATAAGATGCTCATGATGTGAATAGTTTAGGATATGCCTATATTGCCAATGTTTCTATGCAGTTCATATCATATCAGAGCCTCTGTGATGTTTTGGTCTGTAGATCTCGCTCAGGTCCTTCTTTCAGGCTAAGTTAAAAGATTTGTTTACACCTGTTTACTTTCCTGTTAACTTTACTACATCTTTCCGATAATTCATTCCTGTTTTATTGCTCTGAGATTGTATTAATTTACAAGCAGGGCCTTCAGTTTTTACCTCAGAATAACAAATGCTGGTGATACTCTGAGAAGTGTTTTTCTGTCCAAAAAGATTCAAAGCTTTAACAATTTAACAGCTCAGAGTAGTTAAAACTGCGATCGTCTTTCAAACAATTATGACAAGAAAAGAGGCATTATTGTGCATTTTCTATTTTCTTCGTATTGCTGAAGACGTTTTGAGGTAAATGTGAGAAAATTAAAGAAAATTGGTGTGGTTACAAAGGCTGTTATAATGCATCCAAACAACAATTGTAATATAACTCTTTTTATGCAAACTATTAGGGGTGTGACGAGACACTTATCCCACGAGACGAGACAAGACACGAGACTGGGTTCACGAGAACGAGACGAGACAAGATTTTTAAACTTTCTTAAGAAATCCTCAGTGATGAAATATATAGGGAAAATAGTAGTTTATTCAACTGAAAAAGACAAAATGCAAAAAACTTTATGAAAATAAACTTCAATTTTAATGAATATGTGGTAAAAAAAAACAACATTTAAACAAGAGCTTCATGATTCTGGATAAATTGAGAATCCCAGTTTTTAATAAATTGGAGACCATGATTCTCTCACGATTCTGGAGAAAAAAAGATTAGAAAACTAAACAAAATAACAATTTCCTAGTGGTTCTGACAAACTGTTCATTGCTTAAGTCTTTTAAAAACATATATTCATTTAAACAAAATCAAAACAAAGTCAGTGTCTCACTTCATTAAGCCTGCATCCCAGTGTGCATACTATCCATCCTAAATTCTATGTGATAGTAGTAATTTTCAATACTATTTAGGGCAGATATGGTGGACAGTATGCACATTGGGACGCAGGGCAAGACTTGTTTGACTATTGAAATCTGAATGAATGAATGATTCAATGACATACTTTTTTTTAAAACAGGCAGTTGTCGCAACCTCCTGGCGGAAGAGGATAAGCGTTACAGTACATACAAGTTTTAAGACACTTTCGTTTTGATCGCTACTGTAGACAATACGTGTTTATACCCAAACTTTTATCCCAGTACTTCTACTATTTAAATGTCTGTAACACAGAAATAATGATTATAATGTGGTTGAAAAGACTGTTTGTGTTGCTCTTTCTGGGTTCACATTTACCCCGACCCTCTGATTCATTAACATGGGCAGCGACAAAACGTGCTTCTCACGCTCCACTGACACTCGCGATGTGAAACAGTCCTAATAGACGTTGTCATTCAGGAATAAGATCGCGTGGGTGTTTGAATCGAGATCTCGATATTTTAAGGATTAATCGTGCAGCTATAATATAAACACTTCAAAATGTTTTATGTGGATATTGTCACAAGATCTCGCGAGATCCGACTGGTCCCGCCAGACACATCGGATCTCGTCACATCCCTACAAACTATATTATATCTGCATAAATTGTGTTTCGAATAACTCGTGTTATGTTGATTTTATGTCAGACTGATTAAAACATTTAAACTGAATCATTATTCGCACTCACGCTACTCCAAACACGCATGCCTTTCTTTCATCCGTAAAATACAAAAGGAGAAATTTTGCTTTCTCAACAAGGATGCAAAAGCATTGAAGTATCATAAAATACAATTCATGAGTCTTCTGAAGCCATGGGATAGATTTGTGTGACAAATGGGCTTATGTGTGCTAACTTTCTTCAACCGGATCATTGAGTCGAGCTCAAGAACTGGATCAGTCCACGAATCATTTCACATAAGTCCAGAAGACTTATAGCTTTTGAGTCGTATTGACTACTCGTGATACTTCAATACTATTCAGAACAGTTTTTATGTTTCAAAGAGGAAAGACTCTACATGCTTGAAATAATAGCAGCATTTTCGTTTTTGTGTGAACTAATCCTTTAAGACAGATTGTTTATTCCTTCTCATTTCTCTTTGAATTAGTAACATTTAGCATATACTTTATAAATATTAATACTTGTAGTTCTAGTCTTCTATTTGAATATGCATATCTATAATCTGCTCACAAAGACGCTTTCCGAATTCCTCATTTCCCATGACTAGCATGTTTAATTCTTTTTGAAGCGTAACAATCATTTGCTTGTTCATTTATGAGTCACTCCTGCAGTGAAGCTCACAGTAAGTCTTTCGAACAACAAGCCTCTTTTGCCAAATAACGCTTTAGTATCGGTGACCGAATCTGCATAATTTGCATCTCACTGATTTGTAACTTTGCCGTAGCTATATTTAGACCCGATCCGTCCTGTTTTTCGCATCACTTGCAGCTATCAATGACCCTGGAAAAGTGGCAATAACCGCAGGTCTCCTGTCCAAACCCCAACCAGCTTCACTGTCACTATCAATCGCATCAGCGTCGCATGTTTGTTTCCTGTCGACCGTGCGCGGTCTACAGACCACAGAGGGTTAGATTGAACACGACTGGTGAGCGGAGCCGTGCCAAAAAGTGTGACGGCTGCCAAAGTGTGCGCTACGTGTCCCATTTTCTCAGGGGGGACAAAACAGACATGACAAGGCAATCTCCACACAGTCAGCGTTCCCGTGGCAACGCCGGTCAGGTTATTTATCTGCAAGGTTAATGGGATTACGGCTGGTAACAAAGATAGTGGATTGAGACAAACATGTGCCCGTCGGACTGAAGGGAATGTGACAGAGAGTGGTAGCTGTTGAGCTAAATGACTCAGCTAGCCTCAACAGATGGTGCTCAATACATACACGAGTCATAAAACAGTTTTATGGCCGGCGTTTCTGGTTTTTCCCTCCAAAAGAGATCTGAATGTGGCACTGCATATTTGGAAGCATTTGCATCATCTTGCCTGCGCATGTTTTACTCACAGTTGGTTTTGATTTTCATTTCTTTGTTCTACTCCTCTTATGTAATGATCTAAATATGCGCCAGAAAGTTCCATTTTTGCCTCATTTGTCCATGGAACATTGCTCTAGAAGTACATCTGGGTATTCATTAGCAAACTCGAGAAAAATATCTGAACATAAAAGATAAAATTATTTAAAAGGGGACATCAGATGTAAAATTCACTTTTACATAGTGTTTGCATAGAAAAGTGTCAAGAGTATATGGACACAACCACCCTACAATGATAAAAATCTATTCACTAAACAGTCTCTAGTCACATAGCCAGACCTTCAGACTGGTCTGGGAACTTTGGCCGTTTTGAATGGCCAAAAAGGCCCACCCAAGAGGCCATATGACTGAATGACTGACAGGTAAAGCAACCAATCAGGTTTCGTTTTGTGCCGTGTCATGTTTAGGGGCGCGGAAATGTCGGCACAATAACAGATGGTGTGTAAAACTCTCTGACATATTTTAAAGATTCTATGCCGTGAACTAAATTTTTCACGTACTTTTGAAAATCCGGCGTTTAGTTGATCTTAATAGGCGCTCGTTCTTCTTTAGTGAGGCGGAACGTTAAAGAACACAATACATGTCTTCTGGAAATCCTGTATAATCTAACCAATCCGATGATGACTTCAAATCTCCTGAAATGTTTCCAGCTAAGTGTGCCTTATGCATCAGACGTTTAGCCAAAGTTCCGTGGGCATGACCTCTGAGCTCAATTACCAAGCTGTTTTGATTTTCTGAGCAGTATGATGTCATATTGCTCAAGCCCCGCCCACGACTGCTTCCGCCCGGCTTCCGCTCTCTGCCTGTTGTACGCTGCCTGCCATTGTTTCCGCGCTCAAGTAGATGTAGCAACGACAATGTCTCGTAAGCAATGTAGGTGTTTTGTAGTTGGATGTGGAAGTGAACATAAGAGTTTTTATTTTCTCCTGACATCAGAGCCACTGCAAGACGCAGTGGATTAGTTTTGTTTTTAATGGCAACACACCGCTGAATGCACAAAAAATGGAAAAGAGGGGGCGGCGTGAGCAGTAGCTCATTATCATTTAAAGAGGCATGCACCAAAACAGGTGGCTGTGAACAGAGCTGTTTTTGACAAGGTAAAAAGAGGGTCGTTTTACATGACTTCACATGGAACATTCACAGACATTTCATGCAGACACTATCCACCTTATTTTTCAATGCGGAAGTAAGCTGTTTTCTGGTAATGTGTTAGACATCCGGTTCATAATCCGCCACAGGGAAATAACGAGAAGAATATCGAAGTGCAGTAAACGGTAAAACAGTTTGCACTACAAACTATTGTGTTCATAATTAAGATAATACATTAAAACAGTATGGGAAGACAAACCAGTTTGCATTATCAAGCAGTAAAACAAGCTTTTTGTGCAGCTAAATATAGCTGGAAGTGGATGAGACCGGAAGCTCGACACAAAAATTGTACAAATGGCTGCACCCACTCTTATGGGAAAAATAAGGTGGATAGAACCATACCAACTTGTGGAAAATAGGTATCCAATGTCCCCGTTAAAAAGAAAAATAGCAGAAAACATTGAGTCATCAGCAGCAATGTTTTTTTTTCTTTATTTAAAGCATGAATCTAATTAAATTTAGCTATCTTTGTGATCAGCAAGATTAAATATATATTCATTATTCTACCAAAATAAGAGGACATCTGAGGAACTCATATTATGGAAGGTTCAAATGCTTACTGATGCTTCGGAAAGGAACACAATGCATTAACTTTTTGAATTTGAAGATCAGGGTAAATTTACCTTATTTTGTCTTTTGTGAAACATGTAAGTAGCTTCTGTAGATTCTAATGGGCAGTACTAAATGAAAAAATATATATATATTTAGACAAAATAAGAAAATCTTCATTCTGTGCAAAAGTTTTCACCCCCCACTCTTAATGCATCGTTTCTCCTTCTGAAGCATCAGTGAGCGTTTGAGCCTTCTGTAATAGTTGCATATGAGTCCCTCATTGTGAAAAGATGGATCTCAAAATCATACCGTCATTGTTGGAAAGGGTTCAAATACACAAAAATGCTGAAAAGCCAAAGACTTTGTTGAACCTGGAGGATTTTTCTGAAGAACAGCGGGCAGTTTAACTATTCAGGACAAACAAGGGACTCATGAACAACTATCACTAAACAAAAAAACACAGCTGTGATCATTCAGGTAACAACACAGCAGGAATGAAGTGTATGTAAACTTTTGTGTGTGTGTGTATATATATATATATATATATATAGATATATATATATATATATATATATATAGATATATATATAGATATATATATATATATATATATATATATATTGTTTTTCAGTAAAAAATAAAAACATGATAAAAAAAAATAAAAACATGATATCATGTTTTTATTTTTTACTGAAAAACAAGATGAAACTAGCTACTGATTTAGAATTTTCTTATGCTGTGGACTTTGACGTTTTCAAAAGAAAAAACAAACAGTTTCCTTTGCTCCTTGCTCTTCACTTGCAGCTTCATGTTTATGTAATGGTAGACTTTTGAACACAGACGTTGTCGCTGTCGTCTTGTGTTCGTAGTCACTTTTTAAGGATCTAACAGTGTGCCTTTGCACCTATCTTTACGGGGAGCCCACTCCTTGAAAAAGCAGCTAAATGTCTCCTGAAACTGAATTGAAATTTCCGCTAGAGCAAAGTGCATGTAACAAAAACTTTTTTCCTCCTTTTTTCGCAATATGGCAGGTCAAATCAAACCCACCTGAATTCCAATTACCGTCTTTTCAAGAGCCCATTATCACAGATATGCACTTACTTTTTCCATCAGCGATTTGATATTTAGAGGCGTTTGCTAAGGCAAGCATTATTATCCTCACTAGGGCCAGAATATTGTAGGGACGTATTTTTGCCTAGCAACTACACAGAATACCCTAGCAACCACATGAGCGACATTTTGCAACGTTTTTCTTTTAAAGATCTAGCAGTCTAACTTATTTAGTGTGATGCCTGTTAAATAAGACTTAGATGATGATCAGATGTCATTTTACAAGATTATACATGAACGTATCCAGATTTTCTTGCATTTGTAAATGTGTTTTTGATATTGAATTTGCATCTAGGGCCTTTATTAGAATTTTTACACCCTATCAAGTCCCTCATTCCCTTCATTCATTCATAAATTCAAGCTTTAGGGCAACACAAACAGCATAATAATCCAAGATGTGCTTTTACGCCAACTTCTGTCATCAATAAAATAAGTTACATATAACCGCTTCCTGTTTTAATCCCCAGTTGTTTACAGTTGAAGTTTGATTAAAAATAAATCAGACGATGATGATGATATAGTTGTGTATCTGTTTGCATTGCCAGGCCTGAGATAGACAGGGAAAAAATGTTGTTTCGTTCTCATTATCATTATCTCGCTCCTCCTGTCTCTTTCTGGGAATCAGATCACGCAGAATTAATCCAATTAGTGTCTCTGTTAATTAGCCTGCTATTCCAAGACTGAGATATAAATTAGAGCTTTCAAATTGTTTGGTGAGATTGTTCTGAACACTAATTAAAATGCAGTGCGAATTATATGAATTGGCAGGACATAAAAGATGAGTTATTTCTTGGCCGAACGAAAGAAAGAAGTTGGGAAAGTAGTCAGATTTAACACACAGCTGCAAGATTTCAAGTACTTCAAGTCACCTATTGAATCAGAAGCTGTCTTTTATGTAGATGAGGCTGTTATAGGTTTATTGATATTTCTGTTATATACAGAAAGGCCATGAGGAGTGTAATGGCTGATAAACGCTGAAATATCTGTAAAGGATACAACATGTAATTATCCAAGTCAATTTATTCTGCTATAACTTTTATATATTGCTGCATAAAACTGGTTTATAAAGGAAATGCGTGCATTTAATGGGGTGAATGACGTCAACAACCACAATGGACTGCTATGTGAAGTGCATTGCATGGACTACTCACACCTATTAGTGAAGTTTATTTGATGCAAATTCACATTTAAATTCAGGCAAATCTTAAGATGGTGGAGCACCAATAAAAATGAAAGTATTGCAGCATAATTGCATCTCTCAGGGAACTGTTTGAAAATACACATATGTAGTGCACACATCTCACACCGCCTTGATGTTGGAGTGTCAATGAAAAATTCAAAAGGCCTTCAAGGCATATAATATCATCTTATGATCCATACCGATGCCCTTAAATGCTCTGAAATGTATTTCAGCAGAAATTCTCAACAATCAGTGAAAGTTAATGAAGTCATCAGAGTGTAATTCATTCATTTACTCTGAGAGCGTGAGTAAAAAAAGCATCATGAAAGTCTCTTTCCTAGCTCTCGAATGTCATTCACATTTGTGCATATTCAAACAGAGGTGAAGGGTATGTTTTTTTTTTCAGTCAATAACTTAATATTTCATTCTGTTTCTCACTTTAATTATACTCTACCATTCAAAAGTTTAAGGTTGAGATGTTTTAAAGGGGTCATCGGATGCAAAGTTGGCAGTGTATGTACACATCTACTCTATAATGATAAAAATCCATGCAGTTGTTTTTAATTAATCTGTAAAAATAATATCCCCTTTTTCAAATCGAGCCATTCTCAGATGCCTGTCACACCGACAGAGGCCGCTCCCACGATAGTTCATTGACATGAGCGTTTTACCTCAGATCAGCTGTAACAGTCCGACCTCTATTGTTTCGATGCCAGAGCAGGGATGTAAGTTAGACAAGAATATCTCTGATTGAGCGATTGAGGTGTTGTGTTGCTGGATGTAATATTGAACATAGTGGTCGTCATTTACTCCCGACACCTGAGCCGCTGGAGATGCAGTGGATTACATTTGTTTGTGAAGGTAATACGCCTCCCGATCTACATATATCCGTCTATGTTCGCGCGAAGCATTCGTGATCCAGCTTCACTTACAGCAGAAGTGAGTATAAGGGTTTTTTATGAATCTTTGCGATCGGCTTTCCTAATAACGTGATAGTTGGCAAGTTTCGCGGCTAAACGCGGCTAAAGTAAACAGGCTTGTCACTCCACAGAGAGAAGAGAGGGGCGGGGCGAGCAGAGCTCATTAACATTGAAAGCAACCTTGAACAGAACAGGATGATTTTTGCAGAGCTGATTTTGGCAAGGTAAAAATGGTGTTGTTTTACACTACCATTGAGAATTTTTAACCAAAGTATATTATATTTTCATTAAGATCCTAAAAAATCATATCAACTTGTGGAAAATGGGCATCCGATGACCCCTTTAAAGGATCAGTTCACTTTCAGAATGAAAATTTCCTGATAATTTAAACTGACCCCTGTGTCATCCAAGACGTTCATGTCTATCTTTCTTCAGTCGAAAAGAAATTGAGGTTTTTGAGGAAAACATTCAACAGGTTGAAGGTCCAAACTGCAGTTTCAATGCAGCTTCAAAGAGCTCTAAACGATCCCAGCCGAGGAAGAAGGGTCTTATCTAGCGAAATGATCTGTCATTTTCTTATAAAAAAATACGAATTTATGTACTTTTTAACCATAAATGCTCATCTTGCACTAGCTCGACTTCACGCATTGCATAATCACGTTGAAAAGGTCACGTGTGACATAGTTGGAAGTACCGACCCAGTGTTTACAAAGCGAACATGCAAAGAAAGTCAAACACCCTTTACAAGAAAAAGGTAAAACAATGCTTTCGAATGATTTTGAAGTTGGAGGAGAAAATAACATTTTTTATATACACTGTGTGCAGAATTATTAGGCATGTTGATATTCTGGTCATATTTTTTTTCCAAACACATTTTACCAATTCCAAACCACATCAGTCTTAATAACTACTATTAATTTTGTATTTAATCATTTGTAAGTGATATATAATTGTCCGTGAAGGCTGGAAGTGAAAAACTCCTTATATTCAGGTGTGCAGAATTATTAGGCATGTTTTCGTTTACAGCTAAAATGAGCCAAAAAAGAGATTTAACCCAGACTGAAAAGTCCAAATTATTAAATGCCCATGAGAAGAATGCAATACTAATGCATTACAAGAATTTGCAAAGTTAAGGCTTGACCATTGGACAGTGAAATGCTTGTTGAGTCTGCATGGTCAGAAAAAACAGGTGGAGAAGAAAAGATGCATGTTAACTGCAAAAGAATTAGGAATTAAGGTGAAGAATTAGGTGTGACACCATCAGGAACCGTTTCCAGTTCTCCAGCGCCACCATTTTCCAGAACTGCAACCTACCTGGAGTCTTCAGAAGTGCAATGTGTCAGGTTCTCAGAGACTTTGCTTGGTAAAAAATCCTAAAAAATGCCCCTGACTTAATAAGAATAACAAGCTGACGTCTTGTGAAGTAAGTTTTGGGAGTTCATGTTTAGTCTCCTATCCTGAAAAGTCTGACTTGCAGAGATGGACTAAAATGAACTCCCAAAACTTATTGCCAGATTTTAGAAGATAAATTCTTGAATCAGAGGTACAAGAGGATGTGATGCTTGTCCTTCAAGAGTCACTCTCAACTTATCTGTCTCTAAAGCATATAAAAAAAACTGTCTTCATGTATTTCACAAGACGTCAGCTTGTTATTCTTATTAAGTCAGGGGCATTTTTTAGGATTTTTTACCAAGCAAAGTCTCTGAGAACCTGACACATTGCACTTCTGAAGACTCCAGGTAGGTTGCAGTTCTGGAAAATGGTGGCGCTGGAGAACTGGAAACGGTTCCTGATGGTGTCACACCTAATTCTTCACCTTAATTCCTAATTCTTTTGCAGTTAACATGCATCTTTTCTTCTCCACCTGTTTTTTCTGACCATGCAGACTCAACAAGCATTTCACTGTCCAATGGTCAAGCCTTAACTTTGCAAATTCTTGTAATGCATTAGTATTGCATTCTTCTCATGGGCATTTAATAATTTGGACTTTTCAGTCTGGGTTAAATCTCTTTTTTGGCTCATTTTAGCTGTAAACGAAAACATGCCTAATAATTCTGCACACCTGAATATAAGGAGTTTTTCACTTCCAGCCTTCACGGACAATTATATATCACTTACAAATGATTAAATACAAAATTAATAGTAGTTATTAAGACTGATGTGGTTTGGAATTGGTAAAATGTGTTTGGAAAAAAAATATGACCAGAATATCAACATGCCTAATAATTCTGCACACAGTGTATAAATAAGATGTGCATGCGTACTCTGTGTAATCCGGGTCAATACAGTTAGGGTAGGTCGAAAAACTCCCATCTCATTTTCTCCAACTCGTCCCACATCGCTGTTGTGTTTCTTTTGTAAAGGGACCTTCTTTGCACGTTCACTTTGTAAACACTGGGTCAGTACTTCTGCAGCGATGTACGATAATTTTGAAGTTGGAGGAGAAAAAAAGAAGGGAGTTTTTTGACCTACCTTTAATGTATTGAACTGGATTACGCAGACTACGCATGCACATCGTAGAGCTAGACAAGACGAGCATTTGAGGTTAAAAAGTATATAAATTGTACATTTTCATAGAAAATAACCTATTGTTACACTATATAAGAACCTTTTTCTTTGGCTGGGATTGTTTTGAGTCATTTGAAGCTGCATTTAAACTGCATTTTGGAAGTTCAAACTCGCAGGCACCATTAAAGTCCACTATGGAGAATATTCCTGAAATGTTTTCCTCAAGAAACATAATTTCTTTACGACCGAAGAAAGAAAGACATGAAGAGCTTGTATAACAAGGGGGTGAGTACATTATCTGTACATTTTTGTTTTGGAAGTGAACTTTTCCCTTTTAATGCATCCTTGCTGAATAAAAGTGTTCTTTTCTTTTCTTTCATAAAAAAATGGAGTAACCCAAAACTTTTGAAATGTCATTTCTGAAAAAAAAAAAGAAAAAATCATCTTTTGTGTTCCGTGGAAGAAAATTATATGGGTTTGGAACAACGTGAGAGTAAATAATGACATACTCTTACTTTAAAGGAATTGTTTGGGCTAAAACTATTCAAACTTCTATGACTTGCTTTCTTCTATGCAGCACAAAATAAGATATTTTAAAGAATTTTTCCACTGTTTTGTCTGCCTAATGAATATTATTACAGTAAGGGTGAGTGAATGATGACAGAATTTTAATTTTGGGTAAACTATCCATGTAAGTCTCATTAATTATCTTGTCATCTCGTCTGATGTTTTTTTCTCAGTCTGCGAAGAGTTGATAGGTTTCCTCTCTGTGTTGCTGGAAATTTGTTGCGTTTGAGAGAGCAAGACACGTCAAAAACTGTCAGCTATCACCTTCCCTCAACACATCTCTCAGTGCGATGCGATGAAAGCTGTTGCATCTTGCAGCTCGTGAGCCACGTCTGAGGTGACCGGTCGTCAGATATGTGTACGGTCCTTAAGGACGGACGAAGTGTTGAAGTGACGGAGACACTGAGCGACTTTTGGAAGACAACAGGGTGGATGTAGTGTCACTGTCACAACTGAAGCCGCCGACAGAGCCAATTGTTTAGTCTGTGACACGGAGAGATTAAATGGTTCAATGAAGATTTGTGGACTGTCAGTTGGACGGACGTGGACGGCGTGCAGGAAATACGGTAGGCCGATAGCTTAGGATGAGAACCGTGCCTTGGTCTTCTCACAAAGGAACCCGGATGCCTAATTAATTAGGAGATCAGAAAGCGGAGGGAATTTGTCTCGGCTTTGCGCAGGTGTTTTAAATCTATTTCAGAGAAGACTGTGACCTGCATTGCTGTGGGGGGCTTATGTCAAAGCAGACTGAATCTGGAGGAGAGATTGAGTATTCCAGGTGAAGTGTCTTTGTGCAGATATCAAACCCCTGCTGGGACAAAAACCGACAGCTGGTTCGGGCACACTGTGCCAGCACTTAACAAATCAGAATAGAGGAGTCTGGCCCAAGGAGAAATCAATAGGGAGGCGAAAAGGGGTAATCCAGCATCCATCTAAGAATCATATTAGCACCGAGACTGTACGACTGGGTGGAAAAAACAAGCGTCTGACTGTCGTCTGTGCTGCCAGCCTAAAAGCATAGGCGCAGAACCCTGAGGAGATACAGTGAAAGCCAGAATAACCCTCAGGATGTGTTTAATTGGCTTCTGACGTTGGAGTAAAAAACAGCATCAGATTGTAGCGTCAATTCATCATTTTGGACTTGGATGGCCATGTTGTCTGAATGCAAATATATGCGGCAGCTGAAAAACTAGTTGCTTTTTCGTCGACGGAAAATTTATGTCAATTAGCAGAGCTCCGAGGAGATTTCTGCACCGTAGCGGAGGGCCAAGAACTTTGGAATGACCTACTTGTCCCCTCATTAATTGGGTAAGAGGAGTAACCTTTCCTTAAAAGAGGAGAACCGTGACTTCTTCTGTCCCAATGGAAAGTGATCTGACCTTAATCTGTCAGATGGAAAAGAGAGCTCCCCCATTCTCTCGTGGTCTCAGTGTTCCTGTTCCAGAGACCTAGGTGCTGGGTTGAAACTGGTCAGGGCATCTCAGGCCATTGCTTGGTCTATTGCTTGGTTTTATTTTATTTTATTTTATTTTATTTTATTTGCATTATTTTTTTGGTCTGTACATTTAGGCATTATTCAGTGACTCTTTCTGTGACTGTCTTTATGAGTGAATCTTTGAGTCATTCGGGCAATGCAGTCACTCCGTTCAAAAGTAACGATTCATTCAGAAATGCAACAAGTTATTGTCAATGAGTGAGTCATTGAATCATTTACTAAACCAATTATTATGAACCTATTATTTTATTTTATTTTATTTTATTACTTTTTTTATGTGCATTATAATTTATTTATCTGTACATTTAGACTTTATCCAGTGACTCTTACTGTGACTGTCTTTATGAGAGAATCATTGAGTCATTCAGGTAACCCAGTCGCTTTTGTTCAAAAGCTAAAACATTGACTGAATCAATTATTTTATTTTATTTTATTTTATTTTGTTTTGTTTTATTTTTTGCATTAGAATTTATTAATCTTGTGCTTGGTCCACTAGCAGTCTACCAATATTTTATTTTATTTTATGATTTATTTATCTGAACAATTAGACTTTATTCAGTGACTCTTACTGTGACTGTCTTTATGAGAGAATCATTGAGTCATTCAGGGAACCCAGTAGTTTCGTTCAAAAGCAAAATCATTCACTTAACCAATTATTATGAATTTATTTTATTTTATTTTATTTTTCTATTTATTGTATTTATGTGCATTATAATTTATTTATCTGTACATTTATTTAATAATTAAGAATTATTTAGTGACTGTTTCTCTGGCTGTCTTTATGAGTAAATCATTACGTCATTCAGGCAACCAAATCACTTTGTTTAAAAGCATTGATTCATTCAGAAACGCAACAAGTTATTGTCAATGAGCGACTCATTGAATCATTCACTGAACCAATTATTATGCACCTATTTATTTTATTTTGTTTTATTTTATTTTAATTTTATATTTTGTGCATTAGAATTTATTTTACTTTACTTTATTTGTATTTATTATTATAATTTATTTATCTTGTGCTTGGTCCACTAGCATTTTACTTTATTTTATTTTATTTGATGTGCATTATAATTTATTTATCTGTACATTTAGCCATTATTCAGTGACTCTTTCTGTGTCTTTAAGAGTTAGTTATTGAGTCATTCAGGCAACCAAATCACTTTGTTCAAAAGCATAAATTCATTCAGGAGCGCAGCAAGTGATTGTCAATGAGCAAGTCATTGAATCGTTCACTGAACCAATTAGTTAAAAAACACTGATACTTTGAGGAAGGAAGGCTGTGCCGTGTTGCTCGGAGATGCTACTTTAATTCAATAGTTGATTTTACTTTGAATTTGTTTGGAACTATTTTTGTTAATAGATATTAATATGTAAAATATTGGTTTGTAAAATATAAGGTATACTGACTCCATACTGACTTCTTTTTTTTTGTTTTTGTAAAAAGTAGTGTGGATAACTAGAGCTTTTGTTGTAAATCAATTTCTGTTTGACAGTGCTTGATTTGTTTAGTTGGTGTGAAAACAGATTTCCGTACTCTGCTGTCCATCAATGACCTACGCCAGTCATACGCAAGCCAAACTCTATCAATGGACTCGTGTCTCAGAATATCATCCGGATGTCATAAAGTCTATTGACAGGGAAAATAAGCGTGACTGAACTCAGTTGGGAGTCGACAGACTTTTAGCGTAGAAGATTAGAGGCAACATCATTCTTGACACTACGATCAGACCCTCAAGCCCAAGGGCAAATCTGATGTGCTGCCATCTTTCAACCTCCGGCATAAAATACTTTAGTTATAACTCAACAGTTGCTTCAAAACGCAAGCCCATTTTTAACTATGCATTTGATTGGCATGAGGTCAGTGCGTTCACAAGATGGCGTTGCGATGGCAACCGTGCACCTTTTGAACCAATCCCATGAGGTTTTTCCTCCTCTCCTCCCACTTTTCACTATCTAGGCTGGAATGAATCTCAGCGCGAGCAGTGCTGATGATAAAATTATAGTGGTTAGTTAAATTTCGTACCTTCTTGTACTAAGAGTATTCAGGTTGCCATAGCAAAGTCTGTTTAATTTGACTAGAAAAGCAGGTCCCAAAATTGGAGTGATTAGCTTCAGGCACCCCATAACTGCTCTTCAGAAATTATAATAACATATTGCTGTGTACATTTGTCCTTGCAGGAAGCTGAAAAATGCAGATTAAAATGACAGTTTTCCTTAGTAAGGTTAACGATAGATAGCTTAAAGAGAAACACAATTGTTTTTACTGCTCTTAAGAGTCCCATTCAGACAAATAGCTGTTTACCGCAACCCTCCACATGTCACAGATTATTATTCATATACTGTGTGGGAGACTTAATTTGATGCGCAGAGCATTAACCATTAGGAGGCAATTTACATACACCACTATGACATGGACTCTGATGCGTCTGCCACCACTGGTAATGAAACCATTCATCAGTTTAGCGCTGCATGTTTGCAGAACATGTGTGCTCATATTTCTCTGTCTTAGACCAACACAGATGGCTGATGAGTATCAAATGATAGCGCAACGACTTTACGAGAAGAGGGATTTATGTACAGAAAAAGTTTGCATTGCATTTGTGTTTTGCTAATTCAGATTTACATTGCAAATGTGTACTTTCCCTCAACTGCTAGACAGAGATGAGTCAATGTTTAGTCAACAGAGGAATAATTGAATTCTGCCCCGGTGTGTGACATGATGCACTCCGTATAAAATAGCCTTTTGCAAATTCGTTTTTTGTTTTTTTACAGTTTAAATGATTAGGCATGCTATTTTTATTTATTAGGAGGCCTCATGTTAACCGAGAAGACCACTTGAAACACTTTCGCTTTTAAAAAGTAATTTGCCACACTGCAGGACCTTTTAAAATGACCTAGTGAAGGAAAAATGTGATTAAGTGTGAAGAAATGCTGTAAAATATATACTCTCCATTGCATATTAATATAAACCATAAACTAAAATCTCACTCTCATGTCATTGCAAACCTGTAAGAACAGCAGTGCAACTGAAACATTCAAGGCCTGGAAAAGTAGCAAGGATATTGATAAAATGGTTCAACTGTAATGTTATGAAGCTATTAGAATACTTTTTGTGCTCCGAGAAAACAAAAATAACTATTTTAATGAAGTCCTTACGATTTTTCTGGACCTTGATTGTGTCAGTTGCATTGCTGTGTATGCAGGGTCAGAAAGCTCTCGGATTTCATCAAAAAATATCTTAATTCGTGCTAGAAAGATGAACGAAGGTCTAACAAGTTTGGAACGACAAGAGGGTGATTAATTAATGACAGAATTTTCATTTTTTTGGTAAACCAACCCTTTAAATTAATGGCGCTACATACAGTGCTTTGCAGAAGTATTCATACCCCTTTTTTCATGTTTTGTTATGTTGCTGCCTTATGTTAAACTGTTTTAATTCACTTCTTTCCCCCACATCAATTTACACTCCATGCAAAATAATGACAAAGCAAAAACAGAATTGTCACAACTTCATACATTTATTTAAAAATAAATAAATAAAAAAACTGAAGTAAGTACATTGCATAAGTATTCATACCCTTAACTCAGTACTTAGTTAAAGCACCGTTACAGACTCAAGTCTTTTTGGGTATGATGCAACAAGATTTGCACATCAACATTTGGCAAATATCTGTCATTCTTTGCCTCACCTCTTCACCTCTCAAGCTCTGGGTTTTGGGATGGTACTCTGCAAGTGATGAGCAGTGCCTGGCTTCCTTCAAGCATGCTGCTTGGAATTGAGGTTCGTCAGACCAGAGAATCTTGTTTCTCACAATCTGATGGTCCTTTAGGTGCTTTTTTGCAAATTCCAAGTGTGTTTTCATGTGTCTAAACTTGAGGATAGGATTGAGTCTTGCCACAAAACCATAAAGCCCAGATCAGTGAAGTGTAGCAGTGATGTTTGTCCTTCTGTAAGTTTCTCCCATCTGCATATATGATCATGGAGCTCAACTAGAGTGACCATCAGCTTCTTAGGCACCACTCTAGCCAAGGTCCTTCTCCATCAATTGCTCAGTTTGGGCAGGAGGCCAGCCCTAGGAAGAGTCGTACTTTTTCCATTTAGGGTAATGGAGACTACATTCTTCTGTGAACCTTCTATGCAGCAGAATTTTTTCTGAACTCTTCCCCAGATGTGTGGCTTGATGCAATCCGTGTGTTTGAGCGCTACAAGTTTTTTTTTTTTCCCTCAGGGCTTGGTTTTTGCTCTGATATGCATTTTTAGCTCTTAGATCTTTTATTAAGACGTGTGTGCCTTTCCAAATCATACCCATTCAATTGAATTTGCCACAGGTTAACCTGAAGTGAAGTCACATCCACAAGCAGTATTAAAGCTCAACAGTCAACAGTCCCAGATATATGACTACTTATGCAATGGAATCATTTAAGTTTTTTATTTTTAATAAATTTGCAAAGGTGTTAAAACCCTATTTTTTGCTTTGCCGTTAAGGTGTATAAAACGGAGATTGATGTGGGAAAAAAAGTTATTTAAAGCAGTTTAACACAAGGCAGCAACATAACAAAATGTGGGGTATGAATACTTTTGCAAGGCAGTGTACATACTTAAAATGTATAACTTCAGTGCTTTTGCCAGTGTGTAAATGTGATGCAAATGTAAAGTTTCTTGTTTGTTCTTCCATTTTCTTTCACAGGCATCTACGGACCACGAAGATGGGTTTCCGCTTATCCAGAATGCGGGGAAAGGAATCAGTCTCCGGTGGACATCCCAGATCAAGACACCCAGGTCTCTCCGGAGTACCAGGAGCTCACCTTGGATGGCTTTGAAACCAAGTCATCAAACAGGACCACCATGAAGAACACAGGCAAAACAGGTTTGCCAAAGAACGAAAAATTCATTTAATAATACTCGTCTGCTCTCGTTTTGGAACTTTGACCATAATTGCACCCTTAGCTTAAGGCTACTTATATGTTTAAAATATTTCCAAATAATTGCACTATAAGAAACAGAATTTGCAAGCGTCTCATCATGACAGACAGTTGCATCAGGTCTGAGGGAGTTCGAAAGTCAAAGCCCAGGCACATAACAGACATGCTCACCACCCTCACAAAGTTCCTGTAAGATCTGTTATGATGCCTTGCGGGCGTGGAAATCTGAGCAGCGTTAATTATAGCTATTTTTTGAAGACTTAAATTTCAAACTTAAAGGTTTAAGGATTTTTAAAATGTTTTTAAGAAGCCTATTACACTGGCCAAGGTATTTATTTGATAGAAATACAGAAATACCGTAAAAGCATACATTTTCTGATATTTTATTACAATTTGAAGTAACCATCTTCTATTTCAATATATTTTAGAATGTAATTTGTACCTTTGATGCAAAGCTGAATTTTTTTTAGCATCATAACTCCAGTCCTCAGTGTCAAATGATCCTTCACAAATCATTCTAATATACTTACAGTTGAAGTCAAATGTTTACATCCCCCTTTCAGAATCTGCAAAGTATTAATTATTTTACCAAAATAAGAGGGATCATACAAAATGCATGTTATTGTTTGTTTAGTATTAACCTGAGTAAGATATTTCACATAAAAGATGTTAACATATAGTCCACAAGAGAAAATAATAGTTGAATTTATAAAAATGACCCCATTCAAAAGTTCACATACACTTGATTCTCAATACTGTGCTCTTACCTGAATAATCCACAGCTGTGTTTTTTTTTTGTTTGTTTGTTTGTTTAGTGATAGTTGTTCGTGAGTCCCTTCCTTAATAGCACATGTACATCTCGGAGACGTCTATTTGACGTCTGCATTTACATCTGCAAGACGTAGTTTGCTCATCTTCAATATGTCTATTGGACGTTTCCTATCAGATGTCAAAAAGATGTCTATTAGATATCTTTAAGATGTTTATGATTTGGAATGTATGTAAAGCTGACATCTTACAGATGTCTGCCAGACGTTTGTACACAGCAGATGCTTTCCAGATCAAGAGATCTTTAACAGACGTCTTGCAGACGTATGTGTGCTATCTGGGTTGTTTGTCCTGAACTGTTAAACTGCCCGCTGTTCTTCAGAAAAATCATTCAGACGAACAAATTCTTTAGTTTTCCAGCATTTTTTGTATTTGAACCCTTTCCAACAATGACTATATCATTTTGAGATCCATCTTTTCACACTGAGGACAACTGAGGGACTCATATGCAACTATTACTGAAGGTTCAAATGCTCACTGATGCTCCAGAAGGAAAAAACATGCATTAAGAGCCAGGGGGGTTAAAACTTTTGAACAGAATGGAAATGTTTATGTTTTTCTTATTTTGCCTAAATATCATATTTTTTCATTTAGTACTGCCCTTTAGAAGCTACAGAAGATAGTTACATGTTTTCCAGAAGAAAAAATAAGTTTTAGTTTTTCCTTTTGGAGCATCAGCGAGCGTTTGAACCTTCTGTAATAGTTGCATATGAGTCCCTCAGTTGTCCTTATTGTGAAAAGGTGGATCTCATATCATACAGTCATTGTTGGAAAGGGTTCAAATACACAAAAATGCTGGAAAACCAAAAAATCTGTGGAACCTGAAGGATTTTTCTGCAGAACAGTGGCCAGTTTAACTGTTTAGGACAAACAAGGGACTCATGAACAACTATCCCAAAACAAAAAAAACACACAGCTGTGGATCATTCAGGTAAGAACACAGTATTAAGAATCAAGGGGATGTAAACGTTTGAACAGGGTTGTCAAACAGTTGTCCTTAATGTTTTTGTGAAAATCTTGATGCATTTGCATGATCTGTATAAGAATAGAAAGTTCAGTGGCATTTGATTGAAATAGATTATTTTTCTAACAATGTAAAAGTTTTTACTGTCACTTTTGGTTAGTTTAATGCAACATTACTGAATATAAGTATTTATTTCTTTCAAAAAATAAAAAATCTTACTGACCTTTAACTTTAATGTTAGTGTGAGTGCATATGAATAATTTGACTGAAATCTATACATATAATGTTATATATTATTATTATTATTATTATTATTATTATTGTAAGAAAAAAAATAACATTTTCATTTGTAGGAAAATGATCCACTTTGGCCTACAAACCTAAATCTAGCCCAGGATGATGGCGTGACAGCATACTTTGCGCATTTCAAATGTTGCTTTCTCTTTGTTTTAATTAGCAGTGATTTTGAGAATGGCACACTGTAGAGCGCTATATTTACTCTGGAGAAGGTTTTTGGGAACGCACGCCAGGACTATAAACGCGCTGTGGCATAATTACCATAGGAGCTTTTTCTGCTGTTTACAGAGCACAGTGTTAGATCCTTTAAAACCCCAGCATCGCGAGCGTCTCTTGAGTACCACGAGTCTTTAGCTCAGTGTGTGCATACAGCGATATGTGTGTATTCACCAAAAGATCCCATCTCTCCACAAACATTCCTCATATCTGCCTAAATCAGTTTGTTTGTTCTCACCCCAACACTTTAGTTTACTTAAGAATTAAACAGAGATCTCCACATGAGAGCTTTTCTGATGTGAGATGCTCTTGAGTGGGTCCTTGTAGTTCTAATGGAATATGTGGCAGAGCTCTGAATTTTTTTGTCCAGTTTAACATGATGTGACAAAGTGTTTTATGAAACGAAAACCAATTAAAATAGCAATTTAAACTGGTTAAAAAGTGAAATATGTAATTGTGTTGTAATTGTAATTTTTTTCTCCTATCCAAGCCTAAAATGCAGAGACAATTTGTTTGTTCAATGCTTCTAATGTACTATAATGTTAAAGTTTTCTTGATCTGCCTGTGAAAACTGTTCATGTTCTAATTTATAAACAAATAGGGTTAGTAATGCATAGGGTTTATTGCAAATGATGCTCCAAATGTCCAGAATGTTTTAAAACAGCATTGAATTTGACAAAGTATATTAACTGGCCAAGGAAAAAACCAAGCTGTATGAAGTAGTTATCCTGTTTCTGAGTCTACCCAGCAGAAAAATGGAAAACATTTCAATTTGTTTACCAATCCAGGCTTTAAAGAGTCAGGAGGTCAACTCTTAATGTGGTATAATGTGACGGTCTGTGCCAGAAGAGCCCATGGAGCTCATTTTGATGTGTCTGCTCTGGCCTGCAAAGTGCATATTCAGTTTCTTCTGCATCATTATTTGTTTTAAAGGTCCTTTGTCAACATACAAAAAGATAAAATTCCCCTGGAGCATTATACAGTCTGAAGAAGAGTGGGATATTAAAATGTGTATATACATCTGCTTGCATTATCTTTTGTTAAAATACACAGCTTAAAAAGTACATACTACAATTTACATACTACAGCTAATTAAATTTAAAATGAATTCAAAAGTTTACATACACCTTGCAGAATCTGCAAAATGTTAATTATTTTTTCAAAATAAGACGGATCATACAAAATAGTATGTAGTAGATGTCTCACTGAGGCTTCAGAAGGAAAAACAATGCATTAGAGCCAGGGGGTAAAAACTTTTTGAATTCAAAGATCAGGGTAAATTTAATTCATTTTGTCTTCTGGGGAACATATAAATGAAAAAAAAAAAAAAAAAAAAAAAAATATATATATATATATATATATATGTATATATATATATAGCTGTAGTATGTAAATATAGCTGTAGTATGTATATATAGCTGTAGTATGTATATATATATATATATATAGGCAAAATAAGAAAAATGTACACAAAATCATTCCGTTCAAAAGTTTTCACCCCCCGGCTCTAAATGCATCGTTTTCCTTGTGGAGCATCAATGAGCGTTTGAACCTTCTGTAATAGTTGCATATGAGTCCCTCAGTTGTCCTTGGTGTAAAAAGATGGATCACAAAATCATACAGTCATTGTTGGAAAGGGTTCAAATACACAAAAAATGCTGAAAAACCAAAGAATTTTTGGGCCCTGAAGGACTTTTCTGTAGAATAGCGGGCACTTTAACTATTCAGGACAAACAAGGTAAGCATTAAACAACTATCACTAAACAAAAAAAAATAAATAAATAAAAACACAGCTATGGATCATTCAGGGAACAGCACAGAATTAAGAATAAAGTGAATGCAAACTTTTGAACAGGGTAATTTTTATAAAAAATCAACTATTATTTTCTCTTGTGGGCTACATGTAAACGTCTTTTATGTGAAATATCTTATTCGGATCAGTACTAAATAAAAAATAACATGCATTTTGTATGCTCCCTCTTATTTTGGTAAAATAATTGTATTTTGCAGATTCTCCAACATGTTTGTAAACTTTTGACTTTAACTGTGTATGTATTTCTAAAAGTATTTAACTCTCTGCTCTTCTTTTTTCATTCCAGTGTCCATTGCTCTGAAGAATGATTACTTTGTGAGAGGGGCCGGCCTACCCGGACGTTTCAAAGCAGAGAAGGTGGAGTTTCACTGGGGCAGCACCAATGGGTCAGCTGGTTCTGAGCACAGCATCAATGGAAAGAAGTTTCCAGTAGAGGTGAGTGTGTCACAGTATGTCCATAAGTACGTCAACTACAATAAAAAAAAACAGTGTATTTCGGTGTGTTGGTGCCATTAGTGCAGCTCTGGAAACCTAGTCAAAATGTCAAATCTTTCGTAGAAAAAGAAAAGGTTTGTGTCTGGTGCCAAAAGGCCTAAAGGAATCAATTGTTTCTTTACAAAATCCTGTTCACAACAGTCCTTGTGAACAGTCATTAAACCACCCACTTTCACATTTAAAAAATCTCATTAGGAATGGATTTTAGACGAGGAGGATAACGTTACTAAATGAGTTTCTTCAATAAAGTTCAAGGATTCCACCTTGACTTGAGTAGGTTGAAAGTGGTGTACTAATCTGCACTAATTGAAGAACCTCTCAATGAAACTGGGATCGATGCATTTTATTGACTTGATGGTGCGGTCGCTACATTTCACAGAAGAGCAAGGATATTTGGCTTCCTTCTTGCCTCAGGGTGTTATCTTTATAAAATTATTTGAGTCTTTTTTTTTGGTCTTCTTCACCAGTTCATCATGGTGTGTAAGTAAGCAGAATTTCAATTACTGTAATAGCTATTTTATATATTTTTATAATCATTTTTTAATATTGCTAATAATGAAGCACCTTTTTTTATATATAAATATATATAAATTAATAATATATAAATTAAAATACATATATATATATATATATATATAAATTGTCTATCTATCTGTCTATCTATCGATCTGTGTTTTATACATTTTGTGGAAAAGAATGAGAAATGAAATACCGAGCCCCAGTGCTCATCTCGGTCAACAATGATGAAAAGCTTTAAATCTTTAATTAAGTGTAATTCCTTTTTGTGCCTTACAGGTTATTTTTACTTGCTTTTAACAACCTTACAGTTCAAAAAGTGTCTATTTTGCCTTGCACATATTTTTTCACAAGATTAATTTTAGCTCTTGATTGTAAACCTTCACCATTCGCCCCTTGAAATATTGGATGCACATTCAGGTTCGAGAGCTGTTCGAGATAAAGTTGGGCGCATGAATCGCTGTACAATCGCTGTACATGCATTAAGAGCCAGGGGTGAAAACTTTTGAACAGAATATACATTTTTCTTATTTTGCCTAAATATCATATTTTTTCAGTTAGTACTTCACTTCAGAGGCTACAGAAGATAGTTACATGTTTCCCAAAAGACAAAATAAGGTAAATTTACCCTGATTTTCAAATTCAAAAAGTTTTCACCCCCCGGCTCTTAATACATGGTTTTGCATTCTGGAGCATCAGTGAGCGAGGTTTTTTTTTTTTCTTTTTTTCTTTTTTTTGGTCTGGATGATGGTAAAACGAGTGAACAAATCCATATACCTACTATAAATTCATATCTGGGGACCAGAGTGTTAGTATGCAGCTACATAGAAAGTGCTAAAAACCAACCATAATACCTTAGCAACCAGATAACAACATTATAGCATCTTTTACAGGCCAATACTAAACCTGTCACCTGTTTTTAATGCAGTTTGGGTCATATACTTTACAATGCGTGTACAATCATTGTTCATTTTGAAATTTTTGAGAAAATGGTGCAAAGCCAGAGAATTCAGAATGGACGCACCACTGCATTCAAGTTAAATATCGTTATGCAGTCACACATTATACACTCGAGCAAGTCGAGTGTATGCTGGCCTTTTTTAGTTTGTGCACATGGTTTCTGTCCCATTTTGATTCATTAACTAAACGTGTTTGTGCTGTGCTTTACTTTCGGTCACCATAAAGTCTGTATTGGCTCTTGGAGGAAGCTAATTGGCTAATGAGGTTTAGTGATAAATGAGTAATATATTTCCCCCTGTGAAGACACAATAAATGGACACCATTAAAGTCAGTGATTTAAAAGAGGCCTGAAGGAGACTGATTGGTTTTCATTAAAGACTTTAACTTTGTTCTTTCTTCTCTTTATTAGCGCTTTAATTCATTGTCCACCCCTTCTGACATTGTCTGGTCTTAATTACTTTGTTTGGAGGTTAGTTTTCCGTTGCCTAGCTTTTGCCTGAAATGCCCTGGGTTCCTTTGACATGTCTGTTGCCTTGCCAAGGGCGTACCGGTCTGCCTCACAGAAATAGCTCTTTATTTAATTCCATTTCATTTCGGTGTTCGAACAAGGTCAGAATATGCTCAGAGTAGAAATGAATCCTAAATTCTTGAGCCAAACCCTACTGGCGTTTATCCATGATCTAGCAGTTTTTCTTTTCTGCCAATACAGTGTCTACACAACAACAATTTAGAGGATGGGAAAGCGAAATCATTTGTATTCATCAGTCTAAGTTTGTTGGAAATTAGCTGCCACCGAGGTCAGACGACCTGGGCTGGCTCCACCTCTCTGGCAGCACTTTCTCATTAGACGAATCGACTTCGCTCCATAAATCCCATTTTACACAGAAATACAATTGATGTGTATCCGTACACCGCCGGATAGCTGCTAAGCATTATCTAGCGATTTAAAACCCAAATGCACTGAAGCCGGAGACTGAGAAGAGTTGCATCCAATTATCTCTCGACGACTTCTGTTGACCTCTGGCTCAAATCTGGCACAGTAAATTAAACTACAACAGCAATGATGTTAATTTTATTTTTTGCCCTTTTTGCCACTTTTATTACTGTTGCTTGCCAAGGCAAGCATCAGCATTAGTATATAAATGAACTTTTAACCCAAAGTATCAAACTTTGGCACATACTGTTTGCATTAAGGATGTTAACCCTCTAAAGCCTGACGTGAAATGATAGTCAGAAAGATTTTTTGACAACAGTTTATTGTAACTTTAGATAAAATATATTTAAAATTAAAAAAAAAAAAAAAATGTGCACATGGATTTCGCATCACATTTGATACATCAGGCTTTTGTGGCTCATATAGTAAAATATATACAGTTGAGGTCAAAATCTGTCAGAATCTGCAAAAAGTTAATTATTTTACCAAAATAAGAGGAATCATACAAAATGCATGTTATTGTTTGTTTATTTATTGTCCTGACCTGAATAAGATATTTCACATAAAAAAAAGGCCATGAGAGAAAATAATAGTTGAATTTATAAAAATGAACCGATTCAAAAGTTTACATCCCCTTGATTCCTAATACTGCGTTGTTACCTGAATGACCCACAGCTGTGTTTTTTTGTTTAGTGATATTTGTTCATGAGTCCCTTGTTTGTCCTGAACAGTTAAAGTGCCTGTTTTTCAGACAAAATCCTTTGGGTCCCACAAATTCTTTGGTTTTCCAGCATTTTTGTGTATTTGAACCCTTTCCAACAATGACTGTATGATTTTGAGATCCATCTTTTCACACTGAGGGCAACTGAGGGACTCATATGCAACTATTACAGAAGTTTCAAACGCTCACGGATGCTTCAGAAGAAAAAACCATGCATTAAGAGCCGGGGGTGAAAACTTTTGAACAGAATATACATTTTTCTTATTTTGCCTAAATATCATATTTTTTCAGTTAGTACTTCACTTCAGAGGCTACAGAAGATAGTTACATGTTTCCCAAAAGGCAAAATAAGGTAAATTTACCCTGATTTTCAAATTCAAAAAGTTTTCACCCCCCTGGCTCTTAATACATGGTTTTGCCTTCTGGAGCATCAGTGAGCGAGGTTTTTTTTTTTTCTTTTTTTTGGTCTGGATGATGGTAAAATGAGTGAACAAATCCATATACCTACTATAAATTCATATCTGGGGACCAGAGTGTTAGTATGCAACTACATAGAAAGTGCTAAAAACCAACCATAATACCTTAGCAACCAGATAACAACATTATAGCATCTTTTACAGGCCAATACTAAACCTGTCACCTGTTTTTAATGCAGTTTGGGTCATATACTTTACAATGTGTGTTTCACCATAGCAAATTTGTCTTGTGAAGCATCTAAAAGGTTGAGTTTGCTTGGAAACAAAGCCTCTGCTTTTTTTTCTTTAAAACAAATTTTCCTATCCTGAAATGTAGGATTATACGGTTAGCCGCATTTTATCCTTTGCATTTAGCATTGTTTTCTCTTTTCCTGTCCGCAGCCTTATCAAAACAGACTCCCGCCCCATCAGTTGAGAAGCACTGGTCTAACAAAACGAGAACTTGCTATTTTTCGTGCATGCATCATTAAGTGACCAGGGAAATGTGCTAAAGCGAAGTCTACAATGTAAAATGAAGAGAGAACAACATCGGCAGGCAAATAATGTCGGCGCGCGAAAGGCTGCCAGAGAATAAGCTCAATTGGAACGTGATTGTCATAGCGAGGCTTAATCTTATTCCCTGCATTTCAACGATCTCTTTCACGATTGCTCAGCTGCTGTGAGCTTTGACATGCCATTCATCCCGCTTTCCTTTCTCCCCCTCTCTCTCTTTGTACGGTCGTCCCTGTTTTTTCCGTAATAGTAGACTTAGCATTTATTTGACACGTGGCACTTTGTGCGTTTGTTCAGAGACAATGTTTAAGGCAACAAAGACACGTTGTTTATTGCGCCGCGCCGAGGGGATTTGCTTCTGAGGTTCGCTTTCTTCCTAAATCCGTCCTCAGAGAGAAAGCGTATAATCCTTAGTTGTCTCAGATGTCAAAATGTGGAGTGATGAGAGAAGTAGGATATGACAGATATGCCGTTATTGTGCGTCTGAAGATGATGAGAGGAATATCAATTCGTGAGGATTTGACAGCGTACTGTACCAATTTCGATACCACAATGCATTGTGTTTACCAAACAGGAAAGTCAAAGCTGAACATTAGTGTGAGCCGTTTCATACCCTGTCAAATAAGAATGCGGTTATAAAGCCATGTTCTCATCTCTTTGCTTTATAGATGCAGATTTATTTCTACAATCCAGATGATTTTGACAGTCTGAGCACCGCGATAAAGGAAAGACGAATCATCGCCGCCATGGCTGTCTTCTTTCAGGTGAAGATCTTCTTTGATTTTTTTTGGGATTTTTCAGTGTTTACCAGCCTGTGAAATAGGGCTCTATAGCTCATGGTAACAGAGACAGAGAGAAAGAGACTAAAAACATCAGATAGATTTGGTTTGGGCCCATGTAGCCCCAGGGTCTATTTTCACCATTAGCAACAGGTAGACGAAAGCGCAGACATCTTCTGCTGCCCTCTAGCCATCTTCTCACAGTATCATAGAATAAACCTGCTTCGTGCTTCTGTTTCAAAGAATAATGAGAGTCCATGGGGCAAGGCATTGCAATAGGATAAAGTTAAAGTACGACTAAACTGCTTCAGAAGTGTAGCTTCAAGACTTTGTGAGTGACTAGCATGATGAAGTAGCCTGCTAACCTTGACTGTTCGAAGGTTCACGCAATCTTTATTCATTTGTGAACATGTAAGCGGTGACATGACGTAACCCAGAGGTCTAGATTTGGCTGGTTAGCATGGCCTCTTCTGGTAGATGTGGTTAGCCATGTATTCTGATGAAAAATTATTTTAATAAAATTCTTATATAACGCTAATAGTGCACTATACTTTTTTTTTAGAGGATAAATGTCTGATTATGCAGGCCCAGATGGAAAATCAAAATAAAGTCTGTAGATTTTTGTGGAAAATCTACAGACTTTAGTTTGATTTTCCATCTGGGCCTGTATAATCAGACATTTATCCTCTAGAAAAGTAGTCTGACCACTGAAAGGATGATTTGGACAACTTTCCAGCTAATACAACACACATTTTACTGTTCAAAAAGTTTGGGGTTGGTAAGATTTTTTTGTTTTTGGAAGTCTCTTTTGCTTACCAAGATTGCATTTAATTGATCAAAAATACAGTAAAACAGTGCTACTGTGAGATATTATTACAACTGTTTTCTATTTTAATATGTTTAACAATTTTATTTATTCCTGTGATGGCCAATTTAAATTTTCATCATCTTTAATTTTCATATGAACCTTCAGAAATCAGTCTGTTTTGCTGATGTGATGCTCTAAAACATTTATTATTATTGTCAGTCAGGATGCACCATATTATCGGACTGATATTGGAATCGCCTTTCAATGTAAATATCGGCATCGGCCCGATATGAAAAAATTATGCCGATATGACTAGCTGAAGTTTTAATTCCGTAGGTGGCGCTGTTGGTCTACTTCTAATAAAATGAAAGTAAAATACACAAATAACATGTAGACAACAATTTTCTGATTAAATAAAGCAGTAACTGATGTCATAAAATCATGAGTATGTTTTGATTTAAAGGTCAGAAGACCCATGAATTAAAAAAAAAAAAAAATCACAAATAGGACACTTGTAAAATAAATAATTTTATATATTCTGATTTATTCATTAATGTTTAATATGTTATTTTTTTTAACAAATTATGCGCTTTAAAAGATTTTCAGAATTTATTATTTTATTACTCTTTTGCTTTAGACTATCTGCAAATGTTGACTCTTATAATAAAATGTTAAGGTTACCACTGCATCTTTCTAAGGAAAAAAAGAGCAGCGATTTATTTATAGTTATTTTCAAAGCTTCAGTGTACTGCCATTATAAAACAACTTCGGTATTGTTTATTTAATTCTAACAAATAAGTTCTCGTTAAAAAATTAACCAAAATGAAAAATAATTTTCTCACAGGAGAGACTTAGTGCTGTTTCCAAACAAAAGGAAATATATCTGTATCTGTATATCTGTAAAATGAGTTGCAAAATGAGTTCAAATTAACAGCATTTATATGAAATAGCAATCTTTTGCCACAATTTAATGTGAATAAAGTATTCATTTCTTTCAAAATATATATTTTGCTAACCCCAAACCTTTGAACGGTAGAGTAGAAAAATTTCATATAACTGCTTAGGATAGTTCTCCCAGAAATAACAATTCTGTCTTTAATTACTTGTCCCAAACCGGTAAAATCTTCATTCATCTTTGCACATAAATTAAGATATTTTTGATGAAATCTGAGAGTTTTCTGACCCTGCATAGACCACAAGACAACTGACATGTTCAAGGACCAGAAAAGTAGTAGGAAGTAGTGTCGAAGACTGGCACGGAAGAGAAGAAATTGTTGAATAAAGGTGTTATTTTTATTTTCTTTGCGCACAAAAATGTCAGTAGCTTCATAAAATTAAGGTTGAACCACTGTCACATGGACTATTTTAACAATATCCTTACTACCTTTCTGAACCTTGAACGTGGTAGTTGCATTGCTGTCTATGCAGGGTGAGATAGCTCTCGGATTTCATCAAAAATATCTTAATTTGTGTTTTGAAGATAAACGAAGGTCTTACAGATTTGGAATGATATGAGGGTGAATAATTAATGACTGAATTTTCATTTTTGGGCGAGCTATCACTAAAATGCAAATGCTTAATATTTCTGCTTTTGCAGAAAGCGTTCTGAAATGCCCTGCTTCATTGACCTCCATTATAATTGCATTATGTTTCCAAGAGTCAAAGTTTTGAAATGGCAATTCTTTGTTGTTTCGTTTGAAGGACGAGTTGACACAAAGCAAAAACATATACCATTATGCTCCTACCAGCATTGTCTCCTGTTTATTTTTACTTCTCCTTCCAACTGTGACAAATGTTCTTATTGAGGGTGAAAATGGCACATTTTCCATGGTTTTCTTAATGAGTCGAGCCAAAAAGGAAGATTTGTGGTGCACAGCCTCAGTATTCAGAGATGTCATATAAATGTATAGAGAAAAACAGGCTTAACAGGTCAGTGTGATGATCCGTGGAAATAACATAAGCTTTTTTGCAGCGCGGCACCGCATTCATTCTCCTTCATTCACAACATGCTTCGCACACTCACATACTGTAGGTTTTTACACACCTTAACTAATGTGACAGGCCTATTCTTCACACTGAAAGTAGAACGCAGGTGCATCCTATGTTTATCCATTGTCAAATGGTGAAAGAATAACCTACGTCGGCGGACTTAAACTCTTTCGCCCACATGTGACAACGTTATGGCTTACCGCTATTAGTGTTTAGACGAATGGTGTCATGTGGAGTGTGACATGTCCGTTCCTGGGGGTTTTATATAGTTAATCGATGTGGAGCTCCTGTATTGGTGGCTCCCTTGGGCTCTTTTATTGCCACCTAGTTCAACCAAATGAATCCTCAGAGAGCACAAGTGAGTATATTTCATCTCTGACCTGAATGAGCTTCTCCATCAACCTGAATAAAAGGTGCTTATGTCAGCGTGCTCTAGTTTTTAATGTTGCGTAAGCAGAGAACATGGAAAAACTTATGTTCGATAATAGCAGGATTTAAATGCAGCTCATCTTTTTTGTGTTACTTCAGAGACGTACATAGAGAAACTGAATAATCGCTGACTTTATGTCATTTTTCTGCATATTTTTCTTCTAGGTGGCGAAGAAAGACAATATCGCAGCTGAGCCCATCATAACGGGTCTCAAACGGGTAGTCCATCATGGTAAATGTTGCCATTTAAACAGCTTTCACAATGTGCAATTATAATAAAATGAAATAAAAACAAATAAATGTAATAAGTAATAAAAACAGCACACCTTAGTACAAAAGATGTTCTTTTTTTTTTATCTAGAACTATTTTTGCTGTATATACAGTTCCTATGTTGGTTATATATGGCTCTTTGGAGATTAAAAAGGTCATCTTCTTCAGAACAACATACTGGTTCTAATAGAGGAAAAGTGAAACTTTTTTAGATTCTTTGATAAGAATAGACCGTTTTTGGTTCTAAAAGAATCATAAATTTCAAAAGGTTCTTTTTTGGGATCAAGAACATGGACTTCATATCATCTGGATATGTACACAATTTTAATTTTGAATTTTCTCTTTTAAATAAAAGAACTTCTGTTAAAATAAACACTATTCTTCAAAAGTTTGGGGTCAGTAAGATTTTTATGTTTTTATTTATTTTAAATTTTTTTTAAATGACTGCAAAAACAATAATATTGTGAATTTTTGAAATATAATTTTTTTTTTTAAATCTGGATTTTTATTGAATAACCAGTTCAAAAGAATTGCATTTATTTGAAAAGGGATTTTTTTTTTTTTTTTCTAAAAGAACCATCATTTTCAAAAGGTTCTTTTTTGGAATCAAGAACATATACTTCATATCATGAGAATCTAAATTTTAAATTAGAATTTTCTTTTTTAAATAAAAGAACTTCTGTGAAAACATACTCTAAAGGTTTGGGGTCAGTAAGATTTTAAAAAAAGGAGGGGGGGGGTTCTTTTTGAAAAATGACTGCAAAAACTATAATATTGTGAAGTATTATTGCAATTTATTATTTATTATTGTACTTTTTTCCAGGATTTTTTTAAATCAATAACCAGTTCAAAAGATCTGCATTTATTTGAAAGGGATTTTTTTTTTTTTTTTTTTGGTAAAGTTATAAAGGTCTTTACTGTCACTTCTGAGCAATTCAATGCGTTTTTGCAGAATAAAAACATTAATTTCTTTCAAAACAATCTTACTGGTCAAAGACCTTTCAACCACATCTGTTTTCAGAAACTTGGCCCACCAAGTTGAAGTCTTGGAAATAAATTGAAAGCTGGGCAGATGCTTTTATTTATAAATACCAGAGGAACTAACAAAAAGATAATAAAATGTCACCAAAACTTGCGTTCAGGCCACATGTGCTGCCTTATAGTTCTTCAGTCGGGCTTCATAAGATCTCCTACAGTCTTGGTGTGTTTATACTGTCTTTTATTTAACAGAGAAGGAAACAAACCTGGGTTCATTTATACTGAAGGATCTGTTGCCATCATCTTTGGGAAGTTATTACCGCTACACCGGCTCGCTCACGACACCTCCCTGCAGTAAAGTCGTGGAGTGGATCATCTTCAGTCGACCTGTTTACCTGTCCTACCACCAGGTTGGCAAACAGACATACACACACATATAATCATGCCTACATGCACTTCACATTCACATGATCATGTATCACCTCCAGCTGTGTGCACTATGCTTGAAATTAGCTCGCGTTTATTCTCCTGTATCATATTCGTACCATCTGCAAGCACACAAACACATACAGACAGTATTACACTAGCAATGTGACTCATCTGCTGTGTGCTCAAATGTTCCTGGAAATGAGACGGTGCAGAAGATTTACTAAACAAACTCATGCGGTCATCTATGTGTATGTATATGTATGTGTATATGTGTGTTGTAGATGCATAGCATCATTATATTGTTAAAAATGATTAACTGAATGCTGATTTTCACCAGTAATAGTGATTCTTCCAAAATTATTCTGGGTATGCACAATGTTAGTATTGGTGTTTGTTTATTATATATAAAAATAAAAAAGTTGATTTAAATAATAATATTATATTATTATAATAATATTCTGTAAATAATTATATATATAAATGTAATAATAAAATAGAAATAATTTATTATGATTATTGTTTAAATTTATTATTATTCTAAATGTACTGTGTATATATAGTGTGTATATATAAAAATATACTGATATCAGTATTATTTTATTTATTTACTTGTTTATGTAATATTGTCACGTAATGCAAATAATACTATTATATTATTATTAGTAGTAGTGGTAGTAATAATAAGAAGATTAATAATAATAAGAAGAAGATGAATTAATAATTCATTCACGTAATTAAAATAATTAACATTAATTATTGTTATTATTATTAATAATACTAATAAATGTTATTGTTAATTATTATTCTTGTTGTTAATAATAATATTAATAATTATTTATTATTAATAATAATAACAATGATAATAATATTAATAATTATAATTACTTATTATTATTAATAATAACAATGATGATAATGATAATAATAATAATAATAATAATAAAGTGTGGGCGAAATTTCCAAAATCTTATCATGATATGAGTAATTTTATTTCATGGTAACAATATATATCACAGTATGCGGTTTTTGTTTTAAGTAAGGTCTTTATGATATCAGAATTTTCATAATTCTTGTTACCAGTGTCATTATCACAAAAAACCTAATACTATAGCCTAAATGCCTGAATTAAAAATAACTATATATAGCCCACCCCTAAATAAATAATAATAATAATAATAATTATTATTATTATTATTATTATTATTATTATTATTATTATTATTATTATGCAGAGTAATAATATTAGATTAACATTTTTCCATTGTTTTTTTTTAATGATAAAATGACTGAAAATATCCTTTTAACCACTTCAAGGTTAATATCTTTTGATATTATACGGATATATAGCTTTTTTTTTTTTTTTTTTTAAATATCATCTTTATGAAATCATACATTGTTGATACCTTTGAAATTACAGGCAAAAAAAAAAATACAGGCAATAAATATATTATATTATATATATTATATTATATATTATTAAATATACTATATATAGTCTTTTTTTTTGGTGAATAATAAAATGACTAAAAAAATCCATTTAACCACTTCTAGGGCCTAGCAACCCTTCTGTAAATCACTGTAGAAAATGTAGTTTAATAATTTACACACGTTTATGCTGATGTGCGACTAAATGGTTAACTTCACTCTAAATAAATCTGTACACGGTTAAGTCTGTACACGGTTAACATGGATTAACTTATCCGTTGCAATCTTTTAATATTTTCTTCCTGCTTTATTCAGCATCGCACAGAATAAAAACCACTAAATCATAGCCAGCATGAACTTCTCTCCTTTCTACACCCTTTTTGCCAAAAGAAATTGAAAATAAATTCATACATTCCCTTGCAAAGACACCCTAAAAATGGTGAAATGAAACAGAAAATCAAGATTAAACTCATGGATAATGTTGTTCTTTGTCTTTCTGCCTCAAACGCTGTCTTTCTCTGTAGCTGGAGGCCTTCTACTCCATCTTCACCACAGAGCAGCAGGATCATGTGAAGTCCGTGGATTACCTGAGGAATAACCATCGGCCCACTCAAGATCTCGACAGCCGGCGGATCTTCAAATCGGCTCTGATGGACGCTTGGATGCCCGACCTTATGACAGACAGCATGGCCAGTGCTGCAGACTCAGAAACTTCTCGAGGTATGATGGTTTTTTTCCCAAAACTGGTTTGACCAATCAAGGAGTAAGGATAGATCATCATAAAATCATAGCCTTTCATAGTCTTCAAAAGGATCCTGTCATTAGGAAATAGTAACAATGTCTGTTTCAGGAATGTAACATCTGTACATTTACCACTGGAACTGTGGGTATTTCTCTTGGCTAAAACTATAGTTCAGTTTAATACTTCATAGATGTCTTGTTTGGATTTCTTCTCATTCGTCTCATGCATAAAGTGCAAAGCTGGTTGTTTTTGGGATATCCATTGCTCTTGAGACAGACTGAATAAATAGGATTTATTAATGCAGCGACTATAGCAGCACAGCGCTCTGAGCCGAGCCTGTAACTGGGGGACGCGGTACTGTGTGCGTTAATGATAGCGTTGTTTTCCTCTCCGGCTGAGGGAATTGATTGCTATTGGTTGTGATGAAGTCGGGAGTGATGCAACACAGCCGAAAGGCGGAATAATCATCATTAATATTCCCTCTAAAAATAAACACGTACAAATGAACACTGTGTGGCCAAACAGCAGTTCTGGCGTTTTTCGATGCAAGCGGTTGTGAAAAACCTTTGCAGTAGTACAGCTTTTTTTTTTTGTTTCTTTCTTTTTTTGATCTGTTTCAAATGCTTTCTTCCATGGCGTTTTCCTTGAGTAGGGCACACATTTGTCTGCTTGTTTGCACAAAATGGTTTTGTTGTGAGGATTATTAGATATGTTAAATTTAGTTTTAAATGATATTATGTTATGTAGCAATCTACCAAACCAATCCAATGTCTACATTTTTACATAAATTGTGACAATGATTGCCTTGTCGACCATATCCATTCAGCCCTGTTACCAAAATTATTGTAAAATGTGTTTTTTTTTTTAACTTATGGAAATTAAATAACTAAAAAATCAAATTTAATTTAGAAAATATTTAATTTCAATATTTAAAATCATTCAACCCTGTTAGCATTTTTTAAATTTTTTTATTTATGGCAATTAAATCGTAACAATGATTGACTTAACCATTCAGCCATTTTTTTTTTTTTAATTTCAGTAACTACGAAATCGAATTTAATTTAGAAAATATTAAATTCTTTAATTTGCTGTGTGTGTGTATAAATTGTAATAATTTAATATTGTTAATATCATTTAATGAAATTTTGTTTTGTAGTTATTGATAAACGTCTTAATATGTAGACATAATATAAATGTCTTTATATTTACACAAATTTGTCAAAGTTATTGCTTTTTCAAGCTCAAACATTTAACCCTGTTACCAAAGTATATTTATTTATTTATTTATGGAAATTAAATTTTAACAGTGATTGTAACAGGCGACCTTAACCCTTTAGCCCTGTTACCAAAGTTACTGTAAGAAAAAAAAAATCTAACAAAATGTACTTTTTAATGGAAAATAAATAACTTAAAAAATCTGTTTCATTTAGAAAATATTTAATTTAATTTGCTGTGTGTGTGAGTGTGTGTGTGTGTGTGTGTGTGTGTGTGTGTGTGTAAATAATTTAATATTATATTAATAATATTAATATCATCAAACTCAGTTTTGTTTTGTAGTTATTGACAAACCAATGTCTTCATTTTTACACAAATTTGGAAATCTTTATTTCCTTTTCAAGCTCAGTCATTCAACCCTGTTGCCAGAGTTTTTATTATTATTATTATTATTATTATTATAAATTAATTAATTCATTTTGTTTATTTATTTGTGGAAACTAAATAACTACAAAATCAAATTTAATTTTGATGTTTTTCTAAAATATTTTATTTAATATATGTAATTATTTAAATTGATTGTATATACTATTAATATTATTGAATTAATATTTTTTTTTAAAAAATGGTTAAAATTTGGTTATTAGTTTATTGCCTTTTCAAGCTCAATCATTCAACCCTGTTACCAAAGTTTATTATTATTATTATTATTTATGAAAATGAAATAACTGCAAAATTAAATTTAATTTAGAAAGTATTTAATTTGCTTTGGTTCATTTTAAATATATATATATATCAGCATTAAATGTTAATTAAATGTAATTGTAGGTGTTGATAAACCATTGTCTTAATTTTAGACAAATTTGGCAAAGTTTACTGCCTTTTCAAGATCAATTATTCAACCCTGTTACCAAAGTTCAAAGAAAATATATATAATTTTTTTTAATGTGAAATATAAGTTTAGCAGTACCAACAAAGCATTCTTATTTTAGTATTTAAGTATTTAATTTGTTAACTGGGTTGAAAAAGATACAAAGCTCATATGAAACTTGTATAAAATATTACAGATTTAGGACAGACATGTCCTTTTACTGACCATGTGTTGATGAAGAAATAATAAATAGTTCATTTTTAAACCATTCTAAGGCCTATTTTGTACCCTAATTACAGAAAGTGCTATGCAATATACGTACCTGTCAAGCTGAGAGCGTTACCACCGCTATACCCAGTGCTGACATCTTAGCTTGTTGACTACATAACCCAAAGAACCGCCATGAGAATAGAGTCAATTTGAATCATCAGACTGTGTGTTATCTCTGCCGGACAGTAATGGCGGCAGTCATTAGCATGCTGATGATTGAACTGATGAAAATAATGGGCTCTCGCTGAGTCACCCGTGCTAACAGAGCTCTCGAGGCTGACTTCCACAGCAGATGCCCTTTTACTAATCACCCCCTCGTCCTCGTTTCACTTCTTGTGTTCTTGCGATCTGCCTCTCGTTTCACAGACGTGTTTATCACAGGCTTGTTGACAGGTCGCTAATGCTGATACACGCACATTAAGAGTAGAGGCTTTCGGCATAATGACCTTATCAAGCGCCACTTACGCGGCCCGCCCAGCTTGACAAAAACACGGCCCACCAAATGATTGGTGTGATAAGTGACGTCAATCACGCAATTACGTCTCTTCGCCTTTTCGGTCATCATTAATAACAACTTTTTTGTTACTCAGGTTTAAAAGGTATTAATTTAATAGGAAAAACATGTAAGGCTGATACATGTACTCCAGGTAATCTTGAGCTGCTTATGTTGGTAGGTTTATTCTGACCTGCAATTTTTTACATATATTCTGATTTGCTGTGATTGTGTCACATCACACAGCAGTATCACTTTCATGGGGGTTGAATAGCTAAAAACCTGCTAGAAAGGCTGATCAGGGTTATTTCTTGCTGCAAAACTAACCTAGTTCATGTTTGTATTGTCTGAGACATCAAAAAAGCATCAACAATGAGGTTACTGTAACAAGGAAGTTGAAAACAATAGCCATTGTAAAAACATGAGTGTTTTTTTGTGAAAACTCTCTTAACGGTCTTCAGATACCTTTGCTTCTCTCTACACTCAAAACACACATTAGATCAACAGTACTACCAGTATTAACCAGCAGCAAAGTATATTTAGCCTATCATTGTTTATTTTATTTATTTTATATTTTATTATACATTTTTTTTATGATAATGTGTTATCTGTTGCTTTGCAGTGGAGTTGTTAAAAATAGAATATACCATAAATATCAGTACTAGGGCTTTCAATTTGACATATTAATTACATTTAATTTTAAAAAATTGCAAGTCATGCCTGCTTTACCTTAAATAAGGATTTTTGTTTTACATTATAAAGATGTAACACAGTAAGGATGGCGTTTTTTTTTTTGTTTTTTAGCAAATATTGATATGTGCAGTTAATTGTGATTTATTTGATTAATTGTTCTGCATATCATGTAATTAATTTGGTTACACTTTATTTTGATAGTCCACTATTCTACTACATATAAGTAACTTTGCAACTACATGTCAACTAATTCTCATTAGTTTGCAACTACATGTCTACTAACTCTCAGAGCAGACTGTTAGGTTAGGTTTAGGGTTAGTACAATAAGTTGACATATACTTGCAACGTTTAGAAGAGTGTTAGAAGATATTAAGCAGACAGTCTACTAATACTCTAGACTAGCTGACATGTAGTTGCAAAGTTACTTACTGTTAGTAGAATGTCTAAAGTGGACTATCAAAATAAAGTGTTACCATTAATTTATCTGTACATGCATATATACAGTGGTGTTCTGAAATGAGGAGGCAAAGTATTCAGTTTTTTTTTTTTTTGTCAAATGTAAACTCATGTCCCAGTCACATTTTCTTTGTTAAATATACAATACTTACACTATCAGATAAAGAAAAAAGCTATTCTATTTTACATTTTTGCTAGGTATGCACCGATGGGAATTTTTTTTTGGCTAATACTGATTTTAACAAAAAACTATTCCGATTCCGATACCAATATTGGTCAATTGCATAAAACAGGGCTTAAAAACGGAAAAAAAAAATCTGAGCAGAATCGGTATTTAAACGTTTCTGTTCCTGCGTTCCTTAAAAAAAATTAATAATCAATAACTTTTTTTTTTGTTACTTTTTCTTTGCCTATAATAATAATAATAATAATAATAAAGTACTGCTTTTTCCTTTAATCAAAAAGTAAAAAGGTCTTGATCTGGTAGCCTTGCACTTAGTCTTGTGCAAATGTATTAAACGAAAGAAAAAAATGCTTTAGAGACATTTAAAAGTGAGATTTGCATCCGATGACCCCTTTAAAAAAAACGAGTGGTTTATACACTTTTTAATGTTGTTTTGTAACAATGGCGTTGATATATTTTTGTACAACTAATTTTTGTCATCCAAAATTCTGAGGAGACACTGCCTTGCTTGCATCTTCCAGCCTCAAACTTTTGAACGCTAGTGTACTTTTACATTAATCTTTCATCATTGCATCTGCATTTTAACTGACGTGCATGATTGGTGTACTTCTTCCACCACTGAGAATCACGCACATGCACACACACAAACACACACACTCAGACGTCCTACTGTGTCCACAGCAGTGCACGCAGCCACAGCCACGCATGCGTGCGCTCACTGCAAGGCTGTTTGAAAGCCTGGAGGCAGATTGAGATGAACTCATGTATTATTTTCCACTTTGAAGCAGTTTCTAGTGAGAACGCTTTGGTGAGTCAGACAGCAATAAAAGATTTAGCTTCACCTGGGGGCTGCAGTCGTGGACCTGCACGGCTGAGATCTGGCTCGGCTCCCATTGCCGAAGAGCCGTAATTCCACCCGTTTATCTCCAGTCACACATCCCTAATCAAATGAGAACAACTGTACCTTCTTCCTCCTTGTTTTTATCAGTCTTATCTCATCGCTCTGCTTCTCATCTCTCTATCCAGTCTGCAGCAGCATCCCTGACAACATGAAGGCCCATGCTCTAAACAGAACTGCACTTGTGTTGACCTGGGACAGACCGTCAGCTGTCTACCACCCGCCTATAGTGGGCTTCCTTGTCTCCTACAGCTGGATGAAGGATGAAATGCCTTTTGAGAAGACCTTCACGCAGAGCGGCGAACACAGCACGGTAAGGCTTCCGACAACGAAAGGCAAAGCATTTTGATCCTTACAGAAGAGCACATTCAAAGTGTCAACCACTGCAGACCTCATTCCCTCAGCCATAATTGTTTTAGTCCTGGTTTCAGCTCAACCATTTCTTGAGGTTGAGGTTACATTTGACTGAAGAAAACACCGTTAGAACATCGACTTTGGTCAATAGAGATGAGTCCCTGTTAAAGGGATAGTTCACCCAAAAATGAAAATTACCCCATGTTTTATTCACCTTCAAGCCATCCTAGGTGTATATGACTTACGTTTTTCAGATCAGAGTTATATTAAAAAATGTCCTGGCTCTTTCAAGCTTTATAATGGCTATGAATGGGTGTTGAGATTTTGAAGGCGAATAAAGTGCATCCATCCATCATAAAAAGTACTCCACATGGCTCCGGAGGCCTTCTGAGGTGAATAAATGTGTTTGTGTAAGAAAAATATCCATATTTAAAACTTTATAAACCATAAGGCATAGTGTAAGTTCTAGAATATGCTAGTCTCGTGAGAGTTTTGTTTACAGAAGCGAAGGATGCAAAGTTTCTTTTGTTTAGCTAAGGAAAACCAGTCTCCTCTTGGCTTATATCAAAATGTTTCTTTACAAATCCTCGTTTTGTACTTCTAATTCATGACTGGTGTTTTGTTTTGCTCTCTCTGCTGCACTTCCGCGTTTGTCAACGCGTTCGTCTACGTCCAACGTAATCCGCTAAAATGGCTCTCTCTCATAACAGTGGAAACTAGAGAAAACGGTTTTAAAGTTTTTAAATGTGGATATTTTTTACAAAAATTCATTGATTTGCTTCAGGATGCCTTTATTAACCCCCTGGAGCCATGTGGAGTACTTTTTATGATGGATGGATGCACTTTATTGGACTTCTGTTGGACTTCAAAATCTTAATAGCCATTCACTGCCATTATAAAGCTTAAAAAAAACCTAAACATTTTTATTAAATATAACTCCGATTTTATTCGTCTGAAAGAAGAAAATCATATACACCTAGGATGGCTTGAGGGTGAGTAAATCATGAGGTAATTTTCATTTTTGGGTGAACTGTCTCTTTAAATGTTGTAAAAAACTGAGTGCCAATAACATGGATATAGTTCATATTGATGTATCATAAGCTACTGTTCCAAACATTAGTATGATTTTTTTTTAAAGAAATAATACTTCTATTTAGCACTGATGCTGATCAAACGTAAAGATATTTGTTAAAAAAGAGTTCTATTTTTTTTTTTTTTTTTTTAGAACTTTCTAAACCTCAAAGAATCCTGAAAATGTATCATTGTTTCCACAAAATAAATTAAGCAGCACAATTGTTTTCACCATTTCTAATAATAAGAAGAAATGTTTCTTGAGCAGCAAATCAGCATAATAATGATTTATAAAGGATCGCGTGACATTGACGACTGGAGTAATGATGCTGAAAATTCAGCTTTGCCATCACAGGAATAAATGCCATTTTAATATATATTAAAATGCATAACGGTTATTTTAAATTAATATTTAAATAATTAGTAACCATATGTAACTTTTTACTGCATATTTGAACAAACAAATGCAGCCTTAAGTATATTAAAATGTGTAATTTTACATTTTATTTAATTTATTTTAATGTCTTTTAGTCTTAGTTGAAAATAAGTTAATATTCTCAGTTTGTTTCATGCATTTTTGTACTGGCTTCCTAAATAAGTTACAAAAATAAAATAAATTGCTGTACAACCATGGACCCCTTAGGGGGTCACAGACCCCCTGTTGACTACTCTTGAGCTAGACAGGGGTGTAAGATGTAATGGAACACCTCCGCTATTACAAATCCGGGATCTTGAGACGTGTTGTACTGCCCAGACTTGTCAGCAGTTTTCTAGAATGAAAGAGATTAATAAGATTTAAAACACTGTAGCAGATACCGTTGTACGGGACAGATGTGAGGACGGCAGGGTGGCCCGATTGGCATTATGAGCCAATAATTAATTTAATTTAAACATTTGAAAATATATATAAATTTTACCCTTGAAACAAGAACTTGAACGTGTGCCCAGAGCCTTGTCATCTGGACCCCAGCATTCCCTCATAATTCTGATGGATGGACTGCTCTCATCGATTTGATGGACTTGGACAGCATTTTGTCTTTCTTCCCTCAAGTCTAATGAATGACTTACACCCATGTCTGTCAGTCACTGTATTGGAGTGGCCTTAGACGCACAGTATCCATGACAACAAGACAGTGTCCAGCCAGTTGAAGGAACTTTTTCTGATGAGCGCTGTCAGTCTTTTTTAGCCTTGGTCAAATTAGATTTGGATTTAGTTGAGGGATATAACTGCCACGGTTAAAGTTCAATTACTTTCTTTCACTCTACATCCCATCATGACTCCCTCATCTTTTTTTGGCTCTACATTTACATTTTTATTTCAATTTTGAGCCCAGTCACAGGTTGTGCCAGCGAATCAAGACCAACTATGGGTATATGAAATTCAAATGAATATCCATCTATTTCTGGGACACAGAGGATCGCTGAAAGACGGAGCAGGACACTGCAATAAATAAGTGTCAGTTTATACAAATAATAATGGCAGATGTCAAATTTGCTTTGACATTTCAGTTTTGGAAAATAAGATCTTGTCAGATTTACATCCGCTCACTCTGTGTTGTGTAATGAGGTTTTTGGATTTGTGTGCAGTTTTTGAAGGGACCCTCTGACTGTGTCCAACATTGGGAATCAGTAAATTAGACTTAATTGTGGTCACTTGAAGACAGCTTGAAATCAAAATTGGAGTTGGAGTTTTGTGGTGTTTAATCCGGGCCTTTTTAAAAGCAGATACAGTTGAGGTCAAAAGTTTACATTCCCCTTGCAGAATTTGCAAACATGTTAATTACTATACCAAAATATGAGGGATCATACAAAATGCATGTTATTTTATATTTAGTACTGACCTGAGAAACAAGAAAAAATAATAGTTTAATTCATAAGAATGACTCTTAATACTGTGTTCTTACCTGAATGGTCCATAGCTGTGTTTTTTTTATTTCGTTTTTTTTGGTCATGAATCCCTTGTTTGCCCTGAACAGTTAAACTGCCTGCTGTTTTTTAGAAAAATCCTTCAGGTCCCACAAATTCTATGGTTTTCCAGCATTTTTGTGTATTTGAACCCTTTCCAACAATGACTGTATGATATTGAGATCCATCTCTTCACAACTGAGGGACTTATTTTCAACTATTACAGAAGGTTCAAATGCTCACCGATGCTTCAGAAAGAAAGCATGGGGGGGGGGACTTTTGAACAGAATGAAGATGAGTACAGTTTTCTTATTGCTTAAATATCATATTCTTTATGAAGATAGTTACATGTTTTCCAGAAGACAAAATAAGTTAAATTTACAACAATCTTGAAATTCCTAAAGTTTTCACCCCCCGGCTCTTAATGCATGGGTTTTCCTTCCTTCCTTTTCCTTCTTGTGGATTACATGTAAACATCTTTTAAGTGAAATATCTTATTCAGGTTGGTACTAAATAAACAATAACATGCATTTTGTATGATCCCTCTTATTTTGGTAAAATAATTAACATTTTGCATATTCTGAAACAGGGATGTAAACTTTTGACCTCAACTGTATGTGCATTGAAAGTCTATCTCTTTCTGGAAAATGAACTACAGTATTCATGCTGTGATCTCTTGGTCAAGGTTTAGTACAAATTTTTGTCTAATGAAATGCTTTCAAAAATGCAAATGGAATGACAAATCTTTCTTACGTTTTGCATTGTGTTCATAATTCACTTCAGCAGTTGCTGTCCATTTTAAAAAGATGGTTATTTTGTTCAGGGCACATTGTTAAACATACTAGCATTGTTCAAAAGTTTGGAGTTGACAAGATTATTTAATTATTTCAATGAATTCTCTTATGCTCACCAAACCTGCATGTGTTTGATCAAAAATATAGAAAAACAGTAATATTGTGAAACATTAATAATTTAAAATAGCTGTTTTCTATTTTAATATATTTTAAAATACAACATCCAGCCATTATTCCAGTCTTGGTCACATGATCCTTCAGAAATCTTTCCAATATGCTGATTTGTCTCTCAAGAAGCATTTCTTATTATGAGCAATAATGAAAACAATTGTGCTGCTTAATATTTTTGTTGAAATCATGCTAAATTGTTCTCATGATTTTTTGATGAGTGGACAGCATTTTTTAGCATATTTTTTTATAACGTTATAAATGTCTTTACCGTTACTTTTGAACAACTTAATGCATCCTTGCTGAATAAAAAAAATGATTTCTTAAAAAAAAAATTGTAGTATTTATCTCAGTATTCCTTGCATACTGAAAATGTGCATACTGTACATTACTGCAAAGGTGTAGTATTAATTATTCTAAAGGTTTCTAGTTTTTATCTCTGTCATCTTTGTGTTGTAGTGTGTTATTAAAATGTATGGTGCGTTGTACGTTTCCTGCAGAGGGCAGTCATCACACTCCTGTCTCCAGATATACTGTATCTGTTCAGAGTGCAAGCTGTATGTCAGAGAGACCAGCGCAGTGACTTCAGCCAAACACTTTTATTCACAGGTTTGTCAGATTTTAAGTGGCTTTCTGTTCATACTTCATTCATACTTCTTTATAACTGATTGTCATTCTTTGTGTTTTTTTTCTTGAAGCAAACACCACAAGGATATTCGAGGGGACAAGGATTGTGAAAACTGGAATGGTGGGTAACCGCTTTAATCATTTCTAATCTCCCCACTTCTAATCTGTTCACACCAATAATGATAACTACAGTTGAGGTCAAAAGTTTACATCCCCCTTTTAGAATTATTAAAAATTAGATGTTTTACAAATTCACAAATTCTATGGTTTTCCAGCATTTTTGTGTGTTTGAATCCTTTCCAACAGTGACTATATGATTTTGAGATCCATCTTTTCACACTGAGGACAACTGAGGGACTCATATGCAACTATTACAGAAGGTTCAAATGCTCACTGATGCTCCAGAAAGAAAAACCATGCATTAAGAGCAGGGGTATGAAAACATTTGAACAGAATGGAGATGTGTACATTTTTCTTATTTTGCCTAAAAGTCATATTTTTTCATTTAGTACTGCCCTTCAGAGGCTACAGAAGATCAAAATGAGTTCAATTTACCCTGATCTTCAAATTCATAAAGTTTTCATACCCCTGCTCTTAATGCATCGTTTTTCCTTCTGAAGCATCAGTGAGCATTTGAACCTTCTGTAATAGTTGCATATGAGTCCCTCAGTTGTTCTCAGTGTGAAAAGATGGATCTCAAAATCATACAGTCATTGTTGGCAAGGGTTCAAATACACAAAAATGCTGGGAAACTAAACAAAAAAACACTGTGGATCATTCAGGTAAGAACACATTATTAAGAATCAAGGGTAAACTTTTGAACCGGGTCATTTTTATAAATTCAACTATTATTTTCTCTTGTGGACTATATGTAAATGTCTTTTATGTGAAATATCTTATTCAGGTCAGTACTAAATAAACAATAAAAAAAAAAATCAGTATTTTAAAGAATAGCAGAGGAACAATATTGTTCGAATCACTTTCACTAAAACACTGACAACCAATCAGAATCTATCCAGCTTTTTTCTCAGGTGTCCTCAGAATCTGAATTTTCAGCTCTAAATACCTAACAGATCATTTATTATATCATGGCTGTTTTGAGTGGAAGCAGAAATATGCTGTTTTTGTACATGTCTCTTTAAATGCAAATGAGCTTCTGCTCCCCGCCCCCTTTTCCATAATAGGGCTGTGACTTTACAGCTCATACGTCAGATACTCTTAAAAAAAAACATCTGTTTGGTTTTGGTTATCATGTCTATCGCACTGAAATGATGTGTTTTAAAGCTGTATTAGTTTCAACTTCTTATATACGGTTTTCTGAGCACGTGCACAGAAAGCGACTGTCACACAGCATGTGAGTACTAAACTAAGTTCTCTTTCAAGTCTTATTGCGTTTAAACTGTCAAATACACACAAGTTTATGTTAAAAACACAAATGAGTTGTAAAAACAGTCGGTTATGTCTGTGAAGGTAAACAGCTGGGAAAGAAATTGCAGGTTTATATTAGATCTGTATTGCAGCATTGTAATATACAGGAAATAAATCAATAAATCCACTGCAGGGGACCTGATTAAAGAACTTAAACAAAGAAAAAGTCAGATTTTTGTGATAGTGTATCACCTTTAAGTCTGTTTATTGGTCTGTTTGCACATATTAAGAGTATTCCTTTCTTCTGCCCTATTCTAGCCCACGGTTTCCCCCGCCTCTTCAGCAGACATGGCTCCTATAAGTTCAGGCTCCTCTACCTGGACGTCCGCCGGCCTCCCGTTTTCCTTCGTGTCCATGGCTACAGGAATGGGGCCTCCATCCAGTGGTGGACAAGCCACCGTAGCATCTGTGGTGACCAGCACTCTGTTGGCAGGACTGGGTTTTAGTGGCAGTGTGATTTCTTCCCTCCCCGGATCCTTCTGGCCAACCCACTCTACAAACTCAGGCCCCACGCCCACTCAGCATCCAGCCACTCCCGCTGCCGAAAGCACTCCATCTGACAGCAACATCATGACCTCTGAGGACAGCACTGAAGCCAATAACAAACAGGAAGAAGATCGTGAAAGAGAGGAGAAAGAGGAAGAAGAAGAGGAGGAGAAGGAGGAGGAAGAGGAACAGGGAGAAGAGGAGAAGAAAAAAAAGGGGAAAGATGTGACAGTCAAGGACAAAAAGCAGGACAAGACGGTGGCCCAAAAACCAACTGCCCCTGTCCCAACTTCAAAACACAGAGAGAGGGGTCGAGAAAGGGCTGATGTCAACACTGAGAACTCCACAATGGCCCCTACAGTAGTAGAAGAGCAGGTGCCTCGGGCCACAGAGAGGCCTTCAAAACCAACATGGCTGAAGGATAATGACACCGCAGACATGCAGCTTCCCTCCAGCTCGACAGAGACCACCAAACTCACCAATGAGGAGAAGGCGCACTGGCCGTACTTCATGCACACTGGTAGGTGAGCTACAGACTTGCAGTCTAAAGCTCAATGCAACAGCAATAATACACAAATGGTCAAAAAGACAGTACTATTAATTATAGTGGTCCCAAATTGTGTCCAAAAAAGAATTTACATCACCTTAAATTATATTAAAATATATATTAATATGTATAAGTATGTTGACTAGTAAAATATAAAATTAGTGTCAAAATGTAAAAATACATAATGTTCAAAAATGCTTAAATTCCAAAAAAAGGGAATTTTCTGAAAAAAAAAATACTTTTATTAATTAAGGATGCATTAAATTGATTAAAAATGGTCAAAAAGACAGTACTATTAATATTAATATTAGTGGTGACAAATTGTGTCGAAAAAAAGAAAGAATTTACGTCACATTAAATCACATTAAAATATATAGTAATAAGTATGTTGTATGTAGTATGTTGACTAGTAAAAAATAAAATCTTTAAAAAATGTAAAAATTTTAAAATATAAAATTGACAAAAAGACAGTACAATTAATATTAATATTAGTGGTGCCAAATCACCTTAAATTATGTCACCGGTAAAATGTATTAATATGTATAAATATATTGACTAGTAAAATATAAAATATGTTTAAAGGTGTAAAAATACATAATGTTTAATAAATTTTAAATAAAAAAGGATTTTTTAGGATTTTAAATTAATAAAACGTGATAGTAAAGTGACAGTAAAATTTTACATTGTTACATTAAAAAAAGATGTATATTTCAAATCAATGCTAATTTTTATTTTAAAAAGAGTCCTAAAACAACTATTGTGATTTCCACAAAAATATTAAGCAGCCCAACAGTTTGTGCATTCATAAAAAGAGATCAAATCAGCATATTTGAATGATTTTTAAAAGATCAAGTGACACTAAATGGAGTAATGACTATTGAAAATTCAGCTTTGCTATCACAGGAATAGTGAAACATGTTTAAATATATTAAAATAGAAAACTTTTTTTTTTTTAATATTTCACAATTTGACTATTGTTTTTGTATTTCTGATCAAATAAATACAGCCTTGGTGAGACTTTAAAAAAATTAATTTTTAATGGTAGTGGATAAAAATATTATTATGAAGTAAACATGTATTAAAAGTGTATTCAAATATATAATAAAATTGAATTAAATCATTTAAAATATATGATAAAAACAAAATTGATATATAAATATATAAATATCATATAAATAATATATGAATAAACAATCAGGAACTGAATATAAAAAGTTGCATGGAATGTAATAAAGACTGTATATGGATTATTGTAAAATATGTAATAAATACACATTTATATTTGTAATAAGCTTTGCAAAGAAAGATCATTGTACAAAAATAGCTGTGTTGAATATGTATGAATGCAATTGCAAGTATTTATACCAATCCATCTGATATAGAATGGTTTGAAACTCTTCCTTTTGTATTTGTTACCTTGCTCTGGTCTTCTCTGACCACCATGCAGAGAAGAGCAGCATCTCCTCTGTCACCCGAGACCCGGTGTCATCATCCAGCCGGATGGAGTGGATCATCCCCCTGATGGTGGTCTCTGCCCTCACTCTGCTCTGTCTGATCATGCTGCTGGCTGTCCTGGTTTACTGGAGGTAAGATACTGTTTTTAAGACAGAGGTGAAATGGCTATTAACCAGCGCATTGGTTTTAGATCATCTTGGGCCTTTTTTGGGATCTGAGAACGAACATAGCATCTAAAATCAGTTCTCTTCATCTAATTTCCATATCTTGTAACAGCCTCCACATTCATCCGCCTCATTTTTGGAGCATTTTTTTTTGTGAACGGATGCATCACCTGATTAATATTCATGACAACATGTTTTGTGGAGTAGATCCGTCTGGTCATGGTGGTGGCTGGTTTGTAAACAGTGTAAGGTCGCTCTGACCCCTGAATCCACACCTCATCTACCTCTTTCTACTCCCATCTACTGGCCTTTATAAACCTGGCTCAGCTCCCTGGAGAGTCCCAGCCCCATCTGCCCGCCCTCTCCCGGACCGCTCTCGGCCCCATGGTAACCGAATTAAAATCCTCCTATGGAGCTTCCTGCCAAATACCACCATCCTCCTGTTCAGTCTTGTGTCTGTATGTGAGCTAAGAGGTTGCGGGCCCCCTAGGGACCTCGAGTCTTGTGCGGAGGGACCCAGCTGTGCTCCAATCTGTGAAGCTGACTCTTTGAGCGTATCGTTTAAAATGTGAACACACACAAAAGCAATGCAACATTACATTAAAGATAAAAATAAAAACCTTTATATTTAAAATTACATTATAAAAAATGAGTTTTAATTGTTCTATTTGTGTATTTAATTACAGTATTATTTTCAGTGTTATTTTTAGTAATATATATTATTGTAATGTTAATTATAGGACTGTCAAATCAATTAATCCTGTTTATGTTTACATAATATTTGTGTGTACACATACATGTGTATATTTAAGAAATACATGTAACATATTTATATATAATCTAAATCGTGCGTAAATAAATATATACATGTGTATGTATATATACATATAAATATAAACAGTATACACACAAGTATTATTTAAACAAACTTTTATTTTGGTTGTGATTAATCGCAATTAATTGATTTGACAGTCTTAATTTGTGAATATTATGAATTAGCTTTTATTTTTGTTTATATTTATATCTTTTATATTTATATATATTTTTTCAGTTTTCATTTTAATTTGTCATTTATTTTATTTATTTATTGTAAATTCTAAGCTTAAAACGTAATTTATTAATATTTTGAATTAGATTATATATTTTTAGATATTTATATTTTTTTGTTTCGTTTATTTAAATATTTTTAATTTTCCTTCTTTTTTAATGTTAAACATTTTAGTATTTCAACTTAAACCCTAATTTATTCATATTTTCAATTAGCTTTTATTTTTGTATATATTTATAAATTGTTTGTTTAATTTATTTAAATATTTTTAGTGTTCTTTTCAATTTGTCATTTATTTCTTTATTTATTTTTCATTTGATTAATTTTAGTACTTCAACTTAAACCCTAATTTACAATTATGGGTTATTTATTATTTACTATTAAAATATTTTGAATTAGCTTTTATTTTTGTATATATTTATATATTTTTATGTTTCATTTCTTTATATATTTTCAGTTTTCTTTTCAATTTGTCATTTATTTAATTTATTTATTTTTAACCTAAACCCTAATTTAATAATTTGTAATTTCTTTGATTTTTCTTTTTCGTATATGTAATTATATATGTAATTTCCATATTCTTTTTAATCTGTCGTTTATTTTATGTATTTATTCAATCATTGAGATCAGTTTTTAATAGTTTTAGATTTAGCAATTTTAGTTTAGATTTAGTTTGCCAAGGCAACTGTTCTATTTTTCAAGTTTAAGTTGAAGGTTTTTATCTAATATTCATATTTTATTTAAGATTAATTTGACTTACTAAAAACAATCTAATCTTTAATGGTGTTATTTTAGTCATTTAGTACTTAAACTTAAAAAAAACATGAAAATTGGAAGTGTTGACTTGGGAACTAACAAGGGAAAAAAGTGAAGTTTTTAATTTGATTTTAAGATTTTATATCAAATTCATCTCAGTTACTATTTTTAAAGGTTTTAATTTTAGTAAACAATACCAAAACCAGCTTTTCAGTATATGAAGTTATGAAGCACCGCTAATTTCAATTTTTGCCTGCAAGTTTCCAATTGCAAAGCAATTACGTCAGCCGACAAATCATGCAACTTGAAAGCAAAAGATAATAGCGGTTTGATTTGATCACTTGACGGCTTTATAAGAGCTTGATCAGTGACAGTTAAAGTGAATGAAAGACTGTTTGCACGGTAATCAATCTGTTAAGCGAGCGGAAGGAAGACAAGTGACGAGATGCGAGCGCTCCCCTGAGATCGTGACGGCAAACGTCTTTGTCAAGACATCACCATTGTCAGATTTCAAGAACGTCGAGAACAAAGCTACCGAGCGAACAAAAGCCATTCAAAAGATATTCAATTTTCGTTTCCTTATAACTGGAGTTCATGTGAGTGTTTACCAGAAAGTATGCTATTATTTGCTTAAAATGAAGTTATGATGTTGCCAAGGCGATAGGCTAATGAGAGGTTTATGTAGGCAGGGTTCCATCTGGATGGCTCAGAGGCTTTCAGTCTGCTCAGACTCACAGATGCCCATTAAAGACCAAAGATACTGCACTCGTCTCGGCGGTACATTGCTACACGTACGCACGAGATCGCCTATGAGTTAAAGCAATTTCAGAGTTGACGCAGAGACGCAGATGGGGTATTATAAGAGGTTATATTTATCTTTTTACCATTCGCTTGTTTTGCATTCTCAAGGATTAGACCGCGGGGTCCAAAACTTCACTGAAGGACCCTTCTGCACCATTAGCTGAACGTCTCTAAACACACCAGAGATCCCCCATCATAAAAAGGTCATTAGTGTGGGGTTCCTGTCCCCCCAGTCATCCTCTCTCCTCAGTCCCCCAACCCCCTTCCTTCATCAGAGCTCAGCCAACCTTCAGACCGGCTTTCTTTTTATCTCACCTCCCAAGGATGACTAGCATCTGCTCATTGCTCTGCATAAAGTACAGGTAGGGGCATGCTTATACAAACGCTTTATGGGAATTGCATGAAGTAAGTCTTCAGTGAGGGACGGGAGGGGTCTGTTTTCGTGCACTGAAGAAGAAATAAAGAAATCGATTTTTAAAAGATCGATCCCAAGGTAGCGAGAGTTGCGTGTGCAAAGTTTGGCTGGAGATTTGGTATCATCACTTTGCTGTTCATGTATATTTTAAGATTCCTACAGTGAGAACTAGACGTTTGTGAGTGTCTTTTAGCTGATGCATTTTAATTATGAAAATGTGTCGGTGATAGACTTTATTATGCGTTATGAGTTCGCATAACTTTATTTTAAGGACCTTGAATGTAATTACTGTCATGCTGGTATAATCTTAATTTGTTGCTGTTGAAATTTGCCAGTTATTAAGACGGGGAGTTATGCAATGCAAAGAATTAGTTAAATTAGTCATGCATGGTTTATATTAATAATGATAAGCTGATATATGTCTACTGAGCTGATTCATTCATCTGATATTTAACCATTTTGCAATTCTCAGCATCAGTCGATACCATACACACTTGCATAAGTAACAGAAGTGTGTTTACTGACTGCCGTGTACAAGGATATTGCACATTTTCTGTTTTCAAATAAATAATAAGAATAATAAAAATAAGATATATTTGAATTAATTTTGCATACAAATCTAAAATCTACCAAAAAATATTGCACATTTTTTGTTTTCAAATAAATACTTAAATAAGTAAAACTGGGGAAAAAAAATCATTTAAAAATGTAATAGATTTGAATTAATTTTGCATAAAATATATAAAATCTACCAAAAGCCTTGTAAGAAAATTGCACATTTTCTGTTTTCAAATAAATGCTTAAATGAAACTGAATGTAAATAAATTTGAATTAATTTTGCATAAAAAATCTAAAATCTACCAAAAGCCTTGTATAAAAATATTGTACATTATCTTTTTTAAAATAAATACTTCAATCATAAGTGACACTGAATAATAATAATAATTCATAAAAAATGTTAAATATGTTTGTATTAATTTAGCATAAAAATCTCAAATCTACCAAAATATTGCACATTTTCTATTTTCTAATAAATACTTAAATAATAAATGAAACTGAATAAAAATGATAATTCATTGAAAATTTAAACAAATTTAAATTAATCTTGCATTAAAAAAAATCTAAAATCTACCAAAAGCCTTGTACAGAAATACTATACATTTTTTGTTTTCAAATAATTACTCAAGTAATAAGTGGAACTGATTTAATAATAACAGTTCATAAAAAAGTAAATAAATTTGAATATATTTTGCATAAAAAAATCTAAAATCTACCAAAAGTCTTGTACAAAAACATTGCACGTTTTCTGTTTTCAAATAAATACTTAAATAAGTGAAACTGAATAATAATAATTCATAAAAAATGTAAATAAATTTGAGTTAATTTTGCAGAAATCTAAAATCTACCAACAGCCTTGTACAAAAATATTGCACGTTTTCTATTTTCAAATATTTTGTTTTTTATTACTGCTATTTTGTGACAATAAATACCTAAATAATAATAATGTCAAATAATTTTGTGTACAAATCCTGTTATTCAGTTGTATTATGTCATACTATTTGTACAGTATATTTATGCTTTTTGTAGTAATGGACTGATATCAGAGTCGAGACTAAAATTGCAGGCTATTAAACAGAAACACAAGTCAAAACAGCACAAACAAGAGTGCACAGCTTGACATCTAAAGTGCTTCGTAAATTAGACTTCTGATGTTAAGTGATCACCTAACAACAATTCCCAGCAAGCAGGAGGCTTTCTCAAAATTAAGGAGCTGTCTAAAATCATCCTTATTACCTGCATTCCACTAACCGGGAGCGTTTCCGTTCATAGGAGATTCTTCCAGACTGCACATTTGTATATCGAAGACAGGAACTCTCCCAGAGTGATCCGCAATGACAGTTTCCCAGTCCTGTCTACACCGGGTGAGTAGCTACACAGCATAAATGACAATACATAATCCTGCAAGAGCTTATATCTTACATCATTTCATAGGAGTTCTTTAGTTGTGATTCCATCACATGTACCCTTCAGCAAAGTTACTCCCGCAATGGGAAGAAGCTGTCAATTTAGGGAGCAAAGCAGCTCAATAGGTTTCGTCAAGGCTATATTCCGAATCTGAAATGGATCAATAAGACAATAGAAAGCATAGCAGCTTTAGAAATATACCTGACCAGCTGACAAGTAGTTATTAAAGAATGTTATTTATACACTAAATAGTAAAATTGATGAAATTCTATTCAGCAAGGACATTTAAAGGATTAGTTCACTCCAGAATTAAAATGTCCTGATAATTTACTCACCCCATGCCATTTAAGATGTTCATGTCTTTCTTTCTTCAGCCGAAAAGAAATGAAGGTTTTTGAGGAGATGTGTATTTTGCATGCTACACAGTACATGAGAGCACCATTTTTAAAGGATTAGTTCACTTTTTAGAATAAAAATTTCCTGGTAATTTACTTAACCCTGTGTCATTCAAGATATTCATGTCTTTCTTTCTTCAGTCGCAAAGAATTTAAAACATTCCAGGATTTTTCTTCATGTAGTGGACTTTAGAGGTGCTTAACAGATTGAAGGTTAAAAATGCAGCTTCAAAGGGCTCTAAACAATATCAGCCGAGGAGGAAGGGTCTCATCTAGTGAAACGATCGATCATTTTCTTTAAAAAATTTATATTTTAACCACAAAAGCTTATCTTGTATAGCTCTGTGATGCGCATGCGCACTCTGTGCACTCCACTTCAAGACAGTTAGGGTATATCGAAAAACTCCCATCTTATTTTCTCCTCCAACTTCAAAATCATCCTACATCGCTGTTTTACCTTTTTTTTTTTTGTAAAGGGTGTTTAACACTCCTTGCATGTTCACTTTGTAAACACTGGGTCGGTAACAGAGGTTGCGTTAGACTTTAACATTGTCCGTCATTTTCCGTCGTAATCTATTATTACCCTTCATTTTAATGTCCATATTTTAACTATATAACACATTTAATTGCTTTTATTTTTGTTCATGTTTTTATTTTTAATCAGGAACCTACAGGACAATATAGGCTAATTTTAGGCTCTTTAGAATTATTTTTGAGCAGAGACTGTGCATCACTTTTCATGTTCAACACCACACCTCACAGTAACATGCTAGGGCTGTGTAAAAAAAAAAAAAAAAAAAAAAAGATTTCTCTATTTTAAAAGATTTTTAATTGATCTAAAGTGACATCAAAGATGTTACAAATGATTTCTTTGGTATTTAAACTGTTTTCAACACTGATAATAATGATAAACGTTACTTGAGTAGCAAATCAGCATATCAGAATGATTTCTAATAGGGGTGTAACAATACATGTACGGTATGGGCATCTCGGTTCGGTGCATGAGGCCTTACAACGAATACAGGCAATTCACCCTCAATCCAGAAGGGGGCGCCCGCAGTAATGCAACTCTGTTTGATAACCGCCGGCAGAAGAACAGCAAATGCCAGGAGTTGCGCACTTGAAAACAAAGCCCACTAGACAGTGACCATGTGCTGATTCTAAACGCTTCTCTCACTGATAAAGTAGTATAACGCTCCTTTAAAGGCTTGCGCACTCAACTGTCTGCGAAATGGAGCTTTGTTCTCTTGTATCCTACCTCTCTCATTCGGCACAAATCCAGATATTCCATAATATTTCCATATGTGCGATGCATCCAAATGCTAAACTATTATTTATTATGTAAATTATAGACTTCGTACTTCAGTCGCGTTCTAACGGTGACACAGTGAGGCGGGCGCGCTGACGTTTGGTTCACTGTGTTTTATTTTGATACGTTTCCAGCTACGCTGTTAGCAATGCTAGAAGCCTGGAACTGATATGTTTTGTGTTTGTGTGCGCCGGCGCGATTAGTTCAACTTTCCTCATACCAGCAAATTCAGCTTAAACAAAAAACAAACAGCATGTCGCTTTCTGCCATTTGAGTTTCCTTTCTGTCACAAAACTGATCTGAAACTCTGCAAATATAGGCTACGTGTCGCACAGTTTTTTCCCCTTGTCTATCAGTTAACTACATTAAACATATTATTCCTTGTATGTATATATATACTGCAGATTTTATAGCCTATATATGACATTAATTTGATATAATTTGTCGTATTTTCACATGCAGGGGGAAAAACATTGTAATTTGTACTACTTTATGTTTAAAATAAACGAAAAGAAACGTAGCATGGTAGATTTTTTTTTTTTTTTTTCTGTTGTACCGAAATTGTATCGAATCGTGACCATCGAACTGAGGTACGTACCGAACCGTGACATCTGTGTACCGTTGCAACCCTTATTTCTAATGTATAATGTGATGTTAAAGACTGGAGTAGTGATGCTGCAAATAGAGAAGAGAAAACAGTCATTTTTGTAAGAACATTTTACAGTATTTCTCTTAGTAGAGTAGAGACCCTTGATACAGCCTGGGTGGGCATAAGAGACTTCTTTCAAAAACATAAAAAAAAAAAAAAAAATTCTTACAGACCGCAAACTTTTAAACAGAATACAGAATACATTTTTCCATGGTGTTTTGCTAAATGTTCACAATGCTCTTGTGGATTGGGACTTTCAAGCTCAGATGATAGCTTTCTGTGGGGAAGAATATCTCTTTTGTGTTCCATTGCAAAGTTAAAGTCATATTGATTTCGAACGACATTAGGATGTGTAAATAATGGCAGAATTTTCATTTTGGCTGGACTAGTTCTTTTAATCACAAGAATTCCCATCTTGTGGTTTTCTCAGTTGTTGAGTGGATGCATATTTTATGTTCTGTGCGTTACTGTTTGTCAGTGGGCGAATGGAAAGTCTGATTGCTCACTTTGGGTAGTGCATGATTTTCTAAAATTGCATGAACTGCTGTTATTGCCACTCTTTTCCATCTTGCTCTCTCTCGGTTTCTTTCCTCTCCTTCTCTCTGCTCGTGTGATGCAGTCCAGCTCTTGACTGACAGGTCTATATAACTGTAAGCCAAAAGAAGTAAAACTAGCCATTAATGTTTATGAGAACTCTGTTTGAGGTGATAGTTTAATGTCTCCGCTGTAATGGAGAAGTCATCAACAAGCCCTGTTAAATTGAAGAAGTCGTCTGTCTGTGCATGTCTCAGTGATTTAATAAGACAGAATCTTTTCTGTTAATTGCATAGACACTGAATACAGAGTGGGGGATGAATTGATGTGTGTTTGATCATCCTTCACAATGGCGAAGCTTTAAATGCTCCAGGGGATTCTGGTCTTTTTTAAATACGGTCCCAGCTGTGTGCTTCCATAGGCAGTAATGAACCATACCTTTATATGGCTATTCTACATGACAATAGACCATTGGTCTATTCCCTTTCTTTGATAGATAACTGATGAGCTTTATATGACACAGATGTGACCAAATATCATCACTCAGGAAGTCAGGCCACAAAAGTAGGGCGGATGGATTTTGGTTCAAAGTCTTTTGTCATTTGGAGCAAGGATGTTTTTTTATTTATTTAAACTTTTATTTTCCACAGGGGCTTGTTCTGTAAAAGTGACAGTAGATATTTTAAAATGACAAATTGAAAAAGCCTTGAATTAATGCATAGTTTAACTAGTTAAAGTAGTTAAGTAAAAGCAGCCTACATTATCATGTCACTAAATAATGTATGTGTTGAGTTGTGATTTTTTTTTTTTTTTTTTTTTTTTTTTCATTAATCTGATGCTTTTTTGGTATATTATTAAATATTCTATGAGATTAATATAATTTGGTGTATATAATGAAAATATACAATTTTTTTAAGTTAATTAATACGTTTAGTCAACAAGGATGCATTAAATTGCTTAACATTCTAACATTTTATTTATTTATTTCTTTTTAATTATAATGTCCTATCCTTAATGAGAGAAAAATGTGGGAAAATAATATTTTAATTTAATATTGTAATTTAACACTAAGTTTTTAAATTTTACATTTTTACTGTGTTTTTAATTATAAATGTCAGGTGCATTAAGCTGGTGTTTTTGGGTATATTATCAAATATTCTGTGATAATTTGTCATTATAATATGTCATTAAAAAGAACTGCATAATACAATAATGTATTTGTATTTGGGTATAATTTAATTTAATATCATAATTTAATACTAAGTTTGTAGTTTTAATTATAACCCCCTGTACCTTAATATGAGAAAAAAAAATATTTTAATTTAATATTATAAATATAAATAAAATGTTTATATGTTTAATTCTAAAAGTATGTCAGTTGCATTAATCCAGTGTTTATTATTAGATATTATTATCAATTAAATATTATTAAATATTCTGTGATAATTTGGTGTATTTAATGAAACATGGATGCAGTAAATTGTTCAACATTATTACATTTTTTTATTATAAATATTTTTTATATATTTTTACATTGTTTCAAGTAAATTCTGTTTTTTATTTTATTTTATTATTATTATTTGTGTTATTTTACTTTCTACTTACTATTATTTTATTTTACTTAAGTTCTCAAAAAATTAAAAAATGAATCACAGTTTCTACAAAAATATTGAGCAGCACAATATGTATTATTGAAAATAATTGCATAATACAGTAATGTATTTATATTTGGGTATAATTTATTTTAATATTATAATTTAATACATCATAACTCTTTATCCCTAAATAGGAGAAAAAAATAATATTTTAATTTAATAATAATATAATAATTTTAAAAGTCTATATTTTGAATTATAACCCCCTCTGAATAAGAGAATAATCTAAAAAATATTTAAATTTAATGTTAAAATGTATTAAAAATATAAATTTAATAAGTATAAATATAAGGAAAAATTCTTGAAAAAAAAAAAAAAAAAAAAAAAAAAAAAATATATATATATATATATATATATATATATATATATATATATATATATATATATATATATATATATATATATATAATTTTTATTTATATATATATATATTTTTTTTTATTTATCTATTTTTTCCCATTATAAACCTGTGTTCCTGTGTATGAGGGAAAATATTTTTAGATATTTCTAATGCATTTATCGTCAATTTATATAAAAATGTTTGGCTTTAAACAGGCAGATGTAGTATGATGTATGTATGGTTTGTGTTCCAGATGACCTGGAGGCTGTGCCAGTCAGGCAGTTCATCAAACACATCATGGAGCTCTACTCCAACAACCAACATGGCTTTTCTCAGGAGTTCGATGTGAGTATGGTCTTTGTAGTTGAAGCGTGTGAGAATGTGTGTGTGTGTGTGTGTACGTGCTCTGTACATGTACCGGTGCTCCCAGTAGCACAGAGGCACAGATGGCTATGGGAAAAGGACTAATTAAAGAGGAGAGCCTCATTAAAATCACTCCTCTCGCTGGAGGAAGCTATGCAGGAATGCAGGGAAACTCAAGTCTGGTTTATGCCCACAGCAAACATTTACAAGATCAGAATCCAATATGGACACATCCAAATGCAAGAACTGGGTCTCTTAAAGAAGATCTACTTAAAAACTTTGACAACTACCAGCATGTGAGGTGCAGCAGGTATCAATTCGTCACAGAGGTGCTTTGCTTTACAGATATAGAAAGACAAAATCTGCATGGGAGATTAATGTCTGCTTCATTGCGGCTCACTGGGGAACTAATTATTACGCGGCTGTATAAAATTTATTTCAAATTGCATTGATGTGACAATAATTAAATGATTTGGACAAATGGGGCAATTTATGGAAATTCTAATCAAAGTGTGGCTAATTACTGGAATAATTAACTAATTATTTTGTAAATGAGTCTTAAATAATTTTCCAATACTATGGTCAACAAAATTTCAACAAAGCAATTCTAACAGGACCGCATTCATAATTAATCTTAGATTATTTAATTGTCACATGACCTCAGGTATAACACGTGAAATATTTTTTTTTTATTTTTAATCCAAGTTGGTGTTAAACGTGTTGACAGTCGAATTAAACGTTGAATTATTTTTGTTTAATAGCTAATATGGTTTCAGGTTTCTCAAATGGGAAATAGATGGTGAAGAGTGTGAACTGCTATGTTGTTTACTGCACTTTACATCCATATATTGCATCCACAGGAATTGTGCATAATATACATGGACGAGTAGCATAGTAGTATGCTATTTTTTTTTGACAGTGTGTAGTCTGTGAATGACAATAACTGCAACTAATAATTTGAAATCATACCTTCCCTGCAGGAAGTTCAACACTGCACATCTGAAATGAAGATTACAGCAGAACATTCAAATCACCCCGACAACAAGCACAAAAACAGATACATCAACATTGTCGCCTGTGAGTGGATTATTATGTGGCAAACATGAACATTTACCTTCTTAAACATAATGTGAATTCATTTGTGATGAATTGTTAGCAGTGCATGCGAGATGAAGATAAAATATATTAATACCCATTTTTCACTCTTGCATGCACTGCTAGCATTTCAAAATAGATTACATATCTCAAAGACTGATTCGAATAATACATCATTTATTGCTTTTTAATACCCAGATGATCACAGCAGAGTGAAGTTGCAGCAACTGTCTGGGAAAGACTCCAAGCACAGTGATTACATCAATGCCAACTATGTAGACGTAGGTATTTTATTACTAAGTGCACGCTTGTTGCTTTAATGTTTGCTTTATAATTAAATATTCTCCCTCTCAGGGTTATAAAAGACCCAGGGCTTATATAGCCGCTCAGGGCCCTCTCAAGTCTACTTTTGAAGACTTTTGGAGAATGATTTGGGAACAGAACACCACTGTGATTGTCATGATCACCAACCTGGTGGAGAAAGGCAGGGTGAGTGACTAATAGCCACTTCATTTTCTAAAATAGACCTTGATCTGAAGTACATTTCCATTAAATTAATTTAAAATAGTGAAGGGCAAGAAAGAGTATTGTTATACAGTTGAGATCAAAAGTTTCAGAATCATTAAAATGTTAATTATTTTACCAAAATAAGAGGGATTATACAAAAGGCATGTTATTTTTTAATTAGTACTGACCTGAATAAGATATTTCACATGAAAGATGTTTACATATAGACCACAAGAGAAAATAATAGCTGAATTTATCAAAATTACCAGGTTCAAAAGTTTACATACGCTTGATTCTTAATACTGTGTTGTTACCTGAATAATCCACAGCTGTGTTTTTTTGTTTAATAATAGTTGTTCATAAGTTCCCTGTTTGTCCTGAACAGTTAAACTGCCTGCTGTTTTCAGAAAAATCCTTCAGGTCCCACAAATTCTTTGGTTTTCCAGCATTATTGTGTATTTGAACCCTTTCCAACAGTGACTGTATGTTTTTGAGATCCATCTTTGTACACTGAGGACAACTGAGGGACTCATATGCAACTATTACAGAAGGTTCAAACGCTCACTGATCCTCCAGAAGTAAAAACCATGCATTAAGAGCTGGGGGTGAAAACTTTTGAACAGAATGGAGATGTGCACTTTTTTTTTTCTTATTTTGCCTAAATATCATATTATTTCATTTAGTATTGCACTTCAGAGGCTACAGAAGATAGTTACATGTTTGCCAGAAGACAAAATAAGTTAAATTTACCCAGATCTTCAAATTCAGAAAGTTTTCACCCCCCGGCTCTTAATGCATGGTTTTTACTTCTGGAGCATCAGTGAGCGTTTGAACCTTCTGTAATAGTTGCATATGAGTCCCTCATACAGTCATTGTTGGAAAGGGTTCAAATGCACCAAAATGTTGGAAAACCAAAGAATTTGTGTGACCTGAAGGTTTTTTTTCTGAATAACAGCAGGCAGTTGAACTGTTCAGGACAAACAAGGAACTCATGAACAACTATCACTAAACCACAGCTGTGGATCATTCAGGTAACAACATGCAAATAACAGCATTAAGAATCAAGTGTATGTAAACTTTTGAACAGGGTCATTACTAAAGGTCAGTACTAAATAAACAATAACATGCATTTAATATGATCCCTCTTATTTTGGTAAAATAACATTTTGCAGGTTCTGAAACGGGGATGTAAACTTTTGACCTCAGCTGTAGCTGAAAATTTACTCACCCTCAGGCCATCCAAGATGTAGAAGTGTTTGTTTCTTCATTAGAACTTTTGAAAAATTTAGCATATCATGACTTGCTCACCAATGGAGCAAATGGGTGCCGTCAGAATGAGAGTCCAAACAGCTGATAAGAACATCACAATAATCCACAAGTAATCCATAAAACTCAGTCCATCAGTTAACATCTTATGAAGTGAAAATCTGTATGTTTGTAAGAATCCATCAAACCATTACATTCAGCTAAAATATGAGTCCTTTATCCATAATATTATTTTTGCCAGTGAAAAAGTCATCTAATCTGAATCAGAAGAGAAATATGCACAGATTAGGCGCTGTTTACAAAGTGAAAACAATCGAAAACAGTACTAAACAAATATGTTGGTGCATTTTGATGCGAGAGCACAACAGTAAATCGACTTTTACGCTGGAAGAAACATCATTATGCATTATAGACCGATTTTTCCATGGATTTGTTTCTTGCAAACAAACAGTTTTTCACTTCACAAGATGTTAACAGATGGACTGGAATCGTGTGGATTACTTGTGGATTATTGTGAACTCTCATTCTGACGGTACCCATTCACTGCTGAGGATCCATTGGTGAGCAAGTTATAATGCTACATTTCTCTAAATTTGGTTCAATGCATCTTGGAAGCCCTGAGGGTGAGTATATTTTAATTTATGGTTGAACTGCTCTATTAATGTATACTCTGATGTTTTAAAAAGCAAAACAGAAGATTAATTTCGTTTTTTCACAGAGGAAATGCGACCAGTATTGGCCGTCAGAGAGCAGCGACGTTTATGGGAACATAATGGTGACTCTAAAGAGTACTAAAGTTTATGCTTACTACACACTCCGCCATTTCATCATACGCAACACCAAACTGAAAAAGGTGCGCTTGAGCTATTTTAGCATGTTTACAAAGCACTGAAGTATTAGATGCAACATTTTGACCTTTGGTTTGACTCTTCCAGGGTCAGAAGGGAAGGCATAATGAACGGCTGGTTGTCCAGTACCATTACACGCAGTGGCCAGACATGGGTGTACCTGAGTATACACTACCAGTCCTCAAATTTATCTCTCGATCTTCAGCGGCACGTACGCCAGGCACGGGCCCTGTTCTGGTTCACTGCAGGTATTGTCTGCTATGGTAATATAAGCTCCGCCCACTAGTGTGTGAAACGACAGTTGTACTTTCCAACTGTGCAAGGCTTCCCATCCCTACATCATTTTAAGCAGGATGGTTGCAAGTGTGAGCCTCTTTGCTTTGTAGCAAAATGAGATGTCATTTTTATCAAACCATCTCTTTCTCTGTGTCCCGCAGTGCTGGAGTGGGCAGAACAGGCACATACATAGTCATAGACAGCATGCTGCAGCAGATAAAGGACAAAGGCACTGTCAACGTCCTGGGATACCTCAAGCACATCCGAGCTCAGCGCAACTACTTGGTCCAGACCGAGGTTATTACCTGTTTGATTTAATACACTGTATTTCCACATACTCAAAACGCACACTCAAATCACTCACCGTTGCTGTCCTGAAAACGATGCAATTAAAAACAATTCCAAATGTAGTGCACTACATTTTGTCCCATGACTTTATTGTTTTGCATGTTGCATATATATATGGATTATTTTTGTTAAAGTAAATAAATGTAATTGAAATAATGCTGAAATTAAATATATATAAAATATATATTTATATATATAATTAAATATATATAAAATAAATATATATAAATATATATATTTTAAATAAGTATAAATTAATAATGATATTTTTAAAAAAAACACCTAAGAAAATGACTACACATTAAATAAAAATGAAGATTAAAAAATATGTAAAAACAAGAGCTTGTTTAAATTATTATGTATATCTTGGTAAACAGAAAGATGTTTCCTTGGCTGATTAAAGTTAATACACAAATTAAAAACTGAATATAAATTAGAAAAAAAAAATTATTTGAAATAAATATATATATATATATTTATTTATTCTTTTTTTAAATTAAATTAATTAACTAATATATATATATATATATATATATATATATATTAGAATAAATTAAATTAATTAAATAAATTAAACCTAAATAGTGATATTTTAAAAAAACTTAACATGAAATAAAAATTAAGATGAAAATATTAAATAAGAGCTAATTTAAAATATTATATATCTTAGTAAACAAGCTGTAAAACAACTATTAAAAATAAATTCAGTTGAAATATAGCTGAAATTAAATGTAAATGTTGAAAAACAAATTAAATGAAAACTAGAAATGTGTCCTTGGCTGATTGAAAACTGAAAATAAATTAAAAAAACAAACAGACAAAAAAACATTTTATTTTAAATATTTATTTTATTTTGAATAACAGTAAATTAAACCTAAATAGTGATATTTTTAAAAATCACATAACAAAATTACTAAACATTAAATAAAAATTAAAAAGAAAATATAAAAATAAGAGCTAATTTTAAATAATATATATATATATATATATATATATATATATATATATATATATTAGCAAACAAGCAGTTAAACAACTATTAAAAATAAATTTAATTAAAATAATGCTGAAATTAAATATAAATATTGAAAAACAAATGAATTGAAAATGCTGATTAAAAATAATAATAATATCAATTAATTCATTAATGAAATGAAATTAAACCTTAATAGTGATATTTACAAAAAGCACATAAAATTACTAAGCATCAAATAAAAATGAAGGTGAAAATATTAAAATAATAGTTAATTTAAATATCATATATATTAGTATTTATATGTACCTATGTACTTGTTGTAGTAGTATTTTATATTTAATACTAAAAATAACTAATAATACTACTCATTCATATTTTACTTCTGATTTATTAATTTCATTAGTCACTCTAATAATGCTAAAATAACACTGTTGCATATGTTATTTTGCATTTGTTAAATCCCATTTTGTGTAAGATGTATTTACTTTTGGCAGTCCAGTCAAATTGCTTTAGTTTCGGCATAGTGGAAATGTAAGGTCAATTCAAGTGCATAGCATTGTGGGATACAGTATGCAGTGTTGTCTGATTGTATACTGCAGGTTTTGGCAAATGTAGAAGGTCATTTGGCTGTAACAAGCATATGGGGCATTTACATACTGTTCGCTCTCTGCATACTGAAATAACAGTATGAGTAGAATTGCATGAAATCATTCCCAATTTTGTTATTTATTAGCAAATATAATGTTGAGATATCACATGCCTAATGTAGTATGGTTTGTTTTAATGAGCATGTGCATGTGTGACCTACAGGAGCAGTTTATCTTTATCCATGATGCATTAATGGAAGCTGTGCTTAGCAAAGACACCGAGGTGCCTGCCTGGCAACTCCATAGTTATGTCAACAGCATTCTCACCCCGAGCCCCACGGGACAAACACGCATGGACAAACAGTTTAAGGTCTGGACTTGATGACTGTGTTGTGGTTCTATGCAACTGTATTGAGATGTTCATTTGCTGAGTTAGACAACTAACCTGCTCCTCCTTGTGGACGCTCTTGTTATTGTTCCTCTAGTTGTTGACGCAATGCAATTCTCACCTCGCTGAGTGTTTCAGTGCCCAGAAAGACTGCAACAAAGAGAAGAACCGCACCTCGTCAGTCTTGCCAAGTGAGTCGCTAAACCTTCTAAATCCATATATCAAATTCAACACGCCAGCTTCGTTGCCAATATGGATTTGGCTGTATTCTCAGTGTACAGTGTAGCACAGTGTGGTAGCAATAAATAATACATACATAAACACATCATCTGTGTTTACAGTACATTTAGAATTAGTATTTAATATGTATTAGTGTTTATTAATATTTTGAATTTGCCAGAAGTTTTTTATGTTCAGACTTCATTTTAATTTTAGCTACAATTTTTATGATTTTATGGTTTTTCATCAATTTTTTTTTAATTTCCAAAAACTGTTTTTAATGTAGTTTTATGTATTTAGTTTTCATTTTTTAGCAGTAACATTGCAAATGTTTTTACAGTAAATTTGTAATTAGTATTTAATATGTATTAAATATGTGCACAAAGGATAAATAAGAATAAATGAAACCTGAATAGTGATATTAAAAAAAAAAAAAAAGCAAATAAGAAAATTACTAAAATGAAATAAAAAATTGAAATAAAAATATAAAAATAAGAGGTAATTTAAAATATTTATATATATATATATATATATATATATATATATTTTTATTTTTTTATTTTTTTTTTTTTTTTTTTTTAAGTAAACAAGCAGTTAACTATTAAGAAATAAATTTAACTGAAATTGTGCTGAAATTAAATATAAAATTTGAAAAACAAATTAAATGAAAATGAGAAATATGATTTTTATATTTTCAGACTTCATTTTAATTTTAGTTAAAATTTTTATGATTTTATAGTTCCTTACCTAATATTTATTTATTTTTTTATTTAAATTGACAAAAACTCTTTTTAATGTAGTTTTAACATTAATACAATAATAATAACATTAACATCAATAACATTGCAAATGCTTTTGCAGTACATTTATAATTTGTATTTAATATGTATTAGATATGCGCACAAAAAGTAATTTTAACCATAGTAACAAATCCTCAATGATATTTTAGTATTATGTATGTACTATTGTAGTATTTAACAATTTTTTGAATTTTCTATAAACTTGAATATTTTCAGACTTCATTTTAATTAGTTTAAATTCTTATGATTTTATAGTTTTTCATCTAATATTTTTTATTTAAATCGCCAAAAATAGTTAATATAGTTTTTTTATTTTATTTTATTTTGAATTTTGTTAGCAATAACAACGCTGCAAAAAACTTTTTTTTTAACCATTGTAAGTATTTAGCTTTCATCTATTTTATTTCAGTTTAGTTTAAGTAGCACTTAACTTATTTAATTCAGCTATTTGACATTTCTAAGTTTTTTTTGTTTTGTATCTAATATTAATTTATTTATATATATTTTTTTAATGACAAAAATAATTTTAATGTAGTTGTTTTTTGTTGTTGTTAGCACTAACAACACTGCGAATCCTTTAACATCAATGTTACCTATTTATTTCTATGGAAAAATGAGCAGAAATATCCAGTAGTGTTTTTATTTTTTTTTTTTAAAAATCCCAAGTGATATTTTAGTGTTATGCATGTACTATCAAAGTATTTATTAATATTGTGAATTAGCCATCATTTGTATATTTTCAGATTTAATTTTAGTTTAAATTTGGATGTTTTTATGTTTGCCGTTTTAACATTTCTAGCTTTAATTTATTTTATTTCAGTTTTAGTTTAGGTAGCACTTTTTTTTCATCTAATATTTATGTAGATTTTTTTATTTTTTTTTATTGCAGAAAACTGTTTTTAATGTACTTTTTTTAATTTACTTTTTTGTTACCAATAACAACACTGAAAACCCTGATAACCATTGTTACCAATTTTTTTTTTCATGGTAAAATTAACAGAAATATCCAGTAGAGTTGGCATTTTTTTTATTACAGAAAAAGTAAATCACACACCCAGTACAAGTTGATAAGAGGATGACCTGTATTATTCAGAATAAAATAGATATGCTTCTGATGACTAAAATCTTCATCCGAGTGTGCATATTACTGAGAGAAATATTGACTTCTGAAAGATTACTTTTAAAAAAACAGAATAAAGGTGTTGAAAAATGGCAAAAAGTAGTATTTTAAACCACAAGAAATACAAGGTTTGGTTTGCTGTGATGTTTATAGTGAGTTGTTTATCATTGATGTTTTGCCCCTCAGCGGAACGGGCTCGGGTGGCTCTATCTCCCCTCCCAGGAGGAAAAGGAACAGACTACATCAATGCCTCCTACATCATGGTACGGCACTAAGACTTTACTGGAACATTACACCTTGTTTTGGATCAAATTTAATAATGCATGAAACATGAATTATTTGTGCATCTTGCGTACCAGCTCCTTATCTGCGTGTCTCGACATTAGCTGTGATTTTCTTTGAGAATGAAATCAGTGTTTATCCACTTACTCCAGGGCTATTACAGAAGCAACGAGTTCATCATTACCCAGCATCCTCTGCCCCACACGACCACAGACTTCTGGAGGATGATCTGGGATCATAATGCTCAAGTTATTGTGATGTTGCCAGACAACCTCGGCCTCGTGAGTACAGCAATGAAGAGCTACTTATGAACATGAGTTTTTAAGTGGATTCATGCTGCGTTATATAACTTGGGTTCTTTTTGTGCGTGATCAGGAGGTTGTGTTAATGCGCTCTCAGACGTTTCATACCAGCAGGTCATCAGAGCACTTATACTTAAGAGTTCAGTTGAATTGTTAGCTTATATAATACTGAGTTAACTTACAAAATATGTATTTCTAAAGAGCACCTTTTATTCCAGACAAATTATATGGAAATAGGTCATTTCTGGTTTATAACATGTTTAACATTTATTATAAAATCATTTGAATTTGCTTGTAAATTTACAAATATTAAATGTGGAAGCATGTTTAACACTCATAAATCTGTTAGCATTATATAAATGGTTGACATGTGATATTTGATATGATATGTAATATGCCCTGCTCATCTTTTTATAGACTGAGGATGAATTTGTGTACTGGCCCAGCAGAGAGGAACCCATGAACTGCGTAGCCTTCACTGTCACCCTCATTAATACTGACAGACTCTGTTTGTCTAATGAGGAACAACTCGTCATCCACGACTTCATCCTAGAAGCCACACAGGTACCGCAGTCACTACACAAACATCACTCTTAAAGGGATAGTTCACCCAAAAGTGAAAATTACCCCACCCTCTGGCCATCCGAGGTGTATATGACTTTCTTCTAGGGATGCACCAAAGTTTCAGCCACTGAAAATCATATCCTGAAAATGACATTTTTGGTCTGTTTTTGAAGCCTGTTTTTGATCGAAATAGGAATAACGGAAATATACACCACCTGGCAGTGTTCAGTGCGCAGGTTTCACTTTCCCTCTAGTCTTCATCACTGCACTATGGAAGCCAGTTTCTGCGACTGAATAAAAAATAAAAAAGGCGACTTTTCATTTCACAGTTCTGATTTTTATTCTTAGAACTGCAAATTTATATCTCGAAATTGTGACTTTTTCTCATAATTGCGAGTTTCTATTTCAGTTATTAGGTTATTAGGTCAGAATTGTGAAATATAAATTTGCAATTCTGAGTACATATCAGTCTATTTTCTCACCTTAAAATTGGACTTTACAACTCACAATTTTATATTTTATATTTTTATATTTTAGTAACTCGCATTTGTGAGAAAAAAAAAGTCAGAATTGTGAGTTTTTATCTCGCAATTCTGACTTTTTTTTCTCGCAATTGTGTATCTTTTTAAGTTCAGGATCATTAAAATGATTTTTAAATTAAAAATTCTTTGAAATATATTATTTAATGACATAATAATTATCAAAAAGCATTTCCGTATTTTTGATTAAATAAATGCAGCCTTGGTTAGCATAAGAGATTTTTTTTCAAAAACTTTAAAGGGATAGTTACCCAAAAAAATGAAAATTACCCCATGATCTACTCACCCTCAAGCCTTTCTAGGTGTTTATGACTTTCTTCTTTCAGATGAATACAATCAGAGTTATATTAAAACTTGTCCAAGCTTTATAATGGCAGTGAATGGAGATTTTAAAGTCTCAACAAAGACTTTAAAGTCTCAATAAAGTGCATCCATCTATCATGAAAAGTACTCCACATGGCTCTGTATGGTTAATAAGGGCCTCCTAACACAAATCGATGTGTTTTTGTTCGAAAATTATCCATATTTTGAACTTTACAAAACATAATCTATAGCTTTCGCTAACTGTCGTACGCACATGCGTGAGAGAGTTAGGTGAAGTAGGTGAACAGAAAGAGGAGACTGGTTTTCCTAAACAAAACTTGGTTCTCATGAGACTAGCATATTCTCACTAAAGCTTAAACTGTGTACGCCTACGTCCTACGTCATCTGCTGGAACGCCACTCTCTCGTGAACGCACATATGACAGCTGAAGCTACAGATTACGGTTTATAAAGTTTTAAATATGGATATTTTTCTTACAAAAATGCATTGACTATTGAATATTAACGCCCATTCACTGCCATTATAAAGCTTGGAAGAGCCAGGACATTTTTTAATAAAACTCCAATTGTATTTGTCTGAAAGAAGAAAGTCATATACACCAAGGATGGCTTGAGGGTGAATAAATCATGTGGTGAGTTTAATTTTTTGGGTGAAATATCCCTTTTAGATGGATAGATAGATAGATAGATAGATAGTTGCGAGTTGCATAACTGTTTATCTCTGCTGTGCAGGATGACTATGTGCTAGAAGTCCGGCATTTCCTATGTCCAAACTGGCCAGATCCTGACGCATCGATCAGCAGCACATTTGAGCTTATCAACATCATCAAAGAAGAGGCCATGACAAGAGATGGTCCCACCATCGTGCATGATGAGTGAGTGCATCAACCATGCATAGAAGTGCATGTATCCAGGGGGAGAAAGAGACTCATGGATTGTGTGTTTCAGGTTTGGAGCCGTCTCTGCTGGTATGTTGTGTGCTCTAACCACACTTTCCCAGCAACTGGAGAACGAGAGTGCTGTGGATGTCTATCAAGTGGCCAAAATGATTAACCTCATGAGGCCTGGCGTCTTCACTGAAATCGTAAGTTACTCATAATAGAAGTCTAAGTTAGGGTGACCAGACGTCCCCATTTTTGGTGTCCTGTCCCTGACTGGAGCTGTACCCGGAAATGTCACCGTTTTACAGTACATTCAAAACAACTCACAAATACACCGACAGCGTGACGTGACAAAATCACTGAAATATCACACCCGTTCAGAAGCGTAGAAGTGCACTGCGCTCGCAACAAAATTGACACGTTTATAATCTAACTCATAAATATTAAACATTTTTAACATTATTAAAACTATATACCGAGTGACTGATACCATCTTTGTCATGGAAAACACTTGTTGGTTCATATTGAGTTTGCAATTGAGTTTATTTTCAAGATCTGAGGTAAATTATCTGTTGTTGCTTTCAGTATGGCTATAAATAGCAATTTGATATTAAAACTCACATTAGACACTTTTAACATTGAATGAAGCACGTAATCAGTACCTGAGATTATAATTGTCATAGTTTGTATGTTGTTGTTCCAGCCGCAACATCGCAGAAATAGAAACCGTTTCAAAAATAGAAATTTTGCGTGTCTCTGTCGCGGCTAGTTAGGACAAAAACTCTGATTAACATGAAAAAGATACTTTTTATCGCACGTTGCGACGTCGCATGTAGTTAGAACACTGTTTCACTCACCCAATTACATTTGCGTAAATACTTTGTGATCAAAATGAGCCTAAGATACAAAAAAATGCAAAATAATAACCCTGATTAGGGATAGAAAAGATCCATTTCCTAAAGTAAACACACAGTTGTGAAAATGTTAAATAGGCCTACAGTTTGAAAAGAACATATTTGTTAAATACTTTTATTTATCACGTTCTCATTGTTTTAGTTTTAATGTGTTTTTCTAAATCCTTAATTTTGTTATAATACTACTGTTTTGATATGTTTGCAGAGATGGCAAAAGTACACACATCCTTCACTCAAGTAGAAGTACAGATACTCATGTTTAAAAATACTCTAGTAAAAACAACATACAGCACTACCGAATTCTGCTACTAATTTATAGTGTTCTTTGTCTGATTACGTCATTAATTGATCTTTACCACACATCTCTGCCATATGTACATCAAGCTATTACTACATATATTGTAAAAATGTCAATTTGGTGTAAAGTTGCTTTGCAACGATATTTATTGTGAAAAGCGCTATACAAATAAATTTGAATTGAATTGAATTGAATTGAATTAAAAGTTGAAGTATTGACTATACCTTTTTACTTAAGTTAAAGAAAAGAAGTATGGGCTTAGACATGTACTTAAGTAAAAAATACCCATTACTACTACCTGTTTTAGTGTCACGCTGGTAACTGGATGTCACATGGTATAGACACATTAATATGAACTCACAATTAAAATCTGTCAGCTAATGAATGTATCAAGGCTAAACAACCACCGTGTAGAACAGGGCCGGACTGCAACAAAATTTCAGGCTGGGAAATTTCACATGCATCCAGGCCATCCCATACATCCACAACAAATTCTTAAACCATGGACAACACTATTTTTTTGTATGGCCATCACATTTATAAAAATGTTTAAAACCTTAGGCTGGGACCATGCAAAATAAGAAAAAAGCTCTCTATTGAACTGCGCTTTCTCTTCCATTTTCCTTTTCAGTCTCTTCATTTTCCATGATATCTCTCTGCATCTCACTTTGTGTGTGTTTACTTTTTTCACTAATTTTCTTGAACCTGTCACTTTTCCCATCAGCCATTTACTGTTATGAGCAGAAATGTCTCCAACAACCACCTCACTATATATTATTTGCAGTAACAATTTTATTAATTATCATATTTAAAAAAAAATAATAATAATTTTATTTAAAGTATCACATTATGACCAGGTGTTGTTGTTTTTATCTTAATATGGCTTAAATACTATAGATTTAACAAAACTATATTTTCTAAATTGCCTAAATGTCAAAATTAGTACATTAATGATTACATCATGACAATATCTTTACATACTAAACATGTTATTGCATTATTATGAGTCATATTTTTCTCTTACCAAAATTAACCATGGGTTATTACAGTGAAAGCATAGTAACCATGTTTTTTTTTTTTTGGTGGATTGATTACAGTCTGTTTTAATTTACAACCATAGTTTTACTACACATCTCATGGTTAGACTAGGGTTAGTGTAGCAAAACCATGGTTCATTTGTGGTTACCATGGTTTAAGTATAGTAACCATGGATTTTGGTTTTAATTTTCGTAAGGATTGTGTTGTTATCTGCCCTAGCTCCCTCTGAACGTATTACAAAACGATGTTTTATAACATTTGTTTGCTAAATTACTACTGTAACTTTACAGTAGATAATAATAATGTCCTTCAGCATAGAGTGTTTTGAGTGATGATAGTAATTTAGTTTAGTTTCGTTTATAGTACTACTGCTGTAGTTTTGTCTTTGTTTACTTAGTTTAGCATTAAACTGATAGCAACTCTTAGCAGCCTGTTTACAGATGAAACTGACCTGCACTTGAAGTCCTAAACTGGTCAGTAGTTTTGCCTCTATGATCCACCCAGGCGTTTCCACTCCATTCTCGAGTCACTCGCATTGATTACTCTGATAGAAACCGTCCGTTGGCGGAGATGCGGAGTGCGCGCAAGCCGAATCACATTCCCAGGCAAGACTAACCGAGCCATGATTTATTAGAGATTTGTTATCGAATTGTGATCCACCAAATGCTGATTAAAACTAAAATAACGAGCCTAGTTTGAAAATGTAAGAAGTAGAAAGTACAGATATTTGTGTAAAAATGTAAGTAAAAGTAAAAAGTAGTCAGAAAAATAAAGAGTGAAGTACTGATACCAGACAAATCTACTTAAGTACAGTAACAAAGTATTTGTACTTCGTTGCTTCCCATCTCTGTATGTTTGCTATTTGCAATAGTTACTATTTACTATTGTATGAAAAAACTATGTTAAGTTTGACTGTAAACATCACCGTAATTAACAATTATGATATATGAAACCCACAACAGTTAAAAAACAAAAACATTTTGTCTCCGTTTTTTAATTTGTATATAATCACAAGTGCAATTGCAGTGATATTTTGAACACTGAACTAGGAAATGTCCTCGGTTTTCAATTCAGAAATCTGGTCACCTTAGTCTAAGTGATGATGAATTCAGTTTAGAGAGGTCACTGTAGTTTCGCGTAGAAGTTTAATGCAGTGCAGCTGGAGTTTCAGAACTGTTTAAAAAATGCATTTATTTCCTGTTTTTGCTGTTTTTCTCTACCTCTTTTAGGAGCACTATCACTACCTTTACAAGGCTATGCTCAGCCTTGTCAGCAGTAAAGACTTCAGACTTGGCTTCAACTACATGGACAGAATTGCTGGGATAGTGGTAACAGATGAATCCAACCAGGCTGAGAGCATGGAGTCCTTGGTGTGAAGTTTCCAGAAAATGAGATGGAACAAAGTGGTTCCTTGAACTTTCCATGAGGCCTTTTTTCCCAGACTCTTGGTGAAATGAAAAAACAAAAAAACAAACAAAAAAAAAACAGAAAAGAGCTTTTATATACTGATAAAAATAAATTCTTTTGATATTTATTTTTGCTGCTTTTTGTTATCCTGCTGAGCGCCACAACCTGCACTCCAAAACACACGACACAGACACACACACACACACACATACTTTGCACTACACTGTCAGTGTTACTACTTGATGCCTAGCTGATTATTGATAATTGTGTTGAAAATGTTTCTGAGTATCACTTTATTGTTGCCGATAAAGTCTGCAGATATGTGAGGGTGATCAGCGACAGCACATTAACACACACATCAGCCTCATACCCATGAAAACTGTACACAGAAAAGCTCCAACTTAATGCTCATAATGATGCGACTTTTAACTGTCAAGCATTGTGACTTGTTAGATTAATATGTTCTTTTTTTATTTATTAAGATATGCCATTTTATGTCTAACTTATATACATTATTTCAGTGTGGTATCATAACAGCAACTGTGAACATATATTGTTATCAGTAGCATTTCTATTGTTTTGTAATATATAAAGATATTGATCAAAAAATATGTCTTGTTGCCTTTATTTCAGTTATGTTTGAGATGGCCACTTTCAGTACCTTTGACAACAGGGATTTTCTTGGAATGGTGACTGTACTAATTAAATCATTGCATAACATATTTGGACATTAAACTGAGAATTCATATAATGAAGTAAAATTGCTTCACTGCAAACTGCTTGAAAAGTTTTAACAACATCTTAAATCTAAAATGTTCATGTCTAGTCAATCTAACAGCTGAAACACAAATGGATATTAGCATTGAACAATCAGAAAAAACCCTTTTTTTTCTTCTTTTTTTATTTTTATTTTTTTAATTAATTTTTTTTTTATTTAATTATTTATTTATTTTTTTCAATAGATATTAACCAATATGATTAAATGCATACACAGATGGAAATTAATGTTGAACAATCAAGTGATCAACATTTGAAAACACTTTTTTCCCCCAAATTTATTTTATTTTGTTTTGTTTTGTTTTGTTTTGTTTTATTATTTTTTTCCAATAGATATTAACCAATATGATTTGATGCATGCACAGATGGATATTAATGTTAAACAATCAGGCAATCAACATTTGGAAACCATTTTTCTTTTCTTTCTTTTTTTTTTTTTTTAGAATTATTATTCTTTTTTTTTTTCCAATAGATATTAACCATTATGATTTAATGCATGCACAGATGGATATTAATGTTGAACAAACAGGCTATCAACATTTGAAAACCTTTTTTTTTTTTTTCCCCAATAGATACTAACTGATATGATTTAATGCATGCACAGATGGATATTAATGTTAAACAATCAGGCGAATAACATTTGGAAACCTTTTTTATTTTATTTTAATTTTTTTCCAATAGATATTAATGCACGCACGGATATTAATGTTGAACAATCATAGGATCAACATTTATTTATTTATTTATTTATTTATTTATTGCAATGGATATTAACCAGTATGATTAAATGCATATTACAGCTCTTTAATTTTTTGTAGAAATGTTAAGTCAAATTAGCATTATGTTTTCTTTTAGCACAATATCGCTATTGAGCGAACAGGAGAAATTTAAATATTTTTTATAACTCGTTTGGCATAAGCAGATGATGCCTTTTATGTCATATACTCAAAAAAAAAAAAAAAAAAACTTCTAAAATGGTGAAAAAACTTTAAGTTTATTTTTTTACTTTAGATTTTGCTAAGACAAACAAATGTCTTCACCTAATTTCATTTTGGGGAAAAAAAACAAGCTGTGATAACTGCCTTAACATGACAAGTGGCTATTTACCTTTGCATTTAATTCATTTAGGAGACGATGTAAAATAAAAAAAAATTAAAAAAAAATGGAAGAAGTTATATGACTGAAATGTAAAAGACAAAAACTATTTTGGTACCATCACTGAACATATAGAGTAAATAACATGGGTGTTATACTCATACCTCCCACTAGAAGCACTATATCTCTGAGAACAGTCCACTAGTAGTACACAGGGAACTGTGCTTTTGTTTTCATTAGTAAAGTGTTCCGTTACACAAACGATACAGGCTTCTTAAATTGTTCAGAACTAACAATTTATGTCATTACATTATGTATCGTATAAATATCACCAGCAAATCAAACATGATTGCACACCAACAATGTTTGTTTTCTCTATCTCCACCCGCGCACATGTAAAAATGAGCTCGCCCGCGTGTGACGTATTTCCTTCATGACTTAGGTAATGCCATCTTGATACGAAAATAGTGTCGCATGAGTTGTATAAAACGGAATATTATTGTCTTAATATTACATACAGAGATTGCAATATTTTCTTTATTCTAATCAGAGCAGAAACTGACACTGTTGAGAGTGTCATTCTCCGTTAGAGTTGTGTTCACTGCCTCATTCATTCCTGGCAGTCACATTTTTTCTGAAGGAGGAGCGCTGCTGCTGGTGGCGCTAACAAAGGAATATCTGGATTCGAGCAGTTGTTCATTGGTAATGTTGTTTTAATGTTTTCACCGTTACACATATATTAATATGTACCTACAGCGCATGTCGACCTATTAGTGGACTTTTGAGGCCGTATTTTACTGTTGCTAAGCAATAAGGATTCGCGAGTTGTTTTCACGCGGTAGGTACTGAAGCCGTCAGCTCACATTACAACTAGTGGAAAAGATGTTGATTCATCTCAGTGATTCGAATCTTTTGAATCGGTTCGTTAAAAAGATTTGTTCAGTGACACTTTTTGATATTTTTATTGATGACAAGTCATGGAATTATTTGATTAGTACGTTATTGTTGCTGTTATTATATATTAAAATTCGTTTCTACATATCTCCCAAGAGAGACTATAAAGCCATGCGTCATTAACATATTTACAAACAAATGACAACTCTTTTTTTTTTTTTTTTTTTTTGTAACAATAATAGTCTAAATTGTGCGTTTCAATAACGTATTTCGTTCACAAACGAGATATTTGGTTTAGTGCTGTTTGAATCTCATTCATAAAAAACCGACTCGTTTAGTGAAGGGGGCGTGGTCGTTCGGCACGTTCAACTAATGATATTGCGTTTTCACAGCCTGTACTCGATTGCTATTGGTTCGCTATAGACAGTCTTCAAAGTGACCGAGAAAGGTTCGTTCGAAAACACTGATTCTTTCACGAAGGAACCGCCACTAATTATACCATTTACCAACAGCTCGACTGAGGAGAGATGGCCGAGATGTACATTCGCGTCGCGGAGGAGGAGAACGAGGAGCCGATGGAGATCCCCTCGGAGGACGACGGCACGGTGCTGCTGTCCACGGTGGCCGCTCAGTTTCCAGGGGCTTGTGGCCTCCGTTACCGGAGCCCGGTGTCTCAGTGCATGAGGGGAGTTCGCCTTGTGGACGGCGTCCTGCACGCCCCCGAGAACGGCTGGGGAAACCTGGTCTATGTGGTCAATTATCCCAAAGGTAGGTTATTATGAATAAGCCTCTGACTCAATTTAGAATATAGAATAGGAAAAAGGTTCTTAATAATTGTCAAAATCACGTTTTATAATATAAAATGACAGTATTAAACCTAACTTCTCCCCCTAGAAGCATGGGTCAAGAATAGGAGATGTTTTTGTATGCATTAGGCCTAAGCTTTATACTTTAACACTGAGGTTATGTCATAGTAATCAAAGTTGACATGATGAAAATATTTGTTCTTTAGTATTTCTATCTTTAGCTATAAAAAAATATCCAGGTCATCTTAATTTAATGGGGTTGTTTTTGTTGCATGAAAGGTGATTGTCATTCTGTGGATGCGTGAACAAGTGAACTTTTCTATTCTAGAAACGGTTCTGCCAGATAATAAGAGGAAGATGGATGAGATCGACGCTTCATCTGCAACGAAGATCAAGAGAGGAGATCAGAAGACTTCAGATCTGATTGTGCTGGGTCTGCCGTGGAAGACTACAGAACAAGACTTAAAAGACTATTTCAGTACGTTCGGGGAAGTCATCATGGTGCAGGTAAGACATGCTGGTATAAATATAATACTACAGCTGTGATTGTCTTTGTACTGACATATTTTGGTGAAAGCTATCCATGATTTCTGTCTCTGTGTCTAATGTTTTTAACTTTTTATGTGGCTATTAAAAATAGAAATGGGTTCAGCTGTCAGTCAGATCTGGTATGAATGGAGCTCTTGACTTGATTCTGTTACATTAGGTTAAGCGGGATGTGAAGACAGGAAATTCAAAAGGATTTGGGTTTGTGAGGTTTGCAGAGTGGGAGTCTCAGAGTAAGGTGATGTCACAGCGGCACATGATTGATGGCAGGTGGTGTGACTGCAAACTACCCAACTCAAAGGTTAGTGTTTTTTGTTTTTAAACACACTGACTTTTAAAAGTTTGGTGTCAGTAAGTTGTTTTTTTTTTTTTTTTTTTAAATGATTTTGAAAGAAACCTCTTATGCTTACAAAGGTTGCATTTATTTGATCAAAAATACAGTAAAACCGTAATTTTGTGAAATATTATTACAATGTAAAATACCTGTTTTCTATTTGAATATATTTTAAAATGTAATTTATTGCTGTAGAGTCAAAGCTGAATTTTTAGTAGCCATTTGTCCAGATCCTTCTGAAATCATTCAAATATGCTGATTTGATGCTAACAAAACACTTATTTTTATTATTATCAATGTATTATCAACAGCTGCACTGCTTAATATTATTTCTTTGAAACAATTATACTTTCAAAATGAACTTTTGTAACATCATTGATGTTTTTGTCACTTTTGATCGATTTAATGCAACTAATGCAACTAAAAGTATGAATTTCTTTAAAAAAAAAAAAAAAAAAAAAAGTCTAACCTTCAGTGTTTGAACTGTAGCGTATGTGATGAATTGTATATACATTTTTAAATCAGTTAGCTGTTTATGAAAGAAATGTCAGGTTTTCTCTTTTTGTGATGCTAAACTGAGTGATCTGTCTGATTATTTATCAGCAAGGCCCAGATGAGCCAATGAGGAGCAGGAAAGTGTTTGTGGGCCGTTGCACGGAGGACATGACCGCTGATGAGCTCCGTCAGTTCTTCATGCAGTATGGGGAGGTCACAGATGTTTTCATTCCTAAACCCTTCAGAGCGTTTGCTTTTGTCACCTTTGCAGATGACCAGGTAAGCTATTGCTGTTTCCACACTGATTTTAAGGTAAAAAACCAGCGATTAAACCACTGTTCACAAAAAAAAAGAAAACAACTGCATAGGGCTGTCACAATTCGAAGTACTCTATTTTAAAAAATCCTTGATTGCATTTTGGCAGTGTCAAGTCACTGGCAAAATACCAAAAGTGGCACATTCCATGGGTGAGAATACATAAAATGCATTATCAGACCGATTTCCCAGGCTGCATGATATATTAAACCTATTTAAAAATCATAATAAAACATAATGTTTTGAATTCACAAATGCTATGATTCAATTTAATATATACAATGCAGGTTTACTATATGTGCTTTATTATTTACATGCATGTAAGTTATGTACGTGCGTCTCAAAGCGGCTGTTCGCAGTTTATGCTGTTCCACACTAACTATTAGGGATGTCACAATACTCAGTATAATATTGAACCGTTCGGTACGACATCCACGGTTCAATGCGCGCTTGTTAATTGCGGTTTTTTGGTTTTGCATTTAAATAATTTCCTTGTTTTATGTCTCTCTAAATTTGCTGTGTGTGTGCCCGTGATTTCACGTGCTGAGATGAGGAAACATCTCCCCATTTATATTTGAAAAAGCAACGCGTACGACGCATCTACCCTTATAATGAAATGCAATGATAAGCCTTTCTAAACTTGTTGTCCAACAGAAGAACATTATAACTTATTTTTACTTCACAGCATCAGTCGAGTGTTTGAAATAACTTCCTTTTTTGATCTGATGTGGCTTCTTATCATAGAATGAGGAAGACAATATATTCTATACTTGTCGATTAGCAATGCCTTACAAATATACTTGATGATGATACGTGAGATGGCTTGAAGAACACAGATAAGCCATTTATTATTGCAGACAAGTGTTTATTGTCCTTACATTTCATCATTCAAAACGTTTAACGTTATATCTTGTTTTTATTCAGTTACAGCAATAGCAATGCCTTTATACATATTAGAGATTTCCTGGCTGGAACATTATCAGTGTTATCTCTTTGATGCATATGTGGATTTTCTGCACAAGGGCGCCCTCTGGCGTCCAGTGTGAATGAAACCCATCTTATTTTGTGTAAAAATTGATAAAATAATACTTCTCTCAAAAAAAAGAATAATAATTAAGCAGACATATAATAATCCATGCTTTTTCCGGTGTACAGAGTATTTTGTTGTTAATTAGATGCACACACACAAAAAAAAACACTGATGTGGCAAGCTATCAGAAGCGAACCAAAAACCGTGGTTAAAAACCGAGGTATGTATTGAACCGTGGACTAACTGTATTGTTGCATCCCTACTAACTATTATCTTTTACATGTATGGAGTGTCTCAAACTCCATCTCTGCATATTGCTGTGAGTTTGGGTTTATTATAACGTTCATCTGGGAATGCAACATGTGCCATTTCATCAATTTTGTAAGGTAAATAATTTATAAACCTACGCAAACACAGGAGAATACATCAGTATCTGTTCATCGTGATTTCAAAATAAATGTTTAAACCCTTGCTCAGAGTTTCGATGTCCACATTGAAGAAATTACAGTGGCTGTAGCATTTCTGTCATGAAGAAATGGCCAGATATTAAAGATTAAATGGACGTTTGAATTAACTGCTGTTTAATCAATATTAAACATGGATTCGATCGTGCAGTAAAACCATATGATTACTTGATTTTGATACTTCATTTGAGCTAATTTATTATTGCCTCATTGCTATTAGTGACAGCCCTACAACTGCCAACGAAAGTTCTTTTTCTTACCATAATGAAATTTGCATGTTTTAATGCTAGATACAGCCTATATGACAAGTTTAAATCGCTTTTTGTGTGAATATGCTCAATTCAAGAGTTTGTTTGTGGTGATTTTTTTTTTTTTTTCCTTATCTCTCCTTGATACAAAAATTTGCCTTTACATTTGCAGCATTCAGGAATGCAGGAATATTCTATTCTGAATGGAAAAATCAGCTGTTCATGCATAATTAAGATATTCTGTCTTCCCTCCAGGTTGCCGCCTCCCTTTGCGGAGAAGATCTGATCATCAAGGGCGTCAGCGTGCACATTTCCAACGCTGAGCCAAAACACAACAACACTAGGCAGATGATGGAGCGGGCAGGGCGCTTTGGGAACGGGTTCGGAGGTCAGGGTTTCGGAGGCAGCCGTAGCGGCATGGGGGGTAGCTCCAGCAGCTTGGGAAATTTCGGCAATTTCAACCTCAACCCAGCCATGATGGCAGCCGCCCAGGCCGCCCTGCAGAGCAGTTGGGGTATGATGGGAATGTTAGCGCAGCAGAGTCAGTCGGCAACATCTGGCACGAGCACGAGCGGCACAAGTTCCACTCGGGACCAGACCCAAACGTACAGCTCGGGCAACAGCAACTACAGCAGCAGCTCGGCCGCTCTCGGCTGGGGCTCCGGCTCTAACTCTAGCGGTAGTGGGTTTAACTCCAGCTTTGGCTCTAGTATGGAGTCCAAGTCATCCGGGTGGGGTATGTAAGCCGCTTTGTGTTTGAAGTGTCGGTATTTCTAGCGTGTTTGGTAAGTATTTTCCGAGAGACTTATCTCGTCACGTGTGTTTGGGAGTGGGGATGGGTGAAAAGGGAGTCTGGGGCAAAAAAAAAAAAGAAAAGAAGAATGTTTTGTACACTGAATGGGATTTGAAGTGAGATGTTAACAAGGGTGCTACATTAATGTACCATCTTTGGTGTTATGTTTTCTTTCGCCCAATGTTGTATTGTCTTGGTCGATGCAAACGAAGCATTTCAACTGGATTCTTATAATGCATGTTGTTCAACCTGTGGAAACGCATGAGAATTGCATCATATTTTAAGTACATTTATCATTATGTAGGACAAAGTAAAACAGAAACTTGCATTGGAAAGAATCTGGTTGAAACCTGAACGTGTTTTAAGTTCAGCTTTATTTCAGTCCAGTTTTATGGAAACCCTTTAAAACAAGCCTTCATCAAAATCTCTTCTGCAGTTGACATCTGTGGGGTTTGCCTGGGAAGAGCGCCCTCTATGGCAGCACAGTGTGTCACCTTCCTCCCCATGTCTATATGCTCTCATCGCACGGCTCGCTGACACGGTGGGTGTCTCCTTTTTTTAATCCACTTTTTAAGACAAGAAGTGCGCAGAAAGTGACGTTTTTTTTAAACAACCCTTGAGTGCGATTGGTGATGATGGCGAAGAGTGAGAAGGCTGCGAGTGAGCGAAGAAAGTGTGGAGCGCACGAACGAAAAGACTTGCGAGTGCGATGAACGAGCCCAAATGTGACTGCAGTGGGTGGGTCTGGTGAGCGTGTGAATGAGAGCTGCTGATACTTCCCAGCTTCCCCCTTTTAATTGAGCCCAAATTGACGGACATTTAGTACGTGTACCTCATGGATTTGTTTTCTTTTGGTCTCCCTAGATCCCCCGTTTTGCTTTTCTCCTTTAGTATACTGACAATGTGCTTATATAGTTAGTGGAATGTTGTGATGATGATGATGCATACTTTGTCTTGCTTCTATAATCCCATCTGAATGCTGTATGGTGTGTGTGCTTTATTTCCTTGTAACTTGACCTGTAAGTGTGAACTTTGATGTGGATGACATCTTCAGTGGACACTGAGGGGGGAAAAAAAACATGAGTGATGGTGTAAGTGCGACCTGTATGTTGAGTGCTGTGGATGTCTGTGGAGTTTCCCTCTAGATAACGTCGCTCAGTGTTTTCAAAGGCATTTTATATGACTTGTCAAATGAAGGGAGTGCTTCAATAAAACTAATTTGAATAGATTGCTCTTTTCTCATACTGGTTTGTCACGTGATGTTTGACAGCAAATGCCACACGACTAATTGAATTCACACATTTAGGGGCCTGGAATATGGCTGGCCGCAACTCAACCCCAGGCGGGAAGTCCGTTTGGGGATGGAGGAAGATGGAGGATGCTGTGGTTCTGCATCTCTGGTAACAGCCTCGGACACGGTAGACTCTAGCAAAATGTGATAGATGTTTCAGGACGAGCGCTTTTCTCTAAACCGTTCAAACCTGTATTTTATGAGGCTTGATCTGGTTTCAAGAAAGCAGCTCGTTGTATTAAAATACAGGCATAGGCTAAAGTGCTGCTTTTTTTTTTCCAGGTCCATGTTTTTTTAAATGTATCATTTAAAAAAATCTGTATTGTTTCATAGAGATTCATATTCTTAACGAAGATGTTTATTACAATAAACACAAATGAACTCATGTTTGAGTCAAAAAATGATTGGTGTTTAGTATTGAATGTCATTTATTTACAAATATTTGCACAGCTGTTTTACTACATGCAAAAACCAACTCAAATGTGTTTCTACATTTATTTTGTTCAGTCTTCAAGCTCATTCTCCTCCTCAGCTTCCATGTCTTTGCTCTTCCTCTTGGCAGCATTTTTCTTCCTCTTCTCCTTCAGTTCTTGGTTGTTTAAAGCCAGTTCTTCACTTTTCTGCTGAATGTAGTTGTACTGTGAAGGTATAGGAGGGTACTTTTTTTTTTTTTCCCCACTCATTTGATAGAACTGTAAAATCTAAATGCACTTAAATAGGAACATTTCCTTGTAACTTGCAAATAGTTTTTTTTTTTTTTTTTTTTATATGAAATATAATGTAATTACATATGAACTAAAAAAAGAAAAATAAAAAAATCCTGTTAATAAATTTAAGTAGTTAATATAATTTTACTTAAACATTTTATTTTCATTTTAAATATTAGCAGTTCATGCTTAGACTTGGTTTGTTTTATTTTATTTTATTTTTTTTTATAGAATTATATGCATTATATACACTACCAGTCAAACGTTTCTGGACATTTTTAATGTCTTTTAAATAAGACGCTTATGCTTACCAAGCCTGCATGTATCCGATCCAAAATACAGCAAAAGCAGTAATATTGTGAAATATTTTTACTATTTAAAATTTTTTCGATATTTTAAAATGTAATTTATTCCTGTGATGAAAGCCAAATTTTCAGCACCATTACTCCAGTCTTCAGGTGACACATGATCCTTCAGAAATCATTCTAATATGCTGATTTGCTGTTCAAGAAACATTTATTATTATCAATATTTAAAACAGTTGAGGATTATTTTTTAGGATTCTTTGATGAATAGAAAGATCCAAAGATCAGCATTTATCTAAAATAAAAAGCTTATTATATACTATACCATTCAAAAGCTTGGAGTCAGTATTGGAAATTAATACTAATAGAAATTAATACTTTATTTAGCAAGGATGCTTTAAAATGATGAAAAGTGATGATACAGACATTTATGATGTTACAAAAGATTGGTATTTCAGATAAATGCTGCTGTTCTTAACTATTCATCAAAGAAACCTGAACAAATTCTACTTGGCTGTTTTCAACATAATAATAATAATAAATGGTTTTTGAGCAGTAAAGAAGAATAGATTTCTTTAGGATAATATGGAATAATGATGCTCTAATTTGAATCAAATAAATGTAGGCTTTATGAGCAGAAGAGACTTCCTTAAAAACAAAAAATCTTACTGTCCAAAAACTTTTTACTGGTAGGTAGTGTATAAAAATGCTTTCCATTCTTTTTTTTTAATCGCAATTTTCTACAAGACCTCTGAATACAATCACCTTAACTGTTAAAGTTCCTTCTCTTATTGTTAGGGGCCTTGCACATGAATTGCAAAAACATATCAATCATCCTACCAGTGCAGTGGTTCTCCTCGCTGTCAGCTTTACATCATCCACTGTAACTGTGTGTCTTTTAGCATGTCTGCAAACATTAAGGATAACCGTCAGTACAAATAAAGCATCTTCATTACGTGCTTAAATACTGAGGTGAAACTACCTCTGAGAGTGAAGTTTACCTCGCAAACGCTTCCAAGTCCTTGGCAAATATATCTAGAGGTAAGACACAAGAGGAGCGTGAATATACAGTAGTCAACGTTTGATGTGGATTAAAACCTTTCACCAAAAGTGTCCTAAAACCAAAACAGTACCCGTTCTTTGTCTTAGAACCACTTTGGTGAACTTTTTTTGATCCACATCAAATGTTGACTACTGTATATCGTTTAAACTCACTAAATATAAATGTCACAGAAACAAATCTTACCGCACTGTCTAAACGCAGTCTCTGCAATGGCTGCTATTGTCTGTTTAGTGATTTGTTTCTCGCAGTCTGCGGCGATGTTTTGACAGAGACAGCCGACAGTGTAGTGGACAGCTGCTTTAAGCCTCTAAAAGCACATAAATACTGGAAATGTGAGAGAAAATACCCGAACAAGTCTTTATAATGTGTATAAGATTATCAATAGGTTTTAAAGTTATAACCTGTTTTTGTGCCTCGTCCTCATCCATTTTCAGTAGATAAATAAACTGATGCCCAACTCTGTGCTGTTAGCCATTACAAAAATTGCGCGAATTGCGTGTTCTTCACGTTGCAGTGATGGCGTCACTGTGTATCAGCGCCTCCTACTGTTGTGGAGCGAATGTCAGTCACGATAAAGAATATAGAAATATGTTTCTTTTATGTATAGTTCTTCATATGATGATGTCGTATGGGAGAGTTACAAGTGATTATTTCTGGTTGTTGTTTCCCTAAAACTAAAGCATTCAGTGCTGTGGCAGCCATTGCCACATCACGCAACACAACACAACACATGTATTGCGGCTGTTTGACATAATTGCACAACATTTTAGTCATGAATTAACAAAATATATGAAAACTGTGCCAGCCGGTCTCAGTCCCCCTTACTTAAATGTTTGTTTAGAACTTTGAATCAATAAGAAAAAGTCACAACATAATGATCTCAAAGCAATAATTAACTGCAGAAGCACTTATAATAAACGTATCAAATATATGCCATTTTCTGTGATATTTTTTTTATTAAAACATAACATTTTTAAAATAGAAACAAAGTTGCTTGTCAAATCTCTTTAAACTGCTACAAATAAGAAAAGTGACAGACTCCTCACAAGAAATATTTGGAGGGAATCCTGCATTTCTCTTGAATAATGCAGGTTTTCTGTGTTGTTTAAAATGTTTTCCCCCACTTTTTGTAATGTTATGTTCACTTGATTGAGAATCGATTGATGCTGAAACCGTCTGTATGTTATTATTCTTCAATAAACATCCAAGAATTTCAGAACACAATGCTTCAAGCAGTTTTTTTGTAGGTTTGTTTGCAGACCTGGTCTTCACATCTAAGTTCCTATAAGAAAAAAAAATCAAGTTATTTATTTGGTATATGAAGAGTTCAGATGCAAAACCAGCTAAAAGCTATCTCAGTCAAAAATGAGATAATGATACTGAGTGAATGCTCCTGACACATAATATACGTCCATCAACATAACAAAGTAGTCAGAAAGAAATGCTCATTTTAAAGAAAAATGCCAGATGGATTTAGAGGCTTTTGCATCTGAACTCTTCATATTTTATTTGAAATTTGCAATTGCAATTTTAAGGCCTATGTTTGACTCACAAGGTAAAGAGTGTCTCCCTCCATCCAGTGTGTCCATCCCCTGTTCTTCTTTTCTCCTTTCTGCACACACACAAGTTTGTCGTTGTCCCAGTTGACTGTTGTCTGTAGGGAAATAAAAAATGCAGTATTTCTCAATTCTGGCACAGAAAACTCTAGACTATGACCACAGACCATTTCATTGCACATGTGTGCATGTGCATGTGTGTGTTTTCCACCTGGCATTTTCTGTTGTCCAGTCCTTTAGTGATTTCCTCAAATTCTTCACCGATTTTGAACGAACAGGAGTAGTTTCGGAAAGTTGTAAAAGTTTTAATGTTGAAAGAGTCTCCGTCTTGCTCAAAAACCTTCTGTGGCTTTAGCATTCTCGCTATCTTTCGGGTGGCGAAATCAATTCCTGTATTACATATATTACATTGCACAAGGTTAAATCCATATTCTTAGTAAATACATTCACAATAGTAAGAAATGAAATAACATAAAAAAAAAAAAACAACGTAAAAATATACAAAAATTAAAATACCTAATGTACGTACGTGTGTGTAAAATACTTAATATGTAAAATATGAAAACCCCAAGAAATGCAATGAATGGCATACTCACCAAGAGCCACCATGTAACCTTCAAAGTTTTGATTGTCCACTATGTCCCATGTTCCGCTGTAATTTGCAGGCATGCTTGATGTTGATCCTGAGGCGTTTCTGAAGCGTTTGAACCTAGAAGCTGGAATTTAAAGGTTCATGTGTGGAAATGAGAGAAGCAGATGTGGTGCGTCGTATTTCACAGCAGGTCTGTGTGTGTAGTAATATGGGGCAGGGGTGATTCCTAGGACACAAAAGCTATTTTAGAGGCTTGGTCAGAGGGGTTGTTCTCTGAGGCGGAACATAACTTTTACACACTAATTGCGTATGTCCCGTGGGAACTCAAAGAGAACAATGTAAAATCGAAAGACACATGTTGCTTTGGCAGTGGATTGAACTGGCACAACAGTTTGGCAAGAATTTAGCAATGTCAGAAATGCCCAGTAGGTTTGAGGTCATTTCATTATCTTTCATTTACAATGTGGTACGCTGCTTTTTCTCAGATCAAAATTATAGATTTCTTTAACTCTCATGCAAGCAGGCATCTTTTCTTGACCTTCTCATCCGGGAAATGCTTCAGAGGTCGTCTTGCGGCTGCACTGAGGAGGAGTTAGTTCTTATATGAGTTTTGTAATTCATCTATTCTAAGTTAACAATGAAAATTCAGTCATCATTTACTTATTGTGAATGTGGGGAGTGAAGTTTCACAATAAATAAAAGACACCATAAAATTAAGTCTTTTGTGATGAACAGAACAAAATCAAAATGACTAAAAGTCATTATTTTCTGAAAAGATGGGGTTTTAATTACAGTACAATAACAAAAAAATGTTAAATGAAAATTCATTAACACATAAAAGAATTATGCTATTATTATTCCTCACTTTTTCATACCATGATTATTTTAAAAGCTTTAAAGTGGGAAATAAGGTATGTGAATCCTTTAAAACGATTTTGTGAAGTTGTAATTAAAATAAATGTGACCCTGGACCACAAAACCAGTCTTAAGTAGCACGGTTATATTTGTAGCAATAGCCAACAATACATTGGATGGGTCAAAATGATCGATTTTTCTTTTATGTCAAAAATCATTAGGATAATAAGATGTTCCATTCAGATATTTTGTAAACTTCCTATCGTAAATATATAAAAACCTAATTTTTGATTAGTAATATGCATTGCTATAAACTTTATTTGGACAACTTTAAAGGCGGAATTTTTTTTCTTTTTTTTTTGCACTCTGAGATTCCAGATATTCAAATAGTTGTATCTCGGCCAAATATCGTCCAATCCTAACAAACCATACATCAATGGAAATCTTATTTATTCAGCTGATGTATATATCTTAATTTCAATTTCAATTTTCTTTTTTTTTTTTTTTTTTTTTGACAAGAAAATATTTCGGTCTTTCTACTCTAAAATTTCTTACTAGCTTGTTAGCCTACTTGCTATTTGCACTTTTTTGCAAAATGTATGAATAAAAAAGACCCTCTTGGCCAGAATTTGAAATCGCCAACACTAGACTAACCACTAGAGGGTGTCGTTTGATATCACCCAACCGATGATCTTGTTTCTCCCCCCCAGAGCTACTAACCTGCTATGCTGACTAGCATGAGACCTTTCTGTCTGGTAAGTCCTTACTTATTCTATGACTTTTCTTCCTTCAGACTTTTTAGATTTACCTCACGATGTAAATACTTAAAAAAGTTTCAGTGAGATTCAATTAATAGCCATAAATAATTTTAAATAATCTTGCTAATGAAAGTGTATTCTGCTGTAGATAGGATCATCTGAGGTGACGGTACAATGCTGCACCACTTCTTAGTTCATGCAGCTTTTCAGACCAGCAGGTGGCTTCCTAGAGATCAAAGGTTAAAATTGTAAGGCAACATCTATCTATCTATCTATCTATCTATCTATCTATCTGTCTATCTAGAAAGTAAGTGCTAATCAGATTCTAAACACTATTTCGTTTCATTTCTCTGTTGTAAAGCTTGATTGTGTGTGTGTGTGTGTGTGTGCGCGCGTGTACAGACATATATTAAAAATTTTTCTCTCTGGCAGTCAGATTGTTCTTTTCATCTTTGTGGTGCTTTTCCTGGCACCTCAGTTTTATGTTTTGTCAAGGTAAGTGACTATAATATTTCACAGATAAAAAGCTAATCTCTTTATGCTTGTTTTCATGTGATATGTCTAATATTCTGTAATGTTTTCACAGGCCAAAAACGTCTCGCTATTGTGAAAAGCCGCTGTTGAACAATCTCATAGCCTTCATTGTGTTCTCCTTTGTGGCAACAGGTAATCTGATTTTGATATTTAGGAATGGTTTATTTTGCTTATTTTTCTGCTTTTTAATTTGAAATACTAACCATTAGCCCTTCTCTTGCCATTGAAGGCTTAGCTGTAGCTCTTACACTCACTGACCCAGTTCCCAAGAGCATCAGGGTAGCTTTTCACCTATTTGGGCTGTTCGCATTCATCCATGGACTCTGTACAGTCATTCTTACCCTGTCTGCACCTCAGTGTGTAAGTGTGAAATATGGTATTAGGATTTTATGTGCAAAAAAATTAGGTTTTATATCTTTTTTAATTTTTCTCAGGCAAAGACCACCACAGAATTGTATATATTTTCTTTGGTAGTCTCTTGGGCCTGCATACTCTCAACAGGTATGATGATATAAATGTAGTAGAAAAAAAAAAAAATAAAATATATATATATAAACACACACATATAAAGGAAAAAAATAACTTATTGTTTTTCTTGCGTCTCTACCCAGCTTTCTTTGTGGTCAGAGGAGCTCTTTGCTTGGTCCACAGACTGTTTCCTCATTGGTTAAGAGATACGTGCCTCTGGGGTTGAAAATGAGCTACTGCTGCTGTACAGACTTCTACTGACACTCAATACAGGTGCATCTATTATTTACATGGTTTCACTGGTTTTCAGACAACTGTGAGGCACAGGTCAAGACAGATTCTATTTAATGACACATTTTCACTAATATTAGAATGTAAGAGAGGAGAAACGTAGGCAGAATGCATATAGTTGAAGTCAAAAGTTTACATACACCTTGCGGAATCTGCAAAATGTTAATTATTTTACCAAAATAAAAGGGCTCATACAAAATGCATGTTATTTTTTATTTAGCACTGACCTGAATAAGATATTTCACATATAAGACGTTTGCATATAGAAGAGAGAAAATAATACTGAAAATGACCCTGTTCAAAAGTTTACATACACTTGATTCTTAAAGTGCCCCTATTATGCGTTTTCAAATATGATCTTTCATGCAGTGTGTCATGTAGCTGTATGTGAACATAAACTATCTGCAAAGTTGTGAAGCCGACAGTGCACGATACATAAAGTTATTGTCTATCAAAAAAAAGAGTCGACTCACATTTGCCTAAACGAGTCCTCAGGATTTCAAATCTTCTTCTGTTACGGCCACACGTCACGAAGTAACAGATTTGCATAATGTCCACCCACGTTCTACATCGCGAACAACTTGCCCACCCATACATTTCCATAGGGTTTAGGTCACATGGAAATTTACACGTACATTATACTGAAGACCTGTATTCTACACTGTGAGTAAAACTGTTTTATATTCACTTCCAAAAGATGATGAATCTACAAAGATTGTATTTTCTAGCGATCGTTCAAAATACGTAGTTGTGTACATTATGTTGTGTAACAACCCTGCACATGTCATGCTAACCGGCTAAATCATGCTTGTGTAGTTCTGTTGTTCAGCTGTGGACCCACTGTAGTCTGACAATTTGTGATTGATGCAGCTTGACTGTCTGTCTGTCTCATTAGTTGGAGTAATGATAAAGGATGTCGCACGAAACGGCTTTCACACCGAATGCGGAAAGCGCTGTGCTATGAAACCCATTCATTTCAATGCCTTCCACCCTGTGAGGACGGCTTGTTTCGGTCTCGACCAAAGCAGATGCGCAGCAGAGCACGCACGCCGCGGACAAAGTTCAAATGAGTTGTTCAAATGATCTTTTACCGCTGTGCTCTGAAGGGCTGAACTAAACCCAGTGGCCAGCGCGGCACTTTCCGCGTTTGGTGTGAAAGTAGCTTAATGCGTTATACAATGTTGAAGTTTACAACATAGAGGTGTGCCCGGTTCGGTTATAAAAGCAAATTGCGAGCACTTTCCACGGTAGCCCGTGCTAACTTGTCGATCAGGCACTTCAGCCGTTTCATCGTCAGACTCTGGCTGGAATTGTTATGGTAAAATCGATGCCATCTTTTCTATGTATTGACAAGTATCCAGTGCTGTCAGTCAGTTATGGCAATGGGCGTTTCGTTCTCCGACACGCTGTACGTGGTAGACCAATCATAAAGAACTGCGCCATCTGACCAATCACAGCAGTGAGTGCTCACGGAAAGGAGGGGTTTAGAGAAACTGATTCTTTGAACTGAGTCGTTTAGGAATCATTTAGAAATGGGGTAAAATTAAATCTATTTTTGGAGAAAACTGAAGTGTTTTTTGACCTTGCATACATGTAAACCTGTTTTGGGAGTCTATTAAAACAATATTAGCAACCTTTAAAATGGCATAATAGGGGCACTTTAATACTGTGTTGTTACCTGAATGATCCACAGCTGTTTTTTTGTTATTGTTTAGTGATAGTTGTTCATGAGTCCCTTGTTTGTCCTAAACAGTTCAAATACCCGCTGTTCTTCAGAAAAATTGACCCACAAATTCACTGTTTTTTCAGCATTTTTGTGTACATGAACCCTTTCCAGCAATGACTGTATGATTTTAAAATGCATCTTTTTTAAACCGAGGACAACTGCATGCAACTCACATGCAACTATTACAGAAGGTTCAAACGTTCACTGATGCTTCAGAAGGAAACACTGGGGGGCGGGAATTCTTGGGAATTCTTTGAAATTTTGAATTCAAAGATGAGGGTAAATTTAACTTATTTTGTTTTCTGGGAAGCATGTAAGTATTTCTTTAGCTCCTGAAGGGCAATACTAAATATGATAATATTTAAAAATATCATAAAATATAATAAAAAAAAAATTATATTTAGGCAAAATAAGAAAAATGTACACATCTTCATTCTGTTCGAAAGTTACCTTAATGCATTGTTTTTCCTTCTGAAACATCAGTGAGCGTTTGAACCTTCTGTAATAGTTGCATACGAGTCCCTCAGTTGTCCTCAGTGTGAAAAGATGGATCTCAAAATCATACAGTCATTGTTGGAAAGGGTTCAAATACACAAAAATGCTGAAAAAACAAAGAATTTGTGGGACCTGAAGGATTTTTCTGAAGAACAGTGGGCAGTTTAACTGTTCAGGACAAACAAGGGACTCATAAACATCACTTAAAAAAAACAAAAAAAAAAAACAGCTGTGGATCGTTCAGCTAACAGCACAGTATTAAGAATCAAGTGTATGTACATTCTTGAACAGGGTCATTTTTTATAAATGTAACTATTATTTTCTCTCGTGAACTATGTAAATGTTTTATATGTGAAATATCTTATTCAGGTCAGTAATAAACAAAAAACAGCATGCATTTTGTATGAGCCCTCTTATTTTTGGTCAGATAATTCATATTTTGCAGATTCTGCGAAGTATATTTAAACTTTTGACTTCAACTGTATATACAAGTTGTATTTCGATTGTTTGGGTTCAATTTGGACTTTTCTGAATCCAGGATGTTCTACAAGAGAAAAATAAAGAAACATAGATGATTTCAAAAATATATTTTATTGCTATGTTGTAAAACCACTGCAAAATAAGAAATTATGCATGTGATTCCATGTAATACAGCTGAATAGCATAACAAAATGTCCTTAAAACATAATGGAAAAGCAAGACACGTTTATTCAAATATGTTAAACCACTCAGCAAGGCACATAGTTCATTGAAATACACACAATAGGATCTCTACAATTTATTTTAATACATTTTGTATTGACAGGCACCTTAACATAGGAATCTATTAAAAATTGTGTAAATACATATGAGGACTTCAATGTGTGTGCATTGATTTTAATGTTTTATTAACATTTTCACATTTGATGATTAGATCCCTGTGGAATGTAATGTTGCTCTGCTTGACTACAAACTGTTAAATTGGTGGTTATGAATCAGACAATGCTGTCCAGCTGGTCAGAAACAACTCCTGCAGTGTGTCATAAAGCATGTAATGCTGACTAACATCCGCTTCTTAGATTTTAAACAACACAGTATAAAAACAGACTATATAAAGGCATTTGTGTTCAGATTTAAAACCACTGGTGTTGTGCCTTTTCAACTGCCCTACACATAATGAACCTTTGTTTTCTGAGGTATGACAAAAATCTTTCACACTAATACGTTCTGTCAACAATACAGTCCTGGAATGGATTTATCAAGTAAGGCCAACAATAGAAACTCAATTCAGTCTAAAGTTGAAACAGTACATTAACATTTGTTTAGATTCTAAAAACACTGGATATGCCGTCTTAGGCAAGTTTTGTTTTATTAGGATTTCTTAACCTGAGATTTGTGATTATACTATACCTAGAACAGGATTATACCATTTTATTTTATTCTTTCAATAAAGAGGGGGAAAAGAAACCTCTGAAAAAGGAAGACGACCAGATGGTCCTTCATCTCAAATTTAACCTGACAGTCTGATGAATAATTGCAGTTATGGAAAATGTAAAAAAAGCCAAATTACAGAGCATTCAAATGTTTTATCTGATTACTGCTTGGTCACAAATGTGGAAAAAGTGCTTGATTCGGAATTAAATTTTCTGATTAAAAAAAAAAAAGTTATTGTAGGCTACTAGAGTTCCTGAGATTTGACGTGGTCAATTGTTTATAATCCAGTGATTCCATAACAATCAAATTGCAAAGTCCTTATCACAGCATTAAAATAACTCTCACACATCACACCTCAGTTGGTGTGAAAATTAAACTTCAACTTACACTCCTCAATCATTCACAATACAGCATTCAATTTGAGCTATAAGCCCTGCTTGGTGGCTTTACTGGCTGATTTGTACTGGTCTTTAGGCCATTTATCCTAACAATGCATCATAGTCAATGTACCATATAAGAGTACCACTCTTTGGCTGTACTTTGGTGACTGGATACTTGGATGATTCGCCCTTAATTCGGCTGAGTTGACTGACAAGTTCATGCTTGTTCTTGCCCATAATTAAAACACCTACCCTTCGAGCCTTATTGATCGCTGTGAATGTGAGACTCATCCTCTGGTGTGGCTTAATAGGGCTTTCTGTCAAAATCACCAACCGTTCCTCGTCATTTTCCAATTTGGTGTCTTGGAATAACGAGGCGGTGTGGCCATCTTGGCCTACGCCGAGCAGGATGTAGTGGAAGCTGGAGTTGTTGACGTGTTTCTTGATTTCCTTCTCATATAATGTTGGACCACCGTCCTCTTCCACACATAACCGTTGGGTGAGATGCACAGGCATGGGGTGGATGTTGAAGTAGGGTATGCGGATATGCTGAAGCAGGAGATCGTGAATGGACCGGAAGTTGGAGCCTGATTCTGTATGTGGTACACAACGCTCGTCCACTTGCCATATGTGAGTGTTGCGCCACGGAAAAGTGTAGAGGTTTATGGCCAGCGCACGGAGCAGAGCCACCGGGCTGGAACCACCAGATAGCGCCAGGTGAAACTGGCCTTCTTCACGAATGGCCTCTTCGGCGGCCAGGAGAAGATCAGAAGCTAGACGCTCCACCAGTTCCTGCGCCCAAGCAGATACCATTTCAGAACTACGGTACTTTCCTTGCATTACCTGGAAGTTGTCTTCGGCACCAGGGTTGATCACGTTGACCACGGCTTCATGGCTAAAGGTGACCTCATGGCCCCGCAGCTGAAAGTTCAGTAGGTTTCCATTGGCTACGCCACCTGGATACACCCGTGGAAAGACCCGACTTTCAAGGGTTTCAAGTAGGGGAGTCCAAAATGCCCAGGAAGCAAGGAGTCCTTCGGCACTAATAAAGTTATCCTTGCGCCCAAAAAAGACATGCGAGATCAGCTCACAATAAGCCTCTCTGGGTGTGACCGGTGACTGGATGTAATAGTCACTAAGTGATAACCCCAGCACGTTTATGTCTTTGTATTCAGTGACCTCCTTCCAGTCACCGCTGTTTACCAGTTCAGGCTTGAACAGGTTCTTGCTCACAAGAATCGCAGGGTACTGCAGGTTTCCGTGACCCAGATAAAATACAATCTGTTTGGATTTGCACTGAACATTGTTGGGATCCTGGACGCAAAATACGTCGCTTTTGAAAAGTACACGTGCGTAAGAAACCCGTTCGTCAAGTGCCTTACCTGAGGTCATAAATATGGGGATACCCTCATATTGCGTACTGTCGACATGAATGACCACACCTGTAAAGACAATTATTGTCAATTAAACATTTTTTTTACCTGCTATAAGCATTTTTCTTGTGTGCATATAAACATTCTGAATGGCGTATCTACAAAGCTCTTCCACTCACCAGCAAATGTGGGGGTCATGCTGAAGTGGTCCTTTGTTTTATTTAGCTCTTCCTGAACCTCTCCATTGTAAGCTTGGTACTGACCTACAACCGCATTACTGTTATCTACATATTGAAGGGAAGCCAAGAAATTAAGCTTGTTTTGCAGTATCTCCTTGCTGTTGGACAGGTTTGCAGGAAGGTTCATCAACATGAGAGTCATGACCTCTGTGAGATGGTTTTGGATCACATCTCTTATGACACCATATTGATCATAAAACTGGATTCGACCTGTAAATGAATGATAGACTGTAAGTGCTAATCACTGAGAAGATAAATGTGAACTTGCATTTAAACTCAAAACCAGTACCTTTGGCATCTAGGGTTTCCTTCAATACAATTTCTATTCTTTCAATATGGTGTTTGTTCCAGATAGGGTCCAGAAGTTTCTTATTCTCTTTTCTAAATGGCAGTATTTTAGAGACAACCTTTGGGACAGAAAAAAAAAAATTAAACCTCATGTAGATAGTTATTGTGTACTATTCAAAAGTGTGGGGTTAGTAAGATTTTACAAAATACAAAGGATATCTATTTTAAGTAAATGCTGTTCTTTTAAAGGGTTCAGTATGTAATATTGACAGCTAGTGGCTGAAATGGGTACTGCTGTACAAATTCAAATTATTGTTTCTCCACTTCTCCTTCTAAGACTCGAAGCTCACGCGGGTTGCCAGACTGAGGACATGCAAGAGGAAAGAGCGCAACTGAGCTTTCGCAAACAGCTTGATTGACGGAATCTGACCAATTAAACGCCGGATCTGCCATTTTGTCGGACAAACAAATTTGACAGGAGAGTAGATTAACTTTGTTGGACTTAAACTTTAAAAATGGTGTGCATTGACGTCTTTCAGCGGTTGAAATAAAATACGTTTTGATGTTCATTCATGCTTATTTCATGGTATGATACAGTAAATGATCATTTTGGAAATCATTTTTAACATCTTCCATTCATTATTTGTAGCATGTCAGCCACCCAGTAATCGCAATAATTGTGTGCTTTGTCGTTTTTAAAAGAACACAGCTCAGCTTTCAAATTCTGTCAGCTTTATCAAGTAATACAAGTTATAAATGTATTTTTCCTCTTTATTTTAAATTTATAGCACAATATAAACATGAAGGAACATCAGAAGCAATTAAAAAAAAACAAAAAAAACAATGTAGCCTAATTTAATGAAACAAATGTTTCATTGTAATCTAAAAGATGACTGATTCACATGCCGCATAAACTGAGACGAATATAGCGTTCTTTCACGGCACATTAAAGAGTGTGAAAAACACATTATTGTAATAAACATATTGTTTGTATTTCACTATAAAACGGACAGTTTTTGAAAGCTGAGACTTTGGAATATTCCTGGTGCTCCCATTCCTGGCCATTTGCATATGCAATAGGAAAGAATGTACTCTCAAAATATTAACTTTAATTTTGTAACTGCTACGAATTAATTCTCGTCATTTTGACTTCATTCTCAAAACATTTTGACTTTATTTTCATAATTTTGACTTTATTGTTGTAATATTTTGACTTTATTTTCGTGAAGTTTAAAGTTTATTCTCGGAATATTATGACTTTAATCTCGTAATCTCAGATTTTTTAACGTGGCACTAAAATGCTGTCCTACGTAAGAGACTTCTTTAAAAAACATACAATTTTGTGAATTTTTGAAAAATTGTGTATGTTAATGAAATTATACATTGTACCTGCTTTCCTAAATAGTGGTCAATCCTGTACATCTCCTCTTCTTTCAGCTGGCCTGACAGTTTTTTGTCAAGGGCCTGAGCGCTATAAAGATCGTGACCGAATGGCTTCTCCAGTACCACCCTCAGCCATGCGTCAGACGGTGGGCGGCTAGTGTTGTTAATCTTCTCGGCAATGCCTGCATATGCGAAAGCAGGAACAGAGAGGTAGAAGAGCCTCCCTGCTTCGACCATACCCTCCTGTTCTACCTGCTGTTTGATCTGCTGGTTGAGCTTCTCGTAGTCCTCAGTAGTATTCAACTGGTGATACTTGGAAAGATGCAGGAACTGATCTTTTATCAAAGCACAGCGCTCTGCAGAGAGCTCCAGAGGGCAAGCCAGCTCCTTCAAGATCCCAAACAGCACCGGCGTCCCCTTCTCGGTCGGTGTAAGGCCCCCACCGTAAAATGAGAAGGTGTGTCCTTTGCCTACCTGGTCAGAGTAGAGCTGGAAAAAGCCTTGCCACAAGTACTTCCTGGCCAGGTCACCTGTCCCACCCACAACTACCACAGTCACATGCCCAAGACTCTTAGCCTCATGATTATCTGTGTGGACTCTTAGCCAGCATATGATGGCCATTAGCAGCAGCTCCCATTTTATCCTCAGCATTGTAATATCAAACGTCCACCTTTTAAACAGAAATAAAAAACAGGATGTTTGAAAAACATATTAATGCAAATTCTAAAAAAAAAAAAAAAAAAGATTTTAAATGGTTAAGCATGAACTTAAAGGAATGCATTCAGAAGCTGGATTATAAAGTTTGCTTCATTGGCTTATTGATGGCTTTATTTCCCATCTATAACTCAGTATAAAGTCAACACCTTTTGCAAACATGCTGATGATTACAAGCTACCATCAATCCTCACATTAAACATCTGGAACTGTTAGCACAGCAACAAGATAAGACTTTAGTCCTTAGATAAACATTTCAGAAGTATTAAGAACTTCAACTGGATTCTAAACCATTTTTAGTATAATTATAGATTAAATAATACTTACATCAATATTTTTAGCCATTTTTACAAATATTGCTGATACATAAAATATTAAATATATTTAATGCATAAAAATAAATAAACCTAAATGAAGTCTACGTGTAATTCAGTCTAGCATATCATCATTACAACACTGCATAATCACTGTGATATTTCAACACATAAACCGTTAGGATCAGTAATAACAAGTCATGTCTGCAAGTCATGGTGCCTTTTAATGTTTTACGCAGCATAAACATATTTTCTTTACTTTTCTTTCTTATTTTAAAAACAGCTCAGCACAATTAAATCCTGTTAATTTGAGCTTATCAGGTGTACGGATCTTTATTGGTAAAAGTTTTTTGTGATACATATACAGTTGGTCTATGATAAGCCCAATTTAAGAGGTGGGTCACATTTTCTACTGACATGCTGTATCTGGGCGGACTGGGAATAAGAAGTAAAAGCAAAAATCATGGTAATGCAAATGTAATCTCTAGGTGAGTATTCACCCTCAGAATCAAGGTTAAGCCAACAGCCCCTGAACAAACAGACAAACAAACTACATTTACGGTAAAAGGCCTGAATGAAATGAAAGTTCACACAACTGGTCCAAACATATCGGATCCAGTATGGTGACTATAGTTTATGTTACAGTTCCTGGAATCATTCTGATATATCTAACAGAAAACAAAACACCAGGATGAGTCTGATTTCATGATAACTCATGATGAGCTCGTGCGAAGGCCAAAGATGACAGAGTACACGCAACCCTAATGCTTAGACAGAGCAAGCACTGTTTGCACATTTGGGTGTTGCAAACTGTTAAACATAGAGGCACTATGTAGACTTAAAATAAATAGAAAAATTCCTTGTAACATTCAAGACTATAAAATGAGCATAACAGGATGCACTAGAGCTAAATAAACAGCTGCTGCACAGAACAGAACTGAAATAATTCAGCACATATTCAAGTCATTCCTTCTATTCATATTATAGTTTGATCTTGTGTCAATTCAAACACGTATATGTGACCCTGGGCCACAAAACCAGTCATAAGTAGCACGGTACATTTGTAGCAATAGTCAAAATTATCTATTTTTCTTTTATGCCAAAAATCATTAGGATATTAAGTAAAGATCATATACCATTAAGATATTTTGTAAATTTCCTACTGTAAATATATCAAAATTTTTGATTAGTAGTATGCATTGCTAAGAACTTCATTTAGACAACTTTAAAGCCGATTTTCTCAATATTTAGATTTTTTTGCACCCTCAGATTCCAGATTTTCAAATAGTTGTATCAATATCCAAATATTGTCCTATGGAAAGCTTATTTATTCAGCTTTCAGATGATGTATAAATCTCCACTTAAAAAATTACCCTTATGACTGGTTTTGTGGCCCAGGGTCACAAAAATCAAATAAATATATTTGATTAATTATAACTTTATTATTTACACTACGACAAAAAATGAATTACATCCTATCAAAATCATGTTACCTAAACTCATTAATAGTTATATTTTATCCAGCATGATGGGGACACCAAAATACTTTATGTAAAATGTGGAAAATAATAATATTGATCCAATTAAATGCAACCGTATATGGGTTTCTGATGGGAAGTACGTTTATTACCTTTAAAATATAAGAATAAACTGCATTAGAGGCAGACGTGAGTATAGTATCATCATTAAGTAGCCTACATGAACAGATCCGGACAGCACCTGTTATGGCTAACTGACACAGGCAGGCAAATAAAAAGCTAACGTTTTAAACTCTAATGTACATATAATTTCTGCAGGCAGAGCGACATATATAAGGACAAAGATGGATTTGACAGGGAGAGACTGTGAGGACATACCTGGTTGACAGTATGGTGACAGCTCGAGTGGAGTGAACTGGCGGATGACATACTACAAACAAGCGTTTCCAGTACATAGTCACGTGATCGCGCCGCTGGTTAATCATTTGGTTTGAGCACATCACATTCGATTTTTTTTTTTTTTAGAAAAATACGTTGACTGATAACACGGGGACTCGTGAACATGTGTAATGGTTGATGAGCGATTAAAACACCTATTATTTAAGTGTAAATATCATAACAGAGGAATATACTGAGAGGGGCTTTTTAAAAGCGAGCGGGCGCTGTGAAACAGATGATGAAATCAATGGCATTCTTTGACAGTACCGGTTTGAAGTCCGCGTTGATAAGCCAGGTAAAGTTAGGTTGTCTGCACATTAGAAACGCATTCGTTTTGCGGCTTGGCAAATGTTGTTATTGATTGTTTTATTCATAATTTGATTATTTATTAATTAAGTATCCAGAATTTAGCATCGAAAATGTAAATCCACTACTGTTGTTGTTATTCAGATCGTTTGTTGTCCAAAGGGGGGCGATATTTGCCAAGAGGTACTGGATGAATGACTTCAAATGAAGCTTTCTATGCACAGATTTATGTTGTCAAGTTATAATATTAATAAAAATGTTTTGCTGCAGATAAATAGAATAATACGGCTAGCCTAAAAGACACATCAACGAATTTTTAAAACCACAAGAGTTACAAACCTGCAGATAAAGGAGGCTAGGCCTTACACTTGATTTCACAATATATTGAGCAATTGGATTTCATTAGTGTGATCTACAAGAAAGTATTCTTATCTTTGTGAACATGTGTGTGTATTCCTCTTTTGCACATTTCCTTTTTTCCTTTAGAGTGTTAGGCAAAGAGTATTCAAACAAGAACTATTCACCTCAGGAAAAATGTAAAGTCATCCCCTGATTCAGCTGAAACACCCTGAACCTGCTTTAAACCTTCTAGTAAACACCTTTAGTACATTTTAAAAGCGCTACAAAAAAATCAAATACACAATACCGAATGTTTTCAATCTATACACTACCAGTCAAAAGTTTTTGGACAGTAAGATTTTATTTTTATTTTTTTTAAAAGAAGTCTCTTCTGGTCACCAAGCTTGCATTTATTTGATCCAAAGTATAGCAAAAACAGTAAAATTTTGAAATATTTTAACTATTTAAAATAAATGTTTTCTATTCGAATATATTTTAAAATGTAATTTATTCCTGTGATCAAAGCTAAATTTTCAGCATCATTACTCCAGTCTTCAGTGTCACATGATCCTTCAGTAATCATTCTAATATGCTGACTTGCTGTTCAAGAAACATTTTTGGGGGATTCTTTGATGAATAGAAAGATTAGCGTTTACCTGAAATAAAAAGCTTTTGTAACATTATACATTATACTATTCAAAAGCTTGGAGTCAAAATCTTGGAAATTGTCGAAATGAATACTTTTGTTTAGCAAGGATGCTTTAAATTGATCAACAGTGATGATAAAGGCAATTATAATGTTACAAAATATTTCCATTTCAGATAAATGCTGTTCTTCTGAACTTTCTATTCATGAAAGAAACCTGAAAACATTCTACTCAGCTGTTTTCAACATAATAAACATAAATTTTTTTTTTTTTTTTTAGCCGCAGATCAGAATATTAGAATGATTTCTGGAGGATCATGTGACTGGAGTAATGATGCAAACAATTTATATTCAAATAGAAAAGTTATTTTAAGTTGTAAAAAATTCACAATTTTACTGTTTTTGCTGTACTTTGGAACAAATAAATGCAGGGTTGGTGAGGACAAGAGACTGAAAAAACATTAAAAATCTTACTGTCCAAAAACTTTTGACTGGTAGTGTATATTGGTTTCAAAAAATGTATTTTGCCAGAATTCACCTGACAAACATTTGTTGATGTCCGTCAAAAGAGGAAGATATTCTTTGAAGCCAGATGGTGTAGACGACATCTACTACCAGAGGCTAATGAGGCTATGTTAACCAGTCAAACCTTGACCCCTTGATCCCTACCAGCCTAACATAGCACATGCTAATGGTGTGAGTTTGGGGTAGGGGTATTCAACCAATGGCAGATGGGGAGAGTGTTGGAAAGCTGTTTGAAAACAAGTCTATTGTTCAGAATGAATACTAGCTTACTAAATACTACGCAGTGTGCACCATATACTGCCTGTTTAAAAAATATGTTAGTAAAGCAAGCAACGCAAATTTCTGGTATAATGTTCTCTAATAGCAAACTGTGGTATCAAACACTTGTGCGTGTCAAGTTTGTGACTTTTTTGGCATTTTGGCATTTTAAATTTATTTTAGCGTAAGAATGTATCACATAGTATGCTCAAACAAGAAGTCAGAAAAGAGGTTCCAGTTACTGTTACTTCCAGTTAATTTGTCATAAAGGAAATAGGAAGTCTAGTCGTGTGCAGATCATTTTGGGATGCAATATTCCATGCATACTGAATATCAGCATGGTGTGCATGTTATACATACTATATACTGCAGAAAAAGTAAGAGCTGTTATTATTTCAGTTCTATTTGGTGATGCTAGTTCAAACATTATATAAATTTAGATTACACATGCATCATTGTTTTTATGTTAGCGGTCTTCTACAGGTTCTGTTCCATCATATAGTGTTATTTCCTGCGGCTATTATTGTTTGAATGCTTGTTAAATCGAGAGTCACTCATCGCTGTTTGAATCCAAAACATTTCCTGCAGCTACATGTTTAATGTTTCTGCAAATGTAGCTACATGTCAGAGAAGTTAATAAATGAATGCACAACTTCCAGGCTTTTCTTAGTAATATTTTATTTTTTCATATTTTATATTATATATAGAAGTATAAACACTTCTGCTAGCACAAACTTATAACATGACAGTATATGCATTCACAAACTGTATATAGAAACAGAAAGGCCACAAGACATTTCTGCTAATATTTATTTATTTATTTTTTTTACTTATCATTAATCATTATTACAGTTTCCTAAAGCTTAACTAAAACTAAGTAAACTAAAATTTTGTTACCTGAAATAAAATAAGCATTAACTAATAAAAATCTAAAAATAAAAATAATAAAAAAAATAAAAAAATTAATTATATAAAAAATAAAAAAAAAATAATAAAAACTACAGACCTTTTTTTAAAAAAACTAAATTACTAATAATTGAACTAAAATTAAAATGAAAATGGAAAAACTAAAAGTTCATCATTGCCCCAAAATTCAAAACCCTCCTATAATAGTTTTTAATTTTTTTTTAAAGTAATTCAGTTGTCTTTAAATGCCTAATTTCTGTTTTAAAATGTTATTTTATATTTGGTGCCTCAGTGTTTTTTTTCTTCAGTGAAGAGCAATAAGGTTTTTTGCTTGTAAAATAGTCAACTCTTTAAATATATATATATATATATATATATATATATATATATATTTAGAAGGGTTTATAAGGGTAAATGTGACCCTGGTCCACAAAACCATTCGTAGGTAGCATGGGTGTATTTGTAGCAATAGCCAACAATATGGGTCAAAATGATCAATTTTTCTTTTATGCCAAAAAACATTAGGAGATAAAGTAAAGATCATGTTCCATGAAGATATTTTGTAAATTTCCAACCATAAATATATCAAAACTTAATTTTTGATTACGCACCCTCAGATTCCACATTTTCAAATAGTTGTATCTCGGCCAGATATTGCCCTGTATCCTAACAAACCATACATCAATGGAAAGCTTATTTATTTAGCTTTTTAGATGATTTGTATAAAAAAAAAATATAGCTAAAAATTGACCCTAATCACTGGTTTTGTGGTCTAGGGTCACATATATGAAATACAAAGATTTTTAGTGCAACAGATAAAGAAATTCATTCTTTTAATAATCATACTTTGTACTTCCCCAGGTGAAAAACAAGTGCACTTCCACAATGTACTTAAAATGCTCTATTTTCACACACTAATTTGTACTTAATATATTAAAAATTGTTCTTTAGCCATTCTTAAGATAATCTTAAGAGCATCTAGGTGTACTCAAATGTGCTATTTTGAGACACAATGAATATTAACTAAAATGTGCTTTTAACATACTATCTCTGTATTAAAAATGTATTAAGTTACCACTTGTAGTACACTTGAACCCATCTTTCATACACTAGTGGTTTCTACAAGTTGTAACTAAATACATTTTTTTAATACAGAGATAGTATGTTAAAAGCACATTTTAGTTCATATTCATGATGTCCCAAAATAGCACATTTGAGTACACTTAGATGTTCCTAACATTAATTTTTAGTATATTAAGTACAAATAAGTGTGTGAAAATAGAGCACTTTAAGTGCACTTATAATGTGAACTCTTTAAACCTTTATACCTGGGATCTTTCCAGAATTGCAAGATCGCTTCCCACACCCACACACAAAGATTACATGTCTTACACTTTGGCAAGTGTCTGCGATATTAGTAACATTAAATGAATGTAAAAATGTTGGAGTTACACAAGCTCGCATCAATCAGGTGGTTGTTTTTCCATACCATTCAGAACAGTGATGTGCATCGTGCTTATCTGTGTTGCCAGACGCCTGAGAGATTTTATACCCAGATGCACATGTACTCCCAGCTGAGACCACACTAGCGTAGGCCTCCCAGCTAGATCACCAGTTAAGGTCAAAGTGAGATGTAAACTGTAAACTAGGTGACAGAAGTTCCTGTTTGTGTGACAAGTGTCTCTGGTGTAGCAAGTTTGCGAGTGTGTGCATGTGTGTCATTCAGGAAAAATTCAGGGAGCTCAGCTGTCACCGTCTTAACGTGCAGCCAACGAGTCTACGTGTGATTGGAGTGAGTGTGTGTGTTAAAAGGAGCTGAAGGTAAGAATGGCTATGGCACCAGGGGGCTCATTGTGTGTAAGATCTCCCACACTTCTTACAACCGTCCATGTTCTTCCCATCACCCCCTTCCCACTGCCACCCTGCCACTTGCCTTCCTTCCTATAGATTCAAGTGCTTTGTTCCTCCGTAAGTCCTTTGTTCTTCCTCCGGCACAACATTCCAATCAAGCTGAGCACACAAACACACGCATATGAATGTGTGCCATCCTCTTTATTGGGCCTCTTCACCAACACACATTACATTTATCATCTCTGTGTGTAAGCACTGACTAATTTAAAGCTCTGCCTGCTACTTAAGAGCTCAATACTGACAGATTAAGGTAGTGAATGACGCTGTTAGTTAGGTGGTGGATCAAAGAAACAGCATTTCTATAGATGAGAACTTGTGAAATATATGCTGACGATGCTTATGTACTAATTGTGTAGTACATAAACAACTTTAGCATACATTACACAATTATACTTTAGTGCATGATTTTCTTGAAATAGATAGATAGATAAACGTGTATATATATATATGTATATATATATATATATTTATAAGTAAAAATAAATAATATAAATAGAAAATAGAAAATAAAATAAATAAATAGAAAATAAATATATATATATATATATACTGTATATATATATATATATAAGGATAAGTAAGTTAGATATGTACGTATTAGTAATGTAAATAATACATATATGTATGTATAAGTATCAATAAATAATAATAAAAAAATTATATATATAAAATAAGTATAAATATATATATAAAATATAAGTAGTTAAGTACAAATAGCTAAATAAATTTTATATATTATATTTATATATATATACAGTACTGTGCAAAAGTCTTAGGCCACTAGTATTTTCACCAGCTAAAAGATGGTTTAAAGTAAGTTATTTCTATCCTTTGCTGTAGTGTGTCAGTAAAAAATATCGGTTAACATTTCCAAACATTCTGTTTGCCATTAATTGTAATAATCTAGTGAGATTTTTGTTTGCACAAGGAGTCTGACAACAGCCAGTGCTCCACAGTGAGATCTGATCTCACCATCATCCAGTCTGTCTCTGGAATGACATGAAGAAACAGAAAAACTGAGACAGACTAAATCCAGAAGAACTGTGGCAACATCTCCAAGATGTTTCAAGTAACCTACCTGCAAAGCTACCTGAAAAACTATGCACAAGTGCACCTAGGGCAAAAGCTACTTTAAACGCAAAGGATGGTCGCATCAAATGCTTATTTATTTTGGTTAATAGAAGTTCATTGATAAAGAAAATCTGTTTATGACGTCGTTTTTGACAGCATCCTCATTTTATGTGCCTAACTCTCCTAAAAATTTTAACAGTACTGTAGCTTTGTAGGTATAGGACTCTTAAAGCATCTTGGAGATGTGGCCACAGTTCTTCTGGATTTAGTCTGTCTCCGTTTTTTCTGTTTCTTAAGACAGACTGGACTGAAAGATGGAGAGATCAGATCTCTGTTTGCACAAGGAGTCTGACAACAGCCTGTACTCCATACAAAAATCTCACTGGATTATTATAATTAATGGCAAAATGAACGTTTAGAAATGTAAACTGATATTTCCTACTGACACACTACTGCAAAAGACCGACTTTAACTGACTTTAAACCATTTTTTAGCTGATGAAAATACTAGTGGCCTAAGACTTTTACACAGTACTATATATATATATATATTATATATATATATATATATATATATATATATATATATACAGTATTCAACATTTGATGTGGATCAAAAAAGTTAATCAAAGATGTCTTAAGACAAGAACAGGTCTTGTTTTGGTTTTTAGGACAACTTTGATGAAAGGTTTTGATCCACTTCAAATGCTGACTGCTGTATATAATATTACATTTTAATAATAATAATAATTAATATATGTAATACATGTAATTTGTATAATGAATGTAATTTGTTTCTTTGATGACAAAGCTGAATTTTCAGCATTCCTCCAGTCTTCAGTGTCACATGATCCTTCAGAATTCATTCAAATATGTTGATTTGCTGTATTTAAAGACATTTTATTAATACTGAAGCAGTTGTGCAGCTATATAATTTTGAGGAAGTCGTGATTTTTTTTTTTTTTTCAACAAAAAGCATTTATTTGAAAAATAAATCTTTCATAACAACATAAACGTGTTTACTGTCACTTTTGATCAATTTAATGCATCCTTTACATGTAAACGTATTTATTTAATTTATCTTTTCCCTTTCCCATAAATTTTTCTCATAAATTTGGATGTATGAAATCATTTTTATTAGTTTGCCAATCAGAAAGTGTCCCAAATAAATATGGTCTTAATTTTAAACAGGGTAGACATTGTTTTATAATTGAACAAAAATCTCTTGTTGTGAAATAAAAATAATTGTGCTTACAAAATCCTGTTGCGTTAGCTTTTTATCAATGAAATTCCACTTGCTTTGAAATTTCGTAATCTTATGCAATGGCATTCATTTATATGGCTTAAGTGACTAAATACTTCTGTGGTCACTTCATATCTAAAATCCATTTATGCCTCACTTACAGAAATAATTTTGTTAACTTTGCATTAATAATGTGTTAACATCTCGCCATATGTCACTGGCACATATCCCGCGACAGCACTCCCATCACCCCCAGTAAAGGGATCAGTGTAGGATCGGGAGCGTTAACAAAGCTTTTGAGGGGCAGACAGTCTCGACGCGGCCTACAATGGAAGGCCGCCTCTGTATTTGCGTTTTTTGGCGAGAGGTGGTGACGAGGGTGACAAGAGGGAGTCGAGGGGTGGAAGAGTTGAATGACCCTGCAGCAGTGGTCCCACTGCAGATCCGTGACCCCCGGAGTAACGGGCCAACCTCCTGGCGTGAAGTGCTTTGTATTGGCGGTTGTGTGGAACAGGGTGGAGAGGTGAAGGGGGGTTGATGGGAGTGCAGCAGATAATTCAGGCCTCCTGCAACACACATGGCCCTTGAATGAAAAGGGAGCTCGGCATTGTGAGGGTATCTCAATGGCTCGAGCTCCTCATTTGTTGAAGACAAATGTCCCTCTGAACATAAGTGTCTTGTGCTTAAACACCAAACAGAGCAAAGTCATTAATCATCCATTTTGTGTGGCCGAACACTTGCTCCAAAAATTAAAAGTCGTACTTAACATTCATACAAGCTGGCATGAAAGACAAAGAATTACTGTCTTGAACCATTAATAAATGTTCCACACATATAAATATACTCTCACATGCACAAAAGAATATTATTAACAAGCAGATCACATTCAGTTTGGCCTTTGTGACCAAATGCTTGCCATTTTTTAATCGGCCTGCACTTTTTTGGACTTTTAACTATAGTACATATGGGAGCTTTGTAGTCTAATAGGGACAAATAGCATTCTAACTCGCAGTAATCGCATAATTAAGTATTTTAACACATTTTAATAATTTAAGGTGACACCCCAGGTGAACAGGGTAAAAACCTAACCTAACAGAAACCTAATAGATATCTTCTCATGTTGACTGACTGCAATAAGAAAAACATCTTTTGTATTAGAGGCTTTTTAAAATGTTGTTTAAATATGCAAATGTGGCTCTTTTTAATTAAATGTGCATTCATTTACATACATTGCATACAAAAAAAGAGAAAAAAGAAAAGAAATTTGCACTATGGATGAAGCCAAGTTTAAAATTCTTGTTTCATTTTATCGCCATATTAGAGCCAAAGGTTTTTACAAAGAGGATTTTAAATATACTTTTAGCATTCATAAATCAGAAATTACTGTCAATAGCCAGAAAAATAAAATAAAATAAAACATTTTTTAGCATGTTTTTAGGAATAAAATGTTGCATTAAATCAGACAAATGATCTTTGATCAGACCCTGATGTAAAAACCTTCAGATAATAATATATAATAATATAATAATAATATATATTGACATATTAGATTGAAAGGTTATTACAGATAGAATTTTGGATATATTATTCAGTCAATAGGCAGAAAAATAAAATAAAATAAATTAAAATAAAACAAAACAAAATAAAATAAACTAAAATAGGATTTCGGATATATTTTTCACTCAGAAATCAGAAAATACAGTCAACAGACACATAAAATAAAATAAAAATGTATTTTTTTTTTTTGGTTGCATGTTTTTAGGAATAAATGTTGTATTTATTTATGTATTGTTTATGTAATATTATGTATTGTTTATGTATTTATTTATTTATTTATTTATTTACCTACTTACTTGCTTACAGCTTGTCTTTAGGAATAAAATGTTACATAAAATCAAGAAAATGATCTTTGATCAGACCCTGATGTAAAAACCTTCAGAGTATATATGGGAATAAAACTGTTGACAAAGGTTTTTACATATAGGATTTTGGATATATTTTTTCACTCAAAAATCAGGAAATACAGTCAATAGCCATAAAATAAAATAAAATAAAATAAAATTAAATAAATAAATTAATTAAAATAATTTATTTATTTACTTACATACTTACTGACTTACTTACAGCATGTTTTAGGAATAAAATGTTAGACAAATCAGACAAATGATCTTTGACCAAACCCTTCAGAATATATAAACTGTAACTTCAGCGCTACTGATGTGAAGATTTGTGCTCAGTGCATGTCTAAAAAAATAATAGTATTATCAGTTTAGGCTTTTAAAGATATGTATTCTAATTAAAATCTACAGATTTAAATAAATAAAATGCTATAAAATTTAAAAGGGTGTTTTGGATATTTTATTTTCAGTAGTCTGAAACAACACGTTACGACAAGCCAAATAGCCCAAAATCTCGAAACTGACCATTACATGAAAAATGAGTGTTTTTGCTTGTAGTGTCTTGCCTTAATAATAATAATTTTGGTTTAGTTGGTTAGCTGTTTTAACCTGGGGCTCTTGCCAGGCATGTTTGGCAGACACATCATGTGTTAACACAAGTCTAAGACCAGCTGACTGAGAATATTCCTTTCTTGAATCATCTCTTATAAAGGGCTTAGGAATGAAGGGTCGGTTGTTGCTCTGACAGATTTGAATTTTATACACACATTGGATATGCACTTTCTGGATTTTTATAGTTGCTATAGGCCTAATTTTGCTGTGCGGGCATGTACTAAAAAAAAAATAAAAATAGGTGGTGAAACAATTTTCACTCAGGAACTGTTAGTAAATTTAACATATAATTACAAGAAACAGCAAATAACACACTGATTTTAAATCAGTGCATTTAAATATATTGGAGACGAGAATGTCAAATGCTTTGGAGAGGTTTAAGTTTTAGTCTTCATATTAATGTCAGTAAGAAATCTTGATTTTGTTCAGAGCCCTGCCACATAAATCCCTGCTTGAGTTTGTCTAGAATTAAAGCTGGGGTCTTTCATTCATTGTCAGTCTGATGAATATTCATAGCTGCTCTCACAATGCAGGCAGCCTCCAAAGCTCTTGAGAAGAAGTCAGCTTGTGTTTGACTCCCAGGTCAAGGAACTCTGACAGACTGCCGCACAAAGGAGTCTTGACTCAAGCATTCCTTTGCGTTGCCTGGCGATGCTTTTGTTTGTCGTATTGCGCTGTCTACATATTCATACTCCTTCAACTCATTAGTAGTTATTCATTCATAGAGGCAAGCCCACTTGACCCCTTCTCTAACTTGTCATGGGAATAAAATAGTGATGGTTGCGAAATGTTTTAAGTGTGCTTTGGTATGCCCTACCATATCAACCTCGTAGTTTCTGTCTATGGTTCCACCAAAAAATACCACCTCACCCTGTGTTGAAAAAAATCCTTACAATTCCATAAAAGCATTATATAAAACTCTCTTTCTGATTAGAAAAGTGTATTTTCAATAGATATGTGTGATTTGTAAAGTACAATTTGTAAACATCGTTTTTAGTCACTGTTACTAGCATTTTTATCGTTTAAGCCTATTTAAATTCGTGGTGAACCGCATTAAAACATGAAACTAATTGCAGTCTGCAACAGAAATACCTGGATATTATCTTCAAAGGAGATGAATACTAAAAGCCCTCTCTTTGAACTGATACCGTACCCAATCGTCTAAAATTACTATTGTGCAAATGAACGTGAGCAAACATCCGAAACTCATTGAACAGGTGTGGGGGCTGTCACTCAAAGCACCCACGCGTCTCTGGACACGCCCACCAGCGCCATATACGGAGAGCGTACCAAGGGGCGGAGTCTGCCGACTTCCCATATCCATGAATGAAACCTCAACATCACTTAGTAAGTTCCTACATGCCGGAGTCGGAGGAGTTTCGCATGGACCAAAAAGTTTAATTTGAGAAACGCAATGGATTACAGACGCACTCCGTTTATTTCGTTATTTTTGTATTTATTTGTTAACAACGTATTTATTGGGATCCAGTCAAAAGAACGTAAGTACAGACCCTGATTTTCTTTATTTAACGTTTTTACTCCATGTTTCTATTTATAATTACTGTAGAGTGGATGAATAAAATAGGCTATATGATTTGTGGGAAAAATCTTAATGGTTATATTTTTATATTTCGAATTTAGACCTACTTTTTTTTTTTTTTTTTTGGAATATTCTTTATCTGTAACTATTATTATATGATCCTTAGATGTGCTACTTGATATGAAGGCTGCCGGAAGTGAATTAGGATGGTTAACCTGGCCGAATGAAGGGGTAAGTCTTATTTATTTATTTTTTCCTTGTATATTTACCATACCCGGCGTAAAGATCCATGAATAGACTTCTTCCCTCTGTCCAGTTTTGTTGAGTGTAACGTTACATCTTAAAGAGTTTACATGGATGCATGAGTCAGTGTGATTTCGTGCTCTAAAACACCTATCAAAATGAGTCATATCCTCAAATCCATTAAAAAGCTTTTCCAGCTATTAAAGTTGATACCCAAGTAATTAGTTCGTGCTTTTTTCCCTGGCAACAGGCTTACATAAGGACGTCCGAACCTATAATATTGTGTATTATTTCTAAGAATGTTTGTTTTTAATTTTATTTATCGCGAGTATTTAATATACAGTAGCTCCATATAATAGACACCTAAAACACAAACAAACGTCATTGTATTAGAAAAATAATGTAATTTTTGCCCCTACACTTTTAAAGCAGGAAAACGAAGTATAAAAAATTAAATTCTGTTTAAAAAGTGACTGACTTGCAGATGGCACTTGGTTTAATATTTTCTGTCGAATGCAATCAAATTCATATAATTGTATGTGTAGCATAAGTGCTCCAGTACATTTTGGGACCACATATGTGACCCTGGACCACAAAACCAGTCATAAGGGTAAATTTTTTTAAATTGAGATTTACACGTTATCTGAAAGCTAACTATATAAGCTTTGTATAGATGTGTGGTTTGTTAAGATAGGACAATGTTTGGCAGAGATACAACTATTTGAAAATCTGGATTCTAATATTTCTTAATGTAAATATTAAGAAAATCGCCTTTAAAGTTGTCCAAATGAAGATCTTAGCAATGCATATTACTAATCAAAAATTAAGTTTTTATATATTTATGGTAGGAAATTTACAAAATTTACTTAAGACTGGTTTTGTGGTCCAGGTTCACATTTATTTATAGATATATATATATATATATATATACACTAGAGTGTTTAAATATTTTGTTTCTGAAGGATTGAGGAGAAATCAGTTTCAGTTATAGGCTGTAGACTGCGCAAGCCTCTTTTCTTTTTTTAAGCTTTGGTTTATAAGAATTCACTGTGAATTCCTCTTCAGCCGCACAAAGACCTCTCAAGAGATCTGCCGAGAGGGTTCCACCACTTCCCCTGACCATGCATGCTCGCATGCTAAAGTGTTTAATTAGTCTTTTCGAGGCTAGTCCTGTCATCTTCATTCCCTGATGTCGTGAAGGCTTCTATCAGCTCTTCTCAGCTGCTGGATCCAAAAAAACCCTCTTTGAGGTCATGCTTATTTTGCCAGCTATTTGAGTAGTTTTTGAAGAGTCGAGTCAAAAGGGAGTTGTATCAAGGCAGAGCGTGGTGGGAAAGAGGAGAGCGGAGGCCTACTTTTTTTCTCCCACACCCTTCTAATGAGATAGTTATACATAGGTGTGATTCCCACATTCAGAATGACATGTTTAAGTCTTACAATTAGAAGCAGGATACAGGAATATTTAATTTCGAAGTCATTTAAGAGCTCTGTGGCACTATCACATTAATGATATGTCTGAGATGATAAGACATTTTCTCTTTTTCCATCTTTTTTTAGTGGGAGGTTGTCCAGACGGTTGTGAACGGCTCTCAACTTTACACCTACAGTGTGTGCAATGTTGCCAGTGAAACTGAACAAGACAACTGGCTTCGTACGACTTTCATCCAACGTAGGCCCGACGTCTCTCGCGTATCCGTAGAGCTCCGCTTTGTCGTCCGGGACTGCAACTCGTTTGGCGGCTCGTCGCCTTCCTGCCGTGAAACTTTCGGCCTCTACGTAGGTGAAACCGACACAGATGTTGGCACAAATTTCCGCAAGAGCCAGTTTCGAAAGATAGCCACCGTAGCCCCAGACGAGGTAACAGCAAATCGCGGTGGGGGCCGAGCTGATCTGCGGGTGAACATTGAGACGAAGAGCATCGGGCCGCTCTCCAGAAGGGGCTTCTACCTCGCCTTCCAGGATTTAGGAGGCTGTGTTGCTCTCCTGGGGCTGAGGGTGTTCTACACCACCTGCCCAGCCACGATGAGAAGCCTGGCCGCCTTCCCCGAGCAGGTGGCATCAGGAGCGCTGGCGGAGGTGGAGGGCACCTGTGTGAAGGACGCAGTGGTGGTTGGAGAAGCTGCTCCTCGGATGTACTGCACCGCTGAAGGAGAGTGGGTCGTTCCTGTGGGCCAGTGTCTCTGCCGAGCGGGATACCAAGCTGTTGGAGATGCTTGCAAAGGTGAGTTTTGATGCTTATTGTTTAGTAGGATTCTGGGCTACTTTAGTGATATGCTGAACTTAACAGTGGTTGACTGATATAGGTTTTTACTTAAAGGGATAGTTCACTTAAAAAATGAAAATTCTGTCATTAATTACTCAACCTCATGTCGTTCCAAACCTGTAAGGCTTTTGTTTATCTTCAGCACAAAAATTAAGATATTTTTAATGAAATCCGAGAGCTTTCTGACCCTGAATAGACAGCAACGCAACTGACACATTCAAGACCCAGAAAGGTAGTAAAGACCGGTGTTGCCAAGTCTGTGGTTTTCCCACGGAATTGGACTACTTTAACACTGTTGCTGTGGGTTGTTCTTCATGTCTGCGGATTTTAGCGACCCCAATAATGTCATATATAGCCCCTGGAATGCTAATTTTACCAGGGGAATCCTGCCAAAAAAGCGTGTATTTTACCCCCCAGAACACAATTGGGCTACTTTTGGGACAGTTTTGAGTAGCAATTGGGCGGGTTTTGTTGTGAAAACCTTCAACTCTGGTAAAGACATCATTAAAATCCAAAGTCCATGTGTCATCAGTGGTTTAACTGTAATTTTTTGAAGCTACGAAAATACCTTTTGTATGCAAAAAACCATCCAAATAACGACTTTATTCAACAATTTCTTCTTTTTTGTGTCAGTCTTCGATGCATACTTTCATGAACACGTCACGAAAGAGAAGAAACTGTCGAATAAAGCTGTTATTTTTTTTCTTTGCGCACATAAAGTACTCTTGTAGCTTCGTAACATTAAGTTGAACCACTGATGTCACATGGACTATTTTAATGATTTCCTTACTACCTTTCTGGGCCTTAAATGTGTCAGTTGCGTTGCTGTCTATGCAGGGTCAGAAAGCTCTCGAGTTTCATAAAAAAAAAATTGTCTTACAGGTTTGGAATGACATGAGGGTGAGTAAGCAATGACAGAATTTTAATTTTTGGTTGAACTATCCCTTTAATGGCCAATTCTGGTTCCTCTAAAGCACGGTGGCCAATATCTCAAAAGTAGTCCAAAAAATTTAAATGTAGATTAGTGGAAATGACCAATCAGATTTAAGTATTCTACAGAGCTGCATAAAAACGCTGATACATACTTAGAATTTGTAGTGAAACCTACTCAAAATTCAAAGAAAGAGAAGAAAAAAGTATGCTTCTAATTTCAAATTGGCCAAAAAATGTCAGGTCAATATATCAGTCTGTCTCTATAATATACTTTTTCATTATTTCCTTGTTTGAGCCAATAACTCTGCTCAAGTTGAAGACAATTTGGGAACAACTGCAGGTCTTTGTGGGTGGGCAGATGGTAAGTGTGTTGTCGGATGAGGGTGTGTTCTGGGAAGCTTGAGAGATTTTTGTGGTTGCCACAGAGCTGTCTGAGAAGTTTGTGAGAGGCCAGAAATATGACTTAAGTCAAATGGAATGTCAGCAGTCTCCACACCCTTTCACCTGCTGGTGTATTATTTCTACATGTGTGCTTAACGCTCCAGGAAGGAAGTGCGAAGATACCAGGGTACTATTGTTGAGGAGTGTATGTACATAGTTACAGTGGTATGATTTGCATTCATAAGTTTTTAACCTTTGGACCTTCTCAAATATCTCGCATTTGAATAGGAGTTGTTTGGGTGAAAGGGTTAGTCTTTGATAATGAGCTGTAATGCTATTCATTAGATAATAAGATCTGCAAACAAAGATCTTTTTTCAGAACTAATTTTACTTTTATCAGCCCAGTGTTTTTCTTTTTAGTGGTTGCATGAAGTCATTTCCCCTTCAAATTTGATTCAGGATGTTATCTAATATAAATAAAGTGCTTATTAAGTATTGGGCCACTACAACAAGTTCTGACAAAAGTGGATTATTTTTGAGTTTCATTGTAAGGTTTTCCCAACCAGTTTCAAGGAATTCCCCCAAGGTCATATTACGCTTTTCCCATACCCTCCAACAGCTGATATGACTCAATGGGCAGAGCTACCATTACCTGAGTTACATTGTATGTGTAAGTGTGTTACCATGACAACAGCTCACCGCAGATTACAGAGGAGGTTTGGCATGCCCAAAGTCTGTCTGGGGTAGTCATCGTATAATTAAAGGTTGGGCTGGACTTCTATGGACACCTTTTGTATTTGTGGGAAAATGTGGTTTTGAGTAGACACGCTATTTATACGTTTCTGTAAAATCTAAAACCAAAGGAATTCAGATCTATCCAATGGTAAACACATTGCAGACCAATGTTTGTTGAGCATACTGTAAAAAGAGGATATCCCTGGAAAAAGAAGAGAAGAGAGTCATATAGGAAGGGCAATTTTAAAGGCCTTGGCCTTTGGCAGCCCAACAGGAACCTGCACCTGAAACGGACGCTGCAGAACATCAAGGGAGTTCAGAATAACTGGAAGCGTTCGGGGTTATTAGGAAAAGGGCAGATTCCATACATTTCCTTCATACTGTAGTTTCCAAGAGACGTGCTAAATGTTTTGACACCCTTGGAAGAAGCGTGATGAACGATGAGTTGATGAAATGGCTCATGGGGGAGATGTAATGGAGACTGGTATCTTGTTGACTTTGTGATGACATGTTTTAGGAATGAGGAGTACATGTCCAGACATCCCAACCTGCGGTTCTTTCCGTTCCGATTCTGACAAAGCCTTTTTTCTTCTTCTGTAAATGATTGTCTCACTCTGTAATTTGTTCATCCACTCATCTGTTGAAACACTGTAGTAATTAACAACCTTTGCTCATACCTCTTGATTCAACTTGGTCTCCGTAGAGTGAAAAGATGCCTCAAAGCATTCAATGTAAAAGAGGGTTCTTAACCCCAAACAACGGTCGAAACAATGAAGTCGCTGTTGTCATTGTTTTCACGGGAGTTTTACGAGTGGTTTTCTGCGTGACTGCTGTTCTGTTCAGCTTATCGCCACCTGCCAGTGTTTGTTGGGGACAATTGTGGTTGGTTGCCGGGTAGGGATGGGGGGAAGGGGTCTCGTTTGAATGGTTAGCCGGAGATATGTGGAATTGAGAAGTTTCGGGGGATTCACAAGTGTTCCAATGATTTCACTGCTTGAGAATTTGATACCGGCCTACCAAGGATGTTGGATAGTAGCTGACTATAATGTAATATTATATTTTTATAATGTTATATAAGAGTATAGAGTTAATTGCATTGTCACATGAAAAGGCCATAATCATTTTTAAAATTAACTCCAGTTTAATTGGAAGTTTGGAACTTTATTTAGAAATTCTATAGTGGTTTAATGCTGCTACTAATGCCTAGAGATCAGTGTGGTTTATAGATTACATGAATAAATTATTCATTTTAATTAGTTAATTATGTATTTTTATTTATCACTGTTGCCCAGTATTGTATAATTTAATATGCTTTCACATTTCCCCTATTTCTCTAATCATTAAAAACTCATTAAAAATCATCTTCAGAAAATTTTAAAATGAATATCTAGTCTTCATACTATACATTTAATGTGATTAATAATTGTGATTCCTAAATTCACCTTTTCAATTTTTTTTTTCTAAATGGTAATTAAAAATAGAATTGTATTTATAGGCCATAACATGAAAATAATTATTTGTATTTTATAAATTATTGTTTAGGGATTTTTTTTTAAACCATTAGTTTTCTTTAAAAGCTGCTGCTACTAATACCTAGAGAGCAGTGTGGTATATATTTTACATTAATATTTTTTTTTCTAATTTTTATTAATTTTAATTACTTTTTTTTTAATTGATCAAAATATTATATATTTATTTGTGCTTTCTCATTTTCCCTATTTCCCTGATCAATAAAAACTCAAATCTCAAAGAAAATCTCAAAATGAATATCTTTTTTTTTTTTTTTTTTTTTTTTTTTTTTTTTGCTGTGCATTTTTAATGGTGTGATTTCTAAATTCACTTTTTTTTATTCATTATTCCAAATGGTAATTAAAATACAATTTTAAATTTTATTTATAGGCCATAACATAAAAATACTTGTTTTTATTTTATTAAATATTATTTAGGGTAACACTTCTTGGCATTAAACCACTTTTGCATGTTGTTGAGGACTACTGTGTCAGCGAAACTGCTATTCTAACTGTTGACCTTTCTGCCCAAAGGGCATTAACTATTCCCTTTGTGTATTGTGTTCACTAGCCAAAGACTTGGAGTCTTATCGGCCCTGCCAATCATTTGTGTCATGCATTTTTAAGTAGTTGTGGGAACATGAATGTGGCACATGTACGCAAAACGGCCTTAGTCACTTGTCCACACTTTCCTCACATACTGTTTCTGATGGCGCCTTGACTGTCCACCAACGCAACTTCGCCCTAAATAGCTTCTCAGCGCAAATCGGTCATTCTGACTCGTCAGTGCTGCCACGACCAAGTCACACATTACAAAGCGCTTTCTAAACATATTTCACACAAAGTTCCCATGGAAACAGCATTAACGTATTGAGTCAGACTTATTACTCATGGCTGACAAGAATCTTGGCGTTTGGTGAAATTTGGATTCATTCAGACCGATTTCACGTATGCCACTCTCAGTAGACATAAACATGAAGATTAGAGGAATAGAGTGGGAGTTCCCCGCCCTTGTTCTGGCTTCAAATAAAATGCACAAAGAAGGGCTGCTTTTCTTATGCGGACCCCCTCCTATAGACGTCCACCGAGCAAGTACACAAAACCCAATGTAAAATCCCAGCGGGAGAACTTCTGTCAGCAATCCTCACGCACCCATTCACGCTCACACTCGCACACCTCCCACCGGTCGTCAATCTGAAACTTGGCCCTTTGTTTGAGGTGAGCACTGAGAGATGGGCCCCAGGGGGGACAAACTCCCCTCAAAGGAAGTTCCTCAGCTCTGTGGAATCTATATTCACAGTGATTTTGCAAGCCAGTGAGTTTCTCATGCCCATTAAAAGTACACCTATCAGAACCGGCCTCCTCTTAAGTCCGTGCATGTGATTCTGAATCATTGCCCTCGGCCGCCTTTGTTAATAATTGTTATCACCCCCCCCACCCCCATGCTCCGTTCAAGTTTCCGGAGTTTCTTCCCTTTGTGTTTGTTATAGCATGTCCTCATCCTTCGGCAGAGGAAGGAAAGGAGGAGAAGTGAAGACCAGAGGGCTGTATTGACGCTTGCAGTTCCGACATCCTGTTTTGTCCAGCGGACATCCACATGTGCTTCATTGCATTTTTCAGATCTCTTTCCTTCAGTATTTTGCAACTGAAATTGACAGTGCAGATATAATTAGTCATAAAAGGACTATACAAAAATGTACCAGTCCAACTGGTTTTATTTTAACGTATCTTCTGGTTGCATTGTGAAGTGTGATCGGTTTTTTTGTTTGCGGAATGCTTGAATGCCTGTGGTATCGGTTGCGGCGTCTTGTTTGGCTCTTGTTGTGCCGAAAGTATGACCCTCCTTTTATATGTGCACAAAATAGTGATCAGAGTATGTGAGCGGAGCGGTGTGATTTTGAACGGAGCGAGGAGCAGATTTTTTAAAAGCCGGATTTTTTAAAAGAGCGCTCCACTACCGCTCCATTATGAGTACAATTCATGCCAACAGCCCATAATATAACTGCATATTTAGCAAGAACTCACATGTTAATCATAGTCAGCTAGCTTGATGTAGATGGATTACTGAAATCAGAAAGAATGTGAAGATTATAATGACAGCTATATACATGAGCGGGAAGTTTAGGAGGATAGTTTTCAAGGAATTTGTTTGCTTCTTCTAGATACTGAATATTTTCGGATGAAAGCATGATTTAAACAGGGAAAACACTTATTTATACATGCAGTTGCTATCTCAATAATGGATTCAATCAAATGTAGGCCTAATCTTACAGCGCTGCTTCATCTGTATCCGATTTAGAATAAGCAGAAATCTTTAGGAAATGCAGCGATCTGTAGATAAAATAACTGACAAAAATGAACTATTATTTTCATCCTTTACAAACAAAATTTGCACTGAAAAAAGCAGATGTGGAGCGGGGAGTGGGAAATGGTAAACCAGGAGCGGAGTGATTATGGAATGCTTGGAGCGCGGAGGGGAAATTGTTGCCGCTCCACTCTGCTCTCATACTCTGATAGTAATGTGGCTACATATTAAATGTGAAATGTGCTTTTTTAATTGATAAATGTCTCATGTTTACCTGTCTTCTTTTTTTTTTTTAAAGCTTGTGAACCGGGTTACTACAAGAGCACAGATTCCAGCCAGCCATGTGAAGCGTGTCCAGAAAACACCAAGCGCTCGGGTCGTGGTGCACTGCTGTGCCCCTGCCAGGAGGGCTTCTTCCGGGCCCCTACGGACCCTAACTCTGCTCCTTGCTCTTGTAAGTACATTTTTTTGCTCCTTTACAAAGTTGTTTGAACTTCAGAAACTATAACTTTATTCTAATTTCTAAACATACCATGTTTTGCTCTTCTAGCTCTGCCTAGCCCACCCCAAAACTTGGTATACACACCCCTCCTGACTGCAGGGAGTTTGAAGCTGACTTGGCGCCCACCGGCAGACACTGGAGGCAGGAGTGACATCACATACAATGTGGCGTGTGAGCGCTGCGAGGGTGGTCTGTGTTCGCCGTGTGGTGGGAAGGTGCGATTTGAGCCTGCGCAGACTGCCTTGAAAGACCCCGAGGTTGCGGTTAGCGAGCTGGAACCTCATGTGAACTACACATTTACAGTCGAGGCCCAAAGTGGCGTGTCCCAGTTCAATCGAAAAAAAGCCACAGCTGGCATTACAACAGTGCTTCATTTCACAGGTTAGATATTTAAGAATTTTAGTTTAAATTGTAAGTTTGAATTGAAAATCATATCCATTTGCCACATGAAGCTGAATTTTGAACCAATGAGGTTTCTATGTGGGCGGAGCCACACAGTGCATCTCATTGCTTGTCACGGCTCGATAAGATTAACAGATTAACGTGGAGGAGAACTGATCGAATGTCATGCCTGCTTAAGACACGGTGTATCAAATGGTATTTACATGTAAATTGAGACATTGATGGTTAGCCAAAACACTGATGAATTGTGCCTCTTCATTTAGATGGCCCGAGGGTGCTGTACCTGAGAGTTGAAGACCGGACCACCAGTAGTCTGACTTTATCCTGGGTTGTGGACCACCATGTGCAGAATAACAATTCCCCTCGCTATGAGCTCATGTACCGCAAGAAGGTTACTATAATATATATTTTATTTGAACTTTTTTTCATAGAGACTTGGGTATTGGGATAGTAGGCAACCACCCAAAACATCCTAGAAACTACTCGCCAGTACCCTAGTAACCACTTAGTTATACAAAAAGTTGTTATTAAAAACTTTTTTACAGAAATTCTGTAACAACTGCTTGGAACATCCTATCAACTGATGCCCTAGCAACCACCCAGAGCACACTAGAAACCACTTAGTTATACAAAAAGTTGTTATTAAAAACTTTTTTACAGAAATTCTGTAACAACTACTTGGAACATCCTATCAACCGATGCCCTAGCAACCACCCAGAGCACACTAGAAACCACTTAGCAAAGCCCTAGAAACCACCTAGAACATTCATGCATCTGGGAACTACTTAGAATACCTAGCAACCACTAGAAACAACCATAGAAACCACTAGAAACAATACTCTAGAAACAACCTAGAACACCCTAGCACCATTTAGCAATACCCTGGCAACTGCATAAAATATACTAACAACCACTTGGTAATGCCCTAGAAACAGCCTAGAACACCCTAGCAACCACTTTGTGATACCATAGAAACCTAACATCTAGAACATCATAGAATCCACTTAGCAATGTCATAGAAACCAAATAGAACATCCTAGCACCATTTAGCAATACCCTGGCAACTATCTAAAATATACTAACAACCACTTGGCAATGCCCTAGAAACCTAACATCTAGAACACCCTAGCAACCACTCATAACACTCTAGCAACTACTTAGCAATGCCCTAGAAACCACCTAGAACATCCTAACTCCACCTAGCAATGCCCTGGCAACTATCTACAACATCCTAGCAACCACTTGGCAATATCCTAACAACCTAACATCTAGAACACACTAGCAACCACTCAGAACACCCTAGCAACCACTTAGCAATGCCCTAGAAACCACCTAGAACATTCGTGCACCATTTACCACTACCCAAACAACTATCTACAACATCCTAGACAACATCCACTCGGCAGTGTCCTAGCAACCATTCAGAACACCCTAGCAACCACAAGGCAGTCCCCTAGTAACCACTCAGAAGTTCAGAACACCATACCCACAGAACATTACCCTAGCAATCACCTCCTAACAAACACTTACTGTAGCAACATTTGAATAACCACCTAGAACACCTTGGCAACCACTTATCAGTGCCCTAGCAACCATTTAATGCCCTAGTAACACAGAACACCTCAACAACAGCATAGCAAAGCATTTTAAAGATATCTTTAAAATATTTTAAAGATATCTTGTATGTTTTCTCCGTCTCTCTCCATGGCTTTCCTTGTTTTCTTGCTTTACCATCTAGGAATAAACATTCAATTTCCTGTCCTCATTCTTTTTATAGGAGGATCCCGGAGAGTTGGATGTCACTACCTACACTGTTTTGGTTCTGGAGAAGAACTATGTGCAAATTAATGACCTCTTACCAGGAACAAAGTATGTTTTTCGCGTTCACACCCTGACGGCAGAAGGCCATCCCAGCAGCCACAGCGCAGAGCTTGAATTTGAGACATTGCCTCTCGGTAAGTGCGTGTGAATGCAGGTGTGGGTGTTTCAGTTCAGGTATTTAATTCTTTGGTGTATGAAAACGTGTAACTCTGATGCGTTTGTGATAGGCTTTGGGTGGTGCGCCGATGTTTGTCAGTATGAGTAAAGACAATTTCTTTTTTGTTCTATTTTCTACAGCGGAATCTCAGACGCAGAATAGTTCCATGGTTATCATGGGAGCCATTGCTGGGGGCGGAGTCATGTTGCTGATTGTGGCGGTTATTTTGCTCCTGCACAAAAGGTTAGAGGACCTTTATCTGGTCTCACGTTTTTCCATTCTATTCTCTTCTTTATCTCTTTCCCAACCACAGAGCAGGATTTCCCAACTTCGCCTTAGTCACTTCACCCACACTGTTTACATTCCAGCTTTGATGTGCAGTCATTCTCATTTAAGCTATCATCAAGATCAAGGAGCTTAAATTAACTCACTAATGTGATGTTGAATGTTCTTTCATCAGGAGGCTGAATTCCCATGTCCGACGGAGGGTAGACGGAGATTACTTTTCATGTCCAGGTAAGAAAAGGATTGAATCTCTTTTGCATTTGTACGCATTCGTGTGTTTGGCATTAAGACATCTTGTCTGATGCTATCAGCAATAGCTTTGCACGAAAATCCATATGTACTGAAATCTAAAACTGGTGGGTGTCATGTAAACAAGGTCTAACTCTACCTGTTTTTTTTGTTTTTGTTTTTGTTTTTGTTTTTTTACAGAAAAACTCCTGCCTTTGAAGACCTACATTGATCCCCATACATATGAAGACCCCTGTGCGGCTGTCCTCAAGTTTGCCAGTGAAATTCACCCTAGTCATATCACCAAGCAGAAAGTCATTGGTGCAGGTCAGTGTTATTTTAGTATTAATAATATACCACTATAGTATTTGTAAATATTTTATTTGTATTTATTTTAGCATTTTATTTATTGTAATTTATTTTTATGTGCTTTTGTCATTTTTATTATTTTTTAAAATATTTATAAATGGGTTTATTTCAGTTTTAAATTAATTTAATTAAATGAATCATTAATTAAATAAATTAATTCTACTTCACACAAACGTATTTATTAATTGCCATGGCAACATTTCTAATTTTCTAATTTTTTAAAAGTCTGAATTTAAGTTCATAATGTAATTTTTACATTTATTTTAATTTAGCTTTACTTCGGTTTCAGAAAACAATTTTTAATAGATTCAGTTTTAGTTAACATTAACAACTTTATTAGTCACTGGAGTTACTTTTAATATTTTGAATTAACTTAATTAAATTGTGTTTCCATAATGTTTAACAGGAGAATTTGGTGAGGTGTACCGCGGTTCTCTGAAGGTACCAGGGCGCTGTGAGGTCGCTGTAGCGATAAAGACCCTGAAGCCTGGCTACACTGAGAAGCAGAGGCAGGACTTCCTTAGTGAAGCCAGTATTATGGGCCAGTTTTCCCATAAGAACATTATCCGTCTGGAGGGTGTTGTCACCAAATGTAAGAATCATACTGTCAAATCATAGTTTTCAGTACTTCAGAATGCCATTCCACAAAACAGTACATGTTTTAACAGGATGTTCTCTTCTACCTATCATTTCAGTCAAAGACGCCATGATTATCACAGAGTACATGGAGAACGGAGCTCTGGACCAGTATTTAAGAGTATGTTTCTGTCAACAAATGCTCATGTTTATTCAAAAGATTAAGCGATTAAGAGACTAATGTGTGTCTTTATGCTTCACAGGACCATGATGGGGACTTTTCCTCATACCAGCTTGTGGGAATGCTCAATGGCATAGCGGCAGGAATGAAATATCTCTCAGACATGAATTACGTCCATCGGGACCTCGCGGCTCGCAACGTCCTGGTCAACGGCAACTTGGAGTGTAAAGTCTCAGATTTTGGCCTGTCCCGAGTGCTGGAGGACTATCCTGAGGGAACCTACACAACTACTGTAAGTTATATAAATGTGTAGAATCATAATGAAATAATTATACACTACCAGTCAGATTTTTTTATGTTTTTTTTTTTTAAAGAAGTCTCCTCTGCTCACCAAGCCTGCATTTATTTGATCCAAAATACAACAAAAGCAGTAATATTGTGAAATATTTTATATTATTTTTGCTTTCTGTTTGAATATATTTTAAAATGTGATTTATTCCTGTGATCAAAGCTAAATTTTCACCATCATTACTTTATAATGTATCATTACATTAAACATTATACACTATACTATTCAAAAGCTTGGAGTCAGTATTATTTTTGGGAAAGAAATTAATAGAAATTGATACTTTTATTTAGCAAGAGTACTTTAAATTAATCAAAAGTGATGATGAAGACCTGAAAAAATTCTACTCAGCTGTTTTCAACATTTAATAATAAGAATAATAATAAAAAAATTAAATAATAATGTAAATAAAGCAAATCAGAATATTAGAATGATTTCTGAAGGCTAAAAATTCTGCTTTGAAATCAAAGGAATAAATTATATTTTAAAATATATTCAAACATAAAACTGTTATTTTAAATAGCAAAAATATTTCAAAATTTTACTGTTTTGCTGTTCTTTGAATCAAATGAATGCAGGCTTGGTGAGCAGAAGAGACTTATTTTAAAAACAAAAACTTTTGACTAGTAGTGTGTAAATTCATTAAAACATAATATTTCTAAATTAATTTTTAAAATTATTAATAAAGGCAATGATGAAATTCAACATAAAATACTGAGTGAACATAAACTCTGCATTTCATTGGCTCTGTACTTGCACTCTGTTAAAGTTAAATCTAATCTAATCTTACTCTTTTAGGGAGGAAAAATTCCTATTCGCTGGACGGCACCTGAGGCAATAGCCTACAGGAAGTTCACTTCAGCCAGTGACGTGTGGAGTTTTGGCATAGTCATGTGGGAAGTGATGTCATTTGGAGAAAGACCCTACTGGGACATGAGCAACCATGAGGTATGTGAAATTTCTTTTATTTATTACTGCTAATTTCTCATAGTTTAGGAGTCTGACTTAAATTGGGTGATTACAAAATGACTCAAACCATATCTAGGGATCAGAATGTTAATTCTGTAGGCTTCTTTTTTTCACTTGGGCCAGGAAATAACCACCTTGCAATGTTCTTAAGCCAGTAATGAAGCTTTTAGCCCTCTATGAGCATGAGTTTGACCTTTTTCATTGTATTTTTGATCACAGGTTATGAAATCCATAAACGAAGGCTTTAGGTTGCCAGCACCGATGGGCTGCCCATCTGCGGTCAATCAGCTCATGCTACAATGTTGGACGCAGGACCGGTCCAAACGGCCACGCTTTGTTGATATCGTCAACTTGCTCGAAAAGCTGCTTCACAACCCAGAGTCACTCTCGGCCATTGCCAGTATCGACCCACGGTAAGAAACGGTTAACAAACTGCTAAACATAAATCCAAAGTTCTATCATGAAACTCTAGACGGCACAGTCTGATTACAAATCAATCTGATGTAATGACATCATCACATGGCGCAGCTGATTGGTTCTTTTTGTATCAGCAGCCAATGAGCTTGCTGCTCAGCATTCAAATACTCTGCTAGTGTTTGCTGTAGCAGTTGCAGTGCGCTTCAGAAACCCTCCCCCATCCTCAGCTCCACCTGTATAGATCTGATACGGGTTGATGCGTGTATGCTATATATGGGGGTTATTTCATATGTTTTATGTGCAGCAGCAGCTGGAGTGTAGCAGATCTACATCAGCATTGTCATGTACATTACCATACTAAACCCTCCGAGAGTTGTCATGATAGAAATGTTATTAAAGTTATAATGCAAATCTAATTCTTTATATTGAGATTTTTAATAAATGTATCTTTCTCCCCACAGTGTCTCTATTCGTCTACCCAGCACTAGTGGTAGCGATGGCGCCCCCTTCAGGTCAGTGGACGAATGGCTGGAATCCATCAAGATGGCCCAATACAGAGAAATCTTTGCCCTTGCTGGAATTAAAACGATGGAACAGGTGTTACGCTTGAAAATTGAGTAAGTATGCTTACTTGCATCTGTAAACGAATTACAACATAAACCAGATTTACTCACCTAACCCGTTCTCTATTTTCTTTTTCAAAAAGGGACATTAAGAATATGGGAGTACGGCTGCCAGGTCATCAGAAGAGAATAGCCTACAGCATTCTGGGCCTGCAAGACCCGACGACAACCCTGGATCTGTTTGCTGTGTAACGATGCTGTCAGTGTTCTAAATCGACGACTGAACTGGACTTTAAAAGCTGGCTGAATAAAGACCAGAATGGCCTCCTCAAATTAAACGGACTCCCTTTGGGAATATAAACACTTTACTGTTTTATATTTCATTTCTTCTTTCTAAAGCTTTTTATATAATATTTTTACATGTTAGATGGACCCTTATGCGATTCTGTTTTAACTTAAGCCATATTAAGCACACAGTGGACGTATGATGGTCTGTTTTGAAATATTGTGACTACTGCCTCAGGTCTGATGATAAGGGTACTATTGAGGGTAACCTTTTTATATTACTCTAGTGCCCATATATTGCCATAATAGTCCACATATTAAACAGAGCTGTTAAATGTGAGGGGTTGAAGTCTGATTTAAGGTTGTACATTTACAAATGTAAAAAGTTTAGTAGTTATATGTTATATGTTGTTAAATTGTTGACAGACATCCTCCTGTTCTGAAAGATGGGATGAATGTTTACATGTCTTATTTCAGCTCTTTTTATTTAATATTTATTTTTTTATTTATTGTCTGTGTTTGTAAAGAAAATAATGTACTGTATAGTATTAAAATATTTTGTAAGTTGCCATCATGCAAGTTGCCATTTGTTCGCCATCATGGACCTCACGCAAAATTCATGCACTAACATGCCCAAAATTAGTTTTAGATAATCTGGAGGAAGACACTATCCGGTAGTCTGTAAGCTTTAAATCTGCCCACAAATGCAGTTTCCATTCACTGTAGTGGAGACAACTTGTCTGTAATAGACTTGACTCACTTCACTCCTTTAGTGATGAATGTTTGTGAAGACTAATGAATCATCATAATCATGATTTAGCCACATTTGTAGATCAAGAGGTTCAGCCGTGGTAGAGTGACATTAATGGATGAATGAATGCTGACTATAGCCTAGGGTGTGTTTAATAGTGAAGCAGACAGAAATTAAGCTCTTAATTGTGCACAAGCTTGCCTGTTCGGGTCTGGTGTCAGTCAGGTTCATTTCTATACACTTAGTTTGACTGTTGTCATGCAAACAACAGACTTTGAAAAGACTAACATTATTTAGATATAATTACATCTAAGATAATAGTCAACAGAGCTGCTTTTTTAACATCTCATATAATCTTTGGTGGATTATAAGTGTATTTTTTAATATATGCTATAAAACAACAACAACACACACACACACATGTTTGTTTTTGTGCATTGTGGGGACTTTCCATAGACTTCTATAGTTTTTATACTGACCAAACGATACCGTTTATCCCCTCACCCAACCCTAACCCTAAACCTACCCCTTATAGAAAACCAGTTTGCATTGTTACATTTTCAGATAAACATCATTTACTATTTTTAATCATTCAGGCCGGTCCCCACAATATCAAAAATCTCAGGTTTTGCTATCCTTGTGGGGACATTTGGTTCCCACAATGTAGCAAAAACAAGAACACACACACACAAACACAATATGTGACCCTGGACCACAAAACCAGTCTTAAGTAGCATGGGTATATTTGTAGCGATAGCCAAAAATACATTGTATGGGTCAAAATGATCTTTTTTTTTTTTTTTTTTTTTCGTGCCAAAAATCATTAGGATATTAAGTAAAGATCATGTTCCTAAATATAAATTTAGTTAAATTTCCTACCATAAATATATGAAAACTTAATTTTTGATTAGTAATATGCATTACTAAGAACTTCATTTGGACAACTCAAAGATGATTTTCTCAACATTTTGATTTCTTAATATTTTGCACCCTCTGTAACTCTGCCAAATATTGTCCTATCCTAACAAACCATGCATCAGTGGAAAGCTTGTTTTTTCGGCTAAATCTTATGACTGGTTTTGTAATAGATACAGACTTACCTAATAGAGACAGCCTTAACCATTAAGCGAATGTAAAGTAAAAAAATAATAATAATAAATAAAAAAATAAAAAAAAATATTTAAAAGATAATGCTTAATTTACATATTTCAAGGGTTTACAATACAAAAATAGTTTAATGTGTACTTTAGTATTCCAGAGTGATAAAAACCGCCTTCTATCATTCCACTTACGTCCAGATGAGGGAGCCACAATCAAGTCTCTGTGGTGACGTGATTCACGTCATACAGAAAGATGGCGACTTACTGAAGCTCCATGCTTTATTGTTGATAAAACAATATATTGTTATTTTACCGGGAAAACTCTCACCGGGATCGCAAAAGATGTCAAGATTAATAGTCAAGAATCTCCCAAATGGGGTGAGTATTTGTAATGATATTAGAATATAATGTACGCCCGCTGTCAAAGAGGCATGCGTCTGGAAAGATGTGATTAACTTCTAACGTTACGTTTATTCACAAACAAAAACTATGGTTTTGTTTAAAATTGTGTTCTGGAGTTACCATAGCTTTTGGACACGATACCAAGGTGCTGCCACACTTTTTGGATGCATAATTTGAATGCCATGGTGTATTTATTAAAGTACCATGACGTTATTATTTGGTAACGTAGTTTAACTGTACGGTGACAGTAAAAGCCGTTCTTTTAATTTGAATTGCTTAATTATTTCTTCCAGGATATAAAAGTGTCAGCACACAAATTACAGTAAAACCGTATTTCATTTTGTGTTTTACTAGAAAACACGTAAGCTAACATAAGCATACACATAACGTTAGGTGTGTGGATAATTCACTGTTAATACTGTAATGAAACCATGGTTAACTTAGTAGGTACCATGGTTTTACTAAAAAAAAAAAATGGTAAAACCGTAGTTAATTTTGTAGTTACCATGGTTTTACTGCAAATTCTATGGTAAAACCATGGTTAATTTTGTGGTTGCTATGGTTTTTCTACAAAAGCCATAGTTAAACCATCGTTAATTTTGTAGTTACTGTGATTTTACTACAAAAACATAGTTAAACCATGTTTAATTTTGCAGTTTTACTAAAATAAAAATAGTTAAACTATGGTTCTTATAGTAAAACCATAGTTCATTTTGTAGTTTAACAATGGTTTTACTACAAATTCTATGGTAAAACCATGGTTAATTTTGTGGTTACTATCGTTTTACTGTAAAAGCCATAGTTCAACCATGATTCTTATAGTAAAACCATGGTTAATTTTGTAGTTACCATGGTTTTAATGCAGATTCTATGGTAAAACCATGGTTAATTCTGTGGTTAAAATTGTTTTACTACAAAAGCCATAGGTAAATCGCGATTCTTGTAGTAAAACCATGGTTAATTTTGTAGTTACTGTGATTTTACTACAAGAACATAGTTAAACCATGGTTAATTTTGTAGTCACCATGGTTTTTCTGCAAATGTTATGGTAAAACCATAGCTAATTTTGTAGTTACCATTGTTTTACTGCAAATGTTAGGTAAAACCATGGTTAATTCTGTGGTTACTATAGTTTGGCTAAAAAAAAACATAGTTAAACTATGGTTCTTGTAATAAAACCATGGTTATTTTTAGTTACCATGCTATAGTAAAACCATGGTTAATTTTCATTAGGGTAAAACATTGGGTGTATCACCACTGTACTTTCTTATGGGGTGATTATTATAACTAAAACGAGTTTCTAATCTGAAATACATGTGATTTAAAAAGTCTAACATCATTTTATTCATTCTCTGTCCTCAGATGAAGGAAGAACGTTTCCGTAAGATGTTTGCGGATTTTGGGACGCTTACGGATTGTGCTTTGAAATTCACCAAAGATGGTAGATTTCGCAAATTTGGATTTGTAGGCTTCAAGACAGAGGAAGATGCAAAGAAAGCTCTGAAACATTTCCATAAGAGCTTTGTGGACACATCTAGAGTTACTGTAAGTAACAGGATATAGTTTCAGTTTGTTTATTTGAACATTTGTCTTTCAACTCTCAACTTTTTCATTATCTGTCTGAATAAGGTGGAATTCTGCACAGATATTGGAGACCCAAACAAAGCCAGGCCTTGGAGCAAACACACACGCCAACCATCATCAAACAATGATACAGAAGAACAAAAATCAAATGAGCAAGGAGAAAAAGATAAAAAGGTTGTTCAACTCTGTCACTTTGTCTGTCTGCACTGATCCGTTTGTTTGCAAACAGTTTAATTAAAAGGTCTCATTGGTTTTTCTTTTCCTTTTATTCATTTGTCTGTTTTTGTTGCTTTTGAAGAAAAGAAAAAGTAAAAAGTGCAATATAAATCAAATTGAATTTATGCTGTCACTCCATCTCCACAGAAGCAGAAGAAGCCTTTGAATGTTCTTGGAGATGTAAGTATGTTTCTCTTTGCATGAAACAAATCATACTCAAATAAATATGCAGACACTATAAAATGTGATTTGCAATCCTCAGCTTGAAAAAGACGAGAGCTTCCAGGAGTTCCTCGCTGTGCATCAGAATCGCACACAGGTGCCTACTTGGGCCAATGACACTGCAGAAGCGACTACTGTTGGAGCTGAAAAGAAGAAGAAGAAGAAGAAGGAGGAGGAGGAGGAGGAGGAGAAGAAGAAGAAGAAGCCGAAAGCGGCTGTTAGTGATGATTACCTGAACTTTGACTCTGATGAATCAGAGGACTTTAGTGATGCTGAGGATGATGAAGATGCTGATGAAGAGGACAAACAAAGTAAGAACTTCATGCTTAATTCTAAACAATCCCAGATGATCCTCTGACTTTCTGATTGCATAATTATAATTAAATGTGTAACTAAATGTGTTTTCTCATCAGATACTGATAAGGAAGCCTTGAAGAAAGGCCTGTCTGATATGGACTATCTTCGCTCCAAAATTGTGGAGAAATCAGACATGGTGGATGAGAAAGAGACTGAAGAGGACGAGGATGAAGAAGAAGATGAAAGTGACAGTGCTAATGCTGCCGATAAGAATGAGGAGGAGGACGAGGAAGAGTCCCCGGCCCATAACACAGACAGTGCTTATGAGAGTGGTGACAAGACAAGCAGCCAGAAAAACGCAAACCCAGCAGCTCAGAATATGGTCAGTGTGTGATAAAAACATGAGGTTTAATGTGGAATAGTTTGACTGTTAAAGGCTCATTTGTTTTACTGTTGATACACTGTTATAGATTGAGCCGAGCACAGAGTTCACAGTCAAGCTACGAGGTGCTCCATTCAACGCCACAGAGGTGAGATATCGGTTATTGAATTTTTTATTGTTTTATTGTTTTATTAATATTGCAGTGACATGCACAATAAAATTTTTTAGACAAACACATAAACAAATAATCATTCCAAACTATTAATTATTTTACGGTCTGACTTGAGATTATTAAGGTCTGTTAACAGGTCCTCATCTGTTATTTATTTATTTGTATTTTTTATTTTAATTTTTTTGCAATTTATAGGTTCAATTTAAGTTTCATTTTAGTTTTATGTTTATTATATTCCTAATTATATTATGGTAATAATATACACTACCAGTCAAAAGTTTTTGAAAAGTACATTTATTCATGTTTTTAAAGAAGTACTCACCAATCCTGCATTTATTTGGTCCAAAGTATGGCAAAAACAGTAACATTTTTAAATAATTTTTACTATTTAAAATAACTGTTTTCTATTTGAATATATTTTAAAATGTAATTTATTTCTATGATTTCAATTTTGAATTCTGAGTTTATTAGGATCATTACTCCAGTCACATGATCCTTCAGAAATCATTCTAATATTCTGATTTGCTGCTCAAAAACATTTATTTAATAAAAACAATATTTTTATTATGTTGAAAACAGCTGAGTAGAATTTTTCAGGTTTCTTTGATGAATAGAAAGTTCAGAAGAAGAACATTTATCTGAAATAGAAATCTTTTGTAACGTTATAAATGTCTTTATCATCAAATTTGATTAATTTAAAGCATCCTTGCTAGATAAAAGTATTAATTTCAAAAAGAAAAAATATATATACTGACTCCAAGCTTTTGAATGGTGTAGTGTATAATGTTACAAAAGGTTTTTCATTTGCTGATCTTTGGATCTTTCCATTCATCAAAGAATCCTGAAAAAAAACTACTCAGCTGTTTTAAATATTGATAATAGTAATAATAAATGTTTCTTGAACAGCAAATCAGCATATTAGAATGATTTCTGAAAAATAATGTGACACTGAAGATTGGAGTAATGATGCTGAAAATTCAGCTTTGATCACAGGAATAAATTACATTTTAAATTACATTCAAATAGAAAGCAGTTATTTTAAATAGTAAAAAAATATTTCAGAATTTTACTGTTTTTGCTGTACTTTGGATCAAATAAATGCAGGCTTGGTGAGCAGAAGAGACTTCCTTAAAAAAAAATATTAAAAATCTTACCGTTCACAAACATTTGACTAGTAGTGTATACCACTAGTCAAAAGTGTGGGATTGGTATGATTTTTGAAATTTAATTTAAATGAGCCTCTGATACTCACAAGTGCTGCATTTATTTGATCAAAAATACAGAAAAAACACTAATATTGTGTAATATTATTACAATTTAACTAATATATAACTAATATATTAACTAATATAATAAAATAACTCTCTTCTATTTTAAGATATTTTAAAATTTATGTAACTTTAAATTCAAGCATATAAAAGTTCCATGTTATTTTATTAAATCTTTTCAGGCAGTGACGACAGTCATTTTTTATTTGCCTAATTTTTGTCCCATCTTTCTGATTTATCACTTCAATGTAGCAACAAGTGAGAGAATTTATGATACCTTTGAAACCTGTTGCCATCCGATTTGGCAAAAACGATGATGGGCGCAAATCGGGTAAGAGCATCTGTTGTTTACTGTCTGTAGATGATTTAAAGAAGTCACTCAGGTGCCATTTGATTGATGTTCTATTTTCTGTGATAAGGCTACGTGTATGTGGATCTGCGCTCTGAAGCAGAGGTTGAGAGGGCCCTGCGCTTTAACAAAGATTACATGGGTAAGCAATTGTCTCTTTGACAAATACACAACTGCAGCAAAAGATTCTTAAGGTGTGTTTTGATTTGTGAGCGTAACCAGTTTGAATATGAGTACTACATATGTGAACCTCGACCACAAATACAGTCCTAAGTAGCACGGGTATATTTGTAGCAATTGCCAACAATACATTATATGGGTCAAAATGATCGAATTTTAATTTATGGCAGAAATCATTAGGATATTAAGTAAAGATGATATTTTCTACCGTAAATATATCAAAACTTAATTTTTGATTAGTAATATGCATTGCTAAGAACTTAATTTGGACAACTTTAAAAGTGATTTTCCCAATATTTAGATTTTTTTTTTTTTGCACCCTCAGATTCCAGATTTTCAAATAGTTAGATCTCAGCCAAATATTGTCCTAACAAACCATACATTAACAGAAAGTTTATTTATTCAGTTTTCAGATGATGTATCTCAAATCTCAATTTCAGAAAACTGACCCTTATGAGTGGTTTTGTGGTCCGATCTCAATGCATATGCATTATCTGTGTACACCCACAGGGGGGCGCTACATTGAAGTGTTCAGAACCAACAGCTTTAAAAATAATAGCTCTGCAAAAAGAAGCGAGAAGGAAAGAAATTTTGTGCGTGAGCTGAGGGACGATGAGGAAGAGGAAGACGTGGCAGAATCAGGAAGACTTTTTGTCAGGAACCTGCCCTACACATGCACTGAAGAAGAACTGAAAGAAGTCTTCATCAAATACGGTGAGTCACATGACGCACTTCAATATCAGCACTTATGTGTGAAATCGGAGTTACTGTCACAATTTCTCAAAAGGTGTTTGAAAAGCACTTATTTTTCTTGTGTCTCCATCAGGTCCTCTTTCTGAGATGCTTTTTCCCATAGACAGTCTGACTAAGAAGCCGAAGGGCTTTGCCTTTGTGACATACATGATACCTGAGAATGCAGTTTCAGCCTTGGCTCAACTGGATGGCCACGTATTTCAGGTACTGATCTGATCCTTTCCCCTCATTTGTGTCAGTGTGGTTTTATTTGCTTTCTTATAACTGTCTGGATCTTGTAGGGGCGGGTGCTGCACATCATGGCTTCAAGGCTGAAGAAGGAAACGCCCGATCAAGGGCCCAATGCTCCAGGCGGCTCCTCGTATAAGAGGCAGAAAGATGCCAAAGACAAAGCCGCCAGTGGCAGGTCAGAATTTGACAAACCATTTGGAGCTGAAAGCCTTTATTGAAAGCATTTCCAGTTGTGATTAGCATTTTTTGTGTTTTCTTAAACAGTTCTCATAATTGGAACACGCTGTTTTTGGGCACGAGCGCAGTAGCCGATGCCATCGCTCAGAAATACAACACGACCAAAAGCCAAGTGCTAGATCACGTGAGTATTTGGGGAAAAAAAAAGCTAAAAACGCTTGTCTCTATTGTTCTGGAGAGGATCAACATAGGTGACACTGGATTTGTGTATGTTTTCAGGAGTCTGATGGCAGTCTGGCTGTGAGGATGGCTCTCGGAGAGACGCAGATCGTACAAGAAACTAGACAGTTTCTCCTGGACAACGGAGTGTCTCTGGACTCATTCAGTCAGGTATAGTATGTGTGCAAGGTTTTTTTTGTTTGTTTTTTTTTGGAGAAATTAGTGCTATTATTCAGCAACCAGAGTTAAAGCATTTTATAAATGCTATAGCAATCAAAGCAATCAAGTAAATGCTGTTCTTTTGAACTTTCTATTGATCAAAGAACCTTGAAAAAAGTTGAAAAAACAGAAAAACTGTGTTTTAACATTTGGTAATACTAAGAAATGTTTATTGAGCCAAAATTAGCATATTACAATGATTTCTGAAGGATCATGTGACGCCAAAGACTAAAGAGTAATGAAGCTGAAAATTCACCTTTGCATCACAGGAATAAATTACATGTTATAATATATTAATATAGAAAATCATTATTCTAAATTGTAATAATTTTTTAATCATAATATAATTTCTTAGTAATTCATTTAGTAATAATAATATTTTTTGTAACAATTAATCAAATAAATGCAGCTATTGTGAGAATAGGAGACTTTTTTTTTTTTTTTTTTTTCCCCAGAAACATTAAAAATCTTACTAACCCCAAACTTAAATTCATATTTTAGCAAATATTTGTGTTTAAACTATAAATCCATTTCCTATAATAGATATCTTTTATTTAAAATCAGGCATGCACTGATATTAAAATTCTGACAAAAGAGATGTAGGCAATTTATTTTCATATTTTAGCAGATATTTGTTTAAACTATAAATCCAAGTTTTTTCTATATATTTTTTTTTTTATTCAAAATTAGTCATGCTCTTATGCTAAGATTCTGACAAAAGAGATATAGGTAATTTTTATTTTCATATTTTAGCAAATATTTGTGTTTAAAATATAAATCCATGCTTTTTCTATAATAGATATTTTTTATTTAAAATTAGGCATGCACTGATGTTAAAATTCTGACAAAAAAGATGTAGGTAATTTATTTTCATATTTTAGAAAATATTTGTTTAAACTATAAATCCATGCTTTTTCTATAATAGATATGTTTTATTTAAAATGAGGCATGCACTGATATTAAAATTCTGACAGAAGAGATTTTAATATTTTAGCTAATATTAATGTTTTATACTACGTGTAAAATAAATTAAAACACGTTAAACACTTCAAGATAAAATCAGTCATTTGAAATACTTTAAGTTTGGATGAATTTAGGTAATTTAAGGTCATCTAAATGTAAAAATATGAAAATATCCAATACATAAACAAAAAAAAAAAAAAAATCCCTAGTATTGACTGATATCTGATTTGTTCCGGATATATTGTATATTCCCATTTTAAAACACCAATGTTATCTATTTAAATGAGAATGTGAGAATAATTCATGATTAGTACTGCATGGAATCTGCAGATCATTCCAGTCATCTGAATTCCAATTCTGCATCGGATTTCCACATTTTGCTCAATTTGCAAAGAAAAATGTGACAACTGCTGTGTGCAAATCTATTGTTTCTATTTCTATGCGCATGATTCATGTAGATGTGTGTCTGTGATTTCCATCTGTTTAGGCATCAGGTCAGCGCAGTAACTCTGTGATCCTGGTGAAGAACTTGCCCTCGGGAGTGCAGGCCGCAGAGCTGGAGGCTCTGTTCTCTCCTCATGGATCTCTGGGAAGAGTTGTACTGCCCCCATCTGGCCTCACTGCTATAGTGGAGTTCCTAGAGCCTACTGAAGCCAAGCGGGCCTTCATGAAACTTGCATACACCAAGGTCAGTGGGGACATGTCTGTGATGTGCATGTGAGCTACTGTTTTCACTGCAAAAAAAGTACTGAAATATAAAAATAAATTTGTGTCTTTGGTTAGTTTTATAAAACTTGCGGCATGGTAGGATGTCATATGGTCTGTCTCTTCAGTTCCAGCATGTTCCGTTGTACCTGGAGTGGGCTCCTGTAGCGGTCTTTACAACTCCTTCAGCACCTAAACCAGGTAATCCTTTAATCCTGACACATCAGTCTGCTGGTGCTTAAACCAGGAGTTTTTAATTTCTATGAAGGGTATATGTATGCTTAAAGACTCACATTTTTTATTATTTATTTAGTCATTTATTAAAATGTCAACATGCGAATTCATAATCATCCCTGCATGGAATCTGTGGAGAATTCTAATCATTCAAATTCAAAATCTGTGTCAGAATTCCATGGAATGCTCTATACATTTTATAGGGAATCTAACACAATTCCAGTCCATGGCATGTGAATATTTTGTGAATATATGGCATGTAAAAATTAAAAAAAAAATTTCAAGACCTGTATTTATTCATTTCTCAGGTTTATGTGTGGGAATAGTTTGCAAGCAAATTAAAATTCTGTAAAATTCTGTAAAAATTATTGTTAAATTTTGCTAATAATTGTTAAATATATGTTAATTATAATTCTCAGCATTTTTAACATTTAAAGTTGTACACATTAACTTTAGTTAATTACAAACAGTTGCATATTTAAAATCTAAAAAGAGCAATGCAGTAATATAGCAGTTTTTTAATATTCAGAATGTTTTTAATATTTTTATGTTCATCAAGGCTGCATTTATTTGAGTTTGTGAAATATGAATCCAATTAAAGTCTTTAATTTTAATATCTTTTGAAATGTAATTTATTCCTGCATTTCAAATAATTAATTTTTATGTTCACTAAGTTTACATTTATTTGATCAAACATACAGCAAAAAGAGTTTGTGAAATATTAGTACAATTGAAAGTTATACATTTTAATGTCTTTTGAAATGTAATTTATTCCTGTAACTTATTTCTGCATTTCAAATAATTATTTTTGTTCAACAATAATTAATTTGATAAAAAATACAGTAAAAATACAGTTGAAAGAGTTTGTGAAATATTAATACAATTTAAAAAGTTTTCAATTTTAATATCTAACTTTTAAAAGTATTTGTATGTTCCCCAAGGCTGTATTTATTTGATTAAAAATACAGTAAAAAGAGTTTGTGAAATATTAATACAATTTAAAAAGTTTTCAACTTTCAGGAGTTTTGTAATGTAATTAATTCCTGCATTTCAAATACAGTAAAAACTGTAATATTGCAATAATGTAGCAGTTTGTTTTTAATATAAAGAACTTTTAAAATATTTTATGCTCTCCAAGGTTACATTTATTTGATCAAAAATACAGTAAAAAGAGTTGGTGAAATTAATACAATTAAAAAATTTCCAATTTTTACATCTTTTGAAATTTAATTTATTCCTGCAGTGGCAAAGCTGTATTTTCAGCAGCCAATACTTCAGTCTTCAGTGTCACATGATATTTAAAAAATGTTCAAGTATTAACATTCTAAATTTGGTGCTCAAGAAACATTTCTTATTATCAATGTTAAAATCAGTTGTTCTGCTAAATATTTTTACGGGAGCCAAGATTCAGATTTTTCTTGATTCTTTGAATAAAAAACAGCATTTATTTGGTATAGAAATATTTTGTAAAATTATAAATGCCTTTACTGTCTGTCACTTGAAACATTACTGTCATTTTTCTCATTCATGTCCATCCTTCTACTCCCAGAGCCTAAAACAAAAGATGCATCTGCTGTGAACATTGACTCGGCCAAAAAGGAAGAACAGGAAGAACAGGAGGAGGAGGAGGAGGATGAAGAAGAGGAGGAGGAGGAGGAAGAGCAGATTTTGCCCGGCTCGACTCTCTTTATTAAAAACCTCAACTTTAGCACATCAGAGGAAACATTACGGGAGGTGAGCGCAGAGGCCATACCGACATGTGTTGTGTGATCGGATCACCCTAAACTGATGTTATGTTAATACCAGGTGTAAACACGGCCTGTGTCTCACCATATGGCTTTCATTATATTCCTCTGACAGACGTTTTCTAAATGCGGTGTGGTGAAAAGCTGCACAATATCAAAGAAGCGAGATAAAGGAGGTTTGTTTTCACAGTCATGCATATTAACCATATCGATTTCATCTGTGTATTTGTTAGCGTTTCTGCTCTCTTTCTCTCTCTCTTCTGGTTTCTCACATCATTTCCTCGCTGTATGAATCTCACCTTGATCTCTTTGTCTCTCTGTCACTCTCTCTCAGGTAAATTGTTATCAATGGGTTACGGCTTTGTGCAGTACAAAACTCCAGAGGCGGCACAGAAAGCCATGAGACAGCTGCAGGTAAATGACCATCTGCTGCTGTTTCATTGCTGTATTTATGTACTCTTATTATGCACAAATATTTGTGTGATGAAATATATTCAGGCATCTTTTTTCATTACCTTTTTCATTTTTCCTGCAGCACTGTAAAGTAGATGAGCATCAGCTTGAGCTGAAAATATCAGAAAGAGATGTCAAGTAAGTCGAAGCATCTTTTGTGTCTTAAATTTTTAAGTGCTGCATAGAGCAGGGTTTCACAAAACTCAAGGGAACTGATTATGAATGTAGCTAATTCGGTAAAGCATTAATCAGTTTTTGAATGATTTAATAACCAAGAGTCATTTGCTCATGAATCAGACTACACTAGTCAAGCTTGTGAAGATTTTTTCAATAGAAAGACATTTTCTTGCTTTCATTTAGCAGTATATTGTCTTTTAATCTCACTATATTCAGTTCAGACTGTAATATGTCATAATAAAATGGGTTTCCCTTGGTTTGGCACCTGTGCCGAATACTGAATCCCTATTATCCGAGTGTTTTCACAATGCTTCATCAATTGGCCATATTGGCAACACTGAACATAAACAATGCCACCGAACAGAACGAAACACAGAACTCGCACATTCTGCTGATTATTTCTGCTGAAAATGGTCAATTATTGTCATGTTTTGAGCTGTACTAATCGGTCGGACCTGGAAAAATATTTGAAGTACTATAGACTGCCAAAAGTTATAACAAATCATCAAGGAGAAGAGTGTCTGAGGAACTAAAGGCGTTTGTGGTTGTGGTCAGACTTAACCAGGATTTCCAGGGCAAGAACCTTGATAACATTCGTGTTTGTTTTTAGCATCTCCAGTCAGGTAGGTGAAATATTAGGCTAATATTTTATTTAATACTGCTCGTATGTATCTTTACCACTTATTAACTTTAGTTTGTCAACATATTGCGCCCTTTCCTGTTTACTAAGTCCTTCCCTACATGACATATCAGCTTCCACACGGTTCCATGGTTTAGACAGCATAATTTAGCAGAACGACATATTCAGTAGTACATTAACCGTGCAATCTGTGGTTTACAATCCGGGTATTATGCGGCATTATGGCCGCGCATCCGGGTAACTGACCAAACCTTGACGCAAGTGCAAACTCCCTATTTGGAATGGTACGAATAATAACGCGTTTCACGGAGCTACTAAAGGGACATAGTTAGCCGCTTGTCAGCGGTAGCCCGTTACATTACAGTACGTAAAATTTCACTCACCACATAAACGGAGTAAAGAGAGGTGACTGATAGGACGATGGCGAATGATTAGCAGAAAAGGTGTGGGAAGTACTTCCGCTCCGTAGTAACGTTATACGCAGAGGTACGTATGATCGCGAATCTCCAAAGTGAAAGTAAAAAGCGACCGTGTAGCCTATTAATAGCAGCTCCCTGATGCCCGCAATTTATATATAGTATAATTGCCCAACGATATAATTGCTAGAGAAAGCATTGAAATAATTTTTTCCCCTCCCATATGGTATTTATTCCCTTTAGGGGTTCCGTAGTACACGTCATTTCCTTTCCGAACACGGCATTCGGATTCCGGCACATCCTTATATGCAGTGCAGAAAGTACTGGTGCTGAAGCTGCATATTATAATAGGAAATTCTACTGGCAGAAATGTGGTAATTCACGGATCTGTCTGATTTTGAGTTAATATTCCTGTATTATATTTCTCTTACATTAATTTTTTGAAAATTATTTAATTTTAGCATTATAATGAGACGGATATCTGAACTTCTACTTAACACACGTGAACCAAACTCTGCATATAATTTCTTAACTTTGTTATATAAATGTATAAAAGGATCTGTTTATATACTTTTCTATAGATACTTTTCTGCAAAATTAGTGTTGTGAAAACAAATTGTTCATTAGATGAACAATCTGTTATGTATAAACGTTCTAGAGTTCATGGAATAGGTTTAACATTGCTGAAAATGTATACATTTGTTTTCAGGATGCATGCACAAGTAATGCATAATTAAGGCCTAATTTGCACATTAATACAACTTATAATACAAAACTTATAATACAAAAGATATTGTAATGAACGTGATGAGATACTTTGCAAAGTTTCATAGGAGTATCTCATTGTTTATATATACAATTTGCATATACCCTATTCACCTATTTTTATTATATAAATAGTTTACTTTGATGTTTTATTTTTTTTTTTTTTACTGTGCCATTTGATGTTGTATTGGGGTAGTGATGTTAAAAGATTATATGCAAAGTGTTTTAAATTAGTTTTATTTATTTATTTTTTTAAGATTACTTTGTCACCGCCATTTGAATAACACGCACAGTGGGACTATTCACACACATGAGTGACACTGGTTTTCCTCCTGTTGTTTTTGCAGATCAAATGTGGCGCAAACCAAGAGGAAAAAGCAAACCGCCAGGAAACAGACGACCTCTAAAATCCTGGTGCGAAACATCCCATTCCAGGCCACAGTCAAAGAACTGCGAGAACTCTTTTGGTGAGCCTTGTTTCACATTTAATGGACATTTGTATTGTGTTCATTATGTTTCATTTGTACACTAACGGTCAGAAGTTTTTAAACAGTAAGATTTTTAATGTTGTTTTTTTTTTTTTTTTTTTTTTATTAAAGAAGTCTCTTCTGCTCACCAAGCCTGCATTTATTAGGTGCAAAGTACAGCAAAAACTGTAAAATTTTGAATTATTTTTACTATTTAAAATAACTGTTTTTTTTATTTGAATATATTTTAAAATGTAATTTATTGCTGTGATTTCAAACCGAATTTTTAGCATCATTACTCCAGTATTCTGATATTTCAATATTTTGATTTGCTCCTAAAAAAGCTGTTATTATTATTATTATTATTATTATTATTTTTATTATTATTATTATCATTATTATTAATAATAATAATAATTCTTCTCCCCTGAATTTTACAAGTTTATATATATATATATATATATATATATATATATATATATATATATATATATATATATATATATATATATATTTTTTTTTTTTTTTTTTTTTATTATTATTTTTTTTTTTTTTACATTAGAATGATTTCTGAAGGAAATTACATTTTAAAATCCGTTCAAATAGAAAACAGTTATTTTAAATGGTAAAAATATTTCAAAATTTTACTGTTTTTGCTGTACTTTGGATCAAATAAATGCAGGCTTGGTGAGCAGAAGAGACTTATTTAATAAACTTTTGACTGGTAGTGTATATCGTACAATGTTTTTGGTTTTGGACATGGTACCCTTGTAATTACTGTAAAATAGTCGGTCATGTGAGATTTGAGAGTTTTGAAGTGCAGGTATAGTATGTCATGTTGGTTTCATGTTTGTTTGTGTTTTTTTTTTTTTTTTTTTATCAGTACTTTTGGAGAGCTGAAGACAGTCCGCCTGCCAAAGAAAGGGATCGGTGGAGGCCACCGTGGTTTTGGCTTCATTGACTTCCTCACTAAACAGGATGCCAAGGTGGGTGCATCTGTTTGTTTCTTCTGTCTCTTTGTCACAGTCAAGTAGTCTCTTGTAAAACACTGATCCTTTCTACTATGTGCATACATTTAACACAAGCTTTGATTTTGTGCTCGTCTCTCACAGAAAGCATTCAAAGCGCTGTGCCACAGCACCCATCTTTACGGCAGGAGGTTGGTGTTAGAGTGGGCGGACGCAGAGGAGACTGTGGATGACCTGAGACGGAAAACCGCACAACACTTTCATGGTAAAATCTCTGCTTTGTACACACAGTCACAGTTAGACATAGACAGTTGCAACCAGTTTTAATGGGTAACTACCTGAAATTTGCCACGCTAACTTTTTAACTACAGTACCTGACAAAAGCTCAGATCTTTTCAAAACAAAAAAAATACAGAAAACGGTAATAATGTGAAATAACACTGTAACCTGACTATATTCTCTTTTAATATATTTTAAAATGTCATTTGTTCTTTTGGCGAATCTAAATTTTACTTTAGTCTTCAGTGTCACGTGATCTTTAATAAATAATTATATTTTTTTTATTTATTTATTTATTTTTTGTAGTTAAATAGATATCAAATTCTACTGTTTAATTCCTTTTTTAAACTCTGCATAATAAATTAAATGTATTTAAAGAAAAATCTAAATAAAAATGACTGAAAAATGCCAAAAAATAAATACTGAAAATAATTGTTCTGTATGAGAATACATGTTCTCTATATAACCCTTATTATCTGTAATTATATTTATAATATTTACATAATTATCTGTAAATATTAACTATTTTAATAAATTTTAGTGTTATTTGTTACCTTGATGGCAAAGCTAAATTTTACTTTAGTTTTTACTTTTGTGTCACATCATCCTTAATAAATAAATAAAAATAAAAAAAATAAAAAAATAAAAAGAATTAAATCTATACAAAAATGACTAAAAAATGGTAAAAATAAAATGATGAAAATATTTGTTCTGTATGAAAATAATGTTCTTTATAACCCCTATTATCTGTAATTATATTTCAAATATTTATATAATTATCTGTAAATATTAACAAATGTTTTAACGTATTTTAAAATGTCATTTGTTCCTTTGGCAAAGCTAAATTTTACTTCAGTCTTTAGTGTCACATGATCCTTATTAAATAATTATTTTTTTATAAATTTTTTTTTTATGATTTTAATTTTTTTTTGTTTAATGTGATTTTTTTTTTTTTTTTTTTGTGGTGAAATAAATATGATCAAATTCTACAGTTTAATCGCTTTTTAAACTCGGCATAATACATTTAGATTTATTTTTAAAAATCTAAATAAAAAAATGACTGAAAAATGCCAAAAAAAAAATACAAAACAAAAAAAAAAAACTTTAAATAATAAAACTTTAAATAATTCTGTATGGTAATACATGTTCTATATAACCCTTATTATCTGTTATTATATTTTTAATATTTATATAATATAATCTGTAAATATTTAATTTAGTGACTCTTTAATTTAGCTCTGTTGCGTTCAGAAATTTGAGGGTTTTTTTTAATGAATAATAAAATAAATAGTTGACCAAATAGTTATCATAGTCTTTTGTTCCAGCCTTTCATTTTATTATTTGTCACTTAAACCAATACCTGATTGTATTTATAGTCCGTTCATAGTTTTAGTGCCAGATCAGTATTGATTCTTTTAAGTTTTTAATCTAATTTGGAAGATTTTTTTTTTCCCCCTGGCAAAAACAACAATTAAACTAACTTTTTCAATAATTTTTCCAAATTGTAGTTTGACTGTTGCTTAACTACTTGGAAACTGCAGCTTGCCAAAGCACAAGCTATTCCTAATTTGAAGTAGTTTCCCTAACGCTGGTTGCAATTCTAGCCATTTTCCTTCTTTAATTTAATTAAAATAAATCTGTGCACAAATCTGTCCTCTCATCATCTCTCAGATGCTCCTAAGAAGCGGAGGAAGGCGGAGGTGTTAGAGGGAATCTTGGAGCAGATGGAGGTCGGGGAGGAAGACGGGGAGTGAATAGCAGCCGTCAGTCACCTCCAGCATCAATAAGAGAGTAAATCATCCAGTGGAACTCCATTTATCTCTATTATGACTCCGTCTTAAACAGCTGCTTCACGGTCTCTTCAGGAATTCTTCCTTTTGGCCCCAGATGCTCCCAATTAGCTTTTTATTATATGCTCATACATCATCTCTGTTATTGCTGTCAATGTATTAAACACAGCGTCTCCCCGCAGACCAACTCTGGCTGAAGGTGAACTCAAGACGCAGTCCTTTTGAAAAAGATGCCCAAAGGCCACGTTTGCTTGAGCTGTTTTTAATCGGCACGGAGGGCCGAGACATTTCATACACTGCTGTGACATTGAAGGATCACGATAGTGATTGACCAAATAGCAGTACAGAAAATAAATGGAAATATCTCATTTAACATCATTTTTCAACATAAAATGTATCTGCTGTAGTCTGTTCCTAAGAATAATTACATAATATTTTTGTAAGAGTCTTTTCCTCAATCTGAACACAGTGTCGTTTTCAAGAAATGACAAGTGCTTTCATATTTTTGGGATCATACTGTATTTATTGAAGTGACAATAAATAATTTTGTCTGGAAATCTTCCTATCTGAGGGTAGTAATTACACTAGAAACCTCACGTTGTAAAATGTGCTATTTGTACAGTCGAGGTCAAAACAGTCTTGGTCTACACAGAAGATGCCTTACACACCACGTAGTGGACATTCTAGTGTACTGCATCACAACTGCATGACATGTGGCTTCAAATCAACCTGTAATGTTATCTGTTGTGAAATATCTAATTTGCTTGGTCATGTTTTCTGTTTTATTAAAGAGTTTGATTATCCAGAAATGAAAATTCTGTCTTCATTTGCGTTTTTCCTTACCCTCATCTCATTCTAAACCCATGCACTGCAGGACTTAAGCACATTTGTAAATGGTAACAGAGAAAATGTATAACTCCCAGTAGTGACTATAACTTAGAACATGGCTGCAACTGACTTTATCAAAATGACTATTATTAAAACTTTTTTTTTTCTTTGAGTTGGAATTGCACTTCTTGGCTCATAGTCGATAGTAAATAATGCTGCTTTTGTGTGCCATCGGAAATTTCCAATTTCCCACTTAAGATAACGTCAATTTGTTGTCGGAAAAAAGTAGCATCCCATTGGTTGACAATCATATAAACATTAGCCGCGTTAGATAGCTTGCTGACGATTATGGAATTTCGGTCAAATATAAGCTTATTTCACTGTTTATAAAACATACAGTATGCTTTAATTGTTCACATACAGCCTATAGACCAATTCAGTCAGTGTTGCCAAGTGTTGTTTTTGCGGAATTGGAATACTGTAACAATATTGCCGCGGGTTGAAGCGACCCCAATAACATCCATATTTAGCACCTGAAATACGAAATCACCAGGAGAACCACAACAAAAAACGTGTACTTTATCCTTCGGAACGCTATTTTAAATGGGGGATCCCCTCAAAACGCGATTCGGCTAGTTTTGAGGAGCAATTGGGCAGGTTTTGTTGTGAAAACCTGGCAACCCTGAATTCAGCCTTCGCAAACCGTGATGACGTTTTTGTGGGCGGAGCTTATCTGGTTGCAGAAAATGACGGTTTTCAGGTAACATTAGCAGTCTAAGGAGCCATGGAATAAAAGATTAAGAAAGGTAAATTTGAGTTTATATTTCAAAATTCTGACTTTATTCTCGCAATTCCGAGAATAAATCTCACAATTCTGATCAGAAAAAAAACAACTCGTTATTCTTTTTTTCCTCTCGGCTCTGTTTTTTTCCCCCTGAGAATTGACAAACTCACTATTAAGTTAAATCGAGTTATAAAATCAGTCAGTACTGTGACATAAAATTAATGCTATGTAAAGTGTTAATAGTAACGGTTTTAAATTTATGTCATGCTGTAAGGGCTAAAACAATACGTCCCTTACGAACAGCATATGTGAATAATATGTAGACATATTGTTTGAATCAAATTTGTGTTTTAAAAGTAGAGTAATCGTAGCGGTTTTCATCCACAGGCTGTCCGTTTAAACATCTGGCGTTGTTGACAACAGTATTCTAAAAAAAATTCTTTGCATTCCAAATTCAGTTTTTTCTTTTTTTTTTTTTTTTTTTTTACGGATAATTTACTTAGACCCCTTTGTCATCCAAGATGTTCATGTCTTTCTTTCTTCAGTCGTAAAGAAATTATGTTTATTGAGGAAAAAATGTCAGGAATTTTCTCCATATAGTGGACTTTTGTGGTGCCCGCGAGTTTGAACTTCCAAAATGCAGTTTAAATGCAGCTTCAAGGGGTTCTAAAAAAAGCTGAGGAAGAAGGGGCTTATCAAGCAAAACAACTGGTTATTTTCTAAAAAAAAAAAAAAAAACACGGACAATTTATATACTTTTTAACCTCAAATGCTCGTCTTGTCTAGCTCTGTGTGAACACTCCGGTTCAGTTAGGGTATGTCGAAAAACTCATTTTCTTCTCCAACCTCAAAATTATCCTACATCGCTATTTTACCTTTTTTTTTTTGGTAAAGGGTGTTTCTGGAAGTGAACAAGTTGTTTTACTTTAGTTGTTTTATCTTGATTCAAGAATTTTTAGATATTTATACTAGAAAACAATACAAAAATACTAAGTAAGAAAATCATTTTTTGCAGTGTGGTAAGTGGTCAGTAAACAACTTTTTCACCTTTTGGCTTATTTCTTATAGAAGGCTTCTACAGATTTGGAACACCGCAAGTAATAAGAGCTTTACTTGTCCTTTGTGAGGAAACACAACAGTCCTACAGGTTTGGAATGACGTGAGGGTAAGCAAATGACAAAATTATTGGTTGAACTGTTATTAATCAGATTTTCTGTTAGCCCGTCACATATAATGCACCCAAACAAAACATTAGTGTGATCATTTTTATAAATGTCATTTATTTTGTGATCCAGTATAAACAGAGAACCTTGGAGGAAAAAGTTATACGGTTCAATAAATGGAGTTCCAATAAAGCCGAAGAAGTTTGGTGGAAAGCACTGCTTAGAGAAAGAGCGTTCTGGCTATGACAGACACACCGATACACAAATCTTCAGAAATGGATGACCGTATCCTTTCGTCAAAAGTTCATCGGTTAGTACCTAATGAATCAAGAATGGAATGAATACATCCACATGCAGAGCCATGGTAAGCTAAGAAACGTCTATTCTGTTTGTTAGATAAAAACCGAGATGAGTTTTGTAGGAAACTTTGATGTCGTCCACTTAAATATAAATTATCTGGAATATACAAAAAAGCATTTACATATACATTTGTTTTCACTCAGTCTCAGAGCTCCAAATGTCCCTTTAAGCAAGTACGTCTATTTGCACCTCAAGAAATGACAAGCTACTTTCATCCCACATGGCATTTAAAAAAAATGCAGAGCTCGTAGCCCCTACGTTAGCAGAGGTCACACACGCACACGCACACACAAACCGTATTGCCTTGAAACAATGAGGAACAGCATACGGCTGTTACAATATGGAACATGGAAGCAATAAACTTGCACCAACTAAGTTACCCTAACCCCAGCATCCCGCTCAACTAACTGCTCACAGCCCTGGCGTCCAGCACTTGTCTAAGTAGGTTACGCTAAGAAATATGTATTAAGGCTTTTCTGAGGACCTGAGGATTTCAAAAACACACAATGAGGCACACAAAAGGCAAAGAACAGCTCTAGAGGCGACACACAAACAGATAAGCGGAAGATGACGGAAAAAAGAAAGACGGCCAACGTCGACGCCTGGTGTCCGTTCGCTGCTGACCAGTAGACGGCCGACTTGGCCTCATAGCAGCATTCTGTCAAATTTCTGGTCAGGATGCTTTTTTTTGTTGTTCACTTTCTTCCAGGCGCGATTTCAGTGCAAGTATTCCCGTGTCGTAAACAGTAAGAAGTCCTTGGAGATTCTTAGCTTGTAAGTACGTGTGACCCTCAGAGGGCCGTCATGTTATGATGATTAGTTGGTTTTCAGCCAAATACGTCTTGTTCTAAATGATTAAGTTTCAGACACCTGCATTCTCTTACAAAACATTGTACATGACATGCATCTAAAGCAGTTCCTACACACCTGGCGTACTGTAATAGGAACAGACAGACCAACTGGATCAAACCGAAAAGTAAAAAGCTAAGATATGTCGTACATACAAAAGAAGCAAGTGACATTTTTCTCTTTTTTTTTTTTGTTCTTTTTTTTTTTTTTAAAGCTGCTTTGGTAACATCAAATTCAATCCCATCAGCCTTCAATCTTTTTTGAATTGGCTAGCGAACCACACACCCGTTTTTTTTTTTTTTTTTTTGAAATCTTTTTCTCTTTATCCCGGTATTATCGTTCACATAGGTCCTCTGGTTTGTATGAATGGGTTTTCATCGATCTGTCTGAGTCACTTTTCTCAGTCTCCTCTCGAGGAAGAACGTTTCGTCTGAAGTCAGCGGCCCGCGCTGTGTTCTGTCATAAAGATGTGCGAGCTGTGAGGGAGAGAGCTATTGTACTGAGAGCAGAAAGAGTGGACACACTGGAAGCTGAGCCGATGGCATTGGGACCTGAAAGAGAATGAATTGGCAAATGAATGAATAGAGACAAAACGTTGGAGTTCTAGAAGAAACGAATGCATGATTTAACATCATAGACAAGGCCTTAGTGATGTTTCAGTTGAGTAGTTGGACATATATATATATTGAAGTCAAAAGTTTACAGAAGGAAACACAATGCATTAAGAGCCGGGGAGTGAAAACATTTAAACAGAATCCAGATGTGTACACTTTTCTTATTTTGCCTAAATATCATATTTTTGTTTAATTTAGAACTGCCCTTCAGAAGCTACAGAAGATATGTTTCCCAGAAGACAAAATAAGCTAAATTTACCCTGATCTTCAAATTCAAAAAGTTTTCACCCCCCAGCTTTTAATGCATGGTTTTTCCTTCTGAAGCATCAGTGAGTGTTTGGACTCATAAACAACTATCACTAAACAAACAATGAAAAAAAAACAGCTGTGGATCATTCAGTTAACAACACATCATTAAGAATCAAATGTATGTAAACTCATAAATCTCTCATAAAACAGGATAATTTTTATAAATTCAGCTACTATTTTCTCTTTTATGTCTTTTATGTAAAATACCTTATTCAGGTCAGTACTAAATAAAAAATAACATTTTATATGATCTCTTATTTTGGCAAAATAATTAACATTTTGCAGATTCTGTATGGTGTATGTAAATTTTTGACTTCAACTGTATAATATTAATAATAAATGTTTCTTAAGCATCTACAAAGCATCAGCATATTAGATTTATTTCTGAAGGATCATGTGACACTGAAGACTGGAGTGATGATGCTGAAAATGTAGCTTTGCCATCACAGGAACAAATGACATTTAAAATATATAAAATACATATATATTCAAAGTAACATTTAAAATAAATTAAATACTTTTATTCATTGTATTTGTATTGCATTTTTAATGCAGCCTTAGTGAGATATTTCTTTTAAAAACATTAAAAAATCTTAATGATTTTAAAAAGCTTCAAACAGTAGTGCATTCATATTCAAGTCTCTCATATTCATATATTTCCGCTCACATAGTGAAATCACTTAATGAATATTTCATGTCCGTTTATTAATATAATTGATGAGTAGTGGTGTAATCAGCAGGATAATGTACAGTCAGCCAGTCATTAGCACAAAATAAATCCCTTAAGGATGATTCAAGTCTGATCGCCCTGTTGAATTTAATTCTGTGATAATGACCGGCTGATTGCACATCATTCCGTAAATATTATATTTATATATTTACAATGCATTCTACTTCTAAAATCGCTTTTTCAATAAAAGATATAGCATCAAATTAAAACTGAATTAAAAATAAGTCAACTAGCAGAGGACGACCTACCTGATATTTTGGGAATAGTGATCTGTCGGCTGCTGCTGCCTTCCCCTCCTTCTCCAAAAGGCCTGATCTGGATGATGTACTCCTCATCTGTGGGCAGCGATAGCTCCACTGAGGTGGTGTTGGTCTCCATAATGTTGGGCCTGCTGAATCGGTTCCGCTTATACAGTACCTACAAAACAATTACAGTTTTTTTTTTTAAACAATTACCTATTGGATTTTCAATGGCTGATGCAGAATGTAGATAGCACAGATGCTGATGTGCAATTAGTCAGAATCACTCTATTTAAAATATTATACTCCAACTATAAGCAAAAAAGGTCCTTTTACAACAAATACAAGTATTTAGAATGAATATTTGACAATCAATCCTATAGATCTTTTTACACTAGCGTTTTCAGCAATGAAATTCCACTAAGGAAAGCAACCTACAGATGATTAGTGACACTGCCATACACATATCAGAGCATTTGGTGGCGCTAAAGCACTGAAAGCTGTTTACTCAGTGAGCAACAAGGTGCTGTGTCACTTTGTGAATGTATTTTAGACTTTAGTGCTGTTAGGCATGATTAACAGCAGACGGACGTAGTTTTTCAATCTTGCAAGAAGATCTGGCTTACCTTGTATCCCATGACCTCAGATTCATTTTCCAAAGGTTTCACCTGTTCCCAGTTCAGGATGATTTTAGAATTTGACGTATTCCACATGACTTTTGAGGGCGGCTGGCTGGGGGCTGGATGAAGATATAAAAATTGTAAAAATTGTGTTCCTACTCTTAAACTCTGAAGCATTCAACATCCTCTTCAACCAAGAAAAAGTTACTTACGAGGTTTTTTGGTTGTAACATTGACTGCTGGACTTGGTGGTCCTGTTCCTGCTGTGTTGTAGGCTCTTACGGTTATATAATAGGTGCTACTTCCTTTTAAGCCCTGAATAATGGCCATTGTCCGGTTTCCTACTGTCCTTAGCACGCTAGCTGTATCTTCTTTCTCATTCTTCTCCCAGTATTTCAACTACAGAGAAAGACAAAACAGAACCGCTCAATATTAAACTTTAATAAAGTTGGGACAAGATCATTTAAAACTAGTGGGAGAAAGAATATTTATAATTGTCTTTGTGACATATCTGAATACCAGGTTATCTGCTTATTGGTGCTTTGGTTACTCAGCCACTGAAGTGTGACGGTATTGAAATGAACCTGTCATAGGCAAATCATCATGAGCTACGCTTCCCAACTGTCAGGTTGACTGATTTTCTTTTTCCCTTCCAAAGTCTCTGGAAAGTCTGAGCTGAAGAGTCAGAGATGGATGATGATGCACACCTAATTTGTATTTGTTCCACAACTGTTAGCAGAGGACAGAAAGGTCTCGGAGCTTATATTTATAATTTTTGCATATGACTTTACAAAGGTTAAAGTTAAAAAACGTCTAATGGCACAACACCAATTAGGACCTGGTTGCAACACAACCTTAACCTAAATTATGTTGCCTTAAAAATTACCTTAAAAAGTAGCTGGCCTGCTGAAACATTGCATTGTGGTCCCAAAAAAGTAGTTTTTCACAAACTACTTATGATTTTTAAATGTTTTTGAAAGACTCCTATGTTCACCAACTTTGCATTTATTTGATCAAAAGTACAGAAAAAACAGCAATATATTAAAACAATTAAAAAATAAGTTTACAATTTTAATATCTTTTAAAATTGTATTTATTACTGTGATGAAAAGCTGATTTTTGTAGTGTCACATAACCCTTCAGAAATATTCTTCTTGTTCTTCTTTTCATTTTCTTCTTTTCTTTTTGTTTTTAAATGTTTCTGGAAGACTCTTTTGTTCACCAAGTCTGCATTTATTTGATCAAAAATACAGTAAAAACAGCAATATATTAATAATATATATATATATATATATATATATATATATATTATTTATTTTTTTTACAATTTTAATATCTTTTAAAATGTAATATATTCCTGTGATGCAAAGCTGATTTATAGGAGCCATTATTCCAGTCTTTAGTGTCCTTCAGAAATATCCTTTTTTTTGTGTGTAAAATTACATGTTTTTATGATTTTTAAATGTTTTTCAAAGACTCTTATGTTCACCAAGTCTGCATTTATTTGATCAAAATATAGTAAAAACAGCGATATATGAATACAGTTAAAAATAAGTTTACAATTTTAATATAATATTTAAAATGTAATTTATTGCTGTGATGCAAAGCTGATTTTTAGCAGCCATTACCTCCAGTTTTCAGTGTCACATAATCCTTTAGAAATATCCCCCCCCCCCCCTTTTTTTTTTTGTAAAATTACAAATGTTTTTACGAATTTTAAATGTTTCTGAAAGACTCTTTATGTTCACCAAGGCTACATTTATCAGATCAAAAAAAACAACAATATGTTAATTCAGTGATGTTTTTTTTTTTAATAGCAATATATTAATAATATATTAATAAAATTTAATGTTTACAATTTTAATATCTTTTAAAATATATTTTTCCCTGTGAAGCAAAGCTGATTTTGTAGTGTCACATAATCCTTCAGAAATATTCTTCTTCTTTTTTTTTTTTTTTTTTTTTGTAAAATTACAAATGTTATTACACTTTTGAACAGTAGTGTCATTGTATATTTGAAGATTTCAGATTCAAAACCCTCTAAATCCATCTGACGTATTTCTTTAAAATGAGCATTTCTTTCTGGCCACTTGTATAGGTTTCTATGTAAGTACCGGTACTTCTGATTGGGCTGAGGCTGGAATTTAGCGAGTCTGAAGTAAAAGTATTTGATGGACGTATTAAATGTGTCGAGAGCATTCACTCAGTATCATTATCTCATTTTTGACCGAGATGGCTTTTGGCTGGTTTTGAATCTGAACTCTTCATTTGGAACTAAATTTAAATTTAAATTGTATCCATTTTTTTTTATTTAAACACAGAAGTCATTATTTTACAACATTATGAGTTGAACAATGTTATTTTGTACTTATGTCAACAATAGATTTATTTTGTAAGATTTAGAGGAAAATCTTGTTTACAGTGCAGTAGCAAGAACAATTAACTAATATTTACATTTGAAGAAAATGTGAGTGATGCCTTAATTAAATAGTTCAGATTTTAAAGTTTCATTCACGTTCATTCTAAAATCTGATTTGAATATTTATGGCTTTTAAAAACTCCTGATGATGTTACACCAAAAAACGAATGCAACTTTAATTGGACACCGTTTAGCGTACCTCATAGCCGAGAACACGTTTCTTGCTTGTGCTCCAGGGAAGGGCTTTCCAGGACACCTCAACGTCAAACGCTGAAAGACTCTTGGCTCTGAGTCGACTGGGTGCCCTTCCAGGCTCTGAATTCGAAGGAGAAATTCTTCGATTAGACCCTTTCATTCAGCAAAAGTCCAACTCTTTTTGAAAAACAAGGCAGACCATGATTAATGGGTTCTGGCACAACACACTTCAGTTAACTTGGCTCCTATTAACTGCCTGCTAAGCGTTCCACAGCGAAATGTCAAAAGGTACATTCGACTTTAATTTCGCTGTTGCACGCAACCAAACGTTACAGTTAATGTGACTGACCCTCCTCAGCAGAGTAGATGGTGACCACGGGTCCGAAAGGTCCTTCCCCCTTGTTATTGTACACCCCCACTTTGACTTGGAATGGAGAGAAGGGTAAAATGGTCTCGTTTTTGAAGACGTATTTGGAGGCTTCGGGAGAGGGAACTGCCGCCTGCATCCACCCGGTGGCGCCAAAAGGCCGGAAAGCAACGACATAGCCAAACCCCGCTCCGTTCTGGAGCTCTTCAGGAACGGGCTGCAACACACATCCACACCCACCAATGAAACACATACATTCTCAATAACCTTTATTATAAACCCTATCTAACATATCATCTTCATATATGCACATTTATCTATCTGTGCAACCATGGTGCTTGTTTGTAAGGCATGTTTTCTATTTACTCGAGAGTTTACGCACAAACACGCCTGTCTTTCATATATCGGCCCGCGTAGATGACAGGACGTATGACTTCTCTGACACCTGTCAGGCATCAGATGGCACATTCGCGCTAATCTCTGCCACGGCGCGGTCTGAGGCAATAGCTGTCATCGCGGCCTCTTCAGCAAGAGAGGGATTCCATCTCCCAGGAAAATCATTTTGCCAGGTAATGATATCATGGTGGTTTTGTTTGAAGTATCGGTCTGCCACTGACCATGCAGTAATGCGGTGCGGTAACGCTGAGACCACCGGAAAATAGCATCCATTAGTCCGAAACCATGGCATGTGACTCAAAGTAAAGGGGAGAGATTATGTTTTCACGCTCGCGCACTTGTGCGGGAGAGCTTAATGGCTAAATAAAAATGCACCTGTAATCAAGCGCTCACTCCAGTGTCTGCTGTGAAAACAACAATTTGCTATGGAGAGACCAAAACTAATAGGATGTGTTCCAAAACATATGAGCTGCCTCATTGTATAGCACCTACAGTCAGCTTTCTAAGACTGCACTGTGGGTGAAATTAAACCTCATATGTGGCAAAGAATATGACTGACAACTGACTTCAACAAGTCTGGCATGTTACTATAACAGTGAAGTACCCAAGACATTAAAAGGGTAATTTTTGTAACTTTTATTCACCTTTATTACTATTATTTTTTAATGTAATATTAGCTATAGAAGCACAGTGTCAGTATTGTCAGATTTAGTTGTAGATTTGAAATATTTGAATACAATATAACTTTTTTTTTTCAGGGTATGACAGTTTGGCCATATATTAGTTATGTTAGATTAAATGTGTACGTTACATTAAAATATTGAAATGTATTCAAAGTATTATATACACACAATATACATATATAAATATTTTCTATATACAGACACAAATGTAATATATTTTATAGACCATTATTTTTAATTGTAGTGACTAATATATCTACAACGGCTACAACGATCTATCACACCACATTAAAGAGCGCCAAAACGGTATTTATTGCTTGAATTTCCTAAGGAAGCTGACAGAATTTGAAATCTGAGACTTTGTTTCACATATCATAAGTAACACAAAACCTAGTCTATTGCTATTTATTGGAAGGAAAACGCACTATGTACTGTCCATTCATCAACTGAAAACAGCATAGACCAAGAGATCGATTGTGATTTAAAACTGAATTGAGAAATTTTTACCCAGCCCTAGAGTATTTTGTTGTTTTTAAACCCTGTGCCATCATCCTGTAGGTTCATGATTAAAAACGAAAATGTGAATAAAAATAAAAGCAATTAAATGTGTTATTCTGATTAAAAATATGAAAATTAAAATGATGGGTAATAATAGATTATGATGGAATTTTTACGACCCTGTCCGTCAAAATGACAATGTTGAAGTCTATATATACACACACGTATAGATATATACACACACACACGTGAATAGAATGGAAATGCAGTCATTAATATTTTAAATTACATTTTAAAAAGTATATATATATATATATATATATATATGTATCTATATACATATTTTTATACTTTGAAGACAAATGTATTTTTAAGACTTAAACGTTTTTAAGTATTATATATAAAAAATACATAGGCACACACAAACACACATACAAATTTAATAGTAATGAGTATATATGTATATATATACACACACAGTGCATACAAACTTAACCCTTTAACTGTCACCGTCCACTCTGTGGGAAGCCTAAGTTTACTTCACCATTTTAACATTTTACCACTCTTTTGTGTTACAAGTTATGCAGGAAAAGTAATAGATTAATTTATGACAAGAGTGCACCTCAAAAATCTACATCATAACAGGAGTTCTGACCTTTGTCACAAGAAGACTTTCTTTGATGCCTTTTTACCTATCACGCAATAGAAATCTTAAGAAATTATATATCACCTGAAAACTTAAAATATCAAAATTCATCCTTTGAAAACCATTTTAAAATCAGACATTGCATTACCATGGAAATTGTACATCAGAATCATATTACGAAATGTTTTCATTCATGAATTATAAAAATGTAACTCTGGATAGTGCATTTCCTGTCTGTGTTCAAAATAGGGAGTGACAGTTAAAGGGTTAATTTATTTTTTTAATATAAATTTTTATATTAGTGACTGCATTTCTATTTCATTTCTTTACATGAATTACAAGATTTAAATATTATCACATAAAACAATATTTTATTATAAAATAATATTTATCAATATTGAATATTTTGCTTTGTCTCCTATTTTGGACAGGATTCTTCTGAGCTTGTTGCAATGCGTTATAGTATAGTCATTTTTCTGCAAAAAAAATATGAAACATGCTGTCTTATACTTTGGGAAAAAGGTAACTTAAATATACATTACGCAATAGTACCTCTGATGCCTGAAAATACACTAGAACACTAGGTTTTGTACAGTAAAATCCACCAGTACTTCTTGCATTAGTGAGACATGGTGGTTTTGCAGTAAAAGAAGACATGAAATTCTCTAGTACAATAGCTGGTGTTCTGTGGTATCCGTCATTTTTATTTCAAAGACAATACAGTGAGAAAGTCTCAAAGTTTCAAGCTCCCTGTGACAAACTTCTAGCTCAATAGATAACACCAGCTGACTCTCAAACCTGAACAATGGAACATGTCTCATGAAAGGAGATACAGAGAGAGAGAACATAATCTTTGAAAAGTTCCTTGCGAAAAATTCGAGGGTAACTCCATTTAATTATCTTCGCTGCTTCTCTTGTATGACAGCGGCAGTTATTGCTGCGCAGCTCTTACAGAAAATGAAGTGTTATGTGTATCCGCTTTACTATGATTAATGAAAACCTCACATAAAGGGAACAATAGTGTCTAGCCAGCTTGCAAAAGGAGACTGTATACAAAAGACTCACTAAGGGAGAGAAAAACACACACACACACACACACACACACACACACACACCGAGAGACGGGCAAGTGAAGTGCACTGGCCATCTTACCTCCCAAGTGATGACTAACTCTGATCGACTGCCACCTCCTCCGCTCACGTTGGCTGGGGTGACCTTGGGAACTGGAGGAAGGAAAAGATTTCCTCAGTCCAGCTCAGGTTTGACCATTTAAGACTTCAATTCTTACACATGATTTGAAAGTTCAACAAACAACATGGATATGATTTGAGTTAAATGATGGTAAATGATGTTTGGACATGTTTATAGGCTATTTTTAGATTTCTATTTGAACATTTTAATAGTATGATTTAGAAGTTCAAATGTGAACAGACAATTCAAACTGATATGATTTAAGTTTAAAAATTTCAGAATGAACAAGTGTTTAGTTTTAGATGCTGGTCATTTCTTTTTCATCATTTTAATCACTTTTTCCTTTTTGCAGTCCCTGATAAAATATCATTTTTAAAATTAATTAATACATTTATTTATCTGGGATGCACTGAATTAATAAAAAATGAAAGTAAAAACATTCAGAATGTTACAAAAGATTTGTTTGAATGTTCTATTGATCCAAAAATCCTAAAATTATCATGGTTTCCATAAAAATATTAAGCAGCATAACTGTTTTCAATGTTGATAATAAAAAAGGAATGTATCTTCAGCAATAAATCAGTAAAATTTTGAAATATTTAAATAACTGTTTTCTATTTGAATATATTTTAAAATGTAATTTATTCCTGATTTCAAAGCTGAGTTTTTAGCATCATTATTCCAGTCACACAATCCTTCAGAAATCATTCTAATATTCTGATTTGTTGCTCAAAAAACATTTATTATTATTATTATGTTGAAAACAGCTGAGCAGAACTTTTTCAGGTTTCTCTGATAAATAGAAAGTTCAGAAGAACAGCATTTATCTGAAATAGAAATCTTTTGTAACATTATAAATGTCTTTATCAACACTTTTTTATTTTTATTCATCAAAGAATCCTGAAAAAAATTTACTCAACTGTTTTAAATATTGATAATAATAATGATAATAATAATAATGTTTCTTAAACAGCAAATCAGCATATTAGAATGATTTCTGAAGGATCATGTGACACTGAAGCCTGGAGTAATGATGCTCAAAATTTAGCTTTGATCACAGAAATAAATTATATTTTAAATTATATTCAAATAGAAAGCAGTTATTTTAAATAGTAAAAATATTTCACAATATTACTGTTTTTGCTGTACTTTGGATCAAAAAAATGCAGCCTTGGCGAACAAAAAAAATGTGTTTTTATTTATATATTACCATGTATGTGTGAGGACAAGTGTATATTTTTAGATTTCTATTCCTTTTTTATCACCTTTTTACAATTTTTAATGACCTTTTTGCCTTTTACAGTTCATTTAAATGGTCCTGCTGTGTGTTAAAATACATTTTTTAAGGTACAAATACTCCATTTAGCCTTTTAGTAATTTACATGAGGCTATAAAACTGCATGCATAACTACATTTTTACATTTTTGAAATGTGAGTGGTGTTTGTCCATGCAAAATGAGCTGCTTAAGCATTGCAGGATATTCCTATGTGGTTGCTAAAGTGCTTTTTTTAGTATTTTGCTATGCACTGCCTCCAACTCTATAATATTCTGGTTCGGGTCTCTCCTTCAATGTAAGATCACACCACAGGATGCTAATTGAAAGAGCCACATGCAGACTAACGTGACAGAAGCACTCACCTGTTTCTTTCGTCCTGGCTTTCTTCGAGGGTTTGCTGGGCTCTCCAGTGCCCACTGCGTTGCTTGCCAACACTCTGAACTCATACTCTACCCAGGGGTTGAGCTCGATGACTGTAGCAGTCAGATGCGAGCCCCCGACCACCTCCGGCACTGGAACAAAACAAAACACACACATACTGTGAGACGAGCCCCCTCGTGAGTCGGCACAGGCCCCCCGCACGTTCACACAAACACCACGCACAGCGCGCATCTCTCCGGCTCGGTGAGATAATAGGCTCTGTAGGTAAGATACAAAAACCGAGCTTATCGACAGGTGCTGTGAAAGCAGAGATAAAAACAACACCATACCGTTCAATTTATACACTACAATCAAGAGCAAAGAGGTCAGGAGATATAATGCAGCTTCATTTTTTTCTATATTGTTGTGTCATATTGTATTATATCACTGTATATGGTTTACTGTAAAATATCTATCTCTCTATCTATCCATGTTCAGAAGTCTGGGGTCAGTAAGATTTTTCTTAAAGAAATTAATTAGGGCTGTCAAATCGATTAATCGCAACCAAAATGAAAGTTTGTGTTTACTTAATATATTTTAGAATAAATGTAATATATACATGTAAATATGTATATAGACATATTAATATACACAGCACACACGTATTATGCAAACAGTCTTTTATTTTGATATTTGTGATTGTCTGATCAAATAAATGTTGCTTTGGTGAACATAAAAGACTTAATATTTATTATTTGAAATATATATTTTAAAAATGAGTATTTAAAATTAATATTTTAAAAATAGAAAATATTTTTTTTTAAATAGTAGCAATATTTCACAGTATTACTGTTTTAACTTTAACTTTAATTTGTGTGTATTTATATATATATAATAATTACACACATTACACACACACATATATTAGGCAAACTCAAACTTGTATTTTCTATGCGATTAATCGCGATTAATCATTGGACATGTCTAAAATAAATATAAATATATATACTTATTTTGGATGCGATTAATCGATTTGTACTAATACTTTTCATATAATACTCTAAAATAAATAAATAAATAAATAAATAAATATGTACTTATAAATATAAACAGCACATACATAATAACACACACCTAAACACAAATTTTTATTTTGGAATGCGATTAATCAATTTGACAGCACTAAAACTAAAACTTTTCATTTATTACTTTAAATAAGCAATGATGCCTCAGATTGATCAAGATTTATATATATATATAATAAATGAACATTTTTAAGTGAGTATTTTAAACTAATCTAAAATAGAAAATGGCTTTTTAAATAGTAACAATAATTCACAATTTCATTATTTTTACTTCATAGTATTTTAAATTAATATTTTAAAATAGAAAACATTATAAACAGTAGCAATATTTTGCAATATTATTGTTTACTTTTTCTGATTGAATACATACAGCCTTGGTGAACACAAAAGATTACTTAGATTAATTACTTTGAATACATTTAAACATTTAAATCTTCATTTATTCTTCAAAAATAAAAAAATGTTTTCAATGTTTAAATGTATTCAATGTAAATTAATAATATAAATATACTAATAACATTTTAGTTTGTAGTTTTTTCATTCTTATCACAAGCCTTCAAAAGGCCGCTACTTTTATCATACTTTTATTAATTTGTTTTAGCTTGATGGCCCTCTTCACCTTCATGTTATGGAAAAAAGTACCCTCAACATTTTGCTAAACATCTTTGGATTCTCTAGTTTCTAGCTAAAGAGAAAGCAAACTACATGTGGAAAAACCAGTCACTTTTCAAACGCAGTTTAACAAGGCATAAAAAAGCAAAAACAAACAAAAAGCATAACAGGAAAGAAACAGGAAAGAAAAAGCAGGGGGACAAAAAAAGGAAACTATGCAGCAAATGTTTTGATCAGTGAAGGCTGGTTAGAAGCCCCACCTGTGCTAACAGCTTGCCAGCCGAGGGAGAAAGGGGTTCTAGCCTGGATGGTGTAGGCAGTAATTGGACTGTGATTATCAGGACCAGGCCTCCAGGAGAGAGTGGCAGTGGTATCTGTGATTTCTTCCACATGGATGCTGGTAGGGGGGCCGGGGGGACCTGAGAGAGAAGACAGCCATGCAAACCAGAAACACACACACACACACACGTTTTCACGCTTGTAGGTTGCATCTAAAAGGCTGCCTAAAGCACAGCAGTGCAGCTGGTTAACTCAGAGCTACATGTTTTCACTGACTTAAAAGCTCTAATTAGATTACGTCTCATTTTTTATGGGTAATTTTGGCTAAAGCAGGAAAACCAGCATATCTTTCCTCCATTTGGTAAATACTTACGATGCTTCAAGGGCTTGTTTAACAGTCTGTAACACTGTATCCAGTTAGTTTTTATGATCGACATTTAATATTCTGTATACAGTGTGAAAATGTTATTTGGGTTTTGAAGCATTTTCACCTCTAACAATCAGGTCGGTTGCGATGGAGCTGCTGTCCACCTTGGTCTGCACGGCACATGTGTACTTCCCAGCATGCCTCAGCTGAATGTTCCGGATCATGATGTCACCTGCCGAGTGCTGCTGAAAGTGAAAGATCAAAGTCGTGGTAAGGATTCACAGTTTGAGTAGAGAAAGGAAACTTATTTTTTTTTAATTGAACTTATTTCTATTTCTAAGTTTATTTCTCTATACAATTAGCTTGTTTTTAATAGTTTTAAAATGCACTTAGACTACCGTTCAAAAGTGTGGGGTCAATATATATATATATATATATTTTTAAAGAGATCTTTAACCCTCACTAAGGCTGCATTTACTTAATCAAAATACAGCAAGAACAGTTATATTCTGAAATATTATTACCGTTTAAAATAACTGTTTTCTATTATAATATATTTAAAAAATTCATTTCTGTGATGCAAAGCTGCGTTTTCATAGAATAGAAATATTTTGTAACACTGTAAATGTACTCACTGATCAATTTAATGCATCCTTGCTGAATAAAATATAAATTTCTTCCAAAACAAATTTAAAAACTGAAAAATCTGATTGGTTATGCTTGATAATTATCTTTTTAATATACAGAAATTTTTAGGACACAAGTTTATTGATTTTTTTTTCCAGCTTTCTGAACAGCTGTTCACAAACTAAGACTATACAGTTGAGGTCAAAAGTTTACATCCCCCTTTGAGAACCATTAAAAATGTTAATCTTTTTTACCAAAATAAGAGGGATCACACAAAATGCATGTTATTGTTTATTTAGTACTGACCTGAATAAGATATTTCACATAAAAGATGTTACCTGAATGATCCACAGCTGTTTTTTTTTTTGTTTGTTTAGAGATAGTTGTTCATTAGCCCCTTGTTTGTCCTGAATAGTTAAATTGCCTGCCGTTCTTCAGAAAAATCTCTCAGGTCCCACAAATTCTTTGGTTTTCCAGCATTTTTATGCATTTGAACCCTTTACAACAATAACTGTATGAATTTAAGATTCTTTTTTTCACACTGAGGACAATTGAAGGACCCATATGCAACTATTACCGAAGATTCAAATGCTCACTGAGGCTTCAGAAGGAAACACTATGCATTAAGAATTTGAAGATCAAATCAGTAAATTTAACTTATTTTGTCTTCTGGGAAATATGTAACTATTGTCTGAAGCCTCTGAAGGGCCTCTGAAGGGCAGTACTAAATGAGAAAATACAATATTTAGGCAAAATAAAAAAATGTACACATCTTCATTCCGTTCAAATGTTTTCACACATCATTTCACGTGCATCGTTTTTCCTTCTGGAGCATTAGCGAGCGTCTCAACCTTCTGTAATAGTTGCATATGAGTCCCTCAGTTGTCCTCAGTGTGAAAAGATGGATCTCAAAATCATACAGGCATTGTTGGAAAGGGTTCAAATACACAAAAATGCTGGAAAACCAAAGAATTTGTGGGGCCTGAAGGATTTTTCTGAAGAACAGCAGGCAGTTTAACTGTTCAGGACAAACAAGGGACTCATAAACAACTATCACTAATCAAAAAAACACAGCTGTGGATCATTTAGGTAACAACACCGTTTTAAGAATCAAGAGGATGTAAACTTTTGAACAGGGTCGTTTTTATAAATTCAACTATTATTTTCTCTTGTGTAGTATATGTAAACATCTTTTATCTGAAATACCTTATTCAGATCAGGGCTAAATAACTTCTAACACAGAGTGTTACTTATTTTGGTACCTGTCTCTTAGAGTACTTTGAGTAGTTTAACTGACTTAAGCAAAGTTCGGATAAGTGGAATTAATAACTTTGCATTTTTTCCCCTTATCCAGGGTATACACTTTCCCCACATTCTTCACTCAAAGTGCTGCTATTAGGAAGCATCACTCATATTAAATCATAGTAATCATGGTAAATAATAAAAGAGCTGCAGTTTTTGCTCTTAAAATAGAGCACTTCCATCTCAAGTTCTCCATCGCTTGTTTCTTTGGCGACAGGGCTCCTATAAATGACATGATGAACTAGATGACGAGAATCAGCCCCTCACCCCCGAAAAAGGAAAGCGGGAAAAAAAAATATCATGAACTTTTAATGAAAAGAAAAGAAACGCATGTGACTGTACTAGTGCTTTAATTCATATCAGAGTGGGAAGCCTAATTATACTCCAGATTAATACAGAATGGGTTGTCAGTGGCTGCACATATAATGGGAAAACCTCTTATCATAAATTCACAAACTGTGGAATTTAATGAAAGGATTAATGTGATTTCCTTCCAACAATTCAGTTGAAAGTACTTGATATGAATACCTTAAATACAATGTGTTACCAATTACAGTTTATATAATTTTGCATATATGCATGTGAATATGCTTTCTGAATCAGGTTCCAGCTACGCATTAATCCTTAATATTTTTAAAAGAAAGGAAAAGCTACTAATTAAAAATGACTTACAAACAAACTATGGCTCTGCTCCAAAACTTAGTAAGCTGCCAGTAATAAAATAATGTTAATGTGATGTTTATTAAAGCTAATGGTGGCATTTAAATAAAAGAAAATTAGCAATCTAGATGTTCTCAAGCGTGGTCATATTTCATGGTGACTGCCATGATGAGATCACATGACCAGCCAAAAACTATTTCAACTTCATCTTGGTAATCCTAGTATTTCTAGATACATTTGGATGCGTGTATAAATATATAAACCACTGAATAGGGTATTAATAGTAATTTTCTTCTTACTCCGCCAACTTTTTCGAAGTATCCTCCATGGCTGCCGAAGTGGATGAGCTGCTCGTTGAAAAACCAGGTGAACTTGAGCTCCAGCGAGGGATCGTAGGACACCTGGCAGGGAAGAATGATGCTCTCGCCGACAGTCACGTCCAGCGTGTTGGGAGCAGTTGTAATGATTGTTGGCTCTGGAAAACAATATATTAAAGGTTACACATGAAAAGGTTTCAAAAGGTACCATTATCATTAAAAGATTAGTTCACTTCCACAATAAAAATGTCCTGATAATTTACTCACCCCCATGTCATCCAAGATGTTCATGTCTTTTTTCTTCAGTTGAAAAGAAATTCATGTTTTTGAGGAATTTGAGGATTTTTCTCCATATAGTGGATTTCAATGGGGATAAACGGGTTGAAGGTCCAAATTCATCTTTAAAGGGCTCTACATGATCCCAGTTGAAGAATAAAGGTCTTATCTAGCGAAACGATCAGTCATTTTCTAAAAGAAAATTTAATTTATATACTTTTTAACCACAAATGCTCATCTTGCACTAGCTCGACTTCATGCATTAGGTTATCATGCATGCACGTGTGACGTACCGACCCAGTGTTTACAAAGCAAACATGCAAATAAAGTCAAACACCTTTTACAAAAAAAGGTAAAACAACGATGTTGGATGATTTTGAAGTTGGATGAGAAAATGAGATGGAAGTTTTTCCCTACCCTACCTTTTGAACCGAAGTACACAGACAAGGAACAAACCACGCGTGACCTTTCCAATGCGATTAAGTAAGGCATAAAGATGGCATGCACGTCGCTGAGCTAGTGCAAGATGAGCATTTGTGGTTAAAAAGTATATACATTTTTTTTTTAGAAAATGACAGATTGTTTTGCTAGATAAGACTCTTATTCCTCAGCTGGGATCATGTAGAGCCCTTTGAAGCTGCATTGAAACTACAATTTATCCCCATTGAAGTCTGCTATATGGAGAAAAATCCTGGAATGTTAATTTCTTTTCGACTGAAGAAAGAAAGACATGAACATCTTGGATGACATAGGGGTGAGTAAATTATCAGGAAATTTTTATTCTGGAAGTGAACTGATGCTTTAAAAATAGTATCACCATTAAGCAGCACAACTGTTTTTAACATTGCTAATAAAAAAGAGAAAGAAATCAGCATATTAGAATGATTTCTGAAGGATCATGTCACACTGAAGACCACTGAAAATTCAGCTTTTACAATCTCAGGAATAAATGACATTTTAAAATGTATTAAAAATACAAAACAGCTTAAATTATTATGCCTTTCAATTATCTTCGTTCGAGGGGTTTTCAAAGAAAACAAAAATAAATAAATTAATCAATCAGTGTGTATCTTGTAGGGTAATTCCATGCAAATAAAAATAGTTTGTGCCAAAGGTTTTTACTATACTGATAGCACAGATGTCAACATTTGGTGGTTCAAATACCCATGTGAGGTGAAGTTTTTAAAGCATTTTTTTTTTTATTTTTAGTGCATGATTTTCCAAAGTCTGTTAAGTGCTATTTTAGGCTTGCCACATCCATAACCGTACATATTCCTCATAAATAGGCATGTCAAAATTAAAATAAATTAACAATTATATGTTCTGTGAAGAGCCATCACTCCTCTATTTGTTGGGTATTATTGCGTCTGGTTTGTGCATTTTAATTAGCGGAAATCCTACAAAGTATGTAGTCTCTCAAAAACGGTGTCCTTTTTTGTCACATCCATAACGCATGATTACTTCCCTTGTTTAACATAGAAAACTCATGCATAGACTGACATTTTTCTGATGTTTAGACTCTATCAACAAGGGTTTATTAAGATGGTTCTGTATATTGGTAACACATACATTCATTTATCATGTCACATCCATAATGCTAGATTTGCCCTGTGGTTATTACAAATACACTTTTTTCTTCAAACCACAAATGTGATCCTGGACCACAAAACCAGTCATAAGTAGCACGGGTATCAGAGTATGTGAGCGGAGTGGAGCGACAACAAATTTATGCATACTGATACCAGAAACACCGCTCCGCCTTCGCTCCGCGTCTAAACTATTTCAGTATGTTTGAAATACCACAGGTCTGTTCATAATGTATATTAAAAGAAGAAAACAACAAAGTTTTAAAGTGGCTTACTGGAACACTAGTGTGCAAACTTTTTTCCTCATGCCAAGCTAACATGGTTGTCAGCATTAAAAGGTATAATTGCTGCGTTTTGCAGTGCAAATGTTTGTGATGAAAATAACAGTCTGTTTCGTCAGCTATTTTACGTACTGATCGCTACATTTCTTACAGATTTCTTCTTACTTGAAATCGGATACAGATGAAGTACCACAGTAAGTTTACATTTGTTTGAATGCATTATTGAGAGAGCGATAGCGTGTGAATTGTACTTGATAAATCACGCTTTCACTTGAAAATATTCAGTATCTTGAAGGAACAAACTAATTCATCGAAAACTATAACTTTCTGCTCATGTCGATTACCGTCATCTTCACATTCTTTCTGATTTGAGTGATCCGTCTCTATCAAGCTAGCTAAATAGGCTATGTTTAACACGTGAATTCTTGCTAAATATGCAGTTATATTATGGATCGTTGTCATGAATTGTACTCATGATGGAGCGGTAGTAGAGCGTTCTTGGAGCAAGTAAAAACCACGAGGCTCCGACTTTTAAAATTTCCGCTCCTCACTCCATTAAAAATCACACCGCTCCACTCCGCGCTACGCTCCCACTCCGCTCTGACGGGTATATTTGTAGCAATGGCCAAAAATAGACTGTATGGGTCAAAATTTTTCTTTTACGGCAAAATCATTAGGATATTAAGTAAAAATCATGTTCCATGAAAATATTTTGTAAATTTTCTACCATAAATATTTCAAAACTTAGTAATTTGCATTGCTAAGAACTTCATTTGGACAACTTTAAAGGCGATTTTCTTAATATTTTGATTTATTTGCACCCTCAGATTCCAGGTTTACAAATAGCCAAATATTTTATTATTTTATCCTAACAAACCACACATCAACTGAAAGCTTATTTATTCATCTTACAGATGATGTATAAATCTCAATTTCAAAAACTGGTTTTGTGGTCCAGGGTCAGAAATGAACATTGCTTAAAAAAAGTAAGATAGTTCAGAGCTCCATGACAGACGGAGCTCAGCTTACAGGCCAATATCTGAGGTTGGACTGAGAGGTGAATATCCCATGAACGGTCCCTGAGCTCCACCATGTGTCACTGTCTGATCTCTGCTAAGCCCCTAAAGTCCCATCTGCTCTCCCAGAATGCACTACTCCGAAAAACAGATAACACACCACCAGCCCCGGCAGGGCCGGCGCCCAGCTCACTTTCTTTCCAAGTCTCAGTTCACACAGAGACTGATGCCATTTCACTAGGGAACACGACAAGCACGCCTGCTCCTCCACTTTCAGAGTGTAGAACAGGTGCAAAAAAAAAAAAAAAAACAGCTGCAGGTCACTTTTGCGCCTCATGGGGGCGCTGTGTGTATTCCTCTGAAGCGTCCGTCGGACTAAATTAGGCACGGTGAACGATACCCCAGACGAGCGCAAATTTATGCAGAAAGCACCCGGCACGAGCTCCAATCTATGTGTGAGGATTCGATTGTGGAATTGCAGGTCTACGACACATGAAACAACCTTTCCTCATCTCGGCGGATATCAAACTGGAAAGGCAAAGCTAACAGGTGCATTGCTAAGGGTTTTGTGTGAAACACAATGAGGGGCCGTCGGATGAGCCTCGCTTCTTTTATTGTTTGGATGAGATCCCTCTCCGACTGTCTGTCAGATTCGCACAATGGGATGACAATACGGCACTGCCTGGTATTCTACTGTCAACTCTTAGCCTGGCAATTTAATTCAGAATTCAACAGCACTCGCCTTGAAGCCCAGAAGAGTGGATGTTACTCGCTCTTCTCCTGCAGGAACGGCACTTGTTGGAGGATTCGTTGAATAATGTACCTTTTTTCCGTTCCCGATACCTTCGCCGCTTTCATCCTGTTCTCCTTGTAATGTTCTCATGTTATTGTTTGCCGTCTCTTGTAGTAGACGGATGTCCCTCGGCTCCCTTTGTTCTTTGCGTGGAAGTGGCTCGGGGTCTCCAAACAAGGCGGATTCCTCTACGGTCTATATTTAAACAAACACAAGCTTGAACCGAACAGGTGAAAAATTACTGTCGTAAGCCAACGAGAAGCTATTAATACCTTCTATTGTAGTCGTAATGAGGTAAAACGCAATTGACCCGATCTGCAAATTTGCACTTTAGGCCAGAGTTGGGCGAAGCGGGTCTGTTCAGCCCTGAACGGTGGCGAGAAAATCTCTGAAGTGAAACCTGAGGATTCATTCAAGGCAATGCTGATTCTGCCGTCTTACTCTTGAGGTTGCAGAACAGGAGAAAATGCCTCTTATTACCCTGCTCCATCATCATTTGTGACAGATTGCATAGATAACCTCGTTTAAAAGACCCGACGCCCTCAAGCTCTCGTCTGCGAAATCTGAGTGATATCCGTCTTGCATAATACCCTGTTACTGTTACTGTCTGTCATTACAGCTGTCGCTAGACGACGAGGCCCTGTACGCTAACCTGTGGAGGCTTTCAGTCCGATGCCACTACTTTTTCTTGAATAGAAACTTCAATGACTATTTATATCACTGCGGTCGTGCTTCATAGCGATAGAAGGAAGGTGACGGGAACAGAAAAACACTACTACACAATGACCAAGCGTGGTTAAATGGTCTGTGGAAGTATCCTAGAGCTAGACTACACGCTATTCGTCTGTTTCTAATATTTCTACTTGAATATTGCAGTCTCATACGGGTCAAGTGTTCTGGGAGGCTCACAATGATCTGGCACAAAAGCAATTGAGCAAAGCCAATGCACAGATCTGTGCGACAGGCCCCTGCTGAGGCTACAGTCAAGAAATCAAACTCAAACAAGGTCAGACTATTAGCAAAAAACAACTGTGACCTTGTCATTGATTTTAAATATGATTTTGTGTGTATGTGTGCGTGCATGTTATATTTATTAAAGGAACACGTACAAAAAGCTCTACAAATTGTTTACATGTATTCTACTTATACAAAAGTACTACAAAATATTTTAAAAAAATCATAAAACATATAATTATAGAACAAAATATCAAATTATAATTATACATTATCAATATGATTGTTTATATATAATTTCATTGTCTAATATATATTGATACGGCAAAAACTAAAAATAAAATAAGTATTCTAAAATGTAATTATTATTTTTAATATAATATAATATAATATTATATAATATAATAACATTAAATGCAAAAGCAATACATTTTACTACTATATTACAAATATAAAATTATAAATATAAAAGCCTTTACTAAAATTATTTCAGTCAAAATTAATTTAAAAAAAATTATAAAAGGCTTTTACTTAAATGATTTGTCAAAATACATTTCATTGTCAAATATGTAACAATACAGCAAAAATTTAAATTAAAATAAATATTCCAAAAATATAATTATTAATTATTAATTATTTCTTTAATATAATATAATATAATATAATATAATATAATATAATATAATATAATATGACAATTTTAAAAGCCTTTACTGAAAATGATTTGCCAAAATGAATTTCATTGTCAAATATTTATTAATAATTCTTCATTATTTCTTAATAATATAATATGATATAATATAATTAAAATTAATTATAAAGAATAAGCAATATATTTTACCACTATAATAAGTTTTTTTATGTTTCATATCATATATATATATTTTTTATTACGATATATATGATCAGCACAACGCAGGAAAGACGATCTACAGAAATTTCTTCAGCATGAGTGGTTAAGATACTGTTGAATTCTGTAAAATTCATAATTAGCAATAAAAAAATGTGCAATTATATTGAACTTTCATAACAAATTTAGAGCAGAAAGTATGTTTGGCTTGCTCTTCATCTGCAATAAAAAAACCCACCACTGAAGCAAACTAAAAACCTTCCCTCAAAAGTTGTCTTGCAAAATATATCTTGCAGCACTGATGTTGTGTAAAACTAGACAAAACAACTAAAAGTGTGTTTTATGAAAACCTGTAACCCGCCATCAAAACATTGTGTTCCATAGGAAGAATAATAAAACTTATTATTCAGCTTAGACACAACATATGACAAAACCAAAAACTGCATCACTGAAGATGACAAATGACTATCCATAGTGAACGAATTTACTTTAAATTGCATTGGAACTTACTTTGTGTTTTAACAGTAAAATATTAATAAGCTTTTTTATTGTTGTAAATCCGCCATTTTTTTATTTATAGACTCGGTCAACAGAACAATTAGGTGAAAAGGAGCAAACAGGATCAGGAAATGTAATAACTGACATGATTTAAGATTCTTGACTGACAAACAAAATCTATACCGTACTAAAATCTGTCCCCATTCTCTATGTGTTTTTTTCTCTCTTCATGCACACTCCAAAGGCAGTTAAGAAATGACCAAGGCTCCTTATCTCCACTCCAATACTTCTGCAAAATCGCACCAAAAGAAAGCTGACAAAAGACCTGACCACTGCAACCTCTTCCAATTGAGTTTCCACCCTCCGCGATAACCTTGCGGATCTTGCAATCCCCTTTTTTGAAGCTCGTACTCAGACAACACGGGTCGAAAACATCACATAGTAATAATTGAAATAGAGCCTCTTGGTATGTGTGCAATCGGAGAAAGATTTAGTCCTTTTTCAAAAGAGCCTTGGGTAAAAATCCATCAAATCACAATTATAAAAGCCTTTAATGAAAACGACTTCAGTCAAGATGAACATTTACTTGTCAAATGTGCAAAAACACAGCAAAATATTACTAGCTGATGATGAAACCATATATAAAAATGATATTTACAAAAATATAATATAATATAATTATATTAAGCCTTTGCTGAAAATTATTTCATTCAAAATGTAATTATCAAATATGTGCTGTAACAATACAGCAAAAACTGAAAAAGTGAATTATTCCTTAATTCTTAATAATATAATATAATATAATAATATATGACAGTTACAAAAGCTTTTACTGAAAATGATTTCAGTCAAAATTAATTTAGTATCAAATATGTAACACTACAGCAAAAACTGAAAAAAAAAAATCTTAATAATATAATATAATATAATATAATATAATATAATATAATATAATATATAACAATTATAAAAGCCTTTACTGAAAATTATTTCAGTCAAAATGTATTTAATATCAAATATGTAACAATACAGCAAAAACTGAAAGTAAAACAAGTGATAAAGTAATTATTAATTATTTTAAAATATAATATAATATATAACAATATAACAATATAATATAATATAATAATATATGGCAACTATAAAAGATTTACTGATAATTAGTAGTCGAAATTAATTTAAGTATCAAATATGTAATGATACAGAAAAACTAATAGTAAAATTAGTATTTAAAAAATTTAACTATCTATATTTTTATTAATATAATATAATATAATAATTCTAAAAGCCTTTACTGAAAATTATTTCAGTGAAAATTAATTTAACATCAAATATGTAACAATACAGCAAAAACTGAAAGTAAAATAAGTAATAAAAAATTGAATTATTATTTATTTTTTAAATTATAATATAATATATGAAAATTGTAAAAGATTTACAGAAAATTATTAGTCAAAATGAATTTAATTATCAAATATGTAACGATACAGCAAAAACAGTAAAATTAGTAATCAAAAAATCTGATTAATTATTTTTATAATATAATATAATATAACACAATATAACAATTATAAAAGCCTTTACTGAAAATTATTTCAATGAAAATGTATTTTAATATCAATTATGTAAAAATACAGCAAAAACTGAAAGTAAAATAAGTGATAAAAAATGTAATGATTAATTATTTTTAAAATATAATGACAATTATAAAAGATTTGCTGAAAATTATTAGTCAAAATGAATTTAATTAACACAAATATGTAATGATACACCAAAACCTGATAGTAAAATTAGTATTACATTTTTTTTATTATTAATTCTTTTTAATATAATATAATATAAGTCAAATACTTAATGAAACAGCTAAACCTGAAAGTAAAATTTAAAAGTATTTAAAAAATAATCATGAATTATGTAATATAATATAATAAACAACATTAAAATAAATGATAAAGAATAAGAAATATATTTTTATCACTATATATTATAATTGTTTTTTTTTTTTTTTTTACAAAATGTATTTAAAAAAATATAGTAACTGCAGTTTTTTCTAAAAGTGGTTCAACAGTCCTACATCTTATTTATTATGTGCACAGCAACTTTAAGGGACGAGGTGCCGTTGGGATAATTGTGACCATCTCAAGCAACAGCGAGGGAACTCATTAAGAGAATGATCTCTCACCAGCTCTGATATCATTGTCCAACATCCAAACACATGATTTGATCCTCAGTTAATCTCTGTCCAGCAAAACCAATTTCTAATTAAGACTAATTAATCTGGGTAATATCCTCTCAGCGTTCTGATGATTGGGACATCACCAGGCCTGACACAGTGCTCGCTTTCCAGCCGCCGTTTGCTGGGAGGGTTTACGCGCCACTTATCCGGCGGGAATCTAACGTGACAGGTATTTTTCAGCCCTCATATCACCGCAGTCAATTTAAATAAACCACTGTCATCTCCCATAAGGGCCACGGCAGACGCTGATGTACACGGGCAAACCGGGTTTCCACTCCTAAATGAAATTGCAGATGTAAATGTCCCTGTCTTAGTCTCCGAGCCTTATTGATAGTGACAGTTAGGTGCTAGATCATATAGGCCGAACATTTGTACGTCAGCAAGGATGCGGCGACGCGCGATCCGGAGTGAACGCTCAGGGTGGGTGTCAAATAGACGCCGGTGACACTCTCTCTCTCAAATATAAATCTGAAGATAATCGTGCAATTCATCCAGATAGAAAAAAGATGCATCTTCCTCCGCAGGCTGATTGATAACCAATTTAATGGGCCGCTCCCCATCCTCAGACGTATTACAAAGTGTCTAGATAAATGTCATCAATAATGACAGAGCGGACATGTTTGAGGACTGCGTTAATGAAGAGAAATAATGGAATAAAAGGTGCGAGACGACGCGCCCAACAAACAACATGCACAGGGCAGACGGTGAATTGAAGTAATGAGGCGGGCTCAGAGCCAGTCACCGTCCCGTTAGGCTCTTTTTTGACTCCGGTTTGAGTTGAAAGAGCGGTTATTACACGAGTGTGAAATCCAAGTCCTGCAAATGAGAAATAAAACATCCTTTCAACAGATAATTCTGTTTTTAGAGACGGATAATAATAATTATGAGCCAGCTTTTCAACCTTTACGATGTGAAATGATCTGTGGAGTTTCATTCTTAAATTAAATATCTCCAGATTAAAGAATTTCACTCTTGATTAATTAAATATGTCAGTGAAAAAACGCGTGACTGTACAACGCTCGTGCTGGTGAGGAAAAAAGAGGAGGTCTTTCGATGAAAGACTCGACATAAAAGACTTATAAGATACTCATCCATCTCGCTCTCTGTCTGAGCTACTCGGACCGCATACATATATCATCCATAATGCATTTTTAAATTATTAAACCAGTCTATGGGAACACAGACGAATTAAGATTTTACAAGTAACTGGCAGAGAAAACAAACGATTTGTCTGCATTAACAAACATGTGATTTATGATAGACAAAATAGGCATTTTGGAAACAGGGAGTGTTGTACTACCATCAGTTCATCTAATTAAAAATGAGCCACAGGGGTGAAATTATTATTATACATATCCACCACCCTCCTGAGGTGACCTCTGTGTGAAAATATAAAGGATTTACAGCGCAAAAACTATTTTGAGCTATTAACTATAATTGGATTTGTGATCATTTCAATGGGTTTCATATACTGCATAATATGCAAGCTTTTCATCTACATGTAAAAAAAAAAAAAAGAAAAGAAACATTACTAAAACTATTGTTGTTAACCTATATTTGATGTGTTTATGTTACATTTTTTTTCTTTATTTCTTTAATTTTTTTTTTTAAAATAAAAAAAATGACTAAAACAATTTTAAATCATTAAAAACAAATTATTAAAATTAAATAAAATCGAAGTGGTATAAATGGCTATTGTAAAAAAATAAAAAATTATGCTTATAAGTATAAATAGATAAATGATAAGTATTTTTATAAGTATATACTGTACCATTATATACTATTATTTTGAAATATTATATTACAATATAATATAATATTTTAAAATAATATTATTTTAAAATATAATCACTTTAATAACCAATAAGAAACTGTAATTATACATTGTAAATGATACCAATACCAATTATATAATATTTACAATTACATAATTTTTATTATTATAATAATTATAATGATATAAATTAGTAACAGCACAAGTGGTAATTATATACTATTATTTTAAAATATAATAATATTTAAAATGTTAAAATAATATCATTTTAAAATAATAATAATTTATAATAACCAATAATAAGTTGTAATTATGACATCAATTTAGGGGGTAAATAGGGGCTAAAATGTTGATAAGTATATCATATTTTATTTATAATAACATTTTAAAATAGAATAATTTATAATAAATTTTAATTATACATTGTAATTGACACCAATTTAGGGGGTAAAGTAGCAGATTTTAAAAAACAAATTTATTACAGTAATTATATATATTTATAATTATATAAATTATATATTAACAATTATATATTATATACGATTATATATTTATAATTATATAAATTAGTAACAGCACAAGTGGTAATTATATACTATTATTTAAAAATATAAAATTATTTAAAAATATAATATTTTAAAATGTAAAATATAAATAATATATTATTATAATAATATATAATAATAATATATTAATATATACTATAATATATAAGAATAATATATATATATATATATATATATATATATATATATATATGTATATTATTTAAAATCTTTCTTAATATAATAATTTATTTAACAAAAACTGTAATTAATTATACATTTTAAATGACACCAATTTAGGGGTAAAGTAGCAGATTTTTAAACAGATGAATTACAACAACAACAACAACAATAATAATATACAAATGATAATAATAATAATAATAATATTATACAAACTGTTATATATATATAAGTTAAGTTAAATATATATAAAAGGTTTTGATCCACTTCAAATGTTGACTACTGTATAAACAGCACAATTGTACAAAGTAAAAAACAATAGAAACTATAAAATTATAAAGTGGTATAAATCTGTACAGCAAATGATACTTTTTTTTTATAATTCTATACCATTTTTTAAATAGTAATACGCAATATATGATTATACTGTATTACTAAATTACAAATTGTAATTATAAATCATAAATCACACCAATTTAAATTAACAGATTTTTCAACAAATTCATCACAGGCATATTACATCAGGAAATATATATATATATATATATATATATATATATATATAAACAAAAAACAAAACAAAACAAAAAAAAAACAAGAGACACAGACTGTTTTCCCCTATGGAAAACATTTACACCAGGCAGCCTTATGGATCATCGCTAAATATAGAGGAATCAACAGCGTTAAAGAATTATGATATGAGTCATGCAAAAGACATTTGCATCTTAAAAAAGGGCAAATGAAACAATCAAAGCGGTCACTATAGCAACCACTAAGAGAAGAACTACCTCCAAGGTGCTTTATTAGAGAGCTGTTGAGCTGGTGTCTGAAGGCCTCAGAGATGACTAACGTGTGCGGACGGAAACAAAAATGGATTGAACCTTTAAGTAAACATGACAGCGCTCTCAGTCACAACAGATTTGTTTTTATGTCGGACTGGTTTTTGGGCGAAGAAAACTACATTAAACAATTACAAACATGTGGATTGTGGACTACGTAATGATATTAGTATTTGCAGGTGTTCAGATGGCCAGATACTGAATCGAACAACATCACCTGGAAACTGGAGATTTTTGCATCCCTCTAAAGTTGCCTACAGTAGTTTTGACTGTAAGGTATAATTATGGATTTTCTTTGCTGATGCAGCATGTGTACGCCTATCTGACATACTAATGGAGATAAAATGGAGGTTGACATATAGCTGCCAGTGGCGTATCACTTTGGTTGACATGTTTGGCAAGTGAAAAGCACCCGGCGTCATTGAATCTATCTATCAATCGTGTTTAAGGTCCTCTGCCCCAGTCCATCTATCTATAAAAGCCACTTACTCACATCACGTTGCCCTGCGTCATGTCAATAACTTGATAACATAATACATACGAATATAAAATGAAGGGGACTCAATATTTATTGAGTTTTTGATGGATCTCCCCTTGACATGCAATGATTTAGGGTCTCAGTGGTTGACAAAGGTTAATGAAGTAGACAAAAACGTCACACTTAAGAAACCTTGCGGTTTGAGAAATAAATCACTTTTAAAAGAACTTTATGTGAGTGAGGGGATAAATCCAGAGGTTTTTATAGACCTGTAATTTTGCTTTCTGCAGGACTGCATTAAAATGAACCTCCTGAATGTTTGTTAAGGACATCTTTTGCAAACCGCTTTTACTAAGTGCTTCTGATAGCTGTGCTGGAAAATGGTTTTCTGTCAGCCTGTTCTTGAATTATTTTCATGTATGATCAGTGCATGTTATTTTTTATTTAGTACTGACCTGAATAAGATATTTCACATAAAAGACGTTTACATATAGTCAACAAGAGAAAATAATAGTTGAATTTATAAAAATGAACCTGGTCAAAAGTTTACATACACTTGATTCTTAATACAGTTGTTGCCTGAATGATCCACAGCTGTGTTTTTTTGTTTAAGGATAGTTGTTCATGAGTCCCTTGTTTGTCCTGAACAGTTAAACTGCCCGCTGTTCTTCAGAAAAATCCTTTAGGTCCCACAAATTCTTTGGTTTTTCAGCATTTTTGTGTATTTGAACGCTCACTGATGCTCCAAAAGGAAATACGATGCATTATGTGCCGGGGGGTGAAAACTTTTGAACAGAATGAAGATGTGTGCATTTTTCTTATTTTGCCTAAATATCATTCATAAATATTTTTTTTCATTTAGTACTGCCCTTCAGTAGCTACAGAAAATATTTACATGATTCCCAGAAGACAAAATATGTTAAATTTGCCCTGATCTGTGGCTCTTAATGCACGGTGTTTCCTTCTGGAGCATCAGTGAGTGTGTGAATCTTCTGTAATATAAAATTATGAAAAACCAAAGAATTTGTGTGACCTGAAGGATTTTTCTGAAGAACAGCGGGCAAACAAACAAAAAATAAACCCTTGGTGTGGATCATTCAGGTAAACAACACAATATTAAGAATCAAGTGTATGTAAACTTTTGAACAGTGTCATTTTTATAAATTCAGCTATTATTTTCTCTTATTTTCACTCTTATTTTGGTAAAATAATTAACATTTTGCAGATTCTGCAAGGTGTATGTAAACTTTTGACCTCAACTGTAGAGTGGTGGCCAGAATTCGAAGTATCTTAAATAAATAAATTATAATATGATGGAAAAGCACTATTAGGACAAAATTAATTTTCTCTGAGGAGTTTAGGTAAAGTTCTGTTTTACAATTGCACTTTTGATTTATTCCATTACAGAGCAAATTAGCCGCTGTTCTTCAGCCACCTTGGACGACCTCTGAAAAATCTAATCCTGACCACATATCTGTGATTTTGGTATATTATTTTTTCACAGCCCTTCTCCTCATTTATTTTGACCTTCGCCAAACACTGTAACTAAAGCTAAATTTGTCGTCGTGCTGCCTGATTCACCTTCATTATGAATTTTTGCCAACTTTCTGGGCAAATAACAGTTGGTGGTTCAAGTACTGCTGGCATCCCGTCCAATTTAAAAACAGAATTAAATAAAAAAGGAGAGTCCGGACTGCTCAAAACAGCATTAATTAATTCCTTTCCTTAATGCATAATGCTACAATTAATCACATACGTGATTTGAGAGTATTTTAGTGAGTTTACAACCTTCTGTAATGCCCACATCCAGACAACAAACACTCACATCTAAAGGGTTGTGCAAAATTCAGAACTGAAGAACTGTGAAATTAATAAGTTGGAAAATAATTGGCAAAACAAACTCAGTAAGCTGAATTTGAATTGCAACAGAAACTGAAGAACGTTTGTGCTTGAAAATGGCAGTTAATGTATCCTCAGAATGTTTTTGAATTTAAATTCATTTAAAATCTGATTCCTTACATTCAAATTCTAATTATGCATCCTTTTTGACACCTAAATTCCAATTTAAACTGAAATTTAAATTCTGAATGGCACACGACATCATGTGTTGTCATCCTGTCTTATTAACTGTTTAGAAAACTCATCCGCCCAAATATTGCTCAAAGGAAAGAGGAAGAAAGGGAGCGACGAGGGAGGTAAAACACACACGTTGCAGAGGGTATGGAGACCTCCACTGAGTTGTGCTCACATCCAGAAAATCCCCCTAGCCTCAGAACACTCCTCGGCACCGCACACCGAAGTGAACATGCTCGGCACCGCACAACCACCTCTCATTTATATTTAATACAGCATAATAACTCACTGCTTCAGTGACTCAACATAAGTGTGATCTGGGTCCCTCCGGATTCCCCATGCTGGTGTTCTGACACTACACTCCTTCATCTCATTAGGAAATAAAAGGATTCCACTTGGAAGATCAGATAGCTTTGGAAGGAATATACTACTTTGCTATAATGCAGATGAGCATATGGAAAAGAGGCAGATTTATGATGCAGACTGTCTTGTATAAAATCAAATCTCCAATAAATCCATGCCAGAAGATGATATATTATCCTCAAAGAAAATACCTTTAACAACCAGGTTCCCTGAGCTGCTGGCCTCGCCAAACTGGTTACGGGCAACACACGTGTACATTCCAGCATCCGTTTTGGTAGCGTTGGATATCCGAAGGCTTCCGCTCTCCAATACAGCAATTCTGCAATGCAAACATAAACACACACGATAATATTACTTCAGAGTGCTTCTGTGATTGCACGCCAACAATCAACATAAGCAATTTACTTTTTGACAGGGTAAAAGTGCGACGGTTTCGCAGCTATTTAAGACTTGAAACTTCTGGAGAGATTTTCAGTGTGTGATGCAAGACGATCGAGACGTTCTCACAGAGACCGTTTCAGGGGAAAAGAGTGCAATCTCGGGACAGTTTGAAGGTTTTTCAACCTTTGCACATTGTTATGAATCTTTTGTCTTGTCAGATCTCAAATCCCACCTTCAACAAACTGCTGTCAACATGTTTTTAGGAGGAATAAGAGTGGGACTGAAATGCTTGTTTTTTTTTTCCACATGGAAAGAAAACTATTGGAAGAAGTATTTGGACAAGCCTCACGCTGTTGGGATATTTTCCAAAATGATATATTCAAATATTGATCCTTCAACCAGTATCACCTGTTTTTATGTAGGCTAATGGAAAAATCTGTCCAAAAATTAAAATACGAAATGATCTTTGCACAATAACGGCCTTTAAACCATGTAGTGCATACACACATAAAAGGGTCTTAAAAACCCATCGTCAAAGACAAAATGCATGATGTGGAGACCTTGAGGATGAAGGAGAAAAACAGGGAGGGCTTCATTAATTCATGATGGCATTCTAATTATTCTAGCCACGATGCTCAAGAAGGAGTGAGCCATAAGCAAGTTATACATGATAATGTTATGAGTGTGTGTAAAAAAAGAAAATGAGGGTGAAAAAACACAACATGGTGCCATTTTATAGATGGTACTATTTTGAAATGCTGTGATAGCTTGGGGGAAGAGATGTTTAATTGGTGTGGACAAAACATTGAATATAAATAATCCATTTCCACAAACTGTGGATTTCATTAATGACTCTGGGGGGACCCCAATAAATAATATATTTCTAATTAACACTGCTGAGGTGCGGAAAATGTAATGATAATTTGGTGAACACATTGTAAAAGAGAGAAAGACAAAATGGCTAAAAAAAACAATGGTCAGATATGCACAAAATGGACGATCGCATATTATTTGAGAACACGCACATAAAATCAAACAGACACCCATGCAATTTCCTTAGACAAACATTTTCAGTAGAACAGGATGTACTGAAGAGCTCAGTGATTTCGCACATGGCACTGTCATAGGACGACACGAGTAAAATGTGTTTACCGAGTGTGAAGAACTTGGCTAGTCTGCACAAAGCTCAGACATGAACTCCACTGAACACCTTTGGGATGAATTGGAACATCAGTTTCTGACCTCAGAGCTGAGAAAATCCCTGCAGCCATGTTCCAACATCTAATGGAAAGCCTTCAGTGTCACATCTTTTATCTTTGTGGAAAAGTTCCGTTTAAAAGTTTTGTTGAAAGAATTTTTTCATGATACTGAAAGTTTCCTATCCTCACCAATTTTTATTAAAAATATAAAAAAAACACAGTAAAAACAGTAATATTGTGAAATATTTTTATGATTTAAAAAACAAGTTTTCTATTTTAGTTTATGCTAAAATCTAATTATTCCTGCAGTGGCAAAGCTGAATTTTCAGCGTCTTTACTCCAGTTTTCAGTGTCACAAGAATCTTCAGAAATAATTTTTATATGCTGATTTGCTGCTTAAGAAACATTTTTCAAATGTGTTAAAAATAATTGTGCTCCTTAATATTTTTGTGGAAACCATGATACATTTTTTCAGGCATCCTTGATGAATAAAAAGTTAAAAATAACAGCATTTATTTAAAACTATGGAAGCCTGTTTACACCACTGAATTAAAAATAAGGCAAATGTGACTTTTTAACTCAAAATTCTGACCTTTTTCTGGCAATTGTGAGTTTGCATCTTGCAATTCTGACTTTTGTCTCAGAATTGAGATATAAACTAGCAATTCTAAGAAATTAAGTCAGAATTGCGTGAAAAACTTTCAGTTGCGAATTATAAAGTTAGAACTGTGAGACATAATCTTGCAACGCTGCCATTTTTCAATTATGCCTTTTTTTTCGCAATTCTGAGAACACATCAGTCTTTTTTCCCCTCAAAACTGGAGTTTATAACTCGCAATTGTGAGTTTATATCTTACAATTTATATCTTTACTAAAAAGTTGAGAAACAAACAAACAAGTTTTATCTCGCAATTCTGAGAAAAAAGTCTAAATTGTGATTTTATATCTCGCAATTCTGACTGAATAACTCGCAATTGTGTTTATATCATGCAATTCTGAGAAAAACAGTCAGAATTTAGAGATAAAAAGTTTCCAATATCTTTGTCGTACTATTCTTTCATCTGCTCAGTGCATTTGATGGCTGCATCTTACAAGGTGTTGTTAAAAGCAGAAATAACTTTACAACCCTGTTTCAGTGTCTTTCAATATAAAAGTCTGACTTGCTCATAAAAACTCTTGTCGTCATCATAAAAGTTGCTAGCAAACTAATCAGTCAAAAGTACAAAGGCAGCGCTCTGATATACAGCATTAAATTTACATGAAATATAATGTGATTTTGCCCTCAGGAAAAATTATTTGCTCTGGAACAAATAATAGATTAATGAGACCAAAGTCTGCCCAATGGATTTACCCAAAACGAATTATAGCTCATGTTTAACCACTATAGAGACATCAGAGTAAGCGGCAAACTCCAGAAGATCTGGCCGAGGCAAGGCTGCTCTCGTTGGGTTCATGAGCGCTAAACAGCCACTGACGCCCTTGAGCTCACATCTCCAAAAATGTTACTGTTGCTTTTGATCAGTGCACACTTGCTGAAAAAAGCATTAATTTATTACTGACCCTAAACTTTTGAAAGGTAGCGCATATATAATCACAGACAAAAAATAAACCAGAACATCAAGACAAGGATATGTATAACAATTGCAGGTCACAACAAAGCAGGTTAAATACAGTTTATCAATAACAGAGATGAAGTTTTCCCCTTCTTTCCCTTTCTCCTCTGTTATGCACCCTACCTCCAGAGACTACCAACAAATAGGCCAGCACATTGTCTTATCTAGATCAAGGAATGACCTGCTTTTGTGCAGCTCTCCTGCGTTTGCAGCTGTTGGTGATGTTTTATGAGTTATGAGATACATTTGTTTGCACATCTCTTTATAACGCTACTCTCCCTGTCTCTTTCCACCTTTAGACAATTCTTACATGGAAAAGTACTTTGACTTACGGACGATTTCAGGTACTGGTGTGACCACCAGCAATGAAAAATATAACCTCTCAATTGTTTCTCCTAGACGCCAATTCCAGAGCAACGTCTGAGCAATAAAAATTTCATCTTTCCATCATTATGTGATCCTGGTGTCTCCAGCAGGCTTTTCAACTAGTTAAGCAAATTTTGGCTATGCTGATCCACCAAAAAACCCATTAACCAGTATAAGCCAGGATGAGAATTCCTAAGCTAATATTTTCTGCAGAGTAAGCGAACCTGACGGATTCATTCTGACATTGATGGGTTCAAACAGAGGGGACTCTTAAGGTTGGTTGGTGCAGTCTGTGGTCTTCAACATAGTCAGAGAGCGTCTATTCTTGGACGAGCACACCAATTCCTCCATCCAGTCTGAGCGAACGAAGACCTATCAATAATTCACCAGCGAGATGAACCTGAGTGCTGGTCTCCTCATCTCCTGTTCGTAACAGCTAATAAGAACAGCTGTAAATCTCCTACCAGGATACAAGCCTGTACGACACAGCTCTGGTGAGCAGTTTAAAAAGAGGCACTATGTCGCAGAGAATTCTCAAATCTCCCCAGAAGTGTACTTCGAGTTGGTACAAAGACAACTATGCCACTGAGGCAAAGTGAGCTATTATGTCCTTTTATGTTTTGCTGGGGAACACAGATAGGAGGCATTATTTAGAGACATCCTGTAGGAGCTTTCCTCTGGAAATCATAAACTGGACAATGTGGGCTAAATACTTGTTGCCTCTTCTGGCTGTCTCATTTTCATTTTTTTTGTAAGAATGGTACAAAACTAAAGCCATAATTCTAAAAATCTTGTAATGCGTGAAGGAACATGACCTTAATATTTGTTAGTATATTCTGTTTTATTTCAAAACATTTGCTTCTGAAATGGAAGCATGAGTGGAATAATAAAAATTCTGTTGACTTTGTCCAGGCATTTGCAGTCTGAGCGCATCACTTAATAAACTTCAACAAGCTCTTTAACACGCTCCTCAGAATTTCGAATTTCTTCCACTTAACGCTAGGTCAAATGGAACGGTCCCAAGCCTCCGTTACTCATTCAAAAAACGTTACTTTAGAACTAGTAGCGAAGGAACACTGAGTTGCTTCACTGAAAGCTTATTGTATCACTGTATTAAAAGCTCATTGTATTATGTAGAGTATTATAAGAGAGAGAGAGATTGACTGAGCGAGTGTGATTACCTTTATCTGATACAGCATCCATTCTTCAGCTCAATCTCATATTCACAATAAAACATTAGTTTGAATGTATAATGAGGAAGGCAATATCTTTGTTGTACTATTCTTTCATCTGCTCAGTGCATTTGATGGCTGCATCTTACAAGGTGTCGTTGAAAGTAGATATAACTTTACAACCTGTTTCAGTGTCTTTCAATATAAAAGTCTTTACTGCTGACTCGCTCATAAAAACAGCCTCTTGTTGTCATCATAAAAGTTGTTAAGTCAAAGGTACAAAGGCAGTGCTCTACTTTACAGGCTTTAAACTTACATCAAACATAACGTGATGAGATTTTGCCCTCAGCCAAAATTATTTGCTCTGGAACAACTTATAGATTAATGAGACCAAAGACTGCCAGACAGATTTACCCAAAATTAATTATAGCTCATGTTTAACCACTATAGAGACATCAGAGTCAGCGGTAAATTCCAGAAGATCCAGCCCGAGTTGAGGCTGCTCTCGTTGGGTTCATGAGCGCTGAACAGCTGCTGACTCCCTGGAGCTCACATCTCCAAAATCGTTGAATCAAATTTTCAAATAGACATTTTTTTTTAAAAACAACCCACATATTTGAAGTCTAAACAAGTATATGCTGTTATATGCACAAACAAAATGCTGTTATAAATATTCTCAGAAAATATACAATGCATATTCTGACAGGTTAAAATCTGACTTGTTTTAGCTCCCGATCCTATTCCCTCTCTCTCCCACTTGCCGCTTCGTCATCTCTCCTGAGTTTCCTGCAAAGGAGCTTTTATCCTGACAGCGATTTGCAGACAAAGCGACCAAAGTCATTAATTTTTCAATTGGCAGCAACATGAGTGACAGTGACCACTGGCATTCCAAGTTCAGAAGAGTTAAACTCTTGCAAACAGGCAGCGGTGTGATGTGCCGACTATCAACGGGAGCACAGAAGAATCTGCCAACCGGTGACCAACAGCAGATACTCAACATCCTGCAGCATTTGAATGGCCAAGAGTGTGAATGGAGCTCAAGTGTAAAGGCAAAAGCTCATAAATAATGTTGCATATTTGTACAAGCTCCCAGATATTACCCAGGACAGTGCATTTAGGCGGGTTGCAACTCTCTTGCACTAACTGGCCTTCTCTGACCTACCTGGAGGTTGTGATGTTTTTTTAAAAAACATTTACCGAGGACCCAGAGGGCGGGTTATGTAGCAGGGCAAAGCAGCGTCTACAGAAGGACCAGATAGGTCGTTTTATCCTCCAAATGGGGCGTGGGGGTTGACCCAAACGTGAAGGGCTGATCTATGTTGAGGGCTAATACCCTAAAGAGGGGTGTGAGAGAGCTCCTGGCGTTACTTAGATGGATCATGTGTCCATATCTCAGTAGGCCTTCTGCTGGGAAACGCGTTTGATAAACTGACGACCTTGTCAGTTGGATAAATAAACCGGGGGGAGGCAGAAACAGGTCATTTCGGATCACGCTCTGTCAAGAGATCTGTTTACGGGAAGCCACCTTGATGAGCGTACCTTTACTTTCGACTCCTCAACCTCAAGGTTAGACGGCAATTACTGCCACGAAGAAAAAAAAAAGAGCCTTCCGATGAGTTTCGCACGTTATCACTAGAACAACAGAGCAATCACTTGTTGGTCAAGGGAAAGAGAGGAGAGGGGAAAAATGGGACATGGAAAGGTTGTCTTCTGACACTTTTCCAATAGCCAGGTAATTGATATTGATTTTTTTTAGTGTATACGAGTCAATGGTTCTTAAGACATAACATTCATTATCGCCGCATCTGACACTCACATAACCGTGTCAAACTTTTACAAATTACAGCATCTACTCGGTCTGACTTACTGTTAATGTTGTATAGTTGCATTTATAATGCAGGTCATATTGATTAAATTCTGTATAAATCAGAAATACTGGGAAAGACATTATTGATTTTTTTGTGATACACTGATATACAAAGCCAAAAACATGAAGTGAAGTAAATCCAATGTGCAGTAAGTTCAACATCTCTAATTTGCTCTAAATTTGGGGCGTATTTACAAAAGAAAGCGCTGAAATTGGCTCACAGAATGTACTCATGGCTTTTATCTAAGTCTTTGCGAAGGGCATTATTTGGTTTGTCAGTCAGAGACGGCTCTTGGGTTTAATAATGCGGGTGTCGCTCACTCCGCGGGTGTCCAAAGGGCTTGGCAATTCAGATATAATGGGAGTGATAAGAAATGATTGACAGAAGCATCTGGACACCTAGCCGAGCTCAAAGAGCAGGCGTTTTAGACAACCAGCTGTGTACAATAGTGTTTTTCTCCTTTCGGTATTAAAATAGCAAAAGGAGCGGCGGAGTTGCGAGCTGTGACATTTCCTGTGAGCGCTCAGCACGTTGACCCCTCGTCTCTGGGGGACCAGCATTAAGTTTCCATGGCAATGTGAAGATTTGTAAAATAAAAAAGGAAGAGAGGAAGAAGGAGGAAGAAATATTAATCTCTACTTTTGTAGACCCAAAATACACAGGTGCCAAATTTATATTCGAGCCGCAGTGCTAGGTGTCAACGGCGACGTCAAAATACATTCCCTGTAGAGAATCATTTGCGACGTATACCGGGACTTTTTCCCCAATCTTAAAAGGTGGCTTGCATTGCCTTTCCACTTATCCTGAGGTAATTTTCTTAACACATTCAACACTGTTCAATTATTCAATGTGCTGATTTAGTATGGGTACATTCGGCTCTTGCCATTCCACAAGATAATTCTATGTCATTTCTCAACGTGAAATAAATCAACACGGCACCAGCTGGCGTAATAATTTAGCTTCAAATCAGTTGTGTGGGAAATAGACTTAAATAATGTGCATGGAAATATGTTATGCTCTGCTTTAAGCTAGTGGTATTCTACATATAAATCACTGATTAGCTTTTAAAACAAGAACATTTCTACTTTTTAAAGTTTATAAAAACATTATTAATTCCTGAAACTTTTCAAAGGTGGTAAAATATGTATTATTCTAATTATGTGTTTTTGCCTGAATGATCCACAGCTGTGTTTTTTTCTTTAGTGATAGTTTTTCATGAGTCCCTTGTTTGTCCTGAACAGTTAAACTGCCTGCTGTTCTTCAGAAAAATCCTTCAGGTCCCACAAATTCTTTGATTTTTCAGCTTTTTTGTGTATTTGAACCCTTTCTAAATGACTGTATGACTTTGAGATTCATCTTTTCACACTGAAGACAACTGAGGGACTCATATGCAACTATTACAAAAGGTTTAAACGCTCACTGATGCTTCAGAAGGAAACACAATGCATTAAGAGCCAGGGGTGTAAACTTATACTTATACTTATACTTAACTTATACTTATACTGTATAGAATGAAGATGTGCACATTTTTCTTACTTTGCCTAAATATCATATTTTTTCATTTATTACTGCCCTTCAGAAGATGCAGAAGATACTTACATGCTTCCCAGAAGACAAAATAACTTCAATTTACCCAGATCTTTAAATTAAAAAAGTTTTCAGGCCCTGACTCTTAATGCATCGTTTTTCCTTCTGGTGCATCAGTGAGTGTTTGAACCTTCTGTAATAGTTGAATATGAGTCCCTCAGTTGTCCTCAGTGTGAAAAGATGGATCTCAAAATCATTTTTCTGAAGAATAGCGAGCAGTTTAACTGTTCAGGACAAAGAAGGGACTCATGAACAACTATCACTAAACAAAAAAACACAGCTGTGGATCATTCAAAGTATTAAAAATCAAGTGTGTGTTAACTTTTGAACAGGGTCATAAATTCAACTATTATTTTCTCTTGTGGAATATATGTAAAAGTTTTTTTTTTTAATGTGAAATATCTTACTCAAATCAGTACTAAATAAAAAATAACATGCACTTTGTATGATTCTTCTTATTTTGGTAAAATAATTAACATTTTGCAGATTCTGCAAACTTGACCTCAACTGCAGATCTGAAAATCAGTTTGAATCTATCCTTCTGACTCAATCGATTCATTCATTAAAGTGAATGCTAAATTTGTCAATACTTACTGAATACTGCACATTTGGCACATCATTTTTTATGTGTGTTGAACTATACTGAAAATCAGACAAAAAAAAAAAACATTTTGTGAAAAAATTAAAGCAGCAGCATGTTTAACTAATGCATCCAAAACGATACCATAGCATAAACATACACTTTTCAGTTCTACAGCCTGTTTTGTCCCAGTACTCAAGAATAAATGAAATATAATAATATCAGATACAGAGGAACACAAAAGCCCCAAACAGAAACAAAAACGAAAATACATGAAAATTGTATCATTTCATGTTTGCAGTGCAAGGCATATTTCCAGTAGTAAGCGAGGCTTTTAATTTCAGCAGTATCTATCCCCAGGGTCAGCAGCTGCGGAGAAACGGTGTTTATCAGGGCCAAACACTGTGGGCTTGTGGGTGTACTCAAACCGGGCTCCTTTAATCACAAATGGCTCTTCAGCTTCATTCTTTCAGACTGATATTCATCTCTCTTTTTCTCACACTCATATGCACACAATTCCTTCTAGGAATAAAAAGCAACACACATGTGCAGCCCGAAATGTGCAAAGGGACCAAGATGGATTACTGGTGCTGCGCTGGCACATTCGTTCTTTGAAAAATGATATTAGCCTCCAGTCCCCCAAGATAAAACTAATCCCGCCGAGTCTAACATGGCACTTAGACTAGTAAAGAGTGCGCCAAACTAATCACGGCCAAATCTCTGCATTCATTTGCATGCTGGTTGAGTTTGATTTCACCAAATGAAACTAATTTCTCCTGAAGAGGGTTATTACTGCGGTAAAAGGGAAGGGGATTCATATACATTGGGTTCCAAAAGTTTGAAACCACAAGTGAAAATGCTCATGTTTTGGATTTTTGAAATTAATATACATTTCACATTAAGAATTATTTATTCATTTAACAATTGAAGTGAAAACAAGAACTTTGACCTTTTGTACAAGTAGTTCATGTCTTTCTTTCTTTAGTCAAAAAGCAATTAAGGTTTTTGAGGAAAACATTTGAGGATTTTTCTCCATATAGTTGAAGGTACAAATTGCAGTTTCAATGCAGCTTCAAAGGGCTCTACACGATCCCAAGGGTCTTTTTTTTAGTAAAACGATCAGACATTTCCTTACTTTTCTTCTATACTTTTTAACCACAAATGCTCGTCTTGCACTAGCTTGACTAGCTCGTGATGTAGGCAGAAGTACCGACCCAGTGTTTACAAAGCGAACGTGCAAGGAAAGTCAAAAACCCTTTACAAAAAAGGTCAAACAATGATGTCGGATGTTTTTGAAGTTTTCCGCTCTATCCTACCTTTTTGAATCGGAGTACACAGATGAAGAACTAATCACAGGTGACTTTTCCAACGTGATTACGTAATAGGGCTCCATGATGAATCGCAATGAAATCGCAATCGTGATTAAGCAGAAGCTGCGATTGTCATGCGTATCTTTTAGTAAAGCACAGTTCTGTGATCAGCAGTAAATCTTCATCCGAAGGCCAGAGGGCGCTCTCGTGCGGAAACTCCAAATACGGCCCAAGAAGAAACCCAAGATTTAACTGCTTTCATTGATTCAACGTGACTAATAAACACACGACTACGACAATTTATCTGAGTTCTTAGTATTATAATTTTCATTATAATAAAGTATATTTATAATGCAATGCCTTCATCACTGCTTAGAATACTATGAAATATATTGTGTGCCTTATTCTGTGTAAGAAGCCACATCACCTCACAGAAGGATTTATTTCAAACACTCAGCTGACGTTATGAAGTGAGTTTGGAGTAAAAAGATGTTATTAAACGTGGTATTTTCAAATGCTTTCAGATGTACGACACAGAGCCGTAGTTCACTGAGAAGCTACGCAAAAAACTGTCATTATCACGAACGATTTCTTCCGATTTCATAAGCGCGCAATAACATCGTTGATGATTTTTTTTGCATAACCTATCAGTGAACTATGGCTCTGTGTAGTAAATGCTGCACCATCTGAAAGCAGATGATGGAGATTTACTACTGATTACAGAACCGGCTTTACTTAAAAATGCGCATGGAAATCGCATTCGATTAATCATGCAGCCGTATTACATAATGCATGAAGTCACTGACACGCAAGATGATCATTTGTGGTTAAAAAGTACTTTTTTTTTTTTTGTAAAGAAAATGGCTTATCGTTTCATTAGATAAGACTCTTATTCCTCGGCTAGGATCGTGTAGTGGCCTTTGAAGCTGCACTGAAACAGCAATTTGGATCTTCAACCTGTTGGCTCCACTATATGGAGAAAAATCCTGGAATGTTTTCGTCAAATATTTCTTTTCAACTGAAGAAAGAAAGACATGAACATCTTGCATGACAAGGGGGTAAGTAAAATTATTATGAAATTTTTATTACGGATGTAAAACATTAAATTCAGACTTTCAAATATGGTTTTAGACATCTGCAACCCAGTGTATATTTAAGAAAAATGTCACAAAATAACTATTTCGTACTAATTGTCCCATTGAGAATTTAATTAAAGCTGCGCATCAATTGTGTGAGAGACTGCAAACATAACATTAGTGGCAATCGATGTGCTGTCCACCATCTTGATTGACCAATTGTCTGCCGTGCAAATCTATACCTATAGATTGTCTGTGGCACGGCCGCGCCACACGGCATATCAAATTATGCTCCGCTAGTTAAAGAGTCTTTTAGCCAACATTAGCAAAACACAGCCATAGGAGGTTAAGTAAATGACATTCTATTTAAAGGGGCGGGTAATATGTTGATAGAGACCCACTATGGTTGGGCTTTAACCAAGAATTTGCAGCTTTGGGGCATGTTCCAGATCTCCGCTGGTGGGCCCATTCCCCTTCAAATGACATTCTGCTGACTGACACCGCCTAATTTCCCCTGGTGAGAGAGGAATATGAAATTAAAATGAACCATATGAGCTGGCAACACAACAGTTTAGGCGGATGAGCCTTAAGGTGAGCTAATGAGGAGAATGCAGTCGGTATTTATTTTTTGGCTGTGAGAAACGCTGTTATACGGCGGCATCATGTTCAATCTTTGTGTCCATGAGACGGCAAGTTCCAAACAGGTGTTCAATTAGATTAAAAAGAGGGAAAAAAAATGAACAATAGGCTTCGGTGTGGAATGCGATGTCAAAAGAACGATAAACAAGTTTCGTTTTTAATAAATGCAACAGCATGTGTGTATTTTTACCATGGTTATTATATTAAAACACCTGGTTTTGAAGGCAGGCGACACGTCAAAGCGAACAAACTCAGATGCTTTTAAGCATTAGCCCGAAAATCAAGTTAAAGCTTAATTCTACACTAACAAGATAAGGGAAAGTGGGCTTAATTAGATAAGTAAACGGATCCCGGCCCTCAAACGTGTTCTATATCAGCAATGACAGCAGCTGTGCTTTCCTCCACAACCTCTTCTATATGGAGCTTTCTGAATTGATATCGCGCCGCCCTTCATTCACCTGCGCCGCAGCCTTCAGTGGCAGACGCGCTTTTAAATGGAAATCATCCTGACAAGCAATCACTTCATAGAGTGTACTCATCCCACTCCTCCTCGCTTTTCTGCTTCATCTTTCGCTCTCGCTCTGTAAAGACGCCGACCGCATCTACAAGTGGGAAGTTAACTCAACATTAGCGTGTTACCGCAAGACGGTCGGCACATGGTTTTATATATTTGTATAATTATGTTCACAGAAAACAGGTCACAGGCCAGAATCAAGCAAACAAAAATAATTATGCTAGAAAAAAGATGATATAGAAAATGAAGCCTTTTTTAGCTATGACAGTTAGGCACATGCATATCTAGCTTAGTGTGTGCGTGTGTGTATACACTACCAGTCAAAAGTTTTTGAACAGTAAGATTTTTGATGTTTTTTTTAAAGAAGTCTCTTCTGCTCACCAAGCATACATTTATTTGATTTAAAGTTCCGTAAAAATAGCACAATTTTGAAATATTTTTATTAATTAAAATAGCTGTTTTTTTTTTTTATTTGAATATATTTTAAAATGTAATTTATTCCTGTGATTTCAAAACTGAATTTTTAGCATCATTACTCCAGTCACATGATCCTTCAGAAATCATTCTAACATTCTGATTTGCAGCTCAAAAATAGATATTATTATTGAAATAATGTTGAAAACAGCTGAGTAAAATTTTTTCAGGTTTCTTTGATGAACAGAACGTTCAGAAGAACAGCATTTATCTGAAAAAGAAATCTTTTGTAACATTATAAATGACTTTACTATCACTTTTGATCAATTTAAAGTGTCCTTGCTAAATAAAAGTATTAATTTCTATAATTTCTTTCCCCCAAAAAAGTTATACTGACTCTGAGCTTTTGAATGGTAATCTTTTTATTTAAAGTAAATGCTGATTTCTGGATCTTTGTATTCATCAAAGAATCCTGGAAAAAAAAAAAAAAAAAACACTCAACGGTTTTAAATATTGATAATAATAATAATAATAATAATAAATATTTCTTGAACAGCTAATCAGCATATTAGAATGATTTCTGAAGGACCATTTGACACTGAAGACTGGAGTAATGATGCTGAAAATGTAGCTTTGATCACAGGAATAAATTACATTTTAAAATATATTCAAATAGAAAGCAATTATTTTAAATAGTAAAAATATTTCACAATATTACTGCTTTTGCTGTGTTTACATACATCTAATCAAAATCCATTTACATGCATACATCTAATCAAAATCCATTTTTGTCAGAAATAATTACTGTAATGTCATTACCATTTTATGGTTGATTGTTGATTCTAATTTATTTTAATTTATCATTTAAATCAATACTAAAAATGTTGATATCCAACATTTTAGCATGGGATTTGGTGGAATTATGTTTTATTGCCATGATATCACCATGCACATATCATAAAAAAATACAGTTTTCTTCAAGCAAAAAATAACTTCTGATTTCTTTCTTCTGATTCTGGGGTGCAATTACTTTTGTGCGATTCACCCATATGTACATTTGGCCCTGGTTCTCCTGTCTACTTCCTCCTCAATAGTCCACAACCAGAAATCTTATGAAGATCAAAAGAAGACAGTCCAAATTTCCTCCAAAACCCATTCCATCATATATACCAGGCAACCTTTCATCTTCTTCAAAAGGCTATTCTTTGAGAGAGGGCAATTTCAGACACACAGCTTTGTGAAAAAAGAGAGTCAACTCTCCATTAGTTTGTCTTTTACAAATTATGCCTCCACAGAAAACCTTTGATCCTTTGTGTTAACTTAAATTCATACATCTAATGTTGTCACCTTGTACCGAACGTGTACAGATTTTAGATTGCGAGTCAGTTAATGAATCACCTTTCCTGTCTGCAACCACAGGCAACCCTTTTTTTAAACACATATTATGTGCAATGCAATTAAATAATCCGCTATTAGTAAGTACGTGTACGACCACACAGACACATAGCGGCTGCAATTGTATCTAACAACTAGCCAGTGTTAATAACCTCCCTCGGGCCGCACACAAACTTATTATATCCCACTGTTTGTTAAACAAGTGCACATCAGCACAGCACAGGCAAAAATTAGCTGTCAACTCAACGGCCACAACCCTACACTACTGCATAGCAGTCATGTGCAATCAACTCAAAATCTGCTTCGGAAACATGCACTCGGGCGCAGCAAAGTCAGCTCGAAAACATCAGCCCATCCGCTGACCTGTCCTACCTAAAACAGCTGATTGTATATCTAGAACAAATCCCCAGCCCTATCTCCTTTATTTATGTGTTTCTCCTGTGGGTATTATTTATTTTACTGCAGTGTACGACTTTCAAAAAGGTATGCGTTTCAGAAGCACCACTATCTTACGCAAAAAAGAAATTCATCTTGCCATTTCAGCGGGCATTCTTTCCACCGATGTCATTTAAGTGGACATCAAGTCGTGAACCAGCACAGTACCAACATTGTTTATTCTACAAAAACAATCCCATTTAAGGGTCACAACCTGCTAGTTTTGAATCTCTGATCTATAGAATGTCGAGGTAGAAGCATCAGTTACAAATAAGACAGAAACGGCATCCATCCCTCCCTCCCTTTCGATCTCTCTCCTCTCCTCTTCGGCAGAAAAAAAGGGGCTGCTGCTATGAAGATGGATTATCCTGCTGGTGACACCGTCTCCTCTCCTTCTCCGCCATCAAGGAGAGCTTGCACAATTATGCCAATTAATCTTACACAAAAGGAGTTCAAATGCACCCTGCTTTGATTAGGTCTGGCTCCCAGACAGGTGCTTGCACTCAGCATGCAACCACACACACGCACGCACACGCTAACACCCATTTGCATAAAACAATACATCTGATTATGAATTAGTCTCTAATGGCATTTCCACTTAATGAGAGTGGTGTCTTTATACCTGCTGCTGTTTACAAGGTTAGCGAGAGCTGACAGGGACGCAATATAAATAAGTGGAATAAAGCAAATCTTGAAGCCGACATGAAACCCCCATTTGCAATCCTTTTTGTTTCATACATGCAAGAGGGGACTTGATTTTATTAGACCTGTCAATGGATTATAAAATTAAATTATATGCACTACCAGCCAAAAGTTTTTGAACAGTAAGATTTTTTTTTTTTTTTAAGAATTCTCTTTTGCTCTGCATTTATTTGATCTAAAATACAACAAAAGCAGTAATATTGTGAAATACTTTTAACATGAAAAATAACTGCTTTTTATTTGAATATATTTTAAAATGTCATTTATTCCTGTGATTTCAAAGCTGAATTTTTAGTATCATTACTCCAATCACATGATCCTTCAGAAATCATTCTAATATGCTGATTTGCTGTTCAAGAAACATTTTTTAAATTATTATTATCGATATTTAAAACAGTTGAGTACTTTTTTCAGGATTCTTTGATAAATAGAAAGATCCAAAGATCAGCATTTATCTAAAATAAAAAGCTTGGAGTCAGTTTTTTTTTTTTTTTTTTGAGGAAGAATGAGAGAAGTTAATTTTTTTTATTTAGGATGCTTTAAATTGATCAAAAATGATGATAAAAACATTTAAAATGTTACAAAAGATTTTTATAAAATTCTACTCAGCTGTTTTCAACAAAATAAATATTTTTTGAGCAGCAAATCAGAATATTAGAATGGTTTCTGAAGTAATAAATGCTGTTCTTCTGAATGTTCTGTTCATCAAAGAAACCTGAAAAAAATTTACTCAGCTGTTTTCAACATTGTATCAGTAATAATATCTATTTTTGAGCTGCAAATCAGAATGTTAGAATGATTTCTGAAGGATTGTGTAACTGGAGTAATAATGCTAAGAATTCAGCTTTGAAATCACAGAAATAAATTACATTTTAAAATATATTCAAATAGAAAAAAAATATTTTAAACAGTAAAAAAACAAATCTAAATTTTACTGTTTTACTGTACTTTGGATCAAATAAATACAGGCCTGGTGAGCAGAAGACACTTCTTTATTTTAAAATTAAAAATCTTAAAACAAAAAAAAATTAAAAATTAAAAACTTTTGACTGGTAGTGTATAGTGTTATATATGAAGAGTTTATTTGCAAAAATAGATAACTCAGTTTTTTTTTACATTTTCAAAAATCATGTTTTTTATTATGTTATCATGTTTTTATTGTGTTAGTTAGCTGTATTTTTTTGTTGTTGTTATTTTTACTTTTTATCAAAATAACCCAACTGCAGTTTGATTGAGATTAAGTTGAATGCACAATAAAAAAACATGATTTTTAAAAATTGTTAAAAACGAAGTACATTACACTCCTAATATGTGACCGTGGACCACAAAACCAGTCATAAGGGTCAATTTTTTTCAGTTTTTAAACTGAAAATTGTAATAAAAGCTGAATAAATAAGCTTTCCATTGATGTATGGTTAGTATAGGGCAATATTTGGCCGAGATACAACTATTTTAAAATCTGGAATCTGAGGGTGCAAACAAATCAAAATATTGAGAAAATCGCCTTTTAAGTTGTCCACATGAAGTTCTTAGCAATGCATATTACTAATCAAAAATTAAGTTTTGATATATTTACGGTAGGAAATTTACAAAATAGCTTAATGGAACATGATCTCTACTTAATATCCTAATGATTTTTGGCATAAAAGAAAAATCTATAATTTTGACCCATACAATGTATTGTTGGCTATTCCTACAAATATACCTGTGCTACTTAAGACTGGTTTTGTGGTTCAGGATCACATATATATTTTATTTGAACTGTCTTCTATTGGCCGTTTAACCTGCAGTTCTGTCCCAAGCTCACACTATTGGCTAATCAAGCTATAAACGATTTAAAGTTACTAATAGAGCATTAAAGTGATTAGAAAAAGTACTTTAACTTCGAAAAACTAACTTCTCACATACTCTGCTGCACATAATGAAGCTTTTACAGTTTTCATAACAAGTAACAAGAAAAACATCAGTCTAGAAGTATGCGTACATAAGTGTGTGTAGGTGTGCTAGACATCACCAAAGGAGCTTGAAAGTCAGCGTTTTTCAGAAATACATTCAATTCTGCAGAAAGTTCCCTGGCTGGCTTCCATCTATTGACAATGCAATCAAACATTCTGACCAGACCTCGCTGGCCACAGTACAACCTGGGACATGGGTACGTGCAAACTTGTGATTTATCCATTTTTCTTTTTAATTACCTCTGTGTCCAAGATAGGTGAGAAGGTCTATGTGGAAAACCATTTTCTATCAAAGGCAAAAAAGAGCATTATTTCGGTCAAAACCATTGAGAGGCCCCAAACGGCATTAAATGATTAATGTTTAGATTTTCCATTAATAAACAATTCAGTCATTGTCTTTTATTTTTTCCTGACTGCATAGGCAGACTAGCATGATTTATTATTTAAATATCTTGTAAGATATGTATGATGTCTTTTTCTTTAAATAGACAATTCTTTGAAGTCAAAATGCAACCACTTAAACACAAAAACACCCATTTGGCACCTTAATGGCTTCTTAAAATTCAAATAAGGCTCTTAGCAATCTTTGTAACAACGGAACACTTGGTTCCCCAAAAGAAAACAAGCACTGCTTAACATGATATTTATAGCAAATAAAGCACAGCAAAGACTATTATCTGAAGTGGACGGGTTTAGGACATTTTCGTGCCAGGCAGGACAATAAAAAGTCTTCTATAATAAGGTCAAGATAGAGCGGCCCCAAAAAGTATTTGGACACTTATAGGCTACACTTAAAATGTCTGAATTTCATTGCATTAGATAATATGCTTTATTTTTCTAAGCAATTCTTTCTGATAACTTTAAATGGATTTATGAAACCAGTGACTTGCAAATAAGTGTGACAAGCATTAAGTATCCAAATGCTTTTTTTTTTTTCTTTTTTTGAAATTTTTTGCATGAAAAGAATGCACGTTCTGTCCTTGAGAATAAATGCCACTTATTTAGATATTTTGTCATTGAATGCAATCACATTCAGACATTGCTAAGTGTCACTTACTGTAAGTGCCAAACACTTTTTTAGGCCACTTTATCTTCTCTATAACCTTAAGCAGTGTGCAAGATTTCCTAAAATTAAACCATAACAAACTAGACCACACACATTCTCTATATTCAAATCTCTTCACAGATAAAAAATTCCTGGATATAGTGTTTAAAAGACTAAGATGCACAACAAAGTGAAAAGACGAAAGACGTCACAGCAAATCAATTTCCTGCCTTGACTCTTCAAGGTATAGACATCAAGAATTCATCAGCTTTGCTGTCCTCTCACACAGGACGGCTCAAGGACGTGGCAGCGTAACCCTTATGCAAACGGCCCACCACTCTGTTTGATGAGCACCAACACCAACTTTGTATATGTAAACGATGGGCAAGTGTGGTGTGCACACACTGACAGATGCATGCACAAACACACGCAGACGCGCTGAACTTTGCCTATCCCACTGTGGTCAGATGCAACCGCTCCGGGTCGGTGACACGCTGCACTTGTATCAAGCTGCGTCTGGCTGCCACTCTATAGCGGAGACAGGGACATATGTTTGTTGATAAAGGCTGGTCTGGCAGGGACGCTGACCTCCTACTAAGAGTGCAGAGAAGTTGATTAACACCCTGCCTTTGCGCGGGAGGGGACGCCACCGGTCACCTGATAAACCTGCAGGGTCCGGTTATGAGCGACTGTGTGATCCATACTGGAGCTGCTAATAAGAACATCAGGCTTCATTTGAATAATTGAGTATGCTCACTGATTTCTATGTGAAATGTAAATCTTTAAGACTGTATTTTACAGCGAAAATACAACGCATGCAAATATGCCAAATGTACTTAGTTTCTAATTAGAAATAAATGCATTTAGAGTATTTTAGGACATGATACCTTGCTGAAAAAATATAAACCAGACTGAGATAGTAAGTCAAATGTGTCATTTGACTGGGTGCTTGTTATAATAAATGTTACTTTAGTGGTAGTACTTAATATTTTTTTGTGGAAATCGTGATACATTTTGAAATAAAAATCTTATGCAACATGTCTGTATTGTCTTTTTTGATTAACTTAATGCATCTTTACTGAATAAAATTTTTTTTAAAGATAGTGTGAGTAATAACGTATTAAAGGGGTCATCGGATGCCCATTTTGCACAAGTTGATATGATTCTTTAGGGTCTTAATGAAAAGTCTATAATATACTTTGGTTAAAAAAATGGTAGTGTAAAACAACACCCTTTTTACCTTGCCAAAATCAGCTCTGCAAAAATCATCCTGTTCTGGTCGAGGTTTCTTTAAATGTTAATGAGCTCTGCTTGCCCCGCCCCTCCCTTCTCTCTGTGGAGTGATGAGCCTGTTTACTTTAGCCATATTTAGCCACGTTTAAGTGCTAAACTTGCTAATTAGCAGGTTATTAGGAAAGCCGATCGCAAAGATTCATAAAAAAAACCCTTATATCCACTTCTGCTGTAAGTGAAGCTGGATCACGAATGATTCGCGCGAACATAGGCAGATATATGTAGATCAGGAGGTGCATTCCCTTCACAAACAAACGTAATCCACTGCATCTTCAGTGGCTCAGATGTCAGGAGTAAATGACGACCACTATGTTCATTATTACATCCAGCAACACAACACCTCAATCGCTCAATCTGAGATATTCTAACTTACATCTCTGCTCTGGCATTGAAACAGTGGAGGTCGGACCGTTACAGCTGATTTAAGGCGGGTCTGAGGTAAGACGCTCATGTCAATCAGCTATCATGGGAGCGGCATCTAAGAATGGCTTGATTTAGAAAAGGGGATATTATTTTTACACATTAATTAAAAACCACTGCATGGATTTCTATCATTATAGGGTAGATGTGTACATACACTGCCAACACACATTAATGTTCGAACAACATGTAAAAGTGAACTTTGCATCCGATGACCCCTTTAAATAATTTGCATTTACAGCACCATCATTTTATTAGTTCAACTCTGTTACTTTCTGCACTTAAACTACTTTTTGTGCACAAAGAAAACAAAAATAAAAGTAAAATAATATTGTTCTTTATCTGCGCGCAAAAACTATTCTCACAGCTTTATAACATTACAGTTAAACCACTGACGTCACATGGACTATTTTCTTGATGTCCTTAGTATCTTTCTGGGACTTGAACGTGGTAGTTGCGCTACTGTTTAAACAAGGTCAGAAAGCTGTCAGATTTCATCAAAAATATCTTAATTTGTGTTCTAAAGATAAACAAAGGTCTTACGGGTTTGGAACAACATGAGAGTGAGTAATTAATGACAGAATTTTCATTTTTGGGTGAACTGCTCCTTTCAGGAAGATAACAGGGCACATGTTCGAGATCGGCAATACACATCAGAAAATGGCCCACTATAAGGCTCTAGTGTTTATGGGAGTGAGCAAATAACAAAAAGAGATAGTAAAATAGCATGAAAGAAAGAGAAAAGAGCAGTTGAAACTGAAACAGAGCCCACTAGAGACGTATTGTTGCGACCCTTAGCAAAGACATGCTGAGGCATGCTTTTTCTCTGGCTGCTGTAGTGGGATTCCACAGGCAGAGATGAATGGCTAAAGTCAGTGGCAATGCTTTGTTGCTGTGAATAACAGAAATGATTTGACAAAGACATTATATCAAAAACCAGATCTGGAGCACAACCGCAGTATTGTGGGTTCATCATCCCACAGTCCTGTTGACTGTTCCGGCATAAGACGCGAAAAGCTCTGGTTTCTGTAGCATTATGTAAAAAGACTGAAATAGAGGAAAGCATCCGCAGATATGACTAATGACATCTGAGTGGGATAAGGGAGTTACCTGCTGCTTTCTCGGAGGGCGTCGTTGCCTTTGCGCCAGGAGATCGTGCCTCGAGGAGACATCTTGGGTTTGCATTCAACGAGAACATCGCCGCCTTCTTTGACTAAAGTGTGGCCCTTCAGCTGGTTTTGGGAGAAATCAGGTGCGACAGCTGAAAAGACAAGTTTTAGATTTTATTAAGAGCATATGACAACAGAAAGCACAGCTGAAATGCTATGCATCATGCAACTATTTTTAATAAAATACACAGAAATAAAAGTATGTTTTGGGATCAAGTAAACAAGTAAAATGGCATATAAAGTGGCCTGGCAAAATTCACTTTTAGGTCATATACACAATTAAAATGTACTGTCCTTCTCTTAAAAAATTTAAATGAAATATATAAAAATTAAATAAAATAAAAACAAATTCAACCATACATTTTTATTTCCAAAAGGAAGTAAACCAACACAGGAAAGAAACCTACGAAATGCTTATTTTAGCCATGGAACAAAATTAATAAATAAATAAATAAAACTAAGTTAACTCTGACTGTCTATCTCACAATTTTGACCTTTTTTCAGAGATTTAAACTCACAATTCTAATTTTCTCTGCAATTCTGAGCTTATATCTTACAATTATAACCTTTTTCAGAGATATAAACTCACAATTCTGACTTTTTTCTGCAATTCTAAGTTTACATATCTCACAATTGTTACCTTTTTCAGAGACATACTCACAATACTGACTTTCTTTGCAATTCTAAGTTTACATATCATAATTCTGACCTTTTTTTTAGAGATAAAAACGCACAATTCTGACTTTTTTCTGCAATTCTGAGTTTATATCTTAGAATTCTATCCTTTCTTCAGAGATATAACAATCACAATTCTGACTTTTTTCTGCAATTCTGCATTTACATATAATTCTGACCTTTTTTCAGAGATATAAACTCACAATTCTGACTTTTTCCTTGCAATTCTAAGTTTATATCTCACAATTATAACCTTTTCTCAGAGATATAAACTCACAATACTTTTTTTTTCTTTTTTAAATGCCCTTCTAATTATCTCAGTCTCAGTTAACTTTAAAAAATCGGATTACTAGTGATGTTACTGAGAGTTGTGTTGTGACAGCAGTTAGCTTTGCAAGTCACAAGTTTGGTTTGTGATTTTTCCATTTCCCCCTCTCATCCCCATTATTTTCTGTCTTTTATTTTATTGTGCCAATAAATAAACAGCGCACAAAGAACTGTTAAAATATTTAACAACTGAAGACCATCAGGCATCAGGCCAATTTTTCCCTTCGCATTCGGCCATAATTACAGGTACGCAGGCACGAGGATTAAGGACTATTTAGAGCACTTCCTCTCTAATCACTGCACTTCAAAGGAAGACATGTGTACGTGGGTATGTATGATGTAGAAACAGAGATGGCAGAACAGAGGCTCTGCGTATGTGGCACACTTTAATTATCACACGCTCCCTTTCTCTACTAAGAAAAACAAAGGGAAAATGTCATGTCCTTTCCTCTTTTTTTCCCACGTTCCCCACTCAAATGAGTTTTTATTATGATAATTTCTCCGGCTTTACAATCTTCACACTCTGTCTTTTAAAAGGCACTTCAATTATTTTATCTGCACGAGGGACTGACAATTATTCTCCTGTGAGTTCAGTTTCTTGGCCACTTTGGTGGCTGAATTTTTATGGCAAAACAATAAACAAAGAAAGTCGTGGGTGAAGAGAATGCGGATGTAGACGGCAAGTAAACACAGCTCTGCTGTGTAATGCATGGTTACATGACAATCGCAATCCTAATTTAATGTGCAGGAACCGTTTGCAGCAAGTCATTTGTAGGTTGACTTTCTAAACAAATGCAAACACTGCAGTGCTTTCAAAACATTTCTGTGTGTTTTAAAGGCTCAACATGTCAGCGTCTGACTCACATTGGCGCAGGTTTAATGATTCTTTTAGTACTTTTAACAAATATACATTTGGAAACATAAAACTAATTAATTTAAATAAAAATGCATTTAAATTAAACCTTTGAAAAGGTATGTTTGCACAGATTTTTTATATGCATCATTAAATGTGACCCTGGACCACAAAACCAGTCATAAGCAGGACGGGTATATTTGCAGCAATAGCCAAAAATACATTGTATGGGTCAAGCTTATCGATTTCTCTCTTATGCCAAAAATCATTAGGATATTAAGTAAAGATGATGTTCCATAAAGATATTTTGTAAATTACCTACCGTAAATAAATCAAAACTTAATTTTTGATTAGTAACATGTACTGCCAAGAATTTCATTTGGACAACTTTAAAGGCGACTTTCTCATTATTTTGATTTTTTTGCACTCTCAGATTCCAGATTTTCAAATAGTTGTATCTCAGCCAAATGTTGTCCTATCCTAACAAACCACACATCAATGGAAAGCTTATTTATTCAGCTTTCAGGCAAAATGTATAATGGCTACCTTTAACTACAATTTGTCATATGAACAACCAATTAGCAACTGTTGGTAAGCTGTTTGATTCACTAATTTGACTCATTTGAGTCATTTGTTCAGGTACTACACTACACTGTTTGTACTTCATGTGCACTAAAAAGATCTAGCTCATATGAATCATTCATTTGGGAATCGTACTACTACTACGTATAACTAAACTATAAGTAGTAGTTATAACTACTACTTATAACTAATTTACTATTTTTTGTTTCCTGTCATTTCGATTTATTTGATGTTTGATTCATCGCCGGTTCCCTCTTATGTCAAACACCGGGGTGCCCTTAAGCATTTATGTGCGTGTGCACTATTCAAAAACAGTGCTTACAGAGGAAGCTTAAAAATATATTAAAATGCATTTATATTTAGATTGAGTAAAAGATATAGATTGTACTGCATGTTAGCTTGCTTATTGTGTCCAAGAGCATAATTTATTGAGTCCATATGTCTTACTAACAAGGAACTATGCTTCTAACCACAGGTCGAGAGCTGTAGTTCCAACCACGTAAGTTTGTGAAACTGTTTGCGAATGTTCATTTGAACTATGGTTTCGGGAAACGCCGAATCGCTGAACTATGTTGGTAACGCCGGAACTTGCAACCATAGTTGGCTAACGGTGCTTTTGGGAAACGCACCCCTGGTTGAGCTGTATGTTTTTGATTTACTTAGAAAAAAAGAACTGGATCATATGAATCACTGGTTCAGGTATCAGACTACATTGGTTGACCTACATGTTTATAATTCACTCAAAAAGAACTAAATCATAAGAGTAACTTGTTTTGTTATTATGCTACACTGATCATCCCTGCTGAAAAAAACAATAGACACCATCACAAAATTTGTGGTTATAATGGGACTTGTATTGGTTTTAATGGAAACTGTAATGGACCTTGTTGGTCTCTACTGGTAATTAGTCGCCTTCTATTAGTGGCTTCTTAAAACCAGTAAATCCTAATGGAATATGTTTTCAAAACACACTACAGAAAAACATTTTTTAATGATTTTAATGGATAAAAGTTGATGGTTAGTAATGGTATTTGTAGTGGAAACCATTAGAATTTTCTGTGATTAGTGCAAGATATTCTGTCAAAGTATTTTATTTTAGTATACTGTTTGTATGTGCGAAAGAATGTCAATGACAGAGCTACTTGGCTTAACCAATGGTGTGAGTGTGGAGCGTGGCTTTCATTTTATCTGACCAATGGTAGCCTGTTTGAACCAATCATTAATATTTTAAGCAACACTCTCATTGACAGAGATTCACCTCTGAATAAGCACAAAATCTAATTACATTATACGACTCATAAGTGGCCATTATCAGGAGCATATCCTTGAGATAAAGAGCGTAAGCTAATATAACGCAGTCCTTATTTTGTGCTTTGTAAATTTACAAACCACACTAATATTTCAGTCAAATGCAATTAAACAGGTTTCACTCACCGATAACTCTGAGTTCAGCATTGGAGTACACTTCTCCATACTTGTTCCCAGCCACGCACTGGTACATTCCAATATCGGCGAGCGCCAGGCGAGTGATGGACAGGGCGCCATTAATGACCTGCACCCTCTCCTGTGGAAAACAGGATATCTCCGTTAAGAGACTTTTACTGAGATTGCTAATCTGCATAAAAGCACAACGTGTCTGGGAAGGTAAATTATGTCTGGAGGTTGATGGAAAAGATCATAAATCTGAGTGTTCATTACTAATGGGAGAAAGTGCGTAGGGAGGCTGCTCAAAAACGACGGCAATAAATCTGTATGTTTATGAGATGGAAATAAAGCCCTGGCTTGTTTACTTCTTAACCAGAGCTCAAGCCTCTGTATTCTGCGGACAAGCCGTTGGGAGGCTGGATGATGTGTGCCATTATAAACAAGCTGGGCTAATATTTTAAAGCTGACAGCTTTATACTATTTCTAATATGTGATGGAATGTACTTTGCATGTCTTCTGATGTTAACCAAAGTTATTTGATAAATATAATGTAAACAACATAAAATGTTCAAAACCCCAAAGACATTTTAAAACACCAGGACACTGCAATCAAAGGTATATATACTCTATTTAAAAATAAATATATAAACCTTCAGCCTCAGTCACCTTGAGAGCATTTAGTTTCCACCTCATGTCTCCATCCAACAGGCATAAACAACATTTTAAAGGCTCATAAAAAGACAGGTTCATATTAAAAATTGGCATGAAAAGTGGCAGAACACTCTCTGCTGTGGTTTAGAGTGTATTCTGTCCTTTTATATTTCACATTTTGCCCTTCGTATGTAAGGTATAGTTCACCCAAGAATGAAAAAATAAAAACCCTGTCATCACAGCTGTGTTGACATTCAGACAAACAGAACAGTTGTGAATGTGGTATTTCTTTTACACAGTGCTTTGCGAAAGTATTCAAACCTATTCATTTTTTTTTTTCACATTTTATGTTGCAGCCTTATGTTAAACTGCTTTACATAACTTTTTCCACCACATCAATCTACACTCCACACACCATAATGACAAAGCAAAAAACTGATTTGTGACAAGTTTGCAAATTCATTCAAATTAAAACAATGAAATAAGTACATTGCATAAGTATTCATACGCAGTACTTAGCTGAAGCACCTTTACAGCCTCAATTCTTTTTGGGTATGATGCAACAAGCTTTGCACATCTGCATTTGGCAGTTATCTGCCATTATGCGCCTCACCTCTTCACCTCTCAAGCTCTGTCAGCTTGGATGGGGGCAGGCACACATTTTCAGGTTTCCCCAGAAATGTTTGACTGGATTCAAGCCCAGCCACTCAAGGACATTCATAGAGTTTTCTATAAGCCACTCTTGCTGTGTGCTTAGGGTCATTGTCCTGTTGGAAGGTGAACCTTCCTTCCAGTCTCACGTTCTGAAGGCTCTGGACTACATTTTCATTAAGGCTATCTCTATATTTTACTGTGTACTCTAATGAGTCCCTCAGTCCCTGTCGATGAAAAACAGCTCCATAGCATAAGGCTGTTACCAGCACACTTTACTTTTGGGACGGTACTCTACAGGAGTGTCTGGTTTTCTCCAAACACGATGCTTGGAATTGAGGTTCATTAGACCAGAGAATCTTGTTTCTCACAATCTGAATGTCCTTTAGGTACGTTGTTGCAAATACCAAGTGGGTTTTCATGTGTCTTCACTGAGAAGAGGATTGAGTTTGGCCACACCTCCATAAAGACCGGTGGAGTGTTGCAGGGATGTTTGTCCCTTTGTAAGTTTCTCCTATCTGCATATATGATCATGGAGCTCAGCTAGAGTGACCATCAGCTTCTTGGTCACCAGTCTAAATCTAGACCCTTCTCCATGAATTGCTCAGTTTGGCCAGGAGGCCAATTCTAGGAAGAGTCCTTGTTGTTCCAAGCTTCTTTCATTATGGATAATGGAAGCTACATGCTTCTGTGAACCTTCAATACAGCAGATTTTTTTCTAAACACTTTCCCAGATCTGTGCCTTGATGCAATCCTGTCTCCAAGCTCTACAGGCAGTTTTTTTAACCTCAAGGCTTGGTTTTCGCTCTGATATGCATTTTCAGCTGTTAGCTGTTATTGAAAAGTGTGTGCCTTTCCAAATCATACCCATTCAAATGAATTAGCCACAGGTTAACTCCACTCAAAGTGTAGTAACATCTACAAGCGATATAAATGCTCCTGAGCTAAATTTCAAGTGTCCCAAAAAAGGGTATGAATACTTATGCAATGGAATAATTTCCATTTTTATTTCTAATAAATTTGCAAAGTTGTTACAAATGTTTTTTACTTTGTCATTATGGTGTAGACTGATGTGGAAAAAAGTTATTTAAAGCAGGTTGCAACATAACACGTGAAAAAAATGAAGGGGTTTGAATACTTTCACAAGGCACTGTATAATAGTTCAGCAAACAAGTTAATATTGAGTAACTTGCAGGTTGCACACAATATTGTCAATGACAACTCCAAACAAAGCCAAAATGAAATCCACTGTTGGTCATCTCCAAACAAAAAGCAGTAGTGGCGTTCCTAAATGAATCAATGTTTTTGAATGAATCAGTTAAGTAAAAGATTCAATGACTCATTCCTCAGTCATGTGTTTTGTTTCTGACAGAATCGTTTTTTTGAACGAATCGCTGAGTTAAAGAAATTAGACTCATAAAGGCAGTCAAATGTTTAGTTCCTAAATGAATCAGGTTTTTGAATAAATGTTAATGATGGAGGAAATATGCATCTTTTTTTTTTTTTAACTCAGAAGTTAAATAATACCTAAACCAATATTTGCAAAATGTGTTCATATATGTAAATGTTTCACCAAATTTTTACATTTAACTTTTTATTTATTTTTCTGTTTTCATTTTCCCCTCCCTGTGTATCCTAATGTACCTTCTGGCACATTACCACTAAATAAAACCCATAATGAAACCCAAATGTCAATAATTCATTGGAATGGCATGGGGATGAGTAGATAATGTCACAACTTTAAGTTTTAAGTGAGCTCACATTTTAAGCATACATTTTTAAATATCCTTTAATGTCAATAAAGTGTTACAGCATATAAAACAGCAGTCGGTCCTCAGAATAATCTGAGCTTGAATGAGATTTGTGCCGGTGTACTCTGACATGGAAAGGAGAAGAAGGGACAAATCCACAATATGGGACAAATAAGCCTCCACAGAAAATCACATGGCGGCATATAGTAGTCTGGAGTGAGGCGATGCTTTACTCTACTACTGTACTAATTAACCGTGACGTTCCTCTTAAATCAGCAGTTTTGCACGTGACGGGACCTGCGGGAGGGGAGCATCTGCATGCCTGCACTGAAATGCAATGATTGGCAAAGTCACTTCTCGAAATCCGTCGGGTCAGGACATAAACCGCAATGCATGACTACAGTTGCGTCAAATCTCATCCTGATATGAAGTGCGTGCGCAGGCTGCAGGACATTTTCATTTCCTAAGTCTTGATTTAAATCTATGCCTTGAAGAGACGATAATGTCTCCTTTCATTCAAAACACTAAATGTTAGGCCTCATTACCAGTTTGTAGCTGTTGTAAACACTTCGTTTTATATTATGTGGTAGATTTTAAATCAAACTGCTACAAAAATAAGCCATGTTCTGCGTAAGCAGTATGAGCCGGTATCAAAAAAGCACAATGATACGGGTGAACAAGATCATTGACACGTTTATTACTAGATTAGGCAAGACACGGTTATGTGCCTTACATCATATTCCTTTCTCTCAGCGTCTGGAGCGTCCAAGTGATTTACAAAGAAGAGGTTTTTAGCTGGTCACCTTAGCAATGCTGCACTGCAATAAGGCAGAAAGAACACAAAAGGTCCCCATTGATTAAGCGCAGTGAAAATAACAAATGGTATAAGTCAACAACCCATGCTTCTGCTACATCAATGACCTTTAGTTATACAATTGATTAAAGCTCTGATGTTGATGGTGACATTTGGAGATTGTAATAATTCTGCACTGATTAATTCATTTAACCGGGATACATTGAAAATCAACATTTCGGAATCAAAATGTAAGCTAGGGCTATGATTCAATCAAGAGATTGTTGTGCCCTTGAGACATTAGTCTGTCATACTACAAACCGGGTGGAGAGAGGTGTGCTTCCAGAAAGACGCAAGGTCTTTCAAATCATAAATGCCAAATGAAGAGATTTTATTGCATTTAAAATTCAAGTGTACCTTTTGGCAATTACCTTGGCACACAAAAACATACCTGTAAAACATTGATCATTATGCAAATTCGCTATTTCAAATACAAATTCACACAACAAACGTGGAGCCTGACCAGCAAAATCTGCATTAGCAATTATTTCCTGAGGTCCAACGCATGTAAATGAACTTTTTTTGATTGCGTATTCTGTTGGAAGCGTTCTCTAATAAAGTGCAAAACAATAAAACGGACAGACTGCTAATTATGCAGCGCTGATAGATATTCTAATCTGGTGGTGTGAAAGATGAAAACGAGTGAGTGACAGATGAAGAAAGACAAGTGGCCATTTCTCTCGACACATAAGCAGTCTCTAAATGGATCAATATCTTTTGTTTTGTTTGCACCCACATTGCACAGCAAGGCTAATTTACATGAAGTTTACTGATTTGTTTATTCACCACACCATAGAAGAGCTACTAGTCTCTAAAAATAACTTCGAGTTTGGAATTCTGGGTGAAATGCTCTCAGTGGAGACAGGCTGTATATTACATTGAGTGTCGAGACGTATAAATGTTTATCACCTCCTTTTACCATAGTTTAAATGGATTTCAGAGAAAGACAAAACAATAAGAGCTTGTCTAGTACACAGTAAAGGTTTATAAGCCTCCTCCTAATGGCCTTCAAGGAAACAGGTTTAAATTCTCCTGCTTCAGACTGGAGATTTAATGGGAGATAGTCTTGCAAGAGACTCTCTTGCATCATGTGTCCATCGCTATGAATGACAACATTCAAGCCTTAATGTTCATTAAATGTGCTTTACTTTATTTAAGGACTTTTTAAATGTCTTGTGTTGTTTGCTAATATTTGTAGGTTGTAAACCAGTAATTATGTTTATGTAATGATGAGCAGTAATGATGATTAGAAGAGCTATAATTAGCAGGCTCCTCTCTGCACCTTTTTTAAAGCCGACATGAAACCAAAACTGTCCTGTTTATTCGTCTTATTATACATAATTCATACTAGCAAGAAAAATGGTTGTCTTTCATCAAAATGTCATGACTTGCTCCGCTTTTCATATGACCCCACAAAAACTTCTGCTGTCAGTGTTTCGAAAGAGGTTTAGCCTCCAAAACTCAACTGTAAAATCCCGAAGTGCCCACTTCTCATAATCCAATAAATTCCTAATGGATAAAAATCAAGCCCCTACACTTTTCTCCACATTAAACTTCCTGAGAAGTCACACAATGGAAATAAAATGGGTGCAAAAGTCTTTTCACATCACCTTCAACCATCTATAGAATAACTCTGACAAACTCACAAAAAAAGAAAGAGGTATGAAATGAAAATGTGTTGGTTCAATCTTTAAAATGTGTTGTTAGAGAGTATTGCTAGTGCTTTCTGCTAGCTATTGCCATCTTGAGTTTATTGCATTTTTGGGCAGCTATTCTCTCTCATTGTCAGAACAAGTGGTGGATATTTGAAAGCTTTTATGTTCTCAATTTTGTCCATTCCTATTGTTACGATAATTCTGGTGTGGCCTATATAGAAGGTCCGCAGAATGACATATCAGGTTCTCCAGTGGATTCACTCTGATTTAGATGGTTATAGAGAAGCCATTAAGGAATACACTCTAAAGCATTGGTCTCACTAGGTTAATAAAGATGGCTGGTACATCTATGGATGACTGCTACCAAGTCACTCATATAACCTAAACACAAGACAATAAACAACAAGTTTCTTAAAGGGGTCATCGGATTCAAACCTTACTTTTTCATGTTGTTTGAACATTAATGTGTGTTGGCAGTGTGTGTACAAATCTATCCTATAACGATAAAAATCCATGCAGTGGTTTTTAATTAATCTGTAAAAATAATATCCCCTTTTTCAAATCGAGCCATTCTCAGATGCCTGTCGGTGTGCCGTCACAACGACAGAGGCCGCTCCCACGATAGTTCATTGACATGAGCGTTTTACCTCAGACCAGCTGTCACAGTCCAGTAACTTTCCTTGTTTCAATGCCAAAGCAGGGATGTAAGTTAGACAAGAATATCTCTGAATGAGCGATTGAGGTGTTGTGTTGCTGGATGTAATAATGAACATAGTGGTCATCACTTACTCCCGACACCTGAGCCACTGAAGATGCAGCGGATTACATTTGTTTTGGAATGTGCCTCCCGATCTACATATATCCGTCTATGTTCACACAAATCCTTCGTGATCCAGCTTCACTTACAGCAGAAGTGTGTATAAGCAGTTTTTCTTTCCTTATAACGTGGTAGTTAGGAAGTTTAGCGGCTAAACGCGGCTAAAGTAAACAAGCTCGTCATTCCACAGAGAGTAGAGAGGGGCGTGGCGAGCAGAGCTCATTTGCATTTAAAGGAACAACCCCTTAGAATGAGATGATTTTTGCAGAGCTCATTTTGACAAGGTAAAAAGGGTGTTGTTTTACAAAACCACTGAGAATTTTTAATCAAAGTATATTAGAGACTTTTCATTAAGACCCTAAAGAATCATATCAACTTGCAAAATGGGCATCCAATGACCCCTTTAACTTTCTTTGTATTGTGCATTCCTTTGAATACACTTGATGTAATCTGTATTTTTGTGATAATTTACTCACAAATGCAAATTTACTATTTACTCATGTCATTGCAAACCTCATGATTTGCCTTTTCTGTAGAACAAAAAAGGCATACAATGAAGGTCAGTGGGGTCCAAAGCAAAATGTATGGACAAAGATCATTTTAAGATCTTCTATTGTGTGTTCCACAGAAGAAAGTAAGTCAAATGATGACTGAATTTTCATTTTTGGGTGAACTGTAGTTTTTAATACAACTTGTATTATGTCATTGTCAGTATCTTTACTAAAAGTCTGTTAACTGTCCTTAAAGGAGAAGTTCACTTCCAGAAATATTACTGATAATTTAGCCACCCCTATGTCATCCAAGATGTTCATGTCTTTCTTTCATGTTCTTTCAGTTGTGGAGAAATTAAATTTTTTGAGTAAAACATTCCAGAAATTTTCTCCATGTAATGGACTTCAATGGGGATAAATGAGCTGGAGGCCCAAACTGCAGCTTCATTGCAGCTTCAAAGGGCTCTAAACGATCCCAGCTGAGGAATAAGGGTCTTATCTAGAAAAACGATTTATCATTTTCTTAAAAAAATCTAAATTTATATACTTTTTAACCACAAATGCTCATCTTGCACTAGCTTTGCGATGTCTTCAAGCATTGCATAATGACGTTGTTCTGTGTACTTCGGTTTAAAAAGGTAGGGTAGGATAAAAAACTTCAAAATCGCCTGACATCAACCTTTTTTGGTAAAGGGCGTTTGACTTTCTTTGCATGTTAGCTTTGTAAACAATGTGTCCGTACTTCCGCCTATGTAGTGCGTGAGGTTGAGCTAGAGCAAGATGAGCATTTGTGGTTAAAAAGTTTATACATTTGTATTTTACTTAGAAAATGACCAATCGTTTCACTAGATAAGACCATTATTCCTTGGCTGTGATTGTGTAGAGCCCTTTGAGGCTGCACTCAAACTGCAATTTGGACCTTCAACCCGCTGGCCACCATTGAAGCCCAATAGATGGAGAAAATTTCTGGAATGTTTTACTCAAAAAATTTAACTTCTCCACAACTGAAGAAAGAAAGACATGAACATCTTGGATGACATAGGGGTGAGTAAATTATCAGGAAATTTTCATTTTGGAAGTGAACTTCTCCTTTAAACTTCAGAGGTGAACTGACCTCAGTAGGCTCCAGGTTATCTCCATTCTTCATCCATCTGTAAGAGGGCTTGGGTTTCCCTGTGGCCTTGCATTCCCACACCAGAGAGTCATCGATGGCCTTCTGCACATCCTGGGGCTTCTCAATTAGCTGGGGGGAGGCTGAAACAACCAACAGCAGAGGTAATGACTACACAGAATTACTTTAACCTTGATTATTAGCCGTTATGTGTCCTTCAAAGTGGACTTACATTATTAGAGCCATGAACTGAGGGAAATGGTGTGATGTAATCACAATAATGGCACATACGAAAGCAACAGCAGTAGAAGCAGTCAGGTCCAAATGATTCACACTTCCACTTAGATGGGCATAGAAAGGATATCTCATCTAATGTATTAGCATTGTCTAAAAGCTAGTGCCATAAACTACCTAAACCAATACCGTTAGGGTAAATTATAGCTTAATTATAAACAAACTGTATTGATCTTTATCTTTTAAATGCATGTAACTCAAACCTAGTAAATAATTGACTAAGGGCACATTTAGAGAATCATTTATGAGTATTTTCCCTAAAAGGACAATAAAAGACAAATAAAAATGGGTAGAATATATACAAACAAATGGTTAAAAATAAACAAAAGTTCACTGAGCTAAGTGTAAAGTTTTACTGGAAATGGGAAGTAGTGGTGTTCGAATCAAACAGTTGAGGTCAAAAGTTTACATACACCTTGCAGAAGCTGCAAAATGTGAATTATTTTACCAAAATAAGAGTGATCATACAAAATGCATGTTAGTTTTTATTTAGTACTGACCTGAATAAGATATTTCACATAAAAGATGATCACATATAGTCCACAAGAGAAAATAGTAGTTATATTTATAAATATTACCCCGTTCAAAAGTTTACATATGCTTGATTCTTAATACTGTGTTGTTAACTAGATGATCTACAGCTGTGTTTTTTTGTTTAGTGATAGTTGTTCATGAGTCCCTTGTTTGTCCTGAGCAGTTAAACTGCCCGCTGTTCTTCAGAAAAATCCTTCAGGTCCCACAAATTATTTGTTTTTCAGCATTTTTGTGTATTTGAACCCTTTCCAACAATGACTGTATGATTTTGATCCATCTTTTCACACTGAGGACAACTGAGGGACTCATATGCAACTATTACAGAAGGTTCAAATGCTCAAATGATGCTCCAGAAGGAAACACAATGCATTAAGAGCCGGGGGGTTAAAACTTTTTGAATTTAAATATATCAGCGTAAATTTAACTTATTTTGTCTTCTGGAAAACATGCAAGTATCTTTTGTAGCTTCTGAAGGGCAGTAATAAATAAAAAAAATATGATATTTAGGCAAAAGAAGAAAAATGTACACATCTTCATTTTGTTCAAAAGTTTTCACCCCCCGGCTCTTAATGCATTGAGATTAAAAAGTATTTAAATTGTATTTTTTTTAATGAAAATAACCAATCGAAAATAACCCTTCTTCCTCGGCTGGGATCGTTTACAACCGCATTTGGGATCGTTTAAAGCCGCATTTAAACTGCATTTTGGAAGTTCAAACTCGGGGCACCATAGCAGTCCATTATATGGAGAAAAATGCTGAAATGCTTTCCTCAAAAAACAATTTCTTTATGACTGAAGAAAAAAAGACATGAACATCTTGGTTGACAAGGGGGTCTATGTGGACTATGTGTAAACGTCATTTATGCAAAATATCTTATTCAGGTCAGTACGAAATAAAAACTAACATGCATTTTGTACGATCCCTCTTAGTTTGGTAAAATAATTCATATTTAGCAGATTCTGTAAGGTTTATGTAAACTTTTGACCTCAACTGTATGTGAATTGTTCTTTTGAAGAACAGTCAAATCTAGTCAATGAATCAAAGCAGTCTAAATGATTAATTCATGAGCTGGGTAGATGCGGTTCTCAAGTCACTCAACAGGATCATTACCGTTGCATACAATTTAGTTTCTTTATTGCTTCTAAAACCATTGCATGACTTTAGAAGATTTGAAATAGATTTTAAGCAGCCTCCACTGACACTTTAACATTTGGTCCCACCAAATCATGAACATTTCGTTACTACAGAGCTTGAAAAGCCTCAAACCTTTAAGCACTAATTCCACTGAAAAGAATGACAACAATTCTTCAACATGTTTGACGCAACGATAGCAAATGAAGACAACCGTATTTTTAGGGTGAACTGTACCTTTAATTATATTCCTGTTGCTGCAAACCAGTCACATTTAAGTCCCAAACTGTCAACCATCTACTGCTGAAGACCGAAGTGCTGCTTGGATCCTTTAGTCATTGCCACTCAGTCTATCTCGCGCTCACTGGGAGAGTATTGACTTTTAAACCCCACTGTTTAAATGAGAGTAAGCAGTCAGGGCCTGACTTAGCCTTGCCCACAGGGCACACAATCACTCTCAACATTTTACGCCCACAAGTCAAACTTGGGAGGAATGAGAGGTAGAGAGGTCAAAATGAGCTCTCAGCATCCTTAATACCAACTCAACGCTTATTCAGTGGCATACTGTGATTATGATAGATAGATTCTCTGCAGAAGAACATCTGTTTTTCTGACTAGGGAAACTCTGAATGTAAAAACCATTTAGTGAAACTTACTGCAAGTGACCTTAAATGCAACCCTACCATCCAAATACCACATTCAAACCATTTATAATGTCTCTTCAAAGTGCTGACATCATAAAAAAAATCAAAATTTTGTCATTTTTGGGCTTTGCACAAGAACATATCTTTATATAGAGGTAAACAATCTTTATAGCCGAGCAAAGAATAGGACTAATGAAGGCAACAAAAAAGGGCGACTGCTAATCAAGCGAACGCAAGCAGAAAGAATGAAAGGCTCTGAGTGTCTCCTCCTGCTTTGCTGCTGCCAGTGGAAGTGATAAACATGAGATACACTTATTGATCGCCTCATTCCCCCGCTTTGCTGACGAATGTCTCGTAGGCCTAATTCCATGGGACTTCAAAATAAGATTACAGATTTTTATCACCTGGCTGGCAAAGGGAGAAACGTTGGGGAAGAGAATCAGACACAGAGACAGAAATAGAGAGGAAGGGAGAGAGAGATCTGAGTGGTAAGTCAAGAGGTCTGTCCGTAGGCTAATCCTGCCATTGAAGAATTCCAGAGCAGCGAACAGGATAAACGTCAACCCGTCGTTGCTTTTTTTACATCCCTGCTGTGGCTTTGAGGTGTGCTGTAAATAATTATGAATAGCTTAAAGTATCGCTGGCAGATGAATGCGGCCGACCTGAGCTCATTTTTAGGAAAGTCAGTTCACTCATGGCCATTTTAGCTTGATGTCGTTAATAGGTTTTAGATTTTTAGCATAGATTTTTAATGTGATTTTTTCTTTTTTCCGGTCACCAAGCCTGCATTTATTTGATCCAAAATACAGTAAAAACAGTAATATTGTGAAATATTTTTACTATTTAAAATAACTGCTTTCTATTTGAATATATTTTAAAATGACCAAATTACTCCAGCTCTCAGCATCATTACTCCAGTCTTTAGTGTCACAGAATCCTTCAGAAATCATTCTAACATGCTGATTTGCTGTTCAAGAATTTTTTTTTTTTTTAGCAATATTTAAAACAGTTGAGTACATTTTTTTCAGGATTCTTTAACGGATAGAAACACCCAACGATCAGCATTTACCTGAAAAAAGTAACATTGTTATACTTTTGTAACATTATTCCATTCAAACACTATATGATTCAAAAGCTTGGAAACAGTATTTTTATTTATTTTGTTTTTATATTATAGAAATTAATTATTTTATTTAGCAAGGATGCTTTAAATGGATCAAAAGTGATGATAAAGACATTTATAATGTTACAAAAGATTTCTATTTCAGGTAAATGCTGTTATCAACTTTCTATTCATCAAAGAAAGCCTGAATAAAATTCTACTCAGCTGTTTTCAACATAATAATAATAAATGTTTTTAAGCAGCAAATCAGAATATTATAACAATTTCTGAAGGATCATGTGACTGGAGTAATGATGCTGAAAAATCAGCTTTGAAATCACAGGAATAAATTATATTTTAAAATTTATTTGAATAGAAAACAGTTATTTTAAATAGTAAAAATATTTCCAAATTTTACTGTTTTTGCTGTACGTGAATCAAATAAATGCCGGCTTGTTGAGCAGAAGAGACTTCTTTAAAAACATTAAAAATCTTACTGTTCAAAAACTTTTGACTGGTACTGTATGTCAAACCATCTAATTTCTTTGGCTCATATCACACTCAAACCTGAATTGGCAGTATTACATTTTACAAATTTTACACTTCAATTCAAGTTTTTTTTTTTTTTTGCCATGTCATATTCATGAATTTTAGCCAAGTTACTTAAATTACATTTAGTTGACAAGAAACTGGAAAATAAAACTATTTACCATTAAAAAGTTTGGATTCTTTAATATTTTGATATGTTTTTGAATAAAGTCTCTTATGCTCACAAAGGCTGTATTTATTTGATCATAAATACAGTAAAAACTAATTTTGTGAAACATTATTACAATTTCAAATAAATGTTTTCTATTTTAATATATTATAAAAGTCACATGATCCTCCAGAAATCATTCTAATATGCCATATTGGTGTTGAAGTAACATTTCTTATAATTATCAATGCTAAAATGTTTGTGCTGTTTAACATTTATTATAAGTTTTATTATGAAGTTCAAAAGAACAGCATTTATTTAAAATATTTTTTTCAACAAACTTGAAGTCTTTACTGTCACTTTTGAACAGTTTTACGCATCCTTGCTGAATAAAAGTATTAATATCTTTAAAAACAATCTTACTGACCCCAAACAAATGTTCATTTTAAAATGTATCAATATGAACAAAAACTCCAGAATTTTTTTTGTGCATTTTTAACATTTTACGGTGTAGTTTTCATCAAAGCTTAATTAAAATCCTTTATTTACTGCATTAAAATACTCTATTACTCTTCTATTATGCACATTTTGTCTCTGTTATGATCTGAAAGCTGAATAAATAAGCTTTCCACTGATGTGTGGTTTGTTAGGATAGGACAATATTTGGGTGAGATACAAATATTTGTATATCTGAGGGTGCAAAAAAATCTAAATATTGAGAAAATCACCTTTAAAGTTGTCCAAATGAAGTTCTTAGCAATGCATATGACTAATCAAAAATTAAGTTTTGACATATTGGCGGTAGGAAATTTGCAGAATATCTCCATGGAACATGATCTTGATCACGATTTTTGCCATAAAAAAAATAAAAAATAAAAAAAATCAATAATTTTGACCCAAACAGTGTATTTCTGGCCTTTGCTACAAATATACTCGTGCTTAAGACTGGTTTTGTGGCCCAGGGTCACATTTCTCTGCAAAAACCTTCCTCTTCTTCAATAACCACGGGCAATCCAGTTTAACCAGGCGCTAAAGGTCTGTCTTCATCTCCTTATACTGCGGTTGACTTATAGACAGGAGGAGAGGTGAGACGGGGGTGGAAACGATTGAAGAACAGCAGAAGCGAAGCGAAAACCGAGGCGAATTATCATAAATATCAAGTCTCTCCAAAACAGAATGGGGCATGAGAGCTGAGGAGCGAAAGCATTAGTGAAACAACCACGCCTACGACGAATCGCCTCCTCGGCTGGATTACATTAGCTTTTACAATACGCCCGAGCTATTTATCTAATTAATACATTTATAAATCACCGCTACGTTGCGCATCTGGGAAGCCCATTAGGAGAACTTCCCTTTCTAGGAACCTGTCCCCCCATATTCCACATTGTTTGGAATATAAACAATGAGACAACAGGGATAATAAAACATTCAGTGAGCTCCTTGCAGACTATTCCTGTAAATGGGCCACTGGGCATGCGGGTACAGCATTAGAGCCAGTGCAAGATCCCATAAGGGGAGGATAAATCCCACTGCTCTCTAGCCTACAGGTACTTACTTAATAGGTAGCTGTCTTGTATGAACAATGCCGCGGAGCCAACACGGCGGTGAAGGGAAAAGGTTATGAACCCTTCATTTTAAAGTCCATATTTAATATGCTTCTCTTCATAAGCCTCTGAGTCACTATACACTAGCTAGAAACCCAGGCCTTGTCATTGGGGTCTCATTTTTACAATTCATGCCACTTTGGACTGGTAAACAAATGTAGGCTGAAGGTGCACATGCAATTAATAGAATGCAAAGGGATTTCCAAGGAAGACTTAAATAATTAACTAACAATTAGCTGTGGCAGTTAAATATATTACATAATAGGGTTCCATCAGGACAGAATAACGATTAATACTATATACATTGCCTTTTGTGGTCAGTAATTTTTTTTAAAAGAAAATGCATCCTTCAAGGATGCATTAACTTGCAATAAATCAAAGGAATAAAACACCCCAAAATTAAAACTCTGTCATTAATTACTCACCCTCATGTCATTCCAAACCCATAAGACCTTCATTTATCTTCGAAACACAAATTATATTTTTGATGACATCCGAAAGCTTTCTGACCCTCCATAGACAGCAAAATAGGGTCAGAAAGCTTTCAGATTTCATCAAAAATATCTTAATTTGTGTTCCGAAGATGAACGAAGGTTTACGGGTTTGGAACGACATGAGGGTGAGTAATTAATAGAATTTTCATTTTTGGGTGAACTGTCCCTTTAAAGGAGCAGTCCACTTCCAGAACAAAAATTTACAGATAATATACTCACCCCCGTGTCATCTAAGATGTTCATGTCTTTCTTTCTTCAGTCGAAAAGAAATTATGTTTTTTGCAGAAACATTTCTGCATTTTTCTCCATATAATGGACTGATATGGTGCCCCGATTTTGAACTTCCAAAATGCAGTTTAAATGCGGCTTCAAACGATCCCAAATGCGGTTGTAAACGATCCCAGCCGAGGAAGAAGGGTCTTATTTAGCGAAACGATCGGCTCTTTTCATTAAAAAAATACAATTTAAATAGTTTTTAATCTCAAACACTCGTCTTGTCTTGCTCTGCCTGTCTTTTAGACAGTTAGGGTATGTCGAAAAACTCCAATCATATTTTCTACCTCAACTTTAAAAATCACTTCAAAATCATCCTACATTGCTGCAGAAGTACTGACCCAGTCTTTGCAAATTGAACATGCAAAGAAGATCAAACACCCTTAACAAAAAAGGTAAAACAGCGATGTAGTAACAGATCGTTTCGCTAGATAAGACCCTTCTTCCTCGGCTGGGATAGTTTGAAGCAATTTTTAAACTGCATTTTAGAAGTTCAGACTTGGGGCACCATTGAATTCCACTATATGGAGAAAAATGCAGAAATGTTTTCCTCAAAAAACATAATTTCTTTACGACTGAAGAAAGAAAGATATGAACATCTTGGATGACAAGGGGGTGAGTAAATTATCTGTAAATTGTTGTTCTGGAAGTGAACTACTCCTTTAAGTTACAGTAAGGATGTATACAATGTTGCCGATATTTTAAACTTTCTGTTCATCAAATATCCTAAAAAAATCAGTCTCCACAACAATATTAAGAGGCACAACCATTTTCAACCAAGATAACATTAAGAAATGTTACTTGAGCACCCAATCATAAAATGTTAGAATGATTTCTGAAAGGATCATGTAACAAATGAAGACTGAAATAATGACTGCTAAAAATTAAAATTTTTAGCTTTGCCATCACAGGAATAAATTACATTTTAAACTATATTAAAGTAGAAAACATTTATTTTAAATTGTAATAATATTTGTAATACTATTTCTATTGTATTTTTAATCACATAAATGCAGCCTTAGTAAGTATAAGAGACTTTCTTCAAAAACATTAAAAAACCTTACTGACACCAAACTTTTAAATAGCTGTGTATAATATTTGTGCCATTACGGTAATGAGAACTGGTAGAATTTTGAACTGTGGTATATAATAATAACAAAAAAGTAAAACTACATTAATATATAAAAATTCTTATGGCATATTTTCAATTCTATTCACTAAAAAAAACAGATGAATGGTATTTCATTTGTATTTTTAAACTTATGTTTTCTAAGATTTTTAAACAAATTGTTGAACCAAAGATGTGAAAAGGATAATTTAGAATTAAATTCTAAAAAAAGAATTGATATTGCTAACTGTAACATCACTGTTTTTAAAAACCATTTTAAATGTATTTTGAATGTCTATGGCATGTTTGCTCCATTTCATCATAATAATAAATTTTCCTTAATAAGCCACACAATTTCAAGTATTATTCAGATAATGTACACAGCCCCTTGTCATCCAAGATGTTCATGTCTTTCATTTTTCAGTCCTCAAGAAATTATGCTTTCTTCAGGATTTTTCTCCATGTAATGGACTTCTATGGTGCCAAAATGCAGTTTAAATGCAGCTTCAAAGGGCTCTAAATGATCCCAGCTGAGGAATAAGAGTGTTATCTAGTGAAACGTTTATCTTCTAAAAAAAATTACAATTTATATACTTTTTAACCTCAAACGCTCATCTTGTCTAGCTCTGTGTGAACTGTTTTTTTCCGGTCATGACAGTTGGGGTATGTCTGAAAACTCCCGTCTCAATTTCTCTTCCAACTTCAAAATCACCCTACATCGCTGTTTTTACCTTTTTTTGTAAAGATCTTTGTGTTTGATCTTTGCATGTTCACTTTGTCAACTCTGGGTTGGTATTTCTGCAGCGATAGAGGACGGTTTGGAGAAAATGAGATGGTAGACGTACCCTAACTCTCATGACCGGAAATAAACAGTTTACACAGAGCTAGACGAGACAAGCGTTTTTCCTCGGCTGGGATCGTTTAGAGCCCTTTGAAGCTGCATTTAAACTACATTTTGGAAGTTCAAATTTGGGGGCACCATAGAAGTCCACTATATGGAGAAAAATCCTGAAATGTTTTCCTCAAAAAACAGAATTCTTTTACGACTGAAGAAAGAAAGACATGAACATCTTGGATGACAAGGGAGTGAGTACATTATCTGTATCTTCAATTGTGTCCAGAGTCTCTAAAATATGTTTTGATAAACACAAAAAAATCAGATGTCACCACTGATCCAGATGCTGCTCTGCTGAGTGTTTTCGAGACATATGTGCCCCTCATCTAAGTATAGTAAATTTAACAGCTTTGATCTGGAGTCAAATTGGATCCCAATCACAGTGCCATCTGGTAGAACGGAGCACACACACTCACAAACAGAAGGTCAGGCTCAAGGTCACCCTCTCATCTTTTTAATCTGGATAAAAATATTAGAGCCATCACGACCGGGAGGTTTTAATCATTTTGATGCACTGTTAAAGCACAACATCCGGCCATAAGTTGATTTTCTGCTGGTCAGGGTTGAAGACTGGAAAGTCCTGCATCATGTCCTTCACTTCAATGAACATGACATGTGGCTTTCTCTGTTCAAATATTCATGCAACTCAAGACAACTTACCAAAGAAAGACAGCTTTCCCTGCACAGAGTTTCTTCCTTTCGTGTTCTCCGCCACACATTCGTACGTGCCCGCGTCTTCTTGCTGGAAGTAAGGGATTTCCATCACGCCGCTGGTTTTCCTTACATCAACTTTACGGGCGAACGGGACTCCGTCCACCCGATGCCAGCTTATGGACGGTACCGGACTAAGTTGCAGGGAGAAAACACAAACACAAAAAGAAATTCAAAGACTGATTACATCCTCTTTTTATTGAGGACATCTTTGTAATACTTACTTCCCCAGTGCAAAACACTCCAGTCGCACGGTTGAACCTTTGGCCACTTGAACGATCTCCGGAAACTGCACTTCAATCTTTGGCTCATATTCTCCCATAACACCTATAAAAGAAGAAACACTCAATCGCCTGTCACAAGCAAAATCGCAATTATCTCCAACAAAAGGTATCAATTACTCCATCTGAAATTGCTATTTCAAAAGCGGCCAATCTTTTATTTTCCCTTTCATTATTATTGCATGATTCATTTTGTAGCTTCTGAAAGGCTTTTGGGATAGCAGGGAGCCCTGATATCTCCCCTCTGTGTTTTTGTGAGGTGTGCTATCGGACTAGCGACTAAGCTGTCTGAGGGACTCAAAGAGATGCTTATCTCTAATGTCTAACGCTGGCCGTTTATGTCAGTGCTGCCAAATGGGAAGGGTTGAAGAGAGGCAATCATCTCCTTCTGTAGCATCCCAGGTAGAGAGACATGTACAATGGGGTTTGAAATTGTGCCTGGGGATCACACTGTGACAGTAGCCATTGAGGGGCTCATGTTGGTCATACAGCATCGATACAAACATCAGCTTTTTAGACAACAGGTTTTACACCATAATTCAGACGAGGCATTGCCTGGATCTCAGCTAGCTGGACCTCAAAAATAAATATAAAACTGTATTTCCTTTTGAGGTACAAATGGTGCTTTGAATGGTGGTATATATACATGCACTACAAAGTTTGGGGTTGGTAATATTTTAAAATAGTTTTTAAAAGATGAATATGGTAAAAACGGGAAAATAAAAATTCCATTTCAATATCTTTTTCTTGAATGCTCAAGGACATTTCTTACTACTGTTGAAAACAGCTTTGTAATTGTCACTTTTGACTGATTAAATGTGTCATCTTTATAAAAGTATTAGTGCTGTCAAATGATTAATCGTAATTAATCACTTTCAAAATAAAAGTTTTTGTTTACATATCATATGTTTGCACCGTGTATATTTATTCTCTGCACACACATGAATGGATATATTTCAAAAATATGTTATGTTTATACATTAAATATATTTATATATAATATTATTTTAGATGCGATTAATCGCGATTAATCGTTTGACAGCACTAACAACTATTAATTTCTTTATTTAAAATCTTGCTGACCCGTATGAAAGCCCATTTCCGCCAATGAATAAAGAATAAAAAAAGGTAATTGCGACTTTTTATCGCAATTTTGAGAAAAAAAAGTCTGAATTATGAGATAAACTTGCAATTGTCACTTTTTTCTCGCATTTGCAAGTTTATATCTTTTTCAGTTAAATATAACCTTGCAATTGTGTGTTATAAAGTCACAATTGTAAGTTTAAATCTCACTATTCTGAATTTTTTCTCACAATTGCAAGTTTATATCATGCAGTTCTGAGAAAAAAAGTCAGAACTGTGAGTTTATATTTCACAATTCTGACTTTTTAAATTGCAAATGCGAGTTTATATCATACAATTCTAAGAAAAAAATCTGAATTGTAAGATAAAAAGTCGCAATTACCTATTTTGTTTTTTATTCAGTGCCGGAAATGGGCTTCCAAAGACTTTTGAATGGTAATATATGTTACTGCGTCTGAAGCTTCAAAATGCTTGTAAAATGGCATAAATATAATTAAGAGCAGTTTTGACTACTCAAAAACCTGAAAAAATTAAACTTTTACTAATATATTTATCACATATCCTGGAGAAGAAAAATGGAAAGATGTACAAAGACTAATGTATTTCTTAAATTTGTCATATTAGTTTTTTTAATGACACCAATTAAATCTACTTTCAGATAATCATCTAAAAATTATTATAAACTCCAGAAGTCAAGATGGAGACAAGGCAAATATAATGAAATATTATTAGGATTATTAATGAAAGACAATTACTTAAAGCTATTATAATTTAACATTTAAAACTAGAATGGTTGTTTAATTACACTTACACAGGACAAAAATGTTCCTCTAATCAACCACAGAAAACACCAAGTGATTTGAAAGAAGTCTATTTTAGGCTATCAGTCAGAAAAATTAGATTGCGTTTGTCTGTTACAATATTTGACAATTTATTTTTATCACCCTTGAACATGAGTGTGATCAAATTGTAAATCCACAGAGAAGCAACAATTAGATCAGCCTAAGACAAATGACCTTTCAGTTTGAGGGGCTTTGATAATGCCAGCCTAGAGGCACCGAAACATACTGCCACAGCATCTTAAAATTTGCAGAGAAACAGCTTATTAACCTTTGAATAAAATTTGTATTCTATATATATTTTAGTTACATAATTCTATAATGCATATAGGACTGAATGCATGGCATCTATTGAGACATCAACAAGCATCCTCACCGTCATTGCGCAGTATCAGAGGAGTAGGCGGGCCTTGGACGCGTGTCTTGGTGACAGTGTTGGTCACAACACAGGTGTAGTTGCCCACATCAGATGGCTCAACTTTAGCGATGTATAGATTCCCTGTCTCCTGGGACACGAATCGACGAGAATCTTGCTTGACGAATGACGGGTACTCATTAAAAATCCAGGAGAACGTCAAAGCTGTTAGAGGAAAAAGGGAAAGATGGAGAAAAGACCGTCAACATCACACATGAGAAGAAAGAGGTCACTCTATTGCCCGGAAACTACATTTGCATAAACATAACTAGAGTACACGGTGACATTTCCTCTCTCAGCAGAGCCTAAATGGCATATGTGGGCTCTGCTCATGAATCTTGCGCCTCCCTAGAGTTACTAAATTAGCATTGGGGCTACATGCTAGGGTGAAAATTAATCAGCCTGAGGAGGGTTGTGTGGCTTAGGGGGTGAAAATTAATGACAGAAAGGATAACCAGTGCCCTGTGATTAGTTGGCCTCTACTCAAGTGGGAAAGTGGTCGTATGTAACCAATGTTCAAAAATCCAGAGAGCTATTCATTGACATTGGTCAGTTAATGGATAATCAGGCGAGCTAATCACACAGCATTTCATTAAAGCAGAACTTTCAATGACAACAATAAAAAAATCTTAACGTTAATGTGTGGAAAGGACAACAGATAAATGGAAATGTCTAAAAATGTCCAGCTATCTTAATTGGGAGAATCTCACAGAAAGTGTCAAGAAGGGTCCTTGTTCTAGCAAAATAATATGAAGCCTATTTTAAGGACTACTGACATTATTTTCCATCACAATCCAATTCTTAGTAGCCCACTATAATGTGAATTAGGGCTGTCGCAATTTCTCGATTCAATTCGAGTACCCGATTTAAAAAAAAAAACATCAGCTGCAATTTGCCTGTTGATAACCGGAAGAGTCAAGAATACATGTATATAACATATAATATGATATGATAAACCCATTTAAAAATCATAAGCGTAATGCTATTTTGAATTCACAAATGCTAAATGTGATGCAGGCGTAATATATGTGCTTTAATTATTTACATGCAACAATTCCTCGATTCTATTCCAGTATTCGATTCCTCGATTACATTTTGCACAGAAATCGGCAAAATACCGGAAATAATGCATTCCACATTTGAAATCCATTTCAAAATCATAAAAAAGCATAATGCTATCAAGAATTTACAAACGCTGCTATTCATGTAAATTAATATATGCGATGCAGGTTTAATATATGCACTTTAATTATTTACATGCGTGTAGTTTATGCGCATCTCAGAGCTGCTCTGTTTACAGTAAATGCTGCTCCACACAAACTGTTATCATTTAAATGTGTGGAGCATGTGAATCTCAATCTCTGCATGTTGCTGTGAGTTTGGGTTTATTATAACATTCATCTGGGAACGCAACACTCGCCATTCCATCAGATCCATTTGAAGCTAAATCGTTTATAAATCTAGAAGAATATGTCAATATTTTTCTTGATATGCTAGCTGCTCATTGCGATTTTGAAATAAAAGCTCAAACCCTCACTCTGAGTTTACATGTTTTGATGTACATCTACATATTCAAGAAATTGTAGTGGCTGTAGCATTTCTGTAGTAAAGAAATGGGCAAATTTTAAAGATTAATTGGATATTTGAATTAAATATTGTTTAGCCAATATTACACAAGGATTATAGATGGCGCAGTAAAGTGTAAAAACAATCGTCAGGCCGTTGGTGCACTCTGCAGTCATTTGTTACAATTCGGGCTGTCAGTTTAACGTGTTAACTTAATTAATTGGTTATGAAAAAGTAACGCGTTTGAAATATTTTAACGCAGTTAATGCGCAGGACCCACCCCCAGACCTGTACGTCATCTTACATTATACCAACATTATGCCCTAAAATTCAAGATATTGGTGCAAAAATGCCCCATATGTGTTTTTATCTCATATTTACATCATATGATAAGCGATATCACACCAGCAGCAAGAGCAATATCACTCAAGTGCTGATCTATCATGAGTTCACATGTAATTTATACAACAGTTCAGTAAATAAAAAGTTGATATCGTGCTTTAAACACAATACTATGTTTTTGCTCAATTTTGATTAAATTTTTTTTTTTTTTTTTCATAATTTAACACAGAAATAGCTTTAAATAAACTTTTGTGGGTATTTTCCAAGTCAAATTTATGTTGTGATTAATTACATTAATTAATCAAAACATGTAATTAATTAGATTATTTTAATTGACTGACAGCCCTAGTTATAATGCATAATGTACATTGGTTATTTGCTTTTGATACGTTATTTGAACTTAATTATTACTGCCTCACTACTTATTTTAAGTAATTTATAAGGATCCTAATAGCACGCGTACATCTTGGAGACGTCTATTTGACGTCTGCATTTACATCTGCAAGACGTATCTTTTAGATTGTTTGCTCACCCGCAATACGTCTATTGGACATTTCCTATCAGGTGTCAAATAGACATCTATCATATGTTTTTAAGATGTTTATGATTTAGAATGTATGTAAAACTGACATTTTACAGATGTCTGTCAGATGTTTCTACGCAGCAGATGCTTTCCAGATCAAGTGATCTTTACCAGACATCTTGCAGATGTGCTATCTGGGGCTGTTCTTCGCTTAGGACTATTTTTATTACACATATACAGGCCTAATATATTTATATAGATATATGAATAAAACAGTCTCAACTCTGAGAGGAGTGCTGTTGACCAGACTTTGAAGATGTAGCGTTCTTGTCGGCTGTTTCTCTCCACGAAATGTCAGCATACACTTAATGTCACATCTGTCAGTGGTCGGTTCCTCTACCAGCACAGAAAAACAGTTTCAAACCTGACCTCTGGGAGTTACAATTGTTTTGCCTTTTGCTGATTCAATTACCCACAATGCCTGTCATTCTCCAAGTTCCACCGACAAGTATGATCCACGAAAAGCGCAAGGTGAACCAGGCATTTCTGTATTATGCAGGTCTGAATAGAAACGACAAAGGAAATTTTCCTTTCAGAGGAAGCGCTTTCGACTGCTGACTTTTCACTTGAAATTTGTAGAACAGTCCATGTTTGTAATTGGAGAAAGGCTCTGAACTAAAATGAGTGCTTTTATAATGGCTTTGCATAAGTCAAGCTCAAAACAGCAATAAAGAAATCAGCTGTCAATCTAATAAGCATCTAACCGCATCTGTGGAGGAACAATGCACTGAAGCATTAATAAACCAATGTGCATTTCCTGTCACCAGCCTCCTCCATGTTTCTATGGCGCATACCTACATCTTATTCAACCAAAGCACTCTGAGGTTAGACATGTTGGCATGTGAGATTTCCATTTACGCCGTCAATGATAAATCCATTTGCAGAACGTTGTAATGTTCTACTCAGCCAAGGCTTTTGGCTCCCCAGCAGCGCATTTAATCGACAGGCACATAGCATCTCCCTGGCTTAGCCCAATCAAACCCACTCACTCGTTAGCTAATTAAACAAAACAGTCTTGGAGGATTCCTGCCTGAGCCCTGGTCATTTATCACAGTTTGATCTGATCCATAGCTGTGGGCTTTGGCTATCTCACGCACAGAAGGGGCTTGAGCAGCTTGCTTTTCCCACCCATGAACCCTGAGCGCTAAGCTAACATCATGCAGGTCATTCCTGTAATATGCAACTGTAATCATTTCTATAAAAACGACAAGCAAGACTTTCAGTATTATGCTATGGTTTAGCTTTAAGTGTTAATTAACAGGAAAATTAGGGCTAACAAGATGTAAACAAACCACACGAAGTCTGAGCGCTAGGCTCATGTCATGCAGGTCATTCCTGTAATATAAAGAATTATTGCTATATAAAGATGAGCAAGACCTTCAGAAATATGCAACTGTCAACCTTAAACTTTTAAGTTTTAATTAAATGTTTAACTGTTAATTAACAGTAAGCCTAGCAAGATGTAAACAAACGACTAAAGTTAGCTGTAGTTCAGTGCTAGCTTACATGAGCAGTGCTCAACGCTAAGGATTTTTTTTTTCTGGCCCGGTCGGACCAGTGGTTCAAATTTTTACTTGCCCGGTTAAAATTTTCACTGGCCCTGCCACATAAAAATAAAATAGCTGCTGTTATCATTGTTTTTGACTCATGTTATCTTTTATTTTAATAAATAAGCTTTTATGACACCACAATTTTACATGCCAATTAAATTCAACAATTCTCGATTCCAATTTCGATACCACAGCAAAACCTACTGGCCTAGCACATATAAAGTTCTAGCATTATTTGTTTGTTCAAAAATTCTTTAATTATTATTAATATTTTATCACAAATGAAAACATGCTTCATTTGCAAACAGTAGAGGGACTAAAAGAACGCAAACTCAGTCTCTGCCAGCAGGTGGCGCTTATGGAATAACAGTGATATTATGTTTCCCTGGTTACGCTGTAAACAAAGCAGCGCCGTGCTTATGAACGCTACTTTTAATGCAGTATACAGAGGCAAATGAAAAAAAAAACGCCATGTAAACTTTTATTAAAACAGTCAGTTCCCCTCAGAGATACATTTATATAAATCCCCGTTTCAATATTTAAGATAATATTTCCAATATTTCGGGCATTGTGAACCGTAATCTTGCTCTGCTTGCTACAGTAGCCCATTTTTTCCTCTTTGCTTTGGTCTTCAGCATCATTGGCCTCTGTTAACGGATGCTTTAAGAGTTCGTAATATTTCCACACACCTGACATTTTGAAAAATGATTGCGTTGCAATTCGTGTGCAAGCCGGGAACAGATCGGTTGAAATGTGTCCGGTCGATCGGTGCATCTGTAATCCACTGATTAAATATAAGATGTGTCCGAAATCGCTCACTCGTTCACTCATTCACTAATCCCTACAGTATATAGTGAAAGGCCGTCGAGTGGACTATATCTAGTGATGGGAAGTTCGGATCATTTTACCGACTCGGACCTTTGAGTCTCATTCAGCAAAATGAATGAATCTTTTTTTTGAGTCATTTCGTTCATTTTAGCAAAATATAATTACAATGTTACGTGTTACCTCCCTAACACATCTACTGCTTACACAAACGTTGATCATGCTACAAACAAGACAAAACTATAATGCTATAAGAAACAGAAAAGATTAATTCATTGTTTACCTGGGTCTTTAGTCTATGATTAGCTCACCTCGCCTCATATCTGACAAGTTTTCGGGTTTAAGTCGTTCGTTCATCACGTGACAGCTCCATAAGCTTAACCTATGCAGTCTGAGCCGGAAAGAGAACTGATTAGCTCATCTCTCGAGTCTTCGGGTTCGAGTCGTTTGTTCATCACGTGACAGCCCCATAAGGTGAACGAACAACCCCAAAAACCCAAAGACTCGAAACAGGTGAACTAATTCCAGTACAGAACCTAATAGGATGTTGCGCGTGCGTGACTTAACGAATCACTCCCCGAGACAACTCGTTCGTCCCGAGTCACATTAAAGATTCGTTCAAAATGAACGAATCGTTCAAGAACGACCCATCACTAACTATAACAGAAGGAGTGAACGAAATGAAGTGAACGAATTCGGACGGTGACGTATAACGTTACACTTCGCATGAGACTTGGAACTGTTGCAATAAAACATCTTTGCCACATATGTACTTTTATATTACATGTACCTTATTTTAGAAAATAATATTAATAGCAATAACACATTAAATGACTTTATATTGTAATTGTTTTGTAATGCTTATATGTTCATAATCATTAAATACTATTAAAATACTGTCAACAAAAATAAACATACATTAACATTGTATTATCCTGAAACTCTCCCGAGCAGCGTAATATGCCAATGGTCGTAGAGCGCCCTCAGGCGACCGTTAATTTTACATCCAAATGAATACGCTACCAATGAACATTTTTAAATATCGACCAAATTATCATCATTTTTTGCAAATTAGCAAAGATGCCAGCTCATTAAATTAGTAAAATATTAAACCGAGTTAATACCTATATTATATTTTGATATAATTCTCTCATTCAAACTTGTTCGCTCCCGCTCTCTCTTCCAGCTCGTCGGTTCTCCACATAGGATTGTGTGATATAGTGCTTCAGCGAGTGTACATCGGTTGTACACTCAAAGTCAGAAAGCATTGTGGGTAAAAAGTAGTGAACGAATGTAGGGAATGAAGCCGTTCACACACAGAATTCCACATCACTACAAAATGGCTGACACCTGAAATAGTGCACTATATAGTGGATAGGGAACGGTTTCGGACACACCTATAGATTATTCATTGTTAAAGCTACGAAGTTAATCATCAAGACGAGCATTTTGACATGGTTTTGTAGGCTACTGGTCAGTCAGAAACACGTCTCTCTGTGATAGCTTGTATTTTTAAATTAACAAGGCTTAAAAACACTTGCAAATGATAAACTTTCGTGACGACACAGCAATGGCCCGATCGGGCCAGTGACAAATTCGTCAACTGTCCCAAGTGTCTCCTTATTGTCGAGCCCTGATGAGGGTGCCAACTTGAAGCTAATTTTGATATTTCTTATTTTAAATCTCTCTTGTGCGAGAAACTTTCTCCCTGTGCTTTGAAAATGTTTGATAATTGGCTTGCGAGGAATATAATACCTGCATGCGCAGACATCTGGGGCTCAGGACGAGCTGAATAACGTAATGTGATTTGGTGCTATCGCACAGCAAAACAGGATCTGTTTTCTGACTTAAATCCTGCCATCCATGCATCCAATCAATCATTCCTCACAATGCTGAATTTTTTATTAATTTCGAAGGTAAAAACTTCAAATGGTAAACCACTACCGCTGCAGGCGTTGACGCTGCTCTTAAAAACAAAACAAGCTTTGTGTTAGCAAAGAAAGGTCACATATAGGTGTTCAAAGGCTGTTGTTGCAACCCTATAACACAACCCAAAGGATTTCTTCCCTCAATTATTCAAACCCTCAGATTTATGTTTTGTTATATGGATTGATTCGCTGAAATATCAAGGTCTAAAAAGAAATTTCGAAAATCTAAGATAAAATATAACATCAAAGCACAAAGTTTTCACATTTCCCCCTGATATTAAATCTTTCCTGATAAAGCACTTGGTTCTCAGCTAAGCTTTTCCCACAAAAAAGATTTTAAAAAAGAAAACATTCTAAATGCTACATAGAATCTTCCATACAGTATGTGAAATGTTCAAGGTTCACTCTGAAATTTGATGTGTAAGAAGCCAAGACTCTTCACTTTGAAGGGTCCCTAGAGGGGACTGTCAGATGCTGACAAAACTCAGTTTGCATTATACCAAGAATGCTGGGGTTGCAGAAAGTCAGCAGAGAAGTCAACATAAAACGAAAAAGGAAAAAAAATAGACCATATAAGATTTGTGCAAATTGTACAGACATGTGGAGAGTATTAGGGAAGATGAAGGAAACAAATTTTTGCTTTCTAAGGGCAGGTCTGTTGTACAAAACTGGAGATTTTCCATGGTGGAGTTAACATCTACTGCAGGAATAATTTTTTTAAAGCTGATGCATATATTATATATATATATATATATATATATATATATATATATATTAAATGCCATCTGCAGATTTGTATAACACTATAGTTGCAGCGTGAGCTTTGGGTGACATTACTGAAAAATGGCAGACGGTGACAGGACAGATGAGAAACCAATTAAAAAATATATATATATATATATATATATTTATTTTTTGCAATTCTGTTTAAACTTGGTGCACTACTATTCAAATCTTTCAGGGCCTGTAAGTTTTTTTTCTTTAGTATCATATCAGCAAATTAGATTACACATTTTAAAATAGACATTTTAAAGCATTAATGTAATGTACATGTATTAAAATAGAAAACTTTTATTTTCAGTTCTAATATTTCATATTACTGTTTTTACTATGTTATTGATCATATAAAAGCAGTGTTAGTAAGCTTGAGAGACTTCATTCACAAACATAAAAAAAATCATTTTATTATCTGTCATTAAAAACTGGAAATATGATCACTCAAAAAAAAACAGCACACCTCTCCTCAACAAACCAATTAATTTGAGGTATCATTCATGTTAGTAGCACAAAGAGAGCAGAATAAATTAAACACAAAAACATTTGTGGTCAGGGGTTTGTTCAGATTCTAAATGTAAATTCGCAAAAACATTCACTATTAGGGTCATTCCACAAAATCGGTACCTTTTGCGTCCCTAAGAAATAATCAAACATAGATTTAATATAACAACAAATAAATGTGTAATTTAAAAACATAATTCAATACTATGTATGCTGTCATCAATAATACATAAAACAAGTTAATTACATTTTTTTTTTAATAATTTAAATAGCATGTGTGACCCTGGACCACAAAACCAGTCATAAGTAGCACGGGTATATTCGTAGCAAAAATACATTGTATGGGTCAAAATTATAGATATTTTTAATGCCAAAAATCATTAAGATATTAAATAAAGATCATGTTCCATGAAGATATTTAGTAAATTTTCTACAGTAAATATATAAAAACTGCATTGCTAAGAACTTGATTTGGACAACTTTAAAAGTGTTTTTCCTCAATATTTTGATTTTTTTGCACCCTCAGATTCCAGATTTTCAAATAGTTGCATCTTGGCCAAATATTGTCCTTTCCTAACCAACCATATATCGATTTCAAAAAATTGACCCTTACGACTTGTTTTGTGGTCCAGGGTCATTTATGCTGGTAAGGGTAAGGTTTTTGGCCTGTCCCTCACAATGATTTTTCTTTTTCAGCAGGACTTTTAATTTGCAAAATGATATAAAAATGTGCATATTGTTTTAAATATAGTCTAATTGCTAAGCAATGTTTTTGCATAACTATGCATTTTTTTCTATAAAATATAAATCATTTTATTAGTGTCCCCTGATTTCATGTCAGCCCTGTTACCCTCATCAAAAACCCTATTGTTATCAATTTTATGTACATCCAAGTGACATCAATTCTAGGAGGCAACATCATCTCTCAGCCAGGATTCCAACACTTAAAACACAAGCATGGTTCTCTTATTCCTCTATAATGCTCTAATTTTGATGATTTATGAGGCTTGATTGAGGTGGGGCCATCATGCAATGTCAATCCTTTTGCATTTTTAAAAAGTAAATTTAAAGAATTATTTCTTACATTTAATAAAATCAATATATACAAGTAAAATCCTTTCAAAGTGTACAATATGTGCTTTTGTGAGCTTGACTATTAGCAAATTTGTTTCAAATTGTCAAACCTGTTACTGTCAACCTATTACTTTTTAGAGTAACAGGTTTTGACATGGGTAACAGGGATGACATTGATTATGTTTGTCCCTGTTTTCAAAGATGGTCTGTGTAAAATTCAAACATTTTAAAGATCACCCTCTGTATTACTGAGCTAATGCCTATATAATCCAGTGGCATATGAGTTCTAATTAAACTACAGTATCTAGTAACGCTTGTGTCGGTAACAGGGTTGACAAAAATACCAAAACATGAGGTAGAAAAATAGTCATAAAATAATAAATTACATAGCATGAGATGGCACAATACAATTTCTTGTCATTTTAAGGTGTCTTCAATTCACGGATATTTAAAAAACGTTGATTAAACTTTTGTTTTTCAGTTTTTCCAAGTGGAAAAGGCACCGATTTCATGGAATGACCCATAAGCAGTTATTAACATATCCACGACAAAACAAAAAGCAATTTGTTTTGTACTTTTTCTTGCCATTAACTTGACATAATGAAGGTGACAGTGTAATCTGGCTCAAAGACAAATGATCTAATGTGCTTACACAAGCACTACTGATGTGTGACAGTAACTAGAGCTACAATTAGAAAATAGATGTTTTAGACTTTAGGCTAGGTCATAGTGCCCGTCTGAATACTATCAACAGCCAATCTGACAACAATCCCTCTCTTTCCAATTTGCACCGGCTGTGGAAGCCTGAGGGAAAACACTGGTGTAGGAAGTATTTAAAAAAAAAAAAAAAATCTCACTATCATATTTCATTTTAGCAGTAAGAAACTATTATTACACTGGTGAAGAAACAGAGAGAAAAGACATATCTGCAGACAAAATAAACCATCTATCACCGCAAACACCAGTCTCAGTTCCAATCAAAGAGACCCATTCATTATTTTTACGCTCTGTCATGCCGCAAGCAGGAAATAAAGCTTTATGAAAAGATGCACATATCTGCCTCTTAATCGCGCATTATCGATGCGAGTGCTCTTGATGAATTTTAATAGCATCACAGCTGCCTGATCATCGCCTGTTAATAATACATGTGAGACTTGTTGTGACAACAGTATGCATATTTAATCATTGTGCCCGGAATTACACAACCTTACTGCTTGGCAAATATATAAAAAAAAAAGTTAATTGATTAATTAATAACTGAGTAAATAAATAAATCATAAAAACACCAGTGATCAAAGAATAGAGGTTGGTTCCAGTTTGTAAATGAGGACTTTTAAAGGCACAGTTCACCCTAAAATGAAAACCCTGGGGGTGAGTAAATTATTTGTAAGTTGTTGTTCTGGAAGTGGATTTCTCCTTTAATTTTGAGGACCTACAGTATACAGTAGTACTGCATCCTTCATATCTCTGAAGAGTCTTTAGTTTTATCAGATTTATAAAAGAAAGATACAGCTCTCCAAAAACAGTCAGAGAGCGCAAAGATTTTGCGTTGCGATCGTCTGTAAGCGGAGAGACATTGTTCGACTTAAATTATTCCCTTAACGCCTGGCTCTTTGGGAAGCTGAACAAGGTTATCTTTCCCTCACAAACAAAAACACACTACTTTGGTGACATTGTTGATTTTGTGATCTAGAAACAAAATGACAAATCCTTCTCAATCAAGTCCTATGCAGCACTGCCAACGACTTCCATAATCAAATGAAGCATGTTGATGAGCACACTCTTGTCTGATGTGTCCGTGCTCTTCCTGAAGAAATGCCCATGTAAGGAATAAAAGAATGTATTTGGCACAGAAATACTCGTTTTTGAAACTTTGGCCATGTTTAGCATGTGAATCCAACTCATTAAAAGGGTCATCGGATCCAAAACTCACTTTTACATAATTGAAAATAAAGTGTGTGTACACAACCACCCTATAATGATAAAAACCCACCCAGTGGTTTTTGTTCATTTTTATAAGTAATATCCCCTTTTTCACATCAAGCCATTCTCAGGATCTTGTCTATGTGATGTCACACAGACCAAGGCCGCTGCCAAGATAGTTGATTGACACGACTGTCTTACCTTAGACCCACCCTGAGTGAGCTGTAAACACTCCAACAGCCATTGTTTTGACTCAACTCAATTTACTCCCAACATCTGAGTCGCTGAAGATGCAGAGGATTAACGTTACTTTAGTTTTTGAAGGAAATGCGCCGATCCCCAATCTGCCTAAATGCATCTATGTTTGCGCAAATCATTCATGATGCAGCTTCGCCTACAGCAGAAGTGAGTATAAGGGTTTTTTGTGCATCTTTGCAAATCGCCTTTCCTAATAATGTGCTAGTTAGCAAGTTTCATGGCTAAAGTAAACGGAACGGCTCATCAGTCCATAGAAGAGAGATGCGGGGTGAGCAGAGCTCATTAGCATTAAAAGGCAAACGCAACAAAATGGCTTGCTGTGAAAAGGGCTGATTTTGACGAGGTAAAAAGGGTGTTTTCACACTACCACTGAGAATTTTTAAACCAAAGTGTGTAGACTTCTCATTAAGACCCTAACAAATCATATCACCTTGTGGAAAATGGGCATCCGATGACCCCTTTAACAGTGTAAATCAGTCATGAAATAGCATTAGGCCTTTCCTTTTAGGCACCAATATTAATTAAAAAAAGATATAAGACAATCAATCACCACCTCGCTTGTAACAATGGTAATTACTAGCAGGTTTCCTATCAAGTTTAAATGCTACACTACCAGGAAAATGTTTTTTAAAAAGATTTCAGTAACACTTTATTTTGATAGTCCACTTTAGACATTCTACTAACAGAAAGTAACTTTGCACCTGCATGTCAGCTAGCCATTAGAGTATTAGTAGACTGTCTGATTAATATCTTCTAACACTCTTCTAAACATTGCAAGTATATGTCAACTTATTCTACTAACCCTAAACCTTACAGTCAGTGTTAGTAAACATGTAGTTGCAAAGTTACTTATATGTAGTAGAATGTCTAAAGTGGAATTTCAAAATAAAGTGTAACCAAGAATTCTTATATGGTCACCAAGGCTGCAATTATTTGATTGAAAAAATGCAGTGGAACAGTAATATAATTACAGAAATATAATTACAATTTAATTTATTGCCATTTATGCCATTTATTCCTTATATTCCTTACTTTCAGTTCATCAAAGAATCCTGAAAAAAAATTGTATCATGGTTTCCACATAAATTTTAAGAAGCAGCAACTGTTTTCAGCACAGATAATAAGAACCATTATTAATAATTGAGCACTAATAATTGAGCACCAAATCAACATATTATAATAAAATTAAAACCATAAATTATTATAATTATGTAACATTTTTTTTTAATAATTATGTAGAATTATTTTTTTCAAGAAAGATATAAGACAGTCACTTTTTTTGTATAAAAATTCTGAATGCTGAAAATGCATATTTTCTCTCAGTGCTTTAAGGGTTGGTTTGTCTAAAAGTGAAAATTGTGTCATTAATTACTCACCCTCATGTCGTCCCAAACCTGTAAGACCTTCGTTCAACTTCGAAACACAAATTAAGATATTTTTGATGAAATCCGAGAGCTTTCTGACCCCGCATAGACAGCAACGCAACTGAAACGTTCAAGGCCCAGAAAGGTAGTAAGGACAAGATAAAAAAAGTCAATATTCAACAATTTCTCCTTTTTGTGTCAGTCTTTAACCCTTTAACTGTCACTCCCATTTTTGAAGACATAAACAGACATAAAAATGCACTATCCAGACTTAAATTTTTATAATTCATGAATGAAAACATTTTGTAATATGATTCTGATGTACATTTTCCGTGGTAATGCAATGCCTGATTTTAAAATGCCTTTCAAAGGATGAATTTTGCGATTTTAAGTTTTGAACTGATAAATAATTTCTTATGATTTCTAAAGTGCGAAAGGGAAAAAGGCAACGAAGAAAGTCTTTTGTGACAAAGGTCAAAACTCATGTTATGATGTAGATTTTTTAAGTTGCACTCTTGAAATATATTAATCTATTACTGTTTCTACATAATTTATAACACAAAAATATGGTAAAATATCTATTTAGGAGTCTTAGACTTTTCCAACGATGTATAGTTTGTCATGATTAGATAAGAATTTATTTGTAATATGGTGAAGTAAACTTAGACATCCCACAGGGTGGACAGTGACAGTTAAAGGGTTAATATTTAACAAGTTACGCTTACATATAATTAGCCGGAGTATAGTAATGCATATTTGGCGTGCTGTCCGGGGAAGAGCTCCGAGCTCGGGAATGGCCCGAACCCAGAGAACCCCCCTAGCTGTAGCGAGAACTCGGAGTAAGGAGATGGAGGGATGCTGATAAACCGTCAAAATGATAGAGGTAAGTCAGCTGTATTTGAATCTATAACGTTGATTAACTTGAGTGAGCTCCTGTTGTGTTAATTAGGCTAGTGCCGCCTCATCATCATGTGTCACGGTACTCTCGAAGACTGACACGGAAGAGAAGAAATTGTTGCATAAAGTTGTTATTTTTCTTTTCTTTGCACGCCAAAAGTATTCTCGTAGCTTCATAAAACTAAGGTTGAACCACTGATGTCACATGGACTATTTTAACAATGTCTTTACTACCTTTCTGGGCCTTGAATGTAGTAGTTGTGTAGGATCAGAAAGCCTTCGGATTTCATCATAAATATCTTAATTTGTCTTCCAAAGATGAACGAAGTTCTTACGGGTTTGGAACGACACAAGGGTGAGTAATTAATAAAAGAATTTTCATTGTTGGAACAGCATCCGCTCAGTGTAAATGTAAGACTACATTGTAATTCTGCTCCTAACGACGCTAAAATGTTGTGACCTAGTCTAACCGTTTTTAAACTGACCCTCCAATCTCCATTTATGTCTTCCTTAGAGAGAATCTACCTACTACACAAGACTGTCACCAAGTGCAGCGTTTACCGTCTGGCCTTGAGTTGACAGTTGCAGTAAGAACCGAGAAGAGAGAACCTGAAAGAGCAGGAGAAATCAGAAAACAGCAGCGGTCTAAGAAGCACTATGCTTAAGGCCTCCAGAATATCGCATCTTCTTTTCACCTAACAGGACCAGACAGAGTGCACATGCTCTCTGCTCTCGCCGCCCGCACGACTCCGGGGCAGATGCCATCATGCCCATTGTTAGCGCAAGAGCAGAAAAGAAGTGATTTCAGCGTTCGCTACAACTGAAAGGGCCGATCTCCATTAGCAAATGGAGGTCAGCCGCATTAGATTCCCACACTAAACATAGTTATTGAGTAATACGGAGAATAAGGCTGAATGATGCAGACGGCGTCTGAATGCAGAGAGGCTCGGAGGCTGAGGTGGAGGTAGCAGCCGCTCAACTGCTTGTGCGTGACTGATCCGACCTGACTGCGGCGGCACAGCAGGCTCAATTTGGGTCTACGCTGCACATTTCGGGGCACTCCTGAAGTCAGTCGCGCACACAAACATTTACTCATACCCATAATGCCGAATCCAGTGATGAGGAATATGCATCTCAGAAGAGAGCTGACAGCTCCGATTGGACGCAACCTCTAGAATTGTATTCTTGTATTCTGCGCTTTATGGACATTCAAGGACATTGGATGGTAAAACAAGGAATGGAGGACAAAAGACAAAGAGATGACACCTTGTTGAGTCTTTGTGGTGAATCTAAAATAGCCAGAAGCCAAGAGCTGCTCTATTAGTATTATTATTATCTCTCCATTAACACAAATACTTTGTCCTTGGCTTGACTGTTAACTTGCGTCTAACACAAAAGGAAGCATCACCATTGCTCATATTTAGAATAAAATTAACAATCACCATTTGCTACATTAACAGTTTAAATTGAATTTAAAAATAAGCAAACCATCTTCTACTGAAAACATCTGGAATATCTCACTAACTGTCTAACTGTGAAAGAAATATAATCAGGGTTATCCAGGATGTTTTTTTTTCTTTAAAAAATGTGATTTGATGAAAAAATATATTAAATAATCCTTACATTAAACCACCAAAATGAAAATAACACATGCTGCTTGTGTGTGAAAATTTCTAGCGGTGAAAAAATATATAATCAGGGTTGTCCAGGATGTTTTTTTTCTCCAAAAAAAAAAAACAAGTGATGGCAAATATATTCAATAATTCTCACATTAAACCACTAAAATGAAAATAACATGTACAAAGTCGCAATGTGTCTTCACATTTTGTGACAGGTGGAGTTTCACATGATAAACATGAGATCAGAAAAACCTTGAATGAGTAAAAAGTTACACTGCTGAAGGGAAAAAGCACTAATATATTTGTTGTTATATATGTATAAATCAAAAATATAAAAAATTATAAAAATTCTCACAAATAAAATACGGACAAAGCACCATTATATTTTTAATTATGAAATTATTTATTTATGTATTAATTTTTATATATTTAAAATAAGATCAAATCTATTTTAAATGACAAAAATTCTTAACAAAAAAAACTAAAACAAACATGAAATAAAATTAAAAAAAGCTAAATAATCACAGTAAACATTGCTGTAGAGACAAAATATCATGCCATTTTAAATTACTAAGAAAAAAAAACAAATATTGTCAGAAATAGAATAAAATAAAATAAATATTAAAATAAATAATACTGTAAACATTACTGTAGGGACAAAACATCATTTTATTTTTAACTATTAAAATGATTATATATATTAGAAAAAATTTAATAAAATAATGAAATATTAAAATTTGTACAAATTCTCAAAAATAAAATAAAATAAAAAATCTCAAAAAACAAACATGAAATAAATAAAAAAATAAAGCAAAATAATTGGAGTAAATATTCCTGTAGAGACAAAGCATATTTGAAATTACAAAGACAATAAAAAATATAAAATATAAAATAAAATAAAATAAAAGACTAAAACACTGCTGCAGGGACAAAACATCATTTTATTTTTAATTATAAAAAATATTATATATTTAACATAAATAAAATAAAATAAAATAAAAACACTGCTGTAGGGACAAAACATCATTTTTATTTGTAATTATAAAAGATTATTATATATCTAACATAAAAAAACATTGCTGCAGGGACAAAACATCATTTTATTTTATTTATAAAAATTATTATATATTTAAAAAAAAAAATAAATAATAAAATTTAAAACATTGCTGTAGGGACAAAACATCATTTTATTTTAATTATAAAAATTATTATATATTTAAAATAAAAATAAAAAAATAAAATTTAAAACATTGATGTAGGGACAAAACATAATTTTATTTGATAGATAAAAAATTATTATAAAAGAAAATAAAATATAACAAAACATTGCTGTATATGAATAAAATAATAAAATAAAATAGCATATATAAAATGCTATTTAGTAACCACACACTAGCAAAAGAATAGCATCTATCCAGAACACCCTAGCTACCAAACAGCAACCTGCAAAAATGTTGTTTTTATTAACAAGCTGTTGCACTACTCAATATACCACAGCTATATTGAAGGGTCCAATGCAATAGATGTAAACTGCTTAAATACAATTTAGTTTGGTGACTGCTTTAAGAAATTTCATTTACAGACATAATGCGAGGCAGACGGCACTAAGCACAGCTCCTGAGTCTCCTAAGCCTTAGCCTGGGAGCCTAGCACATAATCAGTTGTTTTGTTGTTGGGAATGAGTGGCAGTGTATTCCTGCAGGGCTGAATGTATTCCCACAGGACTGTGCACGGGCAAGGAAGTGTGTGTGTGGGGGGCGGGTGTTTGTTAACAGGAAGCCTTGGGGACATCATAATGTGTGACTGGTGTCCAGTGGAGAGGGACACACTGTTTACTGACACCTAGACAGCAAGGAGAGACAGGGGGCGGCTTGAAGTCGTTCAAACGTTTTGAGCCTTTCTGACACGCCACTAAAACTTTTTACGTTCTGTCATTTACACAAATGAATTAAATACTAAACATACTGTTTCAGATACTAACATAAGCAGGATAACTTGTATGCTACTAGATGCATCTAGATTTTTCACTTGCCAAACTATTGCAAACCAGACTTCATGGGACAGTAAGCAAGCACCTAGCAACCAAACAGCAACATGAAAATGTAAGAAAAGAGTTTTTTATAAGTCAAGACAAGTCAAAGTTTTGGTGACCAAACACAGCACTTGAAATATACACTTTTCAGAGCAACTGTCAGGAAACTTTTGACAACTTCAGATTCAAATGCTGGTGAACACAATCATTAGAGTTTATACAAACTTGCAGAATTCATGTAGTCAAAAAAGGATGCACCAAACACTAGATCACTGATTTTTAAATAAAATATAAAATACTAAATTTTTTGTATAATTATAACTGTGAAAAAAACAATAAATAGAGGACTTTTCATTAATGTGTATTCATAAATTTAAGCCTTAAATGCTGGGGAAATGCTATTTGTCAATTTTGATTTGTATAACTGAACTGAAACAAATAGAGTTACCAAACCATTTGCTCCTCATATAGCATAGGCTGAATTTGAACACTGTATCAGACTTTAATTAATATATTCACAGCATGTCCAGATGTTAAGTAGAGGGGATATGATGAAATACCCTGTGAATGATGACTTAATAAGCCCCATAATGCATGGCGCCAGATTGCTCCTCATTTATTCACCGATCATACATATATAGAATCTTATGCTTTCAGACTCCTTGAGTGTAATCATCACCAATCAAAAGTGCTTCATGGCATTTTAAAAACATTTATAAAAGAGTGTATTTTGTCACTGTAACTTACATTTCCTAACAAAACTGATTTTAAACCACCAAAATGAAAATAACACATACTGCTTATGTGTGAAAACATCTAATGGTGAAAAAAATATATATTCAGGGTTATCCAGGATGTTTTTTTTCTCCAGAAAAAAAAACGTGATGGCAAATATATTAAATAATTTTCACATTAAACCAAGTAAATGAACATGTACAAAGTCATAACGCTTCTTCACATTTTGACAGCAGGTGGTGTGTCACATGAAAAACATGAGATCAGAAAAACTGTCTCACCTTGAATGAGTAAAATAACTACATTGCTGTAGGGACAAAGCACCATTATATTTTTTGTTATTTATATATACATATATATATATATATATATATATATATATATAATCTAATATGAACATGAAATAAAATAATAAATAATAATAATAAATAAAGCAAAATAACTGCAGTAAACATTGCTATAGGGACAAAATAAAAAAAAATTAATTTAATATTTAATTTTAATTTAATTTATACAACTTATACAACATATATACAAAATGCAATATATCTATATATATATATATTTATATATAACTTAAGAAAAAAAAGAAAAATATATCTTTATTTTTTTAAATAGGATTATTACTTTTTTCTTGACTCATTACTTATAAAGTATCTGCTTGTATTTTTAAAATAAAATAAAATAAAATAAAATAAAATAAAATAAAATAAAATAAAATAAAATAAAATAAAATAGGCTTGAATGCCTCTGCTCCCAACAGCTAGAATAAGGAAATAACTTTTACTGTATCTTGTTCTTTTTTTAATATATTTGTCTTGTTTTCCAGAGCAAATGTCTAAAATTCTTAAATCAAGATAAAGTTACTTGAGAAGCAAAATGGTTTGTTTTCTGTGAAATGTATCAAAATAAAGTGAGTTTAAGATTAAAAAGAACAAATATCAACAACTTCATTCAAAGGGAAAATAGATTATCATATCCCATTTACAGATATTTGTTCTTACCTTTCTTTAAATTCTGAGAAAACAAGACTTCATCTCTTCATTTTGCATCTCAAGTAAATGCATCTTGAATTAAGGATGTTTACATATTTGCATTGAACAACAAGACAAAAGTACTGTGTAAGATCTTCAGTTTTACCATGCAACATTTAATGCCATCACGTTATCAATTTAAGACTTTCAGCTCGGATTTAAGATTTTTTAAGGCCCTAATTTGTGTAAATTAAGCTCTAAATTAGAAGTCTGTAACAACTGAGTATTATCTTGATACAAGTGAAGAAGAAATGCAATGACAGTATTTAAAATCATATTTAACTCATCTCCAAGCCTGGGCAAGCCAGTTCAGGTGCCCTTCAACCAAACAACATCAACGCTATCAGCAAACAAAACTCATGCCCTTGATCTTCTACCAGACTACGATTTACCAAACAATTAGAGAGGATGACAGATGGCCTAATTTGATTCAAAGGTGACATATCATGAAAATCTGACTTTTTCCGTGTTTAAGTGCTATTATCAGGTCCCCGGTGTATCTACCAACCCAGAAAATGTTAAAAAAACATCCCAGTTCTTTTGTTTTGGTAAGCCTTTTTCCGCAAGCATGCGACAAGCCACTCAGATTTCACTCCCCCAGTGATGTGGAAAGGGGATCTTATGATAATATCACTGGCCCTTAATTGACGCCTTTCCATCATTTTGTTTTCGCAAGCGTCAATAGTGTACCAGTTCCAACCCCATGGCAAAAATTCGAGGAAAGCATGCTAACTGTTTTGTCGTTTGCTGCACAGACAAGCACAGAACTCAATTTAGAGTCCCAGCCTCAGAGGAGACAAGAGAGCAGTGCATTAATTGATTTTTTTATTGTATATTATGCTGCTGCAACACAGATCTAATATAAACATGTATTTCTTTCCCAGGTGTTTACCTTATAACTGTCTGTTTTATAACTCATTTGTGCTTTTAACATAAATTTGTGTATTTGGCAGTTTAAGCACAATAAGACATAAAAGAGAACTTAGTTTAGTAGTCACATGCTGTGTGACAGCTGCTTTCTGTGCATTTACTTCGGATGTTTGCACTCAGAAAACCATATACCAGAAGTTTAAACTACTATGACTTTAAAATGCATGATTTCAGCACAATAGACATGATAATTAAAACCAAACAGATGTTTTTGAGAGTATCTGAGCTGTAAAGGCAGCCCTATAGAGGGTATGCACGTGATGTCACCGTCAGCTGGAGTGAGTGTGACTCCGCCCACTGAGTGGAAAAAAGACTGAGTGGCACCACTGGTTTCAGCATGAATGCTGCCAAAGAACAAACGAAACACCTCTAAAACCAGAACGAGCTTTGCGATTGACTGTACAAAGAGATTGACAAGAAACCTGAGGTATATTTTTACAGGCTGCCAAAAGCTACAGAAAAAAAGCAAATGGATCGCTGCAATTCAAAGAAACAAATGGACTCCAGGTGGCGAAACACGGATTTACAGTTATCATTTCATGTTAATATGTTGAATATTCACACCCTATATATTGTTTTGTCATATATTATATTGACAACTCATCAATTAAATATTTACCATCTTAAATTCTGCATAACTGGACGTTTTTAAATAAACACTGACAAAAACTATATAAGATTTTAGGCTGAACCATATGACCACATATATCATTGATATAAGTGATATAAATGTCAAGAAACACGACTCCTGGCTGCATATCAATATCCATGGACCACTGGGTATTTGGTAAATTGTAAGGAACATTATACTGAGTCCAGCCAAATGATTATCGTTTTGTTTTACTCGCGTTTTCGCAGCTTCCCTATTAAATCCATTCACGCAGCTGCTTCTTTTGCCACTGAGTCCAGCTGAGGGGGCGTGTTCCGGCGGGAAAGTCTCTATAGAGGGTATGCATGTGATGTCACCATCAGCTGGAGTGGCTGCGGCTCCACCCACTGAGTGGCAAAAAGACTGAGTGGCAGCATTGGTTTCAATGCGAATGCTGCGACAGAACACACAAAACACCTCTAAAACCAGAACGAGCTTTGCGATTGACTGAACAAAGAGATTTGACAAGAAACCTGAGGTATATTTTTACAGACTGCTGAAAGCTACTGAAAAGAGAAGCAAATTTATTGCTGCAATTCAAAGAAGCAAATGGTCTCCAAGCAGCGAAACATGGATTTGCAGTTATCATTTCATGTTAATATGTTGAATTGTGCAGTAAAATCATATCCTATACATTGTATTATAGTATATCATATTGACAACTCATCAACTAAACATTTACCATCTTAAATTCTGCATAACTGGATGTTTTTAAATAAACACTCACAAAAACTATATACGTTTTTCAGCTGGACAATATATAAAACAGTGTTTCTCCTGCCATTACATTAGGGGGGCAGCCTTGTTCTTTTATTAAACAAACTAAATAGCCTTATGTTATTTATCTTATTTACACAACGGCATGTGAGAGTCACTTCATGTAAATTTTACCGTTTCATTTGAGAAAATTAGCATCATATCATAGTGTATACACACAACAACTAACCGGCAATCTGTCAAAATAAAAGTAAGGTTTAACATGTAACAGAAATGTATTAGTCTTGTATTACTTTTGTACAGTATAATGTAGGTGTTCAAATTTTCCTATTTCTGGCAAATTTAAATAAAACAATTAAATGCAGAAATTATAATTATAACAGAAATAACAGAAAAAAATATATATATAAGTGATCACCAGGGTTTAGACCAACCTATTTTGAATTTACAAAATGAGTTCACAGACAAATTTGCTTAATTTATTTAAAGAGACATGCACAAAACAGCGTGTTTCTGCTTCCACTCATATTAGGCATTTTCAAAATTATATAATAAATGATCTGTGGGGTACTTTGAGCTGAAACGATTACAAGATTACAAGATTACATCTTGTAAAAAGAGGCATAATATGTCTCCATTAACTGAGCAAAAATGTAGATAATGTGCAAGAGATCATCTGCTTCCATTTCATAGTCTGAGTCACAAGCTTACACATGTATGCACACTCGGGAGGTTTGGCACGCTAATATATGCTCACACTGTTGCACGTGGCCACACATCTCATCACATTTGTATTGGTGCAGCGTAAGAGCCAGCGCACAGTTTCTCCTCCAATCACACCTCAATCCTCTCTTCTCGCCTTCTCCCTCGCCAGTGGATCATATACAGCTCAATCAGCATGTGCGAGCGCATCCGCGGCATGCAGCGGGCGGCATAAGGAAACAGGGGGCCAGCTGTCTTCTCTGCCTTATGCTTCCCCTGACAGTTGCTCTGGCAGGCAGGGCCCTGCTCCTGACGAGAGGTTCTCCGCAGCATATGAGTCCTCAAAGCTGTAGCCAGTCATTCAGACCCCGAGTGCAGAAGGTAATGAATAGCACTGTGCTGCGATATTCATTCGTTATTGCGCCACCCACTGACTATGCCAAGTTTGACTGCGGAGGATGCTTGGGGGAGAAAGAGACGGATGGCATAAATGATCAACGTCATCATCAGCTGTCACAGGAAGTCACTTTTCCCAAAGTAGACAAGAACTGGAGACGCGCATCTTTTAAGTGTATCGATGGCGAAATACTACAGCATTAATTATTTATGACTAAACGCTTTTTTATGAGCTGTTCTGGACCTATTACAGCTTGCACAAGAAAATCCGGAGTGATTTATGTACGCACTGAATCAGTCCAGCTGTACATCACTTTTTCAGTCTCTAATAGGGTTGTCACGACACCAAAAATTCAAGTCAATACCAATAAGAGTGAAATTTCATGATTCTCAATATCGGTTCAGCAAAAACTAATGATACTGAACACAACATTCATATTTTACTATAACAATTGCTGGATCTCAAAATCATACAGTCATTGTTGAAAAGGGTTCAAATACACAAAAATGTGGGACCAGAAGGATTTTCCTGAAGAACAGCAGGCAGTTTAACTGTTCAGGACAAATAAGGGACTCACATACAACTATCACTAAACAAAAAAAAACAAACAAAAAAACACAGCTGTGGATCATTCAGGCAACAACACAGCATTAAGAATCAAGCGTATGTAAACTTCTGAACGGGGTCATTTTTTAAAATTCAACTGTTATTTTCTTTTGTGGACTATATGTAAATGTCTTTTATGTGAAATATCTTATTCAGGTCAGTACTAAATAAAAAATGACAAGCATTTTGTATGATACCTCTTATTTTGGAGGATTCTGCAAGGTGTATATAAACTTTTGACCTCTATATGAACTAAGTAACATTATAGTACAAAAAATAAATAAATAATAAGTATTATTATTATTATTATTATTATGTTTAATTCCTAATTTAGTTGTCAAATCCTTATATAGGTGCCAAACAAACCTGGCATTGTATATTACATATATCGTTGGCTCTTTGATATATTGCTTCTGTTCCTCTTTAGTAAATCACTTTAGATACAAGCATCTGCTAAATGCATAAATGTTAATGAAATTTTACTATTAAAATTAATTATTATTACGAAAAAAATCCATTTAGAAGTTTGGGGGAAAAGTCTCTTATGCTTATTAGGGCTGCATTTATTTAATCAAAAACCCAGTAAAATCTGTAATATTGTAGAATATTATTACAATCGTTTTCTATTTTAATATAAAATATTAAAAGGGGTCATCGGATGCCCATTTGTTGATATGATTCTTCAGGGTCTTAATGAAAAGTTTCAGCTCTGCAAAAATCATCCTGTTCTGGTTGAGGTTGCTTTAAATGTTAATGAGCTCTGCATTTAGCCGTGTTTAGCAACTAAACTTGCTAACTATCACGTTATTAGAAAAGGCGATCGCAAAGATTCATAAAAAACCCTTATACTCACTTTTGCTGTAAATGAAGCTGGATCGCGCGAACATAGACAGACATATGTAGTTTGGGAGGCGGATTCTATTTACAAACAAACGTTATCCACGGCATCTTCAGTGACTCAGATGTCGGGAGTAAATGACGACCACTATGTTCATTATTACTGTTACAGCTGATTTAAGGCGGGTCTGAGGTAAGACGTCAGGTAAGATGTCAATCAACTATCGTGGGAGCGGCCTCTGTGGGTGTGATGTCACACACTGACAGGCATCTGAGAATGGCTCGATTTGAAAAAGGGGATATTATTTTTATAGATTAATTAAAAACCACTGCATGGATTTTTATCATTATAGGGTAGATTTGTACATACACTGCCAACACACATTAATGTTCAAACAACATGTAAAAGTGAACTTTGCATCTGATGACCCCTTTAAATATGTATTTAAAATGTAATTTATTCCTATGAAGGTTAAGCTAAATTTTCAGCATCATTAGTCTTCAGTCGCATAACCTTTCAGAAATCATTTTAATATGCTGATTTGCTGCTCAAGAAACATTTGTTATTATTATCAATGTTGGAAGCAGTCGTGCTGCATAATATTTTTGTGGAAACAATTATGCACTTTTTATAATTCTCTGATGAATAGAAAGTTCAAAGGAACAGCATTTATCTGAAATAGAAATCTTTTTAAACGTTATATATGTCTTTACTCTCACTTTTGATAAATTTTATGGATCCTTGCAGAAAATGATTTCTTTATTTATTTTAATTAAAATATCCTAAACTTGAAAGGTAGTGTACTTAGATAAATAAATAAATATTATAAAGAATATAGCCTTGAAATATTTGCCATATTGCAAAATAATGCTTTTATAGTACTTATTTAGCTTTTTTAAACTTTTAACTGTCACTCCCATTTTTGAACACAGACATAAAAATGCACTATCCAGACTTAAATTTTTATAATTCAATGAATGTCTGCTTTTAAAATGCCTTTCAAAGGATAAATTTTGAGATTTTAAGTTTTGAACGGATATATAATTTCTTATGATTTCTAAAGCGTGATAGAGAAAAGGCAACGAAGAAAGTCAAAGGTCAGAACTCATGTTATGATGTAAATTTTTTAAACTGCACTCTTGACATATATTAATCTATTACTTTTTCTACATAATCTGTAACACAAAAATATGGTAAAATTCTATTTAGAAATCTATTTAGAAGTCTTAGACCATTCCAAAGATATATAGTTTGTAATGATTAGATTAGGATTTATTTTTAATATGGTGAAGTAAACTTAGGCGCCCCACAGAGTGGACAGTGACAGTTAAAGGGTTAACTTATTTGTAAACTGTAACAAACTGTTTTTTTTTTGCATAAAACAAGAACTCTTCTCAGATAAAACAGCATTTTCAAAGTGTTCAAAGGTTAGTCAGACAATGTCAAGCAACCAAATGTAGTCATTAGTCGCTACTATAATAATGCAGAAAGACAGGTACTGTTACATTTTTTACGATTTTAGTATGTTGGGTACCACCTTGGTATTTTAACACCTCTAGTCTCTAACATACTTACGAAAGATTCAGCTGAACTCTTTCAGTTATTATTTTTTCTTTGTAAAGTTAAGCCTTGCTTCCTTTCACAGCGCTTTTCCTTCCACAGTGCCACAGAGACAAGGACATGATAAAAGTTAACACACAAAGGCTTCTTTCTGTTTAAATCCAGACACGTTACACTCGCACGGAATAACAGTTCCTTTTCAGACAGTCTCGTACTCCTGTACTCTATGTTTCCCTCTTCTACGAGTCTAAGATAAATCACGCTCCAACACCAAAATGAATTTTCGTCTAATTTATGAGGACAGCTGAGAGTAAGCTTTGGCAAACTAACTAGCAGGCACAGTCAGGAAAACACTTCGCCAAACCCAACAAAGGCAACAAGTTTTTAAACTTCACAGAATTTTGTGAACTGATATGAAAGACAGACAAAAAATAAATAAATAAATGTGGCATCTGCAGAAAACAGATACGGTTATGAATTCCATATCGTATTATAATGTTGTTGTTTTTTTAACCAGTCTCTGTAAATTCACAATACACAATATGTTTAATATACTGTGAATGTTGTCTATTGGTTACTTCAACCATTTTATTACAAAGAAATGACTCAGTTCAACAAATTTCCTCATTTCTTCAACAAGACAACAACACATATTTCTAGCAAATGACTTAATGACATACTTCTAACTCTTGGACAATGAAACTAATGAACATCTGTGAATAAAAGACCAACTAGCATCACCATAAGCAAATAACAATTATCTATAAAAAGCTTGTCAGAAAAAAATGATGAATTATACCATTTGTAACTAGCTGGAAGAATCTTTGTCTAATCTGATTTCTTTGTTGCTTTGCCACTTCCTGTAGCTGCCAAATTTAGAAAGCAGACCCCGTTGAATATGACACAGCCCACACATCTGCTACATTTCAGCACAGATTATAATAGTTAGTTCTGGTCATCGAATTTGATTTGATTTATTGATTGTTTTACTGATTGATTTCATCCTAAAATAGCTCACTGCAGGCTTTACTAACATATAATCTTCTTACAGTTGTTAGCTCTACCAGCTCTGATGCTAATCTCTTTTGATATCAGTGTCTTTCCTTTGTCCAATTTGTGTAATACATGTGTGCTGTGCCATTGTTTAAAGTCTTATCATGCAGCTCCACCATTTAGAATTTAAAAACTGTCTCACTTACAATTCATGAGGTAGAATGTGAATTGAATTAGCAGCAAGACATAAATAATTACACAATTACTCATGACTATGTACAGCATATCTAAATATTTTCCTCTATTTTGAAGACTTCAGGCTAAAGTAAAATGGGGGAAATGGTGTTTATCCACCAGGGTCTAAAAAGTACATTTATTAAATATAATTATGTAGACTGAATTATTCATCACCATTTCATCACACATACAGACATATGGGGTATTTATAGACAAATCATAGATAGATAGATAGATACAGATATGTATGTATAGATAGACGGATGGACAGACAGACGGACGGACGGGCAGACAGACAGACACACAGACCAACAGATACATATAGATGGACGGACGAACGGATAGATAGACAGACAGACAGATAGACAGATAGGTGGACGGACAGACAGACAGACAGACAGACAGACAGACAGATATAGATGGATAGGCGGACGGATGGAAAGACAGATAGATAGATAGATAGATAGATAGATAGATAGACAGATAGATAGATAGGTGGATGGATGGATGGACGGACGGACGGACAGAGAGATGGATGGACGGATGGACAGAGAGATGGGCGGACGGATGGATGGACGGACAGACAGAGAGATGGATGGACGGATGGTCAGAAAGATAGACGGATGGACAGATGAACAGAGACAGATGGATGGATAGACAGACAGATCGACAGACAGACAGACAGACAGATAGATGGATGGATGGACGGATGGACAGATAGACAGACAGACAGACAGATAGATAGATAGATAGATAGATAGATAGATGGGAATACATGTATAAGGGAATAAATGTTAAATATATTAAATAAATATTCAATTTATATGTGTTTATGACTTATTACATTTTCTTTATTCCAGTTTTAATGACACAAAAATTCTGCATATTTGGTTTGAATTCAATGTCAACTGAAACCCAGGAATTTAGATCTGAACAGTGACAACCCTGTCAGTAATAATTTCATTTTAAAATATGTAAGTGCTGTAATACTGTATCACCTCTGCACGCAACTCATTTTAAATATAGTTTTTAAAAACTAAAATGTCTTTTTGGATTCTGTTCTAGAATTTTTCAGATTTTTTTGCTCTTTTGGAAACCTCCACTTCACAACGTTAATTAGCTCACATTACAAAAGTATGAATGCTTTGGATCCATTCCACCCTTCAAAAAGGCCATGTGAAAATGCACCTATTGTGCAATAAATGCTAACAAAGCACTTCTTCTAACAAGCAACACTGTTGGCACCATTAATAAGCAGTTAAATCGCACGCTGCTGGATTAATTGATAGAGGCCATCAAAGTGATGGCAGAGTTAATGAACATTTCACGGTGGAGGTAGGGACGTGAGATTCGGCAGAGAAACTCTGGGAGAAATACAGGGGAGGAGCAGCCCAGCATGGATGAAATGCTTGATGCTTCAGGGTCTTTGTGTAACTCATGAAGAGAGCGATCGTGATTTATGGCTTTCTGACCTGCATCCATCGCTCGGTATTGGGAAGGATGCTGCTTGACGCTACAGGGAGGCAGGTGAGGGTGGAAGTGGGTTTGCACACAAACAGCTCCGTCTCCGGAGGGTGACTGGGCTTGTCTACACATGCTGTCAGAGAATTGAGAGATGCTGATGGGATTATATGATCCGCGGATTGGACAACCGAGTGCCAGGAGACTGCCGAAAGACCTCTCCTCTGGAAAAATGAGGTGTAAATGAAATATGAACGAGATAGAAGTAGTACTGACCTCCGGAGTGAGGGGGCGGCCCGCAGAGAAGCACCACTCCTTGTCCTTCCCGGACAGACACAGAACTACGCTTGTGGGTTTTGAAATTCTCCAAATCTGAACGAAAAGAAGAAAAAGCAGAGAAAAACATTACACTTGTGCTAAGAAAATATATGCAGCACATTCAATGTGATTGTATTTTTCTACCCAAAAAACTATTTTATGCTACAATCAGCGAACCACACAAAGTTAAAGCCTTGAGGAGTGTGTATACAGACGTGGTAAATAGCCTTCAGCTGGACTGGGGGCTAAATCACCACCCATTGCGTCTGTTTATTGAGAGAGCTCGAGCCTCTTGCTGACTCAGACTAGCATAAACGGAAAAAAAAGTTTGAGGATAAAAGTTAAATTCAAAAAAAAGGGGCCAAAGAGACTGAGGGACTGGGAGAATGTCTAGCACATATTACTGACATTTATGACATCCTGCTGTGTTTTGAATATTATAGTGCAGCTGGATTTTTATACTCCATCACAATGCTTTGCTATGTGTTGCTAAGGTGTTCAAAGTGGATTTTAGGGCATTGCTGTTCAGTTGCTAGGTGGTTTCAAAGGCACTTTTAATCAAGCCATTTCACTCTGTGGCCATTTTGATAACATCCCCCAGATAGTTACTTCAATTTCAACTCAAAAAATGTACCTATACATACAATTCACTGCAGTTTCCAGCTGAAATGAACTCCGGTGATAATAAAACACCAACAACTTTTATTCTGTATTTTTTACAATACTGAAATTATGAATACAGTGGCAGACAATCAATTAAGAAAGGTTTAGTTTCAAGCATTTTATTTCCTCAAGGCTCTTGTACCACAGTGATTTGTAAACTAATACATTTTGATGTCTGTATCACATAACCAGCTTCAAATGTATGACTTTTCTGATGTAAACTTGCTCAGTAGCCCACCTGGTAAACCATTTCACTTGTGCTACAAAGAAACACAAGTCATGATAAAAAGGCTTGTTGCTTCAGCAAAATGTGTTCATGTTTCTCTGTTTTGGATAAAACCAAATTTGTTTTTAGCGCCACTCGCTTTGTGCATATTCTTGCACAAAGGTGCAAGAATATCACAACTTAATATTGCTTTGCAGAAATGTGGCCACAGACATATTTTTTCCAAATGACTGAACCTAGGCTATTCAATAGAGTACATTTCTCAAGTACATTTCTCAAAACGTAGAAACTGTTTAGCGGTTGTAACTCAGATTGCTGTTCTTAAAGGGACAGTTCACTCAAAAATTAAAATCGTGCCATCATTTACTCATGTCATTCTGTATGACTTTCTCTCTTCATTTCTTTTTCTCTCTTCAACTTGTACCATAGTGATTCGTAAAGCAATATATTTTGATGTTTGCATCACATAACCAGCTTCAAATTTATGGCTTTTCTGATGTAAACTTGCTTGATAGCCCACCAGGTAACCATTTCACTCGTGATACAAAGAAGTCAAGTCACAATAAAAAAGCTTAAAGACTTGTAGAAACAAGCTAAAATGACATTAAGAAAATGTGTTCACGTTCCTCAGTTTTAGATAAAACTAAATTTGCTTTTAGCGCCACTCACTGGACATGTCATGAAAGGTGCAAGAATATCGCAAAATAATACTACTGTGCGGAAATGTCATCACAGACACATTTTTCCAACCTACGGAACCTGGGTAATTCAACAGAAACCGTAAACTATACATAAAACATAAAAACTATGGTAGTTGTAAGTGAGATTGCTCTTTTCAAAGAAATAGTTCACTCAAAAATGAAAATTCTGCTATCATTTACTCATGTCATTCTGTATGACTTTCTCTCTACAACTTGTACCATAGTGATTCGTAAACCAAAACAGTTTGATGTTTGCATCACATAAATAGCTTCAAATATATGACTTTTCTGATGTAAACTTGCTCAGTAGCCCGCCTGGTAAACCATTTCACCTGTGATACGAAGAAGTCAAGTAACAATAAAAAAGCTTAAAGACTTGTAGAAGCAAGCTAAAAATGGCATGTCTGCTTAAGCAAATGTGTTTACGTTCCTCTGTTTTCAATAAAACTGAATTTGCTTTTAGCGCCACTCACTGGACATGTGGCAAAAGGTGCAAGAATATTGCAACGCAATATTACTGTGCAGAAATGTCGCCACAGACACATTTTTCCAACCTACTGAACCTGGGTAATTCGACAGAAACCGTAAGCTGGCATGTACATTTCTTAAAACGTAAAAAAAGACTGTTGTGTTCATAAGTCAGACTGCTCTTCTTAAAGAGACAGTTCACTCAAAAATGAAAATTCTGACATCATTTACTCATGTCATTCTGTATGACTTTCTCTCTTCCTCTCTTTTTCTCTTCAACTTGTACCATAGTGATTCGTAACTAATACATTTTGATGTTTGCATCACATAGCTTCAAATGTATGGCTTTTCAGATGTAAACTTGCTCGGTAGTCCACCTGGTAAACCATTTTACTTGTGATACGAAGGAACACAAGTCACAATAAAAAAGCTCAAAGACTTGTAGAAGCAAGTTAAAATGGCAAGGATGCTTCAGCAAATGTGCGTTTCTGGATAAAACCGAATTTGCTTTTAGCACCACTCACTGGACATGTCATAAAAGGTGGAAGAATATTGCAAAGTAATATTGCTTTGCAGAATTGTTGGCGCAGAAACATTTTTCCAACCTATTCAACCTGGGTAATTCAATAGAAACATTAAGCTGGCAAGTACATTTCTTAAAACGTAAGAAACGTAAGTTTAGTGGCCGTAAGTCAGACTGCTCTTCTTAAAGGGAGCGTTCACTCAAAAATGAAAATTCTGTTATCATTTACTCATGTCATTCTGTATGACTTTCTCTCTTCCTCTCTTCCACTTGTACTATAGTGATTCGTAAACTTATATATTTTGATGTTTGAACCACATAACCAGCTTCAAATGTATGACTTTTTTGATGTAAACTTGCTTGATAGCTCACCTGGTAAACCATTTCACTTGTGATATGAAGGAACATAAGTCACGATAAAAAAGCTCAAACTTGTAGAAGCAAGCTAAAACGGCATGTCTGCTTCAGCAAATGTGTTCAAAAATGACAATTCTACGGTGGCCGAGAGAGCTCAAAGCGCTGCAACTTAAGAAAACACATGCAAACAGAAAAAAACGACAACAAATAAAAAAAACCCATCTTCATCAGTTTGACAACACAGGCGTTGCAAATCCTCGCAACGCAAACACAAATACGGAAACGCGCTGCAAATTCTCACAACACAACCAAACACAGAAACACGCGGCAAACACAAACGCGCTGCAAAGAGCACTGACCACAACGGAAATGTTTCAGGGGGACCTCAAAAAGTGACGAACCCAGCTGGGACCTGATTATTATTATTGTTATTATTATTATTATTATTATTATTATTATTATTATTATTATTATTTATTTATTTTTTTGGTTTTTATTCAGTTTCATCATCGAAACAAAAAAACAAGGCAACATTGCACATTTCAAATTGCAAATTCAACTGCAAAAAAAAAAAAAAAAAAAAAAAATCCATGGCAGTTACATAAATTTGAAAAGAGAGGGTTTCAAGGTAAATTTTAAAATTAGTGTTACAAAATGTAATATATAATGGTTTCTTCTGACTTATATTTGACTTGTGAATATAAAAGTTTGCTAAGATAATTAAGAGATTTATAATATAAACCTGTTTATCAGAAAAAGAGGGGTTTTGAAAACGAAGTAAAATATCATAAAAATCTAAATTAAGGGGTTTGCTTAATTTCTTTGTTATGTCTATTTTAAAGTCAGTCCAAAATGAAATAGCATAAGGGCAATAGAAAAATAAATGTTCAATATCTGGACCTGATTATTTGTTCAGTGGCTTTTGGTCAGAGAGGTGTTGTCTGTGAACTAAAAGGTGAGTTTTTTGTTTAACATCCTGATCATATGATTCATTGGTCTTTTGGATATTATTAGACTAATCTGACGAATTACACACTTAACTGTGAAACGTTATTAACTTAATTGCAAATAATATAAATAAATAAATATATGCAAATAAATATAACGTTCAAAGTTCACGAAAAAAAACTGCAACGCTTTATTAATAGTTAAAATCAGGTCAAAATTCAGGTCCCAGCTGGGTTCGTCACTTTTTGAGGTCCCCCTGAAACATTTCCGTTGTGGTCCGTGTTTGTGTGATTGGTTGTGTTGTGAGAATTTGCAGCGCGTTTCCGGATTTGTGTTTGCGTTGCGAGGATTTGCAGCGCATGTGTTGTCAAGCTGATGAAGATGTTTTCTTAATTTGTTGTCGTTTTTTTCTGTTTGCATGTGTTTCTTAAGTTGCAGCGCGTTGAGCTCTCTCGGCCACCGTACAATTCTGCCATCATTTACATTTTTCTTTGTGTGTGTGTGTTGCAGTGTTTGTTCATCAATATAATACAATTCAGTAGGTCTACAGATATTTTGGGCCCCACTGGTTTTTAAAACCGATCTCCAAAATATCAAAATATGTATCAATCACGTCTGTAGCACGAACAGTGCGGTCCAGGTTTAACACTCAGGTTTTTTTTTTTTTTTTTTTTTAGCATTTCTTTACTAAAGATTGCAATGTGTTTAAAAGCTCACTGTCAGACCTCAATTGCAAAACATCAAATCTACAATCACCAGCAATGCCATTTTACGACGCTTAACAGATTTGGCGTAAAGATGAGGACAAAATCAATGAGTCCCTCCAAACAGAAGAGTGCTCTTGCCCAATTGTGGCAGTGTTTTGCTAAGCGTGAGCCACACATGAGTGCTTTTAATGGCTCCTGCAGTTATCAGGCCCCCTCTGAGTTGCATTCATCACAAATCGTGCCGGCAACCATTACAAAGCCGTTCCAAAAAACGCATCAGAAACTGAATTTCCTTTCCTTTGAAACTAATTTAGATTTGACAATTGACGGAAAACAATAACAAGCCACAACAGCTTCCTGCATGTCCCTTGCGCAATTGTTGCCTAAAATCATTGGGAAAGGTAATTCGTACAGGAAGATCGAATGCATGGATGGGCGCCTTGTAAAGTCTCAGGTGGGAAGTGGCGAAATGCGGTTCGTTACAGAAACCTTTATTGTTTTTCGGAAACAAAAATGAACAATTAGATGATGCGCCTACGCAATAGGCTAGACCACTGGGGCTAGTTGTCACACAGGGAAGTCAATGCTTGTTTTCTCTTGGTTAATATCTTGTTTAAATGTTTAATAAGAAATCATCTAAATTTAGAGTAATTTTGTGAATTCTGTCTTACAAAACTAATTCCAAGATCAATAAATAAACAATAAAACCACACTGGAAAACATTTACATAGAGGAAAGGCATTATATGTGTGAAAATTATTACTGAAAATTACTAAAAATTACAAAAAAATACTATTCATTTTGATTTTTGTGTGTGTGTGTGTGTGTGTGTTAATAATGATTTAAATTGACCTGAAAAGCCTGCAGTAGTTTATTCAGTGTCCGGTTCTCAATATGACAGCTTACCACATGTAATGTGACAACATGCCTGACTATTATAATAATAAAATAGCATGTCTTTATTGAGCTGTATCTATTTAAGGAATGCTTCTATCCAGAAATTGGCTTTCAGTAATAAACCTACAGTACCATGAGAAATATTCACTGGATTAAAAAGTGTGAAAACATCCCCACTGAAAAAAAAAGGAAATTGAGAGACTTCATGAATTAATTTGCTTAATTCCCATACCTAAAACCCACCACTAAATTCTGCTCTCAACATGACTGGAATAATCTTGAAATTATTTGACATTAAATCACTGCAGAGGGTTTTTTAATGGCATCCCTGTTGCACTTCAAGGATCAAAAATATAGATGCTGATGTAAAAAAATTCTGCGAGACCAGCACGCTTTTGAATTGGAAAGCGTGAAGTCAGCTTTGTGAGCCCCCGCTGTCATCTTCCTCAAAGGGATTCTGCAGTCGCTCAGCTGAAAAGTACATCAAAGTTCAGAGACCCCTTTACTTGAGTGACTCGCACTGAAGAACACCTCAAAACTGGCCTGATCTAACCAAATCATTACATAGGTCAGATTTTCTAAACAAAGCTGCATTCAACAACACTAACTCTCACGCCACATGCTAACGCTGACATTTAATGCCACATATTGCACAAATCAGACGAATTAACCCACATTAACCTCATCTCCAATGATCCTAGTTCTGTGGTGTCACCTGGAGCACTGATGCAGAGATGAAGTGGCTCTTTATAGGCGAAATCAATGCTAAATCTTCCTCACTTCCCCCTAAACACAGACCAGCAATTGGTTCTGCTTCGGGGCTAGATTTAAATGCAAAATTATGGCGCTCAATGGTTTATGAAGATGACTAAAAGGTCAGCTAGGATGTGTCATGTTGGCTAGAGGACAAGCCTATTAGGGGGCTTTGGCTAATTATTTCTTAAAATATAAATTTCTTTTTAACCCTGGGAGTCAGCTGCAATTTGAAACACTGGTCTTCTATTAGGGAAAGCAATTCCTGTGCATTTTTCACAGATTAATATGTGACTTTGCAGTAAAGGCTCATACACCTCTGCAATGAGCAGTTTGTAATGAAGGCGTAATTTATGTAATTGCTTTTTCGCTGGGACGGAGAATCAGCATTAGTGAGCTGTTGAAACTACGCTGGTTATTTTATTTTTTTCCAGCGGATGATGGTAAATGGCTTAGAAATTACACTAAATTATGCTGAAATTCACACTGATTTTAGTAATTGTCATAACTTATTGTGTTTTTAAAATCAACCCTTTGCACGAAAAAAATACAAGTGGTAAATTAAAATTAAAATAAATAAATAAATAAATAAACAAAAGCTGTATCAGGACAGCTGGGCCTTTTTCCCTAAAGCCCACCAAATGCTCAGCTTCCAAAGGCCACCGAAATGAATTCAAGTCACAGATGTGTCATGAATTGTATGAAGCTTATTGACAGACTGTTAATACTTGTAAAACTCGCAGGCTAATTACCCGTGTGAATGTCAGGGCATAGCCGGGAATGAGGCATGCAAATTATTCATCATTTGTTCATATTAATGTGACACAATGTTATAGGCTTTGTTTTGGAAGGAAATTACAAAAATTCTGATTCGGTATCTGTTCGTGCAAAACAGGCGTTGACAGCGCAGTCAAACAGAGTCCTTCTTTCATTACTACACTGGCAGATGGACAGACAAAAGGGAAAAAAAAGATGGAATAAAAAAAGTGTACCCCCCCCTTTATAAGCCACTACCTTCATGAACAGTTTAAAATAAATAAATAAAAATAATAATAATAATAATAAAAAAAAATGTTAAATATTAAAACAATAACATTTATTTGACTGCAACATGCAAATCAATGCACATATTTTCAAAAAGCAAGCCGCAGGAATTCAAACATGAAATATATATATATGTACATTATAGGGTACAATGGGGCTAAAGGTGCCTTTGATATTACTAAATGGCAAATACTAAATGGCAGAAAAACATGGCGTAGCACCTTCCAAAACATCCACTTTTCAAGATACATGTGCAAATTTGCCTGATCTTTGACGTGATTGCGGGCAGCAGCGCTAAGTCGATTCTGTGCTTGCTTCATCTAATATTTGGTGTTTTTAAAAATGTTGTAGATTTAAAGGAGAAGTCCACTTCCAAAACAAAGATTCACATATAATGTACTCACCCCCTTGTCATCCAAGATGCTCATGTCTTTCTTTCTTCAGTCGTAAGGAAAACATTTCAGCATTTTTCTCCATATAATGGACTGCTATGGTACCCCGAGTTTGAACTTCCAAAATGCAGTTTAAATGCGGCTTCAAATGATCCCAAATGCGGTTGTAAATGATCCCAGCCGAGAAAGAAGGGTCTTATCTAGCATAACAATTGGTTATTTTAATAAAAATAATACAATTTATATACTTTTTAATGCCAAAAGCTCGTCTAGTCTTTCTCTGTCTGGACTGTTTTTGTTTCGGTTTATGACAGTTAGGGTAAGTCGAAAAACTCCCATCTCATGTTCTCCCTCAACTTCAAAATTGTCCTATATCGCTGTTTTACCTTTTTTGTTAAGAGTGTTTGATCTTCTTTGCATGTTCACTTTGCCAAGACTGGATCTGCAGTGATGTAGGATGATTTTAAAATGAAATGATGATTTTTTGAAGTTGGGGGAGAAAAGTTTTTCGACATACCCTAACTGTCTTGAGCCAGAATACACAGAGTTCAGGGAGAGAAAGGCAAGACGAGCATTTGAGATTAAAAAGTATTTAAATAGTATTTTTTTAATGAAAATAACCAATCTTTTCACTAGATAAGACCCTTCTTCCTCGGTTGGGATCATTTACAACCGCATTAGGGATCGTTTGAAGCAGCATTAAAACTGCATTTTGGAAGTTCAAATTAGGGGCACCATACCAGTCCATTATATGGAGAAAATTGCAGAATTTTTTCCTCAAAAAACATAATTTCTTTACGACTGAAGAAAGACAGACATAAACATTTTGGATGACAAGGGTACATTAGGTACATTATATGTGAATCTTTGTTTCGGAAGTGGATTTCTCCTTTGAGTAGCAAATGAGAATCGCTAAAATTTTTGAATGTATCTTGAGACAAAGGTCTTCTTAATGATTTTCAGTGCTGTAAGATAATAAAAGCAGCACTTTTTAAATAATGAAAGAATATGTAAAAGTATGGCATTTGGGGCAAAAAGCGCCCCTGCTGTTGGGGTGAAAAGGCACAATAATTAACATGATAATTAATAGAAGGCTGACTTTTCAATTTCGTCGCCTTAGAATTATATGGTTCTATCTGACATTTTTGTCAAAATTGAGTTATTCACATATTCTTATTCTGTGACAACTTATTTATATTATGTCATGTTTCTTTTGTAAGCTGTGTACATTTTGGGCCTCTTTTTAAAAAAACAAAAATGGTTCTATCTACAGGCGTCTATGGAACGCAAAAACTTTGCAGCTCAATATCTCAACAGTACTCAGAATGCAGACAGAACCTTATAATTCTAAGGCGACGATTTGTCGACATGAGATTTTTAGATTCAGACAGTAAATATCATATATTATGCTGGGTGTCCATCTTAAATCGGCACGTTTAGCTTGTGATCCGGTGTTTTCTGTCCCTCAGAACGGCTCCGTTCACAGTGAATGCAGTGAACTCGTTTATTACATGTGCAGTGAGTTTAGCACACGCTTGGGAATGCAACGGCCACTAGCTATGCTTTATTTTTACGGCAAATGATTACAGCATTTGTAGTGAGATGTGTTTTTGTAAGCCTGTTTTGACTGAAGCTGGAATTTTTCTTCAAAATAAAAGTTCTACTGCCATTTCCGTCAAAATAAAAGCTTAAAAGTACAGTATGAATTGCTGACAGCTAGTGGTTTAAATGGGTAATGTTACTGCAAATTCAGAATATCTCTTTTTAAGTGTAGAGGAAAGAAGTATTGTAATTTCTCTGTTGTGTAAAGCAAATATAACATAGCTATGAAAAACTCATTTTTATTTAGTTTACAGAGCAATTGTTTTAATTGTTTGATTATTACCGTCATAGGAATAACAATAATATAACATTGTTATTATTATCTAATGTGTTTGGCTTCTGAAACACCAGTGTGAATGTAATTTAGACTGAGACAGCATATCACAGTTAAATTAAAAAAGAGGGTTGAGTCCTCTTTAAAGTTAAGGTACAAGTCAATTCACTGACTTCTGTCTGGCTTAAGTTTTCTTAGGAACGTAGGTTGGAGCTGTTCATTTTGAACTCTCAAAGTGCATTAGATTTTAACTTTAAAATGTACAAAATGTAAATTTGTTTTCCAAGTTTTTGTTTGTTTTTTTATATTGCAATAAATATCATATTGTGGACTTCATATCACAATATTATCACACATTTTATGATAGTACAATATATATTTTATCAAATAAAACAAAATATATGAGATTTTGATATTGTTACATCTCTAATATGTATCCATATATATATATATATATATATATATATATATATATATATACACAAAAAAAAAAAATATATATATATATATATATATATATATAATGTAGTTAATAAATATTTATATATTTATTATATATTATATATTTATATATAACTTTAGTATTATTTACAGCAAGTTATGTTTACACAGTACCCAAACTTCAAGGAAAATCAGGCGGTAGTACCTGGATTGTGGCCAGGAAACAGCAAACCAAAAAGCGAGTGCTTGAGCACTCATGATTATAACCCTATTGGATTGTATCTCGACATGATGGGAAGGCAACAAAGGGCTGGACTGCCACTTTCATGTCAATGAAACACAGGATGTTAGATAAAAGACTAACAGAAGCCATAAAATTGAGAGCCTACAAGAACAAAGTGGACAAACACATTCAACATCTAAGGTACTGAATTAATTTCAGGCAGGAAAAAAAGAAACAAATGTCTTTTTGGCTATATTTTGGATAGAGATAAAAGCCTCAGTGATTTGGAGAGGGGACATATGGTCGTCCACAGTGAGAGTGGGGCGCACCAGTTTTGATCGCAGCCGGTTTACCTTTTTTTTGGGCTACTGACAAATCCAATCTTGATGTCACTGTAGTTTTCTTTTTTTTTTTTTTTTTTTTGGAGAAGGTTACAAGTGGTGCTCCCCACTCTATAAACACACACCGAAAAGAGCAAAGAGACTATTGTTGTTTAAAGTACTCAGCAGGCTGTTTCCTTCAGGATAGCACACAGCTGAGGTTTTTCAAAAAGAAAGTGAAACAGACAGAAAGGAACGGGGGGGAATACTTAAACAAATGCTTCTTTTAATATACACAGCTGAAACCATTCACTTCTTTATTTCCCCTGAAGAAACGTGGCATAAAAGCATCCTGCACCAGCCGCTCACATGAAGGGACTACTTTAAAAAGAATACACGCACACGCATCCCCATAAACAGTTGGGGCTGGGGGGGATCCAGATGGTATTCATTTAAACAGTTCAAGCTAAGGAAATGCAGTGTTATAAAATAAAAATGTGGTAAACACGCATTTAACACATACAGGCAAACTATAAATTCTCAACTGGTTTGACTTCAGGACACAAATTTTACATTAAACGTCAAGTTTTCAACTGTTTAACGTACAAAACTGATCATGTACTTAAAATCAGATGTGCACACTGAATATGTGCACACTGAAATGAATATTACAGTTAACTAACAACAAGCAGAATGACTTGACAAATTAATAATTTTGTAAATGCAAATGCAGCACAAATGCAAATAACAACAGAAAATACAGACCTGTCACAGCCAACCAATTTACAAGCACTGTTATTAATGGCAACGAAAATATAAAGTAAATTGTTTTTATTAAAAAAAAAAAAAAAAATCAACTAATAAATCATTCAAAAAATACTGATAATAATTCCTGCAAATAATGTTGCTAGAAGAATGTTTTCTTAGATTTATAGCTTCTGGTTTAGGTTAGAAACACAAATTTTAAATCAAAATAAAAAATAAAATATAGTTTAAATGATTAAATAATTAACAATAAATGAATTGTGCTCAAACTATATCTTCGAAAAAATAAATGAAAATAAAATATCATTTAAAATTTAGAATAAATAAAAATAATTAACAATAAATGTCCCAAGTTAAAAAGTAAATTAAAATAAATAAAATAAAACTAATAGAATTTCAGAATGTCCTTGATTAATGACCATGAAAATATGAAGTAAATTGTTTTCATTAAAAAAAATAAATCAAAGAAGAAGGTTTTCTTTGATTTATAGCTTCTGGGGACAGTTTTTTATTTTTTTTAGCAAATTGTACACAAATCATAGCTAGGTTACAAACACAAATTTGAAATAAAAAAAGAAATAAAATACAATTTCAATTATTAAATAATTAACAATAAATAAATGGTGCTCAAAGTATAGCTTAGAAAAACATAAATGAAAATAAAATATAATTTAAAATTTAGAATAAATAAAACATAATTAACAATAAATGTCCACAGTACATCTTAAAAATGTAAATAAATAAATAAATAAATAAATACAATTTCAGAATGTCCTTGATTAATGGAAATGAAAATACGAAGTAAATTGTTTTCTTTGAAAAATAAAAATCAATTAATACATAATTTAAAATAATATTAATAATAATAATTCCTTTAGAGGATGTTGTTAGAAGAAGGTTTTCTTCAATTTATAGCTTCTGGGAATTTCTTTTTTTTTTTTTTTAGCAAATTTTGCCCAAATCATAGCTAGTTTAGGAACACAAATTTAAAATAGAAAATAAATAAAATATAATTAAAAATCGTAATATTATTAGCAATAAATTGTGTGCAAAGTATAGCTTAGAAAAATAAAAAAACAAATAAAATAATATCTCATTTTAAATTTAGCATAACTAAAATATATATATATATATATATATATATATATATATATATATATATATATATATATATATATATATATAAAATAACAATAAATCTCCAAAGTACATCCTAAAATGTAAATAAAAATAAATAAATAAATAAATAAATAAAACTAATAAAATTTCAGAATGTCCTTGATAAGCCCCAAAACACATTCTTTTCCCAAATCAGCAGCAATTTAATTCCCAGATCAGCCATGGTGTTACAGTGTAAAACTGTTGCTATGTTCCAATGGGACATCTCTCATTTTTATTTACTCTCAAATCACTAACAAAATGTGCTTTTACCTGAATGACAGGTAGCACTTGGACTGAAAAGGAAGACCTGATGCTGCCGTGATGTAACGTCCCATGAGCACTTTGCTATTCTGCAATTCATAACAGTTCGAAATGAAGAAAAACGACACCACTGAAGAACTTCCAGCTATGCAAAACCCATCTGATGAGATGTACAGTAATCTAAATGAACCTGACTATCAAGTGCCACTACCGTGGGCGATTTGTAAATGCCAGCGTAACTTATCATGGTCCTAGCGAGCCGTCGTGTCTTTATAAAGACTGGTGATACACGCGACCCTCCCTCCACAGGAAGAAGACATAATACTTAAATCAGACAGGCAGAGGAACTCCAGCTGTTTTTCACTGACAATTGGGACAGAATAAAACGAAATCCCTCAAATGCTTGATTAACAGCTTTTCCTTTTTCCCTCTTTATTAGCTGTCACATTTTCTCCTCCTGTGAATATTTCTCAGAGTAGGTTTAATTTTGAAAGTCAATTTCTGTACAGACACATACCTCCAAATCTGAGCTGCAAAAAAGCTACTGCACCATTGCTGCTTAGGAAAAAAGATAGAGTTAATTTATGATTTAGGGGCATGTTGACACAATACATAGGATAAGTTATCACAATGGGAACCAGCTATTTATTCCATTTACTCTTGAGAGGAAAAAAACTAAATGTTATCTGAACTAAAAGTAATCATATACCAATATATCAGAACACTTGGAAAAAGGTGTAGAAACAATTTACACTCAAAAAGTGCCAGTAAAGTTCACAATTCATTACAAAAAAACAACAAGTAACACTGAATTAAACATGAAAGCTTGGAGTACAAAGACTGAAATAGTAGTACCCTTTCTTTGTACCCTTTCTTTACAACTACACTGTATAAAAAATGTTTTTTTCAAAATTACATATATTACAAAATCCAAAACGATTAATAAAAACAGCAAAAATGTAAAAGACAGCTCACAAAATTGTTGCAGGCAAATGGGTAATCAGAGTGAATTGTTTAACTTTCCAACATATAAAAGTTTCAATTTGCCTTAAAGAAAAAATAACATTGAACACAGTTTAGACTTCATTATAGGGCTGTCGCTAGTGATTATTTTGATAATCGAGTAACTGGTCAATTATTCTGGCAATTATTTGAGTATTTGGATAATAATAATTATTTGTGTGTGTGTGTAATAAAAATAGACCTAAGTGAACAACAGCCTAAATTATTTAAATTACGTATATAGCAACAAAGCAATAATTCGTTCAAATAAGGTATCAAAAGCATATAATTACATGGTTTTAATGAACAAAACTGCTAAAATAATGTATTGTAAACAATAGAGCTAACTTACCACACGCATTATAACAAATGACTGCAGAGGGCGCCAACGGCCTGACGATTATTTTTACCCTTTACTGCGATCTAATCCTTGTATTATATTGACTAAACGACATTTAATTCAAATATACACTTAATCTTTAACATTTATTTATGACAGAAATGCTACAGCCACTGTCATTTCTTGAACATTTGGACATCAAAATGTGTAAATTCAGAGCGAGGGTTTAAACTTTTATTTTGAAATCGCGACGAACATTTAGCATACTGAGAAATATGTTGATACTCCTGTGTTTGCCTTGGTTTGTAAATGATTTACCTTACAAATATGATGAAATGGCTCATGTTGCGTTCCCAGATGAATGTTATAATAACCCCAAACTCACAGCAACATGCAGAGATGGAGTTTGAGACGCTCCACACATATAAATGATAACAGTTCCTGTGGAGCAACATTTACTGTGAACGGAGCAGCTGTGACACGCACGTAACGTTACGTAACCTACAAGCATGTAAATAATTAAAGCCATGGCTTTTACAAAACCTATATTAAAATGGGTTTAATATATCATGCAACCTTGGAAAATAGTCTAATAATGTGTTTCGTGGATTCTCGTCCATGGAAGCGCCACTTCCGGTATTTTACCGGTTACTCAACACAGGCAAAATGCACTTGCTGATTTTTTTTTAAAATCGAGTACTCGAATATATACAGTAGTTCATCATTTCTTTAATATGAGACACTATGGTTTAGCAAAGTTCCCTTTTTCTTCAAGAGAAATTATACTAGAATTCTAGTACAATGATTTACATTAACAGAAACAATCCTAATTAAGTTAATTATGGTCAAAACTAGACAGACAAAACTACTGCTAGAGAAAACAAGCATTTATGAAATCAGACTCCAAGCCTCACTGTTACTGCGATATAGCCTTCATGACAACTAGACCTGGTATCTTGACTATACATAGTAGGTAAAGTCTTCAGTATTCATTGACCCATCAAACAACATCAGCTGAACTGCAAAATATTCTTTCAACCTGTCACCACAATGTTCAACATGTTGTTAACTCTGCAGATACACAGTTTAATTTCTTGCAAAGTCAAAAAGAACTTTAATTGTTATTGCACATTAAGAGCGAGGTCGTTTCCAAGACCCAAATATGAAAATGAGAAGATGGTACATACGTGAAATACGATTAAGACGCCGCACACAGCCTTCTCTATCAGTGGCGTTTTAATTAAAAACATTCTGCAATTCCCCAGAATGCAATTACTGCTTTAGGGATTGGTGCATCGACACTGACGATTTTTCTCATTTCCTATGCATCTACTGACAACCCTTTCAATATCTGCCTAATTCATCCAGTCCTATTCAGAGAGAATGAAAAAAAAGCATTTTATCACATCCAATGAAAGTCTCTTTTATAACCTGTACTTTTGATAATTTGAAAGCACACAAAGGCACCGTACAAGCTTACACAAAAGTAACCATAAATGTATTTTCACACATTAAGTGATTTTCAACAGTCATTTATTTGAAAAGAAAAGGCAGAGGTGTTTAGAGACAAATTCGTTCTAAGAGACGCAAACTACTTCACGAGCCACCTATTATTTCCAAAGCTGATCCTGACAGAAGGCTGCTAAAAGTCTGCATAAAATAAAAGACACACTTGTGCAAATTATATAAAATTATAAAAAGACAGATAAATCCCATGAAATAGCTTCATTAATGTTGTTTTCTTTCCTGTGTTAATGCATTTCTTACTGAAACAGGAATTAAAAACAAAGGGTCTGATTTCATAGGTAAAACTAATTTTGCAACAGAATTAATGCATAACTAGAAGTCAAGTTTTATATTATACATATTTATATGTGGCCCTGGACCACAAACCCAGTCATAAGGGCACATTTTTTAAAGATATATACATCTTCTGAAAGTTGAATAAATAAGCTTTCCATTGATGTATGACAACATTTATATAGGTTTATATTAGGCCGAGATACAACTATTTGAAAATCTGGACTCTGAGGGTGCAAAAAATCAAAATACTGAGAAAGTTACCCTTAAAGTTGTCCAAAATGAAGTTCTTAGCAATGCATATTACCAATCACAAATTAAGTTTCAATATATTTATGGTAGGAAATTTACAAAATATCTTCATGGAACATGATCTGCACTTAATATCCTAATGAGTTTTGGCATAAAAAAGAAAAACGATAATTTTGACCCATACAATGTATTGTTTGCTATTGCTACAAATATACCCATGCTACTTATGACTGGTTTTGTGGTCGAGGGTCACATATATTACTTGTATTCAATTACATAAATCACAATTCTTTATGAGATGGACAGTACGCTTCCATGAAAGATGTCAGGTACAACATTTAGTTTTTTAGAGGGCATTTTTTAAGAGAAAAAAATTTGGATATGCTGGGTCTTTAATATCTTTAATTAAGTTTAAAATTTTCAGTTTTTAGGCATACACTCGCATATAAATGACCTCAAAGCTTATAAAGCATATAAACCAACAGCCACTAACCCTTAATCTACTTTACAGCATTAAAACATTTGAAGAATTCAAGTCAGAAATGTGACTTCTCGACTTCACCTTTATGCATTCTCATGCACAACGTGGTCGCCTACAAATTCTCCCGCATTAGATACCAAATTAGAAAATATCCCATCTAATAACATCAGCTGCCCTTTAAATTATTCTCTTGAACCTGCACCACTCCATCATGTGGCGGAGTTAATTAAGCTATGGAGAGAGTAATAAAGAAGATGGATGTGGAGCAGTCAGAGACGCGCGCCCCCACCACGCGACAACAACTGAAGCCTAGTAAGGTCAGAGAGCAGGGATTGATGGATCTGTCAGCCAATCGTCTTACGATGACAGCCGACTTCCTCCCCAAAGAATTGGACTGCTCCTGTCCTGCAGTGGTATCGTCTTCAGCCAGTGGTCTTGCTGGGAATTTCATGAATCGGAAAAGCCTGTTTGTCATTTGCTATTAATGCTTGCAAAAATGGGTCAGCTAATCAAGGGCCCTATGAATCATCATTAAAATGGAATTTATTTTACAATGCGTAATTTCACGGAATTTGCCAAATTTTGGATGAATAAATCAAAAGTAGGTCAGTACACTTAAATCCATACGCGATATGGACTAGCGTCTGTGAATATTAAGCTGCAAAAACACTATCTAAATAGGAATCCTGCATGTTCTGCGTGTCTCTGTGTGAATGAATGGCGCAGATGGGCAGTTTCATTTAGTACACACATACTGAAGCACACAGTGTCTGTCGCCTCAAAATATGAGTATATAAACATAAACATAATCTGTAGAACTGCTCTGAGTCACTTCATGAGCATTTTACTGTTTCTGTTGAGAACTATCATCATATATACAAACAGAAAAGGTTTTATTGAAGAAACTGTGACAGAAATGTATTGCTTAATGTAATGATAATAATTTTAATAATAATAAAATTATTATTAAAACATTATTTTTAGAGAATAATTACAAGAAAAAAAATATTTCCCAGATGTTTTTTACCAGAAAAAAAAGTAAATACACAACACAGTAATTCTGTGGGGAATAAATAAAGAAATAAATTTATTTATTTATTTATTTATTTATAAATAAAAAATAATTAATTTAATGAAACCATTAAAAATGAATCCAGAAAATTAATGAAAACTAAATAAACTGAATTAATATATATATATATATATATATATATATATATATATATATATATATTATTTCTTTTTTTTTTTTTTTCATGGGCCATAAAAATGTCATTTTTGTTTAACTTTTAATAAATGATTAATAAATGATTTAAATTAATTAGACATGCTTTTTGATTGTTTTTTTTTTATATTTGACCATTAAAACAGAGTCTAGAAAAATTAAAACGGAAAAAACAGAATCCAGAAAAATTAAAACTGAAAAAAAAAAAAAAACAGAATATCCTATTCTAAAATAGCATAGTAGTGTACGTGCACAGTATACTGTTGTGTAAACTTTTTTTTTTATACAGTATGTGAAAACGTGTTCATTCTAAAAATATTTCAGACAGTACTGCCATTCCAATTCAAAGAAAAAGGAGAGTGAAAAGTGATTATAAAAAATGTGCAAAAATTCAACCATAAAATTTAAATTTTACCGTCACATGTAATTCAATTAGCAACATAATCCAGTCAGGAAAATAAACTGTAAAAAGTAAGTATTATTACAAATTTTTGTGATGATTTATACTTACTACAATAAAAATAAATTACAATTACATAAAAATCAATAAAAAAGTTTTTTCACATAGTGCAGACTGCACTTTATGTATAATTAGGTTGTCAGCATACATAAAATTCACATACTGTGTACATTATATACTAAAGAATTAGTACGGTAGTATGCTATTTGGAACACAGCCTCAGTCTCATTATTTTATAGGCTTGATAAAGCTTTTCTCGTGGCGTGCGGAAAAGGTGGAGCTTAAACCAATTAGCTGCCAGTAGTTGTTTTACTGAATCAGATTTTTTGCCATCTCATTATCAGCCCATACAAATGACGACTGCATGACTGAATCTCGCCCCTGAACAACCTGTGCATATGTGAGATACTGACAGAGAGAGAAACAGGAACGAGAGAGGGTGAGAAAGCGACCAGACTATCCTCAGGGAAAACATTTCCATTTTGATCATGTTATCAGCAAGGAGAACAAGGGCCAGCGCACCAGTGTGTGCCGTCAGGTCTGCAGTGTCTTGTTTGTTTGGGCCTGATCTGTGCTGCTGTGGTTTGATCAGAGATCAGAATGTGACTTACAGGCAAAGGTTAGGCTGGCCTCCCTGCTGACAATAGTCCCGAAGGAGTTGGAAGCTAGGCACTGGTACGTCCCAGCGTCCTCGTCTTTATTGAGATGGTTGATGCGAAGGTTGCCTCCGGAGAGGCTGTGATGGGAGCCGGGTTTGGGGTTGAGCAGACTGCCATTTAGCTTCCACCTACAACACAAAGGAGTTCACAGTTCAGAGATTTCAATATGAACTCATACATTTCTCATCATGACCTTCCGTGACCTAACTGTAATAACAAAGCTTATTTTGTAGCTGTATCCGCTTATTCTCAGAAATAAGAGCATATGTGACCCTGGACCAGAAAACCAGTCATAAGGGTCAATTTTTTCAAATTGAGATTTATACATCATCTAAATAAATAAGCTTTTTACTGATGTATGATTTGTTATGATAGGACAACATTTGTCTGAGTTACAACTATTTTAAAAACCTGGAATCTAAGGATGCAAAAAAATCTAAATATTGAGAAAATCACCTTTAAAGTTGTCCAAATTAAGTTCTTACCAATCAAAAATTAAGTTTTGATACATTTACGGTAGGAAATTTACCAAATATCTTCATGGAACATGATCTTTACTTAATATCCTAATGAATTTTGGTATATAAAAAAAAAAAGCGATAATTTTGACCCATACAATGTATTGTTGGCTATTGCTACAAATATACCCGTGCTGCTTTTCATTGGTTTTGTGGTCCAGGGTCACATATTATGAAAACATTTATGAGAAAAATATGTAATTTACACCACTGTTTAAAAGTTTGGTTCATTAGGATTTTTTTGAGCAACATCTGAGCAACAAAAATCACTTTAAATATTGAGATATACACATATATATATATATATTGTTTCTAAAAACAATTTGGACTTATAAGACACTCTTAAAAAGTGTAATTTATTTTAAAGGCTGAACACAAGCATACTTTAACCCTTTAACTGTCACTCCCATTTTTTGAACACAGACATAAAAATGCACTATCCAGACTTAAATTTTTATAATTCATGAATGAAAACATTTTGTAATATGATTCTGATGTCCATTTTCCATGGTAATGCAATGTCTGATTTTAAAATGCCTTTCAAAGGATGAATTTTGAAATTTTAAGTTTTGAACTGATATATAATTTCTTATGATAGCTAAAGCCTGATCGGGAAAAAGGCAATGAAGAAAGTCTTTTGTGACAAAGGTCAGAACTCATGTTATGATGTAGATTTTTTAAGTGGCACTTTGACATATATTAATCTATTACTTTTCCTACATAATTTCTAAAAATATGGTAAAATATCTATTTAGGAGTCTTAGACCTTTCCAACGATGTATAGTTTGTCATGATTAGATTAGGATTTATTTGTAATATGGTAAAGTAAACTAAGGCATCCCACAGGGTGGACAGTGACAGTTAAAGGGTTAAATCACAACATTTAACAAAAATAATTAGCTTGATTTTTAGAGGAAAAGACAACAGAAATGTTACAATTTAGACTAGACAGCTTTTGGGACAACTGTGTAATGTTGAATGAATATACAGAATATATTCATTAGGAAATTAATACTGTATACAATTTTTGAAATGAAATAAAATATAAAATGTATTGGCTTCTAAAATAATATTGCAAATCCCCAAGGTTAGAAACATTGCATTCATTCTTAATGAATAAAGTTTAATAGGAAAACACATGGCCGGAAGCAGGGTGGAATTGGTGTTAGCAATTGTTTTGCACAACTATCGAGTGTAATCAGACCAGTGGGTACAAATCTGGGCTGTTGAAAGAAAACGTTCAAGTGTGATCCCACATAAAGAGAACCAGTGAACTGCACTGAGTTACTGAGATCCACAATTATTAGACTCCAGAGTAAAGCACTTAGTACACTACACTAACTCCAAAGGGATTGTCCCTGCAATTAGTGCACTGTAAAGTGCTTTGCATAAAAAGTGTCTGCTAAATTAAAAGCAACCAGCTGTAGTCCTGATAAATTCAGAACCCAGTTTTTTTTCTCCCATACCAAGATTAATGCCCAGAATGGCACGGCTTGTGACCATCCATCTTGTTGAATACAAAGTCATACAGCATCAAATGTGAGCTTTATCATGGCAAAGCACCAATCAAAACTAATATTTGCAGTGAGCACCCCCATATTCTATAGCATGCAGTGTGATTACTACAGGAATTTATTGAGATTACTGAAGGATTGAATTCATTTAAGTTATCATTGGATTCTCCAACTGCCTTATTAAAACAAACAAGGTGCCAAATCAATACAAAAACTCACATATAAAACAGACATTGAAATGTCGCTTTCTTTTCAGCTTTAACAGTGGAGATAGGACGAAGACTGCACATGAGAGACCTTTGTAGGGCTCTACAATTAAGAGAGAAGTTCACTTCCAAAACAAACATTTACAGATTTCTTCAGTCGATAAGAAATTATGTTTCTTGAGGAAAACATTTAGTGGACTTTAAATGGTGCCCCCAAGTTTAAACTTCCAAAATGCAGTTTAAATGCAGCTTCAGTTGGCTCTAAACGATCCCAGTCAAGGAAGAAGGGTCTTATCTAGCTGGGTCGGTACTTCTGCAGCAATGTAGGACGATTTTGAAGTTGGGGAAGAAAATGAGATGGGAGTTTTTCGACATACCCTAACTGTATTAAACCGAAAAAAAACAAGAGTTCACGCAATGTTTATTCTGGAAGTGAACTTCTCCTTTAATTGAAAATCTGAATCAAAACTTAAATCACAATATGGGTTTATTACTTATCCAATCGTAAAGGCTACAATGTAATTGAGTAAAGCGCAGCACTGTGTTTTTTTTTTTTTTTTTACACATGAGCAGCTCATCATTTGGTGTTTTCAGTGTCTTTTCTTCTTCGTATTATTATACGTATTATAATACGTATTATAATTCTTTTTTCTTAAATAGTTGTTACTATTTTACAGTGAAATATTACAAAACAAATACATTTATTTAGTTAGTTAGTCAAGAACATATAAAATCACTAAAATTTTGGCCAAATTGTACAGTACGACAAACATGGAGGTTTTTTTTTAAAAATTGCATTTCAAATCACAATTTTTATCAGAAAAATTGCAATTACATTTTCACCCAAAATCATGCATCTCGACATCTGTGTTCTATAGTAGAATCATAACTAACAACTTAAGTCATTAATAACTACTGATTATTTTTTAAACAGAAATATTTCACTTTAAGAAATTAGAACCATTTCTTCCATGACAACTCTCGGAAGATTTTAGCATGCTAATGTAAATGATAATGTTAATGTATTTGGTCTTGGTGGAATAGATCTGCTACGCTGCTGCTGCTGTAGGTTATTGCTGTAGTTGTAGATTATTGCTGCTGCTGCAAGCAAGTACAGGAACTTGTTACTGCCAAAGCATATGGCGATACAGTGCTGTAAGTATTTAAGACATCCTGCTGCTGCACAAATAGCTTATAAAATAACCCGTAGCAGTTCTATACAGGTGGAGCTGGGGAAGGTGGAGGGTTTCAGAGGGTTTCCAGGTGCAAACTCCTTAGCTGCGTAAGCGTCATGAACCAATCAGCTTGTGCCAAGTCCTATAAGGCTGTGAATGTCATCAGCTACGTTAACAACCCATCAGCCTGCGCCATCTAGAGTTTCATGAAAGAATTAGACATTTCACAAACACGCCAATTTTACTGATGTCCTTGTATGGTTCAAGAACTAATATATCATCTCTCTTACAACCTCCTATTGCATCAACTTTACTTCTCCCCCTTTTTAAAGATCCCATAAAATATATCAAACAGATTTTCCTACCCGTATTGACATATCAAAAGGCCTTATCCTTTTTTAAAGCCAGTATCAATCACTACAACAGTTGCCAGACTGCTTACAACCCATTTTACTTCCATAATATGTTAGGACACATTTCTGAGTGAAACAGGATGTTCAAAGAAAAAAATGTAGAGTGGGAGTTGATTTTATCCATCAGTAATTGACTGGATCATGAAAAGTGGTCTTTAAATGACAAGCATTTGGTGGAGAGGGGTTGAAATCAAAAGCTTGGTGACAGCAGCTCAAAAGGAATTTTAGACAGAAATTTTGAAGACTAACTTTTTTTGCTTTAGGATAACGTGCACAGATTAATAATTTATAATAACACCAGGAACCAAATTAGAAAGTGCATGGGGTCAATTTTGACTTCATGTTGACTTTATTTAGCCAACAACCTTCAGTTTAACATACATGACAAACCATTTTTGCTTTACTAGTCTGCAATATACGCAAGGTGCCCCTGCTTTCTGGTTGACAGGCTGATTAGCCTTACAGGCTCAATATGGTTAGGGTTAGCGGCACATTTAGGGTTACGTCCTAGACCGCCTGTCAGGAACAAAGCAGGGCACCTTCTACCAATCTCAGCTGCAGATGTTGCAGTAGACAGCATTTCACTGGACAAAACTGGTATACGTCCCTGCAAACAAGTATTTCAAGTACAAGTACAAGTACAAATTCATCAGTATTTTCCTGAAAAAGTAAATGTTAAAGGGATAGTTCAACCCAAAATGAAAATTCTCTCATTATTTACTCATCATCATGTCGTTCCAAACAAGACCTTCGTTCATCTTCAGAACACAAATTAAGACATTTTTGATGAAATCTGAGAGCTTTCTGATCCTGCACGCACAGCAAAGCAACTGACACGTTCAAGGCCCAGAAAAGTAGTAAGAATATTGTTAAAATAGTCCATTAATTTTATGAGGCTACAAGAATAATTTTTGTGCGCAAAGAAAACAAAAATAACAAAAATAACAAAAAAAACCGTTCTTCTCTTCTGTGGCAGTCTTCCACGTGTGTCCACAGGAGTACCATGATGCATGCATTCAGAATATAAATGAAGGTTTTACAGGTTTGGACAGAATGAGGGTGAGTAATTAATGTCAGAATTTTCCTTTTTGTGTGTACTATCCCTTTAAATCTCCTATAACATTACTTTCTCTCACCATTTAGGAGTAAATTTACTTACTTCAAAGCTAACAGACATGAAGAAAAGGCCACAAAACTTTCATTTTGATTTTGTTTTAGCTATTAAAATGTGCAAAGTGATTACATTTAGTTTCTTTTTTAAGTTAATTTAGAAAAATGTTTAGAGCATTTTTTGTTTGTTAAATGTAAATTGTTTATAAAGTTACGACCAAGCAGCCAAGTCATCACGAGTAAAATAAAATCTATAAATATAAAACAGTTCAAGCATAACAATGTTAGTTTAAACACTGAACCTATATAAATGTGTGCCGTTAGACGCATATCCAATCGTTTGTGTGGAGAGGAGCTAAAGCGAGCTTTACAGGACATGGAGGCGCAAGCTCGATTACTTACATTGGAAACAACTTAAAATACGCTGTTATTTTCGCTCATAAAGGTAAGAGTAATGCATCATTCTGACCTGCAAAGGGTCTACTTTTATTTGTGTGCACTCACAATATATTAAACAAATCGTTGTGCTTTTATAAAATAAAGAAAACAAACGGGATGCACTTTCTGCCGTCTCAGTCTTCAACAGGAGCGCTTCACCATGACAAACCGAAACTCAGCGAATACTTGCCTCACAGACTTCATAAATATATCAATAGAAAGCTTTGAATTACTACTTTAAACCAAAATAATTCAAATCGAAAACAATAGTTTCATTATAAAATCTGTAAAGATTTCTCTCTAAAGGCGCATCCAAATGAGGTCGAGTCAGGATTGGCAACTTCATCTTTGCAACACTGACTCAGAAAACAGTAGTTTATTAATAAATAATTCAAATATTCTTTGCTGGTAATTTGCGACAAGTTTTAGACTATTGCGTGCATTGTAAAAAAAATTACGGTAAAAAACGACTGTGGTTGCCAGAATTTTACTGGAAAAAATATGGTAGCAACGTTTAAAGTTTTACGGTTCTAACTTTTCAAATTTACATTTAAATACCGTAATTTCATTAACTGATATAATGTTAATGTACCACCCTATTGACGTACTGAAATCTGTTTTGTACCTCTGTAATACACGGATAAGCACCAAAAGCAGGTGGCAATGCGAAGTTCACATGATGAACCAAAGCCCATCACAAGCAGCTTTTAAATACTAACATATATGGAAGGTGCACAGTGTCATTCACACAAACACTAAACACATGGTAACACACATGCAACTGAAATAATGCAATAAACATTAATTTAACAATATATTAGATGTAACATACAACCCTAATGTACAAAACTGCTAAGAAAAAAAACTAAGAAAGTTATTTCAACAAAAAAAGTGAAAAAGTAAATCAAAAACTCTCAGTTTCAACATTTTGAACAATAGGGCCCTACAATCTTTTTCTTTTCTTTTTTTTTCTTGTGTGTTTGAATTTTTCTGATAATCAAATGAAGGCATTAAACATTTATTTATATTTAATCAAATGAAACCCTTTCATTTTTTGGCATACAAACAGAGGTTTACTCTGTTTTTATAGGATTTTCGCACTATAGAGTAAAATCCGATTTTATGAATGGAATCGTAATCCCGTCCGCGTTTTTGCGGAGGAGAAATTGTAGGCGCGCGTCCATGTAGAGACAGAAATGACATGCCGTTGTGTGAATAAGATAAATAACATAAGGCTATTTAGTTTGTTTAATAAAAGAACAAGGTACAGACCTGTTATATAGAAAAGGTAACTTTAAATGACTTCTGTAATCTGACGCTATATTGAAAATGAAATTAACTTGACCTGGGGGCCACTGGACGCCCCCCTAAATATAATGGTAGGGGAAACACTGGTAAATTTTACTATCTTTTTCCGCTTCAGAAAACAGTATGCTACCGTAAAATTACATGCAATGTCCGTATATAGTAGGGGAATTCACCATCAACCATTTAACAGGTTTTTACTGTAGCATTTTTCAGTTTTTTACTGTTAAATTCACAGTCATTTTTTTACAGTGTGCACTTGAACCCAGAACTCTTCATTTAATGGTGTCCTTACTACCTTCCTGGGCCTTGAATGCGGTAGTTGCGTTGCTGTCTATGCAGGGTCAAAAAGCTCTCAGATCTCATCAAAAATATCTTCGTTTGTGTTCCGAAAACGAATGAAGGTCTTACAGGTTCATTTTTGGGTGAACCATCCCTTTGACTAGCGAGAAAGCTCATGTAAAATCGGCCAGTTCAGCATGTGGTACATTCACACTGTGTTTTTCTAAAGGGTGTTTATAGTTCGACATCTTGTTTTCTTTGTCTGTTTCACATTTGTATACAGATGCTTCCTATTTTCCTAAACAAAAATAGAATCTCCCTAATGCTCCCCGAGAGGCGGGTCATTTGCACACACAAAAACTCTTCACACCGGGAAACGACTGCGTGTCTATGCAAAGCTCAAAAATAATATGGGTGTAGCCCTACATGGCTTCTTTCAGGACTTCTGCTCTCGCGTCTAATTTGAATCCAGCACTTCGAAATCAAAGACGCCCGCACATTCCCGTCCCCACGTCGAGTGTTTTCAAAAGACAAAAACGCAATAAATATTTCATATTTGTAGCCCACGGTGAACGATATTGCACGGTCTTCAGAGATGCCGGTAATTGATAGGAGTGGAGAGTTTCCAAATCTCAGGCTCAATAATAAGATGATTTCCCCTTCCTGTTAGTTTCCAAGTGCCCTTTTCTGCTCTGTTTGATCTTAGCGAGGCTGATGAAAAGAAAAAGGGACGAGCAGTTGTTTTTTCTGACAGTAAAATGAGTTTCTTGTTTGTTTGAGATTCTCGATGTGGCGATTTGCGAAGTGTAAAAGCCCACTTGCAATTAGGAATAATGACAGCACGACATCAAGCGCGATCAAACTTGTACAAGAAACGCCGGCTGAAGCGACGTATTGCTTCTAAGACATCTAATTATATAAAATAGCATGGCATTGAAACAAGAGAAGGGTACGAATGGATGTCATCAGTTATTACTAACCCCCTGTCCCTGGAAGAAATTGAGATTTCACCACCTACAGTTCCCATCTTGGGTGACAAAACATCCAGTTCGTGTCACAGACAGCCTGTGTTTTTTCTCTTTATCTCCAAGTTTTTGTGACACATTTGCATTTTTTCACACTACGCCAATGCTTTGTTCTCGTTTGATTGTGGGGGCCAGAAATACCGCCGCGTTCTCCCGGAAAATGTAACAACTTCGTTTCAAAAGATCAATTATCAGCATACAAATGAGAATGCTGCTATATGACAGCATGTCAAGAAACTTTGTGTAACCGTTAAAAAAACGGCCACTTCCCATCTGCTGCTGTAACTATGGCTACGGGCTGTCCTTTGATTGACAATTCTCCCTCAACTTCATGACGAGGTGATGCAAGGATACTCTATATAGCATTCTCTAGTCTCCTTCATGTCTTAAGCTGAGGTGCTTGAAGTGAAGTAAAGAGGAGAAGTGAATTAGAATGAGAAGCTACAGAGAGAGAAGGTGGGAAGTCTGAAGTATAAGGCGCAGCTGTCGTCTCAGATCAAGAGAACCTAGCAGTGTAATTTACAATAAGTTGTTAAACTTCAATTATGCTGCCTCTCCAACCTTCTTCACAAGGAGTAGGTGTTACAAAGCGTCAGACCAGGGAAGGTTAACAGGGCTGTTCAATAGGCAATGATACACCAAGTATCATTGCGCTTTATTTTTGACATATTAAGGAAAATCGCATTGCTATGCATCGAAAGTAAAAATGTCTCATCTTGCACTAAAATGCTTTAAATAAATTTTCTAGTCAAATCTGAATTTTGCATACTTTTTTTTTTTTTAAAGATGTTTCTTATGCTCACCAGGGCTGCACTTATAAAAAAAAAAAAAAAACAGTAAAACTGTGAAATATTATTACAATTTATTGTATTAAATGTATTAAACAAATAAATAAATAAATACAAATAAACTTTTGACCTGTACTGTAGTAACATATTTACAATTTACATTTTAAATATTTATTTATAGGGCTGGCTGCACGATTATGACAAAAATCATAATTGTCGATTATTCCCTTGAAACTGCAACTGTAAATATTAATTACGTTATCACAATTTACACTGAATGATGTTTTGAATAGCTTTATACCATTGTTTGAAGGAACTGCATGCCACATTTTTATGCATAGTTTCTTCTTTAAATATATATATATATAAAAAAAATTAAAACAATGACAAAAAAACCCTTAAGATAACTTGTAGCAAAAATACTCTCTCTCTCTCTCTCTCTCTCTCTCTCTCTCTCTCTCACACACACACACACACACATCTTAAAAAAGCAGAATAATGTAAGTGTATTTTTTTTTGTAATTGTGCCTTTGAACGATTGCATAATTGTGGGATCTGTAATTGTAATCACGATTAGAAATTTGATTAATTGTGCAGCCCTATTTAATATTATATATTTTGAAATTAAATATATAATTTAGCGTTACACAATTAAAGCTCACAAGATGTACACAAATTCAATCAAATTAAACAAGCATTAATATAGTATCAATCCAACTCTCCAAAACCCAAAATTCGTCTAATATTACATGTATGCCATGATAAAAGGAAGATATGTCATTCCAATAGTTATATGGCCATGCTAAAATCTAATTGAAATATTCAAGAAATATATATATTTTTGTTTATATTTTTAGCTTCAAAGTGTTTAATTTACTATTTTGACAACTCATTCTCTACATTACAGTTTCAACTCTTTACTTTCACATAATTAAGTAACTGCAACTTAAATCAGTATTTTATGTCCATTACTTTATAAGTAGCCATATGTGACCCTGGACCACAAAACCTGCCGTAAGTCGCATGAATATATTTGTAGCAATAGCCAACAATACACTGTATGGGTCACAATTATCGATTTTGCTTTTATGCCAAAAATCATTAGGATATTAAGTAAAGATCATGTTCCATGAAGATATTTTGTAAATTTCCTACCATAAATATGTAAAAACTTAATTTTTGGTAATATGCATTGCTAAGGACTTCATTTGGACACCTTTAAAGGTGATTGTCTCAATATTTTGATTTTTTTGCACCCTCAGATTCCAGATTTTCAAATAGTTGTATCTAGGCCAAATATTGTCCTATCCTAACAGACATACATCAATGGAAAACTCATTTATTTCAGCTTTCAGATGCTGTATAAATCTCAATTTCAAAAAATTTACCCTTATGACTGGTTTTGTGGTCCAGGGTCACTAATAAACAAAATAATCATCCTGTCAGCATTTATTTTGTGATAACGACCAGCTGATACACTGCAACGAATTGCTGTAAAAATTACAGCAAAATTTTACAGCAGTGGGCTGTTTTTCTTATAAAACAGCATATTGCTGTAAACCGCAATGCACTCTGAGGTCACGTGGTGGTTTTACACAAACCTAGAGCATAATGCTGTAAATTTAAATATACAGAGGCGGGATTTTCTTCAACGGTCGATATTTCGGGAGCGGCAAGAAGAATGATTAACAACTGTGGTAAGTAACTTATTTCAGTTTTATTTTTTATGTTTGGTAACAGCAGTAGTATATTAAGATATTAAGGTGTCTACATTCCCGGTAACTGCAGATTAACGAATCCTCCATCCGCGGGGTGCGAGGGAGAGTTTTACCGGGTTTAAGCAGCACGGTCACGGTAGGATTTCACACATTCGCCAGCCTCATAGCGGCTATAGGCGGAAAGCCTCTGGGTTCCTACGTTAAGAATTACACGCTTCACTGACAACAGTTGTGATTCATGGGAATGGCGTGTTGTTCAGCACACTTTCTCGTGATTATTTTATGATGTAAATCAAATTTGCACAGGCAGTCATCTGTTAACATGAATTGTTTAAATTGCCAGTCATTAATATTCAGCAATCTGGAAAATATATACTGCATAGAGGGCTGGGCGATAATTTGATAACGATAATTTTCGCGATATATTTTTCCTCGATAAAACAATATGAAGAGTTCGATAAATGTTCGATATAATTTTTATGTGCCAAAAGCGGAACGGAATAGCGCGACTCATTTGAATCGCACCACACGGACCGTTTACCCACTCGGACCAAAGTTTAAACTGCCGCGCTGCGCGAGCTCACTAGAGAGGGTGCATTTATTATCTAAATGCGGCACGGACGCGCCTGGAAAAACCGAGCGCGTGCATGTGTGCATTTATAGTGAATGTTTTTAGACTACCGTTTTTCATACAAAAAGGCTACCTATAAAACCATGTAGTTATATTTTACCATGGTATTGAGGTTCCATTATGTGTGGTTTTAACTGTTTATCATGATTTAAAATGTATGCTTGCTACTGTGGTAGACCAATGCTTAAAAAAAAAAGGGTCAGAATAAATTTACCCATATAAAACTGAGGTTGCTACAATTTTTACAGATGTTACTGATTGATAATGAACAAAAAAAATACCTCTGCATCCTCAAGCTACTATCAAATGTGCTTTTCTAAGAGACAAAAAATAACAATATTGTTATTATTATTATTATTATTATCATTATCAGACAACCCAAAACCTGTTTCTTGATTTGAAACAATATAACTCATTTGAACATGCAGAAATAATTTTTTCTATTTAGATACTTATTTTGTTAAAGAGAATTAATGGTTTCTACGACCTTTACTTTGGATCAAAAATCTGACTTTAAACTTGAAAGAAATAGAGATTTGACATTTATCGTGATAATTATATAGAATACACAAATTAAAGTAGTTTACTGTAAAAAAAAAAACACAGCAATGTAAAAAGTACAGTTATTTGCTGTAATCAGGAAATACAGGATAATGCTGTAAATTAAATTACAGCAGTCCTGCTGTAAAAATTACACTAACGGGCTGGCAACCCTGCTGCCAGTATTTTACTGTAAAATTTACAGGAAATTTTTTACAGCGTAGTACATTATTCCTTGCTTTTTTTATGCCAAAGATATTATTCTATATAAATGAATCAGCCTGACTGCACAAGGTTATACCAACAAAAGTATTTTTATGGGCCAGATCAGGTAGAAAGGCACTTTCTTGCTTTAAAGTGTAGTTTGACATAAAAATAATAGTACTGAGGTATGATTACATAGGATCACAACATCAAACTCCTCGTGGCAGTGACAGCTTTAACCAGACGCTCCATTTGCTGAGCACATGCTTTACGTGCTCATGCTCAAACAGACATTACGTAGCGCTCCACAACACCATCTGGCTCAGGACACAGGAGGCGGTTTAAGGATCTGTTGCACACTTTAAGTCTTTGTGCGTAACACATTCTTTACTAAAACCTTCTTCCGAGAAGGTAGACACACACCAGATGCCTTAGCTCAAAAGCTACAATCAGAGCGTTTGTGTACTTTTGAAGCTTCATGTTGAAGATTCATTATATTCGCCTGTGTTTTCCAGATAATAAAGAAAGTCATACAGGTTGAGGAAGACATGCAGGCATTGGGGAAGGATAGGAGTAGTTCATGAGCTTGAACTTGATGCACTTTGAAAGTGATGGACACTAGAGCTGCCGAGAGAAGGACATTCATCAAAAGGCTCCATGATTCAAGCTTCCTGACAGGAAAGAGGAAGCTACTGATTAGCTTTTCCATTAAGCTTGATCAATTCTGGAACAGCACGTGTATCCATCTTTCTGAAGCACATCTGAACAGTGTCAGGGGAACACGTTAATTTGAAGCCATTGAACCAGATGCTCCATTAACATACTTAAAAAAATACCCAACTATTGATCAATCATAGCATGTGAAGAAAAATGAAAACAGAGTCAGGTCAATATATAGCTATAAATTGTTAATATTTTTAAATCGTGAGACAATATTTCAGAAATATATCTCTCAATTATGTATTTGCTTGAAAATGCTAAAAATACAGTACCTTTCAAAGGTTTGGGATCAGTACTTTATATTAATATTTTTATTCAGTAAGAATGTATTGAGAACATACCCTGTTCTCAAGAATGTATTGAGAACATACCCTAACTGTCCGGTTCATGACAGTTAGGGTATGTTCTCCCTCAACTTCGAAATTTGAAATTAATGAAAATAACCAATTGTTTTCACTAGATAAGACCCATCTTCCTCAGCTGGGATCGTTTACAACCGCATTTGGGATCGTTTGAAGCCGCATTTAAACTGAATTTTTGGAAGTTCAAAATCAGGGCACCATATCAGTCCATTATATTGAGAAAAATGCTGAAATGTTTTCCTCAAAAAACATAATTTTTTACGACTGAAGAAAGAAAGACATGAGCATCTTGGATGACAAGGGGGTGAGTACATTATCTGTAAATCTTTGTTTGGAAGTGGACTTCTCCTTTAAAATACATATATAATAGTGATGAGACAATAATAATTAGTTTAAAAAAAAAGTATCAAAAGCAAGCAATCATATGGTTTTACTGAACAAAACTTATAAAATACATCATGTGTTATGTATTTAGAGCTAATGTACATTACGCATTATAACAAATGCCTGCAGAGGGCGCCAACTGCCTGACGATTATTTTTACACTTTACTCCGCCTTCTAATCGATGTTTATATTGACTAAACAGCATTTTAAATTCAAACGTCCATTTAATCTTTATGAATTTGTCAATTTCTTTATGATAGAAAAGCCTCAGCCTCAGTAATTTCTTGAATATGTGTACATCAAAACGTGTAAACTCACAGTGAGGGTTTAAACTGTAATTTTGAAATCGCAATGAACAGTTACCATTTTGAGAAAGCTATTCCCAACAAACTTGAGACGTCCACCCGACGTGCAGATCATGTCTATATTCCGACAAAAACGTTGAAATGACGTCGTTTGGACGTGCTTTTGCTCAGTGGGTTGATGTATTGTCCTGTGTTTGCATAGGTTTATAAATGATTTACCTTACAAATCTGATGAAATAGCGCACATTGTGTTCCCAGATGAACGTTATAATAAACCCAAACTCATAACATCATGCAGAGATGGAGTTTGGAAGCCGTTCTGACGTCTACACTGGACGCGACAAAGCGACCGTTGCAAATCATCTGAACTTTGTGTGAGCACGTCATAAATAGAATAAACGCGGTAGCAGTTTACTGTCGGGGATTTGTCGTGTCGCGCCTCCGCCGAGCCGCATCCAGTATGACAGCATTAATGATTATAATGGGTTCTACTGTATTTTGTTGCATCGCGCCGCTCGCGTCCGGTGTGAGATGCACGTAACGTTACCTAACCTACACGCATGTACATAATTAAAGCGCATATATTACAACTGCATCGCATATAGTTATTTAAATGAATCGTAGCGTTTGTGAATTCTTAATAGCATTTTGCGTTATGGTTTTTAAATGGGTTTAATATGTGGAATGCCCCACGTTTGGTATTTTGCCAATTACTCCACACAAAATCGAATACTGGAATAGAATCAAGGAATCGTTGCAGCCCTAAATTTCACCAAAAAAAAAAAGAAAAAGAAAAAAACTTTAAAAAATGTAAAATTTCTATTTACCAAAGAAATTTGAAAAAAAAAAAAAGTTTTTTTTTTTTTTTTTTTTTTTTTTTTTAAAAAAAAAGAAGGTATAATCATAATTATGCAGCAAAACTGTTTTCAACAGTGAAAACAAAACTCAGATTTTCCATCACAGGAATAAATTACATTTTAAAATATATTAAAATAGAAAACTGTTATTTTAATCAAATTAATGTAGCCTTGATGAGCAAGACTCTTAAAGATCTTACCCACCACAAACTTTTAAATGGTAGTATGTATCTTAATTATACATTTGCTTAAAAAAAGTAGATTCAACATATTTCCCATTGGCTAAAAGAGTCTGATTAAAAGTAATTTCCACTACATGAATCTGTAATCATTTTCTTTTGCATTTTTATTGACTAATTTTCCTTTATATGCAGCAATAATAAAACATAACTAAAGCATTGTAATTTATGAAAAATCCTAAGCAGGAACATTGGCCACTGGCATGAGTTGGAGGCGGGGCTATCTTTTGATCAACCAATAGCAGATGTGAGCAGCATTCAAGAAAGCTGTCTGAAAAAACATACTGCCTTTAAGAACAAATGTTCAAAGGGTTAGTTCACCCAAAAATGAAAATCTGGTCATTAATTACCTACCGTAAGATATTTGTTCATCTTCAGAACACAAATTAAGATATTTTTGATGAAATCAATAGGTTTCAGACCCTGCATAGGTAGAAAGGACATCAATAAAATAGCCCATGTGATGTCAGTGGTTCAACCGTAATATTATAAAGCTACGAAAATACTTTTTGTGTGTTGTGGTACTCTCCTAAGACTGACGCGGAAGAGAAATAGTTGAATAAAGCCATTATTTTTGTTTTCTTTATGGACAAAAAGTATTTTCGTAGCTTCATAAACTTAAAGTTGAACCACTGATGTCACATGGACTATTTTAACAATGTCTATTTTAACAAAGAATTAACTATTTAACAAAGCTCTCGGATTTCATCAAAAATCTTAATTTTAAAAGATGAGCGAAGATCTTATGGGTTTGGAACAACATGAGGGTGAGTAACTGATACCAGAATTTTCATTTTTGGGTGAACTATCCCTTTAATGCACAACTATGATGGGCAGAACATTGGACCAATGAGATGTCATTGTGGGCGGGGCTACCTAGTGTAATGCTGCAGAAATAGAAATTACAAAAACTCTCACAGATTAGGACAAAAGCTCTCACCAGTACAATGAAGACCGCTTATCACATCAAACCTGCTTAGGACATGGTGTAAAGCTACTGATGCCAGTGTGCACTGGCACAAAAGGGCCTATGCATTTTTTGAAATGGTAAAAAAAACGGTCTGAGGTACAATTTACCGAACCAGTGATGCAGATGACCAAACAGCAGTGTTTTTGCGGTGGCAAGTTGGCAGTCAACTCACCTGTAAAAAGGAGGAGGGTCACCTTGTGCCTCACAGCTGAAAACCACCTCCCTGTTCTTCTCCATGGAGTCTACTGGAAACACAATGCTGCCTGGCTGCTTCGTGAACACGGGGCTCTGCAGCGTGTTGCCTACAGACAGTCAGACAGAGAGAGAGAGAGAGAGGGCGATCAGCACGCTCCACTTACAGACACCCAACCTGCTTGCAAAACAAGCTATTAGCTGGTGGCTCTGAGCAGGCCAGCACTGGTAAGGCATTAGAGAGTCAAACCACAAGCAGACAAAACATATCAATTAATTCAACTAACACCACGGTAACTGTAATGGAATCGCCGTTGATTGATATAGAACAAGGGTTTGAGGACACGCGTTCATCGCTTTCTATCACCCCTGTGGTCTGTTTTTAACCTTCGCTATGGCAGCGCAGTTGTAACGGAAAACGCTCAGGCAATTAGACGTGCGGTAAACGCCTCTCAGTTGTGATTTGAGGCTCTTCGTGTGAAGTGACACACTGAGATTGCTCATGCAACTGACTCAGTTAAAGCCACACTTTGTTGGGACCAAAGAGGATTAGTGTGAAACTAAAAACTAAGTACCAAGAAATTATTTTAATCAATCTGTTAAATATATTCAGTGATATTCGTTTACATTTTAATGCTTCTTCTAGTTTTTCCACAAAATCTTACTCAGTGTGTTAATGTGTTAACACCATCATATAAAATGTCTATATATATATATATATATATATATATATCTATTAGCTTTTGAAAGTAGAGCAAAAACAGTAAAATGTTTAAATATTTTTAAACATTAAATATTTTAAATATTTAAATATTAAATATGTTAAATATTTTTACTATTTCAAATAACTGTTTTCTATTCCTGTGATTTCAAAGCTGAATTTTTAGCATCATTACTCCGGTCACATGATCCTTCAGAAATCACTCTAATATTCTGATTTGCTGTTTAAAAAGCATTTATTATTATTATGTTGAGTCACACAGCCGAGTCAAATTTTTTCAGGTTTCTTCGATTAATAGAAAGTTTTATCTGAAATAGAAATCTTTTGTAACATTAGAAATGTCTTGATGGGCCCAAGCCATCAGTGCAAAAGCCACCCCAGTGGCTATATGAAACTTTGGTAACAATTTACAATGCTAGTTTCATTTGTTAACATTAACTACATTAGTTAAAAATAAACAATAATTATATAGCATTTATTAATGTTAATTAATATTAAGTTCAAAATGTATTAATACATTATTACAATGTAAAGTTGAATCTTTTAACATTAGTTTATGTACTGTGAATTAACATGAACATTAATATTTTTATTAACTAACATTAAAAAGATTAATAAATGCTGTAAAACATATTGTTAACTGTTAGTTCATGTTAGTTAATGCATTAACTAGTCTAATGTTAACCAAGGTTTTGAATGGTTTAGTGTATAATTATACACACACACACACACACACGTTTGTTTTTGTGAATTGTAAGGACTTTCCATAGACTTCTTTAGTTTTTATACTGACCAAACGATACTGTTTATCCCCTCACCCAACCCTAAACCTACCCCTTACAGAAAACCTACTATTTAGTACTATTTACTATTTTTACCACAGGCCGGTCACCACAATGTCAAAAATTTCAGGTTTTACTATCCTTATGGGGACATTTGGTCCCCACAATGTAGCAAAAACAAGTACATACACACACACACACACACATATAGTTTCTTATTTTCATTATTATTTTATACATATTTTATTATTATTATTATTATTATTATTATTATTATTATTATATTATTGTTTACATTTTTGGATACTTTCTTATTATTGTTTTAATTATTTAGAATAAAATATTCATTAGTATTTTAATTATTCCACTGTGTTAAAATTATCAGATACAAAAACAATATGTCAAAAATAGTGACAAGGGTAATGAAGTTAGCTTTCATATAATGTTAAAAGAAAAAAAACATTTGCAATTATTATTTTTTGTCATGTTATTATTTATTCATTTATTTGATAATTTTGTATTGTTATTTAAATTGTTTTGGATAACATATTCATTAGTATTTTAATTCTAACTCTACTGTGTTAAAACCATCAGACACAAAAAACGTGTCACAATTTTAGAAATGCTGACAAGTGTACTTGTAAGTGAAGTTAACTTTCATAAAATGTACTCAGAAATATATATAGAGTTCATTTGCAAAAACAGATAAAATTTTTAACCATTTTCAAAAATGTTTTGTCATTGTGCATTCCAATTAATGTCAATCAAACTGCAGCTGGGTTATTTTGATTAGATACAAAAATTACTAAAAAATACAGCAAACTAACACAATAAAACACAAAAAACATAATTATCTGTTACCTGTTTATGCAAATAAACTCTTCACATATCTATATATATATATATATATATATATATATATATATATATATATATATATATACACGTGTGTGTGTGTGTGTGTGTGTGTATACATAGTCTAAAAGTCTTAATTATAATGTCGGCACAAGAATATAAAATAAACTGTATTAAATAGTAATCATCTCTGATCAGTTTTAAAGAAAGCAATGTTGCTATTTTCAAAAATTGTGCCTAAGAAATTGGCTTCTGTCTTCCATCTCAAAATCTGCAAATGAACTGAAGTATTATTATAAAGTGACAAAACTAACAGACTGTAATAAGAAATCTCATGGGTATAGAAGTCACATGGGTGAAGTTAACATTAAAATATAATACTGCTACTGTTACAGTTGCGTTGACTTGTTGACAAAAAAAAAAAAAAAAATATTTTCTATGAACTGTTCCTTTACTGTATTTAGACAATCTGGTGTCAGTCTTCGCATGTCACCTGGTTTAATGTACATAAAAACACACCAAGAGACAAAACTGTCAGTCTTCATAAGTTTACACCTACAGTCTCAGCTAATTACATTTGTGCTTTATATCATTTTAGCTGTTGTTGGTTAATGTATGTTTGCTGGCTTTGTGCAAAGAAAACTCATTAAATATTGCACTTCACCTCGTTGGATCTCTGCCCAACTGATCTAGCGAATTTTGCAAAAGTGATGGTATGAAGTAGAACTGAGACTAACTTAGTCTAAAGCAGCCATAAAAAGCTCTAAAGGTCACTGGGTGCTCTAACAAGCAGCAGGAGTAAGCATTTTCTCCCAAAACCAGAGAACATCCACACATATTTTAACTTCAAAATAACAGAAAAAAGCTTCTTAGCGGCAGGAGGTGTCAGAACATCATGGTAAGCACATGAAATAAATACAAGCAGCTTAAAAAAATATTCAAAACGTTATTTAAACAAGCAATAAAATGAGGAAAAAGCAGCAGAAAACAACTATTTTCTTTGGGTTCTTTTCTGCGAAATACATTTAATTCCATTTACTGAAAAATGCTTTCTGGTTTGAGAGCTTGTATTGCTTGCAGGAGAGATAAACTCTAAGCTTCTTTAAGGAAGCAAAATGTTGGGTTTTCTTTTTCCTGAGGTCTTTTCTAAAAATTATTTCTTTTTAGGCAGCATGGTTGCATAATGCTTTTGCCATAAGCCATGTAAATGTGCTTTGTACCTCATAATATTCAAAATGTGTCAGCCCACCCAAAAAATCTAATAGTTAGTATATTACAAATATATTTCTACATTTCTTCTGGATACGCAAAAATGAAAGGGCAAATTTGTTTTGTAAAACACATCAGTTTCACAAAACTATGCTGCAAAATTGATTTAAAAAATAGGTTCAGCCCACTCCAGATGAAAAGCTGAAAAACAAATAAAATACAATAATAAAATTAAATTAAATAAAATAAATCCATACAACAGGCTGTCAGTTCCAGCATTTCTATCAAAAACCTTTCTAAACCTAATAGATTTCAGTTTATTCTGTGCTATGCATTGTCAATGAATATTTATTTCCCATATTTTAATTTAAGCAGTCTTCAAGTGACTGCCTGCTTTGAAATCTGAGTAATTTGAGAATAGATGTAAATCTCAGGAAATCTGAAAAATGTATATAACATTTCTGAAGTGAAAAGCTTTGTAATGTGATCAAATATCAAAAAGATAACCAGCTCTCATGTTCTGTTTCATCTCAAAATTGTGTGTCAGTCACTATTCACCATCCATTCTGCAAGAACTGATGTGTCTTTCAGGGGTAAGTGGATACTTACATCACGGATAAAGAGCGAATTCGGTACTAAGTGCTTTATTCTGCAACCTTCATTTTCACTTTGTTGGATTGGGTGTGTATGTGCGAGTAAGTCTGAATAGTTGTCTACACATTAACACGGTAGAATTTCATCCACAGTGCATTAAACTAAAAGATAAAAAGAGCGAGGTGAGTGTGTGTGGATCGCTGCCACCTGTACGGCTGCTCTAGAGGTCCCGGGTGCTTTAATTGGGCTTGTTTTGCTTCCCATCACGCAGACAGATACTTCATCGCAGCTCTAACTATATCCACTAATTCCGCCTGTGACATGACAATGACAGCCCCTTATTTCAGTGTCAGAGACACCGTGGTGGATTCCCTCTGTACCCGGCGATAAACACTGCTCCGCAAACATTATTTGGATTTACAAAACATGTTTGGCAAAATATGAGTAGGTTTTTACAATATAAAATTCAACCTGAAATCAAAATTCAGTCTTTATTACTGATCTTAAAGGAGCAGTCCACTTCCAGAACAACAATTTACAGATAGTGTACTCACCCCCTTGTCATCCAAGATGTTCTGTCTTTCTTTCTTCAGTCATAAAGAAATTATGTTTTTTGAAGAAAACACTTCAGGATTTTTTTCCATATAATGGACTGATATGGTGCCCCGAGTTTGAACTCCCAAAATGCAGTTTAAATGAGACTTCAAACGATCCCAAATGCGGTTGTAAACGATCCCAGGGGAAGAAGGGTCTTATCTAGCAAAACCATCGGTTATTTTCATTAAAATAATACAATTCATATACTTTTTAATCTCAAACGCTCGTCTTGCTCTCCCTGAACTCTGTGTATTCTGGCTTAAGACAGTTAGGGTATGTCGAAAAACTCTGATCGTATTTTCTCCCTCAACTTCAAAATTAATTTCAAAATCATCGCTGCAGAAGTACCAACCCAGTCTTTGCAAAGTGAAAATGCAAAGAAGATCAAACACCCTAAACAAGAAAGGTAAAACAGCCATATAGAACGATTTTGAAGTTGAGGGAGAAAATGCGATCAGAGTTTTTCGACATACCCTAACTGTCTTGAGCTAGAATACACAGAGTTCAGGGAGAGCAAGACAAGATGAGCGTTTGACATTAAAAGTATATAAATTGTATTATTTTTATAAAATAACCAATCGTTTTGCTAGATAAGACCCTTCTTCCTTGGCTTGGATTGTTTACAACCGCATTTGGGATCGTTTGAAGTCACATTTAAACTGCATTTTGGAACTTCAAACTCGGGGGACCATATCAGTCCAGTATATGGAGAAAAATCCTGAAATGTTTCCCTCAAAAAACATAATTTCTTTATGGCGGAAGAAAGAAAGACATGAACATCTTGGATGACAAGGGTGAGTACACTATCTGTCAATTTTTGTTCTGGAAGTGCACTTCTTTAACTGTTTTTGTGGTATTCAGAGAAAGCACCTCTGCAGCACGTTCTTAACATAAGAGAAAGACAGTAATTTCTGCTTGCTGCAATAAATCACCATTTCTCTGCACTTAAACAAGTGAGTTTTGCCAAGAAATTTTCAGAGGTGATAGACAAGGTGTTATAGAATAATAATTTAATGAAAACTTAATTTTGACAAAGAAACTGACATTCGACCTATTTTTCGAATTTCCTAAAAAACGTTGCAACATCCGACGGGTTTTCCCAGATCGCATCACAATTATGTTCTCAAAGGTTTTTTTTTAGTTTTTTTTTTAATCAAATGTACTTTCATGTCCCAGTCACATTTTCGTGGTAATAAACATTACACTTTCAGTGTAAGTTGAGGGAGAAAATACGATTGGAGTTTTTCGACATACCCTAACTGTCTTGAGCCAGAATACACAGAGTTCAGGCAGAGCAAGACAAGACGAGCGTTTGAGATTAAAAAGTATTTAAATTGTATTTTTTAAATGAAATTAACCGATCGTTTCGCTAGAAAAGACCCTTCTTCCTCAGCTGGGATTGTTTGAAGCCGCATTTAAACTGCATTTTGGAAGTTCAAAATCGGGTCACCAGAGAAAAATCCTGAAATGTTTAACTCAAAAAACATAATTTCTTTATGGCTGAAGAAAGAAAGACATGAACATATTGGATGACAAGGGGGTGAGTACATTATCTGTAAATTTTTGTTCTGGAAGTGGACTTCTCCTTTGACCTATCAAAATAAACCAGATCAACAAACATAAACCAGATATATCCTAGATCACATCATATATAAATTAGACACACATTTATTCATGGTAAGGGTTCAGACAGGAGCTGACCTAATAAGCTACTCAAACCAGCGAAACAGCATGTTTGCACTCTTTGAGCAAATCCAATAACTGGGATGAAAGAAAGTATTTATCAAAAACACTTTTCAATCCATAAGAGATTTCTTTAGCCAGTATGTACACAATTCCAGAGGGAAAGCTCTAAAAATAATCTGCATGTTTGACACTGGAGTGTTATATTGTCATATGTTACTGTTGATGTTGGATGCAGAGGGGCCAATCACCTGTACAAACACAACGGAATATATCCAGAGGACATATGACACAAGGCATGAGACATATTTCACAAGCCTTGCATCATGTCTTGCTCCATGACAACGTACAGCAACGAATAACAACCGCACTAGTACTGACAAGACTTTTCTACGAGAACTTCCAAGCCTTTTGAGGTTAGCGCAGGAAAGAGTAAACAAAGTTAACGTTTTAATTAAAACCAAGATCTTTAAAGTCAGTTTAAACGACGGCACCAGCACAATTACTCAAGAACAGGTGCGTGCATCCTTTGGGAAGAAGAGCGGGTTCAAAACTGCCAGAGAGCACCTCCTGTTCTTCAACCAGCATGTGTTGCGATCAACCGCACATCCCAGTCAGTCAATTAACGACGCATACTCATTAAAAGATCCCTGGCGTGTCAAGAAAGACAAATGAAACACGACAGGGATTAAACTTTAGTCTCACTCACATTTTTTCTCATCAAATTACATTAGCTCCTCAAAAACATCTCGGCTTGCTCTGCCAAACATGTTATGATACCTCAAACGAGTCAGAAAGAGAGAGGGAGATGGCAGGAACGGGGCTGGCTTGCAGTTTCCATGAATAAAACATTTATCGATATATGCATATGCAGGAGAAAATGTCGAGCAAGCGCAACCAACAACAAAACGAAGCAGGTGCCAGAAAGGGAAACAAAAAAAACAGGAACGGTAGGAAAGAAAACAGGGCCAGCGGTGAATCGCTGACATCACCAATTAGCAAGGGCTTGCCTGCGCAGCCATCTAGGGATGCGTGCGTCTTCATGCAGCCACGAGAAGAATAATTGCGTCCCTGGAGATGGAGCAGGTGAGTCCACCTGGAGCGAAACAAGGGCTTCTGTTACTCAGAAACAGTCTTGGCTTTCATCAACAAGAAGTCAGCTCCCCGCTAATACTGTCATCAATGAGCTGCAGTGAAATGAAATGAAAGCTAATGAAAGCTTTAATGCAGTCACTTGCAGGCCCCCGTATTAAGACGTCGTCGGTCGTCCTGCGCGAGATTATTTTTCACAAAGTCAGGAGGTACTTGAAATATCACAGGCGCTGGAGTGTCTCACTAAAAATTGATTACTTGGGGCTTCTGGTCTCCTTCAAAGACCAGATGGAGAGACCGAGGCTGAGGCTGCAGAAATGCAGACGTGGACGAGGATCGGGACAGTGCTGTATCACAGCCGCAGCTGTACTCTGCTAGACGCTCTTTTCGAGGAGTCCGCAGGGCTGTGCTAATAGGGCCCTGCCGCTGTTGGCCTGGCAACGCGACACAGGGTGGCAGAGACCAGATGCCGTTGTCCACAGAAAGGTTATTGCATCTATTGAACAACTGAGGGTGCAAATAGCAGTTGAAAAAAAGAGCAATAACATGACAAAGGGTTGTAAGTTTCTCTTATCTCATTTTCTCTCATCCCGTTTGGAGGTTTCCAGTGGTTTAAGATAAAAAGGGAGAAATGGGAAACACAGGCGGAATCGCAGAACCGAGTTGTAAAAAAAGGGAATTTACTATATAAAGCGGAATGCTATAGAAAGATTTTAATTTTTAAGAATTAAATCATGCCTTTTGATTTTGAAATTATATAAAACGACTAAAACGGAATCTAGAAAAATGACAATGTAAAAAAAAAAAAAAAAAAATTGAGAAAATGAAAACGGAATATAGGTATAAATAAAACTATTTTAATAGGGCCCTAAAACATATTTTTATTTAACTTTTAATAACTTAAATTGATGTTAAATTGTGCACGTTTAATAATTTCAATTAAGCAGATGGCAAAAATTTTATTTAATCATTAAAACATAATGTTAAAATAATAATAATAATAATAATAATAATAATACATTTTAAAAAAATGGAAAAAATTTGAATTTAGGAAAAATAAAATAGAATTAAGGAATAAATATGGACTTATTAAGGCCCTAAAATGTATTTTCAATCAAACTTTTAATAGCCTAAATTGACATAAAATGTTACACATTTCATGATTTTAATGAAGTTTAATAATTTCAATTAAGCAGACGTGCTTTTTGATGACTAAAATTTAATTTAACCATTAAAACAGAATGCACAATAAAATAAATAGATAAAACTGAAAAAAATGGAATCTAAAAAAACTACATTGGAAAAAAGTGAATTTGGGAAAAATAAAACAGAATTTCGGAATAAATAAAACGGATTTATTAGGACCCTAAAATGTTTTTTTTGTTTGTTTTTTTTTTTATTAATAATTGTACGTTAATTGTAAAGTTTCATGTTTTCAGTTAAGTAGACATGCTTTTTAATGACTAAAATTTAATTTAAAAATAAAATAATAATAAAAATAAATAAATAAATAAATAAATAAAAATGGAATCTAGAAAAAAATTTAATTTTAAACTTTTAATAACTTAAACTGATGTTAAATTGTACAAGTTCCATTATTTAAATTACGCAGATGTGCTTTTTGATGAGTAAAATTTAACTTAACCATTAAAAAAAAAATAAATAAATAAATAAATACAGAAAAATTACAATGAAAAAAAAATGAATTTGGGAAAAATTAAAACAAAAGTGATTTTATAGGGCCCTTTAATAAATCAATTTTAAAATGTACATCTTTTATGATTTCAATTACACAGACATGCTTTTTATTACTAAAATGTCATTTAACCATTAAAATGTAATGCAAAAAAAAAAAAAATGGAATCCAGAAAAAAATTAAAGAAGAAGAAAAAATTGAAAAAACAGAATTTTGGAAAAAATAAGATTCATGTGATCCTATAAAAGGTAAAACCGTTTTTTTTTTTTTTTAAATAAATTAATTAATTAAAAAAACACAAAGAACAGACAAAATAAAATAAACTGAATAAAATTTAAATGTTACTGGGTGCGGTATCATTTAATTCAAGTCAACTTCTCATTGTATCAGTTGCAGGTACACTCTCAAATAAAGGTGCTTTAAAAGGTTCTTCAAGCGATGCCATTGAAGAACCATTTTTGGTTCCACAAAGAACCATTCAGTCAAAAGTTCTTTAAAGAACCATCTCTTTCTTACCTTTTTATAATCTGAAGAACCTTCTTTCGCCACAAAGAACCTTTAGTGAAACAGGAAAGTTCTTCAGATGTTTAAGGTTCTTTATGGAACCATTTAAACAAAAAAGTTCTTCTATGGCATCATGAAGCACCTTTATTTTTAAGAGTGCAGTCACTTTTTTATTGTGTAGTCATGACACTTCAACACACATGTGTTCAGTTGGTTGCATATGCCAATTAACACAGTTAATGTGGAGTGAAAAGGTGACTATAAATTGTTAAATGTGAAGAAAACAAGACCAATCACAATCAGAACACAAATTGTGGACAGAAACCAGCACATATTTATTTATTAGTGTCTAATTGGCATTTGTGTTTTGGGGGCAGCGTGCAATAAGGCAATAATGAGAGTAATAACATGGCAAACTTTGATAGGAAAATCTCATTGTCATTTCTACCCTTTTCAACTTGTGTCTGTTTTGTGACATTATTTACTGGGCCATTGTCAGCATGCAGATTGCAATGCTGGATCAATGTGAAGAAAGTGGACCTGCGATTGGTTCGGGGCTCTTGACACGCTCCAATCATTGATCAAGTCCCTGAAAATTCATGAGCAAAAATTCCAACATGTATTGAAGGCTTTCATAAATCTGCTCCTGAGAGTATTAGTTCCGCTGTGTGGCTAAATCATGGGCTGTCAATAATTCAGCTGAAATAATTCACTTCTCAAGTGCTTCTGACAGCCAAAATATATAACAAACTACGCATGATAATGAGCAAAATCAGTAGCGGCAGCTGCTAAGACTAGTTTGTGTTTGATTAATGAGGTATTAATTAATCTTAACACTGCGCTACTCTTTGTAATGATCAGATTTAAGGTTTCTAAGTCTCAGCTATAGCTGCGTTTATTAATGACAAGAGATGTATTGGAGCAAGATGACCGAGATCCAGAGCCTCAGGAGCAAGACCAATTAGTTTTGATGATGCTAATGGGCATTTCTCAATATCAAACAGAGTAAAGTAAAACAATTTTTAATACTGTGTTGTTACCTGATTGATACACAGCTGTTTTTTTTGTTTTTTTTGTTTAGTGATAGTTGTTCATGAGTCCCTTGTTTGTCCTGAACAGTTAAACTGCCTGCTGTTCTTCAGAAAAATCCTTCATGGCCCATAAATTCTTTGGTTTTTCAGTATTTTTGTGTATTTGAACCCTTTCCAACAATGACTGTATGATTTTGAGATCCATCTTTTCACACTGAGGACAACTGAGCAACTCATATGCAACTATTACAGAAGGTTCAAACACTTACGGATGCTCCAGAAGGAAAAAAACATGCATTAAGAGCTGGGGGGTGAAAACTTTTGAAATTTGAAGATCAGGGTAAATTGAACTTATTTAATCTTCTGGGAAACATGTAAGTATCTTCTGAAGGGCTGTACTAAATTAAAAAAATATGATATTTAGGCAAAATAAGAAAAATGTCCACATCTTCATTCTGTTTCAAAAGTTTTCACCCCCTGGCTCTTAATGCATCCTTTTTCCTTCTGAAGCATCAGTGAGCATTTGAACCTTCTGTAATAGTTGCATATGAGTCCCTCAGTTGTCCTCAGTGTGAAAAGATGGATCTCAAATCATGCAGTCATTGTTGGAAAGGGATCAAATACACAAAAATGCTGAAAAAAAAAACAAAGAATTTGTGGGCTTGAAGGATTTTCCTGAAGAACAGCGGGCAGTTTAACTGTTCAGGACAAACAAGGGACTCATGAACAACTATCACTAAACAAAAAATACAGCTGTAGATCATTCAGGTAACAACACTATTAAAAATCAAGTGTAAACCTTTGAACAGGGTCATATATTCAACTATTATTTTCTCTTGTGAACATCTTTTACGTGACATACATCTTATTCAGGTCAGTACTAAACAAAAAAATAACATACATTTTGTATGACCCCTCTTATTTTTTTGCAGATTCTGCAAGGTGTATGTAAACTTTTGACCTCAACTGTAAAAATAAGATATTAGCTATTTTAAAATGGACTAAACAATAGTCTTAAATACTAAACAAACAAGTTCCAATGGCTAAACATAAATAGTTTAACAAATGAAATACATAAAAATGTTTCTAAACTATTCATTTACTGAAGTCTGACATTCTCTATTCACAAGTCTATAATGCCGCTACTAAATGACAAGTGTCAGGCATCTCAAGAATGTCAAACTTTTAAGTCTGCTTGCATAATACAGAATGCGGCGCTTTTTATATTCAATTCGTTGCAGTGTCTGTCACCATGACAACATACAGTACCTTTACCTCCACAATTCTAACACAGTCTGCGTGTGACGGTGACCTCATATGCCACGTCTCGAAATCAGGCTTGGCAAAGAGCCGGAATCAATCAATGGAGCACCAAGTCAAAAACTCCAGTTAACTTTCTCGCTCTCTCTCGTCTGAGTGTGGATCTGAAGATTCAAGTCTTATTCATAAGGATAAAAGGAATTATGTCAGTAAAAAAAGTGAGGTCTCAAGGTAAGAACATCAAACTGAGAGCACTTGTGTTTGGTCTTTCGTAGTGAAGACAAATGGATACTTACTGTAGTTACTTCAGCTTTACAACTAAAGACTTGCAGGGAAATGTAATCCGTGTTTTTGAAAACACACGCATTGCTAGAGATTTCTGTATGGCTTTTAAAGGAAAGCCATTAAAGCTTACAAGCTTTAAACTTTTTAAATCCCATTCCAAATATACAAACCGCAATCTCTGTGAGCAGGTGACCATGTGAATTTACAGATCTCGTCACAAACCACAATGTGAATGGAGAATAAATTACAACGAGCAGACAAGGCAAAACCTTCTTTAGAAAATCCAAAATCTATTGCATTAATTTCCGCACACCATAAGCCAGCTTTTCCACGCTCAGCTCTTACAGATACGGGCAGATAAGTCTGTTTAGAACCCAGACTTGAAGCCAATTGTGTGCTTGTTCTCCCTTGGGTTTGGAAAAAGCTAAACTTGGAGATACGGTGCGCTCTTTTTATGAAAAGAGCTACGATATCTGTAAATCCAACCGTGGCAGACGACACACGGCGTGCCCCGGTGAACTTTGGAGAAAATGTATTCCTCCATGCTCGATGAGGCCTCCAACACATCTGATCGTGCATTTGCGGGAAGGGAGCGACAGAAAGCTATATAAATTGGTTCAAGGTCAGGGAACGATGGAAACGCTGCCCGTATTGTTCATGCTCTGCGGGAGCCATTAGAGTGAATGGGGTTCTGTGAGATGGGGCTAGTCCGGCGCCAAAGGGGAATATCCATCTTTGGGTTGATAAATGATAATGGAAAGAGAAAGATATAGATATGAGTACTTCAGCCACATGTGGATATGATCTATATTAAATATTGAGATGAGGAAAGAATGGAAATAATCATGGTGGATGTTTTATGCTGCTTTGAATAAATGCATATTGCTTTTCCAGGGAACGTGGCCATTCGGATTTCATACTGACTTGCATGCCGGATTTTACTTTGAACTCTTCGGTAATCCTGAATGTAAAAGTTGCATTTTAAAACCTGGAAATGGATGGTGACAAGTGACTTTCAAGCACTACCTGTTATAACTATATTTCAAGTACTGTAATACCATAATATTTTAATGCAATAATTGTGTAGTACAAATATTAACCTTAAAAGTACAAAATATTGGCTTAATTTTCATTTCTTAAAGCCACAAAATAATGAAATATATTGTAGTAAAATTTATTATTATATCTTTTCATTTTTTATTTTAGGATCATTTATACACTATTGTAGTATTTATTCATATATTTTTTCATTTTAATTTAAGTTTTAGTCATTTTGTTTTTCAGTTGTAGTAATTTTAGTACTTCAACCTAAACTTATTTTATTTCATTTGTTTATGTTTATTTTTTTCCCCCCCAAAAAAAGTATGCTAAAAGTCTTTATAACTGTATATTTCAAGTACTGTTATAAAACAATACATTAATACAATATTTTAATTCAATAATTGTGTAGTACAAATAATAATAGTATCCTTGAAAGTACAAATTACTGTCTTAATATTAATTTCTTCAAGTCAAATATAGTGAAATACCTTGTAGTAAAATGTATTATTTTTTATTTCTTTTCATTTTTGTTTTAGCATTATTTATTCATTATTGTAATAATTTTAAATATATTTTTTAGTTTTCATTTTAATTTATGTTTTAGTAATTTAGTAATTTTGCTTTAGCTTTATTTATTTATTTATTTTTATCCCAGATTCATTTGTAATAATTTCAGTTCTTCAACCTACATTTAATTCATTTCATTTGTTCAAGTTAAATTTTTTAAGTTTCTAATTTTGGTATTTTATATAATTTGAGTTTATTTCAGTTTGCAAAAATATTTTAATAGTTTTACTACAATAAAATTACTACAACAGAATCTGGAATTTAAAAAAAAATAATAAAGCTAAAGCATATAACAAAATAAAAACTGAAAATATTAAAATAAATTAATTCAGAATATGAATAAATAGAATAGTGTATAAATAATCCTAAAATAAAAAAATCAAAAGAAATAAAAAATGATACATTGTACAACAAGATATTTCACTATATTTGGCTTTAAGAAACTCAAATTAAGCCAAGATTTTGTACTTTTAAGATTACCATTATTATTTGTACTACACAATTATTGTATTAAAGTATTGAGAATATAATGAGTATAATAATAAATATAATACATTGTAAAAATTACACTAAATAAAGTAACAGTTTTTGTTGGAAAACGTACTTGTGATGAACATAATGTCACAAATAATGCAAAAATTTGAATATCTCTATTGTCCTTGTACAAGTACAAGGAAACTGTGCGTCTTTGTCATATTTTGAGGACAGGTTTACACAGCTGCCTGTTGTGAGAGATTGGGAATTTGACTTTTCTTCAATATTTGAACTCACTATTTTCTGCAAAAATGTTAGACCTGTAACTGAAGATTTTTCCAGTGCTGTCCGTCCTTTCCTTCACAAAGTTATCTTGGTCTACTTTTCTAGTTGTGGTGCAGTACACATCTCCCCTTTCAATGTGTGTTTCTAAGACTGGCATACCAGAAAGAACAAACATCATATCTTCCAACCAGATGACAAAGTGCTCTTTTTGACCTCTTTTTCATCTACAACCCCTTCCTCTCCTCTGTCAGGATATTGTTTCGAAGTTCCAGGTCTCTGCCTGTGAGCAACACTTGCCCGAGGCAAAGTCTATTGGCCTTCCCATGAGACAGAGAAACTTGTCTGGAGAAAGTGGCCCTCTGATCTGCATGAAAGCAGCATCTCCCAGCCAGAGGCTCAAAGAAACGGCAACAAATACGTAAAACAAATCAGCAAGCAAAACCACACAGATCCCACATCCCAATCTCTCACAACAGGCAGCTGTGTAAACCTGCCCTCAAAATACGACAAAGAGGCACAATAAGAAATATAAAGACACGAGCAGGGATTTTTGGAGGAGTGACAAGCATATTTTCACTACAGAGGAGCTTGGCACAGGAATCTGTTTGATGACTTCAATTTGTTTCAGAGGTGACAAGGGATTTGCATGGGGCCAAATGTTGGGATTTATTTGCATAGAATTCTCATGCCACAGCGACACCTTTGATTTTGTTCACCCTCACATTATCCCACTCTCACGCTTTCTCTGTTTTGGTGGGTGGACAGTACATACGCCTATCCTACATGAAGCCCACTCCCAAAGTACAAAATTATTCTTGAAGTAAATTGCAAATAAGAACCTGAATTTAGTTTGTTTTAAAATAAAATAAAATAAAATAATAAATACAGTAAAATAAAATAAAATAAAATAAAATAATAAATACAGTAAAATAAAAATAAAATAAAATAAAATAAAATAAAAGTGGATGGTAACAATGACTTTCAAGATCAATTTTTTTTTTTTTTTTAAATTATGATAAAAGTTGCTGTAACTGTATATTTCAAGTGTCCTGAATCCATTAAATATATTTTAGTGCGGTAACTATTAAAATTATATATATATATATAATTTTAGTATAAAATACTAATTTTCAAAACTTCAACAAATGAAATGAAGTAAGTTTAGGTCAAAGTACTAAAATTACTACAACTAAATCTGGAATTTAAAAAAATAAAGCTGACAAAAACTAATAAAAATGACAAAAACACATAACAAAATTACCCACACTTAAATTCAAATGAAAACTGGAAATATAAAATAAGTTAATTCAAAATATGAATAAATATTACAATAGTGTATAAATAATAGTAAAATAAAAAATTAATAGAAAAAAAATAAAACGTGATAATTCACTATTTGGCTTTAAGAAATTAAAATTAAGTAAAATTAAGCCAATATTTTATACTTTTAAGATTATTATTGCTATTTGTACTACACAATTATTGTATTAACATATTGAGAATATAATAAGAATCACCACTGAAAATGACAAGAATTACATAAAATAAAATAAAATAAAATAAAATAAAATAAAATAGGTGGATGGTGACAATGATTTTCGAGATCCAAAAAAAAAAAATAATAATAATAAAAAAATTTAAAAAGTATTATAAAGGTTGTTATAACTGTATATTTCAAGTGTCCTGAATCCATACAATTGATTTGAGTGAGGTAACTATTAAAATATTTTTTGTTACCCGAAAAAAAAACTGAAAATATATATAAAATACCAATCTTCGAAACTTCAACAAATGAAAACCAGCAAACCAGAAAGCAAACCAGACAGGCTTGGTTTCAGGCCCACTCAAAAAAGCTACAGCACCTCAAATTACTCTCACATCAAATAGACACAGGATTTATTCCTTCTCACGCAACTCTCAGTGTCTATCTTTGGAGATCAATAAAGCTTATACCATGTGGACTCAACCCACTAATCTGGGCACAGGCAATCAAACCTCTGATGCATAAAAACCCAAAGTGTCACTAGAACAAATCACTGATCTCAGTACAGTTGTTACTCATAGTTTCATCATTCCATGACTCCAACTCAATTTATCAAAACATGCAATTCACAAATATAAGCCAAAGATCACAAAAAGGCAACATTTATACCACAGCTAAATGTGGACCAAAATCCATGTGAATGCAGACCAAAATTTAATGATATTAAAATTTAATTTAAAAGGTCTATCTATCTATCTATCTATATAATATATATGTGACCATAGACCACAAAACCAGTCATAAGGGTCAATTTTTCAAAATTATGATTTATACAGTATCTGAAAGCTGAATAAATAAGCTGTTCATTGATGTATGGTTTGTTAGGACAATATTTGGACAATTATAGGACAATATTTGGCCGAGAAACAACTATTTGAAAATCTAAAACCTGAGGGTGCAAAAAAAAAAAATAATTGAGAAAATCACCTTTAAAGTTGTCCAAATGAAGTTCTTAGCAATGCATATTACTATTAAAAATTATGTTTTGATATATTTTTAGGAAATTTACAAAACATCTTCATGGAACATGATCTTTGCTTAATATCCTAATGATTTTTGGCATAAAAGAAAAATCGATCATTTTGACCCATACAATGTATTTTTGGCTATTGCTACAAATATGCCTGTGCTACTTATGACTGGTTTTGTGGTCCAGGGTTAGTTAGTGTCATTGACATTAGTGTCATGCTGAATTGATGCACAAAAAAAAAAAAAAAAAAAAATTCCTCTTATGAAAAAATCTTGAAAACAATTATGTTACTTAATATTTTTTGTAGAACCCATGATTCTTTTTTGATGAATATATTTTTTGGATGAACAGAAAGTTCAAAAGAACAGCATTTATTTGAAAAATATATATATTTTTTGTTACATTATAGGCCTAATGGTTATTGTTATAAATGTTAATCCTAATGTCATTTCTTATCAATTTGGTGAATCTTTCTGAGTATAAGTTTCCTTATATATATATATATATATATATATATATATATATATATATAAATCTTACTGACCACAAAATTCTGGATGCTAAATTGTTTTTGCACAATTTTTATATTTTTAATTGTATTTTTAAATGTAATTGTTGGATTACTCTGAGACAAAATATTACATGATGCAAATATGATTGATAGATGATTTTTACAATAAACACACCAGGGTTGTGGTGCTTTATGCATGCAGGTCACACAGTTGCCTGTTCAGACCGGTGTCTGATATGGGCCACATTTAAAAGGTCATGTCCACAACCTCACAAAAACATCAGATCTAAGCAGAGAATCTGAATTCTGCTCTGTACTACGCAATATGATAAGATTACCATTGTTCATGATACTAATGAGAACAATGGATGAGCTACAAATGCTCACCACACATGAAAACCAAACATGCATTCCACCTGGTACAGAGTCAGGTAGCGCACACACGTACCCGCATACCCATCCAACACACACGCAAACCAAACATGCATTCCACCTGGTACAGAGTCAGGTAGCGCACACACGTACCCGCATACCCATCCAACACACACGCAAACCAATTAAGATTCATATTACCAATTCATATTCACAAGCACAGAGGCGTGTGGAATATGTGGTGTGAAATGTGATAACATACGATACACAGCTCAATGACTTGCAAGTAGAAAGACAAACACGCTGGATATACGCACGCTCTACATCCGCACACAGACAGCTTTGAAGAAAAAGATCACACAATGTGATTGCATAGTTTTTCAATATAGAGAGTCGTGGAGGCGAGTCATTTGGTGTTCTATTAGCATTTGTATGCGCCGTGCCAGCGGTAGGTCGGGCAGACAGTGCTTCTTAAAACATAACACCTCACGGAAAGCAAAAATTGTTTTGTGAAAATGCTGTTTACAGAATCCCCACTGGGCCTCGCCTTTACAAGCCATGAATAACTTGGTCACCAAATGATGGGTTTCTGGGTCCCGCTGTCTGCCTTTTCACCTGTGAGTGGTCTACATAAACCAGACATACAAAATAAAAGCACGGGAACAAAGACTGTGTCTGAGCTGATTGCTGTATCGGGATGATCTAAACCCCAAATTAATCCGAAAAGAAGATGTTCTTTTAAGATTATTTTACGCCCACAGTTCAGTCTACTGATAGCCTGTCAAAGACGGAAAATTGCAGGAAAGGACTTTACGATAGCCCAATAATTATTTAAAAGAATATTCTGGTATATTTTAGTGCTGTCAATCAATAAAAAAAAATTAAAAAAACTAATTAATCAATTAATCGCAATTTTTCTAAAATGAATTGCGATTAATCACGATTAATCTCACCTAACATTAAAGTTTTTTAATACAGGATTGCAGAAAAATACATATGTTTGTATTGAACATTTATGGAGAAACAGATTTTGTGTGAAAATAAATCATACAAGGGGTAATACAGGGGTTTTACACACGGGGTAAAAGGCTCACAGTATTGATACAAATACTTTAGTTAAAATAATGTTTTTTTAAATAATATATGTTAATACTTGTTCAAAACAATCACTTTAGCAAAGTTTGTACTATTTTTTGTTTATTTTGATTTAAAAAAAAAAAACTTTTTTTTTTGGTCAATAAATATACTCTTATTAAAATATGTTAATATAAAACATATATTTTAAAATACAGAAACAAAATCATTTTAAAATGCAAAGATTCTGAAAGCATTGAAGGAGATCCCATAATAATTTAAAATAGATTTACAGTTGTAACAACAAATGATATTTTGTTATATTTTATTATATGGCATTAAAGAACCTTTATTTTTTTAATAGTGAACTTCGTATGAAAAAAAAAAAAAAAAAAAGAAAAATGTTGTTCCAAGCACTAAATATTTATGTATTTATTTATTTATTTATTTTAGAATAAGGATTTTGGAATTAGTAACCGAATGCTTTTTGTTTGCAAAAATCCTGCTTCTTATTAGCAGCTGATGGCAAAGAGCACTTAACTGACTGGAAGAAATTTGTAATCAAAGGTGAAAAAGGTGGGCAAATTAAACAGCTCAGCTGGCAAGGGAAAATGTCAAGTGGTTTGTTTGCAAGGCTCAAGCATTGAACTTGCGCATGCACGCTTCAGCTAAGCCACTGACAGCTAGAAACAAACATCTCAGGCCTGTTAAGTTCAACTCACCTGCTCAAATGTAAAACCAAATCACGATTTAGCTACATTCACCTACGCCTTCTTCAATTTCCTTTCATTGCATCATTTTCTGTTTTGATTTACCTCAGTGGAATGCTACAATGTCACTTTGTGCCTTTTCAGATGGTGTCTCAGATGGATAAATCAAATGGCATAGAATATGGGAATTAAGGTTGTGCAGGATGACAGCAAAAATGTGTCAAACTCCGCCTGTTTTTCTACTGTTATATATATATACATATAAACAATATAAATATAAAAACATACATATATTTTTCTAGCATACTGTATCTGTAGGAAGCGATGAATAAAATACAAGAGTGATGAAAAGAAAAGCAATTTGGGAATACAGAATAGGATGACAAAAAGTCGACAATTCATTTTATATTAGTTTTATGACTTTGAGTGTTTTGCTTTTAACCGAAGCGTTGCATCATGTGAAGATTTTGCACTTATGCCAAATCTCTCATTTATGAATTTTGATCTCTTATTTCAATGAATTTTTTTCCAATAAAAAAACTCCAATAAAATAAAAAAAAAATCCAATGAGATAAAGTGATTAATTTGTTTAAATATAAAATAAAATAAAATAAAATAAAATAATAGACATACCAACAACCTGATTTAAAATGACCATGATATGTAAAAAAAGATAATTAATCCGAAAATGAACATATATATATATACATACATACATATATATACATTTTTTTGTTGTTGTTGCAAAACATTGGACCTCACTGACCCTCATTTTACAGAAAAAGGAAAGTCATACAAGTACGGAATGACATTAGGATGATAAAATAAACTAAAATAAAATAAAATTAAATTAAATTAAATTAAAGGAATAAATATGAAAATAAAATAAAATAAAATAAAATAAAATAAATAGACATATCAGCAGTTAATCCAAAAATGAAAATTCTGTCATTATTTACCTATATGACTATTTATTCCTCTGCAGAAAAAAAAATAAAAATAAAAATAAAAATAAAAATAAAAATAATAATAATAATAATAATATTATATATATATATATATATATATATATATATATATATATATATATATATATATATATATATATATATATATATATATATATATATGTGTGTATAAAAATTTTTTTGAATAATGTTTTGCAAAACATTGGACCTCACTGACTCTCACCGTATGGAAAGTCATACAAGTTCGGAATCACATGAGGGTGATAAAATAAAATAAAATAAAATAAATAGACGTAACAATACACTCCTATAAAATGACCATAATACATAGAAAATAATGGTTAATCCAAAAATTACAATTCTCTCATTATTTACCAGATCAAAAAATAAGATATTTTGAATAATGTTTTGCAAAACATTGGACCTCACTGACTCTCACTGTACGGAAAAAAAGAAAATCCTACAAGTTTGGACTGACATGAGGGTGATGAAATAAAATAAAAAAAATGTATCAAATGAAAAATGTAATTATAAAAAAAAATTTAATAAAAAAAAAAATAATAAAATAAAATTTTGTGATCATTTATTCACCCTTATGTCATTCCAAACCTGCAGAACACAGAACAAGATATTCTGAGGAATGTTTTACCCAACATTACACCCCACTGACTTTCACTGCATGTACGAAAAACAAAATCATACAGGTTTGGAAAGACATAAGGGTGAGTAAATGATGAGCGAATTTTCATTTTTGGGTCGTATCTTCCATCTGCCAGAAGGAGAAATCATGTTGCTTGAAGTGTTCCTTGAATCATGACAGTGTGCTGAAGAAACTCAAATCTAAAATAATGAGCCTGGCCCTGAGTCAATGAGAACAAGAGAAACAGACAGGGAATTAGAATGCAGCGTGTGTTTGCCTGAAGTGTGTGTGATGCTAAGGTAATCACATGCTAACTGGGTGGGCGATCAGGGTGGAGTGACGTTTGTGTGTGTGTGTGGCAGACAGCTCGCCCCTGTCACTACGCACTGCTGTGAGAGAACAAAGGAAGATGCCTAGCAGGGGATGGAGATCATTGCGGTCCCCTCTCAGCATTCTGAGCAGTCGCCCTGCCAAGCCTCGTCTTTTCAGGGGCAGACCTTCCTCGTCTCTGCCGTTCGGCAGGTTGCACGACCTTTCCTGTCAGTTCGGCGTTAAAAGGGAGTACAACACTACAACAACCAGCGCCACCCACCACTAACTGAAAATACAAGGGAAGAACAAAGATCCCTCAGTGCAAGAAAGTCAAGTACCACCAAACACAGTGTCTTTTCTGATCCAAGCATGTGTTGGGAGATAATGTAACCGAACAGAATAAAGGAATAGTTCACCCATAACTGAAGATTTTGCCACTATTTGCTCAACCTTGTGTCATTCACTTTCACTGTAATTGCATGGTAAGAGCGGCCAAAGTGGAAGAAAAGAAGTCTGGCCTGGAAAGACATGAGGTGAGTGAATTTCCCTTTGAAAGGGAACTTCAGTCTTCAAATACACGGCGCATTTTGACAACACTGAAAGTGAAGTTCAGAGAATTTTCATGGGATTTATTCCGCTCCTTTCAGCAGCTGAAAAGTTGCAACTGCATTTTCAATGTTGTCGTGCATTAGCATATACGCTGCTGATTTAAAACACACACCTACTCACTCCTTTCCACAATTTAGAATAATACGTGAATCAGATCATAACTATTTTATATTTTAGCTCTTCAAAGTCACCACTACTTTCTCTCATTCTCTCAACCGACTTAATGAGGGTCATCAGGTGCTTTTCAAACAGTACCAAACGAGTTGCTGGACACTCGCAGGCTTCTTTTCCTCAAAATGAGATGAAATTAAATGAAATGAAATGAAATAAAAAATGAAATGAAATAAAATAAAACAAACAATGAAATAAAATAAAAAAATTATTACTGATCATTTGTGTCATCTATGGATCTGGGTACTTGCTGGCTTGTTTTCCTCAAAATGAAATGAAATAAAAAAAATGAAATAAAATAAATAAAATGAAAAATGAAATAAAATAAAATGCATTATTGATCATTTGATCTGGGTACTTGCTAGCTTGTTTTCCTCAAAATGAAATGAAATGAAAATAAATTAATTAAAAAATAAAATTATTATTGATCATTTGTGGCATCTGTGGATCCGGGTACTTGTGGGCTTGTTTTCCTCAAAATGAAATAAAATAAAATAAAATAAAATAAAATTCCTTATTGATCATTTGTGGCATCAGTGGCATCAGCTGGCTTGTTTTCCTCAAAAAGAAATGAAATGAAATGAAATTAAATAAATTAAAAATTTGCTGAATTAAATTAAAAATAAAATAAAATAAAACAAAATAATAAAATGCATTATTGATCATTTGATCCGGGTACTTGCTGGCTTGTTTTCCTCAGAATGAAATGAAATGAAATAAAATAAAATGAAATAAAATATAAAATAAAATAAAATAAAATAAAATAAAATAAAATAAAATTCAATATTGATCATTTGTGGCATCTGTGGATCTGGGTTCTTACTGGCTTGTTTATCTCAAAAATAAAAAAATAAAATAAAATAAAATGAAATGAAATGAAATAAAATGCCTTATTGATCATTTGTGCCGTCTGTGGATCTGGGTACTTGCTGGCTTCTTTCCTCAAAATAAAACAAAACAAAATAAAATAAAACTAAACTAAACTAAATGAAATAAAGAATTAAAAAATAAAATAAAATAAAATAAAATAAAATAAAATAAAATAAAATAAAATAAAATAAAATAAAATAAAATAATACAATACAATAAAACAAAATAAAACTAACTAAACTAAACTAAATGAAATAAAATATATAATACAATAAATTAAAATTCTCAAATACACATTACTGAACATTCGTGGCATCTGTGGATCTTTCTCTTACATTCCATAAAAGTATACTACAGTAAATGATTAGCAGGACATCATCTCATCTCACAAAATACTAGTTGATTAAACACTTCAAAGGAGGTAAAAAGTGCTAATTTCACACAGACAGTGTTAAGTATGAGAAATGGAGCCGCTTCACCGATTATGATTGATGTAAAAGAGCCTTCAGGTAAAAAAAAGAAAGTATTAATAGAGATAACAGTCACCTTAATTGCTCCTTAATGAAATATGAAATAATTCAAGATATGAGTTTTGAATGCATATCGCCATTTCTTCTCCTTATACATTAATTAACAACAAAGACTCAAGCGATAGATGAGGGGGTGAACGTTTTACTTCCCTCCGGCCCTAATTTTCTCTTTTAAGACACTATGAGTGGAAAGGATCATTGACTTAAATGGCGTGGCACAGAACTTTATAGGTTTGTAACTAGTTGGTGTTGACTAAAAAGTCACTGGGGAACAATATCTATAGTATTTCTCTCAAATCTTCCACCTCACAAAACACAAAGGCTAATCTTGCTAAAATAAATAATGAAAACATTTGTCAGTGATAATAAGAATGCGTCGAAGACTGACACAAACAAGAAATTGTTAAATAAAGTTGTTCGTTTTGTTTTCTTTGCGCACAAAAAGTATTCTCGTAGTTTCATAACACTACAGTTGAACCACTGATGTCACATGGACTATTTTAACGATGTTCTTACTAACCTTTCTGGGCCTTGAACATGTGGCGCATTGCATGCTGCCACGTGAAAAAAAACGTGCATTCTATGCAGGATCAGAAAGCTCTCGGATATCATCAAGAATATTTAAGTTTTTTTAAGTTCTTACAAGTTTGGGATGACATGAGGGTGAACAATTAAAAGACAAAAACTAAAATAAAAAAAATAAAAAAAATTATCATTGTATAACACATGAAAGCCTATCAATCAATCAGTCAATTATTTGAAATCAGCCTTAATGTAACACTGATAACGCAAGAGCTCACCATCACAATTCTTTAGTTGTTTTTCTCAAAGTAACACTCAGTAATTGGCCTTTTGTAACAAGTATTTAATTGTGCAGTACAGAGCACATCTGGGTCAGTAGCGTCCCGCAGAATTTAATTTCAGACTAACTTTTCTGGGCCCTGAATGCGTGAAAATACATGCATTCTTAATGGCCACATCTGCACTTGCATTATTGTCTATGCAGGATCACAAAGCTCTCGGATTTCATCAAGAATATCTTAATTTGTATTCCGAAGATGAACAAAGGTCTTACAAGTTTGGGACGACATGAGGGTGAACAATCAATGAGAGAATTTTAATTTTTAGGTAAAAAAATCCCTTTAAATACATGTTTGACATATTTTAAAGGACATTTTCATTAAAAGACAAAAATGTTTAAGAATTATCATTGTAAAACACATGAAAGCCTATCAATCAATCAGTCAATGAATCAAATCAGCCTTAATGTAGCACTGATAAGGCAAGAGCTCACCATCACACTTCTTTAGCTGTTTTCTCAAAGTAACACTTAGTAATTGGCTTTTTGTAACAAGTAATTTTCAATTGTGCAGTACAGAACACCTCTGGGTCAGTAGCGTCCCACAGAATTTAATTTCAGACTAACTTATCTGGGCCTTGAATGCGTGGTGCAAAATGTGCATTCTTAATGGCCACATCTGTAGTTGCATTATTGTCTATGTAGGATCAGAAAGCTCTCGGATTTCAACAAGAATGTCTTAATTTGTGTTCTGAAGATCAATGAAGTTCTTACAAGTTTGGAACGACATGAGGATGAACAATTAATGAGAGAATTTTCATTTTTGGGTGAACTATCCCTTCAAATACACGTTTGACTTATTTTAAAGGACATTTTGATTAAAAGACAAGAAAATAAAAAAATTTGCATTGTAAAACACATGAAAGCCTATCAATCAATCAGTCAATGAATCAAATCAGCCTTAATGTAACACTGATAAGGCAAGAGCTCACCATCATACTTCTTTAGGTGCATTTTTCTCAAGTTACACTCAGTAATTGGCTTTTTGTAACAAGTCATTTTCAATTGTGCAGTACAGAGCACCTCTGGGTCAGTAGCGTCCCGCAGAATTTAATTTCAGACTGCTATAAATTGTATCAGTCTGCCAAAGAATAAAGATTTAGATTTCTCTTGATTAAATCTCCCATTCTTAGCTATCAGTACATTCAAATTAATATTTTTCATCTTAGTATCCTATCTTGCAAGCCGATCACCTAATTTATATTCAAAACTATCAAGCAAACAGCAGACAGCCCTTCCTCTCAGAACTGCCTGCTGGATCCCATTATTTACTTTAACAATTGCTCTCTTGTTAACTAAACTATGCAGTCCTTTTCTTTGTAACTTGGACTTTTCTTTCACTTTTCTAATGATCAGGCCTATTATTCGGTAATATAATTTGCATCCGAGCTTGTTGCAATCTCCGTGACGTCTTTGCAGACAGTCCCCTGGCCTATATACACAGGAAAAAGGAACCAGACTTCACAAAGAGGAGCTGCCATGCACGCATCAAAAGTTCTTAATAAGATACTTTTACCTGCAAGGCACCCCAGGAATGACTGCAGAACCAGCAGTTTCCATAGCAACTTCATCTTCACTTTGGTACGGTCAAAGTCAACTCACATCCAATCACGAATGTATGGAGGCCTCTCTGTGGTTTCTCGTTCTTCACTCTGCAAGGAACACAAAAATTAGGTGCTTAGTTTGATTTAAAGATCCTCCACTCTGGTAAAGTTCTTGTAATAGTTGACTGAGTTCAAATGCAGGATGCTGCCATAACGTTTCAGTATTTCAATACAGATTCAGCTCTTTTTGACACCTGAAATGAACATGTTAAATTTGCTTTTCATTATGAAGTTATGTTCACCACATGCACTGTAAAAAAATATTTGATTATTGGAGTACATTTACAAGAAGGTACTATTTCAGGTTTTATTTCAAGTTTAATTCAGTGTGTTACTTGCCTTTTCTTTGTAATTGTAAAATTTACTACACTCTAAAAAATGCTGGGTTATTTTTTAACGCAAATGCTGGGTTCAGCCTGTTGGGTCATTTTATTGGGTTATTTTGAATATTTTTACCCAGGTGCTGGGTAGTTTTTCTGCACTCCAAAATTTTTTTTTTTTTATTAACCCAAATGTTGGGTTCAGCTTGTTAGGTAATTTTATTGGGTTATTTTTTAATATTTTTACCCAGATGCTGGGTAGTTTTTCTGTAACTAAGCTGCTGGGTCATTTTTTCTACCCAACCGTTGGGTTGAGCCTGTCTCCGACGAAACAACCCAGCTGCTGAGTTACAATCACAGTTTTTGAGTCCTCTAGTGAGCGATTCTCAGAAACGCTGATTTGGTGCACTTCTACAGCGAAATAAAAGTTTGCATTTTATTTAATTTATAGTCTTCACTGTGCTGTAAATTCTATTATTTTACGCAATGCAACACACAAGGACAAGATGTCAGCTAAATGCATCAGCAGCGGTCGTTTCGCATGATGGAAACACTTTTTGCCTTGCATAACATAAACTGATTTTATTCATTGTAATTCTGAAATTAATTTCAATTTGATGGTAAAATATGTTCTCTAATCTCTGTACTGTTTGTTTATTGGCGGGTTATGGAGTCAGTCACGGCATCTTTCAGCTATGAGTGAAACGCGAGATCTGAAGTTGTGGTTCCGCTGGCAAACAGCAGCTCAGATTTCGGCGACACACCAGCATGCGAATTTGCACTTTGCATTTTGGTGAAAAGGGAGAACAGTTGAATAAACTTAAATTAAAATGCATCTTTTAAATGTTACATTTTTTATTTCTATAATGCTTCTTAAGTTTAAATGTATGTAATATTGTAAATTATGCTGTATATTCACCCAAATAAATTCAATTTCTCTTGTATTTTTTTGTCCATTGTTGTTCTTGCTTAATAATAAATGTTCATCTTTTGATTATTGCTGTTGCCTCTAGTAATTCTGTGTGTGATTTTTTATTTTAAGCAGCAATACAATAATTTTAAACAATAGTTGATTTAAATAAAACAACTCAGCATGTTGGGTAAAAACATTTAACCCAATCAGCTTGGTTAAAATAACCTGGCATGTGCTCTGTCCAATATTTACCCAGCGCTGGGTTGCCAAATACCCAAGTTGAGTTGGTTTTAACCCAGCATTTTTTAGAGTATAGCAACATCTGAGTAAAAATTGTTTTTCGGTGTATTTAACATCTGTAATGTGACATACTGCCAAGTGAAGCTGGATAAGCAACAACCAATAAATAAATAAATAAACACATATATTTTCTCATCAGGAGTTAACTGGATTGTGAAAAGTGGTTTCAACATATGACAGTTGATTGGATAAATAAATAGAGCAAGTTATTACATTTTGATGAAAGATCATAAAGATTTTCTGGTGACACTTGTGGTGCAGAAATTACACAGTTCATCTTTGAAGCGAAAAAACAGGATATACAATAATTTCATCTAGCATAAATTTAGTTCCTCTTTTCTAGCTTGTACAAAACTCCAGCAGTGCTGGGCGACATACCAGTTTACATGGTAAACCAGTTTGAATTGCACATGGTACAAGTGGCTAAGCAACGTAGACAGCGTCGTCAACTGAGAATTGAGAGGAGATCCCTGTTAACTCATACATTCTGACTAATGGTTGAAGATCTTCTAGAACTATTAATAACACACAACTAATCATTTAACTGGAAAAATAAACCTACTGTTAACAGAAGCCAGAGACACTGAAGACAGATACAAAGAGGAGAAAATGCTGTAGCGATCCTATCAAGCTCACCGTTTACAATGCACAAAATATTGAAAGAAAATCCTAAATGCTGAACTGGGGGTGAGGGGATTATATAAATGTAACTCTGAGCGGAAATGACTATCTTCAGAAAAGTTTTGATGGTATTTTCTTTTCATCTTACCTCCATGTAATGTAAATTAACGTAGTAAGCTGCTTTGTTTATAGCAGTAACGAAGGAAACGCTGTATTGCTGCTGTTCCATAAGTGCCACCTGCTGTCAGAGAGTGAATTTGCATTCGTATTCAGCCTGTCTACCGTTTCTGTTTCATGCAGTTATGTTGCATGTATTATAATTTCACAAAGCTATGGTCAGACCTTTCTGTTTTTGCCTTAAATTTTGAAATTATACAATCTACTTGACATCAAAAACTGCTCATGCCCCGTGTAACATGTTTGTTTGGATCATGATTAAAAATCAGCAATTCTGCAAATGTTTCAAGCATTCTGATACATAGTCAGGGAAAAAAATGTGATAAAAGTGAACAGAATCCATAGAAAAATGGTGATACAGATTTTTGGTCAAACTGCCCAGCACTAACTCCCAGTTGTGTGTCATTATGGTCTTGATTCAATTCTCTACAATGTAAGTTGTGGAGCTTTTTCTATATCAGTCCCAAGCTAAATAACGCTTTCTTTCACACTCTGTACAGTTGAATACATTTGTTGAATCTTCACATGGCAAACTTCGATATCTACTGTGTGCTTGGTGTGGGTGAAGGATGTTTGTAGTGAGAATGAGAAGAGGAAGCATTGTTTTTTGGTTCTGTTTTTACTTCTCAGTTGGAGTCCCATAGGGATCACCATGGAATCGGGACCAAGCGCACACATTGTGTCTAGAGAAGGAGTAATTCTCTATTTGCTTCAAGCCTTTGACAGTGCAAAAGCACAAAAGTTGCTGGAAAGGGAGTGGAAATCAATGGGGTCTACTGTAAAGTCCCAGAATCCCCAAGTATAACTTGTGTCTTCTTTAAAATACTCCTAATTTAGCGAAACAAACGATGGGATGAATGAATAGACAACCTCATTGTGTTTATGTTGTATTTTAGGGAATCAAGGCACAAAATATTGTATATTTTTATCTGAAGATTTATTATTTTTTAAAGAAGAAGTCCACTTCCAAAACTAAAATTTACAGATAATATACTCACCCCCTTGTCATCCAAGATCTTCATGTCTTTCTTTCTTCAGTCGTGAAGAAATTATGTTTTTTAAGGGAAACATTTCAGGATTTTTCTCCATATAATGGACTGATATGGTGCCCCGAGTTTGAACTTCCAAAATGCAGTTTAAATGCGGCTTCAAACGATCCCAAATGCGGTTGTAAACAATCCCAGCAGAGAAAGAAGGGTCCTATCTAGCGAAGCGATCAGTTATTTTCATTAAAAAAATACAATTTAAATACTTTTTAATCTCAAATGCTTGTCTTGTCTTGCTCTCGCTGAACTCTGTGTGTTATGGTTCAAGACAGTTAGGGTATGTCGACAAACTTCTATCGTATTTTCTCCCTCAACTTCAAAAATCATTTCAAAATCATCCTAAATCGATGCAGAAGTACCGACCCAGTCTTTACAAAGTGAACATGCAAAGAAGATCAAACAAAGATCAAAACCCTCAACAAAAAAGATAAAACAGCGATATAAGATTCATTTTTAAGTTGAGGGAGACCATGAGGTGGGAATTTTTCATACCCTAAATGTCATGAACCAGAAAAAGAAACAGTTCAGGCAGAGTAAGACAAGATGAGCGTTTGACATTAAAAATTATATAAATTGTATTATTTTCATGAAAATAACCAATCGTTTTGCTAGATAAGACCCTTCTTCCTCGGCTGGGATTGTTTACAACCGCATTTGGGATCGTTTGAAGCCGCATTTAAACTGCATTTTGGAAGTTCAAACTCGGGGCACCATATCAGTCCATTATATGGAGAAAAATCCTGAAATGTTTCCCTTAAAAAACATAATTTCTTCACGACTGAAGAAAGAAAGACATGAAGATCTTGGATGACTAAGGGTGAGTACACTATCTGTCAACTTTTGTTCTGGTCCTTTAAGCAAATATAACAAAAAACAAGCAGAGATGACAACATTTCACACCATAATCAAAGAAAATGATACATACTAGTAAAACCCATTAAGATTTATTGCACTGTAAGAGTATGTGAAAGACAAAAGACTAAACAATAAAAAAAAAATTAAAAACTTATATGTACACACACACACATATTTTAGTTCAAATACAATTCTGTATCATACTGAAAGAAACAATGAGATTCAATCAATAAAAATAAGATTTTTTCACATTACACTAATGAGAATTCTGTGAGAATGTGCTCATTTATCAAAATGTCACGCTGTATAAACGCTGTATTAAAAGTAAGCTTCATTTTCTTCATGCAAATATTCTTTGATTTTGTGGTGAAATAAGCCCCAGACTTTACAAGATAAAAGACGCTTGGTTCCAAACCTTAAGGTGTGCAAAAACAAACAAACAAATAGGTAAACTTCGCTCCACTGGCAGCAAAATAAACTTGAAAAATCAGAGCAGAAACACGGATCAATCTAATCTTTGAAGTGCATATGGATTTCGCTGTGCTCCTCAATACCACTCTCAGATTCCTGTTCAGACCGGCTGTCTGGTGAGGGTGAATTGAGGGGCGTTGGGTTCTGAACTACCGACTGAGAAAGATAGATGTAAATGGGACGCGGCGTGATTTATGCAGCATTCTACAGAGTGAGCAGAGCAATCGTGAGAGGGAACATGTCAAGAGTTGCCTTGAGAAAAAGCCAAGTTCTGCTTTACAAGGAGGAAGAGCAAGAACGAAATGGCTTGAAAGCATGACTGCCACAGCAGACAAGTCTTGCAGTTTGCAGTTTATTAATTCAGCAGTGTCCAAACTAAAAAGATGCTAACACCCTTCCACTCGGATATCCGGACTAACCCTGAGGCATAATTTCCAAAGAGCTTTCCAGAAGGGTTGCTGAGATTGAATCCACTTTATTTCCTGAAAAGCAACGGCAACAACTTAAGCTGAGGATTTGTTGACGCAGATCATGTCTAATATCTTATCTTTATTTCAATCAGTCCAGGTCACCCTCCACCCCTCCTCCACCTTAATCTGCTCTCATATACTGGCTCTCTTTTCCTGTACCTGGGTTAGAGGGATATTGTCTTTCATCTGAAACCAGAGCAGCCAAGTACAGATAGTCTTCAGACTCAAAATCTGCTGGATCTACATTGATGTGATGTGCGGATATGGGTTTTTTCTATATCAAGATCTGTCAATAGCAGATCCTCTATCACCACTCTATCACCACCCTTTACCCCAGGTAGAAGACCGTTTCTATGTATTGCTTTGGACAAAAGCATCTTTCTAACGAACAAATGAGTTAAAGTTATATTTCTTATATATTTAGTGTCATTTAAAAGGAATGGCTCACAAAAATTTCTATTTTGTCATCATTTACTTATCCTCATGTTGTTTTAAACCTGTATGGCTCTCTTTCTTGGCAAATCCAAGCTGTTTTTTTGGCACACATTGAAAGTAAAGAAGGACAGGAGATCTCAAACTCCAAAAATAACAGAAATACCATAGTGATATCTTAAAACTGTAATTAAAAAAAATTAAATGTACATTACATTCCATATTTTCTCAAGCCAAAAAATACTCAAGCACTAATTAAAATAAAGCATGAAGCACTAATTAAAATTGAGATGTGATTTTGAGTGAATAATGTATTAAATGTTGATCTGTTCCTCTCACAGGTTAAAAATAATTTTAAAATATGCTGTACATATAACAGGCCCAAAGTTTGGAATAATGAAGATTTTTAAAATGTTTTTAAAAGAAGTTTCTTATACTCACCAAGGCTGTTATTTAACTGAATAAAAATACAGTAAAAACAGTATTTTACTGTAAAATACATTTTAAAAAACTGTTTCTGTTTTAATATATTTAAAATATTACTTATTCCTGTGACAGAAAAGATGAATTTTCAGCAGCCATTAGGCTTCAGTGTCACATGATCCTTCAGAAATCTTTGTATTATGCTGATCTGGTTCTCAAGAAACATTTCACATATTATCAATGTTGAAATACACCAGTCAAAAGTTTTTGAACAGTAAGATTTTAAAATGTTTTTAAAAGAAGTTTCTTATACTCACCAGGGCTGTTATTTAACTGAGTAAAATACTGTAAAAACAGTATTTTACTGTAAAATACATTTTAAAAAACTGTTTCTGTTTTAATATATTTAAAATATTACTTATTCCTGTGACAGAAAAGATGAATTTTCAGCAGCCATTAGGCTTCAGTGTCACATGATCCTTCAGAAATCTTTGTATTATGCTGATCTGGTTCTCAAGAAACATTTCACATATTATCAATGTTGAAATACACCAGTCAAAAGTTTTTGAACAGTAAGATTTAAAATTTTTTTAAAGAAGTCTCTTCTGCTCTCCAAGCCTGCATTTATTTGATCCAAAGTACAGCAAAAACAGTACAATTCTGAAATAATTTTACTATTTAAAATAACTGTTTTCTAAAATTTAATTTATTTCAAAGCTGAATTTTTAGCATCATTACTCCAGTCACAAGATCCTTGAGAAATCATTCTAATATTCCAATTTGCTGCTCAAAAAACATTATTATTATATTGAAAAAAGATGATGTTGTATTTTCTTCATTTTTACTGAAAATAATGCCTTTCCAATGTGATATGAGATTTGAAATGGAAGAAAAAGGAAGAAATAATAAATAATAATGAAAAAAAATGTTTCTTGAACAGCAAATCAGCATTAGAATGATTTCTGAAGGATCATGTGACACTGAAGACTGGAGCAATGATGCTGAAAATTTAGCTTTGATCACAGGAATAAATTACATTTTAAAATATATTCAAATAGAAAGCAGTTATTTTAAATAGTAAAAATATTTCACAATATTACTGCTTTTGCTGTATTTTGGATGAAATCAATGTGGACTTGGTTAGCAGAAAAGACTTAAAAAACATTAAAAATCTTACTGTTCAAAAACTTTTGACTGGTAGTGTATATTGTAAATATACTGTAATATATATAGTCCTTATCTCCAGTTCAATTGTATGAGGAAAATGTTTGGCCCTATCTTCTTTTTGTTTAATGAAAATGATGCAAAAACAACATGAAAGTGATGACAGAAATTTCATTTCAGGCTGAACTATTTCTTTAAATTGTGATAAATACTAAATCACATCAAAATAGCAAGATGACAACTTGTGCCAGAAACACACATCACCTTACATATATTTTACAGCAAAACAAGCAATTTAAACAGTTTGCTCAGAAAAAAAATGCCTCTTGAACATATTCATTCGGGAGGTCTCCATTAGCATGCTGTTTCCAAGTACAGGTTAACCGTGTGATTGATTGGAAACGCGAATGTGAACGATCTGATGACACGCTTGCGCTGAAACCCTCTAAATAAGAGCCATTTCTTTCTTTTTTCAAGGGGTCAAGGGACAAAAACAGCATTTAGATGAGGACCATTGAGCTTGGCCATCACAGGCATGCTGATTCGACCACAAGCTTTAATTTGTAGCTGATACTGAGACATGACTGAGAAGGCCAACAAATGAGGTGGAGAATCCAGACCGCAGAACAAGCTGCACAATTGATCCAACAGCGGATGGGGTTAATGCGCTATTTCAAGACATGTGTTGATCAAATCTAGTGCACTCATGCTTCTCATCTTACAGTGCGAAATGTTTTATTGTCTCCTGTTTGTTCACAAATTAAATGCTTAATCTTATGCAGTCAAGAACATCTCACTACACACTCTCATAAAAAACCTTTCTGTAGCGACTTTCAAACTACACAAAGACTGCAAGTTTGACATTGATTTGTACAATTCAATGCATAAAGTTAATATTGAATAACCTACATATAAAGGCACAATATTTTCAGTCTCTTTTTGCACCGCCAATAAATATAGTTCCAAACAAAGCCTGTATAAAATCATCGCACATCTGTAAACAAAACACTTGAATGAATCAATGAGTGAAGAGTGAATGATTCAAGGACTCGCTCATAAAGACTATCACTTGTTTTGTGCTCAAAAAAGCTAATACACAAACTGACAGTCTGTCTAAAGATAAACAACTGTTGTACAGTATGATGTAAATAAAACATTAGGGCTGAATCTACTAGTTACATGTCTTATATCATTCAAACATGAATATGATATGATTATTAAACTTCAAAATGCTATGATTTCAATGAATATGAGCGCTGCACATTTCAAATTCAAAATGCGACACTGTTGCACATTCTACAAGCATGTGGTTTCAGAGCAGTTTATAATTAATGAATACAAATCATTTATGTTAAATGATTGCTTATGATCAACTGGTCCACTGTGTCGACTGTGTGTTTATTTGTAATTATAAATGGTTGCAAGATTGCATATTTTATCTCCCTCAACTTTTTTGGATGTGCAAAAAGCAATAGTAAAGCAAAGCAATTTAAAAATTAGAGTCCCTATGTATTTCAGGCTTGTTTGTAATTAACAGTCCCACGTTATGGATAATGTAGGGCCATGTGATTTCCGTGATGCGGAAAACACGGACGGAATCGTGGAATCCAGTCATAAAAACGGAATTTACTGAATAACGTGGAATGTCACAGAATTTGTCAAAGTTTGAATGAATTAATCAAAAGCAGGTCATTACACTTAAATCAAACCACAATATGGACTAGTATCTGTAAATATTATGCTGCAAAAATACCATTTAAATGTGAATCCTGCATGTTCTGTGTGTCTCTGTTTTAATGAATGGAGCAGACCAGCGGTATTGTTTACTACACACACTGAAGCGCGCGTGACGCTCGAGGTGATTTCAGCATCTGTCGTCTCACTAAATGAGGATGTAAATACATGAACAATATCTGCTGAGAGTCACTTCATGAGCTCCATTTTAGGAAAACTAGTGTTATATCATATACACACAGAAAGGTAAAGGTAGACACGGCAACCCGTCAAAATAAAAGTCCGGCTTAACTTGAAGACATTGTGCCAGATATATATTACTACTATTACTACTACTACTACTGAAATGAAACAAACATTATTTTTTAGGGTATAATCACACAACTTCTTTCATGTTTTAATTTTAATAGTAAATTCCCCTTTGTTTGCCAAGAAAAAGTTCGCTTAATTTTCAATAATTAAAAAAAAAAATGAAAATGTTTTATGCCTTCATTTGATAACCAGAATATTTTAAATGCACAACACAGAATTTCTGAGGGTAAAAAAACCTTTCATAAGGCTATTTTAAAAATAAATCTGAATAAATTAAGTATGCATTCAAATAATTATACATGCTAAAACACAGAATTTAATAACAATAAAACATATGGTGAGAAAAAAATCAAATATTTCATAGAGCCCCAAACATGTCATTTTTGTTAAACCTTTATTAAATTGATGTGAAATTGTATAAGTTTCGTGATTTTAATTAATTAAACATGCTATTTGATTAATATTAACCTTAAGCATTAACATTTAATTTAACCATTAAAAAGGAGTTGATAAAAATTTAAATGGAAAAAACGGAATCCAGAAAAAATGAAAATGGAAAAAAACTAAATTAGGAAAAAAATAAAGTGCAATTTGGGAAAAAATAAAACGGATTTCATAGAGCCCTAGATGTATACTGTGGTTAAAAAAATATATGTATACTTTATGATTTAGGTAAGCAACATTGCAAGATTTTTCCCCAAATAGCAACACGAATGCAATGTGACACTGATTTTATACAATAGTAGTTCAATAAACAAGAAGTTAAAATTAAGTGACTTACATTTTAGACACTTTTTGCTCAATTTCGCTGATGAAAATAATGAATCCATGTTTTTGAACGAATCAAGTGAGTCAGTGATTCAGAAACCCATTTAAAAAAGACAACCACCTGCCTCATTCCTAAATGAATCTGCCGTTTGAACGAATCGGTTGAATGAATGACTAAATGACTCACAGTCACTTGGTTTCATATTTAAAAGTACCATTGCATTTTTTCCAACATTTCTTATTTGCATGTTTAAAAAATATTTAATACATTAATGTTATAAAATTGTTTATACACTTCAAATTTTGCAGTGTAAATGCATTTATAGAAAATATCTGTAACTTGATTGATCCAGATTGGGGGAATTGTAATGTTTAATACATTTTTATTATGGATTTTTGTTTGTTTGTTTTTGCATTGGAAAAAAAGGATAGTTTTTGGTTTGTATATGCTGTCAATTATAGTTCTTAGAAAGAAAATAGGAATCTGCAAAAATTGGTATTAGCAGGTCACACGTACAATCGGTCTAGAAAATTGCAAACGGTGCAACTCTAATTTACACTAAGTCCAAATAGCTCTTGATTATCTTTACACTGTTAAAATAGCGGGATTTTTTGCTATTTATACTACTTATTGCAAAAAGTGGCGATTGTCTGCACCTTAGTATTGTAGTACATTATAAAACAGTATGAAATAATAACGTATTGAGTGTAAATTATAATTTTAACTGAAATGCCACCTTACTGGGACAATAAAGCCCTCCCTACACCTACCCGATACTTTATTTTCAACTTTTTGATAATTTTTATTTTTATTAAAAATAACGCCTTTCCAATGTGATATGAGATTTGAAAAGAGAGAAAAAATACAGGCAAAAGGCGGATTCGAACTCTAGTCGAATGACTACGGCATGCAATTTACCATCTACACCACTGGAGCTGTTCTGAATTTTTCACACTACAGAAAAATGTGCTATTAACACGGCTTTAAAGAAAAACACATTTGACACATTTTTGTTGCATCCCTAAAGTTTTTAAATGTGCTCCTAAATTAAAACAGAGCACATGTGTTCCTTGGGAAAAATAAAAACAAAAATAAGTGTCCTGAAATGCTGCCAAACTTAACTTTAACTTTTAAAACTGGTTTGTTGTTCTTTTACATTGCATTCATACAAATATACATTCACTGATACATGACTAACGGTGTAATTCATATAGAGCTATTATCTATTGTCTAGTGGCACCATGGAGTTCTATCTGCAAATCTATCTTGCAATCAATGTCCTTTGCGTGGGTGTTCAAAAACTGTCATGGTCAAAAACAGCTCGAAAATAAATTCATGCAGTATTTTGTTTTCTCTTTGAGCTGCCTCGGAGGGGGGTCGTGCATTTCCCTTTTTCTTTCTTTTTTTAAAAAATCTATTTTCATCGTGGGTATATGTTGCTTAAGTGACATGCCTCCATCTTTCATGCTTTTTTGGGCCAGAAAATCCCTCTCTCCAAACCAGAGAGGAGCCCAGGGTGCTGAAAGTCAGGCATGCATTGGTGCATCAATGACAAGCACTCAGAAAGATGGGTGAGAGAACGCATGGACATAAAAAAAAGAGTCACCGCTGCTCTACGGAGCTTCAGGCAATGGCTGATATAAAGAGAGTGGCTTAAAATGTCTTCTTATGGCTTTCAACGCAAAGCCGCACAAAAGTCTTTCTGCTGCCTCTCTCTGAAGCTGAGCTCTTTGTGTTGGATGTAACCTTCATGGCTGAGCCACTCTGTCTTTGCCAATCTCGTTACAATGTAGGGAGCCGAATAGGATTCGCAGTCAAAGGTTCATTGAGATCTGCCTGTTTTTTCACTTCTCGTCATGGTCTCCGTCAGCCTGCCTCCCTTTCCTTAAATCCTATATGGTAAAATACTATTAATGTCATCATGAAGTCAAAACTGACCCTAATCGCTTTCCTAATAAAAGTCTCTGTTCGTATCCTGAACAAGTCGTTGCTTTATATTATTCCAATACTATGCTTTCACAATGCTGAACTGGACACTAGAAAACATCTACTATAACTGAAATGAAAAGCTAGCCATATAATGCAAAATTGTTACAAAGCTCCGTTTGATTGGCCACAAATAGTTACAGTTAGAGCATCTACTGTACCAGAAGGGGCTATAGCCATGCTAACCAGTCAAACCTTGACCCCTTGGTTTTCATAATCTTTAATCTTCAATAATCTCTGCTCCCTATCCACAAACTAAACTGGCTGCTGGCCCGCTGGCTTGAATTTTGCTCTTCGAAGAACATGCACAGCCTACTTGTAAAGCATTCAAGACAACTTCAAAATGAAGTCTCTCATGCTCCTTTAAGGTCCATTTATTTGATCAAAAATACAGTAAAAAAAAGTAATAATATGAAGTATTATTGCGATTTAAGATAACAGTTTTCTATTTTAATATACTTTAAAATATAATTTATTTCTGTGAGGCAAAGCTGAATTTTCATTAGCTATTACTCCAGTCTTCAGTGTCACACAATCCTTCAAAAATTATTCTTATATGCTAAATTATTATAAGCGTTGGAAACAGTTGTGCTGCTTAATATGCTGCTGTGCTACTTTTTTCAGGATTCTTTAATGAACAAAAAGTTAAACAGAACAGCATTTATTCAAAATAGAAATATTTTCTAACAATATAAGTCTTTATTATCACTTTTTATCAGTTTAACACATCACTGCTGAATAGAAGTATTAATTTCTTTCAAAGAAAGAAAGAAAGAAAAAATGTACTGACCCAAAACTTTGAACGATAGGTTATATTGTTACAAAAGAGTTCTATTTTAAATAAATGCTGTTCTTTTTAATGTTTTATTCATCAAAGACTGCTGAAAGTATCACAGGTTCTAAAAACCACTGATAATAAATCAGCATATTAAAATGATTTATGAAGGATCATTTGACACTGAAGACTAGAGTAATGATGCTGAAAATTCAGCGTTGCATCACAGGAATAAATTCTATTTTAAAGTATATTAGAAAACCACTATTTTAAATTGCAGTAATATTTCACAATATTACTGTTTTTGCATTTTTAATCAAATAAACACAGCCTTCATGAGCAACAAATGAGCATTATTAAACTTAATACTACATTGTGTTCATTTATTAAAATGCTGTGGTAAGCATGCCTATTTGAAACAAGCATTTTTACTTTTTACTTTTTTTCTATTAAACATTGAATCTGCTTGACAACAATTCAAATAACAGTTTCACAGATCGATAAAACACATAAATATAAAAACATCATTATCAAGGTTTCAAAATCCTTGAAATATAATCAGTGCGGTAGCAAGCATCTGCACACTGCACGTAAATATTATTCTGATTTCAAAAATGGATGAGAATGAAACCATGGGGTGTCAGCACGAAATCACAGCTGGCCTCATATTTATTTTTAAATGCACATTGTTGGTTTTATTGTGCATTATTTATCTGTGTATGTTCTTTCAAAGAAAATAAATGCCTGTCTTTATGAACCTTTATCAAAATGTAATAACTTGCACCTATTCTGTTTCTTTAGCTGTTTTTATGAATCCCTCTTACTTCTTGATGCATCTCTTTCAACCACATGTGTCCATTTTGGTATGTAGCATCCACTTTTTACTATCAAATCAAGTCCTGACAAATAAAATCAAGCCCTTCCATACATTTTTTATCTTCTTGAATATATTCAAAATGGTTTAATCTGTAATTTAGTCACATTGCAAAAATAAAATGGGTTGTGAACGACATGAACAAATTTTAATTTGGCAAGAATGAACTGGCAAGAACACCACAGCTGTAAAATAAAAAAAAAATGCCAGATTCATTAAAACAAGAAGAAATACAGCACCAAAGTCATATTTCCGACAGTTCTGCAAGATTTATAAGAAGTAGCTGGGAGTGTGAAATTGCAGTCAGTGTGCCTTAAGCTTTACTACCAAACAAGATCTCACATCGACAGCTGACAAATGCCCAAGGCTGTGAGTTCTGGTGCACTGGACACTCTTTGCCATAGCAGTATCTTAGGCTGACAACAATAAATCCACCGCTAATACGCTGCAAAGTCCACAGAACCCACGCTTAGAGCCAGAGATCTGCAAATTAGCAATAAAAAATAAACACTCGAGTTTAATGCAATGAGGTCACAGAATGAAACCTTGCCCTTCTTGTGAGGTCACAAAAATACAGTACTAGTATCAATACAAGGTTAAATGAGGACCAAAATCAATTAGGTTTTCTATTAAGTCAGATTACTCTAAAACCATACAACCTGAAAGCATAAAAACTCTGCTAACACTGTTATCACTACGTGTAGATGCTAAAAACAATTTGCAGTAACGTCTCTTAATAATGTTACTTCCATTTGCGAGCACCTTGTTATGCTCTAATAAAAACATGGACACATTTCAGGCGCTCTTCAAATTTAAATGTACCAATACTTAATAATCTGCAGTACTTGAGATCTCATTTAATGAGTCATCTGCTTGTTACTGATTTATGTAAATGCCACCACTTCGATAAATATGCTTCATCAGATTTATGTTACGGAGTTAAATCTTTTCAATACTTTTAACAATGCTTTTTTATTTCAAAAAATAAATAAATAATAAGATGTTTAAAAAAGGACAAATTATATTTCAATGTTACACCTCTAGCCCTGCAACAGTGGATTACTGATTCTACTCTGCTCAAATTGCAGCTCACTGCTCCATAAAGGCCTTTGCTATGGTCCTGTATTACAGCCTAAGCCAAATTACAGCCTGAGTCTTGAACAATAATGGCATCAACAACATAACACCACCACCATTACATCACTATTATGGCAGGAACAATACAAATTCTTGTGCCTCTCAAACTATTTAGCACGGTGCCAGTGATGAGCTGGATTAGGCAATGACTCGACAGAGCCACCCTTGTTTCTGGTTGATGTGTGCCAGCCAGACTGTGTAATCCAACAGAGGCCAAATATATGTCATTTTTAGAGTTAAACTGATGAAGAATCTAATTTTCCTGTGTACTATGAAATGGTGCTGGGCAGTTGGACCAGAATTCTGTATCATGTGTTTTTTAGGATTCTGGCAGTTAGATGGATTATCACTTTTTTCCTGACTGTGCCTTTATATTAAAAAAAAAAACAGCTGCAGAACCACTGCATATTAATCCAGTCTAAACAAACATGCCACATACATGTAGCATTGTAAATTGTAAATTCGAATGGTATAAACAGAAATGGTCTGACCTTAGCTTTGTGATGTTATGCTACATTAAACATATCTGAATGAAGCAAAAATAGCACACGGGCTAAATGAGACGCAAATTCATGACAGCAGGTGGCACTTATGGAACAGCAGAGATAGAGCATTTCCTTGGTTTCCACTGTAAACGAAGCAGTGCTGAGCTTTGTGTCTTTCTTTCTTCAGTCGATAAGAAATTATATTTCTTGAGGAAAACAATTCAGGAATTATCTCCATATAATGGACTTTAATGGTGTCCCCAAGTTTGAACATCCAAAAGGCAGTTTAAATGCATCTTCAAATGGCTCTAAATGATCCCAGCTGAGGAAAAAGGGCCTTATCTAGCAAAACGATCTGTTATTTCCAAAACAAATTGACAATTTATATACTTTTTAACCTCAAACGCTTGTCTTGTTTAAGTTTGCATGTTTTTTTCCGGTTCATTACGGTCAATACAGTTAGGGAATGTCGAAAAATTGCCATCTCGTTTTGGTCCCCAGCTTCAAAATCGTTTTACACTGCAGAAGTACCGACCCAGTGTTTACAAAGTGAACATGCAAAGAAGGTAAAGGTAAAAAAGGTAAAACAGTGACGTAGGACGAATTTGACGTTGAAGAAGAAAACGAGATGGGAGTTTTTCGACATACCCTAACTGTATTGACCCGGATTACACAGACCATGCATGCGCATCAAAGAGACGAGACAAAACGAGCATTTGAGGTTAAAAAGTATATAAATTGCCAATTTGTTTTGTAGCGATCGTTTCGCTAGATAAGACTCTTTTTCTTCGTCTGGTATCGTTTAGAGCCATTTGAAGAAGCATTTTGGAAGTTCAAACTTGGGGGCACCACTGAAGTCCACTATATGGAGAACATTCCTGAAATGTTTTCCTCAAGAAAACCATGAACATCTTGGATGACAAGGGGGTGAGTAAATTATTGTTTCAACTCCAGTGCAGGGGAAAACAAGAATGTCTCAGATTGAACAATTGAGGTGTTCTGTTGTTGGATGTAGTAATGAGTCATCATTTACTACTGACATCTGAGTCACTGAAGGGCTGATTTTGACTTGGTAAAAAAAATGGGTGTTTTTTTACACTACCACTGAGAAATTTTAACCAAAGTATGTTATAGACTTCTCATTAAGACCCTAAAGAATCATATCAACTTGTGAAAAATGGGCATCCGATGACCCCTTTAACCTTAAGGTTATCTATTAACTAATGTTAGGGCTGTGCGATATGGCAAACAATTGGCGATATGACACATTCTTTGAACGCCTAGCAATATGAGCGTGTCGCACTTTTCTCTTTACTGTAATTTTTGGCATATTGTCAAACTGTCTAATTCTGACGTGTGGTAATATTTCTATTCAAAATCACAATTCCTTGATTACTAAAAAAGTAAAATCGTGCCAAAACATTAAATTAGAATTAATCGATAAAATAAGAAAAATCACCCAGCCCTAGTGAATAGTGAGTTTGATTTGCCTGCTACAGTATTGTCTGCTTTTTGCGTTCGTCTTTAGCATATCTGGCTTCTGTTAATGGCTGTTACAGTTGGTTTATTTGACAAGTTAAAGAATTAATTGTGTGTTTTTAATAGTTCTAAAAGTTCTACATCCATTAGTCAGAATTGTATTCAGTTAACAGGGATCTCCTCTCAACTGATGATGCGTACGTTGCTTAGTCACTTGTACCATTATGCCATTTTTTTTTTTTTTAAATCATACTGTGTGCATTATTCAAACCGGTTTACTGTTTGAACCGGTATATTATGCAGCACTAAAACAAAATGTAACATAAGTTGTGTTGAAACCTAGCTGCAAAAATGACCAGTGATGACTATAAGTTAAAGGAGAAGTCCACTTCCAGAGTAACAATTTACAGATAATGTACTCACCCCCTTGTCATCCAAGATGTTCTTGTCTTTCTTTCTTCAGTCGTAAAGAAATTATGTTTTTTGAGGAAAACATTTTAGGATTTTTCTCCATATAATGGGCTGAAATGGTGCCCCGAGTTCGAATTCCAAAATGCAGTTTAAATGCGGCTTCAAATGATCCCAAATGTGGTTGTGAACAATCCAGGCCGAGGAAGAAGGGTCTTATCTAGCGAACTGATCGGTTATTTTCATAAAAATAATAAAATGTATATACTTTTTAATGTCAAACGCTCATCTTGTCTTACTCTCCCTAAACTCTGTTTATTCTCGCTCAAGACAGTTAGGGTATGTTAGGGTATGTTGAAAAACTCCAACACATCATTGCAGAAGTTCCAACCCAGTTCCTCCCTCAACTTCAAAATCGCCCTATATCTTTTACCTTTTTTGTTAAGGGTGTTTGATCTTCTTTGCATGTTCACTTTGCAAAGACTGTGTCGGTACTTCTGCAGCGATGTAGGATGATTTTGAAATAATATTTGGAGTTGAGGGAGAAAATACGGTCTGAGTTTTTTGACATACCCTAACTGTCTTGAGCTAGAATACATGGAGTTCAGGGAGAGTAAGACAAGAGGAGCGTTTGAGATTAAAAAGTATTTAAATCGTAATTTTTTAATGAAAATAACCAATCGTTTTACTAGATAAGACCCTTCTTCCTTGGCTGGGATCGTTTACAACCGCATTTGGGATCGTTTCAAGCTGCATTTAAACTGCATTTTAAAAGTTTAAAATCGGGGCACCATATCAGTCCATTATATTGAGAAAAATCCTGAAATGTTTTCCTCAAAAAACACAATTTCTTCACGACTGAAGAAAGAAAGACATGAACATCTTGGATGACAAGGGGGTGAGTACATTATCAGTAAATTGTTGTTCTGGAAGTGGACTGCTCCTTTAATCAGAAACAGTAGATAGATAGATAGATAGATAGATAGATAGATAGATAGATATACAGAGAAGTGTACATACTGTGCGTACTGACCCACTGTATACACTGGATGTAACTAAAAGACTGTCTCCAACAGTAACACATGCTGTAGCCTGCTGCAACATTTAGACAGGAAGTGCTCATATTTGTGCTCATTTTGAAAAGGGCACTTGTTATATAAAGGCTACTTGGTCTTGATATGCACACTTGCTTTCTGTAGGATAGCGGCCTACATTTTGCAAGTCTCACTCCATCATCTTTCCCCTCAGAGACAATGCATTTTTTAAATGTCATTTTTGCACAGCTTGTCTAAATTGTGGGTTTTAGAAAACTCCAGCCCCATATCCCACATTTGACAAAGAAACGTTCAGTAGCCTTCCGTCAGCCTGTCAAATCAAGATCAGCCGCTGATTCATTATCACGGTCCAGCCATAATTCACATCAAGGCGACTTATCTGACCAGATAAGATGAGATGACAGTCAATCCAACATGGTAATATAATTCAAAGCTTTTTTTATTGGGACAGAATCGCTTTGCTACTTCTCAAACCTGAACCACTGGGAGATGATTATATCGTGAATTGCCTCAGGCCTTCAGGACATATTTTTGAGAGCTAAAAATTATGTATTTAGAGTAAAAGGCTCCACATTTCTATCACTGGTAAGACATAAGGGCCTGGATTTTGCTTCAGCGCAACAATTTGTCAGAAGCGCTCAGAAAATTGGAGTAATCTCTCATACCTGAGAAGTCGTGTGAGGACACACAATGGCACGGGTATCGTGTAACCAAAGAAGACAGCGAGTTCTATGTAATTTATAGAAGTGCTACCCTCCGAAACGCATATTTCTGCCTTTCTTCAAGGTGAAAATGTGAAACGTACTTTGCAAGCGCTCACAATCAAATCATCAAGCTAAGGATACACAATACAACTGACCAATATTAGTGTTTTTAGTGCTTTTTTTTTCATTTAATGTCTCATAGATTTATTGTTACTGGCCACTATTGGCTAGAAAAAAATGAAATAAATCATAACATTTAATAGCACAGTACAAAAAGACTTTCTAAAGAACCTAAGCAGAAAAAATGGTTTGGATTTCTGATGTCAGACATCCAAAATATTAACATTTGTGACCCAGGACCACAAAACCAGTCATGCGGGTCAAATTATATTTGGCCAAGATACAACTATTTGAATATCTGGAAAGGGTGCAAAAAAAAAAAAAAATCGAAATATTGAGAAAATCACCTTTAAAGTTGTCCAAATGAAGTTCTTAGCAATGCATAATACAAATCAAAAATTACGTTTTGATATATGGAGGGAAATTTACAAAATGTCTTCATGGAACATGATCTTTCCTTAATATCCTAATGATTTTTGGCATAAAAGGAAAATCGATAGTTTTGACCCATACAATGTATTTTGCCTATTGCTACAAATACAATAAGACTCGTTTTGTGGTCCAGGGTCACATATGACTGCCTGCTGCTCTACATATCTTTCTCAAGCACTAATATCTGTAGAGTTTATTTTTTAAAAACATCCCTGATCATTTAAATCTAAAAAAAAAAATACTGGATCTGAAAGCAAACTTGTATCCATTGCACATTTCATATGCAAAAAGTCCATTTTCATAGTCTTAAAGGCACAACAGCAAAATAAACAGCCTGTTTAATTTCAGCAACAGATAAAACATAATTTTAAAAAATTATATTCGTCTTTTCGTATTTGAGTTGTTGCTGAAACTAGTGCACATACTGTAACTGTATTAAACATCATATATATTCTCAGTGGCTTTGTTTGTTTCACACAAAGTATGATTTACAGGTACAGAGTTTTGATCAACAAAGCCTCATTTTCACACAATAACTTGGAGAATATTATGTTATGACTTCAAAACAATTTTAACATCCTGTGCAATTTGAAAAGTGACACTTTTGAATGTTGTCATCACATTTATAGCTTCATATGCATACGTTTTCTAATTCAGCAGGTTTGCTCATTAGCTCACGCAATATGGCGTTGCACCTGAGTGATGAAGAGCACCGGTACGAACCCCGTGAAACTACCATTTGACAAAACAGCTCAAATCTGCATAAGAAACTTAAAATAGCATGGCTACATCAACAAATGCATTTTAGTATAACTTTCGGGTAGGTTTAGGGTTGGGTTTGGTGTAGTGGATATTTCCAACACGATAAAGCATTAAGCTTTAGCGACACTTCCTGGATATATAAATTCTGAATAGCCGCAATACGTACCTAAAGCAGCGGTATAAAAATGCAGCAATACGTGCCTGCACCAACATAATTAAAACGTGCTACGGTCATGCACTGAACGTGTGTTTTAGCACCACTTTCTAGACATTTCACTTTGAAACTGCTGGGAAATGTGCCGTAAGGTATGTAATTACAGTGTTGCAGAAATGTATACAGAAGCATGTATTTTCATGAGCCTGGGTTATGTAATGGTCAGAGAAAGGGTGGAATATTGTAATAAAAAATGTAAGACAATTATAGTGTTTTTGAGCTTTGGAAACATATTTACTAACATTACAAGCGGACCTCAGGCGAGGAAAATGCATAATCAAAAATACCCAAAATGGCTGCTTTAATGTTATGAAAATCTATGTTATAACTTTAATATTTTTTTAATGTAAAAACCATACACCAGCATAACTGCTTATTTGTGACCAGCTTTCTTTCTTTTAAGACAGATTACATCATAATTTCTCTCAGAGGCACACATACTCTTGAGTTAACCATTTTATCATCTAACCAAACTTTAATCTCACGCCGTAGGCTTTATTCCTCATGGACAGAAACCTCTTGTTTGTTTTCCAAAGCAAAAAGTAGTAGAATGTTTTTAGCACCATCTGAACTCCCCAGAAGATTGTCTTAGATTTCTCATAAGCACTTCAAAACACACCCATGTGGTTTGGCAGCACTTTGCCGATTAAACAATTTGCCCGACATGGCCATCATTAAAGCACATCATATACGACATCTCTATCTGACATCTTAAGTTTACTAGAGGGAAGAACTATCACGGCGCACATTAAGGGTAAATAATAAAACCGGAATCACAGCACCAGCAGTTCCATAAATGCCTTATCATGTTATGCTCCGCTAATGAAACCCACAATTACCCATATTCCCAAAGGAATATGTTGCACCATGATTGCATAAGAAACAACAGACAATAGGTCTGTAACACATCTAGAAATGGCAGATATGGGATACAGTTCAGTGAATCTGAACTAATTCAGAGGCACAGATTATTAGAGACAGATGTGCTGGTTATTAAACCACCCACAAACTCATTTTCACCTTCCTTTTATGTGCTTAGATAAATAACACACTAACCAATGCACTAATAAATAAGTAATATGGTGTTGCCATGTGTCATATAACATATATAACATTACACATCGACATTATAAAATAAATACCATTGGTAATCGTTCAGTATCATAGCATACATTACACGTATCATAATATTACCATTGCTTTTCCATGGCACTGCCATTGTTACACTTCCATCCAAAAATGCTTTTATAAGACTGATTTGATTTTTTTTTAGGCTGTTAATCCAAAAAGAAAAAAAGTCATAATTTTAATGTGTCTATAACCCTGAAATCTGAAAATAAAAGCCGCTCACAAGTCCATTCACATAACTGGACATTAATGCATAATAAAAAGGCACAATGGTGGTGTTATTAAAATGAATGATAGCGCTGTTTGTAGCCGGTCTACTTGCAATCATGTATGAGGATCATTACATGAAGCTGAGGAGCTTAAAAATACAGCTCGGAGACATTAAGTGCTAGTGATAACAGCAGAATAAAAGAAGAGGACTGCTTTAATAGGAACTTTTTTAAACACGCTGAATACCGAACGTACCCTCGCTCAATATTTTGCATATTTGCCCAAACAACAGCTTTAGTCCCATGCAACAGGCATAACAAACCGACTCAAAAGATTTGATTTTACAGCAATTCCTTTAGAAACTTGGAAGTGGGGGGAAAAAAGAAAACTGTACTACACTGATGCCCCTCCACTACTCTTAACCTTACATTTTCACCTGTCTTCAAAAATCACTCAGTTTCTTCAAGGCAATTTATCACAAAACACACTTTTTGAGGGTTTCCTTTAACTCCGTCTGATCCCAGTAACAATACAGCTTTACCTTGCTCAGTTACGGTCTTGAACCCTTAAAAAAGTGTTTCCGCTTTTTTAAAAAAAAAAAGTGCAATTGTGTGAAAGAGTCCTCTGCGCTATTATACACCACTGTCAGCTTTCCTGAACTTCAAGCCGATATGGAATAAAACACAATGTGTTAAAACGAAAGCGAGACTTTGCTTTCCCAGCGTTTATGTCTTCAGTTTAGCCTTTTAGCCATCAGTGCTAAACACTATGAACGCTATTAATAAACCATCGGACCCAGTGCTTTGTGCGCAAGTGCATTCAATACACCCTTTTCACACACTCTCGAGAGGTATCTGAGATATAATAATTTCTAGCACCAGAGGGATTGTTTTTCCTAATTGACAGCCATCTTAGATCCATTAGTACACTGCTGTCAGTATACCCGGCTTTGATCTGTGATGTCAGCTGGATCAATTTCAATGCTTGGCAAATATGCAAATAATGCCGTAGCAGAGACGTGTCAAAGGCACTCAGCATATGCTTGCGCTAAGACACTGGCTGTCTCTCGATAAAAAGAAAGAAGGGGGTGGAAGAGAGCGAGGGAGAAAAAAGGAACCGACTTTGAGATTCCACAACGGCTAGATGGGGAGGGAAAAAAAAAATCATCTTAATATGACACAAGAGGCTTACAAGTCTCAGCATGCACACGGGCGAAAGAAGTATCATGGGCCCACAGCCTCTCTGTGCATAATAATGTTTTGAAAAATCGCACGCCGCTGTTTGCTTTTAAAAACCTACAGAGTGCAGCAGCAAAAGGAGAGTCTCTTACTGGAGGCGCAAGGCGGGTGACAGAGAGCATTTGTCTTTATTTGCCGGGCTTCACCCTGGTTTACCGCACGGTCTGCTGGGAGAGGAGAACCCTTAGATTAGACGCTAACGGACTTCTCAGGACACTGTCCAAAATGCTATTTTGCTTGGCGTGAGAGTGGCCAGCTGTGTCGAGCCCACATGTAAATGACGGCTTTGTTGCTTTTTAACTCGGGCCGCCCACCGCATTTGCTCTGTGTAAAGTAAACGTACAAGTTGGAGTCGCTTAGGAGGATACAGTAACAACAGGAAAGTCCCGAGGGGTCTACATTTCCCTGAAGAAAGCAACATGGTGTAAATCTCCTAGCAAAGACAACAAGTATTCAAAATACCAGATCAATCAAAACACTTAAAGGGACAGTACACACAAAAATGGACTGAAAAGAAGATAAAAGAAAAAGCAAGTAACACACTGAATTATATGTGAAATGTTTAAACAGAAAAACTGAAATAATATTTTCTTAAAACATACTTAAATAATATTTCAGTAAATCATTTTTACAGTGTCGTTACAAACCTGTATGACTTTCTTCGAAAGAGACACACAAAAGATTAAACACAAACAACGCTGAACCCCACTGACTTTCAAAATCGTCTGTGCTTTGCAAAAGAAATTATCAGGTTTGGACTGACCAAAAAACATTAAAGTGTGATTAAAGAATAATTTATTTTAGTTCACCCTGAAATAAAAATTCTGTCATTAATTACTCACCATTGTTCATCTTCAAACTCAAATATTAAACTACAACATTTTTAATGACATCTGCTTGGACGGCAATGTAACTGAAACTTTCAAGGCCTAGAAAGGTAGTGAGGACATTGTTAAAACAGTCCATGTGACATCAGTGGTTCAACCTTAATTTGTGAAACTACACAAGTACTTTTTGTGTGCTTTGTTCAACTCCTCTTCAACTTTCTGGGCCTTGAACGTGGTACTTGTGTTTCTGGCTATACAGGGTCAGAAAGCTCTTGGGTTTCATCCGGAATATATAAATTTGTATTCTGAAGATGAAGGTCTTACGGGTTTAGAATGACATGAGGGTGAGTAATTAATGACACAATTTTCATTTTTGGGTGAACTATCCCTTTAAATGAAATATTTTACATTTTTGGTTAACCTGCTGTGTGACTAACAAACATCCTGGCTTGTGTTTATAATGGTTTCAGATCTGCATGCTTCCTGTAAAAGCTGAATATTAATTTTATTATTATTAGTATTTAAAAAATGCTTTCACAAGTTTCAGCAGTGATCACAATCCCTGCTAACACTTCTATGCAAGAAAGTTACAATTAATGTCACCATATTTTACTTATTAGTCGCCTTCGCACGTCTCAAGTGAAAAAATGAAGTGTAAAATGAAAACGACCTGTAAAACTCTTCAGCCTTGACCCACACACACATACCACTCATATCACTAAGTTTACTTAGAAATAAGGAGGAAAGTATATGTTATAAAATCAGCCATGCTGACAGATTTTCTCAGAGCTTCCACAAGCAGACACCATCCATTGAAATTTTTATGAAATGCAACCACCCCAGAATCTTTTTAATGTCACTTGCACTACATCACTTCTGACAGGCCGCCATAAGAACACACTCGCGCTCATACTTTTGTCTTGATAACGTTGGTAACTATCTGTGTCAGTGTATATATCAAAAGGCCATCCAAAAATGGTTTCAGTTCTCCGCCTAACGCCAAAACATTATTATCCAAAACAATAATTACGCACCATATTCTTCCATCAGCAGTGTTTTGACATTAGATGTTAGCCTGATTTGTACAAATCTCATTTGCATGCATGCATACAATCACACTGAATTTATCTCTAATGTATTGTGACATGAACACAAACCAGGTTGGTTGAAAGAAAAGCCTGCACTGTGAGCGAAAGATAATCACACAACATGTCCTGCATTGTTATAGCCTGACCAGTGATTAACATTAAAAATGATCCATATAAAACCTCATCTGCTCGGTCACCAGACGAGATGAGATTGTACTCAACGCAGGGAGCTGCAGTCTGTGATGCTGAGCGACAGATGCTAGATAAGTCTATCCGAACACATATACAAATGAGGTCTACAACTTCAGTTTTATTTAGATCGCTCGTCTTTGCCTACAGAACCCTGAATATTATGAGCCATATTATGAGCGGCTATATCAATAACGAGGAGCAAAATATAAGAAAGCTATGACTTTTAACATGTGATGCAGAAAGCAAATCCTTCAAGGGAAATAAATAAATAAATTCTGAGTGGTTTATGGAGTTTGTGGACAGCAATAATCAGTAAATCCAGCCGGATTAAGCGATGGAGGGACAGTGAGAGCGGATTAATAAACATCTGCGGAGGCACTAGTCTCCAACATGACGCTCTCTAACCGAATCAAACCCAGAGCATATCAGATCATTAACCCCAGCGCAACATGTCTCAAAGCATCGGTAATGCACACCCATCCTGACGTTAATGCGCTCTGTACACAACCCAACACCAGCTGTTTCAGTAAGTAAGATCAATTCGAGCAAGCTTTGAAAAGTCAACAGTGATGATGACTTTCACAGCAAACATCAAGATGATTGTCACTTTCACTAGAATAAAAGTGACAAGCATTTACTTTCTGAAATAAAGAACTAGTCTTAGTATCTACAGAAAAAAAATAACATACATATACTGATATATGTTATTCAACAACAAAAACACAGGTGAAAAGTCACGTGATAGGAGGCAGTGCTGCCACATTATTGGCTGAGCACACTGTCAGCTGGATAATGTTATCGTAACAGGTGCACAAACCGGCCCGAATGTGTCAAACTAGACAAAATGGGCAGACTCATTACAGAGTAAACAACTCACCCACTCATATATCACTTCTGTCACGAACTTGAGATGACAATGCAAAATCATCTGTGAGTGATACAGTTTTTAGGGAAAAAACTAAAGGTACACCTCTGTGTCTGCCGCCATCATGACACCTGCAGTGCTTACTGAGAATATGATGAATAATGATCACAAAGATGGTCACTTTTAGTGACAACAGCCAAACAACAGACTGAATTCATAAACATATTCAAAGTTTTCTTGCTAGTTACTGCAGTACCAAAATGACTTTAGAAACAATGCAAAACTTTTTAAAAAATGTTATTCATGAAACTGGTTTTATGCATGTAATCATAGCACATATCATATGCTAAAAATAAAGAATTAAGTAAAATAAATATAACACATTATAGAAACGTATTTATTTATTATTACTTAATTTACAATATTGTAAGGTATATTATTTTCCATATATCAACTGTGCCCTGTAAACATAACACTAATACAAGATTGGATGACAATAGCAGAGTAAGGACTTGCACCACATCACTATATATACTGTCAGTCCAACTAAATGATAATTCTACTACTCTGTTGCTGCTACTAGTAGACTGCTACTACTCTAATAGTCTTTCCAAGTAATCATTTTGTTCACTACTGTATATATTGCCTACTATTCTATTGCTATTACTATTACACCTCCTGTCACTAGGACTACTACTCACAATTACAATGTTAAATAATAATAAATTCATCTTCTGTGGGTCTATCGCACGCATAGAAACGTCTTCTAATAAATGAAGAAACGTCTAAGCAGCCGTCAAAGTGAGCATGTGTCCCTTTTCGAAGTAAAATCCGTCGCTAACCAAAAACACAAGGCGAAACGTGCAACGGAATACTCACTCTCCGCATATGTTTGAAGTGCAGATAGAGCAGCAATATAAAGCCGAGTTCAGCGTGACGGAGCGATGCACAGCTGATAACTAAAGACGCACTTACTGTGATACATCGAGTCTCTTCCCTTCTTCAGAGTGATGCAGGCTCTCTGCGAGACGCTCACTGAAGCGAGCATCCGAATAACACGGAGCGGATCTCCAAAAAGTGCCGCTTAATGGCAGAATATGTGAGCGCCAGCGTTCAGCTGGAGATATCGCGCTATCCACACACGGTCCCCGCTGATTCCTGCATTAGATCAACATGAGCCCGCGCTGCTCGTGTGGCACGGGGTGGGCACCTCCCACATACTGTGCTGGAGGGCTCCCAAAGAGTCACACAAATCACATCATCTTTGTGTCACGAAGGGCTGAGGCTTTGACATTAGGGATACGAGGACACAGCTGATATGGCACAAACGTAAACTTGCAGTAAAATGTGCCCATTTATTATTCATTTTGCTTTCGAGAGGGCGGGATGCTTATACTGCAAAGAGTGAAAATATACGCTGTAAAAATGTTATTAAAAAAATGTTTCATAACAGATATTGTAAATCTATATATAAATACAATACATGTAATTTTACTGCGAAATAAAATAAGGACTATACCCTAGTGAAAAATAAATATGTATTTGAAATGCATATATTTCATACTAAGTATACTACAAACATATTCACATATTTAACTTTAATTGTGGAGAAGCAGTGCTGAGGTGCAACTATAGATAAATTTAAGTATATTTGATTGTGCTTCAGGTACACTTTAAATATCTTGCATTTAAAGACTGATATTATTCAAAGATCATATAATTTTTATTAATAGTGACATTAAAACACATTTTAGGCTTAAGAAATATGCATTATGCACAAGTAGTACTCATAAGGTTTAATTACAATTTTTATATCAGTAAGTTTTGAGCGATATGTCAGTAAATATGTTAATAGATTTGATACTTAGTATGAAATGAATGTATTTTAAATATATTACTTTTTTTTTTACTAAGGTAACCTTATGAACTAAGAGGAAAACGTATATTATGCATGTTCAGCAAGGCAATATGTATACTTGTAAAATATTAAAATTAGGTGGTAAAAATAATTAAGCAAATTGGCATTCTCTGAAATACTTGGATGTGGATGTTAAAAACTTGCAAAGTAACAAAATAGTGCAATGTGCTGCTGTTATTTGATTTTCAGCATAATCTGATCTTAAATATGAATGCCGATTCAGCTTAATAAATAATTTTTTGAGTTTAACAAAACCACTTACTTTAGATATTACCACATTTGTTGTCACATAAAAAAAAAAAAAACATATTCATAATAACAAAAAATATTCAATAAAAGGCATTTTTAAAGGTCAATTAAGCAGCTTCCCAGCTTACAAAAATATGAATGTTTAGCTAATTTTCCCATTAAATTATGATAAATGTTATTTCGGAATGTTCTCTGAATATTCAAAATGTGCAGTTTTTAAATTTTTTAAACATTTATTTATTTATTTGTACAATCGTTAACAGGAATATTCCATTTTATAATTTTGCAAACATTTAAAATATTTTAACATTTTTTAAAAAAAGGTAACTTTTTTTTTTGCTTTTAGAACATTATTAAAAACCACTTTGAACAAACGTTCTATTAACGTTACTGGAAGAACATTTATTCATAAACTTGAGAGAACCTTGACGGAATATTAGCCAAGCTTCTAGAATCTGAAAGTTCCTTTTCAACTCTGTGATGTTACAAAACATTGGTGGATGACTCTATTTTCCCAATTATTTTCGTAATTTACAACACGCTACTTTACCCAGCTGATCCTGAAGACCCAAATCATACATATAATTAATGATATTTACTTAACCTCTAATTCTTTTATCAACCTGAGATTCTCTTATTTTGTTCCTCTGACCCATTCAAAACCCAGAACACAGAAATTATTAAAGCTTTAACTCACAAACCAGCATACACCTTTCAGAAATAGCACTTTTATCCAATAGCCTAAAATTGTTTCTGTTTGGGCCCAATCTGACTCCAGCAAAAACACTAGAAGAATAAAATAAAACAAATCCAATTAGACAACCAGCAGAAGAGCATCTCCTACACACTGTACTGCATTCAAGTTTTACTGTATATGGGGGGTTTCTAGAAGCCCAAAAATATAAATAATGTACATTTCTAAATGGGTTTAAATGCATAAAGTTAAAATATTCTTTATAATTAGTCCTAATAACATTAGTCATGAAATATCAACCTCATAGATGTCTTATAAGACCCCAAACAAAACATCAAGAGCACAGATACTGATGAGCGGTTTGCAGAGAAACTCATCACAAAACACAGCTGCCAAATACAATCTAAGAGAAACCCTTAAGAAGCAGTTGCATTAGCTGATAAATTATGTATATGTCTTTTAATGAGATCACATTGCTCTATGTCATGATTGGAGTTTAGTCTCCCCCGCCTCCTTCCCTCAATACTATCACATTTTCCTCAATTAAGTTGGATCAGAAGACTGATCTATCCAGACACCTGCGCCAGGGGGTTTATAAGCTGTTCAGTAAGTGTCTTGATCAATGTTAGGGGCTTATTGACATGCTTAACTCCCGATGGCACCCTCTGTCTGCTGTGACAGAACGGCAAGGTGGAGAGCGTGACATGTTTTGACACTGGTGTGACGGGGTTGATAGGTGCACGCCTGTGCATGTTGCTGTGTAACTACAGCTGCTTTGCATGCGTTCATGCAATTCAAAGATGGGAAAAAGGAAGCAGAAGTAAGCGAGCAGTGCGATTTCTCATGCACAGCTGCTTGAGAAATAGGTCTACAATGAATCCATCTTCCTTAGCACTCATATCCTCACCGAGGGAGGCAGATTGCATTCATATCGACTGTTAGCGGACACGCTACGACCGTCAAGATGCTCTGGCTGTGTGTTGAGGGCCGGTGAAGTTTTAATGCAGTAAAGCTTCCAATTTGTGAGACTGTCGAGGGGGGAAATCAATCGTTTGTTATTAGATACGTAACCTCGTATCCACACGGAAGGTGCTAATCCACTAGGTGGCACAAGCTAACAAGCCTGTTGTCAAACACAGGCTGTTCAAACACAAGTAAACTGCTCACATTTGACTTTTTAGGGAAAAATATAGCACTACTGATAGCCTGCTGCATTCATATAAGTTGGTCAGTTAATTTTTTTATTTACATAATTATTGTGACGCTTTGTATTGCATACCAATTTCAGGATTGCACTGCAAGCAACTACATTAAACAGATTCAGCGCCCTCTACAAATGAATTCCACCTTTGATCCCTTAAAATTTTCATTATCCGCGCATAAGCCCTAATTATAGTAAGTGGGATTGGAGAAAATCTTCTCCTTTTAAAATAGTCAATTGAAAGGCGATAATTAAAAGAGAAGTAAATTGAATTCCTGATGGGATTAACTTGCAGGAAAGACAGCGAGGAAAAGAGCAACAGCCTTGAAGGGAGAGCGGTGAACAGCAGCTTCTCCACTGTCTTTGTGCACTCAGACACATTCGCTGACTTCTCGTGCTGCATACATAATCGCTAAATCACTAAAAGCTAAAAACAATGTCTGCAGCTAAGCTGACGGCATGTGAACAAAACAAAATATGCCAAATTATTACATATCTACATTCAGTGGCTATTTAAAGATAAACTGTTTAGCATCAAACACTCAAATTCCACAAATTATGACTGTTGCCAAACAGGTTTCCAGACAACTTCCACTAATTGTTATATGAAAGCCATTGTCGATTTGGGGGTGGGACTACTGGTTTATTTGACCAGTAATACATAGGGAGAGTCTTCTGGAAACCTATTTGAAAACAATCGCTATTTTTTGTAATGCAGAAGTGATGTATATACATATAAACAAATAATAGGATTTCACTAAAAGTTAGACTTTTAGGCCACCTGATGCTCACAGAAATCATTCACCTAAGATGGTAACCATAGCAACTATAGGCCGCTTACGGGATTTCCATTCATCTTGAATCATTATCGACACTGACAGAACATGATATTTTAAAATTAAATCTTTATCTTAAAAATATATACAAATTATAAAGAAATAGATTAATTTAAAAAGTAATATACACTACTATTCAAAAGTTTGGGGTCAAAAATGAATAGTTTTATTAGGCAAAGATAGAATAAATTGATCAAAAGTAACAGTAAAAACTTTTAAAGGAATAGACTGCACAAAAATGAACATTTTGTCATCATTTACTCATCCTCATGTCATTCCAAACCTGTGTAAGTTTCTTTTAATGTTGAACACAGAAGATATTTTGAAGAATTTTGAAGAAGCAAACAGTTGTTAGTCCCCATTGACTTTCATAGTAGATAAAAAAGAAATACGTCAATGGACATCAATGGAGACCATCAACCAGGGCCGCTGCTGGCCAAAGGGGTGGCCTAAGCAGAATTGTATTGTTGTGCCCCTCCCTCAAATATTATGGAAGTAAAAAAAAAAAAAAAAAACACCTACTCTACAAGGTCAAAATAGAACTTAAATTTAAATGTAAATAAATAAATTGTAATTACATTGTATTATTTATAAATTACAGTTGTAGCTCTAGACAGTTACCTATTGCTATGATTTTATTAATACAGTTTGATTGATTTTACTGTCTCAAACCTTCAGAAATCACACAAAAGAAAATTAAGCAGTTTTACTACGATAAAACCATGGATATATTTTTTAAGAAATTAGAGTGGCTGTAGCATTTCTATTGCGAGATTAAGTGCATAATTGAACTGAATTAAATGTTTGGTCAATATTAAAAAAGGATTTCATCGTCCTGTAAGAGTAACAGTAGCAACTGTTAAGCCTTTGACGTCCTTTGCAGGCATTTGTAATAAAATCTAATGTACATAAGATGTTTATTTTCTATTAGCCTATGTATTTTAACAGTGTTTTTCAATATAGCCTATTATTATTATTTTTATTAATTAACAAATCATTATTGCCTCATTGTTTTTATATAATCCGTTTTAAGCCATGGTAACAAGAATAGTAAGGCAGAAGCGTTGGTGGTGGTAAAATTATTACCGACATTAAAACACGTTATTAACGTCAACAGACAAAAAGGTTCACAGGATTATGAACGTACCTGAAAGTGATATACGGGCTTCATTTTGGGATTTTAGTTTTCTTTTTCTTTTATCGACGCCGGACTGATCATTTGCATTCAGCCGCAAACATTAGGTGAAGGAAGGCGCGGGCGCGAATTGTAAATGGCGCGTCACGTGTGCTTAGCCTACTGCCTACTGCAGTTCAACGTAAAATGTTCACCGAAACATTTTTTTATAGTTATTAATATATGCTCATGTTTATATTTTCACTTATGATAATGTACGTGTTAATATTATTATAGAACTATTAATATAGAACTACACTACGGCTTTTTTTTTTTGGATGGTGCTCCCCCCAACCCCCTTACGGTATCCACCTTATTTTTCCCATAAGAGTGGGTGCAGCCATTTGTAAATTTTTTGTGTCTGGCTTCAAGTTTCATCCACTTCCAGCTAATTTTAGCTGCACAAAAAGCTCGTTTTGCTGCTTGATATTGCAAACTGGTGTGCCTTACCATATTATTTTAATGTATTATCTTAATTATGAACACACTGGTTTGTAGTGCAAACTGTTTTACTGTTTACTGCACTTCGATATTCTTCTCGTAATTTCCCTGTGGCAGATTATGAACCGGACGTCTAACACATTACCAGAAAACAGCTTACTTCCGCACTGAAAATTAAGGTGGATAGGGAGCGCTGGTACTGTGATCAACTGTTTGATTGGCATATTCTTTAAAAAATATTTTTCTATGTTTAACATAAGCAAGAAACTCATTCGGGTGAGTAAAATTTTATTTTTGGGTGAACTATTCCTTTGAATTGTCCCCTAAATATCTATATCAAATAAATGTTGTTCCTTAACCAAAGAACCCTGACAAATATTATTACATATATTACAAAAAGTAAATAAATAAATAAAAAAAATTAATCAAAAAAGTTAACCAGCATGACTGTTTTGAATACTGATACTAATAAATGTTTCTTAACCACCATATCAGCATATTGTGACTTTTGAAGGATCATGAGACCCTGAAGTATACAAAGTTCTGACACGAAACTCTAGATGGCGCAGTCCTATAGGTCTAACTCAATCTGACATAATGACATCATTATCACATGGCACAGCTGATTGGTTCTCTCCTGAATCGGTACCTGGCTGCTCAGCATTAAAATATATGACTAGTGCTTGCTGTAGCAGTTTTCCAGCTTGCTTCAGAAATTCTCCACCTTCCTCAGCTCCACCTGTATAGATCTGCAACAAGGTAATTCATTTATGCTATATGGGGGTTATTTCATGTATGTTATATGTGCAGCAGCAGTATTTCTTACATGCTCACAGCAGCACATTGTGGATGTATTGGCAGAAGCTAGTCTTGGTACTTGCTCTGCAGCGTAGCAGATCTATTCCACCAAGACCAAATACATTAACATTGTCATGTACATTACCATGCCAATCCCTCAGAGAGTTGCAATAAACTACATTTAAAAATATGCTAAAATAAAAAGGGTTATTTTAAATTGTATTAACATTTCACAATATTACTGTTTTTATCTGTATTGTTTTTATCAAGTAAACACAGCCTTAATGTTTTACAGCATGCTCTCAGTTACAGTTTGGGTAGGGAGAAAAAAAAACGTTAATATCGCAAAGGGTCTCTAGTCTGTAATCCCTGTTAAGGGATTAATAGCACACTCAGACTTCAACAAGTACAGATATGGTCTCAGACTTCCAGTCAGTCTCTGAAGGCTTTTTTTAATTCAAAGAAAGCAACCACTACTCTTGGATCTCTCTAGGAGTTCAAGGCTAAGCATTTCCACGCCGACCTCCAACTCTGTGATGTCTCAGCATCTCCTGGGCCGAGCTCTTTGGGGACTCGTCGGCTTGGTGTCACTCTCCAGCCGCTAATGACTCGTGGACAGAGGCGTTTAACTGTCTGTGCTCCAGTTAACTACAAACCCCTGCACCGTGAAATAAAGTTGCACTCCGCACCGTGTTGGCTTTTCTTGTGCTGAACTCGGGTAAATCAATTATCCTCTGATGCAGTATTCAGGGGGTATTGATATTCAGGTTGCATGGGCTTTGTGGATCTTGATAGCTCATTAATACATAATATTCCCCATCCACTAAAGGGTTTATATGATTAAGACGAGATCTCCTGATCAACAGAGATTATAAACTGTGCAATGCAATAAAGAATATTAATGATGTTGAGAGAAGAGCTGCTCTAGTGCATTTTAAAGTGTCGTACAGATCGCTGAGTGATTTTAAGCATTAGCCCAACTTGCTTCAGGAAGAGCAGATTTGGGCTGGGAATACACAGGAAGCGTGACGTTATCAGGCCTTTTTATCAATGGCCGCAGGGTCGTTTCAAATGATGAGCCCTGTTTCCTTTCCATTCGGAATTACATTACGGCTCTTGACGGCGTGCATTCAGTAACACAATAGTTTAGACTGACAGCGCAGCTGAAACAAAGCTACAAAGTTATTTGGGGTCAGATCGGGCATGGGGTGATTTCAATCACATCCTTCATTGCGATTTTACATTAAGGTGATACATTTCTTTACTGATTTAATATGGATAGAAATATTTCATATTTATGGTCTCACAGACTAGACAAGCTGGTTAAAATGCCTCAAACCCCTCTAAAACCAGCAGAGTGCTAAATTACACTTCTGGTATAATTTAAACCAGATTGAGCTGGTTTACTGGTATGTAAAATGTGCCCAAAACATCTCTATAACAATCCAACAGACCTGGGAGACCAGCTAAGACCAGAAATTATTTTCAGCAGAGAAACAAGTACTTTGTTCTCACATTAACACACACTACTTGATAATAACATTTAATAATAAAACGCACCAACCAGACTAAGATGGTTTGCTGGTCTTAGCTGGGCTCCCAGCCTGACCTAGCTTGTCCAAAAAAGCCTAAACCCTTTTAAAATCAGAAAACCACAGAAAACCAAAACTTCTCTATTCAATACAACAGACCAACCTGGGAAACAAGAAACCATTCAAGGCTGGTTGAAGGTGTTTTTTTTAAGAAGGGAAGCAATTACTTTGTTCTTATGTTTCAAATTACATTGCTGGAAAAACTCTGCTGAAACCAGCCTAAGGTAGTTTCACTAGTGAAAAAACAATAGAAACCATCAAAGAAGTCTAATGGTTTCCACTTCAAATAACAAATCGTCAACTTTTAACCATTAAAATCATTAAAAATGGTTCCCTGTAACGTGGTTACCAGTAGAGACCAACAGGGTCCATTAAAACCAATACAATTCCCATTATAACCAGTAAAACCATTACAAATTCTGTGATGGTTTCTATTTTTTTTTTTTTTTTTCAGCAGGGTTGGTTTGACTCCCAGTTTGGACAAGCTGGTCAAAGTGCTCAAAACCAGGAATCCAGCTTAGGCTTCTAAACTATACGGCTAAAAACACAACCTAATCCAGATTTAACTGGTTGGTTTTCTGGTATCTCCAAGCTAGTCTGCCAGCTGAAAACTCCCCAAAATTTTACCAGAACAGTCCAACACAGTCTGTCCAGAATGGAGGACCATAAATACTGCCTAAACCAGCCTAAGATGGGTTAGCCAGGACAAGGTTAAAATGCCCCAAATGCTTCTAAAACCAGCAGGCTGCTAAACTACACTGCTTAACAAACCAGATTGAGCTGATTTACTGGTATGTGAAATGTGCCCAAAACATCTCTATAACAATCCAACAGACTATTCTGGGAGCCCAGCTAAGACCAGAAATTATTTCCAGCAGGGAAGCATGTACTTTGTTTTCATATGTTAAAACACACTACTGCTTAAAACAGCCTAAGATGGTTTGCTGGTCTTAGCTGGGCTTCCAGCCTGGCCAAGCTGGTAAAAAAAAATGCCTAAACTCTTCTAAAGCCAAGAAACCAGCTTAGGCTACTAAACTACACTGCTGGAAAAGACAACTTGAGCTGGTCTGCCAGTTGAAAAGTGTCTAAAACATCTCTCTGGTTTCTCTATGAAACCATTCTAGGCTGCCCAAACCAGCCTAAGCTAGTTTTTGCTGGTATTGGTTCGACTCCCAGCTTGGCATAGCTTTTCAAAGTGCTCAAAACCAGGAAACCAGTTTAGGCATCTAAATGACACTGCTAAAACACAACCTAAACCAGATTTAACTGGCTGTCTGGTATCTCCCAGCTTGTCTACCAGCTGAAAACTCCCCCAAACTTTTCCAGAGCAATCTAACAAAGCAGTCTGACCAGCTAAGACCAAAACCTTTTTTAGTATAATAGTATAATTAAAAATATATCATATTTTAAACTATACACTGATGGATAAATGCTACCTAAACCAACCTAAGGTGGTTTGCTGGTCTTAGCTGGCCTCCCAGTCTGGCCAAGCTGGTCAAAATGCCTAAACCCTTCTAAAACCAGGAAACCAGCTTAGGCTGCTAAACTACACTGCTGAAAAACACAACTTAAGCTGGTCTGCTAGTTGAAAAGTGTTTAAAACTTCTTTATACAATTCAACAGACCAACCTGAGAGGCAAGAAACTATTCTAGGCTGGTTAAAGGTGTTTTTTACTTTTTTACTTTGTTTTCATGTTTTAAAATACACTGCTGAAAAAAACTCTGCTTAAACCAGCCTGAGCCAAGTTTTGCTGGTGAAAAAAACAATAGAAACCATCACAGAAATTCTAATGGTTTCCACTACAAATAACGTTACAAACGTTACAAACCATCAACGTTTAACCATTAAAACCATTAAAAAATGGTTTTCTGTAGTGTGTTTTGGGACATGTTCCATTAAGATTTAGCGGTTTTAACAAGCCATCAATAGAAGGTGACCATTAAGAGCAGAGACCAAGAGGGTCCATTACAGTTTCCATTAAAATCAATACAATTCCCATTATAACCAGTAAAACCATTACAAATTCTGTGATGCTTTCTATTTTTTTTTTTTTTTTTTTCAGCAGGGTTGGTTTGACTCCCAAATTGGCCAAGCTGGTCAAAGTGCTCAAAACCAGGAAACCAGCTTATGCTGCTAAACTACACTGCTGGAAAAGACAACTTGAGCTGGTCTGCCAGTTGAAAAGTGCCTAAAACGTATCTCTGGTTTCTCTATGAAACAATTCTAGGCTAAAGGATTCTAAACTAAAGTGCTAAAAACACAACCTAAACCAGATTTAACTGGTTTTCTGTTATCTCCCAGCTTGTCTACCAGCTGAAAACTCCCCAAAACTTTTTCGGAACAATCCAACACAGCAGTCTGACCAGGTTGGAAGACCTTAAATACTGATTTGCTGGTCTTAACTCATTTAATGGCCTTCCAGTCTGGACAGGTCTAGTTTGAAGGGCAGCGACGATAAATCGACACATCGCTATTCATGGATTTTCATAAAGAGATTTTCCAAATGCATAGTGATTTTTTTCGAATTGATTCTGAGCCTAGTTTTTAAAAGCAGATGGCACTCTTATCTAGTTTTTAACCGCACACTCAAATGCTCACGAAGAAGAGTGCTTGTGCGTTTTGCACCTGGGCTTAGAATGCTTTTATGAGTTGAGATGAATGTAAACACAGCTTACTGTGAACAGTCTTGTAATTCACTTCAAACTTTACAAACTTTATTAATGATTATTTTAGGTTCAAATGTGTGAAGGAATTAAAAGCAAGTAGAGTACGGCTGTTTCTAAAGCATGCAGTGCCATCTGCTGTTAAAAACTAAGCTCAGAATTGATTCGAGAAAGAATCGCAATGTATTCGGGGAAAACCTCGTTTCTGTATTCGCGATGCATCAATTTATTTTCCCCAGCCCTACTAGTTTGCTAGGTTTAAAGAATTTTTGGTTGTTTTTTGGCTGCATTGTCATGCTTTAAGACCAGCTAAACCATCTGAAAGCCTTCTTAAATTAGCTAGATATTTCAGTCATGCATTATAATAATTGTATTTTTAACAATAGGCCTTTTTGGAAAACCTGACCTATTCATCTGTTCCAAAGTGGCTTGGCTGCTCTACTCTAACCGCTGTATTGTTAAGCTGCTAAGCAGGTAGACATTGGCTTTAACAAGACCCACAGCGAAACAATCTATTGTCAACTAGAGCACTCTTGTTCACATTTTTCACAGAGGTATTAGCATTGAGTGCTATTGTGCAATATTATCATTCCCTATAATTAAGAAACTATTTGAGAACAGCTCACACCACAGACCGAAATAAATCTGAGGAGATTTTCTCCTGGTGCGTGTGCCGTGTACCACATAAAATCTGCAGTGGAAAACAATAAACAATGAGGACAGTTAAATCTCTATCTATCCCTGGATGGAGGAGATAACCACCTTTTATGGCCAGTGCGGCAAAGAAGAAAATTAGTTTCTGAAAAAGTCATTAGCAACTTGCTTGCTTTATAGGTTGACACAGCCCCCTGTGTCCAATATTGCCTGGTTTCTCCTGGAAACCCTTTTTTTTATTGGCCGAGACCCAAACTGGGCTAAACCCATGGTGAAACATTTCTCAACACAAGCTGGCAAACTGTCTTACTCACACCTGTTCTGGCTCGATCACATTCAGATGTTTGCACTGCTCTATAAGCTAACTGTGCCAGCTACATGTCAACTCATACACAGAAGTTCCCACAAAAAAACAAACAAAAAAAAACAAAAAAATTCTAATTAGTGTGGAAAACTTGTATATACTTAAGTATATAATTCACATACCTATTTAGAGAGGTGCAAAACTCTAAGGTGACGATAACATTTTTTGCAGAATAGTTTCAATGGAATTACATTTCATCTTGTAAATAAATAAACCAATTTTGGACACTTTTGTAAATTTTTATAGGGTTAATTAAGCCAAAAATTTAAAGCTACTGATCTACTTGTCCTCTATTGCTCAAAACAATTTTTTGTACAAAATGAGTTATGTGCTTGAATGTCCAGGTTGCTCTTCATGGTTCATGGTTCATGGTGCAGTGGCTGTTGGAAAATTAAACATTGCTCAAAAATGAAATTTTACTCAACCTTAGACCATCCAAGATGAAGATAACCTTTTTTTCTTTTTTGGAACTGATTTATAGAAATTCAGCATTACATCACTTGTTCACCAACGACTCCTCTGCAGTGAATGGGTGCCGTCAGAATGAGAGTTTAAACAGCTGATAAAACCATGTTGTCTTCTCACATCAAAATCCACCAAGATATTTGTTTAGAGCTGTTTTGGACTGTTTCACTTGTAAATGGTGCATGACCTGTGCATATTTCTCTCCTGATTCAGATTAGATGACTTTTGCACTGAAAAAGCAATATTATGTATACAACCATAACCTCTATAAAGAACTCAGATTTTAGCCAGAAGCAAACCTTATGAAAATGGTTATGAAGTTATGAAAATGCTGCTTTTCACTTCACAAGATGTTAATTGGTGGACTGGAGTTGTGTGGATTGCTTGTGGATTGTGATGTTTTTAATCAGCTTTTTAGACTCTCATTCTCATGGCACCCATTCACTGCAGAGGTGAGCAAGTGATGCAATGCTAAATTTCTCCAAATTAATTCTGATGAAGAAACAAACTCATCTACATCTGAGTACATTTTTAGCAAACTGTCATTTTTGGGTGCACTATTCTTTTAAAAAGTAGGGGAAAACCTTTGAATGACATGAGAGTGAGGAATGACAGAGGAATTTCAATTTTGGGTGAACCAATTCTTTAACACAATGAATTTTCCATTAATTTCTTTGAGCACAAAAGTATAACGCATTTGTGTGCATGAAAGACAAAGCTTTCAGCTCATTCTCAGACATGCAGCATTCAGCACTTGGAGAACAAATGCATATAACAAAAGATACCAGTTCTGTTGTTTGGGACCTCAAAGATGTCCCACTTTATGTTTAAATTCTCTTTCAGAACACTGGTTCCACCTTGTAGCTTCGACAAATCCTGCTTGCACTAAAACTTTTTAATGTTTAAAAAAGTTTGTATAAAAAATGTTTTTATATACATAAAAAATGTATTCCTCCTCTGGAAATAGTTTGAGACAGAGCACTTCAACAACACTTGCGCCTACCCAAAAATAAACAAATTGCCATCAAAGCCACGGCTATATGATAATTCAGCATCCACTAACAGCGTATCATATGATTACAATCTAGACAGCTCCACTCAGATGAAGGCTTTGATGTTTGCATCCTTCTTATTATTTTCCTTTGTTCCAAGGAAAACCTATTAAATCTGCATGAGAGATTTTGTTATCTGTCACCTAGGAAGATCACACCCCATTTGCTTCCGAAAGAAACGCATTTGAAGAGGAAATAGCCTTCTGTAGAGCTCTCACGTAGCTCTTTTCTCAACACATGATTGGTAAGTTAGAGTTCAGAGCCGCTGCTTCTCCTGGAGTGGAGCAACAGACAAACAAGAAATCCTGTTTTATTAGTCACTTCTCAAATGGAGCTGCGCGAAAATAGCGGAAAGAATGCAGGCCAATTACTCCAACAGGAAAAGCGCTTTTCTGTAAGGCCAACAGCAGCGCAGCAAGTTTTCTATTAGAGTTTTCCCCTCTCTTTTACAAAAAAACATGAACACTCCGAGCTCCACAGATTAAAGGCTATGGGCCAAGGAGAGAGAGAGAGAGCGAGTAGAGACTGCTGGATCCGTGCTGGATAAACCCATGTCGCACCAGCGAGTACAGTGATGGGTTTTTAGATTTGAAGAGATTATAAAAAGAAGCGGGAAAGTGGAAGGGGATCGGCGGGAAAAGAGAGAACAGAGCGCGCCGCCATCACCCCCGGGTGGCACGCTGATCCTAATTTCCCTGCTCGCTGTAGCACGTCTCACCACATCAGACCGTTCCAGGTGCCGCCTCGACTGCTTCGTCCCCCGGTGTCACGCAGGCAGCGGTACGCCACCGAAGGCAGAGGACACGCTAACAAGGGTACGCGCAAAGAGTATACATGCACTAATGCACATAGATATATCCGGGGTACGCAGCGGGAAATTAAATCCACTGCCCCTCAAGAGGGGGACTTCATTTAAACCCGCCGGATACGCGCTCGGAAAACATTAGGAGCATGACAAGCGTTGCATTTCTCATTTAAATATAACAAATGCTGAGCTAATGACTTACAGTAGGCTCCTGACAGCTGAAATGTAGTAATTTGTGAGTCATTTCCCCAATGGCCAAACTATACTCTATTCTGCGAGCAGACAGCAACAAAACAAGCAAAGCAATATTTTGGCCGGCTACGGCAAAGCCTCATTAAAAAGTCATTGTGCATATGAGGAACAACCTTGTGAACCTTTGTAATTGGTCTGCGGGGAGTTTGCTCACTGGTATCATCAGGATTCATTTCCCAATGCCATTAATGTGAATGGCACAAATAATCATTACTCTCCTCTTTACGCCGACCAATAAACTCATGCCCATGAACTACAATATCAGCCCGTATTTATAAGGATCGTAATGGGCATGTCAGACCAAATGACATTTGTTATCAAGAAACGAGTTGTTGTTGTTGTTGTTGTTGATGATCTTATTTGTGCAGTAGCCTGTTCGCAGCTTGCATTGACCATTACATATAATAACAACAAGAATTAATAATGAACTAAGACCACAATGCAATAATAAATCAACAGCGCCACATTAAAAATATATTTTATAGAACAATGTACATTAATGTGACATCAGTTGAGGTAGTTGAATTATGCAATTATTGCGGTATTAGCATGAATAAATAAATAAACTGACTGCCTCAATTGGTTGCCACATTAATGTACATTTACATCTGTGACCCTTGACTACAAAACCAGCCATAAGGGCAAATTTTTTGAAACTGAAATTTCCACTGATGCATGGTTTATTAGGACAGGACAACATTTGGCTGAAATACAACTATTTGAAAATCAGGAATCTGAGGGTGCAAAAAAATAAATCTAAATATTGAGAAAATCGCCTTTAAAGTTCCAAATGAAGTTCTTAGCTATGTATATTACTAATAAAAAATTACGTGTTGATATATGTACGGTATGAAACTTACAAAATATCTTCATGGAACATGATCTTTACTAAATATCCTAAAGACTTTTGGCATAAAAGAAAAAAAAAAAAAAACGATAATTTTGACCAAACAATGTATTTTTGGCTATTGCTACAAATATACCCATGCTACTTATGACTGGTTTTGTGGTCCAGGGTCACATTTATGTTCTTATTTTATTATTCTGAAGAGAATTATTTCATTTGGATAAAACTATATACTAAATAATACAAGAACAACACATACAACAACATAAAACACACACACATATATATATATATATATATTTTTTTTTTTTTTTTTTTTTTTTTTTTTTTAAATATAACAATATTAAAATAAGATTAAATTAATAACACATACATGTGCATGGTCACATTTTCTGTGTGTTGATTAAAAACAGGTTAATGGGGCAATGTATTAAAATGCATCATCATAAATACTGGATAAAATGGTATAGAAATAATTTTCACTCAGAAATGGCTAGTAAAGTTCACAATAAATTACAGAGAAACAGCAAGTAACACACTGAATTAAACATGAAAGTTTGAAGTGGAAAGACTAAAATAGTATTTTCTTTAAAAAACATAATCCAGTACTGTTTATCTACAGCTTCAAAAAAAAAAAAAAAAAAATCATGTTTTACACTGTATTATGGTAAATTTAACATATGCTTCTAATTCTGTTCTTGCTGCTGCGATGAAGCGACATTGTTCTCGCTCAGGGTCACCATTATCCCAAGGCTCAAACTAATTGCAAACGCTGAAGCGCACACACGCACACAAATAACTTACCCATCAAGAGATGTTTTTGCCTTGAACGTCTGAGCTGCTGACATCAGTCTTCTCCTAACCGCCCGGTTCCCATTTTCACATGACCCTTCCTGGGAAAAGAATGAGTGACATCGTCTTGTGAGCCGGTTCAAGATGGCCTTAATGGTCCAAGATCATGTTGCTCCACTGACACACCATTAAGTGCTAAATGTTCAGAACTGCATTACTGCAACCTCTAAGATTAAGAGTGATAAGGTAAAGCACTATTTCCCCTCCTCTTCCCTCTTCCTATCTACTCCCTGGCTGCATCCGTAGCTTTCTAGGAATGAATTATTCATACCTCCAAATCATCAGCTGCCCAAGATAAAGGAGCTCTAACCACTTCTCAAATGTATTGATTTCTGTACCATTCGCATGATGGGCGCAAGAAATTGTGTCCAGCGGAGGCTGAAATCTGAGAATGTTAGATAAGTCAGAGTAGTTTTAGGGAGTTCGTGCCATACTTGTAATATGGCTATCAAGGACACGGGCCTTGAGACAGGAAGTCAGACAGAGAAAGCCTCTCATATCCTTTACAAGGGGTTTCAGCTTCTGTTGTGAACACAGACGGATTATGATGTGAGTGTCTTAAATTAAACAATATCAACATTGTGTCAGAGGCATTTGAAACTTTGAAAGCCATTTTCCTGAAAGCCGCTGTCTACACAGTGGAAACTTGTTTACATCTTATGCAGCATTAAGCACATTTGTGCATCAAAAATCATACCGTACACGTCAGTGAATCTGTTTTGGCCTTAAAACCTGAAAGTCACATTTCAGATGCAACATTTTAAGCAATATGCAATAGCAGAATTGTGATATTACACTGAAGAAAAAAAAAAAAAAATAAATGGCAAGTAACACATTAAATAGGAACTTTTAAATAAGAAATAGTTAAAATAGAAAAATCGCACTAATTACATTAATTCAGTTGAATTCCCATTATGCATTGTGGTCTTGGTATAAATAAATCATTTGATTGTCAGATTAATTTACATAAAATAAAATAAACACACTAAATTAGTATTCTAGAATTTTAGAATATATTTAGACTATATTTAGGATAATTTAGAATATGGGAAAAATGTTTTATTTAACATTTGATTAAAATATTATAACATTAAAATAACATAAAATGATGTGCATGGTCTTTAAATACACAAAAAGGTGCAAAATTATTTTTAATTCATTAAAGAATTACAAAAAATGCAAAGTAACACATTGAAGGAAATGTAAAATTTTAGAGTAGCATTATTGAAATAGCAGTTTCTTGTAATTTCTTGTAATGTACTCCAATAATCTTTAATTTATTTACAACTTCAAAAAAAAAAAAAAAAGTAAAGTTTATTTGTCCCTGGGTAGATTTGAGAATCCACTTATTAAGCACTTTCTACACATTAAGCACATTCAAAAATCTGAACTTTTGCACACATCAGTGAAGCTATTTTGGTCTTAAAACCTGAAAGTCATATTTAAATTGAGATGCAACATTTATAAGCGATACGCAATAACAGAATTGTGATATTACACTGAAGAAAAGTAAATAAATAAAAAGAAGTGGCAAGTAAAACATTGAATTATATAGGCAATTTTGAAGAAGAAAAATCTAAAATAGCATTTTCTTGTAAAACAAATTCAAACAAAAATCACTTTTTTACAGTGTATCTGTAAGGTATTACCATAATAGCATGATTTACATTAATGCAGCATCAGCTTAGTTGAATACTCATTATACATTGTGGTCTTGGTATAAATAAATCATCTGACTTCCAGATTAATTTACATAAAGTAAATAAAAATAAAATAATAAAAGAAAATAATACTAACAACAAAATTAGCATTCTAATACTGTATATTTTATTATTCCCAACTGAATAAACTGTGTGGGAAAAAATATTGTATTAAATATTTGATTAAAATATTATAACATTAAAATTAATAAAATGAAATGATGCGCATGTCTTTATACACAAAAAAGAAGCAGAAACAATTTTAACAAATAATTAATCAAAGAATTACAAAAAAAGGCAAGTAACTCATTGAATGAATGTAAAATTTTAGAATAACATTATTGAAATAACAATTTCTTGTAAAATGTACCCCAATAATCTTTGTTTTATTTACAACTTCCAAAACCAAAAAAAACAGAGTAAAGTTTATTTGTCCGATTAACCACATTCAAAAATAATTTTGCACACATCAGTAAAGCTGTTTTCTCTTAAAACCTGAATTTAAAGTCGTATTTAAATTCAGATGCAACATTTTTAAGCATGCTGTGATATTACACTGAATATATATATATATATATATATATATATATATATATATATATATATATGCTGTGATATTACACTAAAAAAAAAAAAATTATAAATAACAATTAAACAATTTCGAAAAATCACTTTTTACAGTGTATCTGAATTATATTTCACTAATAAAACAATGTACAGTAATGCAGCATTAGCTTAGGCAGCTGAATTATGCATTGTGGTCTTGATTGCCAGATTAATACATTAATGCATAATATAATTTAATATAACGTAGAATTTATACACTAACAGCAAAAATTAGCAGCCACTTTGTGTAAATTTCATTCTAGAATATAATTTATTATTCCCAACTGAATAACTTTTATGTACAAAATATTTTATTAAATATTTGATTAAAATGATAAAATGATGTGCATGGTCTTTATCTACTAAAAAAAAGAGTGTAGAAACAATTTTCACAAACAACTGATCAAACAACTACAAAATGTACTCCGATAATCTTTGTTTTATTTACAACTTCAAAAAATATATTTTTAAAGTGTATTTTTCCCTGGGTAGATTAGAAAAGTCACTTTTTAAATTGTATCTGGTGATATTATCATAATTACCCATTCAGTTCTATGAGAAAGACTTCAAATAAATCTCAAATAAAGCCACCCCAGAGAACACTTCAGAAACATTTCAGTTTCAATTTGATTTTGAAGTGACTGGAGTGGACACCAGAAATTCAGAGACAAGATGATAAGAGATGCATCATGCACAACTCAAACACTGTTCATTATTAGATCTTAACTGAAATTGATATTCAGTCATGGTCGGAGAACAACACCATCTTACTGCGTAACCTTATTCCAGGGAGAAAGAAAAAGCCATATACGTCAACATCAGAAATAGATCCAATTTGATATCTGATTCCTTTGTAAAACCTCTTGCCCAATAGTAAGATATCAGCTTTAAAAGTTGCACTCAAGTCTTTGAAAATACTGAGGATAGAGAAGCGGCACACGAAAACCAAAGTAACCTTGAAGTAATAGTTATAAACACAGCTGCGAATTCGAGTCATACTAGGCTGATCGCCAATTAGCAGTATGCGTCGGCTTTAAAAGAAGTCTGACAATAAGAAGCTTGTTCTCATTTCTCTCGAGCACTTACGTGTTTGAAAAGATTAGCGCACATCCGTTTAAAAGGATATGAAATTGTTAGTTAGTCGAGCGAAGTGTGCAAATGATAAAAACATCAGGAATGTAAAAATGCATTTATATTGCACATATCCCAACCAAACCAACTATCTCATATATTTTAAATAAAGATCATTTCTAGTAGACAAAACCTCTAAGAATGCATCTCTAAATTATTAGATTATCAATAGCAAGCTGTTTGCAAAATATATCGATATCACAATAGAAAACAATACACCATGCCTGATAAAAAACATTTTTATACAAAAAAAACCATTAAAAAAAGAAATAAATAAATATATATATATATATATATATATATATATATATATATATATATATATATATATATATTTATATATATATATATATTTTTTTTTTTAATGAGCCAACTTGATGGTATATTTAAAAAAAAAAAAAATTGCTACAATTTGCTACTTCGATATAGGGTTATTATAGTAAAAATGAAACTATATTAAATGTAAATAAATAAATAAAATATTAAAAAACATTTTTAAAACACATTTATTGTACTTTAACTCGATCTACTAAAACAACTAAATAAAAAACTAACATTTTTTAAATTAATACAAACTATATAGCCATATTGTTAAACTCTTTTAAAATGAAAACAGAAAATATATAAATGAAAACATTAAAAATATTTACAAAAAGTATATTTAAATTGCATGAAAAAAAATGAAACTAATTAAAATATATAAAAAAAACATTTAAAAAAAACATTTCAGATTAAAAAAAGCTTATTTTAGTATTTTACATTTTCATTTTCTGTACTTTAACTTGATCTACTGAATAGACATTTTTAAAGCTGTTTTAAAATTAAAACAGAAAGTATTAAAATAAATTAAAAATATTAATAAAAAGTAGTATCTAAATTACATAAATAAATGGTATCTTAATAACAAAAACGAACAAACAAACAAACAAACAAACAAACAAACAAAACTTACTACAGTTTAATTTAATAACTTCCATACAGGGTTATTATTATTAATAAGCATTGCTTATTTTAGCATTTCATATTTTCATTTACTGTACTTTAACCTGATCAAACCTGATTAATAAAAGCTATATAGACATAGTTTTTAAGCTGAAATAAAAACAGAAAATATACTAATGAAAACAAATTTAAAATATTAATAAAAACAGTAGTATCATTAAAATAATAATAATAAAAAAAAATTAAAACTATACAGACATTTTTAACTGTTTTAAAATATGAAAACAATTAAAAAATTTAAACAAATTCAAAATATTAATGAAAACAAAGTGGCATTAAAACAACAATGCAACTATTCCATAGTTCAAACAATGCTTTGTTATTTTTGAAAATGCTCTCTTCCTCTGCAAAATTTGAAAAGCAAATTTCCGTTTGTGGGTGAAATATTCCTTTAAGCTCTCTCCTGCTACGCTTGGTCTTATGCTGAGCTTAAGCATGATTAGCTCTGTGATATTTCTTCATCTTCATCAATTACCTACTTGAGAAGCTGTCGGCTGATTCATGAGTCCTGCTGATGGTTTTTTTTTAAATGTGTGGGAGTTTAGTGAGGGTTTCTGCCAGACTAACACTCTGTGACGCCACTCTCTCTGACAGAGACAGAGACAGGACTCACTCCACAACACAAGTCATCTGACTTTGGATGAGCTTCAAGGACAAACAAAACCACCTCCTGCTATATAATGATGAAGTGGTTTCCCTCGCCCTTTAGAAAGAATTGTATTCTTTCTCCTTCCTCCGATTAATCTGGAGGAAATTTGTTTAAAACAGTTCATTTAAATACAATGAGGCATATTGTGTAAGGAAAAACATAATGCTGCATGTAAACTCGTATTTACAAATCAGAACTGTGTGCCCACAAACCAGCTTTAGATTTACATAATGTGTGTGATATAATGAGAACAACAGAGTGTAGTTCAAGAGCTGTTGACATGTTGTGTGCCTTTTGAAGCACATAAAAATCTTGAAAAGCATGACACTGTTAAGGATAATGGAGTTATTCTCCATTAACCTATACTGGTCAGTTCCATCACAATCTGGCTGAACTGTACTTCATGTGCACTTGAGAGTTATTTATCCGAGTAAGATCTTTTATTGATTGATATTCAGTTGTGCTCAACCTCTGCAGCTTCAAGCAGCTCTTCCCCTTCAGAGCAAATAGCAAGCACTGCCAGAGAACTTTAAAAACATGCACTGATGCTCTTGATGTCCTTGATAGCTACATACAGGTATTGAATTCTGACTTTCCCAGTAGTGCTGTTAGCTAGTACACCGGTTTAAAGTACAGAATCTAGATCTATAGATACAGTATCTAGCTACATATCTACAGTATATATAAAATAGAATAAAAGATAGACAGAAACATATCTACATATAAATTCTAATATATATATATAAAAAAAAAAAAATTAAGCAAACTAGTGAACACTGCTGTGATGGAGTTCACCGTTTCTCTGCACAAATAATAACAATAACAATAACAACAACAACAAAACATTTACATGCATTGAGTTTTTTTTTCTCATTTACCTAATAAATAAATAAACAGATAGACAGATAAATAAAATAAATAAATGCTAGTACTACTAATAATAACAGAATTCACATGCACTGTTTTTACCCACTCAGCTAAAAAAGGCAAATAAATACATAAATAAATAAATGAATAAATAAATAAAATACATCCTAGATGTAACGAGGAGTGATTGACGAGAGACGAGCGGATCCATATGCGAGCTTTTATTTGGATGAGACAAAGACATGGTCGTACAGGCAAGGTCGAGACGGGAGCAAACAGGAATAACACAGGCAGTCGGAGAGAATAATCCAGAAACACGAGCGAGAGTCAGGTAGGCAGGCGGCGAGCAGTCGAGACGAGATGGGCCAGGCGAGGGAACTAAACGCTGGGAACTAGGAACTCGGGAACAACGAAACTAGGGAACGCTAACAATAGAACACAATAACAACTATAATACTCCGTGGCTTGCAAAGGGAAAGACCGGGGCTTTTATAGCGCCACTGATTGGTCACAGGAGTCGACGCAATAGGCGCGATGGGTGATGGGAGTAGTAGTCCGGGGTGCAAAGCAACAGTCTGTGAGAAGTGACAGGGTGAGAGCAACATCTGGCGTTGAGCGGACCGCAGGACACCGACCAGATTCGTAACATAGCCCCACCCCAAGGAGCGGCTTCCAGACGCTCCAACCGAAAAACAGTCCAGGGGAGCGGTGGGAGGGCCAGGAGACTGAGGCAGAACCGGCGAGGCAGAAGCCTTCCAGGGTGGAGCCGGAGGCGGAGCAGGAGGCGCAGGAGCCCTCCAGGGCGGAGCCGGAGGCGCGGGAGCCCCCCAAGGTGGAGCCGGAGCAGGAGGCGCGGGAGCCCCCCAAGGCGGGGCCGGAGGCGGAGCAGGAGGTGCAGGAGCCCTCCAGGGCGGAGCGGGAAGCGGAGGCGCCCTCCAGGGCGGAGGCGGAGCAGGAGGCGCAGGAGCCCTCCAGGGCGGAGGCGGAGCAGGACTCCGGGGCGGAACAGGAACCCGCATCATAGTCTGGAACCTGGGGAAAGCAGAGATAGAGGGGGCAAACAGAATAGGGGGAGAAGCAGAGAGCTTGTAAGGGGACGCCACCTCCAAGGGAGGATCTACAGCCGTGGCTGACACTTCAGGAGGTATTGGCGCGACTTCTCCGACCGAGGGGAGCTCTGGGGCAGGCTTGTGACCAGGCGGGAGCCCTGAAACAGGCTTGTGACCAGACGGGAGCTCTGGAGCAGGCTTGTGACCAGACGTGACCGCAGGAGTTGGCTGGCGAACAGATGTGACCTCTGGAGCCGAGTGTGCAGCCCACACACTGAGAATGGCGATCGCCAGCATGCTAGCAGACATGACGTGACAAGGCTCAGGGAGGTCAGACGAGACCTCTGGCGCAGACTTGACGACGGGCAGGACTTCTGGAATTGTCAGGATCTCTGGAGCGTAGTGTGCGGCCCAGATGCTGAGGATGGCGGTTGCCATCACACTGGCAGACATGATGTGACTAGGCTCTGAGCAGTTAGACGAGACGTGACTTGACTCTGGGTGGTCAGACGTGACGTGACCTGACTCTGGGCGGTCAGACGAGACCTGACCTGACTCTGGGCGGTCAGACGAGACCTGACCTGACTCTGAAACAGCAGCAATAACTTCACTTGGCTCATGAAGATCAGCTGTGGTTTGACTTGGTTTGTGGAGACCAACAGCTGTATCTTGGCTTGACTCATGAAGAACAGCAGCTTTGGTTTGACTTGACTGTGTTGCTTGACCGGACTTGGAAGCTTGACTTGACCCTGGAGCTTGACTTGACCCTGGGGTAGCAGTCGCGGCGTGAAGGAGCGCCATTTTAGCTGCCCATACAGCCATGAGGGGTGAATCCAGCACGTGGGCCATCATGATAGGCCGCGATCTTGGGATGTCAGGCGGGACGTGACTTGACTCAGGAACCACGGCTGTGACTTTGCTTGACACAGGAACTGCTTCAGGAAGGCCGGCCATGATGGGTGCAGACTCAGGAGCAGAAAACACAACTTGAACAGGCTGTGGCTTGACTGAGATGGCCTGAGCAGGCTGTGGCTTGGCTGACATGGCGTTAGCAGGCTCTGACGTGGCGGCCGTCTTGTGCAGTGGCTCTGGCGTGGCAGCCATCTTGTGCAGTGGCTCTGGCGTGGCAGCCATCTTAACAGTGCTTGGCTCAGGAAAGATGGCTGTAACTTGACTCGAGATAGGGGCGATAGCTCTGACTTGACTTGACACAGGAAACACAGCTTTAACCTGACCTGACACAGGAACAAGAACCGTAGCTTGACTTGACACTGGAACAGCAGAAGTAGCTTGACTTGACTCCGAAACAGCAGTTGGAGCTAGACTTGGCTTGGAAACTTGACTTGACTCAGGAAATACAGCTGCAACTTGACTTGACTCGGAAACTTGACTTGACTCAGGAAATGCAGCTGCAACTTTGTATGGCTCTGGTATAGCGGCTGTGACGTGACGGAGCTCTGTCCTTGCCGCCGTCTTGTGAACAGGCTCCGCCGTCGCCGCTATCTTGTGAGCGCGCGCCGGCGCCGCCGCCATCTTGTGCACGGGCTCTATTGTCGCCGCCAGGGTATGAACGCGCTCCGGCGCGGCCGCTATTTTGTGAACGGGCACTGCTGTCGCCGCCATTGCTCGGGCGCGCTCCGACACGGCCGCCATTTCCCGCGCGATCCAGGCGGTCAGCGGTTCCGTGGCGTCGCGCTCCTCCTCCGCGACACCCACGGTAAACGGAGAGCTCACGCACAACAAAGCATAGTCCATAAACACGGCCAGAGACGAGCGCGGACCCTCGCGTCTCAGTCTCGCTTTTAATAGTTCATTTAAACCATCACAGAATATTTCAATGAGGATACAGTCGGGGAGGGTGGAATAGTTGGCAATAGCCAAAAACTCACAGATGTATTGCTCCAGTGTGCGTGGTCCTTGCTTGATCCTACAAAGAATTCTGTCAGTGTCCATGTCGAAAGAATGTCCGGGGGTGAAGCTGCTGGATCCTGATGTGTTGGAGTATTCTGTAACGGGGAGTGAGAGACGAGAGGCGAGCGGATCCAAATGCGAGCTTTTATTTAATGGACGAGGCAAAGACATGGTCAGACAGGCAGGGTCAAACAGGAGCAAACAGGAATATCACAGGAGAGACGTAGAGAATAATCCAGAAACACGAGCGAGAGTCAGGTAGGCAGGCGGCGAGCAGTCGAGACGAGATGGGCCAGGCGAGGGAACTAAACGCTGGGAACTAGGAACTCGGGAACAACGAAACTAGGGAACGCTAACAATAGAACACAATAACAACTATAATACTCCGTGGCTTGCAAAGGGAAAGACCGGGGCTTTTATAGCGCCACTGATTGGTCACAGGAGTCGACGCAATAGGCGCGATGGGTGATGGGAGTAGTAGTCCGGGGTGCAAAGCAACAGTCTGTGAGAAGTGACAGGGTGAGAGCGACATCTGGCGGTGAGCGGACCGCAGGACACCGACCAGATTCGTAACACTAGAACTACTAATAATAACAGAATTTACTTGCATTGTTTTTTACTCATTTAACTAAAATAAATAAATGAATAAATAAACAAACAAATACTTGTACTACTAATAATAACAGAATTTACCTGCACTAAGTTTTACCCACTCAAATAAAAAAGGTAAATAAATAAATGCATACATGCATACATACATACGTACATACATGTTTGTGGTTTTACCCACTTAACCAAAAGACAAACAAACAAATAAATACTAGTACTTCTACTAATAATTGAATTTACATGCATTGTTTTTACTCACTTAACTAAAAGGAAAATAAATAAATAAATAAATAAATGCTAATGCTAATGCTAATAATAATAATAATAATAATAATAATAATAATAATAATAAATACTAGTGCTACTAATAATAATAGCATTTACAAGCATTGTGTTTTTAACCCAAAAAAGGCTAATAATAATAATAATAAACACTAGTACTGCTAATAATAGCAACAAAATATACATAAATAAATAAATACATAAATAACATTATTATTATTAGTAGTAGTAGCAGTAGTAAATAAAATTCTTTATCAAAAAATATATTTTAAAAAATTGTTATATTCAAAAGTATTATCATCAAAATTTTGGCCTTAAAAACGCTTGGCTTCAGAATGATAATAAAATAAGTCTAGATATAAGTCTAAAAACTAGTGATATGCGAATTTGTGTGGAAATTCTGTAATTAATAAATGAAGTGGTCGCATATACAGTATGTTAATATGCCTTACTGTTGCAATTGGTAAAAAAAAATACTAATTAAGTATAATTAAGTGAATGAACCACACTGAAAAGAACTGTGCCTTATATGTGCCTTAATGTTGCAATTATTAAAAGTGATTAATCATTAAGTATAATTAAGCTAAGTGAATGAATTACACTAAAAAGAATGTGTAAAATGCCTTATTGTTGCAGTTACTCAAAATTATTTTTCATTAAGTATAAATGTTAAGTGCAAAGTTAAGTAAAGCTAAGTTAAGTTAAGTAAATGAGCTACACTGTAAATAAATAAATTTCACAAATAATTACAAAGAAATGGCAAGTAACACTGGATTAAATATGAAAGTTTTTTTGTTAAAAAAAAAAAAAAATATATATATATATATAAAACTAACTTTGTTCTATTTAAAAGTATTTTTTACAGTCTATTATTTGGTATACTGTTTATTCCTATTAACGCAACTATTTATTTGTTATTATTGAACTTTGAACCGTTGAATATCACTGATGTCTGCTACGGTTTAGTGTTTTATTATACAAAACATAACAGCACTTAGGCCGACAGCATCATCGTTTTAATATTTTGTTGCAAACTTTCTGAGCCTATTGTTTTCGCAGTGCATGAATGCTTGTAACATTTATTCCTAATAATTGTGAAAAACAACACTTACAAGCCCAGTAAGTTCCCTGTGCTGTCATTTCACATAAAAACACAGCTCTTCTCGCAGAAGCAAACACATCGTCTGTTCTGCGGGATAACGAAGTCTGCTGGGACCGCGGGTAGGATGGTGTGCTCCGCTGGAGCTTTCAAAGGGTAAGTGGATAGAGCTTAGGGGAGCGTTAGCGATGCAGAGAAGCTTTGGCCTCTAGATGAGCCACTCCACTGGACACCACACACCCAGATCAGTCCACCTGCTGCCAGCATTCTCAATAACAGATAAGAGCCTATCTCTACAAACCAGATACACAAGTCATTTAACATATAAGGTGGTGGGCTCCAGAAAAAAGAAAAAGAAAAAGAAGAGTTCGAACTCTCCTCTTTTGGCTGCTCCCACCCATCAGTGACATCGCTCTTCTGTAGTAAGGGATGGTGGCCTTGGTGAGTATTGATTTGGTGTCTGTTCACCAAAACAAATGCTGGATTTACCTGCTGGACTCAAGGGAACATGCTTTGAAATTAATTACAAGGAAAAAGCCAATTGTGGAAAACAAATACACCTACTATCGTTCTATTTAACTCAAATATTTTCCTCCTTCGCGCCTGCAGTCACACAGAAGCAAAAAGACAAACATAGCACGACATCTAGAAAGAGCCTAATAGTCCCAGCGAGATCATGTCGACCATGATGTGTGCATCCGTATCACTATTTTTTTTTTTTTTTTTTTTTATGGTGGACTGCAGGGACTTGATTTAAAGATCCATCTGTTCTTAAAGGAAGGAAAACTGAAAAATAACATCAGTGACAAGTTCACCAATTAAAGAGCAGATGGCAGACTGTGGCAGCTGCTACCTGAGCTGGGTGAATAGCATATGCTGGTGGACGGACTTTACAATTAAGTTCACTTTAATGTTTTATTAGCATAGCGAGATCAGATGGGTTGCCTGTGTATTATGAGAAACTTTTACTCTAGCTTTTTTTTTAGCAAGATGGCAAGCCTAAACAAGAAAGCCCCTCCATTTTTAAATAAACAGATATTAAAAGAAAATTTTTTCTTATCTGACAATGCTATGATAAAGAAAAATATTTCATCTAAATAAGGTGTTAATTAATTCCAATGTAGGCAGCTATGATGATATAGAGAGGAAATGATAGAAAGACAGAATAAACAATAGAACTGTAGAACAAATGATGTTTTATGTATGAACATTACATTAAATGATAGATAGACAGAACCACATAGCGGGCAGACGGACGGAACTCTATGGATGGATGGATGGAACGATGGAACGATAGAACAATATATGAATGGAGGGATGGATGATGAAATGATAGAACAATATATGGATGGAACAATGGATAGAATAATAGAAAAATATATGGATGGATGCAACGATAGAACAATCTATGGATCGATGAATGGTGGAATGATAGAACAATAGATGGATGGATGGATGGATGGATGGATAGAATGATAAAACAATATATGGATGATGGAATGATATATATATGAATAATATATGGATGGATGGATGGACGGATGAATGGAATGATATATATATGAATAATATATGGATGGGTGGATGGACGGATGAATGGAACGATAGAACAATATATGGCTGGAACAACAGAGAAATATATGGATGGATGGATGGATGGATAGAATAGAAAAATATATGGATTGATGAATGGATGGAACCATGGAACAATATACGGATGGATGGATGGAATGATAGAACAATGAATGGATGGAACAATAGAAGTATGTATGGATGGAAGAATGGATGGAACGATAGAATAATACACAGTATGGATGGATAAATGGATGGAATGATAGAAGGATGGATGGATGGAACGATAGAACAATAAATGGATAGATGGATGGATGGATGGATGATTAAAAATATATGGATTGATGAATGGATGGAATGATAGAACAATATATGGATGGATAGAATGATACATGGAACGATAGTATATATGGATGGATGAATGGATGGAACGATAGAACAATATACAGTATGGATGGATAAATGGATGGAATGATAGAATGATGGATGGATGGAATGATAGAACAATATATGGATGGATGGAATGATAGAATGATGGATGGATGGAACAATAGAAGTATATATGGATGGATGAATGAATGAAATGATGGAAGTATATATGGATAGATGAATGGATGGAACAATAGAACAATATACAGTATGGATGGATAAATGGATGGAATGATAGAACAATATATGGATGGATGAAACGATAGAACAATATACAGTATGGTTGGATAAATGGATGGAATGATAGAATGCTGGATGGAACGATAGAACAATATATGGATGGATGGAACGATAGAAGTATATATAGATGGATGGATGAATGGGTGGAACGATAGAAAAAAATATGGATGGATGGAATAAAAGAAAAATATATGGATTGATGAATAGATGGAACGATAGAACAATATCTGGATGGATGGATGGAATAATACAATGACGGATGGATGGAATGCTAGAAGTATATATGGATGGATGAATGGATGGAACGATAGAACAATATACAGTATGGATGGATAAATGGATGGAATGATAGAACAATATATGGATGGATGGAACGATAGAAGTATATATTGATGGATGAATGGATGGAATGATAGAACAATATACAGTATGGTTGGATAAATGGATGGAATGGTAGAATGATGGATGGATGGAATGACAGAACAATATATGGATGGATGGAACGATAGAAGCGTATATAGATGGATGGATGAATGGGTGGAACGTTAGAAAAAAATATGGATAGATGGATGGAATAATAGAATGACGGATGGATGGAATGATAGAAGTATATATGGATGGATGAATGGGCGGAACGATAGAACAATATACAGTATGGTTGGATAAATGGATGGAATGGTAGAATGATGGATGGATGGAATGACAGAACAATATATGGATGGATGGAACGATAGAAGCATATATAGATGGATGGATGAATGGGTGGAACGATAGAAAAAAATATGGATGGATGGATGGAATAATAGAATGACGGATGGATGGAATGATAGAAGTATATATGGATGGATGAATGGGCGGAACGATAGAACAATATACAGTATGGTTGGATAAATGGATGGAATGATAAATCTCAATTTTGAGAAATTTACACTTATGACTGTTTTTTTGGTCCAGGGTCACATATATGGATAGGTGGATAGAATAATAGAAAAATATATGGATGGATAAATGAATGGAACCATAGAATGATGGATGGATGATGGAATGATAGAACAATATATGTATAGAAGGTTGGGTTGAACGACAGAACAAAATGATAGAATGATAGATAGAATGAATGAATGATATAGAATGATAGAAAGAATGATAGATAGAACGATAGAAAGAACGGTAGAAAGACAGATAGATAGAATGATAGACAGAACGATAGATAGAACAATAGATGATAGAATGATAGAATAATGGAACGACAGAACGATAGATAGATAGAATGATAGATAGATAAAAAAAAAGTTTGCCAGGAAAAATGACAAGTTCTTTTTTCCTAAAATTGTACCTCAATATGACAGCATGGAGAAATGACCATTTCTTTTTGGAAACGACAGTGTAGTTGAATTTTGTTCACATCTGATGTTCGGCACGCTGATTTCACATGAGATTGGAGCAGCACTTACCCTGAAACAAAAAGATCAGAGAAGGATCAGCCAAAGTCTAGATGTGCATGCAGCCCATTGCTGTGTGGCTCTCGGATAGGTACATTGAATTGTCTTTATGGAGCAGCATGTCGCTGTTGGGTAATGGACCGTGATGAGCACTTTGTGTCAAGCTCAGCTGTCCCAACAGATAAGACCCAAGCCACCACTAACAGTTGGTGTCATATTTCCACCTGAGCATCGCCACGGAAGCTCAAACTCCTCCACAGTACAGTGCAGTGCACCTAATGCCATTATCATGAATCCTGCATTTCGCAAGTGGTATGTTAAACAGTTTTTCTTATAGCCAAAAACAAACAAACATAAGATGTGTTGGTAAAATGTTTTTTATTAATTACAGGCAATAGTTTGCATGGCCTTTTAATGAATCTACTTAATTTCTTCATGATGAACTAAACTGTTGTTTTGCAATTGTATGTATATTTTTTGATTATTATGAACTTGATGGCATAATTGCAATAATTTTAAGTAATCATTTACATAAAGAATACAGTATTGTAAACAGCAAAAGCTGTTTCGGAATATTGTGCATTGCTCAAAACTCAAAATGATAAACTAAACAATGCTCATGTAAACCTTTGGCCATTTTGCAGGATTATTTACTTGATCCAAAAATTATTTTCTACAGTGTGGGTCACTTTGTGTCAAAAAAGACAAATAGCAAGGATTGTATTTCAGCCATTCTGTGGAGTCAGAGTTTTTTTGGTGATCGCAGATCTTTGTGGAAATTACATCTGCTCATGTGCTCAGCCTGAGCATGAAGGACTAGCACTTTAGGACGAACTGAGAAATTTCCTGTTGCGGCTCAGAGGAAAGGACACACGATCAGATTCCTCTGGAACACCTAACAGAAAAAAACAGAAAGAGGACACTCTGGAAGGTGACACTTCAATTGATAAGATGTCCCACATCTCCTTGCTTCCTTTCTATTTTGAAATTTTTGTCTCTTTAACAATGCACGACAAATGTTTTTGGAATATTTACCCCCAAACAGCGTCGGAAAGGCTTGAGCAGGTTTAAGAGAATCTCAAGTGGCCATTTTGCCTACCACTGCAAGAACGAACGGAAAATTATTATTTTTATTATTATTGTTTGTGTGGCAACCAGCCCGAACAGCAATTAGCAAAACTTACCACTTGCACTTTATGGTAACGATTCATTAAATCCATCACAGACTTCTGCACATTGAGCCAAGTGGAAATTTCTTTAGCCTCCATATGGTAGAGTTAATGAAACTCCTCGGGACTGTTCTGTTTGCGTTGACACTGGAAACCTTTCTGCAAAATTACACAAAAAAAGATGTTGCATCATTTAAAAATATGCTTATCAACAAAGAAAATATACAAGCGCAGAGGACATAAAAATAAAAACAATAAAATTACGGTTATTGATTTATTAGGGGGCGTGAGTTATTTTACATTCTTTTTTTAACTTCTATTAATTAAAATTAAGTCTTTTAATGCGCATTAATCAAAGTGAAAATATGATCTGCTTTTAAAAAGAAGCTGCAGTCTAAGAAATAAAAAAAACTATCTATAGGAGTGTTTTCAAGCTACTGTACGTGTCTTGAATAAATCATTTGGAGACAAATAATGTGCCCTCTAGCATATAAAACAGAATGCAAATGTGGAATTCTTTTCTCTTGGGATTTTAAAAAGTTGTTTCATGGTTATTCTCTCATATATTACTGTTTGCTCAGATGTTCTGTAAGATTAAGCTAGAGGAAAGGTAGAATAAAGATATTGTTTGGTTACAGGTTTAACAAGGATGTTCAAACCCTTTGTGTCTACAGATGTTACACACTGGGTTTGAAGGTTTAATGTCTTGCCTCTGTGAAATAGGAAATGCACCTGCTTTACTGGCAGAACATGTGTGTGAGCTTCTTTATTGGGTCTGAGCTAAAGCCACTCCTTAAATGGGGGAAATACAGAAAAATGACATTTACCAGATTTGCTCTTTTGCCTTTACAGATTTCACTTATAGCCCAGAGCACAAATAAAAGCTTTCAGGACAAAATACCCTTCAGTTACATTACTTGTCATTTGTATGACACTAAATGAGCACTGCTTATGAGATACTGCATGTTCACTGAGTAACAACAGAGATCGTTCTTTACTTCAGGCATTGTATTTTGCCCTGGAGCAGATGAAATGCAGCATATTGGCGGAAACTGATTGACTGGATACAGAATAAACTCTTTCTAATGATGATCTATGGCACAAATGCACCAAATCAGCAAAACAAATAAAAACACTGTAAAAGAAATTCCATAAAATTTACGGTGAAAAAAACAAAAAACAAAAAAAACTGGCAGCTGTGGTTGCCAGAATTTTATAATAAAAATTCAACAGCAATATTTTAGGTTTTATGGATTTAAGCTGTATTTCGTCAACTGATACAATGTGAATATACCAACCTTGAAGTTCTAAAATCTGTTTAATACCTTTGTAATATTCCGATAACCACCAAAAGCAGGTGCTGAGAAAGTCACGAACCAAAGCGAATCACAAACAGCTTTTCCACAAGGTGAAAAGGAAAATACTAACACATATAGTAGGTGTGCTGTGTTCATTCATACAAATACTAAACATCATTATGGTAGCACGCATGATAAAATAATGCAATTAACATTAATTTAACAACTTTAGATGTAACATACAATCCTAATGAACATAAATGAAAAAAACAAAAAAAAAAAAAAAAAAAAAAACTAAGTAGAAACAGTAAAAATCTACTTTAAATAACCAGTTAGTTTTGTAACTCATGTATTTTTTTTAACAAAATAAAATAATTTTGAGTTACACGATACGTTTTAATATTACAGTGCTATGCATTCATGAATCTTTTTGACTGATGATAATGCAAATGAATCACTGAAGCAGAGTTTTGATTTTGTTCAATAAAATTCACAGTTTTAACTGATTCACAAAAATTAACCCAATTTACCAACTTTAACGCTTATTTAAGTTAAAGACATTTGGTCAACCAATGGCATGAGTTTAGGTCTTTTTGTCTGACCAATGACAGACAAGGAGAGTATTCAGGGAACCTGTTTGAAAATAACTGTGATTGCAAATCAGACAATAGAAATTACTTATTTTTTCATGGGCAAATAAAAAGCATTAAAGCATTACAATATTCAACTTGTAGTTTAATTTTAGCAAAATCTTCAAACATATGTGACCCTGCACTACAAAACCAGTCAAATGAATAAATAAGCTTTTCATTGATGTATGGTTTGTTAGGATAGGACAATATTTGGCCGAGATACAACTATTTGAATATCTGGGTGCAAAAAAACAACAACAACTAAATATTGAGAAAATTGCCTTTAAAGTTGTCTGAATGAAGTTCTTAGCAATGCATATTACTAATTAAAAAATTAAATTTTGATATATTTGCGGTAGGAAATTTACCAAATATCTTCATGGAACATGATCTTTACTTAATATCCCAGTGATTTTTGGCATAAAAGAAAAAAAAGAAAAATTTTGACCCATACAATGGATTGTTGGCTACAAAGATACCTGTGCAACTTATGACTGGTTTTGTGGTCCAGGGTCACATATTGTGAAAATTCAATAAATGACCCAGCCCTGATGTCATTTTCAAATGCTTTTATGAGAGTTTGTCATTTAGAAACGAACTGCAAACTCACATTCATAAGCACAGACAAACCGAATAGAAGACAAAATTCCTTAAAAGTACGCATAAAATGTTTGATGGAAAAAGTTTGACCAGCCGCCCCTAACGGAAGTGAGGCAAACTCAATTATCTCTCACCCGATTGACATTTCTGTCCAGGCTGTGCCTCCGAAAGTATGCACATTGTCCAAGCTAATAACGGTCCTTTCCATAACTGCGAAAGAAGCATTGAGCGCATTTGTCAGAAATGCAGCTGCTCATTGCACAGAGACAGGAAGGTGAAAAGTCTGGATCTTAATTACAGGGCAATGGCATACCTCTACAGGGCAGAGTCGAGTGGATGAAGTTGGCCTGAGTGGGAGAATGCCTGCGAGATTAGCCGTAGGCGACAAGGTCCTATAGGAGAAAGAAAGCGAGAGAGAGCGCACAAGACACACAGAGAGAGAGAGAGAGAGAAAGAGACAGAGCAGGGCTTCAGGTGACTGGTGGAAGGATGGGGGTTGTGTGTCAAACTCTCAAAGGAGATCCATGCTGATGATGCTGACATTGGCTTGTCTACCACTCAATGAGCCAACACCTGTCAAGAGACTGTAATCAGAGTCAGACAGACAGAACCAAAGAGAGACAGACTTGAGTTTTCGGTTATTGCTGAAAACAGCCAGAAGATTTGCAGGAGAGAGAGAGAGAGAGAGGGACAGACGGAGCACACATGCCCACATGATATGGACAGTATACAGCTTTTGGCCCACAATGACATTGTCCAAATCAATTTAAGAAGGTATAAATACCTGACACATGACAGGTCTATAAATGATTTAGACCAAAAGCAGAATACATAGAACTTTTGTGCCACTACTCATGGTGAAGTGGACAGAGGACAGGAAATGATGAGGAAAAGGAGGGAGAAATAGAACAGAAAATGTCAACAGTCATGTATGCACTAATCGACAGACCCAAAACCTAACCTAACCTAATTTACTTACCCTTATGAAATACCAAATCCTGTAAGTCTTTCTTTCTTTCAACATTTGGCAACATAGGACCCAAATGACTTCGAAAATAAAATAAAATACAAAAAAAATTAAAAATTAAGTAAAAATGAAATACAATAAAATACAATAAAAAAACACAATAAAAAATAAAATAAAATGAAATAAAGTAAAATGAAATAAAACACTATACAATAAAACAATCAAATAAAAAACACAATAAAATACTATCAAATAGAAAATACAATAACAATAAAATGAAATACAATACAATCAAATCAAATAAATTAATAAAATAAAATGATCAAATAAAATATGAAATACAATAAAAAATCTATATAAAATACAGTAAAATAAAATACAATAAAATAGAAAATAGAGTAAAAATAAAATGAAATACAATAAAATAGAAAATAGAGTAAAAATAAAATGAAATACAATAGAAAATAAAATACAATAAAATCAAAAATAATAAAAAAATAATAAAATGATAAAATAAAATTTGGAATACAATAAAAAAAATCTATATAAAAATGCAGTAAAATGAAATGCAATAAACAATAAAATAAAACAATAAAATTAACTACAATAAAACAATAAAATAGAAAATACAATAAAATACAGTAAAATAAAAAAATGATAAAATGAAATACAATACAAAATAAAAAATAAAACAAAATGAAATACAATACAATATAATTAAAAAATATTAAAATAAAATAAAATAAAATAAAAAGTACAATAAAATACAACATAACACACACACACACAAAAGTGCTCCTGCCTAAAAGAAACAAAAAACAAAAACAAAAACAACAAATCCACTGATTTACAGTAGGAGAGCTAAACCTGTGAACCAGAATATCACACATTTTTTCCCCTTTTTTTTCTTGGCTAAGCAAGCAATTAGCTAGAAACCCCATACAGTCACACACACCCAGAACTCCCTAATACCTGAACAAAACACTAAAAAAACTTTCGGAACACTTAGTAACTGCATAGCAACACCCATACTGTACCCATCATGACAGCAGAAAAACATCACTCACAGTGTTTTCATAAAATTAATAAACTAAAAGTACAACAACTAGGAAATGATGAGAAATATATATATATATATATATATATATATGTGTGTGTAATAAAATAACAATTGTGAGAGCACATACACCACCAGTCAAATCATGTATCTTGCCAAAAACAGTATACTACTTAATAAATGTTCATGTAATATTCAAGTAAAGCCAGATTTAATACCCATTTCTGATCCTGAATGAATTGTTCTAGCAGGTTTTATTACTAAACTCACCTTTGACATACTGGAGCCAGCAGCATTAGAAATTATGTTGATTATGAACACCTTTAGCCACTGGCTCCATCCACTGCAGTGTGCTAACAAGCGCAACTGGGATCTTATCACTCTACTTCCTTTCAGGTATAATGTATTCTCTTCACTGCCAGTGCAAGCCTCCACATTACTCCACCGCTGGATGACATTTACCAGCCAATGAAACTAGATTTAGCATTATTTTCTGTGAATTTTGTTAACCATATTTATGTTTTGGAGGCTTAATGCAGCAAAAATTATTAGTTTTTTATATATTATTTTTATATATTACAAAACATATCTTAAGCATTTGACAAAAATGTATACTGGTATTTCCATTATAAATTTAATGCAATATCTCAATACTTTCTCCTTTATAAAGGTCAAATTACCATTCTTCCTCCTAATCACATTAAACCATGTAATCCTTCAAGTCCTACCAAAGTTTAACCAGCAAGTTTTTACTCCATTTTTATTCACATTTAGCAAGTGCTTATTTTATGTACATTATTTTTGTATTCTACACTGTAAATAAAGTCTTGCACTGTCTGTTGTAACTCAAGAGTACTTTGTGTACTTTATGTCTGCACAGTATTTCCTCTATGCAATCGATAAATTACAGCAATAGATCTTTCTGTCTATCTAGGTGAAGCACTTGGAAAGTGCTTAAAGATGGAATAGGTGATTGTCTTAATTCAGAAACATTTTTTGTTATGCTGGCTGAAAGTCTCTTCACATCCTGATAACAATCATTAAGTTAAGTGGTCAAAATGTATTTCTATGTATTTATATATTTTTGGAAGGCGTAGGACCAAGAAATGTTCGTCCAATCAAAACTCTCGGTTCGAGTGTTTTGAATGGTTTTCCTACCTGTCTGTCAAATATGTATTTGCATACCTCTGTGCGCCCTGTTCGTGCCGACAGGATACGTCATCAGCGCGTTCACGAAGCTTTGCAGACAGAGCGCGAATGGTAGGCAAACGTCAACAACCTGATCTTCCGTCCTGGTATTGTAATACTTTTACTAACTGTATTATAAAGTGTTCTCACAGTTAATGTGAGAATGTGAATGTGATGATGTAAGGGCCACTAGAGCATTTACGGTAGTTTTGTGACAAACTGACAACTGTGCATGTGCATAACGTGTGTCTGTATTCTCTAAAGGTGAGGAGATGACTGGCTCTACCAGTATCTGTCTCTCTTTATTTTTACATATTTCCTTTCTGTTTGTGACCTGAGTTGAATGCATGCTCGTGTACATTTTTTTTTTATTAAACTTGGGAAAAGTCCGCCATCTTCTCATCTCCTGTGCATTATTAGCCTTTTTCACGGTCTGCGGTCGGAACCCGGAAGCATCGAATAGTTGTGTAAAATAACTTCCGCTGGAGCCTGTATGAATGGCAATGCCTATAGCACGGGATGGTTGTGTTTTATTAATGAACAAATCGGGTAATGAACAAATCATCATAGATGTTTCATCAAAACATATTAAACATAGTTTCCGATCATCGGATATAAAGAAACAAGGAAAAACGTTGTCTTGATATTCCAACCACATTTCATGATTTAAATGGGAGCACACAAGCTGCATATGCACAATACTTCAGTGACAGACCAGCTTATTATTTAAAAAAAAAATGCAAGAATAGGATACAAACAACACATCACATTAAAGAGTAACAAAATCGGACAAGCTTATCTCATAAAACATTAACCACGATTAGACTACAAATTAAACAGAAATAATGTTAGCATTGCTTTCGTGCACTTTGCTTTTCGATACAGTCGTCACGTATTAGATCAAATTGGAGTTGTTCAAATAAATGAATATTTTTCATCTGGAGAAATACTCGGAATATACACTGTTTTAATTTTATTTTTAATGTTATTGTTTTTATTATTGCGCAATGCATTGTTATCATAATAAACACCTGCTGAACGTCAATTTTATTGCTTTTTAATGTGATGTGTTGTTTGTATGCTATTCTTGCAATTTTTTTTTAAATAAAAAGCTGGTCTGTCTCTTAAATATTGCAGATATGCAGCTTGTGCGCTCCTATTTAAATCATGAAATGTGCGTTGGAATATCAGGACAACATTTTTCCTCGTTTCGTCATACTCGATTAATGATTTGTTCATTACCCGATTTGTTCATTAATAAACCACAACCATCCTGTGCTATAGGCATTGCCATTCATACAGGCTACAGCGGAAGTTATTTTACACAACTATTCGACGCTTCCGGATTTCGAACGCGGACCGTGAAAAAGGCCCATTAGCACCACACAGTTTTCCTATTTGGGCTGTTGAACATTTTAACTCGGTGTTACAATGTATTGTAGTAATGCTGTCTGTGGTCGTCTAGTCTGTGTGCGTTCATGCATTCGGGAGGCGTGGCTTTGGACAGCGATTTGCTGGGAGGGTGGGACGTTCGCTTTCAGTGCTATCAGGCTAAAGTTAGCATTTTCCAAGATCTCCTATTGCACCTTTAAGCAAGCAGGAACCCAACTCAAGGATCACTTCATATGCAAAGTGTGAAAGTGGCATATGGTTCAAACTATCACGCTCGGCTTGTCTGACTCAGAAACAGTGTGTGATGCCTCACAAATTGCTTTCGGTGTCCCTTTTACCCTGAAATACCCGAATCACTCCATCTCCACTGCTAGAAGTTGGGTACAGCCACTCCTCTCCCCTTAATACAAGATAATGAGGACATTCAAATGTGACTTATCCCGTTATTATAGACACGAGTAAGCTATCTGCCTTCTCACCGTCTCTTAATCAGGTCTCACGGGAGAGCTGCTCAATTGTGTGAGCATTAGCACTCCACACTGACATTTAGCTATTATGCCGAGTTCAACTGTGCGAGAACTACGCTGGTATTTTAAGATTTTCCCTCTTTTGCCCAAGCTTTCTCTTGTGAACCAAAGACCGGGCCTGTTTCCTGTGGGGGTACTCAAGGCGTTTGTGGAGTTCATTGAGTCTTTTGTCATCGGAAGAGCTGATGGGGGACATAATGTGTATTATTATCCACTTCTGTTGTTTTAAGTGGTTGGTGTCTGTCCTTTCTGGAAGGGGAGCTGATGTCTGAGTTATTGACAAAGCTACAACACAAAAGGAACCAGAGATACAATTACCCTTTTATTGAAAGAGTATATGACCATGCAACAGTATCATGTCAATCATCGAAATTATCTCATGCCTGGAATTCAAGACTACATCCTTAAAATGCTCATGTTGTTTTCCCATAAACCCATGATTAGACACACCTAAGATCAAAAATGACCACTTATCACCAAATCAAATAACAGGCCACAAAGTCTACTTCAAAATACGCTGCAGTATCAGTAAACAAACAAACAAACAAACAAATAAATGTAATATTTTGTATGTAAAATAAATAAATAGATAAATACATTTTATTTATTTCATTTGGGGTCAGAGACACATATATATATATATATATATATATATAGTAAAAGAAATATTTTAAATATTAAATATAATAATAAAAATAATAATATATACACACAATTATATATATACATAAAAATAAAAATATAAATTTCTTAAAAAAAAAAAAAAATCTTACAGACCCGAAACAGAAGTGAGATAATTTTCGGAGTAAAACGATGCACTACTGGTTACAAATAATCAAAAAAACAGTGAAATAATTCCACTGTTGTGGGCAGAAAAATATATTTTTAGGTAAAAAACAATGCAAAATACAATTTCACGGTCAGTAAAAAATACTTATGCCTGGTAAATGCTCTCATTTCATCCGTCATTGGCAGGTGTGTTAAAAAGTTAATTTTGGACTCTGAACACACCTGCATGCGCTCCCTTTTTTCCATAATTCCACTGCTCGGTCAATTTCTCTTTTCCTTCTCATTTCTTCCACCTCCTCATGAACGCAATCTTAAGAAACTGACCCCAGGTCATTAATATGCAAAAGAGGCTCTGTTTCCCAACTGAGGACTTATTGGAGCGTGTCCCCATGTCTTTACGAGTACAATAATGTGTTGCCTATGACACTCGGTGTGTTATAATCAGCTGACGCACGGGAAGGAGAAGTGTGGAGCGAGGTGGAATGGAGCAAGCCCCCTGGAGGGTGAGAGATGGAAGCAGTGCTCTCTTCAAGGATCCTAGCAAATCTTATAAAGGATCGGTGGCCTCTGGGGCTGAGGAAATGAAAGTTTGCTTCCCCTTTTAGAACAGGTGCTGTAACTTTTAGGCAGTGATAAGTTAAACATAGTCTGAAGGCTGGCCTAAAAACACTGCTCTTCCAGAGAACTGCAGACCTCAGACGGAGCAGAGATGAAGTTCTATGACTCTGTGTTATGAATGGGGGTAAAGACGCAGCTGTTTTTGTTCGCATATATCATATGGAATGCTTAGTAGTCAGGTTTGTAGTCAGGTGGGCTTTTATAGCCCTTATAGATCAAGATTTGTTCGCTTAAAGGGATAATTCACCCAAAAATAAAAATTCTGTCATTAATTTCTCACCCTCATGTTGTTTCAAATCCGTAAGACCTTCGTTCATCTTCGGAACACAAATTCAGATATTTTTGTTGAAATCTGAGAGCTTTACTACTTTTCTGGGTCTTGAACGTGGTTGTGTTGCTGCGTAAGCAAGGTCAGAAAGCTCTCGGATTTTTAATATCTTAATTTGTGTTCCAAAGATGAACGAAGGTCTTAGAGGTTGGAATGACATAAGGGTGACAGAAATTTTGCGTGAACTATCCCTTCAAGTGTTCACAAAGATAAAATTGAACAAAATATACATTTATAAATAATCTAATTATTTTTTATTGCTTTTGAATACAGTGGGTTTGAAAAAAAGTTAATTTATCTGTATTTTTAAACAATATGGAACTATTATTTAATTTTGCATTAGAAATTAATCAGTGACACCTTCGGCTTTGAATCCAACTGTATTATACTGTAAAATAAAATAAAATAAAATGAAATGAAATGAAATGAAATGAAATAAAATAATTGTTTATGATTGATCCTGTAGCCAGATCCAAGTTTTTGGACCTTAAAACAGAAAAATGTTTGAGATTTAAAAAAAAAATCTGTGCACCACCAGCCTGTTGGGTACTTCACAGGGAAAATAAATAAATAAATATTATAATATATATATATATATATATATATATATATCCATCCACATATTACAGTTACTCCAATGTTTTGCATCATTAAAAACATACACATATAATAACCTAAGACTGCAAAGGATTGCTAAAATCTGAACTAAGGGCGCTGTTTTGACACTGCACAGACAAACCTTTTTCTATCTGAGACTGCCATGGTGAATTCCAGTCATCACAAGTTCAAAAAGAACTTCTAGAAGCAAATCAAACTAGGTCTGAATATTTTGTGAAGGAACCTGACTGCTTATAATGATAAGACAATATTAGCTTTTAATTCTTCAGAATCCTTTTGTAATAGCAAAAGGCAAAAGCAAACCAACAGTCATATAATTGTTAGAGGAGTTTCTGAGATGGGTGTATTAGCAGGTGGAAAAGGATTACTTCAAAGCACGAATCATTCTGTGGAAAAAAAAAAAAAATCTGCAGAAGATGGAAAGTAGAAAATAAATACTTTTCACATGGTTGCTCTTATTAAAGCAATTCAGCAATGTTATTCACTAAAGTGAATTAGCAGGCTTGCATTTGCTCTTTTACCCTTGCCTAAAGCAAGAGCTTATCTCAGTTTGGTGGTGTAAACTCACAATAACAGAGTGCTGTAAACGCTACTGCTAAACGCTAACGGTCACCTCTAAGCCAGCATAACGCCTGTTGGAATGCCTGTGTGTTTTTCTGGTCTCAGGTAGTCTTTAAAAGGACTGAAGCTCGACTTTGATTGATAGCTTATCACCATCGCCCTCCAGATGTCACAACAAAAACAGCCCGGGCCAGGGCTCAGGTTCAAAACAAAGATTCAATTCCTAATGTGCCCACATTTATCGCCTCCGTGAGGCAAGGCTATATCTCCCCCGAGTCATTTCGTAGGTGTGTACCTGTCCGTTTGTGTGCGCCAAAGACTGTCTACGCCAGAAGCGGCGACAGCCTCTGTCTTCTCGGTTGTGACTTCCCGGATAGATCGTACCTGGATGGCAGATTCAATTCAGCTGTTGATCGCTCCCTCCCCCGCACATTTCAGAAAAGAGTCAAAGGTTGAAGCGAGAATCTGGTAAATATTGATCGGCGCAAGCGAGCCATTTTTTTCGCTCCGCTCTCAGATCGAACACCTCGGAGACTCCCGTTAGCTGTCCTCGATGGGGTAATCGGTCACATGCTGAAGAGAAAGAGTGGATTAGAACCGAATCTGTTGGCCTTTTTCAGGTGAAGAATCATTGTAGGCCACGAACATACCCCACCTCTGAGACTTCCAGGCTTTCCCTAAGTCTCCATCTCTCTTTGTAGAGCTTTAAACATTCCGGTCATGGCTGGGCAAGGTGCACACTGTCAGTTTTATTTATAAACCTGGCTGCCCCGGTCTTTCATACGGACAGCAGGCCGCCAACCCACTCACGTACACGCCGGGAACGGCGGGCAGATACCATTCACCTATGAAAGACCCAACCAAATGCTTCGGCAGCCATGCGACCCGCCTGATGTTAATGAGACAACGTTAGCAGGGTGTTAAGAAAGCGAATACAATGAGGCTGAAAAGCTCGGCTGGGCGCAGTGTGAACTGAATTCATGCGCCAGGTGCCACCAGCCCACCGGCTTTTCTATAAGAACCTTCTTGTGGTGAAAGACACTGAAGCGGGGAATGTTTGAAGGCACCTGAGGCAAAAAGTCAGAGCATTGTGACAGTGGGCTTTGATAGGCACAAACCAAATGATGATTCGCTCGGCAGGTGGGGGCGTGCGAGCGAACCGAGAAAGCCGTCGCAAGACACACGCACCCTCACTAGAGAACCTGAACTATGTATTAGCGAGACATAATGGGGACAATGGCACGCAGCCACGTACTCCGTTAAGACTCGTGTGGCCTAATCAACGCTGAGCGCATGTTGATGTCAGTCATTAGGGCGATATATTCATCGGACTGGACGTGCTGTGCGTTTTGCTTGGCAAATTGTGTCAACCTGCAGTACGTGGCGCCCATTAATTTGAAAGAATAGCTGTAGCTCATTAAGTAATGTTTGTAGCGTTTGAAAGCTAATGCTATTAGCTTTAATTAGACCTCTTAATTTGCTAGAGGGTTATAACTCAACCAGCAGGAACATGAATCATAGTTATTCAAATTTAGAAGGCATTGTTGCCTATCGTATGCCACTGCAGCTGTTTGCAAAACAACAATTAAAATACAAATGCAAAACACGCTTTATTGAATCAATCTTGGATGCAAAATGGCGATAAGTTACAGAATTAGACTCTTGCTTTCTTACACTAGTTATGCTTGGAAACAAAATCTGTTTAATATAACTTCATGAGAGAAGTCAGACACTATTGAATTTTTTATTTTTTTTGCCATGTACAGAATATAAATAAATTAGAATGTCCTTACTTACAAATTTGAGTGTTATTTTTCTTTAGAGAAGTTACATCTCTTTGTCTTTTTTTTATTGCTACAAGTTGATGTAATGTCTCAGCTATCTCATTGCAATGTACAGATGTCAAATTTTCTCTTGATTAAAACTGTAAAGAAGCTAGATGTAATTAGTTGTTCTGATCTAGCATTTGCTGTGTTTTGAAATAATGATTATAACTAGGGTACACTGTCATCCTCAAGAACAATGTCTATTTACTTTGACATTTTTTATATATTTATGTAAATGTAGAATATGCAGGATGATGACGCATTTAAAAAGTCATTTTTAACTTTAAACATTTATATTACCACTTAACATTTATATCAACCCCTACATTAACATTTCTTCATACTTTTAAAGAAACACTAACATAAAAACTAAATCAACTGTTCTATTGAACTCTTTTCCCGCCAAAGAAAAGTTATCTAGTCTTTTATGAGAACACTAAGCGGTTAAAATGCCCAAATTTACACCGGAAAAAAATATGTTTAGAGCCTGGTACAAAAAGTTTGTCTATATAGCTAATTTTGGCTATCATGACAGCTGTGAGGGGGTGAATTTTTTTTTAATTCATCCGTTTAAATTATATTAAGCTTTGAAATTCTGTATAATTAAGGGTGTGGCCACTTGAGTGACAGGATTGCTGCTGCTATGTTGAACTAAGTGGGCGTGGTTTCAGCAACCATGTCCCACCTCTTTGCCCATTTTTGATTAGCCGGTAGTGACGCGCTAGCAAGATGGCAATGACTGGCTCAGCCCTCTTTGAGCTTTAAGAATGCAATGCAGAAACCTACAGATGATGTCATGGACACCACGTTCATGTTTTATGCAGTCTATGGAGAAAAACGCTTCCTCGCCAATAAACAGGAATTTACAGCTTTCTGTGTTTTCACTGTTATTCGCTTGGGGGAGCTATTACGCATCTTCTGAATGAGACCAGAATCTCCCGATCAAAAGCACAGGCAAGGAAGATGCAGAAATGAGTGATCTTATATGTAAGCAGTTTCAACTAAAAAATATTCGACTGAAAATAAATTATAAAAATATTCGAAATAATGCGTTTATAATGAACAGCATAAAAATCTAAACTGCGTAATGTTACTGACTGAAATGTCGATCCAGGAAGTGGTAAAGGACTGTGCAAACTTTGAGGGTTCTGATGGAAGCGATCTACTGCATCTGTGCTTTGATCATCTTTTTATATGAAACTTCCCTACATTCAAGTGTTGATAAAAAAAAAAATGCTTGAAGCTAGAATAAAACAGTTTTTTGTTTAAAAGCAGAAGACATATTCTTTGTTTTGACATATTGCATGTTTAGATATTCATACGACAAAATATTCTGGGGTTTAGTGAAAATGCTCAAAAACACTGGTGGTGCCTGGCAACTTTAAAAAAAAAAAAAGGTAAATTTACTTGGACTTATTTACAGGCATATGAATATTTATACATTTCTTTGCTCACATTTTAATTAAAAACATGTCATAATAGCAACACTGCGGGATCTCATTAAATGATTTGACTCAATTAGCTTACAGGTATTAATGATTAGCAAAGATGCCCGAAATATACATCTAATAATAATATTACAACAAGTATTACATTTGAAAATAATAACACTTACAACAACATGCCACTCAGAACCTTCTGTGCCAATTTTGGAACTAACTTTATCATTTTTACTCCACAAATCTATAAACACTTTATTATTTATAGATTCCCATTTTCCAGTGATACAAAATTAGGCAACTTTTTACTTCAAAAATGTACTGCAAAACAGTTACAATTCACAAATATTGATATTCAGGTAAAATGACAAAAAATAAGAAAAGCATAGTCATTCATTAAATATGTTGAAATTAGCTTTTTGTGCCCAGGGTTGCCAAGTTTTCACAACAAAACCCACCCAATTGCAACTCAAAAGTAGCTCAAAAGGGCATTAAAAATCACATTCCGGGGGCTAAATATCAAGTTTTTGGGGTCGCTTCAACCTGTGGACAACAGTGTTAAAGTAGCCCAATTCTGTGGGAAAACTCCAGATTTGGCAACACTATTTGTGCCATCTGTGGTCAAAAGAAAAATGAAAGGGTTAGTTCACACAAAAATTTAAATTCTACATTAATTACTCAGCCTCATGTCGTTCCAAACCCATAGAGAAGAAAATGACTATTTTAACGGTGTCCTTCTACTTTTCTGGGCCATAAAACGCTTCTGCTGCATTGCTGTCTATGCAGGGTCAGAAAGCTCTCAGGTTTCATCAAAAATACCTTCATTTGTGTTACAAAAATGAGCAAAGGTCTTACGAGTTTGGAACAATGTGAGGGTGAGTAATAAATGACAGAATTTTCATTTTTGGGTCATTTTACCCAGTCCTACAATATATTTCTCGTTAACTTGTGCAAAACTGCTGTTATACTGCTGAAGTGTTACCAGGACATTGCTATGCAATTGCAAAGGTGTTCTGGGTGGTTGCTAAGTGATTGCTTACCAACCGAACTCAAAAGAGCCCATCTCCATCATTCTCAACAAGCTGCATGTTTTGAAGCACTATTCACGTCTGTAGTAAAAACAGTACAGAAAGAGTTACATGGTAATGTTCATAAAAAACTTGCAAAGTAGTCAAATAGTTTTCTATATACATACCAACATAACTGCATTCAGGACTGTCATTTCTCTGCAAGTGTGCGCCATGGGCAGGTGGGAAGAACTCTGAGGAGGCACAGCACAGCCGAATACAGGAATGCCGACACGTCCTTTTGCCAACTGCCTCAGGCTAAAAAGCCTGGCCAAGATAGCCTATTTTTGACATAACTAGTCTCAGGCCTGTTCAAATCAATCTCTGCTGTGATGTAATGCACATCTTTATTATAAAGCTTGTAGGTGCTTGTTTTATAGCTCTACATTTTTCATCATTTAAATATGCAATCTCACAGCCCCAAACACGCTCGATGAATATTGAGCTGTTGATTGCAACCACATGGGATTAAAAATAAGTAATGGAAGGCAAAACCATTTCCAGAAATCTCTGGATGATTTGTTTCATGTAATAAATCATTTTGCGAGCAACAAAGTGATGTATCTGTCAGTGGACATCAGTTCCACCAAACGAACACAGCTATATACAAGCACGTGCAAGAATGGCTGCTGTCAGTCACACACAAAACAATACCGACAAGCATTCGTGCTCACATTCATTTCAGATGTAAGGGACAACTACAGAACTAGGCCACCTACACTATTTGAAATCTTTGAACCATACATGTAGTATAGGTAATGTCTGCACTAGTTTTCATGTTTGGAAAACCTGATGTGTTTAAGCAGGTTTCAAGTACTTTTGAAGTTAAGCATGCAAACCAACTTAGCCTTCAGATAGCTCAGGTTATCTCCATATATACTTGCTCCTGCAGATGGTTTCAACAAAACAAAAAATGTCTACCCAGAGACATTTCTGGCATTGCAAATCCAATTCTGGTTATTCTGATTTTCACTCTGTTATTTGCCAGAGGGCCCCAGATTGTATTTCCTCGAACAAAACAGCTACGACTTGGTTGGATATATTTGCTCAGTGATGCTTAAACAGCATTTACTGCCTCGCCAGTCCACACGCCATCGTGGCCGGAGGGAGGATTGCCGCGCTGAGAGCCATCTAAATGTAGCCTATCAAGTTAGCACTTGTTAAATTGGTGCCAACTATACATTATGAAGGGGAGGAAGAAATCAAATAACTTTGTAATTCTTAGAGAGTCACTAGATTTTATTGTGGCAAATACACAGAAAATCCTCGCAGCACAAAACGGACTAATTCCGTCTTCCGGCATTTACGCGAGACGAGATGGAAATACTAATAGGATACGGCCTTGATTAAGTTGACGATAAGACACAGAATTCTATTTCTTCATCTGTGTTATTTCTTTAGACTTCCATCCCCAACAATTCCCACTCCATTTGCACAAATTAGGCGGATGCAAATTGCTTTATAAGCAACTGTATGAATGGTAATGCAGTTCTGAGTGGGTGAGATGAGAAAATGAACATGGAACCATTCAATCAAGTGACACATTTCAGTCAGAGCCATTTGTCAGTGTCACATTTCTTTATATTTGATCCACGAGGTAAGAGTGTTATGCAGAGATCATTTGTCTTCATCAACTATGAGAGGTGACTTCGCTCTTCTGCCCACTGAGCTGTCAGTCTGCTAGTCCTGCCGACTCTGGAAACAAGAAAACCAGTCAGTTTCACAGTGGATGTGGACTCTCCAGTTTATCTGTGGTGAAATGTATTATAACACGAATAATCGCAAATCACCAACTCGGAATTTGACAAATGGAGTTCTGAATCTTCCCCTATAAAAAGAACAGTGGCTGTACCATAATATAGAATACATATACACTGTACGTTTCTGAAAAATTGATCTGCAAGGATGCAATAAATTGATAAAAAAATATTAGAAACAACTTATTTGTTGATTAAATGTTGTTCTTTTGAACTTTCTATTCAGCAAAGAATCCTGGGAGAAAAAAATCACCACAATTTCCAGAAAAACAATGAGCAGCACAACCATTCTCAACATTGATAATAATATTAAAGTTCAATCAAAAATGAAAATTCTGTCTTAAATTACTCACCCTCATGTCGTTCCAAACCTATAAGACCTTCGTACTTCTTCAGAACACAAATTAAGATTTTTTTGATGAGCTTTCTGATACTGTATAGACAACTACCATGTTAAAGGGCTTAAATGACGATTTTGAAGATGAGGGAGAAGTTTTTCGACATACCCTGTCTTGAACCGGAAAAAACAGAGTTTAGGCAGATCTAGATGAGCGTTTGAGGTTATAAATTGTAAACATTTTTTTAAAATAATCGATCGTTTCACTATAGAAGGACCTTCTTTTTTTGGCTTGGGATCATTTAGAATTAAAATTTAAAATGCATTTTGGATATTCAAACTCAGGGACGCCATTAAAGTCCGCTATATGGAGAAAAATCCTAAAATGTTTCTTTCAAAAAACAATTTCTTTACAACTGAAGAAATAAAGACATGATTTTCTTTGATGACAAGGGGGTTAGTACATTATCTGTAAATTTTTGTTCTGGAAGTGAACTAAGAATCCCCCAACTTCTGAACAGTAATTGCACAAGTTGTATATTTTAATTGTGCCTCTATGTCCTTTTGTGAAGCTAAAAGCTCCAATTCCTATTCACTGTTATTAAATACAGAAAAGCAATGTGGAATAAAGACAAGTGGGAGACAAAACAAATACTAAAACTACATAATTTGAGAATTTACTGAAAAGGAATAATTATTTTCTTTTTAATAGGTAAGACACATTTAGTCTCTGAAATGATAAGGTGGGAAATTACAATACACTATACTTTATACATTTCTCTCAGTCACACATCTCTCTCACACACAGAAGGCTATTTCTTCTGTGCTAATGTGTTAAAGCTGTTGACAAGTTGGTTGTAGATTGCTCTTGCACACATCTCTGCATTTGCCTCTGTATAAAGAGGATTTGAAGAGATGAATGTTTGCTGGAATTCTGGTTAGTCAATTGGAAAATTTCAAATGGTGGTCATGGCTTCTTACTATGGCACTAATGCCAGACGTGTTAAGTGTTAGTCATGATTCAGGGCACAAAATAAGAGACCCAGGCTTAGCGGTTTAACACACACAAACACACACATACACACACACAGAGTAGAAACACACCTAGCTATATCTGTCAATATATATTAACCTTTGACAACAGTAGATTCAAAAGTTTCTTAATTTAAAGAGACAGTCCAGCCAAAAAAAAAAAAAAGGCCATAATTTACTCACCCCTATATCGTTCCATCTGTTTAACTTTTATTTACATTCTTGGAACAGATATTTTGAAAAACATCTGGAAAGCTCTTTTACATAATGATTTGTCTTTGTAATTTTGGAGCTTGAAATCACAGGTTGGTATTCTCTTTCTTTATATGGGAAACTGTAAACAGGATATTTTTTCTAAAATTCACTGCATTATGGTGAGTAAATGATTATGGTTTTTTTTGGGGTTATTTTTTTTTTGGCAACACTTAAAGGATTAGTTCACTTTCAGAACATAAATTTACAGATAATTTTCTCCATATAGTGGACTTCAACAGTGCCCTCAAGTTTGAACTTCCAAAATGTAGTTTAAATGCAGCTTCAAATGACTTTAAATGATCCCAGCCGAGGAAGAAGGGTCTTATCTAGTGAAACGATCAGTTTTCGAAACAAACAGACAATTTCTATACTTTTTAACCTGAAATGCTTGTCTTGTCTCGTCTCTGCAATGTGCATGTGTAGTCTGTGTAATCCGGGTCAATACAGTTAGGGTAGGTCGAAAAACTCCCGTCTCGTTTTCTTCTTCAACTTCAAAATCGTCCTACATCACCGTTTCACCTTTTTTTGTAAAGAGCGTTTGATCTGCTTTGCATGTTCACTTTGTAAACACTGGGTCTTTACTTCTGCAGTGATGTAGGATGATTTTGAAGTTAAAGAAGAAAATGAGATGGGAGTTTTTCAACATACCCTAACTGTCTTGAACCATAAAAACAGAGTTCACGCAGACCCAGACAATACAAGCGTTTGAGGTTATAAAGTATATAAATTGTCAATTTGTTTCGAAAATGACCAATCGTTTTGGTAGATAAGAGTCTTCTTCCTCGACTGGGATCGTTTAGAGCAGAGGTCCCCAACCATGGGGTCGTGACCAACTACCAGGCCGTGGAAGAATTTCTACCGGGTCGCTAGAACGTTCTGGGGGAAAATTTGTATAGATATGATGCTCTGCTATTTATTGTGCGTAAATGATTGTTCTAATTATTCTGTACTTTCGTTGTATGCGATTGATATGGAGTAACAATTTGATGATTTCATGTTAAATTACTAAATAAAAGATTGCTCTGATCTGTCATATAATCTATTAGGGCTTAAACGGATCGCGGTTGATCCGTGATAGTACGAACCAGGTCCAGACCACACCGTTCGGCATGTGGTTTGCAGATTAATTTGCCAGTTTACACATTCAAGCAATTTAAAACCACAAGAAGAAGAAATGAAACAGAACTCAATTCGCTACATACGCTCTGTTCTTGCACGCACCCAAAACGCGCAGACGTGTGAGACGTGTTTCAGACAGCACAACATACCGAGTTGATTCCTCTTTCATGTCTCCTGCATATTGGAAATATTTCGGTTTTAAACCATCAAGGCTAGTCAATGGATATCACACAAGAAACGTGAAAACTTTGCACATTAGTTATGCCGTGAATCTCTTAACTTCAGTCAATTCACTATACAGAAAGCGAAAGTAAAAAAACTGACGAAGTTTTCTAATGCTGCATTAACGGTGCATATTCTCTCAGAGGTGACAAGAGACAAATCTACTTCAACATATGCCGATAACAGTGCCGAGACCCCTGGTTTAGAGCCATTTGAAGCTGCATTTAAACTGCATTTTGGAAGTTCAAACTTGGGGGCACCATTGAAGTCCACTATATGGAGAGAATTCCTAAAATGTTTTCCTCAAGAAACAATTTCTTATCGACTGAAGAAAGAAATACATGAACACCTTGGATGACAAGGGGGTGAGTGAATTATCTGTAAATTTTTGTTCTGGAAGTGGACTATTCCTTTAAAAATAAAAGTTATTCATTGGCACTGATGGTCCCATGAAAAACCTTTAACATCCAAGGAAACTTTCCATTCCACAAAAAGTTCTTAGAATGGAAAAAGATTCTTTAGATTTTTAAAATGTTCTTCATTTCACTTATTTTTAGAACTGTTCACTAGGCAAGGCAAGGCAACTGTTCACTAAAAGGTTTGGAACTTTTATTTTTTAAGAATGAAGGAAAGCCTTTGGATAGCTTCCATCTTCAGGTTATCTCCGTATAGTTGCTTTAGAAGACAGTTTCTAAATAAACCAGAGATGTCCAAAAGAAAAAAAAAATGCCTCAGAGCTATATTAGGGTGAGTAAATGATCAAAAGTTTCCTTTTTGGTTGAACTACCCCTTAGAAGCCCACAGGGAATATTCTATTACCGATAGCAATCAACACCACACTGGATTTATCACAGTCTTCAACCGTCTTGAAATGCCTACAGAGAATGATCAACACCCTGGACACCCACAGAGACTGATTCTCCATCTTTCCCCTACAGAATTGTGAGTAACATTGAGCCGGAATTAGTTGTTCACAGTCCACAGAGCTCATAATTAGAGTGAGAGGGGAAAAAACTACCCCCTCCCTCCAATGAGGAAAACATTTTTTGCTGGAGTTATGATTATGTTATCCTCTGGCAAAGGTAACAAGACATACAACAGATTAAATCCTGCTCATAGACGGTGGAGGTTGTGCTCTTTTCAGACACTGAGGAGAACGGTATTAATTGAGGTCAAAATGCTGGGCCTCACACTCCATTTAACACAATTTCCCCAAGTAAGACCTGCCCTGAACTGGCCGCAAACCCTCAGGAACTGGTGAAAAGCTGCTTGAAATGAGCCTGTCATGCCAGGCAGCTTTCCCTTGGATGCGAGAGCAGGGAGATCGCTATATTGGATTAGAGGAGTGTTAGCACATGCTGCGTGTCTTCGGGAGTGTGTGCGCGTGCACATTTGTGTGTGACGCTCCATGCCTGCTGGCAATAATAAAGACTAAATGCCACGTTACGAATGTGGTGTCATTAATCTTTGGGTGGGTTCCACCCAATCAATGTCTTTTTCTCACAGGAGCGAAGATTGATATTACGAGTGTAGCCTTAACTCTGTAATCAGCGCGACTACGCAACACGCCCCCTTGACATCACGTCTTAGGAGTAACAGATGCACTGACGGACATGTTGCACGGCAAAACGGATGCATGCTGTTCTTGCCACAGGCATAACAAAGGGATATTAATTTCTTTTTTTTTTTGAGATAACTGTAGTTTAAAAGTGCCCAGATTGCAGTTTGTCAACTTTGTGAAAGGTAATTTTATTGCAGTGTGAGTAGAAGACAGTAACCACGGGAGAGATAGCATTAATTTCCATCCTATTGTTTACCACAAGCAGACATTTATGCTAGTAATGCAGTTTTGCTTTAGGCCTGGGCTAGTGCACATCTGTAAAACAAAGCCCAACAGGAGATTCTTTTACGTTTATGATATAATGAGGTTATACTATTTGTCTGCATAAAGCTGTGAACTGTATTTTTATTTTTAAGCCATTTGTCTGGGTTACAGATGAGGATAATCCAGTGTTAAAGCAGTCAACCGAATGATTTAATATTTGTTCATCAAATATTCATCTGGTGTTCACGATTTAAGGGATTATTTGGCATTTGTTGTAACTACAGTAGGCCCGTTTAAAAAAACATTCAATTTCATACAGGTGACAAAATTAATATAGCAAAATTAGATTCAACAGTTCTGTATTTGCCCATATGAAGGTGAAAAGTACTCTACAGTGTATAGAAAAACTATGGTTATGATTATGGGGGTACAATTTGTACCATTTCATACGATCTGAATACATCCCACTGATGCAGAGTTATAATTATTATGTAAAAAATCATGAAAAATCATTATTTTAAATAAATACATCAACTGAAATAAACTAAAAAATAAAACAAAAATAAAATACAAATATAAAATAAACTATAAATTGAAAATAAAATAAATAATTGAAGTACTAAATAAAATAAAAAGGCTGATAAATGATAAACATGGCAGTACATAAAAATGGCAGTACACGCTTATAATAAAAATGTTATAGTGTGTTGGTGTGGACGCTAATATAGTTATTTTTATAGTTAACATTCTTGGTGTGAACGGGCCTTAAATCTAAAAAAAAAAAAAACCTATATAGACATTAAAAATGACAAAAATGAAATTGAAACAGAAATTTAAAATATAATAACATTTGAACTATTTTTTAAAAAACTACAGCGATACTTAAGTAAAACTTTTTTTGTGAGATCGGGTTGGGAACAGTTTAAAAATTTGTTGCATTCAGCCAATAACAGATATGACTGATGTATACCTGGGACAATCTCAAGTTCAAATCAAGTACAAGTTCAACATGTCCAATCATTTAAACTTAGATCTATCCTAGATCAATGATTTGGAAAACTAGGCATACGCATGCAAATTCTCAGGAAAAAAAAAAAAAAAACTGCCTGGACGTGTTCTTGACAAATAATGAACTTTGAGACCAATGAGACTGCTCAGTATTATCGCTCTCCATCCTTGTCCAGAGATCTGCCAAATTGAAACAGAAGGGCCCATAAGGGAAATGGCACCGTTCACTCATAATTTACTCTCATTCAATCATGTTGTTGGATACGTCTCCCAGGAGTAAGTCAACTGACATTCTGACTGGTAGCAGGATGTAGACATGCTACAGGAAAGACCCAAAACTTTGTCAGCTAATTCCTCAGAGAGGTTGTTTCTGCCAGGCAAACCACTTTGGGGCCCAAGCCATTTTTTTATTTATTTATTTTTTTTTTACAATTTTAGCAGAGGTGGTGTTTAGAGATGCACTAGGAGCCAATATCTGGCATATGCCAGTCATATGATGTTATTAATAATAATGCAACAAATCAAAGATTTAAAAGTAACCACAACAATTATCAAATTTTTAATTCATTCCTAAAGAAGAAGTCCACTTCCAAAACAAAGATTCACATATAATGTACTCACCCCCTTGTCATCTAAGATCTTCTTTCTTCAGTTGTAAAGAAATTATGTTTTTTGAGGAAAACATTTCTGCATTTTTCTCCATATAATGGACTGGTATGGTGCCCCGAGTTTGAACTTCCAAAAGTTTACATGCGGCTTCAACGATCCCAAATGCAGTTGTAAATGATCCCAGCTGAGGAAGAAGGGTCTTATCTAGCGAAACGATCGGTTATTTTCATTAAAAAAATACAATTGAAATACTTTTTAATCTCAAACGCTCGACTTGTCTTGCTCTTCCTGAACTCTGTGTATTCTGGCTCAAGACAGTAGGGTATGTCGAAAAACTCCAATCGTATTTTCTCCCTCAACTTCAAAAATCATTTCAAAATCAGTGTGAACTCTGTTTTTACGGTTCAAGGCAGTTAGGGTATGTCGAAAAACTCCCATCGCATTTGGGATCGTTTGAAGCCGCATTTAAACTACATTTTGGAAGTTCAAAATTGGGGCCCAATATCAGTCCATTATATGGAGAAAAATCCTGAAATGTTTTCCTCAAAAAACATAATTTCTTTACGAATGAAGTAAGAAAGACATGAACATCTCGGATGACAAGGGGGTGAGTATATTATATGTGAATCTTTGTTTTGGAAGTGGACTTCTCCTTTAACTTACAGAAAAAATACACAAACCAGCATTATAGGGAAGTGGATGCTTCTCATAATTTCACTACTCGGCCAAGGCTTTATCTGCGCTAGCGTCCCTACTGAAAACGAACGTCTGAGGGGGGATGTCGGGCTCAGTATGAGGAGGTTGGTTCACGGTCTGCTGCCAATGATAAGCCTCCTGACTATTATTCATCTTCACAGAGCAATAAGGCAGCAATTAAGCACTTTAATTTACAGAGCAAAGCAGCTTTGAGGAGCCATACATCACCATGTTCGGCTGCACGCAACACTTGTTTGCTTTAGCGTCCATGATTGGTTGAATGATTCCGGACTGTGCTGAAATAATAAAGGATGTGTAGAATTCGATCTGGATGTTTCTTGGTATTATTGCATTAACAGTGATAAAGCTGAGCTTTTAGAGTTTAAGAGTTTCTAACATGCTAGCGCTAACAGCTGGAAGCTAATGAATGAAGCACGCACTCATAAATCTCCACAGGGGAAGTTCTACAACAGCGATCCCATCAATGAGGTCAAGGCAAAAGAGTCAGTAACATGACCAAAATGATTCAGTGTTAACTTAAAACGACCAGAGGAATTAGTGTGGCCCATTGCGTATCTGATAATGTCTTTGGAAAATTCTACTATTCATTTTATGCAGCTATTTTCTATTTAAGAGTAGTATTTTCTACAAAATGAAGGAGCTGTAAAAGAATGGCCTATCAATCTTGTTTTATCCAGGCCCTGAGGACAGAAGATATCACATAAAAGTGAACACATAATTAGCATGTAAGCAAATCCATATAATACCATTTCACACTTTTAAGAACAAACACACAGCGCTGGGTAGTAACTGATTACATGCAATCTGGATTACGTAATCTGATTTACAAATTTAAGTACTTGCAATTGAATTATATTATGTTTCAAAATGCAATTCCAATGCAATTACTGAAATTGCTAGCAAACAGAAAACAGTATGTATACATTTGTGACTGTGGGAAAGCATAAATAAAATAAAATTAAGTTTCAAGAAATTCATAAAACTATAGTTTAAAGGTTAAACTTAAATTTATTGCAAACTTACGAAACAAAAGTGAACCAATTATTCAATTCTGAATTTTGTAGGATGAGTGATAAAGCCAGATGAACTGATTTATAACGAATCTGAATGCAAATGAGAATGGAAATGAGGCTTATTCAGTTTCCTAATTAATATGAAACACACACAAATTTAATTTCCCTTACTAGCTAGGTGTTATTTTGTAAACAATCATCTCCAGTCAAGAAGCCGTCATGCCGTAGGTATCACAATGATGACAAAGTGCATAAACCACGCTTCATTTCAAATAAATTATTCCACGTTATTGATGCTCAGTGCAATCAGTTTGTTCTCAATAGCGTTTGATTCCAACATAAGACGTGGATTTTGCTGAAGAGCCGGCAGCTGCTTAGAGGAGATAGGGCTCAGACCTTTTCTGTTCTTGTTGCACAAACAGGATTACTTTAATCAAGTGTCGTTGCTGGAATATTTTACTATCTCAACCTCGTCACGTCTCTGGTTTTCCGCTGCAGCTTTTGAAATTTACAGATTAGGGGCCATTCTTACAACTTCCATACATTAATCTCCATAAAGAAGCCATACATATGGATATGAATACAGATAGTTTGGGGCTGGAATGTCAAAATGCATTATGGAGATAATTGGAGTCACTAAAAATGTTTAAGAATATAAATGACAAAACACTGAAGCCTAGTTTATGCCTCTTTTCACGTTTAGGTGTAAGATCTAATCTTAAATATTTCAATGAAATCTTATCATCTCGAAAAGAAATGCTTTGACATTCATCATAACAAATATTGTTGCATCAAAAAGTCTGGAAAGAAACAGAAAAAGCTGTAAAAGCTTTGATCTGTTTTTACTGAAAGCTTGGAATATAATGAAACAAACATTACACAATACATATTCTTTTCTCTACAGACAAATACGACAATAACGTGGACACACACATCAGAAGCTGTGAAATGCAGTGGGCTAATCTAAAGTACACTAAGGTGCTAAGGTGTAACTGTAATACTGTGTTTCTGTCAGTTCTCATCAGGGTTTATATGACATGTCCTTCATCATGCAATGCAAATCTTTAAATCCGCTTGATGCTTGAAAATTAAGCTACACTGCATACTGCTTAAAAAAACAACAACATGAAAGTAAAACACGGAAGGTAGAAAAGTTGCATCAGTGTTTCCCAGACGTTTTGTCTTATGCAACACAATAGCCCTGTCAACAGGGCTCGCGTTACCTTTCAATATTAATTTTTCTGACTGACAAATTAAAAACATAAATACACATTCGCAAAGACTTACATAAATGAAATATGCGTGCTCACAGCTCTATGAGAGGATGAAAAATACCAGTCATAACAAAGCTTAAACAGAGAACGACAATGACCATCCCTAATTTCAACAACGCCAAAACATAGTGATTAACAACAGCGTTTAAAATATTTCGGGAAAAAAAGAGTTCATTAGCCGTCCAGCGAGCCAAAATTCATTATTAGAATTTCCACATCGACATAAGACAGAAGAAACACTCTTTAGAAGAAACCAAATAACTAGAATCGGACTTTTCAAACAACAAAAAATGACTCATTAGAATGAATCTTACTGCATCAGAGTGAATCCATTAGAATGAATCGTACTTTACGAACAATCCAATTCCCTGGAATGATTCGGACTTTCCAAACGAACCGATTCATTAGAGTAAACTTGCCTTGCCTGCGTGAAATCTGAGCTAAGTAAGCGCTAGCAACTCTTAGCAGTAGCCAGAGGATTAACAATAGCTACTCTAAACTAAATTAATTATTATCATCACTCAAAATAATGTATGCCGAATAACATCATTATTATCTACTGTAAAGTTACAGTAGTAATTAGCAAACAAATGTTATAAGACATTGTTTTATAATACGTTAGAGTATTATAATAGAGTAAGCTAGGGTAGATAACAGCAACCTTTACAACAGTTCAAACCAAAAACCATGGTTACTATAGTTAAGCCATGGTAACCGCAAATTAACCATGGTTTTGCTACACTAACCATAGACTAAACATGAAATTTGTAGTAAAATACAAATATCTTTACACAAAAAACAAAACAAAAACAACAACAACAACAACAAAAAAAACAAAACAAAAAAAAACAAAAAACAAAACAACAACAACAAAAACATGGTTAATTCTGGTAAGAGAAAAATATGACTCATGATAATACAATAACATTAGATTTAGATAGAATTAGATTATTTATTTATTAGATTATTTTTTTTTAATTCATTTATTTTATTTTTTTTATTATTATTATTTTTGTTGTGTAAAGATATTGTGATGATGTAATTATGTTTGTACTAATTTTGACATTTAGGCAATTTAGAAAATATAGTTTTATTAAATCTATAGTATTTAAGTAATTTTAAGATAAAACAACACATGGTCATAATGTGATCCTTTAAATTGACCTAAAATAAACTTACGTTATTGCAAACCAAATACAGTGAGGTTGTTGTTTTGCAAGAATGCGGAGACATTTCTGTTCATAGCAGTAGATGGCTGACGGGAAAAGGGACAGGTACAAGAAAATTAGTGAAAAAAGTAAACACACATAGTGAGATGCAGAAAGATATCATGGAAAATTAATAGACTGAAAAGGAAAATGGAAATGAAGGTGCAGTTCAAGAGAGAACCTTTGATTATTTTACACGGCCCCAGCCTAAGGTTTTAAACCTTTTTTTAAAGGTGATGGCCATACAAAAAATGGGGTTTTCCGTGGTTTCAGAATTTGTTGTGGGTGAATGGAATGGCCCGGATGAGTGTGAGATTTCCCGGCCTGAAATTTTGTCCCAGTCCGTCCCTGTTCTGCATAGTGGTTGTTCACCCTTGATACATTCAATAGCTATCAAAATGTTACATATATGTTATTTGTATTAATGTGTCACTATGACGTGAGGTCCAGTTACCAGCGTGACACTAAAACAGATAGTAGTAATGGGTACTTTTTACTTAAGTACATGTCAGAGCTCATACTTTACTTTAACTTGAGTAAAAAAAGTGTAATCAGTACTTCTACTTTTACCAGAGTATTTTTAAACATGAGTATCTGTACTTTTACTTGAGTGAACAGTGTGTGTACTTTTGCCTTCTCTCCTGATTAGAAAGTAAATGATGTTAAGACAAAAATAAGCCAAAGGTTAATGTTCATCTTCTGTAGTAGCAAATAGTGATAAAACATGTCATGCTAAAACCATCTTATTTTATAAACATCTCTTACAGGAGAGAAAAAAAGAAGACTTGATTACACCGAGCATGTCTGTGAAAATAAGAATCCAGGTTACAGAAAACAAACCGATCCTCTCACATTCTTTCATTCACAAGCAGAGCATAAATGATGAACAGCGGTGCGCGTTCATGTAAAGTCTGAACTGAAGATTGGATTCACAGTCTTTGTTTCAAATTAAGTTCATGGCTTCAGGTTCAGCTGAGGGTTGCCGCTTACCTTAACAAAGAGGGTTCATTGAGATGAAAAATGAAAAGATATATACTGAGAGATCCTCTTGGAATTAACTTTCACGGTTAAAAGGTTGGGCGAATATTTTATGTAAATACAAACAAGTTCAAATCTCCTTCCGGGAACACTTTTGAACTAAATATGTTTATCAATTGCTATCTGTGTTAATCTGAAACAAACAGATTTCAGTATGTACTGGTAAAATTAAAAACGTTTAGAAACCATCTGATGGAGTTTTCGGTCCTGTACTAACGCACTTTCTGTTGAATTTGAAAGTTTGGGGCGGGAGAAAGCAAAGAGCCCGCCTACTTTTTAAAACAACCAATAGCCTTTGGTTTTCATCACAGTCATGAACCATGATTTGTGACCCTGGACACAAAAACAGTCTTAAGTAGCACGGGTATATTTGTAGCAATAGCCAAAAATACATTGTATGGGTCAAAATTTTCAATTTTATGGCAAAAATCATTAGGATATTAAGTAAAGATCATGTTCCATGAAGATATTTAGTAAATGTCCTCCCGTAAATATGTCAAAACTTAATTTTTGATGAGTAATATGCATTGCTAAGAACTTTTCTCAAAGTTTAGATTTTTTTGCACCCTCAGATTCCAGATTTTCCAATAGTTGTATCTCAGCCAATAGTGCCCTATCATAACAAACCATACATCAATGGAAAGCTTATTTATTCAGATTTCAGATTATTTGTAAATCTCAGTTTCGAAAAATTGACACTTATGACTGGTTTTGTGGTCCAAGGCCACATTTGTTTTTGTGAACCAGGCATTGGGAATTCGTGATCAGGGATTGGGTAGTTCCTGGTATACATTAATATGCAGTCATATATATTTTATTTAATGTTATTTTTATTTATTTTAGTTTCACAAGCAACAGATTTTCAATATACTACATATATATTGGGGGAGGGGGGCAGACAGACAGACAGACATGTTTTCATATGACTAGATGGACAGCTTTCAGATATTCGTCTTTGCAAAATCACAAGAGTGGTTAGGACAGTCTGAAAGTGGCAAATGGAGAAGAGAGAGAGTGAGAGAAACGGTTAGAGAGAGAACAACCCTGTAGACTGTCAGTCATCTTCACCGGTTCTTTGCAGGGAGAGGAGGCACCCAGTCTTTTTAATTCTCCGTGAATCTTCTGTCCATCACCACACTTTATCCCTGCTTTAGAGCTTGGCTTAGACTCACGCACTGTCACTTTCCTGACAAACTACACCTATGCACGGAGAGACGTCATAAACTGTCAGGAAAAAAGGGGGAGAGAATCCACCCGACTCCTCTCAGGAGAAAGAGGAAACCCGTACAGATACTCCATACACAATCACTTTTCACCGCACACTGCCTCTGAATAATTCTTAAAACATTTATTTTATAAAAATCTAATTCAAACAAAAGAAAACAGAATGACAAGTATAAAAAAAACTTTACGTAAAATATTTTGCAAGCAAGTTTAAGGAATTGAAATTACATGGCAAAATGACTAGCTCTAACATATTGGCTTTGAAGCTTTTTGTTATGTTTAACCTCATTTTAGTCTTTTAATAAACTCCACACATTATTATGGATTAGGCTGTTGGCTGGAAGCTGAAGGTAGGCAATTCATGTAGAGGTTTTAATTTGACCTAAAATTAACCATGACCATTTTCTAGGGCTTTGACAGCACCCTACTTGGATTAGCCGTTTTAATTATCGCAAATGTCAAGCGGGGCTAAAAACCTGCTCACAACAGGCTAAAAACACCAAACAAAGTGACTGAACCAGTGATACCTTTTTCTTGGGGTGAATATATTCTCACATTGCGATGAATTCCCCGAGACATGCTCAGAATAACTGATGACAAACACGAAACAATCAGTGAAACAACTCCAGTTTGTTAAATTTACTCTTAATGGCCCACAATTACAAAATGCTCTAGTGAGAAAAACAGATGCTGAAAATATTTGTCCAAATAAATGTGCAGGAAAACCTCCAAAATATGAAATATTCACATAAAATACACAAAAATAGGCCAAAAACTTTGTATGTATTTATTTATTTGTTTGTTTGTGGAAGTGGAAAAACCATATAGTTGAAGTAAAAGTGTGTGATAACCATAAATTGAAAACCTGTATTACTTAACAAGATAATACAGTCCTTTCAATATATTTTATATTTAATATATTATGGATTTAATAAAATAATGTACACGTTTACTGTTAAAAAAAAACCAAATAAATATATATATATATATATATATATATATATATATATATATATATATATATAATAATATATATATATATATATATATATATATATATATATATATAGGAAGTAAAAATGTGTGAATAACCATAAATTGAAAACCTTTATACAAAAAAATATACACTTTTACAGTTTTTTTTGGAAGTACTTTTACTTTTACTTTTTTTTTTTTTTTTTTTGAAGTAAAAATGTGTGAATAACCATATACTGAAAATCTGTACACTCAATAAGATAATACAATCCAATATATATTATATTTAATATATTATGGATTTAACAGAATAATGTACACTTTTACAGTTAAGTTTTTTTTTAAGTAAAAATGTGTGAATAATGATAAATTAAAAATCTTTATTACTCAGCATGATAATTCAGTCATTTTAATATATTTAATATGTTTTATATTTAATATATTATGTATTTAACAGAAAAATATACACTTTTACAGTTAAAAAAATTTTTTTTTGGAAGTAAAAATGTGTGAATAACCATAAATTGAAAATCTGTATTACTCAACACGATAATACAGTCCTTTTAATATATTTTATATATTTTATATTTAATATATCATGTAATCAACAGATGAGTATGTTTTTTGGAAATCGACATGTTTAGCTTTGCCAGTTTTTTAAATGATATAGGCAAACTGAGCTGAGTTTCAAATCAGTTTTTTCATTTTGGCAACATTTTTTTTTACACTTCAGAGGATCTGTCTATGTTGTTTGATCAGTTTTTGTGCGGCTGTTCTTAATATTCACCATGATGTCAAAAGTAAGAGTCTCTCTGAGCCGTTTCCTTCTGTTCAGCTGACAGGTGAAGTAATGGCCCATCTTTCCTCCAACTTCTAATCCTGTTTACTTTCCTCCTCGGATGCTGCCTTTTCCACAGCTTGGAGTCTGGGGACAAGCTTTGTAAACACGCAACCTTCTCTATTCACGCCAATTTACAGGCCTAGCAGCCCAAGGCTCTACTTTGCAGATTATGAATGCTTTAACCTGGCTTTCCACACCTCTTGGTAATTTCTTCTGGTTTATCTTCTTCGGACCACATTTTCTAACCCTCCCCCTTTACGTGTGTCACTTTCGTGTGAATTTACATGCATAAACGTCGTGACCACATCAGCTCCAGCTCTTCTTGATCTGCTGCTGCCATGTCATCACATTCTGCCGGTGTGCAATTGTCAAATTAAATGATTCGTTTTGCATACCAAATAAGGCCGTGATCAGTTTGATTGAAGTGGTTGAACAAATGAAGTGATATTCTAAGGCACAGGGCAATAAAAAAAGGACGCTTTCTCCTTGGCATTTGCTCACATCTTTAAATTGCCGCATGACATATAAGTAATGCAGCAAATTAGCAAATCACGGCAGCCTCTCTTTAGATCAGGTGCCACTTACATCTGTGTATTAATTGATAAGGGAGAGTGTGAGGAATCCTCTGTGTGAATACATTGCTGCCATTACTGAGCTGATTGCACTTACAAAATACTGCAGGCACACAGGTAATGCGATAAGTTGCGATTATGTTGCATTCATATTGTAGATGCTGTTGATTCTAAAATAAAGCATTGCATTTTGGCAAGAATATGCTTGAAAAATTAAAATGAGATTTTTTTAAATATAATGTCATGTTTAGGATGTTGGAGAGACTGTGGTGTATCTAAAGCATTTTTTTTACACTAGAAAAATAATAAAAATAGAATAAAAGAGCCAAATAAAAAATGCAAAAAATAGACTTGTGTGCTTCATAAAGAGTATTTATTTAGAACTACAGCATTTTAAGCAATTAAATCTTAAATACTTTTTGAAAAGATATGGGATCCTCTGAAATTAAAGAATATAATATAATGGAAAATATGTCTATTTATTTATTCATTTTTTATGTGTTACCTTAATGCTAACCTTAAAAGTGCATAATATAAATATGTTAATTTTGACATTCAGCAATGACATTTCAATCATAAATTACTCATCCCCATGTCTTCATTAAACACAAACAGGGACGCTTTGCAATATGTTCACGCTGCTTATTTATATACAGCAAAATCATATACTAACCACATGCTGCTAAATGACAAAAAAGCAGCAATAAAGCCGGCATGAAATCAGAATCAGCCCTATTTATTTTCTTAACGCATGTTATTTGTTTTTTGTGAATGATTTATCCACGCAAATTAAAATGCCATTTATTATAAAATGTTATTCCAATTAAAAATGCTATTTATTCTTGTGATTGCAAAGCTGATTTTTCAGTCTTCAGTCATATGATCCTTTAAAAAAATCATTCTAATATGCTGATTTGATGCTTAAGAAACATTAATATTATCAGTGTTGAAAACTGCTTGATATTTCTGTATATTTCGATGAATATAAAGGTTAAAACTTATTCAAAATCGATTTTTTTAATAAAAATAAATAAATAAAATAATAACAATAATAATAATAATGTTTTTTGGAATTAAAAATGTGTAAATAACCAAAAATTGAAAATCAGTATTACTCAGCAAGATAATAAAATTATGTTAATATATTTTATATTTATATATTTAACAGAATAATATACACTATTAAAATCTTTTTTTTTTTGAAGTAAAAATGTGTGAATAACCATAAATTGAAAACCTGTTACTCAACAAGATAATACATTAGATTTAACAGAATAATATACTGTATACTTTTACTGTACAGTACAGTTTTAAAATGTGAAAATCTTTACTGTCACTTTTGATCAGTTTAATGCATCCTCACTGAACAAAAGTATTAATTTACTTTAAAATGTATCGTTTGAAAAAAAAATAAAAAAGTTCTGACCCCAAACTTTTGAAAGGTTTTTATATAATTTATAATTAAAAAAAATAAAGTCAGTCATTTCCACTTCATTCTGAATTTTACACGGTTTCCCAAGTTTTCTGAAGCCTTCAACAGCATTGCGGGAGGAACAGACCAAAAAAAAAAAGTGTCATTCTTCCACATATGCAATGCATTGTGATTACAAGAAACGTAAAAACCGACAATGTTTATTGTCCCTGATGTTAACCTGGAATGATTCATAATCGAAACACAGTGTTTGAATATGTTCCAGTGTGAATTACAAAATGTTTGGTTGTACTGTTCCTTTAAGAGTGATGCAATACTCCTCACTGGAATCAAAGCATATTAGCACTCTTATCTCAGTTAAGTTTTCCCTCTGACTCATATATACTTCTGTCTTTTTGTCTCCCTGGTGGTGAAATTTGTTTTATGGCCCTCACCTGCATGTACTCGAAACCAGCTAAATAGGGCGCCAGGTCTCTCATCCCCCCTTCAATACGACGACCGTCTTCTCAACCTTTCCCTTTAACATGCCGAATTTCTAAACCATTCATTATCTTACCGGTTTCCCCCCCTGTGCCGCCGCACACTAACAAGTGAACTATGACAGCCCTATTCTATCATTGAAATGATTAATTTGAATAGCCAAAGGTTTCCTCACAATTATTTCTCCATTTATATATCCGAGGGCCTTTATAAACGGCTATGGCTATCTATGAAAAATCTGGGCCACGTTTTCTCCATTCGTTTTTGCATAAGATCCATTACATCGCTGCGGGGTGGAATTTTTAATCTGCCCCACTTCAATAAGCACATCTCTGCCTACCTTGAAAATATTGTCAAAAAGGAAGGTGGTTATTATTTATCAGTGCCAGGATTGATAAGAAAGGGCCGAGAAGTGCTGGTAAATGTCTACGGTTGGGTCCAAGTGAGACCACAAAGTGAAACAAAGACATAATCTAAATGGAAACTGAAATGGAAACTTGAAAAGAAAGAGCACTAAAGGCTTTGTTCAAGGAAGCAAAGTGTCCGACATATGCCATACTGGGATCGTGCCGCAATCAGATAAGGTAAGACTCCCTTGCAAAGTGAGCAAGGGTTTATTACAGCCATTTTGTGAGATTATGCAGACACATTGGCTTGGCAAAAGTAGTGATTAGGCAGCAGCCTTCCCATGTCTCGCTTCCATATGGGTCTTTACAGCTCCAGTGAAGCCATTAATTTAGGAGGATCAGTGCAAGAAATATCAGTACCCACCGAAATTTGGTCGAACTCACGGGCGCTATTGAAGGGCACCAAATGACATGCAAGGAGGACTTCCAAAAGCCTCTGTGACTGCCTGCGACTGCTTCCGTTTCAGCTGGACTAGTATTTACGGTTAAATCCCCTGGTAGCCCAACAAGTCGAAGCGGTTCTCCGGAGATTACATCCGTGTTCGCACACTTACCTGTCAGTGTTCCTGACAAGCTTATTCCTCTGAGCTTTTGGAATAAACTCCTACACCTTCACTGTGAAATCTGCTTTAGCAAACTCCATTTCACACCTCAACCGTAGCCAGGTTTCATAACTTAATGTCAAATGTTGGTAAATAAACATTTAGGATGCCTCTTATCGAGTGAACATTTAAGTCCTTCCAAAAAATAATACTAATAATAATAATAAAAAAAAAAAACAACATACAGACATTTGACTACTTCTAGTTTTGCATGGTGGTTTACTACACATGTGACTGAGGTTACACTTTTTTTGGCATTGCAAACAGCTACAATATCATTAAATTACATACAGTAATTATAATATCAGCACCTTTAAGGACAGTTTATTTATTAGGATGTACAGTGGAGTCCAGTTTATCCCCCATTTATATTCAGAAATAAACAGCAAGCCTTTGGACTTAAAGAACAAGTTCTTTTGAAAAATTCATAATATTGACCTCAAATTTCATAAAATTTGTGGTCAAATTTAATCTTGACCACATCCCTACACCTAAACCTAACCTTACCCATGAGGAATCCCTAAAATCAGAGGAAATGACACTGAAGCCTAAACTTCACAAAAACTAAACTAAACTTTTTTTTTTTTTTTTTAAATCTGATTGGTTAATCACAATGCTGTTCCAGGGTCAATAAAGATGTTGATCCAGGAACATGTCATACTTGGTAAAATCAGGTTCTGCAAGCAGGCACAGCCCAAAACAGCTCTAAATAAACATGTCAGTAGATTTTGATGTGAAAAAAGAGCAGATGGACTTTTTCCACTGGAGAAAGAGTTATGGAATATAGACTCTAGGGCTGGGCGATATGAACAAAAAATCATTACTTATTTTTTTTTTTTTACATCCTGCCCAATGTTGTTCAATGAAATAATGTTTATATAAAATGAACTGAAAACAAATATAGTGAAAATAACAGTAATATGCTACATATTATGTGCAAAAAGGGGCTAAAAGCACATTATATTCTAACACTGTAACATTACAATCTAAAAACAAAAACTATAAAGCAGAAAATCAGATGTTAAATCCGCTAAACTAAAAATAAAAAACGAAATAAAAAAAGCACAGATTAAACATTAAAAATATATTTTGATTACCCCATTACAACAGTCACTTTACAGTCCTTTACGGTTCTACACATGGCGCATTTATTGTCCAAATACAAATATTTTAGCAAAATGCATATTTTAGTCAGAATCACTCTATCACGCGCCGTCTGTTTGGCGCGCATGCGCGCGGCGGCGCTTGTTCACTACAGTCTGTTAAATTTAGCCAAGAGTCGCATGCAGAAGGCTCATGCACTCCTGACAGCAAAATGGAAATATTTCTATGACATTTAAAGATGGAGAATATACCTGTGAAGTGTAAGTTACGCACTGAGCAGCACAGCACATTTAAAACACATTAAGTAGCGTTTCTGTCAGCAGCACTTGTGTCTGTCAGGGCAAGCCGTTTTAAACTATACATGTTAACTATATCTTACGAGTTAGCCTATTTAAAAGCACTTAATATAAACATGTCTCATGTTTAGGACAAATTGGATTATGCACTTATCAAACTACTGTATCCACCTTATTTTTGCCATAACCGCCATTTGTAAATTTATAGGTCTGGCTTCCGGTCTCATACGCGTTTGTAGCTGTACAAAACAGCTCATTTTGCTGCTTGATATTGCAAATTGGTGTGTCTTATATATTATTTTATTTTATTAGGCCTATCTTAACTATGAACACACTGGTTTGTAGTGCGAACAGTTTTCTGATTTTACTTCGCATTCGTCATCCTTTCCTATTAAAATGCTTGCTACAGATGCGAAAACGCAGAAAATCAAACCTGATCCGAATTTTTTTATAAAAAACGGACGAAAGTTTCAGAGGCAGTAGTGTGTAAACATGATTGACACAACATGAGGTCATATTTATTTTTTAACGTGCGAAATTTTCGAATGAGAATTTTGGACTCTAGACCTTAACTTCCGTGTTTAAGAATAAGGTAAATGTAGATATAAATGGTATTGTCTCATATGACATATGTCTCATAGTTTATACAAAAATAAATCGATATATTGTACAAACTCGATATTCTGCCCAGCCCTCATATTTTGGATAGAAGCAATGCTTAACAGTTAAAATGTCTTAATAGTTTATTTGTTTCTTACAAACATGCAGCTTTTCACTTTACAAGATGTTAATTGATGAGCTGGGGTTGTGTGGATGACTTGTAGATTATTATGATGTTTTTAAAAGTTGTTTGGACTCTCATTCTGATGGCACCCATTCACTGCAAGGGATCCGTTGGTGAGCAAGTGATGAAATGCTGAATTTCTCCAAGTCTGTTCTGATCAGGAAACGAACTACATCTTAAATGTCATGAGGGTTAGTACATTTTTTTTTAGTCAGTTTACATTTTTAGGTGAACTATTCCTTTAATTTCCACTTAAGCGCAAGATGCTTTTTGGATGCTGGATTAGAGGACCAACAGATTTTACACAAACTTCTTGAGTTCATGCATGTTCAAGGGCATTAAAGTAATGGGGGGCAGAAATTCATGTTATTTTGCACTTCAACATTTCAATTAAATTATTCTGATAATGTAATTTGCACCGAAAAGAAAGTTGCATTTAATTAGAAAAAATGCAAAATAGTAGCATTTTCACTAGCACGCTCAGTCTTTTGGATACAGTATTATATAACTGTCAGTAAGTACGCCTGCCGTCTTTATGCTGGCATCCAGCAGAGACTAATCTCAGTCTATTGGTAATTACCAATCAGTATGCGAGTCTTTGAAGGAATCGTCTCCAGGCAACCATATAGATCAGCCAAGCTCTATTCCCATTCATCAAATTATTAAACGTCTCCTCCCAGATCAAAAATGCTGTAGTGCGTGTTGGAGGCCATTAGTGATACTGTAGCTAATCATATAGTTGCTCTACATATATTTCAATATGAAATTTTATTTATTTTATCTCTCAGAGATTGTACAGGGTTAATACAAAGGTATTAAATAGGTCAAAATGCTTACATAACAGCAAAAGAAAACACCAGACGAATATGTTACATTTATAAAATGCAAAATTTCAAAATAAGGCAAAAATGTGGATGCTATTAGGTGATTTACTATTTAAAAGAAACTAAATAAAACATACAAATACAATAAACATAAATATTAAAATAAATATTACAAAAATAATAGAAATTAAATAAAAGTTTTTCACTATGCATGATAATTACAAATAGAGAGAGAGAGAAAATAAAAAAAAACTGTAGAGGATATAAAACATTTCTTTCAGATGTATGAATTGTGATATTTAGAAAACATGAAACTGCCAGAGGGAATATCTGTTTAAGCTAAGTTCTGATGACACACTTTGGTCTCATCTTCAAGCGTACAAACTCAACAGATGTTTACAAGAAATATTATCACAAGAACAAACGTGATGAATCTTTGAGAGATATCCGAAAGGAAAACTGTGTTTCATAGCATATTGTCTCCTGTAGCATAATGTGAATGGCAGAAGAAATCATAATTGAACTGAATTATGAGTTGAATTTAAAGGAACAAGATATACATTTCATTTTAAAATCATCAAATGACTGACTTTCGTAATTTTCCAAAAGAATAATTCATACCAACTAGCAGCAAGAAATCTGTGTAATTATCCTGGAACTACAGTATGTATCAAACCAAACTGTCACTATTCTTCAAAACAATAATATCTCTCAGGGCTTATCCAAAACAACATAATGCATTTCATCTATCTAAAGGCCTTTTTACATACACAAACACAGCGTCACTGACTTGACTGACGTGTGTAGAAGGAAAAACAGAGATTTCTCTTAAAGATCCAACATTCCAAGTCACTACTGCATTACAGGACTTAATGCTGTGTTCAATTTGAATCTCAGTTCTGAACACTTAAGCAAAATTATTAGCTACAAGAGAAAGCCTGCTTTTTTGCATAAAATCTACATACAAAAAAAACAATAGTTTGACAAAGAGGTAAAAAACCATCACAATATAAGGCAATGGAGCTGAGTCACCAATTTTTAACTTCTTTTTTTTTTTAAAAAAAAGGAAAATAAAATGTAACTATATCCACCCAGTTAGATTTTTTTTTAAAGTATTAAAGCTGAAGTGTGTATTTTTTCCAAGTATTCTTAATACTTAATTCCAAGTAAGCCATTTTTAGAGTGTTTGAGAAACCATAATCATCCTTGGAATGCCACACTTCAGCTTTAAATAAAGGCAAAGTTCTATGAAAACAACCATGACAAGATCAGAAAGACTACTCCATGAACATGGGCCATCTTGCTTGCGTCTGAACTGAAGTATCCCCTTGAGTTCAGGCCTGTGAAGGAGACGAACACAAAGACATCACAGACAGGATTATACATAGGAGGCCATTACAAGTGTCAAGCAATTGCCTGGTTAGCAGTTCTATTCTGTGAGTGCAAGCTCAAAAATCAGTGTGCGCCGCTCGTAATGAGCTCACATGAAGCCTTACTTGACATCTTTGGAATACGTATAGGGTTGCTGCTGCTGCCGTCTCCTCCGTCACTCAGGGCTTTGATCTGAATGAGCAGGTCCTCTTCTGACGGCAACTGAAGCTCCACGGACGTCCTGTTGGTCTCGACTACGCCGCTTCCTCTGTGCCAGTTTTGACGATACACAACCTGCGTGCGAGAAAGTGGGTCAGTGAAAAGCAGCTAGTCTGTGCCAATTAGCTAAAAACAACAACAAGGATATTTAATGATGTACAGCGGCCCCAAAACATATTTGAACACTTAATTCTGATTTAAAAAAAGCTGGAATGTGTAGCATTTATTATCAAGAAAAACAGCACAAGCACACTTTTTAAGGGTTTAAAGGTTTTTTACAAGAAGTCTCAATCAAAGTTGCACTTATTTTATCAAAAATACTGAAAAAAAAACCCTGTAATATTATGAAATATTATTGCAATTTAAAATAATGGTTTACTATTTTAATATACTTTAAATCATAATTTATTCTTTATTCTTTCTTATTATATACTGATTTATTATCAATATTGGAAACAGTTTTTGCTTTTTGGAAGCTGTGATACTTTTTTCAGGATTGCTGATGAATAAAAAGACTAAAAAAGAACAGCATTTATTTAAAAATGAAATATTTTGTAAAACACTACTGTTCAAATGTTTGGGGTCAGTAATTTATTTTATTTATTTTTAAAGAAATTATTATTATTTTTTTTTTTTCAGCTAGGATGTGTTAAATTAATAAAAAGTGATGATAAAGACTTGTACCGTTAGAAAATGTTTATATTTTGAATAAATGCTGTTCTTTTAAACTTTTTATTCACCCAAGAATCTTGAAAAAAGTATCACAGGTTCCAAAACAAAATATTAAGCAGCAAAAATTGTTTCCAATATTGATAATAAACCAGTATATTGTTAAAAAATCTGAAAGATTTCTGAAGGATCATGTGACACTGAAGACTCGAGTAAAGGATGATGATGAAAATTCAGCTTCATCACTTAACTGAAATTATATTTTACAGTTTATTAAAATAGAAAAAAAAAAAATATATATATATAATATACTTATAAATATAAATAAATATAACATAAATATAATTTTAAAATATATATATTCCATATATAAAACATTTAATAAAATAATAAAATGTGAAATAAAAAAAGTGTATGAAAGTCTGTTTCACACCGTCTGCTTGCAATCTTCAAAGCCCAGGTAAAAGAGGGAATACAAATTAAATAATCGTTATAAATTTCAGATTTCAAATTGATTTTCAGTGGGAGGATTATTAGTATGTTTGCTGACATATCTTGCTGTGAAAAAAATAGCTTTCACAATCCATAAATCATTTAAATTTATTTTTTCAGATTGACAGCGCAAAACAAATAGCCACCAAACTGATATTCTTTCTTACTCATACAGACTAGAAAATTTATGATTATTGATTGCATTATTCTGCAGGCGCCTCGCAGCGGACGGTTAGGATTGCAAATGAATAGCGCTTCTCCCTTATGAAAGTGTCTTTGGCGAGGCCTCGCTAAGCTCGTAGCTCCAGATGGAGGATAGCATCAGAGCCGTCCAGCTGTTCGCCGACCTTACAAACCTCTACATTGCAGAGAGACCGTCGTCAATTAGCTGGCAGCACGCTGCAGCAAATTAATTTGCTCAAAAGAAATGAATCACATCGGACAATTTTTAATCCTCTTTCGGAACATTTTGAGTGAACTCTCGCTACAGATGACTAAGGTTTTGAGCGCAGCAGGAGTTCGGAGCTGCTTGTTCTGAAATGTAAAAAAGCCTTAGATGTTTTTGAACTGTATGTGTGACCTTGAGTGTGGAAGTGCTTTATTGCGGCTTTTGAAAGGAAATTTGAAAGATTACATTAAATGAGAAATCAAATCTAGACAGTAAAGTATTTTTAAAAAATAACTTTTCATTTAATGTCTAGTCAGACATTTGTTTAGAAGTCATTCAGTTTATCATTTATATTCTTTGCTAAGGGTCTTGCTAAGTTTTTCATAATTTTCCTAGAAGTTTTGCCAGCACAGAGGAGAAATAATGGCCTCTGCTGAGGAGAGAGATTTGATATGTTTTGACCAATCTGATTTAAGACATTTCTAATGCAACTCTGAATGGACAGCTGAATGTAGGGCTGGGCCATAAATCGATAACGATAATTATCGCGCAATATATATTTCCTCGATAAACAAGTTCAATAAATGTTTGAAATAATGATGCGGCAAAGGCGTAACAAAAGAGCGCTAGCCAAAGCGCGCCACTCGGACCGTTCTTTAGCTGTTTTATGTTCTTTCTTTTTTTCTATTAAGATATTTAAGGAAAAGTGACTGGAAAAAGTGTAAAGAATTCAAAAAACATGAAGTGTTTGTCATGTTCTGACCATAAAGAATAGTTTAAAGCCAAAATTAACCGTCTGGTTTTTACAACTTTCACACTGTAACAAAAATCTGCCTTTAAACTTGGAAGAAATAAAAATTCGACATTTTTGAGTTTGAGTTTGCCTAATATATGTGTGTGTACTTTGTGCGATTATTATGTATATATAAATACACACAAATTAATGTATATATTTAAGAGAAATATGTTATCTATGTAAAAAATATTTGTATTTATATATAATATAAATTATATAAAAATTATAATAAATACATATACTTGTAAATATTTCTTATATATGTACCTGAATGTGTTTATATTTATATATACATAATATTTGCACACAGTACACAAATGTTTATTAGGCAAACTCAAACTTTTAATTAATCGTTTGACAGCCCTAGAAAAAACATTATTGCGCATGTAAATCAAAACATATGAACAGTTAGAAAAAAGGGTGGTAACAATTTACAGAAAGTTTGCATATGTTAATGTGTCATCATTTACTCACCCTAATGTTGTTCCAAACCTGAATGCATTTGTTTTTTTCTCTGCAGAACGCAAAAAATATATTTTCACGAATGTTGGTCACCATACAGTTTTGGTTCCCGTTGACTTCCATTGTGTTTCTTGTCCATACAGAGAAAGTCAATGGAAACCAAAACTGTACGGTTACCATTGTTCTTCAAAATATCTTCTTTTATGTTCCACAGAAGAAAGAAATGAATAAATATTGACCGAATATTAATTTTGGGGTGGATTTTCCCTTTAAGAAGTGGCTTTATGATATTTAACGTTATAAAAATGTCTCTACTAACTAAACTGTCACTTATGGGAAGCTAGTGTTAAATACAATACTATGCAAAATGATTTGCACTTCAACTAAGAAGTTCAAAGGAGTTGCATGAGCATTTCTGGAAAGGCTTCACTACCACTTCAAATAAAAAATGTAATGAAAAAACAGTATATAATGCAGCTTTCAAAGGTAATGTTCTCAGTCATTTATCTCCGAGTTGTTTTATGTGAAACACCAGCTTATGTGGCACACTGATACAGCATGTTTATCAGCAAAGCAGCAGAAGAGCGAGAGCAAAAAACTGATTACCTTGTAGCCGGTTACTTCTGATTCATTGTCCATTGCCTTCACATGTTCCCAGTTCAGAAAAACCTTTGAGTTTGTCAGATTCCACTCAATGTTCCCTGGGGGTTGACTCGGAGCTAAAAGACATAAATCATATTCCGATTTACTTCCAGCTTGTGCGATATGACTGAACAACATCTCCAGTATATTTTGTCCTTTGCAATCTTGACAATCAACACCACACCAGCTGAGGTTACATCTAAGACTGTCATTTCAGACTTTCAAACCTCGCTGGCACAGATTCAACATTGACTTTAAATTAGCAGGACTATAAATGGAACTTTAGGAGTCATTTTTATGTATAGGAGCAAAAAACTGTGATGAAACAAAGAAACATTGTGCAGAACATCAAAGGAATACCTTACCCAAATGTAAATTCTGTTATCATTTATTCATCCTCATTCCTTTCAAATCCTGTAACAGAATGTCCAAGCTGCTGTCCATTCTATACAATGACACCGAATGGTGTCCTTGTCAACAACTTAAATTTCTGTCTATTACTCCTACACATTTGTATGGATTCTAAAGATTTTTTTAACATAGAAAATGAGTTTGAACTACTACTTTTGGACTACTTTTATGATCTTTTTGGAGTTTGACCAGGCCATCCACTTTCATTGTAGGCAACAAAGCAGAGTAGACAATCTTCAAAACTTCTGTTTTTGTGTTCCACAGAAGAAAAGATTGAGTTTTATGATGTATGACTTACAGAAAAGTGCACATAGAAAAAAAAAAAAAATTCCTACATGCTGTTGTAATGTATTACTGTGTTTGATATTCTGACGTGCTGGACATTTTTATGCTGCTTGAATGTCAGCATGCCCTTCTTTCCTTGTTTTCCATAACTGTAAAATAGTTGCCCCTGATGCAGGGTTGCTTAGGAGCAATTTTATAAATTTTGTGTTTAGGTCATGTGTCCACACAAACAATTCTACCTTTCACAGTAATTGAGGAATTTATACACAGTTTAACGGCAATTGAGCACTGAACCAGAGAAAATCTGACCTCTTTTCTCATCAGATTTCATGGCTAGGACATTGTGCAACATGTATTCATAGTTTAAAAAAAATTGAGGATAATAGCTATCGTAATTTGAAGCAATTTAACTAATGATACCCAGCCCACTGAGTCTACAATACATGCTATTATGATAACTATACTAGATCATAACAGTGGTCGGCGGTATCACCGTATTTTAGTCAGAGAATCTTCCTCACAAAGGAAAAGAACAATCGCTATCTGCTCCGACACAAAGAAAGAGATCTGTCAAGCTCTTTATTTTAAAGTGGCCTTAATTGTACGCTCAGTCTATTAGCTGAAAATAGCCATAAGACTCCCTCCATAGAAATGTCATAGTTTATCTGATCAGTTTCTGGCTCAGTTAAACACAGTGTTTTGTTCTCGATTATTGGCATCAGATAATGAGCCAATTTAGCCACGGTAGTTTAACAAAGGCCACCTTAATCTCATAGTGTTGAGAACACCCCACTAAGACGTTAAGAGGGTAGAACTATGATCCAGTCAAGACCCTAATCCCATTAACTGACAAATATATATATTTGTTTGCATATACTGAAGCAAACTTTAATTTTTGGGTGAAATAACCTTTTAAAACCCATTCAAAACCTCATCGCATTATTATTATTATAGTGTAAATGCATTCATGCCACATCTGAGCTGCCGTAAATACCTATATGTATATAATAATATATATATATATGTGTGTGTATATGTGACCCTGGACCACAAAACCAGTCTTAAGTCGGTGGGGTATATTTGTAGCAATAGCCAAAAATACATTGTATGGGTCAAATTATTGATTTTTCTTTTATGCCAAAAATCATTAGGAAATTAAGTAAAGATCATGTTTCATGAAGGTATTTTGTAAAATTCCTACTGTAAATATATCAAAACTTAATTTTTGATTAGTAATATGCATCAGTAAGAGCTTCATTTGGACAACTTTAAAGATGATTTTCTCAATATTTAGGTTTTTTTTTGCACCCTCAGATTCCATATTTTTAAATAGTTGTATCTTGGTGAAATATTATAAAGCTCAATTTCGAAAAATTTACCCTTATGACTGGTTTTGTGGTCCAGGGTCACATATATATATATATTGTGACTAGTCGGCTGCCTCCCTCTAGATATCAACATCTCCCCGTCCCTTCACCAGGCTCCCGACGGGAGTGGGCGTGCGAGAAAGGCCTAAACAGCCAGGTCTGCCGCTGTTGAAATACGAGCGCGCCTCTCCTCGAGAGACCGTTCTCTTCCCCGTGCAAGCACGCTGGTGTCCCCATTGGTCCAGGAAGGGAGTGTTGAGGGGATCAAGCGCCGCTGAAGCATCGAGCTGCTGGACCCGTGGTCTGGGCCGGGCTGTTGAATCCCCCAGAAGTGCCGTGAGCCAAGGAGGACGTAGCCGCTGAAGGAAGCCGCCGCCCTTAGAGCCGCGGACCTGAGAGGGGACCGCGTGCGGCCGCTGGACTCCGCCCCTTACCTGGACCCATTCCTTTCGAACACTGCCCCTCCTTCACGGATCCCCTGTTTATTTTGGACACTTGATTTCCCCCTTTGGACACTTTTGTTTATTTTATGTTTAATAAAAGCCTCTCCAAGGCCTGACGTCATGCCCACTGTGTCTGTCGTTTACTCGTCCCGCCACAATATGCACAGTTGAGGTTGTAAGTTGGCATCCCCCTTTCAGAATCATTAGGAATGTTAATTATTTTGCATTTTAAGAGGGATCAAACAAAATGCATGTTATTGTACGATATTTCACATAAAAGATATACTCACTGATGCTCCAGAAGGAAACACAATGCATTAAGAGCTGGGGGGTGAAGACTTTTTTAATTTGAAGATCAGGGAAAATGTAATTTATTTTGTCTTCTGGGAAACATGTAACTATATTCTGTAGCCTCTGAAGGGCAGTACTAAATGGAAAAAATATGATATTTAGGCAAAGTAGGAAAAATATACACATCTCCATTCTGTTCAAAAGTTTTTGAGCCCCCCCCCCGGCTCTTAATGCATGGTTTTTCTTTCTGGAGCATCAGTGAGCGTTTGAGCCTTCTGCAATAGTTGCATACGAGTCCCTCAGTTGTCCTCAGTGTGAAAAAATTTGGATCTCAAAATCATACAGTCAATGCTGGAAAGGGTTCAAATACACAAAAATGCTGGAAAACCAAAAAATTTGTAGGACCTGAAGGATTTTTCTGAAGGACAGCAGGTAGTTTAAGTGTTCGGGACAAACAAGGGACTTATGAACAACTTTCACTAAACAAAAAACACAGCTGTGGATCATTCAGATAACAACACAGTATTAAGATTCAAGGGGATGTAAACTTTTGAACAGGGTCATTTTTTATAAATTCAACTATTTTTTTTCACTTGTGGATGTCTTTTATGTGAAATATCTTATTCAGGTCAGTACTAAATAAACAACATGCATTTTGTATGATTCCTCTTATTTTGGTAAAATAATTAACATTTTTAATGATTCTAAAGGGGGATGCAAACTTTTGACCTCAACTGTAGGTCAAGCTAGTGTATTTTAACAGCGCTGCTTGTGGCCAGGGGACTACGGAGGCTGTAGCTGTTAGTTTACACTGTACAGTATGTGCAGCCTGAGGGCCCTAACTTGCACTATACGCAGTGAGGTGCTTGCCGTTCAGCTTTTGTTGGCAATTTTGGTCATACAGCCTGAGGCTTTTGAGGCCCCTGGAAGTGTGAATACTATACTGGATATGTTTTGTTATTATTGGCTTTTTCACTTTCCTTTTTTTGTTTAAATATTCCATGTAATATATCATAAAAGCTACATGCATAATTTATACAGAGGCATTAGAAAATGCTGCTAAAAAGTTTTTGATGGAGTTTGCCAAGCCACAGCATGCCATGCCCAGAAGCATTTCATGTCAATTACTCATTTACAGTGTTTCGTTAGGAATCATGTTTTTTTAATAACCACATGACTTACGTGGCTTCTTGGTGGTGATGCTGATGGGTGCGCTGGACGGCCCGGTGCCTGCGCTGTTGTGTGCTCTGACTGACATCAGATAAAGTGTGCTTCCCTTCAGACCTGTGATATTGACTGAGCTTTCCGTGACCCTTACTCTCTCTGCTTCGCTTTCAGGTGACCCATCCTCCAACCACTGCACCTGCAATGATAAAGGTGACATTTAAAGAGACAGTAAGTCATTGCATTTTTTATAACACAGAGACAACAACAACAAACTTTTTACCTAAAAGAACTGTGCAAAAAAAAAAAAAAAAAAAAAAAAAAAAAAAAACATTTCTTCTGAAATGAGGAAATCCATTTACCATTTTCTTGGTTAAATACACATTACACTATCAGAAAAAGAAAAAAAAATCTATTTTATATTTTTACATTAGCAATGTAATAAACATTCTATTTATTAAAGCCAAGTATGAATCAAGTTAGTGTTTTTAAGCAATTTACATGTATTCCAAATTAATAACTCAAAGTAGTAACAACTGAAACAATGCATTTTATTTGTTAACATATGTTCAGCTATTTTTTTTAATAGTTAACTTTTAAATATTTTTTAACCTTTAGGCTTATTAGTCATCAAAGCTCGGTAAATAATGGTCATAGACAGAGATTTACTTCACCAAATTTCACCAAGCTGATTACTCACTAAAAACTCCCACAGATCATGTTTTTATACCATTTTAAGTCTTTTTTTTGTGTGAGTTGTTTACTTAATTTTTTTTAAGTCATTCTTCTCATTAACATCATTATATTGTTCATTCAGACTCGCACACACGAAATGTGCACACATGAACATGATTTATCTCATGAACCAATCACAGCCGATCTTAATCAGTCATATCCAATCATATTACGATGAAGGCATTACCTCCTCTCATGTGACGTTAGAAAAACAAGTGATTCATACACTTATTTTGTAATATTGGCATTGTTTTATTTTTGTAAAAAAAAATTCTCATGCAATATTGAGATTGAAACATAAAAAATTCAAAACCAGATTTTGAGTTTCAATGATTTATTATAAAAACTGAATATTTTTTTTCCAAAATGCAGTACATTTATTAGGGGTCTATGCTTGCTTTTCTATTTAGGAGCACTTGTACTCCTAACTTAAAAAATGTAGGAGCACAGTCAAAATTTTAGGAGCACCTTCTAATCAATAATCACAAAATCTGATCAAAAATTAGCCTTCCCATTACGAGGTGATATCTGACTCCTTAAAGTGAATTATAAGGGAATTTTGTTACCTTTGTAATGGCATTTTTTTTTTTTTTAACTTTATTAAAAGTATGCGTCTTTTATGTCAAATATTTAAAAATATATATTTTATAAGCTTATATTTATAAAATTTCTAATTAAAACAACAGAATAAGAATGAATAAAATTCATTTGTAAAGAGGTAGCACAAAAGGTAGCTTTTAGGTATATTTTCATATGTTTAATAAGGCTCAGAGATGGCATAAGTGCAATCAAATTCATAAACTCTTGTTGAGATTAATGTTTTGAACATAGAAATATTAAATGATTTTAATAACTAAAATGAAGATAAAAATGAAACTAAAACTGCCAGTAGATGGAGGCAAGCCATTGATTTAATTTCTGAATCATATCATTCATTTGATTTGTTCAAAAAGCTGATTAATTCAGGAATAAAGCAAGTGACTCTTTTATGAATGGGCAACTGATTCACTGACTCACTAGAAAACGCACATTCATTCGTAAAGGAAACACCGCTGTGTTTGAATGGAGATGCGCCGCAGCTCAGCTGTGACTTTGTTTCAATCCATTTTTGACGATTAAACAGAACAAAATCAGGCAATAGTGTTATAGTCAGACAATGTGACTTAATATTAACTTGTTTATTTAACTGTTGTATTAAATCAATATCTCATTTACAAACTCCCTTAAAAATAATTAAAAGCTGTCACTCATCTTAGTTCATTGCGATCTCTTTAAGTTCCATTATAATCAACGAAACTCTCTACACTGCACAATAAATCTCTTATTTACACTCTCTCTTTGCTTTGTTTAACAAAGGATTCGTTAGATATGTCTGTGATACATTACTCAACGTTGAAAACTAGGATGCGGGGTGTATTCAAAAGCGCCGCCTTTACTGTTTACAATGCGTGAAATGCTGCGCTGTGATTGGATGAGCGGATGTATCGCATTTTGCAGAGAAGGGAGACTGGCGTTTGTCGCGGTTTGGAAAGATAGGGAGAAAACATGACAGAATAACACGGCGGATATCGCATTTTGGGTACAATTAAAAATTGCCTTTTCAATACCGACCAGATACAATACTGATATGAAGAGTTCAGATGCAAAACCAGCAAAATCCATCTGACGTCTTTCTTTAAAAAATGCATTTTTATCAGGCTCAGATGTATAGGTTTCTATGTAAGCACCGGTACTTCTGATTGGGCTGAGGCTGGTATCTTAGCGAGCTTGAAGAAATAGTATTTGATAGACGTATAATGTGTCGAGAGCGTTCACTCAGTATCATTATCTCATTTTTGAAGGAGATGGCTTTTAGCAGGTTTTGCATCTGAACTCTTCATATATATATATATATATATATATATATATATATATATATTATGCAAAATAAATAATAATTAGAGTCATAATTGCATTGCTGTAAGTTAAAAAAAAAAAAAAACAGATACGTCACCACATTCAATATGTATACACACACACACATTCATTTTAATGTTTGAATGGGCATGATTTTTGTGCTTGAGTAAGTGTGCTTTCAACCTCACTTCTAAGAAATCGACTTGAGAAGAATGTCATTTTTGTTCCTGCATTAGCGTTCGATACACTAACTCTGTGACAAAGTCACTGTGACTCGTTTTTTTTTTTTTTTTATTATTACGCTCAATAAACATCTGCACACCGCAGCAAGGGACTCTGGAAGTATTTGTGGATTTCCATATGTGCTTTTTTTACTACCCGAAGCTGTGAACGACTTTGTGGCTTCACCACAGAACAACCGCGTGACCTGGGATTTCTCGCGGAGGCTCGTTCGGGTTGGAAGGAGAGAAATGGGCAGAATCCTGTGGGTTTCTCACGCAGTGAGAAATGACCTAGCAGCTGAAGTGTTTGCAGGAGGGGGAATTGATGTATGATGTCCACACATCTGAAAGGTGATTTATATAAGTGCCCAGAAAGCCTGGGTATTGGTGCTCCCCGGGAGACAGGACCAGCTGTGAGAAGACCTCTTCATTCTGCAGATGAGATTGTGAAAAATGTGGCCGGGGGATCGCAGACTCTTGTTGGGGAACAGGAAATTGCACACCCTGCCATCAGCGCAGTGCATACATTAAGGAGTCTGATTGAGGTGATGCAGTGTGAGGTCAGAGCCCCCTTTTTTTTTCCCTCTCTCCATTTATGGTGTTTACGCACCTCGTAGCCTGTTATCCGTCCTTTGCTGCCGCTTTGGTGGACGGGTTCCCAGAATACCTCGATCTCAGACGCGGACAGAGTGCGGGCCCAGACTCTGGGAGGAGCTACTGAGGGTTCTGTTGATGTCAGACGTATCAAAAACGAGAAAAGAATGTGAAAAACAACAGGTAATGAGAACAAACAGTTCACAGGATTCATCCAACATCAGTCTTTAGTGCTTAAACGTACCACCTGTTTGCAAGAACTAATTGCGAAATTACCATCAAAGTGCACTAACACAGCTGTAGAGGGAGTGTAATTAAAACTTGAAACGCATCCATCAACTTTTGTCATTGTTAAACGATGTCCAATAATGTCCTTGCACAATTTGCATACAATCAACACAAGCATATTAACCTTCATCTGCTGAATATACAATGACCACGGGGCTAAACGGTCCCTCTCCGATCTCGTTGTAGACGCCAACTTTTACTTCAAACTGAGTGAGTGGTGAAAAAGTATCGTTTTTATAAATGTATCGTGATGCATCTGCCGAGGCCAACACGCTTTGTTTCCATGTTGTGGTGCCAAGAGGACGAAATGCAACCACGTATCCAAACTTTTCGCCATTTTGTAGCTCCTCCGGTACAGGCTGTGAGAAAAGAAGATGAGAATTAAGAAATATCATGTGATTCAGTAAAGAAAGTCACTTGTTTCATTCCTGTGCTTTGACATTTGCATTTCTGCGTTTGGCAGACGCTTTCATCCAAAGCGCCTTACGTGTACTTAATGTCTTTAATGAGGGAAAGAACTACAATCCCATTAAGCATTTTGTTTGTTGCAAAATATGCATACAAATATTTAATATTACAAGGATTTAAATACTAAAATATATTTTTTGATCAAATTGTGTTGTTTAACAGCGGAATAGATTATTAAAATAAACACACGCACGCACTGTAACGCCACGCCAGCAGAGGGAGCCCTCACCTACTGACTGACTGTTGCTGCTCCCTCTGCTGCTTCGCTGGTAGCTTCCTGTTTGGCAGCCATTAAAGGCAGGCCATGCCAAACAGACACTCGCGAAGTATTGTTTTGCTCATGCGGACTCTACCAAGCGTTTTTCCCTGTTTCCTTGCCCTGTTTTTGTCTTTTCACGGTTTTGTTTCTTGATCATAGTTTTGTCTTTGTTTTGCCATAGTTCTGTCTGGTTTCATTTCCTTGTTTATTTGTTACTTTTCGGACTGCTCTCCCTGGTTTTGGACTCTGCCTGTTTCCTGGATTTACGCTCTTGCCTTGCCCTGGATATTCCTGTTTGTTTGGTTATCGACCCTGCCTGTCTTGACTACGATCTGTTAATAAAGCTCGCGATTGGATCTTACACGCTTCTCACGAGTCCTCATTACAGAATACTTCGCCACCCAAAGATCCAGCGGCTTCCAAACACAGATCGCCATGGACCCAGCAGACCGCCTGGTCCGATTACGTCAAGGTAATCAATCCATAGAAAACTATGTGGCTGACTTCTGTGACTTATGTTATCTGGTAGACTTTAAGGAATCTTTTTTGAAGGACATTTTTCGCTTTGGCTTAAATAAGGACATATCATCCAAAATGCCACGTAATACCCCTCACTGGACTTTGGTTCGTTACATTGACTTTGCTCTGCTTTTGGGTGGTTCTGCATTCACTGTGGGGGTCACGGATGAGGGACCCCGTGATCCTCCAGTACCCACCAAGCCAAAACCTGCTCATACCATGCCTGTCAAGCCAAAGTCTGCTAAAGCCATATCTGCCAAGCCACAGCCTGCTCACGTCACATCTGCCAAGCCACAGCCTGCTCACGTCACGTCTGCCAAGCCACAGCCTGCTCACGTCACGTCTGCCAAGCCACAGCCTGCTCATGCCATGCCTGCCGCTCCAGGGCCTGCTCACGCCATGCCTGCCGCTCCAGGGCCTGCTCACGCCATGCCTGCCCGTCCAGAGTCTGCACCTGTCATGGCCGCCCGTCCAGAGCCTGCACCTGTCATGGCCGCCCTCCCACAACCAGTCCACAAGATGGCCGCCATCCCAGAGCCAGTCCACAAGATGGCCGCCTTCCCAGAGCCAGTCCACAAGATGGCCGCCGTCCCTGAGCCAGTCCACAAGATGGCCGCCACCCCCAAGCCAGTTCACAAGATGGCCGCCATCCCAGAGCCACTCCACAAGATGGTCGCTGTCTCCAAGCCACGCCTCTTGATAGCCCACGTGCTGGACTCACCCCTAATTGCGGTATGGGCAGCTAAAATGGCTCTCCCTCACGTCACGGCAGCTACCCCTGTTTTGAGTCAAGTTGCAGCTGTAGTTCCAGAGCCAAGTCAAGCCGCGGAGCCAAGTCCAGCTGCAGGTGCATCTTCAGAGTCAAGTCGATTTACAGCTGCATTTCCCGAGTCAAGTCAAGTTTCCAAGTCAAGTCAAGCTACGGTCGTCGTTCCTGTGTCAAGTCAAGCTACAGCTGCCGCTCCAGAGTCAAACCATGTTACAGCTGTAGCTTCCAAGTCCAGTCAGGCTTCCAAGTCCAGTCGAGTTCCAGGGTCAAGTCAAGTTCCAGGGTCAGGTCAAGCTTCAGAGTCCGGTCAAGCTTCAGAGTCCGGTCAAGCCTCAGAGTCCAGTCAAGCTTCAGAGTTAAGTCAAGCAACAGAGTTAAGTCAAGCCAAAGCTGCTGTTCCCCATGAATCAAGCCAAGTCACAGCTGTTTTCCATGAGCCAAGCCAAGACACAGCTGTTGTTCTCCACGAGTCAAGCCAAGTCACAGCTGTGCCCCACGAGTCAAGCCAAGTCACAGCTGTTCCCCACGAGTCAAGTCACGTTACAGCTGTTGTTCCTGAATCAAGTCACGTTACAGCTGTTGTTCCTGAGTCAAGCCATGTTGTTCCTGAGTCAAGCCATGTTGTTCCTGAGTCAAGCCATGTTGTCCCTGAGTCAAGCCATGTTGTTCCTGAGCCAAGCCATGTTGTTCCTGAGTCAAACCAAGTTGCAGCAGATCTTCACGAGTCAAACCAAATTGCTGCTGTCTTCCCTGAGCCAAGTCTCACCGCAATTAATCTCCATGAGCCAAGTCAAGTTGCGGCTGTCGTCCATGAGCCAAGCCAAGCCACAGTTGATCTTCATGAACCAAGTCCGGCCACGGCAGGCCTCCCCGAGTCAAGTCCAGCCACAGCAGGCCTCCCTGAGTCAAGGCAAGAAACTGTTGTCCTACCAAAACCTCACCAGGTCCTCTCTGACCTTCCTAAATCACTTTACATCTCAGCTGATCACCAAGAACCTCATCATGTCTCAGCTGATCCCCTAGAGCCTCATGTATCTACTGACCCAAGCCACGCAGAGCCCACGCTCCCAAGCCACGCAGAACCCACATTCCCACGCCACAAGTCCATAGCATCCACACCTTCAAGGTCAACAGACATCCCACTATCTACTGCGCTGCCTGTAATGGTCATCGCCATTTTCAGTGTGTGGGCAGCACACTGTGCTCCAAAGGCCTCATCTGTCCACGAGTCTGCTTCAGAGGCCTCGTCTATCCATGAGTCTGGTCCAGAGGCCTCGTCTGTCTGTGAGTCTGGTCCAGAGGCCTCGTCTGTCCACGAGTCTGCCCCAGAGGCCTCATCTGACCATACGTCTGCTTCTGAGGCCTCGGTTGTCCACGAGTTCACGCCCATACCTCCTGAGGTGTCAGCTCAAGCTGTGGATCCTCCTAAGGAGGTGGCGCCCATTTATGAACTCCCTGCCACACCTGCCCAAGCATCTGCGCCCATGCCCCCAGAGGTGTCAGCGCAAGCTGTAGATCCTCCTATGGGGGCGGCGTCCTCCTATGAACTCTCTCTCTGTCCTGTCACGACCAGGGAGACCTATCACGAACCCTCTGCCTGTCATGTCATGGTCAAGAAGGCCAATCGTGAACTCTCCACCTGTCATGTCACAGCCAAGAAGGCCTACCATGAACTCTCTGACCGCCATGTCACAGCCAAGAAGGCCTACAATGAACTCTCTGCCTGTCATGCCACGGCCAAGGTGGTCGTCCGTGATCACACCGCCCTGCTATGGATGTCACTAATTCCACTATGGATATCTCTGCTCCTGTCTGCTCTGCCTGCTCTGCCTGTCCTGCAATGGCTCCCTGTTATGCCTGCTCCGCCAACCTCGCCATGGCTTCCTGTTCTGCCTGCCCTGCTTGCCCTGCCATGGCTTCCTGCTCTGCCTGCCTCGCCATGGCTCCTTGCTATGCCTGCTCTGCCTGCCCCGCCATGGCTTCCTGCTCTGCCTGCCCCGCCATGGCTGCCTGCTCTGCCTGCCCCGCCATGGCTGCCTGCTCTGCCTGCCCCGCCATGGCTGCCTGCTCTGCCTGCTCCGCCATGGCTGCCTGCTCTGCCTGCCCCGCCATGGCTACCGGCTCTCCCTGCTCTCCCTGCTCCAGTGTTCCACTGTCTGCCATTGCTCCACGGCCCAGGCCCTCCAGTGTTCCACTGTCTGCCATTGCTCCACGGCCCAGGTCCTCCAAGGATCCACTGTCTGCCACTGATCCACAGTCCAGGTCCTCCAGTGCTTCACTGTCTGCCACTGCTCCATGGCCCAGGTCCTCCAGTGCTTCACTGTCTGCCTCTGCTCCATAGTCCAGGTCCTCCAGTACTTCACTGTCTGTCCCTGCTCCACGATCCAGGCCCACTTCCTCTACATGGACCTGGCCCTCCGTCCCACCCCCTGTTTTGCCTCTGTTCCCCCACCCTCCTGGACTGTTGTTGTCTGAGCGCCAGGAGTCGCTCCTAGGGGGGGGGATTCTGTAACGCCACGCCAGCAGAGGGAGCCCTCACCTACTGACTGACTGTTGCTGCTCCCTCTGCTGCTTCGCTGGTAGCTTCCTGTTTGGCAGCCATTAAAGGCAGGCCATGCCAAACAGACACTCGCGAAGTATTGTTTTGCTCATGCGGACTCTACCAAGCGTTTTTCCCTGTTTCCTTGCCCTGTTTTTGTCTTTTCACGGTTTTGTTTCTTGATCATAGTTTTGTCTTTGTTTTGCCATAGTTCTGTCTGGTTTCATTTCCTTGTTTATTTGTTACTTTTCGGACTGCTCTCCCTGGTTTTGGACTCTGCCTGTTTCCTGGATTTACGCTCTTGCCTTGCCCTGGATATTCCTGTTTGTTTGGTTATCGACCCTGCCTGTCTTGACTACGATCTGTTAATAAAGCTCGCGATTGGATCTTACACGCTTCTCACGAGTCCTCATTACACGCACACACACACACACATATATATATATATTTATAATGTTTTAAACATGTTTCTTATGCTCATCAAGGCTGTGTTCATTTAATCAAAAATACAGAAAACATTTAATATTGTGAAATAATACTACGATGTAAAACAATGTTGTTCTATATTAATATACATTACAATTTAATTTATATCTGTAATTAAAGTTGAATTTTCAGAATCATTACTCCAGTCTTCATTGCCACATGATCCTTCAAAAATCATTGCAATATGCTGATTTATTATTAGCTGCTCAGTATTTTTTGGAACCTGTGATACTTTTTTTTTTAAGATTCTTTGATTTAATAAAAGGTTAAAAAGAACAGCATTTAGAAAGGTTTTCTAACAATATACACTACTGTTCAAAAGTTTGGGGTCATTTTTATTCTTTTTTTTTTTTTTTTGAACAAAATTAATACTTTTATTCACCAAGGATGTGTTAATATAATAAAAAGTGATAGCATTGATTTACATCATTAGAAAAGATTTATATTTAGAAAGAATGCTGTTCTTTTTAACTTATTTATCAAAGAATCCTGAAAAAAAGAATTACAGGTTCCAAAAAAATATTTGCCACAACTGTTTCCAACATTGATAATTATAATAATAAATCAGCATATTAAAATGATTTCTGAAGGATTATGTGACACTTAAGATTGGAGTAACAGCTGATGAAAATTCAGCATTGCATCACAGGAATAAATTCTATTTTGAAGTATATTAACATAAAAAACTATTTTATATTGTAATAAATTTTGCATTTTTGATCAAATAAATGCAGCCTTGATGAGGATAAGAGACTTTTTTTTTTAAAAAACATTACAAGTCTTTATATATATACATGCACTCTATTAGCGTCCTTGTAACACCACTCAACCAATCAGAATGAAGCACCGGAGCTAACTGTATAAGTAATTTTATCATTATAATAGCAAATGCTGCTCTCCTCAGCAAGTCCTGTGATTTTGAGGTGTCACTCATGCCTGTAGCACAAATGATGCGGGACGATTTACACTGCAAAGTTTCATAGGGTAATAGTGTTGTTCAAAGTGTGAGCAATAATATTAGTCCCTCAAAAATGCATTAAAGGAAAATCATTCAGCTGACATGGCGTTACATTACTTCAAGTTGACAAGTAATTTTCCGTGGTGGGTTTACATTGTTGCTTACATAATCTGAAATCCAGTGAATAAAAGTAAATAAAGTTGACAGATTTAAACACTACTGTGCCAGTCAAGAAACCTCTGGACTTAGTGAAGAATGTGGCGTATTTTGAAAGTAATACTGTATTTAAACACGCCGCTGAATATCTGCCGTGACAGCTGGTGAGATTATGAGAAAGCCATTGATAAACATTGTCATTTCAGATTTAGTGGTATGAAAGCTGTCTCATATCTGCGTCTTCATTATGATTTACATACCAGAGGGAGCAATCCCACTGAGGCAAAGAGCAAAGATGACAGCGCTGGCTTTTAATTAAACCTTGTCTAATTTAAACCACGTCACCGTGGAGAATTCCCTCAGAATCCGATTCACAAGAGAAGACTGGTTTGAAAACGCTGCTGTCACAATAAAGACGCTGAGCTCACCTCCCAAATAATCAAGAGTTCGCCTCGGCTTCCTCCACCTCCACTCACGTTAGCTGGGGCGACTTCAGGATCTGCCAGCCAGAACAGAGAACAGACAACAGAACAGAAAAAACGGGCTTTATACCTGTGGGATTGACAGCAAAGCCGAACACTTCCTTTTCCTGAGGTGCGGCTCAATGGTCTTTTCAAAACGGTTCAAAGAATCTGAATGAGGTAAAATGTAACAACCTGTAGAATTTTCAGTTTTTTAATGAAAAATGGTTGTCTGGGCTTAGCATGTCTCTCAGCCCGGTTTAGTGTGGTTTTATGCACTTTTTAGTCGAACACCGGGTTGGAAACCAGTTTTCCTGATAATTTACTCGCCCCTACTGTATGTCATCCAAGATGTTCAAGTCTTTCTTTCTTCATTCGAAAAGAAATGAAAGTTTTTGAGGAAAACATTGCAGGATTTTTCTCCATATAGTGGACTTCAGTGGGGATCAGCAGGTTGAGGCTCCAAAATTTTCAATGCAGCTTCAAAGGGCTCTACATAATCTCAGCCGAGGAATAAGGGTATTATCTAGCAAACGATTAGTCATTTTCTAAAAAAAAAAAAAAATTATATATATATATATATATACATATATATATACATATACAGTCATGTGAAAAAGTTAGGACACCCTATTGAATTCCATGGCTTTCCGTATCAGGACAAAAAACCTGGTCCTTGGCTGGTCTTAAAATTTCGAAAATAAAACTTTAGATGAACAACAACACATGACAAATTGTACCGTGTTATTATTTACTGAACAAAAATAAAGCCAAAATGGAAAAGCCATGTGTGACAAAGTTAGGACACCTTTACTGTTAACATTGGAATTAAGAGGGTAAATAACAGTCAAGCACTGCTAATCAAATACCTTTGATTAACTGATCATCAGCAAGTCTGAGCGCCTCTATAAAAGCATAAGCTTTGGCAGTTCGCTGGTCTGGAGCCTTCAGGTGTGTGTTAATACAATGCCAAGGAGGCAAGACATCAGCAATCATCTTAGAGAAGCAATAGGTGCTGCCATCAATCAGAGAAGAGTAATAGTTCCATTTCCAAACAATTAGTTTATTCACAAGTGGAAGACATTTAAAACAGACACCTCTCCTTCCAGGAGTGGACGTCCCAGAAAATTCACCCCAAGATCAGACCGTGTAAAGCTCAGAGAAATGGCAGACAACCCAAGAACTACACCTCAGACTCTACAGACCTCAGTTAACATGTTAAATGATAAAGTTCATGACAATACCATTAGAAAAATATGGGACAAAAATGGCATGTTTGGAAGGCTTGGCAGAAGAAAGCCTCTTCTATCTAAAAAAAAACATTGCAGCACAGTTTAGGTCTGCAAAGTTGCATCTGAACAATAATTTTCTTTGAACAGACAAGACTGAAGTGGAGATGTTTGGCCATAATGCACAGTGCCAAGTTTGGTGAAAACCTAAAGAGCATATCAACACAAACACCTCATACCAAAAGACAAGCATGCTGGAAGAGGGCTTATAATTTTGGGCTTGTTTTGTAGGTACAGGACCTGGACACCTCACAGTCATTGAGTTGGCCATGAACTCCTCTGTAAATCAAAGTATTCTAGAGTCGAATGTGAGGGCATCTGTCCGACATCTAAAGTTGGGCCAAAACTGGGTCATGCAACAGGACAATGATCCCAAGCACACCAGCAAATCTACAACAGAATGGCTTAAAAGAAAAGAATCAAGGTGTTGCAATAGCCCAGTCCAAGTCCAGAGCTCATCCTGACTCAAATGTTGTGATGAGAGCTGTGCATAAGGAAATGTCCACAAACCTCAATAAACTGGAGCAATGTTGAAAAGAAGAGTGGTCCAAATTCCTCCAGAACGATGTGAGAGACTGATAAAGTCACACAGAAAATGAATGCTTCAAGTTATTGCTGCTAAAAGTGGATCTACAGGCAATTGACTCATAGGGTGTTCTAACTTTGTCACAAATGGCTTTTCCCTCTTGGCTGTATTTTTCTTAAATAAATAATGACACTGTGTGATATGTCATGTGATGATGTTTATCTGAGGATTTATTTTCCAAATTTTAAGACTTGCCAAGGTCCAGATAATTTTGTATTATGTCCTGATACAGAAAACCATGGAATTCAATAGGGTGTCCTAACTTTTTCACATGACTGTATATATTATATATATAATATATTTATATATATATATATTAATATATATATTTTTTTTTTTTTTTTTTTTTCTATCGTAAATGCTTCCACTAGCTCTGTAATAAGGGTATTATCTAGCAAACGATTAGTCATTTTCTTAAAAAAAAAAAAACACAAAAAAATTTTTATATATGAACAGTTCAGATGCAAAACCAGATAAAAAGCCATCTCGGTCAAAAATGAGATAATGATACTGATTGAATGCTCTTGACACATATTATACGTCCATCAAATACTTTTCTTCAAACCCGCTAAAATACCAGCCTCAGCCCAATCAGAAGTACTGGTACTTACATAGAAACCTATACATCTGAGCCTGATAAAAATGCATTTTTTAAAGAAAGACGTCAGATGGATTTAGCTGGTTTTGCATCTGAACTCTTCATAGAGTTTGGTTCCAAAACGCGATATTCCTGCCAAAATCAGTATTGTATCTGGTCGGTATTGAAGAGGCATTTTTTAATTGTACCCAAAATGCGATATCCGCCGTGTTATTCTGTCATGTTTTCTCCCTGTCTTTCCAAACAGCAACAAACGGCAGTCTCCCTTCTCTGCAAAATGCGATACATCCGCTCATCCAATCGCAGCGCAGCATTTCACACATTGTAAACAGTAAAGGCGGCGCTTTTGAATACACCCCGCATCCTAGTTTTCAACGTTGAGTAATGTATCACAGACATATCTGACGAATCCTTTCTTAAACAAAGTATAGAGAGAGTGTAAATAAGAAATTTATTGTGCAGTGTAGAGAGTTTCGTTGATTATAATGGAACTTAAAGGGATTTATCTGGTTTTGCGGATATATATAATAGTTTTTTTTCTATCGTAAGTGCTTCCACTAGCTCTGTGATGCAGGTCTATGACTTTTTGCATTACATAATCACTTTGGAAATGTCATGCGTGGTTAGTTCTTTGTCTGTGTACTCCGGTTCAAAAAGGTAGAGTCCATCTCATTTTCTCCTCCAACTTCAAAATTGTCCAATATCATTGTTTTACCTTTTTTTGTTTAAGGGGTCATCGGATGCAAAACTCTCTTTTACATGTTGTTTGAACATAAATGTGTGTTGGTGGTGTATGTACAAAACCACCCCATAATGATAAAAATCCACCTAGTGGTATTTTTTAAATTTTTATAAGCAAAATCCCCTTTTTTTATATCAGGCCATTCTCAGCTTCTTGTCGGTATGACGTCACAAAAACCCAGGCCGCTCCCACAATTTTTGATTGACACAGCTGTGTTACCTTAGACCCACCCTAAATGAGCGGGTTGAGAACAGTCCGGCCGCCATTGTTTCGACTTTGTTTCGGGAGACAAGAATGTCTCAGATTGAGCGATTGAGGTGTTTTGTTGTCGGATGTAATATTGAACATAGCAGTCATCATTTACTCCTGACATCTGAGCTGCTGAATACACAGAGGATTAATGTTACTTTTGTTTTTGAAGGAAATGCCCGGCAATCTACATAAATGCGTCTATGTTCACACAAATCATTTGCGTGAGTATAAGGGTTTTTTATGCATCTTTGCAAATCGCCTTTCTTAATAATGTGCTAGTTAGCATGTTTCGCAGCTAAAGTAAACATTACGGCTCATCACCCCTTAGAAGAGAGGGGCGGGGTGAGCAGAGCTCATTTGCATTTAAAGGAACATGCAACAGAACAGCTCGCTTTAAAAAGGGCTGATTTTGTTATTCCTCAGCTGAGATCGCGTAGAGCCATTTGAAGCTGCACTGAAACTGCAATTTGGACCTACAACCCATTGGCTCCCATTGAAGTCCATTATATGGAGAAAAGTCCTGGAATGTTTATGTCAAAAACCTTTATTTCTTTTCGACTGAAAAAAGAAAGACATGAACATCTTGAGTGAACTAATCCTTTAAGACTAGCCAGTCAAACAAGTTCAAGCTAGTTTAAGATGTTTTAATATAATGTGCATAGTACTGAATAACTATGAATAGATTATGTATTTGCATTTGGTTTTTTTATGCATATAGTGTAGATTGCAAGTTAAATTAAGAGTCAGTCACTAAATATTGCTAAATGTTATTCTCTCATAGTGTAAACAGTGTTCTGTTGTAACATATTTACACTGGCTGGATGAAAATTAATTAAAAGTAAATAATGCTCAATTCCCCAGCCGAAGGGAAAACTAATAACCATAATTATGACTATTTACACTACTGTCCCACAGTGCAATATGTTAACTTTTTATCAGTAATTATGACATAAAATAACCTATGTATTTGATTTCATAGTATAGATATTGCTGTTAAATGTTCTAAATTCCAAGCAAATGCAGTGTCTCTCTTCATGAAACAAGTTTGCTGAATAATCGTGATATGATAGAACAGCTGTTTGCATGTCATTTTCACTTGGGATTGTGTGATGAAGCCTGCGTCTATTTGTGAATCAGTGATCGAAGCATTTGCATGCAGTACCTGAGCTTAAAATGGAGCCTTTCAAGTGTTACTGCCTCATAGAATACAGGAGAAGTCCACTCAATTTTTGTTGATGTCGACATGAATTATTGATGGCTGCATTTCCTGATCGCTGATGTCCAGCCGCTGAGCGCAGCAGGGTTGTATCTTGCGTTAAAGAATATAGCTACACTAGCTACTTTTTACATTTTCTTCTAAATTTCCGTGCAACCACATTTTCTTGCGTTTTTAAACTAATTAACTAAAAATGCCAGCCCTTCTGTGAAGCCATTCTGATTTCGGCGCACTTAATTTACGTCCTAATTGTCTGTAAATTATTTTGCAATTTGGATGTTCCCAGGAAAACCGGTGTGAATGCATGAGTGTTTATTTCTCATGCCTGAACTCTATTACGAGGAGTCGCTCCCAGTGATTTAAACTAATTATAGAATTAAATTACATTTTCTCCTTCCTGATGTATTAGAGATGACAGATATGGAATCGGGAGGGATAAATGCATACCTGCAGCTTTGGTGCGAACAGGTTTGGATGGCACGCTGGGTTCCCCCACCCCCACGTTGTTGATAGCCACAACTCTAAATTCATAATCTACCCACGGATTTAGATTCACCGCTGTCGCATGAATCATCTGTCCAGGCACAGAATCAGGAACTAGGATTAAAGAAAATTTGGAATGGAAAAACACATCAGTGCCCATCTGCACAAATGAATAGCCTAGCATAATTATTTTGCATTTACTTCTGCAGATATATTTCGGTCCGTCTTAGCAATTGCCTGTTTCTTTTTTTTTATCTTTTATCTTTCACAGTGTATTTTAAAAAAAGGCATTTGCATGAATCACATTTAAGTGACTTACTCTAAAAAGAAAATATGAATATGAATCTAACTATCTATCTATCTATCTATCCACAAATAATCACACATATCTGTAACAATACAATTATTAAGAATAGCAAGTAATTGAGAAAAAGAAAATAGAAAGTTGCAAAAGAGATCAATATATTTTGTTTATTCCTATATCAGTGTGCTAGTTAATTTCATATTAAATGAATATGGTACTTTGGTATATGGAAAGTATCAAAGTACCATGGTATTGTCATTTAAAAAAATGTACAATGAAAAAAGAAAAAAAAAAACAGCAAAATTTATGGTTAAAAATGATTATAAATATGCATATATATAATATGGTAGCAACATTTTAGGTTTTATGGATTTACTTTAAATTTACATTTAAATTACAAATGAACAAATGTGAAGTGGTAATTTTGGCAATGTCAGGGATTTCACTGTAAATTCACTAATATGACTTACACATAACAGAATATAACTTGACATTTCCAAAAACTAAATTTGATTTATTAGTTTTTAACTGTATACACTATCATTCAAAAGTTTTTGAACTGTAATATATAAATATATATATATATATATATATATATATATTTTTTTTTTTTTTTTTTAAGAATTCTCTTCTGCTTACCTGGTCACTTAATATTTAAAATAACTGCTTTCTATTTTAATATATTTAAAAATGTAATTTATTCCTGTCATCAAAGCTAAATTTGCTTTGAAATCACAGGAATAAATGATTTTAAAATATATTCAAATTGAAAACTGTTATTTTAAATTGTAAAAATAGTTACAAATGTTACTGTTTTTGCTGTACTTTGTTCAAAAACTTTTGACTGGTAGTGTTTAGTCAGTGAATTTACCAATAACCAATTTAGCTGTTAAGGTTTTTATTGTAGTATTTTTATAGTTTTCTGTTACCTTTAAAACTATGACTACTTTTTACAGTGTATTTTTTTGTAAGGGGTGGTTCAATCACAATAAAGTCACAATACAAATCACATTAACTGGTTTTCTATAATAAAACCAGATTCCTCAAGAAAGTTAATGGACTACTATACCAGTTTTGACTGCCTGCCAGCCGATAGAGAAAGGGGTCCTGGCTTGCACGATGTAGAGGGTAACAGGACTGTGGTTGTCAGGTCCGGGGCCCCACGAGAGCTGAGCAGTCCTGTCCGTAACGTCCCCCACCAACACGCCCACAGGTGCACCAGGGGGCCCTGACAACACAGCCGCCAAAGAGACAAAAAGGACTCAAACTTGCTGCGTATCCTCATCAGAGAAGGGCACAGCAAGGTGACCAAGTACCTTGCGGTGTGAGACAAGTCTGCCCACAAAAGGCGACATGCTTAATATTCAGAACCAGGAAGAGAGATCCTTCACTTGATGATGGAAATACAAAAGGTTCTAAAGAGCACGGAGCAGGGAATTAATGCATTGATTTCAGATACTCCTGTAGTCATTACTTCAAGAGCTGAATAACGGAATAAAATAGAAATAGCGGGGCAAATTGTGAGGCCTTTTTAATTTATATTTGATAAATGCTCAGAAAAGTGCAGAATACTGAACAGCCTCTGCGGGGGAAGACACACATACCTCTGACAATTAAGTCTGCTGCTGCAGACACACTGTCCACTGCTGTATGCACCATGCAGACGTACTTCCCAGAGTGCTTCAGCTGCACATTCCTAATCATGAGATCCCCAGAAGAGCCCTATAAAAAAGATTACATAAAAAATTAGTTCCATCCATCCATTTATCCAAAAATAATTACACATAACTTTATCAATACAGTTATTAAAAATGCGCCAATTATTGTACCATGAGTAAATAATTGAGAAAAAAAATATATAAAAAGTTGCAAAAGAGGTCAGTATATTTAGTTTTTTATTATTCCTATATTATTGTGCCAATTAATTTCATATTTAATTAATATGGAACTATGGTATATAAAAAGTATCAAAGTACCACGGTATTGTCATTTGATAACAGTACAATATAAAAAAAAAATGGAATTAATGGTAAATCTGTAAAAAATGTATTGGAATGTCAATTTTTTTTTTCCCCACTGTAAATTCACTGATATGACTTAAACATAATATAATATAACCTGACATTTCTAAAAACTAAATTTGATTTATTCGTTTTTAACTGTATACACTATCTATCTATCTATGGACTATAAATGCTATTGTTAAGTACTTCAGAAAAATCATAGAATTTCCATAGTATATTTTAAAGAAATTCCACCAAATTAAGACAATTAAAGAACATTATCATGCACATGAGTAAATAATTTAACAGCCAAATACAAATAGTAGCCTATGTTGTACACTACTGTTTATAAATGCCTTTGAAAGAAGGGTCTTATGCTCATCAGGCTGTATTTGTTTGATTAAAAATACAGTAAAATGAGTAATATTCTGAAATATTATTGCAATTTAAAATAGCCATTTTCTATTTAAATATATTTTAAAATGTAATTTATTCTTTGATGGCAAAGCTGAATTTTCAGCAGCCATTATTCTAGTCTTCAGTGTCACATGATCCTTCACAAATTATTCTAATATGTTAATTTTATACTCAACTCAAGAAACATTTATTATTAGCAATGCTGAAAACTGTGGAAACTGTTTTTTTCTAGGATTCTTGAATGAACAAAGTTCAAAAGAACATTTATTTGAAACAGAAATTCTAACATTCTAACATTCTAATTGTCTTTACTGTCACTTCTGATCAATACAATGCATCCTTGCTGAAGAAAGTATTCATTTCGTAATTAAAAAACATACTGACCCTAAATTTATGAATGGTAATGTATATTTTTAAGGTAATATTGTGGTACTTTTAAGGGAAACTTAAACGTCTCCGAATTCAAATATACTTTCATTTTTGTAGTTATGTCATATTTGCAAAATACCAGGAAATGGTAAAAGCAAAAGCTCTCATATTTGATTGGCTCTTCAGTTAAGATACTTCTTTCAACTCGCATGGACAAGCAATCCTTCTGCTGTTAGTGAGAGCCTGGCATTCGTGCATTTGTTCATCAGTCTCTCCAGGCTCTCAAAAGCAATACTTGCCAACTTAAAAGCTCTGTGGATGATCTACACAGTGAGAGAGTGGGTCCTGTGGATAGCTATTTAAGGTTCACTGTGTGTTAAACAGAGTGCGATGTAAATCCTGTAATCAGACAGATTTGTGCCTCTATGTTCAGAGAGCAGCCAGGTGCCCTTGTACTCAAGTTCCCCCATTGCTAGCTGAGCTAAAAAAAATGTTTTAAACACCAAGAGATCTCAATCATTCCTCACTCGGATTCCTCCACCCCGAGTGATTTCAAAGAGAAATCCAAGGCTACAGTGATTCAGAAATTCAGCATTTGTAGCTTTGAATTATAATGACAGAAACGCACCCCTCCAATCATCCCGAAGTGATCGTGTCTACTAAAATCGATAAGCTTTCCGTTGAAGAACCACTTGAAGATGGGGTGTAGAGTGGAGTCTTTAAATACTTCACATGGCAAGACGATGCTCTCCCCCACCGTGGCATCCATACTTAAAGGAGGGACTGTAATCTTGGTTGGTTCTGTCAAAAAAGAAGCAGGACAGAAGGTCTTCAGAAGGTTATGCATTAATTTTCAGCCTGTCAGGTTTGGATCTATTCGGCCAACCAGCTAAACCAACTGAAAACCAACTAAAATCATAGATGAAGTTTATTCAGCAGGTACTTGTTGATTTACCGACTAATCATCGAAAAGGGAATCTGTCTCATTCTAAAATTTAACACCCACAAAATGATTAAAAAAAAATAAAATCTGTCTTGAATTGAATAACACTACTTCAAGCCATCAAAATGTCCAAAAAACATGCATATGTAATGCCATAAGTTATTAAACGAGTAAATTGAGAAATTGCAACAGCAGCATATTTTTAATTAAACATGTGAAAATGACTGGGGAGATGAGGATGAAATCCGCTGCCGGTGCTGTGGACGCCTCAGATTTTTTTTCACACCAACGGCTGGACCAATAACTCACACATGACAAAAGCTTGGATGAGTTATACCTCTGTCAAACCGGCAGGAACATAAAACAACTATATATTTCATTATCAATTTCATGCTTGGGTTGCTCACTGTTTTTCCACTGGTTCTCATCCGGTTTAAGGCGTCTGCTAAGAAGCAAGAGAAATGTGCTGTTTGTGAAATGTGAAAGGTGCTTTACCTTTGACCACTAACGTCCCAGAACTGCTGGATGTACCGAAGGGGTTTCTGGCGACACAAGTGTACCTCCCTGCGTCGGATTTGGTGACGTTGGTGATCCTGAGGGTGCCGTCCTCTGAGATGGTCCGCCTGCAACAGTAAATAAAAACTGTTGGAACAACTAACTCCAAAAGCTTTTGATATTCATATTCTGTGTGGTGGTTAGTTTAAAGAAGTAAGTTTAAACTGATTTGAACCTTTTATGGGCATTTTAACCTTTATAAGGCCTTTTTTTTAAACTAATTAAATGTATGCATCATATTTTGTGTAAAATTCTTAAATTTAATCAATAAATTTAAACGGTAAGACATAATAGGCCTGTTAACAATCAAAATGAATGCAGTACAAGCAGAGGTGGCACAGAATCTGCATCTGAAGTTGCATTTGATACATTTACACTGACTGTGTAATGTAGAACATGAATGCATTTAAAGGGGTCATTGGATGCCCATTTTCCACAAATTGATATGATTCTTCAGGGTCTTAATGAAAAGTCTATAATATACTTTAGTTAAAAATTCTAAATGGTAGTGTAAAACAACACCCTTTTTACCTTGCCAAAATCAGCTCTGCAAAATTCATCCTGTTCACTTTTACAAGTTCACTTTTACATGTTGTTTGAACATTAATGTGTGCAGTATATGTACACATCTACCCTATAATGATAAAAATCCATGCAGTAATTTTTAATTAATTTGTAAAAATAATATCCCCTTTTTCAAATTGAGCCATTTTCAGATGCCTGTCGGTGTGGCGTCATACCGTCAGAGGCCGCTCCCACGATAGTTGATTGACATGAGCGTCTTACCTCAGACCCGCCTTAAATCAGCTGTAACAGTCCGACCTCCATTGTTTCAATGCCGGAGCAGGGATGTAAGTTAGACAAGAATACCTCTGATTGAGCAATTGAGGTGTTGTGTTGCTGGATGTAATAATAAACATAGTGGTCGTCATTTACTCCCGACATCTGAGCCGCTGAAGATGCAGTGGACTACGTTTGTTTGTGAAGGGAATGCGCCTCCCGATCTACATATATCCGTCTATGTTTGCGCAAATCATTCATGATCCAGCTTTACTTACAGCAGAAGTGAGTATAAGGGTTTTTTTAATGAATCTTTGTGATCGGCTTTCCTAATAACAGGCTAGTTAGCAGGTTTAGCCGCTAAATGCGGCTAAAGTAAACAGACTGTCACTCCACAGAGAGAAGAGAGGGGCGGGGCGAGCAAAGCTCATTAACATTTAAAGCAACCTCGACCAGAACATGATGAATTTTGCAGAGCTGATTTTGGCAAGGTAAAAAGGGTGTTGTTTTACACTATCATTGAGAATTTGTAACCAAAGTATATTATAGACTTTCATTAAGACCCTAAAGAATCATATCAACTTGTAGAAAATGGGCATCTGACGACCCCTTTAATATTAACTTCTTGTTTATTGAACTGTTCATCAAATCAATATTAGGTTTGCAATCTTGTTGATATTTGGAGAAAACGTCACTCTTTGTGTGATATTAAACGTATCAGATGATATAAATATGAAAGACATATAAAAGTCATACGGGGCAATTTTGACCCACTTATCTAGAATTTTGGGGGAATTCTAAATGCATTTTAATTGACTAAATCATGCAATGAAAGCATGAACTGTAAATCTGCAGTCTCTGGGTGCGTTTTTATTTGGTTTTTGCAATATACTCAATGTCAAATCACATAGTTTCAACAATTACGATATTATTGTAGACAATATGTATATATATATATATATATATATATTGCACACTCTTTCAGCAAGGGTGAATTAAAAAAAAATTAAATAAATATATATATATATATTTACCATCTTTGGCACAAAATCAGCATAGAGTGATTTCTGAAGGATGTGACACTGAAAACTGAAGTAATGGCTTCTAAAAAATTCAGCTTTGCCACCAAAGCTGATCAAATAACATTAAAATACAAAACAGTTATTTAAAACTGTAAGAATATATATATAAAAAAAAGAAAAAGACAAAAGTTTTGAACAGTACTGTGTGTGTGTGTACAAACAAATAAAACAGAATTTCTTGCTCTCCTCAAACAGGTTTTTATTAGAGGTGGTTGTTCATACACAGGTTATGGATTTTTCATAACCCCTAACCCTCAGTATGAAATGTTTATTTGCCGGATATGAATCATAGCTAAAATTATTGAATAGGAGAGGTGTGAGATATGGAAGCATCCAAAATCTTCAACTATGTGTTATAGAACTGTGTTAGGTAAGAGTAAAAGTATTTGGGTGGTGAAACTGGCAGTCTACTGGAACAGATGAAAGAATAAGCAAAGATGGTCTTTAACCCGACACGTTCTCTGACACAGAGAGTCTGTTCAGGTACTCGATCAGAGCTTTAATGTTCAAGGATACAGCAACCTTCCTTCCTTCCTTCTTGACTCCCCAAAGTGAATTCTTAAAGAGCCAGACGCAGCCCAAACATTCCAGACAAAATAACATAAAAAACAACCAGTATTTTTCTCTGTATGCTGGTCTTTCTTTTCTCAAAAAGTCTGAAAACTCATTTAGAGTAAATAGTCAAGAGTTTTTAACAGAATACAGTCAGCTAATGAGATTCTAAAAGATGAAACCTCCACATTCACAAGTAAATACTGCTATACTGAGGCTAAGAATAAAGTAAAAGGGAAGAGGATGCAAAAGGGAACCTGGTTTGAATTCTTACCTGCGGCCTTATCATTATCCAACACATGTAAGATGCTATCGACACATTAAAAAGCATTTCCAAAAAGGCAGCAAGAGCAGATGTGATTATGGAGGGCTGTCTGGATCATGTGAGGAGACATTGATAGCGTCTGACTGAAATGCTAACCTGGCTAGAGATCTGACTTCACAATAGAGCTGCAACAGCACAAACAAAACAGATTCTCTCACTCTCCTCAAGATTTTTATTAGAGGTGCTTTGTCATACACAGGTTATGGATTTTTTTTATAACCCTCCCCTAATCCTCAGTATTAAATGTGTATTTGGCAGATATGAATGATAGCCAACATTATGTGGGTTGTGTAGGAGAGGTGTATAAGATGATAAGCGCACTGTAAGTGATAATTTATGCACTGTAAAATTAAAATAGCAAAAATAATAAAATAAATACTAGCAATCAAACAACAAATAATAAAACATGCTAAAAATCCCATAGACTTACATTAAAGAAGGAACCTGAGATAGGGACTAGTGTCTGGGTTAGAGCTCTATCATTTCTGCATTGCGGAAAATGCGAACGGAATAGCAGAATCCAGACAAAAAAATGGAATTTACTGTATAATTCAAAACGCGATATGGACTAGTGTCTGTGAATTTTAAGCCACAAAATACAATTTAAATATGAATCCTGCATGTCTCTGTGTGAATAAATTACGCAGACGCACGGTTTCGTTTACTACACATGCTCACAGTGTTTTCAGCCTCTGCCGCCTCAATATATACATGAACGCACGAATATAATCTCTAGAACTGCTCTGACAGTCACTTTATGAGCATTTTACCGTTTCTGGTAAGAAAAACATATCATATACAAACAGAAACTTAAAAGTCTTCACAGCCAACTGTCAAAATAAAAGTTTGGTTTAACTTGAAGAAACTGTGACAGAAGTATATTACTTAATATAATAATAGTATTACTACACTGTAAAAAACTGTTTTATTTCGTTAGATATTTGAGTTAGATTTTAGAGTTGATTCAACTTAAAATTTTAAGGCAGCTGGGTAACATGCCCAGCTTTTAAGTTTAACAAACCACATTTTTGTTTAGTCAACTCAAATATATAAGTTGTCACTTAGTACAACTTAATATTTCAAGTTAATTAAACGTATTTGAGTTTAATGATCTTAAAATTTGAAGGCAGCAGGGTAACAAATTATTATAAGACGACTCAACAATTTTTTTTATTTATTTTAGTAGTAGCAATAAAATTATTAATAAAACATTATTTTAAGGAATATTTACCAAAGAAATTATTTACCAGAATATAATTAATTTAAATACACAACAGTATTTTTGAACACAGAATTTTTGAACACAGAAATTGCTAAAAATAAAAATAAAATTGAGAGAAAAATAAAACGTATTTGATAGGGCCTTGAAAATGCAATTTTTATTAAACTTTTAAAAATTGCTGTGTAAGTTTCATGATTTCAATTAATTATACACGAAGAGTTTATTTGCAAAAACAGATAACGCTAATTTTTTTTTTTTTATTATGTTATCACGTTTTTATTTTGTTTTATTCTGTTAGTTAGCTGTAGTTTTTAGTTATTTTTACTTTGTCAAAATAACCCAACTGCAGTTTGATTAAGATTAACTGGAATGCACAATGAAAAAAACATCTGTTTTTGCAAATGAACTCTTCACATGCTTTTTGATTAATAACATTTAATTTACCAATAAAACAGGTTTAATAGCACCCTACTGGTTGTGTAAAATGCTTGGACTAGTCTTACAAGTTAGTCATCTTTTTTATTATTATTATTTTGATTATTATAAAGCTGCAAAACTGTGTTTTTGGCCTATCACAAACAATACGGTAAACCTATAATAGGTTTTTATATTTGCACTGTTTTAGACTGGTTGGTAGGAACCCAGTACCTGCGTGATTTGTCATAGACAAACTTTGAAACTTTCTCAAATGTACCTCTTTTGGATTAAAACAGGAAGTAACCACATAGCAATCATTAAGAGTACTCTTGCAACATATTAAAATACTTGGAACACCTTAGCAATCACTTAGAAACACTTCTGCAACCATTCACATCACCTTATCAACTGTGGTAGTGACGTTTGCTCTACTTGCATTTTCTTCCGAAAATGTTACAAATTTTAAAATACTCAGAAGTGCTTCATCGACCTTGATGTACATCAGAAAACAATGCTGCTTTGCTTTTAATAACTAGGAATAGAATGGAAGGAATGATAGATAAATAAATAGAGCAATGTACATATATATATATCACAGAGAACCGCTGTGACCTTCTCCCAGAACAAATCAAACATGAGCGCAGCAGACCTGCCAGCTCAGAAATCAAACAATTTCAGCCGCAGCTTTTTAAAATAAATATGTATTTACTATGGCTCAGAGAACATGCTTTACGCCGAGAGCTTTCCACTGATTTATTGACAAAAATATCAAACGTTGAGCGATAGAAGCATGCCGACCAGACGACCCGTGAGCAATGAGCTGCAAAACCAATAGGAAAAAAGGCAAGAGCTATCTGCTTTTGAAACGAAACTTCTGACCACACGGAGCCACATTTATATTTGCGTCAAGACATGATGGCTTTGTAATCAGTCTCTGATCCTTCCTCTCCTGACCGCCCTGTGGAATATGATGACTAATCGATGTTTCTCCTCGCATGTTGAGGCACGTCCAGAGAATCACAGAAAGTCTACGGTGCAACACATATTGACTTTGATACAAACCTAGGAGTGCGAGATGAAACACGATTGAAATGTTCGTGTTTGCAATTCTTCAAACTAAATCAGAGTGTAATTGCTGGGAAAACATTTCAGACTCAACAATCATACATATTTACCCACAAAGCATCTATCTGTTCCTTTACTCATGACTAATGTAGGTCTCAGTGTGTTCAGAAGAGCACCGTACCTACTGTTTAAAAGTTTGGGATTTTTTCTAATGTTTTGAAAGAAGTCTCTTTCGCTCATTAAGGCTGCATTTACTTGATCACAAATACAGTAAGAATAGTAATATTGTGAAATGTTATTACATTTTAAAATAACTTTCTATTTTCATATTTAAAAAAAAATAATTCTATAAAATAATGAATTATTTATTATTAATTTCCTGTCACAATTGATCAATTTAATATGTCCTTGCAGAATAAAAGTCTCAGTTTCCTTACTGACCCTGAACATTTAATTTGCAGTGCACTATTTTTCCACTATGCATAGTATACAACTTTTCATCTAACCATACTATTTGTCAAAATGTGTGAGAAAACTGTATCCTACAGTGCAATGCGGTCACCATTAAATAGTCTTCATTGTAACAATTGAACAAAAGAAGTAATATTATTTGGACTTTTAAGAGTACAAAATTAGATTAAAAGTGCATTTTTATACAGACTAGAAACCAATTGCTGAATTAAAAAGGAGATTAACTGGAATGCACAATGAAAAAACATGTTTTGCTGTTTTTGCAAATGAAATCTTCACATGCTTTTTGATTAATAAAATTTCATTTAACCAATAGCGCCATACTGGTTGTGTAAAATGCTTGGATTAGTCTTACAAGTTAGTCATCTTTATTATTATTATTATTTAAGTTATTTTAAAGCTGCAGTCTGTAACTTTTTTGTGCTCAAAATTTACAAAATGTATAAAATATGCGAGTACATCATGAATCTTTTCTCCAAACTGTTTTTTTTTTGTTTAAATTAATAATTCTATAAAATAATTAATTATTTATTATTAATCTCCTGTCACAATTGATCAATTTAATATGTCCTTGCAGAAATGAAATAGTCTTCATTGTAAAAAATGAACTAGAAGTAATATTATTTGATTGGACTTTTAAGAGTACAGAATTAGATTAAAAGTGCATTTTTATACAGACTAGAAACCAATTGCTGAATTAAAAATGTGATTAACAATAATAATATGTGACCCTAGACCACAAAACCATTCATAAGGGTCAAAGAAAATTTAGATTTATACATTTCATACATTTCCATAGATGCATGTTTTGTTAGGATAGGAAAATATTTGGCTAAGATACAATTATTTGAAAATCTGGAATCTGAGGCTGTAAAAAAAATCAAAATACTGAGAAAATCGCCTTTAAATTGTCCAAATGAAGTTCTTAACAATGCATCTTACTAATCAAAAATTAAGTTTTTATATATTTATGGAAGGAAATTCACAAAACATCTTCACGAAACATGATCTTTAATTAATATCTTAATGATTTTTGGCATAAAAAAGGTTTATAATGTTGACCCATACAATGTATTTTTGGCTACTGGTACAAAATACTAGTCCTACTTATGACAGGTTTTGTGGTCCAAGATCACATATTGCTTGAACAATGTAGTTTGAAGTATTTTTGTAATACATTTACAGTTTTACATAATCTATATTTTAAATAGTATGCAGTATACGCTGTGCAGTATGCAGTATACTAGTATTCCATTCCAAACACAACTAAACACAATGCAATGTGCTCCACCTGACATTTTACTGTTTGAGCAAACTGTTAAAATATTTGACTCAAAATTGGATCTCAAAAAAGATTACTGGAAGCCACTCGCTGAAGTAAACATGGACTGTTTAATGAAATGTTTACTTTTACTACTTCACATAGACTACTATTTATAAAACATTATTATGCAGTGTGCACAGTGTGTGCATTTAAGTGGACTGTCAAAAGTGAAAAGGTTCAGCTAAAAATGAAAATGCTGTTAATTTCTTTCTACTGCTGAACACAAAAGAAGATATTTTGAAAAATGTGGGTAACCTAGGGCTGTGACGGTCGCAATGAAAACCGCGCCACCGCGGTCGTCGTTTGCCACCGGCAGTACTGCACGTGACGTCACACAGTCTATAACAAGCATAAAATACAGTGTTTCTGCAACAATTATTCTGCCATGGCCTTGTTTAGTGTCCCCACCGGCAGCAGCAGCGAGCGCAAGTGCCTTCGCAGCTGCTGGAAGAGATCCGCGTTCAAATGCACACAATAGGCTAAAGCTTGCAAAGCTCCTGACTCGCCATCTGCGCATTGGACGCGCCTTTAGAGAGCGCGCCTTTTTTCATCTCTACGGATTTTATAATGAAAGAGTTTTTGTTTTCGATTTGAATTTTTAGTAAAGTAATAATTTAAAGCTTTCTATATATGTATTTATCCTGACTGTATTCGTTTCATTTTAGTGCAGCGCTCCTGTTCAACACCGAGACATCAGAAAGTGCATCTTGTTTGTTTTCTTTATTTTTACAAAAGCACAGCATTTTGTTGATATTGTGAGTGCACACAATTAAAATTAGACCCTTTACAGTTCCGAATTATACATTACGCTTACCTTTATGAGCAAAGATTATGGCGTATTTTAATTTTTTTGCAAGTGATTGCGCTGGCGCCTGCATGTCCTGCAAAGCGCATTTAGCTTCCACTCTCCAACAAACGATTGTATGTGCATAATAGCATGCATTTATCTAAGTTAAACGTTTAAAATAACATTGCTTGAAGATTTTATTTTAGGCAAGTCATGATGATTTGAGAAGACAAAATTGATCAAACATAGGCTGTGATCAAATCACTGCCTGCCTCTGGCCACTTGGTCATTACTTTAAAAGGCGAATACCTTAATTTAACAAACAAAAAATGTTCCAAACATATTTCTTAATTAACTTTATAAGGAAACAAAAAGAAATATAACCACGTTCCTATTAAAAATAAAACTGAGCTATTTTAATTCATGCAACAGTGTAATGGGAAAGAGAGAGAAAAGACTCGGCTCCAGTCGGACTCGGGCCGATCATTTTGATGAGCCATCGGACAAGGGTTGGGCGAGGTTGTTACGAATTTATGCAACAAATGTTTGTTTAATATTTACCGTTCTTATTTTGGCTAATTTCTTATTTAACTGTATAATTTCTTTGATATTTACTTTAGTGTTTTGTAGGCTGAAATAAACACGCTTATTTGTTAATAATTTTTGAGCCTCATTTTTTTGTTTCAAAATTATATATATATATATATATATATATATCTCAACACCACGCTACCGGCGGTAGTTGGTCCATTACCACCGCGGTAGAAAAAATCTGCCACCGTCACAGCCCTAGGGTAACCAAATCATTTTTGGTCTTGGTTGACTTGCATATACTATGGAAGTCCATGAGGACCAGAAACAGTTTGGTTACCCACATTTTATGTTTAATAGAAGAAAGAAACTCATACAGGTTTGGAACAAACCTGTATGATAGTAAATGATGATTTCATTTATTACTGGGTGAAAACAAAACTGAAAATAGCTGCAAAATAAATATTTCCAAAATAACAACTAGATACCACTGAATTAAACGTGCTGTTTATGCATGCATATTGCTTCAAATCGGGCACTATTTTTAAAACCACAGCAACAGCATATGCACAATGTGCAATAGTGTATCCCACAATGCTGTGTGCTTTTCTTGACTGTTCATATTTGAAAAACATATCTCCTCAAAATCTTAATATAATTGCAAAATAACTATTTCCAAAATAAAACTAAATGCCACTTGCTGACTTAGACATGTGCTGTTTATTTGTGCATACTGCATATTGTGTCGGTATGTTTCAGTTGATTCATATTGATGCAATATGCACAGTGTGCAACAGTGTATCCCACAATGCAGTGCAGAGATTTGACCCTCCATTTCCTTCAACACATTTATGAACTGTCAATAGTACTTATTCAAAATAATAACTAGATGCCACTTGCTGAATTAAACATGCACCATTTGTGCATATTGTTTCATATAGGCTACTAGTTCTAAAACAATAGTATGCACAATGTGTGCTCTTGACTTGAGTGTCCAAAAGCTAAAACATTTCTACTCAAAACCTGAAAATAACTGCAAAATGATAACCAGATGCCCCTTGCTAAATTAAACATGCACTCACTGTTTACTGAAATCTTTTCGGCATATTGCATAACATTGCATACGCAACAAAACAACAGTATGCCGCATAAATCACATACTGTGCGGTGTGGAGTTTGGAGTACGTTAGCACTCCATTTCAGGCACTCCAAGGCTTACCCTGACCCTCTGATAGACAGTATCTGATACACAGTCTTGCACCTCTTGTCTCATTTCCTCCGTTCGCTCTAACTTCCACTCTCTCTCCCCCTTACCATCGCTCCCCCTTTCCCTCATCCAATAATCACATCACTCCACTGAGACCCTGGGCAGCATCAGTGAGTCATGGCATGTGTGTTCTCTCTCAGGTCCAGATGGACCACAGTGCACAGAGCGAGATCCCATTGGTTATCACTCCATCCCCATCCATTACTGGAGATCATACACTTGTCCCTCCTGCCACCTGTTCTGACATGGCCATGCTAGAACGATTCTGTCCCAATGAAACCCCACAGGAAAGAGGCAGAACCAGGGGTGTATTAATTAGTGTTCCACTAGGCACTCACTCTTGTGTGAAAAGTGCCATCAGGAAGGATGTTGTTGGTTTTGAATGTGCAACATCTGTGCCTTAGCAACTTGTGTTCAGTACGAACAAAAAAAAGCCTATTATGTTTGAATAAAAATGTAGAAAAATATCACACAGTAGTGGGCTGACGCTTCGCAAATAATGGCTTCTGAGGAAGAGAAAGTAGGAAACAGGAAGCTGAAAAATGCATTCTCGTTCTAAAATGTTACATTAATTGTGCATTATTTTTTGCCCTCTCACAGCTGATAGTTTTAGCTGCACCATATAATTGAGCACAACTGGATTCCATTTTAAGCACTTAATTTCTTTCCAATTATCAGCATTATTTTGACTTTTATTTTAAAACTCCAGGGAATCAAATTTGGGAGTTTTGTCAATGTCTGTAAGCTTTAAGTTCAAGAAATTGGTATTTATTTATCTGTTTATTTATGAATGAATGAATAAAATCAATACTTTTATTCAGCAAGGATGCATTAATCTGACCAAAAGGGGCAGTAAACAATTATAATGTTACAAAATATTTATATTTTATATAAATGATATACAATATTTTTCAATATTCTCCTTTATTTTTTATCCTATTATTATTGTAAAAGTTCAATAAACAAATCAAGCAAAAAATTAAATAAAATAAAAATAAATGACCAAACAAATAAATAAATAAATGCTGTTCTTTGTATTTTTTGTGCTGTTAAAAAGTTACTAAAAACAGAACTGTTTTCAACATTGATAATAATAATAAGAAGAAATGTTGCTGAGCACCAAATCAGCATATTATATTACTGTATTTTTGTGCTCTTTCAAAAATATTTGTAAAATTTTACTGCCCTCAAACTTTTGAATGGTATTGTATATACTAATTTATGTTTAACACTGACTAAATGTAACCTACAACCACTACCAACAAAATAAATAAATAAATAATAGGGGGAAAAAAAAGAGCAGATATACTCTGGGTAAAGGAGAGGTTTTGGTCTCTGCATTTATGAGTACTGCACATAAATTATATAAATAGAAACTGCTTATAGGAAAAAGGATATTATGGCATAAATTTAATTTTACTTTTAAAAACCATGCAGATGGATGCAAAAATGCACCCTGTGTGAACGTGCCTTAAGACGCTTCACCTGAACCTGCGCTACTGCGGTGCAAACAAACCCAAAGGCTCTGGGGACGACAGGAGTGCAAGCGGCTCATTTCGCACCTTTCATTAGCGACCGGTCTGCTGACCCGTACCTCTTGCTGTCTTTCAGGAACTCGTTGCCTCTCCTCCAAGAGTACGAAGCTCTGGGGGATGCGTGCGGCCGGCATTCGATGATAGCTTCCCCTCCTCTCTGGATCAACGTGGTCTTCTTCATTGGGTTTTTTGAGAAGTCTGGAGGAGAGGCTGAAAGACAAGGGAATTGGAGTGTTTGGCTCAGAGATGTAACTTTATGTGAAATATAGAATACGAGTGCTCCCATACATTTAACCAACTCATTTTCATGATTTTTTAGTGACTGTTCATCAAAACACAAAGCTAACATTAAAGTTTTCATATAGCTAAAAACTGAAAACAGTTTATTAATCAATTAATAATCATATTGATTTAATAATCAACACCCAAATAAAAACTAAGTTGTTTATACAGTTATAATGCACATAAGGTAGTTTTTTTAATTTAACTTTTTAATTATATAATTATGTTTCTATTCCACTTCGTTACTGAAATATAAAAACATTTAAATGGTGACTTACTTAACAGCTTGTTTTCATGACAGGTTTAATCAAACATACATTATACAATGAAGATGTCACTAACAGGTTAAGTGAAATATAATGTAATATAATGTATATACTGTTCATTTTTTTCTAGTTGTCTGACGAGGTTATGAAAATTGAATGGCCTTTTTTGAGAAAAAAATAATGTTTACAAGATGTGCTACTGACATCTTTCCGTGGTTGAAACACTAATTGAATGATTACATGAGACATAATACATATCTGTACTGTTTCCTTCACCATGTTCATACATGTTTATTTCTGTGGTGGTTGTTCATTTGTATTCTACATATATATCAAGGATATATCAACCTGATTAAAAATTACTCAGACACTAAATATGAACCTGAAAAATTACAACCTGAAAAATTACTCAGACACTAAATATAATTGTTGATATTTTTTTACTAGTCAGTGCAGTTCATTTATGTAATTGAGCATAGCAAAATTAGGTAAATGCTGACATATTATAACCAAAAATACTCCATACATTGGACTACCAGTAAAACTGATAAAAATTTGGGACCAAAAAATTGGATTTGACACTTTGACCTGTCCAATTCTTGTCATATTTTATTACCATTTTCTAAACTATAGCAAACAAATTGTGATAATGTGAGAAATTTTTAAAGGTGTCTGCATACATTTTGTGATAAACTGTCTGACACAGTTTAACTCTTGAGTTCTTGTCATATTTTATTACTATTTTCAAAACTATAGTGAATAAACTATGATATTTGAGAAATGTTGAAGGTGTCTAAATAAATTTTGGTTTGACTATATTTGGCTAGGTTCCTATGCTCATACAATATCAAATTTTATTCATTTCCAAGGCTTTTCCAAGTCTGAAAATCACAATTTTAAAAATCCTTGATATTTCCATGTGCGAAGAGACTGCTTCTTTGATAAAATGCAAAGATGCTTACCCACAACTTTGAGCTCAGCACTTGCATATATGACTCCGTTATCATTTTCTGCCAAACACTGATACATCCCAGAATCCATCAGGTTTATGTTGGAGATGGTTAACCCGCCCCCATCAACACGAATTCTGTCCTGAGCATAAACAAAACTGTCAGGACAGGTTGCGAGCTCCACTAATAAGCTAGATATGTAGTATTTCAACATATAAACATTTCAAAATATACACTCCAACACACAACCAACATATTTTAAAGGGACAGTTCACCAAAAAATGAAAATTCTGTCATTAATGGTCAGTGATGGGAATAACGGCGTTATAAATAAACAGCGCTACTAACGATGTTATTTTTTCAGTAACGAGTAATCAAACAAATTACTGTTTCCCCAGTTAAAAAGCCATTACCGTTACTGACAATGAAATGCGGCGTTACTATAATTTATTATAACTTATTATTTATCTTTCTGAATGGATGCGCAGCGTACCTGTATTTGGTGAACCGTAAACCCTAGTGTGAAGGCACACGACTAGCTGTTGCTTTGTCTCACATACACGCAAAGAAAGATACAGAGCGAGAGAGTCTTATATACCATGCAGAATTGAAGGGCTATATGTGCTATATGTGAGTTCTTTCGGAATTCTTCAACTTTTAACAACTGACATTTTCTCCAGTAGTAGGCGGAACTAATGTCCAAGCGGCAATCTCATTGGCTGGCGCTCACCTATTATCGTCCCTGTTTTGATTTCAGCAAATCAGTTCGAGCAAACGAAGACAACGTGATTGATATTCATGAACCCAGCAGCTCATTAATCCTTAGTGCGTTTTATATTGTTGTTAGTAGTTTTGTAATCTTATCAGTATTAAATTTAGGTTTTTTCCTTTTTTATAGAAACACTAAATGATAAACAATATCTTAAGCACCACCACCAGTCCTAAGTTCAGTCAACATGACAAATATGCATTCATACATGATTATTCATTGTCCCACAGCAACATTAAAATACATTATAGTAGATTAGTGTACAATGTTTTATAATAATAATTTATTCTATTCAGTGTCAATTTCATTTATTTAACATATTTAATAGTGGGGACATCCAAGTTATTTGACATATGAGCTTTTTTTTTTTTTTTTTTTCCAATAGTTACTTTCCCTGGTAATTAGTTACTTTTATAATAATGTAACTCAGTTACTAAGTTACTATTTGTGAGATGTAACTAGTAACTATAACTAATTACTTTTTTTAAGTAACATGCCCAACACTGTTAATTGTTGTCCCAAACCTGTAAGACCTTCTTTCATCTTCGGACGACAAATTAAGATATTTTTGATGAAATCCAAGAGCTTTCTCACTCTGCATAGAAAGCAATGCAACTACCATGTTCAAGGCCCATAAAGGTAGTAAGGACATTGATAAAATAGTCCTTGTAACATAAGTGGTTTAACTGTAATGTTATGAAGCTATTAGGGGTGTGACGAGACACTTATCCCACGAGACAAGACGAGACACGAGACTGGGTTCACGAGAACGAGACGAGATTTTTAAACTTTCTTAAGAAATCCTCACTGATGAAATATATAGGGAAAATAGTCTTTTATTCAACTGAAAAAGACAAAATGCAAAAAATTGTAGGTGCATTTTGAACTTTATGAAATTAAACTTCCATTTTAATGAATTATATGCAGTAATAAACAACATTTAAACAAGAGCTTCATGATTCTGGATAAATTGAGAATCCCACTTTTTTTTTTTAATAAATTGGAGACCATGATTCTCTCACGATTCTGGAGGAAAAAGATTAGAAAACTAAACAAAATAACGTAATTTACTAGTGGTTCTGATAAACTGTTCATTGTTTAAGTCATTTAAACAAAATTAAAAAAAAAAAAAAAAACATTCAATGAAGGACTCAGTGTCTCACTTCATTAAGAGTTGTTTTACTATTGGAATCTCCTGAATGAATGATTCAATGACATACTTTTTTTAAACAGGCAGTTGTCGCCACCTCCTGGCGGAAGAGGATAAGCGTTACAATACATACAAGATAGTTTCGTTTTGATCGCTACTGTAGACAATAAGTGTTTATACCCAAACTCTAAACTTTTATCCCTGTACTTCTATTATTTAAATGTCTGTAACACATAAATAATGATTATAATGTGGTTGAAAAGACCGTTTTTGTTGCTCTTTCTGCATTCACTTTTAACCTGACCCTCTGATTCATTAACATGGGCAGCGACAAAACGTGCTTCTCACGCTCCACTGACACTCGCAACGTGAAACAGTCGTAATAGACACACCTAAATCGTTGTCATTCAGGAATAAGATCGCGTGGGTGTTTCTCGTCACATCACTTGAAGCTATGAGATTGCTATTTTATGCACAAAGAAAACAAAAAATGACTTTTTGTTCAACATTTTCTTCTCTTCCGTGTCAGACATGCATTCACGAAAGTACGTCAAAAATAAGGTTTGGAACAACATGGTGAGTAATTAATGACATAATTTTCATCTTTGGCTGGAACTATCCCTTTAAGTCTTAGCACTTCATATACAAAGGTAAAATAATGCACTGAGAGGTGTTATTCTGGCGGTTAGTATTATCACCTGAGACACCAAAGGTTGTCCATTCTTGAGCCATCGGTACACAGGTTGAGGTTTTCCATTAGCCTTGCACTCCCAGTGAAGATCGGACTCAATAGCCATGTTTGCGTCATACAGAGTCTGCGACCACTGCAGGTGTTCCACATCTGTGTGAACAGCAATAAACTACTATAATACAAATGCAGAGGTCTGCATCCTGCCTTAATGCAATGGCTGTCTCTCTGAACTTTCTCCCTTGCAATGCGTTGCAACAATGATGAAAGCATTGTGTTTTATAAACCACCAAAAAATGAGGTTACTCTGTGCACATTAATTCTAGATGATTCTTCCTGTCTTGAAGAGCGCAGTTGCAGTGCATATATTGTGGGCTCTCTGGGCAGACTAAACAACGCCTGCTATAGCCATTCTAATTAGTCTTGCCTTGACAATTGACAATAAAATCTATTCTTTCATTATTTATTATTTACCACAGGTTGCTGTGTGATCCGTTATCTGACTCATTAAAAATTTAAATTTCTCTTATTGATTCTCCTGCGGTAATCGCGATGGCCGACAAAACGCTGCATGGATAGGAGAGATAAAGAAAGGTCTTTTAACATTGTGAAAAACACTCTGCACGGAATTTTTTGGATTCAACTGTCTAAATATTTCTAAAAAGGGCTAATTATTATCCAGTAAGTATTTTGACCATTAGCTATGTATAGCTTAAGTCAATATTTGATCTTACTTTGAAATACAAGACGTCCTTTTGCAATACTACGTCCTTTAGAGTTTTCAGCCACACATTCATAAAGTCCAGAATCCTCTGGACGGAAATACGGGATCTCCAGGACACCATTTGAGTGATTTATCTTCATTTTTCCTGGAAAGGGACTTCCGTCCGCTCTCTTCCAGGAAATAGAAGGCACTGGACTGAGAAAATTCAAGAAAAGAGACCATATTAGCATCACACTGTACAAAGATGATCTATGAAAGCTTAACATGATTCACTAGTTAGTCAACATGTTACGCAATCCATTTACAATGCACAATTACAATTAGGTTTGACATATTCTCCCAGTCACTCACATGTATGTTTAATGTTTGATTATGTGTAAATTAATTTTTTCTTTAATGAAATGAATATTTAAATACGCTACCATTCAAACGTTTGGTTTTAGTAAGATTGAAAGAAAAAAATAATAAATGAATACCTTTATTTAGCAAGGATCCATTAAATTGATCAAAAGTGACACTAAAGACATTTATAGTGTTACAAAAAAATTCTAATTCAAATAAATGCCATTCTTTTAAACTCTTTAGTGAGCACGAGACACTTTCAAAAACGTTATAATCTTACCGACCCCGAAAATGTGAATGGTAGCTTTTTTACATGTATAAATAACTAAATAAAATCTAAAAATAAATAGCCTGGCAGCATATCTGCTCTGTGTTTGATAGCCCTCCAGTATCCCAGCATCCCTTAACACATTACCTGTGGACAATCCAAGGGCAGAACCTTGTCCCACCCCTGGATCACAGTCTGCAGCTGTTTTTTAAAATAATGGCTGCCTCCCTCCATCTGTTTCCTAGTACTTCACTAAGATTAAAGGATCCTGTATATTTCTGAGACATTTCTCTTAAATAAACTGCTAAGATGTACTATGTGCCAAGTGTGGCAATCCCCAGTTAGCAAAGCAACCCTCTGGAGGCAGGGAGTCCATCTGTTAGTAACGAAGAGACCTACTTTCCTAAAGCGAAACACTCCAGTCGAACCGATGATCCTTTGGCAACGTGGAGTATTTTTTCAAACTGGACTTCAATCTTTGGCTCATACTCCCCCATCACAGCTGGAAAATGAGGATGGACAAGCATAAAGCTTTTAGGCCAAAACCAATGCACTTCAATTCAGTATGAGTATACTATTTACGGTGTATATATACACATCACTTTATGTGCAAACAAGGCATATAAACAAGTTCACAACACATGCAGCTTGCCAAGAAACCTTGCTGAACAGACAATGGCTGGTCACCAGCATATAAAATGTTCTGCATGCTTGTGATCCCACTAGGTTTTTAACTAGGTTAACAACGCTATTCATTTTTCAAGTTTATTTTATGTAGTCATAGTTTTGTCTTTTAACAATATTTTGTAATGTCATGTGAGTGTCATATCAAATTCATTAGTTTAAGTCCATTTGACTGTTTAGTAAACAAAAATATAATAATAAAAAAGTAAAACTAGAAAAAAAACTGTAACAGACAGACTTTATGTTAGTAAACAATGTTAGTAAATATCCAGGATATTAGTACAAAACAATACATGTTAGTTTAACATATCATAACATAACATAACATATAACATATCATAACATAACATAAAACACGTGACAACATATAACCTAACCTAACCAAACATAACATGACATGACAACATATAACAACATAACATAACCCAACATGACCCAACATATAAAATAACATAACATATAACACAACATAACATGACACAACACATAATATAACATAACAACACAACACAACACAACAACAATATAACACAACACAACATAACAAAATAACACAACATATAACAACAAAACACAACACAACACAACATAACATAACATAACATCATAACATAACATGTGGCAACAGATAACAACATAACATAACAAACATAACATAACATGACAACATATAACACAACATATAACAACATCATAACATGACACAACACATAATATAACTACACAACACAACACAACAACATAACAACAAACATAACAACATATAACATAACATAACATAACATGACAACAAAACAACACGACAACATATAACGTAACAACATAACATGACAACATACAATATAACAACATAACACAACATAACATGACAACACATGATACAACATAACAGAACACAACAAAACAACATAACACAGCATGACAACATATAACACAACATGACAACATATAACAACACAACATAACATAACAGCATAACACAACATGACAACATTTAACACAACACAACAACATAACATGACAGCATATAACATCAACACAACACAACACAACATCACATGCCAACATATAACTATGCCAACACAACATATAACATGACGTTGAACATAACACAACACAACATGACAGCATATAACATAACAACATAACATGACACAACAACACATAATATAACAATATAACACAACATAACAACACAACACGACAATATATAACATATAACAACATAACATGACACAACATGATACAACATATAACACAACACAACATAACATAACATGCATAACATAACAACAAAAAATAACATTTAAAATAAGACAACACAACACATCACATCACAACAGTGCCTGTATAAGGTAAGTTGTGAATTCTTAAACAAAAGTAAATATACATTTAAAAAATATATGTTTTTTAAATTATAGTAAAAAGATAAACAAGGCTTAAAAAAAACTTTCAACAGCTAATATTCTTGGTAGTAATTTTTGGACAAAATTAACATTGCTTAACAAACAAAGACTTTCTTAGTCAACCAGCTTTTGTAAAAAGATCCTGATGGTTTTGGCCCTGCTGGTCGACATGCACCAACTAGAAAATCATGTAAATTTATGCTGGCCTAAAACGGTCTTTTCAGCAGGGAACGTAGATCAAACACAAGGAAAAGTAAGAAATAAGAATTAGTAAAGTAGTATGAGTTCAGCAGTGGTCTTGCACCCAAAATATTCATAGATAAAAATATTCAATATTCACATTAACTCAAAATATTCAAAACCTCTCCGCCCTACTTCATATACCTTGCCTGGGTGAATATTAAACAGACACTAATGACTGGTGATGTTGAGCCTCCCGGGGTATGTGTGTGTGTGTGTGTGTGTATGTGGGTGAGTGAGGGTGGAAGTCTTTCCTAATGCACAATTTTTTCTCCTTCCCTCTCTCTCTCTCCCACATACACACACACACACAGTTGGCTGAACACGGCTCAGAGACTATGAATACACAAATGCTACGTCTCTGAGTGGCAGCAAAGCAAACACTGTCATGCTCAAATCTACTGATTCATCACTGTTAGCAGTTCCTCCAGGCTACTCACCGTCCCGACGCAGCACCACTGGAGTTGGGGAACTGTAGACGGTCGTGTTGGTCATCACATTTCTTACCACACACGTGTAGTTGCCCACGTCTGATGTCTCAACTTTTGCGATATACAAGTTTCCAGTCCTCTGGGACACAAAGCGTCGGTTGTCCCCAACAACAACGTTGGGGCGGCCATTAAATATCCAGGAGTATCGGATTTCTGAGAAGAAAATTGACAGTATTAAATTATTTTTTGCCAACTCAGATATATAACATGCTGCATGCCCTACTAAGTGTATAGTTTAATGCATTATAACATTTGAAAACTGTTTTTAAAATATTTTTATTAAAATTATTGTATTCATTTTAAAATATTTTTTATTAACCATTTGTGAATAAAATTTAGCTGCGTATGTTCTCAGCTTGTTAGAGCTCAGCTGTGAGAAGGGAGTTTATAAATAACAAGGTTAAAGCAATACAGCTTCGATTACGACAGTCAAGCAACAGGAGCTGAAAACTAATATTGTTTCCATAAAAAAAAGGCATATTCTGGCTCTACAAAATCTGCATTCATTATTTATGATTACAAATAAACGCAACATTACAATGTAAGATGATAACGTGAGAAGTAGAAATATTACAGATGTGGGTGCTTGTTTGTATATAAAAAGCATTCTGATATCACACATCCTATAGGAAGAGTTCAAAAACAAGTTTTAAGACAAAATACATAATTAAACTATATCTACTTTCTCTAAAATAACCCTTATACTGTCAAAATTATTAAAACGTTCAGTTTTCCACCACAAAATGTCCAATGCTTTCGTTTGTGACATCTTCATAAAGATAAATATTAAAATCAAAATCTGAACAAATATAAAATTGATATACTTCTGTTTGCCTTCATTTTAAAAGAGTATTTTGAGAAATTAAATATTGTTACACCATGTGATTATTCTCTGTCTCTCTCTCTTTCTCCTATGCAAATATCTTTTAATAACACAAGATTTTAAAGGCTCAGTTTACACAACCTTGAACTGATTTGAGGTATCTACATTTACATTATCTACAATAATTTGTAGTATATCCACATTTACATTTTCTACAATAATAAATACAGAAGAAAAGTCAAAGTGTGTCCTTTTAGTAATTACAATTCTATATTTACAGCAAATACAGCACTATGCTTCAGCAAATTAGGTTTATAATCAACACTAAGCAAATGAATGGGTTTTCGATTTAATTATTTTGCTTTTCACAGTCTTTTTTGTGACGTGAGCTCCTTTTGTAACAGCCTTCATCATTTTTCTTCTATCTCTATTCATTCATGTCACCTCTCACTCTTTCTTAATGAGACAGGAATACAGGAAGACCGCACAGCAAGGCCTGTGGTATGAAATGAAGTATGAAAGTATCAAATTAAGCAGCGCTTATTAGAGGGCAGACAGGGGGTTAGAGTGGCTGGAATGTGGATTGATAAGGGCTATTTAAGGTTCAAACAGCATATCTAAGAATGTACAGCACTGAGGAAAAAAAGAACCATTTGGCTTCAAGACAGAAAAAGGTGAATTAAAACCATCATAAATGGAGCGGTGACAAGGTGAGGGACCTCTCGTCATTACTGGGCACTGTGCTCAAGGCTTCTGGTCTCTTAGGAAACAAATTCATAGCCACTATAATCTGAAACCACGTGACAGGGAAGACCAATGAATTCAGGAGATTTAGGTGGTAGTTACTGTACAGAAATGGAGAGCTGTCGCCAAAATTCACAAGGTTCAGTTCATTGTTTCAAACTGTCTAGAAAACAACCAATAGTAATTTAACATAATTAGATTCATACTTTAGATTTTTAGATTAATACTAAAGTAATGATCAACCAAAATTCTTATTATGCACCTTATTCTAAAATAAATAATTTAATTAAATTAAATTAAAGCAAAATGTAATGTATACACACAAAGGCACATTAAAGTTCAGAGGTCAGTAAGGTTTTATTCTTTTTTTATTAAAAGAAAAAAGCAGAAATATTACATTGATTAATATGTAACTGTAATAAATTATAATGTTGCAAAATATTAGTATTTAAAATAATTGCTGTGCTTTTGAATTTCCTGTTCATCAAAGAATCCTGAAAAAAATATTAAAAGTATTATGGTTTCCACAAAAATATTAAGCAGCACAACTGTTTTCAACATAAATAATAATAAGAAATGTTTCTTGAGCACAAAATCAGCATATTAGTATGATTTCTGAAGGATGACACTGAAGGCTGGAGTAATAGCTGCTGAAAATTGATTGCCATCACAGACATCAATTACATTTTAGAATTTATTACAATAGAAAACTATTAGTGATTTTATGTCATTTTAAACAGTAATAATATTTATAACAATAATATTAATAATATTAGAATTTTACTATATTTTGATCAAATAAATGCAGGCTCTGTGAGCATAAAAGAATATTTTTGAGCATAAGAGACTTTAATTTGAACTGTATATATACTATATATTTGCTAAATATTTATCTATAAAAATAAATGTGACCCTGGACCACAAAACCAGTCATAAATAGCAAGGGTATATTTGTAGCAATAGCCAACAAAACATTATTTGGGCCAAAATGATCAATTTTTCTTTTATGCCAAAAATCATTAGGATATTAAATAAAGATCAATGTTCTATTAAGATATTTTTTAAATTAAATCTTATTGAGAGTATATTAAAATGTAATTATCGATTAGTAATATGCATTGCTAAGAGCTTCATTTGGACAACTTTAAAGGCGATTTTCTCAATGTTTTAATTTTTTTGCACCCTCAGATTTTCAAATAGTTGTTTTTCGACCAAATGTTGTCCTATTCTAACAAAACATACATAAATGGAAAGCTTATTTATTCCGATGATGTATAAACCTTAATTTAAAAAAATGACTGGTTTTGTGGTCCAGGGTCACATATATAATAGTAAGAAAAAAAAAAAAGTAAGGTACCATACCATACGTAATTTCTTAGTTGCACCAGAGGGGGGAAAAATGGCGATTCCCACAAGCAAAATGTCAGATTTCAAATTGCACACTTCCAGGTGTTTTTTCACCAGCCAAGCAACTGCCATTGAGAATAACAGGAATGCTAACGGATAGCTCTCCCCAGGTAATATACAGTAATAGACCTCCATGGTTTCATCCCTGATAAAACCCACTTCCAAGACTGAGCTGCGGTATCTAGCCATTGTAGAAATTCGCATGAAGCATTATCCATATGAAAGAGCCTCGGATTACGGAATGTGGCAAACAGTCAAGGATGGTGTGGCGGGAGAACGAGGGAAGGAAAATAGAAGACGGAAGGTGGCGGCGGGGAGCGGGGAAGGTGTAGGTCACTTAAGACCATTGATTTGACTGGAAATGTGGCGGAATGACAGTACGGCGGTGCAGTGGCGTGAAATTGCACCTCTGGCGCATGTGTGCGTGGCTCTTTGAGGCGCCGCTAATCAGCTGTACACAGACACAGAGGAGGTGCACAGCTGGACTGGGGGATAAAGAGACGCGTCACTTGAAACCAGCCACCACATGCCTTTATTACCTTTCAACAGAAGGCCAAGGCTTAAGAAAATAACCTTTCCAAATGACCACAAGGGCACAAGTGCCATTAAGAAGGAGGAGGGGAAGCTAAATGCCAAGAGGTTGCTGCATGAATACAAGAATGGCAGCTCTAGAGCGAGCCATTGTGCTCCGGTCATTTGAAAGCTTGATTTGCTCACAATATGAGATGATTAAGATACAATCTGAACCAACATGTACCATACATACTAAGTAAGCAGAGTGGAGAGAGGTTTGCCACTTGCAGTGAATTCCTGACCTTGGATTTGCTTAGCATTATTCCACAAAGCTTGAATTGATAAAAAATGTGCTGTGGAAAGAGGTCAACAGGTTTTGCGAACAATTGTCATTCTTGCTTTGTATAAAAAGGCTCTATTCATACAAAGTAAAGTGGAAGAGCAGTGATAACTTTAGAGAATAGCAGCTTGAGTAACGTTATTTGTATGCAAAAAAACCCCTGATGCACGTAATAAATAACATTAAAATTCATACAGAATACAATAAAGTGTACCTCCGAAGTGGGGTGGCGGACCGCACAGGAGCACAACAGCCTGTCCTTCCCTCACTAATACTGGACTTCTGGCCTTGCTGCTGAAATTCTGCAGGTCTGCGAAAACAAAATAATAGGATCACCATTACTTTTCATTAAAGGCACTGTCATCGCTCTGACGTGCAACAGACGACTCACAGAGCAGGGACCTTTAGAAATGCCACTCTATAGCACAGGAAGGGACAGGCAAAAATGACATCCCACACTGGGCTAAAGCTGTGCTGTTTATTTAAATATGCATTCTGCAGCCTCATGAATATATGACTGTGTGAAATAAGTTGTGTTTTGTGCAAATAAAACACACCCTGACAAAAAATATTAAAATTTAGTGGGGTTTATGCTTAAAGGCCTAACATGTACAGTGGCATGCTAACGTTTGGGAATCCCTTGAAGAATCTGTGAAAATGTGAATAATTTTAACAAAATAAGAGAGATCATACAAAATGTATGTTATTTTTTTTATTTAGTACTGTCCTGAGTAAGATATTTTACATAAAAGATGTTTACATATAGTCCAAAAGACAAACAAATAGCTGAAATTATTAAAATAACCCCTTCAAAAGTTTGGGAACCCTTGGTTCTTAATACTGTACATGGTTACCTGGATGATCTACAACTGTTTTTTTTTATGTTTTGTGATGGTTGTTCATGAATCCATTGTTTGTTCTGAACAGTTAAACTGAGAAATCTTTCAGGTCTTGCAGATTCTTCCATTTTCCAGCATCTTTTGCATATCTGAACCACTTCCAGCAGTGACTGTATGATTTTGACATCCATCTTTTCACACTGAGTACAACTGAGGGACTCAAACACAACTATTAAAAAGATTCAAACATTCACTGATGCTCCAGAAGGAAACATGATGCATTAGGAGCTGGGGGGTGAAAACTTTTGAACAGGATGAAGTTGTCCAAATTTTTCTTATTTTGTTAAAATATCATTTTTTTCCATTTAGTACTGCCCTTCAGAAGCAACAGAACATAGTTGCATGTTTTCCAGAAGACAATTTAACTACAATTTACCTTGATCTTCAAATTCAAAAAGTTTTCACCCCCCGGCTCTTAATGCATCGCGTTTCCTTCAGTGTGAAAAGACGGATCTCAAAACCATACAGTCACTGCTGGAAAGGGTTCAAATATGCAGAAGATGCTGGAAAACAGAACAATCTGTAGGACCGAGGATTTTTTCTAACTGTTCAGAACAAACAAGGGACTCATGAACAACCATCACAAAACAACAACAACAAAAAAAAAAAAACAGTCGTAGATCATCCAGGTAGCCACACACATTATTAAGAACCAAGGGTTCCTAAACTTTTGAACTTTTGTCTTGTGGACTATATGTAAACATCTTTCATGTAAAATATCTTACTCTGGACAGTACTAAATAAAAAATACCACACATTTTGTATGATCTATCTTATTTTGTTAAATATATTCACATTTTCACAGATTCTGGAAGGGGTTCCCAAACTTCTGCATACCACTGTAAGACTTTTTGATTAAAATATCCAAAAAAACACTAGAAAGGTGTTACATTTTTGCTAACTTGTGTACTTACATGATCCCAAATATCCAGAGAAATAAGCAAATTGACCTAGTGTGCGACGATTTGCGGTTTTATTTTGTAAAAAAACACATAAATACCAAAGACACTTTAATATGGTATGCGTTTTAGTGTAGCAATATAACGGAACTTTTAACACAATCAAATGTATCTATTTTGATAAAACAGCGCTGCTTTACCCCACATACGCATGATTGGAAACAGCGGAAGCGGTCGGCTGTTCCATGATAAAAGCTCTGCTGTTTTCAAGCCGTGTATCGCGCTTGTCTCTAGTTACCAATCGCTCCAGAGGCCTCGTTTCGCTTCCACGGTTTTCAGCCCCACCCTGCTTCACACTACAGTGACGTTAATAGATCTTTAATACATTAGTTAATCAATTAACATGATTTCTGCCCAAGTCCTGTCGGATAATATGGGCTGTGGGGATGAAGACCACAACTCCCATGATTCCACACTCAATCACGTCGTCAACAAACTAAGCACTTGTTTCTTTTAAATATGCGCCCTCTAGCAGCGAAAGTTACATACTGTGCCTTTAAAGCAAGAAATAAAGTTAAATAATGTACGAATTTGCTAACTATGGTAATTACATATTGTCAGATGAATATTTTTTAGATTAGACCGAAGTAAAATATGTGGTCATAATATACGGCTAACAGTGAAGTACAGCGCTCTTGGTAAAGGCTTTCAATCACTGTATATTGTGAATGAAATATAAGTAGGTTTGGATAAAAGCATTTCCCAAATGCATAAGCAGGGAAATGAAGACAAAATAAAAACACATAATGAAAAGCTTTCCTCATTATAAGTCAAGAAATAAAATGTATTCTTCAAGACTTCAGAACTGATGGCTATGCAATGCTTTTCCCACTCTGTAAATGGCAATTTTGCCAGTGAAGCACCTCCAATTAGTCCTGCAACAATTTCCTGCTCAAGACTTGAAAAGACACATCTGCTTGTGAAATTTCAAATGAACAATGTGTTTTTTGGATGTACACACAATATGAACGAGGCAGACTTTCTGTTATGATTATCTGTTGATTTAAGTCCTTTTTTTCAATTTTCCATGACAAGCTGCATTTTAGTTAGCAGCATTGGACATCTCCTGATGGAATCTTCCAGACAGGAAAATGTAGATGTCAGCTTAAAAGCCTGCTACATCCAGGGAAAGAAAGTATATCTTACCCACTAATGGACTAAATGACAACATGAAATATGAAAGATAATGTAACATAGGGCAATTTTACATATTATGCATTTAAAGCTTCCAAAGCATGCATATGCAGACAAAGTAATAGTAGTTAAGAGCGAAGGAGACTGTCAGATGCAATTTTCAAACGTTCACATATACAAAATATATGGTTTAATCCGCCCTTACATGCAAACTCCACTTTAGCCTCTCGGCTCAGGATGGTTCCAAATGCATTAGTGGCGATACACTGGTAAACACCGCCGTGCTTAGTTGCCTGAGGGTTATTGATCAAAAGGTTTCCCTCAACAAGGCTGTAGTTGAAGTCCATGTCAATATCAAGATCTTTCCCGTTGAATTTCCACCTGAATATGAAAACAGGCAGAGTGAGCACAGTATAATTATGATCAGAAGAAATTTAAGCATTAAAAATACATAAATATTTTCTGTGGAATGTTCTATAAATCTAGAATAAAATATTCAATGAGTCAAAAGCAGCAATATTATCATTAAAAAACGAAACAAAAAAACTGCTAATTTTAAATTAAACTTAAATGAAATAAATATAAATATTAGATAAAAACCTAAACTAAAAGAAAAATAAAATTAGTTGCCAAGCCTACTAAAATTTGGGAGCATTGTAAATAACTGAAAAAAACAAACAAAAAAAAAACAAAACAAAAACAAACAAACAAAAAAACAAAAAAACAAATACTGAAATGTTCAAATTACTAACACTAAAACTGAAATAAATAGAATTATATAAAAAACAAACTTAATAAAAATGACAAAGCACACAACAAAATGACTAAAACGAAAATTAAAATAATAAAAAAAAACACCTCAGTTTCTTAATAAATAATAGAATAGTTCATTACTAAAACTAAAACTGAATTAAAAATTAGATACTAAATAAAAATATATATTAAAAAACAAACCTAATAAAAATGACAAAGCACACAACAAAATGACTAAAACTAAAACAAAACTGAATTTTTTTAAAAAAATACATTTACTAAAATGAAAACTGAAATAAAATTGATAAAAAGTAAATAGAAATATATAAAAACTTTTAAAAAAATGACAAAGCACAACAAAATGACAAACCAAAACGAAAATGGAAAAAAAATAAATAAAAAGTTTGCATAAATACTTTAATAACATTAAAATAAAAGTCTGACACTAGTAACAAAATGTTTCATTGTAAATTAGACTTTCACTTTGATTTACTAATATTAACAATTTCAAAAGCTTAACTGAAATATTAGATAATTGTCAGAATTGCTTGTTAAAAATAAAAACAGTTTATGCAAATATGATTTAATATTGTTTTAAAGATCAAATAAGATCTTGGAACGTCAATGCCAATTTGTCACAAATGCACAAATCTTCAATATTTAATGTACAACTTTAATATTTCATTGCAACTTTTTCTTTGTTTACATTTTTCAAAGTCTTAAAAATGTTAATTCCAGGCGTACATGAGAAAACAAAACAAAAACACAAAAAATAACTGTATTTTAAATATGATCTCAGACTAAATGTTGAGAAGATATATTAAAAAAATAGTCGTACTTGTAATGTGGTGCTGGACTTCCCTTGGCTTTGCAGTTAATAAATATCTTGTTGTCCTCTGTGCTCAAAGGAAAAACACTGTCACTGGGCTCTTGGGTGAACACTGGGCCATGTCGAATAATTCTCTCTAGAAGAAAGAACAAGAAGCCTTTTAAAAAGCTCATAATCCACAATCTGGAACATGAGTCTAGATCATAAAACAGGTGTGAACACATCAGGTCCACATTATGTCTAATGTGCGCTATTCATTTATTTTCAGCAACTTCCCGCACTGAGCTCATTAGATCTGCAACGTAAACACGTGCCAGAGGAACAGCTTTCATTTCCCCTCTTGTAGCAGAAACCGTATCAACATGACGTCCTCCTTTTGGCAGACCCATAACACGCATGGCAGTGTGGCTAGGTCTGTTGTTTCGGTTGAGTGCTGCCAAGACACCAATCCACCTCCCTAATTACCCCATGTTGTGGTAATTACTCTAGTGAAATGTATCATTTCTTAAATGAATAAACAAGCTCTCAGAAACATGTCTGCCCCTTCACAGAAAAAGGAATTGTGCTTTCTACTGTACACTCTTTCCCTTCTCTATAAAACTCACCTGTATTTTTACCCCTGTTCTCTTTGAGTGAATGAAATTCATTTTTACAGGTCCCTAACCTTGACGAGGACAAAAAAAAATTACCCTCCCGCATCATCAAGCTAATGGAAGTGTCCGGGCGTGTTTGCCTGGGGTGAGCCCCTGTCTCCTCACGCTGTGGGAGATGCTACCTTTTTTCACTTTCCCTTTTGTGTGTCCTTTGAACGACGGGAATTAATGAAGCATTTAGAGCGAGGAGTAGCACACTTACAGTAGTCCACATTTAGCCGCCGTTTATGGAGGGGACGCGTCCCCATCACTTCTTGTCATGGATGATTTTGCCCACACCCCTTTATGGAATTTACAACAGGGACAAATATAATCTACAGTTCTTGAGCAGGACTGTTCATTCCAAGTACGAAAAAAAAGTACTGGTAAGTTTCTGCCAGGACATTATATATTATGCCATGATGGAATGAACTGCTAAAATCAAAATACAGCAAAAACAAGTCAAAATATACATGAACATTTCTTTCATATTAATACAGTACACTATGCTCTATTTTTGGATTTTTATTTATTTATTCATTTATTTTTAACAACAGTGTATAGTTGTATAGTTAAATAGTGAGATTAATGAATGATGATCAGCTGCTGGAATTTGTTTATTTTTATGTAAACATTAAATATAATCAAAATGTCAACAAATGTGTCCCCATGCCTAATATGCACTACTGTTCAAAAGTTTGGGTTCAGTACAATTTTTTAAAGGAATTAATACTTTTATTCAGCAAGGATGCATTAAAGTTATTAGGGATGCACGAAATTGGATATTGGATATCCGATATGCAGATATTTTTCAACTAATTTTAGCCAATAGCTGATGCTGATACCAATATATTTTTTCCTTTCATTTGGATACAACACTCCACTGTGTGGAAATTAATTTTGGTTAGTTTTTAACAAGACCTTCTTATTCTTATTATACCTTTAAAGCAATGAATACTTTTATTCAGCAAGGATGCATTAAATTTATTAGAGATGCACGATATTGGATTTTTGCCGTTATCTGATATGCCGATATTTTTTTTAACTCATTTTAGCCGACAGCTAATGCCGATACCGATATATTCCCTTTTGTATGGATACAACACCAACTGTCTGCTGTGCGGAAAATAATTTTGGATAGATTTTAACAAGAACTTATTATTCCTTTTATACTTTTAAAGGAATGAATACTTTTATTTAGCAAGAATGCATTACATTTATTAGAGATGCACAATATTGGATTTTGCCGATATCCGATATGCCGATATTTTTCAACTCATTTTAGCTGATAGCTAATGTCGATATCGATATATTCCCTTTTGTTTGGATACAACACCAAGTCTCTCCTGTGCAGAAATTCATTTTTGTTAGTTTTTAACAAGAACTTATTATTCCTTTTATACTTTTAAAGGAATGAATACTTTTATTCAGCAAGGATGCATTAAATTTATTAGAGATGCACGATATTGGATTTTTGCCGTTATCTGATATGCCGATATTTTTTTAACTCATTTTAGCTGACAGCTAAAGCCGATACTGATATATTCCCTTTTGTTTGGATACAACACCAAGTATCTCCTGTGCGTAAATTAATTTTGGTTGGATTTTAACAAGACGTTATTATTCTTATTATACCTTTAAAGGAATTAATACATTTATTATTTAGCAAGGATGCATTAAATTTATTAGAGATACACAATATTGGATTATTGCTGATATCCAATATGCCGATATTTTTCAATTCATTTAGCCGATAGCTAATGCAGATACCGATATATATCCTTTTGTTTGGATACAACACCAAGTCTCTCCTGTGCGGAAATTAATTTTGGTTAGTTTTTAACAAGAACTTATTTTTTTAGAATTAAATAAACAATGACTAAGTTGTTTTATAATGACAGTACATTGAAGCTTTGAAAATAACTATAAATAAACCATATATCAATCGCTACATTTTTTTTTTTCCCCAGAAAGATGTAGTGATTTAACATTTGCAGATGGTCTAAAGCAAAAGAACTGTAAACATTTTGAAAATTTCAGAGTTCATAATTTACTTAAAAACGGCAACATATTACACATTAATGAATAAATCAGTATATATAAAATTATTTTATTTACAAGTGTAAATTAATGTTTGTGATTTTTTTTATTCATGTAAACTATAGCTTCTGACCTTTAAATTAAAACATACTCATGATTTTATGAGATCAACTACTGCTTTATTTAATCAGAAACACAGTTTAAATGTTATTTGTGTATTTTACTTTCATTTTAGAAGTAGGCCAACAGCGCCCCCTACGGAATTAAAACTCCTTACCGAACAGGCATTAGGACCAGGGGGAGGATATTATTGTTTACTCTATCACACACTGACGCGTCATTCTGTACATGCATTTCTCAGTTTAAATGCACCGAACAGTGAATATAATCACCATTCAGGCAAAATTTGGCTTCAAGAATGAGCCACACTCCTGACGTGATCTAATCGCTAGCACACTCATATTCCCCTTATTGGCAGAACATATCGGCATAATTTTTCATATCGGCTAATGCTGATATTTACATTTAAAGCCATTATCAGCCGATTCCAATATTGGTCCAGTAATACTGTGCATCCCTAAAATTTATCAAAAGCCATGTTCATCATTGTGTCATTGTTTTATTCACAAGAACAACATAGTGACAAACATGCCCTGTAGAGTAGTTTGTCCGTTCAGGGCTACTGTAGAAACATGGTGATGCAAAATAGAAATTTCCATGTAAGGGAACCGGTGTACAGTATGTAGGTAGAAACTGTTTATTCTAAGGTAATAAAAACATAACGGTTCAATAAGTAAGGTCTTTATACACCTCTGAAAACACAGCTGTGTAGGCCTGTATTATATTGCATTTCTCTCAATAGATCCTCCCACATATTACACACTGCACCTTTAAAAAACAGTGAGCTAAGACAGAAATTCACAAAATGCAAATCATTTAATATTAGTCAACTGTTTTACGATAGAAATGTTATATGACCGACAGCTATATCCAGTGATGCAAGCTACTCGACCTTTTTTCTCAAATATGGCCATTTTGTTAAAGTTATGTGTGTGAATTAACTGCATCTGCATCTCTCTCTAGTAACAATGAAGCTTAGTTAACTCAAAAACAGCAATTTTATCTATAATATAATGTAGCAATTCAGTATCGAAGCAAAAGCGAAAGTTTCTGTGCTCTGTTTCTGTGTGTGCGGTGTGCAATCTATGCTTTCTGTGTGTGTCTGAGTGGTGTGTGTGCTTCAGAAATATTTAAGATTCTGCACTATTTGTATGATAATCAAATACAGATTTTTATCTGAACATTTAAAAATGATTATGCACTGTATAAAAACAGCATGCTGTCGGGATGGCTTATTGGCACAGCGGTTAACCATAAAAAAATTTAAATTGGCACTTCATGCCCAAAAGGTTGCCGACCCCTGGTAAAGACAACAACAAAATTCAAATAAATGCTGTTTTGCAACATGACTGTTTTCAACAGTAATAATAAGTATAATAATATGTCACCAAATTAGCATATTGGAATGATTTCTGAAAGATCATAACAGCTGGAAATTCAGCTTTGCTATAACATGAATAAAACATAATTATTTAAATTGTAATAATATTTCAGAATATTACTTTTTTACTGTGTTTTTCAAAAAATCTTACCAACCTCAAACCTTTGAGCAGTAATGCACATTATACATTTTGGTTTATTAATAATAATAATAATAATAATAATAAATGTCATAAGTTCATCTGAATTGAACTGGTTTGACAAGAATGACTGTCCCATTGTGTAATCCACTGTGAAATTGTTGCTTAAATGAATTTGTACATTTTATTTCTAATCATAATGTTATCGTAATGTTATTAATGTCATTAATAATTTACTTACACTTACAATGAATCAGATATCCAGCAGGGATTCTTTAAAATGAGGTCAGCCGACCTAGTTTAATAACTTCCTATGCTTATTATTTCAACCACATCCATATAGATCCATTGTTTAAATATTAACTACATTCATATTCAGTCTCTGAATGTTAAATAACAGTTTCACTGTTATTCTTTCCCTCAATATAACCTATTTTCTTTAATAACACTTATTTCTGAATATATGTACGTTACATGAGACTTATTTAATCCCAGACGCTACTATCAATTATCTTCAAGAGATCTAATCAAGTTCTACATCAAGAGAAAATTTACTGCAGTTAATTATCTCACAGCTTGTCAATGTTTCATCAGCACTGTGACTGAAAAAAAGACAAAAATCTTTAAGTCTGCCTTTAAAGCTGAGATATGGCATGTTGTTAGATTTGGTCTTCTCAGGTCCTCGGTGCTGAATAGCTGCTGCCCTTCCATCTGAGGCTGTCTGGCCTCTGCACTTCCTTCTCTCCAGCTAAGCTTTCTGAATATCAAGCTGTGCAATCAAAAGAGCACCTGTGGCTTGAATGCAAATGCCCATTTGAGTTGGCATAGTTACTGTAGCACAACAACGGCAATAACTGGAGCACTGGCACCGAGCGGGGGACATCAGTTCGTTTAAATAGGGCACCTGCCTCTTCAGACGGCCTCCTCCTTACAGCGCTGCAGTATGTGCTGAGACTTGCATGAAGCATAGGAGAAATAATAAGCACTTTTTAATGGAAACTTTAAAAGAATTTTGAAACACTTCACTGCTGACAGGGTCTGATTATGGACATGGAGAGTTTTAATGCACTTTTAAAGTGCTATAAGTAGTTGTAAGTACTGCCAATAACTCTTTCAGTATTCTGTAAAACCCAATATTCTGACGAGGCACAAGTTCATTCTAATTGTGGAGGGAAAAACAATGCAACTAATATAATGAAACAAATTTTAATAGTGCAATATATTGTACATAGCAAAATAAATAGGCTTTAAAAATACCCAGAATTAAATAATATTTATTTAATTATATTTTAATTATGTTATATAATTATATTATTTAACTAATGCAATATAACGTACACAGCAAAATAAATATGCTTAAAAATACAAAAAAATATATTTAATTATATTTTTATTGATATTTTTATTATTCACTATTATAGTAATAATAGTAATAGTAATAAATATACAAAAACAACTCAAAAGGGAAAAAAAACCTATTCTTATACAATAACATTTTATTTGTTAACATTAGTTAATGTATTAACTAATGCAATATACTGGACATAGCAAAATAATCTGGCTTTAAAAAATAAAAAAAGTATAATATTTATTTAATTATATTTTTATTCGTATTTATTTATTATGTATCATTCATATGTATTATTCTATTATTCTAGTAATAATAATAATAATAAATATACAAAAACACAATGCAAAAAATCCTATTCTTACATTTGTTAACATTAGTTAATGTATTAACTAACATGTAGAAATAAAAATACAGTCGTGCATTGTTTGTTAATGTTAGTTCAGAGTGCATTAACTCTGTTAACAAACACAAGTTGTGATTTTAATATTGCATTAGTAAATGCTGAAATTAACAATAACTAAGATTAACAAATGCTGTAGAAGTATTGTTTAATCTTAGTTCATGTTAACTATTGTAGTTAACTAATGTTAACTTATAAACCATATTGTAAAGTGTTACCAATTTTTCAGATAAAATATCTAAATATTCTTGAAACAAGATACATTTACTTGAGTGGCAACACCGCATAAGAAGATTATTTATAATAATAATAATTTTTATAATTTTTATTTATTATTTTTTTTAAGAGAATGTATCTTTAATAAGAGTATATTGTTTTTTATCTTTTATTTTTAAAACAAGTGAAAAAATCTGCCAGTGATTTTTCTATTTATATATATATAAATAGATTTAAATAGATTTAAATTCAAGGTGAAATCTGGAAGTGAAAATTCTTATGCAATATTGTTTCTCAAACATAAAAAAAACTATATGCAATATTAATACATGTAAAAATGATTTTTGTATGATTAAAAAATAATGTTGGGTTTCCACTCAATACCCAATATAAAATCAAAACCAAACTGCTTCAGAGCACTCTTCAAAGTTACATAAACATGAATAAAGTTTTCTGTTCTAGACTGTTATGAATAAGTGTGCAAAAATAAGTTAGGTGAACTTGCTGAAGAGAAAAATCAGAAACTGTGTCAAGACAAATGTCCTGCTGGGGGAACCACGAGAGCTTTTTCCCAGCATGCATCTGTCTCTAGAGGAATGAGAAAATGATTAGACAGAGGCACGAAAAGCCACTCTTGTTGGTGAAGTGGAGACTATGCAGAACAGGTGAGCTATCAAAGGCAAGTCAGGGGATATCGTACCTGCTAGGCAGCTCTTGAGTGACAGCAGGATTAAGAGTTCCCATGGCAACAACATCTTCATCTTCCAAGGTCACAGAATCTCTTTTATTTCCATTCAACTGCAAGAGGAGCAAGTCGTGTTCTTCCTATGTAAAGTCAGCTTTGTTAGCTGGGAAATGAGCAAGGGACAGAGCGAGAGGGAAAAAGAGAGAGACAAAAAAAGATTAGAAAACAAAACAAGGCAAGCACGAGGAGCTGTAACTTTAGATAAACCAGTGAAATATTAATAATTCATTCATCCAAATAAGGACAGACAGGATTCTGTGCCTATGGGCCTGTTCACGGCTGATCAACTGCAGTCTGGATACTGAGCATACCCTCAGTATATCTTTCAGGAGTCGAGGGAATCGAAGAGAGAGAGATAGACAGACCTGGGGAGAGCGAGGGCCTAAGAGAGATATGAAAAAATCCTCAGTGGCTTACGGCAGCAAAACCTCGACACATATTCAGCTGCCAAAGGCAATGTTTGGATTGTACTAAAAGTATTGGCTCTACACACTTACACTGGGCAAAATGCGTGTGATACATTTACAAACCTGCAACCATATTTCATTTTCAGCTCGCCGTATCTCAGGAACAGGATTATGATTCGATAGGGGAGGTGATACACTTTGAAAGGGCAGTGAATATGATAGAGGAGTAAGCTATACGGCGTCAGCCCTCCCTCTTTTCGAGACGGCGGCACGCAATTCATCCACCTCACAGGAATTCAATACTCTTTAAAGCACATCAGAGTTGTCGAATACACACTTTAATTTATGAGGGTCAACGCCGCCGCTTTGGCTTTTACAAATACGGGCCCTGGTGGGACGTGCGGTTTAAGTGTCAAACTGTAACAAATGTCTAGCAAATGAGCGTAATATTCTTGACATTTCTGAGTGCGGAACAGCTTGTGGTTTATGAGCGATTTAGGAACACTGGGGACATCACATTTCGAACAAGCCTTGAAAGTCACCGTGATACATAACATGTTTAAACACTCAGACATGTCTTCATTTTCTGAGAACACAATACCAAACTTGGAAGCATTAGCATTGTTTAGTTCAGTATTGTTTTGTAAAAAAAAAAAAAAGAAAACAGCATTGCTTTGAAGCATTAAGTTTGTAAATATCAGTATTTCTTTGAAGGAGACTGCTTTGAAGCATCAGTACTTTTTACAGGTGTCAGTATCATATTGAACTTTCAGTAGTTTTAAATCATCAGATTTGTACTGAAGCATCAATATTGTTTTGAAGTGGCAACACTGTTTTGAAACATGAGACGTTTTGAAACAGCATTGCATTGAATGATCAACTCTGTATCGAAGCATCAATATCTAGTCAGAACTGAATCATCAGAATTGCTTTCAAACATCAACAACATTAAATCTGAAATTTGAAACATCAGTATTGTTTTGTAAAGAATCAGCATTATTTTAAGCATCAGCAAGTCTTTCTATGAAGTGGGCATTTTGAAATAATATTGCTTTGAAGCATCAGTACTTTTTACAAATGTCAGTATCATGTTGAAGTTTTAGTAGATTTAAAGCATCAAATTTGTACTGAAGCATCAATATTGCCAACATTGTTTTGCAGCATCAAATCTGTTTGAGACATCAGTTGTTGTTGTTTGAAGCATCAGATGTTTTCATTTATCACTACTGTTTTCAAGCCACAGTAATTGCTCTGAAGCATCGACATTATTTTGAAGCATCTGTTTTATTTTTAAAACAATCAACATTTTATACATCAGAATTGCTTTGAAGCCTCAGATCTGTTTTAAAACAGTATTGCATTAAATTATCAACATACAGAATAGTTTCGAATCATCAGAATTGCTTTGAAGCATCAAAAGCATTAAATCTAACTTGAAACATCAGAATTGATTTGAAAAGAATCAGCATTATTTTAAGTATTGTTTTGAAGCATCAAATCTGCTTGGAAAAATATCAGTATTTCTTTAAAGTAGGCATTTTGAAATAATATTGCTTTGAAGCATCAGTACTTTTTACAAATGTCTGTATCATTTTGAAGTTTTAGTAGTTTTAAAGCATCAAATTTGTACTGAAGCATCAATATTGTTTTGAAGCATCACATCTGTTTGAAACATCAGTTGTTTTTGAAGCAACAGATGTGTTTTGATTTATCACTATTGTTTTGAGCCACAGTAATTGCTTTGAAGCATCAACATTGTTTTGCAGCATCTGTTTTTTTTTTTAAACAATCAATAATTTTATACACCAGAATTGCTTTGAAGCCTCAGATCTGTTTTAAAACAGTATTGCATTAAATTAACAACATACAGAATTGTTTTGAATCATCAGAATTGTTTTGAAGCATCAAAAGCATTAAATCTGACTTGAAACATCAGAATTGTTTTGTAAAGAATCAGCATTATTTTATGCATTGTTTTGAAGCATCAAATCTGCTTGGAAATATTAGTATTTTTTTGAAGTAGGCATTTTGAAATAATATTGCTTTGAAGCATCAGTACTTTTAACAAATGTCAGTATCATGTTGAAGTTTTAGTAGTTTTAAAGCATCAATATTGTTTTGAAGCATCAAATCTGTTTGAAACAGTTGTTTTTGAAGCAACAGATGCGTTTTGATTTATCACTTTTGTTTTGAGCCACAGTAATTGCTTTGAAGCATCGACATTGTTTTGAAGCATCAGTATTGTTTTGAAACTATCAACACTTAAGACACCAGAATTGCTTTGAAGCCTCAAATCTGTTTTGAAATGGTATTGCATTGAATTATCAACATACAGAATTGTTTTGAAGCATCACATCGGTGTTGAATCTCTTTTTAATCATCAGATCTGTTCTCAGTTTCACTTTTGCTTAGAATTGCTCTGAAATGTCATTATTTCTTTAAAGCATTAATTCTTTTTTTTTTTTTTTTTTGAAGCAGTATTGCTTTGAAGCATTAACACTGTATTGAAACATCAATATTGTTTATTCAGAATCATTTTGATTCATCAGTACTTCTTTAAAGCATCAACACTTTTGAAAATCACTATTTATGTTAGCGTCAGATCTGTTTTGAACGATCACTGTTGCATCGAGCTATTGAAATTACTGTTCTAATACAAAATTAAAAAAAGTATCAGACTATTTAGATGTGTCAGGACCATTTTAAAGTTTTGGTATAGTTTTGAACCATCAAGTACTGTACTGAATATCTTTTCAAAGCATCATTATTGTTCTGAATAATCATACTTGATGTGTCAGTATTGTTCTTTAGCCCATTCAACTAACTTCTTTGATCCACCATTGCAATATCAGAGAGCAGCTCAGGCATTGGGCAGAAAATGAAAAGACTTGACCATGGAAGGGAAGAAAAATGAGTGCAGATCAGGTCTGAGATGGGGGGAGAGATTAAATTAGACGGGATTGATTATGTTCCTGTATTATCTACTCTAAGGGACCACGAGCTCTGACCTTCAAGTCCTTCGTCATTTCAGTCATCTCTATCGATTTGGTTTCCATTTTTTTAACCTCCTGCCTCCTTTGTTTGTCATTCTGCTCCTGCAGCCCGCTATGAGTCTCAATCAAGTCTGGGAGGACAGGTCAATAGCCGGATATTTGTTTGATGTCTTTCCTTATGAGATGCATGAGGGTGATCTATAACCGGTGAGCATGCGAAACGGAGGATGAAACTATAGCTGCGCGATGGGGGAAGAACTTAATTTGACCTGGACATTTGATTCCCTGCATGCTACCTGTTTTCGTACTTCTTCAGATCAATTCATTCAATCCTCTACAACGCCGTCCTTTGAGGTGTGTTTAATACGCTCGTATTAGATAACTAATATACATGAAGCTCTGCTGTATCATAATTTTAAAAATTTACAAATGACACCTATTTTAAGACACTTGAAAAAATGGCTGAATTACTACACCAGTATTAATATACGTCCTTATGTAAAAAAAAAAAAAAACAGTCCCTGGGGTAATACAGCTTTAATGACTTTAAAAATGTTGTCCTTGGATGTACCGAGAACCATGTGCCATTTGTAAAACAATCGAGATGGTGGACTTCTGGGACAGCTAGTAAGACCATTATAATCTATTTCCACAGGATGTCTAACAAGCCCTGTAAGGCTCAAGTCATTAATGTGGCATGTTGAGCAAAAATGATCAATGCTAATTTATGTTTCAGTCTCGTCAGCAGTCCCCGCTCACTTCAGAGAGAGGTCAACTCTCTTTTTGTCATCTATCCGGGCCTCTCGCACATTTCAAAGTCAGGAAAAAGCCTCCTGTTTCTGTCTGCGGCGTGATAATGTGCATCAAGCCATACTGGGGCAAACGTGAGACTTATCTCTGTGTCAAATGGCATGCCGTGTTTTAATGATGCATGGTGTCTCTGGCATCTTTGGGGAAGGAGGGAGGGAGTTTCTTGGTCACTGTCCAACCGGATTCGGAGTAGTTCCTTACATGATTAATTTATAGAGCGGGGAAAAAATACAATGGCAATAATTCTTGTGCCCAGCGGATGACGGTCACAGGTGGTAGAAATATCAAGTGGGCCGAAGCCTGGTTAATGGTGCCTGCGAGGGAAAAGATCTGTCAGGGATAATCTCTTATAATACTCTGCCATAGATAATGTGCTTCCCCCCTTCCACTGGCGGCAGATGAAGAGATTGCATAGCAGACATTATGAAATGGGATGAGAATTATCATGACTATGCTGCCTGTGTCCAGAGCGATAAATGCAGAGCTAGTTCAAATCTCATTGGAAAAATGGAGAAATGGTGGGCGAGAGTGCTGAAAAAAGATGGGACACCACAGTGTAATGCGATCTGGAAGGAATACTTCATGACTTTGTAGCTAAATGTACAGCTGTGCTAGAAAAAAATAAAAAAGGCTTCTCCGATGTCAATGACATCAAAATTGTGCTTCTACCTGTACGAATACTTCCAAGGTTAGGCTGACATGAGTCCTTGTTTGTACAGGCAGCAGTGGCTTTACATATTATTATATTTTATTATAAGCAGTAGCAATAGTAAATAGGTGAAATTATAACACACACACACACACACACACACACACACACAATATTTGGAGGTTTAATACTTAAACCAGTGGGTGGCGACATAAACAAGCATATATTTACATATTAGCTATTTTTCAGCAACTTTGTTTGCAATTACATATTAGATATTTTTCAGTGACTCTATTTGCAAGCTAAATAATTACACCAGTAGGTGGCAACATAAACAAACTTATATTTACATATTAGATATTTTATTAGCGACACTATTTGCAGATTTAGTAGTTACACCAGTAGGTGGCAACATAAACATATTTACATATGTGACCCTGGACCACAAAACCAGTATTAAGTATCATGGGTATGTTTGTAGCAATAGCCAAAAATACACTGTATGGGTCAAAATTATCGATTTTTCTTTTATGACAAAAATCATTAAGATATTTAGTAAAGATCATGTTCTATTAAGACATTTTGTAAATTTCCTACCATAAATATATCAAAACTTAATTTTTGATTAGTAATACGCATTGCTAAGAACTTCATTTCGTCAAATCAGCATCGTGGATGCACATCCCAGAGCCTGTGCTACACAAACTTACAAACTTTTTTTCAAAGAAAAAAAAAAAGATTGTTTCGCTAGATAAGACCCTTCTTCCTCAGCTGGGATCGTTTAGAGCCCTTTGAAGCTGGATTTAAACTGCATTTTGGAAGTTCAAAATCGGGGCACCAATGAAGTCCATTATATGGAGAGAAATCCTGAAATGCTTTCCTCAAAAACCATAATTTCTTTACAACTGAAGACAGAAAGGCATGAACATCTTGGATGACAAGGGGGTGAGTAAATTATTTGTAAACTGTTGTTCTGGAAGTGGAGTTCTCATAAACATATTTACATATTAGATATTTTCAGTGACATTTTTGCATGTTACATAGTTACACTAGTAGGTGGTGACAAGTGAATCTCTTGTTTTGTTCAAATAGGCTGATTCATTCAGAAATGAATCAAGTGACTTTGTTTATGAGTGAGTCACTGAATCATTCACTTAAGTGATTTGTTCAAACACACTGATTCTATGAGGAACGAAACACCAATATTGAATCACACAGTGCTTTATGGGTAGATCATATCATTTTTCTGATCTTGATCACTAAGTCTCTTTTAGCAAAATTAACTAATCTTAATTCAGTTAATTTAGTTAATTTAAAGCATTAAAGTATGTACAACCCAAAACTAGTTTGAATCTGGCAATATTGTGTTTAAAATGCAGTTACTCAATATTTTACCTACAACTGTTGTAAAATAGCAATAGCACACTCAAAATTGTGCTGTTTTTATTGATATTTGAAAGTTTTTATGGATATTTACTTTAAAGTTAAATACTGAAACTTCTGTTCCACATACTGGCAGCAATTCACATATTTTTAACAAACATTCCAATATTGTCATAAGCAAAAAGCGTATCCAAATATCCTGTCAAATGCTGCCTAAAACCTGAGTAATAGCGCTCCTCAATAAGCCATGGCGCATGCTTCCTTAACTCACACTGGCCTGATAAAAATCCAGCCTCCACCTTCATTTACAGCATTAGATAAATCACAGGGTCTCTGACAGCAGATTGAGCCCTCAAAGAGCCTTTGTGAGCTTCACACCAGCCTGCAGAAGCCAGAGGCAGAAACGCCGGCTGGGTTTAGCCGATGTGAACAGAATCTCAACATGGGCTTCAGTGAGACAGCTTCCATCAGACCAACCAACCAGCTATCAGCCTCAACCACACACAATCTGCCAGCTCATTGCCCCACAACCTGCTCGATTCTGTGTGCCATGCTAAATAATACAATTTTAGAAGCTCTAAAATTATACAAATTACAAAATGCATGAAAAGGTTTTGATTGCAAAGTGCTTCAAGACACAGCAGCTCAATGAACATTTGCACTTTTCTGTTCAAAGACTGTTGTGGACTCTTATTTTGACGGCTATTTCGCCATTTAGAGGTCATTGTTCATTAAGAATGCCAAACAATGTTTTAATAAACTAAAGAGCTGGCCAATTTATGGATCTCACAGATGGCAAAATGTACACTTTTTTAAATTGTAGTGTGAATATAGGTAAAATATAAGTTTTTTAAACATTTTTTTCCATTGGTCAGCCAAATGGATAATCATGCCCCAAATTAACAGCAGGTATTAAATGTAAAACACTAAAAAATTGTGCATTTACGTTATCATATAAATACAGTTCTATAACACAGAAAAGATGTGTATAAATAATACACACACACACAAACTGACTGCAAATTTACAATGACAGGTTAAAATAGCACCATCGCTTCAGCCAATATTGCCGTTGTGCTGAATCCCGACGCGAACTGACTTCAAAGCGTTGCCGCAGATCCACTAACCACTAGGGCTCGACTCGGACGCTAGATTACTTGATAAAAATGTCTGGAGGGGTGGATTCAGGACCACTGTTTACACATATACACATGACCTGGATTCCTGGGCTAACACCAACAAGGCCATTTACTCAGAGTAATTTGGTTTCCTTGCGCAGGCAGACTCCAGCAGGGCTATCAAAAAAAGACGAATCATTTCAGCAGGTGGATGGAGAGAAGGCTGCAGTGGCCTAATAAAAAAGCACTCTGCATATAGCCCCCCCTCCTATAATAGGAGCCTGCTGGCAAGCTTGTAAGAAAACATGCCGTCTGCAGTTTCGCCAGCCTCTCAGAGAACACCATTAAACAAGTAGTTGTTGACTTGTTATGAATAATAAAACAAAAGCATCAACACTGTGGATGTTACGGAGGAGCGCTAACATAGGAACCAAGAAGTCGTGCCAGTGCTTGGGAGGGTGACAAAATGCCTTGTAGAAAAAAAAATAAAAAAAATCTCTCATTTTTCCCACATGCTGTAAGTTCATGACCTCAATTTTCAAATTCATGAAGGGAAAGTGTTCTGAATCAGCTCGCCACAGAAAGTTAACTAGGTTTATTGATTAACAAAACAGCAATTATTGATTTTAAAAGTGAAAAACATATGTTTTAAAGGGTTTCATACATGCCCACTCCATGTCAAGAAACATTCCCATCAAGCGTGGTTCTTTGCTGACCTTATAAATGCTGCTGAAATTTACCCAGCATAAGTTTAGCATCTATAATACAGTATGCAACCCTTTAATACATTTGTTTTTCACTTCAGTTTTTTTTTTTAATTTTTTTTATATATATATATATATTTTAATTAGTCTGTCACAATTTAATGCATTTATTGTACGTGTTTATAAATAAAAAATAAAAATAAAAAAAAAAACTGTATCGTAACATGAATACATCCGATGCTGATGTATGCACACTTTTTGAACTCCATACACAGGTACATTAAATGGGCCACCTGTCCTGAAACTATACACAGCTTACATGGGGCTGGGCGATAAAATGACAACGACATTTATCTCAATATAATTTTCCTCAGTAAAACCATAACAGGAGCTTGATATGAGTTCGATGTAATGTTTATGCGCCGAAAGCGGAACGAAAGAACGCTACGCATTTGAACTGCGCCACACGGACCATTGATCCGCTCGGATCAAAGTTCAAATGCAGAACGGCGCAAGTTTATTAGAGCAGGTGACGCAACCACTAAACAGCGCTGTGAGATCCAGTGTGAAGTACCTGAATTCAGCCAAAAGCACAAATAACTCGGTGAGTTAAACTTGTTTTAAGCCAAACAGCGCTGACAAAAAGGAGAAACACTGTGCGCAACGATACAGTCAGAAGGCTTTTCAATCTACAAATCGTCATAATTTACCATGGATTTACTGTAGTAACACTAACTGCACCACTGTGCCAGAAATGTGGGATATTCATATCGAATTTTGTAATACTATTAATGTAGACATGCATTAAATGTCTTAAAGGAGCAATGAAATGTAATTACATTAATTTTGTTAGAGAGACCATAGACCTAGAGACCATATTGTTAGATTTTCTACCATGGTATTGAATTTGTGATTTTAACTCATGATCTAAATGCATGATACTGTGGAAGACTAGGGATGTAACGATATAAAAATCTCAGTATCACAATATGAAGTCCATGATACAATATTATTGCAATATTTTAAAAAATAGACAAATTAAATCTTGAAAATCAATTTTCAAATTCATGAAAGCAAACTGCTCTGAATCAGCTCTCCACGGAAAGGTTAACCAGGTTTATTGATGAACAAAAACAGTGATGATTGATTTTAAAAGTTTTTTTAAAAGTGTTTTTTATTATTATTATTATTTTTTATTTGATTTGGCTATAGCATTTGTGCATTTAGACTGCTCTTTTTATAGAAAAATCAAGAGACTATATAGTTATATTTTTACCATGGTATTGAAGTGCTATATGTGTGGTTTTAACTCATGATCTAAATGTATGATATTATGGAAGATAAGATATGTAACAATATAAAAAATAAATAAATCTCAATATCATGATATGAAGTCCACAATATAATATTATTGCAATATTTAAAAAAATAAATAAAAAAAAATTAAAAAAAAAAAAGATAAATGAAGACTTGGAAAAAATGAAATTTTTGTACATTTTAAAGTTAAATTCTTCTATCTAATGCACTTTAAGATTTCAAAAGTAGGAGTTCCAACCTATGTTCTTAACTAAGAAAACTTCTTAGTTAAAAAAAGTCAGTGAATTGAGTCAAACCTGAACTTTAAAAGGGACTCGCCCCACTTTTTATTTGTGGTGTACTGTCTCAGTCTAAAATTACATTTACACTGGTGTTTTAGGAAGCCAAACAAGTTAGAATATAATAATAATAATAACAACAACACTTTTATATTATTGTTAATCCTACGTCAGTAATAGCCATATATTGTAAAACAATTGCACTAAAATAAAGGAAAATGAATATTTCATACTTTATTCATAGTTTTTTTTTTTTTTTTTTACAGGTCAGCTTCTTTCCTCATTTCTACACTTGAACACTTGAATTTGGACTGCAGTACCCATTTAAACTGCTAATTGTCAGCAATTTATATTGCACTTTTAAGCTTTTATTTTGATGCAAAACTCCAGCTTCAGTGAAAACAGGATTACAAAAACGCATCTCACTACAAATCTAGTGAAATGCTGTAATCAACTGCCGTGAAAATAAAGCATAATTGGGGGCCGTTGTGTTCCCAAACACGCACTAAACTCACAGCACATGCAGTATTCGAGTTCACTGCATTCACTGTGAACAGAGCCGTTCTGAGGCATGAAAAACACCGGATCACGAGCTGATCACCTGAACGAAGTGTGCGCTTTATTTAAAATGCACGGATTAAGCCATATTGTGCTTTCGGTTTTAGTTCATTTGACAGATACTGTGCATAAGCGTAATGGCTTAAAACACAAATTAAAAGACCTTAAGAGGTTTAAATATGTTTTAAAAACTACACGTTTTGTCCGGAAGACTTATCGTTTCATATGGTCAATATCGAGATATTAATATTAATATTAATAATACTTTTACATCCCTATGGAATGTAACAGTATGGTTAATTTTAATAAAACTCAAACAGTCAGAATAATTACATTTCACCATATAAAAATTAGGTTGTTAAAAAGTTTTACAGACGTTACTGTTTATTGAAAATGAACAAATTTACATTTGCATCCTAACTCAAGCTGCTGTCAAATGTGGATTTCTAAGAAACAAATAAATGTGATATTATTAACATTGCAGCCTGCACTGCAAACTATGGTCAGTTTTTCAAATCACGTGACGTGACCCACTAATAACGTTAATGGGCTTCCAGCAGAAAAAAGCTACTAATGACCTTATGAACTACAGCTATAAAAGCTGCTGTCAGTGCAAATGGGGCATTATAATGATTTTACTAGTAAAATGAATTGCACTTTGGTTTAAAATGGTAAGTCCACTTCCCATGAACAATCAGTATCCATGGTAAAATCACTGTAACGCACATCCTTACTGTGGCTGCTGCTGATTATCTAATTTTCCAGGAATAACAGTCTTAAATAGGTCGACACCAGGGACGAGGTGACAAAATGCTTTATTGACACGATTTACACGAGCTGCAAATAGCCGGCAACTGCGTAATCCCATTTGTGATCGAAGGACACATGATCCTTTTCCAATCAATGCCCAATGTCTGTCGGTGACAGTGAATGGGTATTTCATAACGCTCCCCCGTGGGATCTCATAAACACCATCAATAACATCTTACCACCCTTATGTGTATCATATTCACTCTTATGTTGGCATTGGATACTAATGGTTGTAATATTTTACAGCTTTTCTGATTGAAGGTCATCAGAAACACCAGCGATTTCTCTCTTCTCTTCAAGGTTACATGACCAGGAAGCCAGATCGTAGATTTACCGTATTGTGACGGCAGGTACATACACACACACAACCACACTTCAGTCTTGTTCTGCCAATTTCGTCGTAAAACAAATTAGCGGCTATGTGATATAAACCACCCCTTAACAAACTCAGGAGCCTTGGCTTTCCCTCTCCATCCTTGTGGCACCAGCACCATCTAAAACCCTGTCAGTTCGAGTCACCATCTCACTTCTAACGTGCATTAGAGGCAGCATTATCAGTGTCCGAGGTGTTATATTTGGAGCTGTAATCTGCGCGCACAAAGGAAAGGGCTCTATCTCTTCCTCTGCCCCCCGCGGCTCAAGTATCACCCAGCCCTTTAGAAACGCCACTAAGTGCCCAAGCCAGGCGCTCATATTTCCCCTTCCCTCCAGATTATGAATGATAGGGCAACTCTTTTTACATTCATTACACAAGCGCGCATGCATAATTGATTTCGTTCAAATTATGGCACCCCGAAATATTCAGCTGAGTTATGGCCGGCCCTTCCATCCCAATTCTTCCATTCTCCTTGTACACACGAGATACATCAGCAACCTTGCACTGCACCTCGTAAAACAGCCTTTAGGCAGCAAGGTTTTACAAATGTATTGTGTACAAGGGGAATCAGTTACACAAGTTTTATTATTTTTATTGTGCCTACATGAAGACAGAAAACAAAATTTACAGTAATTGCAGAGATGCATCATGTCTTAGGGCTGAATGATTCATCTAAATAAACCCAAAATTAATATGTGATTAAATACATTAAATAAACAAATAAATTAAATAAATACATGCATTGTGTATTTTAGAGTAAAACGTTTCAAAATTTGATGGTTTAATGTTGAAGAAATTAAGCAATTTGGACTATTATTCATTGTAATTTTTTTTACAGCTGAAATGGAAAACAGTTATAATAATAATAATAATAATAATAATAATAATATAGTCATTTTATAATGAAATATTTCAATGGCAATATTTTAGTAATAACAGTAATTATTATTATTATTGTTGTTATTATTATCTAGTCATATTGACATATCATAAAACGTATAAAATCAAAAATTGTGGAGCCCTATAATCAAGCACAACAAACCTGGATTTTTAAAGTGCATTTTAAAATGCAATTGCAATTTTTAATCAGAAAAATCTAAAATTTAAATATAACAACAACAACAGCAACAACATTAATAATAATAATATCATTTTTATATGATGAAATACATTATATTATATTTTTCTTCAAATTGTGCAGCCCTCAATATAGTTATGCAATTATCGAATTGCAAAGGCTGTGATTAATTAAATACATATATGTACTGTGTATTTTGGAGTGAAGTGCTTCAAAATTTAAAAGGGTTAATATTTGAAAAATAAATAATAAATAAATAAATATTAGAAATGAGGAAAAAAAAAATATTTTACAGTTGTAATGAAAAATAAAATGATTATTATTATTACTTGTTATTATTATTATTATTATTATTATTATTATTATTATTATCATCATTATTATTTTTAAATGCTCTTTTTTACAATTAAATATTACAATAGTAACACTTGTTTTGTTTTTACTTAGTAATTTTAGATTATTTAGTATTTAGTTGTTTAGTGTTATTGTTATTCTATAAATATTATTTTATAAAAGAATAATAATAATAAGAATTATTATTATTATTATTATTATTATATTGATATATAATAACAAATCGCCAAATGTTGAATCCCTACAGATAAGAATAGCATTGCAATCGCAATTTTTGTTTGAAAAATCACAATTCGTGCAGCCCTAGTCTTTGTGTATTCAAAGCAAGACAACAATAAAAGAGAGAGACAACAAGATTGCGTGCTTGTCATCTACCGCATACTGCGTCAAATGCCTTTTAACAATCATATACAAGAGCTGAAATGCGAAAAATAGAACCTAACAGGCATAGGTTTAGCTAAATGTGTAATTTTAAGTACATAAAGGACAAATCATATGCTATCAGACCGCATTATTCCCTGCTACTTAAAAAGTAATTCAAGGTGAGAACCTGATGCACAGCAAATAATGAATTGCCTCGGGTCAAATATCAAACCCTGCGAGGATTTGTGCAGATGAAGGGTTGTAAGAAGAACAGAAAAAACAACATCAAATCACAAAGTGCTGATGCTGTAACACAGGCATCATCACATTGTGGAATATCATCAAAGTGCTGCCGAGTTCTGTCAACACAGCCGGGCCGCGGGTCCCTCAGGGGAATACGGGCTGTCATTCACCTGAATAATGCCACAGACAGGCATGGTATTTCAGAGAGTAGAGGAAGTCCATCATCCAGGATAGGTCACTCAGAGACTAATCTTGCTAAAGGTTAGATGTGAACTGTGACCGGTCCCCACAACAGGAGCCTTTGACAAAGTGCAGGCATATGGCATATGGAAAAAATGAGGGTCAGCGTGTCCAATGAGCTTTTGCTCCTCTGGAAAAAAAAAACTATAAGGACAGGAATATTATCTTTTGAATTATGCTCTGGTTAAGAAATAACACAGAAGTAACAGGAATAACAATAAACCAGGATTAAAATAAAGTTTTTTTTAAAAATACAACGTAATACATATTTACACACACACACACGCGCACGCATATATATATACACGTGCGTATATTAGAATTTTTTTTTTCTAGGTTAAGAAACTCCATAAAAATATTATTTTTACATTTAACTACAACAGGAATAGCATTAAACCAGATGAAGTTAAGAAAAAATAAATAAAAGAGGTTCGGTGATATGAATAACCAACATTTGAAATGCCGCCAATACAGTATTTTATAAATTAGAATTTAATGATAATACATTACATATATATATATAACCATGTTAAACGGAGATTATGCAATATGAACTTAAATAGGCAACTACATTTTTATATAATTTATTATTTAATAATATTGAATACAATTTTACATTATATTAAAAATAAAAATAATAAAACAGAAAATAAAAATAATATATAAACAATAAATCAGAATAATCAAAAATTTAAATATAATAACAACAACAACAACAATAATAATATTTTTATGTAATAAAATAATTTATATTTTTCTCCGAACTGTGCAGCCCTCAAAATAGTTATGCAATTATCAAATTGCAAAGGATGGTATTAATTATATAAAATAAATATATGTACTGCATATTTTGGAGTGAAGTGCTTCAAAATTTAAAAGGGTTGACATTTGAAAATAAATTTATATATATATATATATATATATATATATATATATATATATATATATATATATATATATATATATATATATATATATATATATATATATATAATTATTTATTTTACAATTAACAAAAAATTTACAGTTCTCATTTTTTTTTTACAGTGAAATATTACAATAGTAATATTTATTTAGTTTTTACTTAGTAATTTTGAATAATTGGTAAATTGTTTTTTAGTATTTTGTTATTTAGTGTTATTGTTATTTAGTTATTTAGTACAGTAAATAACAATATTATTAGTATTGTTGTTCTATAATTATTATTATATAAAATAATAATAATAAAAATGTCTAAGAAGAAGAAGAAGAAGAAGAAGAAATGCCTTTGCAAATCAGTAGACTGCATGAAATAAAAGGGTGCCAATTATTACATTCAGACTTTTTCCCAACCCTCTCTCTTCACACACAAACCCACATGACGGTGAATCTATAGCATATCAGCGCATCAAAAGGGCAATGTTAGAAGCTCTCGATATTCAAGTCGAAAAGCTCTCGTTTCAACGTGTCAAGGTTGAGAGTGGCATGATTAGATGTTAAAGGGTTTGTAGTAGAAAGCTCAACATTCAGATAGCTTTGAAGGTCAAGAGTAGAGACAAATGAAATATCCTCCCACATTGTTCTCATGCATAAAATAGCTATGCAACTCATTTACCAGCTGTTGCTCGCGCAAATGGCTCAGCTAGTCAGAATCCCTGCGAGTGTGAGGCTTTAAAACATTTACACAAATACTACGGCTGTGCAAGCACACTGCAAACTCTCTGCGCGCATCCATATTTATCAGCTGCATATGGAAAGGGTTGAATGTGAAACTGCTTTTAAACAGTCAAGTCAAGCTCCTTGCATCTCTGAGGTCTCAATTAGAACCGGTTTAAGACCTGTGAGACCTTAAGGAACAGGGGACCTTATAGGAATGTTGCCATTACCATGCATTTCTCAACATTATTTTGTCTAACAGGAGGAACTGTTCGGACATATCTCACCTTACTTGCGAAATCAATGTTAACAAAATAGTTCCCACTGAGTAACATTTAAAACAAATGATTAAATGTAAAATCGGAGTGCTGTTTGATTGAATTTAAGGTAACGTAATTAAATAGTGTATGGCTCGTGTGAAAATAAAATACAGATTACCTCTCAGGCTCAAACCACAGGAGTAGCACTGCTTCAAATCAAAACTCAGCAAGTCTACCACAATTATCTCTTTTGATTCTGAATGTAACCACAGTATGACTCAAGTATCACTATATAACTATATATATGCTTCTCGCACCATTACTTGAGTAAACTAGGCTTTTGTCTGCTGAATGGATGCGTATAAAAATGAAAACACAGTTCTTTAAAGGGACAGTTCACCCAAAAATGAAAATTCTGTCATTAATTACTCACCGTTGTGTTGTTCCAAACCCGTAAGACCTTCACTCATCTTCGGAACACAAATTAAGATATTTTTAATGAAATCCGAGAGCTTTCTGACCCTGCATAGACAGCAACGCAACTACCACATTCAAGACCCAGAATAGGAGTAAGGGCATCATTAAATAGTCCATGTGACATCAGTGGTTCAAATGTAATTTTATAACGCTATGAGAATACTTTTTGTGAGCAAAGAAAACAAAAATAATGACTTTATTCAACAATTTCTTCTCTTCCCTGTCAGTCTTTGATGCACATTCACAAGGGTACTATACTCTGCGCGTTATTGAAATTGCTGAATAAAATCATTATTTTTGTTTTCTTTGCACACAAAAAGTATTCTTAGCTTTGTAAAATTAAGGTTAAACCTCTGATGTCATCTGGACTATTTAACCATGTCCTTATACTTTTCTGGGCCTCGAATGCGGTTGTACAGCCTGTTCTCATTGTTTATACGTAGATATTAATACATAACACTTACAAGCACAAAACGTAAATTTTTTAAGTTTTTATTGATGCTGAAACGTACATTTTAGACGTATTTCAATGCTTACAACATACATATCGCTATGCATTTTTAACTAAATAAATATATTTACGTATCTTTTATATGATTAAGATATTCATATCAATGCATTTTTAGCATTTTATCAATAAGCAATTTCGCTTTTTAGATTCCTTAATCTACCCACAAACCTAAACCTACCCATTTTAAAGTGAATATAAAAGAATATAAAATGCAATTAACCGAAATATGCAGGGAAATTTTAGTAACCAATGGTTTAGGAACCATTTTAGTAACAATATAGCATTCAAAATATTTTTTAATATTCCCACTCCAACCTCTACTTTTCTGTATAGTATTAGAAAAACATGGCAGACAAATGTCAAAAAGCAGTACCAAAAGCAGTCCAAATGACAATGTGTTGTAGCCGTAGTCCTCTCTGGTGGAACACAGTAGGTTTGTATGTGGAGCAGAGTAGAATTTGAATTGTTAATCGCTGAAAATATTATCCAGATTATTATCCCAATCCACTCTGTGAAGGTGCACGTTTCTCATTTAAACACACCTCGCCAGAAACATGGCATGTCACAATTTATGACATGAGAACCAATGAGCGTTCGTTGTTTCTGGAGGTGGCAACAATTGAATTTAACGTTTACCGTATTAGCATGTGTATTGCTGCTGCTTACGGTAGCTGCTCAGGATGGAGATGGGCTTGGATTTGGTCTTGTTTCTCGCAGTCATAAAGATTCTGAAGTTTTGGTTTACAGGGGATGAATAAAATTGATTCCTTTTGTAATTATGTTGAGTTTTTAGTGTATTCTATGGTTATATTTTCAGTCACACCATGTTGGAGAAAACGGCCATAGCAAACAAAGTAAATATTACATGATAAGTAACGGTTAAACGATTGCAAAAATGTTATTCATTTTAAGGGTTTAAAGTGTAACGTTAGTCTTGTTTAACATTATATGTATTCTTCAAAACGAGCTGGCAGCAGAAATTACACAGAACTAAATGTTATTTGATATTAAGTTAAATGAGTAAACAATTTAATAATGCAGTTGAAAACATAAAGCCATTGATATGACAACTGAAAACAGTAATAATAATAAAATTCATGCTGTGATTTCAATATTCATAAGGATTCATTTTTAGGTGTCATCAATACGTCAGTATTGTACGTTTAAATGCTGAAAATACGCAAGTATTTGTACGTTTAGAAATTGTAAATACGTCATTATTGTATACGTTTTAGTGTCTGTAAAAACCTTTTTTGTAGAACCACATTTTACATAAAATACATATGAATTATCATGAGATCAGGTTGCGTTGTACCATTGTTGTCTCTGCAGGGTCAAAAATATCTTAATTTGTGTTCTGAAGATGAATGAAGGTCTTACAGGTTTGGAATGACATGAGGGTGAGCAATGACAGAATTTTCATTTTTGGGTGAACTATCCCTTTAAAGAATGGTATAAGATTTATGATAGCCTCTTTAGAAACAAGTGTCTGTGGTGTTTTTTTTTCTATATCTAATAAGTAAAATCACTTGACATTTCTTTTTTCTTACACATTGAATATACAGTTTCACTTCGAAATGTCACATTATGGGAGTAGAATTGGTTGCAACTGATGTTTTATGTTGACTTTCACATTACACAGAATCATTACAATGTGGCATAACTATACAAACCATAAAGCTTTACAGCTTCTCATATTATTTTATCAGGCAGGATATGAAAAATCCAAAATCTCTAAATGCAATCTAGCCTGTAAATGCAAAACCAGAACCCAAGGCAAACACCATCCTGAAAAGCGTAAACATGTCCTCCAAAGAGCAAACATCTTTCCTAGAAAACACGGGGTGAAAGATCTTGTCGAATATCATCCTACTAGACAGCCAGCTCACTTGGGCATGCAGATTATATGCATACGTCTTGGTATACATGCACGTTTGCATGCGCTGTTCTCATCCCGATGAATGTTTGCATTTTCTGCAAGTCAGCGCAAAACTCCAATTTAAAGAATTACAACACATTTTTCTGTTTATTCCAACTTAACTTCGCTATCAGTTAAAGCTGAAGTGTGTTATTTTTTATCTTAAAATCCAGTTTAATATGGAGAGAACTTTTAAGTAAGCCATCTGTATGCTGATTCCTCCAAAAAGTGTAAACACTGCAACTCTGGCGCTATCAAAACATGGCTCTGTTTGTTCATGCATTCAAACCGACACATTTGCTCAACTTGTGACGTTTCGGACGGGACTATCTGTATCTGTTTGTCTGACCAATGGAAAACAGCAGGGGTGTTTGAGAAATTCAGAAATCATTGCAGAAATTCTACACTTCAGTTTGAAGACAAGGTTTACTCCATCTCCAATGTTTTTAGCCTTCAGCTACAGCCAATACCTCTGGGTTTGGAAGCTCTCAGTTTTTACAGCAATATGTTGCAGTTCTCACTGTGATTTCTCAGCGAAAGCCTCCTTTAATTGGGATGACACTATCGGTCACAAGTGGAAGTACTAGTTCAGTTTTAGGTCTCAAGCCTCATTTACACATCACCCCATGCTGTGCACCATGGACCTTCACATGGTGGTTTAATTGATTGTAGTTAGCCAGAGGTGATCATTAACCGAAGCATGCTCTCTGATCACACTTCTGACTATTTGAAAAAATAAAAATAAAATAAATAATAATAATAAAAAAAGAAAAAGAAAATCAAGTCTATTTATACTCGGTACTTCACACAGATATTCTAAGCTTATGGCAGATGAGCTTGGCTGTCAGGAAAACACATGAATGTAATTTAGGTCACTTATAATAAATTGAAGCTTTTCTAACACTTGCTATTAATGACTCTAATTAAGTGTTAATTCAAAGCGTCTTTTCTGAGTTTATGCCTGTAGTTCAGAAAGTTCATGCAAACTGTGAACATACTTATTCAGTTGTATAATTTACAGTTTACATTTCAAAGGACCTGAGCAACGTCAAATCTTTGACAGTACTGTAGGTTCAAATGATGATAAATCAAAATAGTTAACAACCACCTACCATGATGATTGTTTTTTTTTTTTTTTTTTTCTTTTAATCACAATCGTTATAGCTGTAGAGCTTATAAAAGACATTGAAAAACAATTAACCCACTTATTACAGCACTTACAAAAGCCATATATGTGACCCTGGACCACAAAACCAGTCTTAAGTAGCATGGGTATATTTATAGCAATAGCCAATAATACATTGTATGGGTCAAAATTATACATTTTTCTTTTATGCCAAAAATCATTAGGATATTAAGTAAAGATTAAAGATATTTTGTATATTTCCTACTGTAAATATATCAAGTATATGCATTGCTAAGAACTTCATCTGAACGACTTTAAAGGTGATTTTCTCAATATTTAGATTTTTTTGGAAAATCTCAAAAAATTGACTGGTTTTGTGGTTCAGGGTCACATATGATGCTTACACTTGATATTTGACAGGAGTGTGCTGTTACTGATAACTAGAACTGAAATAAAAAATAGCTATTAGATGAAAAACTAACTTAAAACAGCTTAAAAATAAGAAATGATGTTTTGAAACGAATCTGAAAGAATATAAATTTAAGTAGATGTACTAAAATGACTGGAACTTACTATTTCAAATTAGCTTTATTTGTGTAATTATACAAAAACAACCAAATAAGATTACTAAAACTTAAACTAAACTTAAAATATAAACTGAAAATATAAAAATAAAAGCTAATTCAAAATATTAATAAATACTGTAATAGAATTAAAAAAAAAAACTAAAATAGTGCAGACTTCTTTTAAATATCCTTAATGTTTGCTCCAAATAAACAATGCTTTTATTCCACCATGAAAACTTTTGAATCTTTTGGACCAGAATCAATGTTCTCATTTGATTTCCAAACTTCTATAGAAGCTTGCAATTTGCCATGATATCTTATCTTAAACTCTTTTTTTTTACCTAACATTTAGTTACATAACATCTGTGCAAATGACAGAAATAGAGGGATAGTTCATCCAAAAAATGAAAATGAGTTATTTAGCAAAATGTTCAAGCTGCTCTTTTTCATACACTGAAACTGAATAAAAGACATGACTGACCCAGGTCTGCATACACTATCATTGTACGATAGTAGTATCCAGCTCGGATATTTTCCTAAACATCTCTTTTTAGTATTCCACAAAGTAAAGTCATACAGGTTTGGAACAACCTGAAGGTGAGCACCTGAATAAATGTTGTAGGTGAACTAATACTGTAGGGCACCTTGACTTGTTTAGGTGGCTATAGTCTCCTATAAGGTAAGTCTCGTCATCTATACAGTGCTAAATAAACTTGTGGAACACTTTCTTTCTCAAAGTCGTCTCTGTTGCCTAGAGACCCGCATGGCCGGAGATTTGCATGCAAAGGATTAGAGTGTAGGATGGTGAACATGATGTCTGCTGCCTGTGACAAACTGTAATGAACCTCAGCGCCCCTTATCAACCCTGCACAAACCAGGAATGATCACACCAGAACAGTACAAGGCAGCTAAATTGAACAGAGTGTGGAGAGCAGGAAGAAACGGCGAGCCAATAACAATGAGCCTGCAGCTTTTAATACATAAAAATAAGGTTCAATTACAACTATCTGACTCCTATAAATGAGGAACGCTATTAGTTTCTTTCTTTCGTTTTCTTTTTTCTTTCTTTCCCTGCAGTCCATTGTTAAAAGGATGGTTCAAGGAAAAATGAAAATTCTGTCATCATCACCTCACCCTCATGTCGGTTTAAACCTGAGATTTTTCTTTTCCATCGAACACAAAGGAGTTATTTAGCTGAATGTCCAAGTTACTTTTTTTGTCCAGCAATGAAAAATGAATGGTAATGAGCTCCGGAAAGGACAAAGTAGTACCATAAAAGTGTCCCATAAGAATCACACATTATATTCCAGATCTTTTTTGTGTTAGGAACAGTCATTGGACTACTGCACTTTTATTGCATTTTTGTCCATTTGAAACTGGCAGCCCCAGTTACCTCCGCTATCATTGTTTAAAAAAAAATCATTGGTTTCAAACGACATGAGGGTGAGGGTGTTTTAGCTGAACTATTTAAGCATGATTAAATCTATGATATTGTTAGTGCAAAATAGTGTAAATTATTGAAAAATACTGTCATTTTCAATTAATTATATATTACATAATTATATATAAACAATATATATATTCTTTAAAATTTTAATAATGGTTATTTTAATAGTTATTCACAGTCACAGGTTTTTCATGTTATTTTACATAGAACATGTACATTTATGGTCTATTTCTGTAATTTTAAAATATTTCACCATATTTCAAAAATACTGAAAAAACTAAAAAATACAGAAAAATTCAGTAAAATTGTTTTTTTTTTTTCAGTGTATATACCAAAATTACCAAAATAAGTGGGATCATACAAAATGCATGTTATTTTTTATTTAGTCCTGACCTGAATAAGATATTTCACATAAAAGACATTTACATATAGTCCACAAGAGAAAATAATAGTTTAATTTATAAAAATGACCCTGTTCAAAAGTTTACATACGCTTGATTCTTAACACTGTGTTGTTCCCTGCATGATCCACAGGTGTTTTTTTTGATAGTTGTTCATGAGTCCCTTGTTTGTCCAGTTAAACTGCCTGCTGTTCTTTAGAAAAATCCTTCAGGTCCCACAAATTCTTTGGTTTTCCAGCATTTTTGTATATTTGAACCCTTTCCAAAAATGACTATGATTTTGAGATCCATCTTTTCACACTGAGGACAACTAAGGGACTCATATGTAACTATTACAGAAGGTTCAAACACTCCAGATGAAAAAAAAAAACAAAAACATTGCATTAAGAGCTAGGGGGTGAAAACTTTTGAACAGAATGGAGAAGTGTACATTTTTCTAATTTTGCCTAAATATCTTTTTTTTTTTTTTTTTCATTTAGTACTGCTCTTTAGAATCTACAGAAGATACTTGCATATTTCCCAGAAGACAAAATAAGCTAAATTGACCCTGATCTTCAAATTCCAAATGTTTTCACCCCTGGCTCTTAATGCATAATTTTTCCTTCTGAAGCATTAATCTTTAAATTAAAAAAAAAAAAAAAAAACTGTCAGTACTGCTGCAACCAGCTGCAAATCTGTGCTAATTTGGCTAAACTGGCAAATCTGGTCAATATCAATACAAATATAGATTTTTTTTTTGTGTCTTCTGTGTAAATATTGATCATCATAGAAAACTACACAACACTGATGAGATAGGGTTAGGGTTAGGAACATTATATACTGTATAGAGCCCATTATCTGCTCTATACAGTATATAATAGCAAACAATCAATCAATAAATATTTTACGTTAAACCAACCAAACTATAAAACGAAGAAAAAAAAATGTTTAAAGAATAAATGTCAATATTAGGAATAAAAAGACAGGTGCTGTATTATTCCACACAATGTCAAACTCTTGTCGTCTAGCTGGATTCTTCTGGTAATCTCTTGAATTCAGTAGCAGGGTGTAAACACAGTAAATACCCTGTAGGCCTTGTAAGCAAGCAAAGCTTTTCTATGATACAGCGCCCTCCAAAAAGATAATACATAGCAGAAAAAGATTTCCCATGCTAATTCTAACGGAGTCCGGGACTGATACGGTTCTCTATAATGCATCAGCATCGCTCTTGGTTCCATTATCATCTGCTGTGGAGCAGCGCTTCTATACGGTCACAGAAATCCATGGGATTAAGCAGGAAGGAGAAGCCATTTCTAATGAGATACGAGTTTAAACCATTGTAAGAAGGTGATCGGCTCTCTGGTTATACCTCAACAAGTGGGGATGGAGTAAAAGCGCACAAATAATGTGTGACGGTTTAAATTTTCAATACATAGAGGAAGAAATATAAATCTTAACGGCACATTGTGTTATTGTTGCTTGCCATTTTTACATGATCAATCATGTTACATGCTAAAGTGGTAATGCACAAACCAAAACAGGCTATTGCACTAACATTTCCAAAATTTTGGTATCCTAAAAAATTAGGTGTCTAGTATAAAAAATTAAATATGCTTCCTAAAATTAAAACTGCTTATGTCCAATCTGAGGATGCTAATTTACTATTTTACGAGACCTGCAAACAGCATTTTTCTACTTTTTTTTTTTTTTTGGATAATAACACACAGATCCTCCACAGATCTTTTTAAAGATCTGTCTGTGTCTGAGTATATATATTTTTTAAATGGTTAAAAAAAAAAAAAAAACTTTTTCCAAACTTCTAAGCAGTGTCGGTAAAAAATGTGTATAAAAATAACATGCAAACTTAAATGCATTATGTGAAGCACTGCACAAGAGGCTCCTCTCTTAGTATGCAGTGTAAAGAAAAAAACGTGAGATGAAAAAAGATTGATGCACTGTCCTGAATCATATTTTATTCATTACAGTGCGCAGTGAAACCTCCGCTTGAACAAAGAAATGCAACTGTAACAATTATCATAACTTTCTTTGGCCTGACAGACTTGCCAGCGTTATCCTGGCTCTCACGCAAACGCCAATTAGCTTTCAGACAGAGATCGTTGGGACGGAACAGAGCGGGAAGCTGAACACGCACTAAAACGCTTCTGGTTAAAGGGATGCCAATCATGCGCGTGCAGCGCTCTGCCTGAAGCACGCTGAACAACAGCCACCCATGCAGCTAATGCTGAACGCATGCTTCCTCGGCTGCTGGCTGGTAATCCTCCGTGTGCTTCAGCAAAATGACAATTAGAGTGAAAGAATTTGCATTGCGGATGTACAGTAGGATGGTGAATGTGTAATATAAGCAAGATTGGGCATGCAATTAGCTGTTAGAGCTGTGGTGATCTTGTCACGGCTCAAGACTGCGGTGCTCACGACTTCTTCCTAGATGACAAAAAAATTTTTAAAGAAATCGCTCACCCAAAAATGAAATTTCTGTCATTATTTACTCACCCTCATGGGAATAACAATGTAGTTACCGTGGAAAAGTTTTAAAACAAGCTACCGTATAGCTTTAGAAGACTTGGAATATAGCACACAAGTCATATAAATCAGTTTCATGATACTTTTATGGTATTTTTTGCGTCCTTTTGGAAGCTTGACAGCCCCATTACTCATTCACTTTCATTTTTTTTTATTTTTTTTTTAAGAATATGCTGGATTCACCTCAAAAATTCACCTTGAACAACAGTAAATGGTGAACTATTCCTTTAAGAGTTAGAAATATATATATATATATATATATATATATATATATATACACATACACACACACACACACATATACATTAAATCAAAATCTTCCCCCAAGTCCCTATCATCTCCGTTTATTTTTAAGCTCACTGATTTATATTTTTTGTGAAGTGTTTTGTATATCCTTGCCTATTTCAACTACACATAGACAGATATAAATAAACTGCGGCAAAAAAACAACAAAAAAACACATGGTCTGCATGACAGAGAGAAGGCAAATAAAGCAAGTCAGCGAGATAAACAGCTACGCACTGAGATCAGGATTTCAGTGGACTTTAAACCTCCGCCTAGCTTTAAATCACTGATAACTTTGCTTGTCTCCTCTAAGCACTTATACTCATTTCAAAGCTTTAGATCCACAATGTGAAGATTTTATAATTGCTTCATATACATAAGCCTGCTAGAAATGTGTGAATCTGGATGTAAACATGGATGCCTAATATGGTGTATTTTGTTTGTGTTTCTAAAAAAACAAAACAAAATCTCTATGAGGAGTTCGTTACAGTGTAAAGCATGCCACTTCCTGTTGCCAGCAGGTGGTGCTATGACTATAACTGAATATGGGCATGGGCATGTGTTCAGGACAGGACTCTTATCAAACATGTGAATTTTGGTGCAGATTGGACATTGCATGCCTGAATTATAACAACTCCCTGTTTCAAGTCAAAACATTGAAGTTTGTCATGCCACCACTGGCGCCCTTCAACGAAAACTCAAGATCTTCGCAATTTAACATCACAAAGGGCTTTAGATTAGACTAACCAAATTTGGTGTTGATCTCTAGGAGGATTTCGTTTAAATGCAACACATAAAAATGGCAAAAACGGAACAAAACTTGCAGAGAACATTCAAAATAACAGACTTCCAGTTGGGTTTCGGACTTTTTACAAACAGACTTTTTTGTAGGTATTGGTGTGTTACATGTGTCTGCCGAATTTCGTGCATGTATGTGAAACGTAGCTCAAGGGGCACTTCGTTAAAATTTTATAGGTGGTGCTATCGAGCCATTTTGCCACATCCACTTCTGAAAGCTATATCGGATGTAAATTTTCACCACTTTTGGCATGTGTGCAAAGTTTCATGAGTTTTCAATTCATTGCGATTCATTTTAGAGAAGAAGAAGAAGAAACTGAGCAATTACAATAGTGTTCTCGCACCACCGGTGCTCAGGCCCTAACAGAACTTTTTATGCTCTAGAAAATATACATTTTATAAAATGCATTTATTCAGATAATGCCTTTTAAAAATATATCAGACTTTATTTGGACTGATGCGTCAGCATCTTATTCCAGTTTTTGAAGTTGGCATTTCTCAGTATTGTGTTTGACATTACTGCACAGTCCTTCAAAAGCTTTTCCTTTGAGGAATCACAAACGGCCTCTGTGTGTAAGAGATAGAAGGACATCAAGTGTACATCAAGGAAAGACTCCACTGAAAGAGATGCTTCACTCTGGCATAATGGTTTGTTAAGACGCTAAACCAATTGAGACTTTCAAAAGGCGAATGTCATCTTTATTTATTCCTTAGATTAAGGATATATCTTTTGAATTTAAGAGCAGAAGTGTTATGCATATCCTTGCCTAACCTTTATCAGCGAATATTTATTAGATACTGTGACATTTCAGAATGTTAAAAAACAAACATGAAAATGACCAAACAACAATATGCAAAATAGCGGTAAAAATAAGAATGTAATTTTGTAGGTGCACCATAATTATGTCTAGGAAAGTTTGAGAGAAAATTTCTTCAAGTATAGTGGGGTCAGAAACTCTGAAAATCTCACATTTATATATAGTTTTATGTTTTTTAATTCTTAAAATAATATGATTATTATAATATAAAATATTAGAAATAAACAACAATAAACTGTTATACACTATTGTTAAGAAGTCTGGGGCAAGTATGACTCAGTAAGGCTTGAGTTTTTTTTTTTTTTCGGAAGGTGGTGTATTATTATTATTATTATTATTATTATTATTATTATTATTATTGATTTACTAGTATTTAAATGTTGAGCAGCAATCTCATTGGCTGCCGATACAAAAAGAACCAATCAGCTATGCCATGTTATAATGATGTCATTATGTCAGATTGAGTTGTTGAGAAATATTATTAGAATTTAAAATAACCATTTTAAATTTTGATACATTTTAAAATGTAGTTTATTCTTGTGCTTTTTGTTGAAACTGTAATACATTTTTTTCAGGATTTTTTGATGAATAGAATGCTCAAAAGAACAGCATTTATTAAAAATAGAATTCTTTCACCGCACTACAGTGACATTTACTGTCACTTTTGATCAATTTAATGCGTCCTTACTGAGTAAAAATATAAATTTTATTCAGGGAGAAAGAAAATCTTACTGACCCCAAACATTTGAACAGTACTAAAGACATTATATTTCAATCATTTAGCTTAGCTTTAGAAACGACAACCAAATCTTGACCTGAATAAGTACTTTCAAAGACTTTAAACAAAAATGAACAAAACATCTTCATCAAATTATAAAACTCAGAGGAAAGGAAGGTGCCCCTGTTATCGACTATTTCAAGAAAAAAAACCTTTCCCCACCCATGAGAGTAACCTGACCTCATTCTTTGGTTCAGTGCATGCACTCTGCTCTTGTTTATGTGCTTGGCATCTAGCAGAGCTTTATTATTTACAGCCTCAGTATATTCAATCATCCTGCAGCACAGCTACAAATACTATAAATATCAAGAGCCTGGATCAGGAGAAGTCTGAGCTCTTAGCCCAGACGAGCAATCACATCTATTCATCCGGAGATACAGGGCAACCTGAGAGCGCAGAGAAAGACTGTCTGTGGACCGTCTGAGATCACTGTGTGTTCACTGCAATCAAAGCAGACTGCTTTGCTTTTACTTTTTTGGTTTCGCTTTTAAAGCGTTGATTCAGTTGTTGTTCTCTTGATGTCTCTTTCAAACAAGAAAACAAATGGCAAGCAATGGCGCTACAATGAATATCAAAGCTTTGTGACTGCTCACGAAATGCAGTTGTGTTTGACTGCCCATCACAAACATTGTGAATTAAAGGGGAAAAAAAAGAAAATGCTGTCACAAAAGAAAACATTTGAAGACTCTTCATGCAGCTCTTTTACATTCACTCTCAGAAAAAAAAAAAAAGTTGTCACCGTGGAGGTATCTTTTCAAAGGTACACTTTATGTACTAATATGTACACTTAACGTGCTGATATGTACCTTTAAGGTATCAAATATGTATTTTGAAAAGGTAGCACTCAAGTGAAGCTTTTGCACTTTTTTTTCTTCTGAGAGTGTACATAGACGTTAATGAGGTTAGACGCCATATCGAATTTAACACAGATGAAAAACTGCTGTGAGGGATAGATTTACTGTCTTTACATGGTGGCAGACACTGTAAAAAAAGTCCTAGATCATGTAATTTTCACAACATTCACATCTCCTTTATGGAGTTTTTCTCTGAAGACATTTCATTAGCTAAACATTTGGTATGTTGTTAAAGGGGTCATCGGATGCCCATTTTCCACAAGTTGATATGATTCTTTAGGGTCTTAATGAAAAGTCTCTAATATACTTTGGTTAAAAATTCTCAGTGGTAGTGTGAAACAACACCCTTTTTACCTTGCCAAAATCAGCTCTGCAGAAATCATCCCATTCTGAGGGATTATTCCTTTAAATGCAAATGAGCTCTGCTTGCCCCGCCCCTCTCTTCTCTCTGCTGCAGAGAGAATCTGAGTATTTGCTGAGAGATTGTTTACGTTTAGCCGCAAAACTTGCTAACTAGTACGTTATTTGGAAAGGTGATTGCAGAGATTCATAAAAAAATAAAAAAACCTTATACTCACTTCTGTTGTAGGTGAAGCTGGATCACGAATGATTTGCGCGAACATAGGCGCATTTATGTATATTGGGAAGTGCATTCCCATCACAAACAAATCCTCAGCGGCTATAATCTTCAGTGGCTCAGATGTCGGGAGTAAATGACGACCACTATGTTCATTACTACATCCAGCAACACAACACCTCAATTGCTCAATCGGAGATATTCTTATCTAACTTACATCCCTGCTCCAAAAACACAGTAAAATCACCTTGAAGGTGAAGTGCCTTGAAACACGCAGCGTTATTCTTTGTATTGATGTATATAATAAAAAAAAATGTCATATCAAGTAGTCCCGCCTCGGTATAAATAGCCAGTAGCTTTTCATTTATATCACAGCTTGGGCCTGAGCCATTGAGATTGGTAAAGCCGCATTTGAAAGCATTCCAGTTCAAGACAGTTAGGGTAGGTTGAAAAACTCCCATCTCATTTTCTTCTCCAAGTTCAAAATCATCCTACATCGCTGTTTTACCTTTTTTTGTAAAGGCCGTTTGATGTTCTTTGCACGTTCAGTTTGTAAACACTGGGTCGGTACTTCTGCAGCGATATAGGACAATTTTGAAGTTGGAGGAGAAAAAGAGATGGGAGTTTTTTTCTACCTACCCTAACTCTCTTGAACCGGAATACACAGAGTACACGCAGAGCTAGATAAAATGAGCATTTGAGTTTAAAAAGTATATCAATTGTACTTTTTTTTCTTTTTTTTTTAGAAAATAACCAATCATTTCACTAGATAAGACCCTTATTCCTTGGCTGGGATCGAAGCTGCATTTAAACTGCTTTTTAGAAGTTCAAACTTATGGGCATCATAGAAGTCCACTATATGGAGAAAAATCCTGAAATGCTTTCCTCAAAAAACATAATTTCTTTACAACTCAAGAAAGAAAGACATGAACATTTTGGATGACAAGGGGGTGAGTAATTTAGTTGTAAATTTTTGTTCTGGAAGCGAACTTCTCCTTTAAGGCTAACATATTGATACTAAAAGCCAAAAAACTTCTATGTTTATCTCATTGGGAATTTAAAAGTAGTCCATATATAGTCCATATATATTCTTTGTTTTTTGTGTTTCACAGAAAGGAAAAAAATAAAAAAACAGCATATGGGACTGGAACAAAATGTGGGTGAGAAATTTCTGGATAAACTGTTTCATCGTGAGAATTTGCACAGACAATGTCTCCAAGGACAAATCCCTGGGGTACCCCACCATTTGTCGTTAAAACCGTAATCCAAAGAAACCAAAGCATGTGTCTCTCTATAATTAAAATGCCTAAGTTGTGACTGTGAATATTAATATTCAAGAATGAAATATGTTCTTCCTCAAAATGAATAGTTAGACCTTTGTTGTAACTTCAGGAACCAACATCTGATCACAGCTGGAAAACAACCTTAAATGGACTGTTTCCTCAAAAATTTTGTGATTTTCTTTAATCTGTGAAACACAAAAGAACATGTTTTGAAGAAATTGTTTTTTCCTTATAATGAAGGTCATTGGGGTCCATTGTTGTCTTGGCACCTTCATTATACGAATAAAAATTGATGACGGAATGTTCCGTTTGAATTTTTAAATGCTGCTATAAGAGCTTGTTAGTACAAGGTAACTATCAAACAATTCAATACGCTTACAAACTAGATACAAAACCCAAAGCTGGAATTCAATCAGAAATGCCTGCAGCTTCATTTTACTGACATCATTTAGAAATTCTTCTGACAAGTCTGCTATGTCTGGCCAAGTCAAAGAAAAGAGATCCAAAATTCATCCAACGCTTTGTGAGCAGCATGAGCAGACATGAATATTAAAGTTCCCTCCTATAAAACCATATACAGACTTCTACCGCAATCATTATCATGCAAAGAGACAGACGGTGCTAGAGGGTGACATGAGAATATACACAAAATAATAGCGCTGGCATATTGTCAAATGAATGAATTTATTACCACTGTAAGCCAGCCAAAATGTGTTTACGGCAAAAGACAATTGCTAGCATTTGATATTTTTTTAAGTCTTATTGCCGTGATATTTTTTTTTTTCTATGCACTATTTCATAATGACTCCTGAGAAATGCTATTGGCCATCTCAAGAAATTCATCTTTAATATTGCTTTCACTTGCAGCTTTTCCTTATCCGACGAAATGAAACACACCAATTTCTTGCAGCTAAAATCATCCTAATATCATCAAGCATAATTAAGTTCAAAGGAATAATAACAACTTGTCTTGCGTAACCATGTCTGGACAAAAATTACACGAATGCCGAGCACTGACTGACCTCTTCCACCTTGCTTTTACAACCACCTTTGATGTCCTGAATGTTAGCAAAAGCATCAGACAGTGTGCAATGTGTTTAACAGAACATGCTGAGACAGTCTTTTATATGTATGCTTCCAATTCAGTCACCCTAATGAAAGCAATTCAGTATGATTAGTCAAAGTTATCTCCCTTAATAGGGAGGACTTATCACCTTGACGGTGCAAGCTAGACATGGACGCGAATGGTAATCTATCCAACCTCAATGGCATACAGGACCTGCTGGTGAATCTAGTATTTTGGCCTTTAATTGTACAGAAACCACATCTAAGTTACAAATATACAGCATAAACAAACACGAATCACAATTGCATGTTCACACTATCACACAGCCAGAAGAAGCTATTGCATGTTGTTTTACTGTTTAACCTGATCCATTAGTTTCATGTTAGTTGGCCAAACTTTTGCAAAGAAACTTTGCGAATGTAAGATTCTCACCATACTAATGAGGTTTTCACTGCATAAATAGTATTCTCAAGTATGTTTTCATCTGCCTATAGGAAGATAAGCCTGAATGAGGATGGTAGAGGTTTAGCTGGTCTGGGGATGTCATGCTCATTTAAATATATCAAATGTAAAGCCAGGTCTTATAATATATTCCAGAACACACAGCAAGACCCGGCGAGATAAAGGCTGAAGGACAGTCGCTTCTGCCATGGCTGGAGGTTTTTCCCCAGCTTTTATGAGAACAGACGCCTTGGCTCCTGTTAAAGCTGATGTCACTCAAATGTTATCTCTAGGTGAATGAGACACTGTCCTTACGGGGACCCGCTAGGACCTGTCCAACAGGAGATGGTGATTATTTGAGAGGATGCCATTTCTAGATCCATGCTCTGTCAACTCCAGTTTATGAAGAGCGTGGCATCCCTCCACTCAAGCTCATGTCAGCGGGAAAGTCAGTCGACAGCTCTGTTAGATGGCACTGAGAGCACGGGAGGATTGCTTGGAAAGCCGGAGCAGATGGCAATCATGTGACAAAAGATGTAAAATAACGCAATGCAGATTCTAAACTTGGTAGTGAAGCTAAAAAAGCAGGTCTATCATTACTAGCTGTTTCATTGCTAATATACAGTGAGTAATACATAATAAACGTAATAGGCACATTTACATTTCATTATGCAGTTTTACACATGGCTTTCCTACTGGGCATGCACGTTCCATTTACATTTGACCACATTAATGCATTTCTGCAGAACAGATATAAATCCAATCTACCCTTCCCGCACAACATGCACTCAAACCACCTCAGGAGATCGGATTACCGTTGTGTCTTCGAGTGCATTTACACTTGGTCTTTTCGTGTGTGACTAAATTTGCTTAAATAGTGTCTGAACGCCCTCAATGGATTATTAACAAAGTGCACTTTTATAAAAAAAAAAATAATAATAATAAGTGAGAAGTTGACCCAAAAATGAAAAATTGGTGAAAATGTACTTATTTAACATGTAGTAGATGAGTTTGTTTCATCATCAGAACAGATTTGGGGAAATTTAATAATACATCACTTGCTCACCAATGGATCCTCTGCAGTAAATGTGTGCCGTCTGGCCAAAATACAAGACCATAATAACGTTCCTTAAGTGAAAGTCCATCTAATGTTGTCTTCTCACTTCAAAATTCACCAACTTATTTGTTTAGAAAACTTTTGGACTGTTTTCAGTTGTAAATGGTGTGATTGCTTGCAAACACTCTGCATATTTCTCTCCTGATCCAGACGAGACAGCTTTTTCACAGGAAACAAAATAAATATTATGGATAGAGGACTCGTATTTTAGTGGTTTTAAGTTAAAAATGTTTTAACAGTGGATTGGTTAACGTAAATGGTGTCTAAATACCCTCAAATTGTTTATGACAAGGTTTATTTAATAAAAAAATAATACATAAAAATGAAAATTTGGTAAAAATGAACTTCTTTAAGATGTAGTAGATGAGTTTGTTTCATCATTAGAACAGAGTTGGAGAAATTTAGCATTACATGACTTGCTCTCAAAAAATCCTCTGGAGTGAATGGGTACCATCAGAATGAGAGTCCAAACAACTGATAAAAACATCCACAAGTAATCCACATGGCTCCAGTAAATTGATCAGCTGCGTGTTTGTAAGAAACAAATGCATCGATAATCTGTGCATATTTCTCTCCTGATTCAGATGAGACCAATTTTTATGGATAGAAAACTTGTATTTTAATGGGAATGGTTTGAATTTAAAAATGCTTTGACAAAGGATTTGTTTTGACAAACTTTGAGATTTTCACTTCACCTTGTTGATTACTTGTGGGTTATTGTAATGTTTTATCAGCTGTTCGGTCTCTCATTTTGACGGCACCCATTCACTGCAGAGGATCCTTTGGTGAGCAAGTGATGTAATGCTTAATTTCTCCAAATCTATTTTGATGAAGAAACAAACTCATTTATATCTTGGATGGCCTAGAAATAAATACATTTTCAGCTAATTTTAATTTTTTTGGGGTGAACTATTCCTTTAACAAATCAACAGAGCTTTGGTACAATAGGTCACAAATGCTCACAATATCTAAAAAGTACAGTACCCACAGTATCACTCAGATTATTATCTACAGCATGTAATGTAAAAACAGATCAAATAAGCCTGCAAAACATAATTCGTCCCACCTCAGGTCCAAAACAGGCTCAAAACAATTTTTACTTGTTGTTGTGTGACATCTTTGGAGCTTTGGATGTGCTAGAGCTGTGCTTCTCACTTTTTGCTTCATGACAAATGACAAAAAACAATCTGGCTTTTTGTCAGGTGGCATGAGAATCACACATCATGTGCAGCACTGAATGGTATTTTCACCAGTCTGATGGGACAGTCCCAGTGTCAAAGTAGTCCCGAAACAAGTCAAGAAAATAAATGGTGTAAACTGCAATCTAAACAATACACTTTCTCGAAATGTAATTTAATTAGGGTAAAATCTGGTGCCTCTAAATGGTTTCAGGACTAAAGTTTGAGAAATGTCAGTGTTTTAATGTTACTATTATTGGTTCTTCTCATGTTGTCCCTTGGCTTTTCTATCTATCTATCTATCTATGCATGCCATTTATGTAAAATAACCAGAGATGGCAAAAGTACACACATCCTTCACTTAAGTAGAAGTAGAGATACTCATGTTTAAAAATACTCTGGTAAAAGTACTGACTACACTTTTTTACTCAAGTTAAAGTAAGGAAGTATGAGCTCAGACATGTACTTAAAGGAACACTTCACTTTTTTTGAAAATATGTTCATTTTCCAACTCCCCTAGAGTTATACAGATGTGTTTTACCGTTTTTGAATCCATTTAGCCGATCGCTGGGTCTGGCGGTAGCACTTTTAGCATAGCTTAGCATAAATCATTGAATCCGATTAGACCATTAGCATCTCACTATAAAATGACTAAAGAGTTTCAATATTTTTCCTATTTAAAACTTGACTCTTCTGTAGTTACATTGTGTACTAAGACTGGCGGAAAATGAAAAGTTGCGATTTTATAGGCCGATACGGCTAGGAACTATGCTCTCATTCCGGTGTAATAATCAAGGAATTTTGCTGCGTACCATGGGTGCAGCAGGCGCAATGATATTACGCAGCCGTCAACTCTGCTGGCTGCAACTCTCTGCATCTACACAAACTTAGTGCTGGTCACTTTCAGGCGCTGTGTAATATCATTGCGCCTGCTGCACCCATGGTACGGCAGCAAAATTCCTTGATTATTACACCGGAATGAGAGCATAGTTCCTAGCCATATCGGCCTATAAAATCGCAACTTTTCATTTGTCTGTCTTTGTACACGATGTAACTACAGAAGAGTCAAGTTTTAAATAGGAAAAATATCGAAACTCTTTAGTCATTTTATAGTGAGATGCTAATGGTCTAATCGGATTCAATGATTTATGCTAAGCTATGCTAAAAGTGCTACTGCCAGACCCGGCGATCGGCTGAATGGATTAAAAAATGGTAAAACACATCTGTATAAGATGTGTTTTACCATTTTTGAATCCATTCAGCCGATCACTCACTCTAGGGGAGTTGGAAAATGAGCCTATTTCAAAAAAAAGTGGAGTGTTCCTTTTAGTAAAAAGTATGCATTACTACTACCTGTTTTAGTGTCACGCTGGTAATTGGACCTCACATCATATTGACATAAATAAAAAATAATATAAAATAACTCACGTTTAAAATTTTGTTAGCTAATGAATGTATCAAGGCTGAACAACCACTATGTAGAACAGGGCAGGACTTGGACAAAAATTTCAGGCCAGGAAATCTCATACTCATCCAGGCCATCCCATTCACTGACAACTAATTCTAAAACCACAGAAAACCCTATTTTTTTGTATGGGCATCACATTTAAAAAAAGGTTTAAAACTTTAGGCTGGGGCTGTGCAAAATAATTAAAGGTTCTCTCTTGAACTGTACCTTCATTTCAATTTTCCTTTTTAGTCTGTTCATTTTACAGCACATCTCTCTGCATCTCACTATGTGTTTACTTTTTTTCACTAATTTTCTTATACCTGTCCTTTTTCGCATCAGCCATCTACTGTTATAAACAGAACAGTCTCTACCTTCTTGCAAAACAACCACCTCATAGTATTCGGTTTGCAATAACGCGGAGCGCACGCAAGCTGAATCGTGTTGCCAGTACAGACTAACCGATTCATGATTAATAGATTTGTTATTGAACGGTGATCCACAAAATTGAAACTAAAGTAATGAGCCTGATTTGAAAATGTAAGAAGTAGAAAGTACAGATATTTGTGTAAAAATGAGTAAAAGTAAAAAGTAGTCAGAAAAATAAATAGTGAAGTACTGATACCAGAAGAATCTACTTAAGTACAGTAACAAAGTATTTGTACTTAGTTACTTCCCATCTCTAAAAATAACTAACCAGGTCAAATAAAAAACTTAAAATATTTAATAATGCCGGTCTTTATGTTGTTTTTACAATAATTTGGAGATTCAATTAATGAATTAAACTGAAATTCAAAATATTATTCTGTTTACTACTTCAAATTCAAGAATTGGCATTCTCAGTTGGTGCACCACTCAATTGTTTGCAAATCTTCAACACCTGTCAAAGTCAGGCAGATCAGATCACATTTAACTTCTGACGTGGATTTCCACAGGAATTACCATCTGCATTAGAGCCCTGCGTGTGCCTTGATCCGTGCAATCCCGCTGTGTTGACTGCACCATGTGGCAGAGGTCTCTGTGTGCTCTGACCCTCTCTGTGTTTACTGCACTTAACCATCTGGCTGCATCTGAGCAGCAAGGTCAGCTCTTAGACTCATTCAGACTTACATTCCAAAAGCAAGTTGACTGTGTGAAGTAATCACACAAGTTTTCAAGATTTACATAGTGAAAAGAAAAGAGAGAGATTGCTTTTCTGACACTATAACAGGGAGTGGTTACCTAAATGCACATTGGGTTATTTCATGTCACACAAACGGAAAGCTAAAAGGTGCGCTCAGTAATTTTTTTTTTAATAATTAAAGAGTTCTGCATATAAATGAACAAAGGGTACTTAAGAAATGTGATTAAAATGATTTCCACTCTACTTAAAAAAAAAAAAAAAAAAAAACTCAAATGAATGGGTTGCAGGTCCAAATTGTAGTTATATTCTTCTAAAAAAAAAAAAATAAATAAAATTTATCACGCATTATGTAATGACATTGAAAAGGTCATGTGGGTTAGTTCCTGGTCTGTGTACTTTGGTAGGGTAGGGTGAAAAACTTAATCTTAGTTTCTCCTCCAACTTCAAAAGTGTCCAACATAATTGAATTAAAAATTAAATTAAATTGTTTAGGTGGATAATGGTAATTCCTCGGCTGGGATCGTGCAGAACCCTTTGAAGCTGCACCGAAACTTTGGACTTTCAACCTGCTTCATTCCCATTGAAGTCCACTATATGGAGAAAAATCCTGGAATCTTTTCCTCAAAGTCCTAATTTCTTTTTGACTAAAGAAAGAAAGACATGATCATCTTGGATGACATGGGGGGTGAGTAAATTATCAGGACATTTTAACTCCGGAGTGAACCTTTAATATGTTTCTGTAGACTGCAATACATTTTTTTCAGGATTCAAGATGAACAAAGTTGAATGAACTTGATAATTTTTTGTAGTTTCACTTTTCATAAATTGAATGCATCCTTCGGTGCAATAATTTTGGGAGTGTAAACAACTGTTTCATTTCCTCTCTGTAGTGGACACATGCCGAGACTTTGTTGTCATAATTTTCAAGCTAATCACAAAAACGAAGCAAATGACGCTCAGGATCGACCTTAATTTAAAGTTAATACTCTGTAAATCACAACATGAGGCAACAAACCAAAGCATAACCAGCACGATGCCAAGTGAAACCACACACCCTTGGCTTCCAAAGGTTTAAAATTAGTCCTTGAAATCAACTGGTTCTGGACAATAAACCGAAATCTAATCAACCCTTCTATTCTCAAACGGCGAGATTGAGTTTCCACCATCGGATTGTGCACTGCTGGCAGGGGGGATCTCAGGTAACCCTCCTCATTACATTAACAGACACAACCAGTCTGCCCTGTAACTTATACATTATGCAAAGTGACAAGCATATTTGTTTGGGGCACATGGGATTGATATGCGTGTAGACGAAATTGCACTCGCTCAAGCTGAGACAGTATTTATAATTCATATCCTCTTGCTGTTTTACACCAACAAAGGCAGAATGAGATTTTAGTGCTTGGAATTAGATGAGGTCTAAAATCAACATTATATGAGTCTCTTTCACTCTAGAAGAGAGGATGGAAGGATTATTGGTGGAAGACGATTATATAATTGAAACAGCGTTTTTGTTTCTGCTCCATTAATGGCGGTGGGGTTTAGCCCATGCTAAAAACCTCAATTATCTTGTTGTCAGTAACAGCCCACAAGGAAGCAATACGCTCTTTATAAATGTAGGGTCGATGTAAGCTCATAAGCATTTCATGCACATTGTGAACCACATAATGCATATTTAAACATCAAAAATGTGTATATGCACAGCGCCAAATATAGGTCCGTGCTCATAAATCCATGTAACTGCTCATATAAAAGCAGCAGGGTATGTATAACTGCTGAAAACTCTAAATCTTGAGAAGGCTAAGCTCACAGCTTAAGTCCCTCAAGCTATCATTAGCTTTTTATAGTTAAATTAAAACCGGTAAAAAGCATGAAATGGTGAAAATGAACAATACGTGATTCTTAAATATTATAATATGCAATTGTTGTATCTAACAGGCTTTCATTGCTAGGTTTAGTCTTGCATGATTTACTCAAAGCTTGGTTTTCAAGCTGAGAAAATAATCCTGAGTAAGCAAAAGTGCAGTTGCAGCAACTACGGACTGTCTGTACCAGTGAAAACAGCAAATTTTGATTTAGCCTTAGTCATAGTCTTTTGGCTAAAATGCCAGTAAGTTTTAGTCATATATAAGTCATCTGAATTGTTTTTAGTTTTGGTCGACTAAATCTACAGTACAGTTATAGTGTAATGCATTTATTAAGCATTTCTCTAAAATGACCAAACTCATTATATAGGTTTGATATTAAGGTTTCATCATGATAGACACAGATTTAACTGCTGTAACATGCAACATGCCTTTATATTAAAATTAAATGAAACCACTTCTCATAAAGACACAAGAACACTGTCTTCATTTCAGTGGTTATATAGGTTAATTATGCATTCTTTATAACAACTTGTTTACCACATTCTTCATTCTTTCAAGCAGACATATTTATGTATATAAATACATTTAGATTAATCTGTATTAGGGCTACTAAAGTGATTTAGTCAAGAGCAGTGTGTGATTTTCTATCTTTTTGTTGCTTGATTAACATCAATGCCACAGACAATAGCAACTAAATTAGGCTGCTGTGTCCAATATTCTCCAAAATGTTTACATTCACTCAAGACATAAGAGTGTGTTTACATGAATACTTATCAAAATGGACAATTCGACATAATTTTGTGTGTATTTCTCCATTCACGAGACGCGAAAAAGTACTCGTGCCCTGTGTGAGAGGCACTGCTTTGGTGTCTGCGCTCAGAAAACCGGACCGAATTGACTTCTATTTGCGTCGTCAAATTTATCCACATGTCTGCTCTGCTCTTACTTCCAGGTATTGACATTTTTGAATTTTATGAGACGTGCAGCACATGTATGACAGCTTATGTCCTGCTGGATAGATCAATAGGCTATGATACAACACCTATATACGCACCTCCTAACCACACAGCAGATTCGTTCTGAATGAAACCTTGCCCAAATCATCCTTCCCTAACATTTTTGTCTCATTTTTATTTGTTGATGAAAATATCAATAGATATTCGTCATAGTTCTTGTCATTCAAAACGAGTTTTTGTTTCGTTGTTTCGTAATCGTCTCATTTTCATCAGTCTAAAAATGTTGTTGATGACAATTATGAAATAACGAAATTAACACTGGTCTGTACACCCCAAGACTTTTCTATTCTACAGGTATATTGACATATTTGCTATTGAATGATTTGTGGATAAAAAGTATATACATTTTTATTTTATTTTTTTTTCTAGACAGAACCTTCTTCTTCGGCTGGGATCGTGTAGAGCCCTTTGAAGCTGCATTGAGCCTGCAATTTGGACCTTCAACCCACAGATCCCCATTGAATTCCACTCTATGGAGAAAAATCCGGGAACGTTTTCCTCACAAATCTTAATTTCTGTTAGACTGAAGAATGGAAGACATGAACAACTTGGATGACATGGGGGTGAGTAAATTATCAGGAAATGTTCATTTAGGACACACACATTTTGATGCTTCACAGAAGTAATAAACAGCAGAAATGCACAATATCAATTATTTATTTGTTAATTTTAGACATTTAATTATTTTTTGTCTATTTTAGGGTTTAGATCATTTAACCATTTAAGTAATTCTGAATATTTTTGAAAGTAAAGTGTCTTTTCTCGTTATCTTCACCATCAGTTTGAATAGTAAATCCAAAAGCAGCCATACCACTTGACTAAAGTAGCCAGTTAAGCATTTTCAAGTGACACTCTGCCAGATAAACAATTTACCTCAGTGACTGATTCGAGCCTGTCGAGTAATTGTATGTCTGTAAATGTACAAGTGATGAGTAGAAATTAGAACGCTAACATTACATTTCTGCTACGGCTGAAATTACAGCTCTTTCAAAATTGCCAGAACCGTTTTAAGTCCTGAAAACCTGTTTATGGCCATGAGAACTGGAATGATTGCACAGTAATCATATATTTGAAACACGGTCAAGAATAAAACAAACAACGGCAAGTGGTTCATCAGTACAGAGAATCTCACTTTCAACATACATTATCAGAGATACATTCACTCCAGTTATTAGCGGTGTTGTCGCCCTCAGCCATTAACTTGTTAAGCCCCAAGTTCCTTCATTGGCCCTTTGCCACTTTAATGTCTCTTTTAATAATTTTCTCCCCCTCACGCGGGTAGATTACGGTCTAATTGGCACACATTGGGGCGCATTGCACATAACAGTAGATTGTAGCCTGTTCTCAAAAACTCCCACTCACCCATGAAAATTCTCCCGTGGGAATCTCGTACAAGATCCGTCCTTTAGTACATCCACATTAAACCTGAGAATGAGTCTCCATCTGTGAGATTCTCTCAAGCACAAAATAATGAGCTTCTACTCTGTGAAACCATGCCGAAAATGAGCCATCATCTCCGTACCCCAGTGGAATGTGAGCTACCATTGTCTCCAGGACCTTGCACACGGACCATCCATCCTGGATCCAGCAACTCTCCTGGATTTCATCATTGGACTAGACTGTGGTCCTCACCAGGGATTCAGAAGGTCTTAACCCAGAAGTCAGTTATTAAGTTCCTTGAGAGAGGCAATCTAAATGAGCTCCAGCGGCCGGCCAAACATAACTCTTGTTTTTTTCGATGTTACAATATAAAGTTACAAGTCGATACGTGCAATGCGAAGACGAATAGCGTAGGTAATATAGTCCAGCATATTCAGGCAACGCCACAAGCAGTTACAACTTCTCGCAGGGACAATACCAATGACAAAGTTGGTGCACAATAACCAATGTGTCCAATAAAGGGAGGAGGCACTTCCAACTAGGCGCTCCAAATGATTTATGGACTGCAATCGTAGGTCCATGTTGGGAAATCAGGATCCCCTTGCCAAGAACATTGTGTTCTGGTTCAATACCAGCTGGGGACTGCATTACAGCCGCTATCTCTTAAGCAAAAAAAGATCAGATTGTGATTTATATACGTGAAGGTGCAGATGGCAGGACGGTAGATCCTCAGAATTACCTGTGTTTACAGGACATACTTTCACCTAACCCAGAGCATTGCTTAGATATGCCCAGTTCTATCGGAGGACGATTTTTGTGAGATTTCAAAGCCTTTGTGTTGATCTTTTTTTTTCATTACACCTCAATGAAACCACAATGCATAAATCAGCGGAATGAAGGCTACTACAAAGGTCTTGAACCAGAAGTGCTGGCAGCAACAGAAAGAGGAAGAAAAGCCTTTTCTTTTCGCAAAGCCGAGCCTGTCATGCTTTTGGGCCACATTATGAATCCATTCCGGTGCGAAAGAGAAAGAGAAAGAGAAAAAGGCTTCCCCAAACCGCTACAAACATAAACAAGCCGACTGCGGAGAAAACGAAGGCATGTTGTGGCCCTGAAGATAAAGTTAAATCAATCACGCCAATGCAAGTGTAATAGAAAAAGACAGTTTAAAGGTTCGGAATAATCACAGATGTCATGAGTTATTTTTCACTTCGGTGGAACATTGTGTTGCCTCGGAAAATAAAGACTGGAGACGTTCTGACGATAGAACAAGCGGGTGCTGATGAATGGAGCGTGCAGACTACAGCTCAAGATAGGCCAGAGAAAATGTCAAAGACCATATGGAATACGAGATGTAGTAGTACTTCAATAAAAAGTTGCAACACTTTTGTGCTCAAAATTGACGAGTCTACCAAGAAATAACGGCACAGGGTGAATATTTAAACTGATAGCTCACGCAAAAATGAAAATTCTGTTATCATTTACTCACCTTCATGTCGTTCCAAACCCATATGCTTTTCTTTCTTCTGTAGAACACAAAAGATTTCTTGAATAATGTGTTTTTCCATATAATTACAGTCTAAAACAACACTGGACTGCACTGGCTTTCATTGTATGAAATATAAAAGATGAATATCCTTTTTTGGTGAGTAACAGGTTTGGAGTAAACAATGACAGATTTTCCATTTCCATCCATGTGAACTATCCCCTTTAAATGAGGCAACTGTTATTCTTTGTAGCAGAAACACACTTCACTTCTATGTTAATTACACTACTTATATATTTATTATGAATTATGCTCTTACATCATTATGTTTCTCACAATATTATAGTCTTTTTCTCGAATTTTAGCACTGTTTGCTTAGCTGTGTTGGGCATGTTGCTTTTAAAAAAACTAATTAGTAGGGGTGTAACGATTCATTCATTTTCTCGATGCATCGATTACAAATCCTGCCGATGCATATGCATCGATCTTGAAACATGGATTTTTGAATCGTGAATCGTTTGTTTCAGTCAATAATCGATTTAATATTTTAAAATCGAATGAATCGCGATTATATAACGAATATACGATGGATAATTTAAAAAAATAAATATAAATCTTAAATTAGTTGCGTCTGCGACGTAAAGTGCGCCCTCACTGCAGTGGCGCAGTGGATTACGTCGCTAATCTTCAATTCGCGCCTGTTTGTTGTCATCTGAATAAACGCAGCAGTGCACAATGGAGGGCAACGAAGAAGGAGAAATTTGCAAGGCACCAGCCAACATGAGATCAAAGGTTTGGGATTACTTCGGTTTTCACAAAGTAAATGGAAAGATTGACAAGTCCGTTTGCAGTTTGCAGACATTGTAAATCTGAGTCAAAATACTTTGGAAATACAACGAACCTTAGCAACCATCTCCGCAGACGTCATGCCATTAATATAGACACCATGTTTTAATCGCACTCTGTGTGGTGTTACTGCCCGTCGGACTTGGCCTGTTGCATTTCTGCACTTTGCTGTATTTACACACTTTCTTTGCTGTATTTACACACTTTCTTTGCTGTATTTACACACTTTCTTTGCTGTATGTACACACTTTCTTTGCTGTATGTACACACTTTGCTGTATTTCCTAAATGTTCAGGAAATGTGTGCAATAAAAGCACTCATGGTGCATTGAATATGTAGAAGTAGTATTATTTTTCTGGGTTTACTTGCCTTAATGTATTTTGAGTCCTAAGAAGTTAAGCTATTGAACTGAAGTCCTGAATCAAGTTATTAAATCTATTGAATGGTCATGAATTTCCCAAAAAATGATTTTATTTGCTCAGATACAGATGTATACTAATTTACAGAATAGAATCGTTAATAATCGAATCGAATCAAATTTCATTGTTAATCGAATCGAATTGAATCGTTCTGATTTGCAAAAATCGTTTTTGAATCGAATCAAAAACCTCTGAATCGTGAATCGAATCGATTCGCTGTCTACCCAAAGATTCACAGCCCTACTAATTAGTTATAACTACTAGTTAGTAACTGAGTTACAGTACATCATTATAAAAGTAACTAATTACCAGGGAAAGTAACTATAAGTAACTAAAAGTGTTACTTTTAAAAAAAAAAAATGTTCAAATAACTTGGATGCCCCCAATAATAAATGTTAAATGTTAAATTAATTAATGCATTATTAAATTATAAATGTTATGCATTTTAAGAAATTTGTGAATATTTAGCGATCATGGCAGAAAATTGAACAAATTATGACTAGATGTAGGAGAATAGCAATATAACTACACTTATGTGGTTCTCTGAAATACTTGATTCTGATTGGTCAGCAGTTAAATGTTTCTGAAAAATAACTGTTTTCCAACTCAAATCAATATTTCATGTATTAACTTAATTTTTTGCTATATATCCATGTAGAAAGAGTGAATATGTACAGTTAGTACAAAAGGTCCCTCTTTAATACCTATTTGCTAACTCACAGCATAAACAAAATGGTATTCAGCATCACGTTTCTGGCTGTGATTGCGATGTTAAATAACATTATCAGCACTATCAGCAATTCATTCTCAGTGAATTTGTCTTGTTTCCTTTTCCGCTGTCAAGTGAAATGGCACCATAAGACCAATTTCTGCAGCACTAATAGTCATGGATAATCAACACTGCTCCTTACACACACACACACACACACACACACACACACCTCCATCCTCTCTTACTGCATTTCAGTGTGCAAATTCTCTGATTGAATGATTAGCACTAAAAGGGACAGGCTTCGCTTTATTGCAGATGTAAGCAGTCCATCAGAGAAACAGCTCATTAGAAATCTATTTAGTGTGTACAGCTTTAATCATGACGGTGACTTTTAAAATATCACTCTAATGTGTGTTTCAGGACTTTCTCCTAAGCTATTGATTGAGATGTCGTATGCTAACCCAATTTGAGTTGATCAGATCATCTATTTTTTCACTACTAAACAGACAGGTCTGATCTCATTTTAGCATCCGGTCAACATGACGTAACGTCATGCAAAAATCAACAGTTTCTGTTGATATTTCATTATTATGCCACAAGCAAAATTCAGGCCTGCATGCAATTCCTTTCTTGCGGGCGCTTTAATAGCTGCGGATATCGATCCATGAGCGTCGTCCACTGCTATAGTGCTAATTTGCTTCGTCTTTCAAAAAGCACATGACAGATGGATACAAAAACACCAAATCGCTTAATAAACTAACCAGTTCCGATGTATTTTCTCTGTTTGTCATATGGTAACCTTAGACTTCAAACCACCAAGGGATTTGTGACATGATTTATTGTAAGTCCTGATTAGCTGGTTGAGTGTTAAATTACTATGTAAAAAAAGATCAGAACACAGATTGATTCCTTTAATTTGACCTGTGGCCAGCAGGGGGCCCTCCAAACCTCTAGGGCCCCAAGCTGAGAATTTTATCATTTGTTTTAGCATTAACTACCATTATTTCTTATTCACTGTATGTCATAACTTGTTTTTTTATTTTCCTTTTCTTCTTCTTTTTGTTTTTCTTTCCTGGTTTTAGTCCAGGTTTGAGTTAGAATGCCAGATTTTGCTATTTAAGTGCTAAATGTGCAAAACAGAGATATATGTGATGCACACCTACAGTAGCTACATGCATTACTCATACTCAAAAATTACTGCTTAAGACAACATTACTCTATAATTAGCTTATGAGGTGCATCTTACCGCAGAGAGATCTGCAAACCAGAAGCAACACAGCTAACTATATGGACTCAAAAAATATAAAACAGAATATGATTTAAAAAGAATAAGAATGCAGGGGGAAAACAGAAAAGATAAGAATGAAACCTTGTGCTCCGGTTCATGATAATGCCACTTCTTACAGACAGCACTTTCCTAATCTTCCAGATTCACATTTTAGAGAATGCTTAACCTACTTTACGGGTGTCTCTAACGCATTCTGTTTGTTCGAACTCCATGTGCAATGTCTAATTCATTTGCAATTTGGTTTTTAGAAAAAAAGCACTGTCACAGCCATATGATTAGAATGAATACACTCACTGTTTGGCAACAGATGGAGTCTATACCATTGCATTCAGTCACATTATTTACACCTGAATGACTCAAGTATCAATGCACATTAATTGGGTTCACAGCATATTTTGCTGAACGCAGAAACTGTAATAGACCAAACAAAGACTGCGTTATTGAATGGAATATAATTGTAATCATACATTGTGTGTGTGTGTGTATATAGCATGCATGCGGTACTCTTGTGAACGTGCATTGAAGACTGACAAGGAAGAGAAGAAATTGTTGAATAAAGTTGTTATTTTTGCTTTCTTTGCACACAAGAAGTATTCTCATTGCTTCATAAAATTAAAGTTGAGCCACATGAACTATTTTAACGATGTCCTTACTACCTTTCAGAGCCTTGAATGTGGTATAGTTGCGTCCTGTTTATGGAGAGTCAGAAAGGTCTCGGATATCATCAAAAATACAGTTGAGGTCAAAAGTTTACACACACCTTGCAGAATCTGCAAAATGTTAATTATTTTACCAAAATAAGAGGGATCATACAAAATGCATGTTATTTTTTATTTAGTACTGACCTGAATAAGATATTTCACATAAAAGACATTTACATATAGTCCACAAGAGAAAATAATAGCTGAATTTATAAAAATGACCCATTTCAAAAGTTTACATAAGCTTGATTCTTAGTTCTGTGTTGTTACCTGATTGATCCACAGCTGTGTTCGCTTTCCAACAATGACTGTATGATTTTGAGATCCATCTTTTCACACTCATATGCAGCTATTACAGAAGGTTCAAACACTCACTGATGCTTCAGAAGGGAACTTTCTGAATTTGAAGATCAGGGTAAATTGAACTTATTTTTAAGTTAAAGGCAGTACTAAATGAAAAAAATATGATATTTAGGCAAAATAAGAAAAATGTACACATCTTCATTCTGTTCAAAAGTTTACACCCTTGGCTCTCAGTGCATTGTTTTTCCTTCTGGAGCATCAGTGAGCATTTGAATCTTTTGTAATAGTTGTATATGAATCCCTCAGTTGTCCTCAGTGTGAAAAGATGGATCTCAAAATCATACAGTCATTATTGGAAATGGTTCAAATAAACAAAAATGCTAAAAAACCGAAGAATTTGTGAGACCTCACCTGAAGGATCTTTCTGAAGAAAAGCGGGCAGTTTAACTGTTTAGGACAAAGAAGGGACTCACAAACAACTATCACTAAACAAAAACAAAGAAACAAAAAGAAAAGAAAACGCTGTGGATCATTCAGGGAACAACACTGTGTTAAGAATCAAGTGTATGTAAACTTTTGATCAGGGTCATTTTTATAAATTCAACTATTATTTTCTCTTGTGGACTATATGTAAATGTTTTTTATGTGAAATATCTTATTCATGTCAGTGCTAAATAAAAAATAGCATGCATTTTTATCCCTCTTATTTGGTAAAATAATTAACATTTTGCAGATTCTCACATGAGGGTGAGCAATCAATGACAGAATTTTCATTTTTGGGTGAACTGTCCCTTTAAAAACTGTCAATGTTTCAGCCTCCTGTCTAGCCATTTTTGGTTATTTTATATTAGCACCCCCAAAGAAACATGTGATCAGCATCAATTTAACCTGAAACCAGTCAAATACACTAGGTTTCGCCTTAATGGACTAGTCATACAGGCAACCCACTGGCTAATCGATGTTGAAAATATGTAGTTTTGCACATCTCTAATGGCTACTTCATCAGTGAAGACAAGAAAAAAAATACCAGTAAAGCGAATCATGACCAGGCTGGCATCAGTCTACTTTGCAGAATGGATTCTGTAATTCAACCCCATGATGATGCTGGAATTTACCTCCGTGGACATGGATTCTATCTCGACAAAATATGTCAAATAGAGGCTCATCGTCTTCATCACACACCAAGCTGATTGATTTGGACATTTGGAGCCGAGTGGTTACATGGGGAATCGCTGAAATGAATGAAGCCTCCCTTTCGCAATGGTACATTAAGCTATTTGCGGCAAGAGATGAAAAAAGTTAATACGAGACTAGCAGTTTTCCAACCGTTTCCTGTGGGATTTTTCTCAATTACATCCCCGTCGCTCCGCAGTGGAGTGAAGCTCAGAAATTTCATTCGGAGTTAATGTGATGTTAATACTTGTGCCGAAGACGACTGCATTACAAAAAGGTTGGACGAATTAACCTACACACAAAAATAGCACGCAGGTCCACACATATCCATTCCAATCCTCTGAAACGCGGCTAAGCCCGATGAGTCGTTTTGACTGGCACATAGTTGATTTTTATATATTGGAGTGGGACATAGGGATTGTGTGGCATGAATGTTTTAGATAAAACTTGTCAGAACTCTTAATGCAAACAGAATAATACAAATCTGTGTCATGCCGTTTGTGATAAGCATGCTCTGATGGGACTACATTATGAATGGTCTTTGTTTGTTATACATCTAAAACATGCATAAAGTTTAAAAAGGGTCAGACACCCTGTGAGAAAGCCCAGCCACAATGGATATTTCAGCAACAGTTTTTATGTTCCAGTAACTTCACTAGAAATGGTGCACTGAAACATTTATGAGACTACACCGTTGCACTTGCAAGTTTAATAGAGATGCAGAATGATTCATATACGCATTTGGTTATGGCAAACCATGCATGAGAGTTAACTATATTAGCCAACGGCCATTCTCTCTCACACACACACGTTTTTTTTTTGTGAATTGTGGGGACTTTCCATAGACTTCTATAGTTTTTATACTGACCAAACGATAACTGCAGGCCGGTCCCCACAATGTCAAAAATTTCAGGTTTTACTATCCTTGTGGGGACATTTGGTCCCCACAATGTAGCAAAAACAAGTACACACACACACACACACGCATGTTGTGTTTCCATGTTTTATGGGGACATTCCATAGGTGTAATGGTTTTTATACTGTACAAACCATATTTTCTATCACCCTACACCTAGCCTACACCTAAACCTAGCCCTCACAGGAGACTGTGCACACTTTTACTTTCTCAAAAAAACTCATTCTGCATGATTTATAAGCCTGTTTCCTCATGGGGACCTCACAAATGTCCCCACAAGGTAAAAATTTACTGATATTACTATCATTGTGGGGACATTTGGTCCCCATAATTTGATAAATACCAGGTACACACACACACACACACACACACACACAAAAACTATAACGGTATCTGTTTTTTAAAAGCAACACAACAAATGCATTAGATTCATTTCTTAAGTAGCTTTATATGCAACATGACCAATTTCCATTTGAAAAGTTTAAAAACAAAAATAAACTTTTTAAGTTTGCAACTTAACTTTGTCTTTTATTCATAATGTGCCAATGATGCAATGTAAATTAAACAGGAAACTTTATAATCCTCTTAACATACATTATTTGCACTGCAAATAATTAAGGAAGTCTTTCTAAAAAATTCCAAAGGCGCTCTTCCGGTTGCCACTGCTGGCTACGCATCCCAAAGATGAGCCGGTAAACTCTTTAAAGGTTGAAATGAGCCTCGCAAGCCTCTGAATAGTTTTTAGAGCAAAATCATTAGGCTAGAGGGAGAAATTTGCATGCAAATCTTAGAAACACTCGGTGGGTATATCCTTCAATTTGAACTTTACTCATGGACCCCTGAAGCAACAGACGCCATTGTGCGTGAGGAGTTACAAGTTCTCCCGACTTTAATGGCCATACAAAGCCGAAACTATGGCAAATATGGTTATAAATTCCGAACCAAATCTGTTACAGCATTTTAAGACAGTAAATCCACTTGAGCCTGCAGCTGTACACTTAATTGTGGTGCTATGGTTCTTTACCCATACTTCACTAGTGCCATGATTGTTTGCTACTCCCAATAATTCTAATTTGGTGCAACTCCCCAAGATATCAGTGAAGATTTTGCAACCATTTAAAAATGTGAACACGGAAATGCATTGTAAAACACGTCCTATTGTAGTACTATTGTTTAGGAAGAACAATGGCAAGCCTTTCACCAGTTCCTTTTCTTCCTTAGGACCATAAATCAAACCTTCCTTTTCAGAAAGGATGATACCACAGTAATCTCAAAGGATGTACAGTTGAAAATAGACCTCTGGCAGAGGACAATTCGAAAGCCTTCTCACAGGGAAGAAACTGTGACACATCTCAAAAAGTTGCTGTTTGGTTCAAGACCCCGGCTTTTAATGGATAACGAATGCTATTATTTGGATGAATAAAAATACGATGCAGGTTAATATTTATAAAGCTGCCAATAAGCCGTGTTTTCCTAACGTACTGTGGCATTAACCGCTCGCAATATTTTTAGCATGAGAGGAAGAAGAGAATGATGAAAGTACTTTTCGGATGAAAACTGTACGGAACATGATAATTCCATTCCCTCTTGCTCTAAGCATTGACAGTGAGGGCTCTGATTTATTCATGAACCTTGCGCGTACTGCCAAGAAGCATTAAATCGGAGCAAGTGACTGAAAGGGTGGGGGGCGCCAAAAAAAATAAAAGTTGCTGAGAAAAGCAAATTACAGTTTCAAAACAAATCAAACCAAGGTGTGGACACGGCATGTCTGGCACCCTCTCCATAACTCTACCGGAAAAACTATTTGTCTCAACATGAACCAATTAAAACATCTCCCTCTTCAAAACTCTCCTTGGGAAACACTTTGGAGAGCACCACTCTTTGTTATAGCAGAAATAAAAACGCCTTTCTCTGAGGAGAGTGCTTCTTATTAGAGTGTTTCATCATCATTTCACCAAGCAATCGTAACTTTCTGTGATTTTGTACTGGAATATTTTGGCTTTTAGGGCAGCAGAATCACATCTCCTGCAAAACTAGCTAAATGTCCTCTTCAAGTACCTTCAAACGTCCTCCTTAAGCATATCATATCAGCGCCCATGGGAAATTCTTGCTAAATGTCACATAAAATGCATATCTGGGTCCACATCTACACACATCTTAACCCGGTAAGGCCTGACATATGAAATAAAAGTCGGAATAATCTGACATATTGGATAGATCAGGCTTTCATGGCTCATTCAAATTGATATAGGAGAATATGGAGCTCAAACTTAAGGAAAAAGACTCAAATGTATTCAGAGGCCCAAGTTGAGCAAAATTATGCAATGTTATGCAGTTGCTAAATTCATATGACAAAAAGTAAGATTGTATTGTAAATCAATGAATATTATTATAACATTATAGCAGATACTAAAATAAAATGCATATAAATATCAGTTGTCACTCTGTTGTACTTAGAAAGATGTTTAAATGCTTAGTTATATGATCAAAGCTTTGTAGTTCCTAGTTCCTCAAAAACCAGATTTAGCTCACATTTGACTTTTATTTTATTTCTCTAATTAAGTAAACCTGTTGCTTCAGTTCAGTAAGTATTCATCTTGAAATACTACTAACATATTAAAATTTTCTGTTGTGCTTTATTTATAAAAATCAGTAAAGACTTCAAAGCAAAAAGACATGTGTCCCACGACCTGAAGGTGGATCTTTTTAGAATTATACTAAAAGGCCTTTTACTTGCTAAAAATGTAAAGCATCAATCAGATGACAGAAGACAGTTTTATTTTTGTCCAAATTCCTTTTTTTCCATTTGAATTTTTCTGGATGCCGGGTCTCTTCCATTTTTAATTTTTCTGGATTCCTTTTTAATGGTTGAATTAAATGTTATTAATCAAAAAGCATGCATAGTTAATTAAAATAATGAAGCTCATACAATTTAACATCAATTAATTAGAAGTTTAATAAAAATTACATTTTAAGTGCCCGATGAAATTGCAAGTGCCCTGTGAGTTTTACTTTTTCCCATGTTTTGTTTATTGTTACCAAATTCTGAGTTTAAGTGGCATGTCTAATTATTGGAATGCATAAAAACTTTATTTACATACATTAAATACATTTACATTACATATGAAAATTGTGTTGTGTATTTTAACATTTCTGGAAACCTTTATGTATTGTGTTTTTGATAATTTTAGTAGTAGTACTAGTAATAGTAGTAGTAGTGTTACATATATTCTACTGTGCAATAGTAATATATTTCTGGCAATTTCTTCAAGTTAAACCAAACTTTTGTTTTGACGGATTGCCATTAGGACCTTTAAATTTTTGTGTGTATAAGATATGACGATAGTTTTACTCAAATGAAATGGTAAAATGCTCATGAAGTACTATCAGAGCAGTTCTGGAGATGTTGTTTATGTATTTATATCCTCATTTAGTGAGACGTCATTCATTCACAGAGACTCGCAGAACATCCAGGATTCATATTTAAACAAGTCTTTTTGCAGCTTAGTATTTACAGATGCTAATCCATTTCACAATCTGATTTAAGTGTACTGACCTACTTTTGATTAATTCATCCAAACTTTCACAAATTCCATGACATTCCACATTATACGGTAAATACCATTTTTGGTGATTGGATTCTGCGATTCCGTCTTCGTTTTCCGCACTGCGGAAATCATAGGGCTCTAGCATGCAGTAGATTGTGCACAACAAGGTTTTCAACCATGTTTTCATAAATCTGATAATTATAGGCCTTAGAAAATTGCATATTAAACATGACACAGTGGGCTAATATAGAGTTAATACTGTATACTGAAGACATCTGTTGCATCTGGCTGATTGTACACAGTGTAAATGTAACACAATCATCGACTCCTTCTAACATTTAAGGATCCTCTTAAATATTACAAGCATGTATTGTTTTCAAAGGGGACTGGTGGACTGACACCCGAATGGAGGCAGCTGCTTATGATATGTGAGTTGTGACATGAGCAGACAGCGGTTTGCTGGAGGTGCTCAACCACGGCACGCGTACCATCTATCACTAAGATCACTATCACCTTGCTGGAGATGAGGCCTGTAGACCTCAATCCCACAGCTGGAGTGGCTTGTAATCTACACTCATAACCAAGACCAGCAGACAAATCCAAAGCTAAAATCTCTTCCTAATTCCACATTTTTGACCATTTAGCTTGCACCCTGAATTTTCAGTCATTCAAAATTGTGATAAAGGCCCATTTTCACAAAGAATGACAGCTACTGTGTAACGATAGCTACGATAACCTTCCACACAAATCAACGATAAGGTTCTGTTTATTAAAAAAATATGTGTGCTGAAGTTATTGTGTCTGCTGTTTTAAATGCTCAAGCTCTTTAAAGTCAGGTGGTTCTTATTGGCTTTCAGTGTTTTTACATTCATCAGCTGGGGGAAAAACACTGATGACTGACAGTGATTTGTTCCTCCATGTTGTTCTTGGTATAGTTGTAGCTGTGATGTGGAGTTCATTATTATTTCATAGAATTAGAATGATAACCTGACGTCACCTGTGTCGCACAAGCTATTAGATGATAATAATAACCAGTAGCCAAATAGATATTCAGTATCCTGATATTCAATATAGTGCAGTGCATTCTCAGTTCAAAATCATATCTTTGGTAAGTGTGTGCGTTGGTTGGGGGAGGCTGATACGTTAAGAGTTATCTCTCTGGAAAGTTGCTTTATTAGCAGATGTTAGCAGAAGGTTATACACTCAACACCATCTGGAGACATGGCAAGGGAAGCTGCCGCACTTCAAGAATCAACCATACAGAATGACATCAGACATACAGCAAAGCAAGTGCGCATACTCGCTTGTCCTAATCATTATTTATTCAGCTTCTGGTATTTATACTCCTGGGAATCTCAAGCATTCTCCCAGAAGCATTCAGAGCTAAACATGTTAAAGGAGACTGGAAAGTGCTCTAATGCAGGGAAAGTTTTATCACAGTATGGGAATTACAGTGAGGAAAAAAAATTAGATTTTGAGAGACTTTCAAAAAGTAACCACAACAAACACCCATCTTCATTCAATGGCAAGGTGTAACAGCCCATCTGATGTCATTATGCAGACTATGATATTCCAAAATAAAGCACTGGAGTTCACAGAGGACGCGTTCTTGCGTTCCGTCTGCTCCAATTTTTATCATTGAAACAAACGTCAGACAGACGTCTCTCGCCGGTGCGTCGCGTCTCGCGTTATTCACGTTTTAAGGGAATGGTTGACTATTCTTTTTTTCCCCATACAATGAATGTGAGCAGTGACTGGAGATTTAGAATACAGAATTAAAGCAATGCTGATTTGGAACGAATAAACGATAACAGAATTTTAATTCTGATATGGACTGTGTCTTTAAGAAGGCAGAACTGTTTAAAACAGTAGAACTTTTAAAAACGCGTCGCGAGAACGTTGTCGACGTCTTGCTGGAAGAACGCGCCCTGCGCGACGCATCCCGGGTTGGATACACGCACAGTACTGTCACTTATATTTTAGAACGCAATATCGTACAAATCTACGAGTTTAAACTTGTGAAAAACTCAGTCGTGACTGATTCATGATTCACACGAACACTGAATGAATGATATTTTAGCGCTATAGAGTAACGCGAGGAACACAAGTGTCCTTCAGGTAAGTGATTCGCAGGATAACTCAAAACGCAGCAAACGCATGGCGCGTATTGGTGCGTCTCCGTATTACCGCACTATACACAGTAACATAATCAGTCAGATATTTAGATATTTACACTAATCATATCATTTGTATCAGGATAAATACATTGCAGAATTAAAATCGATCGCCTTACCTCTAAATCAAGCTCGGTTCCAGTAAATGCCGTGGTGAATGGAGACGGTGGGGAGCGATGTGGTCTGCTGGAGACACAGTGAGGTCTGCTGTCCGAACTGTTGCCTGTCTCCTCTCAAAGCGCATGTAGGCTATTCTTAACTGAACGAAACCCCTCCCCTGCTTCACACATGATATTTTCAGCCACATTGTATTTAGAAACCAATTAGTTTGTCCAAATCCATGCTTAAATGAACTACCTGTGATGTCGAAATGATTTGGTAGATTTATTTGTCACACTGTAACATGCAAATTTTTAAGTTTCATCTGTCAGGGCTGCGGTGTCAAAATATGCCCTGAGGTCAGTGTTTTGCACAAAATTTCTTTGTGAAAAGAATTTTATTTTTCAGTCATAGCCCAAACACCAAAAGCCTGAACTGAAAACCCTTAAAATAACCCTTTGGAAAAATAATGATGTAAATAACATTTAAACCTTGCCCAGGTAATAGTAAAGACGCTCTTTTTTTTTTTTTTTTTTTTTTAAGCTTATAATAATTCATTAATTATGTGACCATTGTTGTAGTCCCAATACAAGTTAAAATATGTTTTCTAATTGTTTCATACTGTAAATTGTGATTGATCAGATTGGGGTCAGTAAAAAATGTTCTAAAATAAATGAATAGTTTGATTCATCAAGGAAGAATTAAACTGATAAAGAATGACAGTAAAGACATTTAGAATGTTACATAAAATCCATTTCAAATAAGTGCTGTTCTTTTGAACTATTCATCAAAGAAGGTATCAAAAAATGCAGCACAACTGTTTTAAATATTGATAATAATAAATGTTTCTTGAGCACCAAATTAGCACGTTACAATGGTTTTTGAAAGATAATATGACTGAAAATTCAGCTTCGCAATTAGAGGAGTAAGTATAATCGATTATAATAAAATTGAAGTATAACTGTATTTTAAATTAAATAAATGCATGAGACTTCTTTAAAAAAAAAAAAAAAAACATTTTAAAAATATTACCAACCATGCACATGAAAAACAACATAGAATGTAATTGTAATAATACAATATAATCTAATATAATACAAGTAATAATATTACTAGGTCACATGTTTATTTAAAAAAAAATATTAGTTTGCATTTTGTAACAAAATAATCAAAAGTGACAATTATTTTATTTTTTTTTTTTTTTCAAGCCAAAAAAAAAATAAAAAAAAATCACAAGAAGTTGTTTCACTTATATGAACTAGATGGAAACTAGAGGGACTTTATACATCCACAAAAAAACATTGGGTCCATTTGGCTAAAAGTAACTGCAAGTTAGTTGCACAAAAAAGTTTCACATCAACTGCATATGTCACTTGGTTTGTTTGCATCTTATACAGTGACATTCAAACATTAAGTCTTACTTAAGTGTCCAAATACCATTTTGGGCCACTGTATATTAGAATAGCCTATAAACACATTGTATTTACACTGATCTTTTGATTAAGTATGTATAGATGAGTCATTTTAGTGTTATCTAATATACTGTAAATATAGTGCTGTAACAGGCCTGTGTTTTCAAAGAAATCTTTTAACTTAACTGCTGCTCACATCCCACAAGGCCAACTGCTGAAACTACCTTTCTTTGGTTTATTCCTTGAAAAAAGACTCTTGAAAAGTGGTGAGTAGGATGTCTGGTTTCCTCATTGTCTTTCAATTCCAACCATCATTAGCAACAAACTCTCACAGTCAGAGACAGATTTCTCTTCAGTGGTTTTCTATCCTCATAGCTGGAAAAGACCTGGCATGAGGGAATTTGTCTCTTTGTACTTTCTTCGTCGTAATTGTGACCTTTTCTGATGGGTTCTGTACCCTTTCCTGCAGACAGATGAGGACCCTTGCAATCTCCCAAACGTGCAGAAGCAAGCAGATGGCTGGCTTGTCCTTTTTTTTAGTTTTCAACAAAGGCACGCAAGGTATAAAAGCACATTAAAGTTATATTAACATAACAGATTATAACCTGAAGGGACATGTATGCAAAGAACTGTCCTCCGGAGGGTATCACTTGAGCTCTGACAGTTCGCATATCAATACTCCAAGTTCCCTAGCGAAAAACCACCAACGGAAATAGAAAGGATATGGCAAGGATACCGCAAAGCTCGATTTCATTATCTACAGGGAAAGACGGAGAGAAAGAGAGAGAGTGTCAAGAGTTCCAGGAATATAAACTACACCCAGGACAAATATACAGCTATCAGACACGTTCATACAATTAAGATATTCGTTTCATGTAATTACCGCAAATTCCGGTGGGACACCGAGCGTTACACAATGAACTTCCTGATACTGCTGAAGCTTGCAGATGAATGACTGGCTCAGGAGTGTTATATGATTCTGAAGGTTGACGGTGAAAGTGACTTTTACACAGACTGCGATAGCAGGGTGTTGATTCGGCACATTATTTTACTTCGCTTTGATGTTTACGCCTATCTAGGCTTTTCTAAAAATGCCTAATGCAGTGTGCTAGAGGTGGGTGGGTGGGTGGATGAATAGGCTTTGGTTAGTGTAGCGCTTTGGACTGAAGTTCTACATTTTAATAACCAAGCAGGACTCGTTTTACTGTTCGCCGGGTTTACGGCGATATACAAAGTGCTTTATTGGAAACAATGGATGCCTTTTATTTTAAATAGTCAACTTATAAATGTCTTAAAAGTGATGTAGAGAAACAGCTAGATGTATCAACAAGATACAAAGAAGCTAGAACACGATTTTTAAGGAAGGATGGATTCAAATGGTCAAAAGTGACAGTAAAGAAAGACAATCACAATATTACAAAAAAATCATTTTCAAATAAATGCTGTTCTTTTACAGAGCTTTATATCAAAGAATTGTGAAAAAAGTATCACAGTTTAAAAAAAATAAATAAAAAAAGCAGCACAAGAGTTTTCAACACTTACCGTATAATAGAAAAGGTTTCTTAAGCAGCATATCAACATATTAAACTGATTTCTGAAGGGTGATGCTTAAGTCACATAATGCTGAATATTCAGCTTTGACATCACAGGAATAAATTGCATTTTATATGTTAATTAAATTAAATATATTAAAGGAATAGTTCACCCAAAAATGAAAATTTGATGTGTATTTGCTTACCCCCAGGGCATCCAAGATGTAGGTGACTTTGTTTCTTCAGTAGAACACAAAAGAAGATTTTTAACTCAAACCATTGCAGTCTGTCAGTCACGGAGGTCGCGTTAACCAAAAATTGTCCATTACTGACAGATTTTTTTTTTAGCAGTGACGGAAATATCTGAAGGCCGTCCGTCATTTTGACAGATTACACTGAGGGTGATCTACTGTACAATTGTAGCTGTAATTCCCACCCCTGTCCAGTTGGTGGCGAGTGCGCTCCAGTCTGGCAGCAGAGCGCTGGATCCAGAACAAAAACGAAACTGTCACGAATGTTTTCCTATGCGTTTGATTACAAACAGGCGAGTACACAGAAGCTACAACGATCTATCACGCCACATTAAAGAGTGCCAAAACGGTATTTATTGCTTGAATTTCCTAATGAAATGGACAGAATTTGAAATCTGAGACTTGGTTTCATATCAAAAGTAACACAAAGCCTATTGCTATTTATTGGAAGAAAGATGCGCTATGTACTGTTCATTCATCAGCTGAAAACAGCATAGACTAAAAGATCGATTGTGATTTAAGAATCGATATTGGTTCATTAATATGAGAATCTATTAAAATCGAGAAATCAAATTTTTTTTTAACACAGCCCTAGGTATTTTGTTGTTTTTAAACACTGCGCCGTCGTCCTGTAGGTTCAAGATTAAAAATGAAAATGTGAACAAAAATAAAAGCAATTAAATGTGTTATTCTAATTAAAATATTTACGACCCTGTCGTCAAAATGACGGACAGTGTTGAAGTCTAGCACAACCTCTGGTCAGTCATATAATGGCAGTCAATGGGATCCATGGCTTTGACAGCCAAAAAAACACACACAGACAAAACCAAATGAAACTCTGCGGCTTGTGACGATAGATTGAGGTGTTAAGACATGAAACAATCGGTCTGTGCAAAAAACTGAACAGTATTTATATCATTTTTTACTTCTGATCCACCGCAATACCCAACTGTCCTGAGTGCGTCCACAACAGTCGGCGCGTGAATTATCAACAAGCTCTGGCATATTCAAGAGCAAGCAACTTTAATCGATCAGGCTCAAAAGTTGGGAGTCAGTGAAAAGTCAACACTCCCGGACAAGTTTGCACAAGCAAACGTAATCTTTTAGTTTTAATCAGTTGCAACAATCAGGATAAGCACAATTACTATTTTGAGTAGCCGTCATACCCACAATCTCTGCACTGTGTGAACAATGAGTGACGTATACGTGCGACAAATCACTGCAAATGCGTCTACTATGCCAGAGCACATTGGTGTGTCATGCGCCGGCTGTTGTGAACGTGTTCAGGACAGTTGGACATTGCGGTGGATCAGAGGTAAAAAATGATATAGATACTGTTCAGTTTCCTGCACAGACTGATTGTTTTGTGTCTTAACACCTCATTTCAGCTTCACGAGTGGCAGGGTTTAATTTGTTTTTTTCTGTGTATGTTTTTTTTTTACTTTTTTGACGCATAGGAAAACATTTGTGACAGTTTCGTTTTCGTTCTGGATCCAGCGCTCTGCTGCCAGACTTCAGATATTTCCGTCACTGCTAAAAAAAATTCCACCAACGACGGATAATTTTCAGTTAACGTGACCTCTGTGACTGACATACTGCAGTGGTTTGAGTTAAAAATCTTTGTTTGTGTTCTACTGAAGAAACAAATTCACCTACATCTTGGATGCCCTGGGGGTAGGCAGATAACCTTTAAATTTTCATTTTTGGGTGAACTATCCCTTTAAGATGAATTGTATCTTGAATTGTATTATTATGTGGAATTGCATAGGCGCACTAAAAACCCTGGTTTGTAACATTTTCTTCATGCTCTGGCCCAATGTAATGCAGTTAGCTTACAACATACAGAGATCATTATTGCACTGTCCCTCTGTACTCCAATTAGTGCATGAACTTTCAAAGTGCAACATTACCTTCCCTTTGTGCTCCTGCAGCTCATTTACACTCAGTACAGCACAGACCATATAGAGTCATGTGTCCTGTCTTCAAATCCCCAACGTCTCGCTTGGCAAACACACTCCGACACATTCATTCTCTACTGAGAACAAGGGCCTCAGTTAAAAAGTTTAAAAAAGACTGACCTTTTCTTTGCCTAATGTGACAAGATACATCCTTGTATAAATGTCACAGTAAATCATACACCTTCAGATATCACTTTGAATCAGCTTCATACAGGTACTTCTTTTAAAGCAACAAGCAATGGCTTAAACCAGTGGCTCAGGATCATGGAATGTACTTTAATGGTAAGACCAAGTCAAATCAACGATTGGCTTAAATCAATGATAGGCTGAAACCTATGAGCAACATGCCATATTTTGAACAAAAACAAAATTCACTTTATTAAAATTAATGCGTAAGACCTTCATCTGTCACTTGTCTGGATAAATGGAAAGGGTTACAGTATACCTGAATTCATGTTATGCTATTTTTGCCTAAATTTGCCTAATTAAAACTCAAAAAAAAAGATCAAAAAATTGCAGAACTTTGAGCTGTAAGGTCTATTAAAATTCTCCCATTTTTTTTTTTTTTTTTAAAAGCAACTGAAACTCTTTTGTCAAGCTGGGTCATTTATCATGATGCTCAAAGCTACACTGAGTTTTTGAGTCAATAGCATGCCTCTCTAAAAGCTTGAAATGAAATAGTGCATGTAGATGCTTACTTTGAGGGTAAACTGAGTAGTTTCTCACCCTGTTTACATCAGTTTTTTAATAAGACTTTTTAATATCTTTGAAAGAAGTCATTAATGCTCATCAAAATAATAAATACAGTAACACTGTGAAATATTATTACAATTTTAAGTAACTGTTTTTTATTTTAATATATTTTAAATGTAATTTATTCCTGTGATGCAAAGCTGATTTTTTAGCATCATTGCATGTCGTGAGATCTTTCAGAATGTTGATTTGCTGCTCAAGAAACAGTTATTATTATAAATGTTAAAATAGTTGTGCAGCGTAATCCTGTGAAAAATGATATACTTTTTATCTTTAATAAATAGAAATTTTAAAATAACAGCATTTATTACTTCCCTCTAACACTTGCACTCTCTACTCTACTTTTTTACATTTTCTTTTAATCTAAAAGAAAATTAACCTTCTAACACTAACGTTCTCTATTCTTTTTCCTCTAACTTGTTTTTTTTTATTTAATTAAAAATTGACTGTCTAACACTAGCGTTCTCTATTCTTTTTCTATTCCATCTGCTTGTTTTCTTGTTATTTATTATAAAAAACTTTTTATGTGTAATGCATTAGACTAACTGACGAGACTTGTCAAAGCACTTACATATTATTGCTCTTCTGTTGGATTGGATTGCTTCTATTGTCCTCATTTATAAGTCGCTTTGGATAAAAGCATCTGCTAAATGACTAAATTAAAAAAAAAAAAAAAAATCAAAACATATTTTTCTACTAATATAAATGTCTTTACAGTCACTGTTGATTAATGTAATGCATACTTGCATTAAGTTATATAGATTCCAGCATAAATGGAATAATGTCTCACCTAGTCAATCACTTTTGTATTTTGCTTTTGTACGTTGAAAACTCCTATTCAAATCTTGCATTGAAGAAGAATATAATTTATGCATTACAGTCTGAGACACTTTGAGCAACTGTATATAGATCAAATTATATATTGATTTGAAATGAAAAAATAAGAATGCCAATTTGAATAAAGTTATACTGTAATTTTCCAAGTGCCATGTCCGGTTAAAGAGCCACTGGTCTTTAGTAGCCTGCCATCACATATAAAGTCTGAGCATGGGTAGATTTCACTGCTAGAGACACTGCTTTCATCTTACCTGCTGTCAGGGAGATATTGCAGGAGATGCACTGGACTGTGTGGATACCACACAGCAATTCACATTTGGAGTTCCTGCCCGTCTTTGTGGTTGAGTGCATGAGAGTATGTGTCTTCCCAGATGAAACAGCCCGAAAGCTTACTGTCTCTGGCCATTTCTTTGATATCATTTGAAAAGATGAATGCATAGTGAAAGGAAGCTTCACTTGTCCTAGTCAAAAGAGAACAGAACAGATTACAGTGAAAGCAATACAATAACAATCTAAATACTATATAGTGTTAGAGCAACATGTTGAGCAGCAGGGTTGTGCACCATTTATTTCATTTACAACTTCCAAAAATACTTTTTTATTTTTTTGAATTACAATTCAGTAAATTCCTCTACCTGCCATTCCCATTTAAATTCCAGTTCAGCTTTCTGTGCGGTTTAAAACTCAATTTAAATTCCAAAACATTTATTCTGATATTTCTCACAAAGACAGATCCAGCCAGTGAATGTTCTTACAGTAGGACAATACAGAGTAATTGCACTGTGAAGGAGTGAATACCTCCTAAATAGCACTGCAGGATCTCTAGTTAGACATGCTGAAAAAAGACAGATGGGAATCGTTGCATTCAGAGCAGTGTCTCTGAATGGTTTAAAAAAAAAAAAAAACAAGGCAAACCAACCTTTTGCGTTTCACATCTGGACTTTTCAATCAGAGACTGACCCATCGCTAATAAGTGACATCCCTGGCGCGCTCTGTAATTGATGAGCTACCACTGCAAATTGCTTCACAGGGGAACACAGCGGTGCCGTTTGGAGAAAGTAAATGCCTGTGAGACGGACCCCTGACATATCAAACCAGCTCCATATATGCCACCTCACACAGGAGAAAATTAAAGAACCTTCCTTTTCTTAAGGAGCTTAAGGAAGCTTCATTTGCAAACCATTCCATTTCCAACACTATAGGTCAGTAGTGAAAAATGTATAGATATCAAATAGATATCACTACACTTTCCCCAGTTGATTAATATCAGTATGTTAAGATTCTTGTTTTGTATTACAAGCTTTTTGAAATGTTATGTCTAAATATGCAAATTAGTCAAATTATATATGCACTCATTTGCATACATTTCCAGAAGAGAATTATAAGCACTGAATGAAGCCAGGTTGTTTCATTTTGAGTTTTTACAGGAGATTTTGGATATCTCTCATAAATCAGAAAATTATATCTCAAGAGTCAAAAAAATGTTTACATGTTTTAGGAATAAAATGTTAAATTCACAGTTGAGGTCAAACATTCACATACACCTTGCAGAATCTGCAAAATGTTAATTATTTGACCAAAATAAGAAGGATCATACAAAGTGCATGTTACTTTTTAACAACTGACCTGGCCTGGATAAGATATTTCAAATAAAAGACATTTACATATGGTCCACAAGAGAAAATAATAGTTGAATTCATAAAAATGACTTCATTCAAAAGTTTGCATACACTTGATTCTAAATACTGTGCTGTTACTTGAATGATCCACAGCGTTTTTTTTTTTTTTTTTTTTTTTTTAATTAAGTGATCGTTGTTCATGAGTCCCTTGTTTGTCCTGAGCAATTTAACTGCCTACTGTTGTTCAGAAAAATCCTTCAGCTCCCACAAATTCAATGACCATATCGTTTTGAGATCCATCTTTTCAGTCATGTTCAACTATTACAGAAGGTTCAAAAACTCACTGATGCAAGACAATGCAAGAGCCAGGGGGTGAAAACTTTTTGAATTTGAAGATCAGGGTAAATTTATCTTATTTTGTCTTCTGGAAAACATGTAGGTATCTTCTGTAGCTTCTGAAGAGCAGTACTAAATGAAAAAATATGGTATTAGGCAAAATAATAAAAATGTACACATCTTCATTCTGTTCAAAAGTTTACACCCCTGGCTCTCAATGCAACGTTTTTCCTTCTGGAGCATCAGTGAGTGTTTGAAGCTTCTGTAATAGTTGCATACGAGTCCCTCAGTTGTCCTCAGTGTGAAAAGATGGATCTCAAAATCATACAGTCATTGTTGGAAAAGGAGTTAAATACACAAAAATGCTGAAAAACAAAGAATTTGTGAGATCTGAAGGATTTTTTTCTGAAGAACAGCAGGCAGTTTAACAGTTCAAGACAAACAAGGGACTCATTAACAGCTATCAAAAAAAAAAAAAAAAAAACAGCTGTGGATCATTCAGGTAACAACACAGTATTAAGAATCAAGTGTATGTAAACTTTTGAACGGGGTCTTTTTTTAATAATTTCAGCTATTATTTCCTCTTGTGAAGTATATGTAAACATCTTCTATGTGAAATATCTTATTCAGATCAGTACTAAATAAAAAACCAACATGCATGTTGTATGGTCCCTCTTATTTTAATAAAATAATTAACATTTTGCAGATTCTCCAAGGTGTATGTAAACTTTTGACCTAAACTGTATATCATGCTAGTAAAATATTTAACAAACCCCCATGTAAAAACCTTCAGAATATAGATGGTAGTGAAACTGTAAAGTTTGATGTATGTACAGTAAGTGCTACTGAAGTAAAGATTTCTGGCTCAGTGCATAAAAAAACAAAATAATAATTCTGACAAAACTGTCATTAGAGATGTGTATTGCAACTGAAATCTACAGAAACAAAAAAATAAAATAAGAGTGTGTATTTTGCATGTTTTCTTTCCACTAGTCTGAGAAAAGACATGTTATGGAAGCAAAATAACCCTAATTCAAGAAAATCTCTAAATATTAAGTTGGAAGTTCCAACTCTGACATCTGACTGAATAAGCCACATACGAAGTGCATTACTTAACGTCATTCCTAACAGCACTCCTTAACCGTGGTAAAATTGCTGTAATGGCTATTTAGAATGGCCGAAGGGCAGGGTGCAGAAACTTCAGCTGAAGTGGCTAGTAGTTCAGTCCTTCCACACTGGGTTTCTCCTAATTGCTTCTACAGGGAGAGGATTCTCAAGTGAGAGGAAATAAACCATGACCCAGTTTTGGACCCGACCAAAAGAGAACCTTCTGTGACCTAGCCTAACCTTTTTAGCCATAATTCCCAGCCTTGGGAAAGACTTGCTGTCCACAATCCGGTCAAAGCATCGCTGTGATGAGCAGGCCCAATTACAACGGTTTTCTAACAACTGTATTTCAGACATCTGGGATCTGTACAGTTCTTCACAGGTCACCTGTTTTAAAACTCACATTCTTCCAAAGCAATCAGAAGAAAGCCATCTGTTAACATTACGACTGCTATCAAAGGCTTTTATTCAGCTACTGTGCTTTTTTTGTACTTTAAATTTTTGATTCAAAATGCTTGAGCCTGAATGTGATGTGACAAAACACACCCTTCACTAGTGACTATACTAAGCTCTGACAAATCAGCAGATTGTAGTGTGTAGTAAATGATAATATAATGCAATAATTATGAATTATGAAAGAATCTCTTTTAGTAACATCTGAGTAGCATTTTATCCTTTCAAACGTGTGATTTTGTAACTTTAATTATTTTTCTTCGTGTCTGTTGTGTGTTCCTTTAAATCAATTCAGAGGAGGTGAGAAGTGTTCCTGTTGACTCAAGAGCGAGAACATCAAGGTGCAAAACAATTCTTCTAAAACAGTGTTTTTCCCTCAAATACAACAGGATATGTTCAGTACTGTTAATGGCAACTTCTGTGTTAAAAAGAGCAAGGAAAATGTGACCTAACTTTTATAGATGGGTTAGGAAAGCCATCTAGATGCACAATTTTTAATTAGCTTTATAGATAAATAAACAGTGCTTTAATGCATTATGATATGGAGTCTTGCAGAAATTCCTTATGCACTTGCAAAGTTGCATTGCTTTGTAGTTGATGCAAGCAATGATTTATAAAGCATACACTTTAAATCAGAAGTCTGTTTGACTTTTAACAAACAAAACCAAATCAATATCTTCAAGGTCCACTAACCAATTACATATTCATGGTTCGCTGCAAGGAGGTCTGGAATAACTGGAGAAAGCTATATGTTAGCGTTCTTATTCATCACAATAGCAGCTGTTCGGCCAATGCACACAGGCCAAGAATTACTACAGTATACCATTTTGAACGTAATTCATTTTCAAACATCAAAATGTGACCCTGTCTGTGAAATCCAAGCTTAAGTCTCAAAATGTAATTATGAGATAACAAGCATCAAAGTTTGATTTCAACCATTAACTTGACTATGATTTTAATCTTTGGCAGGCTCTTATGCAGTCAGTATTAAAGAGAATGTATTTCACAGAATGTTAGTTACCTTATGAAAGATGATATTATGTAGAAAATAGTAAATCACAAAAAAGTGACTAACAGGGTTTTCACAGCCATTGTCACAAATATCACCACAATACATTTAAAGAATGGTTACACTATTGTAAATTTGGTTATTTGTGAGATTTAGTCAGTTGAAGTTTTAAGGTTAACTGATTTCATTTTGTGTCTGGAAAATAGTGATCTGTGACAGTGTGTGTATATATATATATATATATATATATATATATATATATATATATATATATATATATATATATATATATATATATATATATTGTTTCACTCAAATTATTTCATGAAAATATAAAATTAGAGCCTTGGGGTAAAATGGGCTCCCAGAATTGGCACAGAATGCACCAAGTGGCATGTTGTTACTAGTGTTTCTTTTATTTTTTTTATTTTTTAATTTAACACTTATTCTAATTGATGGGTTTATTATTTAATATTTTCATAGTGTAGATGTAAATTCAAGGCACCTTCACTTTTCATTAAAACTAATATAAGCTAATTAAGTAAAATCATTCCATTTGCATTCCTAGTGTTGCTATTATGACGTTTAATTAAAATATAGGCAGTTAGTTATTTAAATATTCGTATGCTTGTATATACAGTAACTCATTGAATATATTAACCTTAATCTCTTCTATTGAGATTCTGCATTTGCAGTCATCAGTTTTTACAATTTTGAATAGTAAAGTTGATTTAGTATTATACATTATTCACACTTTAAAAATATTAATAAGAATTATTAAGAATATTAATTAGTGGAACACATGGCCCCAGTAATCATTTTTAAATTTTGTGCTATATCAACTAAATTAGTAAATGTTACTATTCATTTCCTATAATGACACAATGGCTGATGCGTCGTCATTCTGCAAATACTAAATACTGAAGTATGTTACATTTTAAAAGTAAATGCACATTGTTCTTAAGCACAACATCTTACCCTGCATATTTACTTATTTTTAAATTTCAAATTTACTTATTTAGTGCACCTTTTAAGGTAAATATATATGAAATTGCAGCAAACACATCAAAGCAAAAGCAAGATTTGAAGTCAGAAAAAAGCATGCAGAGAATGCACATAACAACAAAAAGAAAAAAGCATGAGACTCGCTGTGTAGTGGCTAGTGGCAGCTCAAATGAGTCTCATTATTTTCGTTCCACTCTGCATACATGAAATAGAAAGAAATTGCCCTGAGTGTCAGTAGGACAACTACAGGATCTCTCCTTAATGTAGGGAACATGTCAAGGTTGCCCTACTTTTTAAAAAGCAAATGAATGATGCACCACATTCTTGCGAAAACTTTTGTCTCTTTGCGCTTATGCAACTCGCTCATGCAAAAGATGGATGTGTGTGCGCTATATCTGGCGTAGAGGTTTGCCCTATGAGTGTCGTATCTATCTGTGCATCTCACTTACTCAAGGTTGCAGTGAAATGATAAACTCTACTTCCAGGCCCATTATGATTTTCATTCCCCTGCTGGTAATGGGGCTTGAAAAGAGAATCTGGCTGTAAGTAATTAAGAGGGCTGTGCAGTGCCCCTAATCTGAATATGAAAAGAATGTTCCTGAATTTCAAACATGAACATGATTTGCTCCACTTTCGTTCATCGTTTAATGATTTTCTAAGCCGTTTTGTGCTTTGTGGTTGCTTCTTTGTCACTACGGGCTGAATTAAATGTTATTAAGCGTACCTTCTGTTTTTATTGACATGCACCATCAACAATTACAACTCTCTGAATTAAAGCCGCTTTCTCAGAGGAGTGAGAAGACTCACAGCTGGATGAGAAATTAACTGGTGGTGAAGAAATAAAGTACGGCAAATATTACAAAATGTGACATGAGATGTGTGTTTCCGCTAATGTTTCTAAGCAACACATATCCTCTATCATTATGGAAAGCTTGTAAACTGGGCCACTCTGCACCCCGGGACCACCCCACTCTTCATCCGGCTGCCCACTGTGCAAACATGTTCAATGATAAATGTTCAAGATCTTCTGGAATATCAGATAATTTTCTCAAGAGAAAATACTATTCATTAAAATGTCCAATGCAGCGGGTTCAGATGAAATTTTCAAACTTTTTAATGCTAAGGAACTACAAATGATATTAACCCTCTTGTGACAACCCCCCTTCTTAAATATAAATGCAGCTACTGTATATAATTTCATCTATATTTATAACATTTACAGAAAACCAAAACACTGATATATGCATCTATCTAAGATGTAATTTGTAATTTATTAAATGATGTAATTTATTCCTTTGATGGCAAAGCTGAATTTTCAGCAGTGATTACTCCAGTCTTCAGTGTCACATGATCCTTCAGAAATCAGATATGCTGATTTGCTCCTTAAGAAATATTTCTAATATGGTGATTTGGGGCTCAAGAATTTTTTTATATTAGCACTGTTGAAAACAGCTGTTCTGCTTAATATTGTAGTGAAAACTATCCTGCACTTTTTTCAGGATTCTTTGATCAATCACGTTTAGCTAAAGCAGTTTTTCTGTAACACTGTAAATGTCTTACTGTCACTGTAATTTGCTGTAATGCATAATTGCTGAATAAAAATATTAATTTCTTAATATAAATATAAAAGTTCTTAAAGGAGAAGTCCACTTTCAGAACAAAAATTTACAGATAATGTACTCACCGCCTTGTCATCCAACCTGTTCATGTCTTTCTTTCTTCAGTCTTAAAGAAATTACGTTGTTTGAGGAAAACATTTCAGCATTTTTCTCCATATAGTGGACTTCTATGGTGCCCAGAGTTATCGGTTATTTTCATAAAAATAATACAATTTATATACTTTTTAATGTCAAACACGCGTCTTGTCTTACTCTGGCTGAACTGTTTTTTTCGAAACAGTTAGGGTATGTTGTTTAACTCAAAAAACATAATTTCTTTACGACTGAAGAAAGAAAGACATGAACATTATGGATGACAAGGGGGTGAGTACATTATATGTCAATTATTGTTCTGGAAGTGGACTTCTCCTTTAAACAAATACATATTTTCCAGTTTACGAAACATTTTGAGTCTCAAATACTAAAAAATGCTCTTTTCTTGAAACAACAAAAGTTCCAAGCATGCATTGCAGTATGAATAAATTCTGGAATTACTGTTAAAGGATTATTGTTTTGCTGTTTGCTGACGTAATTTAAACTTTTTGTTGTTGTTTTGTCATTATCGTTAGTTATTTGTTGCACTCTTGAAGCTGTTCTTGAGATTTGTGTGTCTACTTTTGAGGCCTAGAGTATGTACAACAACTTTTCTAGAGTATGTTCAACAAATTTCTTTGTCTTGTAAGATGTTTTAAAAAAAAAGACAATGTTGTTTACATATTATACTAAGTTATCCATTAAGGTTTCTATACGAATCCACTGTTTGTCATTTGTAAATAAACAAAAAATTGATACATAAAAAAATAAATTACCTCAACGACTGTAATTGTTGTTTCAGTTGCTGTGACAAGACTTTCTCTGTTGGCAAAATAAGACAATCAGCATTGCATGAACAAACAAATTTATGTTGGTTAAACAAAGTATCTTTACTGAGAAAAACTGAAAAACTATACAAATTTCACTGCATCAAGTTGCCTTACTTTAAGTTATTTATTTTTTACAGTGTGCACAATTTCAGACCCATTCATGTTCTTTTTTTCTGAACAAGAAAGGAAACCAACACTGACTTAATAGATAAAGAAGACTGTTCAACTGATATGTTCTCCTAAATCCTCGCTGACCTGCAGTGCCTCTAAAAATCTCTAGACCAGGGGTGCTCAACCCTATTCCTGGAGATCTACCTTCCTGCAGAGTTCAGCTCCAACTCTGATCAAACACAACTGAACCAACTAATTAGGATCTGAAGGAGCACTTGATAATTACACACAGGTGCGTTTGATCAGGGTTGGAACTATGGGAAAACTCAGTTAAATATCTCTTTACAACTTCCATTGTCCCTGTCAGATGTTTCAAGTGAGCTGACAAGAGTGATAACTTGCTAATGGAAGTTAAAAGTGGTCGTTGAGCAATCAGGGAAATCTTCCTTGTGCGAGTAATGTGACATGATATTCTTGAGGTGCGAATCATAAATTATCCTGTCAAAGAAGCTAATATATTTGACTCAAATGTTTGTACTCTGTCGTACAGGTTTGATCTGATGAGGAAAGCAAATGAACAGAGATGCACACATTTAAGTCATAACCGAAACATTGAGACATCCAGGTGCTACTAAACCAAAATATTATGACATGAAAGATGGTGGTTGCGACATCTTCACCTTCACTTTGAATGCAAGACTGGTAGCTCAGCATGACTTGTTGCAGCCATGTGGCAACTCCAAGTTCAAAGTAATTATATCCAAGCCAGTTTCCCATCCTTTACTGCCTTTTATGTCTTTTTTAAAGTACAGGCCTCGTTCAAACCATTTCACTACGTTATGGCACGGTCCAATACGGCACCCGCCTTGATGATGGAACCCATCAACCAGAAAGAAAATTGCTCTGGCTAACAGGCATGTCAGGTGGCCATATAATCAATCTTTCAGCACCACGGACAGCGACGATGTGTAAAAAATTCAGCGGCGCCATTGTGGAAAACCATTGACTTCGTGCTGCCAGGAACAAGCTGCTCACAGATGGATGGTTGAACATGCAGCGAAACACACCTGAAGATCTCACGTGCGAGCGATAGATACAAAAGAGGCCCTTCCTAAATCCCACCGGCAAGTCAGTGGGCGACAGTTTCCACAGCCTTTGATCTTCTTATCTGCAAAATACAAGCACTTCATACTCATTCAGGCTGCCAGAATTTGTCAGAGGAAATATCGTCAGAGGAAAGCTTCAACATCATCACAGGCACGCGACCTGCACCCTCATGAGAACTACTTTCCACGCACTCCAAAGAATGGCTGACTATTTCCAGTCAAGCATGTAGTTAAATGCAGTTATTTTTTGTAACTGAAACTTATTTGAAAGTCACCCATCTGCTTCATATACAAGACAACTTTCATTTTAAACAATATCTTATGTTAGCCAAACCCTAAAAAAAGGAACTGTCGCACATGTTAGCACTTCAAAATGCCATTGCTAAATCTAGCCGTGTTTATAACTAATTATCAAGCGTGTCACCAGAGACAAGCAGACAGATGGTGATGCATCAAGCAAAGTTGATGGAACACTGCTGATCATTGTCATGTAGGTGTTGAAGCAGGAATAGGAGGACTGCCAAAACCTTACGGGATAAATGCTAAAAGTTAACCTGAAGCATTTTGATAAATTTATAGTTTCAGGATTATTGAAATATTATTCTGGGTAATCAGACTTTTAACATACAGTTTTGTCCTTGTAGCTCCTTTTGGCAAACAAACAAGCCATTTAGACATGAAAAGACCAGTTGAATGAAATGTGATTAACCATAGTTAAATTTCAGATGCAGAAAAATAATTAAATAAGAAAGCAATTAATAAATTGTTAATAGTGAATTAATAGTGAATAAAATAATTAAGAGTTAAAAGTTAGATTTATGGATTATTTCACATACATATAATACTGTTCAAAAGTTTAAGATCTGTAAGATTTTTTTCTTATTATTTTTCAATAAATTAATACTTTTATTCAGCAAAAATGTATTGCATTGATCAAAAGTTAAAGACTTTTAAACAGTAATGTTATAAAAACAGTAATGTTACAAATTTCTTTTGAACCTTTCATCAAAAATCCTGAAAAAATTCAGTTTTCACAAAAGCAGCACAACTTATTTTAACTTTCATAATAATAAGAAATTATTTGTGAGCACCGAATCATATTAAAATTATTTCTAAAGAATCTTGTGAGATTGAAGACTGGAGTAGGAGCTGAAAAAATTCACTTTGCCGTTACAGAAACAAATAACATTTTTAATTAAAGCTGCAAGCAGCTTTAGCTGAACTCGCACCCGGGCTCACCAACACCTGGTGGCTTTATGAAAACGAATGGTGGGCAATATGAATTTAAAGTGGTAAATATAGAAGGAATATGTGCAAGTCATTTATATGTGCCAAACTTTCTGCTACCAGGTGGTGGCGCTATGGCTATAACTAGATATTGGCATGCAGATGTCTTCAGGCCAGAACTTTTGGTACAGATTGAACATGGTATGTTTAAGTTAGTGCAAAGCATGACGTATGCTGTTGCCAACAGGTGGTGCAATGATTATAACTGAATTGTGGCCTTTAGATGTGTTCAGACCAAGACTCCTACCAAACATGTGAAGTTTGGTACAAATTAGTGCAAAAACAAGCCATTTCTTGTTGCCAGCAGGTGGCGCTATGATTATAACAAAGTATTGGCCTTTCGATGTCTTTAGGCCAGGATTCTTATTGAACGTGCAAAGTTTGGGGCAGATCAGACACTGTATGGCTGAGCTACAAGACCTTCTATTCCCAATGCGAAACATCAAACTTTGTCAGGCAGCCACGGACATGCCCTTTAACGAAAACTCAAGATCTTTGCAATTTAACAGTGCAAAGACCTTTGGAGTAGACTGACCAAATATACTGTTGATGTAGTTAAATCTCTATGAGGAGTTTGTTACAGCATAAAACATGGCCCTTCCTGTTGCCAGCAGGTGGCGCTATGACTATAACTGAATATGGGCATGAGCAGGTGTTCAGGACAGGACTCTTATCAAACATGTGAATTTTGGTGCAGATCGAACATTGTATGCCTGAATTATAACAACTTCCTTTTTTTATGGCAAAACCTCAAAGTTTATCAGGCCGCCATGGACACGCCCTTCAACAAAAAATCTAGATCTTCACAATTTAACGTCACAGAGGGCTTTAGATTACATTGACTACATGACCACCAGCATGCTTAGGCCCTCAAAATATCATTTTGGAGAAAAAGAAGAAGAATCTGAGCAATTTCAAGAGGGTCTTCACATCATTGCTGCTTGGGGCCTAAATATATTAAAATAGAGAACAGATATTTTATTTGTTTTACTGTGTTTCACTCAAATAAATGGAACACTGAGCAGCGTTGCCAGACTGGATGGATGATTTTTTTTATTTTTTATTTTTTTAATTTTTTTTTGACAGAGTCAAAAGTTTTTTGGGTATTTCATTTTTGTTACTCCATAATTCAGAAAATACTCAGAACAGACAGAAAACAATACATAATTTCGGGGGGAATAAAATATTGTATATAATCAAGCAAATTATATATGAACAAATCCCTTTGTAAAAACCTCCAGGACATAGACAGGAATAAAAATGTAAAGTTTGGTGTGTGTAAGTGCTACTGAAGTGGAGATTTATGGCTCAGTGTAGGAGAAAAAACTCATTTTGAGAAAACGGCCTTTAAAAATATATATTGTAATTGAAATCTATTGACACAAACAGATAAAGTCCTATAAAAGAAACACTTGACGGTGTCTTTTGGATGTTTTCTTTCCACTAGTCTGAAAAAACAAAAAGCCCAAAATCTCAAACTTGACAGGTACAAGAAAGAACTGCAGTGTTTCCCCTTATAACCACCCGATTGGGTGTAAATTGCCCAATCTGGCAACAATGATGGTGCGCATCAGAGAGAGAGAAAAAAAAAAAAACTTTTGAACTCCAAAAAAAAAAAAAAAAAAAAAAAAAAAATCTGAATGTCTTTACAAAAATTTTGGTATTGACCTGAATTTTGACCTGACACTGGAACAAAACTTTCTTAAAAAGTGCACATTGCATTAGCCCAGTAACTTCTACTTGTTTCTATTGGCAAACTAATAAAAAAAGCCCTGTGGAAGTTGTGTAAAGCCAGCCAATAAGATTTGAACTGGCAATTTCAGTCAACACTTGCCATTTTTGAGAGTAACATACATCAGTCGGTCATTGAACGAGCTGTTAGTGTGCTGTCTGATGTGGAGATTACAGAAATATCGACGTTAGCGTTTCTAAAAGCACCTTTAAATGAGAACTAACTATTTGCATTGCATTGCTGCCGGTGTCTGACTGCCTCGTTTGATTTCGTATCCTGGAGGCACAATTGGGTTAGCGTGTCAACTGCACAGCGAAAATGCATCCGAGAGACTGAGGCCGTTCACTTCAGGGGGCACGACTCCTACTTTCTCTCTCTGATCCGGTGATGAAACATGGAGAGAAAGCGAGGCACACATATTACGCACACACGCTGCTAGCAATCTCAGCACGAGCGCAGGGGGAAGACGTGAGCTCATTAGGAGTGTTATCCTGGAATGAGCTCAGCAGTGAGGCATGGGATTATTGCAGCTAGCTCTGCTACCCCGAGCTCAGTTCTACATAATGAGGTATCCTCTGTAGGCCACCAGCGGTTGCGCTGTCTCATATCTGAACCTTGTGAGCAGGCGACGCGTGAGTGTATCTGATTATCTGGGTGCATATGCAAAACTGCTGATTTAACCTGTTGAAATAAAGATGACGCATCTAATTAGTACAGAGTTAATTCAGAATTACAGTACACTACAGGAGCTTGAGCTCGTGCTGTGCATTAGTTTACGCTTCCCAACCACATGAATTATAGCCCCCGCTTTTCCTGTGGCCACAAGGTTGACTTTGTGAGCTCAGGGGGTTGTGAAGCTTTTCTGACCCAGAGATCTCCCATTTGCACTCTTAGCAAAACCAAGGACTGTAAAATGCCTGATTTTCTTAATTAACAACATGAGCAACATTATTGCATTGTGCTAAACGAATGTTGACTTAATTTCTCATTGACTGTACTGGACTTCGTCATGTTCTGGATTCATCCAATTGCAATTTCCAAAGAAATGTTAGAATAGCAGATTTATGCTCTAAATCAGCTGACCATTTTTTTAGAAGCTGTAGAAAAATTAATAATCTAAATTTAGAGAAATAGTTGTATTTGTATAATATAATGTATATTATAGTTAATTATATGTGCTATATAAGGCAATTAACATGTTATTAATATAGCAGTTATTATAAATTTCCTACATAAAATTATATATATATATAAATTAACAATGACAAATAAGAAAAAAAGAATAAATAAAATATGTAAATACAAATATTTAAAATACATACTAATACAATGACATATAAATTACATATATATAAATTTTAATATATACATTTTAACACACACACACACACACACACACACACACACACACATATATATATATATATGAAAGAAAATATGGGATTATAGAAAATTAGCCATTGTAAAATGCATGAAATTATTTAAAATAAAAATGTATACCTAAATAAATAATTTAAAAATATTTATATACATACACACACTATACATAATTAAAATATAAGTAATTAAAAATATACATACTCAAAATAAATATAAAATATAAATAATTTAAAATAACAACTATTGCAAATAATAAAAATAATAATTAAAATGTAAAATTTTTTTTTAAATAATTAACATGTAAATTTATTGCAATATATTAATGTTTAAATTTATATATAAAATTAAATATAGGATTATAGAACATTAGCCATTGTAACATTTTAAAAATTGATACAAATAATTAAACTGAAAAAAGATATATACACACACACACACACACGCACACTATAAATAATTATATATATATAAAGAATTGAATAATTAAAAATAAGACAAACTAATAGGAGTAAATAATTAAAATATGTAAATAAAATATTTAAAATAATTAACATGTTAATTTATGTAATATATTATATATCAACGTTAATTTATATATGAATGAAAATACTGGATTATAGAAAATTAGCCACTGTAAAATGCATTAAAAAAATTTCGATAAAAAATATACCTTAATAAATCATTTATATGTATACACACAAACCATAAAACATAACATTTAAAAATATGTAAATAATTTTAAATATAATCAAAAAATATTCAGCTGTTTGTCTTTAAAAGAAACTTGTACAGCCTTTCCATGTGCCGTTTAGTAAAACAATTCATGATATGTAAGAAATATCTTTTGTGATAGTTGCGACAGTCTAAATCATCTTAATCTTTACTGAGAAACAGGAGAAAAGGAAGATAATCAAAAACAGGTCCGACCTTTTCCTGAGATGACAATCCTTTCCAAGAAAAAATGGTCTGAAATGAAATATTGATGCACTGCAGAAAATAGACCACGCGGGGCCACGGTGAGAGACGAGGAACTGACTGTGAGACAAGTGAGAACACAAGTTAGGCCAACCTAATATACCCCAATCAATTACTCCCATGCTATCAGCACTGGGCCATGCAATTAAGCAGACGAGACGCTGCGCTTGTTTAGGGATATATCCGTCGTAAAACTATGCTGGAGTGACACTGTGATTGATGGCCCAGGTTTTTCACTCTCTGTTTAATCCTCTCAGTCCCAAAAGAGATTCCTCTATGCCAGCACCGTCTCAGATTGGGGAAAAATAAAGTGGAGAACATTGATTACAGATCAGTGGATGAGAACGCTTGTCTTCTGAAATTACCTGGCGAGATAAACCCAACCAAGCTTGTAGAAAACGTACATGTGATAAATAGAAACAGTCCAACTTGAGGTCACGTGATGCGCTTTAAGGTGTAATGCAGCGAGATGACTAAGCTGAATTATTGTATTCAGCAAAGTCTCATGTATAACTTTGAGTAGATACAATCAACACAAGCCGAACATGTCTCTGTCTGATTTGTGATCACTATCACTGAGTAAAACAAGAATTCTCCAAACAATACTTTAAAAAGACAACACCAAAGCAGCCTAGCATGGCATCGGCTAATGATGCAGATGCTCTGATAACTAGAATCACTGAAGAGGTTATCAACAACATAACGCTCTCCCTGGACCAGAAAGTAGATGCAATTGATACGTCTGTCAACGCTTTATGCAAAAAGATCTCTCAACTGAGAAAAAGCTAAATGAAACTTAGAAACTTATCCTGGAAAACGGCAGTTCTCTAGCACAACTGGGTGACGACTAGCTTGAACATAAAGGAGCCTCAAGCGATATTTATAAATAAGTTAGACTGATCCAAACTTTGTCCTTGCCTACAACATGACCTTTTCCTTTTTGGTTTAAGAACAGGACATTAAAATTGATGTGAAAATGTTTTATTTGGTATATTTTTATGATTTATATTTGCAGATTTGAATGTTCATTCACTTCAAATCTTACAATATGAAAATTCATTTACAAAAAAGAATGATTTATGTAAACTATGATACAGAGTAAAATAAATATTATAAATAAATATTTATTTTGTGAAAATAAAGTTTAAAGATTAAGACTTAATTTTGTAATATGGATAAATAGATAGATAGATAGATAGATAGATAGATATACACAAACGTACATACACATAAAAATAAAAAAAATATATAAATAATTAAAATATAAATAGTTAAAAATAACAATTAAAAATAAGAAAAAAAAATTAATTAAAAAATGCCAAATAAAATATTTAGAATAATTCACATACACATTTATTGCAATATATTTATTTATTTATTTTTTTTATTTAATGCATTTTATTATAATGCATTTTTTAAACCTACAATCCTATATTTTCTTTTATATATAAATTTTAAATATTTAATTTACACATTTTAATTATTCTTATTTTTAATTGTTACTTTTTTAAATTATTTAGATTTTAATAATTATACTTATTTTTAATATTTTTAAAATAATTTAAAAATATTTTAAAATAAGTAACATGTACATTTATTGCAATATATTTTTAATTTATATAGATAAGAAAATATAGGATTATAGAAAACTAGCCATTGTAAAATACATTAAAATATTTAAAATTGTAACAATTTATACCTAAATAAATAATTTAAAAATATATAAAAAAAATCTGTTTAAAAAATATATCACTATGACAAAAATATAAATACACCACATGACCATTGTAATTTTTTTTCTTTTCTTTTTCTTTTTCTTTTTATTTCTTTAAGTTACTTAAGTTTTGTGTATATACTGTTTAAAAAATTATATCAACTATGACAATAAATACAAATGCATCACATGAGAACTGCGGTTTTTTAAAATATAAATGCATCACATAAAAGTTATGCCATTTTTTCTTTTATTTCTTTTTAATTTGTATTTAAGTTACTTACGTTTCATTTAGTTACTAAAAAAAATCGAATTGAGTGCAACACATCTAGACCTTCTAGAAAAGGCTGAGAAACCAGTGTTTTTGAGACCTGGCTACATAATTTCATTTTCACCTGTTTCTTACAGTTAAAGTACAGCGGTTGCATTATCCAGCCTCACGTCCAACAAAACACAAAATCAATCCTATAAACTTAGGGAACACACTTGTATGCGCATATTGCATTTGATAAGCGGGCACCCTGCCCAGGCCGGTGATCGGAAGCAATCCGCTGCACAGAAACATCCAATCAAAGCAGTAACAGCAGGTGTTTGCATTCTAAACATCCTCCGGTGTCGTCCCACTGCTTATTTACACTGTAAGCACAGCTCATTCATTTTTGAACACACCCTACAGGTCTCGGTGACAGACACAGCTGACACACATAGCGGAAGAAAGCACAGCTGTTATTTCTCCCCACCTTTGCAATATCAAACGGGATAATGGCTCGCAGCGCAGTGCAGCGGGATAAATAATTGATAGCACGGATAGTAACACATATGATGGAACATTCAAAGGTCAGTGCATTGACTTGCCTGTTGCTGCCCGTAGTTCAGGAATTAAAGAACATTCGAAAGGGTAATTTATACAGTGGAGGAGGACACCATTTTTTTTTTTTTTTTTCTTGAGAAACTACACTTGTTGCATACTGCACCTTTTCAATTCAGTTCTGAATGGCACACAACCCTGGTTTTAACCATATCAATGTTATTTCTTAATTATTTGAATTAAATAATGTCCAAACCAAAAAGAAATGTTCAAGAATTTGTTTAAGGTCAAGAATTTCAGGTACACTACTGTCCAAAAGTTTGGGGTTGCTAAGATTTTTTAAAATGTTTTTGAAAGTAGTCTTTTATGCTAACCAAGACTGCATTTATTTGATCAAGAATACAGTAAAAACAGTAATACTATGAAATAGTATTTACAACTTAAAATTACTGTTTTCCATTTGAATGAACTTTTAAAATATAATGTTTTCCAGTGATGGCAATTATTTATTTATTTATTGTTTGTTTGTTGTATTGAAGATGATTACTCTAGTCTTCAAATTATAAGATCCTTCAGAAATAATTGCTTGATTCCTTGAAAACAGTAGAACAATTTTCTGTAACAAAGTGAAAGTGTCACTTCTGATCGATTTAATGCATCCTTGTTGAATAAAAGTATTAATTTATTTAAAAAATGAATGAATTAATGAATGAATAAATAAATAAATCTTACTGAGTATAAATAATTGAAATATAAATAATTAAATATATAATAATTAAAAATAACAATTAAAAATAAGAAGAAATATAAAAATGTAAATAAAAATATTTAAAATAATTCACATATAAATTTATTGCAATACATTTATTTAGGCATACATTTTTACATATTGCATTTTACAATTACTAATTTTCTATAATCCTATATAAATTTTAAATATTTTATTTACATATTTTAATTATTATTTTTTTCTTATTTTTAATTGTTGCTATTTTTTATTATTTATATTTTAATTAGGTATTTTAAATTTTTTTATTTATTTTATTTTATAATTATTTATTACTTATTACTTATTTTTTATATTTTAAATAAAAACATTTAAAATAATTAATAATTATTGCAATACATTTTTAATTTATTTATAAAAGCTAAATAGCATGAAGGCTAATTTACTAGAGGCTGTGATAAAAATATTAATTGCCTCATTCTATTAAAAAATGTTTAATTAATTTCAATGAATTAAAAAAAAAAAATCGTTTGAATAAATGATTCAATGACTCACTCATAAACACTTAACTTGTTCCATTACAGAATGAACCTGAATTAATGATTCAATGACAAACACGTTTTTAACAGTCACTTGTCACCACCTATTGGCGAGACATTGTAATCAACATTGTAATCAACAAACGTTATTTGAAACGCCAATTTGAACTGAAGCAAAATTTACTTTCAAGATGATTTGCTCAGCTACCATAGACGTCAGTGTTTATATCCTAACTGTAAACTTATCCCAGTACTTCTGTAATGAGATGAATGATTGTAAGACAAAAATAATAGTGTGTGGGTGTGTAGACTGTTTGTGAAGCTGTTTCTTACCTAAAGATGATAACTGCTCTCTCTAAACACAGATTTGAATATTATGGTATGACTTTGTCAAAGATTTAAAAGACACTGACAAATCGTTATTGTCATTAAGAGATCACGTGGGTATTTGAACGAGATCCCGATCTTTCTGGTTGTGGCTAGAAGGGATACAGCTCCGACCGGAAACTAACAATTAATGAATTGTTCTACCTATTGGATTGTGTTTTTTTAAACGTCTTTACTATAATACAAACACAGTTTTATTGTTGTCCAGTGTGACAAAAATAACGTTAGACTGGTGTGCTCATGCCCAGTAGCTAGAGCTGTATAGACCAATTATCAGTTTGTAAACATTCAAGATGCGCGCAGCATGGTTGCAGAAAACCCGGGAGAGATAGCCTTTACGGCTAGAGAATTACAAGGATACGGCACGAAATACTTAGATTTAAAAAGAGTATAGATTATATTGATTAGATGTCATTTTCAAAATGTTATTCGCATATTACAAGAGCTTGTCACCCAGCCATAAGCACTGTTATTGACATTAGTGGGATAGTCTTACAGATCCGAAACCGGGATGACGGTTTTATGGGCGGTTCAATTGACAGTCTGTGGAGCCATGGAATAAAAGAATAAAAAAAAGTAAATTTGATTTTATATTTCAAAATTCTGACTTTATTTTTGCAATTCCGAGATTATATCCCACAAATCTAGCGGAAAAACAACTCGTCATTCTCTCTTTTTCCCTCGGCTTATATCCCACACTTCTGGCTTTTCCCCCTCAGAATTAACAAACTAATTAGTTTTGTTAAATCGAGTTATAAAGTCTGAATTAGTAGATATAAACTTGCATTTGTGAGGGAAAAAAAAGTCAGAATTGTGAGATTACCCAACAAACATGAGACGTCCACCCGACGTGCAGATCATGTCTATATTCCGACAAAGACGTTGAAATGACGTCGTTTGGACGTCGTTTGCTCAGTGGGTAAAAAAAAAAAAGTTCGGTAAAATGTTAATAGTAATAGGTTTAAATAATATGTCATGCTGTAACGGTAGGGCTAATACAGTACATCCCCATGAACAGCATATGTGAATATTATGTAGACCTGTTGTTTAAATCAAATTTATGCTTTAAAAGTAGAGTAATCATAGCAGTTTTCATCCATAGTATGTCCGTTTAAATGTCTGCGTTTAGCTTCAAATGGCGTATTTGACTACAGTATTGTATAAAAATTATTTGCATTCCTATTTTGACATCAAAAGGCGCAAAAATATTTTTTTTTTCTCTTATTCCATGGAGTTTACCCGTTTACCTCTACTTGCTACCAGTGTTTTTATGCAACCACTATGCGCGCGCTGCTGCCAGTGACGTCACTGTGACGTCTACTCGAAATTGGTCTATTCCTTCTAGCCTTAACCTCTTTGGAGCTCTGTCGCCTAGGATGTGCAAATTAGCCTTAAAGAGATTTTTTGGCCATAAAATGAAAGTCAGTGTAGTCCCACTGACTTGCATTGTAAGGGCAAAAACAGTTTCCAAAATGTATTTTGTGTTCCACAGAAGAAAGAATGTAATACAGGTCTGGAATAACATGAAGGTAAGTAAATGAACAGAATGTTCCTTTTTCCATGAACTAACTCTTGGATTTCTGGAGTTATGTATGCTGCATTAAACACACTTTTTATTCTCTAACAGCTTTTGTGCCATTTCCAAGTCAATTTACAACTAATCCTATCTTTCTGCGCTTCTTCCTAGGGAAACAAGCCACACGGCAGGCTGTGCTTGATATTAACCGCTAGAATGGACGCAGAATATGGTCAGAATGATCCTACAGGACTTCGGGCCACTCTAGTTCTCATGCCGACCGTATGGCACAGGCCCTCAGAGAACCCCAGACAGCTGCGACCAATAGTCTGCCCTGTCACGCTCCCAACATACTGCCAGCAGAAAGAGAGAAAGCGAGTCTAGCAGATCATCAAATGAGCACAGACACCCGCTGTGAACATACCTCTATGGATTTATCACATATGTGCATAGCCTTTGTTTCCATCTCTGGTTTTAAAGCAGCACAGGCTTGTCTGTGCATTCCTAAACCAGAGTACCTGGTGATCCTGCTCTCCGGCCAGCGAGATACAGCTCTGTAATCTCATTACCCATGCATGTCCCATTAATTTTCTTTCATGGTCAAGCAAGTCGTCACTTCTGCTGCGGCTTTCTGGTTCCAGCACCTCCCACACCCCCTCTTTTCGCTTTCACTGAGCAGATGAAGAGAAGCTAATGATAGCCCATTAAAAGACTGATCTCTCTGCAGAATCCGCAATGAGGCCTGACTGTGGGGGAGGGCAGACGAGGACGGCACTTCACCGGAAGTGATTGAGGCTGCCGATTACCTCAGCTGGTCAATATCAGCAAAATAATTAACCTCTTGAAATTGGGATTGTGCAAATCAAATGTACCATAAGAACGAAACCGTATCTGTGAAAGAGATGCACACAGAAATTGGGAAAAACAGACAACTTTGAGTCTGCACAGCTCCACAAATTTGAATCCACCCACTGCGGGTCTCTTTTAACATTGTACTTTTGGGGCTTGCATCAGCGTTGAAGACAGAAGACGCCAGTTATTGAAGTATTTTTCCCTGTGGATTTGGCACCAAAACTTTAAACACACTTGCGTTTGTTGGGTGCATTGCGAGAGATGCAAAGAATATGAGCTGCTCCCTGAGGACATTTGATTCAGGGACAAGTAGCCGTGAAAAATGCATTATATTACTGTGTAATAATTGTGACTACAAATAGAAATTTTGAGGAAAATATTTCAGGATTTCTCTCCGTATAGTGGACATCTATGGTGCCCCTGAGTTTGAACTTCCAAAATGCAGTTTAAATGCAACTTCAAAGCGCTCTAAATGATCTCAGCCGGGGAATTAGGGTCTCATCTAGCAAAACAATCAGTTATTGTCTATTCTGCATGAACTCTGTGTTTTTCCAGTTGAATACAGTTAGGGTATCTCATTTTCTCCTTCAACTTCAAAATCGTCCTACATCGCTGTTTTACCTTTTTTTTTGTAAAGGGTGTTTGACCTTCTTGCATGTGCACTTTGTAAACACTGGCTCAGTACTTCTGCTGCAGTTTCAGACGATTTTGAACTTGGAAAAAAATGTTTTTCGACACATCCCTAACTGTCTTGAACCAAATACACAGAGTTCACACAGACCTAGACAAGACGAGCATTTGAGGTTAAAAAGTATTTTAATTGTTTTTAGAAAATATCTGATTGTTTCTAGATAAGACCCTTATTTATTGTCTGGGATCATTTAGAGCCCTTTGAAGCTGCATTTAAACTGCATTTTGGAAGTTCAAACTAAGGGGCACCATAGAAGTCCATTGTATGGAGAGGAATTTTCTTCAAAAAACAATTTTTTTTACGACTGAAGAAAGAAAGACATGAACATCTTGGATGACAAGGGGGTGTATGGAAGCCCATTTCCGCTACTAAATAAAATATAAAAAAGGTAACTGCGACTTTTTATCTTGACTTTTTTTCCTCACAATTTCGAGTTTACATCTCACAGGTCTGACTTTTTTTCTCAGAATTGTGTCATATAAACTTGTAATTCTGACTTTTTTCTCAGAACTGTGAGATATAAACGTACAATTGCGAGTTATAAAGTCAGAATTGCTAGATATAAAGTCAGAATTGCGAGATATAAACTCTCAATTCTGACTTTTTTTCTCGCAATTGTGAGTTTGTATCTTGCAATTCTGACTTTTTTTCCTCAAACTCGCAATTGTGAGTTATAAAGTCCAGTTCTGAGGAGAAAAAAAGACTGATATGTTCACAGAATTGCGAGTTTATATCTCACAATTCTGATTTAATAACTCGCAATTGCCAGTTTATATCACGCAATTCTGACTTCATTTCTCAGAATTGCGAGTTTATATCTTGGAATACTGACTTTATAACTTGCAATTGTGAGTTTATATCATGCAATTCTGATTTTATTTCTCAGAACTGCGACTTTATATCTCGGAATTCTGACTTTATAACTTGCAATTGTGAGTTTATATCATGCAATTGCGACTTTATTTCTCAGAATTGCGAGTTTATATCATGCAATTGCGACTTTATTTCTCAGAATTGCGAGTTTATATCATGCAATTCTGATTTTATTTCTCAGAATTGGGACTTTATCTTTCGCAATTCTGACTTTATAACTCTACTGTGAGTTTAGATCTCACAATTCTGAGAAAAAAAAGTCAGAATTGCGAGTTTGTTTCAAGCAATTCTGAGAAAAAAGTCAGAATTGTGAAATAAGTCGCAATAACCTTTTTTAAACATTTTTATTTAGTGGCGGAAACGGGCTTCCATGGGGTGAGTACATTATCTGTAAATTATTGTTCTGGAAGAGAACTACTCCTTTAATCTGACATTAAAAGGGACCTGTTATTCCCTTTAAGTACCTTTAAATGCAAGTGAGCTGCTGCTTCTAGCCTCAAAAGGGGGCGGAACTTTTAGCTTTCACAACTCACACTTCAGATAGTCCGTCAACAACAAAACTGGAGAATCTCACGCAGCCAAAATGTCAGAAATTATTTATGAAATATGCAGACAGTGATCGTTTTCAGGATAAAGCTAACAACATAGCTCTGCTCTCTGTGAATTTTGAGGAGGGGAGAGATCTTATGCAACAGTAACTCAGATGGCAATAAATAAATAAATAAATAAATAATGATAAAATTAAAATAATTGTTCATTAATAATCAAGGTTTTGATTTTAGGTCAAATTGGTGACTATGTATTTGTCATACTTGGTTATCACTGGCACTTTTGCGAATTATAGCCTTGCATATAAATGCATTTTATTCATTTACACTATAACCCAGGTGTTGATATGTTCCCTGATGGCTTTTGCTGTATAGACTATACAAGCTGCCCTTGCCTTGGGCTTGAGCATAAAAACTGCATACTCTTTACTTTATTGTTTGGGAGATGCTTGTTTATCTTTAATTATTCTATTTTTTAACACAACGACTTCAAAAGAAATATGAGGTTTGTCATATACAAAGTAATAAATTAGCTTTTTTTTTTTTTTTTTTTTTTTTTAATAAATGTAGTCATTAACCTTGAAACTACCACAGCAAATAGTCTTTTAAATTCAATTCTTCAATCTCAGGATGTTCCTGGTAAACAAACACTGTAGGACAACACTTACATTACATCTTCATTTTCAGAAAATCATTTCCATTAACAAAATACCTTAACTGGCATAGTTAAAACCAAATCCACCCCTTTTGATCAGAAAAGGTGAATAATGTCAATGTCAAGGTAAATCCTCCATTAAGATTGAAATTATTGGGTACCAGCTGATTTTTTTTTGACCAAAACTAATGTTCATCATACTAAACTGGAGTTGAAGTAATACATTTACGTACTGCTTTTTCAAAGTTGTATTTGAGTGAGTGAAATCAAAGGTTGTCAAATGCAGATCAAGTGTCGCCAAGGGACATTAAAGCCTTACACATTGTTTCTGACCTCAAACCTTAGCTGAAAAATGACAGACCGCAACTGACTTCCATAGCTTTCGAAAATATAGCCATGTGAGCTTAGAGCTTGAAAGCCTCTTTCTATTTTGATACAACCTCAGGTCAAATAATACAGCAATACAACATGAAAAAGCTATAATCCACTATAACACACCAAAATATATACTTAAAATCATATATTGCTTAAAGCAAATATGCAGATGCCAGACATTCGGTCAACATTATTTGACCTCTTCTGATATAAAAGCCAACACTGATATTGGAGTATTCAAGCGTTCTTACTCTAGAGTTTTTAGCTATTAAAACTAAATTAATAAATGAAAGCGATTTTGTGTTTGGCTGCAAACTCATTCATGCGTAAAGCCTTTTTATTAACATTTATTGTTTGTTACCTCTCTTGACTTGTGACTTGTGAATCTTTCCTAACTGTTGGCAAGACATAAGTTAATCAATATGATTGTTAACAGTCCTTCATTATCAGAAACTCAAGGGTATGTTACTAAGCAAAATAGTTTTGTTTATTAGCGTCCCTTATTTTTCACATTTAAAAAGCAATTCAGTTCATTTCTCACCTGAGTGATTTAATGATTGAGCAGTGCCACCAATATCTACGTACTCCAGCACAGAAGTTTTTAGTATTATGAGATGTAAACAGTTTAATTTAGGCACGGCTGCCTCAGAAGCTCTCGTGTAGTCTGGGGGCACATACAAATTTCCTTTTGTGAATGAACTCTCTCACACTTTGGAATATTGAAATGAAACCTGCTAGGTGTCATAGACATCATGCACTGAGGGCACAAGACAGGCTTGGTGGCAGCGCCACCTAAAGGCAAATAAATCTGAATATACACTACTGTTCCTGTTTTGGGTCTTGGGTTTGAAAGAAGTCTCTTATGCCACCAAGGCTGCATTTATTTTAGATTACATTTTAGATTTGAGATTAAAAATGATAACAGTTTAATATAAGTTTTATGTTTTTAAATATTCTAAGATGTAATTTATTTGTAAGAGGGCAAAGCTGAATATTTAGCATTCCTCCAGTCTTCAGTGTTACTTGATCCTTCGCAAATCAGTTCTGTTAGATCACGAATGAAGAGACAGGGAGTCCGAGGTGGAGATGAAGAGTCTTTTATTAATGTCGCTTACTAGTCAAGTGTCAGATGAGAAGTGGCCCATGAGAAGAGGAGAAGTGGCCGAGAACACAGAAATCATAACTACATATATCTCCCTTTCTGCCTGCTCAGGCATTGGCATACGTCCCAGTTCCCGGGTGCATCATGCACTTGTTTATCAGTTCTTATCAGAAACATAGGAGGTCGTTCAGCCTTGCATATTAAACTATGATTATACGTTACACAGTATAAGAAGAATAAAATATTAAAAACATATGCTCCCACAATTTCTAATATGCTGATTTGGAGCTCAATAAACATTTTATTATTATAAATGTTGAAAACAGTACTACTTTTTAGAATTCTTGGATGAACAATCCAATAAGGAGTGGCCGATGGTCCGGGACAGTTGACGAATTTGTCATGCGTAGTCACGAAAGTTGTTCATTTGCACGTGTTTTAAAGACTTGTTCATTTAAAATTTCAAGAGATCACAGAGAGACGTGTCTCTGATAGACATATAGCCTATGTCAAAATTCGTGTCTTGATGATTAACTTTGTAGCTTTAACAACGATTAATCTATATTTATTTTATACAGTGGAGGAGAGATGCACCCTGGCTTGCACACGAACTGCATGCAATCATTTGTCAGAATGTCATGTGTGTGGAAATATTACGAACAGAGGCCAGAGGCGCTGAAGCCGAACGCAAAAAGTAAAAAAAAAAAAAAAATACTGTAGCAGGCAGAGCAAGATCACGGTTCGCAATGCGCGAAATATTGGAAATATTATGGTAAATATTGAAACGGGAGTTTATATTAATGTATCTCTGAGGGGAACTGACTAGTCTAAGAAAGGTTTCTATGTCGTTTTCATTTTATTTGAATCTGTATAATGCATTTGAAGTAGGGTTCATAAGCACGGCGCTGCTTTGTTTACAGCAGTAACAAAAGAAACGTAATATCACTCTTTTTCCATAAGCGCCACCTGCTGGCAGAGACTGAGGTTCGTTCTTTCAGCCTGCTGTTTTTCCCTAAAGCATCTTTCATTTATAATAATCATAATAATAATAAAATAGTTTTTGAACAAACAAATAATGTTTGAACTTTATATTTGTTAGGCTAGTAGGTAATTTAATGACAAATTTGGTGTCATATAAGCTTATTTATTAAAATAAAAGGGTAACATGAGTCAAAAACAATGATAACAGCAACTATTTTATTTTTCTGTGGCAGGGCCGGGCCAGTAGAAAGAACTATTTATTTGAAATCATATTTTTAATATTATAAACATGTGGGGCATCCGCCATGACACTCGCTGTGAGAAATACTGCAAGTGGAGTAATACAACAAGTAAAACGGTGCCAATAGCCTTTGGTTAGTGTGCCAGCATATAGCGCACATGTGCTTGCAGCGACCCGAGTTCAATTCCCCTTTCGAGGTCTTTTGCCGATCCCACTCCCCTCTCTCTGCCCAGTACTTTCCTGTCACCCTCTACTGTCCTGTCCATTAAAGGCACAAAAGTAAAACGGTTGGTTCTGATATCACTAGAATATCACACTCTTCTCAGCCAAATCGATTCTAGGACCAAAAAGAACTGTTTATATATCATGCCTGGATATGGTATTAATATAACTTTGTTTTACTCTATAAGTTTAAAGATGCAAGTCGTGGTATAAGCAAGATATTTTAAGCTACCACACATTCTCTGTCTATTTGTCTATTTATATACAAAGAGAGTCAAAACAGTAGTCTGATGCACAGTACATGGCTAGACTATTTAATAATCTATTTTCTAAAAATGTTCATCGCAGACAACATTCACTGAACCCCTGCCACTCTCTGCTTAATATTTCAGATCTGGTTATTCCTAGAACTCAGAAGGCCCAACAATACAGAATATTTAATGAACTACTGGTTTAAAGGCCTAATTTGCATTATAATATTTAATTCATTCCCTGATGCTTGTGGGATCATTTCTGTGTGTGTCTGTCTATGTGTGCGTGTTTGTGTGTAATAAAAGATCTATCTCTAGACACTTCTTCAGTCACTCACCATGCATTGCCTTAAACCACAAATGCACTCTAAGTGAACTTCAAAATGCCATGTGAAAGTCTTGTTGATAAATTTAAAATGCTCAATTTCATAGCTCGCCTCCTTTCAACTAGATGTTGGGAAAACCTGCGTTTGAAGTATATGTCTGTTTAATCCAGCATGGTTTATTCATTTAAACTTAACATATTTTGATAGCCCTTCATAAAGACACCGTCTGTGTGCTGTGCTGCATACTGTGCACTATACACTTGGACACCATCCATGACTGTACATCCAAAATAAATACGAATATATACATTTTGTCTCTCTAATCAAATAATGAGAGGGACAGGACAGTTTAATGCACTGTGGCATACAGTATTCCACACAATGCATCATGTTGCATGCTGCACAATAAAGTACATAGTATCATAGTATGCAATTCTGAACATAGCTAATATTTATGATGCTACATCCCCTATAGTCTTATGTCACCAAGATTGAAGTCTTTAATTAGTCTGTAGCTTTAGATAAACAAGTTTTTTTGTAGGTGTTTTTTTTTTTTTTTTTTTTTTTTTTTACACAAAATTACAAAGTTAGAGAAAGAAGAGACGGAAATTACAATCATACAAGAAGAGCATAATTAAAAGGCAATTACAAACAACAAACAAGCTAACATTATAACTATCATGGCTGTCACTGATTTGATTGGAAGACAATGTTCCCAGTAATGAAACACTACAAAAGTAAGCAATTATGTTTACAACAATAAAGGTGCATGAAGGAGAATCTGTACAGATTAGAAATCATAGGCCATAATTTTCACACTTACATATCTTGCTGTGAAGAAACAATATTTTTGGATTATGGTTGTTAATTATATTATGACAGTGAAACTGGATAATTGGGTAGAACAGAAATGTAAAAGTCTTTTCAAAAAATGTTATACTTATGTTGTAAGTATACAGTGAAAAAGTATTTTGGGCAAAATTAAATATGCCTGAATGTCATATTTATGTAGTTTAATTACATTTAAAAAAAAAACATGAAAACATATGTACTTATGTACTTACATTATATATTGTAGCCATATATTCTATATAATATATGATTTCTAAAGGATCATGTGACACTGAAGACCGGAACAATGGCTGATGAATATTCAGCTTTGTCGTCATAGGAATAAATGACATTTTAAAAAACATTCAAATGGAAAACAGTTATTTTAAATTGTAATACTATTTAACAATACCACTGTTTTTGCTGTATTTTTTTAATCAAATAAATACAGCCTTTGCGAGAATTAAATACTTATTTAAAAAAAACCAAAAAAAAAACAGTACTTTTGACTGGTAATGTTTGTGTGTGTGTGTGTGTGCATGTGTATGTATATATATACACGCGCACACACACACACACACACACACACACACAAAGTATTTATATTACACATCATTTCTATATTTTCAAAATACTTAATGTACATTTATGTTGCTATTCTGGATATATCATTTGTTTACAAATCCTACTGCAGAATAAAATAAAAAACAAAAACAAAACTTTTTTTTACTCATAATTAAGAGGAAAAAGTGAGAACAAGATGAAACTTTCAGAAACCTTAAATTCATTACCGCTGATTGCTAATTATACCCATGAGGCACTGTCCCCTCAAAGTCAATCATGTTGTTTAATGCTTTTCCCTACAGATGGATTATCAAAATCCATACACTGTTCATAAGGAATTCTCTTTCCCATGCAATGCAGGTTCTATAACAGAATAAATGGGATCTCTCAGCGAGCTTGAATAAGAGAGGAAAAGCCTGTTAAAGTCGACCTAAAGTGCTGCAATTTTCTACCCTCTTGACATCCCCTGGGAAAGCAATTCACAGGCATCACAGAGCACACTTACAACGTCACAATGCACCGACATCCGGCACGAGTTTGGGAGGTAGAGTGTTACTCTTTCCATCTAAATCCCCGCTCTCAAATGAGTCTGATAGGAAAGGCCTAGTTGTAGATGAAATTCAAAAGCGCCGCGACTCAATACCAGTGCCGGGTCCTTCACCTCAGGAGACTTCTCCGATCCATGCCGAACAACAGAGGCACACCGCTCACTGCAGTGACAGCCTTCAAGGTGCACAGATAAGAAAAATGAGAAACGCCACCTCTGGGTACACGGCCGCTATTGTTCTGAAAATGAAGTTGCAGAGTGGCTTTTTCAAACACATTGTTTGCTCCGTTTGCCCAATTTAAAAACCTGTAGAGGATCCTTTCACGTAGCCTTTGACGAGCTGCCAAGTGTAACTTTGTGCCCTAACGAACACTTTTCTTCTTCAAGTGACGGAGGGAATTCATAATTAATGTTTGAGAGTGCAAGGTTAATAGCTTATTCTGAGAAGAACAAAACAGTCTTTGAATTTTAGCACTTGGCAGTTGTTTATCTCTTTGCTCCTGCAATAAGAAGAGTGCTTCAACCCTGGACTCAGAAAAGACCATCTGAAGGCTATTTTGGCTGCTGTTCTTTAGCACGCCAATTACCGCACTATATTTACTAGACAAATCATGCTAGTGAGGGAATGGCCCTTGATACTTCGCAATTCACAGTTAGACTTTCACTTAGTGTCTCCTCAGAAAGTTTCGTCAGCTTGTATACGGTCTCAACAGGGGGGCTCGTCTGGATGCGGCTTACTGCATATGTATGAACTAAATGAACAGGATGCATGCTTAAAACAAGCATCAAAAGAACGTCAATAATACATTAAGAGCTGAGCTCATACACCATTTTAGGCATCCAAGATATCCCAGTTAAATTATGCACTGGATATGTTTCCAATCCTGTTATATTTGCCCACACTAGGCTGACATGCTCTTCAAAAGTTTAGGCTAATTCATAGAACTTTTAATCTCTGATTATTCACCATAATGAATGATATTCACACTTTAAACCCAGATATAACCAAATCTAGGCTGTTTCATTTTGAGGAAATTTGCCAGTTTAATACAACAGAGACTGTTATATCTATGAAATTGGTGATTAGGAAATAAGAACAATGCTGAAAATAACAAAACACTTTAAAAAGAGAACTAAAATGGACATTTGATCTTCATAAATACAAGAAAATGTATGGATAATTTTATGCTGCACATTCACTGAGGGGTCTTGCTTTCACAAGACTGTTTAAAAATGTATTGAGTTCTGGACTCAATCATTAAATACAAGCATATTAAACCAACTGCCCTTGCAATCAAATGCACACATAAAGAACGAAAGAAAAAAATGCAATGCATTTGAAACAAAGAACAAAGTAAGATCTGGGGCAATTGAAAAATCCTGGGACTACAGCCCAATAGCCAAAGCTTAGTCAAATTCCAGATTGAGGGTATTTGGAGGATTTGTATCCAGAAGTCCATATTGTTGTAAGAGTGTATGTTATCGTTCCCAGAGAGGCCTGCTAGAAGTACTGCTAGGAATAGAAAATTAAATTACTGACTGAAATAATGATAATGTAAACATTTGCTCAGAGAATTACAGCTTAAACTGTTGAAAAGGCAGGGACACCGTCAACATGGTTGTCTCTCCTTAATAATTCAATAATTCCTAAATGAATAAAAGATTCTCAGAGAATGAATCTTGAATAAAATGTTTTACCTTATATTGGCAAATTTTTAATCCAATTAATTACATGATGTTTTGATTAATTAATCTAATTAATCACAAAATAAATGTTACTGTGAAAATACCCACAAAAGATTATTTAAAGTTACTTTTGTGTTAAATGAGAAAGTAGACATTACAAATTGTAGCTTTGGAAAGTAATATTTTATTTGACTCAACATAGACTCAACAATTTATTTATTTATTTATTTATTTTGGTGAACTATCCCTTTAATTATTATTATTATTATTATTATTATTATTATTATTATTAATTAATTAATTTATTTATTTATTTTAAATGAAATGATACTCTAAATAAGAAACTAAATCTGTCAGCAAGTGGCAGTAAACGTGTTTATGAGTCATTCATTCATTTGATTCATTCAAACGGCTGATTCATTCAGGAATTAAGTAAATGGCTCTTTATGAATAGGCTTTAGAATCACTGGTTCACACGATTCGTTCAAAACACAGATTCGTTTAGAGACGAAACACTGCTGTGTTAAACTGACACCCCTAATATCTATCTGTCTATCTCTCTCTCTCTCTCTCTCTCTCTCTCTCTCTGTCTCTCTCTCTATATATAAAATTAGTAGAGAGTATTTATTTATTTATAAATGCTCACTTTAAATGTGAAGTTTTTAGGGTTTTTAGGTATAGCAAAACAATGTTACTTTTAAAACTTTTCTTGGTCACTGTTCAAACGAGTAGAGTAATAGCATGTTTTTCACCTAAGTATATGAACTCAAAGGTCTTAAAGGTCTGAATTTCACTTGAAAGAATCTCATTATTGTAGTTTACAGTGGACTGCAAGAGGCTACACAAGGTCTCAGGAAAAAAGTGGGGTGCTTCATAAAACGTCAGTAAGAGATGTGATGAATGCTTAATCTGGCTGAAGCTGTGATTGCAGCAGTGCTGATAAGTGGCATGAGGCAAATCAGCTGCGAACAGCAGGAGGGTGATAACTCTCCGCCAGATCCAAGATGGCTCCCACGCTAATGCGGAACGAACAGCCAAATCTAAGACGAGTTCCCTGGGAACTGCATGTTCACGTTCAAGTGTGCATCATTCTGGCAACAAGCACACAGGTTTTCATTTTGCTTTTGTTTTGGAGATGAACAGCTTCAGAGTTTCACTTAAAGCAATTTATGATATTCAATAATAATAATAATTTATTATCACAATGATTTCATGCACAACATTTGTAAAGTAGCATTAATGCAAAACAATTCTATCCGTATTTTGTATTGGTATTATAATCTATCATGGTAGCATAGCATATTTAACAGCACTCAACATTAATTTACACTATTAAGCACAAGTAGCAGAAGTTAATTAATATCTGACAGTTATGGGAATACTGTATCAAAAAAAACAAGGGACCAAAAAAAGAAAAGGAAAAAGTTACAGATGTTGAAACACAATGTGTTACAACACTTTCTGGTCTCCCCGACCACTGAAGGCAAAACATCGATTTGTACATCTGTGTTTTTTGACAGCTCTACATGGGTTTCACACCACAGAGCAAAAACGTGGTGGTTCATATTCCAGTTAGAGCCCTTTCCGCTGCCGTTGTGCCTAGAGCAAAGCACTTCTGGTCCTAGTGTGCAATAAAATGGCTTACCCCTTGCTCCGTCTCCTTCCTTAATCTTTGTATCAGACAAGAGCAGGACACGAGAGGAAAAAGGACTCCTAGAGTCTATCTGTGTAAGCCGAAAGACCAAAAATATCTGCCATACCTCAGTAAATTTGAGCCACAGCTCTCCTATCCCTGTCAAACGCCTCTGCTCCACCTCCTTACCAGCAAGAACACACATCAAACATCATCTGACAAGCATGTAGCATATACTACTTGGCCAGGTGAAAAATGTAGCTTTTTTTCATCTTCTCAAAAGAGGAAAGTGACAAGCCCAGCATGTTTCAGTATCAACAACTCTCAAAGAGAAGCGAGGTAAATTAACGTCAAGCCTTTGACAGCACATAGGAAATGTAGCGATCTGCTGGAGAATATAGAGTTTCAAAAACCTTGGTTGTTTCAGTTTCTCTGAAAACTGAAGTACATTTTCACAACTAAAAATATTTTGTATATCCAAGTGCTACCAAAACAATAATGGTGAACCTGTGGAAGTAGAAGGAACAATATGCAGAATTTTAATCTGAATGTAAAGAAGTAGAAACAAAATTAAATAGTTAAATAAATTGATATTGTAATATTTGGCTTGAAGAGTAAAATTCATCAACATAAAGTTTTCAAAATAAGACAGACACAAAGACATACATGCTTGTCACATGTATGTCCATCACTTTAGAACTAGTAACAAAGGAACTTTGAGTTGTTTCATTGAAAGCTTTTTGTATTACTTTATTAAAAGCTATTATGTATAGTAGACAATTATGAGAGAGATGGACTGAGCGAGTGTGATTACCTGCATCTGATTGAGCATTCCTTCTTCAGCTCAATCTCATATTCACAATTAAACATTAGTTTGAATGTCCGCTGAGGAAAGCGATATCTTTGTCGTACTAGATCATCTTTTAAGGGTGATTTCTGATGACAATGCTGCTCAGTGCATTTGTTGGCTGCGTCTTACATACTGTTGTTTCAGTCTCTTTCGAAATAAAAGTCTTTACTCCTGACTCACTTATAAAAACGGTCTCTTGTCAGCATCTAATTGCGGAATAATGTAACTAAAATCACCGTCACAAACACACGCTCAGTTTCTCAATACTAAATACTATTATTAAATTCTACTATATTATTTATATAAAATACTATTTATTGAATAATAATATTAATAAACATCAACAACCATCATGAAAGTTGTTAGAAAATTTAGTAAAACGTACAAAGGCGGCGCTCTGATATACAGCATTAAATTTACATAAAATAGGTTATACCGTTATGAGATTTTGCCCTCAGTCAAAACTATTTGCTCTAGAACAAATAATAAATTAATGAGACCAAAGACTGGCCATTAGATTTTTAGTTTTTAGAGTGTTTGTTCATCTGCAATACGTCTATAGGACGTTTCCTATCAGATGTGAAATAGACGTCTATTAGATGTCTTTAAGATGTTTATGATATAGAATATATGTAAAACTGACATCTTACAGACATCTGTCAATGTTTGTACACAGCAGATGTTTTTCAGATCAAGTGATCTTTAACAGACATCTTGCAGATGTATGTGTGCTATCTGGGACATCACGGAGACGTCTATTTGACGTCTGCATTTACATCTAAAAAAAAGACGTATTTTTTAGAGTGTTTGTTAATCTGCAATACGTCTAGGACGTTTCCTATCAGATGTCAAATAGACATCTATTAGATGTCTTTAAGATGTTTATGATTTAGAATGAATGTAAAACTGACATCTTAAAGACGTCTATCAGATGTTTGAACACAGCAGATGCTTTTCAGATCAAGTGATCTTTAACAGACATCTTGCAGACGTACATGTGCTATCTGGCTATACAGACAACAGAACCAGCAGTAAAATCCAGATGATCTGGCCGAAGAGAGGCTCTGGAGCTCACATCTCTGGAAACGTTAAAGAAAACAGGCTTTCAAATAGGCATTATCTTTATTAATGAACTGCATATTCTTGCCTAAAAAACAATTATTGAACTATAATTAAATTATAGTGGATTTTGGCATCTGCCATGACACTCACTACGGTGTTGCAAATCTTACTAAATGCTTATTATATTTATTGACTTATTTTGTAAGTTTTACTTACGTATTCTAACTATAATGATTATTTTGTTCAATGTTTGTTTAATGGCCAATTCTTTGGCAATATTGTACCACTCACACCAATACAGTTAATTTCAACTGAATTACAAAAGTGTTCAACATGTCTTCAAAACACTGATTAGTTTGATGCAACCCACAGTTAACTGTCTAAGAATTTCTTGGATAAGAAACCAATCATGAGGCTTCACACTAACATTATTTATGACATCTCTGTATATCATGCCAGGGATACCATTTACCACGTCAGACAGGATTAGTGTAAGTTAGATAACTGTCATCAAGTAGGTGTTGATGGAAAATGTCTCACTTCAGAGTCTCACCCTTTATTGCAAAACTGAATGCAGAGCATCACTATGAGCAACACACAGTGAAGTATGCATCATCTGGGGCTTGATTTTTGAATACAGCAGTCTAGCTTCTCAAAGGCCACCATAAAATGACTACCACTTCACAAGAGGTAACTAAGGAAACTCAAAACCACCTGCTAGAGTGCACAATGGTCTTTAATGAAAGCATTATAATGAGCATCTCCCAGGAAGAAAAGGTCTGTACATTTCATAATACAGCCAGAACATTACACTTTGAAAACAGCTCACTGTAACCTTGTGTTTTGTCACCAATGAAAGAAACATCATGACTCAATTCACAATAGCTGCATCCTCACACACAGCAAAAAATTGTGATTTACTCTGAATTTAAACCAGTCCTGCCTGTGTTTGCGCCTCAGAGGGAAACAGCAGAATATGTTTACATTTTCTGATAGTTTAATTAGGAGAATAAAGATGCCTCTAGGGAGAATATGAAGTTTGTTTATCCCAATCACTGCACTTGTTCGGAATATAGGAGCAACAACAGTTATTATTAAAAATAGCTAGTAAAATGAACAGGGTAAAAAATAATTACTAATTAGTCTTTTACTTATCTCTGGGCAAATATGCCATTGTATAATTGTGTAACATGTAACAGATAATGTACAGTAAGCCGGTCATTACCCTCTTTGTGTATGGGTCCTGATTACCCTGTCTGAGTTTGTTTTGCAATAATGACTCGCTGAATGTAAATTATCCTGTTTATTCCATTGCCATCTACCAAATAAAGTATATGGACATGAAATTCTGATTTGAAATAGTTATCTTACTTGTAGACAAGCATGAAAATAGTTCATTAATATGATGTGATATATGATGACCGTTTACATAATTTAGGATATTTGTGATACTATATATCTGTCTAAAACTATCTAAAGGAAGTGTCCTCATTAACAATGCATTCAAAAACCTTGTTGCCACCAAGGAGGTCTATAATACCAAGAAAGAGCTATCATTCCCATTCATCTCAGTGGCAGTTGTTCTGCTCCATTTGTAAATGTGAACTGAAACAGATCTTATACTGTGCAGTTTAACATTAATAACATTGATTGATTTTTTTTTTCTTTCTTTAACTAAACTCATTTTTATTCACAACTGCACACAGCTTTACTATCATTACTTGTGCCAACAAATCATGCCAACAAATCAATCATATATAAATATATCTAAGTTATTTTGTCTATTAAAAAATACCCACCAGTTTTCAGTCCAGAAACCAGTAGAAAAAGAAACAAAAATAAAAGACATGCAACAGATTTAGGATTTTTTTCTTAAAAAATGATGCAACACCTAAGACCAATTTCAACACCGATCCCATTGATCCATTCATGAGCTGCTACCTCTCTAATGTGATTTTATACAGCCTAATGAGCCTGAAAATGACAAAAAAGTCATATTTCAATTTTATTGATTGTCTGTGAAGTTTGGTTATTCCCAAGCCTTTACAGGAAATTGCAGCTCTATCAAAGGTGGCGAGCCAATTGCAAGTATCTTCTAACTGTGAAATAATGGTAAATTCTCACTCATCAGTTCTCATTGCGTTAGTTTCACGAGAAAATGGCTTTTTGTTTTCCATTTCAGGTTTAGGGCTTCAGAGTGTTGATTGTGGTCCTCTGCTAGAAGACAGTTAGAGAACAAATGGGCTGTCCATCTGGCAGCCTCTGCCCATATGAGCTATACCACAATATATCCCTTACGTTTTCAACAGTTTCATCATTGCATGAATAAGATGAATGGGCGTTGACCGAGGGATGGGCCATCTGGATAAAGCTATGGCAGCAGTAGCGCTATCGACTGTGCTTTCCAATCACCAACCCGAGGCTCATTCGTCACAGTTTCTGATGTGGCGACGAGCAGAACCCGGGCGGCTCTATCATACATCATAACACTAAGCTTGTTTTTCAAAACTAGAGGTCTAGTGAACGGGAACATTGAGTTGTCTAAGAAACTCCTATAGTCATTGAAATTCTGTGTATAAAGCAACATATTCCATGTCTTATACACAGATGATTTGCATTCAAAGTTGCTATTGTGCATTACATTGACTGCACTGTCCCAACACAACAAACGTGGCCTGCAAATTAAAAATCAAATACAAAGCAGCCTACAAACTAAACTCAAGGAAGCCAAGATTGCTTACAGTTGTGGAAATAATCAATAGAATGTAAACAGTATTATGTAACCACAGGGTTTATTGCCTATGTGCATCATTATGCACTCAGAAACGAGTGTGTTGTCAATTATTTTGTAAGTTGTATTTCTTTGTTGTTACAGCATTGGGGCTTTTATGTGACTATCAAGAAACTATCAAGTTCACCTGTGCATTCAATTCACTGATTGTGCAAATGCAAGTTATAATATTATGTTTACGCTGTGGATACTAAAGGAATAGTTCATCCAAAAATGATAGATTTGGAGAAATGTAGCATTACATCGCTTGCTGACCTATGGATTTTCAGGAGTGAATGGGTGCCGTCAGAATGAGAGTCTTGTGAGTCGAAAAGCTGCATGTTTGTAATGAACAAATTACTAATTTAGATGTTTTTACCTTTAAACTCTTACTTCTGGCTAAATGCTTTACATTTAGTTTTAGGCCATCCAAGATGTAGAGGAGTTTCTTTCTTCGTCAGAACAGATTTGGAGAGATATGGCATTACATCACTTTCTGACCAATGGATTCTCAGGAGTGAATGGGTGCCATCAGAATGAGAGTTCAATTAATGTCTTGTGAGGCGAAAAACTGCATGTTTGTAATGAACAAATTACTAATTAAGATGTTTTTATCTTTAAACTGTTGCTTCCTGGCAAAAGTCTGGATAAAATTGCTTTAAATTTAGTAATAGGCCATCCAAGATATAGAGGAGTTTCTTCGTCAGAACAGATTTGGAGAAATGTAGCATTACATCACTTTCTGACCAATGGATTCTCAGGAGTGAATGGGTGCCGTCAGAATGAGAGTTCAATTAATATCTTGTGAGGCGAAAAACTGCATGTTTGTAATGAACGAATTACTAATTAAGATGTTTTTATCTTTAAACTGTTACTTCCGGGCAGAAGTCTGGGTAAAATTGCTTTCAATATAGTAATAGGCCATCCAAGATGTAGAGGAGTTTCTTTCTTCATCAGAACAGATTTGGAGAAATGTAGCATTACATCACTTGCTGACCAGTGGATTCTCAGGAGTGAATGGGTGCTGTCAGAATGAGAGTTCAGTTAACGTTTTACTGAACTCTCAGATTACTAATGAAGATGTTTTTATCTTTAAACTGTTGCTTCCGGGCAGAAGTCCGGATAAAATTGCTTTCAATTTAGTAATAGGCCATCCAAGATGTAGAGGAGTTTCTTTCTTCATCAGAACAGATTTGGAGAAATGTAGCATTACATCACTTTCTGACCAATGGATTCACAGGAGTGAATGGGTGCCGTCAGAATGAGAGTTCAGTTAACGTTTTACTGAACTCTCAGATTACTAATTAAGATGTTTTTACCTTTAAACTGTTGCTTACGGCTAAGGTCTGGCTAAAATTGCTTTAAATTTAGTATTAGGCCATCCAAGATGTAGAGGAGTTTCTTTCTTCATCAGAACAGATTTAGAGAAATGTAGCATTACATCACTTGCTGACCAATGGATTCTCAGGAGTGAATGGGTGCCGTCAGAATAAGAGTTAATTTAACGTGTTGTGAAGCGAAAAGCTGTGTGTTTGTAATGAACAAATTACTAATTAAGATGTTTTACCTTTAAACTCTTGCTTCCGGCTAAAGTCCTCTATCCATAATATTGCTTTCTCCAGTGAAGTTGTGCTGAAGTAGGAGAGAAATATGCACAGATCAAGCACTGTTTATGAGCGAAACAGTTCAAAACAGTTCTAAACAAATATCTCAGTAGATTTTAATGTGACAATACAACAGCAATGGATTTTTTTTCCACTGGAGGAAGTGTTATTATCAATTATGGAAGTTAAAACGCTTTAATAATAGGTTTGTTTCTTACAAACACACAGCTGCTCACTTCACAAGGTATGATGGACTGGAGTTGTGTGGATTATTTGTGGATTATTGTGAGTTTTTAATCAGCTGTTGGGACTCTCATTCTGACGGTACCCATTCAACTGCAAAGGATCCACTGGTGAGCAAGTGATGTAATGCTAAATTTCTTAAAATTTGTTCTGATTAAGAAACAAACTCCTCTAGATCTTGAATGCCTTTTTATTTTTTAATCATGTAGGATGCATTTGAGTGAGGCAATTACCTGCAAAAGCAATTTACATTAGCAAAGATGACTATAGGTTAGGAAGTAGCATGTGCTGGTTAAGTATGTTTTAAAGCATGGCAGCTGGTTTGCGCTGGTTTAATCTGGTCCTTAGTTGGTCATGAGGTGGACCAGTTTATATCAGCTCAAACCAGCTGCCATGCTTCAAAAGATACCTAACCAGGATAGGCTGTTTTTTCAACAGGGAGAGCAAAAAAAAAACAAAAAAAAAAAAAAAACTTTCTCAAGGAACATTTTCATCAGTAAAGAAATTAACACTGATCAGAGAAAAATAAAGTGTCTGATTTTCTTCAGTCTCAGAGGATAGTCAATAAAGTATCCAATTCAGAAGGTCCAAAGTCCAACATCACAGATGGTTACTTCGACCAGTGTTATGATATTCATCCCATCCCTGGAGTGACCATATAGCAATAAAAGAACAAACATTTCTCTGTTTGCCCTTTTATAGTTGTTTTTTTTTTTTTTTGCTTGGACTTCCGATGGGGCAGCTTGAAGGTTTTATGACAAGTACTGCAATTTAGGTTACGTAGCATATTTGGAAAACAAAAGTATACACAGTGGATTGACAGCCATCTGTTGTTTGTTTCTTTCTATCGTTATTTGCTCACTGATTTCCAAAGCTCCTTCATTTTTTTCCAAGGTCAACGTGCTAAGACGCAGTGAGCATTGCAATATTCACTCGGTCTTTGCTCATACCCAAAATGTCCCATGTCACTGCTAGGTTGTAAAACAAATTAAATCCCTGTTCACACTTCTAATCTGCTTACTGCCATAGCGAGAGGCCAACACGGAATCCTTCATACAAGTTATGTCTCCGCAAATTTGACATTTGACACAGCTGGTGCTTCAATAGGCTTACACCAGAGAGCAGACAGAGCGATAGAGCAGGTGGAGACACAGAGCTAATGGCTAGGGAGAGAAAGCAACAAAAACACTACATACTATATTAACCATGTATGGTAAGCTATAATTTATTTATCTATTTTTTTTTTTCAGTTTTTAGTGTAATATCAAAAAGACATTACACACTTCAGCTTTAACCAAGTTTATGTGTGTTTTAAGCTATGGAATGAATATTTGAGTCTGTTTATGTTATTAAAAAGTGCAATGGTTTTAGCAGAGAGGATAAACGAAATGAGAACATAATTCAAATTATTCATTGTGTACTTTAATTTTGTAGGAGTTAAAAATATCTCTATTAATACAAGATAAAAGAAAATACAATAGTTTTTCAAAACTGTTAAAATGTCTTTTTGTTACAGTCACTGAAGTTATTTTATGTCAAAACATCAACTAAAACAAGAAATAACACATTCCTGAAACATAAAATTAGTTTATTTTATGCCATAGAGGATTAAGGATATTATAAAGCTGACTTCTAAGCACCAAAACAATATTTTATGAGAGAAAGAAAAGCAGAGAAGCTTTTCTGCAATGTAAAATAGAAAGAAGGTCAAAGAAATTCCTGTGGAGTTGAGTGTGTTTTCTAAAATTATTATAATGTATGAAGAAAAGCATTCCTATCATCCATCATAACTGGCCACATAACACTAATTATCGCTAAGGTGTGCTTGAGTTGATGAGTGATCAAGAATGTTTTCATCCAAGGAATTACTATTGTTCCCTTAAATGATGGTGCCATTTATCATGGCTTTCACATCCAATCATTCAGCCCGGAGCCATTTATATATTTTCATTCATTTCATTATCGTCCCGGGACTGCGAAACATCATTCACACACAAACTCACACGCAATCAGTGTAATTCCCGCACAAACATTTGTGGAAGGGATTACATCAGAAAAGAGGCAGTAGGATGTTCTTGACAACCATCAGCTCAGTAAATTATTTTCAGAGGAGATTCCTTCGAGTTTATTATCTCTGATATGGATGCAGAATCACACGGTGAATGAAAGCTGACAGCACTGAGGGGGGAAAAAAAGAGATCCTGCTCACTCTCTAAATGTTTGCATCTACCTAGAAACACCTGCAGGCGCCGAATGCCAAGGTCTGTGACAGGTATTAGTAAAAGAAAGGCGACTTATATAATGCAGATTCATTAAAGCAATATCTCAACCAGAAATGACAATTCTGTCTTTTTTCACTCATCCTTCAGTCATGTTGTTTCAAACCTGTATGAATTTTATTCTTCTGTGGAACTTCAGAGTTACATTTTTTAAGTCTATCCTGGCTACTCCTCAAAGTGAATGAGAAGAGAAGCTGTCAAACTATGAAAAAAAAAAACAAAACAAAAAAACAAAAAACAAAAACAAAGTAGTAGTACAAAAGTTGAAAGCATGACTCTATGAAAGCATGCACTACATTTAAAGTAGATGTGTGAGAAACAGAGGCTGAGGAATTATTCAGGGAGAATCATAACATCAGTGCCGTAGCTCTTCTTTACGCATTAATGGAAGAAGTAACAATTTCTGATTTCTAAATTTAATTGTTTTGAATCTAGTCAAAGTTAACGAATCAACAGAAAGGGACTGTTCAACCAAAAATGAAAATTGTTATTAATTACTGTCATGTCATTCCAAACCTGTAAGACCTTCATCTTCGGAAAGCAAATTAAAGGGGTCATCGGATGCAAACTTTTACATGTTGTTTGAACATTAATGTGTGTTGGCAGTGTATGTACAAATCTACCCTATAATGATAATAATCCATGCAGTGGTTTTTAATTATTCTGTAAAAATAATATCCCCTTTTTCAAATCGAGCGATTCTCAGATGCCTGGCATCACACTGACAGAGGCGCTCCCACGATAGTTTACTGACATGAGCATCTTACCTCAGATCAGCTGTAACAGTCCGGCCTCCATTGTTTCAATGCCAGAGCAGGGATGTAAGTTAGACAAGAATATCTCAAATTGAGCGATTGAGGTGTTCTATTGGTGGATGTAATAATGAACATAGTGGCCGTCATTTACTCCCGACATCTGAACCGCTGAAGATGCAGTGAATTACGTTTGTTTGGGAAGGGAATGCGCCTCCCAAACGCGTCTGTGTTCGCGCAAATCATTTGTGATCCAGCTTCACACAGCAGAAGTGAGTATAAGGGTTTTTTTTTATGAATCTCTGCTATCACCTTTCCTAACAACATGCTAGTTAGCAAGTTTCTTGGCTAAATGTAAAGTAAACAATCTCTCAGAGCAGCTCCTCACTCCACAGAGAGAAGAGAGGGGCGGGGCAAGCAGAGCTTATTTGCATTTAAAGGAACAATCCCTCAGAATGGGATGATTTTTGCAGCGCTCATTTTGACAAGGTAAAAAGGGTGTTGTTTTACACAACCATTGAGAATTTTTAACCAAAGTATATTATAGACTTTTCATTGAAACCCTAAAGAATCATATCAACTTGTGGAAAATGGGCATCCAATGACCCCTAAGGTATTTCTGATGAAATCTGAGAGCTTTCTGACCTTCTATAGATAGCAATGCAGGGCTCTATGCTTACTTTTCTCTTTAGGAGCACTTGATAAAAAAAATTTAGGAGCACAGTCAAAATTTCAGGAGCACCTTCTAATCAATAATCAACAAATCTGATAAAAAAAAAATTAGCCTTACCATTACGAGGTGATATTTGACTCCTTAAAGTGATTTACAGGTAAATTTTGTTTTTTACCTTTGTAATGGCATTTTTCTAACTTTATTAAGAGTATGTCATCTTTTATGTCAATTTTTTTTAAATTATATTTTTAAGCTTTTTTAATACTTTTAATTAAAACAACAGAATAAGAACATGGAGAATAAGAATAAGTTACCAATCAAATGAAATCAGTATTAACAAAATTAATTTGTACTACAGAGGTGGCAAAGAAGAACACAAAAGTGGCTTGTAGGTGTATTTTCATGTTTAATGAGGCTTAGAGGTGGCATGAGTGCAATCGAATTCATAAACTCATGTTTAGAATAATGTTTTAAATATAAAATTTTGAATACAGAAATATTAAATGATTTAAATAACTGAAAAGATACTTTAAAAATGAAACTAAAGCTGTCAGTAGGTGGCAGCAAGTCACTGATTTAATTACTGAATCATTCAATTGATCAGTTCGAATGGCTGATTCATTCAGGAATAAAGCAAATGACTCTTTTTATAAATGGAAAATTGAACCATTGACTCACTAGATTCATTTAAAAATGCACGTTCAGTCATAAACTAAACAACGCTGTGACTTGTTTCAGACTATTTTTGATGATGAAATAGAGCAAAATCTGGCAATAGTGTTATAGTCAGACAATTTAAGTCACTTAATATAAACTTCTTTATTTAACTGTTGTATTAAATTAATATCTCATTTACAAACTCCCTTAAAAATCATTAAAAGCTGTCACTCATTTTAGTTCATCACAATCGCACAAAGTTCCATGATAATCAGTGAAGCTCTCTACACTGCACAATGAATCTCTTATTTACACTCTCTCTACACTTTGTTCATGAAAGAATTTGTGAAATATGTCTGTGATACATTACTCAATGTTGCAAAAAAACATAGAAACCTTTGAAGCTCCCCTCAGCGCAAACACAAATATGCTGATCGGGTCACTCGCACATTGTGCTCCTAAATATTTTTTCATAGTCACACGCATTTGCGACCGTAAAGATAGTAAGGACATTGTTAATATAGTTTTGGTACTCTATTGAACACACAGTGAAGGCTGACACGTAAGAGAATAAATTGTTGAATAAAGTTGTTATTTTTGTTTTTTGCACACAAAAAGTATTGTTGTAGCTTTATAACATTACAGTTGAACCACTGATGGACTATTTTAACTATGTCCTCACTACCTTTCTAGGCCTTAAACGTTACGTTGCTGTCTATGCAGGGTCAGAAAGTGCTTGGATTTCATTAAAAATATCTTCATTTGTGCTCTTAAGATGAACAAAAGCCTTTTAGGTTTGGAACCCCCTTGAGGGTGAAAAACTTTCATTTTTGGGTGAACTGTCTCTTTTAAAAATAATGTGAGGGCAATTTCAGTCTCATTAAGTAATGTTTGAAATGCTCCTCTTGGTGCAAGAGCCCACAGTTTAGGCAAGACTGTGATTTCTGACTTGATCTTTTAACTAGCCAGATTAAAGTCAAGGCCAAACTTGTAAAGCTCAAGGGCACGCTCTCTTGTCAGGATCCGGTGAGCTCCTCTTTACCACAGAGAAAGCAATTTTACACAGGATAAAGAACTAATCCCAGACAATGCGAGGATTAGTGCAGCAAATGACCTTTATCTCGCCATGGAGCGATGAAAGGCCTGCACAGAAATAGTTTAGGTCTTGATCTGAAACCCACCACTAAACTTATCTTGGAATTGGAATATATCGTACTGTTTAACCAAAATCAATTTAAAGGAATAGTTCATCCAAAAACATGGCCTTTGGCAGGAAGGAACAATGTCCCAAACTCTGGCACCTTCTCTCCACCCGAAAAAGCCACTTTCGCAATTAGTCAAATCATGATTGCATATCTGAATTGCGAATGCAAAAGCAGAGAAGTCATTTCCATTAAGGTCTGAAGGAGCATTAAGGTATAAAAACTTCAAATAACTTCAATAAAGCCATCGCTGGAATGCTGAAAAGGGAAACCAGGACACCAACAGTTGACGTAAAGAGGATATTAATCTAAAGAGGAAGGTCATGGGTTTCTCAGATGGGCTTATTCTCCTTTAGCTTCTCTTTCTTTTAAGTGATTGTGCAGTTGAAACACTATTGGAAACACTAATCCTACAGGTAAATACTCACTTTTCCACATTCCACATCCACAAGGTCCTTAGAAACTACAAGTGCCAGGTGAACAAGACAGAATGGATCTTTGACATTTCAGAGATGTTTTAAAAAGCTTCTGAGCACTGGCTTTGAAGGACTTTCAGTCTCAAGGGATTCCTTAATGAATACCTTTTGATGGCACAATTGCTCTCAAAAGAAAATGACTATCCTTGGGTTAAGGAAAACTAATATCGATTGTATAGCCAGGTATTGTAGACCTAATTAAGATGTACTTGTTTTGGAACATATTCATTTTGTACATACTTACAATATCGTTTCCTGTGACCTTGCAGAAATGTTGTCAAACAGACATGAGTTACAAAGAACCAGAGAATTGGACAGAGACATTTTTTATAGTTGCTCCATAACCTACACATTATCCTGATTCATTAAATAATGTTTAGTTAGGTCCTATTTGTTAACTGACATAATGCCCCTTTTTCAATTAAATCAATTACCAAAGAATAAAATGGGACCACAAAACCAGTCATAAGGGTCAATTTTTTGAAACTGATTTATACATAACATTATCTGAATAAATAAGCTTTCTATTGATGTATGGATTGTTAGGATAGGACAATATTTGGCCGAGATACTACTACTTGAAAATCTGGAATCTGATGGTGCAAAAAAAAAAAAATAATAATAATAATAATAAATAATAAATAATAAAATAAATAAATATTGAGAAAATCACCTTTAAAATTGTCCAAATTAAGTTCTTAGCACTGCATATTACTAATCAAAAATTAAGTTATATATATTTACAGTATAAAATTTACAAAATATCTTCAAGGAACATGATCTTTATTTAATATCCTACTGATTTTTGGCATAAAAGAAAAATCAATCATTTTGGCCCATGCAATGTATTTTTGGCTGTTGCTACAATTGTACCCATGCTACGTAAGACTGGTTTTGTGGTCCAGGGTCACATATCAAGTCCTATATATTTTTTTCACATAGAAATACATCATATTGCAGAATCAAAATGGATTGCAAACTTAAGGAATTCAGAAACGCCATGTTCAGAGGACCAAAAAATGCTGCTAAACATTTAAATGTGCTATTACAGAAAATTTTAGTTGCATAATGTTCTGCGCTGAATAAAGATCATAGATGCATTGTTAAAAGCTTCACTTTATTGGAAGCTACCTTGATCTTTTCACTCACAGTTCTCTGCTTTTGAAGGCAATGTCAGGATCCAATTTTCCCCAGAATGTCATATTTCAGTAGAGCAACTGAGTGGACCATATCTATACATCCCTTTATTCTCTGTCATTCCCAAAGAGAAAAACAGTTCCTGTCTGTACCAATTAGGGCTATCTGGGCAAGGCCATCTCATCTTTGAGATGCAAATATGAAAAGAATACCAGAGAGAAGTGATGTCTATTGCCGCAGCACTTTCAAATGTATAATTAGGGTGAGCACAGGTCTCACTTTCAACAGAAAAGAAAAAAAAGCAATTTCATTTTCAGCCTTCCAGACCCAGTTATGGAAAATGACTGAACTTCCTTTTTCACACTTTCTGTTTTTCCCCTCGTGGTCATGCATTTAATTGTTTGCTGGGAATCAATAACCAAGTCGTAGTTGTTGTAGAAAATCAGTGATGGTGAATGCTGTAGTTAAAAGGAACGCACCATGACAAGGTAAACTCTATCAACAACATGATGCATTAAAATGATAAGTAGAAAATGTTTTAAAGGAATAGTTCACCCAAAAATTAAATATGTTGAAAATGTACTTACCCCTCAGGCCTTATAAGATATACAGTAGATGAGTTTATTCCTCATCAGAACAGATTTGGAGATATTACATCACTTGCTCAATAATGGATCCTCTGTGGTGAATGGGTGCCATCAGAATGAAAGTGCAGACAGCTGATAAAAACACAGTTGTATTTTGGGCAGAAGTGACAGTTAAAATGTCTAATGGATTTGTTTCTTACAACCAGCTTTTCATTTCACAAGATGTCAGCTTCATGATGCCATAGAAGAACCTATTTTGTTTAAATGGTTCCATAAAGAACCTTTAACATCTGAAGAACCTTTCTGTTTCACACAAGGTTCTTTGTGGCGAAAGAAGGTTCTTCAGATAAGAAGAAGGTAAGAATAAGATGGTTCTTTAAAGAACCTTTGACTTAATGGTTCTTTGTGGAACCAAAAATGGTTCTTCTATGGCATCGCTGTGAAGAGACCTTTAAAAGCACCTTTATTTTTAAGAGTGTATTTCTTTAAAAACACACTAAGAAGTTACTGTGCACTGTCACAATAATGTTGTATTTCATAAGCAAACCTAAGTGCTTATGCCAATACACTAAGCATAAGGCTAGTTTTGATGATTGATTTGCCTAAATGCCACAGATGCTGTCTACAGAGCTTAACTTGTATTGAACTCATTTACATAGAATAGAAAAATCCTTTAAAACAAGCAACCGCTAAACACGCCGTAAACATGTCGGTTTCAATGCAGCTGGGAAAACGGATGGCAAAACAAACAAGCCAAACCATTTCCATTAAAACCAGTGTCAATATGCTAAAGTTACTTTCCATTTACTACTTGATCTGTGCTTTCTATGCAGACGTTTGCTCCCTGTAATCTTAATCATAAGTCAAGCCATTTACACAGTAAACAGGTGTGAGAGGTAGAAATGTGGCGGGGTGCCATGGAGTCACATCTCGCGTAATCAAATCTCATTAGAGACGTGTATGGAATCCCACTGCGAATCATGCAAATAAGGATGATTAATATTTAGCTATTTGTTGAGGAAATAATAAGGATGGTAAACACAATCATTCTAGAGTCAAGCATCAAACCACACACAAAATGAGCTTTGGCTGAGTGTCTTATGTGCGTAGAGAGTGAGCTGGTGATTGAAATCAGGATCTGCCTGCTCTGTTTTTCATCAGCTTGTTTATGGGAGACCTTGGTTTAAAGGCTTTAAATTTTGAGACAACATAATTACTTACTTCATGGAACATAGCTATTCTATAACACATTAAAGAAGTGGTTGCGATCATTTATGCAATTTCTCTGTTTGCAGTGGTAATGGATATAAGCTCATCTCTCTGTTAGCAGTTTAGACAATGATGACTTATTTTTCTGCCTTTCATGGCTCATGCTGTACAGTCTAAACTACGATTTGATTCATAATACTTTGGGGGAGAAAGAAGTATAAATTGCCTAAAGCATTATTGGACTATAATTCTGCTGGCTTCATGCTAATATTGTTTGTAGTAGCGCACCAACCAATCACATCTACAGATTCTTAAACAAATGTGTCTGGGTAATAAAACAAAAATTTTCCACTGAGGGAAGAAAATGATATTATTTTATATTATTTCTTTAAAAATATTTCTGTAAATATTTATTTAAAGATTATATAATGTGTTATAATTATTCATTATGATAGTGTTATAAATATAGATTTATATTTATTATGTTTCTTGTCAAAAGAAGCTTTTATATAAATTACCTTGGTTAACCGATATGTGTTTTTCAGGGCCGATTATTGAAGATTAAGTAGACCGATAACCGATATTTTAAACCGATACATATGTCTGGTGTAAAAGTGAAAATGAATGTCAAAATTAAGATTAACAAGTGCTCTGACAAAAACTTTCTTTAAATGTTTTAAAATTATTTTATTGACAAATCAGTTTTGAAAATGACGATACCGATAACTATAAAAATCCTTAATATTGGTGCCAATAATCGGCCTGACCGATAATCAGTCAATCCCTACTTAAAATGGCAAGGTCATTTTTAAATTTCAAATAGAATAACCAAGTAATGGCAAAATATTCAAATATCTCTTTTCTAAAAACTGGATTTTTTTTCTTTGTTTGTCATTGACACTAAAACATTCAAAACTGTTGCTTCACCACTGCAAAGCAAGAAATCCTATTAAACTGCAGAAGCAGATCAAAGTCATCCGTAATCCACTGACTGATCTTACTGCCTGTAATAATAATAAAAAATAATACATGAAATCAATAAGAAAGCCAATGTCCCTAGAATTTATCATTCATACTCTGCTCTGGCCTCCTCATACCTTGCATTATATCCATCATTGCAAATATAAACAAATTCAATACTCTATCAGCTGTTACTCTGTTTAGAGTCACAATTCATCACCGCTCTTGACGTTATTACCGAGCCTCCCAGCCATATCCATTTGCTGCCTATGCTCTGCATTGTCCCTCACGGAGCATCTCTGCCATGGCAATTAAATCCGTCTTGCTGCTGTGGCAGAATCTGCGTTCGAGCAAAGACGCCTGATGTACATTTGATAGTGAAGGCTCAGCAGTAAAGAGAGGATAAAGGGACTCCAGATCAAGCGTAAAATTACAGATGGTGGCCCTGAAATACATCAAGAGATGGTAAATGACTGTCTTTCTGCACTCGACCTGCGTCACACTTCATTACCTTATCAATGAAATGTGCCTCAAACATTGAAAGAAGGCAATATTTCTCATTTGATTCTCATAACAAGCAAGCCTGCTCATTATTTTGCTCCACAAACAAGCTCTTAACACTTCAACTTTTGTTTACAGATTAACTTTAATCTTGAACAGGTCTATAGTGGAATGCAAATGTATCTAAATAAAGGTTCTTTATTGGCATCTATGGTTACATGAAGAAACTTTAACTTCCATGGAACCTTTCCATTGCTAGGAACATTTCCATTGCTAATGTATAATGCGGAATGTCACGGAATTTGCCAAATTTTGAACATAATCTTTGTCACTTCACAAGCATTTTACTGTTCAGTTTGAGAAAAAACTACCATCATATACAAACAGAAACTTAAAGGTCTTGACAGCAGCCTGTCAAAATATAAGTTTGGTTTAACTTGAAGAAACAGTGACAGAATATATTACTTATATATTACTTAATATAATGATAATAGTACTACTACTAATAAAACTATTATTGGAACATTATGTTTTAAAGAATATATATGCCAGAAAAAATATTTACCAGCATTTATTTACCAGGAAAATGTAAATACACAACATAGTATTTCTGAAAAAAGAAAGAAAGAAAAATTATTATAAAAAAACAACAACAACAACAACAAAAACAGTTAATTAAAGATGCTTTCGATTGTTAAAATTTAATGAAACCATTAAAATGGAATCCAGTAAATTAATGGAAAACACAGAATTTGTTAAAAATAAAAATAAATTATATTCAAAGTAAATTGGTGTTAAATTTGCAAGTTTCATGATTTCAATTAATTAGACATGAGTCTAAAAAAACAAAAAACAAACAGAATTTAGTGGCACAAAACTTGGGGAAAAAATAAAATGGATTTCATTCATTAAAATGTTCTTCAGGCTAAGACAAAAATAGCGGAGAAAACCCACTTTTGGAACTTTTTTTAAACTTCAGTTTGTAAAAACAAACAAAAAAATTGTTTAATGTAACAAGCAAAAGGCAAGCATTTCACCAGACTTAATGGTAAAAAATGCACCAAAATTGTGGTCAAAAATGCGAAAACCTACAAATATGTATAGGTAGCATCTTAGAGCATCTGCATTAGAGCAACATAAATATTTTTATAATATGAAATTATTTAAAAATATTGCATTAATTAAAAAATGATGTTCTCATTTACAACTTTGAAATATAATTTTTCTTTACAGTCTACAGACTAAACAGTTACATATCTAGCATCCACTTCCACATATCTAGCATCCACTAGAAGCAACCAGTTACAAGTTCTATAGACTATAACAGACCATGTACATCTACATTTAATGCAAGGGACATGAGCATTCTTCTTGTGTCAGACGTGAGAGCTTTAAAACTCCCTGTTTCCTAATTAAGACGCCATTTATAAATGTTACTATGGCTTCAGGTCACGAACATGAAATATTTGACTTAATTTGCCACATTACGTTTAGCTCCTGAGACTACACAGGGCAATGTGTTCGCTTAGAGCCACGTTTGAAAAATGTCACAAAGCTAATGCACCCAGACGTGAAGCTAAAGCTGAGCCAGTTAACTTTTACACCTTGCCTTTAAAATCTGTTGGAGGAGGAATCGCAGCTTACAAGATCTGTCCATCATAAAGAGGGATGAAAGAGAGCCCAAGAGTTCCTCACACGGTGAGGAACTCCGGTAGCTGTGTTGGGAATCCTGGAAAAATAGAACAAGTGGATCAGCAGTGCAGTTTGTAAGTGTAAGTGTATGCAATGTTTTCTCTTCAGACAGGTAATACTTTTGTCATTTTGACATTGACATTTTTGCCTCAAGCTGACAGGTGAAGTGGAAGTTTTTTTTTTTGTCAATGATTGTCCCATGCTGACTGTTTAGCTAATGCTGCAATGCAGATCTATATAAACATGCTTTAGGCTTTGGCAGGATCTTGACAGCACTAGGCCATAGTGACATTACCCTCAAGATTCCCTCAGGAGTTTGGTATGTGGAACCACACAGACCATATTTTGTACCTACAATGGAAAGTTTTAATAACTGACACAAAAGTTATTCACAGTAACTTCTTTTGAATAATAATTTATGTAAGAATAAAATATGAAGAATAATAACCACAGGCTACATTCACATAAACAGTCAAGGAACAAAGTTTTCTATTTTCACAATAACAGTGAATAATATCTGTAACCGGTGACAGACTTAAATTAGTAGCAAAAATGTCACTACTGACATGTTGTAGATTTTTCATATTTATATGCACAGGAGAACATTTCACTAACATTATGCTTAATTTACAACGTGTACATGGATCTAAAGTTAATGAATCTGAATTATAAATGAGCTTGTCCTAAGTTAATAATTTGCATAAAACACATTCAGTCTACACATAACTTTTTTAGTCTTTCTGTAAAATCGTAGCCGTCACTCATTCTTTATATACCCTACTTCCATTTTAAGACATTTCAAATAGATATTTGATCATTATTTAAACACGCATGCTGACATACTTTCTGTCATCAAAATGGTGCAGTTACAGCACCTGCCAGCAGGGGATAACTGTCAAAGCTAACCAGTCAAACCTTAATCCCTGATGCTCACAGCACATTCTTAAATGTTCCTTGTCGGAGGTGCTGTGGGCAGACAGTGGGTGAAGGCATCCAGTTAGGTAATCTGAGGTGATTACATTCCATTTTCCCAGCAATTTTCTCTACAATGGCTTTGTCGCGTCTAATAGCATCATTTCACCATGAAGGTCAGATGCAGGATTTCCAACCTGTGAAACATTGTGCCAGACATAATGAAGCTGACATGTACGCCTGTGTGACACTGTCTGACTTCTTTCATGCTGTAAATATATATATAGTAAATATAATATCAGGAAATGAAGTCATTATTTCTGTAGTGACAGACTTGTATCCTAAACAGAGATGCACATAGAGGGTTTGCACTTACGTCACAATCTGTGACCCTGGACCACAAAACCAGTCTTAAGTAGCATGTGTATGTTTGTAGCAATAGCTAAAAATACACTGTATGGGTCAAAATTATCGATTTTTCTTTTGTGCCAAAGATCATTAGGATGTTAAGTAAAGATTGTGTTCCATGAAGAAATTTACTACCATAAATATATTAAAACTTAATTTTTGATTAGTAATATGCATTGCTAAGAACTTCGTCTGAACAACTTTAAAGGTGATTTTCTCAATATTTAGATTTTTTTGCACCCTTAGATTCGAGATTTTTAAATGTCGGCCGAATATTGTCCTATCCCAACAAACCATACATCAATGGAAAGCTTATTTATTCAATTTCAGATGGTGTATAAATCTCAATTTCAAAAAATGGACCCTTATGACTGGTTTTGTGGTCCAGGGTCAGTTATCCAGATGTGCAGACATATTGGCGATACTCGGATGTTGCAAGGTTAATTTTCTACACAATACGTTGTTCTGCTAATTTATGCTGTCTAAACCATGGAAAAAATGTGTGGAAGCTACTAAATCAAATAGAGAAGGACTTACTAAGCAGGAAAGGGTGCAATATTTTGACAAACTAAAATTAATAGGTGGTAAAGATATGTATGAGCAGTATAAAGTAAGATACTAGCCTCTAATATTTCACCCACCTGACAGGAAATGATAAGAACAAACATGAATGTTGTCAAGATTCTTGCCCTGGATATCCTGGTTCAGTTCAGCCAACCACAAAGACCTTTTATCCTCAGACAGTTTTTTGCAGTCTTCTCCTTGATTTGTTATAACTTTTGGCAGTCTATAGTATTATTTCTATTTTTCCTGGGTGGTGTTTCCAAAAAGCATCGTGAACCAATGGAGCTACGATCTACTTAAGCTTACGATGCTTTTGGGAAATGCAGCCCTTGTCCGACCAATTAGTAAAGCCCAAAACATGACAATAATTGACCATTTTCAGCAGCAATAACAAAAAAAAGTTTAGTTTGGTTTTGTGGCATTGTTCATGTTCAGTGGCACCAATATGGCGATTGTTGCCATTTCGTGAAAACACTCTATAGATCGCATGATACACTGTGGCACATTGCAACACAACTCACATGCAAAACTCAACTCTTAAATGCGTAGTAATACAATACACGCCGCTAGCTCTAAGTACTTGAGTATATGCGCAATGTTTAATCATTTTGTATGAGCTAAGGTTATAAGGAGGGACTTGAAGAAAACCATCCATATAATCTAAATCTAAGTTCTAATCTAAGTTCGTAAAGTGCAGAAACATAAAACAAAAATATCCTCAGGATTATAAGCGTAACAGTTTATAACTCACCTGATCAGATGGAATATTGCTATATTATATCTTTCTTATTGATTCTGAGTTCTCATTTTTTGCAAAGATTGGGCTCAACAGTCCAAACACAAATCAGGATTGTGTGCAAACACAAATCAGGATTGCCAGGTTTTCACAACAAAACCTGACCATCTGCTACTCAAAACTAGCCCAAATTGCCCAATCGTGTTTCGATGGGGGTCCTCCGCACTCCAGGGGGTAAAATACACCTTTTTTGGGTGGGATTCCCCTGGTAAAATTAGCATTTCATGGGCTAAATGTTACGTTATTGGGGTCGCTTCAACCCGCGAACATGAAAAACAACCTGTGGCAGCAGTGTTTAAAGTAGCCCAATTTAGCGGGAAAACCGCAGACTTGGCAACGCTGTAGTGGACAGCGGTTGGCTTGATGACCTGTTCCGGGTTATCAATTACTTTTAAGGTAATTATTTTAAAAATGAAATGTTTGTCCTCATTTTCAGAATATCGAAAACAAGATGTCATAGTTATCAATACTTTTTTTTTTTTTAAATACCTTTAATATTCCAAGCAACAAATGAACCGATTCACTAGAATGATTCAGATTACTAGAATACATCAAATTTACCAGCACTAGTGCATATAAGAGAGACTCTTGTGGTTGTATGTTCCCCTCGTTTGGCAGTATTTGACATTGATTGTTATGCTACACCCCTAATTGTTGGAAAAAAATATTTTTTACTGGAAAAGCTGCACTGGTTTAAAGCAGCTGAGCTACTTAAATGTGAGTGGAATACAATCATAAGGATCTCTGCATGAACTCGTTACCCACAAATCATAACACTAAGTTACTGTTACCAAGGAGAAACAATATAGTATACAAACTGCTGTATATAAACTAGTTCGCATTTGCAAACAAACTTTATATCCAGATCATTGATATATTCTAGCAGTTTAACTGACTATTGTGTGGCTCCTGGTTAATATGCTATTCTGAACAAAGAGGTCAAAAATTCCTGGAGAGAGCTATTTATATCAATGGTAGTTGCTTGGCTGGCGCATGTAGTGCTTGAAGCATGTGACCTGAAATCTCTCATCTTTGCTTCAAGGGAGCTCAATTCTGGATACAATTTGTCTAGAGCAAATCACCTGAGCTATTAATTCCATGTGACTGATTACTCCATACTACAACTGCTCGCAGCAGACAGGGAAAACACAAGTCTATTTCACGCTGTTATAAGGACCCTCCAAAAATCGGTCACTGGTGAAACATCTTCTGTAATATAATGATTTTCTGATTTATATGCTTGCAAATATGTTTCCAAAATACTGTATGCTGAGATAAGAGAGCCTGCTTTTTTCCCCCTTATGGGGCCATTCACACAGAATGCGTTTTATCATTCTACTGTGCTACTTTTTCATTGTTTTTCTATCTTTCTATTGACCACTGCACTCTCCTCTCACATCTTTTGCAGCGCCTCGCGCTTGATACAGCGTTCTAAAAATCCCACATCATGCACAAGATGCTGAAAAAGACGAAAGAAGTAGAAGTTAAAAGAAGTTCAGCTTTTAAAAAAAGACCTTGAGACCTTGCATTCTTTCCCCCATTCTCCTGCCTGTGTCTAGTGTTTTTCAAAGCGAAAATGTATGAATGGCCCCTAATGTTGTAGCCGTGGCCCTCTGATTCCAAACACAGCCAAAGTCTTTCTTTATGGTTATAAAAATGAAACCTAAAAAGATCAGTCCTATTCTTTTAGGTGAGCATTCTGTGTTTTCTGGGTAAAAGTACATCTCTAAGGACTGGGAAAGTTTGAGTGTGTGGTAAGAGTGTGGTAGTATTGTGATGTTCAATTAAAAAATAAAATATAGTCTCTATACCACAGACGCTCTTCACATACTGTTTTTTTAGCATAAATTTCTACATAAATTAATTGATTCCAATAGAGTTTAATGTTAGCATGTCAAATTATTTTGAAAAGAAAATGGTTTAATAGATTTCTTTCTATTAATTTCACAGAACGTTTAAGTGTTGTATTGAATGTTTTATTTAAAAATAAAAAAAAAATCATAAATTACATTTCTCTGATTTTTCCCACTGAGCTTGTCGCAATGTATCCTGGAATTATCTTCTCTTTTCTCTTTGAATAAAATATGATGCTGCTTTAGAATTAGCATACGTATTTTCCTACATTTCTGATGCCTTAAAACATTAAGCCATAAGCAGCTCACTAAGTTATGGTGCATAGCAATTGATTGTTTGTGCTAAGGACTTCATACAGCACTTGAAAAACCTGGAAATTGCTTTGAATTTTTGATAGCTTGTTTCTTCAAAGCACAATAATACATTAAAACACCCTGTTGAAAACACACTCACTTGGGTGTTTCCATTTATGACTATGAGTCATATATTCTGGTTGTCTCTCCATAGCACATTCGTAAACCCCTAATACTTTGACTGGGCACACACATTAATTGCAGGAATTAAGTAGTGTTGTCGCAGGCAGTAGTGGTCTGTAAGTTCCCCCTTTGCTTCTCAGAAGTGGTGGGGAGGGGGGCATCTGATTTATTGTTCAATAAAGCCAAGACCTGTTTTGCTCAATTAGCTCTATTTGTCTGAGTAATGGTATTTTACTGAGTCTGCCCTTCCCACTCCATCGAGGCAGCGAGGTATGCATATGGCATCAGAGTCTGACTACATTTCATTCAATTTCCCTTGTGAATCAACAAGGAGAAAATATTGGAATGATGTAAAGCTTTTCTTTGAAGGCAGTATAATGAAATAATTCACTAGTCTTGTTGTAAAGTCCTTTGTCAAATAAACACGGGGTTTATTTTTATGCCGTGCACCATTGCAAAAACAGGTTCATCATTATGAGGTATAGGCACTGGTCGGATTAATGAAAGTATACATATACTCTACAAGCAACGTGATCTACATTGCATTCGTCTTCCATAACCTGAGGACTTTTTATTCAGCTGCCTAGCAACATAATAATTAATAATAAGCATATTCAGGTAGCATGGTAAATTGTTTATGTTGACACATAATCACAAATAATCATAATCACACTGATTGGCCTTATGAGCGACTGTAATGAACCTGCTTATGAAGAAAAGAGGGAGAACATCTGGTGTCCTGCTGTAGATAAATGCTATTAGGTCATAGTCAGAAGGTCTCCAGAGCTTCTCAATCTTCTCAATCACCAAAAGTCACCACAGTTTAGACTTTAAGTTTCCTTGGAGCTATCATTACAAAGAAATTCCACTTCCAAAACAAAGATTCACATATAATGTACCCCTTGTCATCCAAGATGTTCATGTCTTTCTTTCTTCAGTCGTAAAGAAATTATGTTTTTTGAGGAAAACATTTCTGCATTTTCTCCATATAATGGACTGGTATGGTGACCCAATTTTGAACTTCCAAAATGCAGTTTAAATGTGGCTTCAAATGATCCCAAATGTGGTTGTAAGCGATCCCAGCTGAGGAAGAAGGATCTTATCTAGTGAAACGATCGGTTATTTTCATTTAAAAAAATGCTCGTCTTGCCTTTCTCTCCCTGAACTCTGTGTATTCTGACTCAAGACAGTTAGGGTATGTCGAAACACTCCGACTGATTTTCTCCTTCAACTTCAGACATCATTTCAAAATCATCCTACATCACTACAGAAGTTCCAACCCAGTCTTTGCAAAGTGAACATGCAAACAAGATCAAACACCCTTAACAAAAAAGGTAAAACAGCGATATAGGGCGATTTCGAAGTTGAGGGAGAACATGAGATACCCTAACTGTCATAAACTGGAACAAAAACAGTCCAGACAGAGTAAGACAAGACGAGCGTTTGGCATTCAAAAGTATATAAATTGTATTATTTTTATTAAAATAACTGATCGTTTTGCTAGATAAGACCCTTCTTTCTCAGCTGGGATCAACCGCATTTGGGATCGTTTGAAGCCGCATTTAAACTGCATTTTGGAAGTTAAAAATCGGGGCACCACATCAGTCAATTATATGGAGAAAAATCCTGAAATGTTTCCCTCAAAAAAAAAAAAAAAATTCTTTACGACTGAAGAAAGAAAGACATGAACATCTTGGATGACAAGGGGTTGAGTAAATTGTAAATCATTATTCTTGAAGTGGAGTTCTCGTTTAATGGGAAAGTGACATTGTCTTTAGAACTAAAAAGATTGTATTCCCTGAGACATCTCAAGAAGTTCAACCTGCCCCAGGCGGTTCTACAGTTTTCTTTAGTCTCACAATGCCATTGTTGAATCAATTCTCACCTCAACATAAGCGCCTGGTATGTGTCAGCCACGCCATGTGTTCTGAAACAAATCGTTGGTTGCAGTCTAGCCTTTTCTTCCAGAACATATGCAAACCAAGATCTTGGATTTTCAGCAACATCAGAATACTCGATTCTAAAGGTGCAGTCAGACTTAAAATGCACACATTAGCCACATTTTGCAAAAAAACTCCATTGCCATTGTCAATAGTGTAGCAATGCATGAAGCACACCTCACACAGAAGTAACTTTCAAACCAAGTTTTCTCTCTGATTCCAAGCACAGCCAAAGTCTTAGTTTATAGTTATAAAAAACCTCTAAAAAATTCAGTCATACACTCTTAAAAATAAATGTGCTTCACAATGCCATAGAAGAACCTTGTTTTGTCTAAGTGGTTCCATAAAGAACCTTTGACATCTGAAGAACTTTTCTGTTTCACAAAAGGTTCTTTGTGGCAAAAGAAGGTTGTTCAGATTATAAAAAGGTAAGAATGAGATGGTTCTTTAAAAAACCTTTGACTGAATGGTTCTTTGTGGAACCAAAAATGTTTTTTTCTATGGCATCGCTGTGAAGAACCTTTTAAAGCACCTTTGTTTTTAAGAGATTATATTATTAGGTGAGCATTCTGTGTTTCCTGGGTAAAAGTAAATACATCTCAAAGGGCTGGGAAAGTCTGAGTGTGTGGTAAGAGCGTAGTATTGAGATGTTCAAGTAAAAAAAAAAAAAAGTCTGTTGGTTAACATGGCAATTCTGCATGATCAATTTGAACCAGTGGTGAAATCTTTCCTCCTCATGCAAAATTCACATTTGTGTAATTCGTATTATAATAACTGGATTTTGCCCACAAAATTTGTAGGACAACGGTAAATGTGCCCGTATGAATGGAGTTTCGAGCAACTGATTAAGTTCCCAACTCAGATTTTACTGGTGTTCAAGTTGGACATGTAAATTTACCACATTATCCAACAGAAAATTGCTTGGTTTAAAAGTAACTTCTGAGAGAACTGTGCGTCATCACTACACGATTGACTTGGACCTTTTTTCCTGCCAAATTTCACTGATTCTGAGTCACTGAGTCGCAACATTCTGATATTTCTCAATATCAGCTGTCATTCATCCAACTAACTAAAAACGCAGCTACTTTCATGTCTAGAAATTTTGTGAACAAAAAAGTCAATTGTCCATTGCCAATAGTGTAGCAAAGCAGAAAACACCACTAAGCAGCTTTTTGTTGGTCAGTGTGGCAAATTTGCATGACCAACTTTAACACCTGCAAAATCTGCATGGTGAAATTTTAGCCCTCACACGAAACTCCCATTTGTGCAGATTTTAGTTGAAACTACTGGACTTCCATGAAATATTGCCAAATAGCACTTACACAGTGTTGGGGGTAACGCATTACAAATAATGCAAGCTACGTAATCAGACTACCTTTTTTCATAAATTCTAAATTACTTTTTCAAATAAGTAACACAAGTTACTGTGTTTTCCTATTTAAGGGCTTTGATATTAAAAATAAATAAGCAAGATGCTCAGGTGACAAAAAGTAAATAAATTATCGCAATGAATTACTTTTCACATAAAGTACCTAAGTAACACAATTAATTACTTTTTATGTAGTAACGCAATGCATTACATTAAAAAAAAAAAAAAAAAAAAAACTTTCCACAACACTGCTCTTTTTCACACTTGTAGTTTGGTTAGTTTGGTTCATTTGGTCCGGACCAATACGAAAAATGATACATTTGGTCCTGTTCTGCTTAGCGTTCACACTGGCATTTTTGACAGCGGACCTAAAAATACCGAACATAAAGGCATATTGATATGTTCACAACCTGATTGGTCGAGTTGAATGACGTATATATTGTGACGGAACTCATCGAACACTCCAAACAAAAGGAAAAGGGTTTTTACGACTTACAGCGGCACTCAGACTAATCAGTGTTTGACATCAAAATATTCATTCACAGATCGATCTGCTCAGAGCCGCTTTAAGTCGAATACACCCAATGTCGTCTGCTGGACTAAGCGCACTCATTGTTGCGTGTACGTATGATTTTATTCTTTATCTTTTTAGGCACTTTACCTCCTGGTTGCTCCAAATTTCCCCTGTGCTCATTTTGTTCTGGATACACCGCTTGTTCTCTTAGTGTCGCATCTTGTTATTACTTCCTGTTTTGGTTTGTTTAGAAGAATTTGGTTCTTGTTGTGTTCATGTTTCATTTGAACCGCACCATCGTTTGTTTGGTGCGCACCAGGGTTCGGATGGCAGCGTTCACACTTACTCAAATGAACCACACTAACAGAGCATTTGCACCAGAGTTCATTTTAATCGAATCAAACATGACAAGTGTGAACACAAGTTATTGAGTGCATTGACAATATCCTCAAAGGACATCAGTATTATTAATGTAGTCCTAATATTGTTGTAGTGCCCACCGTTTTGCTGTCAATTGTTTTGTACATTATAACTGACTTTTTTTAAGAGGGAGATTTAACTGAAATATTTCAGTCTGTATTTATTTAGAGTAAATTCTGTATAAGTGTAGACCTAATTTACTTGGCTAGGAAATCTTTTGATTTATGAATTCTTAAATTTTAATATGCACTTAAAGCCGCCTCAAAAAATATGATGTATATAAATACTAGTATGCCAGCTAAACATGCCTCAATGCTACTGTAAATAATACTGAACTTCAGCCATATTCATTATTAATTTGAAGCTTGCGCTTTTATTTTAGGTATCACATTTTAAAGCAAAAGAAAATATGCACTGCTAAGCTCCAGCAAGAAATGAAGACAGAGACTGCAGAAAATCCAATCAATACACTGTCTCTGTGAGCACTGCGCTGCGGCCCCATCTTCACTTGAGGTCTGTCTCTAGCTACAGTATATGCGAAAAACAGAAATGAATTAAATACGCAAATATTTCAGCATCTCTGTGTCAGGCTGCTGTCTAGACTCCTAATTGTAAAAACGAGATGGCTGTTGATTGGATGCTGCAGAAGCTTCATCTGATATCTCTC